>CM036754.1:22933366-25861131 GCA_020796225.1 Arion vulgaris | reverse complement strand
GTAGACCACTACCACTGTCGCATTGTACGATATCCTTGTTGATCGCAGTGTTACTGTTCTTTGCTCCACTTGTAGGCCTCTACCACTGTCGCATCGTACGATATCCTTGTAGATCGCAGTGTTACTGTTCTTTGCTCCACTTGTAGATCACTACCACTGTCGCATTGTACGATATCCTTGTAGATCGTAGTGTTACTGTTCTTTACTCCACTTGTAGACCACTACCACTGTCGCATCGTACGATATCCTTGTATATCGCAGTGTTACTGTTCTTTGCTCCACTTGTAGGCACCTACCACTGTCGCATCGTACGATATCCTTGTTGGTGGCAGTGTTACTGTTCTTTGCTCCACTTGTAGACCACTACCACTGTCGCATTGTACGATATCCTTGTAGGTGGCAGTGTTACTGTTCTTTGCTCCACTTGTAGACCACTACCACTGTCGCATCGTACGATATCCTTGTAGATCGCAGTGTTACTGTTCTTTGCTCCACGTGTAGGCCCCTACCACTGTCGCATCGTACGATATCCTTGTAGATCGCAGTGTTACTGTTCATTGCTCCACTTGTAGGCCCCGGGAATACATATGCGATGAAAACATACAATATAAGTTGAGTTCTTGTACAAACGAGCGAAAGAAGAAATAGACGTTTGTGAGATAAGACACTTAAGAAATAACATTACTAACAATTTGAAAATATTAGAAAATATAACCTGTAAAGACAACAAATTTAGTGACCTGAACGTTTGATGAGAATAGAGGTAAAATATCTTTTGATCTGTGTTTCTTTTCCCCCGTTCAACTCACAAAAGAGCACAGGACTTCAACAAACTTCTCCCAGAACGTCCTCTCTCTTGCCATCCCCACCCTTCTTTTCCCGTCTTGTCTATACATTTGGATAAGCTGTGCTTGCTATTGGGTAGTTCTTGGGATTATAGATCATAATTTCGTATGCTGTGCTGCTGTTCTAGATGATTTGGTTTTACACCCCGAAGAAGAATTAGATGAATATAAATAAACAACAGAATTACACACAAATATCATCAGTTGTATCGTGTATGCACTTCTTTAGCAAAACATTTTGGTACGTAAGATTTTTTTTAAAAAATTGGTCTTTATAAGTTTTGGACCCTTAGCTATTAGTTCCGCAGAGGGTGGCAGCCAGTTACGTTTTAAACATTTACAATTAAGAGCGTCGTCCTTATTTCGAATGAGAGCTGCTCGTAATTTTAAAATGTTGTTTATTGGCTCTATGAAGGCTCACACCCTATGCTCGCGATCAAGTTGGCATTAGACTTTGGTATTAGACAAAAGGCAGCTGAGTTATCAGATAATTTGTACTTTCTAACTGTTTGTCCGGTGATTGTTCGTATTCTACGAGTTTGTTGCCACTTTATGGCATATCCATTGGGTGAGGTTCTGCTTATTATAAATATATTTCTAAATATACTAGGAATGTTGAGGTCAGATAAACATAACGGGATGGCGCTTGATTAAACTTCGAATTTTTAACAGGCACACTTACATATTTCCGACGCACCAAGCGGCATGAGTGCATAGAAAAGATACTTTTGATAGGGAATGATGCATGGAAGAAGAATGAAAGGAAGACCTAGTAGGCGATGATTGCAAAATGTCATTGACGATGTGAGAATAACTGCTGCACAATCTGAGAATTACTGTTACTGACGACGGTCATCTCATACAGGTTAGAGAGTGTTTTAGGACAGCTGTCATGGTGGTCGCGTTTCGGAAGGGACAAGCTACTTGATGATAACACTTACAATGCTAGCTCTAGTATGCGCTCACAAAAACACATTTTCTACACACTGATTACTAGAATACAAATGTGAATGGAATTTGTCCTTCTTTCTTTTCTCTAATACTGTTTTGTCTAACATCGATAAAGGGGAAGACTGCAGTAAAACTTCGTAAAGTAGCGAAATACGTAAGAACAAAGTACTTTAGTTTACAAAATACAAAAAGTAGTGACGATACACATCAACGTTTCGATCAAAAGGCCTTTATCAAGCAAACGATACAACAGGAGTGACGAATTTAAAAAAAAAAAAATACATATGGACTACTACATACGGAGACATTCAAACGTTCCTAATAAATTCGATCATATTTCTCTGATGACCGTAGTCGATTTGCTCTGGAGAATCGTTTGATTTCGTTGTATAGTACTTCGTTACCACATGCCCGAAGTGCATTACATTCCTATGCGTCTTAGTACTTTCTCTTCTGATGTCTTGTAATCTATAGGTGTATATGTTGCATGTATATAAGCTATATATTTACTTGATTTTTAATTGTTTCCCTTCTTTTCTACTTCTAGTTTTTGTGTATGTTTTTTGTGTTACATTTATTTCGTTATTCGTTTTGATTCCAAGATTTTTATTAGGAACGTTTGAATGTATGAATGTCTCCGTATGTAGTAGTCCATATATAGTGGGGTTTTTTTTAAATTCGTCACTCCTGTTGTATCTTTTGCTTGATCAAGGCCTTTTGATCGAAACGTTGCTGTGTATAGTCACTGTTTTTTTTTATATTTTGTGAAACTAAAGCACTTTCTTCTTACGTGTTTCACTGTATCTCATCTTCAGGACAAGAAAAGATTTATAGCATATATAACAAGTTTTTGTGAGCGCTTCATAAACAGTGTGTTTTTTTAACTACCTCTGTTATTTAGGAGGTCCACCTTTTGTTTTAATTTTAATGGACTGTGGTATGTGCGTTTGATTCGCAAATGCTTGTTCAGAAGATCGAAACATCCTTACATGATTGAAAATATTGTTAATACAAACGCTTCTCAAGTTATGTACTCAACATTGATTATGTCAGAGAAGTACGAGGAAGTATAGACGATCGATGTGATGTTGATCCCCTCACTGAACGTAAATAAATGATCTCAAGAAGAGCTATTAACTTTATTACACTGGGTTTTACGATATCTCATCCTCGCACATAAAGGGCACCTGCCAGTGTATTGTACAAACCAGGAACTCTTAGTTCTCACAATCTTAGAGAAATGCAGTCGTAAGCCGAATGACGCGGTCGTTGGACTTGAAGCAAATCAAAGGTTTAGCCGAGACCTCAACGTATGCGTTATTAAATACAGCGATAACACCGCATTCCTCAATATACCAAAAATGAATGCGCTACCTACTTCTTCTTCTTCGAACGCTCCGTATCGACCATTTGTTAACCACTCTTTGTGATTTGTATGTGATCCGAGACTAAGGAGCGATGTAAGCTGTGCCAATTATAAGCCTATAAGTAGTCCAGCACATCTGATTTCTTGGACACTTTTTATTTACTAATGTAGCTTGCATAGGTCCCTAACTCAGTCGCATCTTACAACATTAATTGTAGGTCGCACTATTACTATTTTTTGTTCCCTTTGCTGGCTTTGGCAGTACGCGGATGGTTTAAGCTGTTCACTGTATTTTATCATAACCTAGATGCGTTATTATGACTGTTTTCCTGACGACACGTTATCTTAATGTTTCTTAAGTGATCTCTTACTGCTTTGTTTTGGAGCACTTGAAACCTGCATAATATTTCTCACGACATTATGCTATCAGTGCCAACCATGGACGTTCACATCCAATGTTAGAAGAAAACTAGTCACGACTGAAATGAAGTGTTTCCACAGTGATGGGCTTATCAACAAGATACTGGTAAAAATTAAGATGTCAGAAAAAAGGGGGTATAACATCATTATTGAACTCCCCCTACTTCCTCCCCTTCTCTCCCCCATGTAATGGTTTGGACAAATAAGCAGATTACTTTTAGACATTGCACCTCAATGGACAATGATACTCCGATATAGCATATTACTTTTATACATTGCACCTCAACGGGCAATGCTACTCCGATATAGCAGATTACTTTTAGACATTGCACCTCAATGGGCAATGATACTATATACAGATTACTTTAGACATTGCACTCAATGGCAATGATACTGATATAGCAATTACTTTTAGACATTGCACCTCAACGGGCAATGATACTCCGATATAGCAGATTACTTTTAGACATTGCACCTCAATGGACAATGATACTCCGATATAGCAGATTACTTTTAGACATTGCACCTCAATGGGCAATGATACTCAATAGCAGATTACTTTTAGACATTGCACCTCAACGGGCAATGATACTCCGATATAGCAGATTACTTTTAGACATTGCACCCCAATGGCAATGTACTCCGATATAGCAGATTACTTTTAGACATTGCACCTCAATGGGCAATGATACTCCGATATAGCAGATTACTTTTAGACATTGCACATCAATGGACAATGATACTCCGATATAGCATATTACTTTTAGACATTGCACCTCAACGGGCAATGATACTCCGATATAGCAGATTACTTTTAGACATTGCACCTCAATGGACAATGATACTCCGATATAGCAGATTACTTTTAGACATTTTACCTCAACGGGCAATGATACTACAATATAGCAGATTACTTTTAGACATTGCACCTCAATGGGCAATGATACTCCGATATAGCAGATAAGCTAAAGGTCGCCCAAGTAAAGGATGAACCACAAAATAACAAGAGCACTAAAAGATGCCATGCGCGTAAGAGTATGCTCTAGAAATCAGTAAGAAGACTGTCTCCTGTTTTTGTACTTTGTAAAATTAAGCCCTCATTCGGGTTTCCGTATTTCGTTATCAACCATAGGCGTGTCCTGTTTTTGTACTTTGTAAAATTAAGCCCTCATTCGGGTTTCCCTATTTCGTTATTAACCATAGGAGTGTCCTGTTTTTGTAATTTGTAAAATTAAGCCCTCATTCCGGTTTCCGTATTTCGTTATCAATCATAGGTGTGTCCTGTTTTTGTACTTTGTAAAATTAAACCATATTTCGGGTTTCCGTATTTCGTTATCAATCATAGGTGTGTCCTGTTTTTGTACTTTGTGAAATTAAGCCCTCATTCGGGTTTCCGTATTTCGTTATCAACCATAGGTGTGTCCTGTTTTTCTATTTTTCTACATTCTAAAAATAACATCTTGTTTCTCTATTTCCGTATTGACGATGCAAGACATAGGTGTGTCTTGTTCTACTACTATCTAAAACTTACACCTCGTTTCTCTATTTCATCAGCCATAGGTGTCCTGTTTTAGTACTTTCTAAAACTAACGTACTTCTCGTTTCTCTATTTCGTTAACAATCATAGGTGTGTCCTGTTTTCGGATTTTTAAGAACTACTTGTCTTTATGTTTCCGTATTTCGTTACCAACTCTAGTTGTGTGATGTTGTTGTACTGTTTAAAACTACCTAACTCAGTGTGTATTTATTTCATTATCAAACATAGGCGTCTCCTGTTTTAAACTTTTTTTAAACTACCAAACTCCATGTGTCTTTATTTTTAATCAACCATAGGTGTCTCCTGTTTTACTGCTGTTTAAAACTACCTTACTTCGTGTATCTTTATTTCTTTATCAACCATAGGTGTTCCCTGTTTTTAAACTGTTTGAAACTTCCTTTCTCCCTGTTTCCTATTTCATTATCAACCATAACTGTATCCTGTTGTTGTCCTATGTTTAAAACTACATAATTTCATATTTCTCTATCTTCTTATCCATCAGGAAGACATGATTCAAAGTCTATCGTTTCACGCAAACAGTATGTATGTCTACAAAAAGTAATTCAATCATAGCAAACACACTATCATATTTACACATTCTCTTTCTACCGTAGCTGCTCTCTGATATGTATCACGTATCACCTGTCAACGTATCCTATACATGTATGTCACTGATGGCATCCTCTATTGTGATAAATGACGGATGTTTGAATTCATAGATAAACAGAAAGTGGGGCACATGTTAACATCTATACTGTACTGCCTGACTTGTATCTCAATATTTATATTTTATACATTTACTTGATACGAATGACATGAACATCTTGGCATATCCTTATAAGGAAGTCGCCATCAACCACAGTAAACGAGTCGTTGATTTTTAGGAACCACTTATACGTTCAGTAGTTTGTCATTGCTTTCTGAACGGAGAGGTTTATTTT
This sequence comes from Arion vulgaris, assembly GCA_020796225.1. Classification (NCBI taxonomy): domain Eukaryota; kingdom Metazoa; phylum Mollusca; class Gastropoda; order Stylommatophora; family Arionidae; genus Arion; species Arion vulgaris. Next base: position 25,855,071 of record CM036754.1, on the reverse strand, counting down.
TACCTTTAAAAAAAATCAACGATGGAAAATTGCATCAAACTACCCGCCGTGCTGTTTGAAACGGATACTTTAGGGTTGTGAACGAGCTCTCTATTGCTAAGCCATAGACGCCCACCTATTTCATATAGCTGTTATTATTACTTATACCTGGCGGGGGTTTCTGTTGTGTAGAGGTTAGATGCTCGACTCTCGTTTCATATGGTACTCGGCACGCTCTTTCGCTAGTGACATTGCGATATTTTTACAGAGATACCATATCTCAGTGAAGGTGAGATTGAGCTCCTAGTCGTATCGAAGGCGGACGATAAAACGTAGGTCCCGTGTTCAAGCTGAGCAAATAAAAGAGCCTTGGCAGTTCAAACTCGAGAAGAGTAGACTGGCTAGCCGTTAATAAGGAAAAATTCGTTGGATTAATTTATAAAATTTCTCCAAAATATTTTCAGCATCTTCTAAATTTCATCGTGTACTCACGCCCTTTCTACGGAGTTCGTGTATTGCTGCTGAGATGTTCCTGTGTAAGAAAGAGATCGTAGCACATGCGGTTACTCAACGAAGTGCACTGATGATGTTCATATCAAGCAATCAATCAATTTCTGGTGAACGTAAAGAAGATGAGAAAGAAGAAGAAAGTAATACTCTCCATTTCCACATGGCTCACATATCTCGTGAAAATATACGTATATTGCGTGGAAACCTTGGATAAAAGTTCACTAGATCTCATTTCCTACAATCACATAGGTCTGGAAACATGTGGATCACACAGATAAAGGCTATACTGATATGACAGAGAAACAGTAAGAAGAGGTGGAGAAATGTTTGTGTAGTGCCTAAGAAGGTTAAAGTCAAATACAGTGTCACTAGTTTATCAATTTCTCAGTTATCAAAGCGTGCGATATTGCAACAACCAAAAAATAAACTTAATTCAGTAGTGATACTCAAATTTGAAATCTATAAAAGTTAGTTAAACGATCAACACATAGACCTAAATAAATCATGTAAAATAGATGGAGACTAAGGAAGAAATATGTTTTATTTTAAATTAGCATACTCTCTCTTCTTGCTATTTAGAATAAGGCTGTTAATCTATCTTTCTGTCACCCCCATATTAATTAATTATTTCTCATATTATTATATTAATTTCTACCGCTATACGTTACATGGCGCCCGCATGCAATTTCTCCATTCCGCTTTCTACTGGGCAACTCGTTCAAATCTTTGAATGAAATTGAGTCCGATATGTCATGACTCTCTCTGTAACTTTCGTTTATCGCTGCAATATGGAGTCATTTCTTTTTTTTGGAACCATTTGCCTCTCACTTCAATGCCTGCTTTGCTATTCTATTATCATTTCTTAGTTATGTCAATAACACTACATTTGCCTCCTCACTTCAATGTCTGCTTTGCTATTCTATTATCATTTCTTTTCAGATTATATCTAACATATCTACATACATTTGCTTCTCACTTCAATGTCTGCTTTGCTATTCTATTATCATTTCTTTTCAGATTATATCTAACATATCTACATACATTTGCCTCTCACTTCAATGCCTGCTTTGCTATTCTATTATCATTTTCTTTTCAAGTATGTCCAACATATCTACATCTTCCTTTCTTAAAACATTTGTTAGTAGTGGTTGACCTGACATTTCTCTGATTTCATCACTTCTACTGAATTCGTCCCAATTTATGCTCATTATTTTTATGCCAAACGCATTTCAAATCAATTCAGCTTACTTAATTAACTAATTGCTTGATCTCTATCTATTTATGTAACTAGATGGATTATTGCAGAAGTCATTTATTATGTAGATCTACGCATTGCATTTTCAACGTATACAGAGACACAAAGAGCTGAGAAAGTTTGTGTTTTTGTTATTTTTTTCAATCCAGAAGCACTTGAGCTTTCAGCTCTTCGGTTCGGTGCCATTGACATAGTAACCCTTCGGTTCGGTGCCACGAACACCAGAAATCTTGGAGAATCAGTGGCTTTTCTGCCAGCCGGAGAATTGAATCCGCCTCACAGGGGTTTGCATCCGTCGTCCCAAAGGCTACGAACACGCTGGGAAGGCGGGCAAGAGAAAGTTATTTATGGAAGGTGGCATCCCGACAAAGAGAAAACGATGAAGACAACGGAAAAGATGCATTTAGGATGCACCTGATGATTTGAGCATGCGGCTACAGAGGCAGGTTATCTGATCCATGAGAGATAGTAATTCCCAAAGACTAGTAGGGTAGCAACGTTCTGCTCTAGACAAACTAATGGATGATTGTAATGAAATCGACTGTTGTTCAACATATCTTATTTATTTATCGTTTAATAAACACAAAAACTGAGAACCATCCAGTGTTACACATCCTGAGAATTGATGTATAGAATGGAAGTGTTACAATGAACAAATATTGAAAAACAGAATTGATACTTTCGAAATGTGAATATACAGAATAGTAGAACGATTGTCACGGAAGAACGGAAAAAAAAATATAAAGAAGTAATGCAGCAATGCTAGAGAAAGAGAGAAAAAAAAATACCCAAAGAAATAAAAGTTGGACAAATACGATATTTTGGTCATTGGTTATTTGGTATTGTACATACCGCCCCCGTGTGGTGCATTGACATGCAAGGAAAGCAAAGAATAGTACCACTGCGACATACAAGGCATGTCGTAAGAGGCGATTGATGTAGGACCTAGGGTAGCTATCCTAGTAAAAAAGGAACATCGCAGAAATCGGATGTGATGGCCTACTTGTATGTGCATAACTGGCACAACGTACAATCGTTCTTAGGCTCAGATCAAATACAAATCACACAGAGTGTTTAACAAGTGGTCGATATGGAGCTTTCGAAGAAGAAGAAGTATATACCAAGTTGGATAATGCAGTTTTTTTTTTTTAGAAAGATATAGATGTAAGTGAGAGATGAACATCAAGAAGTCGACGGAAAATGGCCTGTTCGAGTATATCACCAATGCAGTAAACATAAATTGCTGGGAATTAATTGACACCAACTTTCGAATGTGTCGACGGCTCATGCTAATGATGATGATGATGGAGAAGACAATTTTTCTGTTAAGTTATTCATTGTAATAAAACAATAACAATCCTGTCTAATTCACTCTTCTTCTTCACCTTTCAACTCCCAACGGAGCACAGGTCTTCAACAAACTCCTTAAAGCTATTATTCTTTTTTACCATCCCTTCCAACTCGTTCCATGTTTTACCTATCCTTTTAATATCAGCCTCCAGCTCTCTTCTCTAGGTCTGTCTAGTCCTTCCCCTACTCCTTTTTTCCCGGCGGGTTCTAAAACAGTGCCTGTCTTGCAATGCTTCCAGTCGGTCTTCTCAATGTATGTCCTATCCATCGCCAGCGTTTCTTCCTGATCTCTTTCTTCACTGGTACCTGCTTAGTTCTTTCTCTGAGTTCCTCGTTTGTAATCTTAATGCAATCACATGATAATAAATATATATATATATATATATATATATATATATATATATATATATATATATAATGAAACTTACCTTGACAAAGAACTGCTGTCCATAGTAGACATGAAAGAAAAGACGCAGTCATCAATACTGGAGCCATCTTTCCAATATCTGTTGTCAGCCTTGTTCTGGTTTCCAGGCAGCAGTAACGGTCTCAAACAGGTGAAAACTTTGACTTTTATAAAGACCGAAGCTAATGTCAAATATTCCTTGCACTAAAAGTGTGACCTAAGAATGAAAACCAGAACTCAAGAATGTTGTACACTCTAACTTATCATAAAACAAATAATGTATGAAATTGTATTTTAGCTTATTGGGTTGTACGATAACATGTTATCACTTGATTACTCGGTCTGTCTATATTATGTCTCAACCTCAAAGGTTATCTCTACCGGATCTGTAATATTATTTATTATTATGAAACATTATAATAGAACGTTGTGTATAGATATGATAATGTTGTTACTGTTATTATTCCCAGTGTGGTTTCTGAAAATAATTTTGAAGGGAATGGTGCCTGGAAGAAGAATGAGAGAAAGACCTAGAAGACGATGGGTGCAAGATGTCAATGACAATCTGAGAATGACTGCTGCTGACGCCGGCTAACTTCCACAGAACAAAACGTTTTTCAGGACTGATGTCATGGGAGCCAAGTTACGGAAGGGACAAGCTACTGGATGATGATGATGATGATGGTTTCTGAAGTAGAAAAGAATTGAATCACTGTTATCTCTTTTAAGTCGTAAATTGCGACTAGGAGGCGCATAACATATGACTGGTGGTCCATACTGTGAAAAAATCAAATCGCCATAGAAATAGAGACAGAGAGGGAAAGACATAGAATACAGTACGACTAGGTTTGAGGTAGAAGAAAAACATACTATTAAGTGGACATTTTTGTCTCTTCCACTTGGACTAATTTTTTCACGAATATTACAAATAGTAAGGAATGTTTTCACTGAAATGTTCCTATCAGTGAATCAATGTATATATCTTGCGTTTACGAAGACGGAACTTGTAATCTTGATAATTATCTAGTTAAATACATTCACCAACAACAGGATACAAATGGTGAAAAAGGAAGCTATATGTTACACTAATCAAGAGTGCATGGGATGCAGTGCTTTAATTTATTGGAACATATGTTGTAGCTCAGAGACAGTGAGACAAGTGTCCGAGTTAATGTACGAAGCTCAGTGATAGAAAAGAACATTAGCCACTCACCAAGTTGACAATGAGTAACTCTCTCTCTCTCACTCTCTCTCTCTCTCTTTAGCTAGTGATTACATAGATTGGTACTTTGAACAGCAACAAATGCACATACTGTATCTTTGTGCTTGGCCGTCTGTATTGCGTTCCGACTGTGATTTATTTCCTATCAGTTCTTACTCTTCCTCTCTATCTCTCGATCGATCGATTGGTTTTTTTTTGCCATTTTTATCATTCTTATTGTGATATATAAACAACCTTTACCAAGAACGTTTGTTTTACGTCACAATTTTCAGTATAATTTAGAGCTATAGTGCTTGTCCTTCGGCAACGTGTCCGATTTCAGTCAGCGTTTACTGGGATCGATCTCCGTCAGCCTTTGACTGCCCCCAGTCAACCTGCAAGGCAGAAGATTGCTATTTTCTTTAAGGGTAGCAAACCTTAGACGACCTACCCTCTCGGGCTGTTGAATGCAATCAGCCCAGGTTGCCTGTCTTTTTGTGGACTACTTGGTTTTCCTTCCGTCCAGTTTTGTGTACGGTTTACTCCGCTAGCTTTGATTGTCCCTAATCTAACTGCAATGAAGTAGTAGTTCCTGCAGCGGAACCGCGCACTGGAATCAAGCCTCTGCTGGGCTTTCCAGTTTGTGTGACCCGCTCACCCCTACGCCTGTCACGCCCCTCAGCGCCGTGTACATCTGCCCCACCGTTATGCCCACCCGTACATCGTGCGCATGCGTGATCGCTCTGCTGAGGTGCCTGCCCTACCGAGTCTATTGGTTCTCACCGTGCACACATTTACCATCTATCTAGCTAGATTGCTGGTAAAATACTGGCCAGAGCCCTACTCAATCGATGAATCGATCACCTGGAACAGGACTTACTCCCTGAGACCCAATGTGGCTTCAGAGCAGGTCGTGTAACAGCAGACATGATATTTGCTGCTCGCCAATTACTGGAAAAATGCCAAGAGTAGCACCGTGGTCGTGGTCATGGTCTTTGTCGATACCTCCGGCATTCAAAATGACAGGCAAATGTATTAACCACTTCGCCATAGAGATGCCATTTCCTCACATAATGCTCACTTTAAGACTAGTAATTTGTATAAGACATTGTAAGTTTATTGGTATCTCTGTTGTGTCTGTAGCAGTAAGTTTATTGGTATCTCTGTTGTGTCCGTAGCAGTACGGTTATTGGTATCTCTGTTGTGACTGTAGCAGTAAGGTTACTGGTATCTCTGATGTGTTTGTAGCAATGAAGTTCCTGGTATCTCTGTTGTGTCTGTAGCAGTAAGGTTATTGGTATCTCTGTGCTGTCTGTAGCAGTAAGGTTACTGGTATCTCTGTTGTGTCTGTAGTTGATCAGCTCGTATATGAAGAAAGTGGTTTCTCTTCATCTTCTTGTTTCCTTCCAGTAACAGCGTGGTACGGTACTTGGACGATGAATGTATGGATCTTCTGTGAGAAGTTTCTTATGAGCCTTATATGTTGGTATTAATTTCTATAAACTTGTTCTTTGATGCAATTAATCTATCTTTTGCTTAGTCTTACTTTTGCTCTGTGTTCATTATATTTTTTTTCAATGTGGCTGTGTGTGCTATACGATTCGATATTATTGTCAATTGACCAGATTAAGTATTGATTAAGTCAAGTCACAGTTTAAGTATTGTTTTTTAGAATAATATATGTCTGTAGTAGTAAGTTTATTGGTATCTCTGTTATGTCTGTAGCAGTAAGGTTATTGGTATCTCTGTTGTGACTGTAGCAGTAAGGTTATTGGTATCTCTGTTGTGTCTGTAGCAGTAAGGTTACCGGTATCTCTGCTGTGTCTGTAGCAGTACGGTTACTGGTATCTTTGTTGTGTCTGTAGCAGTACGTTTATTGGTATCTCTGTTGTGACTGTAGCAGTAAGGTTACTGGTATCTCTGCTGTGTTTGTAGCAATGAAGTTACTGGTATCTCTGTTGTGACTGTAGCAGTAAGGTTACTGGTATCTCTGCTGTGTTTGTAGCAATGAAGTTACTGGTATCTCTGTTGTGTCTGTAACAGTAAGGTTACTGGTATCTCTGTTGTGTCTGTAGCAGTACGTTTATTGGTATCTCTGTTGTGTCTGTCGTAGTAATGTTAGCGGTATCTCTGTTGTGTCTGTAGCAGTACGTTTATTGGTATCTCTGTTGTGTCTGTAGCAGTACGTTTATTGGTATCTCTGTTGTGTCTGTTGCAGTAAGGTTACTGGTATCTCTGTTGTGACTGTAGCAATAAGGTTACTGGTATCTCTGCTGTGTTTGTAGCAATGAAGTTACTGGTATCTCTGTTGTGTCTGTAACAGTAAGGTTACTGGTATCTCTGTTGTGTCTGTAGCAGTAAGGTTATTGGTATCTCTGTTGTGTCTGTAGCAGTACGTTTATTGGTATCTATGTTGTGTCTGTAGCAGTACGTTTATTGGTATCTCTGTTGTGTCTGTAGCAGTAAGGTTACTTGTATCTCTGTTGTGACTGTAGCAGTAAGGGTTTGCGGTATCTCTGTTTGTCTATACGTAATGTTACGTACTCTGTTTGTCTGTAGAGTACGTTATGGTATATCTGTTGTGTCTGTGCAGTACGTTTATTGGTATCTCTGTTGTGTCTGTAGCAGTAGTTATTGTATCTCTGTTGTGACTGTGCAGTAAGGTTACTGGTATCTCTGTTGTTGTACTATAGTTACGCAGTAATGTTACTGGTATCTCTGTTTGTCATGTAGCAGTAGCTGTTTATTGGTATCTCTGTTGTGTCTGTTGCAGTAAGGTTACTGGTATCTCTGTTGTGACTGTAGCAGTAAGGTTACTGGTATCTCTGATGTGTTTGTAGCAATGAAGTTCCTGGTATCTCTGTTGTGTCTGTAGCAGTAAGGTTATTGGTATCTCTGTGCTGTCTGTAGCAGTAAGGTTACTGGTATCTCTGTTGTGTCTGTAGTTGATCAGCTCGTATATGAAGAAAGTGGTTTCTCTTCATCTTCTTGTTTCCTTCCAGTAACAGCGTGGTACGGTACTTGGACGATGAATGTATGGATCTTCTGTGAGAAGTTTCTTATGAGCCTTATATGTTGGTATTAATTTCTATAAACTTGTTCTTTGATGCAATTAATCTATCTTTTGCTTAGTCTTACTTTTGCTCTGTGTTCATTATATTTTTTTCAATGTGGCTGTGTGTGCTATACGATTCGATATTATTGTCAATTGACCAGATTAAGTATTGATTAAGTCAAGTCACAGTTTAAGTATTGTTTTTTAGAATAATATATGTCTGTAGTAGTAAGTTTATTGGTATCTCTGTTATGTCTGTAGCAGTAAGGTTATTGGTATCTCTGTTGTGACTGTAGCAGTAAGGTTATTGGTATCTCTGTTGTGTCTGTACAGTAAGGTTCGTGTATCTCTGCTGTGTCTGTAGCAGTACGGTTACTGGTATCTTTGTTGTGTCTGTAGCAGTACGTGTATTGGTATCTCTGTTGTGACTGTAGCAGTAAGGTTACTGGTATCTCTGCTGTGTTTGTAGACAATGAGTTACTGGTATCTCTGTTGTGACTGTAGCAGTAAGGTTACTGGTATCTCTGCTGTGTTTGTAGCAATGAAGTTACTGGTATCTCTGTTGTGTCTGTAACAGTAAGGTTACTGGTATCTCTGTTGTGTCTGTAGCAGTACGTTTATTGTTATCTCTGTTGTGTCTGTCGTAGTAATGTTAGCGGTATCTCTGTTGTGACTGTAGCAGTAAGGTTACTGGTATCTCTGATGTGTTTGTAGCAATGAAGTTCCTGGTATCTCTGTTGTGTCTGCAGCAGTAAGGTTATTGGTATCTCTGTGCTGTCTGTAGCAGTAAGGTTATTGGTATCTCTGTGCTGTCTGTAGCAGTAAGGTTATTGGTATCTCTGTTGTGTCTGTAGTTGATCAGCTCGTATATGAAGAAAGTGGTTTCTCTTCATCTTCTTGTTTCCTTCCAGTAACAGCGTGGTACGGTACTTGGGTGATGAATGTATGGATCTTCTGTGAGAAGTCTCTTATGAGCCTTATATGTTGGTATTAATTTCTATAAACTTGTTCTTTGATGCAATTAATCTATCTTTTGCTTAGTCTTACTTTTGCTCTGTGTTCATTATATTTTTTTCAATGTGGCTGTGTGTGCTATACAATTCGTTATTATTGTCAATTGACCAGACCATTCTTTACTCTCTTGTCCTTTTATGAATTGAATGACTGATTTCATTCCTAGTTTTCTTCTAATTTCTTCATTTCTAATTTTATATTAACGAGCACAGCTAGTAGCAGTTCCTAGCACACTAATTCTTGTAGCCTAGTGATTTTGTCGTCCATAAAAGCTTATTGTCGCACTACTTTTATGAATTGAATGCTTAGTTTTATCAGAAAAAGTACTTGTCAAATATATTTCCTTTACACATCTTTTGTTCTCTTCCAGATTGTCGTGAAAGTCCATACAAAATTGTTTAAAAAATTGTTTTAAATTAAAATTGTTTTGGTATTTATTGTGTATGTCATCCTATACTAGTTGCAACAGAATACTGGGACCTGACCATATTTGATGTTTGCATATTCAATGTTTGATAATGGTTCTATAATATTTCTTTGACACCCATATCAACCACTTTGTGTGTGTTGTATGTGATCTGAGTTGTGCCAGTTATGCGCCTACAAGTAGGCTAGCACATCCGAGTTCTGTTTTATTTTACTAGTGTAGCAGTCCTAGATCCTACACCAGTCACATCTTACGACATGCATTGTGGTTTGCAGTGGTACTATTCTTTGCTTCCCTTGCGGACCCGGCAGACCACGGACGGTCTCTATAATACTTGTGTGTCTTTACCATAAGCCTGCACTTGTAATCTCTTAGCAGCTACTCAGTTATACACATTTAATATCTGTACCATTTAGCCTGCAATTGTAATCTCTTATCAGCTACTCAGTTAGAAACATTTAATATCTGTACCATTTAGCCTGCAATTGTAATCTCTTAGCAGCTACTCAGTTAGAAACATTTAATATCTGTACCATTTAGCCTGCAATTGTAATCTCTTAGCAGCTACGCAGTTAGAAACATTTAATATCTGTACCATACAGCCTGCACTTGTAATCTCTTAGGAGCTACGCAGTTAGAAACATTTAATATCTGTACCATTTAGCCTGCAATTGTAATCTCTTAGCAGCTACGCAGTTAGAAACATTTAATATCTGTACATTCAGCCTGCACTTGTAATCTCTTGGCATCTACACAACAAGAAACATTTAATATAAACTTACAATATAAGAGCCGTGCCGGTTAGCTGTCTTCTAAATGATTTAAAGCCGAACAGTTTGACTTCATTGCACCGGGTTTTACTCCTGATGGTTCAGTCCATCTCTGCAGAACTGGTATACCATCGTTCAAAAGTACTGCACAAAGCACGAACTCCGTACCTCCAGCAAGAATCATAGAGATCTATGGACAAAAATGCACTTGTGAACAGAACGGAACGTACCGGATTCGAACCCACGACCTTCGTAACTCAAAGTAAGAGCTTAACCACTTAGCCACATAGACCCCATAAGGTATCTTCTATCAACAACACATGACATTACTTTACTTTACGTGCATGTTATCAAACAAACACATTTAGCAGTGTTCCTGTTTTGTAAAAACTGAAGTGTCAAGGACGATCCGTTATCTTAAATACGTCTGCTAAAACTACTGACTGTTTTCTGATAAAGCTGGTACAAAATGCCCTTTGGAAAGATGGTCCTTGTGTTATCAATATTTTGTTGTATTTGACTTGGAGAGGTAGAAATACAAGAGCTGTTTAGATTCACTGATAATGCTAACATCCTGGAGTCACACATATTTAGATTGATAATTTGAAGCCAAAGAAGCATGACTTCGACACAAAGATAAATTTGTGTAAAGAAAATATTAAGTGCAAGAAAATAAATGTTTGGTGAACTAACATACATTTGTGTGAAAGAATTGTTAGGTACAAGACAACAAAAGTCTTAAGTGAACATAAATGTATAAATACAGACATTTGGACCAAAAATATGATCACTTTCGTTACTGCCTATAATGTTGCTATTTAGGGCGTAGGACAGCGGGACTTCTCTACTTATTTTACGTAATCTTCCTCTCGCATTCTTCCCTGAAGTTCTCTGGTAGAAGACTTAGTATACAGTAGAGCTTGGTTGCAGTTTTGGAGACAGTGGCCGAACAATTTCATTCTTTGTTTTTTAAAGTATTTCGAGCAAGGTTCTGTCTCAACTTTCTCTCAAATGCTAATGTTGCTGACTCTTCTTTTCTGATGTTGCTGACAACTGTTTTCTTAATAATCGCATTTCCCATCTAGCTATCTTTGGCGATTGTGCTTTGTTCCTTGTTCATGTTTGACTTTGGTAATACAGAATAGGCATGGAAATGCTGTTGATCACATGTAGTTTAGCTGTCAGTGTTTATAGATGACGTGTATATATATATATATATATATCCGCAAAAGCTGACAAGCTTCAGTTTGTACATCCAGCTTCAGTTTGTATATCCAGCTTCAGTTTGGTAGCAAAATAGACAATCTGAAGTAAAGACGGCCGGCGTGATGCTGCCCAGATCATTCATTGTTTGCAGACTGTCTGGGGAAAATACTGCCCATACACCGAATTCTCCAATATACCTCATGTCATGAAAATGGGTTCCTTTACTTTAATTTTAGTAATTACATTACTTAATTATTTACTTCTGTATCTCCTTTCCTGATGGAACATAGAACCTCATCAGCATACATTTCCCGATATGAGATTGTTTTCTTTATGGCTACCCAGGATAGTCCATTACCCTTTAGTTCCTCAAAGTGACTTCTCCATGTCTGTGTATGGCTTTCCCATTTTCGTTTCCATAGCCCTTTCGCTGTTACATAATTTCTGAAGGCTAAGCTAAAAATAGCTACTCTTTGTTTCTAGGTCACTACAAAGTGAATGTACGACTATACAGAGCCAACTATAAACTACTGGGCCTTCGTGCTCTAATTATCTTTTCCGTAAAGTGGTCTGACATTTTGTGTGTGTCGGTAAACGATAGAACGTCAGCGTGTCTTGTTATTTTACTCGATTTTGAGTCCTTGGATATTTATCTACAACAAATATTTGGATTACTGATATTGCAGAGTGTTAAATTGAATTTGTGTGTATTGTTTTCATCTTAAAATGGGCAAAAAGTGCTGTGTTCCTGGATGTAAATCGAACTACGACTCGACTAAAGAATATGTGAGTGTTTTTAAATTCCCATCAAATTCTGATAGGATAGACAGATGGAAGAAATGCATTCCACGAAAAGACTGGTCACCAGCTAAATCAAGCGTTGTGTGTCGTAAACATTTTCATCCATGTGACATTATATTGTCTGATACATTTATAGATAAATGTGGAATTAAACATGAACTTCCTCGGAAGCATCCTGGTTTTTAAAAAAACTGCTTATCCATCTCGTTTTCCTGAATTGCCATCTTATTTATCGAGTCAACAACCACAATCTCGTAAAGATCCAGAAATAAGAGTAGCAGAAATCGTCAGCAAACATGACAATAGAACAGCTGAGTGGTTGTCTGCAGATATTATACAAGATTTTCCAACTTTACAGTGTGAGATAACAGTAAAGTTAAAAGACTTGTTAGATAAAAACTGAGAATGCATACAGTCACAGAGGATACATTTACTTGTCTTGTTTTGTATACTATCAGTGTGAAAGCAAACAGTGCACCATCCATTTCTGTAAGTGTCAATGTTTTACCAGACATGAGTGTACAAGTTTATGTAGAAAATAAACAAGTGTCTGGTAAATATCTTGATTGGATTTTAATTAACAGTAAACTTGAGAGGTGGTCACAGCTTGGTAGGGCTGAACACTCTATGCAATCAGCAACAACAGTACAGGCTTTTCTGATTTCCTCAGTGTTTGGAAGTTATCGAGAAGTTGTCGAGCTGTCGCCTATGTACAGGATGACATCAGAGGATCTTGTCACAAAATTGCTTCAGATCATCAACAGTGTACAAAAGTGCGGTTTCACAGTTCTGGCAGTACTTGCAGACAACAACTCAGTTAACCGTAAAGTTTATAATAACCTTCTAAAAACAACAGTACATATATAGAAAATCCTGGAATTGCTGGTAAAAAATATTTTTATTGTATGACTCAGTGCATCTGTTGAAATGTCTGTGGATAAATTGGCTGAACCAGAAAGATGCAGAGCAGACATTATCATATCCAGCCACAACCGAGTTACTTCTGAATAAAACATCAATCTCAAAGTGTTTTTCCACATTGATCCTAATGATTGTGAGTTGCTTTGTGTAGAAGGTACAGAGGAATCATTAGTATATATTGCTGGATATGTCTCCAGTAAGATCAGTAGGAAAACTCAGTGCATTTCATGTAAGGCCTTGCTACAAATGGAGAAAACACTGACTGTTGATGTTCAGCCAGAGATTGCAACTGACTACATTCAATTACTGGATAGAGGAGGGCTAAAATACCCATCTAAACTGATTACACTGTTGACATTTGTGTCATATGCTGCTATGCAGAGACTCATATCACCAGAATTAGAAGCAAAATTTCTGGCTTGTAAACAGCATAAGAAGCTCCTTATCCATATTGTTACATGTAGTATTGTGAAACATTGTGTTGATGAATTTAGTGGTATGTGTGCTAATGGATGTCCAAAGGCAAGCATTATTTCAAAAGCATTATCCCCACTGTCTAATGTATTATTAAACAATTACAGAAAAATGCATGATAAAACAGTCAGTTCTTCTAACAAGAGAAAATTGGCCAAATTTTCACATTAAGTTTCATCAATTAACACTTTGCAACAACCTTCAGTTTACACATCAAAATCTCAAGGCAAACTTTAAGAAACAATATGTATAAGCTAATTTGCAATGTTTGCATGACGGCGTTTTGTTTTCAGTTCATCTGATATAATTTGCTGTATGTGCTTCAAATGTCTATAAAATGTATAAACTTGGAAGGGTACTTCAAACTTCACTAGCAAGTAATTGTTTATAGTCAATTGTTTACAATATTTATCATTACATATCAATGATCTAAGTAAGATGGACATTTATAAAAGAACAACAAAGTGTGCTACAGTTAAAGCAACTTTTGTGTCTGTTAGAAATGTATATTGTACATTATTATACAACTATGTATTACATTATAATGCAACTGTTGTTCTGCAATACTTTGTTAATCATTTTGAGCTTCTACATTGAATTTTCTTAACCTTTTGAACCCGCCCTCCCGATATTACGGTATTATCATTTGTACACTTATACCCGGGTGCCTACATATCAGGATGAGAACCCTCCTCGTTATTTGTCGGTGTTCAGCGATAACTTGTGTACTAGTGTGACGTCATACACAGGAAATGCTTCCCTTAAATGTTTATCTAAATGGCGGTTTGCATCGTGTTTTGAAACATAGTGATTTGATAATTGTTTAAAAATTGTAAAAAGATGAAACGACACGCTGAAAATTTCAGAAATGGCCACTCAAAAAGGATAACAACAGAGCAAGCTGTTGAACTTCTTTCAAATGATTTTGTAGATGAATTAGACTTAGAATATGATTATTCTGATAACGAAATCGAAAGTGAGTCGGATGATCATTTAGAAGAAGAATTATTTGAACCGACTGATGTTCAAATATAACAAACATGTCAGTGACTTTCCAAACATGGATTACAAAGACAAACCAGTCAAGAAAGTGAAGACACAATTTTGGTGCAAATTTTGTCAAAATTTCCTGTGTCTAAAGGAAGGATCTACATGTTGGGAAGACTGGCATAGTAAGCAGGAATACCCTAGATGATGGGGTAAGTCGATAAAAATTATAGGACACTTAATTCTGCCAATCTATCTTGTTTTTCAAACAATTCTGATATGTGCTGTATTTGCTCAGGAGCCCAGGGGCGAGGGTTTTTAAGGTATAGTTGGCCAGGGTTCAAAGGGTTAAAGCTGTGTTAAATATGAATAAAACCATGATCATTTGATTAAAATAAATTTTATGACCATATCTCAAGTTTATTAGTATCTATAATCCATTTACGATGTTTGTCATTAAATGTATGTCTGTACAGTAATGGATTTCGTAAAGAGTTCTTAAGAATATAGTCAGCCCCTTTTCTTATCTAGGTCAGGAATACCTGGCAGAGTTGTCCGGCCTGGGCTATAGCAAGGCTGTGGACTATAGCAGTGACAGTAGCAATGTATAACGTGTTTACACGTCTTTAGCCCACAGAGGAGAGATAATAACAGACGTGTTAATGCGTCTTTAGAAGTGAATATGTAAAACGTATATATACGTCCTTAGCAGCTAAAGAGCTAGTGGACCCCACTCCTGTGTTTGTCTACTGACATTCGACTGTGTCATATGTAGAGTATGACCAATCTACCACCATTTTCTCCTCCTGACCTGGGGTTATGATAGACTCTTATCTTGTTCTTATCTACAAGTCTTCGTTTATCACTCTTTCATACCATCTCAGTCTGAGAGTCAGTGGTATAAATCTGTTGATAACGATACCAATCTTATTTGCATTTGACTTGGTGACTCGTCACTTTTCCGAGCTATACAACAAGACATATTTCCCCTACTAGCAAACAAGTTACAAGTGACATATAAACCAATTGACAAACTGATAAATATTATCTTTTCCACTTGTGTTATAACGAATAAATAATACACAACGATAGCAATAAGCAGGTTATATCACTATGATATCAAGCAGGAAGTTGATGATGAACTTGAAGAACACTTCATACAAATTAATGACTGATAAAATTATCAGAAAGAAGCACTTCAGAAATTGTGTATTTTTTGTGTATGTTCCTTCTTTCACAAATTAGTTGTTGTTAACCTGGATTTTTTTTATATACAAAATGTGATATAAAAACGGAAGCTACTTAAGTGCTTCTCTATCATATGCATGTTCAGGAAAAAATATATTTGGAATATGACTAAGCATCAATGTCATAACTACTCTCATGTTTTCATACTCAGTAACTCCAAGAGCATGATTCGTAAATTTGAATAAGGAAAGGTGAGACGAAACTGTTGGAGGTACTGGAACAGACAGTGATCAGATAAATCACCTTCATTTTTGTTCCTAGGCACGCAGGAGTTAGTGATAATGAACAAGCTGATAGATTGGATGGCATCGCTACAATATCAGAGAGAGCTATCATGGACCGAAATGCTATTCTTAACATTCGAAATGACATTCGAAATAGCATTGAGAGAGTCTTTCCAGACAGAGGAGTTTCAGGATTGTGAATCCCACTCGCTGACCAGATCGAGAGAGATGGATGTCAATATTAGTGCACCCCGAAAAGAACGACATACCAAATATGCAAAGAGATTGATTAATCAACATCGAACTGTCGTGTTGAGCCACTGGATGCTGCTGGATTTGTTGAGGCGGGATCGGAGCACATATGGACATGTTATAGAGCGCTATAATGATAGTCCTCATATTACTGATAATTATCAATGTGTTCACCTTGAATGCAGTAACCTCGATAATAATTAAGTTTAACCTACATTAAAAGTAAAGCCTGTTATCATAACGAGAAGGATCATTGAGAAACACGGCGATAGACACGTTTGTTTCTTTGAGGCCATGTACGGAAACTTACAGATCCGTAGTGATCAGACCTAATCAGATCTCCACCATGCTTATGATCTATGGAACGCATACAACAAATCGTTCAAATGGCGAGTGTCAACAATGTCCGTTACAAACAGAGAATTGTTAAAGAATTTCTGGCTGAGGAGAAAGAACATGTGGTGAATAATCATAAACGATTGTATGCAGTCTACGGAAGTTGTGCAGTCGATAGGAGCATTGTCAGTCTCTGGGTTCAGAGAATTAAAGGTAAATAAAATGGACATATGGGGCTGCAGGTATTACCGCGCTCTAGACGTTCTGCTGCGGCTTTGACTCTCAACATGTTGAACCGCGCTGATGCCATTATTCGTGAGGATAGACGTATCACCAGGCAACGATTGGCCTTGCAGCTTCAATACACTGACAAAACTCAAGAGACGGTTCTGCAGAGTTCGTCCTAACAAGAAATCATCTGATTTGTTGCTCCAACACGACAATGCACGCCCTCACACAAGTCCGGCAACACGGGAAGCAATCAACAAACTTGGTTGGACTGTGCTACCCCATCCACCATATACACCCGATCTGGCTCCATCTGATGATCCTCTAAAATATTCACTGCGTGGTACACGATTTGACAACGACGAGGATGTGATTCGGGCAGTTTCGAAATGGCTACGTGAGCAAGACAAAACTTGGTACAGACTAGGCATCCATGGCCTTGTTCCGTGCTGGAGTAAAGCCGTAAACTTGGACGGAGATTATGTGGAAAAATAGTTAGTGTTAAGCATATGTTCAGCTATAATCTGTGAAAATTTCACCACATTTTTTCCATTAATTAATTTTTTTAAATTGTGGTGCATTACTTTCTGACCTCCCCTCGTATATACTGGTACAACACGTCTTCGAATAAAGTGTCACTACTAAAAAAGTTCATTTTCCACATTTCAAGTTGATAAAGGTGTAAAATTCTTGAACAATGAAAATAAAAACAGCGTTGCTAGATTAGTTAGTTAGTATTTTTGTCTGTTTGAAAACGATATTTGCTTGTGTTTAGGTATCAATAAAATTGTGAATAAGTTAGAAAAGTGGTAGGTTAATTGGTACATATGACCTACATTTAGTGTGCTTGCTCGGTCACACATGCATTAGGACGGACAATGAGTAAGAAGTGGCATAAACGCAATTCAGTTCTGAAACAATAATTATCAAGTAGGTTGTTGTATTCCACTGTACCTTCTTTCTTTTCGTTTTCTTGAAATATTGTCTTTATATTCAACTGTTTCTCTTGCATAAACTGTTGTAGCTCATCGAGGTCCGTGTGGTATTCTGTCCAGTGTTGTTTCGTTAGGCCAGTGAGTTTGCCTTAGTATATCATATTCGGGGGTAGTCTTGAAGTATGTGCTCTGCAGTCTGGTCCACAAGTACACTGGTTGAATTGCCAATATTTAATTGTGTATACATGTGGCCTGCGGAGTCGATTGTGTACTGTTCTAAGGCTCAGAATGACAACTTGTTCCAATCTGCTCATATTATAGTAATCGTCTTGTGTTGGTATTTGTGACTTTCTGATTGATTTAATCATCCTTTTCATGTCTGTAGTAGGTAACTGTCATATCCGATTGCTTTCTTGCGGCACCATCCTTTGACCAATCGGTCTGCTGTGTCATTTCATATTGGACTGAAATCTCACTTTTTGTTATGTCAAAAATAACGTTGTTTTTTTTCATGATGCATTGCAATTTGACGCCCGAAAATACAAAATAATTTCATGTAGGCTCCTGTCTTTGATGCAGAGCTGTAGATACCAAATTGTAAATACGTGTTTAGCATGTGTTAAAACGGTTTCAACTCATCATCATCAACAGATGTCTTTTGTTGTTGGTAATTATCAATACCTAAGCATCATCGATTGATTGATTGATTGATTAATATGACCATCATCATTGCACTTCGGTAAGTTAGCATGTGCGCTCCTAACTCTTTCTTACACATTACTATCTCAGCGGCAGCGCACAGATTCCATAGCACCGCAAAGTACAGATTAATTTAGATTGTAAACATATTATGTAGGAATATTTTTGTTAATTGTTTTAAAGGAAATTGACACGACAGCGGCTTTCCAGTCTGCTCTTCTCGATTTTGAGAAGATTTCTTTCGAGGTTGAGAGAAAAATACTACTTGAATTAGTGAGTTTGTTCGTGCCAAAGGCGGCACATAATAGGGCAGAGGTTTTTAATCTCCATGTGATGCGGTTCGTTGCTAACAGTTGGAGATCTTGTATGATGTTACATCCAAATAGCTTACTTTCTTGTAGGATTGTTCTTCAAAGAGTGGTCTTAGGTTTTCCACGTTTTCTTTTCCCAACTGGTGACCACATAAGGACTACTTGAATACTAAAATCATAAAAAACTTGTATTATGGTTCACATTGTTAATCTGAACTAACGATAGTCAATGGACTCTGACAAGACAGTTGGACGATCTGAACTTTGCTGATGATATAGCTATCATGTCCCATGCAGGTAACCAGATGCAGGATAAACTAAACACACTTAATCTAAGGTCACATAAACTGGGACTAAATATTCATAAAGAAAACAACGATGATAAGAATTAATCAACAAACGACAATCATATCTCTACGTGTGAACCCCACTTCGAATGGTAGCCTCTTACACATATTTGGGCAGCAATGCGGACAAATAGGAAGGAACAGATAGAGTCACAATACAAATACGGAAGGCAAAATAAACTTTCATCGCACTGGGAAATATATGAAAGTCCAAATAAATGAAATATGGAACCACAATTACAATATTTAACTCCCAATGTTAAAACAGTTCTGCTGTTTGTGCCAGAAATATGGAAACAGACTACATCGACCACTCATAAACTGCAAACATTCATCAACTGGTATCTACATATATAAGAGGGCATGGGATGTTAGTCATAGGTGAGGTGCGTATATAGAAAACAAGACAGATAACAGCGAACCAAGAGATGAAGAAAAGTCGCTGGATAGGATAAACATTGAAAGAATCCGAGGTGAATATATAACAATGGGCCATTTCCTTTAACACACAAGGAAAGCTAAAGAGAGGGAAGCCTAGAAATACATAAAGAAAAGATATTT
Source organism: Arion vulgaris (assembly GCA_020796225.1). Classification (NCBI taxonomy): domain Eukaryota; kingdom Metazoa; phylum Mollusca; class Gastropoda; order Stylommatophora; family Arionidae; genus Arion; species Arion vulgaris. The sequence goes on along the minus strand of CM036754.1, from coordinate 25,835,574 downwards.
GGATGCAGAGATTAATTGTATACAGAAGAGCTAGAAGAAGCTGCAGGAGATGACATGAGCTAAAAGAAGGTACAGAAGACGGTATGAGTTGGTTGAGGGAATATGCTCCAACCGGAGTTAAAAAATCACAATGGAAAGCACTCGTGTGTTGCCTGGGCCATCAAGGGGAGTAAAGAATAGTAACACTTTGACCTATAAGACATGTCGTACGAGGGGACTGAGGTAGAGGGTCTAGGAAGCTGCCTAGTAAATAAAAAGCGTCACAGAAATCGGACCTGCTGGCGTACTTGTAGGTGCATAACTGGCACACCATACAATCGCTCTTAGGCTCAGATCACATGCAAATGTCAAAGAGTTATTAACAAGTGGTCGATATTGAGCATTCGAAGAAGAAGAAGAAGTAATTATGTAAATAGTTCCAGAATTCGTTTTAAAGAAGGTATGATTTGAAAACTGACATTATCTGAGCGAATATTATGTGACACAAACATATAACTAGTATACGTCATTGTACGAATGTCCAGTATGTTATAATGTCATAATAATTGTTTCGTACTTACCCATTACCTATACTTTCTTCAAAAGTTAAACCACTGAACTACTTCAGAACACCCGACTGGTCTTAACTCTTTAACGTTCATGGGTTTTTAAGGTTTTTGCTATTTTTGAAGGCCTGCTCTATTAGTAGAAGCCAAAAATACTCGATTAATTGCATATGGGCATGTTATATATGGTTATAAAACTAATTGAATGTACTATCAAGATATGTGGTTTTAATATCAGTGTCATGTAATATGTGATATCAGTGACCTAATTTTGGTGGTGCTAAAAATATATTTTTCTACAAATTTAAGATAATTATACAATCACAAGAAGGAAAAATAAGTATGAAATATATTATGAAAATGTAATACAGTCTCTTAGTACCTTCATATTTACACAATATATCCAAACATGAAGTTATTTGGACAATAAATAATGCAGTAATTAGGAAATTGGTAACTTCTAATTATTATTTCCATATTTTGCAGACACCAATTAATAAGTAATAAATAAATAAGAGAAAATGATGCAGAACTGGTCTAGTAAGCAGCACATAAAGAACTAACGCTTATAATCTTGATCAGAACAGTAATCTGTGTCATTATATGCCATTTTATAAGCAAATGTGTTGTTTTTAACAAGAGCAAGTGAAAACACGTCTGCAGAGATTATCCAAAATGTCAGCACGATCGGAAACGTCGGTGTAATACAAGCGTGCTCTTACCACTGAAGTCGAAGAAGGTTCACCTGAATGGCTAAAGGCACTATAGAAACAGTATATAGGCTTTCACGCAAAAATCAGTCAGATGCGTCATACCAGTCTACCTGACTACACACGAATTCATAGCGGGCGAATACAGAAGAAGAAGAAAAAAAAAGCCAAGCCTTAATCAACGAGATTAAACATCTTATAAATAAATAATATATATATTTTTTTTTTAATTTATTATGGTAATATCATATGTTTTACATTATGAAACATATAAGTAGTCGATACACAAAGTTGTAAATTTATTATGGTAATATCATATGTTTTACATTATGAAACATATAAGTAGTCGATACACAAAGTTGTAAATTTATTATGGTAATATCATATGTTTTACATTATGAAACATATAAGTAGTCGATACACAAAGTTGTAAATTTATTATGGTAATATCATATGTTTTACATTATGAAACATATAAGTAGTCGATACACAAAGTTGAAAATTTATTATGGTAATATCATATGTTTTACATTATGAAATATATAAGTAGTCGATACACAAAGTTGAAAATTTATTATGGTAATATCATATGTTTTACATTATGAAATATATAAGTAGTCGATACACAAAGTTGAAAATTTATTATGGTAATATCATATGTTTTACATTATGAAATATATAAGTAGTCGATACACAATTTATTATGGTAATATCATATGTTTTAGATTATGAAACATATAAGTAGTCGATACACAAAGTGATCGATATGTCGCGTTCGAAGAAGAAACTTTTATTTGATTGAAATTTGAAACATTAGATTATGTTTAACGTCAAATATTTGGAAAAAATAAACAGTAATGTTAAGATTTAAAAAAATACTGAGTACTGAACAATACATTATGTCTGATTGAAACTGAAATGAAAATGATGCAAAATAATGTGAATTGATATTCCATCTTGAATTGTCGTTATCAGATTGGATTCGGTCGATCTAGTATCGTTCTTAACCGTTTCACCCCTCTACCATGATATACTGGTTGTATATTTTTATATAATTCCAGGATATGAACCCAGACACAGAGGTCCTAAGAAGAGCTCCTCTTCCCAGCATCTATACAATCTTGATGCAGTCCCAGAAACGATGGGCAGGACATGTGGCTCAAATGCCGGATTGCAGAATACCCAAACGCCTCTTTTATGGTGAGCTGCATAGCGGTAAACGCTCACAGTGTGGTCAGAAAAAGCGATTCAAATACACACTCAAGAACGATGAAATCCTTTGGCATGGATGCCGACAACTGAGAGAATGTTGCTCAAGACAGATTAGCATGATGCACATATCTTCGACACGGTTCTTCGGCCTGCGAGGCAGGTAGAACAGCACGGATGGAACAAAAACGACAAAATAGAAAGGCAATAAAACGCCCCACAAGTGCAAGTATACCTTGCCCACAATGTCTAGAACAATTCAAGCCCGCATCGGGCTCACTATATCTGTCCATCAACTCGTGACACGTTTGAAATTGATTTTCTCGAAAACTACTTGTTGGATCTCAGTGATTTTTGCATGCAGCCTTAGAATATCCATGACGCTAAAATAAAGCTAACCAGTAGTCCATAGATGCTACGGATTTTGCACATCGGCGAATTCCTTTGATCTTTTATGACAATTGCAAATACGGGGCTCAAATTTTAGATTTTACAGTAATCCTTAGAATTTGTCCATGTCAATTCTATTCATAGGTGTATCTCCATATTAACTTGATAGGTCAAGTAATTAAGTGTGTTGCCCTTTATGTGCAATCGTGAACTTGGATACAATATGCAACAGTTAGTCCTCCCTTCGGTCACCATTAGACCCCAGGGTGTCTTAACTTCACCACAAATTGTATGATGGTAGACGCATTTGGATATGGAAATGTATACGTTGCTATTTCTCAGTCTGTAATCAAAATATGATTTGTATTATCCCGAATCTGACGATTCCATGAGGTTGATAATTGTTACTGGCTGGACAAATTGTAATCCATCTCGGTGCCAGTACTCGTCTTCCTCTCGGGCACATGTTCAACACACTTCCTTTTAGAAATGTCTATGCTGCAATCTGATTGCAGTTTTAATTTCAGTTTCTTGAGAGTAACAAGTTGATTTGTCGCAAACATTTTCAAGAGCTCCGTCTTATGACATCTATGTCAAAGTCGTCAATTGTTCTTTCCGTCCTTGCTTGACATTAGTGCACTTTGTGTCCTGTTTAATCCATCGGGAAAAGGATTCTCTATTCAGACCAAGCGCCAGTTGCGCTCGTTTCTCAGGGTTATGAATATCGCAATATAGATGACTCTCTTAGATTCCCTACGGAAGTGTTGGTATAGTTTGCTTTTTTTTTTTTTGTTTCTTTCTTTCGTCCGCTTTCAACTCAGACGAAGTTTCATCTCTGAAACTGAATTTTGCGTGAAAATCCGTTTTCCAATTTCTTACAATGGCAGCAGCGTGCACATTGTAAATTACTTTACACTGGCAGCCGTGTGCTCAATGTACTCGTAATTAGTATTCCCTCGCCATACAGGCAGATTTTCTCCGACTTCAGAGGTACTCACGTTATCGTCCTGAGTAAGACCAGGGACTCGAACAAATGCCGGACAGTAGGTTCGAACCGAGCTATGAGGCGTCTCACAGCTAGCAGGCCGAGCTACTATCAACTACTCTAGGCAGTCCCCGTTGGTATAGTAAAACTGTAACCTTCTGCATTGTTATAAATGTACACTTTAGACTCATTATGAATGTGATATCAATGTCAGTTTTGATAAGCCAACAAATATGATACAATAGCTTCATACAAATAGCGAGATACGCCTATAACTATACAACGGTATCCCAATTATAACGTCATATGCTTTCCGCTTTCAAAGTCGACTGGGTTAGGTGCACGGGATTTCGTGAAATTGTTGTATACTCACGATATTTCTATGTTACCATAATGTATTTTTAGAACAACGCGTCTGTGTACCGTAGATCTGTTACTATTGTGTACAATCCGGTGAGGTTGATTTTAATATAACCTGAAGAAGAAATATTTCAAACTACATCAAATTTTCTTGGAAAAAATATTTCTCTAGCGTCATGGATATTCTAAGGCTGCTTGCAAAAATCACTGAGATCCAACAGGTAGTTTTCGAGAAAATCAATTTCAAACGTGCTCACGAATTAATGGACAGACTATAGTCATCTACGCACACACAGACAAACATAACGCAACTACATTTCCTTGATGAAAATGTGTGGTCATCATCACCTGTAATGGGCGAGCATCATATTTTTTATAATGTCACATGTCTAGTTTACTGGCGAATTTAGTAAACATTGATAAACATTATTGCGTCTGTTGGTAAATAAAAAGTACGGAGTGAATGGATTAATAATGGATAGTGGTTGTTGTTATAGTCGTTATAAATTCCAGAATATTCAAGGTGTATATTGTGGCGCCTCGTACTGATTTTTGCGGGAAGGATTGCTTATTTATCACCAGTATTCTTCATTATTCAGACAAGCCTAATTCAGAAATCAGAAGTACTTGTAATTTAGATGTTCAAGTCAAGGATCATTGTTTCATGTAATCCAACCGAGCACCGTGTGCACATCGAATATTTTTGGCTCAAGCTGGCTTCAATTCCTGAAATAGCCATGTCACATACACACTAGCGCAGTGTACCGCCCGAGTTGTTACCGGGGACCAAATATGGGAAGTAAAGAATTGAACAACTGGTACCTGCAACGTATGTCGCAAGAGGCGACTCAGGAGGTTTTTCTCTGAAATCGGATGCCCATGTTCTAAACATGTAGAAGTCTATGCATTTAGGGCCTACCAAACCAATGTGCAACGTATACACGTTCTTGTCGAAGTTGAAACATATCACAAAGACTGATTAAAATTGGTCGTAAAGAACGAACGCAAAGAAGAAAGAAGAAGAGGAAGCGCAGTGTACTATTAACTTCACTATTGTCGACACCAAATCTGGATTAAAAATATTGTCTTTCAATTTGATCAAATCTACTGAACGTACCTACCTAGATAGCTTAAATCTTTTAACTCTTAGTGAACCAGGGCAAAAGTTAACCACTCTTTTTGATTCGTAAGTGATCTGAGCCTAAGAGCGATTTCAGTTATCAGTTATCAGTTATCAGTTATATGAGGACTATCATCATAGCACTCCGGACATGTCCATAGGTGATCCGATCTCCGCCTCAGCAAATCCAGCAGCGTCCAGCGACCCAACACGCAAGTTCGATGTTGATTAATCAATCTCTTTGCATATTTAGTATGTCGTTTTTTTCGGGCTGCACCAATATTGACACCCATCTCTTTCAATCTGATCAGCGAGTGGAATTCACAGCCCTGAAACTCCTCTGTTCGGAAAGACTCTCTCAATGCGTGAAGAATGTCACTTCGATCCATTGCAGCTCCTCTGATATTGTAGCTAAGCCAGCCAATCTATCAGCTTGTTAAACCACTCTTTTTGATTTGTAAGTGATCTGAGCCTAAGAGCGATTTATGCGTCTACAAGTATGCCATTTTTGCGACGGTTTTTATTTACTAGGTAGCCTCCTAAGGCCCCTACCTCAGCCGCCTTTAAGACATGCCTTGCAGGTCGTAGTGTTACTATTATTTGCTCCCCGTTAGGCATCTGCAACACACAGCCGAGTTTCTCAATCTGAATAGACCAGTCTCTGCAGAAATAACACGCCACCAGAACAGGGTGTTGCACTAAGCACGAATTTCGTAGTTTGCGCAACGATGTCAAGGTTCTACGCAAAAAAAAAAACACACTTGTAAACAGAACGACGAGATTTGGATTTTAACCATTGACGTTTGGAACGTTACAGAAGCCGTGAGGTATATTCAGAAATGTTATGTTAGACCGTTATTTTCTTTGATCCATGTTACACAGTAGATGATCTGGTTAACATCCATCCCACTGTTCTTTACTTCCCAAAGTATATCTAATAACAAACTTAGGTTTGGTCAACCTAGTAGTCATTAACGTTTTTAAACAAAATAAAAGTAGATTCCAGTGGCGGCTCGTGATCATTTTTGTTAATGGGGCCAGACAACTATTTTTGGAAAAATCATGGTTTTGTTTTAGGTTATATTTTAATTTATTTAAAAAATAAACGATACATATTATTTTGGTGGGGCCTGGCCTGTAGGCCCTTAATGGCGAGCCGCCACTGGTAGATTCTATAGAATAGAACAAAGACCACCTGTCTAGAAAGACGGTGCACTAACCATTAAGATAAGTCATATAATTAGTAGCACATTACGTCAACAAACAATTACATAGACTAGGAATAAATCAAACAGATCTCTGTCAGTGTCAACAGGTGGAACATACACTGGAGCATATCCTGCAAGACTGTCCTCTCCTGGGTGAGCTGAGAAGCAACATTTGGCCACGCCCAGTCGACCTAAAACTAAGCTTGGGGGAAACCTGACAGACCTGCAGCTGACTTCAGAGTTTGTGGTCCACATTAAACTAAGCTCATAGCAGGAGATCGCTGAAGAAGAAGAAGAAAAAAACGATATAGCATAATTTTTTTAAATTAGGTCATTTGTGTGTTGTGATCAGTGGCAATTCTGTGTTTATTTTCTTGTCCATCGTACACAATAATTGATGTGGTCAACATCACGACAGTGGTCTGTATTTTCTAGTATCTCCTGGTATCCAATTTAAACAGGATTGACCTGAGAGCCGTCTACGATACAAAACAAAATATAACTCCAGCTGTGGATTACAAACATAGACTAAGAAAAATCGCCGGTGCACACACACGCACACACACACACACACACACACACACACAGCTATGCTACTGTATCTCTCTGCGTCAACATGTAGGTATGGCTGTTACTAATATTAGTCATATGCTGTTACATACATTTTTACATTATGCTTGACGTAACTAAATGTTATTGTTACAAATCTATGTTTTTTATAACTGTATGTTCTTGTTATACCTGTATGTTCTTGTTATATGTTAGTGTTCCAGCTATAACTGTGAGTTCTTGTTATAAATGTATGTTCTTGTTATAACAGTATGTTCCTGTTATAACTGCATATTCGTGGTAAAACTGTATGTTCTTGTTATATGTTAGTGTTCCTGGTTATAACTGTGAGTTTTTTGTTATAACTGTTCGCTATTAATATAATTGCATGTTCTTGTCACAACGTTTTGTTTCTATTAATACTTTATGTTGTTGTCATAAATCCGGACAAATTGAATTGTCATGTTATACATTTGTATTGTATAGTATTGTTGAGAAAATGCCTTCATACCTTTAAGTCACATAGACTGCTCCTTTACACCATAGATTTCCAAACTTTTTCGACCCACCGCCCACTTTGCACAACATAGACTTTGTAACGCCCCCTCCACATTATGTTTGCCAACGCCCCCCTCTCACATATATACATGCTCTGTTTTCTCTTTGACATAGAAAATTGATATATATTTATTTTATACATGGTCAATTTTCAAATAATTATATGCATGAAATAGAAAATTTTTGAGAAAATTGAGACAGGCATGATATGAATTAAAATGCAGAATTCAAATTTCAAATGATTATTCAATCGTATAATCACGAAAATAATTTATTTTAAAATATTTATTATTAATTTCTTCTTTAAGAGCCACCGACCCTTAATCGCCTGCCTGAACACCCACAAAATTCTTCTGAACCCACTATTACCCTCCTCCCTAAAACGTTTCAGCGCCCACTTGGAGGCGGTACCGCCCACTTTGGGAGACGAAGCTTTACACACAAAAATAAATAAAACGTTAACTAAAATGGTTAAAGAAATTACTCAGTACAGTGTTAAACCAATTATTTGACCAGTCGTGGGTCAATGCAATGAAGTGTTCAAGTTATCTAGTGTTCTTTTTTATCCAATTGAAGTGAAAAATATTCATACAACTGCACTTCGCGATATAACTGATACTGCACATTCTTAGAAATCTGTGTAACCAGTCTCGCTGCATTTTGATGAGACTATTGAATACTATGAATGGGGTCGAACATGCGCCGGGGTTTGCGAAGGGCACAAAAAATACCTTGTGGTGACGCTGGAAACAGACTCATGTTCCGGTCTGGCCAAGTGGGCACGGGGGAGCGAAGGAGAGCTACTGGTAGTGGTAGCAGTGCTAGTACGAAAAAGCAATGCAGGTCCATACGAACAAAATGCACGAATCTCCTGGCCGATGTACAATAAAATATTTTCCAAGTTCCCGAACAATAAGAAACAGTAGCGAAACGTCTCTGATAGCATCCCTACTCCCCCGGGGTCAAGGGCCGAATACAAATTGCCATCTCCGGAGCAAGAGTCTCTATACACAAGCTCGAAGTGTAAGTCAAGGGTCCCGCCACAATTACCAGTTTCTCTGCCGATGGGGAGATTAGTATACAAGTGAAATGATGAGAAGTGCATCCAGTGACGAAACGTGGGCCCACATAGGGCGAAACTCGAAGCCCTGAGGAGGGGGCAAACATTGCCAGCTGGGGGCAAGAATACGTATGATAGATGCGTAACGAATAAAAGTCTACCCTCGTGTCGGTACGAGGAAAGATTGCAGTTGACTCCGTATCGGTGGCCTAACGCTGATACACTTACTGGGCACGGTTGGTCGAGCGCAAAACATAGTTGCGTTTAACGTGCTGCCCTACCTGGGAAAACCGTGCAAGGTACTGTTGCGATAACAACTAACATCCCAGAAAGAACTGAGGCCGGTGATGCCTAGCGGAACTGCCATCCTTTGGACAACCGGTAAGGTACTGTTGCAGTCACAACTAACATCCCCGGAAGAACTGGGGTGGGTGATGGTGGCGAGCGCAAAATCTCAGTTGCATTGCTAGCGCCGATTGAAACGACCCTCTACATTATTTGTGCATGGCCCCAGTCCGTTGTTTCCGATGCTAGGGAAAATGCGAAGTAGAAACTGCAAATTGCTAAGTACCGACACGCGCCTCGAAAAGGCTGAGAATGTTCCTACTCCGGAACAAACTCAAGGGACAGTAAAGTAAGGCGACAATGCAAAGATCTGACAGGCTGTCCAGATCCGAACACTTGTCAAAGCCGACACTTTACACGGTGAGTTATACGAGTAAGACGTCGTCCGAGGACACGCTTATAAGCCCCGTGAAATGTTCCTAATCCGGAACGATCCCACAGTCAGAAAGGGCATAACAGTAGTAACTCACTGTTTGGCGTATATCACAAAGCCCAAATATACGGCAAAGCTGATCGAAAAGGCAAAGATCTGGGCCGAAATAGTCGGCAAAAAGATGTTGCACTCTTTTCAGGGCTCGAACATATAAAGTTATAATAACAAATAAAAATAATAAATACGACCAATGAAAAATTGTCAATTTGTCGTACTATAAACGGAAACGCAATGTTCAACTCATTCAAGCTAAATTCATGAAGTTGGAGATAAATCAAAGAATCGAAATGGATATAGTATTTGTTTGACGATATAAAATTAAATACGAAGATCACACATTTGTTCAATGAAAAAGCAAAGGATTGGGTTAGTGACAATAAAATAGTTACACAAAAATAAACATTATTGTGATGTAGAGGAAACTGTTTTCGGGAGAGCTGTTACAAATAAAGGAAACAATCTTTATTGAGGATTGTTATTTTCCTTCTTAAAGTTCTGAGCCATCAGAGTAGCTTGGGTTGCTATAAATGCGTTGGACAGCCATTGCTTATAGAATACTTGGCACCATGTAGCAAGGGATACAAAAAATGAAATACAACATTTTGTAAACTTTTGAATAAGGGAAGGAAACTTGTCTTCATTTTATTTACAATAATTTCACAGTTATCGTTGATGTCAATATCTGATATATTTAAATTCAATCAATTTTACTAATTGTGCAAGACGATTGCAAAATATCAGTTTTTATTTACCAGCGAAACACAATTTCATCAAGAGAAGGAGAATTTGAACCACGATGTAGATGTCTGTACCACATCATCATCATCCAATAGCTTGTCATGAGTCGAACATTCCCACCATAAATAGTTCTTCGGAATTTCTCTCACTCATAGACCAGGTTAGTCTCTGCTGTCATCATATTTAATATATCTATCGCATCATGGATTCTTCTTTGCCGTGGTCTTATTCTTGACCAGAATGTCTCCCTTCAAAATTGTATTCTCTATCATTTTATGACTATCTTTAATATTTATTCTTCTTCTTGGAACTTCCATTGATGATTAGATCCACCAAATTGATATCGTAAGAATTGATATCATGATCACAATGTCAATGACTCGAACATGTTCAGAATGAAGGGATGCGTATATTCCTTGCCTGCACTAGAGATACCCCCATTTTGAAGATGAGATATATGCTTTGCCTTCTGTCACTACGCTCACTTCATGCAATCGTCCAAACCAAGGCATATATGCGGGTTACTGCGGATAAGAGACATCCATTGCACAAGAACACTAATGATGTTAAGGGTACGAGAATCAGGCGTGGCATGTCGTAAATGGCGCAAGTTGGGAGAACAATTGACCATGTGACCACGGCTGCAACCTTACCAAAAGGGGACGAATGGATCCCAACAGATGGAAGCATGTCCAACTGTCTCAACGTTATCATTACTCTTGGAGCAGGATTTAGAGATTGGTGCAACATGAAGTCTGTTATCACAGTTAAGCAGCAGATAGAAGATAATGCAAGGGATGATGATGATGTTGTTGTATATACCGATGGGTCGGTTCATCGTGGTGAGAAGTCAGGCTTGGGTATCTTCTCTAATGCGCATGGTAGGGTAGTTGCAGAGCGAAGTGGAGCGTACAGGACAACTACTTCTTGTATGAGGTTTGAGGTTGAGGCCGTTCTGCTGCTCTCAATTGGCTTTCTGGGATTTCATTTACTGGGGTCGTTGTTTTATCTGACTCTCAGTCGATGCTTCACATGATCCAGAAGGGTGTTTCGGTATGAGTATATGTCTTCCTCTATAGAAGTTTCTAGCCTACAGAGGCTTACGGGGATATACAATCCTTGACTAATCTGTAGGAGTATGACCCTTGCAAAACGTCGCATTCATCATAGCCCGCATGAAAAGCTCTCTGTCTCTTGCAAGTTCTCCGGCCTCTTCTAGCTTCATTTTCAAGGTTTCTTTGATGTCCTGCTGCCAGAATGGTCGCTGTCGTCCCCTACATCGTTTTTCATGAACCATGCCTTCCATTACCGTTCTCTTCAGACCAATGTGCCTTTAGATCAGATAAGAAAAAACAAATAATAATACCGGTTACCTGTAGGCTAAATCCGCTAACAGCACTGATAGATCCTAGACGAGAGCTTGGCCGACTGTCAAAAATTTGAAATTCTCCTGCAATGGATTCAATCTCACTGTGGCAGGGAAGACAATGAGAGTCACGATGTATTTGCTAATGAAGGCAGGGTAAAGTCTAAATCTACCAACCACGCTATTCTTAAGAGGTCAAAACACTCATAAACAGAAAATCTGCAGTAGACTGGAAGACACACACTGGATATGATTGTGGAAAAGACATCAGCAGAACAGACCAGTACATTATATTTCTCTTTTGTACCTGGCACTACAGAATGAATGGACACTTAACATAGACAAAGAATAAGTCAAACAGTTCTGATACTGTCAGCAGGCGGAATAGACACAGTGCATCTCCTCCAAGACGGTCTTCATCTAGGTCTGCCGAAATGCAAGATGTGACCATCCACACCTAGTCGACTTTAAAACTAAGCTATTTTTCAAAACTGACACACCTGAATCTGCCTGCCTAGTGTGTGGTCTACAGTGAATTAACTCTTAAACGTTCATGTGTTTTTAAGGCCTGCTCTATTACAAGAAGCCATACATACTCCATGAATTGAAACTAGGCATGTTATATATGGTTGAAAAGCTAATTGAATGTACTATCCAGATATGTTGTTTGAATATCAGTGTCATGTGATATATCAGTGACCTAATTTTGATGATGCTAAAAATAGATTTTCCACAAATTTCAAATAATTATACTGTCACAAAGAAGGAAATAATAAGTATGAAATATATCATGAAAACTATTAGCACAGTCTCTTAGTACCTTCATATTTACACAATATATCCAAACAGGAAGTTGTTTGGACAATACTTATGAAATTTGTAACTTCAAAGTATTTCTATATTTTGAAGACACCAATTACTAAATTATTAATAATTAAGAGAAAATGATGCAGAACTGATCTAGTAAGCAGCAAATAAAGAACTAACACTTATAGTCTTGATCAGGACAGTAATCGGAGTCAGTAGATGCTATTTTATAAGCAAATGTGTTTTTTGTTTTTACAAGGCAAGTGAAAGAACGTCTGAAGACATTATCAAAAATGACGGTACGATCGGAAATGTCGGTGTTATAAACAAACGTATGCTCTTATCAGTGAAGTCGGAGAAGGTTCGCCTGAATGGCTAGGGACACCTTAGAAACGGTAAGTAGGCTTTCACGTAAAAATCAGTCAGATGCGCTATACCAGGACCTCTAACTGCACATGAATTCATAGAGGGCGAATATAGAAGAAGAAGAACATAAAAAGCATGCTTTAATCAATGAGATTAGACATCTTAAAAACTAAATAATCTATTCTTTTCTCCATTTCAATATGGTAATATCATATGTTTTGCATTATGTAACATATATTATATACATTTAAATGCATAAATAATACACAAATACGTCTAATTCCTGTAGTCATTTATAAATCTGGTTTTCTTAGTACTGGAACGATGCAGGGTTAAGCGCATAACCAAAGATCATCAAATAAAAAGAAGATACATAAACAACTTTTTTTAGAATATTATGTACACAAAAATTATCACGAACATTGTATACACAAATGTCATCATGAATACCAGGTACAGAAAAAAACACATATATAGTGTTAAATACACAAAAAGGCATAGGAAGGACCCGAAAACGAGGTTATTTTTAAACAAAAATAGAAACATGATAAATATGGTTGGTCGACGTGACACATTCTGATTTGAAAGACAAGTTAAGATAGACTCTTGACATGCATATTTGTTTGTGTACTTGTAACAAATGAAAACGTATCTTAAATTGTTTCCACAGCGACTGTGATGAATGCGACGTTTCGCAAGGGACAACTACAATATAGCTCAGGACTGTATATCCCCGTAAGCCTCTGGAGGCTAGAAACTCCTATAGACGACATCTACTCATACTGAAACACCCTTCTGGTTCATGTGAAGCATCGAAGTCAGATACTACAACGACCCAGTAAATGAAGTCCCAGAGAATCAATGGAGGGAAGCAGTAACGGCCTCAAACTCCATCCTCATACTAGAAGTAGTTGTCCTGTATGCCCCACTTCGCTCTGCAACAACCCTACCATGCGCATTAGAGAAGAAACCCCAGCCTGACGTCTCACCACGATGAACCGACCCATCGCTATATACAACAACATCATCATCCCTTGCATTTTCTTCTATCTGCTGCTTAACTGCGAGATCATCCTTCATGTTGCCCCAATCTCTACATCCTGCTCCAAGCGTAATTATAACGTTGAGATAGTTGAGCATGCTTCCATCTGTTAGGATCGATTCGTTCCCTTTGGTAAGTAGCAGCCGTGGTCATATGGGCAATTGTTCCCACAACCTTTGCCATATGCCACGCTTGATTCTCGTACCTTTAACATCATTAGTGTTCTTGTGTAGTGGATGTCTCTTATCCCCAGTAACCCGTATATATGCCTTGGTTTGGGCGATTGCATGAAGTGAGCGTAGTGACAGAAGGCAAAGCATATATCTCATCTTCACAATGGGGGTATCTCTAGTGCAGGCAAGGAATATAAGCATACCTTCATTCTGAACATGTTCGAGTCATTGACATTGTGATCATGATATCAATTCTTACGATATCAATTTGGTGGATCTAATCATCAATGGAAGTTCCAAGAAGAAGAATAAATATTAAAGATAGTCATAAAATGATAGAGAATACAATTTTGAAGGGAGACATTCTGGTCAAGAATAAGACCACGGCAAAGAAGAATCCATGATGCGATAGATATATTAAATATGATGACAGCAGAGACTAACCTGGTCTATGAGTGAGAGAAATTCCGAAGAACTATTTATGGTGGGAATGTTCGACTCATGACAAGCTATTGGATGATGATGATGTGGTACAGACATCTACATCGTGGTTCAAATTCTCCTTCTCTTGATGAAATTGTGTTTCGCTGGTAAATAAAAACTGATATTTTGCAATCGTCTTGCACAATTAGTAAAATTGATTGAATTTAAATATATCAGATATTGACATCAACGATAACTGTGAAATTATTGTACATAGAATGAAGACAAGTTTCCTTCCCTTATTCAAAAGTTTACAAAATGTTGTATTTCATTTTTTGTATCCCTTGCTACATGGTGCCAAGTATTCTATAAGCAATGGCTGTCCAACGCATTTCTAGCAACCCAAGCTACTCTGATGGCTCAGAACTTTAAGAAGGAAAAATAGCAATCCTAAATAACAGATTGTTTCCCTTTATTTGTAACAGTTCTCCCGAAAACAGTTTCCTCTACATCACAATCTTGTTTATTTTTGTGTAACTATTTTATTGTTACTAACCCAATCCTTTGCTTTTTCATTGAACAAATGTGCGGTCTTTATATTTCATTTTATATCTTCAAACAAATACTATATCCAATTCGATTCTTCGATTTATCTCCAACTTCGTGAATTTGACCTGAATGAGTTATACATTGCGTTTCCTTTTATAGTAGGAAAAATTGACAATTTTTCATCGATTGTATTTATTATTTTTATTTGTTATTATAACTTTATCTGGACTAGCCCTGAACGGAGTGCAACATTTGTTAATTAGTATTATCCGTCATTTTTAAATATTTATATACGGCAACGGAACAGCACTTTTAATTCTGAATAGGAGGATCACTATTGTTTCATTGAATATACAGGCATAAACGTATGTTTATTGATTGATTGATTGATTGATAGGTCCATCAGTATTACACTTTGGTGAGTAACCATTTGCGTTCCGATATTTTTCCTGCACAGAATGATGCAGTTCACGAACTCTCTAGCACCGGCTATGGTCCCCGATGTAATTTTGAAGTAGCGAAGACATTTTATAGGAATTGTATTTTTAATCATATTCTAAAATCTGTTTGTTTATTGAGTAAAGTTAACGTATCTATTAGTAAGAAATCTGTTTGTTTATTGAGTAATGTTAACGTATCTATTAGTAAGAAATATGTTTGTTTATTGAGTAATGTTAACGTATCTATTAGTAAGAGAAGTAATCAAGAACTACATTTCTTCACTAATCATAACAGATGGAATAGTGAATATTCTGTGAATTCTGAACTAAGGAGACGTAAAAAGAGTGATCTTAAATCCAGAATTCATCCGAGTCATTACCGGGGCCCAACTCTGGGTGTAAAGAATAGAACCACTGTTACCTGCCACGCATGTCATAAGAGGCAAAAAAGACGTTGTTCGTGGGGGTTGCTACCCCACACAGTAAAAAATACTAGTTGACTACAGAACGGAGAGCGAATCGAGTACATTATGGCTGAAACCGAACAGATCGCCGAAGAATAAGCACCAGAGCACGAAATGATGCTGAAGATGTGGCGTAAAAAACACCAATGCTAAGGCTGTATGAATCAGATTTCTACAAGAATAGAATTTATCGCGAGTTCGATGCATCGGTCTGGGCGGTGATCGCGAGAGAGAGAAATCCAGACTTACATGTGACTTTGTTCTATAAATTACTATAAAGTGACCTTCGAGCTAATTCTAATGTTGAAATTAGTGGGTATCTGCGAGTAGATGTTAGGTGTCCGGCTCTCGTTCCCACTGTACATGGATAAAACATGGTGGATCCGTCTGGATATTTTTCCAGAGATCAATGCGCTCCGTGTATACGAGACCGAATTCCTAGTCCTATCGGAGACGGACAATATAACGTAGGCCCTTGTTCAAGTTCAGCACGTAAAGAATTATTGGGTTTTCACAATCGAGAAGAGAAGTCTGGAAACACGATATGCAACCAAAATTCATTAGGAAGACTGAATAATCAAATTCTTACAAAATATTTTCACTATCTCCTAAATGACATATGGAACTCTTGTTGGTACTACATAGTCATGTACTGCCGCTGAGATCGTCCTATGTAAGAAAACGATCGGGGCATACATGGTTACTCCCCGAAGTGCAATGATGATGGTCATATCAAGCCATCCGCCCGAGTAGTTACTGGGGCCCAAATTTGGGGTGTAAAGAATAGAACCATTGTTATCCGCCACGCACGTCGTAAGAGGCGACTAAGAAGATTTGGCTGACATCGGATGCAAGTGTCTGCTAGGGAATGCTAACCCAAAACAAATACTTGCAGAAAACGGATGCACCAGGCCGTAAGGCGCATAATATGGTGCAACGACCCTCACAATGAGGAATGAGATAACGGATTCTACGGTCGTCAATCTGCCTTGGAGATTTAGCCACGCATTAAAAATGTCAGACCTACCATCAGGGCGTGACCAAAACGTACTGCTGAAAGAGGTCGGCACAAACGGGGAAGAAGAAATCATAGGAATTATATCCTAGAGAACTGTCCCCGGTAAGCAGACTTGACAAGAAAGAGGTGGCCCACTTACACTAGCGTCCAAGACAAACTATATGACGTGGCGGCTGCCTTTATTGAAATTGTAATTAGTGGCATATCCTAAAGGACGTAGCCATCAACCAAAGTAAAGGAGTCGTTGATTTTCTAGGCACAACTTATACGTTCAGTAGTTTGCCATTGCTTTCTGAACGGTGAGGTCTATTTTTACCTTTTGTAAACATTCCATGGGAACAAATTTGCTTCCAAACGTGCCCAACGTGGCATTTTAACCAGGTACGCCTGGGTTCGTGATCAAGCTTGAGCTACACACGCTCACACTGCCTTTATTAGAGAATCCAAAATCCCAATCTACTGAGAACGCAAAAGAAGAAATTAAGCAATCAACAAAAACATAAAAAAACAATAACCATATGTTATAACTTACTTTGACAAACAACAGTAGCCAATAACAAGTAAAACGTAAACGCAGTCATTACAATTTGAGGCATATTTTCATAAAGTTCTTCAGCAAGCACAAGCAAATATAGTTTTCTTGATAACAGACAAGATCCAAAGTTTCGCTTCTTATAAATGACACACGATGAAGTTGAGACAATATAACAACGTCATAAATAGACTCTTGACACACATTTTTGTTTTTGTACTTGTAACAAATGAAAACTTATCTTAACTTGTCGTTCAAATCAGGATGTGTCACGTCGACCAATCATGTTTATCATGTTTCTATATTTGTCAAAAAATAACGTCGTTTTGGGTCCTTCCTATGCCTTTTTGTGTATTTAACACTATATATGTGTTTTTTTCTGTACCTGGTATTCATGATGACATTTGTGTATATAATGTTCGTGATAATTTTTGTGTACATGATATTCTAAAAAAAGTTGTTTATGTATCTTCTTTTTATTTGATGATCTTTGGTTATGCGCTTAACCCTGCATCGTTCCAGTACTAAGAAAACCAGATTTATAAATGACTACAGGAATTAGACGTATTTGTGTATTATTTATGCATTTAAATGTATATAATATATGTTACATAATGCAAAACATATGATATTACCATAGTAAATTGGAGAAAAGAATAGATTATTTAGTTTTTAAGATGTCTAATCTCATTGATTAAAGCATGCTTTTTATGTTCTTCTTCTTCTATGTTCGCCCACTATCAATTCATGCGTAGTCAGAGACCCTGGTATGGCGCATCTGACTAATTTTTGTGTGAAAGCCTACTTACCGTTTCTACTGTGTCCCTAGCCATTCAGACGAACCTTATCCGACTTCACTGATAAGAGCATGATTTTATTACACCGGCGTTTCCGATCGTGCCGCTATTTTTAGATAATCTCTACAAACGTTCTTTCACTTGCTCTTTTAAATAAAACACACATTTGCTTATAAAATAGCATCTACTGACTCCAAATACTGTCCTGATCAAGACTATAAGTGTTAGTTCTTTATTGATTGCTTACTAGACCAGTTCTGCATCATTTTCTCTTAATTATTAATAATTTATTAATTGGTGTCTTCAAAATATGGTATTACATAGAAGTTACACATTTCCTAATTACTGCCTTATATATTGTCCAAACAACTTCATGTTTGGATATATTGTGTAAATATGAAGGTACTAAGAGACTGTGCTAATAGTTTTCATGATATATTTCATACTTAATTTTTCCTTCTTTGTGACAGTATAATTATTTAGAATTTGTGGGAAAATCTATTTTTAGCATCACCAAAATTAGGTCACTGATATGACATATTACATGACACTGATAAAATATGTTTCGATTTAACATATAACAAGAACATACAGTTATAACAATAACTCACATTTATAACACGGAACACTAACATATAACAAGAACATACAGTTATAACAAGTACATACAGTTATAACAAGTACATACATTTATAACAAGTACATACAGTTATAACAAAGAACATAGATGTATAACAACAACATTTAGTTACACTAAGTATAATGTAATAATATATGTAATAGCACATGACTAATATTAGTAACAGCCATACCTACATGCTAACGCAGAGAGAGACAGGAGCATAACTGTGCGTGTGTGTGTGTGTGTGCGCCGGTGATTTTTCTTAGTATTTGTTTGTAATCCACAGCTGGAGTTATATTTTGTTTTGTATCGTAGACGGCTGTCAGGTCAATCCTGTTTAAATTGGATACCAGGGAGATACTAGAAAAATACAGACCACTGTCGTGATGTTGATCACATCAATCATTGTGTACGGGGTTCAAGAAAATAAATACAGAATTGCCACTGATCACAACACACAAATGGTCATAATTTGAAGAAAAATAATTTTATCCTTTCTTCTTCTTCTTCTTCTTCAGCTATCTGCTGCTATGAGCTCAGTTTAATGTGGACCCAAACTCTACAGTCAGCTTTAGGTCTGTCAGTTTCCTAAAGCTTAGTTTTAGGTCGACTGGGCGTGGCCAAATGTTGCTTCTCAGCTCACTCAGGAGAGGACAGTCTTGCAGGATATGCTCCAGTGTCTGTTCCACCTGTTGACACTGACAGAGAACTGTTTGATTTATTCCTAGTCTATGTAAGTGTTTGTTGACGTAATGTGCTACTAATTATATGACTTATCTTAGTGTTTAGTGCACCGTCTTTCTAGACAGGTGGTCTTCGTTCCATTCTAAAGAATCTAGCAGTTGCGGCTCTTCATTAAGGGCCTCGGGGCTAGGCCCCTCCAAAATTAATGTGTAATAAATTAAAATATAACCTAAAACAAAACCATGATTATTCCAAAAATATTTGTCTGGCCCCATAAATAAAAATGATCACGAGCCGCCACTGAATCTATTTTTATTTTTTAAAAACGTTAATGACTACTAGGTTGACCAAACCTGAGTTTGTTATTAGATATACTTTGGGAAGTAAAGAACAGTGGGATGGATGTTAACCAGATCATCTACTGTGTAACATTGATGAAAGAAAATATGGGTCTAACATAACATTTCTTAATATACGTCACGACTTCTGTGACGTTCCATAATTCGATGGTTGTAATCCGAATCATGTCGTTCAATTCATAAGTCCCCTCCCGTAGAACCGTAACATAGTTGCGCAAATTACGAAGTTAGTGCTTGGTGCAACACTCTGTTCTGGTGGAGTGTTATTTCTGCGGAGACTGGCCTAATCAAATGGAGAAACTCTGCCGTTTATTGCCGGGGCTTCAAGGGGAGCAAATAATAGTAACACTGCGACCTTCAAGGTATGTCTTAAGATGCGGCTGAGGTACGGACCTAGGGAAGCTACCAGAATAAATAAAAACCGTCGCAAAAATGGCATACTTTAGACGCATAAATCGCTCTTGGGCTCAGATCACTTACAAATCACAAAGAGTGGTTTAACAAGTGGTCGATATAGAACGTTCGAAGAAGTAGAAGAAAATGGAGAGAACAGGAGCAATGAACTCAACCTTTCATCTTACTTTTCTTCTTCTCTTCATAATGTTGGGAAAACAAGTTCAATACTCACTTCCTATTTGTACGTGTTTACATTCTAAATTAATAGATTTAAGCTATCTAGGTAGGTACATTCAGTAGATTTTATCAAATTGAAAGACAAAATTTTTAATCCAGATTTGGTGTCGACAATAGTAAAGTTAATAGTACACTGCGCTTCTTCTTCTTCTTTCTTCATTGCGTTCGTTCTTTACGACCAATTTTAATCAGTCTTTGTATATGTTTGAACTTCGACAAGAACGTGTATACGTTGCAAATTGGTTTGTTAGGCCCCTAAACGCATAGACTTCTTCACGTTTAGGAAAATGCATCCGATTTCAGAGATAAACCTCCTTAATCGCCTCTTACGACATGCGTTGCAGGTACCAGTTGTTCTATTCTTTACACCATATATTTGGGCATCGGTAACAATTCATGCGGTACACTGCGCTAGTGAACACGTAACATAGGGTATTCCAGGATTGAAAACAACTTGAGCCAAAATATTCGATGTGCACACGGTGCTCGGTTGGATTACATGAAACAATGATCCTTGACTTGAACATCTAAATTACAAGTACTTCTGATTTCTGAATTAGGCTTGTCTGAATAATGAGGAACACTGATGATAAAGAAGCAATCCTTCCCGCAAAAATCAGTACGAGGCGCCACAATATACACCATGAATATTCAGGAATTTATAACGACTATAACAACAACCACTATCCATTATTAACCCTTTCACTCCGTACTTTTTATTTACCACCGGACACAATAATGTTGGCTATGTTTACTAAATTCGCCAGTAAACTAGACATGCGACATTATAAAAATATGATGCTCGTCCATTACATTGTGATGATAACCACATACTTTTTATCCAAGGAAATGTAGTTGCGGTATGTTTGTCTGTGTGTGCGTAGATGACTAGTGAGCCCGATACGGGCTTGAAATGTTCTTGTACAGTGGGGCAAGGTATACTTGCACTTGTGGAGAGTTTTACTGCCTTTCTACTTTGACCTTTTTATTCTACCCGTGTTGTTTTACCTGCCTCGCTGGCCGAAGTACCGTGTCAAAGAAGTATGCGCCGGGCTCATCTGTCTTGAGCAACATTCTCTCAGTTGTCGGCAGCCATGCCAAAGGATTTTATCAAGTTCTTTAGTGTGTATTTGAATCGCTTTTTCTGACCACACTGTGAGCGTTTACCGTTATATAGCTCACCATAAAAGAGACGTTTGAGTATTCTGCAATCCGGCATTCGAGCCACATGTCCTGCCCATCGTGTCTGTGACTACATCAAGATTGTATAGATGCTGGGAAGAGCAGCTCTTCTTAGGACCTATGTGTCTGGGTTCATATCCTGGAATTATATCAAAAATAAACAGCCCGTATATCATGGTAGAGGGTGAAACGGTTAAGAACGATACTAGATCGACCGAATCCAATCTGATAACGACAATTCAAGATGAAATATCGATTCACATTATTTTGTAACATTTTCTTTTCAGTTTCAATCAGACATAATTTATTGTTCAGTACTCAGTATTATTTTTAATCTTAACATTACTGTTTATTTTTTCCAAATATTTGACGTTAAACATAATCTAATGTTTCAAATTCCAATCAAATAAAAGCTTCTTCTTCGAACGGAACATATCGACAACTTATTAAACCACTCTTTGTGATTTGTATATGATCCAGGCCTAAGAGCGAGTGTACGTTGTGTAAATTATGAGCCTACAAGTAGGATAACTCATCCGATTTCTGCGACGTTGTTTATTTAGAGTAGCATATTAGGCCGCGACATCAGTCGCCTCTTACGACATGCTTTGTAGGTCGCAGTGGCACTATTCTTTGCTTCACCAGCTGAGCCCGGCACCCCACCGACGCGTCGCTACTTCAAATGCAAGTTTAATTCCCATTGTTTTTTCTGAATGCTTTTCCTCTTACCTGAAATGCATTTTATTTCCACTGTTTTGTCTGTCCTTACTTGAAATGCATTTTTAATTTCCACTGTTTCGTCTCTTCCTAGTTGAAATGCATGTTTAATTTCCATTGTTTTGTCTGTCGTTACTTGAAATATATTTTTAAATTCATATTATGTTGTGCGTGGTTACGTCAAAGTCATATTTCAGTTTTCAGTCATTTTTCTGTTGCAATGTCCACGTCATCTGTAATTTTACCATGTTGTTATTTTCTGTCCCAAACCATTGACTTGCAGTCCCATTACATTGAAATTGCTAGAAAATTGACCACCAATTGATAACTCACTTCTATCGAGCAGAAAGCGAGTCGATGGTGGCGAGCGAGTGGCGCGCGTCGACTCATCTCTATACAGTCGCAAGCAGAAAATTGGATATACACTGGGTGTTTGGATATAACTCTGGTTTAAGACCAGTCGGGTGTTCTGGGAGTAGTTTAGTGGTTTAACAATTGACGAACGTATAGGTAATGGGTAAGTACGAAACAATCATTATGATATTGTAACATACTGGACATTCGCACACTGACATATGCTACTTATATGTTTGTGTCACATAATATTCGCTCAGATAATTTCAGTTTTTAAATCATACATTCTTTTAAAACGAATTCTGTGAACTATTTACATAATTATACTTCTTCTTCCGAATCTTCAATATCGACCACCTGTTAATCACTCTTTGTAATTTGTATGTGATCTGAGTCTAAAAGCGAGTGTTGGTGTGCCTGTTATGCACCTACAAGTAGGCCAGCACGTCCGATTTCTGCGACGTTTTTTATTTACTAGGGTAGCTTATATAGGACCCTTCCTCAGTCTCCTTACAGACGTTCCTTGTCTGTCACAGTATTAATATTCATTGCTCCCTTGCAAACCCGGTAACATACGGGCAAACATAATTGTTCAATGTATGGGATCAGCGATTTATGTCACCTCATACAGAGTATGTGAGAGTCATCTATCAGTCTTCCTTGATGTCTTTTTTGTTTTAAACTCTATCTCTCTGCTTCCTTTAAATAATTATCAAGACGTGAAAAGGTACAACCGAATTAAAAGTGGTTTTGTATTGATGTAAACAACGACAATAAATTAAATAGTAGCAGCGAGACACATGGGAAATGATTAAATAAATGTCGTATTAATTCTTTCTATAAAACACGTTCTTGTATCTGTGCTCTTTATTTACCTGTTTCTTTCTATTTCAACTCCCAACAAAGCATAGGTCTTCAACAAACATCTCTCTTCAGCCCTTCTTCTCTTGCCATCCCTTTCAATTTATTTTCAGTCTTGACTACATTTTACTATCAGTCTCTAGCTCTCTTCTCCTCGTATGTTTTAGACCTTCCCCTACACTTCTTTCCTGCAGGTTCCAAAACAACATTGTCTTGCAATGCTTCAGGTCAGTCTATAACAGTGTGTATCCTATATTTTCCCATTACAATGTCACTAATATTATCAATATAGGGTTTTCAATTATGGACCTCAACAACTATGTATTTCTCTAACGTTGCTAATAAATTCCATGCTGACAAAGTCACGTCATGAAAAACAAAGTACTACGTTTTATACAAAATACTAAATTAGTGACGAAAAAGTAACATGCTGTCACACCTAAAGTGCTGTTTGCAAAATAAGAAACAATACAACAGCACATTAAAATTTTGAGGAAACTTGACCTTACAAAGTAAAATATTAACCTATTTCTGATGAAATCTGATTAAAACGACAACAATGTGTTTTCTTATTTAAAAGAGCCTGAAACTAGAAAAAGTAGAGGAATCATTATCTCTATATTCGTAGAAAATATCATATTCGGATCTATTTCACACTATAGTAAAAGGCACTTAGTTTATTACTAAGAAGCAATGAGAATTAATTTGATTTCCAAATCAAATATAGAATGTGAAAAAAACTTCTCCGTGCGGATCGGGCATAGATCATCGATGTAACTATTTATTGATTGGTTGATTGATTGATGAACCTCAACATTGAATGGCCGAGTATCCCTTGAACTGATCCTACAGGAGCTCATCGCAGAGCATGGCGAAATCGCGAGGTCCCGGAGAATTTGTGGTATGAGTCTTTTTTTAGGTTTTAACTTTTAATAATAGGCCTTTCCATCGTTTCAATTTATACGTCAAGAGATTTATTGCGGGACTCAGTTTAACACTGTCCTTGAATGGTATCGTCAGCTCGATATAACTAGAACGTATCATGCCTCTTGACTTTTCGACGCATATGCCCCTTGTTAACCACTTTTATTTGCATGTTATGGAGCCTAAAGTGACATTGTGCTAGTTGAGCGACTAGGTAGCCAGCAATCTGATGTCTGTGATGCTTTGTATTTACAAAGGTAGTTCTAAAACTACTCTGACTTGTCGACTAAGACACGGAGTGATTGTAATAAGATCTTTTCACTGGAACAATGAATGGTCGAACATCATTGATAATTTAACTGGTCAGACTTGGAGTTTCTTCAACCAATTAGAACTAGCAGCAATTAGTTGAATCCCATTGCTGGAGATGGCTATGTTCACATTCTCAAAATCCATTACTCAAAATGCCGGTATGTTGAACAGGTTCTCTGAAATGAGGCTTTGACCACATTTGCATCGATGTTATCTCTTGCGATACAGAAGACAGATATCTAAATTGGTTAGCCTGAAATTCATGCAGCGGAAAACGTCAAATTGATGTAGTAATCCTAAGAATAATTTGAATCATGAACCACACCGAACAGCCCACATAATGATGTCCTTTGATGGAGACGTTGACTTTTCAAGCCAAACTTATTAGATCCTTATGCTAGCACGGCCCTATTCAAACTCACTACTATATTCATTTTTATCTTATTTTTAATTAAAATGCCATAGTAAACTATCAAAATATGTGCTTGATATCTTTTATCTTCCTATTTCTTAGCAAAATAAGAACTTTGTGTTTTTTTTTTCTGTGACTCTCCAAGTAAAACTGGCCTACTTTTGTTTTATTTACTTTACGCCAGGTAAACAATGAGCACTATATTTGCATTTGGAAAATCAATATTATTAAATTCTGTTTGAAAGAAAACTTCAATCTCTGTTTGCATTTGTGATGGACATATGTCGGAAACAATGTAACTATTGATTGATTGGTTGATTGATTGATAGAACCATCATCATTGTACTTCGGTGAGTATCCATGTGTGCTCCGATCTCTTTCTTACACAGTAAGATCTCATCTACAATGCACAAACTCCGCAGCATCTGCGAGGATCCCGGATGTAATTTGTGAAGATGATGAATATATTTTTGTAGTAATTTTATTTTTAATCTTTTTCTAATGAATGTTGCACAGGCAGCGTCTTTCCAGCTGCTCTTCTCAATTTTAAACTGTCAAGAGTTCACTTGCGTACTCAGATTGAACGTATGCCTTACATTGTATCGTCAGTCTCCGATATAACTAGGAACTGTCCTATCTAATGCCCCTACTTCGACTTCTTCAAACGCTTCATATCGACCTCTTGTTAACCACTCTGTTCGATTTGTATGTTATCAGAGCCTAAGAGCGAGTGTACATTGTGCCAGTTATGCGACTACAAGTAGGCCAGCACATACGATGTCTGTGATGCTTTTTATTTACAAAGGTAGCTTCCCTAGACTCCTACTTTTGTCGCCTCTTACGACACGCCCTGCATGTCGCATTGTTACTATTCTTTGCTCCCCTTGTGAGCCCCGACAATACATGGTCTAGAACATCATTGAAATACAAATCGTGGCATATCCTTTACAGGATGTTTCTATCAACCACATTAAACTAGTCTAGACACCACTTATACGTTCATTAGTTTCCCATTTCTTTCTGAAAGATGAGGCCTATGTTCACAGTTCCTCAAAATCCAAAGGAAACAATTTACATCCAAACAGCTCGCCGGTATGTTTGAACCAGGTTCTCTTGAAATGGAGGTTTAGAACACATTGTGACAACCGGTAAAATGTTATGGTTGGCGAGACAGAGGAAGACAGATACATACAATCTTTGGTAGCCTGACTTCATGGCACGGAAGAACGTCAACATCTGAGATGATAGTAAACACCAGAGACATAGATTTGTGTAGATCCATGATCACCTACGCCAGCCGCAACGGCACATGTAATGATGACTCTTGATGGTGACGACCGTTGTTTTAGAGCCAGTCTCTCTGGATTGAGATCACTACTGCTAAGCCAAGGGGCCTACTTTCCAACACTCACTACTGTATATTAGCACTTATATTACATTGCTTCTAATATATTTTAACTTTTGCTCCAAGATTAATATTTTTGGACTTTCAAGATTTTGTTGAGCATGTCAAACGTTTGTTTTACTTTCATAATTTTTCAAATAATGTCCTTTTCTGAATCATCATCCTGGATACTCCACATACTGAACTTCCTCTATTTTTATGTTTTTCCCATATTCATTATTTCTGTTTTAGTGTTGTTGATTTTCATGTTATGATTTATACAATTTTTGTTCAAGGTATCAATATGATGTAGATTTTGTTCATTTTGATGTATCAGGCACTGATCATCTGCAAAGAGCAGTTCATTTATTTCATCATTATCTGAATTTGACTCTTAAGTTATTTTATCCATATATGCAAAAGTAGTGGTGAGCGCGACACAACCTTGTCTAACACCTGATGTAATGGAGAACTTGACTATACATTGAAATTATGAGCCTAACGTTAAAACATAGCCACATCATACGTGATAAAGGAATGTAACGTTTTCGAAAACTTACAGTACTAAATTGTAACGTTTATAAACGAGATGTCTAGTAATATTTTCTCTTTAATTTTTCTTCAATTTTGCAAAACTAATTAGCAGCTCCTTTTTTGTACTGTATGAAACGTGATAAAATCTGAAAATATCCTGGGGTCTGTTGGTTGTAAATGTATCTCTCTTCGCCCGTGTGGTGCCGGCACCCGTAAGGGAAGAAAAGAATAGTACCACTGCGACCTACAAGACATGTAGTAAGAGGCGAGTGATGTAGGACCTAGGAAAGTCATCCTAGTAAATAAAAAGCATCGCAGAAATCGGATGTGCTGGCCTGCTTGTAAGCACATAACTGGCATAACGTACAATCGCTCTTAGCCTCAGATCACATACAAATCACATAGAGTGGTTCACAACTGGTCGGTATGTAGTAGCATTCAAAGAAGTAGAAGATCTTTCTTAATATACAGGGTGTTCAAGATAAAAGTAGCCCGATTGGCAAGTTTTGATTTGTCAATCGGGCTACTTTTGCGTCCTTTTATTTATAGATGGCTAGTTAGCAAATCGCACAATAACCAACCTATATGACTACGCTCAAAATCCAGTCGTGTTTCAGTAGACAATCACTAGAGTACATCTCGCAAGAGATGAGGAAAAGGTAGTTCTCAACAATCAGAGAGACAAAGACTTTTGTGGACCTAACGGATGCTGGGCTTCCTGGGAAACCATAAAGAAAAATGTCAAAGACTGGGGAAAGTGGAGAACAGCTGTTGATGCTATGAATGAAGAGACACAAAAGAAGAAGAGACATTTTTCTAAGATAATATGCGTGAAAGTGAAAAGTGTCAGTAAAATGAAACGAACTTCAAATGATTTATGATTATTTTATGAATTATGACCTGTCATATTTGTTATCTATATATCTCAAAGTGGTTAAAACTAATCATATGACAACTGATAAAATAAACAGGACAAAGGAGTTTTATCATGGAAGTAGTTCATCGTTAATATCTCATATGTACGGTTCCAACCTCACTGCAACGGGTAACCCCATAATTGCTCCGTTCCTATGCCAACGAAAATCACACGAAGTGCTAACAACTGTTTCCTGTGTGAACTAATCCCAGAATCATGGAAGTAAATTATAACAAGTAAGCCTTTCTGAATATATCTGTTCACTTCTAACAAGTGATATAAATGTAATAAATAATCAAAAGAGTAAGAAATATTATTTATTATATTCCTCTAGTACTGTTATACGTAACGTGTGGCATGCAAGCAATTTCTCCATACTGCTTTATCCTGAAATATTCGTTCAGTTCTTTATTTAAAGTGGAATCCAAATGTCTTGCCTATGTCAGTAATGTTCGTTTCATGTTTACCCTAGGCCGTCCTTTCTTTCTTGAGCACTTTGCTTCCCACTTCAATATCCTCTTTGTGATTATTTAATCACTTCTTCTCAAAGTATGCACAACATATCTCCATCAAGAAGAAACAAAGCTTTACAAAAAGAGTTTCAAAAATGTGGGTTGGAATTGATAGAACAAGAAATGTTAGAACACGAAGAGCATGTATATGTTCTGTAGAAATGTATGGGTGTGAGATATGGACATATTACAATCTAGTGTAACAGCATATATGTGCTTTTTAATTGAAATGTTACAGACGATTTCTACAAATGTAATGAACGAAAGAGATAGCAAATAGAGATATCTAGAAGAACTCGGAATTAAATTAAACTGGCTGACGTCACAAATAAGATTGAAAAAGTTGAAGTATTGTGGACACATAAATATACATATCCGACTATAGACGACAATTATGGAGGGAGAATCCCGGCAAAGAGGCAGAATAGAAAAACCACAGAGAATATGGATTGAAAATGTGATCTATGTTTTGAGGATGCCAGCACTGAAAGGTTGAGCATGTAATCTATGAGATACAACTTTTCTGAAGGACTTTTGGAGCGGTAAAGTTCTGTTGATCTCAAGTGTGCTAAAGAAGGATGTAAGAAAGTGTTTCATAGTTTCAATGATTTATTATTACTTCATTTACTGTGACCAGTTAGATTTGTAATCTCCTTTTTAAAATTTATTTTATTTTTTTATTTCTCATATAACCTTAAAATGAACAGCCATAAAAAAAACTTCAAATCAAAGTAAACTGGCTGATGTTACATCTATGATTGAAGAAATTGAAGTATTTGGGGTGACATATAGAACAGAAACGAAAAGTTGGGGAGGACCAATATAATAGAAAGCATCCCTACAAAGAGGAGAAAAGGAAGACCACGGATAAGATTGATTCAGGATGCAACCAATGATTTAAGTAAGGCTACTGCATATGGCCTATTTGACAGTTCCAATGTTTAAAGCATTGACTACGTTACTTTATTTACATTGACTAATCATATTTATTTACTTATTAATATTGATC
This sequence comes from Arion vulgaris, assembly GCA_020796225.1. NCBI lineage: Eukaryota > Metazoa > Mollusca > Gastropoda > Stylommatophora > Arionidae > Arion > Arion vulgaris. Next base: position 25,805,972 of record CM036754.1, on the reverse strand, counting down.
CTACAGGAGAGCCACAATAGCACAGTGTTTAATGCACTTGCGTTTTATATAAACAATTTTAGTTAACTCATAAGAATGTGTGATCATTTTACTGCTCTCATGTTGAACCAACTGTATTTTGATACTAGAGAAACATTAAGAAACAGACATAGACAGTACGATGTTGACCATAGTATTCATTTTTTTGGAAGGGACTGGGTGGCGAAGCGGTTGAATAGTTTGTTTTGCGTTTTGAATGTTACTAGTTCGAATCCGGACATCGTCATTTAGTTACTATGTGCATTTATCCAGATGTTACTAGGATGGTTGCTGCAGTTACATAGTTCGTGCTTTCCTCAACGCTATTGACAGATAAATTGCCCTTTCTACCGACTGGACTGAGTCATAAGTGGAATCAAGGTGCGATTAAGTAAATCCATCCCAGGCTGACTGTTTTTTAATACTCATCTTGTACCGCTTTAAAAATAATAATCTTGATACTGTATTAAGAAACATTTTCAAAAGAATAAGAATCCGTCAACCAAGGTTCTTCGGGCATATAATGCGAAGAGAAGGTTTAGAACATTTGGTGACAACAGGGAAAATACAGGGATGGAGAGATCGTGGAAAACAGAGAGAGAAGATGTTGAATGGCCTGACATCATTGTTGAACACTAGTTCGACGTCAGAACTGATTAGATGCACCAAGCGGCGATAGTTGTGGAGAGACAGGATTGCCTACTCCGGCAGACATATCACCTCATTAAATATCGTATTCTCCAATATACCGAAAGATATATGAGATTGGGTTCTTTACTTTTTAATTTTCTAATTACTCGTTCAAAATCAATTTATACTGACGAGATGAAATGATCATACAGACGGCATTCATGTAAGTGAACAGAAAATAAATATGTGGAGACAACATAGCTTTTTCAAGTGTGTGGTCCAAGAGAAATGCATATATTAGTGATTGAGTCAATCATTCATATGACCATCATCGTTGCGCGTTGGTGAGAAATCAATGTCTGCTCTAATATGTATTACACAATAAGATCGCAAAGATAACGTACAAACTCCATACCACTATGAAGGGTGTCCCCAATGTACTTTTGAAGATGGTGCATATCTTTGAGGACATTTTAATTGTTAGTGAATATTACCCAGACACCGGCTTTAAAGTCTAGTCTGAACTATTTTCAATTGTCAAGTATTCTTGTACATGCTGATCTTGAACATGGGCCCTAGTCTTCGATATGACCAGAAATATAACTTGATCAGCCCGAGCGACAAGCGAGCCAAGAACCTTTGGATCGAGATTCCAGCATTTTACCCACGCCCCACAGTGACTAACCCCCTCCCTCCCCACATCCCAATAATCAGGTCCGTGTATTTTCTCAGTATGGTGCTAGTATTCGAAATGCTGCCCTTTAAATGTTTTTAAAAAAAATTAATCTTCAATTGTGATTTTGATTTTAATGCTTATGCCGCCCCCGCCTTTACGCTGCCGGCTGGTGCGGCAGCCTCTCTGTATCATAGCACGGCTCTGCCCATTATACATATATACCGGTTACTATTTACAGGTAATCTTGTGAACGGACCGCCTGTTAGTTAATGGATCAATGGCATAACACTCTGAGAATATCTATAATCGCTTAGTGTCTCCTAAGATGACGTTGAGATGTATTCATGTTGATGGTTTCACTTTTCTATCTCTCTCTTAGGCGTCTAAATTTGCTTGCGCAACATGTGCTCCCAAACTCTGTGAAACGTTTCATACATTCAATATCAGTTGCTGAGTGCTCATACAACAGGAAGTTCTACAATGAGAGAGCACTTATATCAATTTAGTTGATCTGATTCGGACATATAAATGAGATCTGTATGACACTCCTCCAAGCTATGGAAGTAAAATGTAACCCTACCAATTGATACGTGTTGGATCTAGTAGCTAAAATTAACTTCAATTATCGATGTCAAGTAACTACAACAACTGTCCTTTCATCACACGCTCGCTCTTGAAGGAAGTGCTCTACTAACAGCTGCCTCCTGCGGATTTCCATGGCAAATATGTGACATATTCGGGTTACATCTTTGGAGCAATATATCTATCTTTTCATATGGATATTGTTTCCTTGCGTACATTACTCGAGTAATCTGTATGTCCTTCATCATGTTACTGTTTTACTGCATACATATAGGGAGGAATAAATCTGTGTTTCCTCGATTGCTATTTTACTGCGTACATTACGCAAGGAATCTGTCTACCTTTCTCTCTGTGATTGTTTTACTTTGTAAATGTGTCTAGCGTTCTACCTGTTTTTCCCTCGGTTACTTTATTACTGTGTACGGTGAGGTCTATTTTTACCTTTCGTAAAAATCCCACCGAAACGAATTTGCTTTCAAACTGCATGCCGCGGGTTTGAACCAGGAACACTTCGGATGTGATCAGCTTTAATGTGGCTTTAATTTGAGTAAAATAGAAGTATCGTGGTTCGACAAAAGATAGACGTCAGAACTGATATAATAGCCGTCCATCGCAAGCGATGATGACAACAATCTCAGACGTGTACTGTTGCACCTCTCTGGTGTGTGCGGAGGTGACTGTAGAGTCCAATCCTAGAACAGAATCCCCGACCACAGGTGGGGCATACATGATCAAGGTTAGACATGTGCGTGTTGTGTGCTCTGTCTTTTCGCGCTGCTCGTTTTCTCTGTAACTCAACAATACGATGATTCTCAGCTATTCGGGTTCCTCTTTTTTTGTTACAGCGCCACATTTGGCGATCTTGCGCAAGGGATTCCCAGCACGTATTGTCTATATCGAAGCATTTCAGAGATACTTTAAGAGTGTCTTTAAAGCGTTTTTCTGTCCACCAGCTAAACGTCTGCCCCTTCAAGCTCGCCATACATCAACTGTTTTGGGATGCGTTTATCAGGCATTCGAGAAACGTGACCGACCCATCTCAGTTGGGCCTTCTGCAACAGGGTGTTGACGCTTGGGATCTTTGCTCTTGTGAGGACTTCGCTGTCTGGAATTTTGTCCTGCCAGTTTATTTTTAGTATTCTGCGTAGACAGCTTGTGTGGAAATGGTTTAATTTTCTTGCGTGTCTGCTATACACTGTCCATGTCTCGCTTGCGTACAGCAGCGTGGTTAGCACTATGGCCTGGTAAACTTTCAGCTTTGTGACTATGCTTATCCCTTCGTCAGAACTGATAACTACACCATGAAGAGAGAATTGGGGAGTGACATGATCACCTACTCCTGCTGGCTTGGCATTTGATTGAAAATATCAGTTAATGTGGTTTATAGTTGCTCAAATCTATATACGTTTTATACACATGTATCTCTACGGCAATGAGTGGTTTTAATTTTAATTAATTTTTTTTTGGGGTGGGAGGGGGTTATTTTTATATGACCATGATCTTTGCACTTAAATGAATAACCATGTGTACCGTGCTCTCTGTCTTATACAAGAAGATATATGTCCTATACAAGAAGATCTCAACGACAGCGCACGAACTACGTAGCACCTGTGCGGAAACAATGATATTTTGAAGATGATGAAACATTTTGTAGGAATTTCTTTTGAATTCATTTTTTTATCAATTTGGACTAGACATCGACTTTGCGGTCTACTATTACCGAGACTTTGATCTGTCAGACGTTTTTTACGTGAACACGGAACCTAAAGCGTTGTCTTCATTTTCCTATTGGACTCAGAACTGTATCCTCTACATTGAGATCAGGGATCTCCGGAGGTAACTAAGTTCATTTGGAGCGAGAGCTAAACACACACAAACACACACAAACACACACACCTTCCCTTCCACATACAATCATATCTTAGTAGTAATTTGTATGTAGACTATTAAGTTCCGTTTGTTTTGTTTGGTTTTAGATACACACTGTCTCTCCAAATGTATTATCATTGACACCATGAACGATTTAAAGAATTTGACTCATTATTTTACATATTGTCTGAGATAATTGCATTTAAAAGGGATGTGTAGTATTGTCTATATTATGCCTTTCTATTAAATGTATACAATGTCAGTCAACGCACATTTATTTAAGTCTCCACCATCCTTCTCTAGGTTTCCTTCCAGCTGTCCCGTTTCCACTTTCCGTCTTTATTCCATCGGTGCACTACATTATCTAAAGTCCCTTCTACACACATGTCTAAGCGCTCTCTTTATGCTTTCTATGATCGTGATTGCAAACGAAATGTAATTAATTTTCGACAGCATCTTCTCATATGTAATTTTCACTAACCAAAATATTAGAACGATTCTGTTCATCACGTAATATATTCTTGGAAGACTATCAGTCTCATCCCAGCTCTCGCTCAAAATTATCGGTCTCTAGCACGTTCTCCTACCTCCTCCAACGTCATATTTAAAAGTTCCTTAATGTCCGGCAGTCACTATCATTTTCATAATTCCTTTGTCTTCTCACGTGAACCACTAAGTCCCCAGTGTTATTCTCCCTAAACCCTTATATCTTTTAATGTGATCAACATTTTCATTTCTCTGAACTTGAAGTTGATATGAGCCAAGTTACCTAACGATTCTGCAAGCTATTTTTATTTTGGATGATCTTTGATTTATTTTAGTGCCTACAATATTTACAAAATACATATTTACAGCTCTACTATGAGAAAATGAGTCAAGAGATGTACGAGGGCGCATTGAAAAGTAATGCCTCCAAGTCCATAACTTTGTTAATATACATAATTTACAAATGAAACATACATTTTCAGAAAGCTTGAGATGTCCACTACACAATAGAGTCATTATTTTTGGACATAGTCACCTCCACGTTCCACACACATACGCCAACGTCGAACTAGTTGTTGCATCCCGTCGAAGAAACAATCTGATGATTTTTCACGAAGCCAGGTACGCACATCTGCTGCCACATCCTCGTCAGAAGCATATCTGTTTCCTTTGAGATGTTCCTTGAGCTTTGGGAACAGGAAAAAGTCACAAGGTGCCAAATCGGGGCTATATGGTGGGTGCGCTAAAATGTTGTCAAAATTGAGACGCTCTAATGCTGCCGCTGTTTGTCTACTGGTGTGTGGACGAGCATTGTCATGTTGAAGGACTGCTTGTTTTCCAGGACGAACACGTAGCAGTCTTGTCCGTAGTTTCTTCGTCGTTTCCACATACCGATCAGAATTGACAGTATTGCCGCGTTCCAAAAATTCTGTGTGGATTACGCCTGGCAGTCCCAAAAAGGTCATCAAAACTTTTCCCGCTGACGTGACAGTTTAGAATTTTTTTGGGGTGGGTGAGTTTTGTGCCTGTATTCCATAGACTGGCGCTTGTTTTCAGGGTCGTAATGATGCACCCATGACTCATCGCCAGTGACAATTCGGCAGATAAAGTCATCGCCTTCTCGTTCATATCACATCAGGTGTTCCTGACACGCCTGATGTCATCAGATTTTTCTTCGACGGGATGCAACAACTAGTTCGACGTTGGCGTGTGTGTGGAACGTGGAGGTGACTATGTCGAAATATAATGACTCTATTGTGTAGTGGACATCTCAAGCTTTCTGAAAATGTATGTTTCATTTGTAAATTATGTATATTAACAAATTTATGGACTTGGAGGTATTACTTTTCAATGCGCCTCGTATATTTGGTGATAGAGTAGTCATAGTGTAGTAGTTAACGAATTCGCTTCTTAGATGCACGGTCCAAGTTAAATATTGTTCTATAAAGACGAATTCGTTTTAAAAACGGCACAACACGTTAAATCAAGTTTTTTTTAAAATATGTTACAAGTTAAGCTTAACAGTAAGGAATAACAGTATTATAATTTTTCTTCAATAAATAACAATGGACTCATAGAATAGAGTAAAATTGTACAAAAGCTGACAGTGTTTTGTCAAACATGTACAAAAGCTGACAGTGTTTTGTCAAACATGTACAAAAGCTGACAGTGTTTTGTCAAACATATACAAAAACCTGTCAACAATTAACCATGAATTGTCGATCTCCCGTCTAAGCTATTCGGCCTTATGTTGCCGGGAGACATGGTTTAATGTAGAAAAAAGGCACACAATCAAAATAGGCAAAATTTATAATTGAGGCCTAATGTGTGCCCTTTTGACGAGACGGGGACTGATGCTGATTTGTATGGCATTACTGTTTGATTAAACAACGAACTTCTAATTCCACATAATTTACAAATGCTCTTATATTCTTTGATAATAAAACCTATTCTCACGCAGTTTGGTGTAATAGCAAATGTGAGCAAAGCTAGGAGATTAATGATACTGTTCAGATATAATGTCGTGACGTTTGATTGACAGTTTTGGAAAGTGATACAGGAAAAGCTGTTTGATCTGATGCCAGCAGTTTGACATATAATTAGTTCAGGTTATGGCATTGATAAGGTTCGTGTCGTCCATGACCTGTTTTGCTTCATTTAATGCGTATATGCTTATAATGTAATATAAAAATATTATCAATAACTTGATGATATCATCGGAACAAAATTCGATGACAAAATAATATAACTATGCAAGAAACTAATTTTCAAAATGCAAAAAAAGTATATAACACCTTCAAAATATAATTGAAATGAAATTCAGCAAAAAGGTAAATAAATCAACTACAAAAGTGATTAGAACAATGGTAAATATAGTAGAACAACTGCAATTACAAACAGAATATCACCAAAAAAAGAATAGAACAATTGAAAACTCGAACAGAGAAAACGTAAAAGATAATATGACTGCAAAAATGAGTATAGTAACGATAAAAAAGAATAGAATTCTAAAAACGAATAAAACATCCTGAAATACGAATATAACAACAGCAAAATCAAATCGAACAAATTCAAAGACGAATAGAACAACTGCAAAAACGAATAGAACAACGGAAAAACAAATAGAACAACGGCAAAAACAAAGCGAACATCGTCAAAAACGAATAGAAAAGTGGCAAAAAATAGAACTGCATACACGTATACAACAGATGTACACAAATAATGAACAACTGCAACACAAAAAGAAGAATAGAACAATGGCAATAAAATAACATACCTGCACAAAGATCAGTATAATAGCATGCCATAAAAAAATAAAAGTATTGCTAAAAATATTATCGCCAATATAAACTAGCATATTTTATAAACAAATAACAATATCACAGGAGCTCATAGAGTTGTTTTTTAACAGAATTATATTAAGAATTCTACAACACTGAAAATGAAAGCTACAAAACAGTGACCCCCGGCAGTTCAATTATATTGTGGGTAATAGTTCTAGCCAGTGGCGGCTCGTCATTAAGGGCCAGTGGAGCCGAGCCCCACTAAAAATAATGTATTACTTACTTAATTACTTACTTAATCCCGTCATGCCTAGTGACACATGGGGCTTCAGAAAGGACTTTCCATGCTCTCCTGTCCCGTGCAACCTTCAGAGCAGAGCCCCACGTCAGAGATGCGGTGTCCAGTTCCTCTTCCATCATGCGCCTCCATGTTGTCCGTGGTCTGCCTTTCTTTCTCTTCCTTCTGGTGTCCAAGTGAGGGCTACCCTTTGCAGGCATTTCTTGTCTCATTCTCATAACATGTCCGAGCCATTTCTATCTTCTCTTTTTGAATATGTCATACTCAAAAAAAGAAAGGATGTAAATGGTATAACGTGTATTTATTATTTTATAAATTAAAATATAGCAACCAAAAACCATGATTTATCCTGGAAAAATGTCTGGCCCCACCAACAACAATGATCACGAGCCGCCACTGGTTCTAGCAGAGCGAGGGTTATTTATCATTTGAAAATGAAAATCGTGGCATATCCTAAAGGATGTAGCCATCAACAGCAGTAAACGAGTCGTTGATTTTCTAGGCACCACTTATACGTCCAGTAGTTTGCCATTGCTTTCTGAAAGGTGAGGTCTATTTTTACCTTTTGTAAAAATCCCACGGAAACGAATTTGTTCCAAATTTCCAAATTTCCTACCATGGGGTTTGAACCAGGTACGCTTGGGTTCGTGATCGAGCTCAGGAGCGCTTGAGCTATAAACTTCACTATTTATCATTTACCAATTCTTAATAAATAGGGATAAGAAAAGTGGATGATTTTTAAAAGTGTATAACATCTAGCCTACCATAATTAGCAGAGTAACACCAAGTTACAGCCGCAGCTAGGGATATAGAAACGGTGCTCTGTCTCTCAACACAAATCTTCATAATTATTATTAAACCTCGTTTTGTTCATTGTAATTGTAATGTTTCATAGAACATGAAGAGAGAAGGGAAGAAATAGATCTTTCTCGAAGAAGTTCAGAGTTCAGTAAAATTAGCTGTTTCTACACATGCGAAGTGGTATATTTTACGCCCGAGTGGTTACCGGGGCCCAAATGTGGGTGTAAAGAATAGAACCACTGTTACCTGCCACGCATTCGTAAGAAGCGACTCAGTAGGTTTGGCTGAATTCGGATGCACGTGTTCTAAACATGTAGCAGTCTATGCTTTTAGGGCCTATCAAACCAATGTGCAATGTATACACGTTCTTGGCAAAGATCAAACATATCACAAAGAGTGATTAAAATTGGTCGTAAAGAACGACAGATCCTGCACAGATCAAATATCGACGCTGCGTATCATAGTGGAGCAGAGCATCGAGTGGAACTCATCCTCTATATCAACTTTGTGGACTATGAAAAGGCATTTGATAGCCTAGACAGGAGAACACTCTGGAAACTTCTACGACACTATGGCGTCCCCCAGACGCTAACCAACCTAATAAAGAAAATGTATGAGGAGACAACGGCTAGAGTACTGCATGAAGGAAAACTGACAGAGTCCTTTGAAATAAAGACTGGTGTGCGACAGGGCAGCCTTTCATCGCCCTTCCTTTTCCTGCTGGCCATTGACTGGATAATGAGATCAACAACTGCCAGGGGAAGAAATGGAATACAATGTACCATGATGAGTCAATTGGGGGATCTGGATTTTGCAGATGATCTAGCACTCCTCTCTCCCAACCATCAGCAGATGCAGGAGAAAACAACAAAACTAGAAACAGTCTCACAGCAACTAGGCCTGACTATTCACGGGAAGAAAACAAAGATCATGAGATTAAATGCTGGTTCCAGAGACCCAATCTTACTGAGAGGATCAACCACTAAAAGAGGTTGACACATTTACATATCTGGGAAGTGTCGTCAACATTCAAGGTGGCACAGATGAAGACGTTTGGGTTAGAATACAAAAGGCAAGATCAGCATTTGCCATTCTGAAGAACATATGGAGTTCAAGAATGATCAGAATAAAACTAAGATAATGATATTTAATTCAAATGTCAAGTCTGTCCTTCTGTATGGAGCGGAGACATGGAGAACAACTAAGGTGAACACCAAAAAGCTACAGACATTCATCAATGGATGCCTACGCAGGATACTCCATTTGAGATGGTATAAGACCACAAACAGAGAACTGTGGGATAGGGCAGGACAACGGCAGGTGGAACCGGAGATAATGAGCAGAAGGTGGAGATGGATAGGACACACACTGAGGAAACCCCTGACAGCATCGTGAGACAGGCTCTCCGATGGAACCCCAGGGCAATAGAAGTAAGGGAAGACCCAGAAACACCTGGAGACGGAAGTTAGAGATCGAATGCAAAAAAACGGGGAGAGAGTGACGAGATCTGGAAAAGATGGTCTTGGATAGGCAGGTTTGGAAGGCCTTGGTTGCGGACCTATGCTTCCGTAGGGGCGAAGGGTGAAGAAGAAGAAAGAACGAACGCAAAGAAGAAGAAGGAGAAGGTATATTTTATATACCCGAGAAGGCATGATTGGAGGGAGGCATCTTGGTAAAGAGGAAAAGTGGACGACCACGGAGACGATTGATTCATAACGTGATAGATTCTTCTTCTTCTTGTAGAAGGCATGCAGCAAGTCCCTCAACCCCAGGTGGTAGCTAGCAGGCCAGAAAGGTAGTTTGATAGATAGGTTGGTAGATATGAAATTAGTTGACCGTAGTGTTTGCGCACCAAATATGCACGTTAATAGCAGATAGCAACACTAGAACGAGACATTTACGTAGTGAAACTAGTTGACGTAGAATTGTGTAGTGACTGCGTAGCAACGTTAGTGACAAGAGAAGACCAACATAAACATTGGATGGGAGAGGACGTGTTTGCCTACATGAGAATACCATCATTAAGCATGTAATGTTAACTCTAATAAACATGCTATACACTCTCAAGATTGAGTTCATACAGTGTTTACCATCTTGTATGCAAGTATTAACCATGGATTGAAAGCCACCATCACCAGCAATCTAAATCTCCAAATCGTAGTCCAAAATACAACAAATGGTGTCAGAAGTGGGATGGAGAGCTACATCGAACGTTCCATGTCGACCACTTGTTAACCAATATGTGTGATGTGTATGTATTCTGATCCTATTTTGGAGTACTGCAACGTGCAAACCTGACTTCCATCATGGGTATGCTCAGCAGTAGACTGCTAAGATGGTTGGGACATGTGAGAAGAATGGAAACTTGTCGCATACCAAAACAAATGTTGTTCTGTGAACTTTCGGAGGAAGAGGCACCAGGGCAGACCACTGCTCAGATATAAAGATGTCTGCAAGGCCTCAATGAAAACTTTTCTATAGGTCCCAGCACATGGGAAGGACTAGCTGATGACAGAGTTGTGTGGAAAACCAAATTACGAAAGGGGGCAGAGTCTTTCGAGGAGAAACTTATGTATGATCAGAACGACAAGAGAGAAAAGCGAAAACTCAAAGTTTGTCACAGTAAAACATTTGCCAATTGACCGTCTGTAAAGACGAAAAAGGCCATATATGTAACTGTAAGACAGGGATTGTCTTTAAACAATAAAGTGGCCCGTCTGCCCAGCGTGTTCGTAGCGCGTTGAACTACGGGTGACTATCTCTCTGTGTGTGCGGGTTCAATTCCGCGAGATGGCAGAAAAAGCCACAGATTCCCAGATTTACGGTGTTCGTGGCACCGAACCGAAGGGTTACGATGTCCTAGGCGCCGAGCCGAAGAGCTGAAAAGCTCAAGTGCTTCTGGATAGGAAAAAAATTATAAAAACAATAAAGTGATTTCCTTTTTCTTCTGGTCGTAACATTTATTAAATATAAATATGGCATGTCATAGACGAACAAAACCTTTAAATGAGGTAATATGTATATATATATATATTTATATATATATATATATATATATATATATATATATATATATATATATATATATATATATATATATATAGCCTTTGTGTCCTTACATGCTGTCAATTGGCAAGTTTTTTACTGTGACAACTTTTGAGTTTGAGATTGTCTCTATATCCTTTCAACTCATTTCTATGTCTCTCTCGAGACTGTTGCTTTCCGTGCTGTGTCTGAGCCAGGAGCAGGGAAGAAGTCAAAATTGCATTAGTCAGTCATAAACATAAGAGACCAATTTCAAGAGCGAAATGGCATTCCTGTTATAGGTTATTATAGATCTTGCAGGCGATTACACAACCATCAAGTTAATCAGTCTCTGAAGACTGTCGATAAAATTGTCTGATCGATTGATTGATTTATAGGACAAGAATTATTACACTACGGTGAATACCCATCTATGCGCCAATTTATATGTTAATTACAGATATGTCAGCTACAGTGTAGGACTACTACAGCACCGGCGAGAGTCTTCTATGTAATTGTAAGTGTGGTAAAAATGTGTAAGAGTTGATTTTAAATGCTACTTATTATATTTTTTAAGATAGTCAAGAGATTTACAGTTTACTATTATAGACTTTCGAGTTGCCAAACGATCATTTAAAAAAGTTAATTGCATATCCATTACAGGACTTTGCGAATCAACCCCAGCTTTTTAACGCTGTTTGTGATTTTTCTAGGCATTATTACGTTCAGTAGTTGCCATTGCTTTCTGAACGGGTGGTGCCATCGTCCTTTGTAAAAATCCACACGAAAAAATGTGTAACCAAATTGTCCGCAGCGTGATTCGAACTCAGAACGTCGGGTTAATAGACTGAGTCACTATCCACTAAGCCACAGACGCCACCAAATAATCATTTACGAGCTTAAATTGAACATGACAAATGCTGGATTGCAAGAGTTTGAATTGAAAATTGGAGTTGCCAGAAAAGAACAGCGCTACAGGAATAGAAGTAAGCTGATCAATCAACATCGAACTGGTACAGTTAGTCTCTAGAGGCTGTTCGAGATATTGCAAAAGAGGATGGGGGGAGGGGAGCACCGATGGACACGTCCGTAGCACAGTAAAGATATTAGAAACTGAAACTAAAACGCCGGTTACCTCTTGTTGCCCATCTTCAATAGAAAACTTATGAACGTGCGGATAGGCTTGCAGGTACGGCTGCTGTACAAAGTGGGCGAGCAATGGACCATGCTGATATTATAAATTCCCTAAGGGAGAGAGGAGGTGTACATGATTCATGTAATAGTGGTGAATCTACAACCACAATACTAACCAGACTGCAAGAACTCCAAGTCAAGTGTGGTTTAGCTAGACAGGAACGCTATGTTTGTAGCCACAGAGGAATAGTAAACCAACAAAGAACCGGTGTCGGTAGTCGCCAAACGCTGAGGGAAATACTGAGGGTGGGGGGTATCGGAGCACTTATGGACTAATTGGTTCGACGTGCAGTGATGATGATCCGACGACTAAACTAAACTAAAATAGAACACTGCAATTTCTACGAAAAGTGGACGAACACAGTGCAGTGTAGTAAATCATTGTATTTTAAACGATATAAGCACTCACTTGATCTCAGCCACCCTTTGAAATGGGATGACCTGAAAACATGTTAGATTACACGAGACGCATTCTCTGATAATTTATTATGCAAGTTTTTCTAGGTAACCCTCCTCTTGGACGCTTGTCCACAACATGTCATTCTAGTATTGCTACCAGGAGATTGTTAATGACAAAGTCCTGGCTATTAATGCAGAAACAATATATTATTTTGCCGTTGCTCATACATTCATTACCAAACTCTGCAGCATGCGCTAGTTTGTCTGTTTCGTTTGAACATGTAACGTGAATTGCGTCAGTTTTTTCTAGTATCATTCGATTTTACACTGAATTTTTATTCTTTACCAGCATTGTTTAAAATTAATTGGTATTGATGCGTTAAAGACGTTTCATTTTTTTGTGTACATGCGATTCAGGTTACTATGTAGTGTGTTCTAATAATTATTCCGTATTAGAACAAGAACATTTCAAGTCCGTATCGGGCTCACTAGTCATCTACGCACACACAGACAAACATAGCGCAACTACATTCCCTTAGATGAAAATTTGAGTGGTCATCATAACCCGTGATAGACGAGCAACATCATTCCGTATTATCTTCTGTTTTCTAACAACTACCTATTTTCCATGTGTACGACTATTTACATACATGAAAGTCATACCTGTATGTTAGATAAAAAGAGAATTTTACAGATTAAGAATCAAGTGACAAATGAAAACTTCTTCATTGAACACTCCATATCGACCACTTGTTAACCACTCTGTGTGATTTGTGATCTGAGCCTAAGAGCGATTATACGTTGTGTCAGTTATGCACCTACAAGTAGACCAGCACATCCGATCTCCTCGATGCTTTTTATTTACTAGTGAAACTTTCCTAAGCCCCTACCTCAGTCGGCTCTTACGAACGTCTTGTAGGTCGCGGTGGTACTATTCTTTACTTCCCCTTGTAGGCCTCGGTACAACACAGGCTGCAAATAAAAACGAGTAATGAACAATTAATTGACAAGCGGCAAAACCTCCAGACTTTTATATGTTAATTGATTGATGTGCCCATCATTAAACATTTTGTAGTTTCTGCTTTTCTTCCTGGTACATTGTATGCCAAGTCTGGTTTCAATGTTTCATATTAGATCCTGATTCTATCTGAACTGATTCTGGCAAGCCATTCCTACCCTAGTTAATTTATGTCAAAGGGTTTCTGTAGCATAGCGGTTTGGTGTTCATCTCTCGTACCAAAGGTAACTGGTTCGCTCCCTTGTAGAGGTAATTCAGAACGATGGTATGGGGGACTGCCTAGAGTAGTTAATAGTAGCTCGGCCTGCTAGCTGTGAGACGCCTCATAGCTCGGGTTCGAACCTACTGTCCGGCATTTGTTCGAGTCCCCTGGTCTTACTCAGGACGATAACGTGAGTACCTCTGAAGTCGGAGATAATCTGCCTGTATGGCGAGGGAATACTAATTACGAGTACATTGATCACACGGCTGCCAGTAAATTTACAATGTACGATCCTGCCATTATGAAATTGGAAAAGCAGATTTCACGCAGAAATCAGTTTCAGAGGTGGAACTTCGTCTGGAGTTGAAGGACGAAAAAAAAAGAACGATGGTCGAACATATTCGTCATATAGACAACATTATTTTAAAAAAATGTTTAATGCCAATTTCCAAACATTCCAATACTATATTCCATGACAACTCATTTTTGTATTTCCTGTACAATAATGTATGTCTTATTTCTAGTTGCAAACGTACAAATATCGGTGACATACATTTAGAAACCAACTAACGTTGCTGTTAACGCGTTGGAACGAATTTTATCTAACCTGTGTAATTGTAAAGTCAATTGATACTTCTTCGTGTGCTACTACTCGATATCTACTGTAGATAATCATTGTCCCTGGGGACATACGATGTGTGACGCGTTAGACAATTGACAATGATATTTGCTTTCTAGCCTTGGAAAACATTGTGTATATTCTTCTTAGATGTTCTATCTTTTAATCATAATATAACATGATCAAAACTTCATTGAATTATATGATTTGTTTGTACATGATCAAAACTTCATTGAATTATATGATATGTTTGTACATGATCAATACTTCATTGAATTATATGATATGTTTGTACATGATCAATACTTCATTGAATTATATGATATGTTTGTACATGATCAAAACTTCATTGAATTATATATGTTTGTACATGATCAATATTTTATTGAATTATATGATATGTTTAGGCCACCATATTCGTCAGTGATTCAGAATAGATAGTACCCTGCAACTACAATAAGTTGTAAGAGGCTACATATTTTATGTAGGCCCAGGGATGCTACCTAGTAAATAAAAAGCAGCGCAGAAATCGGATGTGCTGGCCTACTTATAGGCGCATAACTGGCACAACGTGCAATCGCTCTTAGGCTCATATCACATACAAATCACACATAGGGGTTGACAAGTGGTCAATATGGAGCTTTCGAAGAAGAAGAAGAAGAACATCGTTAGAATCCTTCAAGTTTGAATATATTCTTCCCTTCAAGTAAGAAAAGTAAAATAAAGAAACGATTTTTTATACCATGATGTGTATTAGTGAAATATAATGTTAGATGTGTATTAGTGAAATATAATGTTAGATGTGTATTAGTGAAATATAATGTTAGACGTGTATTGGTGAAATATAATGTTAGACGTGTATTAGTGAAATATAATGTTAGATGTGTATTAGTGAAATATAATGTTAGACGTGTATTGGTGAAATATAATGTTAGACGTGTATTGGTGAAATATAATGTTGATGTATTATGAAATATAGTGTTAGATGTGTATTAGTGAAATATAGTGTTAGATGTGTATTAGTGAAATATAATGTTAGATGTATAGTGAAATATAATGTTAGATGTGTATTAGTGAAATATAATGTTAGATGTGTATTAGTGAAATATAATGTTAGACTGTATAGTGAAATATAATGTTAGACTGTATTTTCCATCGGCACATGATAGATAATGTAGTCAACATCACACCGACCGACTTTAATTCATATTTCTCTTTTGTACCCAATTGATCTTGACCGACCTGAGAGCCGCAACAGTGGTAAACTATTCTCGGCTCTTTATGTAATTAAAACTAGACCACTAGTCACAACCAACTCTAATATGGAGCCGCAGAACTGACCATGGAAACCCTGACCTATTTTCAGTTGGGAGGCTGGAATTGATATATGATTGATAGAAGACTGCAAGCTTTTCTGTAATGTAACTCAATTCTGGGAATCTATGGTTATTTATTGATGACAAATATTCATGATACTGATATTCCTTATTGTTAAACTTAACGTGTTACATAATATAACTTTGATTTCGCATTTTGTGTTGATTTTAAAAGGAATTCGTCTATATACAACAATACTGGAATGCGAGGTCACGTGGTGTAGTTGTGGTCTGATTTCCCATAATTCTTACCTGAGTCCGCTGTCCGTATTAGTTTATAGTTGGCTGTGAACTAGCCTAAGAAGTGAGTTTTTGTAAACATTTTTTTCAAATCCCCAAACACAAAGACTATGCTTTGCTTTGTTAAGAGTACCTTAAAAATACCCGTAAAAGAAATTTGATTGTTTTGTCAACATTTCCTTTTCAAATCCACAAAAAACATACAGAACTGGGACTTCTTCGTTGACATGCCCTTATGAATTCTCAAACATGAAGAAGTAAAACATAAAGTGCAACATGCCTTGCATCTGTTTCAAACAATATCACTAATTGTATCTCACACTCCCATTACTCACACGCAACAGTTTAACAGTACGTTTGGATATAATAAAAAATACATTACACATTTCACCATCATTTCACTCTGTGCATATTTGTATTGAAGTTCGATTTTTGTCTAAAGTATTGCCTTCTAGACAGTTTCCGACTCTTCTGCATACACTACTACTCTACCAGTCAATATAATAACATTCTTAAGTGCAGTTGTGTAATTGTATCATTTATGTGAAACCACAAATCATGCCAATTCAACAAATTATTGTTACAAACGCTGCCTATTATATAAGTGTATGAGAAGCGTGTATTCACAGATGCGATGCTTGGGTTGTACATTCTCAATTTACAAGACATTAATTGGTATGATATTCTGTTATTTCAGCACTGCCAGTTTAGATCGATGTTTGAATATAATTGGCAGTAAAACCACCACAAATGTGTGTTTTTATCACGTTTCTGGTATCTGTTTACAGCTCTTGCAGTGCAAACATTTCTAAAAAACTGCTGAGTTTGAAAGAACGTGCAAATATTCTTCACTGTTTTTGTTGATGTTTTTAGTAACCGAAGTTGGCAGGTCAGCTCTGACGATCTTTGGTCAGTCTGATCTAACACAAGACTACAGTTATCAGTGGACTATCATCATAGCACTTCGGACATGTCCTTAGGTGCTCCGATCTCCGCCTCAAGAAATCAGCAGGCCCCAATGGCCCATCACCCCAGCTCGATGTTTATTAATCAATCTTTTTTGCATATTTGTATGTCGTTCTTTTCGGAATGAACAGTCTCTTTCAATCTGGACAGCGGCTAGGATTTACTGCCCTGAAACACCTCCGTTCGGAAAGATTCCATCAATGCGTTAAAAATGTAATTCGGTTCATTGCAGCTCTCTCTGATATTGTAGCCATGTCAGCCAATCTATCAGCTCGTTCATTACCCACATTTTTACTTGTCATTTACTTGTCACAGTCAATTACTATTGCATAACTGAACAATTGTTTTACTATAACGTTGTGTTTACATTTATAACACAATCTTACCGGTATCACATATGACTGAATAAATGTTTGTCCTACTAAACACTTCAAAATAGACCCAGAATTCTCATATAATGTTCTTCTACACTTATTTGCATGTATACGGAATGTTTATATAATACATGATGCATCGAGTAGAGGAGTAATTATCTAGGTACCCAGGAAGGTTCTCCATTGAAGGTTTTAACAAATGGCGTGAAATAACCTTCCTTTTCGTCGCAAACAAAATCTGAAGAAAATTAATCGTGTTGTGTATTATTGATGGAGCAGGTAGGACGTTTAGAAATGAGAAATTTGATACCGTAGACAAACTCGTTAGTTCGTGTAACTAACAATGTAGAAGAAAGTGTAACAGCTTATACAAGACGGCAACGTAGTCGTAACAATAAGGACAGACGATGAAATGGAGCAGATATACATATAAGAAAGATAGCAGTCCCGTTACAACGTTCTCTAGAACTAAAGGAAAAGTCATCAAAGAGGTATGTTGCGAAAACTACCATCAGCATGACTATGTAGATCATGGTGGTGACAAAACTCATGGAGTGACTACATACGCACACATTCACTCATGTATGAATGCTCAGCGACTCTATGAGTATGATACAGAAGATCAAGACCGCATATGTACGGAGGCAGTGGATGCAACTAATACAAATGATACAGAAGATCAAGACCGCATATGTACGGAGGCAGTGGATGCAACTAATACAAAATGATACAGAAGATCAAGACCGCATATGTACGGAGGCAGTGGATGCAACTAATACAAAATGATACAGAAGATCAAGACCGCATATGTACGGAGGCAGTGGATGCAACTAATACAAAATGATACAGAAGATCAAGACCGCATATGTACGGAGGCAGTGGATGCAACTAATACAAAATGATACAGAAGATCAAGACCGCATATGTACGGAGGCAGTGGATGCAGCTAATACAAAATGATACAGAAGATCAAGACCGCATATGTACGAAGGCAGTGGATGCAACTAATACAAAATGATACAGAAGATCAAGACCGCATATGTACGGAGGCAGTGGATGCAATTAATACAAAATGATACAGAAGATCAAGACCGCATATGTACGAAGGCAGTGGATGCAACTAATACAAAATGCGACAATTCAGACATTTACCTTCATCTTTGTTCGATGTTATTCTGTGGTGAAGGGAAATGAGAGAGTGGATGCACTGGCAAATGCTACAATCGAGAATGGGTCTTAAATGAACAAAAGCGACATCATCAACGCTCTAAGAGAAGACACGTTCTGAAGATTTCAACGAAGAAGATAAAGAGTATTCTCTATCTCAACTGCGCAAGTTATGCATACCGATAGGTGGGGCAAGACGGGAAAACCATGAGAGAAACCCCAGTTTTATGGGGGTTTTTTTCCGATCCAGAAGCACTTGATCTGAAAGCTCTTCGGCTCGGTGTCATGGACATCGTAACCCTTCGGCTCGGTGCCACGAACACCTTAAATCTGGGGAACCTGTAGCTTTTCTGCCAGTTCGCGGAGTTGAACCCGCACTTACAGAGGACTAGTCACCCGTAGTCCAACGCGATACGAACACGCTGGGCACGCGGGCTAGAGAAACCCCAGTAGATACATCAATAAACACAGAACGGGAGTTGTTAGTCTAAACACACTGAAATACATGCTTGGGAGAAGATCAGAGCAATTATGGACATGTCCGATTAATATTATCCTCAAATTAACAATGAACAATGATGCAAGTGATTGAGTGGACAGCCGTTAGCCTAAATTTCGTTTCCCACGTTGTCCATGTGAAGATGATATTTTCAAATCCGTTTATGACTATAGTCTGTCCATTAATTCGTGAGCACGTTTGAAATTGATTTTCTCGAAAACTACCTGTTGGATCTCAGTGATTTTTGCAAGCAGCCTTAGAATATCCATGACGCTAGAGAAATATTTTTGTCCAAGAAAATTTGATGTAGTTTGAAATATTTCTTCTTCAGGTTATATTAAAATCAACCTCACCGGATTGTACACAATAGTAACAGATTTAAGGTACACAGACGCGTTGTTCTAAAATACATTATGGTAACAATGAAATATCGTGAGTTTCACGAATTCCGTGCACCTAACCCAGTCGACTTTGAAAGCGGAAAGCATATGACGTTATAATTTGGATACCGTTGTATAGTCATAGGTGTATCTCGCTATTTGTATGAAGCTATTGTATCATATTTGTTGGCTTATCAAAACTGACATTGATATCACATTCATAATGAAGTGCACATTTACAACAATGCAGAAGGTTACAGTTTTACTATACCAACACTTCCGTAGGAAATCTAAGAGAGGTCATCTATATTGCGATATTCATAATCCTGAGAAACGAACGCAACTGGCGCTTGGTCTGAATAGAGAATCCTTTTCCCGATTGATTAAACAGGACACAAAGTGCACTAATGTCAAACAAGGAAGGAAAAGAACAATTGACGACTTTGACATAGATGTCATAAGACGGGAGCTCTTGAAAATGTTTGCGACAAATCAACTTGTTACTCTCAGGAAACTGAAATTAAAACTGCAATCAGATTGCAGCATAGACATTTCTAAAAGTACTCATGGAAAATTGTAAGAGCCGCCGGCTTCACCTTCAGAAAAACTATAGGCGGCAGGAATATTATTTGTGAAAAGCCACATTTAATTGCTGCCCGAAGTAAATACCTGAGGCAGATCCGTGAGCGGCGGAGGCAAGGCTATGATATTGTATATTTGGACGAATCCTGGGTCAATGCTCACCACACCAATGCTAAAGAATGGCAATCAGTAGACAGTGAACAGAAAAGAAAAATACCAAGCAGCAAAGGCCAGCGTATTATACTAAACATGCAGGAAGCAGTGAAGAGGTCTTGTCCATGACGCTGGAATTATTTTCCAATCAAAACGTACCGACGGTAGGGACTACCACACAGAAATGAATGGACATATTTTCAGGCACTGGATGGAGAAAGATCTACTTCAAATTCTAAACAGACCATCATGCTTGGTAATGGATAATGCATCCTATCACAACGCAGTATCAGCGGAAGACAAAGTACCAACTGCATCAAATACAAAAGATCAAATTAGGACTTGGCTTGCTAAGGAAAATGTCAGCTTCGATGATACATATTTGAAACCCGAGTTGTTGCACCTGGTGAGGATGACAAATAAGACAAAGGTGTTTCATATTGACAAAATCATTGCGGAATACGGCCACAGGTCTTTGCGACTACCTCCATATCATGCTCACCTCAATCCGATAGAGCTTGTCTGGGCTAAAGTAAAGGGCAAGTTGCCGAACAGAACAGGACGTTTAATATGTGTGATGTTGAAGTTCTGACACGTGAGTCCCTCTCAATGATACACATGCAGTTCTGAAAGAAGTGTGTTGAACATGTGCTCCGAGAGGAAGACGAGTACTGGCACCGAGATGGATTACAATTTGTCCAGCCAGTAACAATTATCAACCTCATGGAATCGTCAGATTCGGGATGATACAAATCATATTTTTATTACAGACTGAGAAATAGCAACGTATACATTTCCATATCCAAATGCGTCTACCATCATACAATTTGTGGTGAAGTTAAGACACCCTGGGGTCTAATGGTGACCGAAGGGAGGACTAACTGTTGCATATTGTATCCAAGTTCACGATTGCACATAAAGGGCAACACACTTAATTACTTGACCTATCAAGTTAATATGGAGATACACCTATGAATAGAATTGACATGGACAAATTCTAGGGATACTGTAAAATCTAAAATTTGAGCCCCCGTATTTGCAATTGTCATAAAGATCAAAGGAATTCGCCGATGTGCAAAATCCGTAGCATCTATGGACTACTGGTTAGCTTTATTTTAGCGTCATGGATATTCTAAGGCTGCATGCAAAAATCACTGAGATCCAACAGGTAGTTTTCGAGAAAATCAATTTCAAACGTGCTCACGAATTAATGGACAGACTATAATATGAAATGTAAAGCTTGACAAGTGTAATCAACAGGAAAATAAAAACATGACATCTAAGAAATAAATAGTAAAGAAGAAATGTATGAGGAAAACAGTAAGTCTAGAATATGGAGTATACATAATGCTATATAGTACGAGCTATTGTAGGAAACAAGTATAACTTGCCCACACTGTGAAAAGAACATTTCAAGCCCGCATGGGCTCACTAGTCATCTACACACATACAGACAAACATAACGCAACAACATTTCCTTTGATGAAAATTGTGTGGTCACTATCACCCATGATAGACAAACATCATCAGGAAACAAGTAGAACAACGTCAGAAAGGTAACAATAAAAATAGACAGGGTCTGAAGCCGAAAGTTTGATTTCGTTGAATCAGTTTTACCCACATGCCTCGGTCCCTCACCGCAGAATTGGGACGCTATCAGCCGAGCGTACTGCACAAAACATGAACAATCTCCGGCAACAATCCTAGTACTCTATGGAAAGATGCGCTCTTGAACAGAACGGTGCGGTTAGAATTTGAACCAACGACCTTCGGACAGGAAGACAAAGCTAACTACCTAACCACAGATACCGTTGTCAACAATGAAAATCTTAACTACCTAACCACAGATACCGTTGTCAACAATGAAAATCTCTGATGGAATCGTTATCTGACAAACTGTACCTGAAGAAGACACAGAGATAAAGATTGTACGAACCGGCTTTCATCCCACTAGGACACTTGTGGAGGTTTAAATAAATCAAATCTAGAACCACAATTAGACTACTCGCATACACTATTTAAGCAGTTCGGTGGTAGGGTTAGAAACATGGAGAACAACAATTAGAATATTCGCATACAATATTTAAGCAGTTCGGTGGTAGGGTTAGAAACATGGAGAACAACTATTATACTACTCGCATACAATATTTAAGCAGTTCGTGGTAGGTTAAAACATGAAACAAATTAGAATATTCAACAATATTTGCAGTTCGGTGGTAGGGTTAGAAACACGGAGAACAACTAAAGCAATAAAACAGCTGCAAATATTCATCAAATATCGTGTACGCAAAATATATGTACTAAGATGGTATGATACGGTCACAAATGAAGAGCTTATGGATAGAACGAGACAGATAAGAGAGAAGAAAAAGATGAATAAAGGACACAGACATTGGATATGACATACCTTGAGAAAACGCTAATAGAATATAAGAAAATGGGCTTTATTCTGGACCCCGCATGTGAAACGAATGAGAGGGATTTCCAGAAATAACAGAATAGATTTAGAGGAATATTATTTTTAATATACGGAAGAGCAGGAATAAGCTGCAAAGGATAGCTACAGATTAAAAAACTTGGTAGAAGTTGGTTGTGGAACTGTTCCCCAATCGTGTTAAAAAGACATACAAGATAATAAACAGACAGACAGACAGACAGACAGACAGACAGGCAGACAGACACAGACAGACAGACTGACAGAAGACAGATAGCAGATAGGCAGATAGGCAGATAGGCAAGAAGATAGAAGGCAGATAGGCAGATAGGCAGATAGGCAGAGATAGATAGAAGACAGAAGATAGACAGAAGATAGATAGATAGATAGTAGAAGATAGATAGATAGATAGATAGATAGATAGATAGATAAGATAGATAGATAGATAGATAGATAGATAGACGGATAGATAGATAGATAGAAGATAGATAAAAGTAGATAGATAGATAGATAGATAGATAGATAGATAGATAGATAGATAGATAGATAGATAGATAGATAGATAGAAAATAGATAGATAGATAGATAGATAGATAGATAGATAGATAGATAGATAGATAGATAGATAGATAGATAGATAGATAGATAGATAGATAGATAGATAGATAGATAGATGAGATAGATAAATAGATAGATAGATAGATAGATAGATAGATAGATAGATAGATAGATAGATAGATAGATAGATAGATAGATAGATAGATAGATAGATAGATAGATAGATAGATAGATAGATAGATAGATAGATAATGATAGATAGATAGATAGATAGATGATGATAGATAGATAGATAGATAGATAGATAGATAGATAGATAGATAGATAGATAGATAGATAGATAGATAGATAGATAGATAGATAGATAGATAGATAGATAGATAGATAGATAGATAGATAGATAGATAGATAGATAGATAGATAGATAGATAGATAGATAGATAGATAGATAGATAGATAGATAGATAGATAGATAGATAGATAGATAGATAGATAGATAGATAGATAGATAGATAGATAGATAGATAGATAGATAGATAGATAGATAGATAGATAGATAGATAGATAGATAGATAGATAGAATAGATAGATATATAGATAGATAGATAGTACGAATCAGAAAAGTTTTATCAGATTTATTACTATCTCGTGTCATATAGTTAACACTCTCCTGTAAAGACTGTTGACACATCATCATCATGATGTTTGACAGTCTGAAATTATAAAAAAATATTGTCTCATCACGTTACTGTTACTCTGTCATTAGCATACAATTAAACCGTCTGAATACACGATACAGTCGTCTGATCATGTCTCTTCGCTAGAATCTGTCACCCACAGGTCTCTTTAAGCCAGCTTAGTCTCACGAAAATCCTTACATGACTGTATAATGAATGAGAGTCACGATACCATAGTGGGTAGTGCATTTGCTTTATAAGCAAGTAGTCTCAGGATTAATTTTGTCATTTGGAGTGGGACTATTTCAGAATGTAATGGCTTTCAGGTTACCAAGCCCCAATTGGGTAAACTGAGAAACAATAGAATGTAACTAAGATTGGCGTAATGTTGACAGCATCATATTGTGTGTCGATGGTAAGAACCGTGGTCACCGGCAATAAAAGGCCTACTAGCTCTGACGGGAAGTCAACAATTCCTGTTAAATGGGGGCTGATTTTTGTTTATGTTTGATAGAACACCATGAGCTATTTTTTGCAACTTTACTAAATTGTATGTGTTTGTGGTTATTTATTGCTGAAAAAAATATTAATAATAATGATATTGAGCGGCAAGATAATTTTGGAGGGAATTGTGCCTAGAAGAAGAATGATAGTAAGATCTAAAAGACGATGAGTACAAGATGTCGTTGACTATCCGAGAATGACTGTTGCTGACGTCGGTTAACTTGCACAGAACATAGAGCTTTTCAGGACTGTTGTCATGGAAGTCAAGTTCCCGGAGAGACAAGCCCCTTGATAATGATGATGATGAATCCACATTTGGTTTTTTCTCTATCATTCAATAAGCACACTATTGTCGTGTCTTTTTACCAATAATTTAGCTAACCATTTAGCCATGTTTCTCCAGCAGAGGAACTACCTGTGTAGGCAACACCCAATCAATTTTTTACGGAAACTTTGCCAGCAACCATATATGTATATAAAATCATTATTAAGTAGCTTGTCCCTTCTTGAACTTGCCTCCTATGACAGCAGTCCTGAACAACTTGTTGTTCTGTGCAAGTCAGCAGAAGTCATTCTCAGATCGGCAATGACATCTCACCATCGTCTTCTTTGTCTTTCTCTCATTCTTCATCAAGGTAAACTTTCCTCCAAAATTATCTTCTCTAGGCGCTCATGTCGTTTGATGTGTTCGAAATATTTAAATGTTCTTGATTGTGTGCCCTTTAATAGCCAATTCTCTTTAATATCAAGCTGTTGCAGAACAGAAGCATCTCTTCTTTTCTCTGTCCATGATATTCTAAGTACTCTTCTGTAGCATTTATATTCAAAGGCATTAATGGTTGTCTCTACCGATGTGTCTATGGTCCAAGTCTCACAACCATATGTTGTAAAGGGAAAATTGCAATCACTTAAACTTGATTAAATATATATATATATATATATATATATATATATATATATATATTACACACATATAATTTCTCTCGTTCCGTTATACGTTACATAGGGCCTGTAAGCAATTTCTCCATATCACTCTATCCTGGGCAATTCGCTCAATCTCCAGCATGGAACTGAAACCGATATTTTTGCCCTCTCAGCAAAGTTCGTTTCAGGGTCTCCTTATGTCGACCTCTCTTTCGTGAACTCTTTGCATCCCACTTCAATGTCTGCTTTGATAGTCGTTGATCATTTCTCCTCAAGGTATGTCTAACATATCTCCATCTTCTCTTTCTTATAACAGTTGTCACTAGTGGTTGACCAGATATATCTCTGATTTCATCACTTCTCCTGAATTCGTTCCATTTTGTATTCATTGATTTTGGCAGACATCTATTTTCAAATGCGTTCAACTTGCTTTCTATATCTTTAGTCATTTTCCAACTCTCGCTGGCATATGTTAGGATTGATACAACATTTGAATTGAAAATTTTTAATTTAGTTTTAATACTATATAACTTGTAGTTTCGTATTTTATGTAGATCTTTAAAAGTTGATGTTGCTTTGCCAATTCATATCATAAATTATTTTTTAACATTTCCTGTGCAATCAAAATTGCTACATAAATAGGTGAACTGATCTGTTATTTTTATCATTTAGATTCCAGGTGATATCTGCATTACTTGCCATAGGTGTCTTCATT
Organism: Arion vulgaris; assembly: GCA_020796225.1. NCBI lineage: Eukaryota > Metazoa > Mollusca > Gastropoda > Stylommatophora > Arionidae > Arion > Arion vulgaris. Next base: position 25,779,824 of record CM036754.1, on the reverse strand, counting down.
ATATTTGTTTTTCATAGCTTATTTGCAGTCAAACTTTTGATGCTAAAGATGACAAGTTGTCTGTTTTTCTTTGCATATCTAAGTCCAAATCTTCTAGTTGACTATTTTCTACTCAATCAATGTCAGTTTCGCTCCTGCAACATTTTCGCATCACCCAGTCAATGGCCACTCCAAACAATAGCGGGGATAGAATACAGCAGTGCTTTACTCTGGTTTCAACCATAAACCAGTCGCTGTGTCCACCATCAGTACGGACTGCACATTTTAACCATTAAATATGCTCTGGGAAATGTATATATATATATATATATATATATATATATATATATAAATATCACCAATAAAACGACATTGAACTTATCAGTTTTATCTTGGCATCTGCCAAGACAAATGTCAACCGCTTCACCTCATAGAAACCTCGCTCCATGTTCCAGGGACCATTTGCCAACGACACACTGGTACTATCCACTTTGTTATTTCTGCTTTAAATCAATCAGAAAAACAAAACAATAACTATATTAATCTCAACGAATTAACACCAGCTATCTAATATAATAATTCCTGTCATACCGTTATACGTTATATAGGGTCTGCAAGCAATTTCTCCACACTCCTCTATCCTGGGCAACTCGCTAAATCTCCTCCATGGAACTGAAACCGATATTGCTTGTCTCCCTCAGCAAAGTTCGTTTCATGGTCTCGTTAGGTCGTCCTCTCTTTCATGAACCCTTTGCATTCTTCTTGAATGCCTTCTTTGACATTCGTTGATCATTTATTCTCAAGGTGTGTCCAACATATCTTCATCTTCTCTTTCTTATAACAGTTGTCACTAGTAGTTGATCAGACATTTCTCTGATTTCACCACTTGTCCTGAATTAGTTGCATTTATGTTCATTATTACCTATCAGATACTATGTTTAAATATCAATATATACATCATTTTCTTCTCTAAAAATTGATCTTTTCTGGACACTTTATCAGTAGAAGCACTCACAAATGTACTCTGGTTTTGTACGCCAGTCAATGTCATAGTGGTCATAACCCAGGCAATAACATGAGAAAACCAGGAGAACACTTGGTCTCCTTGACACCCGGTCGTTATTGGATAGACTGTCAACAGAGACTAGTGTAACAGACGCGTTACACCTTAAGGACATAGTAAAAGCATGGACACGGTTCTAGAAATGTTATAAAGGCAGATTTCGGAAGATTATTGATTTCTGTAGTTTCATGTTTCTGTCAGTCTGTCTGTATCCATTTCTTAAACTCTACGTTGTCGTGGGCCGTTCAGAATAATAAATAAAACATGGATTAAAGTACTTTTGGGTCCCACTTCAATAAAAAAAAAGTAATAGCGAGTTTGTAACTGGATAAGTATTGGTTGTAAATTATATACGGTCCAGGACAACAGACAAATTACTTCGTCTCCTTGCCCAGCCTTGCTATTGTGCTTGGAATCAAAATTCGGGATATATAACATCAGATAAGTCTGACTGTATTGAATAACTGATTGATTTATTGACATATACATTGGACTCTGTTCAATGGAATGATCAGATCTGAAGCGAACGTCTTCATTGCTCATTTCATCTCTTTAAAGAGCATAAGATTGTCTCTTGCTGTCGTTGAGTTTGTGTACGTTTATACTTGTAAGTTATATGTATATATTTTGATTGATTAAATTGTATCTTTTATATTATTTAATATTTTTACCCTACTTCATCTCCTTGTAATATGATTAAATTGCATATTTTATATTATTTAATATTTGTCTCTACTTCATCTCCTTGTAATATGATTAAATTGCATATTTTATATTATTTTATATTTTTTCTACTTCATCTCCTTGTAATATGATTAAATTGCTTCTTGATATTATTTAATATTTGTCTCTACTTCATCTCCTTGTAATATGATTAAATTGCTTCTTTTATATTATTTAATATTTGTCTCTACTTCAACTCCTTGTAATGTGATTAAATTGCATATTTTATATTATTTAATATTTGTCTCTACTTCATCTCCTTGTAATATGATTAAATTGCATATTTTATATTATTTAATATTTGTCTCTACTTCATCTCCTTGTAATATGATTAAATTGCATATTTTATATTATTTTATATTTTTTCTACTTCAACTCCTTGTAATATGATTAAATTGCATCTTTTATATTATTTAATATTTGTCTCTACTTCATCTCCTTGTAATATGATTAAATTGCATATTTTATATTATTTAATATTTGTCTCTACTTCAACTCCTTGTAATATGATTAAATTGCATATTTTATATTATTTAATATTTGTCTCTACTTCAACTCCTTGTAATATGATTAAATTGCTTCTTTTATATTATTTAATATTTGTCTCTACTTCAACTCCTTGTAATATGATTAAATTGCTTCTTTTATATTATTTAATATTTTTTCTACTTCAACTCCTTATAATATGATTAAATTGCTATTTTTATATTATTTAATATTTATCTCAAACTTCAACTGCTTATAATATTCAAATGTTGTTTGCTTATGGTTGGAATGTTGTTAATTAAATATAGTGAGTCTTTTCTCTTCTTCCCTTTCAACTCCCAACGGAGCACAGGTCTTCCATATTTACACATCTTTTTAATATCAGTCTCCAATTCTTTTTCCAGATATGTCTAAGCCTCTCTCTACCCATCGTTTGTTGCGGGTTCCAAAACAGTTCCTGTCTTGCTATGCTTCCAGTCTGCCTTCTCAATGTGTGTTCTACCCATTGCCAGCGTCTCTTCCTTAGCTATTTCTCCACTGGTCTATGCTTAGTTCTTTCTTAATAAAAACAGTGAGCAGTAAGAAATATTTATGTAAAATACTAAACTGTTCTATACGTGTTTACGACATGTTTATATTCTTTAGAATATAATTTGTTACGAAGTGTCTTTTCTTGTCTTATCCACATATCCGATCGATTCCCAACGTCCCTTTTAGATTATGATGCTCATATTTACTTGTTGACACTATGCAAGAAGTTACTGGTTAGAGACATCATTGTTGGCCATAACAGGTGCAAGATCTTTCGCAGACAAGTTGTATGGAATGATTTTTATTCACATATGCAAAAAACGAAAAACAAAAGTAAGGGAAATTGAACTCCAGATTGAAATAAGGTTTAAGTGAAGAATATTAACCTTTCCATTAGGCAATGTTGAAAACTGTAAAAGCAATTATTTTCAGACAGATCGTGTTTTCAATCATGTAGTGAATTTGTTAATTTATACACCAACCTACGAAATGAATAAAACGTTCAATACATATTAGTTTTACCACCACATTTGTTTTGGTAGTTCGATACTAAATAAATGAACGAGTTAGCTGTGTACGACGTAAGATACATCTTCTGAAATACATTGAATGGTTACAAATCGGTCATGTGCCATAATGCATTCATTAGTATATAAACAATGATGAATGAGAAAGACAAAGCACACTTTTGTCTGAATAAATGTAATTCATATATGATACAATGGATACAATAACATATGTCGGGTTTCCCATTTCTATGATCCGCCATTTTGTAAGTGTTTACCTGAGTTATTTAAAGATTTACCTTAATAATTTGTGAGTGATATACCAACACATAATCAAACAATTGTTGCAAACAATCGTACTATGGATTCTTCTTCTTCTTCAAACGCTTCATATCGACCACTTGTTAATCATTCTGTGAGATTTGTATTGATCTGATCCTAAGAGCAATTGTAAGTTGTGCCTTGGAACCTCTTCCCTTCCGAAAGCTCACAGAACAACATATGGTATGAGGAATGCGACTATTTTGCATTCTTTCCAGCGGCCCTAGTTATCTTAGTCTTATATTGCTGAGCATTCCCATAATGAAGGCAAGTTTCCCCGCAAGCAGTATATCTTCTTTCATCTTCTTTTGTTTCGAACTCTCCATATCTACCATTTGTTAACAACTCTGTGTGATCTGTATGTGATCTGAGCCTAAGAACAATTGTACGTTGTGTCAGTTATGCGCCTACAAGTACGCCAGCAGATCCGATTTCTACAATGCTTTTTATTTACTACGGTAGCTTTCCTAGTGCCTACATCAGTCGCCTCGTACGACATCTGTAGGTCTCAGTGTTACTATTCTTTTCAAGCCGTGTGGGTCCGGCTCAACACGGGCGACTATGGACTCAAATAGTTATAATTTCTACATATAATTTATGAATCTACGTTGTATACAATCAATATAATAAAACATGTAAACTCAACAATACAACAGAGTATCCACACATGACGCACAGATTCAGCACGAAGACAATACCCACAACGGACGTGAAATCAAACAAATGAAATATTAATGGTACGATACTAATGATAATATAATACTGATAATATATGAATTGTGCGATAATAATGATGTGATAGTAATGATACAATAGTAATGGTAAGGTATAAATGATAATGTATTAATAATGCGATAATAGTGATACGATAGTAATGATACGATATATAAATGATGCTTTTTCTTTTTCAAACGCTTCATATCGACCACTTGTCAACCACTCTGTGTGATTTGTATGTGATATGAGCCTAAGAGCGATTTACGTTGTGTCAGTTATGCGCCTACAAGTAGACCAGCATATATCTGATTTCTGCGCTGCTTTTTATTTACTAGGGTAGCATCCCTAGGGCCTACATCAGTCGCCTCTTACGACATGCATTGTAGGTTGCAGTGGTTCTATTCTTTGCTTCCCTTGCGGGTCCCGGCACCACACGTCGAATATAAATGATGCGCTAATAATGATACGATATTAATCATGCGATATTAATTATACAATATTAATGATACGATATTAATGATACGATATTAATGATACGATATTAATGATACGATATTAATGATACGATATTAATCATGCGATATTAATGATACGATATTAATGATACGATATTAATGATACGATATTAATGATACGATATTAATGATACCATATTAATGATACGATATTAATCATGCGATATTAATGATACCATATTAATGATACCATATTAATGACACTATATTAATCATGCAATATTAATGATACGATAATAATGATACGATATTAATCATGCGAAATTAATGATACGAAATTAATGTATACGATATTAATGTAGGTATTAATGATACGTATTAATGATACGATATTAATGGTAAGGTATTAATGATACGATATTAATGATACGATATTAATGGTAAGGTATTAATGATACGATATTAATGATACGATATTAATGTAGATATTAATCATCGATTAATGACGATATTAATGATACGATATTAATGGTAAGGTATTAATGATACGATATTAATGATACGATATTAATCATGCGAAATTAATGATACGATATTAATGATACGATATTAATGGTAAGGTATTAATGATACGATATTAATGATAACTGATATTAATGTAAGGTATTAATTCGATACATAGTTAATGATAACATTAATGAATCGATAATGATACATATTAATGAGTTATCATGCGAAATTAATGATACGATATTAATGATACGATATTAATGGTAAGGTATTAATGATACGATATTAATGATACGATATATCTCCATCTTCTCTTTTTATAACAGTTGTCACTAGTGGTTGACCAGACATGTCTCTGATTTCATCACTTCTTCTGAATTCGTTCCATTTTATATTCATTATTTTCGCAGACATCTATTTTCAAATGCATTCAACTTGTTTTCTATATCTTTAGTCATTTTCCAACTCTCGCTGGCATATGTTAGGATTGATACAACATTTGAATTGAAAATTCGTAATTTAGTTTTAATACTATATAACTTGCAGTTCCATATTTTATTTAGACTTTTAAAAGCTGATATTGCTTTGCCAATTCGTATCATAATTTCTTTTTTAACATTTCCTGTGCAATCAAAATTGCTACATAAATAGATGAACTGATCTGTGATTTTTATAATTTTAGATTCCAGTGTGATATCTGCATTACTTGCCATAGGTGTCTTCATTATATTTGTTTTTCATAGCTTATCTGCAGTCCAACTTTTGATGCTATAGATGACAAGTTGTCTGTTTTTCTTTGCATATCTTGGTTGTTTCTACTTAACAAGGCAATATCATCTGCAAAATCCAAATCTTCTAGTTGACTTTTTCTACCCAATCGATGCCAGTTTCGCCCTGCAACATTTTCGCATCACCCAGTCAATGGCCACTCCAAACAATAGCGGAGATAGAATACAACCTTGCTGTACTCTGGTTTCAACCATAAACCAGTCGCTGTGTCCACCATCAGTGCAAACTGCACACTGTAAACCATCATAGAGGCTTTTAATAATGTTTTTGTTTTTTCTGGTATTCCATAGCATCTCAGAATATTCCACAGAGAGATTCTGTGTAGACTATCAAAGGCTTTTTAAAATCGATGAAATTTAGTATGAGTGGTTGTTGCTTCTCAATATGTTCCTCCAAAATTAGTCGTAGGGTAATTATTTGGTATAAGCAGCTTCTCCCATGTCTAAAACTAGCTTTTCTTCTCTCAGGGTTGTGTCCACTGCTCCTTTGATTCTATTAAGAATGATTTGCAGAAAGTCTTGGTCATTACTGATAAATGGGTGATCCCTCTCCAGTTGTTGCAATCTTTGAGATCACCTTTCTTGGGGATCTTAACAATTATTCCCTTTTCCATTGATCTGGGACAGTTTCTTCTTCCCATACTTTATGAAATAGTTCTTGCACCTGGCTAATAGTTGTATCATCAGCCGCTTTGAGCATTTCTGCAGTAATGTTGTCATCACCCGCTGCCTTATTGTTTATCATGGAATGGATTGCCTCCTTGACCTCAGCTACACTTATCATTTCTTCGTTAATTGGTAGGGAGCCGTTTCTTGCCTCTTCGTCAAACTTGAGTAGTACTGGTGGATCAGATCTATTTAACATTTCTTCAAAATGTTCTGCCCATCTTTTCTTCTGCTCGGTATCTGATGTTAGAACTTTACCGTCTTTACTCTTGATTGGGCCACCCTTTGAAACAAAAGTTCCAGTAAGTTGTTTTAGTGTATTGTATAGCATTTTACTGTTTCCAGTCTTAGCTGCCTTTTCTAATATAAAGATATTAATGATACTAAATTAATGAAAATCTTATAATGAAAAAATGATAAAAATAATATATTAATGATAAGAAAATAATTATCTGGCATTAATCTCAAAACATGATATTAAAGTATTCACTACAACTCCATTACGATTGTTTGAAGGGAAGGGACACAAACATAAGAAAACCTCTAACGCTATTCGGAATTGATTACATTTCACAGGATTCCTAAAACAAATCCCACCAGAAATGAGTTCAGCTTGTTTTTCTTTCTTTCAATAAAAGTCTTCAATGGTAGAACTGTAGGAATGTTTAAAGCTCTAGACGCTGTGGTTCAATATTGACATCTTTGTTCAATCTTTACATCTGATCTCTACATCTGTGCACGACGGTCAATAGCCTTGATTTCAATATACTTGAATGGCATGTACACACATGGCAAGTTAAACACAATGAAGAAGATGTGACAAAGCACCAGCAAAATTCTAAAATTTAAAATATTGAGAGCATGCATTTTCCCAGTGGCTACTTATGGTTGTGAATCATGGACCATTACACAAAAACAAGAACGAAAATCCAGTCCTTCGAAATTAAATGCTACAGAAAGATCCTAAGAATACGATGGACAGAAAGAGAAAAACACTGCTGTCCTGAAAGAACTAAATGTTAAAGATAATTGGTTGATAAACAGCATACTATACAGAAAAATTGCATGCTTTGGTTACATCAAGCGTCATGATGGCCTGGAAAGAACAATATTAAAGGGCAGGTTTCCAGGACGCAGAGGCAGACCAAGAAGAAGATGGCTACAAGATATTAAAGAAACCATGAATATGACCATCGACGAAGTGGGCGAACTGACAAGAGAACTGACAAGAGAATTTCAGATGTGCTGCAAAGAGAGCAACGTCATATAAAGGATACGCACCTTGATGATGATGTACACACATATTTAGAATTCAGAGTATCTTGTACATTTTAAAAATTCTATACAGAAAATATTAGTCCCTAGTGATAGAAAAAGCACGTTTGAGTGTTGCAGTTTTAATAGTCATCATCATCATCAAATAGTTTGTCCTGAGGATAACTTTACCATCCTATCAGTAAGTTAAGCATTTCTCTCTATCATAGGCCAGATGTTCTGACTGCAGTAACCAAAATTAAACCGGCAGCTACATCCTTAAGGGGTCTCAATACTCACTAAATGACATATTTTCTTTAAAATATCGATTTTCCAAATATGTTTTATTCTGTTAGTTTTATATCTCTAGAATCGAAATCAGTAAAAAAAATTTGAATTATTTTTTTTTTTTAATTTGAAAATGAGATTTTAAACAGCCCACCCTCTTGGAGATTTAACGTATTTTTAAAGAGGTAATGTCTAGAAATACCGTTCTGTTGGTACTTAGTAATGGGGATCTCTATTCTATAAAAGATATATCGAAGTGCCAGTGTGAGAAAATTGTGAGAGTTCATCCAATTCTATGGAAGCTGAAGCTGCAAGCTTATTTTTGCCCGGTCAGTGAGAAAGAGACAACTTGTTTACTACCAGTTGCTCTGTGATGGAGATTCCAAAGCTTTTGTAGAGACAAATACATCTTTCAACAATGATATTCAAATTGTCAAAGTAGATTTTATCAATCGCATAGCTAAAAACGTTATCTCATTAGTCTACGTCAATATTTGCCTATATTAAAAATATAGTAGTTCTCCCATGCTCCACATCAAAGAGCATGTAATATCTCAGAAGGAAGGAGGCACATATAATACAGGTGGATTTAACATATAACCATACGGGACGGATGTTCTGTCAATCATATAAGCGATTTATGTGGAAATTCTTTGGTAAGTTAAAGATCTTTTCATATTTCACCAAAAATATTTTTAAATTGCAGTTTTCTCACAATTGTGATTTTCACTAATTTAGGAAGTGTTCAGTAGGTTAATCTCAGTAACCATTCAAGATATCAATATGAGATTTGGCATACATATAGATCTATCAATACTGAGGGCAGTCAGATATAGAAATACAAGTTTTGAGAAATATATTTTTAAACACAATATTTTTAGTAACCATAGGTTCCTATTTTTTGGTAAAAATTGTATATGTCTTATTCGTTTCACTTCTATCTGCTTGTTATCTGTCCCAGAACAATTTAAAGTTGCTAGCTGCCTAGAACTATGGCTTATGTAAGTATTTCAATTTAAAAAAATGAATAATATGAATTAGTTGTGAGTATTTACCTACTTTACGGCATTGTTTATAATCCAACATGGCCGCCTTTTCCATGGCAACCCGACAAGTAATTAATTTAAAAGTTATATAATATTTCATACCAGACCGTCCCTAGTACTACCTGATAAACAATATCTCTTTTGACTGAGAAATAAGGAAGTTAGCAACCGTTTGTCCTGTCTACCCTTAATCTAGTTTTCCCCGTGGTGTTCCTTACCTCCTCTATGCCGGGATACAACCTTCCAGTGCGGCTCGTGAACTTTTTTATTGGTGGGGCCAGACACAAATTTTCGGGAAAATCAATGCTTTGGGTTAGGTTATATCTTAATTTATGAATACACGTTACATATTATTTTTGGTGGGGCCCGGCCCTCTGGCCCTTAATGACGAGCCGCCACTGCAATCTTCTATAATGATCTTCTCCAACACTTTGTATCCTTTTATATGTTGAAAATATTTCAATTTTCTCATTATTTGTAGCATCAACAATTTTTCTTTGGTTTGTATTTATTTCAGATAAATATATTTATGAGAGCCGCGGTAGCGTAGTTGTTAGTGAACTCGCTTCTCAAGGCTGGTGGTTCGGGTTCAACTCCCGTGGAATTTTTCCCGACCGCAACGGCTCTCAGGTCGACCCAGTCTCAACTGGTTACCAGACATGCTCTGGGAAAGTAAAAGCGGTCGGCGTGATGCTGACCACTTCACACATCATGTGTCGACGGTCAATGAACAATACAGGCCTAACACTGTATTTCCCTATATACCACGAGGTATGAGGGTTCCTTTACTTTTTTACTTACATATCTATTTGTTCTTTTTTCTTTCCATTGTATACGGATGTTTCTTTCGGTAACACTAACTGATTGGAGCATGTAAGCCGCTGCGAGAGCTGTTATTGATTTGTTTAAGAATAATCTTACAGAAAATTCAATTACAAACACAATGGTATATTACTCAAACATTTGTGTTAATAATTAAGAAAACTACAGCTGAGTTTGTACATACATCTGCATTAGGAAAATAGGACCCCAATTTAATTCATGGACAGCCTCTTTTTTTCTTCAATTCAGTAGCTAATCTATTACAAACCATATATATGTTTTCCCACTGTCTGGTTAAAAATCCTTGATTCACACCCATACTAAAACTAAGACGATGTAAACGGTTAGTCTCAAATCAGAAAGAGAAATAATTAATCAGAAAAGATTATCGCATGCAGGACACAGTTGCAAAAAAAACCCACTTATTCGTATAAGTCGATAGTTAGATGTGTTTGTTTTTTTTCGATCCAGAGGCACTTGAACTTTCAGCTCTTCGGCTCGGTGCCATGGACATCGTAACCTTCGATTCGGTGCCACGGACACCGTAAATATGGGAAATCTGTGGTTTTTCTGCCAGCCCGCGGAATTGAACCCGCACTCACAGAGGGCTTGTCACCGCAGTCCAAAGCGCTACAAACACGCTGGGCATGCGTGTGGCTAGCAGTGTTAATAATATGACCGCCCGTGTGTTACAGGAGCCCTCAAGGAGAGCAAAGAATAGTACCACTGTGACCTACCAAGCATGTCGTAAGAATCGACTGAGGCAGGGACCTAGGGAAGCTGCCCTATTAAATAAAAAGTGTCGCAAAAATCGGATGTGCTAGCCTACATTTAGGTACATAAATGGCACAACGCGCAATTTCTCTTTGGCTCGGATCACATACACACCACAAAGAGTAGTTAACAAGTGGTCGATACGGAGCGCTCGAAGAAGAAAATGACGTGTGAAATGCATAAATTTAGTAAACGATAGATAGAAAAACATCATTTACGGAAATGATGAGAATTCCTAGAAAATGTATATACGAGTATTTATGTGTAGACAAAACTGATATCATCTGCTATTAAAATTCTAGATGAAATACGCAATCTCTAATCATATACTTTAAAAACTAAATTTTAAACGTGGAATGGGTTGGAAATTACCCAATGAAACACGTTGGAAATGGAATGGAATGGAACACGTTGGACATTTTAAACGTGGAATAGGAGAGAGAATTCTCTATGGCGAAATGGTTAAGTAGTTTTTTCCTCTCTTTCTGAAGGTTACGAGTTCGAATCCGAACCGAGTCACAAGTGAAGTTTGTTTATACGATCCCTAGGGTTGTTGCTGGACCTAAGAAGTTCTCTCTTTGTGTAACACTCCCGGCAAAGGGCATAAGGACAAACCCGTTGCATTGAAGTCAATTCTGACCATTAGTTAGACTAACAAAACGTAATTACTAATTTCCCATCCAACGGTGTATCAATTTTAACATATACCAGGGAGAGTTGAAACATAACTAAATACTTATTTTAAAAAGTTTAATACATTTATAATAGCTAACAAATGTTTTTGATTACTCTTCAGAACACGGGCCACAACGTTTCATCGTTCGTATCCGATAAAATTGAAAACTCGATCACACATACATTCATATTAGTGATCGTTGGAAAGATAGTTCGATCACTACAAGTGGTAAACGAAGTGTTTACATGTGAAACGAGAATCTAGCCGTACAGAAAACCGTAACATAAACACCCCAGAGACCTACAGATGATCATTGATATAAATTGGAAACAGTGGATATGCACTGGATGTATGATATGTATGTCTGTTCAGGGAATACTGGTATAGACAAGTGAAATATCAAAAGTAATCTTAAAATGTGGGAAACTTTAGCAAAACCTACAATCGCTCTTAGGCTCAGATCACATACAAATCACACAGAGTGGTTAACAAGTGGTCGATATGAAGAGCTCGAAGAAGAGGGATAAGAAGAAGAAGCAGAAAGGAAGTAGAAAAAGAACAGAACATAAACTAGGAAAGAAAGAATAATATACATTTATCATTAATACTTTGTGATGAAAGGTACTTGGTTCATTTCCCTCGTAGGGTTATCGGGATATTACTTCCTGTACACCCTGATCTCAAAATATGTACACTGATTCAAAGTGACACTGATCTCAAGTATGTACACGATTAAGTGTACACTGATCTCAAAGTATGTACACTGATCTCAAAGTGACATGATTCAATTCACACTGATCTCAAAGTATGCACACTGATCTCAAAGTGTGCACACTGATCTCGTGTGCACTGATCTCAAAGTGTACACCCTGATTTCAATGTGTGCACCCTGATCTCAAAGTGTGCACACTGATCTCAAAATGTGCACCATGATCTCAAAGTGTACACCCTGATCTTAAAGTGTGCACACTGATCTCAAAGTGTGCACACTGATCTCAAAGTAGATAAAATCGCATTCCTAGTGACATATGAGACGGACGAGAAAACGTAGATACAGTGTACAAGTTGAGCATGTAAAATTACCCTTGGAAAATGAAAATGGATAAGAATACTCTGAAAAGCAGTTGCTCGAGCAAATCCATTAAAAAGTTTAAAATAAAGTATCTACAACTGATAAAATCGTGGGTAGACGAGAGAGAGGAAGACCTAGAGAGAAAATTTTGGATATCCTGACTTCATGACACGGGAGCGTCAACATCTGAGATGATAGCAAATCCAGAGATTTGTGGTGATGCATGATCGCTTACACCAGTCGGCACGACACCTGATAATGATGATATATATATTTTCACCATTTTAAAAATTGAATCAAGGACCATCATCGGCGTTGAGGAGTTCATACGTTGCCACTGAGATCTTACTATGTAATAAAGAGATCGAAGCACACATTGTTGTTCAACGAAGTGCAATGATGATACCTTTTCAATCAATCAACTATATTTAGCTCATAATACACTTGACAATTGCGAACTTCCATTTCTTCTTCTCCTTCTTCTTCTTTCGTTCGTTCTTTACGACCAATTTTAATCACTCTTTGTGATATGTTTGATCTTTGCCAAGATACGTTGCACATTGGTTTGGTAGGCTCCTAAATGCATAGACTTCTACACGTGTAGGACACGTGCATCCGATTTCAGCCAAACCTCCTTAGTCGCCTCTAACGACATGCTTGGCAGGTAACAGTGGCTCTATTCTTGACAATCCAAATTTGGGCCCCGGTAACCACTCGGGCGACTTCCATTTCTAACGTTGTAACAATCCTAACATATGCCAATGAGAGTTTGGAAAATGATATGAAGATTCAGAAAGTATGTTGAATGCATTTTGTAACAGATTGCTTCGAAAAATAATGAGCACACAATATGATGGATTTAGGAAAAGTGGTGAAATCAGAGAAATGTCTCATCAATCACTAGAAACAACTGTTATAACAAAGAGAAGATGGAGATATGTTGGGCAGTATCTGATAAGAAATTATCAAAAATCACAAAGCAGGCATTAAAGTGGCAAGTAGAGGCTACAAGAAAGAACGGATGCCCTATGGAACCCTGAAACAAACTATGCTGAGAGAGGCGAGAAATATTGGAATCAATTCTATACAAGAGATTGATAGAACTATCCAACATAGAGCGGTATGGAGAAATTGTTGTAAACTTCTGATGATAATTCGGCATCCTTCTTTGATCAAGAAAACCGTCTCTAGGTTTCTTTGAAGTGCTCACCTTTAATTTTCCTTGCTCTAGTGCTTGTCTAGTGACGCACAACCGTGCCATCGTAAAGTTTACCCGACCGACCCTCATATTTGACACTCCAGACTATCATAGTTAAGTCAAACTTTGGATTCTTCTTCTGCGAACACCCAATGTCGACTTCTTATTAAACCACTTTGTGGTTTGTATGTGATCTGAGCTAAGAGCGAGTGTACGTTGTACCAGTTATGCGCCTATGTGTGCCTAGGCCAGCACATCCGATTTAATTCCACCCCTTTTTGTTTACTAGGGTAGCTTTTCCTAAAAACATTGGATTCATTATCAGAGCTAGAGTGCACGTTAAGTATCGTTGACGAACGAAAATGGAACAAGCAACTAACCTTCAGTCCTTCACGTAAATTCGTAATGTCTAGCCATCTGTAAATCATTATAGTATTTGAAATAACAAAAGTGCAAATTTTATCAAAATATATTCAAGATTTCTGAATGATCGATTTGTATACATATTGTGTAAATATCATTATAGTTTCAGCTTGATCATGTTTGCCCCACCTGTGGTAGGGAATTGTGTTTTAGGACTGTACTCTATAGTCATCTCCACACACATCGTAGAGGTGCAGCAGCACACGTCTGAAACTGTTGTCATCATCGCTTGCGATGGACGTCTATTATTATCATTATTATATCAATCGTCCGAGTGGTTAACGGGACCCAAATTTGGAGTGTAAAGAATAGAACCACTGTTACCTGCCATGCATGTCGTAAGAGGCGACTGAGGAGGTCTGACTGAAATCGGATGCACATGTCCCTAAACGTGTAGAAGTCTATGCATGTAGGGACCTACCAAACCAATGTACAACGTATACACGTTCTTGGCAAAGATCAAACATATCACAAAGAGTGATTAAAATTGTCGTAAAGAACGAACACAAAGAAGAAGAAGACTATTAAATTATTGTTATTATTTTTTATTTTTTATTAATTTTTAACTCAGAGATAGGCAACCTTTCATATCTCAACGGCTTATCCTGAACAATATTTGGATAGAGAAGGCCAGATACACTCAAATATGGAAAACCTTCTATAAATTACTAAATTTTCATGAGCAAGTTAATAAAATGTAGAAATCATGTTACCGGGAACGGAATGAGAGGGAAGAAAGAGTTACAGTGAGGAAGAGAGAATGCAGAGAGGAGAGAGGGGAGACAGTGAGAGAGAGAATACTGAAGTGAAGAGAGATACAGTATGAGAGATTGTGAAAGCAAAGAGGGAGAGATAAAGAGATACAGTGAGAGAGAAAGAGATAGCATAATGAGAGAGAAAAAGATACAGTGTGAGAGAACGATAATGTATAGAGGGAGAGAGAAAGAGATAGTGAGAAAGAGAGAATGGAGAGTGGGAGAACGAAAGGGATACAGTGAGAGAGAGAGAGAGAGAGAGAATGTAGATAGGGAGAGAGCAAGAAATAGATAGATAGAGAATGCAAAGAGGGAGAGAGAAAGTGATACAGTGTGAGAGAAAGGGACTGCAGAATGAGAGATACAGAGATGCAGTGAAAGAGAGTGAGAGATCAAGAGATATTGCAGAGTGAGAGAGATACCGTGAATAAGCGAGAGAGAATGCAGATATGGCGAAAGAGTTTTCAAAGAGGGAGAGAGATACCGTGAAAGAGAGAGTGAATGCAGAGGGAGATTTTTTTTTAAACAGGCAATACAGTATAAGTGAATAACATACATAATATGTGATATTCTGCCCGAACTACTACTTTCAAGCCGTTACAAATAGTGTGGTGTTTGGGAAACTGTAGTGCACAATGTAATATTAAGATGCTCTACAGTTAACGTATATCATGGACAGAGAACATATCTATTCAGAAAGAACTCGAAATCAAAAGAAACTCACTGATAATACAAATACGAAAGAAGAAAATTGAGGTATTTTGGACATATAAAAAGACAGGAAGAGCTGGAGAAGGCCATCATGAAAGGAGGCATAAAGGTAAAGAGAAGAAGATTAAGATAACTGAGAGCATGGATTTAGGATGTAACTGGTGGTTTGAATATGACTGCTGCAGATGCGGGACATCTGACCTATGAGATAGAGAAATTCTGGAGGACTATTTGGGGTAGCAAAGTTTTGCCAAATTTGACAATTCAATATTGCCAACCAGGCTTGGATTTTGGCAGATGATAACTGGTGTTCCGTCTGTTGTCACTCAATAAAGCATGTCTTAACTTAATCGAAACACTTCAAATGATTTTTAGCGATTTCAAAATTTCGTCGACTGCAGCGGTGCATTTGAGTGGTTGAAGCGTTAATGTGTCCTCGGTGATGTTGAAAAATGTGTCTATACATCTTATAAATATTACTAACTGCAATGTGTCTGCCATGTATGGTGACTCCTATAAGCCGACAGAGAATATCTCGATCATTAACACACGCTCGCTATCTCTCTCTCGTCCTCTTTCTCTCTCTCTCTCTCTCTCGTTCTCTCTATCATGCCTTTTTAACCCCTATTTGTTGCATAATCCTTCAATCAAGTCTTTCTATCTCTAGCCATCTCCTGTAGCTCCCTCCAGTTCTTCTGTATACGAATTATCTATCTATGTCTATAAATCTCGTTGCCATGTATTTCTAGACATCCCTCTCTTCTGCTGTGCCTGTGGGTTTCAAGAAAGGCCCCTTTTTGTTATATTCTTTTCGGATTTTCTCAAAGTGTGACAAATCCAGCGCCAGTGGTTTTTTTAACCTCTTGGTTCACTGGAATCTGTATTGTTCTCTCCATAAGTTCCTCATTTGTAACCCTATCATACCATCTCAGTCCCTCTATTCTGCATAGACACCAGTTAACAAATGTTTGCAATGTATGTGTTATTACTTTAATTATTTGCCATGTTTCTGACCCATACAGCAGAACTGCTTTAACATTGGAGTAAAATATTCTAATTTTTGTTCTAGATTAGATTTCTTTAGAATTACATAGATGAAAGCTCCTCTTGCCTTCTGTATTGTTATTTTGAAATCTATATATGTTCCACCCTCGTCTACATTGCTACCCAAATATATGTATGATTCTACCTTTTGAAGTGAGATTTCACTCAAGATCATCTCTGTTTTATTTCTACAATTCTATGAGATATACATACTTGTTGAAACAACTTGCTCTTATCACGACAAAGCACTTCAACAGCTTCATTGAAACACTCACAAATTCTCAAACGGAAAATGGTTTCACATTTTTGGCAAATTTTCTTTTACTTTTGAGATAGTTCACATGAATAGCATTCTCTGAACATTTATTTACATTGAAAAACACGTTTTGTTGACAATCCAAATATTTTCAATTTTATTTGCCCCTTATGTGAACCGTAGCTTGTATGTTTTTATAGAAAATGACATTTCATCTTGTATTATTTTAAATCCGAAATGTGTCATTATAAAATAAAAGTTTATTGTTTCTCTTTTTTCCACTTCTAGTTTTGTGTTGCACTCATTTCGTTATTCGTTTTTATTCCCAGATTTTCATTAGATACGTTTGAATATTTTTGTAATCGTCCATTTGTAGTGTTCTTTGAAATTCGTCACTCCTGTTGTATCGTTTGGTTGATACAGGCCTTTTGGTCGAAACGTTGCTGTTTTTGTCACTGTTTCTGCATTTTGTAAAACTATAGTACTGTTTGTACGTGTTTCGCTAAAATAGAAGCACAGGATTACCGTGCTAGAATATCGAAATAATCTGTAGTATATTTGTAGTGAAAAATGACATTATTTGTTCACATATCGTTTCTTGCTTGACATTGCTTCTGTTACATACTTGTTAGATAACCTGTTCAGTTGTTTGTACGATGTGAATAAGGAGTTTTTAGAAAACCCCAAGGGGAAGCAAGGAAAGCAATGAATATGTTCAATAAATAGACAATGTACAAGTGTTACGGTTTCCCTGAAATGACAAATTACCAAAAACATGTACTTAACATTCAGCTCCATCACCACAATTCCTTCTCCTTACCAATAACCAGAAATTGATAGGAAACTAATGTTACATTATCGAGATTCGAACCCAAATCTTTCACAACGACAGGTGCATTTCTAAGAGACCTCCAAAATATCCACGCACTACGTTATACTCAAGTATGTGCTGGGATAGATAGACAAGAAGAGCTGAAAAGAAATATAAAAGAAAGAACGGAGTAAGAGGATTACTGCTTATGTGTCTAGCAACAAGTCACGCAACTGAATGTATGCTCTTGTACATCACCATGAAAATCCGGTTGAAGTGTCAAAAATGTCCGGTTGTTTTTTTTTGTCTGTTGCAGACGTTAGCAAATACATATTATAGTATTTTTTTTATCTGTTGGAGACGTTAGCAAATACATATTATAGTATTTTTTTATTTGTTGGAGACGTTAGCAAATACATATTATAGTATTATTTTATCTGTTGGAGACGTTAGCAAATACATATTATAGTATTATTTATTTGTTGAGACGTTCAAATACATATTATAGTATTTGTCTGTTGAGACTTAGCAATACATTATAGTTTTTATTTGTTGAGACGTTAGCAAATACATATTATAGTATTATTTTATTTCCACTGCTTGAGAATAAAAACGTACGTGTGCAAATATTTTTTGTCAACCCCAGTTAGACAGAAAAGAAGTAAACAAGAGTGAGAGAGAGAGGAACAAGAGTGGAGAGAGAGAGAAGTAAACAAGAGTGAGAGAGAGAGAGAACAAGAGTGAGAGAGAGAGAGAAAGTGGCTCACGTCCGACTGTAACACGTTGTAACATGTCAAGTAACTTACGAAATAAAGATGTGATAAAACTTCACATTATTTAAAAGTAGACAATAACTTCCTATATAATTGCTTGTCAATTCATATTAAGTATGACAGGGTAATTCTACTGAAACTGTGTATTTAGTCAAAGCATAATTTTCAGTGACCGAACTATTTAAATTATACATGGAAAGGGTGTGCATCACTTTGAAATATGTTCCACTTGTCTCAGAGGGTTTCTGCCCATCGTGAGGTTTACGATCCAGGGAACGGACAGATTGACAGATACAAGAGTTCATTGCAATCAATACACTTCCGATGTCTGACTTTATCACATTTTTAGAACAGCGTCCCAAGGTTGTACTAACATTTAAGGCAGGAATGTGTCTCATACTTCTTCTTCTTTGGCGTTCTCACTAGATCGGGATTTCGGATTGTCTAATAAAGGCAGCCGTCTTCCTCAGATTGTCAGCCACGCTCTACAGCTTGTCTTTGACGCTGGTGTAAATGGGCCAAATATTTCTTCTCAGGTCTGCCTACTGGGGGCAGCTATGTAGGATATTCTCTGTTGTCATACTCGCCAAGCTACAAGGGCACAGGTCGTTGGTGCCATTCGTGATTTTAGTCTACAGGTTGTGTCTCATTCTGTTGTGACCAGTCCGGAGGCGAAGTATGATTGTCTAGTCCCTTCCGGACATTTGATAATATCCATCGTCCTTGTTGTATTTTGGATGTTCTTTCTCCCACTTTGCTTTGTAGTGCCCTTTGACGATTGTATTTGCTTCTTCACAACTGACAAGGATGTCATCATTGTGCATTCCTGTCCCCTATTTAGCCAGTATGTCAGCATCTTTATTCCCCTTGATCTGTGTCTGATACACCATCCCTGTTGACTGTATGTTCAATTGTGATCTGGCGTTAAGCAGATAGTTGTCTCCGTGGATTCTCATGTTATCGCTTACATAATGGCTACCTGACCATTTGTCGCATCAATATTTAAAGTAGTTTCTATTTTCAAAATAAAAATTGTATTCGTACATTCTGTGCAGGTTTTTATTTAAAATTACAATCGAAAGTTAATTCAAAGAAAAAAACATTTATTAAGGGACGCATTTTGATGACTTGCACCATATTGCGAAAATATACCGCATAATGGCTAGCAGGTCATAACTCAAGTGAAGCTATTTGAACAAATAATTTCTTGACAAACTGGACAGATTAATTGATTGTTTATTAGGACCATCATTCGCTCGATTGGTTACCGGGGCCCAAATTTGGGGTGTAAAGAATAGAACCACTTTTATTTGTCAAGCATGTCATAGGAGGCGATTAATGAGGTTTGGCTGAAATCTGATGTCTCCTAAACGTGTAGAAGTATATGCGTGTAGATCTCACCGGCAGTGCACGAAATCTGATGCACGTCTCCTAAACGTGTAGAAGTATATGCGTGTAGATCTCACCGGCAGTGCACGAAATCCGTAGCACCGACGAGGCTCCTCGATGTAATTTAGAATAGGGCAAAGTATTTTGCACCAACTTTAATAAAATTCGTTCTAATGAATTTTGCACGGGCAGCGACTTTCCAGCTAGCTCTTCTCGAATTTGAACTGCTACAAGTTCTTATACGTTCCCAACTTGAAAAAGGGAACCTATGTTTCATCGTACGTGTACGAAATGATTATGAATTCAATCACACCTACATTGAAATAAAAATCTCTGAAAAAATATACCCGTTCGATCTACGTGGAAACGAACCTAGTACATTTTGAACGAGAAGCGAGAAACGTACACCTACGCCACAGATACCCATAACGTAGAACATAAATATTATCTTATCAAAAATAAAATGACGTAAATATGAATCAGGAAATTGTTATATACCGTCTTCATTTATCTATGAGAAAAAGCAGGGACATTGAACAGACAACATACATTCAAATTTGCAGCCATTGAGATGTTGATGTACGTAATAAATGGACAGAGTTGATTGACAACAAAATAAACAAATATATAAGAACTAGGGAATTTATGAATAAAAACGGAATCATTGATAGATCAAAAATAGACAAAGTTAACAGTTTGAATACATACAGAGATATATAACAATGATGCATGTCATTTTAGAAGAAAATGATGTAGACAAGCAAACAATAAAAGGAGACAATGATGACATTGAAGGAACATGTTAAAGGATGAACAATGATCAGATTATCATGAGGTGAGACATTGAATTTTGGAGTTCGAGTACAATCCACAATCGAACTGTCCCATGCTCTGATAAATAGCACAAATTTAACTTTCTTAATTGAGAAAATAATAGTAGTGTATACTTTCCAACTAAATTTATTATAACAGCTTGTAAAATCAAAGACATCGTTGTCAGTTACATTTTATTTAGCAAAAAGTAATTGTATTGTGTATTCAGCACGTGTAAAAAAAAAAGTAAAGGAACCCTTTCATACCTCGTGGTATATAGGTCAATACAGTGTTAGGCCTGTATTTTCATTGACCGTCGACACACGATGGGTGATGTGGTCAGCATCACGCCGGCCGCCTTTACTTTCCCAGAGCATGCTGGTACCCAGTTGAGGCTGGGTCGACCTGAGAGCCGTCGCGGTCGGGAAAATTCCACGCACATTGCGGGAGCTGAACCCAGACCACCAGCCTTGCGAACGAGTTCACTAACAACTACGCACAGCGGTCTCACGTGTAGTTAATAGTTTATTTTAAATTCACGGCTTGACTACAATGCAATCTCATCACACATGGTTCGACCCGTCGGCGCAGAAATGGCACGTCATTTGAAAAGGTGAAGAGAACAATTTCAACTTCGTCGCTTCAACTTTATTTCTAGGAATCTCAGGAGAATAAAATGATCCAGTGACCGAATGACTGTCCTGATTTGAAACCGCAACCTTCAGAGCTCACAACAAACGGTAAAAACCACCTCGCCACATATGCCCCATATATATTGTTTGCTTCTCACCAAAGCAGTAGAACATTGCACTGTATTGTTGTTGTTTTTTGGTCATAAAGAACATGGATACGTTGAACACAAGTCAAATTCTCTGCTTGTCGGCAGCAGCAGCAGTAGTAGTTATATTAGCTTTAGTATAATCGTAATAGTCTATTGTCTTTCCCCAGGTGGATGATGAGTATTGGTTGTCCACTCTTGCAGTTAAACGTAGGGGTGGGAACTTTAATTTGCGTTCCAGGGCCAGATGAGTCGCCCTTGTTTTATATCCATGTTTATTTAGTGTGGTCTTGATATTGTCTGTCCATCTTTTTCTTGGTCTTCCTTGTTTCTAGTACCAGATCTCTTTTATTGTATGCTGTTACTGGTGGTTGGTTGTATTGCATTCTGATTAAATTTTCAAACCACTGCATGTGCTGTCTGTCAATTTATTCGGTGTGATTTTCATGGTCTCGGTATTTTGTGTGTTGATTTTTATGTTGTACTTTCTGCATGCTATTAACAATGGATTCGTATGATGGTGTACTTCCTGCATGCTATTAACAATGGATTCATATGATGTTGTTTCGAATCTTCGTTTTCATGGTAGTAGTAGTTGCATCAGTAATATTAACAACTGTAACAGTAGTTTTGTGAATAGTAGAAGACCTATTAGCAACAACAGTAGTGCACCTGATATCGATCTATATATATAACAAAAGATGTATAATGCAAGTATTAAATTACAATATCGATACTTTAAACTACAAAAGTTTAAAACAGCACGATTTCTCTATTAAATTTTGACAACATTGGGGTAAGATGCGTAAAGCGTCTGTAGCTCAAGCGGTAGGAGCTCGATCACAAACCCAAGCGTACCTGGTTCAAACCACACAGTGAGCAAGTCGTTTCCCTGGGATTTTTACAAAAGGTAAAAATAGATTTCACCGTTTAGAAAGCAATGGCAAACTACTGAACGTATAAGTGGTGTCAGATATCACAATGAAAGACTCGTCTACTGTGGTTGATGGCTACCTCCTTTAGGATATGTCACGATTTTCATTTCATATAGGGTACTATGGTGTGAGGCCCGTATTTTTCATTGAACGTCGGCACACGCTGGTCGACTTTACTTCACAGTGCTTTTCCTGGTACCTAATGGAGGCCGGGTCGATCTGAGAACCGTTAGGTGGAAAAAATTTACGCCTTCTTGTGGAGTTGAACCGGCCCAACCTCAGATGTGGTTCCATGCAATTAGCATTCCAACCATATATTACATGCATATTTTAAATGCAAAGAATATATATTACTTCTAGTAATTGATTAGGCTATCAAAATTGAACACACAAAAACCCTTAGTCCATTCATAGTTTTATTTTGTTTTTACCACCAGATGCTAGACAGTACGCTCACTGACAGGAAGAAAAGCAATGGCAGACAACCTTCCAAGACAATGCCTAGAAAACTCTAACAATAATATGGTACCGGCAAAGAGAAGAATAGGAAGACCACGGAGAAGATGAATTCAGGATGTATCTGATGGTTTGAAAATGACGGCTGGGAAGGCAGGACATCTGGCCTATGAGAGAAAAATTCCGGAGAACTGTTGGGGAGACAAAGTTCTGCTCTGGACATGCTATTTGATGATAATGATACTAAACTACTCAATATATAGCTTTAGGTCATCTTAAGAAAATATTCCACGCTAGTTTAAATGCTCGGAATGGCGAAGGGGTTAAATACCCATGAACGTTTAAGAGTTAAAATGAATTGTATCTGTTTCTTCTTCTTCTTCTTTTTAGCGTTCGTTCTATACGACCAATTTTAATCATTCTCTTTGTGATATGTTTGATCTTTACCAAGAACGTGTATACGTTGCACATTGTTTGTTAGACCACTAAACGCATAGACTTCTACAGTTTAGGACATGTGCATCCGATTTCAGCCAAACCTCCTTAGACGCCTCTTACAACATGCATGGCAGGTAACAGTGGTTCTATTCTTTACACCCCAAATGTGGGCCCCGGTAACCACTCGTTCGATCTGTTTCTAAAGTCTTACACAAAAACAAATAAACAAACTAAAATAGAGTTTATATTTACTTATGTATAGATGCATATACTCAACCTTTTCTCTATCGGTCTATGTTTTCATAATTCTCTCATCTTCTTTTTTTTCTTGTCCTCAATGCGAACGTTATATATTTCGTTGAAGATATTTATCATTTATCTGAACTCCACCTCATTATGTTCCAACATGATGTTTTCTGAACTTAAAACCTTTTGAAAGAAAGATTTAGTCAGAGAAAATCTACCTCACTAACGAAGGTAAGACAGACTTATATCAACATCTCATGTTTGCACTACTGTCAGACTTAAGACGGGAATTAGAGTCCAGTGGTTTTACTTCAATATTGACAACGTCAGCAAAGACTGGTTTCAATCATGAGAGAATGTCATTTTAGCGGATAAATCTCTGGCGTACGGGGATTGTATTCGGAAAAGACACACACTATTTTAAATTTAGATGGAACTAGTACTAATCCCAATAGTGAGATACAAAAAAAAGAGGATCTATTGTGTTATTTGACTTGGCGATGACATCTTTGAATTTTTATTGTTGCTGTTTATTCTTATTCTGACAATGGAAAACGAAAGATTGTATTGTACTTGGTTCAGTTATGGAATTTTTTACTCTGATAATCGATTTAATTCCCTCTAGATCAGGGATGTATAATGCAGAGTCTGAGGGCGCCATGGTGCCCGTGACATAAATTCATTGATCTCTATTTTACTTTTCTGACTTTAAAGTTAATCAGATTTCAAGAATAGTAACTATTGTCTGGCAATGAGAGAGCATACAGGATGGCTGGCTATGCTATCATATCAGGGGGCCTGTCAATGGATAGATCTGACATTTTGAACGCCATCATAGAGTATGACCACAAAGAAGATTTTCATTTAAACCAATCCACGTCACCTACTAGATTCCAGGAGCTGGGGTGAAGATTTAAGTGATCAGAAAAGAACAGCACAGCAGGTATATGATTAGGTTCATCAATTAAAATCGAACATGTATGGTCAATCTCTAGACGCTATTAGAGACATTGCGAAGGAGATCGGAGCACCTATGGACATGTCCGGAGTGCAAGGACAATATTCTATAATTGAAGCTAACACTAACCATTTTATCGTGTGTTTTCTCGTATTTTGATAGCACTCACAATAACACTATCTTCCCACATTTGCAATATTATTTTATTGTTTAGTCATTCTACCGCTACCTAATCCCGTTCTGTGCTTTTTCACTTCAGAAAGTGTCGGCATCTGAACTAAATAATATTACTATTGTTTTTATTAGTAAAAGTAGTATTGTAATCATCAAATGGCACCCACGTCTCCATAATCATCATTTAGATCGCACCATTATTTAAAAACTGTGGACTGTACTGCTTTAGACGACAACAGATATGCATAGTTTTAAGAGCAGATGGAGTTGTAATGTCTAGATACCATTGTTTATTTATTCGTGGTGAAACGGTCCCACTTATGGAATGGGTTTGAATCTGTGTGCATCCTCCACCCCCCACCCCCACGCCCCAATAAATAAATTATACTGTTGATATTTTTTGAGTTGCGTGTTGACAAACTTCAAAAATACTTTGATATCAGCAAATTTGACAATATTGTTTAGGAGTTCTGAATGGTGATAATCTGAAAAAAATATATAAATTGTAATCAATTCACTCACCCTTGTTTTGTTTGGGCCCACAATAGGAGCAAAGAATAGTAATACTGCGACCTACAAGACAAATAGTAATACTGCGACCTACAAGACAAATAGTAATACTGCGACCTACAAGACAAATAGTAATACTGCGACCTACAAGACAAATAGTAATACTGCGACCTACAAGACAAATATAGTAATACTGCGACCTACAAGACAAATAGTAATACTGCGACCTACAAGACAAATAGTAATACTGCGACCTACAAGACAAATAGTAATACTGCGACCTACAAGACAAATAGTAATACTGCGACCTACAAGACAAATAGTAATACTGCGACCTACAAGACAAATAGTAATACTGCGACCTACAAGACAAATAGTAATACTGCGACCTACAAGACAAATAGTAATACTGCGACCTACAAGACAAATATAGTAATACTGCGACCTACAAGACAAATAGTAATACTGCGACCTACAAGACAAATAGTAAGAGGCGACTGAGGTAGGGGCCTAAGAAAGCTACACTAGTAAATAAAACTCAAAGCAGAAATCGAATGTGATGGTCTACTTGTAAGCGCATAACTTCACAAACGTGCAATCGTTCTTAGGCTTGGATCACATACAAATCACAAAGAGTGGTTAAGAAGTGGTCAATACTGAGCGTTCAAAGAAGAAGAAGAAGAATAGATTCACTATAATTTTTAGTTGTCCCAAATATTGATAATGTTCAGCAAACTTTATTTGTTCTACTGTATTGTTTATATTGCATTTTGGGGGTCTCTGTGGCTGAGTGGTTAAGCCCTTTGCCTTGCGAGTCGAATGTCGTGGGTTCGAATCCAGACCGCGGTCTTCTGTTCACGAATGCAGTTTTTTTCCCGAGACCCTAGGATTGTTGCCGGAGCTACGGAGTTCGTGCTTTGTGCAATACTCTCGGCAGGTGACGTGCCATTTCTGCGGAGAGGACCGAGCCATATGGGGTAAAACCCGGTGCAATGAAGTCAATCCTTCGGCTTTAAAACCCTTTAAACGGTATCTACGATAATTTGATTCGGCTAAAGATGTAAGATTTTATAGAATCGACATACATACATCTAGGTGCGTACCTCTAGGTGCATATGACACTGTGCTAGCTAAAGGTTTCAACGGGGAAGCACTTACATATTGCCTTCAAGGTTGGTTCCGAATCATCTCTTCTTTGACAATATGTTCTATTATCCATTTTCAGCAGTGTGACTAAGACATATAGGTGCGTGGATGACTATAAGACTTAACTGCTTTACCATTCGGAACCAATGTACTGGCTCGAGATATTTTTTAAAGATAACTCAAAGCCAATAGTTCATATGTACGGTTCCAACTTCACTGCAACGGGTCACACCATAATTGCTCCGTTCCTGTGCCAACGAAAATCACACGAAATGCTACCAAGTGTCTTCTGTGTGAACTAATTTTAGAATTAAACAGCCATACCGTCACAAAAAGCAACCTGCACCGCATAAATGCATATGGCCGTCGCTAAATTGTCAACACACAACTGTTCATCAGTTGAATTACAATTCATGTTCAAGGGAACATCAATCACGACAAATTCCAGCTTTCTACACATGCAATATCACTACATACGGCGGCTGATTCAGTCGGTTCGTCATAACCGATGTTCATCATTTTCTAAATACCCACAACGAACACACAGTTGACACAGCAAAAATCATTTCAAGTTAGATTCATAGCTCACATCGTTGCTCAAGCACTAACTCAGTAGCTCGACAAATGAAACCGGAAAATAATCTTCCAAACATGGTGGAAATGGGCTAGCAAAGTCGTGTCCAGAATCAAACAGTCCTGATTCTTAATGGACTTCCCGCATTCCCGCATATAGTTTTGTGTTGCACTCATTTCGTTATTCGTTTTTATTCCCAGATTTTCATTAGATAAATTTGCATGTTTCCGTTATCGTCCATTTGTAAGTGTTCTCTATAATTCGTCACTCCTGTTGTGTCGTTTGCTTGATAAAGGCCTTTTGGTCGAAACGTTGCTGTTTATCGTCACTGTTTCTGTATTTTGTAAAACTATAGTACTTTGTTTGTACGTGTTTCGCTATTTACCAAGTTTTACTGCAGTCTTCCCCTATTTCGATATTCTTAGAAGACCTGCAGGTGTAATATTGGGAGATAACATTAGAAATGAAGAAGTTAGTAAAATGCTAAAAATTAAACTTTTCAGACTATGTAATAACACAATAATGTGGTTTTTTTCAGCAGATAAGAATGTTCAACAATATTCTACAACATTGAGCCACGTTGAAAAAATATATAATGAATACAAATTAAGAGATAGAGCAGAAAATGATGTATTGAGGAAATCAGAAACAGCTTAAGAGAAATTAATGCTAATTTACAAGTCGTGTTAGACAATGGATTCAGGATGTATCTGATGGTTTGAACATGACGGCAACAGAGGGAGGCAGGACATCTGGCCTATGAGAGAGAGAAATTCCGGAGAACTGTTTGGGTGGCAAAGTTCTGTTCAGGACAAGTTATTTGATGATGATGATGTTAGACAATAAGCATAGAAAATCCTGACATCCTCTCCCAAAACTTCATTGAGGTACGAGGAAGAAAGATAACAAGAAGACTATCTGGGAAGTTAGGATTAACAATACTATACTTTAAACGCTAACTGCTTCTGCGAGATATAAATAAAGTGATACAAAAGAAATGATGACGATGGGGTATACATATCTTCACGATGATAAACAGAAAGACATGATTCGCGATATAGGGAGCACCACTGAAACAGTTAAAAGAAAGAGGCACATGGGAAGACAGAGGCAAACATTTCAAACAGAGCGCTCTCAACAAATGTCCTGTGTGATATTGACCATATTACCTATCGTGTGCCAAAGGTCAATGAAAAAGACAGGCCTAACACTACATTATCCAATATACATTGAAGTATGAAAAATGGTTCCTTTTCCCTTTTTTCAAATACAATGTTTAAGACTGTTTGAGGAATATAGAAAGGCATATTATCGAATTAAAGGGACATGTCTCTGTTTTATGTGCCCCTGAACTGATGATCATTTATATAGAAATGTAGAAAGTTTGAACATATTTTGCTCTGTCGTATTTTGTTCTATCATTCTTCAGCATTCTATTCCTAACAGTGAAGTTGTATGTGCACAGCTGTGGTGTATATATATATATATATATATATATATATATATATATATATATATATATATATATATATATATATATATATTAATGTTGCTTCTGGTGAGCTAATTTTAAGACCGTTTGACGGGTCATGAATGTACTTTGTGCTTTACTCAGTCAGCTTTTAATGTCAGATCCAGCACCTAATTCGTGGATGTTAAAACGTACACGATATGTGAAAACAGTTGTGTATGGAAAGATGGTATCAGAAGCTTGACAGTTTATGGAGTGAAGACGTTCATATGGAGTGAAGACGTTCATATGGAGTGAAGACGTTCATATGGAGTGAAGACGTTCGTATGGAGTGAAGACGTTCATTGTTACCCTTCTAATTGATTTTCAGCTCAAGATAAAACCTGATTTAAATAGCAGTGATATGTTGTATTTTTAACATTTAGTTTTTCAGATTTATCTGTTCATATTTTCCTTTCATAATAATGCATCGATTGTTGGGGAGTTTATAATGGATAGAGGGGATGTTCTTCGATCTCTTGTCGATCTACTGTTGGATGGGGACACTACAATTGGCGTTGAATAAATCCAGCGATTGAAATTAACCTCGTACAAGTAGCGCTGGATGCTTCAGGGACAGAGAGAGAGAAGTGTATGTAACCAGTGAGACACAGGAACCATTAGTATACATAGCCTTCGACAACTATTGTGGAAGACTGAGCATCTTTGGGTATGTCCGGAGCGTCCTTACATCGTTCAATAACCAACAACCAATAAAACAAGTTAATTGCATATCCTTTACAGGACTTTGCGAAACAACCCAGTTTTTTAACGCTATTTGTGATTTTTTTAGGCATTATTGTTTTCAGTAGTTTGCCATTGCTTCCTGGACGGGTGGCGCCATTGTCCTTTTGTAAAAATTCACGAGAAACAATTTGCAACCAAACTGTCCGAAGCGTCATTCGATCTCAGAATGTCGGGGTTAAAAGACCGAGTCACTATCCCCTAAGCCACATACGCTACCAACAACCAATAACGTTTCACAATAAGACTTTCTAAGACACACTATATGTGCAATGTTGTAACTGTATGCTTAAATCAATCATACTAAACCTTTCTGCCGGACATCCTTTATTTCTAGTCAGAGTTAATTCTCACAAGACAACATTTGTCCAGATTAATTAACGAGTTGTTTATGTCTGTTATAAATAACGTTTTTTATAATTTAGAAAGGTTGTCGACCACGAAATGTATGCTTCTCCTACCTTGGCATTTTCCAGTCGATTCTGTTTACCGGCTTAAGTTTTTCAAAGTAAATGTTTTTATGTCAGTGTTCTGAACACTTTTACACGGGATTTTATAAAAAAATATTCTGTTTTAGTAAAATTCGTCATCCTTAGTTTGTTGATTAATTGATTTATTGATATGACCATTATCATTGTGTTTCGGTGAGAAACCATTTGTGCTCCGATCTCTTTGGTAGACAACCATTTGTGCTCCGATCTCTTTGGTAGACAACCATGTGTGCTCCGATCTCTTTCGTACACAAGAGGATCTCAGGGGCAATGCAGATATTTCATTGCACTGATGAGAGTTCACGATGCCATTCAAAATAACAAAGATATAAGTATGAATTTTGTTACATATTTTTATGAATTTTGTTCCGGCATCGATTGTACAGTCTACTCTACTCTTATTGATTTTCAACGGCGAAAGGTTCTTTTATGAGCTCACCTTGAAATTGAGATCTATGTTTTGTGTTATATGGTTTGATGAGTCAACCACCAGATCTAGCGCTGATAACGACATCTCCATATTTATCTCCGAAGGCATAGTATATAAGGAGTGCGAGAACGATGCTAAAGAGAGTGAGGGCAAGGATATAGCATAGTTTGATTCCACTCCTAACCTCGAAGTTATCAGATGTATGCTGGCGTTATTGCTTTCTTGTAAGGCGATGGTGATATGGAGCAATTTGGGGAACAGGTAATATCTTTCAATATTTTATAATGTCATGGTCTGCTGATCGTGTTTAAAGAGTTTGACAGATCGACGAAAGCAATGAATAGTGACGATTTGTGCATTTATATTGCAGTTATCGAAGAGTGAATATCATTGATCGTTCAGCTCTGAATAAACAGTGTGACTCTTGGACAACACGCTCTTCCAGGTACTGTAGTCGTTTTAAGAGTACTAGTGCAGTGGCATTACCTGTGACACTTAAAAGAGATATGCATCAATAGGTGTGACAGTTCCTCTTGTGTTGATTATTATCATATAGTGCCAAATATCTTTTCATTCACCATCTCTTGAGGAATTTCATCCTTTCTACAGCACATTACAAGAATATTGTAGAGGTGTTGTAGGAGGACATTCTTTTTATATTTGAGAATATTTACAGTAATGGTGTCTAGTCATTATGCCTTCGCTTTGAAAGTTCGCTGATCGTTTCGGAGAGCTCAACTCTGTGTTCGGCATCCAGTTCGCTTAGCTCATGATGTTTCTATATCATCTGATCTAGGGCAAGGTTTGATGTTTATCAACAGTGTAAAGAGTAGTGTAGTGTTCTACACATCATTTGAGCTGTTTGTTCATATATGTTATTGGCTCGTCCATTTCCTATTTTAGAGGGGCAACTTTGTGATGTTCGGTACAGAAAATCTGAAACTTTCGTACATTGTCTTGGTGTTTCATATATTTACAGTACGTCATGTTGTAGAACAACTTAAACATTTTATTTGCACATCTCTTGGCTCCGCTATGCGTCTGATTTGGTATGCCGAATACGGTACTTTAAACTTTGAATGGGTTCTTTTTGTTATTTATTAATGCTCTTTTTTTTTTTCAGTTAGAAAGATGAGTGCTGTTTCATTTTGTTCGACACAGTATTTGTTGTAAAATGTATTGGTACCAAAGGAAGAGATGGCATGGTCGCACACGTTCGGTTTAATGGTCTTCCACTTTTAATCTATGCTACTTTCTATAATTGCGTTCTCAGACGGAGTAGTAAACTCTTGTATAAATGTCTGCCTATTATTTACCATCCCCATTCTAATGATGTTGATCTTGGGTTTGGATGCTCTTTTTGTTTAAAGGATTTTTCTAAGAGTGCTTTGACTAAGCTGATACCTACGGCGTGATCTGATTCACAGTCCGCGCAGTGGAAAGTATGTGTGATTTCCACATAAGTAGGAACACATTAATATGTAGTTTATTACATTCTATGAGATTTGATAAACGGCATATATTTTTGTAGAAGTAACTCTTAGTTTTCTCAATGATAGATTATAAATCTGCACAATATACTTCACCCCATCCTCCTCGACCGCCATATTTAAAAGAGCCAGCTGTTTGATAAACGCTGCTAATATTTAAAAAATTATTATTGTTGGGAGGCAGACATTTTGAACGTCGATTTTTATTTTAAAAAGGATAGCTTGAAAAAGGTTGAAACACAATGATTTACATGGACATCAATACGAAGTCTAGAAATGATTTAATTTCTGATACACACAAAGGGTTTGCCTATTTCTAATTTGCAGGATATGGGCGTAAACACTTTGTAAAACAGATGGTCACTACACATAACACTTTACTAAAGCAATATGTTCAATTTACAGTTACAGATTTGTCCTTTTTTCTTCGGCATTTTGTTGGTATCTGAAATGCATACGGTATTTATTTTAATTTCTTATTAATTGATTGTTTAACTCTTTGAGACTTTTAATCCGATCAGTTATCAGTTATCAGTTATATGAGGACTATCATCATAGCACTCCGGACACGTCCATAGGTGCTCCGATCTCCTTCTCAGCAAATCCAGCAGCGTCCAGCGGCCCAACACGCCAGTTCGATGTTGATTAATCAATCTCCTTGCATACCTAGTATGTCGTTCTTTTCGGGCTGCACCAATATTTATACCCATCTCTTTCAATTTGGTCAGCGAGTAGGATTCACAACCCTGAAACTCCTCTGTTCGGAAAGTCTCTCGCAATGCGTGAAGAATGTCATGTCGATCCATGGCTGCTCCCTCTGAAGCCAAGCCAGCCAATCTATCAGCTCGTTCATTACCCTAACTCCTGCGTGCCCATGGACAAAAATGAAGGTGATTTCTCTGATCATTCTCTGTACCAGTACCTTCCCCCAGTTACGTCTCACCATTCATGATTCGACTTTACGAATCATGCTCATGGAGTCACTGAGTATGAAAACAAGAGAGTAGTTGTGAGATGCCAACCATTTCACCGCCTCGGTAACCGCCCGAACCTCCATTGTCAAACTACTGGTGGTTGTTGCGTAGGCCCCACTGGCTTCTCTTATTATTTTTCCTCCTGAGCGTGCTGAAAAGTCCACGCACAGCGTTGTTGGCGAATGACTGAACCATCGGTGTAAATAACCGCATCTGTATCATTGATAATGTCATTCAAGAGGGCATCCACCTCCATGTTAATCAGTAAGAGATTATTTTGTTCGCAGTCTTTCTTAATTGATATAATAATGGTGAAAGCAGTCTCAAATTGAGGTGGCACTGCAATCCATTCCTCTCCTGTTTCAATTCCGGAATGATCACATATATTCCTCAGAGTATCTTCTCGCCTGACCCAACCATGATCTGCCTCTCTTGAGTCCACACCCTTTCTCCTTAATGAGTTCTTCATGGAGAGGATGTTCCTTGTTTGCGTTGATTCTTAGATATATTAGCTTATGCTATCTTTAGAATGAAACTAAGCCAATATGTAGTTTTATTTGTTTCTGTTGAAATAAACAAAAGCTACATTACACTAGCGTTATGAATTTGATATATACTATGTCACACTAAAGAATTTATGAAATTATTGTGGTATATGCTTTACAGGACGTAGCCATCAACCACAGTAAACGAGTCGTTGATTTTCTAAGCACCACTTATACGCTCAGTAGTTTGTCTTCGCTTTCTGAACGGTGAGGTCTATTTTTACCTTTCGTAAAAATGCCCCGGAAACAATTTGCTTTCAAACTGCCTTCCGCAGAGTTTGAACCAGGTACGCTTAGGTGGTGATCCCTACCGCTTGAGCTACAGACGCTCACAAAGAAATTATACTTGAAGTTATACGGTCTAAACTACTAGACATTGAACTTTATATTTGCATTACAAAATAAATGCTTCTAAGTGTCAGAGGGTTACTAGGACTATCACCATTGCTGCACTTCTGTGATTAGCCATGTGTGCTCCGATCTCTTCCTAATACATAATTTTATCATCAACAGTTCTTGAACTGTGTGACACAAGTTATAACCCACATTTAATTTGATACCTTTTTTAATACATGTTTTAAAACATTCCTATGCTTCTTAGTACTTTCTCTTCTCATGTTCCATATTCTATATGTATATATGTTAAATGTATATAATATATATATATTTAATTTTTTAATGTTTCTCTACTTTTTTCTACTTCTAGTTTTTTTTAACATTATTTCGTTATTCGTTTTTAGTCACAGATTTTCATTTTAGGACCGTTGGTGGGATGTTTCTGTCGTAGTCTATATGTAGTGTGCTGTGAAATTCAACAGTCATGTTGTATCATTTGCTTTTTCTTTTTTTCGTCGCTAAAATCGACATGTTCATTGAACTGTATTTTGCTAAAATAATGCTTTGTTTCTACATGTGCAGCAGCTGTGCTACATTTAATACTTTACACTGGCAGTCCGTGTGCTCAATTACTCTTAATTTGATATCGTATACATGTGTTCAGATTTTTCCACTTCAAGTATTATAGTTTATGTCCTGATGATATAAGATCAATCAAATGCCGAATGTTAAGTTCGAACCTAGACTATGATCGTCTGCACAGCTAGAGGACCTGAGCTCGTATCAACTACTTCAGGAATCAACACGTTTACATTAGTTGATTTGGTCAAACGTTGCTGTGCATTGTTATTGTTTTGTATTTTGTAAAACTATAATACTTTGTTATTACGTGTTTCGCCATTGCTACATAGTTTTACTGCAGTCTTCCACTATATCGATAATATCATTTCATTTGAATATGGTAACTATTGTTTACATTATTTTACTTTAATTTTGTTATAATTTTTGACATCAGCACGTTGCAGCCTACTTTATCAATAATCAAATACCAATCGTTAATTGAATACTAGACACTATATCGTCTGCCTGCTACGAGTGACTAGAAACTGATCAACCTTCAGTGAGATCAATAACGTTTGGAAACATATTTTTGTCATTTCTCGAGCTCTTTAGTTGTATGTTTGTCATGAACTTATTTGAGTCCTTGTTGTGATATATCTTGTTTCCCCATTGTGAGGTTTGACACATAATATGTCATGAATGTTTTTGTTTTAAAACTCATTTTCCAGAACTTACAGTTCATTTATTCAGCTCACCTCTGTGAACTCAGGCGAGGTCATTGGCCCTAATACGGATCCTCTTCTGAGTTTTGTGAAGACTGCTTTTCATCATTAATATCCTCACTACTTAAACTAGCTTTGCTCCTACTTCATAGCTACTTGCAATTATATCCCAAGTTAAAGATCAGGTTTCATATAGTCTAGCTCGTACCGTGTGTGCACAGAAAATTTGTGACTTAGCTTGCTTGAAATTTGCCTTTCAGGTTACGTGCTGTCTAGCGCAGAATGTTATCAATTTCGTTGTGGTCGACCTCATAAAGCATTTATCGATGATTTCTCCCAATCTGTTAAAGATGTATTTGTTTGTTAGTGTTTGTTCGTATTAACCAAGTAACCATTCGTGATCTGTAGTATTTGCTTTGAGAACATGAGCACGACGAGGCCTCGTCGGACCATATGGCTTGTAGAACAGGAACATTAGAATTTAGACCAAATGTATCATGTTGTCCAGACAGGACACGCATTTGACAGCGGTAACTAGCTATACACACAATCAAAATCCTACTAAAGTACCATCTGAACTATACTGTAGCATGTTATCAAACCGGATTTAACAGATCATCAAAGAAATGTTTATCTTACGATGCGTACGGAACGACCTCACTAAAGGAAGGAAATCCGATAGAGAAGTCGCACTTCACTATTTAACTCTGACCGTAAAAGTACCAATGGTACAAGGACTCAAGGGAAGAGTTACACGGACAACAGGTTTCCTGCAACGATCATACTTGGAGGATCTAAACTTCAAGTACCTCTGAAGTCAGCGAGCCTGTCCGCATGATTGAGGGACGCCCATAAAAGGGTAATCTTAGGCCTCACGCAAAATCAGTCACAAGCGCATTACCAGACGTCATGACTCTCACCTGAATTAACAGCGGGCGTTTGAGAGAAGAGAAGAAGAAGAAACAAGATTTATCTAAGGGGGTTGTCTCTTGTCAAAGATGTTTCCAACAAGAATCGGTTCACACAATCTGGAAAGCACATACATGTTAAAATAGTTGTTTCTTAATCTATCTTCTTGTTTCTTTTATTCAATCCTGTTTTGCCTCACATCGTCAGGATAAGAAGGAATTTCTAGAACGATCCCCTTTTTGCGCTTCCTAAATAGTGTCTTTCGTTGCATCTATTTACTCTGAGGTCCAGATTTTCGGGGCTAGTCTTTTGCTTTGCATACGTTGTATCGGGGCAGCATTGCTCTCCGAGGTGCACTGTCTGCTGGCAATGTGCTTATATCGCCGAATCATTTCAGGGTTGTTTTTGATGAAGTTCAGTATTGCTGATGTACCCACTTTGTTCCTGATTTCTTCATTTCTCAACCGATCTATTTTTGTTAGAACTATATATTTCTTAATCTATGTAACATGTATCTGACATAAAGATTGTGCCTAGCAACGTAGAGCTTGTGTTTTATATAATGTAGCTCATACTTGACACTTTCAAATAGAAATAAGGTATACAGATGACAACTTGACTTGATTACCTCGTTTTTCATGTATGGCGTGCTCCCTCGTTAAAGAAATGGCACATGCCGAGAGTATTTTCATTTCTTGATTACATAATCTGACATATTCAGGGGCGTGCTATGATACAGAGAGGCGGCCGCATCGGGCGGATCCGTAGGGGGGCGACATAAGCAGCGAAATCAAATTACAATTTTAAACCACTCGATAATTAAAACTCTTTACGCAACGCTTGTCTACTCGTATATTGGTCTATGTTATTCCGATATTGATGTATACGATTTAGTATTCGTACAGTTGCTGCAGTTTTAAAAAAAATCACAATCGTAGATTATTTTTAATAAAAAAAATTTAAGGGCAGCATTTCGAAGAATTGCATCATGCTGATAAAATATACCGCCAGGTCCTGGACATATTGATATTTTTCACGTCCTGATTGTAGAATTGGACATATATTTTTCACATATTGATTGTAGAATTGGACATATATTTTTCACGTCTTGATTGTAGAATTTGACATATATTTTTCACGTCATGATTGTAGAATTGGACATATATTTTTCACGTCTTGATTGTAGAATTGGACATATAGTTTTTCCGTCTTGACTGTAGAATTTGACATATAGTTTTTCCGTGTTGACTGTAGAATTTGACATATAGTTTTTCACTTCTTGATGTTGTAGCTGTAGAATTTGACATATATTTTTCACTTTTTGACTGTAGAATTTGACATATATTTTTCACTTCTTGACTGTAGAATTTGACATATATTTTCACTGTCTTGACTGTAGAATTTGACATAATTTTTCCGTCTTGACCAATGCTTGATGTAAATTTGACATAATAATATTCTTCACATCTTGATTATATTCTCTAAAATATTGATACTTATTCATATCTTGATGTTTCCTTCTCATTAATTCTTATCTTGATGTTTCCTTCTCATTAACAACGATATCTTTCTTTGTTGCATTTTTCTTCAATTGAGTCATTCCATTTTCGCTTGAATTCCAGGATCTTCTCCTGAAGATAAAATCTAGAAAAAAAGATTTCAACTATGTCACTGAACCAAACAAATATTCCAGACGAAGGAGATGAAATCTTCCTAACTCCATTTTCTAACAGTAAACAGTTTTACAGGTCTTTATCACGCTCAAGTATGTCCTTGTTAAGGATTCAATTCATCCGACCAGACATCTCACACGTATGGTTATGTAGTGGCTAAATCAAATACAAGGATGGTGTTACATACCGTGAGTGACGTGTGAGCTTTGTCTGAATCTAGAAGCTAGACATACAACAGTATTACGACCAACATTAAGAGAGAACATAGAACAGTATTACGACCAACATTAAGAGAGAACATTCAACAGTATTACGACCAGTGGCGGCTCGTGATAATTTTTGTTGGTGGGGCCAGACATTTTTTCAGGCCCCATGGTTTTTAGATTGTTATATATTAATTTAAATAATAAAAATACACGCTATACTTTATTTTTTATGGGGCCCGGCCCCACTGACACTTATAGACGAGTCGCCACTGATTACGTCCAACATTAAGAGAGAACATACAATAGTATTACGACCAACATTAAGTGAGAACATACAATAGTAGTACGACCAACATTAACTGATTCACTACCGGGGTTTTTTTCGCGTCTGGACGGAATTATTTTTTTAGTTTCCAAAATATTGCACACATACTTTAACTAAACTAAAATATTGTTTATAAATATGATTTCAATTTTAACTTATTATGTATCAAATTAAAGATAAATAAATGTACTTTCATAAAATATTTATTGTGTCCAAAAATATAATGTTGTGTTGACTATGCATGAAAAATATTAGCATGTATTAAAAAAACTAATTGAAATTGTGAGAACGAATATTCAACTTTTCAAGGGCCTTGATGAACAATATGTTGTATAAATCAGTCTAACTGCTCTCTTTATATATGTAAACCATTTATGAATACACAAACGTTAAGAAAATAGTGAAGGAATGTATGGTTTATTAACTGTTCACAAAGTAGCATCATGGACATTCATAAAAATCGCTAGTTTTTTACAATCACAGGGTATCCTAATATGATTGATAAACTCTGTTTTAATTCGAATTCTAGCATAAGTCATGCTGCTATGTATTCGTTATCGTTTACCCATCACTTCTAAGTAGTTTCCAGTTAATATAAATCTTCAATCGGAACAAAAATAATAAAAACTCAACAAAATAGTAATCGTCTTTTGAGCGACGCGTGGGCCAGGCAGATAAGAAATAGTTACACTTGAGTGTTCCATGGTACGGAATCAGTGAGAGAACATACAATAGTATTACGACCAACATTAAGAGAGAACAAACAACAGTAGTACGACCAACATTAAGTGAAAACATACAATAGTTGTACGACCAACATTAAGTGAGAACATACAAAAATGCTTGTTTAGTAAAGTCTGAATGTAAACTGTACTTGAAGATCACGGACGAAATGAGAAATTTTAATCTTGAAATGTGACATTTGTATTGTACTTTGCCGACTCCTAATTCTTCAAATTGTACATACCGTTACAGGGCTCACATGGGGAGCAAAGAATAGTAACACTGCGACCTACAAGGCATGTCGTAAGAGCCTACTGAGGTAGGAGACTAGGTAAGCTACCGTAGTAAATAAAAATCGTCACAGAAATTGGATGTGATGGCCTACTTGTAGGCGCATAAATGGCACAGCGCACAATCGCTCTTAGACTCAGATCACATACAAATCACATAGAGTGGTTTAACAAGTGGATTATATGGAGCATTTGAAGAAGAAGAAGTCATACCTTTGTTTTTAAATGCTTGTATGGTTTTTATATCAAAACTGTTGTTGATTGATTGATTGATAGGAACATCATCATTGCATTACAATGAATAACGATATGTGTTCAAATATCTTTCTTATATAGCAAGAGCATATCTTTGTTGTCGGAGTTGGTAAACTTTGCGCCAATATAGTCTTCGTACTTTACTTAAAGAATTAACATATGTAAGGGTGACAGGTGAAGTGTTTCCAATACCCGCTTCTTCTTCTTCTGTTGTCGTCACACTGCTACCGGATATTTGCCCAGTGTTGTGGATTTATGTTTTTGTTTGCCCTGTTCTGGTGGCTTGTGTGATTGTTATTTATGCTCTTTGACAGTATTCTGCTATGTCATCTAACCATCTTTTTCGTGGTCTTCCTCTTGCATTGTTTCCTGATGTTCTGTTGTTGAAGACTATGTATACCATGGAGTTCGAATACATTCTTATTAGAGGCCAAAACAATTCATTCTTTGTTTCTTAATGTAGTGTAATCAAAGTTCTGTGCAAACTTTCTTTCCTATGCTGATGTTGGTGACTGTGTTTTCTGGTGTTCTCGGTAACTTTTCGTATTTTACATGTTGTTATTTTGTGTGACTGCGCGTTGCTCGTTATCTATGTTTGCCTCCGGTAGCACAAAGTAGTTATGAAAGTGCTGTTGATCATCTGTTGCTTAGCTGTCAGTGGCATTTTTGAGTACCTTAACAATGGGGCTTGTTGTTTCACGATAATGTCACGGCGTTCTCTTAGAAATATATCATGTGATTGTTATATTTGACAATACGCCCGGCATGTATCAACATGATGTTCTGAGATAATGAATGTCAAGACCCCACAATCAAATAGCTAGGGAACTATAAGTAGGCACATATTCAAAACCTTCTTCAAAACACTAAACGGTCTCTGTAACGT
Source organism: Arion vulgaris (assembly GCA_020796225.1). Taxonomy (NCBI): domain Eukaryota; kingdom Metazoa; phylum Mollusca; class Gastropoda; order Stylommatophora; family Arionidae; genus Arion; species Arion vulgaris. The sequence continues at coordinate 25,739,689 of CM036754.1, read as the reverse complement.
CGACTTCTAAGTCTACCTCAATTAAAATGTGTACTGCAATTCTAAGAAAAAATTGAACAAGTTTAATCATCAGCGCAGCTACTGTTTAAGTGCTTTGTTCGTTGATTATGAATTCAGGCGTAATCATAGTACCTCTGAGTTTTTCGTGAAAGCATGCTTTCTATCTCCAGAGTCTCTTACTATTTAGGCGTGTCTTTCTCTACCTACAGAAGTAAATCAGATCCTGAGAACAAAGCCGATCATTTTATTAAATTATACCACAGTTTGTGGGGATCTCAATGACGAATTGGTTAAGTGGTTAGCCTACCGTACTGAAGTATGTGGGTTCGAATCCGGACCGAGACACGTTTGTATTTTTACTTGAGATCCATAAGATTGTTGCCAGAGCTAAGGAGTTCGTACTTTGTTAACTGCTCTCGGCAGATGGAATGCAATCTCTGCCGACAGGGACGAAGCCATATGGAGAAACTATGTGTAATGAAGTCAATTTTTCTCCCTTGGAATCTTTGGACACTTTGACAAAGACAATTATAAAAGTCACGATAAAACTGTTGTTACTGCATGTAATACCACTCTTTCATGGTGTAATGTCCTCATGGCTAATGTAATCTCTGTGATAAAACTGTTGTTACTGCATGTAATATCACTTTTTCCCGGTGTAATGTCCTCATGGCTAATGTAATCTCTGTGATAAAACTGTTGTTGCTGCATGTAATACCACTCTTTCATGGTGTAATGTCCTCATGGCTAATGTAATCTCTGTGATAAAACTGTTGTTACTGCATGTAATATCACTTTTTCATGGTGTAATGTCCTCATGGCTAATGTAATCTCTGTGATAAAACTGTTGTTACTGCATGTAATATCACTTTTTCACGGTGTAATGTCCTCATGGCTAATGTAATCTATGTGATAAAACTGTTGTTACTGCATGTAATACCACTCTTTCATGGTGAAATTTCTCATGGCTAATGTAATCTCTGTGATAAAACTGTTGTTACTGCATGTAATACCACTCTTTCATGGTGTAATGTCCTCATGGCTAATATAATCTCTGTGATAAAACTGTTGTTACTGCATGTAATACCACTCTTTCATGGTGTAATGTCCTCATGGCTAATGTAATCTCTGTGATAAAACTGTTGTTACTGCATGTAATATCACTTTTTCATGGTGTAATGTCCTCATGGCTAATGTAATCTCTGTGATAAAACTGTTGTTACTGCATGTAATATCACTTTTTCATGGTGTATTGTCATCATGGTTAATGTAATCTCTGTGATAAAACTGTTGTTACTGCATGTAATACCACTTTTTCATGGTGTAATGTCCTCATAGCTAATGTAATCTCTGTGATAAAACTGTTGTTACTGCATGTAATACCGCTTTTTCATGGTGTAATAGCCTCATGGCTAATGTAATCTCTGTGATAAAACTGTTGTTACCTCATGTAATACCGCTTTTTCATGGTGTAATGTCCTCATAGCTAATGTAATCTCTGTGATAAAACTGTTGTTACTACATGTAATACCGCTTTTTCATGGTGTAATGTTCTCATGGCTAATGTAATCTCTGTGATAAAACTGTTGTTACCTCATGTAATACCGCTTTTTCACGGTGTAATGGCCTCATGGCTAATGCAGTCGCAGTGACAATGTTGATGTTAAGATGTTTTCTTTATGCCTACGAAAGAAAAAAAAACTCCTTGGCGTCATATTGGATTGAACCCGGGTCTGTCGCATGACAGTCGTGCTCTAATCCATTCGGTCAGATGCTCAACAAAGTCATAATAACCTTTCAAATTCCTCTAGTTTGCACACACGTTCATTTTTTTTCTAATCATTGTTTTTGTATTTCTTTTGGTAATTAAAAAAAAATATTAGCGTAAGATACCAAATGTGTACTTCAAGTCTTTCTTCATTACCCTATTATATTGTCCCTTCTTATATTATTATAGTGAACAAAAATAACAAACCCTTCTATCACTAATTATATTTATACATATGTACAAATGACAAGTTAACCTTAACTAACTAACATCAAAGTATAACAACATTGTCTAGTCGACGTCTCAGAATAAAACAAAATTGGGTTAACTTGTTCATAAGTTGTCTGATTTGTTATTTGTTTTAATGATGTTCGCGAACTTATGCTTGCATTTTAAAGATTTCTTTCTGTTTTAAGTATATCTTGTGATATTATTATTGACGGTTAGTTTAGTTTAGTTTAATCGTCGGATCATCATCACTGCACGTCAAATCAATTAGTCCTCAAGTGCTCTGATCTCTCCCGCAGTATGTCTCTCAGCGTGAGGTGACTGACGACCCCGGTTCTTTGTTGGTTTACTATTCTTCTTTAGCTACCAGCATAGCGTTCTTGTCTAGCTAAACCACACTTGACAAGGAATTATTGCAGTCTGGTTAGTGTTGTAGATTCACTACTATTACTGAAATCATGTACACGACCTCTCTTTCTTGACGACTTTATAATATCAGCTTGGTCAATTGCTCTCCCGTTTTCCACAGCAGTAATACCTGCAAGCCTATCGGCGCGTTCATTTCCCCTCACACCTGCACGCCCTGGCGCAAAAATTAAAATGATTTTAGTCAGCTTAGACCTCCCCAGCGACTCCATCATTGTCTCCGAGTCCAACCTTAAAACAATGGTTGAAGTCAGCTTGGGTAATGAATGGATAGTAACTTTATTGGTAAAATATACATTACTGCACTTCGGGAAAACACGAGTTTAATTCTTCATCATTAGATAATGCGTGAAGCACTTTAAAGTTCTAAGACGCGAACCGAGTACATTGGAGCGAAATGCAACCACCTTACCTCTCTGACAAAAAGACCTAGAATTTTTGACCTTTTAGAGTTAAACATTTTACTCACACAGTGTCTCTCTCTCTGTGGCATAGAGGTTAGGTGTTCGTCTCTCGTGCTATAGGTACCAGGTTCGCTCCCTCATGGAGACATCTGGATAATTTTCCAGAGATCCCTGATCTCAGTGTAGGTGAGATAGAGTTACTAGTCAATCGGAGACGGACGATAAAACGTAGGTCCCGTGCTCAATTTGAGCACGTAAATGAACCCTTCACAGTTCAAAATCGAGAAGAGCTGGCTGGAAAGCCGCTGCCGAGCAAAATTCATTTTAAAATTTTACAAATTCATACACAAAAATATTTACCATCCTCAAAATTACACTGGGAACTCTCGCTGGTGCTACGGAGTTCGTGCACTGCAGCTGAGATCTTCCCGCCAGAAAGAGATGGGAAAAAAGCATGGCTACTCACAGAGGTGCAATAATGATGGTCATATCAATCAATCAGCCAATCAATAAACATTTTTCTGAATATCTCAAGTAATTTGACTGCACCTACATTCATCATCATTATTGACCTCTTTGTCTCAGGAGACAATAAGTGTTGCGTCACGTAGTATGTTCTGTGCTCAATCACAACGTTTCATGTGGCTGTAATGGGTACATTACAACATTAATAATGAAAGGGCCGTGTGGTATATTTTCTCAGTATGATGCAAGTCTTCGAGATGCCGCCCCTCAAATGGTTTTTCCTTAAAATAACCTTCAAATGTAATTGTGTTTTGGTTGCTTATGTCGCCCCTCTTACGGCTCCGCCTGAATCGGCCGCCTCTCTGCATCATAGCACGGCACGGTCCTGATAATGGAATATGAAAAGTAGTTCAAACTACATAATACACTTCAACATTTGAGATTTCCATTCTGACATATTTTAAAAGTTTACCAGACAATGTTGAGATTAGTTTACCTGAATCGTAATTACATAAGATGATGTACTTTAGTTGAAGAATGACAGACTATATCATTTAATTTCTAATGACTGTCACATCCCAGACTTTATGATTCATCACGATGCCAAGCTTAGTCTGTTGTTACGTCTAATTCTTTGAAATATATTTACTTCTTTGCCTACATAAATGTGAACTTTAATCTTCAATTGATAGTTTGATTAACTGACTGATTGCCATGACCATCATTATTGCATTCCAATGAGTAACCATGTGATGCTCGATTTATTTCTTACATGAACATAGATGATGCTACAAATAAGAAAGAGAAAGTTGAGATATTTTAGACATGTAAAAAGATACGAAGGCTGGAGATGACCATCATGGAAGGAGGCTTACCGGCAAAGAGAAGAAGAGAAAAACCACGGAGAAGATGGATTCAGGATAAACTGACGGTTTGAACAAGACGGCTACAGAGGCGGAACATCTGACCTATGAGAGAGAAATTTCGGAGAACTGTTGGGATGGCAAAGTTCTGCTCAGGACAAGCTATTTGATGATGATGATATCAGTGACGGTGCACGAACTCCGTAGCATCTGCAAGGGTCCCCGTTGTAATTTAAAAGATGGTGAAAATATATTGTAGGAATTTAATATTTTAGTCTCTGTATTGACGTTTACAATTATGAATTCATTTAATCGTTAATATCATTTTTAAGGAATTAGTATATTCAAACAAGTTCATAGTACAATTTGAATGAGTATTAATTTCTCTGTGGCACAGAAACATAACAACTGAACAAGAAGCTAGAAGACATAATAGTTACCTTTGAAGTGAAGATTTAAAGTATTAATTGTCGTTTTTCAAATTCATAGAAACAAATAAATGAAGAATGCTGGAAACGTTACTAATAAAAATAAATATTTGAGGAATATCATAGATAAATAAATGATTTTTGTCAAACAAAAGGAGACGCAAAATTCTGCTGATAATACTTCTGCTGAGGCAGATTTTCGACAACCGGGTGATTGGACGGCTATGATATAAATGGAAAGAAAGGTTTGAGTGATAGACACGAGACAGATAAGAAAAAACGTATCACTGTGGTAAAGCGTAGAATCAGTTTAAAATTCATTTTAACTGATCTTTAATGTTAATTTGACATATAATCAATCGATCGATCAGTAAAGTGTAACTATGTTGATATATTCTATCAACGCACAGTGCTTGCCTTTCATTAAAAACATACTCAGTTCGCTTTTGACTGTTCTCACTATACCAACATCATTGAATATCTTAATATTTATCATTACAAATTGTTTTTGTTCATCTTTAAAATATGAACATTGTCTGTTAAAGTAAACTCATCAAATACAATATTTATTAAAAATCGTGTTTTTTTCTCTCCATTTACTCTTCAGAGATGAAGAAGTACAAGTTTGCAATAATTTTACTATATATATGTACATACGTTTATCTTCTTTAGCAATGGAACGCTACATTTATGTGTCTCAATCCTAATACTGTTTTTATTATGTATCATCTATCAGGGTTCATCTGTAGAGACATCTGATAGAACTCCTGGTCAGTCAATATTCAGTCAACCATGATCCTGTCCTGGAGACACATAGTAAACGAATCAACATAAACCGACAGAAGTTATTGACGAGACTTACTGCAGTAGCAACTGACCGTGAAATGTGTAATAGACTTGGCAGAGATTTCGACTTTTTGCTATACACTACCGTGTAAAGTCATCGTCTAGTACTCAATATGTTCATTAGAATTGAGTAACATCCTATATTTGTTCCAATCGGATACTTACTTCGACGTAAACAGACAATACATACACATTTTTGATTTATCACGTTAGAGGAACCATCGCGGACTTGAATTTTAATAAGAAGACTTGTGAAAATAAGGATTTTTTTAAAAACCCCAGTGGAAGCAACGGAAGCAATGAATATGATCATTAAATAGACAGTGTACAAGTATTAAGAGCTTCCGAAAAAATAAATTACCAAACACAGGATTCGAACCACTTACTCTTATATCTTACGGCACTCATTGACTAGCCTAGCAATACGAGCGTTCTTAAGACCATTCTAAGACGAATGGTACAATCACAAGAAATAACATACTTTTCTTCTCTTCAATTTGTATTAAAAAAACATAAATTTGGACTTTGAAACTGAATGCATATTGTTGTTGGAAAAGGTATTATTAAGAAACATATTCTACCAACATCAATGACTTTATATCATCAAAACTATATTTAAGAGATGACATTGTCTGATCAAATAAACAAAAAATATAATATTTCCAAAACAAGTGTATCTTCACGTCCTGTACTTCAAAATGGGTAATGCTCCAACTGTGTCTTGTTTGACTGACGGAGGTGAGGTCATGCATTTGAATAAGTACCTGACTGCAAGACAGATTGAGGTTGTACAAGATACATGGGATGTAATGAAGCAGGACTTACCAACACTTGGACTGACTGTGTTTATAAGGTAAGTATGAAGCCCATATTTTTATTCCATGTTTTTGAGAGTATTTATTCCAGACATATATACAACATACATATACATACTATCTTAGTATTCTTAATGATACTACTAGCCCGTCTGCCCAGCGTATTCGTAGCGCGTTGGACTACGGGTGACTATCCCTCTGTGTGGCGAGTTCAATTCCGCGGGATGGCAGAAAAAGCCACAGATTCCCTAGATTTACGGTGTTCGTGGCACCGAACCGAAGAGTTACGATGTCGATGGCACCGAGCCGAAGAGCTGAAAAGCTCAAGTACTTCTGGATCGGAAAAAAAAAAATGATGCTACTACTATATTTTGTTACATTAGAAAGAGGTTGAACCAAATAGTGTTTGTGACTACTTACATTAGAAAAGAGGTTGAACCAAATAGTGTTTGTGACTACTTACATTAGAAAGGGTTGAACCAAATAGTGTTTGTGACTACTTACATCAGATGGATCTGGGTCTCTGGAGTGTAGAGGTTAGGAGCTTGTCTCTCATGCCAAAGGTACCACGTTCGCTCCATCGTGGAGCCATCTGGATACTTCTTCAGAGGTCCCTGATCTCAGTGTAGGGGAATCGAGTTCCTAGTCCTATTGAAGACGGACGATAAAACGTAGGTCCTGTGTTCAATTTGAGAAGTAAAAGTACCTTTGCAGTTCAAAATCAAGAAGAGCATACTAGAAAGCCGCTGCCCAGACAAAATTCATAAGAAAAGATTTAAAATTAAATTCCTTCAAAATATCGTCACCATCTTCAAAATTACATCGAGGACTCTCGGCGGTGCTACGGAATTCGCTCACTGCTGCTGAGATCTTCCTGTGTAAGAAAGAGATCGGAGCACACATGGCTACTCACCGGAGTGCAATGATGATGGCTATATCAATCAATCAATCAATCACATACTTCAGCAATTATTCTATGGTATCTTATCAGCAGTTAACTTTCCATAGAGGTAAACAGTATATAGAGTTAGTGTGCATAGTTATTATTAAAGCGCTTGTCCTGAGGTAAACTTTGCCACCCTAACAGTCCTTCTGCATTTATCTCTCTCATAGACCAAATGTCCCACCTTTGGAGCCTGCATGTGTACAGTACTGATAACAAATCAACGCAATTAGTTTTTACAATACACTGTAAAATATAATACATTTGTTTTACCTTACCCTGCAGTGTCGCAACGAGTGACGAATGAAGCCAGTACGGTTGATAAGTATACTACAAGTGTCTCTTCCTTTCGAATGAGAATTACCAGAGCTTTAAGTTAAGAACTCGGAAGTTTATTTCAGTTTGCCATTTGACGTTTATGAAGGTTCCCACTCTCTTGTTGCGATCACGCGGGCATTACATTTTATTCTTAGTCTATAAGTAAAAATAGCTACTGGGCAAACACTGCATGTAACAAAATTAATTTAATGGTTTTTTTTTCAATCCATTTCTGTATCATATAAACATGATAAAACTAACTGAAAAAGTGCATTATATAAAAACATTTAAATATTTATTTCATGTATTCAATTAAGATTGTATATTTGTGATCGCAAGACAGAGAAATGTATTGTATATATATATTACGACGTCCTTAAATGTGGATTCAAGAAGATTACTTTAGTTTGTTAACGTTCTATCGTGTGTTCATAAAAACATAGAAGAGTCAAGAAAATTACAATGTCTCTGGCATCTAAACCAGAACAATTATCACATAATTTTACTTCAATTCTTGTACAAATATTCCTCTCCAGTTCTCGTGGAACATAGGTATAAACAATTGTTCACCACTTTCTCGGTATATCTATTTTTCCTAATTATTTTTCAGATTAGTCTAGCATTCTTCAGTTCCTCAAGACAACTCCGTCTCCAGGGCTGTTAAGGATGTCCACTTTTCCGTTTTTTCTTGTTGGTTTCACTCGTTAGTGACACTCAACTGTGTCTTTAAAAGGGTTTGCCCATCAAATCTTAAAGTTCTCTTCTTAAGTCCCAGGATCCCCATTAGTTCTGTCTTGTTCTCACACACATCCAGAAGCTTCACAAGATCCAGAAGGGCAGGTTTCGGTATGAGTGGATGTCGTCTATAGAAGTTTCTAACCTCCAGCGGCTTACGTGGATATACTGTCCTGGACATGCGGGTGTTTACGGTAATGAGAGAGCAGACAGGTTTGCATCAACAGCATCGATTGTTGGGGAGTTGAAGATGGATAAGGGGATATTTTTCGGTCTCTTCGCGACTGTCTGTTGGATGAGGACACTAAATCGATGTTGAATCGATCAAGCTGATTTAAGCAGTTTGGAGTTACCCGTTGTTCAAGTCGAACTGGATGCCTGAGAAGCAGAGTGAGAGGTGTGTTTAATCAGCGAGCCACAGGAACCATCAGTATGCATACTCTTCGATATCTGATGGGGAAGACTGAGCACCTATGGGTCTGCCCGGAGTGCAATGACGTCAGTTTAGTAACCATTAACCAATCTCGACACAGTCTGTGTTTGTAAATATGTGATACCATCTTGCTTCAATAATGTTTCTTAAATGCTATATATGCACATGTAGAGGATGATACTGTGAGGTATATTTACAATAATAGTTATCAATGGAATGATCCCCCCAAATATGTCTGATTTCTTTTCCTGCACCAATTTTTAATATACATACACTTCATAAACCTTGTTTTGTTTTCACTATCGTGTTAGGTTTTGTCGTCATTTTTGTATATGACAATTTTACACTTTCTTAAAATATTAACTAATAGAAGAAATGTTGGAAAGATATTCATTTATTTTACAAATATTCAGAGTTCAAACACAAGTAGGCAATTTCCTTTCAAGCGGTCATTGAGTAATATACGTGGAGGAAATTTCATTTTTGTGTATTTAATACAAAGTAAGTGTCCTTCATATTTTATACATCACAGACTAAGGTCGTTCACAATCTGATTCTGTATGACAAACTTCATATCCCAGACGGTGTCTAGTGATCGCAAACTATGAAACAAGATTCAGGATCACATGTTCTGATATTTGTATAACTCATTTCGTAAGTGTTACAAACATCATCACAAATACTTCGTCTGCATACATTTTATGATATACTAATTTAAGATCACACAGTAAAGTGTAGTCTGAACCTCTAGAGACTAGGGCGGATCTACTGACCGGGCCAAGAGGGTGTTCAAGGCAGAGAGAAAGCGGGTAGGCTTGCATCGAAAGCTTCGTTTGTCGGGGAGTGTAGATGTATATACTGTTCAGTCTCTTCGCTACGTACTGTTGAAAGAGGACATTAAAATTGTTGTTGAATTAATCCATCAATTTAAAGAGTTTGTAATTACACGATGTGTAAGTAGAAATAAATATTCGACGGAAAGAAGAGAGCGTGTTCTACTAGAGGGTCACTGAAAAGCTCAGAATGCATACTCTTCGATATCTGTTAGGAAAGAAGAGAGCGTGTTTTACTAGAGGGTCACTGAAAAGCTCAGAATGTATACTTTTCGATATCTGTTAGGAAAGAAGAGAGTGTGTTTTACTAGAGGCCACGAAAAGCTCAGAATGTATACTTTTCGATATCTGTTAGGAAAGAAGAGAGCGTGTTTTACTAGAGGCACGAAAAGCTCAGAATGTATACTTTTCGATATCTGTTAGGAAAGAAGAGAGCGTGTTTTACTAGAGGGCCACGGAAAAGCTCAGAATGTATACTTTTCGATATCTGTTAGGAAAGAAGAGAGCGTGTTTTACTAGAGGGCCAGGGAAAAGCTCAGAATGTATACTTTTCGATATCTGTTAGGAAAGAAGAGAGCGTGTTCTACTAGAGGGCCACGGAAAAGCTCAGAATGTATACTTTTCGATATCTGTTAGGAAAGAAGAGAGCGTGTTTTACTAGAGGGCCACTGAAAAGCTCAGAATGTATACTTTTCGATATCTGTTAGGAAAGAAGAGAGCGTTTCTACTAGAGGCCACGGAAAAGCTCAGAATGTATACTTTTCGATATCTGTTAGGAAAGAAGAGAGCGTGTTTTACTAGAAGGTCACTGAAAAGCTCAGAATGTATACTTTTCGATATCTGTTAGGAAAGAATGAGTACCTACAGGTCTTCCTGGAGTGCTGTGACGTCAGTTCAGTAACCAATAACCAGTCTGAAGGTTCTAAAGACAAAGTGTTGACCTGTTTACCCAGCACGACTCAGTATCTCTCCGCAAAAATGTCACGCCACCTGTAGAGATTATTTCACAAAGCACGAACTCTGTAACGTTAACTCCCGCTAAAATATTAGGGATCTCTGGAAAAAATGCACTCGCGAACATGAACGGCGCAGTCCGAATTCATACCTAAGACCTTCAGTACCCAAGACAACCGCGTAACTACTACGCCACAGAAAACAGTAGTACGCAAATGTAATATGAGTATTTAAAAAATAAATCAGTTTTTAATTTCCAAGTGAATGCTCTTAAATCTTGTATTAAATATATTCATATTTGATTAAAATCACGATGTAGAACCACTGACAAAAATCTCGATACACTTGAAGAAATAATTGGTTTCAAATGGTGCTAGAAAACGATATCATGTGAACATATTCGTACTGGCATCACATTTTCAAAACGAAATCGATATCTTGAATAATTCCATCTAAAAGAAGGTAACTACAGTTCTCGACACCATGCAAATGTTAGAAAAGATATAATAGATAAAGAAAAATATGTCTCTCCCAACATGAACAGACTGCAACATGCGGTGATGTGATTTGCTAGTCTGGCAGCCCAGGAAACGCAATTTCTGTAAATGTAAAGATTGAATAGATTTTAGATGAGATATCTCAATGGTAACAATATTCTGAACGTTATTTAAGTAAACATAGTGACATTTTTTCTGAAGTATGTATGAATGTTGAGTTAGTAAATGCACATATAAATATGTCAGAAGTGAGAACATTTTGTTCCATTACATCAATCAATCAAGTGCCATGTCTGTCGACGTAGGCAATCATATCTTTTCACAACTCTTCTCTGCCTGGTGCAATTAGTACGTTCTGCCACAACTCTTCTCTGCCTGGTGCAATTAGTGCGTTCTGAGTCAATCTTTGTCGAACCATGTTGTTAGACGGAACTACTGACAGGGTCAAGAAGGAGTTCGAGGCAGAGAGAAAGCGGTTAGATGTGCATCGAAAGCTTCCATTGTTGGGGAGTGTGGATGGATATAGGGATATTCTTCGGTCTCTTCTCTACGCACTATTGAAAGAGGATACTGAAATTGATGTTGAATGAATCCGTCGATTTAATGAGTTTGGAATTACACGATGTACAAGTAGAACTAAATGTTTGAGGGGAAGACAGAGATCCGTGTTTACTCATCGTGTCACGGAAACCATCAAAATACATACCCTTGGACATCTGTTAGGAAAGACTGTAAGCCCTCTGTGAGTGCGGGCTCAATTCCACGGGCTGGCAGAAAAGCTACAGGTTCTCCGGATTTACGGTATTCGTGGCACCAAACCGAAGGGCTGCGATGTCCATGGAGCCGAAAAGCTGAAAGTTCAAGTGCTTCTGAATCGAGAGAGAGAGAGAGAGAGTTAGGAAAAACTGAGTACCTACGGTTCTACACGAAGTGGTGTCAAGTCAGTTCTCCTCCTTATCCAGTATCTTCTCCTTCTGCCATCCACTTTCTCTCCTTCATCGTATTGTACCCGGGTGTTACCAAATGTTCTAAGACCCATCTTCATTTTATTGGCCCGAAGAACATTGTTTGATTTATTTTCTCCTTTGATCATGTTTCGTTGTATGCGGGTCTCTTTGAAAACATCATCGTTGGTTATCTTCCTTCATCGTTTTAGCCGGTTTTAACATCGTATTTTTACATCGGATTTTTAAGGCATTTTTCTGTACAGAGCCACCACAGTTAAAATATGGTGGGGTGGGAGGGGCGGTGTTTCCACGTCAATGGAACATGATCAGATAACTGTTATAAATGTCACGAGCTACCAAATTAGTTTCTCAGTAAAATTAGTGGCAGCAAAAGTCACATAGTGCTTGCTTGTATCACATAGATGTTATATAGGCAAACATTCTCTATAGCGCGGAGACTAAAAAACAATGACCTTCAGACAAAACTGCAGAATTTGATATGTGCGTGTATATACTCGATCTGTCCATTTCATTGTCAAAACAAAACAAAGAGTCCTTAAAATTTTGGAATAAATAAGAACTTGTTGAAGATAAAACAGAGACAAATCAATTCTGTATGATACAATGCAGTCTGCAAAGAAAACAAAACATGCTGGAGAGAAATGTTCAGAGTTAGACACCTACAAGAAAACATTGATACTGGAAACAGACGTTAAGTGAAGAGCAAGACAAAGTTTAGCAAAAACACAACGTGAAAACAACAAGCAAGAAATTGTGGAAATCTGTTGCAACTCATTATCTATGTTTAGCAGTTACTTAAATAATTAACCAATCATATTAAAGGGATGACCAGAAACAAGATCATGAGAAGATTACTATGGATGTACAGGGAGTCTATGTGGCTAAGTGGTTAAGCCCTTTGCCTTGTGAATCGAAAGTCGTGGGTTCGAGTCCAGATAGCGCCATTCTGTTCACGAGTTCAGTTTTTCCAGAGACCCTAGGATTGTTGCTGGAGCTACGGAGTTCGTGCTTTGTGCAATACGGAGTTTATGTTTTGTGCGCAGGTGGCGTGCCATTTCTGATGAGAGGACCGAGCCGTATGGGGTAAACCCCGGTGCAATGAAGTCAATACTTTGGTGTTTGAACCCTTAGATAATCAAATGAAACGGTTCTTACAAAAACAAACAAATGAAACGGTTCTTACAAAAACAAACAAATTAAACGGTTCTTACAAAAACAAACAAATGAAACAGTTCTTACAAAAACAAACAAATGAAACAGTTCTTACAAAAAAACAATGAAACGGTTCTACAAAACAATCAAATGAAACGGTTCTTACAAAACAAACAAATAAAACAGTTCTTACAAAAACAAACAAATGAAACGGTTCTCACAAAAACAAACAAATGAAACGTTTCTTACAAAAACAATCAAATGAAACGGTTCTTACAAAAACAAACAAATGAAACGGTTCTTACAAAAACAAACAAATGAAACGGTTCTTACAAAAACAAACAAATGAAACAGTTCTTACAAAAACAAACAAATGAAACTGTTCTTACAAAAACAAACAAATGAAACGGTTCTTACAAAAACAATCAAATGAAACGGTTCTTACAAAAACAAACAAATGAAACGTTTCTTACAAAAACAATCAAATGAAAACCTTCAAACTAAGTATAGAAATTAAATGTAGACAAAATCTCTGAGAATTTTTATTACAAGATGAAACTCGATAGCGTTAGTGTACTAAATTTTTAACCTTTTCATTCAGTAGTTGTTGTTGTTTTTATTTCTGGACGCATTTAGATTATATTATATACAGAACTAGCCAGTATACTGACTTTGCGTCATTTTAAAGAATATTGCGTGCCAGTATATAGGCTCAGAAGGATGAAAGAGTTAAGTACGTTGTCCAGGTTCCGACAGTAACGGATTTCAGGTCGGCCTAGCCTCAAAAGTGTATCAAAATAGTAATGAGAAGTAAAGGCGATCAGCGTGATGTTGACCACATGACCTGATGTCTGTCGATGGCAATGCAAAATACAGGCCTAACACCTCATATACTTACTTGGCACAGGAACGGAGCAATTATGGGGTGACCCGTTGTAGTGAAGTTGGAACCGTACTTATGAACTATACTTACTTCATGGTATAACAAGATGTTTCTTTATTTTGTATTATAGCAGTATTGATAAAGTTGATAATTTTGTGACAACTGGTAAGCTTTACGGGAAATGCGCAAGGGGAAAGCAGAGTTAACTACCATGAAGACTTGGCCACATGCAGGGTCGGTACAAACAAACGACCTCATCTGGGACTCTGGTAATCGCGTGCGATGACGAATATTGACTGTCTACGCTTATCGGAGTACTAATGGTTCAATTCCACAGTGGGCGTGGAATAATTTTCTTACCGTTATGGCTCTCAAGTTGTTGTATATACCGATGGGTCGGTTCAACGTGGTGAGAAGTCCGGCTGGGCTTTCTTGGCTAATGCGCATGGTAGGGTTGTTGCAGGGCGAAGTGGGGCATACAGGACAACTACTTCTAGTATGAGGATGGAGGTTGAGGCCGTTACTGCTGCCCTCCATTGGATCTCTGGGACTTCATTTACTGGGGCAGTTGTTGTATCTGATTCTCAGTCGATGATTCACAAGATCCAGAAGGGCAGGTTTCGGTATGAGTTCTTCTGGTCGTCTATAGAAGTTTCTAACCTCCAGCGGCTTACTGTCCTGGACATGCGGGTGTTTACGGTAACGAGAGAGCGAACAGGCTTGCATCAACAGCATCGATTGTTGGGGAGTTTAAAATGGATAAGGGGGATATTCTTCGGTCTCTTCGCGACTTTCTGTTGAATGAGGACACTAAAATCTATGTTGAACAGATCAAGCGATTTAGGCAGTTTGGAGTTACCCGTTGTTCGAGACGAACTGGATGCCTGAGAGACAGAGTGAGAGGTGTGTTTAATCAGCGAGCAAAAGAAACCATCAGTATTCATACTCTTTGATATCTGTTGGGCGAGACTGAGCAGCTATGGGTCTACCCGGAGTGCAATGATGTCAGTTTAGTAACCAATAACAATAACCAATCTCAAGTCGAACCAACATTAATTGGGTACTAGGAAAAACACTGGGAATATAAAGGCGGTCGACGTGATGTTGACCACATCATCTATCGTGTGTCAACGATCAATGAAAAATACGGAATCAACATCGTATTACACAAAATACCTCGAGGTATAAAATGGTTTTTAAAAAAAAACGCTAATTGGCAAGGCACAACCGCTTAATAAATCCAGACGCAACAACACAATTATGGAGCGACCCAGAGAAAGTGATGATGGATACAATTCGATCTCCTGAAACAACCTAGAAAGATAATAATACACATGTACTTGACTTGAGCACACAGAGAAAGTGAAGAATGAAACGAGCTGGAATAAAAGAACGTCACTTGTGCAGTTGAGTATACAAATTTAGCACGCGTTTAAACATTTTATAGTGAAAAAAAATATAAGTCTCCATGAAGATATAAATTTACAACTGGGAATCCTTTGAAATAGCTGTCCTACAGTCTACGTTTTATTGTTATTACTAATGTCATTTCCATAATAAAAAACAGTATTCCGAAATAAATAATCTATCACTTAAGTAGTGAGATTTTTTGGCCATTACGATCGGCCACTATAAAAAGTGTTTGATAAAGTTATTTACGTCCTTATACAATCGATTTGAATTCTTTCTGTGTGTGTGTGTGTATGTGCAAAATTTGTCATACTTCCTTGTCTGATGTCTTTAACTACAGGAAATTAGTTTTACTAGTCAATTCAACATTAGATTAAATAGTCCGACAGTCAGTAGTAATTATGTCTTGTCATGTGTCATTCTGTCCCAGGTCAATGGAAAAGGAATAATTGTTAAGATCCCAAAAAGATTATCTCCAAGATTGCAACAACTGGAGAGGGATAACCCTTTCATCAGTAATGGCCAAGACTTTCTGCAAAATCATTCTTAATAGAATCAAAGGAGAGTGGACACAACCCTGAGAGAAGAACAAGCTGGTTTTAGACCTGGGAGAAGCTGCTTAGACTAAATAATTACCCTACGACTAATTTTGGAGGAACATATTGAGAAGCAACAACCACTCATACAAAATTTCATCGATTTTAAAAAGCCTTTGATAGTCTACACAGAATCTCTCTGTGGAGTATTCTGAGATGCTATGGAATACCAGACAAAATAATAAACATTATTAAGAGTCTCTATGATGGTTCACAGTGTGCAGTTTGACTGATGGTGGACACAGCGACTGGTTTATGGTTGAAACCGGAGTAAAGCAAGGCTGTATTCTATCTCTGCTATTGTTTGGAGTGGCCATTGACTGGGTAATGCGAAAATGTTGCAGGGGCGAAACTGGCATCGATTGGGTAGAAAATAGTCAACTAGAAGATTTGGATTTTGTAGATGATATTGCCTTGTTAAGTAGAAACAACCAAGATATGCAAAGAAAAACAGACAACTTGTCATCTATAACATCAAAGTTGGACTGCAGATAAGCTATGAAAAAACAAATATAATGAAGACGCCTATGGCAAGTAATGCAGATATCACACTGGAATCTAAAATGATAAAATAACAGAGCAGTTCACCTAATTAGG
Organism: Arion vulgaris; assembly: GCA_020796225.1. Classification (NCBI taxonomy): domain Eukaryota; kingdom Metazoa; phylum Mollusca; class Gastropoda; order Stylommatophora; family Arionidae; genus Arion; species Arion vulgaris. Next base: position 25,723,127 of record CM036754.1, on the reverse strand, counting down.
TAGCAATTTTGATTGCACAAGAAATGTTAAAAAGAAATTATGATACGAATTGGCAAAGCAACATCAGCTTTTAAAATCTAAATAAAATATGGAACTGCAAGTTATATAGTATTAAAACAAATTACGAATTTTCAATTCAAATGTTGTATCAATCCTAACATATGCCAGCGAGAGTTGGAAAATGACCAAAGATATAGAAAGCAAGTTGAATGCATTTGAAAATAGATGTCTGCGAAAAATAATGAATATAAAATGGAACGAATTCATGAGAAGTGATGAAATCAGAGACATGTCTGGTCAACCACTAGTGACAACTGTTATAAGAAAGAGAAGATGGAGATATGTTGTGCACTCCTTGAGAGGAATGATCAAGAATATCAAAGCAGGCATTGAAGTGGGATGCAAAGGGTTCAAGAAAGAGAGGTCGACCTAAGGAGACCCTGAAACGAACTTTGCTGAGAGAGGCAGGAAATATCGGTCTCAGTTCCATGGAGGAGATTGAGCGAGTTGCCCAGGATAGAACGGTATGGAGAAATTACTTGCAGGCCCTATGTAACGTATAACGGTACGAGAGGAATTATTATTATTATGTGTCATCATTTTGTACAATATTATTATAAGGTCAGAAAGTACGATGACAAGTGGTAAAAGGTGTTTTATTTTTATTTTTATTTACATGTTGTTATTATCCAAATAGATCATCTTTTTCTCCGAATGTTCCATATCGACCACTTGTGAAACCACTCTTTGGGATTTGTTTGTGATCTGAGCCTAAGAGTGAGTGTACGTTGTGACAGTTATTCGCCTACAAGTAGGCCAGCACATCAAATTTCTGTGGCGTTTTTATTTACTAGGTAGCTTCCTGGGCACCTACCTCAGTCACCTCTTACGACATGCCTTGTAGGTCGCATTGTTACTATTCTCTGCTGCCCTTGTGGGCCCCAGCGAAATAGATCATCTAAAATTTGAGGATAAAGTCGTGTGCCAGACGTACATTTCGACACCATTTTAGTTGTTGTCTCTTTGCCGTGATGTTGTTAATTATTTGTTCATTTGATATGATCGTCATCATTGTTCTTCAGTGAATAATCATGTGTGTTTTTGATATATTTCTTACATATGCATGTATTAATGACAGTGCATGAACTCAGTGACATCAACAAATGTCATTTTTATTTTTTTGCACGGTGAATAAATAGTTTTTAACCCTTTAGCTGCTAAGGACGTATATATACGTTTCCCCATTCACTTCTAAAAACGCATTAACACGTCTGTTATCATCTCTCCTCTGTGGGCTAAAGACGTGTTAACACGTTATACATTGCTACTGCCACTGCTATTGGCGTACATTCACGTTCGTGACCTAGAAACAAAGTGTAGCTATTTTTAGCTCAGCCTTCAGAAAGTATATAACAAAAAGAACCCTAGGGAAAGAAACTGAGCCAATAAATATGGTAAATAAATAGACAGTAAAGAAGTGGTAAGGGGCTCCGGAACAAAAAATAATTGACCAAATTCAGGATTTGAACCGCACACTTTTATTTCTCACAGCACAAAGTGTCTAGCTCTGCAGACGAGCGTTTTTTCAGAACACAACCAACTGGTTCTTTCTCTATATATATAGAATCAGATATTTGATATGATCACACACTTGACATAATCACTTTGGTGATAATATCACATACTCTACAGAATCACATATTTGATAGTATCACATACTCTACATAATCACATATTTGATAGTATCCCATACTATACATAATCACATTGTGATGGTATCATATACTACATAATCAATACGTGATGTGGCGTATGTACAAATCACATACGTGATATATCCAAACTTAGAACCTCATATTTGAAAGTACCCTACTCTATAGAACAGTAAGAGAATTAGTTGGGATGAAAGACAAGAGAGACAAGTGCAACTCAAAAGTTGTCAGTAAAACACGTGACCATCTGTTAAGATAAACAAGACATATAAACATGCTAACTAGACATCAACATTTATCTAAAGTAGCAACATTCAACTAGACTAGCAAATTTAGCTAGACTAGCAAATTTAACTAGACTACAACATTTTAACTAGACTACCAACTTTTAACTGACTACAACTTTAATTAGACTATAAACATTTCAACTAGACTACTAACATTTTAATTAGACTACAAACATTTATTTAGACTACAATCATTTTAACTAGACTACCAACATTTTAACTACACTACCAACATTTTAACTAGACTACTAACATTTTAACTAGACTACCAACATTTTAATTAGACTACAAACATTTTAATTAGACTACTAACACTTTAACTAGACTAGCAACATTGTAACTAAATTAGTAACATTTTACCTACACTACCAATATTTTAACTAGACTACCAACATTTTAAATAGACTACCAACATTTTAATTAGACTAGTATTATCAATATAAGTAGATTCTGCGGTAAAACTATGTAGCAATAGCGTAAAACGTTAAAACGAAGTACTGTATTTTTACAAAATCCAAAAACAATAACAATACACAGCAACGTTTCAACCAAAAGAAGGGAAGAAATTCACATCCTAAGCGGCACAAAACATAAAGAATCGGACAATAATATTATAACGGCCCTAAAATCATTGTAACTAGACTACCAACATTTTATCTAGACTATCAGTATTCAACTAGACTAGCCGTCCGAGCGAATACCGGACTCAAAATTGAGGTATAAAGAATAGACCTGCCACACATGTTGCAAAGGCGACACAGGAGGTTTGGCTGAAATCGAATGCACGTGTCCTAAACATGTACAAGCCTTTGCGTTTAGGGGCCTACCAAACCAATGTGCAACGTATACACGTTCTTGGCAAAGAGCAAGCATATCACAAAGAGTGATTAAAATTGGTGGTAAAGAACGAACGCAAAAAGAAGGAGGAGAACTAGACTAGCAACATTTTCACGAAAGGTACTTTTTATTTTAAAAATGTTTGCAATTACATTTCCATTTTTTCCATCGATAGACACTAAACTAAGAACAGTTTTCAGCTTTTCTCAACATCTCCTCCTGCAAAAAAACACATAAAAATATATTCATGAAAGTGATTGCATATACAGTTACACCCATGTCTCAGCCATGGGCGTCCACATAAATTTGTCACAGGGAGGTGTCGAAATGAAAACAAAAATTGTAGGTGGTACTTTATTACGCGGAAATAAATAAGACCGGATTCGCAATAAAAATGTTTAATCAAATTGCTATTTGTCTGTTGTCTGGAGTAGACGCAATTCCACCCTCAACCACCTTCCCCTCCTCACCCACACCTTTACCTTGGCTCAACCTATGCACGCCCATAGTCTCTGCAAGGAAATGCTGGCTATGATCTCTTGCCAAATGTATTCTTGTTTTTTTGCTACAAAGTGTAATCACTATAAATAAACATTTCCAATCGTGGTTTTTAAACGTTTAAACAGCACGTTTTCTGAACGACATTTTATGAAATATCTCTTGGTCTGAAGTTCTAAAACACTTCTTTGCAGCATAGGAAAACACTTTCGTTGCAGCAGAAACACTTTCTTTGCAGCAGAAAACACTTTCTTTGCAGCATAGCAAAACACTTTCTTTGCAGCATAGAAAACACTTTCTTTGCAGCATAGGAAAACACTTTCCTTGCAGCATAGGAAAACACTTCTTTGCAGCATAGCAAAAACACTTTCTTGCATAGGAAAACACTTTCTTTGCAGCATAGGAAAACACTTTCTTTGCAGCATAGGAAAAACATTTCTTTGCAGCAAGCAAAAACACTTTCTTTGCAGCATAGGAAAAACACTTTCTTTGCAGCATAGCAAAAACACTTTCTTTGCAGCATAGGAAAAACACTTTCTTTGCAGCATAGGAAAAACACTTTCTTTGCAGCATAGGAAAAACACTTTCTTTGCAGTATAGCAAAAGCACTTTCTTTGCAGTATAGCAAAAACACTTTCTTTGCAGCATAGCAAAACACTTTCTTTGCAGCATAGGAAAAACACTTTCTTTGCAGCATAGCAAAAACACTTTCTTTGCAGCATAGGAAAAACACTTTATTTGCAGTATAGCAAAAGCACTTTCTTTGCAGCATAGGAAAAACACTTTCTTTGCAGCATAGCAAAAACACTTTCTTTGCAGCATAGGAAAAACACTTTCTTTGCAGCATAGGAAAAACACTTTCTTTGCAGTATAGCAAAAGCACTTTCTTTGCAGCATAGGAAAAACACTTTCTTTGCAGTATAGCAAAAGCACTTTCTTTGCAGTATAGCAAAAACACTTTCTTTGCAGCACAGCAAAAACACTTTCTTTGCAGCATAGGAAAAACACTTTCTTTGCAGCATAGCAAAAACACTTTCTTTGCAGCATAGGAAAAACACTTTCTTTGCAGTATAGCAAAAGCACTTTCTTTGCAGCATAGGAAAAACACTTTCTTTGCAGCATAGCAAAAACACTTTCTTTGCAGCATAGCAAAAACACTTTCTTTGCAGCATAGCAAAAACACTTTCTTTGCAGCATAGGAAAAACACTTTCTTTGCAGTATAGCAAAAGCACTTTCTTTGCAGCATAGGAAAAACATGAACTTATGTTAATACATAAAAAAACATAACCATCATTTCCTGTAAATGATTGGTAAACGATGCCAGCGATCAGTTTCCTGTATCTACATTAGCGCATGCGCGAAATAGTGACACGTTTTTGTACTGTCTATACTTCTGGATCTAGAAACATAGTTTGTCTAGAGGTTTCATGGTGTTAGGGTCATATTTGCTTTCAGACTTAAACGTGCAGACACGTAGAAAGTAGGAAGCCATTCTGTTAATGATATCTAAATACAACTGAGACTAGAGACGCGAGAACAAAAATATACTTGCAAAATGTAAATGTCTTAAAGGGGCAGAAAGACGATAGGAAATAATGCATTGTATATCCGTCTTTCACTAAATATATAGAAAGCAAGTTGAATACATTTGAAAATAGACTTCTGTGAAACATAATGGACATAAAATTGGACGATTCATGAGAAGTGATAAAATCTGAGAAATGTCTGGTCAACCACTAGTAACAACTATTATAAGAAGGAGAAGATGGAGATATGTTGGGCTTACCTTCGGGAGAAATGTTTCAAAAACAAAAGCGGGCATTTAAAAGGAGGCAGCCCACCTGCCCAGCGTGTTCGTATCGCGTTGGTCGACGGTTGACAAGACCCCTATGAGTAAGGTTCAGTATCGCGGGCTGGCAGAAAAACCACAGGTTCTCCAGATTTACGGTGTTAGTGGCACCGAACCGAAGGGTTACGATGTATATGGCACCGAGCCGAAGAGCTGAAAGCTCAAGTGCTTCTGGATCAAAAAACAAAACAAGGAGTAAACCATGCAACGAACTTTGCTGAGTGTCGAGAAATATTGAATTCAATTCCATGGAAGAGATTGAGCGAGTTTCACATGACAGAGCAGTGTAGCGAAATTACTTGCATGGCCTATGCAATGTATCATTGGTGCGAGATTTATATATATTTTTATATCGTCTTATTCCGTACAGGACAATTATAAATGGATTTTCTTTATATAGTAAGACAATTGACATTTGACAGATGTGTCATGACACTATTTGTAAACCAATTAAAAAGTTTTGGATTATAAATATAAATATTTCCTTTTTTGTTTTCTCATCATACTGTTATCGAGTTTTAGTTCAGTGTTGTGGTGTTCTGTATCTGTCTTGTGGTTCTCAGATAGCTTAAGTGATGAATCTCGGCATATTATGGCCTGATTCTAGCATTGTATATATATATATCAATCTTTCCTGATATTCATCTCGCCTTTCCTCCGATGTTCTGCTGTAGATATAAAGCTTTATACATAATGCGGTCTGGTTGCATTCTCACTAGGTGGTCAGATCATTTCATTTTGTTTTAGTTTTGTTTAATTCAGACATTGTCGTATTCCGTCTTACTGATGTTGGTATTTGTGACGCCGTCTCTTCGTCTCGTGTAACTGATAAGCTTTAAGAGATAATGCTTTTCTTATACAATTTTTGTGTATCTGTTCTTTGCTCGTCTGTTTTAATCACTGATAACATAAAGTATGAATAAAGATCACACATAATAGTATAACAACATAAGGTTGATTTCATTCAAATTAGATTAATTTTAAGTGTGTATCAAAAAGCTGTCAAAGTTACAAGGAGAGATAGAGTGAGAAGCGAGAATATCAGAAGCATCGTTGGGTACTATACCATGCATACAGTACATCGAGAAGCAAAGAATCAAGTGGTTCGGCCATCTAATGAGAATGGAACCACATTTACTACCATCACGTGCCTACAATAATCGACACTCAGGGCGCAGAGCGCGAGGCAGGCCAAGAACACGATGGATAGATAACATCTCAGAGTCCTGCGAAAGCATGGACTGACAACGGCAAGCGCAACACACCTGGCACAAGATAGAAACTAACTCTCCCACGGCGCTTCACGGCAAATGTGGTTAAGATAAGATAAGATAGGATCAAATGGGACTGTAACAGAGCAGTTAATTATGTGTTTGTTTATTGTTATACTTGACCACATCACCCATCGTGTGCCGACGGTCAATGGTAAATACTGACCTAACACCGGATTACCCTATATACCACGTGGTATCAAAGAGTTCCTTTACCTTTTTTTTATTACCTACCTTATTGTCATACAATAGGGGCACATTCTGAAATACTTTCAGTGGATTGTTCAGTGTGTCTAAGCTAGTACGTTGCGGTATATATGTCGTCCATTGAGGTTGCCAACCTACGAAGGTTATAGTGTGGGTCTGCTGTACTGCACATCTTCTTCTTCTTCTTTGCGTTTGTTCTTTACGACCAATTTTAATCACTCTTTGTGATATGTTTGATCTTTGCCAAGAACGTGTATACCTTGCACATTGGTTTGGTAGGCCCCTAAACGCATAGACTTCTACACGTTTAGGACACATGCATCCGATGTCAGCCAAACCTCCTTAGTCGCCTCTTACGACATGCGTGGCAGGTAACAGTGGTTCTATTCTTTACACCCCAAATTTGGGCCCCGGTAACCACTCGGGCGGTACTGCACATGATAACATTCGTGGCTTCGAGAATCCAGACAAGTATGCATCAACACTATTGATCGTTGGGAAGTTGAAGATGGATGGGAAAGCGTCCTTCTTTTCTCGTTGACAGTTTATCGAACAAGGAATTTAGAATTGTTAGTGAATATAACTAACGGTTTAAGGTGGGAGACCCACCCAGAACTAGGGTTGTCTTTTTTTTAAATTCACAGAAAAAAAACTACCAAACATATTCTCATACAAGTTGGCCACATGTTGCAATATGCATTGTTTTCGAAGATAAACAATGTTTAGTGTATGCACTGTAGTTAGTTACTTAAAAATATAGTTAATTTTCTTGAAAATATATTGTAAAAAAAAAACCCACTTCATCGTGCAGTGGATTTCAAAAACATATGAAGTTCCAGGAATGCCAAACTTGCATATGATGTGATATGATATGAGGTGATTACATATCACCCATAATTATAGTGTGAACCTCCAAAAAATGTCTAACTCTATTGGTTTTGTAGATATGGATTTTACAATGTTACCCTTTCAAATAAAAAAAAAATATTCAAATTAGAAAAGCAATATCTCTGCTTATATACAGTTTAGACAAAAAGTGGAGGTTCACGCTATAACTATGGGTGATATGTACATCACATGCCAGTTTGGCATTCTTTGCACATCTTATATTTGTGAAATCACTGTACGATGAATGTGGAGTTTTTTACAATATATTTTCAAGAAAATTAATTATTTTAAAAATAACTAATTAGAGTACATACACTAAACGTTGTTTATCATCGAAAACAATGTCTTTTGCAACAGGTGGCCAAATTGTATGACGATATCTTTGTTAGTTTTGTTTTTTTCTGCGAATTTTAAAAAAATACAACCGTTGTTCTGGGTGGGTCTCCGTTAAGTTTGAAATTACAAGTTGTACAAGCACACGAGAATGCATAAGGAGCAAAATGGCAGGTGTGTTTAACAATTGTGCCACATAAACCATCATCCAAGATAAGATGTTAGAGACCTATAAGTCTGCAGAACGTGCTATGACGTAAATTCATTAAACAAAATAACCAATTTGAAATTGTTATTTCAAAGTTATGACTATCTCTAGAAGTTAACAATTTACAAATTAAATGTTAACTTTTATAAATTTTGTTCAACGTCTTTTAGTAATATGGTTTTCACCATAGTATCCCGCCCGAGTGGTTACCGGGGCCCAAATTTGGGGTGTAAAATTAGAACCACTGTTACCTGCCGTGCATATCGTAAGAGGCGACTAAGGAAGTTCGGCTGAAATCGGATGCATATGTCCTAAACGTGTAGAAGTATACACGTTCTTGGCAAAGATCCAAACATATCACAAAGAATTATTAAAATTGGTCGTAAAGAACGAAAGTAAAGAAGAAGACAATAGTATCCAAGGTTACAAGATACAAACATGCGACAATCAACATGAAAACTGCATTGTTCAGCATGATCTGTGGCTAAGCGGTTAGGCCGTCGTCTTGGGTTCTGAAGATGTTGTGTTCGAATTCTGTCCGTGTCGTTCTGTTTACGAGTCCATATTTTCCAGAGAACCCCAGAATTATAGTTGGAGCTACGGAGTTAATGCATTGTGCAATACTCACGACAGGTGGCGTAACATTTCTGTGGAGATGGAACGAGACATATGGGATAAAACTCTGTGCAATAAAGTCAATTTTTCGTCTTTAGACGCTTTGATTGCTAATGTATCCATAACGTGTGAAATTGTTTGCTTTACTTGACACAATGGTATCTGTCAGTTTTACTGTAAGTCTATATTTACTTGCTAAAGTATACACAAGAAATCAATACACCATTACTATAGATATTTAAAGCTCAGAACAATAACAAATTAGACATTACGTCTTGTATGCACCTAACTAGTGCCAGAAATAGCGAGAAATAGCACGATAAATATTTTTAAATTATTATGTTTACTTTTGTGTCAATTAAGTTGTTACCTACAAATGAATGACATTAATGCAGAAGTTTTATTTTTGGAAACAATAGATCTAAATTTAAATTGAAAAATTATTATCTGATAAATTGTTTTGTCCTTCATGTCAAACAGGGATCTCACTGCAAATGGTTTGCTTGTTTGATATTACGCTACCGGCTTTGTTTTGCTCAAGTACAGCATGACTTTGTGTTCTTGAAGTTTACTGTTGGTTCTTTTCATGAATAATCATGTATGATGTGATCTCTTTCTTACACAATAAGATAGATGCGGTAGAGCACTGTCTCGGTAGCGTCGGTGAGGGTACCGATGTAATTTTCAGGATGGTACGACTTTTTGATAATTTAAAATTAAATATTTTTAGTGCATTTTGTACAGGCAGCGTCTTTACAGTCTGCTCTTATTAATTTTAAACTGTCAAGGGTTCTTTCACATCTACATGACACATCATATCTGATCGCCCGAGTGGTTAACGGGACCAAATTTTGGGTGTAAAATATAGTACCACTGTTACCTGCCACGCAAGTCGTAAGAGGCGCCTAAGGAGGTTTGGCTGAAATCGGATGCATGTGTCCTAAACGTGTAGAATTCTATGCGTTTAGGGGCCTATCAAACCAATGTGCAACGTATACACGTTCTTGGCAAAGATCAAACATATCACAACGAGTGATTAAAATTGGTCGTAAAGAAAGAACGCAAAGAAGAAGGAGGAGAAGAAACAAACAAACAACTTGACAGAGATCCTCATACCAAAAAAATATGTACAGTAATTTCCCAACAATTCTGCAGTAAGATTATTTTTGAACTTCCAAAGTCATAAGTAAAAGTTCATAAGAACAAAAATCAAGTGTTTAAGAGCCTGCGTTTTCCCATTGGCAATATATGGTTGTGAGACACGGACCATTGATAAAGCAACGGAGAAGATCATTAATGCATTTGAATTAAAATACTACAGAAGAGTACTTAGAATATCATGGAAGGAGAAAAGATTCGTCTTTTCTGCAACAGCTTGGTATTCGACGGCTATCAAAGAACTTAAAATCAACGAAAATTAAATATTTCGGACACATAAATCGACATGAGTCCATTGAAAAGTTAATTTTGGAAAGAATGATGCCTGGAAGAAAATTAGAGACTGATTACTGCTACTGACGCCGGTCAACTTGAACAGAACATAGAGATTTTCAGGACTGCTGTCATGGGAGCAACGTTCCGGAAGAGACCAAGCTACAGATGATGAAATAACAGCTTACAAGAAAGTGACATTGATACCTTATATTAAGATATTACTATATAATGTATTAATAATTAATGTCCATGTTACTTCTATGGTAACGTTATCATGTTTATATATCTTTTGATAATGGGAGGGTGGGACCGAGTAGTTAGTATATTTGTCTATCAATCTTGAGAACTTCGGCTCAACTCCGGTAAGATTTTGACTTTTTTTTCTTTCTTTTGTAGGTAGAATAAATCTTCCAACCTGCTCACTTAGTGGCAACAACTAGGGCAAGCGATATTTAATCATCTACCAGATTAGTTCCAGTCCCAGAAACTAGAAAAAAAACTTGCAGGAGAGATTTTTGTTTTTGCTAATGTTCCTGTTTTTAGTTTTTAAGTTAAAGTTTATAAATACAACATTGCGTAGGTGTACTTGGTTTTAAATCATATCCTATTATTATTACACTGCGTGAGGGCGTTTTTGGGGTGTGAAGGTAAGCTTCACACCTCTCTCTTTAATGGTGTTCGGTTCGTACCCCGTGGAACGACCGGATATATTTTCAGAGATCCTAATCTCAATGTAGGTGAGATCGTGTTTCTAATCCTATCTAATATAAACAATAAAACTTAGGTCCATTAAGCTCATTAAAGAACTATTGGCAGATGAAAATTATTAAGAATATGCTGCAAAATAAATTCATACAACAATATAAAATTTAACATAACATTTCTACAAAACGTTTCCTTGTTTTCAAAATTACATCAGAATCCTCGTTAGTGATACGGATTGTCTTGCCAAGCTTCGGAGAACTTGTTGATGATACGGATTGTCTTGAGCTTCGAGTCTTGTTGATGCAATGTCTTGCACTCGGAGATTTTGTTGATGATACGAGGTCTGACTTAGTCTTGTTGTGCGATTTGAAGCTTCGGAGATCTTAATCGGTTGTCTTGAGCAGATCTTTCTGTTGAAATAGTTCGGAAAACACATCTTCATCATTGAAGGAAATTATGCTTGTTATCAGTTATCAGTTATCAGTTTAATGAGGACTATTATCATAGCACTCCGGACATGTCCACCTCAGCAAATTCAGCAGCGTCCAGCTGCCCAACACGCCAGTTCGATATTGATTAATCAATCTCTTTGCATATTTAGTATGCCGTTCTTTTCGGACTGCCCCAATTATGCTTGTGCTAGCAATCAATCGTTTATATTATTGCATACAGCTATTTCAATAGTTGTTGGTAGTTTAATCAACGGTGATTTCTCGCTGTGAATATGTGATTACACGTCTCTAGATTAAACAGTTTTCGCTTTGTTGCTGGCAAGATCATTATCTGGATATTTTTTTCTACCGATCCCTATTTCAATGTAGGTGAGATCAAGTTCCTATTTATATCGGAGATGGACGATAAAACATATGTCCCGTATTTAAGATCCCACAAAGAAAAGATACCCTTGAAGTTGTAAAATAGATAAGAATAGACTAGAACGCAGGTGCTCGATAAAAGAATCATTAACAATGTAATATACAATTTCGACATATTTTTACAAATGTGTAAATTTTTCAAGAGACTCCTACGATTGTTGCTGGAGCTACGGAATTTTTGCCACACGCTTGACATATAGAGTGCCGTTTATTCGGACAGAAAAAAAACCAAATAGTGAAATCCGGTGGAAGGTAGTCAATCCTTCACCTTTATACACTTTAGATTATAGTGTCATTTTGTTTGTTGTGTAATCTCGGTCTATTAACCACGACGTTCTGAGTTCGAATCACGCTGCGGACAGTTTGGTTGCAAATTGTTTCGAGCGAATTTTTACAAAAGGACTATGGTATCTCCATTTTAGAAAGAAATGACAAACTACTGAACGTAATAATGTCTAGAAAAATCACAAACAGCGTTAAAAGCTGGGGTTCATTCGTAAAGTCATTTAAAGAATATGCAATTAACTTCAACTAAAGAAAAGTTTTTGGTTTTTTGTCTTTTAGGGACCCGCCCCGGACGCGCCATACCAGGTGGACCCCGTACAACGGAACGTGAAAACGTTTAAAAACTATCAAAGCCCCATCAATCCTTCGATCGATGGCACTCCTAGTTTTGTACAAGTGTAGCCATGTGGCATTTAATGAAGGCTCTCGACCTTCGGCTTCGATCAAATGGGCACTAGTTCCGTAACATAAGCTGATAACTTTGTGAACCCATATAATGAGCCACGTCGACAGATATCAAGCGATACAGATACTACACTTTGATCTTAGCCAAAAAGCCGAGAAGCGTGTAGTAAGTTATCAGATCTGATTGGTCATAGCAGGACGTCATAGCTGACTCATGTCATTCGTCTAGGTCAGTGATCTGGCGTTGTTCAAGCTCCTACTTCACCCTTGGTGTCCATGAAAGTAAACTACACAGTCATAATCTGGTAAAGTGAGTAGGGATCGAAGAATGATACTCATTAAAATACTGCAGGTGAACATGTTCCTACCGACATGCTGGCTAGATTCCCGGCTGGTCGATGTTTTATGACAATGATATATCATCTGATTTATCTTAATAAAAGTTTATATATCAACATCAGCAAAAGAAAGAAAGGTAGCACAGAAACTTGCTTGAATTGCACTAAGAACTAAGAATCAAGTGGTTTGGCCACTTAATAAGAATGTATCCAAACTTCACAGTAGGCCTATTTTTTTTTTCCGATCCAGAAGCACTTGAGCTTTTCAGCTCTTCGGCTCGTGCCATGGACATCGTAACCCTTCGGTTCGGTGCCACGAACACCGTAAATCTGGGGAATCTGTGGCTTTTTCTGCCATCCCGCGGAATTGAACCCGCACACACAGAGGGATAGTCACCCGTAGTCCAACGCGCTACGAACACGCTGGGCAGACGGGCGCAGTAGACCTATACAGAGTCTTCTACAACAGAACATAAGACAAGAAGGTGAGAGGAAGCCCATGAAAAAAGATAGATGGCATAGCAGAATCCTATAAAGAGCAAAAGTAACAATCACCCAAGGCGCCAGAACAGCGTAAGACAGAAACAGAAAACCAGAACACTGGACAAAAACTCGGTTGTATTGTAACGACAAAATAAGAAGAAGAAGATATATCAATTATCAGCATGATACTAGGAACCGAATACACAGAGACTCAATCCCAACTGAGATGTCCTATATTACATCCCACTTTCATTATACTACACCGACTCTACAACTTCTGCCTGTATATCTAGAAGTAACAACATTTTACTACGTGTATCATGGACAGAGAAGAGAACAAATAGATCTATCCAGAAAGAACTCCAAATCAAAGAAAACTGGATGATGCTACAAATAAGAAAGATAATATTGTGATATTTTGAACATATAAAAAGACATGAAGGGCTGGAGAAGACCATCATGGAAGGAGGCATACCGGCAAAGAGAAGATGAGGAAGACCACGAAGAAGATGGATTCAGGATGTATCTGATGGTTTGAAATTGACGGCTGCAGAGGCAGGAAATCTGGCCTATGAGAGAGAAAATTCCGGAGAACTGTTGTGGTGGCAAAGTTCTGCTCACAACAAACTACTTAATGATGATGAACAACATTTTGCTTGAAATGTTTGCAGAAAAAACTCGTTAATCCAATGTCTAGTCTAGATCTATGTTCTGAATTTTAAATTCTTCAGTATCCGAAAAACGAAGCCAGCTTATTTACATACAGTTTCAAAGCACGAACTTCTGTTCAGTATTTGTCTATGTGAGCACTCAGACCGGTAGACTATACGTGTGAATATGCATGCGTCTGAGTATGAATGGTGACACATAAAAACCCAGATCTTCACTCTAGCTGGAGCATACAATGTTTCTATCACACTGTCTTTTTCATTATTTACTCGCCCCGAGCAATATTCATCGAGTTCATGCCTTCTATAGAAAAGTGTACCTCAGAAATGACATTATACTGGTCGAATCACCCTTCTCCTCATGCGAAATTTATTCTGGAACTTCTTAGAGGTGCAGTGGTTATTAAATGTCTATCTCACGTATAGGGATTAGACCAGCAGCCTCATTTCTAGCAGAGGTCAAAGGATTAGACTAGCAATCTTATTTCTGGCATAGATCACGTTCAAATGCTGACTTGTGTGTTTTTAGATAATTCCTGTCTATTGACATACGTGTGAATGATGTATGTCTAAAGTTATATTATGTGTCTACAAATATCAGCCGTCTTGTATATTTTGTTGAAGTTGCCCCCTAGATAGATATTAGTATATACAAGAACTAGAATATGCAGCCGTTCTTCGCACGAAAATTTATATTTTTAATCTAGTTGTAAATGTATTTCGTCATTATCAAATAGCATGTTCTGGGAGAATTTTGTCACCCAAACAGATTGTTTTCGGAATTTCTCTCTCATAATCCAGATGTCCCGCCTCAGCAGCTGTCATGTTCAAACCATCAGTTTCATCCTGATTCCATCTTCTCTGTGGTCGTCCTCTTCTCTTCTTTGCTGGTATGCCTTATTCCATGATGGTCGTCTCCAGCCCTTTGTGTCTTTTTATGTTAATGTAATGTATATTTAAGGTATTTAATAAACGAAATTGAATGTGGATGTTCAACGTTTGTATTACATAAACATCGTGTGGATGTGACCATGAGTCTTTTCTTCTAGGGAAGTGTGAAGTTTTTCTACATGCCTTTGGAATAATGTTGCAGTAATTGTAACGTATGGGAAGCTATGGGGAATTTTACTTATCCCGAAATGATATCCCCAAACCAATGTATATTTGTAGGAGTTTTAGTCTTTTCACTACGCCATTTTATTTGTTACCTCCAGATGTACTTAAATATGAAATATATACTGAGTATAGATGTACTTAATATGAAATTATACTGAGTATAGATGTAATAAATGAATATAAATGAGTATAGATGTACTATATATGAAATATAAACTGAGTATAGATGTACTTAAATATGAAATATAAACTGAGTATAGATGTACTTAAATATGAAATATAAACTGAGTATAGATGTACTTAAATATGAAATATAAACTGAGTATAGATGTACTTAAATATGAAATATAAACTGAGTATAGATGTACTTAAATATGAAATATATACTGAGTATAGATGTACTTAAATATGAAATATATACTGAGTATAGATGTACTTAAATATGAAATATATACTGAGTATAGATGTACTTAAATGAAATTATACTGAGTATAGATGTACAATATGAAATATACTGAGTATAGATGTACTTAAATATGAAATATATCAGAAAAATATATCGCGAGCCAGTATATTCGTTCAGAAAAGCGAAGGGGTTAAGAACAGCAGGGAAAGCGCCGAAGCCAATGAATCTTCTTTTTCTTTTGTTGTCACACTACTACCGGACTGTTGCACAGTGTCGTGGTTTTCTGGTTTTGTCTTGCGCTGTTCTAGTGGCTTGGGTGATTGTTAATTTTGCTCTTTCCCAGGATTCTACTATGCCATATAACCATCTTTTTCGTGGTCTTCCTCTGGCCTTCTTTTCTGATGTTCTGTTGTAGAAGACTCTGTATACTGTGGAGTTTGGATGCGTTCTTATTAAGTGGCCAAACCACTTCATTCTTTGTTTCTCAATGTAATTCAAGCAAGGTTCTGTGCCAACTTTACACGTTATGTGCAACTGTACCAAAGTTGTGTGCCAACTTTCAACTTTCTGTACAACTGTACCAAAGTTTTGCATAACTTTGTACAACTGTACCAAAGTTTTTGCCAACTTTCAACTTTCTGTACAACTGTACCAAAGTTTTGTGCAAACTTTCAACTTTCTGTACAACTGTACCAAAGTTTTGTGCCAACTTTCAACTTTCTGTACAACTGTACCAAGGTTTTGTACAATGAATATAAAATAATATGACAACTGACCAAGTATTAGTCTTCCAGACATAAAAATACCAGAAACAGATTCGAACCAATTTAATTTCTAGGCAAAATTACCTATACATCAAACAACGTTTAAGCACTACAGAACTATTCATACAAACGAACGGTTTAAGAACACAACCAGCTATTCCACTAACTATCATCATCTTCTTCATCAGTCCTCGTTGGGCCCAAAAGGGCCTAAGGTAAAACCAACGATACACAAAAATGTCAACTCAAATGAGCAGTATGAGATTGTTTGTTACAGTTTTTATAGTTATTTACTTTTTCGTTACTGTAGATGTTCCCAGGCGCCATAATCAGCCAGTATCGTCGCCATTTACGACATGGTGGAGGAGACATTTGTTCTACTTTTCGCTACACAAGAACATACGCAGGGCACTGTACTTTTACTATAGCTGTGTATCTATCTATCTATCTACCTACCTACCTACCTATCTATCTATCTATCTATCTATCTATCTATCTATCTATCTATCTATCTATCTATCTATCTATCTATCTATCTATCTCATCTATCTATCTATCTATCTATTATACCTATATATCTCCTATCTACTACCTACCTACCTACCTACCACCTATCTACTAACCTATCTATCATTTTATATATCATCTATCTATCTACCTAACCCCCACCCACCTATCTATCTATCTATTTATCTATCTATTTATCCTGTCTATGTTCAAGAAGAAAGAAAACTAGCTAAAAAAATTCCAGTCTCCAGTAAACTAGATATATTTTGATACATTGCTCAAACTTTCAGAATTTAAGAGAATATTTGAATATTCAATAAAGATATTGTATAAATGATATGTCTGTAATATTGTTGCTGAAAGAAGGAAACCTAGCACTTCTCCGGACGCCATGAGTACATAAAAGTCATTTCGATTCTGTTTTCCACACAAATTATAATTATCATCTGAAGACTGTGAATTATGTGAAGATTCTGGCTTTACAGATTCTGGTATTACAGATTACAGTTAAATTCAACTAACGAGCCCTGCTCGCATGTGGAAAGCTAGTTGTTCCTTCTTTATCTATCGCTTCCTCTCTCTCTCTCTCTCTCTCTCTCTCTATATATATATATATATGTATATATATATATAAAAGTAAAGGAACCCTTTCATACCTCGTGGTATATAGGTCAATACAGTGTTAGGACTGTATTTTTCATTCACCGTCGGCACACGATGGGTGATGTGGTCGGCATCACGACGGCCGTCTTTACTTTCCCAGAGCGTGTCTGGTACCCAGTTGAGGCTGGGTCGACCGTGGTCGGGAAAAATTCCACGCGCATTGCGGGAGCTGAACCCATACCACCAGCCTTGCGAAGCGAGTTCACTAACAACCACGCTCAGGGCTCTCTCTCTCTCTCTCTATATATATATATATATATATATATATATATATATATATATATGTATATATATAGAGAGAGAGAGAGAGAGAGAGAGAATAGATATCTGCAAAAATAATGAACATAAAATGGGACGAACACAAGAAGTGACGAAATCAGGCAAATGTCTGGTCAATCTACTGGTATAAGAAGGAGAAGATGGAGATATGTTGAACACACCTTGAGAAGAAATACTCAAAGAATATCAAAGTAGACATTGAAGTGGGATGCAAAGTGTCCAAGAACGAGATGACAACATAAGGAGACCCTGAAAAGAATTTTTCTGATAGGGGCAAGAAATATCGGTCCAAGTTCGATGGAGGAGAGGGAGTTGCACAGGATAGAGTGATATGGAAATATTATTTCCAGGCTCTACGTAACGTAGAATGGTACTATATAAATTATTATATATATATATATCATCATTATCATTGGTCTCTTTGTCTCAGGAGACAATAGGTGTTGCGTCACGTAGTATGTTCTGTGCTGAATCACAACGTTTCATTTGGCTGTAATGGCCTATTCTGGAGTGGCAATCCTTGCCAAAGTTGCTGCAGGTAAAACTGGAGACTAGAGCCGATGCATGGGATGTTCTCTCTGCGCTCTGTGCTCTCTTTTGCCTCCACATGTGATGTTGTTTTTCTTCTTTTCTTTTGAGCCGCCCCTCACTGCCGCTCGCCATGCTTGCCTGTCTTTGGCCAGCCGCTCCAAGTGTTTTTGTCTATGCCGCATGAAGTTAGATCACGCTTGCAGGTGTCAACGAAGCGTAATAATGGGCGCCCATGCTGTCTAGGACCAGATGACAGTTGACCCTATAGAATGTTCTTTAGGATTCTATCATCGCTCATACGGCGCACGTGTCCCAGCCATCTGAGACGTCGCTGACTCAGTAACGTGTGCATGCTTGGAATGCCAGCACTGTTCAGGACTTCTATATTGGAGATGTGATCTTGCCATCGGATGTTGTATATTTGCCTAGGACAGCGCATGTGGAAGGTGTTGAGGCGATGTTCTTGTCAAGCATATGTGGTCCATGTCTCACTACCATACAGCAGAGTGCTGAGAACACAAGCTTTATATACGTGTGTCTTGGTGTTTCTTGTGAGTGCCCTGTTTTCCCATACACGCTTTGCTAATTTAAACATAGCAGTGGAGGCCTTCCCAATGCGACCACTAATTTCATCATCGAGGGAGAGGTTGCTGCTGATGACAGAGCCAATGTATGTAAAGGTATTGACTATTTCAAGCGTATGACTGCCAATGTTGATAGATGGGCTCTGTTAACATCCTGAACAATATATATATATATATATATATATATATATATATATATATATATATATATATATATAAAACCAGTTAAACCACAGTTGCTGATTTATAGCAAAATAAATTGGGTGGGTGTTTTAACAAATATATTTATTTTGTAGACAAGTGGCATGTGTAATCATTCTACATATTGAATGTGGGCGAGATATTACGATTTAATATTCTATCTTTTACCAAGCAGTTCATTTAAATTTCTATCCTCCTTGCATTAAGTGTCCTTGTTTTTCTTGTTTTTTTTCTTGTTTCTATATATCTGTGTTATTTTAACTAGCAGCATATTAATCCATTTTTACAATATTTTTACTCTGTTCTTGACAATTTGAAATTGAGTCTTATTAGTCTATATCATTTTCTTTACTTTGTTTATGTGAAACATCATTTATTTTTGCTCCTATTATTCTCTTGTGAGTATATGGATAATTAAACACTGTGTATTTTTTCATGTGGCACGGAATAGATCAGCAAATAGAACGATCGCTTTCCGAAACTAGTACCAAAATGTTGGGGTTCAATTCACACAAACGACATTTCTCAAAGAAAGAAAGGAATTGGCCTATCTACCTCTTCCATACTTTGGTTTATAAATGTGAAGTGTCAACCTTTAATTCCTATACAATGTTACAGGACACTTTCATTTCATTTTTCCCTTTTTCTTCTTCTCTTCTTCTCTCGTTCATTCTTTTACGGCGGTTTTTATCAGTCTAGTGTGATATATAAACAGCCTAATACAAGAACGGTGTACGTTCACAACCTTAGTACCATTCGGAGCTTGGTGCTTATCCTTCAGTGGTGTGTTCGATTTCAACCAGCGTTTACTGGGTTCACTCTCCGTTAGCTTTGCAGTCCCAGCCGATCTGCAAGGCAGCAGGTTGCTATTTTCTTTTAGGATAGCGACCCTTAGACGACCTGCCCTCCCGGGTTGATGAGCATCATCTGCCCAGCTAACCGGTCATTTTATGGGCTACTTGGTTTGTCAACCGTCCAGTTTTGTGTACGGTTTGCTCCGCTAGCTTTGATTGTCCCCAATCAAACTACAAGGCAGTAGTATTATTTTTTTTAAAGAGATACACTAATATGTTTGGATATAGCATCGTGTGTAACTAATTGTTGCAACCAGTAATATTAGATATAAACCATGCAAATAATGATTAATAGCCGTCCAACGCAAGCGATGATGACAACAATTTAAGACATGCTGCTGCAGCCTCTGGTGTATGGAGGTGACTGTAGAGTCCAATCCTAGAACACAATCCCCTACCACAGGTGGGCATACATGATCAAGGTTAGACATATGCGTGTTGTGTGTTCTGCCATTTCGCGCAGCTCGTTTTTCTGTGCTCAACGGCACGACGATTTTTATGGTTCCTCTTGTGTTGTTACAGCGCCACATTTGGGGACCTTGCAAGGGATTCCATCACGTGGTGCATATATCGAAGAATTTCAGAAATGCTTTAAGAGTGTCTTTAAAGCGTTTTTTCTGTCCACCAGCAGAACGTCTGTCCCCTTCAAGTTCGCCCTACATCAACTGTTTTGCGATGTGTTTATCAGGCATTCGAGCAAATAATGATAGAAAAATGAAGGAAACCATGCAAAAATGATAGAAATAAAACATAATAGACATCCTAAGTTCATAATGCAAACACAATATCAACATCAGCGATGACCGTCGAAAATTAGTACTCACGTTAGTGTAGGTCTAGATCGTCTACGTCAACCGGCACGACCCATGATGATGGTGGTGTGTTCCCGTAATGACTTATTTCTCCGTGCCAAGACGGGTCACTCGTGTACGTTTACCATAATATCAACAGAGCATACTTCTTCGTTAATTTCAACGAGCTAGCATATCCTTAAGGATATCTAGATCTGTGTATGCATATGCAAGTAATCTGTCTCATAATTCTTTGTTTTCTAATGGATCTACTGAGTCGAAGCAATATCTTTGGTTTTGCTAATAGTTATCATGGCATGCTTAAAATCTGGACCAGTGCATATATGCACTACAAAGTTCACAAGCTATCTACTTTCTGCTGGGTTGATTCTCACACAATCTGTGGATTTATTAAACTTTAAAATGTTTACATGGCATTGACGCTGAGGTTAAAGTTCATACTGTTAATCAATTCTTTTTTAAATTGCGGAAACCTAGGACTCGTCATTAATTTCATAAGATAGTTTATATTACTGTAATATAGTCTTTGTCAACAAAACAATTAACTGGTCAGTGCTCTAGTCGTGTAGTCTTCGTCAACAAAACAATTAACTGGTCAGTGCTCTAGTCGTGTAGTCTTCGTCAACAAAACAATTTACTGGTCAGTGTTCTAGTCGTATAGTCTTCGTCAACAAAACAATTAACTGGTCAGTGCTCTAGTCGTGTAGTCTTCGTCAACAAAACAATTAACTGGTCAGTGCTCTAGTCGTGTAGTCTTCGTCAACAAAACAATTAACTGGTCAGTGCTCTAGTCGTATAGTCTTCGTCAACAAAACAATTAACTGGTCAGTGCTCTAGTCGTGTAGTCTTCGTCAACAAAACAATTAACTGGTCAGCGCTCTAGTCGTATAGTCTTCGTCAACAAAACAATTAACTGGTCAGCGCTCTAGTCGTATAGTCTTCGTCAACAAAACAATTAACTGGTCAGTGCTCTAGTCGTATAGTCTTCGTCAACAAAACAATTAACTGGTCAGCGCTCTAGTCGTGTAGTCTTCGTCAACAAAACAATTAACTGGTCAGTGCTCTAGTCGTATAGTCTTCGTCAACAAAACAATTAACTGGTCAGTGCTCTAGTCGTGTAGTCTTCGTCAACAAAACAATTAACTGGTCAGCGCTCTAGTCGTATAGTCTTCTCAACAAACAATAACTGGTGGCTCTGTCGTATAGTCTTCGTCAACAACAATTAATGGTCAGTGTCTGTCGTATAGTCTTCGTCAACAAACAATTAACTGTCAGCGTCTAGTCGAGTTTGCAGCAACATTAACTGGTCAGCGCTCTGTCGGTAGTTTCGTCAAAAACAATTAACTGGTCAATGTCTGTCGTATAGTCTTCGTCACAAACTTAATGGTCAGTCTGTGTGAGTCTTGTCAACAAAACAATTAACTGTAGCGCTCTGTCTATGTCTCGTCACAAAACAATTAACTGTCAGCGTATGATAGCTTGTCAACAACATTAACTGGTCAGCTTAGTCTGAGTCTTCGTCAACAAAACAATTAACTGGTCAGTGCTCTAGTCGTGTAAGTGTGCACAGACTGTTCGACACATCAGTAAAAGAAAAGAACATTTTATATGATTCTCAAAAGTAAAATTGTGGAATATATCAACACAACAGTTGAGATGAATCAAGTTCGCCCAAAGTTTTCTTAATAATTCATCACGTTCCCGAAGAACATATTGATTGTAAAGTACATTTAGCAATGGTAAACAAAATAATCTTAGTCTTAAGTCTGTCTATAAAATAGATCGTATTGCACGAAGTGAACAGTGTAGAGTATAATTGATGGTACCACTGAACTTAATTATTTCTGGTATTTCAAGCGATGTTAAAGTTTTCTCTAAATTGTATTAGTTGTTTGTCATTATTTATTGAATTTCCAATTGTCTTCATGCAATCTGCTTGACAGAGAACTTTAGGTCCAGTAGTTGATGTTTGTTAGAGGACAATCTCCTTCTTCTTCTTCTAACGCTTCATATCGACCACGTCTCAACCACTCTGGAGATATGTATGTGATCTGAGCCTAAGAGCGATTGTACGTTGTGCCAGTTATGCGCCTACATCCGATTTCTGCAGCGCTTTTTATTTACTAGGTAGCTTCCTAGGACCCTACCTCAGTCGCCTATTACGACATGCCTTTTAGATCACAGTGATACTATTCTTGCTCCTTGAATGCCCCGGCACCACACGGCGAGATGACAGTCAATTCAATAAATAACAACAACTGGATTTGTCAAAGAAGGAGTGTGACAACAGCAGTGTAGAAATTGTGTCTATAGTTTACGACCAGATACTCGTACACAAATATTACATTCTGGAGTTCGTTGGTTTGAATGCAGACAGTTCATATATGTTGTTTCGGACGATTCATATGATTACTGTTAAAACTACGGAGATTGTGCTTCATGCAATACTCTTGGCAGGTGATGTGTTATTTCTGCGGAGAAGGACCAAGTGTTGTGAAGTATATTGTGGTATAGTCAATACTTCACCTTTAGATTCTTTTTTTAGACTAGCATACATAAATATAGAGCCGCGGTAGCTAGTTGTTAATGAACTCGCTTCTCAAGGCTGGTGGTCCGGTTCAGCTCCAAGTGGCGTGGAATTTTTCCCGGACCGCGACGGCTCTCAGGTCGACCCAGCCTCAACTGGGTACCAGACATGCTCTGGAAAGTAAAGGCGGCCGGTGTGATGCTGACCACATCACCCATTGCGTGCCGACGGTCAATGAAAAATACAGGCCTAACATTGTATTGCCCTATATACCCCAAGGTATGAAAGGGTTCCTTTACTTTTACTTACTTTTTATACATAAATATAAACATTAAAGTTATATATATATATATATAACAAGATAGAGCAGCACTTGCTAAATGTTTTATTAAGATGAAAATGAAAGATATGCTATGCGTTAAATTATTACCAACCACACTGCCAACAATGAAAGCGGCAATGTTGTAATAATCAGTAGGATCGCAGGAATACAACCCATATTTGGTTGTATCGAAGAATACTGAAAGTTTATAGGCAGTCATAAAAGAGGTATAAAAATGAATCATCCTGCAAAGATCTATTTATCACGAATAGAATAAGAATCAGATGATCAATGTTCATTGGACGCATAATGCAAAGAGGAGATTGAGAGCATGTTGTGACAATGGGTAAAATACAGGGAAAGGAATATCGTGAAAGGCAGAGGAAGATAAGATGATGTTGTATGGTCTGACATCATGGTTCTACAAGCGATTTATCAGAACTGATTTTTTTTTCCGATCCCGAAGCACTTGAGCTTTCAGCTCTTCGGCTCGGTGCCATGGACATCGTAACCCTTCGGTTCGGTGCCACGAACACCGCAAATGTGGTGTACCTGTGTCTTTATGCAGCCTGTGGAATTGAACCCGCACTCACAGAGGGCTAGTCATCCGTAGTCCAACGCGCTACGAACACGCTTGGTAGGCGGGCAGAACTGATAGGCTACATCAAGGACATAGAGAGAAAGTTGTGGAGACACAGGATCGCCTACGCCGGCAGACATAACACTTGATTGATTGAACTTATAATCTAGTTGCTCTTTCTTAGCCAATGTCAAGTGTACTTAGCATTGATTGTTTTTTCCGTTCAATGATTCAACGCCACTTGGGCTCTTGTCGATCGGCCACACGCCATGTATTGCACAGATCATTGACGAATTGGGGTGTCTGTGAATTTTATATCCATCCTGGACAGGAACCAGACATTGACTGGTCCAGCATTAGAACTCACTATGCTGCTCAATGATTCATATCACAGTGTACAAAGAGTACGGAACATTTTCAATGTTACATATGCAGAATACGGAAAATAGAGTGAATATAATAGAGATAGGAATGTCAGTAGACACCAGGGGTGAGAAAATTAGCAATGTTCTCGATCTTTCCACTGACGATTCACCAAAACATCGTCTGCATATGACATTGTCCTTCTTTTATTTGCGATCTAGTCGTCTATGATTCTCACTGTATATTTGTTGAGCAGCAGGGGAGATAATGGTGACCATTGTGGTAAACCATGGTGCATGTATTGTTGTTGGTGTTGAAGGCGAACTTTCCCATTTCTTCTTCATTTTTCTTTGCGTTCGTTCTTTACGGCTAATCCTACACACTGTTGTGATAAGCTTGATCTTAGCCAAGAACGGGTAAACGTTGCACATTGGTTTGAAGGCCCTAAACGCATAGACTTCTACACATTTAGGACACGTGCATTCGATTTCAGCCTAACCTCCTTACTCTCCTTTTACGACATGCTTGGTAGGTAACAGTGGTTCTATTCTTTACACCCCAATTTGTAAATAAAAATAAATAGTTTAAAAATAAAAATAAATAGTTTAAAACCCTTAAAGTTCGACTAATAAGAATATCAGATTTATAAATAGAAATTACATGACTCGTGAACTGGCCGTTTTGTGTATTAGTTACGCATTTTAATGCATATAATATATGTTAACTAATGCAAAACATATGATAATTTCAAAAAATATTAATACCAAAAACGTATATATGTTTAAAATGTCTAATCTCGTTGAATGAAGCATGCTTTTTTTGTTCTTCTTAGTCTGAGTTCGTCCGCTATAAATTCATGCGTAGTCAGGAAGCCACGTATGGCGCTTCTGACTGATTTTTGCGTGAAAGCCTACTTACCATTTCTAAGATGTCCAACAGGGTGGCCAGCACATCCGATTTCTGTGGCGCTTTTTATTTACTAGGGTAGCTTTCCTGGGACCCTACCACGCGCCTCTTACGACATGCCTTGTAGGTCGCAATGTTACTATTCTTTGCTTCCCTTGTGGGCCCCCGACAACACATAGACGGTAAAAATCCAAAGGAACTAATTTGCTTCCAAACTTGCCCACCGCGGAGTTTAGACCAGATACGCTTGGGTTGTGACCGAGCTCACTACCACTTTAGCTACAGACATTCACTTCTCTGCCTAAATATATATCAATACATACATACATATATATATATATATATATATATATATATATATATATATATATATATATAGCGGCTATTCTCATAATGTGTCTGATCTTATACAATGTTTACTTCTTCTTCAGATATCTCTGATCATGCGCTTAATTTACTGTGGACCACAAACTGGGCAGTCAGCTTCAGGTCTGTCAGGTTTCCCAAAGCTTAGTTTTCGGGTCGACTGGGTGCGACCACATGTTGCTTCTCAGCTCACCTAGAAGAGGACATCTTACAGGACATGCTCCGGTGTCTGTTCCGCCTATTCACACTGGCAGAGATCAGTTTGACTTATGTCTAGTGTTTGTTCAGTCTGCAGTGTCCGGTCCGTTGTCGAAATATAATGACCTGGTCTATTCTGCTTAGGTCTTTGAGGAAGTCTTTTCCATAATCATATCCAATGTTTGTCTTCGAGTCTACTGCAGATTGCAGATACAATGTTTACAAATACGCACTATAAATTTAGTCCATACGTAACGCCCACTCTTATGATCTTCAGTGTTGTTGATAATCAAGTGAGAATGCCTCTTCCTGTAGCATGTCCCCTGAGAACGTCGCTCTCATTACAGGGCCGTCTGAAAGACTTTTCCTCAATATTTACCAACATTGTCTTCTATATCATCAAATTTAAGGTGTCATTAAATGTCTAGCCGTCTTCGACATCTTGGTCGTCCCTTGATTTGGACTTGTCTTGCAGGTAAAGTGTCTTTCATTATAACCTTTGTCATCCCTTGATTGGTCTTGCAGGAAAAGTGTCTTTCATTATTACTATCTCTAAACAACTAAGACGTTTAGCCAGACTAACATATTTCAATTTCCTATGCATGCCTTTGTTATGGAAAGTAAAGGTAGAGTAAAGGAACCCTTTCATACCTCGTGCTATATAGGTCAATACAGTGTTAGGCCTGTATTTTCATTGACCATCGGCACACGATGGGTGATGTGGTCAGCATCACGCCGGCCGCCTTACTTTCCCAGAGCATGTCTGGTACCAGCTGAGGCTGGGTCGACCTGAGAGCCGTCGCGGTCGAGAAAAATTCCACGCGCATGCGGGAGTTGAACCCAGACCACCAGCCTTGAGAAGCGAGTTCACTAACAACTACCGTGGCTCTCTTTGTTAATGAGCCAATATGTTTTTCTCTTCATTTTGAGATTTTTCATGATGTATACTTCTTTCATTTTTTAGATTAGGAGTGTTTTAATAATTTTTCGGCAACCCATTTTATTTAAAGAGAATTCATTTGCTTCCTTAATATTTGCATCTTCATCTAATAAGTTCCCTTGAAGTATAAGGCATCAACAAATCTTCTCCAACCAGGTATGTCTTGAGCAAGTCAGTTTTGTTCATTCCATGTAGTTCGTCTCTACTCTTTCTCTGTCTACAGTTTGTCTCCATGTCTCTCTATGTTGTCCTCTACTTCTCTTGCTTACTGATCCATAATTCATAGTCGCATATATATATATATATATATATATATATATATATATATATATATATATATATATAACTGTCGTTAATGCCTGTAGTACCGCTTTTAGGGCGGTGTAGAACAGGTGGGACGTGAGTCTGAGGAATTTAATAACCACATGGCTAGTGTAGTCGCTGTGAAGCTGTTCAGGTTAGGATTTTTCATTTATGCCAACGGCAGAAGAAATTCTTTGGCCTACCGTGACCTGAACATGTGTTTCCCACATGGGAGCCACGCACTAATCCATTCGGCAAGACGCCTATATGTAAATATATGTATATAAATATATTATGTGTT
The DNA here is from genome assembly GCA_020796225.1 of Arion vulgaris. Classification (NCBI taxonomy): domain Eukaryota; kingdom Metazoa; phylum Mollusca; class Gastropoda; order Stylommatophora; family Arionidae; genus Arion; species Arion vulgaris. Next base: position 25,695,705 of record CM036754.1, on the reverse strand, counting down.
GTGATAGAAACAGTGATGGTTCTCATAAGTGTTATTTGTTATTATCCAGTCTGTTCTGCTATGTCACAACAGTTTACTAGTATAATTGTACTATGGAACACCGATGTCCTGAAAGAACTAAATGTTAAAGAGAATTGGCTGATATACAACATATTATACAGAAAATTATATACTTGGTTACATTAAGCGTCACGATGGCCTGGAAAGAACAATATTGGAGGGCAGGGTCCCAGGAGGCAGAGACAGAGGAAGACCAAGAAGAAGATGGCTACAAGATATTAAAGAAACCATGAACATGACCATCGATGAAGTGGGTGAATTGGCTAGAGACAGAGTGAATTTCAGATGCGCTGCAAAGAGAGCAACGTCCTGTAAAGGATACGCACCTTGATGATGATGCTGATGATGGAATATTACATATCAATATATATGGTATCTATGGTGAAATGGTTAACACACCTTGATGATGATGCTGATGATGGAATATTACATATCAATATATATATGGTATCTATGGTGAAATGGTTAACACACCTTGATGATGATGCTGATGATGGAATATTACATATCAATATATATGGTATCTATGGTGAAATGGTTAACACACCTTGATGATGATGCTGATGATGGAATATTACATATCAATATATATGGTATCTATGGTGAAATGGTTAACACACCTTGATGATGATGCTGATGATGGAATATTACATATCAATATATATATGGTATCTATGGTGAAATGGTTAACACACCTTGATGATGATGCTGATGATGGAATATTACATATCAATATATATGGTATCTGTGTGAAATGGTTAACACGTGTATGCTATTTTGAAGGTTGTGTGTTTGAATCCCGATCGAGTGAAATATTTTCATGCGTTCTCTAGGATTGTTGCTGAGCTACTGAGTTATACTTGTGAAACACTCTCTGTAGATGGCGTTCTATTTCTGCTGACTAGGATGGATCTCTATAAGGAAACCAGGTGCAATGAAGCAATCCCTCGTCTTCAGACCATCTAGATGCATTTAATTGCATTTACACATATCTTGATTTACGTATTAATAGACTATAGAAGTAGGTTCATGGGCGCCCATTAGTACGCTTCATTGACACCTGCAAGCGTGATCTAACTTCATGCGGTATAGACAAAAAACACTGGGAGCGGCTGGCAAAGACAGGCAAGCAGCAGCAAACTGCCGAGCGGCAGTGAGGGGCGGCTCAAAAAGAAAAGAAGAAAATCAACACCACATGTGGAGGCAAAAGAGAGCGCAGAGGGCAGAGAGAACATCCTATGTATCAGCAAGTCTGCAGTTTTACCAGCAGCAACTGTGGCAAGGAGTGCCACTCCAGAATAGACCATTACCGCCACAAGAAACGTTGTGATTCAGCGCAGAACATACTACGTGATGCAAGACCTATATCTCCTGAGACAAAGAAGCCAATGAAAGAAGTAGGTTTATTCTCTAGGATGAGGTCTAAATCATAATGCAATATAAAATTATCCTTGTGGCGTAGAGGTACGTTGCTCGCATAAACCTGCAAATGTATTTCTTTCGATCCCCGGGTAGAATACTCTGATTATTTTTCCAGAGTTTCTTGATCTCAATATAGTTGTGTTCGAAATCGTGATTCTATCGGAAAGAGATGATACAATCTGGGCCCTGTATTTAAGTTAATCATGTAAAACAATTTTGTCCAGTATATATTGATAATACTGGTCGAATACATTTGAAAATAAGTTGAATACATTTGAAAATAAGTTGAATACGTTTGAAAATAGATGTCTGCGAAAAATAATGAACATAAAATGGAACGAATTCAGGAGAAGTGATGAAATCAGAGAATTGGCTGGTCAACCACTAGTGACAGCAGTTACAAATAAGAGAAGATGGAGGTATGTTGGACACACCTTGAGAAGAAAAGATCAACGAATATCAAAGCAGGCATTGAAGTGAAATGCAAAGGGTTTAAGAAAGAGAAGACGACATAAGGAGAACCTGAAACAAATTTTGCTGAGAGAGGCAGGAAATATTGGTCTCAGTACTATGGAGGAGACTAAACGAGTTGCACAGGATAGAGTGGTATGGAGAAATTGCTTTCAGGCCCTATTTAACGTATAACGTACGAGAGGAATTATTATTACACAATTATTATTATATATTGATAATGATAGGCTGCAAAGCTGCTGTGCAGGGAAACTTCATAGAAACACTGTTAACCAAAAAGGGTCTGAATAATGGTTTTTGAACATCTTCAAAATTACACCCGGAACCTAGTCGGTGTCACTCAGTTTGCACATCCGCTGAGAGTTTTCTGCGTAAGAAAGAAATCGGAGCAGACATAGTTATTCACTGACGTGCAAAGAAGACTGCCTGATCAATCACTCAATTAATCAACTAATCTTTCAATCTATCACTCAATAAGGGAGTATCTTGTAATACAGAACTAAAAAATACACGTAACAGAATGTGACACAGTTATTCGTCTATCTACCCCTTTAAGACATTTACATTTTGCAAGTACATTTTTGCTATCACGTCTCTAGTTCCAGTTTTATTTATATATCATTAATAAAATGGCTCTCTGTTTTCTGTCTTTGCATGTCGAGTCTGAAAGCAAATATAACCTTAACATCATGAAATATCTAAAAAAGGGTGGAGACTGCAGTAAAACTTGGAAAAATAGGTAAACACGTAAAATCAAAGTACTACAGTTTTACAAAATACATAAACAGTGACGATAAACAGCAAGGTTTCGACCAAAAGGCCTTTATCAAGCAAACAATACAACAAGAATGACGAATTTCGAGGAACACTACAAATGGACATGTGGAAACATAAACCTATCTGATGAAAATCTGGGAATAAAAACGAACAACGAAATGAGTGCAACACAAAAACCGAAAGTGGAAAAGGAGAGGAACAATAAACAATATAGTGGATAAATGACACATATATGGAGCAAACACACATATGGATAACAAGGCACGAGATAAGACAGTACTAAGAAGCATAGGAATGTAATGCGTTGAGTCCAAGAGGTCGCAAAGTGCCATAGAATGAAATAAAACGGTTCTCCAGGGCGAATCGACTGCGATCATCGGAGGAACATGATCGGATGGCTGTGACCTGGACATCGTCAACTCCTGAATGGCCAGTATCATTGAAATGAGTGGCCACAGGAGTCACAGAGCATTGGCGAATATCGCGTAAGTGTTGGGCGAATCGGTCACTGAGCCTCTTACCGGTTTCACCAATATAGGCCTTATGGCATCGTTTGCAGGTGATAGCATAGATGATATTGCGGGACTACACTTGAAACTGTCTTGAATGGTATAGGTAGCTTTTGGAAAAGAGACAGTACGGGTCTGTATTACATATGCACATGTATTACAGCGCCGACGGCCACATTGAATGGTGCCAAAGTGACTCTGGATGTTAGGCTTGAGGCGACTGTGTACCAACAAATCCTTGAGGCTTCTGTCCCGTCTGTACGCCACCAAAGGATAGTGTTGGAAGACTGAACGTGTCTCAGGATCAAACTGAAGAATAGGGAGATGATGGAATAAGACCTTTTTCACCAGGGAACTATGAGGGTGGAAAGTTAAGATAAGTTTAACCCTGTCAGAATTGGGGTTCTAAGTATGTGAGAGAGGGCCTCCTGGCGAGCAATTAGCTGAACCCGATGCATGGCAGATGTAAGCACATTCTCCGGGTATAGGCGCTGGCGGAAGAAATCAAGCATCTCATGAGCTCTATCAAGAAAATCGTCGTCCTCGCTGCAGAGGCGACGAAGGCGTAAGAGTTGAGAGAAAGGTAAAGAGTCACGACAAGCCTGGGGATGGGAAGAGGTATACAGAAGAAAGCTATGTGTATCAGTAGGCTTGTAGTATACTGATGTAGTGATAGTGGATAGGCTGATGGTGATAGTGATGTCAAGAAAATTGACACAGGAGGTAGAGATGTGAGAGGGGAACCGAATAGCAGGATTGAAGGCATTGATGAAGGTAATGAAGCGTGACAAATCGGCTTCAGACATATCGGTAACTCCAATACAATCATCAATGTATCTATGATACACGGACGGAAGAAGGCCATCATAGGTGTTCCATACTAAGTGTTCAAGATTACCCATGAATAGACAAGCATAGCTGGATCCCATTTTAGTACCCATGGCGACCCCACTAATCTGTTCGAAGAACTGGTCATTGAACTGAAAGGAGTTGAGAGTGAGAACTAGTTCTGCAAGACGAAGGAGAGTCGAGGTGGAGACAAGAGGGTTAGTTCTCCTGTCGAGAAAAACTGGAGAGCTTGAAGTCCGTCAGAATGAGGTATAGAGGTATACAGTGAGCAGACATCAAGGAGGAAGAGGCGATAAGTCCTGCCAGGCAACAACTTAATAGAAGAAAAAACAGACAAAGTGTGGTTAGTATCTTTCAAGAATGAAGGTAGTGTGGTGACTATAGGGTTGAAGATACTGTCAAGGAATGCGCAGATATGTTCCGTAGGACAAGAGCAAGCAGAAACAATAGGCCTACCAGGATTGTGAAGTTTATGAATTTTGGGGAGCATATAGAATGCGGGTTTGCCCAAACAACTGTCGATGACAAATAGTGATGATGCGCCGGTAGGAAGGTCTTTAGAGGCAATGAGGTTCTTGATGACTGTACGGACCTTACTATTGTTGGATAGTGTGGCATCAGAAGAAATATTTTTGTAGAATAGGGTGTTGAGTAGTTGGTTGTGGCCTTCCTGAAGATATAGTTCTTTACTCCATACGACTATGGCACCACCTTTATCAGCGGGTTTGATAACAATGTCATCACGTCGACGGAGGTGTGATAGAGCACGAAACTCGGACGGTGACATGTTAGAACGCCCTAGACGTTTAGGTGAGAAGTCCAATGTCGTATGAAGTATTCTTGATGTAGAGATCTAAGTATCTAAATAGTATGAAATATCTAACAAACTGTGTTTTCAGACCTGGAAGTCAAGTCAGGGTAAAATGTTTCTTTATATTGATCATACGCTGATCAACATATCAGGAAACTGAATGTTACCATCATTTCACATCCATTTAAGGGGAGGATGTTTTAAAGTTAGAGGTATATATATTAGAGAGAGAATGACGACTTCTGGTTAATGCCAGATATCTCAATACAGGTAATGTGAATGGCTCCAGAAACGTCTAATAAAGGACAACATTCCTGTATACAGACAGCGCCGTGCCGTGTTATGATGCAGAGAGGCGGCTGCAACAAGCGGCACCGGAAAGGCGGCGGCATAAGCAGCAAAATCAATATTACAATTGAAGGTTATTTTAAGGAAAACATTTAAGGGGTGGCATTTTGAATTCTTGCATCATATTGAGAAAATATACCGCACGGCCCTGTATACAGACAGCAGGTGGCGCACAGTGCACATAGTACAGTAGTAGCAGCAGCAGATGAAATCAGCTTTGCAGAAATCTTGAATGCAAATGCTACACTAAAATAGGATTATGGATTGTAAGAACAATGTCAACAACTACATAAACAACACTCAGTGCTGAGGAAATAAGACGACACGAACTAGATATAATGAGATTAAGCAAAAGTAATTGAATGAATTTGAACATATTTGTTCGAAAAATAATTAATATAAAATACACCGAATTTCGAAGAAGTGAGATAATAGAGAAATGTCAGGTTAATTACTGGTAACAACTATTACAAGAATTAGAAGATGAAGATATGTTGGCAATACTGTGAGTAGAAATACGCAAAGAACCACAACAAAGCAGTTATTGATTTGGGAGGCAAATAATTCAAGTAAGAAGATGCATTTTAGACAAAACCATGAAGTAATGTAGGAGAGACCGCTCATTACATAATTTATAAAAATGGCAATTAACCAGAAACTGGAAAGTGCTTTCAGAGCCACTTACCCATTGCAACATTAGGATATATGCAAATAAGACAAAAGTTCATAATTAGAATATTTACAATGTCTACCAAATGATAACCACCAACAGGCCCAATTTTATGTCCGTTGCATGTTGGGAAGTACGGTAAGTATTTTGAACAGACACACAGACACAATACACAGTTTCTTTTATATATATATATATATATATATATAAAATTGTATATATATATAATTATGTACGTGTGTGTGTGTGTGGACTAGTTACGTTCTTTTTTAAAAGAAAATGTTGTATTTCGTCTTAAAGAGGAAATACATGTTTCGCAATTAAAAAAATATAGTGCAAAAAATGTGCTAATCAGATTACCATTATAAAGAAGGAAAGGATATTTTAAACTAACGAAACAAAAAACCTTTTCTCGGTTTGGCGTTGTTGATTTTGTGAGACAACACTGCGTGTCAAGAACTTTTAATGTGGAGCAGATCGTATCTAGAACCTCCTAGTAGAGGTACAGGAACATAAGTAGAATTTTATATGCAAACACTTTCATGAATACATATTTGTTTTTGATTGTAGTGTGAAGGGTGGTCTTATTGATATTTCTTGCCTATCGTTGGAGATGATCCAGGCAGAGTTTTGCAAAGGATACAAAAATAGATACATTCGAGAATGTTACAAGACTAGTTAAAATGGTATTATAGAACTTTTGAAGGAAGTAACACTACATTTTAAAAAAAATAGATGTTTGAGAAAAATAATGAACATAAAATGGAAAAAATTCAGGAGAAGTGAAGAAATCAAAGAAATGTCTGGTAACCACTAGTAACAACTGTTATAACAGGATGGAGATATGTTGGACACACCTTGAGAAGAAATGATCAACGAATATCAAAGCAGGCATTGAAGTGGGATGCAAAGGGTTCAAGAAAGAGAGGACGACCTAAGGAGATCCTGAAACGAACTGTGCTGAGAGAGGAAAGAAATAGCGGTCACAGTTCTATGGAGAATATTAAGCGAGTTGCCCAGGATAGAGTGGTATGGAGAAATTGCTTCTAAATGATTTAGAACATCTATTAACAAGTACACATTATATGAAAATATAGAATGAGAGAAACTATTGTAAACAATTAACAAGTTAAACAAAGGACGGTACATACACATCATAGAGTATGATCAGGTGTATATGTATTCATCCGGTATCATTAGACATTACATAGGGCCTGCAAGCACTTATGAAAAACCACTTAATCCTGGGCGACTCGTTCAATCTCTTCTATGTAAGTAAATTCAAGTTTTTTTGTGTCTGTAAAGTTCGTCTAGAGTTTGCCTTTTTTTATTGAATATTCTTCCACTTGAATGCATGTGTTGTGCTTTCGTGATCATTTCTTCCAAGACTACGCCCACCGTATCGATATTTTGTTTGTTTGTTATAACAGCTGTTCCTAATGGTTGACCAGATATATCTCTGATTTGATAAGGTCTGAATTCGAATATAGATATATATTTAACTGATGATCAGTTTCCGAGATAGTGCACGCTCGGTCGCTTAATATGCTGTGGTATTGTGGAGTTTTAAGATGTTTGTAACTCCACTAATTCATCTTTTTTCTTGGTCTCTTCCTTTCTCTTGATGATTCCATATTCAGGTTGTACGCTCTTGCACCTGATGTATTCGGGTTCATTCTCACCAAGTGGCCAAACCATTCGAGTCTCTGTTTTTCAATGAATCTAATAGCAGCTGTTGTTCTGACTGTTCTTCTAATTTCCTCATTTCCTATATGGTCTCTTCTTGTTTTATTTACTATTTTCCTCAAGCATCTCATTTCTTATATTGTCTCTTGTTTTATTTACCGCTTCTGTTCACAAGTGCAGTTTTTTTCCAGAGACCCTAGGATTGTTGCTGGAGCTACGGAGTACGTGCTTTGTGCAATACTCTCAGCAGGTGGCGTGCCATTTCTGCGGAGAGGAACCGAGCCGTATGGGGTCCCGGTGCAATGAAGTTAATCCTTCGGCTTTAAAACTCTTTAAACGTCCAGTGATGTTTCATCTATTTTTGTAATATTGTCCATGTATATAATGAAAAGCAGATGTGTTAAAACACATCCATGCCGTACTGGAAACCAATTTGTGAGTCCGGCGCTTGTTCGTATGGCACTTTCACTTTCTATATATATGGCTCTAACACTGTCTAGCAGCGTTTCTTTTATTCCGTAATTCTCTAGGACATCCTATATCTGTATATATATAAAGATGATTAGGAAAATAAATCACGGGAACCAACAAAACGAAAGATAATATATATGAAAATGGTAAAGAAAATAATAAGAAAAAGAAAATAAACATAACAATGACAGAAAAATCAAAGAAAAGGAAGATATTAAAATATAACAAAGTTTACAAGTTGTTAATTTGAAAGAAATTAAATGTCTGATGAATATAGTTCCTAACAAATACAAATGTTATTTTGATTCGTATTTAACAAGCATACAATTAGATACATCCATTAATTATATAAGAATGCATATTTCCCACAATAATGCATTGACAATCTCCACTGATCTTAAATTATTCTAACATTTCTACTTAGATAAACAATATTGTCTATCTAAGTTTCTTTCATGCTCTACATTTGATAACATTAAACCTGTCTGGCAATTTCTTTTTAGCAACAATTTAACATTTTCATTTAGGGACAATCATCTGATGGCTAAAACGACTTTACATTTATTCATGTATTCCTTTATCTTCGTGGACATAAAGCTTAGATTAAAGTTAGCCCCCTAAACACAAACCACGTCCCTGGTTTGAGATTCTGTCCGGACTTGACAAATGGGAAATAGAACGTGACGGGAAACTTAAAGAAAGATGAAAATATATAGACAAAGCCCCCCATGTCCATTGTCTGTAATCTTGCAGTTTATTGACATCACATTATTATCTAGATATCGATTATTATGTTAAGTATGTGATTTATACAAAGTGTATGTTCATGTAGGACAGTGTGGTATATTTTCTCAGTATGATGAAACTCTTCGAAATGCTGCCCCCTAAATGTATTTTCCTTAAAATAACCTTCAGTTGTATTTTTTATTTTGCTGCTTATGCCGCCACCCGTACGGTACCGCCTGATGCGGCCGCTTCTCTGTATCATAGCACGGGACGGCCCTGTGTTCATGTAAAATATGTGATCATGTAAAATACTATTTTCGATATAAGTAGAGTTATATAGAGTAAATAAAATTGGAAAATAACAAAATTAAAAAAATGTAAATTTGACAAAAATTTAATTAAAAATTAAAATTAGAGAACAAATTAAAATGATAACATTTTAAAAAAGTAAAGTTAAAATATAATACAATTTCACAAAATAAAATTACAAAAAACTTAAATGAAAAAATTATAAAATTTAAAAAAGTAAAATTTGAAGAGAAAAAAATGAAAACAAAATGGAATTAAAAAAGTAATCTAAGGAAGTAAAATTTGAAATAAATAAAAATTAGGAAAAAAAAAAAATAATAAAATTACAAAATAATAAAATTACAAAATGTAAAATTAGAAAAAATGAAATTAAAAATAATAAAATTTAAAAATTAAAATTATAAAGAAAAAATGGAAAATTTGAAAAATAAAATTGAAAATACAAAAATGAACTCTTAAAATTAAAACATTAAATTAAATGTTATTAAAATGTTTGTCGATAAAATTAATTAAATTGTATAATATTAAAATACATATATAAAATTAATACCATTGAACTGCAGAAGACTTGCTGTATGTGTAATCAAACGAAATCGATAAGTTGCTATGTGAAAGATAAAACAGAAAAAATATAGACTTAGAGCAAGCTGTACAGAATGTAATAAATCATATAAAATGAAACATTATCAAGAAAATAAAGAAAATATAAAAAAAAAGCTTATGATGCATTTTCACTTAGAAATCCTCATTATCAAAAAAGTTATAAGTATATAAGAAATGTTTTCTAACAAAATGAGCGGAAGAAATCGCATAAATAAGGATGATATCCATGAATGTGCTCAATATATTATCAATGAATATATTCATCATGACATTGATGTTAGTTGGACACAATTCAACATTAGAAAGTGGTTTGACATTATGGATAATTCTCCTTTTACATGTTGCTTGTAAATGTAATAATATCATAAAAGTTCAATTAATGTTGGATAATCAAAATACAAAATATAAAAACAATAACAATACACAGCTACATTTTTATTGTGTAAAACTACCGTACTTTGTTTTTGCGTGTTTCGTGTGTGCTAACTCACATAGTCTTTATTCAAACATAAATAATTATCCATACTTATTCAGAATTCACATTAAAATATCATGTTTAAGAATGCGCTCTGACAGGACAGAATGTACAACAGCAATGTAGTGAAAGAGTTCTTAAATAGAAATCGTTCATGGAAATGAAACGTTTAAATTCCAGTGGGAACAACACGACAGTCAACACAACTAAACTTGAATGATTGTACTTTAGTTTCAATGGAGTAGGTTAGCAAAGTATCAAACTGATGGCGTATGTAATCATTGAGATGAAGAACTCTTGTCTCTTCTTTAGCTTGAAGAATTTATCGACAGGGTAATATAATTCACACTATGAAATATGAGCTATGTTACTACCATCCAGATCATCAGTACGTGCCACGCCCAAGGATACGTAAGGCAAAGACACATGTCCACTCAATTCTCCTTCTTCAAATGCACCATTTTTTAACCACTCTATATGATTTGTATGTGATTTGAGCATAAGAGCGATTGTACTTTGTGGCAGTTATGCGCCTACAAGTAGGTAAGCACATCCAATTTCTGCGACGCTTTGTATTTACTAGGACAGCTTGTGAAGATCAATGATCATCTACGTCAGCCATGAAGGCACTTGATAATGATAACTATTCTAGACTTCTGATGATGTTCACAATAATAAGAAATTAGACATGCTTGCAAATAAAGCTGTTGTTGCCAGAGAAACTGAGCGCCACAATAGCGAAGTCGTTATGGCAATTGCTTCGTAGCTGCATGGTCCCATAATAATTCCACAGTTGAAGTGATACCTTGACCATAACTGTTATCAGCTCGACCCAGCCTATAATTCTTATCAGAAACGCTGAAAAGTCAAGATATCCAGCTCTGTGTTGACATTTCCTGCATCATGTTGCATTGGTCAAAGAAAAAAACAATGGTATGACACAGTATTTCCAAATATACACGTGATATGGAACATTCTTAACTTTTCACTTGACCATTTATTATGTTCTTCGCAAAATGTCTCTTTCATCACATTTCACATAACATGATCTAGGTCTATACCGAGTTCTAACACATCCTATTATGTCATGATAAATATTCATTAAAATTCATCTTCCAACTGTCGTCTTGTTCATTCTCTGACTCGTCTTCCAGAAATGATTCCCTACATTCTCGAAACCACTGTGACGTTTAATGTGACCAAAATATAGCATTTTCAGAAACAAGTTCTTTTTATGAGCTTAATGTTCGTTAATGTTTAGGTCGTATAGGGTATATATTTTGTTTCTCTTCTCACCCAATGCTTTATAAGCATTTTCAGTAGCACATTGTTTTGAAATATTCAATTTGTTGTTTAATGCTAGCATTATGGTACATGATTCATATCCTTATGTTGACACAGGATAAATGCTTGTCTTAAGTGGTTTTTCTTTCTTTCGTTGCCCGTCTTATGCTATAGTTTATCCATACTAATCCCCTATGGAATGATACCAATGGTCTCCTTCTCATTTCATATGTACAATCACATTTGTTGTTAAACACAAAATCAAGATATTCTAAATGGGCAACGTATTCATTGTCTTCATTATTGATGGTAATTTAATTTTGTGTTGATATGTTGCTTTGTTAGCAGACACAGTCTTAGTTTTGTTTGCATTCATAAAAACAGTACTATTAGAGTTATATGTTAAAAGTCATTGAGACTATTCATTTTACTTTATATTGACAGAAACTGAGACGTATGCTGCAGTTGTTTAGTGTTATTCTGTTGAATGAGGACATATCAATTGAAGATGAATCTAAAGTGTGATAAAATTAATTTGAATTCAAGCGTTTCACGAGTAGTACTTGACATCTCATGAGCCCACTGACGAGTGCGTTTAACAAGTAAATAACAGAGGTCAGTGAAGTACAGCAGAAAATACTTCTAGACGAAGTGAAATGTAAGCTCGCATGGTTTGGACATATCAACATACATGTCTCTCTTTCACAAACAATTCTTAAGGGGCAGTCAAGGACAGTAGGAAAAAGAGGGAGACACAGAAACACATGGTTTTGATAACATCCTAAATTTGTAAGAAAAATACATTTGTACATTTGCATGTCGTGCATAAAAAGATAGTTGTGAAGGTGGGGGAATTATGAGTGGGGGTTGCTTTGTAGCATCCCTACTCCCCACATGGACTATTTTGTTATTATATTATTATTTTAATTATTATTTATTATAGACCATTCGCAGACACATTCATATCTGCCAACAGGGACTGAACACTTTTGTGTCTGCACGAACTGTTATTATATCTATTGAATTCCCCACTAACAAGTGCAAAAATACATCTCATCTTCCAATTGCGTTGAAACTATGCTTTTGAGATCGCTGCGTGATTGTTCAAATTTAATTATGTCATATGTGATAGAACTGTCTGGAATGTGACCTGAATGTACTGGAATTTTTAATAGACGTGCTCTGTGTGACTCTAGTTTGAAGAATAATATTATAAAATGAGCTTCCTTATATCTGCTATCGAGATTCATTTTACTTTTGAATAGTATGACTAATCAAATATGTATTCGGTTCACGTCGTGTATAAAGCTACTATGTTCGGTTCACGTCGTGTATGAGGCTACTATGATAGTGTCATGTGAATTATGGTCTTAGTGTAGCTGAGTTGAATTACTTGTCCTTTAGAAGGAATGGTAACTCCTAGGTTTCGAGTTCAGGTTAAGTACTCAAAGGAACGTGTGTTAATTGAAAATAGATAGGGGAGGTGAGGGACACTGGTGATAAGGAAAGCGAGCATCGACGCAAAAATCATTCAGAAGCGCAATAATTGACATCATGACCACATGAATTCATACTAGGGGAACGAACAAATACGATTAATATACGTATCACAGAATACATTCATGTCCTTAAACTTGTTTGTTGAAACTTCATCCTTCTATGTCATAAAAACTTCTTAATGAAACTTATTTACAAATAAATTCTACTTCTTCTTCTTTTGTCATCACACTGCTATCGGGTTATTGCCCAGTGTCGTGGTTTTCTATTTTTGTCTTGCGCTGTTCTGGTGGCTTGGGTGATTGTTATTTTTGCCTTATAAATGAATTATTATAAGTTATATTTTGTTCTATATGTCGATTTTAAGTCGATGTAAATTGGGGCATTACTTAATTGTTCTAATTTTAGGCCTGTTTCTCTAGAGCTTTTTTAATCAAGCCTAGAAAACGTGTAAATATGCCAGATGGTATGTCATTCTCAATTGAAGATGCAGTCATAAGATTATAATGCAGGGATCGAACCCAGATCGCAAAAATAATCGTTATTATGCACGGTGTTCAAGATAAAAGCAGGCCCATGGACAAATCAAAAAAATTGCCAGGTAGACATTCCGTTTTGTCTATTTGCTAATTAAACCAGTTCTGACTAGCTCGTTTTTCGTCACATATGTTCATCGCCTCTATCTTCTTCTTTTTCTTCTTTGCGTTCGTTATTTACGACCAATTTTAATCACTCTTTGTGACATTTTTTATCTTTGCCAAGAACGTGTATACGTTGCACATTGGTTTGGTAGGCCCCTAAACGCATAGACTTCTACATGTTTAGGACACTTGCACCCTATTTCAGCCAAGCTTCATTAGTCGCTTCTTACGACATGCGTTGCAGGTAACAGTGGTTATATTCTTTACACCCCAAATTTGGGCCCCGGTAACCACTCGGCGCATCGCTTCTATAATTACATACATCACAAAATGACTCGCTCATTATACTACGTCATAATTGAAATTTCTCATTTTCATAAACATATACCAGATTGACCCTTGACGGGGCTGCTTTTATCTTAAACACCCTGTACAATGTGTGATTCTAGTTCATACAGAAACTAACATATGGCAAACTAACTTTATTGTTAAGATGGAAAGTCTGACTGCATTAACTTCATAATAAGAATCCATATGAACCATCATAATTCATGCCCATCGCTAGCCAATCTGTCAAATCAGTGAGAAGATTGTATTACAAAGCTATCTCAACTTGCCCTCAGTCCTTACAGTGAAATCCTGGATTTGGCTTTCCCCGTTTGACAAATTTTACCCTCAGGTCTATGGCTTACATTGGTCTCTGGTTTGAAATGAGAATGTGAATAGAATTAACGACCCATGCTTAGAGTTGCACATCTGTTTGCTATTCGTTCACACAACTGTTTCGGTTTTCTAACTGTAGCTTAGAGGTTAGGTGCTAGCCTCTTATGCCAAAGGTAACCGGTTCGCTCCCTCGTGGAGCCATGAAGATATTTTTTTCCAGAGATCCCTGATCTCAGTGTAGGTGAGATCGAATTTACAAGTCATATCGGAGAGGGACGATAAAAAAAAGTAGGTTTAGTGTTCAATTTGAGCAAGTAAAAGAATACGTGGCCGTTCAAAATCAAGAAGATATGGATGGAAAACAGCTGCCCAGGCGAAATTCATTAGAAAAAGACTAAAAAAATTGTATACAAAATATTTGGACCATCTTCAAAATTACGTTATGTTATGTTATGTTATATTATGCGATCGACGTCATGGCACATTGGGCATTCCCATTCGTGCTCTGTCCTCCGTTTCAGCAGCCATCCCAAAGTCCATTTGCTCACAGTACCCATGAGAAGTTGATTACTATATCTTCTCTCTCTACCACGAAGACGACACTGTCTGGCATGTTCAAACTTAACGCCTAATTCTCGAACTCGTTCCAATGTCTGAGACCCGCACATGTCACACAATTGAGAGCGTACGGCATTGATGATATCGGCTCTGTCCATGCTTCTGCCCACTTGAGTCGGGGCACTGTTTGCAAGAGAGTCAAAATTACATCGGGGAAATTGGCCTGTGCTACGGGATTCGTGCACTGCAGCTGAGATCGTCCTTTGTACGAAAGAGATCGGAGCAAACATGTTTACTCACTGGAGTGCAATGCTGATGACCCTATGAATGAATGAATCAATCAATCGGTTTTCTGAATGTGTATGTCTAAGTGGAACATATTTTAGTAATATTTCGCCTAGCGACATGAGAGTTGTAGGTTCAAACCCACGCTGAGCGTTCGACATTTGGGGACAGGAATTTGACCTCCTGTCTCCTGCGCACAAGGATCTAAAAATGTGAAGTGACAGAGACTCCTACCTGAAAGTCTTAAAATGATAAGGGGGGATTGTATTTTGTATTAAATATGTCGTTCACACTATAACTATATAATTGGTAATTTATGAATGTTATAAGTGCGTATGTTGCAATATATTTTGTTGTCTATGAAAGTGTAATATTAACTACGGATCAAAATGTCATCGAAAAAGTACGATGTGTTCACTATGATGCAGTTTGTTTGTTTGTTATTGAATACCTCACATTATCTTGTTTACATAAGCAGAATTTTGCTATTATAACAGTCCGCAAATGGAAGAATAACTAATGAAATTCAACACAGATACAACAAAGCAAATCAAATGATAGGGCAAATGGCGCCAATTTTAAGATGCAAACACGTCACCATGAACACAAAAGAGCAATGTTCAACACAATCTTTCTCCCCACATTATGTTACCAGTGCCAAACCTGGACGCTGACAACAAACGATAGAAGAAAACTAGTCACAACAGAGATGATGTGTTTACGCAGAATGCTGGGTGTAACAAGAAATGACCGGTTGAGAAATGAAGACATCAGGAAAAAGTGGGTACAACATCAGTACTAGACTTCATCAAGAAACAACAAATTAAATGGTTCGGCCACGTAAGCAGATTACCATCAGACAGTGCACCTCAAAGAGCAATGCTGTTCCGATACAATGGGTACAACGCAAAAGGTCGGCCACGCAAAAGATGGACCTCAGAGATGACAGAGACGACGAAAGAGACTATTTACAAAGCGCATATAACGCGCAAGTTTAACCTTTACCCGCTACGCTGCTGTAATCATATTTTTTTTTAAAATATGTTTGTATTTGTTGAACATAAACTATTACAATCGTTTGTGTCATTTCCACTATGTAAAGGTTACCAATTGTTCTGCTTGTTTTAACTTCACGGAGCGCATTTCACTACTGCTGATTCTTCTTCTTCTTCTTCTCAAACATTCCATGTCGACCACTTGTTAACCACTCTTTGTGATCTTTATGTGATCTGAGCCTCAGCGCGATTGTATGTTGTGCCATATATGCGCCTACAAGTAAGCCAGCACATTCCATTTCTGCAATGCTTTTTATTTACTGGTGTAGCTTCCCTAGGCCCCTACATCAGTCGACCTTTACGACATGCCTTGTAGATCGCAGTGTTACTATTTTTGATTCTCTTTAGGGTTCCGGTAACACACTGGTACCTCTGCAGGCTCTGAGTTTACTATTATCTTTCAATTATTTATATATAATAGATACACACGTTGATCTTTTTACAAGTCATATTTGTTTCAGAGATGCTAACCCTCAGTCTTTGCTCGTTTTTTGTTTTTGGTTTTTTTCATCTTCGTTTCTAGAAATGTGGCAATGACAGGAATATCTCAAGTGTCTTGATCTACTATATAGAATTGTTTCCTTAGTTCTATTCTCGGATATTTAAGTCTAAATTATTTTGGTTTCTTCCTGCTGTTTTTATCTTACATTAAAAGATAAACAAAACTAGGCAAACGATTTCGGTATAACCAGTTACAGTACAGAGAAGTGATCGATAGCAATCGTATAGATGCCAAAAATAAATTGGGAACAAAATAGATTAAATGAAAACATATATTCTACACAAAGTTGACTTGGGGTTGGTAAAATGGCAATGAATGGAACTGCTACGGCATTCTAGGAGTGACGTGATCACTGTTAATTGGTTCCCTGACATGCGGGAGTTGAGGGCAATGAATGCACGGACATCTTGTTTGACTTGGCAACTGTGTGGTAAGTGTACTGAACCGTCCAGACATACGTGATACACTCATAGATTCTGCTAGTGTAATAAATTTATATAATAGTGATGAAAATCTAGGCCTCTGGCAGGATGCATTACGTAGGAGTTCAACTGGGTGCGATCACTAATCCCAACCACAACTTAAGTACGAAACGTTTATGTCATCTATGAAGATCTGGTTTTGCGAACATATATTCTCTGACGGAGAGGTTGAGACAGAAATCGGAGCATTTACTTGTCCGTGGGTTGACGGAGTCTCAAGGGGATCAAAGAATAGTAACGCTGCGTCCTACAAGGAGGCATGTCATAAGAGGCGATTGAGGTAGGTTCTAGGGAAGCTACTATAGTAAATAAAAAGCGTCGCAGAAATAAAATAGACTCCCGCATAACTGATACACTGTAAATCGCTCTTAGGCTTAGATCACATACAGATCACGGAGTGGTTAATATGTGGTCGATATGGAGCGTTCGAAGAAGAAGAAGTAGAAGAAGAACCACGTACGAACTTGTATGGAGAGAACCACGTACGAACTTGTATGGAGAGAACCACGTACGAACTTGTATGGAGGGAACCACGTACGAACTTGTATGGAGAGAACCACGTACGAACTTGTATGGAGAGAACCACGTACGAACTTGTATGGAGAGAACCACGTACGAACTTGTATGGAGAGAACCACGTACGAACTTGTATGGAGAGAACCACGTACGAACTTGTATGGAGAGAACCACGTACGAACTTGTATGGAGAGAACCACGTACGAACTTGTATAGAGAGAACCACGTACGAACTTGTATGGAGAGAACCACGTACGAACTTGTATGGAGAGAACCACGTACGAACTTGTATGGAGAGAACCACGTACGAACTTGTATGGAGAGAACCACGTACGAACTTGTATGGAGAGAACCACGTACGAACTTGTATGGAGAGAACCACGTACGAACTTGTATGGAGAGAACCACGTACGAACTTGTATAGAGAGAACCACGTACGAACTTGTATGGAGAGAACCACGTACGAACTTGTATGGAGTGCGTTAGAGACAATCTACTAAAAACTCAGAACAGTATAAATCTAAAAACACATTGATTGTTTGTTTTCATTCCTAGACCATATATATTGGATATGACTGTATCTGTTATTACCATCCTCATAAGGTGCCGATCCGACAGGCGTAGGTGATCATGCATCTTCATAAATCTTAGTGTTTTTTGTTATCATCTTAGATGTTGACGATCTTCCTTGTCATGAAGTCAAGCTATCCAAACTTTTCTCTCTATTTCTGCATTTGTCATGTCTCTCAACGGTGATACCGGTTGTTACAATGTGTTGATAACCTCACTTTCTCATCACATGCCTGACAAAAATGATGACTGCCTCTGCATCTGCTATGAACAATCGATAACTTTGACACTCAGATAAATCGAACTTTACTTGTTAAACCAATCCGTTTCTACAATCTGACAGTGGTTTTATATTGTTGTTGCAATATACATAACAGATATATCCCCACAGCTCTAGAACTAGAATACAGAGAAAACTATTGGGAATTGGCTATGTCGCTTGAACAACAATATATCATGTTCGATCACTTGAACGTACTGACAGTATATGTTTGATGATGTTTAACTTTAAGAGAACACATATCATGTTATGGAGAAGTGATTCATTACTGTAGCAGGGAACACAGTTAGAGAAGTGATTCGTTACTGTAGCAGGGAACACAGTTAGAGAAGTGATTCATTACTGTAGCAGGGAACACAGTTAGAGAAGTGATTGGTTACTGTAGCAGGGAACACAGTTAGAGAAGTGATTCGTTACTGTAGCAGGGAACACAGTTAGAGAAGTGATTGGTTACTGTAGCAGGGAACACAGTTAGAGAAGTGATTGGTTACTGTAGCAGGGAACACAGTTAGAGAAGTGATTCGTTACTGTAGCAGGAACACAGTTAGAAGTGATTCATTACTGTAGCAGGGAACACAGTTGAGAAGAGATTCGTTACTGTAGCAGGAACACAGTTAGAGAAGTGATTCATTACTGTAGCAGGGAACACAGTTAGAGAAGTGATTCGTTACTGTAGCAGGGAACACAGTTAGAGAAGTGATTCGTTACTGTAGCAGGGAACACAGTTAGAGAAGTGATTCGTTACTGTAGCAGGAACACAGTTGAGAAGTGATTCGTTACTGTAGTAGGAAAACAGTTGAAAGTGATTCGTTACTGTAGTAGGGAACACAGTTAGAGAAGAGATTCGTTACTGTAGTAGGGAACACAGTTAAGTTAACATATTTGCACTTTTAGTGACAAGATGTTTTTATTATTATTATTACTGATGTTCACATCTAAGATACAATGTTTTATGTTGATAGACATGTCAACTTTTAGAATCTTAAACAAAATATTTGAACGAGAATTTGAGATATCACAAAAATATCATGTTTTTTATTTCCAATCTTTGTTGAGTTATCACACATTGAAAACTGGTATGTCTCTATTGATATTGATGTATTATATCTTTTGTTTCCAATCTTTGTTGAGTTATCACACATTGAAAACTGGTATGTCTCTATTGATATTGATGTATTATATCTTTTGTTTCCAATCTTTGTTGAGTTATCATACATTGAAAACTGGTATGTCTCTATTGATATTGATGTATTATATCTTTTATTTCCAATCTTTGTTGAGTTATCACACATTGAAAACTGGTATGTCTCTATTGATATTGATGTATTATATCTTTTGTTTCCAATCTTTGTTGAGTTATCATACATTGAAAACTGGTATGTCTCTATTGATATTGATGTATTATATCTTTTATTTCCAATCTTTGTTGAGTTATCACACATTGAAAACTGGTATGTCTCTATTGATATTGATGTATTATATCTTTTGTTTCCAATCTTTGTTGAGTTATCATACATTGACATATCTATGTAAAATATATATATTACAGTAACGGCTATAAAACAGGGAGGCAAATTTGTTAGGAACTATTAAGCAGACATTCACATATATATTAACAATTACAATATTTAAAACGTCTAAAGGCGAATGATTAACTTCATTCCACTGCATTTCCACATATGGCTCCATCCAGTGGCGGATCGTCATTAAGGGCAAGTGGGGCCGGGCCCCACCAGAAATAATGTTTAACGTATATTTATTATTTTATAAATTAAAATATAGCAACCAAAAACCATGATTTATCCGGAAAAAATGTCTGACCCCACCAACAAAAATTATCACGAGCCGCCACTGGCGCCATCATTATCTATAGAAATATCAGGCCACCTGTCAAGACGGTTACATAAGCACGAACTCTATAGCTTCGGCAACAGTTTTAGGAATCTCATTAAAAAATGACTCTTATGACTGGGTCCGAATTCGAACATATAACTTACCATCTTAACCGCTTCGCCATAGAGAACCACACAAGCTATTACCATACAGGTAGCAAAACAAATGTACTGACAGATAAATATGACAGAAGACATGCACAGGTTAAAAACAGACAAAATAGGTAATCAAACATTTAACTTTGCAGATAAAACACGGAGAAAGACATAAATATGTACTGTCAATAAATAAATTAAAAAAACATACTGAATTACCTCTGTGTTAGCAGACAAAACAGAGTTGCAAAACGATTGTACTAACAGATAAAAGAAACAGACAAGACATGTATGCTAAGAGATACAACATATGAATATAAAACTCTATGTATGAATATCAAACTCTATGTATGAATTTCAGACTCTATGTATGAATATCAGACTATATGTATGAATATAAAACTCTATGTATGAATATCAAACTCTATGTATGAATTTCAGACTCTATGTATGAATATCATATATGTATGAATATTAGACTCTATGTGTGAATATGAGACTCTATGTATGAATATCAGACTATATGTATGAATAGATACAATATGCAGAATATAAAATAAAACAAACAACAGATACATTACTTAAGAGTGGACATACAGAAAGATACAAACCTGTGAGAAAAACTCAATAACTCGGACCAAGAACGAATGAAGAACCAAGATTCCTATCATGGCCTTCAGACAAAGTCATGAAATCTCATTTTCTCGTCTTAAAGCCCCGGACACTTTTTGAAATGAAAAGTGTACATCCGTTTTCCTCAGACGCCATCTGGCCAGAGCGTGCCTGGCATATGTGATGCCATAAAGAGACATCTTATTAACGTTTGTGAAAATGCTAGAGAGAAAGAAAAGGGGAGGAAGACAGGACGACACGTACCTCGACAAGGAAAAGGATGACAGCTTACGAAAATACATATCAATAACAGCTCCAGCAAATTACAGCTGCAGCAGAAGGTATGCATTTTTTTAACAGCAGTAGCGCCCGTGTGTTGCCAAGGCCCTCAATGAAAGAAAAGAATAGTAACACTGCGACCTACAAGTCATGCCCTAAGACTCGACTGAGGTAGGAGCCTAGGAAACTACCTAACACATAGAACGTGTAGCAGAAATCGGATGTGCTGGCCTACTTGTAGGCGCATAACTGGCACAACGTACAATAGCTCGTATCATCGGATCACATACAATTCACAAAAAGTTAGTTTTCTCTCTCGCGATCACCCTTAGACTGATGTACCAGATTTCCCATAAATCTCATTCATGTTTAAATCTGATTCATGCAGCCTTAGCATGGGTGGGTTTCGTAACATCTTCAGCGCCATTTGGAGCTCTGGTGCTTATCCTTCGGCGATGTTTTAGCTAGCGTTTACTGGGTTCGCTCTCCGTCGGCCTTTGGCTGTCCCTAACCGACCTGCAAGGCAGCAGGTTGCTATTTTCTTTTAGGGTAGCTACCCTTATACAACCTTCCCTCACGGAATGTTGATCGTTATCTGCCCAGGTTACCAGTCTTTTTGGACTACTTGGTTTGCCTGCCATCCAGTTTTGTGTACGGTTTGTTCCTCTAGACTTTGATTGTCCCCAATCAAACTACAAGGTAGTAGTAGTTCTCTGCTATTAGAAACGCTATTTGTTTTACGGATGGAGACCCCATCTTTAAGGCTGCACTGGACTCAAACCACTGCTGGGCTTTCCGGTTTTTCTGCACATTTGGGTGGTCCGCTCACTCCTACGTTTGCCACTCCTTTTCGTCGCTCAACCATATGCCCCGCTCTTGTCTGCCCTACCGGTGGGCTCACCTGTGTGTCGTTCGTATGCGTATTTTCTCTACCTTGGTGCCCGCTCACCGTACCTATCAGGCATCTCACTGTGCTCACATTTACTATGCCTCGAGACTGTTAGAACACGAAGATCAATTCGGGCCCCCAACTCAGCGCTCCAAGTTTCGCCGATGTGAGCCCACGTCTTTTCTCCGGACGCACCTCTCATCGCTTTATGTTTATTTATTTCGCTTTTTCCATAGGCCAGGAGAGATGTGCAGAGACAGTCACTCGGGGACTCTTCTGGTCTATCTTGCGAGTAGATCTCATGTAGTGTAACTGCTCTTGCATCCCTACTTAAACCAGAGTAGCTCTCCCTCAATCCCTACCCACTTAGCCAGACAGTATCCTCTATCTGTTTCCAGGATCACCACGTGGAGGTGTGGTAGGATCTTGATTAGTGCCAGCTCACTAATCCTGGCGCGATGTTGTCCCTATGCGTCATTGACCCCTCTTTATATTCAATGTTGTTGACCGTATAATCGTCATTTTTTATAGTCTTCCAGTATTGTTTTACTAAACCAGAGAGTTTGTTTAAGAATATCATATTAGGAACAGTCCTGATATAAGTGCCATGCAGTCTGAGATATTTGTATACACATACACATGACGAAACTCTGGTGGAGGCTTGTGCGGTGCGCAGGCAATGGACTGAATCACTACAAGAGTCAACACTTTGCACCCATCTTTTTTTCCGGGTGCATAAGCGTCGATGAAATTAGAAAGCAGTGAGAGTGGTTGGCAATGCCACCATTTTAGTGGGTCAGCCAATGAATATATTTGAAACTCTGAAAGCCCTCACTGAATGTTGATGCAAAGGTGATTTTAATTTAAACCAATCAACGTTAACTGCTAGATTGCAAGAGTCTGAATTGAAGATTGAAGTGGTCAGAAAAGAACTCTACAACAGATATATGAGTTAGCTCATCAATCAACGTTAACTGCTAGATTGCAAGAGTCTGAATTGAAGATTGAAGTGGTCAGAAAGAACTCTACAACGATATATGAGTTAGTTCATCAATCAACGTTAACTGCTAGATTGCAAGAGTCTGAATTGAAGATTGAAGTGGTCAGAAAAGAACTCACAACGATATATGAGTTAGTTCATCAATCAACGTTAACTGCTAGATTGCAAGAGTCTGAATTGAAGATTGAAGTGGTCAGAAAAGAACTCTACAACAGATATATGAGTTAGTTCATCAATCAACGTTAACTGCTAGATTGCAAGAGTCTGAATTGAAGATTGAAGTGGTCAGAAAAGAACTCCACAACAGATATATGAGTTAGTTCATCAATCAACGTTAACTGCTAGATTGCAAGAGTCTGAATTGAAGATTGAAGTGGTCAGAAAAGAACTCCACAACAGATATATGAGTTAGTTCATCAATCAACGTTAACTGCTAGATTGCAAGAGTCTGAATTGAAGATTGAAGTGGTCAGAAAAGAACTCCACAACAGATATATGAGTTAGTTCATCAATCAACGTTAACTGCTAGATTGCAAGAGTCTGAATTGAAGATTGAAGTGGTCAGAAAAGAACTCTACAACAGATATATTAGTTAGCTCATCAATCAACGAGAGCCGCGGTAGCGCAGTTGTTAATGAACTCGCTTCTCAAAGCTGGTGGTCTGGGTTCAACTCCCGACAGCGACGGCTCTCAGGTCGACCCAGCCTCAACTGGGTACCATACATGCTCTGGGAAAGTAAAGGCGGCCGGCGTGATGCTGACCACATCACCCATCGTGTGCCGACGGTCAATGAAAATACAGGCCTAACACTGTATTGACCTATATACCACGAGGTATGAAAGGTTCCTTTACTTACTTACTTACATCAATCAACATCGAACTGATACAGTTAGTCGCTGAACACTGTTGGCGATATTGCAAAAGAGATCGGATCACATGAAAACATGTCCGGAGTGCAATGAAGAAATTCTACACCGAAACTGAATGGCGATCTAAAATTGTGTACACTTTTGCTGCAGGGTTGATTTTGTATGGTTCTGAGACGCAGAATGACGATTTCTTGTTTTACGCTTAAATGTAGGTTACCGTCCTTTACTGGTGCTGGTAATTTTCTGTTTGACTTAGTCATTCGTTGTTTTTGTCATTGTTGCTGCTACAGCAGCAGTAACAATAGGTAGTAATCAATGGTAGTAACAATGGTAGTAACAGTGGTAATTGAAAAATAATCATCATCAAGGTGCGTTGCTCTCTTTGTAGCGCATATGAAATTCACTCTGTCTCTAGCCAGTTGACCCACTTCGCCGATGGTCATATTCATGGTTTCTTTCATATCTTGTAGCCATTTTCTTCTTGGTCTGTCTCTGCGTCCTGGGACCATACATTCCAATATTGTTCTCTCCAGACCATTGTGACGCTTGATATGGCCAAAGTATCTAATTTTTCTGTACAGTATATTGTTTATCAGCCAATTGTCTTTAACATTCTGTTCTTTCAGTGTTCTTCCTTTTTTTCTTTCTTAAAACAAACATAGTGTTACAAAAACTGTAACAAATATAAACATAATTGAACGACACTAAGTTAAAAAAAAAAACAACTAAGATCAGAATACTAAGAGCATTATTATTTGGAGTTTCAATATGCTGTGCGAAATATGGACATTCAAATAGGCAGTGGAAAAGCGTATCTATATCCTCTTCGTGTCTCGATTGACACATAAGGCTTCCACAAGAGACCTCCACTGTTACCGTTCTGCTGCCTTTCTACCAACCGTCTCCCACCTCAGGCCACACTCCTTCAACTCTCTCTCCACAATTCTTCTCCATGTTTCCTTTGAACGTCCAGGCCTTCTCTTCTCATCCACTGTTCATCTGAGAGCTGTCCTAGCCAATGCCCCTACTGGCATACGACATGCATGTCAAAACCACCGCCATTTCGTCTCTTAATGATGGTCTCCAAGGATACACAGTCTGTTCGTTTCAAAAGCTGGAAAAGAGTATATGAAATTCTAAATATCAGTATTACAAAAGAGTTTTTCTTATACTAAGGACATAGACGAGAAAAATAGAGGCATGCAGAAGGAAATACTAATCAACGAAAACTGCCTGATGCTACAAAGAAGGATGATAAATGTGAAGTAATTTATAGATACATACAAAGACATCATGGAACAGACCATCATGGAAGGAAGACTCCAGGCAGAAAGGAAAAACGGAACTTTACAAAGAAAATGAATTCTGGATGTTCGTGATGAATTAAGTGCGAAGAAAGTGGATGAGTGACATCTGGCCTATGAAAGAGAGACCATCCAAAGGATTGTTAGGGTCGGAAATTTCTGCTCAGGGGCAAGCTATTTGAGAATGATAACTCAAATACCATATATATTAACAACTACTCAAATATATAAATAACTAATTAAATGTATGAATAACTACTCAAATGTAGGAATAACTACTCAAATATATGAATAACTACTCAAATGTAGGAATAACTACTCAAATATATGAATATCTTGTCAATTTTATGAATAGCTCCTCAAATTTAGGAATAACTGCTCAAATATGAATATCTACTTAAATATATTAATTAGTATAAAATTATAATATATTCAATTAAAGTATTCAAAAATCAGTTTTATGAATAAAGAAAGTCATTCAGCACGGAACATTTTGCTTTCAGAGAAAGAGTATCATTATTATTAATGAAGGTCTGAGTGAAAAATAAGTGATGATAATAACAACATTCTCAGACGTTGAAGCTATAGACTTGGTGACCGCAGTAGCAAATGATGTTGGTTTCTTCTCTTGTTTGCTTGCTGATGTAGAATATATTAGAATAAGTTATCTTGGCCGTAGACAGGAAATGACAAAAATTCAGAGTTAACCACGCCAAACCGATTCGCATGAACTGTTATTATTTCTCATCGAGTTAATGGATTCCAGTGGTCATGAAAATATATTTAGGACAATAATTATCTTTCAATTTCCTGTGGGCAGCGAGCTGTGGCTATGCGTCAAAGGTTATGAATTAGTCATATTTTTATAAATAAGTATTATTTAATAGCCATTATTGTGCAGTTTCGAGGAACTATGTTCTAGCATATTGATTGCGTATATTCTTCTTATGTGTCATATATATATATATAGTCATGTTTATGGTAATAGCTTAGCTGTTATCATCATCATCAAGGTTCATATCCTTTATAGGACGTTGCTGTCTTTGCAGCGCATCAGAAATTCACTCTGTCTCTTGCCGCCAGTTCACCCACTTCGTCGATGGTCATATTCATGGTTTCTTTAATATCTTGTAGCCACCTTCTTCTTGGTCTGCCTCTGCGACAAACGTACAGAGAGGACCTATTATAGCAATGGAAATACTAACGGTTTTTGTGATGTTTGCATGGGAGACTCAATGAAAAAAAAGAAGTAATTCTCAAATAAAAAGACATGAAGTGTTGGAAAAGACATTACGGAAGGAAGCCACCATGCAATAAAATGAGAAACGGATGGTATTCAAAAAAGATGTGGTCAGGATGTAAGTTATGAATTGAATGTTACGGCAACAGAAGTGGAGCAGTAACATAAGGGTTTCCAGCATATGTCAGTGTGTAGCAATGATCATCATGTTATTATAGTTCCGTTCATATTTCTAGTATATGCATAGGTGTAGATATGCATCAGAGTCGTGTATAGTCAACGTGTAGCATGTTCAACTATGTGGCCTGTGCTCAACGTGTATCCTATGTTCCTGTCGTTGTCATATTCTCTACGTGTAAACTATGTTAGGTGTAGAATTTGTTCAGCGTGTACGTATGTTCGACGTGTAGCATATGTTCAGCGTGTAGCGCATGTTCAACACGTATCCTATGTTTAGCATGTAACATATACTCAACGTGTATCCTATGTTTAGCATGTAACATATGCTCAACGTGTATCCTATGTTTAGCTTGTAACGTATACTCAACGTGTATCCTATGTTTAGCATGTAACATATACTCAACGTGTATATTATGTTTAGCGTGTAACATATACTCAACGTGTATCCTATGTTTAGCATGTAACATATGCTCAACGTGTATCCTATGTTTAGCTTGTAACATATACTCAACGTGTATATTATGATCAGCGTGATGTGTATATACTTTACAGAAAGTCGTTATCGTCATATAACGTCTACAAACTCTTGGTTTTTAGCCAGATCTACTAGCTCATCCATCGTTGTGTTTAATACGACTTAAATGTACTGTCGTCCCAGCCGGTTTGGTTCTTCCATTCCTTGTGTCCAGGAACCATGTCGTTCATTTTTGTTTTCTCAGATGTTACTAAACGTGACTGACCAAAAACAGTTTTCAAGACATTATTTTGTATTTTTAGTCAACGTTCCTCGAGCAAATGCAATAACCTTCCAACTAGCGCCACTACTTAAACATCCACACATCTCACTGATAGCTAAACAACAGTTGATCAACAGCATCTTCATACCCACTCTATGTTACCAATGTCAAGCATGGACAATGAATAAGACACATGCACAGAAAATAGCAACATGCAGAAATGAGATGTTTCCACAAAGTCATCAACAACACAAGAATCGACAGAGTTACGAATACCAGCATCAGAGAAAAGGTTAAAACAAGACCGTGCTTGAACTATATAGCGAAACAGAAAATGAAGTGGTTTGGCCACTTAGTAAGAATGCGAACAGTCCAAACTGCCTATGAAGCTGTCCACAACAGAATATCAGGAAGGAAGGCGAGAGGAAGACCGAGGAAAAGGTGGAAAGATAACGTAGTTGAATTCTGCCAGATGAATAAGAAAACCATCACACAAGTCACCAGAGAAGCGCAAGGCAAATACATAAAACCACGACACTGTGTTAGCAACCCGGTAAAAGTGGGATGACAAAAGAAGAAGTTCCTCGATTTTAAAGTCTTGTCATCGTCATTTAGCTTGTCCTTTATGGAACATGACTCCCATGATAACCTTTCAACACCTCACTGTTTTCAATGAAATGTCCGGCGTCTGCAACAGTCTTATTCAACTCAACTATAACATCATGTACCCATTTTCTCATTGGTCTCTTTCTCTTCATCTGCCAAGTATCATTCTCTTTAGAGTGGTCATCCCAGAGAATACTGTCATTTTATATCTCCAAAATATTTAATTTAACTCCTTTTTATCAACCACTTCTCTTCAATTGTAAGCAAGACCGACGTGAAGCATTGCAAGACAGGCACTGTTTTGGAACCCACAGGGAAAAAGGAGTAGGGGAAGACAGACCTGGAGAAGACAACTAGAGCCTGATATTAAAAAGATAGGTAAAACATGGAAAGAATTGGAAGGGATGGCAAGAGATAGGAAGAGCTGAAGAAGTTGTTGAAGACCTGTGCTCCGTTGGGAGTTGAAAGGTGAAGAAGAAGAAGAACTACAAAATGAATTCTACAAGTTGTTCTATATTAAGATCATGATATTTTTAGTATTCTTCTATAGCACTTGCATTAAAAACCATGAATCGATTTGGTAACTGTTTATTAATAATGTTGTTCCTCACAAACAAAAAGTGTCAATGGAAAAAAATGCTATTAAAATTATAAATTGATAAGCTCTTCTAAATTCTCGCAAAGTTTGTTTTCTTATTGTCTACTAATTACATTGCCAGCCATCCCTGTTATAATGAACCGAAATATTCACAACTATTAATTATCTGTCATAAGTATTTTTTTGCTGTTTTTAAATTAAATAAAACTGTGTTTACTGTATGTGTTGCTTTTGAGTAGGACAGGTTGATAGGCGTATTTAATACGTCCATCAAGCGATGATGACAACAATCTCAGACGGGTGCGCACTCTGGTGTGCGAGGTGCTGTGTCAACTGAACAGAATCGCCACAGGGGCATCAATCAGGTTAGACATGTGCGTTTTTGTCGTCTTTCGCGCTGCGTTTCTTGACTCAATAATACGATGATTTCGCTATTCAGTTCCCTTTTGCGCCACATTGGCGATCTTGCAGTTGCATTTGTCTATATCGAAGCATTTCAGAACATAAGTGTTTAAGGTTCTGTCACAGCTAAACGTCCCTTCAGCTCGCACATCAACTGTTTTGGAATGCGTTTATAGGCATTCACAACAGTAGACCATTAGTTGAAACCTTCTGAACGGTGTTGCTTTCTTTGTCTCTGTAGGACTTCTGCTGTCATTTTATCCTGCGTTTCAATTTATATCTCAGACAGCATTAAAGGTTTATTCTTTGCTGTTCTATACATATGTCTCCTGTGTCACAGCGTTTGCTATGCCGGTAGACTTTGATAATTAACCGAGTATTTTAATGGCCGCATGGCTAGTGTAGTTGCCGCGTAGCTGTTCATGTTAGGATTTTTCATTTATATCCACAATAGAAACAAATTATTGGCTTTACTCTGAATTCTCTCTCTCGTGATCACCGCTTAGACTGATGTACCAGATTTCCACATACATTCTGCTGTTGTTTTTAGAGACTCCGTCCCTTCGTACAGCTTCTCATTTAGCTCGGTATTTTCCTGCCAAGTACCGTGAATTCAACACGGGATCATGGGAGCCGCGCTCTAATCCATTCGGCCAGACGTTCCTGCTTTAGAATAAATAACTTCAACAATTCCTCAATACCATTTTGTGAGTTGGACAAAAGCACAGTGTTATTGTAATATCTTCTTCTTCATTCTTTTTACTAATCCTCTTTTTTTCTCACATCGTCAAGATAAGATGATATTTCTAGAACGTGATTTCGTATGCGCTTCGTAAATAGTGCGTTTCACCGTCTATATTATTTCGTAGGTCCTCTAATCACTAGTTCATAGTTCATAAGTACGGTTCCAACTTCACTGCAGAGGGTCACCCCATAATTGCTCCGTTCCTGTGCCAATAAAATCACACGAAATGCTAACAACTGTGAAATGTTTCCTGTATGAACTAATCACTAGAGCAACATACTGCTCTTATCTGGGGGATATATGTGGCATAGAGGTTAGGTACTCGTCTCTCGTGTCAAAGCTACCAGGGGTTCGCTCCCCGTAGAGCAATCAGGATATTTTCCAGAGATCCCTGATCTCAGTGTAGGTGAGGTCGAGTTCCTAGTCCTTTCGGAGACAGACGATAAAAAGTAGGCCCCTGTATTTAATTTGAGCACGTAAGATAACCCATGGCAATATAAAATCGAGAAGTGAAGGCTGGAAATCCGCTGCCCGGGCAAAATTCATTAGAAAATATTAAAAGTAAAATTCCTACAGTAATATCTTCACCATCTTCAAAAATTACGTCGGAGACCCTCGCCGGTGTTACGGATTTCATGCACTGCAGCTGAGATCTTCATGTGTAAGAAAGAGATCGGAGCACACATGGTTACTCACCGAAGTGCAATGATGATGGTCATATCAGTGAATCAACAGTTCTTATTGTAAATGTCTCTAATATGTCACATTATATTTTCGGTATATATATTGAATAAGCACTGTGGTTAGATGCAAACCTGTCGAAATCCTTGGTCAGTGGGAAGCTAAGTCTGACGCTTCATTTTCTGCTCTCATATTCACTTGTTGGTCTTTACATAGCTTTCTTACAATGTGTGCTATCTTGTCTTTCTTTTTCTCTTGTTCTACTTTTCTTTTTTTTTTTTTTTGTGCAGTTCGGCATAGCAGGTTTCGAGATAGTGCACACTCGGTCGCTTGATATGCTGTGGTAATGTGAAGTTTTAAGATGTTTGTAACTCCATCAATTCATCATTTTCTTAGTTTACCCATTCCTCTTGATGATTCCATTTTCAGGTTCTACGATCTTGCAAATGGTGTATTCGAGTTCATTCTCAACAAATGATCAAACCATTTGAGTCAATGTATTTCAATGAATCTAATAGCAAGTGTTTCGACTGCTCTTCTAATTTCCGCATTTATTATATGGTCTCCTATTTTTTCATTTATCGCTTTCCTCAAGTACTCATTTCACAGGTGATTATTTTCCTTTCTTGTTCTTTTCTTTTTCCAGTGCCCTATAGTAGCAGGTGAACCCCCCCCAATCATTATTTTTAATAACTTCGGATATTTAATTCAATCACACACAATGAATAAGAATGATCATTTTTCACATTTTCTAGCTTGAAAATATTTACATTTCATCTAATTAACAAATTTTATCACATTCCCAATCGTACCACAATGTGGAAATAGATAGCTGTGCAATAGATAAATTACGGAATTTGGATAAAATTCGTTAATGTAAATTTGACACTAATTTGACATGAAACACGGCTTGGCGCAGTGTGCGGCAATTAGGCTATTTTAATAGACAATATTGGCGCACTCTGCGGTTGTTTGTATGGAATGAGTTAACTCTAATGTAAATAACCTAGAAATAATATAAATTCATCTTGTATCGTTTTATCTGCGACGCTATTATTCAAATGTAAAAAAGAGAATCAAGAATATATATCCTGTGACCGGTATCGAAATACGATTTGAGATCTCCACTCTTATCACACCATCCATTCTAACTCTCTACAGCATCTATCTCTTGATCTGACGCAGTTTTCTATTTCTGAAACTGTCTGCGTTTCCTTCTCGGCACATTCATTTTCGACAACATGATCTCAAATAGAATGTCCCTGTGCATATGTTTCATTGTTCTCTCTTCAATACTAAAATGACATCATTCTTCTTCTTCTTTTAGTTCTTCAAACGGTCCATATCGACCACTTGTTAACCACACTGTGTGATCTGTATGTGAGTCGACACTAAAACAGATTGTAGTCTGTGCCAGTTATGCGCCTACAAGTAGGAAAGCATATACGATGTGCTTAGCTTGTTATGTACTAGGGTAGCTTCCCTACCTCAATCGCCTCTTGTGACCTGCCCCTCTGACTATGTGAGGTCTTTCCGGATAAGGAACAAGCTCAGCCATTAGGGACAGATAAGCTTGTCGTGCACCACATCATCCTACTCGTATAGTTCACCCTGAAGGTTTCCGCCTTCGCCAATGGATTTGGACGACCTGCCAAAGCATTACACTGTCGGCCTTACTTTTCGACCACTGTGAGTTTATTCCGGAGTAGGAATATTGGCGCTCGCCACTATCACCGATTCCAGTTCTTCCGGGGATGTTAGTTGTTAATGCAACAGTACCTTGCACGGTTGTCCCGTAGGGGGCAGTTTCGTTAGACCCCAGAACGCCACTTTAAGAATTGCGCTCTGCCAACCTTACCCAATAGATAGGTTCACGCTTGGCCTCCGATACGGAATTTACTGCAATCTTCCTTTGTGTCGACACGATGCGTTAAAACGTTTTCAGAGACACTTGCCCAGAGCTGGCAATTGTGGTGTGACTGTTGACTCGTTACACGTCGTTCTCATTCATGGACTCTATTCCCACAGCTGACAATTTTAATGCTGCCATTTACGGTGGGGGTGTTGGCATTCGTTCAGACGACTTGTAAGATACTATTTCTTACGTTTCAGCAACTATTTTGGGAAACTTTTCATTGGACATCGGCCAGGAGATGCGTGCATTTTAATCACAGTTTTGGACCTGTATTACGTTTCCATACTACCACTACATGTAGCTCTCCTTCGATCCCTACTCACTTAGCAAGACATGATCCACTGTCTGTTTCCAGGGTCACCGCGTGGAGATGGGGTAAGATCTTGAATAATGCCAGCTCACCATACCTGGCGCGACGTTGTCCCTAGACTTGCGCCTTTGACCCAAATACAATTACAAAATGCGACAATCCAAACACGTACCTTCATCTTTGTCCCGGGTCATGCTGGTGTGAACGATAATAAGAGAACGGATACACTGGCGGGCAATGCTACGAGCGAGAATGGGTCTTCTATGGTCAAAAGCGACATCATCAACGATCTAAGAGAAAACATACGCTCTGAGAAGATTTCAATGGAGAAGATCAAATGTATTCTCTATCTCGTTTGCGCAAGTTGTGCATACTGAAAGGTGAGGCAAGATAGGAAAACCACGAGAGAGAACACATTAGATACATCAATCAATATAGAACCGGAGTTGTTAGCCTAAACAGACTGAAATACATGCTTGGGAGGAGATCGGACCAATTATGGACATGTCCGATATGCGATGAAGATGATCCTCAAATGAACAATGTCAGGAATGATATTATTAATATTATTCAAAATTGCACATAAATTAAAAAGTGAATTTATTTGAATAAATTATTTGTGAACATTGTTAAATTATTTATTCCCTATCGTTATTATTTAGTGTAGTTGATAGCAACTTTCTGTACTGTAAA
Source organism: Arion vulgaris (assembly GCA_020796225.1). Taxonomy (NCBI): domain Eukaryota; kingdom Metazoa; phylum Mollusca; class Gastropoda; order Stylommatophora; family Arionidae; genus Arion; species Arion vulgaris. Next base: position 25,662,136 of record CM036754.1, on the reverse strand, counting down.
GGATATGTCACGATTTTCATTCAATTTGTAGTTGATATTTCCTAGTAGTTTCATAATTGTAATTGTACTAATGTTGTATTTTATAGCCGATTTCAGAACTATCGTCTATTGTCTATTCCCAGGTGGAAGATGTAGTTGATTGTCCACTCTTGCCGTTAAGCGTAGAGATGGGAGCTTTAATTTGCATTCTAGGGATAGATGAGTCACCCTTGTTGTGTTGTATCCGTGTTTATGTAGTCTTGATATTGTCTATCCATCTTTTTCTTGGTCTTCCCTTAGCTCTAGTAGCCGATCTATTTTTATTGTATGCTGTTATTGGTGGGTGGTTGGACATTCTCATTAAATGTCCAAACCACGGCATGTGTTGTCTTTCGATGTATTCGATGCATGAAGTTATGTCCACTCTGCTCCTGATGTCTTCATTTCGTAGTCTGTCTTTCCTGGTGACTCCACTGCCTTCCTCAAGCATTTCATTTCACACGTGGTGAGCTTTCTGTGATGTGTTGCTGTAAGAGACCAAGTTTGGCACTGGTAACAAAGTGTTGGTAGGAACATACTTTTTATCATCTGTCTCAGCGATTTTTATCATCGATTTCAGAACACTATTCAATAAATCATATGTAGTCTCCGTCTGTATGATGCTGAGGCACGGATGAGAATCAACTAATAATACCACTGCGAATCTACAAAGCATGTCGTAAAAGGCGCCTGAGGTAGGAGCACAGGGAAGCTACCGTAGTAAGTAAAAAGCGTCGCGGAAATCAGATGTGCTGGCCTACTTGTATGCGCATAACTGGCACAAAGTACAATCGCTCTTAGGCTCAGATCAAATACAGATCACATAGAGTGGTTTACAAGTAGTCGGTATAGAGCGATCAAAGAAGAAGAAGGAGAAGATATGCAGTCTCTGCATCGAAGTTTGACTCTGATGGTGTCTCCAACAACGTATGTCTCTTGCCTTGATTATACACTCTGACAAACTGTCAAATTCATGATGTTTCATCCCAATTTTATTTTGATTGTTCCATTGTTCTTTTACTGTTCACTTTAATTTCAAAATAGTTTTCAGCAAAGTGCCATTTCTCTTATGGTTCCAGCAAAGTGCCATTTCTCTTATGGTTCCAGCAAAGTGTCATTTCTCTTATGGTTCCAGCAAAGTGCCATTTATCTTAATGGTTCCAGCAAAGTGCCATTTCTCTTATGGTTCCAGCAAAGTGCCATTTCTTAATGATTCCAAAAGTCTGCCCATGTTACAATCCATTCCAGTCAACAACAATTTTGGTAAACTGCATTTTTATTTCCAAGCCTTCTCTTGTTCCAGCAAAGTGCCATTTATCTTGATGGTTCCAGCAAAGTGCCATTTCTTTTATGGTTCCAGCAAAGTGCCATTTATCTTAATGGTTCCAGCAAAGTGTCATTTCTCTTATGGTTCCAGCAAAGTGCCATTTCTCTTATGGTTCCAGCAAAGTGCCATTTCTCTTATGGTTCCAGCAAAGTGTCATTTCTCTTATGGTTCCAGCAAAGTGCCATTTCTCTTATGGTTCCTGCAAAGTGCCATTTCTCTTATGGTTCCAGCAAAGTGCCATTTATCTTAATGGTTCCAGCAAAGTGCCATTTCTTTTATGGTTCCAGCAAAGTGCCATTTCTCTTATGGTTCCAGCAAAGTGCCATTTATCTTAATGGTTCCAGCAAAGTGCTATTTCTCTTATGGTTCCAGCAAAGTGCCATTTCTCTTATGGTTCCAGCAAAGTGCCATTTCTCTTATGGTTCCAGCAAAGTGCCATTTCTCTTATGGTTCCAGCAAAGTGCCATTTATCTTAATGGTTCCAGCAAAGTACCATTTATCTTATGGTTCCAGCAAAGTGTCATTTCTCTTATGGTTCCAGCAAAGTGCAATTTCCCTTAATGATTCCAAAAATATGTCAGTTGACTAATCCATGACAGTCAAACAACAACTGATAAACTGCATATTTATTCCAACTCTCTGCTATCAGTGCCAAACATGGCCCCTGACTAAGACACAAGAAAGAAAGATTACAACATGTGAAATGGGATGTCTACGACAAGCTGTCAACGTTACAAGGAGAGATAGAGTGAGAAACGAGAATATTAGAAGCATCGTTGGTACTATACCATGCATACAGTATAGTACATCGAGAAGCAAAGAATCAAGTGGTTCGGTCATCTAATGAGAAGGGAACCACATTTACTACCATCACGTGCCTACAATAATCGATACTCATTGCGCAGAGCACGAGGAAGGTCAAGAACACGATGGATAGATAACATCTCAGAGTCCTTGCAAACGCAACATAACTGGCACACGATAGAAAACTAATTCTCCCCACAACGCTTCACGGCAAATGTGGTAAAGATAAGATAAGATAAATCCATATCTACCTGAGTAGTTCCTTTTCCTTTCCAGTTGTTCAAGTACATGTTTATTAGTTTTCTTTATTTTTCAAGGGACTCGCCTATTCTTCTATATATCAATATTTCGCTTACTTCATTTCTTCTTTACATTTGTTTCTTCATTGTCTAAGAGTATAGTAAATTGTGTTTCAAGTGGTTTTCATGAGTTTACTGATGTAATTGAACTGTAACATATTCATATCTTTCTTTTAAGACATCTTCAACATCGCTTCATCCATAATTTGTTCACCTCTCTCTTTCTCTCTCTCTCTCTCTCTCTCTCTCTCGCTGCAACCGCCTCTTCTATAATTTGCTCACCTCTCTCCTCCCAATGTTTCGACTTACCCATCTTATTTAGCTAATATCCATCCCGATCAGTCGAGACCCGTTTAGAGCTGTTTGACTCATATAATTTCCGGTCCGCTGTCCAATAATCTCACGTTTGACCGGATGTTAGCCACATTCAGTAGAACGACTCCAGTGTCAGTCTCTGACCTGCGGGTCCTACTCCTGATTGCTTTATGTCTGCCCAACAACATAGCTACTTAACTGACCACTTGAGCTTACTTTAACGACTTGGATACAAACACCAAATATCTTTGGTTTCCTCATTTGGCTTTTGGCCAGATTTTCTTAATGATGTAGCCAATGTAAGAGAATCAGTCGAAGCATTACCCTATAACTTACCAAGTAATCTGTTTAAGTTAATGAAATCCCGTAGAATATAGTGGTATAGGGTTTTGTAGTGATATACTCCTCGCAGTGTTAGGACATTGAGTTTGGAAGTAATGTAAACTGTGATCTTCAGTTATATGAGGACTATCATCATAGCACTCCGGACATGTCCATAGGTGCTACGATCTCCGTCTAAGCAAATCCAGCAGCGTCCAGCGGCCCAACAGGCCAGATCGATGTTGATTAATCGATTGTTGCATATTTAGTATGTCGTTCTTTTCGGGCTGCACCAATATTGAGACCCATATCTCTCAATCTGGTCAGTGAGTGGGATTCACATCCCTGAAACTCCTCTGTTCTGAAAGACTCTCTCAATGCGTGAAGAATGTCATTTCGATCCATGGAAACTTCCTCTGATATTGTAGCTAAACACGTAAACACAAAGTACTACAGTTTTACAAAATACATAAACAGTGACGATAAACAGCAACGTTTCGACCAAAAGGCCTTTATCAAGCAAACATTACAACAAGAATGACGAATTTCGAGGAACACTACAAATGGACGATTACATGTGGAAACATAAACCTATCTAATGAAAATCTGGGAATAAAAACGAACAACGAAATGAGTGCAACACAAAAACCGAAAGTGGAAAAGAAGAGAAACAATAAACAATATAGTGGATAAATGACACATATATGGAGCAAACACACATATAGATAACAAGGCACGAGATAAGACAGTACTAAGAAGCATAGGAATGTAATGCGTTGAGTCCAAGAGGTGGCAAAGTGCCATAGAATGAAATAAAACGGTTCTCCAGGGCGAATCGACTGCGATCATCGGAGGAACATGATCGGATGGCTGTGACCTGACATCGTCAACTCCTGAATGGCCAGTATCGTTGAAATGAGTGGCCACAGGAGTCACAGAGCGTTGGCGAATATCGCGTAAGTGTTGGGCGAATCGGTCACTGAGTCTTTTACCGGTTTCGCCAATATAGGACTTGTTGCATCGTTTGCAGGTGATGGCATAGATGATATTGCGGGACTCACACGTGAAACTGTCTTGAATGGCATACGTAGCTTTGGAAAAGAGACAGTGGGGGTCTGTATTACATATGCACATGTATTACAGCGCCGACGTCAGCACTGGATGGTGCCAAAGTGACTCTGGATATTAGGCTTGAGGCGACTGTGTACCAACAAATCCTTGAGGCTTCTGTCCCGTCTGTAAGCCACCAAAGGATAGTGTTGGAAGACTGAACGTGTCTCAGGATCAGACTGAAGAATAGGAGATGATGGAATAAGACCTTTTCACCAGGGAACTATGAGGGTGGAAAGTTAAGATAAGTTTAACCCTGTCAGACTTGGGGTTCTATGTATGTGAGAAAGGGCCTCCTGGCGAGCAATTAGCTGAACCCGATGCATGGCAGATGTAAGCACATTCTCCGGGTATAGGCGCTGGCGGAAGAAATCCAGCATCTCGTGAGCTCTATCAAGAAAATCGTCGTCCTCACTACAGAGGCGACGAAGGCGTAAGAGTTGAGAGAAAGGTAAAGAGTCACGACAGGCCTGGGGATGGGAAGAGGTATACAGAAGAAAGCTATGTGTATCAGTAGGCTTGTAGTATACTGATGTAGTGATAGTGGATAGGCTGATGGTGATAGTGATGTCAAGAAAATTGACACAGGAGGTAGAGATGTGAGAGGTGAACCGAATAGCAGGATTGAAGGCATTGATGAAGGTGATGAAGCGTGACAAATCGGCTTCAGACATATCGGTAACTCCAATACAATCATCGATGTATCTATGATACACGGACGGAAGAGGGCCATCATAGGTGTTCCATACTAAGTGTTCAAGGTGACCCATGAATAGACAAGCATAGCTGGGTCCCATTTTAGTACCCATGGCGACCCCACTAATCTGTTCGAAGAACTGGTCATTGAACTGAAAGGAGTTGAGAGTGAGAACTAGTTCAGCAAGACGAAGGAGAGTCGAGGTGGAGACAAGAGGGTTAGTTCTCCTGTCGAGAAAAACTGGAGAGCTTGAAGTCCGTCAGAATGAGGTATAGAGGTATACAGTGAGCAGACATCAAGGAGGAAGAGGCGATAAGTCCTGCCAGGCAACAACTTAATAGAAGAAAAACAGACAAAGTGTGGTTAGTATCCTTCAAGAATGAAGGTAGTGTGGTGACTATAGGATTGAAGATACTATCAAGGAATTCGGAGATATGTTCCGTAGGACAAGAGCAAGCAGAAACAATAGGCCTACCAGGATTGTGAAGTTTATGAATTTTTGGGAGCATATAGAATGCGGGTTTGCCCAAACAACTGTCGATGACACATAGTGATGATGCGCCGGTAGGAAGGTCTTTGGAGGCAATGAGGTTCTTGATGACTGTACGGACCTTACTATTGTTGGATAGTGTAGCATCAGAAGGAATATTATTGTAGAATAGGGTGTTACGTAGTTGGTTGTGGCCTTCCTGAAGGTATAGTTCTTTACTCCATACGACTATGGCACCACCTTTATCAGCGGGTTTGATAACAATGTCATCCCGTCGACGGAGGTGTGATAGAGCACGAAACTCGGACGGTGACATGTTAGAACGCCCTAGGCGTTTAGGTGGAGAAGTCCAATGTCGTATGAAGTATTCTTGATGTAGAGATCAAGAGCGTTAGAGGCACCAGGTTTAGGAGTTTTGTAAAACTGTAGTACTTTGTGTTTACGTGTTTAGCTATTTTTCAAAGTTTTACTGCAGCCTCCACCTTTTTCTGATATTGTAGCCAAGCCAGCCAATTTATCAGCTCGTTCATTATCCCTAACTCCTGCGTGCCCAGGGACAAAAATGAAGGTGATTTCTCTGATCATTGTCTGTACTAGTACCTCCACCCAGTTGCGTTTCACCATTCCTGATTCGACTTTAGGAAACATGCTCATGGAGTCACTGAGTATGAAAACACGAGAGCAGTTGTGAGATGCAAACCATTTCATTGCCTCCGTAACCGCCCGAACCTCCATTGTCAAACTACTTGTGGTTGTTGCGAAGTCCCCAGGGGCCTCTCTTATTATTTGTCCTCCTGAACATGCTGAAAAATCCCCCGGACAGCGTTGTTGGCGAATGACTGAACCATCTTTCTCGATCTCTGTAATTTATTCCTAAGTGACCTTGCTATTTAGTTACATCAAGTTACACATAGAGAACAGATTTCCTGCAAAGATTACAGTTGAAGGATCTAAGCTTCAAGTACCTCTGAAGTTGGCGAGACTGTCCGCATGGTTGAGGGTTGCCTGTAAAAGGGTAATCTTAGACCTAACGCAAAAGTCTGTCAGAAGCTCAATACCAGGCGTCATGACTTTCACCTGAATTAACAGAGGGCGTTCGAGAGAAGAACAAGAAGAAGAAGTTACATCGAGAGTGAATGTAGTGGAAATGAGTACAAATAAGTTACCAAAAAACTTTAAAGAATGGTTTGAAATACAATTATATCAATAAACACAAATATATATATATAGCTGATATTTCGGTTAAAGATCTTCATCAAGAGACAGTTTAAATTACTAGGATCATGTAGATTTATATCAGAAATAAATTGAGTACACTAAGTGATCTGTATAAATCGTATAGTTGATATATTTTCTAGTTCTAGCATGTCGCTTACAAAACGTCGCTCTCATCACAACCCACCTGAAAAATTATGTCTCTTGCAAGTTCTCTCGCCTCTTAAAGTGTCATTTTCAATGTTTCTTTCATGTCCTGCTGTTACCATCGTCTTGGTCGTCCCATTCCTTGGACTATAGGAACCATGCCTGCATGTGACTTATAACGTGGCCAAATAATTTCAATTTCCGGAACATGATGTTATTTATGTACCAATGATCTCCGATATGCAGATCTTGTAGGATACCTTTGTTTTTTTATTTTCTCTGTCCAAGATGTAATAAGAACATTTATGTAACACCTTGTTTCAAATGCTTCAAAATTGTGTTCTTTCATGTTTGAGTTATGGTCCACGATTCACATCCATATGTTACCACAGGGAATATGCAAGTTCTCATAAGTCTTACTTTTGTTTCTATGCTTGTGTCATGGCATAGTTTTGTCATGCTGACTACCCTATGTAAAGTCATGTCTAGTCTTCTACTAACTTCTTTCTTTGTTGATTAGCCAGGATATTCAACATATTTGACGTTCTCAATCTCTCAATTATTGATGGCAAGTGTCTAGTTGGAAAATTACTAAAGATATAGAAAGCAAGTTGAATGCATTTGAAAATAGATGTCTGCGAAAAATAATGAATATAAAATGGAAAGAATTCAGAAGAAGTGATGAAATCAGAGACATGTCTGGTCAACCACTAGTGACAACTGTTATAAGAAAGAGAAGATGGAGATATGTTGGGCACACCTTGAGGAGAAATGATCAATGAATATCAAAGCAGGCATTGAAGTGGGATGCAAAAGGTTCAAGAAAGAGAGGTCGTCCTAAAGAGACCCTGAAACGAACTTTGCTGAGAGAGGCAGGAAATATCGGTCTCAGTTCCATGGAGGAGATTGAGCGAGTTGCCCAGGATAGAGTGGTATGGAGAAATTACTTGCAGGCCCTATGTAACGTATAACGGTACGAGAGGAATTATTATATTATTATTATTAAATGTCTAGATAAAACGAAGCGTTTGTGAAAGACACTCCGCAGTAAAGCCATTTTTAAATATCTCGCTGGTTGTGTACGTAAGAACGCTAATATTGCTATGCAATGGGTGCCGTAAGAAATAAGGGTAAGTGGTTCGAATCCTGTGTTTGTCATTTTTGTGTGTGTGTGTGGAAACTCTTAATACTTGTACACTGTCTATTTATTTATCTTATTACTTGCGTCCATTGCTTCCCCTGGGGTTCTTACAAACACATCTCCTTAATCTCATATAGACTCAATACGAGAACGTTCTAGACATTGCTCTAATACTTCCCATGCAAGTTTTATATTAGCAGTAATTCATCAAATAAATTGTTTCGTCCGTGTCAATAATAGATTCCATGCTTTATAACATACCAAGAATAAAATCGAACATGAAGAGTGTGTACAAGCAGAAGTGAATGAACAAATAGTTTCTGAGGTCAATATTGTCACGTGATGCGATCACATAGTGGTTCAAGGACATTACAACGCGCCATCTTCTGTTGAAATTGTACTGATGTTGAGCAATGACGACAGCCTCTTCTGAGAACGATATTAATAACTATCCTTGGAGTTATCTTCTCCATCTTACTTTACTACTATTTTGTCTCACAGCAACATGATAGCAAATTTCTAGAACATGTTCATGCATGCGCTTTGGACAATACATCGTTCTCTTTCTATGTTATTTATGGATTCAACTTTACGTTGGCAACCTTTTAATTTGCACTGTCTGTTGGTGACATGTTTATGTAACGACAACATTTTATTTGTTGTTTCTTGACGAAGCTGATGTTGTACATACTTTTTTTTCAAGACGTCTTCATGTAACAGTTTCACTGTTATGCTAACTAGGTTATGGACGGGGGTTCAACAGAGAAAAGAACACCCCCTTATTGTACTTGGCGTCCTTGACCAAGTTAGTAGTAAATAAATGTGTTTACCAGTCCCAACTTGCTGCCAGTAGAGTGTTAAATTCATGAAATAGGTTCTAGCCCGAGGTAGGCGAGGACTCCTGTAAAATCGAGGATCTCGAACCAGAGAAGGGACAGTTGGGAGCTTTTGGTTGAAACAGAAAGATAGTTACTTTAGAGAAGTTGAGGAAGATGGACCTATGTTTCTTAGAGAGCGCAAGGAATACAGTTACTCTAGAGAAGTTGTGGAGGACGGACAGATTATTTTTTTAGTGAGCGTAAGAGAGAGAATAGTTAGAATAGAGCAGCGGAACGGGAAGCCAAAATCTCTTGAGCGGAGAAGACTAGTTTTGAACACTTGAGCGTGTAAGTTAAACTTTTCGTAAATAGAGAGAAGCTGAACTAGTGTTATTTAGATTATAAGTTGTAATGAATGGAGAACCACAACTGAGGATTCTTTGAAGTGTTATTTGATTTATAAGTTGTGATGGATGGAGAACCCACGACTGAGGACTCTTTGAAGTGTTATTTGATTTATAAGTTGTGATGGATGTGAGAACCCACAACTGAGGACTCTTTGAAGTGTTATTTAACTTATAAGTTGTGATGAATGTGAGAACCCACAACTGAGGACTCTTTGAAGTGTTATTTAACTTATAAGTTGTGATGAATGTGAGAACCCACAACTGAGGACTCTTTGAAGTGTTATTTAACTTATAAGTTGTGATGAATGTGAGAACCCACAACTGAGGACTCGTTGAAGTGTTATTTAACTTATAAGTTGTGATGAATGTGAGAACCCACAACTGAGGACTCTTTGAAGTGTTATTTGATTTATAAGTTGTGATGGATGTGAGAACTCACAACAGAGGATCTCTTGAACTTTTCGTTAATAGAGAGAAGCTGAACTAGTGTTATTTGATTTATAAGTTGTGGTAGTTGTGAGAACCCACAACTGAGGATTCTTTGAAGTGTTAAACTTATAAGTTGTGATGGATGTGAGAACCCACAACGGAGGATTCTTTGTAGTGTTATTTTGATTTATAAGTTGTGATAGATGTGGAACCACAACGGAGGATTCTTTGAAGTGTTATTTGATTTATAAGTTGTGATGGATGTGAGAACCCACAACAGAGGATCTCTGGAACTTTTCGTTAATAGAGAGAAGCTGAACTAGTGTTATTTGATTTATAAGTTGTGATAGTTGTGAGAACCCACAACTGAGGATTCTTTGAAGTGTTAAACTTATAAGTTGTGATGGATGTGAGAACCCACAACGGAGGATTCTTTGTAGTGTTATTTTGATTTATAAGTTGTGATAGATGTGGGAACCCACAACGGAGGATTCTTTGAAGTGTTATTTGATTTATAAGTTGTGATAGATGTGAGAACCCACAACTGAGGACTCTTTGAAGTGTTATTTGATTTATAAGTTGTGATGTATGTGAGAACCCACAACAGAGGATCTCTTGAACTTTTCGTTAATAGAGAGAAGCTGAACTAGTGTTATTTGATTTATAAGTTGTGATAGATGGAGAACCACAACTGAGGACTCTTTGAAGTGTTATTTGATTTATAAGTTGTGATGGATGTGAGAACCAACAACAGAGGATCTCTTGAACTTTTCGTTAATAGAGAGAAGCTGAATTAGTGTTATTTGATTTATAAGTTGTGATAGATGTGAGAACCCATAACTGAACAATTCTTGAACTTTGCATAATTAGTGGAGATGCTGAACTAGTGTATTTGATTTATAGGTTGTGATAGATGTGGGAAAACCCGACAGAGGGTTCCTTGAATTTTCTGTTAATTGTAGAGAAGCGCACTTAATGATTACACAATTGATTTTCAGGAAAGTTATTTATGTACTTTTGGTCTCATATCAGTTGAGAGAGTATGTATGTACGTTTACCAGTTTAGATATACAATATATATATAGATACCAATAAACTTGTATAAGTTGTTTAGACAGTCTTGTGTGAATTTAATGTAGTCGATTGTCAGGTGTCGGACTTAGTGGTAGATGCTATTTTTTTCTCTTTATATTTCTGGGACCTTGTACCAGTTAACCTGTTATATTCATTCCTTAATCGGGTTTTTTTCTTGATACTTCGAGCACACTCCGTAGGAAAATATATACACATATTACATATATATACATATATATGAATAATCAAATGGATTGCTAACAAAAGAAATGTAAACTTGCTGAGAGAGATCAAATTAATACAATTAAACTCTGATGAACAATAAAAGGATACAATTATAGTCTATTATAGTCTATTATAACGTAGAGAAGGTATATAACGTATTGTGTCAACGTAGCAATGTAGTGAATAGAGAGGGTTAGTAAGAATTGTAAAGAACTAAGGTGCTGAACAGCGAAAAATCAAGGCCTGAAAGAGAACTAAAAAGTGAAGCAATGGTCATTGCCAGGAACAAATAGTTGTGGAGGTCATTAGTTATCGTTAACACGGCACCTGATGATGATACAATGATTTTTTAAAAATATTTTCCTCTTTTTATGAATTCAAACACAACCATGGCGCCTCTCCTTTTTCTTCTTTGCATTCGTTCTTTACGATCAATTTTAATCACTCGTGATATGTTTGATCTTTGCCAAGAACACGTGTATACGTTGCACATTGGTTTGGACGGCTCCTAAACGCATAGACTTCTACACGTTTCGGACATGTGCGTCCGATTTCATCCAAACCTCCTTAGTCGTCAAATACGACATGCGTGGCAGGTAACAGCGGTTCTATTCTTTACATCCCAAATTTGGGCAAAATCTCGCAGTATAGTAACCACTCGGGTGACCATGGCGCCTAATATGAGTCTCAGAATGATTTTGTTTGAAGACTTGCTTTTCTTATCACTAATCTCCCTCGATATTCAGACGAACCTTATTTTGACTTTAGAGATACTTGTAATTCAGATCCCGAAGTAAATAATAAGTTTTTCCTGTATGTCAACAGCATAATATGTCAACAGCATAATATGTCAACAGCATAATATGTCAACAGCATAATATGTCAACAGCATAATGATATGTCAACAGCATAATATGTCATCAGCATTATATGTCAACAGCATTATATGTCAACAGCATAATATGTCAACAGCATAATATGTCAACAGCATAATGTGTCAACAGCATAATGTGTCAACAGCATGTGTCAACAGCGTAATGTGTCAACAGCATAATGTGTCAACAGCATAATGTGTCAACAGCATAATATGTCAACAGCATAATGTGTCAACAGCATAATATGTCAACAGCATAATATGTCAACAGCATAATATGTCAACAGCATAATATGTCAACAGCATAATATGTCAACAGCATAATATGTCACGCAATATGTCAACAGCGTAATTGTCAACAGCGTAATGTCAACATAATGTGTAAACAGCATAATGTGTATACACCGACAATTGTTTGTTTCAAAACTGGACTAAAACATTGGGAAATTTTTGGGACATCTCGTCACTAGCGCAGGTTTTATCAACTACGCTTTAAGAGACGCTGATGCTTATGACCTTCATAATGATGATGACACTGGTTATATATATGCTCACATCCACCTTTTTATTTATTTTTTCTCCCCAGAAGCACTTGAGCTGAAAGCTCTTCGGCTCGGTGTCATGGACATCGTAACCCTTCGGTTCGGTGCCACGAACACCGTAAATCTGGGTAAATAGGTGGCTTTTCTGCCAGTCCGCGGAATTGAACCCGCACACACAGAGGACTTGTCACCCGTAGTCCAACGCGCTACGAACACGCTGGGCAGACGGGCAACACCACATAAAAGACTCAATTCACCATATCTATGTTAAACAATTTCACGAAAAGAAGCATCCCTATACTATAATGTCCAGTAGCACATGATAAATGTCACCAATATATCGATCAAGTAATTTGTGTATAGTAATTAAACACTTTGTATCGATCAATTAACATGGAACACAAATTGAAACGTATTGAGTACTAATTCACGTGCAAACAATAAACATTCAAACACACACATATATTCATAAACATATATAAACATACACTTATGTACACAATGACATATTTTTACATGGCTCGTTATATCTCTGCATCTGCAAATATGTCCTTCGGCATGGCTGGAAGCATGCTAAAATGACACGATGATTAATTGAGCTTCATAAATTGTGAACTGGACGTAAAGTGCGTAGACGACGAGAGACCCTCATATTAAGATTATGTGCAAACATAGATTGATGTGGATCAACTCAGAAGACAGGATATAATGTAGTTGAGCAAAAATTTCGATTGATTTAATGTTAATTGATTGAACGTTGTGTATGGAAGATGAGCTGAGGCATGCAAAGGATATGATCCATTAGTTTACTTAGTGTGTCTGTCTTACATGCTCGATTATAACGATGTAATAGTTAACCTATATAACTGCCAACATTTATTGCGATGGACTTCATTAAGTAAAAGTGACACTTGTAATATAACATAGTAATTGGATGTTGATGGCAGATAGTATTGATTGATTGATTGATTGATTGATTGATAGGACCATCATCATTGCACTATGGAGAGTAACAATGTCTGTTCTGATCGCTTTCTTGCACATGACGATCTCAGCGGTAGTACACGAACTCCATAGCGCTGGAGAGGATCCGATGTAATTTGGAAGATGGTGAAAATTTGTATAGGAATTTTTTTAAAGTCTTTATAATGAATTTTACCTGGGTAGAGGCCTTCTAGGCTACCTTTCTCAATATTTAAAGTTCCAATGGTTCTTTTAAGTGTTCAACAGGAACAAGACGGAACTTATATTTTATCGTCCGTCTCCGATAGAACTAGAAATACGGTCTCACATACACTTAAATTAAAGATCTCTGGAAAAATATCCTAATGTGTCCCCAAAGGAGCAAACTGAGTACCTTTGAAATAAGAAGCAAGCACCTAGCCTCTACGACACAAAGACCACAAGTTTGATTATAACGCTGTTTGGCTGAAATCGGATGCACATGTCCTAAACGTACAGAAGTATATGCGTTTAGGGCCTACCAAACCAATGTGCAACGTATACACGTTCTTGGCAAGGATCAAACATATCACAAAGAGTGATTAAAATTGGTCGTAAAGAACGAACGCGAAGAAGAAGAAGGATTATAACGCTGTGATAGTTAACCTAGGAAACTGCCAAAGATATACTTAATTAAATAAAAGTGACAATGGTAATATAACATAGTAATTGGATGCTGATGCCAGATAGTATTGATTGATTGATTAATTGATTGATTGATTGATTGATTGATTGATTGATTGATTGATTGATTGATTGATTGATTGATTGATTGATTGATTGATTGATTGATAGCACTATCATCATTGGACTTCGGGAGTAACTAATCAAGTGGAAGATTTTAACTTTTCCGATGATGTTGCCTTGTTAAGACAAAAAACAACCAACATATGCAAAGATCAACTTATTGATTGATAGGACCATCATCATTGCACTTTGGTGAACAACTATGTGTGCTCAGATCTCTTTCCTACACAGGAAGATCTCAGCTGCAGTGCAGAACTCCGTAGCACCGGCGAGGGTCCCCGTTGTAATTTTGAAGATGAAGAGGAAATTTTTGTAAGAATTTTATATTTAATCTTTGTAACGAATTTTCTAATGAATTTAAAGAAAAACAGATAATTTGTCATACATAGCCACAAAAGATGGACTGCAGATAAGCTACAAAAGACACATTTTTTTTTTTTTTTTTTTACTGATTCAGAAGCACTTGAGTTTTCAGCTCTTCGTCTCTGTGCCATTGGACATCGTAACCCTTTGGTCCGGTGCCACGAGCACCGTAAACCTGGAGAATCTGTGGTTTTTCTGCCAGTCGGTGGAATTGAACCCGCACTCACAGGGAGCTTGTCACCCTTCGTCCAACGCGATACGAACAAACGCCCTTTGGGGCAGGCGGGCAAAAGACAAATATAATGAAGACATCTATGACAAGTAATGAAGAAATCCCGTCCGTCAATTCTTGTATGAATTCTAACATATGTCAGCGAGAATTGAAAAATAACTTAAGATACAGAAAGTAAGTTCAAAGCATTTAAAATAGATGATTCAGCATAAATTGTGACCATTTCAGAGGAGGAGATGAAATCAGATGCATGTGTTCGCCCGTGTTTTGTCTGGGCCTGCAAGGGAGCAAAGAATAGTAACACTACGACCTATATGGCATGTCGTAAGAGGCGGCTGAGGTAGGAGTCTAGAAAAGCTACCCTACTAAAAAAAAAGCGTCGAAGAAATCGGATGTGCTGGCCTTCTTGTAGGCGCACAACCTGTCACAACGTACAGTAGCTCTTAGGCTCAGCTCACATACAAATCACACAGAGTTGTTAACAAGTGGTCAATATAGAGTGTTCGAAGACAAACAAGAGGGTAAGAATCACAAATATAATTTTGGCTGAAATCGGATGCATGTATCTTAAATGTGTAGAAGTCTATACGTTTAGGGGCTTACCAAACCAATGTGCAACGTATACACGTTCTTGGCAAAGATCAAACATATCACAAAGAGTAATTAAAATTGGTCGTAAAGAACGAACACAAGGAAGAAGAAGAAGACAAATATAATTGTTCACAATTCTACCAAACTCGACCAACCGCTATTTTATATTTATTCACTACTTCTGTCTACTTGAACCGACTATTCTTATGTCAACTTTACCAAGAGTTAACAAAATAATGTGACTATTAACTACTTATTAACTTCTCTATTTGTCATTCATATGAACCGCTTTTTCCAAACAACATGTTTTTCGATATGAGAAATGTGGTTTTACTGATAATTGTGGTTATAAATAAACGCTGCTGTGTGGTTGTTGAAGTCTCAGTTCTACGAAACGGAAATTAAAAGACAAGAACATAACAAATGGGTACGGAACCTCTAGAATGTCTGAGGTTACTAATGGCATAAAGCTTGAATTATTTTATCTCTTTAATTTCTTAGAAATGAAAGTGGTCAAAAATAAGTGTGTTTACGTACAATATGAATTCAAGCGTTGTTATGAGCATATATATAGCGACTACTCTTACTGATTTTTGTGTGAAGGTTTGCTTTTCTTATCACGTGTGCCTTCGCAATTCAGGCAAGATTTACTCCGACTTGTTAAATAGAATTTATATGCCCAAGGATAATGGTTATCTGTTTAGTACAACCGCGTACTGTGTGTACACAGAAACGTTTTAACCCAAGCAAAATTCCAGTTCCAGAATTTCCGCGGTATGTGGTCACTACCGCAGTGTATTCTAAACTTTGCTATTGGCTCCCTACTCAGTTACTATTGGCTCCTTACTCAGTTACTATTGGCTCCCTACTCAGTTACTATTGGCTCCTTACTCAGTTACTATTGGCTCCCTACTCAGTTACTATTGGCTCCCTACTCAGTTACTATTGGCTCCTTACTCAGTTACTATTGGCTCCCTACTCAGTTACTATTGGCTCCTACTCAGTTACAATTGGCTCCTACTCAGTTACTATTGGCTCCTACTCAGTTACTATTGGCTCCTACTCAGTTACTATTGGCTCCTACTCAGTTACTATTGGCTCCTACTCAGTTACTATTGGTCTAAGTTATATGCTCTCTCAGTATGTTGTCCTGACTCCAGTTACATTGGCATAGTTACACTGGCCCTATCGGGCTGCTGTGGACGACTCAGTTAGATTCCTACCAGACACCTACCCAGTTAATTGCCTACCAGTTACAATCGGATGTGTTTTGGCCTACTGTAGGCGCATAACTTGGCCAACTGTAATCGCTATTGGCCCCAAGTCATATGTGGAGTCCTGCTAGTACATTTCTATATAACAATTGGATATCATTATCAAACCATTATTGATAGTTTGGATCTCCGTTCCATTCAGTATACATCTGTTTACATAAGTTACGTCTTGGCCGTACTCAGTCTACTATTGGCCCCACCATCATTGAGTTCCCTACCAGTTACGCTGCGGACAGTTTGGTTGCAAATTGTTTCGCGTGGATTCTTGCAAAAGGACGATGACACCACCAGTTCAGAAAGCAATGGCAAACTACTGAACGTAATAATGCCTAGAAAATCACAAACAGCGTTAAAAAGCTGGGGTTGATTCGCAAAGTCTTGTAAAAGATATACAATTTTCTTTCTTTCTTTACGACAATGTGCGTTATAGTAAAGGAAAATAACTACCTAGAATATACAAATAATATTCAATACTAAAATATAAAATAACTAACAACCATGATTTTTCCGAACATATTGTTGGCCCCACCAACAATAATGATCACGAGCCGCCACTGGTTCCATTCCATATCTCAGGGCAAATTAATACTTAATCTTGTAGTTTAGTTATTAAGTAAATCAAAATAGACGTGATACAAATATGAAAATGTCAAGCACTGAAACACACACCACAATATTGAAGAACATAAAATGTTCGTTAATTCTAAGAACTTTCTGATGATACCCCCAAGACATAAGAAAATTATGCCGACAAATTATTGCCCAAAAAAAAAACCAGCCGTAACTCGAGTCGATCAAACTGTGTCTCCCAAGACAAGACTTGCTGCATGTTATCAGAGGATCAGATGTAATACTGTCTCGTCTTGGCCAAAATTATCCAGGAACATCGCTTAATCACATAGCACCCAGGGAAAGAAGGCACAGTCTGAAGTTTTAAATGTTAGATGACATGAGAAGATTACACAAGAGGGCTTGTAGGTTATATCAGTACGAGGCTTTAGAAAGAAGTAATTGTGTCTCTAGTGTTATCTTTCTGTTTTCAAACGC
This sequence comes from Arion vulgaris, assembly GCA_020796225.1. Taxonomy (NCBI): domain Eukaryota; kingdom Metazoa; phylum Mollusca; class Gastropoda; order Stylommatophora; family Arionidae; genus Arion; species Arion vulgaris. Next base: position 25,644,627 of record CM036754.1, on the reverse strand, counting down.
TAATGTGTATTATGTTTTCTTATAGTCTCTAGAAGATCTCTTTCCCAAATTCTACTTTTTGTACGCATTATGATAACATATATTTTGTAAAAATAAATGGAACCACATCTCTCGTTTTTTTAAAATAGTTTTTCATGGGTTTATTCTGGTGCCGAGTTGTTGTCCAGTATTGTTGTCTTCTGTATTTGCCTTGTTCTTCTCGAATTACTTGAGTGATTACTTTCTGCTTTTGTTAACATGATTCCTAGTATCACATCACCACGTGTGTTGTCGGTGCTCACAAGGGGAGCAAATAATAGTAACAGTGCGACTTACAAGGCATGTCGTAAGAGGCGACAGAGGTAGGGGCCTAAGGAAGCTACCCTAATTATAAATAAGCGTCGCAGATATCGGATGTTCTGCCCTACTTGTAGACGCATGACTGGACAACGTGCAATCGCTCTTAGTATCAGAATACATACAAATCATAAAGAGTGGTCTAACAAGTGATCAATATGGATCGCTCAAAGAAAAGAATAAATATCACATATGTCTATCACATTCTTGCACTTTTACAAACATTTTGACAGATATTTTGTTATAGAAGAGTTTATAGACAGCATGATCACGGTGCATTCTTACTAGTTGACCACTAGTTCAAACCATTTTGTTATCTATTTGTTTGTGGTAATTCAATAAGAGAACAATGTCTCTTCTTGTGGTTGTTGGTAAACTTTTAAAAGAATTGCTCCCTGAGTGGTTACGAGGCCCAAATCTGAGGTGTAAAGAATAGAACCACTGTTACCTGCCCCGCATGTCTTAAGAGGCGACTAAGGAGGTTTGGCTGAAATCGGATGCACATGTCCTAAACGTGTGAAGTCATGCATTTAGGGCCTACCAAACTAATGTGCAACGTATACACGTTGTGATATGTTTGGCAAAAATCAAACATATCACAAAGAGTGATTAAAATTGGTCGTAAAGAACGAACGCAAAGAAGAAGAAGAAGAAAAAGAATTGCATTTCTTGTGTACTTATTGTCTGCGAAATCCATGAGATTTTGCTTTGTATCCAGTTTATCGTAGTGAAACATGTACAAACAAAGTACTATAGTTTTACAAAATACATAAACAGTGACGATAAACAGCAACGTTTCGACCAACAAGGCCTTTATCAAGCAAACGAACAAACAGGAGTGACAAATTAAAATGAAAACAAATGGACGACCAAATACCAACGTATCTAAGGAAAATCTGGAATAAAAACGAATAACGAAATAAATGTAACACAAAAACACATAAAAACTAGAAATAGAAAAGAAACAATGAAACATCTAGTAAATATATACTTGAATACATGCAACATATACCCATATAGATTACAAAGCATGGGAGAGAAAGTACTAAGAAGCATAAGAATGTAATAATGCAACATATACCCATAGAGATTACAAAGCATGGGAAGAGAAAGTACTAAGAAACATAAGAATGTAATACGTTGAGCCCGCGTGGTCGCAAGGTACCATACAAAGAAATCAACGATTCTCCAGAGCAAATCGACTACGATCATCAGAGGAACATGATCGGATGGCTGTGACCTCGACATCGCAAGCTCCTGAATGGCCAGTATCATTGAAATGGTAGCTACAGGGGTCACAGAGCATTGGCGTATATCGCGCAAGTGTTAGGCGAATCGGTCACTGAGTCTCCTGCCGGTTTCCCTAATATAGGCCTTGTTGCACCGCTTGCAGATAATGGCATAGATATATTCGGACTCGCACGTGAAACTGTCTTCAACAACGAACGTGGCTTTTGGAAAAGACACCGTGCGGGTCTGATTACATAAGCACAAGTGTTGCAGCGCTGACGGCCACACTGGATGGTGCCAAAATGACTCTGGATGTTAGGCTTGAGGCGACTGTGAACCAACATATCTCTTAACTCTTAACCATTGGCAGGTTTGTAAGGTTTTTCTATATTTTTGATGCCCTGTCTATATTTAGCAACCATACATGTTCTTTGCATTGAAAATAGGCATGTTATATATGGTTGGAAAGCTAATTGATGGGTATATGATATGTGTTTTAACATAAGTGTGATGTAATTTATGATATCCGTGACCTACTTATGAAAAGTCTAAAAATACATTATTCTACAAATGACAAATGTTTTTACAGTCACAAAGAAGGAAAACAATAAGTATGACAAATATAATGTAATCTTTCATTACAGTCTTTTAAAGTCTTCATATTTGCATAACATATTTGAATTTAAACATGTTTGGAAAATATGAAAGGCAGCAATCATGAAATTTATAATATATCAATATTTTCATATTGTAAAGAAAAAAAGTCAATAAATATGACCTTCAAGAGAAAATGATGCCGAATTGGTCTAGTAAGCAGCCTATAAAGAACTAACACTTATAGTATCATACATAAACATTAAATAGGTCTATAATTCCTAAACCTTGCAAGTAAAAGATATTATTGAACAAAAATATGATTACGCAATGATATTTGATAAAGAAAATAATCAGGAAAAAAGTTATCGGGCATCTTGCAGTCAGTCAAAGTGACACAGGCATAGAATGTTCATCTTACACAAGCATATATATTTCAAGAATCACTGTGTTTCATCAGGAAAGTAGTCTGTTATTAAAATCCATTTTATCACATATTTGGGCTTTTGGCTAAGCAATTTGGACGTTTTACAAAATGGCAAGTGGAAAATGAGGTGTCTCCAGTCAACGATTATACATCTAAAAATATATAATTATTTTTTTAAAATTTTTTATTAGATTATCATATCTTCTGCATTAGATAACATAAATTTTACCAACTTGAATGCAAAATAGATACAAAATTATGGCCACTTAAATAGGTATGTTGCATCGATCATAAATGATCGAAATCCCATTATCCCAATGGTTAAGGGTTAAGGCTTCTGTCCCGTCTGTACGCCACCAAATGATAGTGTTGGAAGATTGAACGTGTCTCAGGATTAGACTGAAGAATGGAGAGATGACGAATAAGACTTTTCACAAGAGAACTATGAGGGTGGAAAGTTAAGACAAGTTTCACCCTGTCAGAATTGGAAGTTCTATGCTGGTTAGAGGGGCCTCTGGCGAGAAATTTGCTGAACGCGCCGCATAGCAGAAGCAAGCACCTTATCTGGGTATAAGCGCTTACGAAAGAAATCCAGCATCTCGTGAGCTCTATCGAGGAAATCGTCGTCCTCGCTACAGAGGCGACGAAGGCGCAAGAGTTGAGAGAATGGTAAAGAATCACGACAAGCCGATAAACTTAAATATACTATATGGGTATATGGGTATATAGTTGCTGTTTATCGTCACTGTTTATGTATTTTGTAAAACTATAGTACTTTGTTTGTACATGTTTCACTACGATAAACTGGATACAATATTATATGGGTATATAATTATACTATATGGGTATATGTTGCATGTATTCAAGTTATATATTTACTAGATGTTTCATTGTTTCTTTTCCGTTCTATTTCTAGTTTTATGTGTGTTTTTGTGTTACATTTATTTCGTTATTCGTTTTTATTCCAGATTTTCCTTAGATACGTTGGTATTTGGTCGTCCATTTGTGTTTCATTTTAATTTGTCACTCCTGTTTGTTCGTTTGCTTGATAAAGGCCTTGTTGGTCGAAATTGCTGTTTATCGTCACTGTTTATGTATTTTGTAAAACTATAGTACTTTGTTTGTACATGTTTCACTACGAAACTGATACAAAGCAAAATCTCATGGATTTCGCAGACAATAAGTACACAAGAAATGCAATTCTTTTTCTTCTTCTTCTTCTTTGCGTTCGTTCTTTACGACGTGATTCTTTACCATTCTCTCAACTCTTGCGCCTTCGTCGCCTCTGTAGCGAGGACGACGATTTCCTCGATAGAGCTCACGAGATGCTGGATTTCTTTCGAAGCGCTTATACCCAGATAAGGTGCTTGCTTCTGCTATGCGGCGCGTTCAGCAAATTTCTCGCCAGGAGGCTCTTTCTAACCAGCATAGAACTTCCAATTCTGACAGGGTGAAACTTGTCTTAACTTTCCCCCCTCATAGTTCCCTTGTGAAGAAAGTCTTATTCCGTCATCTCTCCATTCTTCAGTCTGATCCTGAGACACGTTCAATCTTCCAACACTATCCTTGGTGGCGTACAGACGGGACAGAAGCCTTAAGGATATGTTGGTTCACAGTCGCCTCAAGCCTAGCATCCAGAGTCATTTTGGCACCATCCAGTGTGGCCGTCGCGCTGCAACACTTGTGCTTATGTAATACAGACCGCACGGTGTCTTTTCCAAAAGCCACGTTCGTTGTTGAAGACAGTTTCACGTGCGAGTCCCGTAATATTATCAATGCCATTATCTGCAAGCGGTGCAACAAGGCCTATATTGGGAAACCGGCAGGAGACTCAGTGACCGATTCGCCCAACACTTGCGCGATATACGCCAATGCTCTGTGACCCCTGTAGCTACCCATTTCAATGATACTGGCCATTCAGGAGCTTGCGATGTCAAGGTCACAGCCATCCGATCATGTTCCTCTGATGATCGTAGTCGATTTGCTCTGGAGAATCGGTTGATTTCTTTGTATGGTACCTTGCGACCACGCGGGCTCAACGTATTACATTCTTATGTTTCAGTACTTTCTTCCCATGCTTTGTAATCTCTATGGGTATATGTTGCATGTATTACATTCTTATGCTTCTTAGTACTTTCTCCTCCCATGCTTTATAATCTATATGGGTATATGTTGCATGTGTTCAAGTTATATATTTACTAGATGTTTCATTGTTTCTTTTCTATTTCTAGTTTTATGTGTGTTTTTGTGTTACATTTATTTCGTTATTCGTTTTTATTCCAGATTTTCCTTAGATACGTTGGTATTTGGTCGTCCATTTGTGTTTCATTTTAATTTGTCACTCCTGTTTGTTCGTTTGCTTGATAAAGGCCTTGTTGGTCGAAACGTTGCTGTTTATCGTCACTGTTTATGTATTTTGTAAAACTATAGTACTTTGTTTGTACATGTTTCACTACGATAAACTGGATACAAAGCAAAATCTCATGGATTTCGCAGACAATAAGTACACAAGAAATGCAATTCTTTTTCTTCTTCTTCTTCTTTGCGTTCGTTCTTTACGACGTGATTCTTTACCATTCTCTCAACTCTTGCGCCTTCGTCGTCTCTGTAGCGAGGACGACGATTTCCTTGATAGAGCTCACGAGATGCTGGATTTCTTTCGTAAGCGCTTATACCCAGATAAGGTGCTTGCTTCTGCTATGCGGCGCGTTCAGCAAATTTCTCGCCAGGAGGCTCTCTCTAACCAGCATAGAACTTCCAATTCTGACAGGGTGAAACTTGTCTTAACTTTCCCCCCTCATAGTTCCCTTGTGAAGAAAGTCTTATTCCGTCATCTCTCCATTCTTCAGTCTGATCCTGAGACACGTTCAATCTTCCAACACTATCCTTTGGTGGCGTACAGACGGGACAGAAGCCTTAAGGATATGTTGGTTCACAGTCGCCTCAAGCCTAACATCCAGAGTCATTTTGGCACCATCCAGTGTGGCTGTCGGCGCTGCAACACTTGTGCTTATGTAATACAGACCCGCACGGTGTCTTTTCCAAAAGCCACGTTCGTTGTTGAAGACAGTTTCACGTGCGAGTCCGTAATATTATCTATGCCATTATCTGCAAGCGGTGCAACAAGGCCTATATTGGGGAAACCGGCAGGAGACTCAGTGACCGATTCGCCCAACACTTGCGCGATATACGCCAATGCTCTGTGACCCCTGTAGCTACCCATTTCAATGATACTGGCCATTCAGGAGCTTGCGATGTCAAGGTCACAGCCATCCGATCATGTTCCTCTGATGATCGTAGTCGATTTGCTCTGGGGAATCGGTTGATTTCTTTGTATGGTACCTTGCGACCACGCGGGCTCAACGTATTACATTCTTATGTTTCTTAGTACTTTCTCTTCCCATGCTTTGTAATCTTATGGGTATATGTTGCATGTATTACATTCTTATGCTTCTTAGTACTTTCTCTTCCATGCTTTGTAATCTATATGGGTATATGTTGCATGTGTTCAAGTTATATATTTACTAGATGTTTCATTGTTTCTTTTCTATTTCTAGTTTTTATGTGTGTTTTTGTGTTACATTTATTTCGTTATTCGTTTTTATTCCAGATTTTCCTTAGATACGTTGGTATTTGGTCGTCCATTTGTGTTTCATTTTAATTTGTCACTCCTGTTTGTTCGTTTGCTTGATAAAGGCCTTGTTGGTCGAAACGTTGCTGTTTATCGTCACTGTTTATGTATTTTGTAAAACTATAGTACTTTGTTTGTACATGTTTCACTATTTACCACGTTTTACTGCAGTCTTCCCCCTATTTCAGTTTATCGTAGAAACATTGCGCTTTGCTTTGCAGTGTCTATGGCAATCTGCTTATTTATCCTAATCGTTTAATTTATTGTTTCTTGATGAAGTTCAGTAATTATATTTTACCCATTTAGTTTATAATGTCTTTATTTATAAGCCTGTCTCATCTTGACACTCCCACTTTCGGAAGATCTTAATACCTGTCATCATCATCAGGTGCCGTCTCCACATCGAAGGTTGGCTGCAATGAATCTCCAGCATCCTCTGTCTTTCGCCTTGGTGTTGCACACTGCCAGACTGTAACCTGTCCATTTCTTAAAGTTTCCTCCCACTTATCTCTCGGTCTTCCTCTTGCTCTTCTCCCTCAACTTTCCCCTCTAGTAAATGTTTTATCATGGTGTCATGCCTTTTATGTGCCCAAAATACTTTACTTGTCTGAATTTTATTTCTCTTAATAATTGTTTCTTCATGCCTAGTTTTCCTAAAACTTGTTTATTTGTCTGTTTTCTGTCCATGAAACTCTGCTTATTCTTCTATATATCCACATCTCAAATGCATCAATTCTGTCTTCTAACTGCTTGTTCATTGTCCATGTTTCGAGCCATACATTAATATAGGATATATATAGCATTTGATCATTCTAATTTTAGCCTGTTTGTGATTTGTTTGGATGTCAGTAACTTTCTAATACTATTGAAATTATCCTTGGCCATTCCTATTCTCTTTTTAATTTCAGTTATACATCTGCCATCATCTGTTATCATCTGACCGAGATAGGAGTAGCTTTTTACTTGATGTAGTAATTTTCCATGTATTTTATATTCATTTTAGGTTTTTCCATTTCCTTGTTGATTACCATAGTTTTGTTTTCTGTATGTTAATGTCTAATCCATATTCCTTGCTAGTTCTGTCCAATTGGTCCACTAATTCTTGTAGATCTTGTTCATTTTCTGCTACCAATACTGTGTCATCTGCATATCTTAAGTTATTTATTATTTTTCCATTGATCTTGAGTCCTGCATTCTCTAGTTGTTTGAAGATTTTCTCTGGTAGATGTTAAATAGGCTTGTGACAGTATGCATCCTTGGTCTCACTCCTCTCTTTATGTCTATGTATGGAGAGTAGCAATTTTCATATTTTATTATTGCTGTCTGTTCCTGTATATTACCTGTACATTGTTTATTTGTTGATCGTAATCTTTGCTTCCGTTGCTTCTTCTGAGTTCTTGAACAAAACTCCTCGTTCTCATCTTCAGATGTTAGCAAATCTAATAGCCGTCCACTACAAGCTATGATGATAACATCATGAAACGTGTGTTCTGCTGCACCTCTCTGGTGTGTGCGGAGGTGACTGTAAAGTCTAATCCTAGAACACAATCCCCTACCACAGGTGGGGCATGCATGGTTAAGGTTAGACACGTGGATGGTGTGTGTTCTGTTATTTTTTCAGGCAGCTCGGTTTCTCTGTGCAATCTACATAGAAAATAGCAACACCCAAGTGTTAGAAAGAAATGTCGAAAAAAGCAAGAAACATGAGACAAACTACAGGAAACAAAATCAGATAAACGCATCCTCGAATAGAAAAACTACCCGTAGGAAAAACCGTTTAGTATTACCATGAGAAATGACGATGTTAACGAGTTCGACATAGAACATAAAAAGGGACCATCATTAACCGAGTAGTTACAGCATTTCCCTCCCTCCCCAAACTAAACACTATAAACACAGTTCATATATATATATATATATATAAAAACTTATGTAAGATATTTATAAAAACGGAGTCGAATGACGAATAGTTGGACACAACGAAGATGCAAATAGTGGGTTTTGGAGAATACGAAATAATAAGGATATTTATCATCATCAAGGTGAGTATCCTTTATATGACGTTGCTCTCTTTGCAACACATCTGAAATTCACTCTGTCTCTAGCCAGTTCATTCATTTCGTCGATGGTCCTATTTCTTGGTTCTTTAATATCTTGTAGCCATCTTCTTCTTGGTTGCTTCTGCGTCCTGGGACCCTACCTCTAATAGTGTTTTTTCCAGGACATCGTGACGCTTAATATGACCAAAGTATTTAATTTTTCTGTATAGTATGGTGTTTATCAGCCAATTCTCTTTAACATTTAGTTTCTTCAGGACATCAGTGTTCTTTCTTTTTTCTGTCCATGGTATTTGTAGGATCTTTCTGTATCATTTAGTTTCGAAGTACTAGATTTTCGTTTTTGTTTTTGCTAATGGTCTATGATTCACAACCATAAGTAGCCACTGGATATTTATATTTTGTTTAAATCATCAATAATTACTACCTTCATGATATGTTATAGCATGTGCTGACTAAGACATACTGAAGGAATGACAAAGAATGTCAAAAAGTGCATGAGGAAATAAATATATGAATGTGACGAGACTATGAAACAGGCCAAACATAATGAAGAGGTAATACGGGAAGAAGACCTAGATATTAGAAGTAACAATTGGAAAATAGATGATTAAAGAACAGAGATGAATGTCGGCGGTGTTATCTTCAAAATGGACGTTGAAAAACGCTGAGGATGCTGAAGAAAACGATAATTCAAGAAAGACATGTTAAATCTTCCAATAGTAATTGTCCGTGTTGAAGAAATAAGGAATATGTTTGCTTATGACCATGCATGAATTGCTCTATGAACAACGAGCCTATTTTTCGTTTATTAGATGGAAAAAAAAAGCAAATCAAATTCTTGGACATATGGCACAAATTTTAAATTGAAGAATTGGCGCCATAAACACTAAAAAAATACATTGTTGAACACAATCTTTCTTCCAGCATTTTGCTATCAGAGTCACACCTCGATGCTGACATAAAAATATAGAAGAAAACTAGTCACGACAGAGATGAAGTGTCTACGCCAGAATGCCAGAAGTATCAAGAAGACCCCTGGTTTAGAAATAAAGACAGAAAAAATGTGGATTCAACATTAGTACTGAGCTAACAAATTAAATAGTTCGGACAGTGCACCTCAAAGAGCAAATATTACTCCGATACAGTGGATACAAGACAAAAAGGACGGCCACGTATAATGTGGACCTCAAAAATAACAAAAACGGTATTTAAAAAACTGTGTATTAAGCGAACATAAAAACTCGTTCTATAAATCGTATCGTTTCCTGACGCTGTGAGGCAATGCTTAGAGAAAAGAAAACAAAGATACTGAGTACTTACATATGTATCGTTCTATATAATCCTCTTCATTTATTTAAACGTTTCCCAGCTATAGATTATACAGGGTGTTCAACTTAAAATCAGCCTGTGAATGGAGCTAATCTGGCATATATGTATGGAAATGAGAAGGTTCAGTTATGACGTAGTATAGGTCAAGGTTGTGTGATGTTGTAATTGTAGTGGGGAAGGGGCGATAAACAAATGTGACGTAGGACAAGCTAGTCAGAACCGGTTAAATAGTAAATAGACGAGATGCAATGCGTACCTAGACATTTCTATTTATCACTGGGCCCTGCTTTTGTTGAACACCCTGTATATTATTTATTGAAATCTTATAAACTCTTCATTTGTTATTTTCTTCTTTTTTTAGGTTGTTTCAGACAGAGCCAGACCTCAAGAGACTTTTCCCAAAGATTGTACAAATGAATGAGAAAAACGAACTAGAATGGGAAATAGATAAGGATATGTTACAAGTAAGTCAGTCTAAAGGGTTTAAAGCCACATGATTCACTTCATTGCACCGGGTTTCCCTATATGACTCGGTCCCTCTCCGTAGAAATGGCACGCCCTGTGTCGAGAGTATTGCATAAAGCGCAACTCCGTAGCTCCGGTAATAATTCTAGGGTTCTGAAAAAAAATACACTCGTGAACAGAACGTCGCGGCCCGGGATACAAACCCACGATCTTCGGAACTCGAGTCGAGGGCTTAACCACTTAGCCACAGACACCCCTGTTAGAAAAGCAGTAAACCTTCTTTGAAACAAGATTAATATAGATGTGACCGCAACCGGTCAGTGCTGATCAATAAGTTAGAGTACAGGTTGAAGGACTGTGTGTTTAATAAGCTTGTGTTTGTGTTTGCCTTCTGACAGTCATGTGTTTAATAAGAATGTGTTTGTGTTTGCCTTCTGACAGTCATGTGAAAGCAACATCAAATAACTAATTCCATACCACTAACCGAGCGCTGTAGCGTAGTTGTTAGTGAACTCGCTTCGCAAGGCTGGTGGTCTAGGTTCAGCTCCGCAATCGCGTGGAATTTTTCCCAACCACGACGGTTTCAGGTAGACCCAGCCTCAACTGGGTACCAGACATGCTCTGGGAAAGTAAAGGCGGCCGACTTGATGCTGAACACATCACCCATCGTGTGCCGACGGTCAATGAAAAATACAGGCCCAACACGGTATTGACCTATATACCACGAGGTATGAAAGGGTTTCTATTTTTTTCCTTTATACCACTAACCACTACAGCGACTTATAAATGTGTGCAAATAGCGCCATTTTTTCTACACTTTGGTCGCTTTTTCCGAAAAAACACTTGCGTTACCATATACTAAAACTCCAAGATGTCATCTGCTGAAGATATCATTTTAATTTCCTTTAAGTGCTTTTGAATATAAATGTTACAGAGAGCCCTCCGCATATCATGGACAGAGAAGAGAACAAATATATCTATCCAGATCTATCCAGAAAGAACTCCAAATCAAAGAAAACTGGCTAATGCTACACAAAAGAAAGAAAAAATTGAGGTATTTTGGACATATAAAAAGACACGAGGGGCTCGAGTAGAACACCATGGGGGGAGGCATACGGAAAAGGCAAAAGGAGAAGAGGTAGACGCGAGGTGGATTCAGGATGTAACTGATGGTGTGTAACTGACGGCTGCAGAGGCGTGACATCTAGCCTATGAGATAGATAATCTGTAGGATTGTTGGGGTGCAATGTTTCGCTCAGGACAAGCTACTTGATGATGATAAAACTCATACCAATAGCCCATCTATACAACTGTGTGTACTGTCAGACATTACTCACCATCTGTGGTTAAAAATAAACAATAATAATACTCACTAGACATGAGTATAGAAAGCCAAATGTGCAGCTTTATGATGCTAAACGTCAATTGTAAAGGCGCGAAGTAGCTCAGAACTGGATGATTAGGTTAGGCTTGAACATTTTAACACGTGCCTAGAATATACGTAAAAACAAAGTACTGTAGTTTTGTAATATATAAAAACAATAACAATACATGGCAACGTTTCGATCAAATGCCTTTATAAAACAAAGGATACAATAGAAGTGAAGACACTCACTTCTTACATAGCACATTACATATAGAATAAAACAATAAATTTCGAACGGATTGTTATTGTTGTTGTATCATTTCTATTGTATCCTTTGCTTGATAAAGGCCTTTTGGTCGAAACGTAGCTATATATTGTTGTTTTTGTATTTTGTAAAACCACTTGTGTTTACGTGTTTCGTCATTGGTACATAGTTTTACTGCATTCTTAGTTAATATCGATACTATTTTAGAGATAGTTATACTCGGGCTGACTTGTTTGCAATCAGGGGCCGGAAATGAGCACAGTGAACTCTATCTTTGCTGATGTATTATTGGACAGACAAGAGACACGTCTCATTATATCGTGCTTGTGTAGTCCAAGACTACTTTCCGTTGTGATAGCTAATCCACAGACACCGCAGTTCTTTAACATTATTTGCAATATAAATACTACATATAATTGGGTTTTTTCTTTTTTTTTTCGATCCAGAAGCACTTGAGCTTTTCAGTTCTTTTGGCCTGGGGCCATGGACATCGTAACCTTTCGGTTCGGTGCCACGAACACCGTAAATATGGGGAATCTGTGGCTTTTTCTGCCATCCCGCGGAATTGAACCGCACACACAGAGGGATAGTCACCCGTAGTCCAACGCGCTACGAACACGCTGGGAGATGGGCATAATTAAGTTAAAAGAACCTTTCTGTTGGTAGGGACACCCATGTAGGAAAGGGTGAAGGATAGCACAAATAAAATTAGATCTCATACTTTTCCAGGTTGAGGGGTTTGGGGGAACGGCTGACAACACATTGCTTTAAAGATATATTGTGTTAGGAATACTGACATACGGATACGAGTCTTGGACAATGAACACACAGATCGAAAAATCTCTGAGGGCCACAGAAATTTAGTTTTACAGAAGAATGATGAGAATCCATGGACTGCTAAAATGACTAATGTTGAGGTGTTGAATGAGATCAAGATATAGAGGCAGCTTATCGTCAATATAAGAAAGAGGCAGTCATCATTTTTCGGGCATGTGATGAGGAGGGGAGGCTTAGAATACATTATGACATCCCCGTAAAATCGAGGGACGACGAGACAGAGAAAGACAGAGGCAGGGAAAATTTGGATAGCCTGACTTCATGGTACGGTAGAGCGTCAACATCTGAGTTGATAGCAAACACCAACGACAGAGATTTGTGGAGATCCATGATAGCCTACCCCAACCGGAGGCACCTGATGATGATGAAGATGTGTTAGGAAAACGGAAATAAGAGATACGATTGTTGCCACAAATACGGTAACAAATGAAAACGTATAAAAAATTTTAAAATAAATGCACCTGCATCATTGTAGACTATTGATAGAAATCGAACATGGAGATCGAATGCACATGCATATCTCATGCCACTAGGAGCATTGGCTAGGACAGCCGATCTGCACGAATGGGAAACAAAGTTTCCTGACGTTCATAGGAATCATGGTAAGAAATGTGAAAAAGAGTTACAGCTTGGGACCGACTGCGAAACAACTGACAGATAGACATCATAATGCAACAACGGAAATCACTAATGAAAGCCTTATGTGTCAGACGAGAAACGAAGAAGATATAGATTAGGTCAAAGTGCAAAAGTTCAAGAGCCGCTAGATCAATGAATAATAATAAGTTCTATTGGTAATCTTCTAAAATATTACATGAAGTCGTGCCCTGTAAATATAAATCTGATCAAATATCATTCTACAGAGACATGCAGTGACAGTAATGGAAGGTCTTGGAGCAGCTGTTGAAAGTCTGGACGACTCGGATTTCCTGAACAGTGTTCTGGTGTCAATAGGACAGACTCATGTTAAACGAAACGTCAAACCACAGATGCTCAGGGTAAGAAATTTACGTTTCACTCACTAACATCTGGTTATATCATTTTTTAGACTATTCGATATTGTAATATTGAAGCAAAATTTGCTTAAACACCGAAATTTATTTTAAATGATTTTTAGTTATCTTATTAATACCAGTAATAATGTGTATTGAACAAAATAATAATATTAATTTCTCTCGTACCATTATAATTTACATAAGACCTGCAAGCAATTTCTCCATCCCGCTCTATCCTGAGCAATCACTCAATCTCCATGGAACTAAGACGCATATCCTCTGCCTCTCAGCAAAGTTCGTTTCAGGGTCTCCCCTTTGGTCGATCTCTCGTTCTTGAATCCTTGCATCCAACTTCAATGCCTGTTTTGATATTCGTTGCTCATTTCTTTGATCCTTTCAGCAATAACATTGAACATATACAAAGGGAAAAAAACAATTGTATCCAAATTTCACACCCGCACACTAACAAATAAAAAACACAAAAACTGGTACTGCCCTTTTTCTTTCAGGTTTAAACTTGCTGTGTTTTCTCATTTTTGGGGATAGTTTTTCCCCTTTTAAAAAACCTATAGTGTTTTTTTTAAAAATTCCAGTTAAACCCTTCAAAATTATAGTTCCTGATATTATTAGCATATATAATAGTTTATATATATATATATATATTTTCTTCTTGTGTCATCACACTGCTACCGGGTTGTTGCCCAGTGTCGTGGTTTTTTGTTTTGCCTTTCGCTGTTCTGGGGGCTTGGGGGGTTTTTATTTTTTCTCTTTTGGGTTCTGCTATGCCATCTTTTTTTTCGTAGTCTTCCTTTCCTTCTTTCCCGATGTTCTTGTAGAAAACTCTGTATACTGCGGGTTTGGGGCATTCTTATTAAGTTTTATATATATAGAGATAACTTTAATGTTGCAGTTCTGTGTATGATAGAAAAATGGACAACAACTTCATCAATAACTAATAAATTGCAGACATTTATTCATCAACTGCTACCCACGCAGAATGGTGCTTAAGATGGTGAAAAAAGAGGATGACAAGCGAGATAGGCAGTGAACCAAGAGACAAAAATAAACGATGGCGCTAGATATGACGAACCTTTCAAACCCCGTGGGAATATAACTGAAAAGGCCATTTTAGAACTCGCAGAGAAAACGTTTTAAAATACATGGGAATCGATTTTTAAGCTAAGATTAACGATATACCGTAGACTGGGAAGAAGCTGTAACATAAAGCTTAAAATATCCAATTTTAAGCATTTTTCTTTAAGGTGTATGTCAAAACGGGTTAAAATTATATATATATATAAAAATCTCATCTTTTTCCCTCTTGTACCCTTGCGGTGGGGGGGAAAATATAGGGTGAAGGAGGGGGATTTCTCATGCCTTGTATATAGAAGTGGTCTGGGATCTCTAATTCCATAAATCCAGGATTGCATGGCCCATATATTGTTGTTTTCAAATGACTGTTCTATCCAACTGTTTTTTTGACGACCCTCTCTCGTTTTTTTCCCAAAGGGTCCTTTTGGCTGTTTACATACAGCCGTCCTCTCCCCGCTGTTTCCATTAGACCGTTCACCCGTTTTTTTCCGACAGCCGTCCCTTTCGCTTTTTGAATGGCCGTCCTCCCCCGTTGGTTCTATATGCCCTTCATCCCCCGCTATTTCCATATGATCGTCCCTTCCGCTGTTTCCATATGCCCGTCCTCTCAAGTTGTTTAGATGCAGCTGTTCCTAACCCAAAATGTTTAAATGTTTTTTTTGTATCATTGCCTGTTGTAATATAATGTGAAGGCAAGCATCTGCCCGGAATGCCCCCCAAAAAACTAAACCTTTATTCATTTTTTTGGCATTTTTTAAAAATGTCTCATTTTCTGTTTCATACTTCCTTCAATATTTATTTGTTACAAATTGCGTTTGGATTCTTCCCCTGTTAATTGAACATTAGCTACTTGTTAAACGCATGGGTTTATATTTAATTTGCGCTTTAGTTCTTTGGGATCTTTTAGGCACCTACAGAGCCAAGCAAAAACATCGGGTTTTTTTTTTTTAAATTGGGTTTGCCTCCAAGTAGCATATAGGATAAAAAAACAACTGTTATATCTGGGAACTTCATCCCCTTAGTCGAGCCATAGTCCGTTATCCTGTGCCCCGCGGTCTAAGTTTCATGGTCTACCATTTCAAGGTGAATTTGGGCGATGTTCTGTGGGTCATCAGGGGCTAATAGTTTTCATTTTTCGCCCTTATAAGATAGACTATTAAACCCTCTGTTGATGGAGCTAAAAAGAATTTTGTAATTCGCCTTATTTGAATTTTTTTTTTGAATGACAAAAAAACGGGAAAAAAAAAATATTGGGAAACCCTACGGAAAAGATTTAAACAGTTTAAAAAACAAAAGGAGATATAAAATTTCAAAAAAAATTTAAAAACTTTATTCAAATACATAATACAGCAAGCAAATAAATTGAGAGAAAATTGTTTACAAGAACAGACCACGAAAATATTTAACCCTATTTTAAACATCATCTACCTGCTGAGTTCCTAGAATTGATTGATTGATTGATTGACAGAATCATTATTTCCCTTTTGACAAAACACATTCTTCTTATCTTTCTTTAAAGAAAGATCTCAGCGATAGGGACAACCCGTAGTACAGCTTAAAGTTTACAGCTTTAAAGTTTGTAAGTGATGAACTTTCCCCTTTAACTAACATTTCAGAATATCATCCATGAATACTTTTATTTATGTGTTCCCCACCGCTGTGTGCCTATCTGAGTTCATACATATTGTCTCAAAAAGGATCACTGTTTTGTTTGTTGCTTGCAGTAAAAACAAAAATAAATTTGACTATCAAGGAACAACAAGCCAAGCAACGATGAGATGTATTGCTGTTTTTTAAGGAATATTTATCTCGTTCTAAATTTTCGCAGAAGAATGAAAAAAGCTTTGATATAAAGAACTAAACCCCTTTGCTGCAGGGATATATACGTTTTTTCCCCACTTAAAGAATTAAACGCGTTTTTTCTCCTATGAGGCAAAGACGTGTTAAACGTTATACATTTACGTCACTGCTATGGCGACATTCATTTTTTTGACCAGAAACAAAGAGAGTATTTTTTGCTCAGCCCAGAAAATATGTAGCAGCGAAAGGGGGTGAAAAGGGAAAGGGAACCCCTTTATACCTCGTGGTATATAGGTCAAACAGTGTTAGGCTGTACATTGACCTCGGCAAGATGGGGGATGTGGTCGCACCGGCCACCTTTACTTTCCCAGAAAGTCTTCCCAGTTGAGGCTGGGTCGACCTGGGGCCATCGCGGTCGGGAAAAATTTACGCCATTGCGGAGCTGAACCCCGACCACCAGCCTTGGGAAACAAGTTCACTCAACTACCTCGCACTCTGGAAAGAGTTGTTTTTGTCCATATATTAGATGACGATCCTGTAGTTATAGGTTAGGTGCCCTCTCTTGACAAAGGGTTCCCGGTTACCCAAGACATTTTATTCAAAAAAACCAAAAAAGTTTTTCCCCCCCTTGTTAAATGTCCATGTTCACCCATACTTTTCCACTGGGAAAAATACATTTTTTATTCTGATAAACTTATAAAGCCTTTACTCGTTTTAAGGACGACCTGTGGAATATTGGTAGTTTCCCAAATGTCTTTTCCCAAATTAAAAGGATGTAATTTTTTTTTATCTCACTAAGCCTGTCTCACAATTTGTTTTAAATGTCATTTTTTAACGATCTAATATAATTAAACCCTCAAATCAGGTCGGCCCCCCCCGAACAATGAAACTACAATCTATTGTCTTTGTCTATTCCTGGTGGAAGATATAGTTGGCTGTCCCTTGCTGTTAAGCGTAGGGGTGGAAGCTTTAATTTGCTTTATAGAGCCCGATGAGTCGCCTTTTGTTTTATTGATTTATGTAGGGGATTTTTATTCTACGCCCGAGGGGACCGGGGGCCCCAAAATTTTGGGGGAAAGAATAGAACCCCGACGCCATGCATGTCGTAAAAGGCGACAGGAGGTTTAGATGAAATCGTGCCCTGTCCCAAACGTGTGAAATATATGCGTTAACCTACAAACCAATGTGCAACGTGTAAGTTCTTTTGGGAAAGATAAACATATCACAAAAAGTTATTAAAATTGGTTGTAAAGAACGAACGCAAAGAAGGAGAAGAAGAAGATATTTTCTATCCATCTTTTTTTTTCTTCCCTTAGCTCTAGTACCCACTCTTTTTTTTTTTTTTTTCAGAGAAAAACTATCTATCTTTTTTTTTGACTGATCTGTTATTTCGATAATGTCTGTTCTTATGCGTTGATATTCGGCTAATGGCTAGTTTCATTTTTTGAATCAGAAAGGGCATAGTTAGGTTTCGATACACACGTTTACAGATGCTGAAAATCTTTTTATGTTCGCTCATCTATCCTATCCTTTCAAATTTTAAATTTTTGTTTAAATCGGATTTATCTAATTGTGTACGTTCCTAAATTTCAACTTTCTGTTTAAATCCCTTTATCTAATTATGTGCACCTTCCTAAATTAACTTTTGCAGTATTTGTTTGTGGTTCTCTTTTTTATATTATATCTCTATATTTAGATTTTTTTCTTTTTAACGTTAGAGTTGTTGATGGTGAAATTCATAACAGAGTGCGATTGTTACAGAGTGCCGTGTAGATTTCCAGGTTTGAGGTCAGCTTGGACAAAACCCTCGGCACATGGTACGAGATTGAACTTCGGGAGACCCTGATCCTTCACTTGGGGATCTCTTTTCGAGGTTTCCGAATTCGAAGTCAGGGGCGCAGGTAACACACACTCATAAGTAGTCACAGGAACATACTTGAAGATGACCGTCTGTGAAACAAAAAAAGGTATACAAGGGACGACTGTAGTAATATTATGTACAAAACGGATACAAACAAACAGTAAGATATTTTTTTTAAATTATCCCATGTCTCCCGGGCCCAAGTGATCATGTATCAACAATCTCTTTTCAAAAGTAATCATGTATGACGTCAATTTTTTATCGAACCATGTATCATACAATCCAATATATTCTTCCTCCCATTTACGCTTTTTCCCCTGAATTTACGTTGTCACTAAATTTTCCCAAACCTTCACTTCGTTTTATATTCTTTTTTGATCTAAACCTGTTTGTCTTTCAGTGTTGAGTCAAAAAGGAAGACTTGGAGCAGCCTCTCCCCGGCGAACCAACACCGCTCTTTAGTAATTTGCACATTTTTTTCAGCGCAGCCCCAGAACAAAGTCAGCCATTGTTTTTTTCGATCGAATCGAGAACAGCGAAAAAAAAACCATATGAAATATGTGTAAATTTTAAAAAACCATTTTTCGTTAACGAACATATTCTCAGATCTGGAAAATTTATGATTATAGTTGAGAAGTTTTTGAACGAAATTTTTTTTCGACACCCCATTTTTTTTGGAAACCCCAAAAAATTTGCTTTTACCCATAAACATCGTTTTTAGGAAACGCATTATTAAACTTCTTTTACCAAAATTTTTCATTATATAAATTTTTTTCTCTTTTTTAAAAAAATTTACGTTTAGGGTCAATAACCCAATTTTTCTCTTTCGAAGGGTTTGCTTTGACGTCCATAAAACTGCTTTCGACCTTTGGGAATTTTTTTTCGTCTTTTTATTGTGTCAACGATACCCAATGTAAATACTTTTTAAATTTTTCTTTTATATTTAAAAATTATTTTCCTTTCGTGACTTTTGAATATCAACGGAATATTAAATATCCCACACTGCTGTTAAAAGTGAACCATTCGTCAGCGATAGACGGTAAGTTTACCGATTTTTATCGAAAATTATTCAGATTTCTTGAGAAGTCTCATATTATTTACGGATTTCAAATTAAAAAACTATAATCATTTCTACTCTGTTAGTTGTTTTTCTTAATTATAGGCATTTAGTTTAAAGGTTTTTAAAATTGCATCATTGCTACTGCAATGGCTTGGAAAAATATAGTTAGTAGCAATTTAAAAATGTAACTATTAAAGATCATCTACATTTTTTTTTATTAAACCCTGTGACTTTCAATTTGTTAGTGGCTGAACTAAAAGTGATCATTTATATTTACCAAATATATAAATGATTTACCAAATAATATCCCGCATGTTTGTAGGAGATGTGCATACATAAATAAAAGTATAAAACTCACACTATTCAAAAAGTTACTCAGAACAGCCCAAAAATTGCAGATAAATCAAAAATATATGAATACAAAAATTAACATCTATGCTGATAATAAACCAATATCAATTATTTTTTTAAATTATTTTTTTGTGGGAAATATAAAGAGCACTAGATCAACAGTTTTTAAAAAATAATATTCATTATGATCTCCCCCTGCAACTGACTTCAACCTTGCAATAACATTAAATATATTTATTACTTTATTTTTAAAAACTGGAGATAGAGGTTGTGTGAATAATTTACTCAGAAAGTGTTAAAGCTTGACCATCATTGCAAGACTAAGGTCAATGCATGGGGAAATTAGAAAGGATATTATTCAATGAAATTGTTGATCTAGTAGTCAATACATTTTTAAAACAATCAAGAAAGTTTTTGACAATAATGAAAACACACTGGTAAATCATTTACCTGTACTTCAACTATATAGAAATTAGGATTTATACAAAGATCTGATTTGCTGTATCATTGTGTTTACTGTACCTTTGATTAATCAATTTTACTCAAAGCTCAGGTCCTACACAAAACTTTCAATGACATAAAATGTGCTTGTTCAATGTATGTTCATATAGAAGACATGATGCAGTATTTCATCACTAATTATCACATTTAGTTCAACCACTAACAAATTAAAAGTCACAGAAGAAGTTTACATAAAAAGAAAATGTAGATGATCTTGCAATAGTTACATTTGAAATTGCTACTAGACTATATTTTGTCACAAAGCTTCATTGCAGCTAAGCAATGAGTGCAATTTAAATGGCACAACTTTTAAACATGAAATGCCTATAATTAAGAAAGACAAGGATACTGAAATGATTCACAGGTTATTTTAATTCTGAAATCACAGTACAATAATATGAGACTTCTCAAGTAAATCTGAATAGTGTACGATAAAGATCGGGCCAATCATTATTGAAGTCTAGAGCTGACGAATGGTTCACTTTGGACAGCTAGATCTAGTGTGGGATATTTAATATTACCGTTGATACTCGATACAAAAGTCAACTGAAAGGCATAAATAATGTTTGAAATATAAAAGAAAATTAAAAATTTGTATTTAGCATTGCTGGATATCGTTGACACAAGTAAAATGACGAAAAGAATTCACGAGAAGATCGCAAACTGCAGCGGTTGTTATGGACGTCACAAGCAAACCGGCTTCGTAGCACAGAGAAATGGTAAGTCTGGTAGGTTATTGACGCCGTGCAAACGTAAATTTGCCTTTAGAAGAGAGAAAAATATTTATAGTAATGAAAATTTATGAGTAAAGAGAAGTTAATAATGCAGTTTCACGTAAATACGATGTTTATGGGTAGTACCCAAGCGAAATTTTCAAGGTTCCAAAATAATGGTAGTGACCATCGAACAAAATTTCGTTCAAAATAACTTCTACTTAACATATAATCATAGAATTGTCCAGATCTGTAGAATATGTTACAGTTACACGTAGAACAATCGGTTTTACTATATGAATGACACATATTTCATATGAAGCAATTGTTTACACGCTGTTTCATCGATTCGATCGAAAAACACAATGGCTGACTTGTGTTAAATTTATTTACCGTCACGGACTGCGCTGAAAAAAGTAGTGCAAATTACTAAAAGAGCGGTATCTCAATGCAAATATGACGCCGTGCTCTATGCACCCTGTCTTTCTTTCTCTTCTCCACTCCTGATTTGCCTCACAGCTTCAGGGTAAGAAGAGATTTCTAGCACGGGATTTTGTGTGTGCTTCATAAATAGTGTCTTTCGTCGCCTCTGTTATCTCTGATGTCCACTATTTTTCTTCGTATTATATGCCCAAAAGAACTTCATTCTTGTGACAATGTGTCTTTGTGTGCAGGTCTCTTATTAAAACTTGTTTTATTTTCTTCGCTGTCCATGACATTTTCAGTATTCTTCTGTAAATCCATATCTCTTTGGCTTCCGGCGATCTTTATTGGTTGCCTGTTCATTGTCCATGATTCGCTGCCATATATATGTATTGGTTCAATATAGCACTAAAGTACTCTTTTCTATAGTGTCATTTGTTTCCTTTTCATCAAATCTTCTTTTGCTTGCGATATTCTACGACTAATCTTTGTTGTACATCTTCCATCTGATGTTATTAATGTCAACCATTACTTGAATCTATGGACATGTTTCAGTGTTGTGTTGTTAATTTTGATATTGCATTGTGATGTTTCCCGTTTCTTAGAATAAAACACTACCTCTGTTTTCTTTAGATTCATGCTTAATCCTTTCTATACACTTTCTCTCACTATTATGTCTATCAAACCTTGTAGATCGTGTTTATTTGTTGCCATGAGAATTGTGTCTTCAATGTATCTTAGATCGTTTATGTTCTCATCGCCATCTGTTATTCCTGTCTTTTCTTCTATATTTCGCATGCAGTTTTTACTGTATAGGTTGAACAGGTGTGGTAAGAGTATGCATCCTTGCCTTGCTCCTTATTGCATCTCCTGATAGACATCACTCGCATTATTTATTCACAAGATATAGGAACGTTATGGCCAAATTGCTTTTTCGAAAAATGTGTTTTTGCATGTTAGAGACTCTTTGATCGAAACGGTATTGTATCTTGATCCATTGTTTGATCAAATTCTTCTGGTCTAAACTTCACAGTATAATGATATTTTACATTGTAAATTTACCTTGTTTCGTGTTTACGTATTTTGTATTTTATTCCTAGAAAGTTTCTGCTTGGTGCTCAATAACAGTCTAACAACGAATCGCAATTAGTTTAACTTATCCACTGCTTCGTTTTTTACTTGTCGCAACACAATAATTTTGAGGCTGAGGCATTGTTACTTCGTCATCTTAGTCTTTATGACGATTTTTACCTCGTTTGGCCGCTATGAATTCAGTCGTCGTCATGGCGTATAGTATGACGTCTCTCCCACATTTTGCTTCAAGACATGCTTTCCTTATCCATAGTGTTCCTCACCATTCAGGTGAACCTAGGAGAGAGGGCCCATCCATTAACTCCTTATTTGAGCTAACACAAACACAGCATGTTGGAAAAACGGTCAGCGGTGAAACATAGGACGCCATCCATCTCCAATACGGTCATCCTTTGAAACCAGAATTCCCACGATGAACATAAATATTCCGCATGCAGAATTTGAGAACATGAGCCGGCACAAACACTAGAATAGGACAGGATGATCCAAGAACTCCACCTCTGAAGCTCAACACGTTCACCGCCATATTTAAACCGGAAGTAAAACATTATGCTCAATTCTTTCTTCTCCATCTCACAATTTTGACTCTGTGCCATGTCGATGTCCGCCTTCACCTCACTCACACAACACATTCCTCTTGTATATATTTTCATAACAGTGTGCCATGTATATGTTCAAAATACATGATTGTGTATTATTGATTGAGTTCCATGATTGTATTATAATTCCAATTGTATCCATTATTTTGCTTTTATTTGTTTGTTCTGTGCTCGAGAAATTTGCATAATATTTCAGTATTCTTCATTAAATTTACAGCTCATTGATTTCACATATTTACTTATATGTGTGTGTCTCTGTAGCGTAGGGGTAGGGGTCGCCTGTCGAACCAAAGGTAACCGGTTCGCACACTCGTGCAGTCATTCAGATATTTTTCCAGAAATCCCTAATCTCAATATAGTTGAGATTGAGTTCCTAGTCCTATCGGAGATGGACGATAAAACGTAGGTTCCATTTTTAATTTGAGCACCTAAAAGAATCCTTGGGAGTTAAAAATCGAGAAGAGCAGGCTGAAAAGCCACTGCCAAAGGAAAATAGATTAGTTAAAGCCTAAAAATAAAATCCCTACAATATATCTTCCTCATCTTCAAAATTACATCGGGACTTTCGCCGGTGCTACGGAGTTCGTTAACTGCAGATGAGATCATTCTGTGTAAGAAAGAGATCGGAGCACACATGGTTACCAACCGAAGTGCAATGATGATGGCCCTCTCATTCAACCAATATATGTTTATGTGTACGTGTATGCATATTCTTTAGTATGTATAATAATAATGATTCCTCTCGTACCGTTATACGTTACATAGGGCCTGCAAGTACTTTCTCCATACCGCTCTATCCTGGGCAGCTTGCTTAATCTGCTCCATGGAACTGAGGCTGATATTTCTTGCCTCTCTCAGCAAAGTTCTTTAGTATGTATAATAATAATAATTCCTCTCGTACCGTTATACGTTACATAGGGCCTGCAAGTAATTTCTCTATACCGCTCTATCCTGGGCAACTCGCTCAATCTCCTCCATGGAACTGAGACCGATATTTCCTGTCTCTCTCAGCAAAGTTCGTTTCAGGGTCTCCTTAGGTCGACCTCTCTTTCTTGAACCCGTTGCATCCCACTTCAATGCCTGCTTTGATATTCGTTGATCATTTCTCCTCAAGTGTGCCCAACATATCTCCATCTTCTCTTTCTTATAACCTTTAGTATGTATGCATTTATGAATTTTAAATGAGATAAATTCACGAGAGGAAGATAAAACAGAGAACTGTATGTGTTCAATTACTAGTAACTACCGATATAAGAAAGAGACAATGTTGATATGTTGGGCATACTCTGGGAAGACATTATCAATAAGTTATAAATGTTGCATTGTATAAGGAGACAATTGACTATGAAAGAAAGGACATGCTGGGAAGACACTGAAATGAACTTTACTGAGCGAAACCAGAAATATCTAACTCAATTCTTCTTCTTCGAACGCTCCATATCGACCACTTGTTGTGATTTGTGATTTGTATGTGATCTGAGCCTGAGTGAGTGTACATTGTGCCAGTTATGCTCCTACAAGTAGGCCAGCATATCCGATTTCTGGGACTCTTTTTATTTGCTAGGGTAGCTTCCCTAGGCCCCTAACTCAGTCGCCTCTTACGACGTGCTTTGAGGGTCGCAGTGTTACTATTATTTGCTCCACTTGAGGGTCACAGGGCAACACACAGGCGGGACTAAATTCCATACCAGATATTGAACGAGTTGAGCAGGATAGAGCGGTATGAAAACATTTCTTGCAAGCCATATGTAACATATAATAGTACGAGTATATAGTGGAATGATTAAAGTCAACATTAACGATTCATTTGTCTGGAGTACAAAACTAACATGTCTGGAGATATTTGTCGACAGAACTGACGACATTGTTTACCATAGTTACGTCAATAGCTCTTAAATATAATCCTGCTATTCATGGAGTCAGACATTTCATTTCGAGTTCCGTCTCTTGTAGCTTTGAAACTATTCTGCAATATTCACTGTCTTTTGTTCCTTATTTGTTGACTCTCTCCGTCATTATGTTGTTAACTCTGGTGATTGTCACTGTCTCTGTGAGTCTCTCATTTAAGTTTCTAACTTTTACAATTGTTCCTTACTTCCTGGTCATCTTTCTATCTGTAAATTTGTAAATTTGGTGACTGTCTCTCACTACTTCTTTCTCTCTCAATCGTTGCCTATAACCAGTGTGTATGTCTCCAACTCCTTGAGTCTCTCTCTCCATCGTTGCTTATGACTAGTGTGTATGTCTCTAACTCTTTGATTTTCGTTCTCCATCGTTGCCTATAACTCTCGTGTGACTGTCTCCAACTCCTTGATTCTCTCTCTCTCCATCGTTTTATATAATTAGTGTAACTGTCTCTAACGTCTTGATTCTCTCTCTCTCTCTCTCCTCGTTTTATATAACTAGTGTGACTGTCTTTAACTCCTTTATTCTCCCTCCTTGGTTAAGTTTAAAGCTCCTATGGTTGTCCCGTTTCTCTCGTATGGTTATAGCTCGCGTGATATTTACTAACGTCTTGACCTTTTCTTTAAGATTTTGCTAGTACGCTTTATTTTCCTTCCTCAAGATCCTCTCTTAAACCAGACCTACATCTAAATGCTAGTCGTTGCACCTGTATACGGTGTGTTGTAAGGTAGTGACAAAATCTTTCCATAACCATTGGCAACTTTTAAGGTTTGGGGGTTTTTTTTATGTCCTTCTCTATATTTAGCAACCATACAAATTCTTTGCATTGAAAATATGCATGTTATATATGGTTCATAACTAACAGAGCAGTTCACCTATTAAGGTAACAATTTTGATTGCACAGGAAATGTTAAAAAAGAAATTATGATACGAATTGGCAAAGCAACATCAGCTTTTAAAAGTCTAAATAAAATATGGAACTGCAAGTTCGATATAGTATTAAAACTAAATTACGAATTTTCAATTCAAATGTTGTATCAATCCTAACATATGCCAGCGAGAGTTGGAAAATGACTAAAGATATAGAAAGCAAGTTGAATGCATTTGAAAATAGATGTCTGCGAAAAATAATGAATATAAAATGGAACGAATTCAGGAGAAGTGATGAAATCAGAGACATGTCTGGTCAACCACTAGTGACAACTGTTATAAGAAAGAGAAGATGGAGATATGTTGGACACACCTTGAGGAGAAATGATCAACACATTTACGACAAGCTCTGTAGATTACAGTGAGATTATTCTTTGCTCCCTTTCCGGACTCCTGCAACACACAGATAACCTTTGAATAACATCATTTTATCATAGTCCACATTACAAAAAATGGTTTCTAACATGTTCCTCCATCTTCTTCAGCGTCATGAGCAAGGTTTATTTTTCCTGTTGTCGTCGTTGTTTTTTATTTACTAAGGTAGCTTTCCTATGCACCTACCTCAGTCGCCTCTTACGACATGCTTTGTAGGCCACAGTGGTACAACTCTTTGCTTCAAATTCCGGCACCGGCAACACACGGGCGAAAGTATCTTTCGAATCACGATGTAGAAATAGACAGCTTTTCTATAGATAAAAAGCGGAAATTTGATCAGATTGTGTTGATGTAAATTTAGCTCTTATATTTTTATGAAACAATGTTTGACGCAGTGTGCGGAATTTTGTTAATTTTAATAAACAATCTTGGCGCACCCTACGGCAGTTAGTATGGAATGAATTAAAGTAGAAAATGCTAATACGAACGAAAGTTGCGTTAAACAAAAACTGAAAAAGAAGCAAGATGGGAGATTTAAATTAACGAAAATGGATAAGAGTTCTTAGAGTTATGACGAATTATAAAGAGAGAGTTTAAAACTGAAATAAAGATAAAGAAGATGAGATATAAATGAATGAAAATAGATAAGAATTGTTAGAGACTCATAAAGAATTATCGAAAGAAAATAAAATTAAAGAAAAACAGGATTAGAGTATATACGTTTAAAGTACAAGATATAAACTCTACCTGTGTAGGAATAGCCATGACACTAAACATAGCACTACACGCCTAGAGTTGTTGGAGATCCCTGGATCTTAAAGCAGGCCAGTTACTCCACCCCCAACGCAAAACTGGGAAAAGGGCGAAATAATCCCATACTTTCAAGGAGCTTATGAAACAAAAGCAAATTACAAGATAAGAATGTTAAGAGATGTATAAATAATGATAGAAAAAAACTTGAAAGAAAGATAAAAATGGTAAGATATAAATTCATAAAATTATTCAAGTATGGATTGATAGTTATAAAGAATGATAGAAAGAAAGTAAAATCAAAAGACAGGTAAAGCTGGTGAATTAAAAATTATTAAGGAAATTGAACTTCTTCTTCTCTTCCACCATTTACTTCTTTAAAGAGATGAGAGGAGGGGTGGGGATTGTTGTAATCTTGTGTATGCTTGTTCTAATTCATTTTGTAAGCTGTTATTCATTTTCTTAAGGCTGTTCTTGATGCCGTCGATCTATTTTTGCGTTCACTTCCTCTTGCTCTATACTCGCTATATATTTTCTGTGTGGATCTCTGTGGTAGGCGATAGAGAGCCACACAGAAAAAGTAAGGAAATTGAACATTAAGCATAAACAGTAAGAATGGTAAAGATCTATAAAGAGAAGCAAAAATGCATTACAATTTCAAGAAATATAAGAATGGTTAGATATTATAGTACGAAAAAATTGGGAAGAAATAGACAAAATAGAAATAGCAAGTTCACCATGGTCGAATATGGAACATCCTAATATTGATTTTAAATTTCACAAAGAAACATGTTGGAATTTGTTCAAGAGATTAAAGAAAACGTTTTACCTTGCTACTAATTAATAACTGGTTGGCAATTCGAGGTCTTTGTGGAAAAGTGGTTTAGCCAATTGTTATGCTCTCTGAAGGTATTTGGTTCAAATCTGGACCATATCGTTCGGTTCTGAAGTGCTTTTTCGGAGATTCAGACGGTTGTTGCTAGAGTTACGTAGTTCGTTCTTTGTGCAATATTGTTGGAAGAAGCTGTGTCATTTCTGTGGAGATGGACTGGGTCATATGTCACTTATTGACTTTGTGCAATATTGTTGAAAGAAGGTGTGTCATTTCTGTGGAGATGGACTGGGTCATATGTCACTTATTGACTTTGTGCAATATTGTTGGAAGAAGGTGTGTCATTTCTGCGGAGATGGACTGGGTCATATGTCACTTATTGACTTTTAAACACTTTTTAGTCAAGCATGTTTATACAGGGTGTTTATTAATTCGATGTGAAGTGAATGTTAAAAATATTTTAGTAATTACGACACGAATGATGGGAAAATTTTCGTCATGATATTCTGAGTTCCATAATCCTGTGTGCAGCAGTACACCAACAGGACGTTGTTATATTTCCCGATTTCCTTGCTGTAAGGAAATGGTGTTTAAAAACAGGGTATTTTTGTTGGAACATGTCTTTCTTTTAATGGTGGCAAATATACTGAAGAAGTAAGTCGTGCTGACAATATGTGCTGAAAATTCCAGACTCATGTCTGTTCAATGTCGGTGTGCCATGAATACGCTGAAGAAGACGACACAGTTGTGTTTCACTAGTTACTATTCAATCACTTGAGTGGAACCTGCAAGGCAAAAAGAAAAGGGGATATGCTAAACATACCTGAAGACTGAGATTTCCTGAGAAACTGTAGGATAATAAAATATCCTGGAAAGCTATAACGAAAACTGCCAGAGACCGGGAAAAGTGGAGAACAATTGTTGAAACTGTATGGTCCACGAGGAGCAGATAAAAAATAGTAAGTATGTAATTTTGTTTCGAAAACATTTAATTTTGTTCTTTAACATTTGTGTTAAGGTTTTTGATATCATGGAAAAAAACACCCGTCTGTAGTAATGTTTAATGCCCGCCTGCCCAGCTTGTTCGTAGCGCGTTGGACGACGGGTGGCAAACCCCTGGGAGTGCGGTTCAAATCCGCGGGCTGTCAGAAAAGCCACAGGTTCTCCAGATTGACAGTGTTCGTGGCACGGAACCGAAGGGCTACGATGTAAATGGCACCGAGCCGACAGCTGAAAACTCAAGTGCTTCTGGATCGAAAAAAAAGAAAAAAGTAATGTTTTAATTCTTAATTTTATTTTTAGTTTCTCCATCAAAATCAGAATACGAAAAGCATGGATATTCCCAGGGGTAACGTATGGATTTGAAGCATGGACATTTAACAAGACAGGGAGAAAACATATACGTGCTTTTGAATATAAGTGTTATAGAAGAGTCATCTGTATGTTATGGACAAAGAAGAGAACAAACTGATTTTATCCAAAACGAACTCAAAATCAAAGAAAACTGTCTGATGCTAAAAATAATAATGAAAAAAATTGAAGTATTTTGGACATAGGAAGAGAAACATAGGGTTGGACAAGACCATTATGAAAGGCAGCACCCAGCAGCAAAGAAAACCATTATGAAAGGCAGCACCCCAGCAAAGAGAAAACCATTATGAAAGGCAGCACCCCAGCAAAGAGAAAACCATTATGAAAGGCAGCACCCCAGCAAAGAGAAAACCATTATGAAAGGCAGCACCCCAGCAAAGAGAAAACCATTATGAAAGGCAGCACCCCAGCAAAGAGAAAAAAGAGGATGATCAAGATGGGTTCAGGGTGTAACTGATGATTTGAGCATGACGGCTGCAGAGCCGGGACATCAGGCCAATGTAAGAGAAATACCAAAGACTGTTAGGGTCGCATAGTTCTGCTTAAGACAAGCTATTTGATGGCGATAGTTTCTCAATACTAGTCAGTCTCTGATTTACCATGAGAAGTGTCTTTCTGAATTCTTTTTGCACAATCTCCGTTGTTATTAATTGCAGAATCGCCCGAGTGATTACCGGGTCCCAAATTTAGGGTGTAAAGAATAGGACCACTGTTACCTGCCACGCATGTCGTAAGAGGCATCTAAGGAGGTTTGAATGAAATCGGATGCACGTATCCTAAACATGTAGAAGTCGATGCGTTTAGGGGCCTACCAAACCAATGTGCAACGTATACACGTTCTTGGCAAAGATCAAACATATCACAGAAAGTGATTAAAATTGGTTGTAAAGAACGAACACAAAGAAGAAGAAGAATAGCAGAATCGAGACATTCACAGTTTGTTAAGTTTTCAATGTATTTATTATTTATTGTAATTTTGGGCTGTTATTTTATTGTGTCAGTTGACATATTCTTTGCTTTCTTTGTATTTAGATAAAAGATGTTGATCTTCTGATCTAAATGTCAGTACGTAATAAATCTACATACAAGCTTGGATATCAGATCGGTCAACAAGGTCCACAGAAGCGAGTGCCACGTCTTGTGTCATGAGATAACTATGTTAATATTATCTTCAATAACTTGCAAGTCTGTATCTATATCTGGGCTACTGAGTAAACAAGAATTGAATTCTTCGTAAGGAGTTAATTCTTATTTTTAATATATGTTGGCCTATACGTTCTGATATATCAAATAAATGGTTCGTCCTTAGTTTGAAAGTAGGCGTCCCTCGGCTTAAAAAGACTTTCCTCTTCCTCGAAAGCTCCATATTGACCACTTGTTAACCAATCTTTGTGAGTTGTATGTGATCCGAGCCTAAGAGAGATTGTACCTAGTGCCAGTTATGCACCTTAATGTAGGCCAGCACATCCGATTTCTGCGATGCTTTTTATTTAATAGGGCAGCTTCCCTAGGCCCGACCTCAGTCGCCTCATACGACATGCGTTCTATATCGCAGACTTACTATTTTGTGCTCCCCTTGCGAGCCACGGCAATACACGGATGTAAAAGACTTTAATCCCTTACATAACAGACCCAAAAAAAATACATACATTAGCACAATCATTTTTGTCAATTAAATAAAGGAGGTTGCACCCAAATCAGTACAAATATAATTGATAAATAAGAGACACATTTTTGAATGACGGACAAGTTTATGAATGAAAAACACATTTATAAATAAGAGACACATTTATGATAAGAGACACATTTATAAATAAGAGAAACATTTATGAATAAAAGACACATTTAGGAATAAGAGACTCATTTATAAATAGGAGACACACTCATGAATAAAAGACAGCGTATGAATAAAAGACACATGTACGAATTCGAGAGACATTTATGAATAAGAGACACACTTAGAAAAAAGAGACAGATTGTTGAAATATATTCACATTGATAATATAAAAGAATAGGAGACAGGTTAAACTGAGAACTAAACTTCATTGTCTACAAGAATTACATCCCAAAAATTGTAATTGCTATCTTCTCGTGACTGCATCAAATCATCGTGCGAAAACCTAGAGCTAGAATATGTCCCCTGAGACAAGTCGCTAGCTGAGCCATGCTATCTTTAAATGACATCCCGGCTTATGCTGAAGTCTATGAACAAATTAGATATTGATCAACTTATTCCATAACATTAGTCTTCATCTTTCTATCTCTTTCTTGCATATGTATATCAATGATTTGCATTTGTTTATATGTTTCTCATTTACTTCATATTTCCAAACTTCTTCTTTTTTGAACGTTCCATATCGATTACTTGTTAACTACTCTGTATACTAAAATCGATGTTGTATCGATCAAGATATTTAGGCAGTTTGGAGCAAGTCGAACTGGATGCCTGAGAGGCAGGGTGAGAGGTGTGTTTAACCAGCGAGTCACGGGAACCATCAGTATGCATACTCTTCAATATCTGTTGGGGAGACTGAGCACCTATGGGTCTGCCCGGAGTGCAATGACGTCAGTTTAGTAACCAATAACCACACTCTTGTGATCTCTATGTGATCTGAGTCTAATAGCGATTGTACGCTGTGTCAGTTATGCGCTTACAAGTAAGCTAGCACATCCGGTTTCTGCGACGCTTTTTATTTACTAGGCTGGCTTCCCTATGCCTTTACCTCAGTCGCCACTTACGACATGTCTTGTAGATTGCAGTGGTACTGAAATTTTTTGCCTTCCCTTTCGGTTCCCGGCACCACACAGGTGATATTTAAAAGGAATATTAGAGACACAGTTCTGCTGTTCACTTCATCTACAAAATATATCCGTATAGTACATAAAGCTCACGCAATTCCTGCGTATATAAGCTGATTCTGTCTCCCCACATTATGGTATCAGTGCCAAACCTGGACGCTGACATCAAATTCTAGAAGAAAACTAGTCACGAAAGAGATGATGTATCTGCCTGGTAACAAGAATTCTGTGGGTAACAAGATGAGAACGGTGGAGAAATGAAGATATCAGGAAAGAAAGGGGGTACAACATCAGTACTGAACTTCATCAAGAAACAACAAATTAAACGGTTTGGTCACATAAGCAGATTACCAACAGAGAGTGCACCTCAAAGAGCAATGTTGCTCCGATGTAATCGATACAAAGCAAAAGGCCAGCCACTCAAAAGGTGGACCTCAGAGATAACAGAGGCGACGAAAAACACTATTTATGAAGCGCACACAAGTGCTCCTTTTAGAAATCTCTTCTTATCCAGACACTTTTAGGCAAAAAAGGATGGATTGGAGGGAAAAAAAAGAAAGAAAAATAAGCTGATTCACCTCATATTTAAGGTGCATTTATTCACATTTGATTCAGACAGTTTTTGTAACATTATTGTTTCTTAACATAAATGAAGTTACTAGCTGTAATACCACTTTTTAGACGGTGTAGGATGGGTGGGGGAGGGGATGGGAAGTCATGTGTCTGTGGAATTAATGGCTGCATGGCTAGTGCAGTAGTTGCAAAACTGTTCAGGTAAGGATTTTTATTTATTCCACCGACAGAAAGAAACTCCTTGGTCTTATTGAGGATTGAACACGGGTTACCCGCGTGGGAGCACGCGCTCTAATCAATTAAACCAGATGATCCCACCCAGAACAGTGCGGTATATTTTCTCAGTATGACGCAAGTCTTCGAAATGCCGCCCATTAAATCTTTTTTCTTAAAAATAAACTTCAATTGTAGTTTTGATTTTGCTGCTTATACCACCCGCCCCCTTACGGACCGCCTGATGCGACCGGCTCTCAGTACCATAGCACGGAATGGTCCTGCATCCACCCATGTTCCACGGCGTACCGATTTATCGGCAAAAGGTAGAACATTTTGTGTAAGTCGTGTTCTTACTAATCGAATAGTGTATTGTTTACTGGAACCGTTGTTGTGTCTGAATCCAAGTCGATGCTTCGGGAGATTCAAAATATCAAGCTGCGGTATAAGTAGATGTCTTTTGGTGGTTCTAACACTAGATGCTTACGTGAATCTACTGTCCTGGGCATGAGGGTGTTTGTGGCAACGATAGAGTGGATAGGTTTGCACCAACATCATTAATCCTCCGGGGTTTGAGAACGGATATGAGAAATTTTCTCCGTTCTCTTTTCGACCACCTGTTGGATGAAGACACTAAATTTTATATTGAATCTATCCGGAAATTTATAGAGTTTGGTATTACACGTTTTACGAGTAGAACTAGATGTCTGAGAAGCAGAGCAAGAAGTATGGTTAACCGGCAAGCTACGGAAATCCCTCAGTATGGATACTCTTTATCTTGTGCTGGTTGAGACGGAGCACATGTATGTCTGCAAGGAGTGATATGACGTCGGCTCAGTAACCCATGACCAAACTCTCACCAGCCTCCTTGGGGAGGTTGGATGTAGACCATGCATCAATTTCATCTAAAAACACAATTAAATGGCTAGACCACCTAGAATGACATTTGTTTTTCTCATCCAGAAGCACTTGCGCTTTCAGCTCTTCGGCTCGGTGCCATGGACATCGTAATCCATCGGTTCTGTGCAAGGAACACCGTAAATCTGGAGAATATGTGGCTTTACTTCCAGCCTACAGAATTGAACCGCACTAACAGGAGCTTGTCCCCGATGTCCAACGCGATACGAACACGCTGGGCAGGCGAGCAGAACAACATTTCAAGAACTACCTTGTCTAGAAGAGATGTAAAAAAAAAAAGACAATGAGGATAGATTTGATATATCCTGATGATGTAAACAGAAAGACGCCCAAGACATGCATTGTATTGGACACCACATGGACAGCGGGAAAATAGTGTCCTTTATGTATATGAAGATACACTTTTGAATCAGAGCACAATGTCATGCATAAGACTAGGTTTAACTACGTGGCACCAGAGATGAGTTCCAGACAACAGTAGACTTCATCATAAGAACGCGTCTAACAGTATAATCATCAAAATAGCGATCTCAAAGGAGAAAAAGAAAAGTAGACAAAAGAAACGTGTTGGAATTGAGTGAACATTTTTGGTCTTTCCTATATGCACTCATGCGTACATATTGATAAATTCATTGATCAGGAAGTTGGAGGCTAGTTCAGTGTGCAGGCAATGGGCTGAATCACACTATAAACGTCAACATTTGGCAGAATTATATTCATATTTGTTCCTGAGAACATGGGTGTCGATCGAAATGAGAGAGCAGAGAGGCTGGCTTGCTATGGTACCATATCGTGGGAGATGTGAGGGAAGGAGGGATGCTGTTAACCATATCATCCATCTTGTGCCGTTGTCGATGCAAAAAGAAGACATAACCCTGTATTTTCCAATATACTTCAGGGTATGACAAAGAGTTTCTGCTTTCCAAGTTGTCATATTGGAAGGAGGGGGAAGGAGGTGTCTGTGTGACGCGCCAGCTTCATTCCCACGTGAATAGTTGAAATAGTCTTCCACTATCCCTAATTTCAATGCAGGTGAGATTGTGTTCCGAGTCCTATCAGACATGAATGATTAACGGTAGGTCCCGTGTTCATGTATAGCACGTAAAAGTACCATTGGCAATTAAAAATAGATAAAAGTAGTCTGCAAATCCTTTGTGTGGGTAAATTATCATTGCAAAGAGTCAAAAATAATTCCTATAAATAGTTTCACCATTTTTATACTTACATCTGGGAATATCGCCGACACTAAGCTCTAGGATGTCCTTAAGATCTTCTTGTATAAGAAAGAGATCAAAGCACACATGGTTATTCACCAAAGTGCAATGGTTATATCAATCAATTACTCACTTTATCGTAACCAACTATATGTTGTATCCAACTGAGATGAACTCAACTTTGCTCCGATATTCTAATCATCTACATCTAATCAAATATTCTCAATTTATGTGTATTTAATAACACTTATCTGCTTAGCGCTAATATTTTGGCGTATTTAACGCCTATCTGATATTTAACGCTAACTTTGTTCCAGTTCTCTGGATGCTGTCATCTTATTGCGCCTGAGATGTCCATACATTTATCCAGATAATCCCCAGTATAATCTGCAACGTGTCTTACTTATGAACATGTTCTTCATAAATATATTAAGATTCATCAAAAATAGCTAGGAATGTAATATTTAAAAACTAGTGGGCGGTCCAATTTTGTTTTTCTATCGGATGTATATAGCTACAAAAAAAGAGAGATTAAAAAAGTAGAAATTAATTATATAGAACCGAGATAGAGCAAGAGAGAAAAAGAGTGAGACAGAAAGAGATAGACCAGATAGAGAAGAGAGAGAGAAATAGAAAAAATAGAGAGAAACGAGAAAGATAAACAAAATGAGAGAATGAAGAAAGAGCTATGGAGAGACCTTAGAAAGTTGAGATAACGAGAGAGAGAGAGTGAGAGAGAACGAAAGAAAGAACAGAAAGATAGCACAGAAAGACAGAGAAATTTAATTGGTACTTTCTGAGCCCAAGATAAACAGTTCAACATTCTTTCAACTTAGATAGGCTTTTAAAAAGTCCCACTTGCTTAACGCAATGTCACTTGTAACATAGGAAATGCTACTATAAACTCATATACCAAAAGACGAGACATCAAAACCTGAATTTAGGTAGGTTTACAGTAGTTTCACAAATAAGGATAAATTGATCTCTCAGCCGAAATGACTGCATCAATTAAATTGTAGATAAATATACATTAAACGAGTAATTAGGATCACTGGAAAAAAAACAATTAACCGAACACAAGATTTGAACCACAAACCTTAATTTCTTACAACATTCATTGCCTATCCCTGCTGAAACCGTTTGTCACACTACAACTAGCTAGCTTTATAAAATACAGGCTTCACTTAGTCGTTTTTCTAAACAGCGCCGTGTACAGAACACAGAAAATCAGGTAATACGATAGAACAGTACTTAAACAAAGACGTGCGTAACGCTTTTATATATTTGAATAGAGAGCACCTCATAGAACGGCACGAAATGATGGAAGTATTGATAGCGAAATCAGCAATCGTTGTACAAAGCTAACCAGGTACTAGGACAGTTAACACCACTGTTAACACATAAGGAGATACCGCTAAAAACTACAGCAAATCTCATAAGAACGATTTTCTGGCCAACACTATGTTACCAGTGTCAAACATGATCAATAACAACAGCTAATGAGTGCAAAATCATAAGAACAGAGATGAGACGTCTGAGAAGAGCTGCAGGTGTGACAATAAGAGACAAAATTAGAAATGAAGAAATCAGAAGAAGACTGGATGTGAACCCAGTCATGCAATTCATAAAAGAACGACAGATTAAATGGTTTGGACACCTGACAAGAATGCCCTGGTATCGCCTACCACAGAGAGCCACATAGAAAAAGTATAATGAGTACAAAGCAAGAGGAAGACCACGCAAAAGATGGAGCGACGGCATCAAGAACAGCCTTACAAGAATTAATATCAGCTTATAAAGTGCCTTAAAACCAGCACACACAAGATCACTACGCCCCTTCCCTCCCACCCACCCACCCCCAAACACTTCTATATAAAGAAGTATGTTCGTTTGCTTGATAAAGGCCTTGTTGGTCGAAACGTTGCTGTATTTTGTCATTGTTTTTGTAATTTGTAAAACTACAGTACTTTGTAATTACGTGTTTGCCAATCAAATAGTTTTACTGCAGTTCCATATATATATACTGTATATAAAGAAGTAAATGGTGGAAGAAAAGAAGAAGATATAGAGCACGTAGATAGGGTTCTTAGAACTACCTATTCACTTGTTACAGATATACTGGAAGCTATCTATGAATGTTGTATGCGTGTATTTTTTTTGTGTATACCAGTGTGTAAGTATGCTATTATTTCGTCTCTTATATACAATACCAAAAAAGCTTATCGCATGTTATGTTATGTTATGCGATCGACGTCATGGCACATTGGATATTCCTATTCGTGCTCTGTCCTCAGCTGCAGCAGCAATCCCAAAGTCCATTTGCTCATGAGAAGTTGATTACTACATCTTCTCTCTCTCTCTATCACTGTCTGGCATGTACTAACTTTATGCCTAATTCTCGAACTCGTTCCAGTGTCAGAGACTTGCCCATGTGACATAATTGAGAGATTACCGCATTAATGATATCGGCTCTGTCCAAACTTCTCCCCGCTTGAGTCGGGGCATTGTTTGCAAGAAAGTCAACACGTTCGTTACCATACGCTACATCATGTCCAGGTGTGTACAGCCAAGTAATTTTCTTGAGATGTGATCTCCGAATGCTGTCCACCCATTCCACATACAGACTTCCAGATTCAATCCTTTGAAGCATATTCATCGAGTCTGAAAGCTCATCGCGTGTGTTTATGCAAGCACTGTTCTATCGAACCTGATCTGGCTTTCTGTGTTCCGTTATTGACGCTGTTTTAATGTATATGTCTGTGACAGAAAAGCCATAGGTTCTCCAGATTTACGGTGTTCGTGGCACCGAACCGAAGGGTTACGTTGTCCATGATACCGAGCCGAAGAGCTGTAAGCTCAAGTGCTTCTGATCGAAAAAAAGGAAAATATGCAATAGTTTAGTGTAATTTACTCGTCGTATCATCATTACTGCATATCGAACCATTTAGTTCATAAGTGCTCCGATCTCCTCCTCATTATAGCTCTCAGCGAGTGACAAATAACGACACCAGTTCTCTGTTGGTTTACTATTGTTTTTTACTTTCAGTATAGCGATCTTGTCTAACCACACTTTATTTGACTTGGTATTCTTTCTGTCTTTCTCAATTGTACCAACTCACTATTACTGAATCGCTTTAGATATCTCTTCTCCCTTGGGAATATCTTTGCGTCCGGTTATTGCTTTTATTTAAGAGCACATTGCTCTACGTGACTGTTCATTTCTGTGTGACACCTTTACTTTTGTTTCCTGTGAAGCTAAGACTGATTTGTACGCCTAGAATCTTCACCAACTTTTCTTGTTACACCTGCTTCTCAGCACTACTCTGTTTACAGTTTTTTATCGTTTTAGTCACCAGTTTGCAGGGAACTACTGTGTGAGACAGATTGTTTAACATGTGCTCTGTTTCATGTGACCTGTTTCAGTCTATAGCCTGTTTGAGTTTCTGCTCTGTTTAAATTCATACCATGTTTTATAGTAATTACCTATTCTACAGTCTCCTGTTTCAGCCTACCTGTTTACAGCTCCCCACCTGTGTTCAGTCTACCTGTTTCCTGCTAAACTGTTTTAGCCCTAGCTCTTCAGTCAACCTGTTTCAGTCTACCTGTGAATATTTCCATAACATACAATTTACTATACAGGTTATTATATTTGAACACAATATTCGTTTTAAAAATAAATTAATAAAAATGTGCAAATGATACAGATAGTTACCGGATCACAACTTGGAATATCGATTAATTAATATGGAGATTAAGTGCAGTGAATGCAAGGGTTCTTTCCATAAAAATCATTTTGAATTAGTTTTTATCCTCTTGAATAAAATGTGTTTGCCAAAAATTGGTTTTTATTTTTATTTATTGTGTTTTTATTTTTAAAATAAATTCTTTATTTTTTATGTCCTTACAAATACTTGTGAAATTTGATTTGTACACACATTGTATCTGCCTTCTTATTAAATATGTTACCAACAATTGAGTAGAAACAACATGACTGTATACAGAGTACCATCATATTTGTACGGTCGTTTTCAGCTATCTACCTCTTCTTCTTCGATCGCTCCATATCGACCACTAAATAACAACTCTGTGTGATTTATATGTGATCTGAGCCTAAGATCGATTGTGCGTTGCGCCAGTTATGCGCCTACAAGTAGACCAGCACTTCTGCGTTGCATTTTATTTACTAGGACAGCTTTTCTAGGTCCTACTTCAGTCGCCTCTTACGACATGCTTTGTAGGTCGCAGTGGTACTATTCTTTGCTTCCTTGTGGGCCCCGGCACTACACGGGTGAATCAGCTCGCTAAAAGGGTAGAAAAACAAAGAATTGACTTTATTACACCAGGTTTTACACCATATGGTTCGGTTCTCTCTCCACAGAAATGGCACTACATCTGTCAAGAGTTTTTCACAAACTCCGCATCTCCGGAAAAAATCCTAGTCAACTCCGTAAAAAAAAGTTCACTCGATAACAGAATGGCGCGATCCTGATTCGAACTTAGGACCTACGGAATGCAAGACTACCGCGTAACTCTAGGAATACACCAAACCATACGCATAGTACCAATTTTCCAAGTCATCTCAAGTGAAAAATATTTTTATTAAAAGTATTCACAAGATCCATATGATACATTTTGCGCATAATTTTTTACCGAGTAAACTGGTAAATTTGCATCATTAAGATTTACACTTTGCACACTGTGAGACATGAAGGGTCGCCTTGCGTTTCATGAACTATTGTTGTAAAAACAAGCGCGTAAAGACGAGGATTTTAGTATGCGTATACTAAGAGTTAACTAGGCCTACTTATTCACAAAGATACCATCTTCAGCTGTCTGTAAGCTTTCAGCAGCAGTGCACTAGCAAATTAGCTCTAGCGAAGATATCAAATTTGCACAGATATCAATTTCATTTTTTTTTCTGACTCCCAGAAAAGCATTGGGAAGTAAAGCCGACCGGCGGAATACTCATCACATCCCTATTTATGCAGATCATCATCAAGTAGCGATTCCCTTCCGGAATTTGGATCCCATGACATCAGTCCTGAAAATTATCTATTCTTTGCTAGTTGGCAGGCGTCAGCTACAGTCACTCTCAGTTCGACAATAACATCTAGCACCCGTTGTCTATGCAGATGTAGATTCAGATGTTCAATATAGGCCCAACACCTTATTCTCAATATATCTCATGGTATGAAAACGGGTTCCTAAATTTGTGTTTTCTACTTCACTTTGCTTTATATTATATAAAATTAGAAGAAAACTAAAGTAAACTTGCTTCCTGAATATTGTTAGAACAAAGTGATTGTAACTATTCATTATATTTCACTTTTACTTCCCTTTCAGCGTCTGTGGCCCTCGCTTAACCACGGCTTTGAAAAGATGTTAAAAGATCAGTACACAAAGGAGACAATGGAGGCATGGAGACGATTATACAACTACATCAGTTTCCAGATGAAGAAAGGCATGCAAGATCCAGATGGCAAGTTACTGGACGATGATGGAACTTCGTGATAGAAAGGTCAACTTTCATTCATGAGGGTCAAGATCAAAATATTGATAACATTGTAAAAAAAACCTGTTGAGCACCTGTAAACAAATTATTCCTTTCTGTACAAAGCAACAAATATAATATTGTTTCTGCAACTGTTTTTTTTAACCAAATAACGGGTTTTTGTGGTAGTTTAAAAAAACATCTAACAGAAATTGTATTTGGTTTTTTAAAAAAATAAAAGCGTAAGGACAGATTGCGTGAAAAATCGCAATAATTTTTTAGAAATAGTTTCATATATGTTACTTCCGTCATAGTCAGTTTTTTTTTAAACTTCTTTAGCACGTGATATAATCGTTATATTATCTGGTGCAGTACGTTTATTTATAACTTATATCAAATATCAAAAAAGGCCCGTAGCTAAAGCGGAAGAAATACAAATTAGAGTAAGTTAAATGAGATGTTTGACA
The DNA here is from genome assembly GCA_020796225.1 of Arion vulgaris. Taxonomy (NCBI): domain Eukaryota; kingdom Metazoa; phylum Mollusca; class Gastropoda; order Stylommatophora; family Arionidae; genus Arion; species Arion vulgaris. The sequence continues at coordinate 25,603,762 of CM036754.1, read as the reverse complement.
AACGCTATCAAAATTACCAGAATATTTAGAATGACAAACATAAACATCAGACAAGTTTGAGAAAACATATTTGTTTAAAATAAGTTGAGATAGAGGAGATAAAATAGCTTTACCGCATAATGAGAATCAGGACCGTGCGGTATCTTGTCTCAGCATGATGCAAGTCTTCGAACAGGCGCACCTTAACTCTTTTTTCTTTAAAATAACCTTCAGTTATAATTGTGATATTGCTACTTGTGTCGCACCCATTACGGTTCCGCCTGATGCGGCCGCCTCTCTGTATCATAGTACAACACGGCCCTGATGAGAATAAAGATCGGTAAACTAAATCTTTGCGTCTGGAACAACAGAAGATCTGATCTGATAGTGCTAGGGAGATGAATAGGCAAATGGATATAGAACATCAAAGAAATCCTGCAACAACTAGGTCTCACAACAAATTATTCAATGGATTGAAATCAGCAACGAGACCTTCAAACATCTCAACAACAAAAATATCAAACTATTTTTCACGACATTAAGGGGTCAAACAAGTGGGACAGAGATAGTGAAATTCAGTTTAGATGCGTATCTACTGCGCAGGTAATGTGGGGACTATGGTAAAGGAGATAGCTGAGGTCAAAGACTCCGGTAGATTGAAGATTAGATATGAGCGAAGGAAACATCTGTAGATCAATTAATTTTTTTCCATAAATCCTATAATTGTTATTGGAGATACCAAGTCCTGGCTTTATTTAATACTAAAGTGTGCCAATTTTGAGGAGAGCGATCATGCTATACGGGTAAAACTCGGTGCAAATAAGTCAATCTTTCATCTTTATACCCTTCAGATCAATCAATGATCGTACACAAAACTGGACGGCAGGCAAACCAAGTAGTCCAAAAAGACAGGTAATCTTGGCTAATGACGCTCAACAACCCGGGAGGGTTTCGTCTAAGGGTCGCTACCCTAAAAGAAAATAGCAACCTGCTGCGTTGCAGGTAGGCCTGGGACAACCAAGGGCTGACGGAGAGCAAACCCAGTAAACGCTGGCTGAAACCGGACACGTCACTGAAGGTTAAGTACTAGAGCTGCAAATGGCGCTGAACGATGTGACGTAAAAGTACGTTCTTGGCAAAGACTGTTTATATATCACAATAAGAATGATAAAAATAGCCAAAAAGAACAATCGCGAGAGAGATGGATCAATCAATGATTGTTTACTGGAATATAACACTGCAAATGAGAAACCAACAGCCTTGAGATTGCAGGTATTTGTAATCTTTCTCTCTCTCTCTCTCTCGATCACCCTTAGACTAATGTACTAGATTTCCCCATCAATCTCATTCATGGGGAAATCTGATTCATGCTTCCTTTAGCATGGGTTGGTTTCGTCACATCTTCAGCGTCATTTGAAGCTCTGATGCGTATCCTTCTGCGATGTGTCCGGTTTTAGCCAGCGTTTGCCGGGTTCGCTCTCCGTCAGCCTCTGGCTGTCCCCAGCCGACCTGCAAGGCAGCAGGTAGTATTTGTAATCAAGCTCAGAACGATCTGGAATGGTTGAGAGAAAGAAAGTATTAGTCGCACATATAACCAGCGTACAACGGGGACAATCAATATACTTACTCTGCGCTAAAACATAAATCTGCTTTTGAATATAAGTGTTACAGAAAAGTCCTCCTTATAACACGGACAGAAATGAGAACTAGATATATTCAAAAATAACTCAAAATCTCAGAAAACTGGCTTATGCTAAGAAAGAGAACTTTGAAATATGTTGGACATATGAAGAGACACGAATGGTTGGAGAAGAACATTGAGGAAGGAGGAATCCAGACAACGAGGAGAAGAGGAAGACCCCGGATAAGATGGATTTATGACACAACTTGATCACGGATGCAGAGGCGGGACATCTATAAGAAAGAGAAATCTCGAAGGTCTATTAGGTTGGCAAAGTTCAGCTCAGGACAGGACAAACTATTTGATGATGACCCTACACTATCTGTTGAAAGAGAAAGATCACATGTGGGCCTGCCCTTTCTGAGAGGATAACGGTTCTTGAATCAAATAAACTGTCAGAGAAACAAAAACAGAAATGCTTGCACCCGAAAGACCTATCAATAATTTCCTGTACAGCAAAATTATTATAGTTTTTTTTTTTTTGTGTAAGGGATTAAGCCTCTATATGGCCGAGGCACGCCTCTTTCAACCTAAGACAGGTGTATTTTTTGGTTATGTCAGGTTTATTATTATGTATTATATTTGTATCTATTTATTTGAAAACGCTGGTCTGTGTGACCTAACTAAACAAAACACTATTATCTTGTTGTGCTCTATTTTAGAATATATACGTGACATATTTGCATGACATATGTACATGACATATGTGCATGACATATTAATGTGTTCTGTTTAATAAATATCATCTTCATTAACTCTGAGTATACGCACACTATAGAGTTTCAATAACATAGTGAAATGTGTACTTGCTTCATAGGCTACTAGTGGCTAAGAGGGTTTCAGTATCGTAGATGTTAGGTGTTCACTTCTCGTGCTAAATGTAACCGGTTTGCTCCCTCGTTCAGCAATCCGAATATTTTGCCAGAGATTTCTGATCTCAGTGTAGGTGAGATCGAGTTTCTAGTCCTATCGGAGACGGATGATAAAACGTAGGTCTCGTGTTCAATTTGAGCACATAAAAGAACGATGGCAGTTCAAAATCGAGAAGAACAGGCCCAGGCAAAGTTCATTAGGAAAGAAGATTAAAATTAAAATTTATAGGAAATATCTTCATCATCTTCAAACTTATATCGGCGATGCTCCTCGATACTTTGGAGGTTGTGCACGACCAATGAGATCTTCCTGTGTGAGAAAGAGATCGGAGCACACATGGTTACTCACTGAAGTTCAATGATGATGGTCCTATCAATCAATCACAGACGTCGTAGCTTCGTTCTTAGTCTCGTGTCCGTAGTTAAATTTCACAATTTAACTAGGATTCACAGTTTAAACAAGCCCTAATTTTATACCATAGAAACACTAGGAAGTAAAGTAAGATAATGTTTATTGTTTTATTTTGTGATGTGGATTGTGGGGAAATTGATGCTGCCTGAAAGGTTTGTCATGAGACTTGTTGTATTGTATAAGTTAACATGTGGTCTATCCAAAGGGTTAAACGATTACTTTTCCCTTAGTATTACATCCTTTTAGTGCTTTGCTGCTTCATAGCTTGTTATTTTTCCAGATAACTTGCAATTTTTTCTGTGATCTTTCACACGTTGACTTCTTCATCTTTTTTTTTGTTCATTAATTATTCCTGTTGTTACAAATTTCTTATTTACTAATACGTCTTGATTATCTGTAGCTATAGCTGGTTTTGATAATCTGGTGTTCGACAGTGTGGTGCGGGGGCCCGCAAGGGAAGCAAAGAATACTACCACTGCAACCTACAAGGCATGTCGTAAGACGCGACTGATGTAGAACCTAGGGACGCTACCCTAGTAAATAAAAAGCATCGCAGAAATCGGATGTGCTGGCCTACTTGTAGGTGCATAACTATCACAATATACAATCGCTCTTAGGCTCAGATACATACAAAACACACAGAGTGGTTAAGAAGTGGTCGATATGGAGCTTTTGCAGAAGAAGAAGAATTTACTAATAACACTTGCTTGTCTGTTGCTCCAGCTGGTTTTGTAATATGGTAACGTTTTCTTACAATATGTGGGTATTTGATTTCTTACAGTCTTTGTCATATATACAAAACCTTGCTTGCGGGATTCCTGTATCTGAATTCCTGCGAAAATCTTTCAAATCATGTTGAAGGCTGTGTTACCTGAAGAACGTCATGGGTGTCAAAATAGTTACTAGATCGTGCAAAATTAATAAAGAAAATAATATTTTATTCTACGGCTGCAATGTAATAAGGAAAGAGTTGTCAAACTAGTATTCCCTGATCCCTGAATCATTTGAGTAGCCAAGATAAAAAGATACGCTCAGAGAAAGAACTAAGCAGATACCAGTGAAAGAGCTAAGGAAGAAAAGCTATCGATGGTTAGAACACACATTGAGTAGACCGACCAGAAGCATTGCAAGACAGGCACTGTTTTGGAACCCGCAAGAAAAGCGCAGTAGAGGATACCTAGACATACCTGGAGAAGAGAGCTGGAGGCTGAAATTAAAATGATAGGTAAAACATGGAAATAATACCAAGGAATGGCAGGAGAGAAGAAGAGCTGGAAGAAGTTTGTTGAAGACATGTACTTCGTTAGGAGTTGAAAGGTGAAGAAGAAGAAGTAAGTTTGTTGTTTTAACGATTGTGTTCCGCAGATTCGTTACCTCTGGACGTACTCATATTGCAATACATACTAGCCAGTACAAACTAGCAAGTACACTAAATTGTCATTTATCTTAAAATACAGCAAGCGATTCTTTTGGCTCACAATAGTGAATGGGTTAATTTCATGAAAAGAAAATAAATGTGCTGAAATGTGTTAAAAATTAAAGAAATATATATCAACAAATTATGATTGTTACAACTTACAATACTTCGTTGCTATCACAATAGTTTTTCATGTGTTTTTTACTACTACTGTTATTTTATAATTGTTGTTGTTGTATTGTCTAGAGATAAATATTGACATCTTCACAAAAGTTAAATATTTCATAAATCAATCATAAATCAATAATCATGTCTTCAGTTTTTTTTAATCGATTTCTCAATTAAGTTAGTGTTTTATCACTGATTTTAGCTTGAAAAATCTTGAATGCGTGTTAAAAGTATTATGTGTGGGTGTGAAGAAGTGGGTAAGAAAGAGAGATAATGAAAAGCATGTGTGTGTGTGATTCGTTGGTATGTACGTGTGCGGAAGGTGTGGGTTGGCTGGGCGTGTATGGGTGTGTTTGCGAGCGTGTGTGTGTGTGTGTGCTTGCGTGCGTGTTTTGGGGAGTAGTAGGTATGAGAGGGTAGTTTTGTGTATGTACAGATGCAAAATAGAGTGAAGGACAGGCCAGAAAATCAATACAACATCCGTCAGTTGTAAATATTTCCAGTCCATATTGTTCAAGTCTTTCAAACCTAAATCGGGTAATGAAGAACTGCTTACAAAGTGTCAACGAAAGAATATGAACACTATCATTTATAAATTCGCTGAGAATGATTGAAAATGTGTGACGAACGGTGACTAATTCTGTTCCTAAAACTTCACTGAGATGGATACCAGAGGGTAAAGGAAAACGTGAAAGACCCAAAACCAGGTAGACAAGATTAGTGTGCCGAGAGCTGAACAAAATTTAATCACAATTAAAAACAATAGAATGGGCAACCAAGAACAGAGAAGAATGGTATGCATACGAGGCTGCTCTATCCTTCAACAGCGTCACATGATAGATACAAAGAGAGAGAGAGAGAGAGAGAGACTGTGGTATGTATTTTCATTAATCTGTTCGAGACGCTTCTGTTGAAACATGTGTGCATCTCTCCATGAACTAGTAGTTTTCTCTCTGTTTTGCTTTCCAGTGATCTGTACTAGAAGGTGAGTCATTAGCAGAGTTTGGACAACCGGGCAATTCTGGTACAACCAACCAACTTGAATCTTTGTGTTTTGGCTTTACCCTACAAAGACGGTTATTTGACGCGATTACCGTAACTACTATCTCGGCTATGCCAATATCGATCTCTAAGCCAGGAGTATATTGTAACTCTTGAGTTTCTGCTCATCTAATGGACCACATAATGGGTCTCATGCCACTTGCAATTACGCTTACACTACTACCTAATCTAATGAGAAGCTCCCCTCCTACCACTACCCACGTAGCTAGACTACAAGACAGCAATGTTTCCATGGCCACGACGTGCAGGTGGAGTAGTCTCTTGGTTAGTGCCAGCATACTAACTCTTGCAACTTCTTTCCCCTTATTTCATTGTACCTATGGCTCTACTTAATGTCTATTACACAAGCAATGCAAAGTTGTCTAAAAGACAGCAACATGTTTCCAGGAAGACGACGTGCAGGTGGAGTAGTCTCTTGGTCAGTGCCAGCTCACTGACTCTTGCACTTCCTTTCCTCTTATTTCATTGTGCCTATAGCTCCGCTTATATGTCCCTTACACAAGAAACGCAAAATTATCCAAACACAGGAGAGACAAAGCTGTCTGTTACATAGGCAGCGTGAACATATCTCTTAAACAGGCAACTATTTTTCCAAGTTATACTGCAGTCTCCACCCTTTTTCGATAAACAGGCAACGCAAAGTTGTCCGTTACACAGACAACACTTATTTCTATTACATTCACAACGTAAAGATTCAGTTAACTCCTAAATCCGCTCCGGATTATAGAAAAAAAACATTACACGAAAGAAAAGAAATAAACTTTTGTCATTTCTGTATTTATATTTAAATCCTGATTTTGTTTTTGTTTCTTCTCTTGTTATATAAAAATTAATCCTTTAATTAACACCACTGACTACCGGCAGTATTGATGAAGAAAAAAGTGATATTTACAGAAGTACTTAAAATAGGATTTGAATGAAAAATAGCATTAATATGACATAGTTCTCACATCTTTAGCGGGGATTAGCTCTGGAAAGCTACATAAAAGAGAACAAACATGTTACTTGTTATGTTATTCACAAAAACAGAACGTGAGATTTGAAATTGTATTCATAATTTAAACGTGATTATGTTATTTATTGATTCGGACTAGCTGTTGAGGTTTGGAGATAATTGGATACAACTAAATCTCGTAAAATTTATGCCAGAAACTTCTTCAAACTGTTGTACAAATATTTTGGACATTGACATGCAAACATACGTTTGGACAGACTATTCTATAGAATATTCTCAATCTTGGTTTAGTTTTGAGCAAGAAAGTTCTTAGAAATATTAAAAGAAATGCATTTTAAATTTTCAAAATAAATATTTTGGCCTGCAAACGAAACAGGATAGCGTTGAAAACGTTACTGAAAGAGGAGATTGTGAGCAAGATGAAAGATAAAACTGAGTCGAAAAAAGAGGGTATCTGTGACTAAGTAGTTAAGTCTTGCGTTTCAAAGGTAGTGGGTTCTAATCTGGAAGACGCCGCTCTGTTCATGAGTGCATTTTTCCAAATATCCCTAGGATTTTTCTGGAGCTATGGAGTTCATGCTTTGTGCAGTACTCTCAGCAGATGGTGCTCAATTTCTGCAGAGATGGACCAAGACATATGGGGTAAATCTTAATGCAGTCAATCCTTTGGAGAATAAGAAGAAAGAAGAAGATAGCAAGACAAAGATATAGGTACAACTGTGAAGAAAATATGTAGAGGAAGAAAGAAGAAGATAGCAAGACAAAGATATAGGTACAACTGTGAAGAAAATATGTAGAGGAAGAAAGAAGAAGATAGGAAGACAAAGATATAGGTACAACTGTGAAGAAAATATGTAGAGGAAGAAAGAAGAAGATAGCAAGACAAAGATATAAGTACAACTGTGAAGAAAATATGTAGAGGAAGAAAGAAGAAGATAGCAAGACAAAGATATAAGTACAACTGTGAAGAAAATATGTAGAGGAAGAAAGAAGAAGATAGCAAGACAAAGATATAAGTACAACTGTGAAGAAAATAGGTAGAGGAAGAAAGAAGAAGATAGCAAGACAAAGATATAAGTACAACTGTGAAGAAAATATGTAGAGGAAGAAAGAAGAAGATAACAAGACAAAGATATAGGTACAACTGTGAAGAAAATATGTAGAGGAAGAAAGAAGAAGATAACAAGACAAAGATATAAGTACAACTGTGAAGAAAATATGTAGAGGAAGAAAGAAGAAGATAGCAAGACAAAGATATAAGTACAACTGTGAAGAAAATATGTAGAGGAAGAAAGAAGAAGATAGCAAGACAAAGATATAAGTACAACTGTGAAGAAAATATGTAGAGGAAGAAAGAAGAAGATAGAAGACAAAGATATAAGTACAACTGTGAAGAAAATATGTAGAGGAAGAAAGAAGAAGATAGCAAGACAAAGATATAGGTACAACTGTGAAGAAAATAGTAGAGGAAGAAGAAGAAGATAACAAGACAAAGATATTGTTCAACATGTGAAGAAAATGGTATGAGACGAAATGTTAAGTTAAATAGTCAACGATAAAATATCGATGTATTAACTATGAAGAAAATTTAGTATCAGAGGAAGAAAGAAGAAGATAGCAAGACAAAGATATAAGTACAACTGTGAAGAAAATATGTAGAGGAAGAAAGAAGAAGATAACAAGACAAAGATATAAGTACAACTGTGAAGAAAATAGGTAGAGGAAGAAAGAAGAAGATAGCAAGACAAAGATATAAGTACAACTGTGAAGAAAATAGGTAGAGGAAGAAAGAAGAAGATAGCAAGACAAAGATATAAGTACAACTGTGAAGAAAATAGGTAGAGGAAGAGGAAGGTATATTTAAAAATGTGACAAAATATTTTTTTCAACATGTATGTTCGAATGTGACAAAGTGGTATGAGACCGCAAATGTTTGAGAACCTTTACATCAGTCGTTCGGTTCGATACGGTGATGGAACTTTAACTTATCTGATGTATTAACTATGTAGAGAATATTATTATATCCTACATTCGAAGCGGTGATATTACTTGGTCTTATTTTATATAACATAGATGTAAGAAATTTAGATCACTAATTAAGATCAAAATAAAAATGATTAATAGTGAGTAATTTACTTCCTTGCATCGAGTTTTCTCATATGGCTCGCTTCGTTTCGTAGAAATGACACTCCGCCTGCAGAGACTATTGCACAAGCCACGTAGATCGAGCAACAACGCAAGGAATCTGCGGAACAAAACGTTCTCTGGTAAACCGAACGAGGCGGTCCGGATTCGAACCGACGATGTTCAGAAAGCAATGAAAACGGCTCTGCCACAGATACCTCTTTACCAGTAAGCATTAACCGAAAATAGTGTTATTATTTCTAATAATATCATCATCATCCTGTTGACACCTCATCGAATGTTTAATGCAATGTATCTCCAACCTATTATTTTCCTTGTCTATGGTACACTCTGATTTGGTGTTGTCTGTACATCTCTTTCATATTCCCCTCCTAATTATATCTGTCTTCAGCTGTTTTCGTGTCCATAACTGTTCTTTTCCATATGGTCTCCCATAGTATTTCGTATCATATCTCTCAAAGTCTGTGACGCTCCTGTCACTTAGGGAAGCAAGAACTACATATCATACTTCTCTTTTCTTGGCTGTCCTATGTATTGCATTCCATCTATGATTCCTTTCTTTCACTTCTTGTTCAACTGTTCGCCTCCAGGTCATTTTGGGTCTTCCACGTTTTCGTTTACCCTCTAGTGTCCATCTCAGTACAGATTTCGTGACAGTTAGTCTCCATGCGTGTCATATGTCCGATCCATCTCCAGCGTCTCTTTGTGATAATGATTCTCATATTCTCTTGTTGACACTGTGCAAGCAGTTCTTGGTTAGATAGTAGCTAGCCAGAACGTACGTAAGATCTTTCACGTACCAGTTGTATGGAAGGTGAAGAGTTTGGAGATATCTTGTTCTATCATTCTCCAACATTTTGATCCGTATAATAAAGTTGATATCATTTATCCCGCGTGCCCAGCGTGTTCGTAGCACGTTGGACTGCGGGTGACAAGTCCTCTGTATGTGCGTGCTCAACTCCGCGGACTGGCAGAAAAAGCCACAGATTCCCCAGATTTACGGTGTTCGTGGCACCGAACCGAAGGGTTACGATGTCCATGGCACCGAGCCGAAGAGCTGAAAAGCTCAAGTGCTTCTGGATCGGGAAAAAAAAACATTTCAAAAGCATTGATTCTGTTATCGAGACTTTACTACATTGTCCACGTCTCTGCCCTATACAACAATGCTGATTTTATATATAATACTAGATAATTCTCAGCTTCTGTGTGTTTCTTGGATGTTATCTTCTTTCCCATAAATGTGCTTAATACTTTTCCTTAAATTTATAAGCTTCAACTAATTTAGCTAGATTTATCGCAATCCTTCAACTTCTTTAGCTTCAGCGTGTCGGTAAGTTTCGGCAACGAAAAAGAGCAAATAGATTATAGCCAATCTTCTGACAATACCAGAATAAGTTTAAGAATTTTTTTGGTTTTAATCTTTGAAAATACATTAATAAATTGATTCATAAGCAGCTGATGTCGTGTCTTAAAATTTTGCTTGATATTAAAGAGATTTGGCTATTAAAAAGCATAAAATCGAGGAAAATTACATATTTTTGACACATCAAGCGACATTAGTGTCTGGTGAGAATAATTTTGAAGGAAATGTGCCTGGAAGAAGAATGAGAGGAAGACCTAGAAGACGATGGGTGCAAGATGGTATTGACGATCTCAGAATGACTGCTGCTGATGCCGGTCAACTTGCGCAGAACATAATTTTTCAGGATTGCTATCATGGGAGACAAGTTCGGGAGGGGACAATCTACTTGACGATGATGATGATGATGATGATGATGTTGTGTCTAACGTATCCGCACTAGCGTACACGCTCAACCACATATGACGTACAAATAAGTACATTTCAAATGAGACAGTAAAAGTATAACATTAAATAACATTAAATATGGAACATCTTCTGTAGCAGACTACAGAAATATACATGCGAAAACTAGTTAGCAGTTAATGATTCCTTTACTTGGGAATCTAAATTACAAGTATCTCTGATGTCGGCGTAAGGTTAGTCTGAATTGTGAGGGACACTGATGGTAAGGAAAGAAAGTCTTCACGTAAACATCAGTCATATGTGCTATATTAGGAACATTGACTTGGCATAGATTTATAGCGGGTGAACATAGAATTATTTTTTCAAAGTAGTCAGCGATCAAATATAAGTTACGAAAAATATTAACTTTGAAACAATTATATTGAAAACCAGAGTAATGTTAGTGATTCGTTGCAGTAAATAATGATAACATTTTCTAGTATGTGTTACTGTAGATCTAGAACACAGATTCCTAAAGTGGGCGGCCCGCCCCACACCAGTGGGCGCTGAAGTCTTCCAGGGGGCGATAGTGGGTTCAGAAGCATTTGGGGGGAGTTTTTTCCGTGTTTTTACGAATAATCATTAAAATTTAAATTCTGCATTGTAATTCATCTTATGCAAATATTACACGATCCATTTTTTCATCAATTTTCTATTGCATGCATATAATCATTTGAAATTTGACCATGTATGAAAGAAATATATATATAAATTTTCTATGTTAACGTGAAAATAGAGCATGTATATATATGTGAGGGAGGGTTGGCAAACTGTTATAATAGGAGGGCGGGGGCATTACAAGGTTTATGTCGTGCAAAGTGGGAGGTGGACAGAAAAAGTTTGGGAATCTATGATCTAGAATATTGAAGAGCATGATTGTACATATAGATTGAAGAGCATGATTGTACATATAGATTGAAGAGCATGATTGTACATATAGATTGAAGAGCATGATTGTACATATAGATTGCAGAACAAAAACTTATATGACATGAAGGCACACAATAACGAATAAAACGGTTTACATGTTGGTGAATATATCCTTTCTCGGAAAATGATTCCTTTCCGTCACTTCTATTGTTGACGTTCCGTTCATGTGTGCTAATTGAAAGATGTCACAACGCAACAGAGGGACGCTCTGAACAAAGATCTTCCAGTAGATAATATCAAAGTTGAAGTTTTTTAAAGATACTTTTTTATTGAGGCTTTGCATCTATTTGTACTACTGTCTAACTGTTCGTTTTAAACTGCCTGACTATGCATCAGTTACTATCAGAAACAAACAACACAGCATGCTCATCTGACATAAATTCTCTTCAGATTCTTCTTCCAACGGTCCATGTCGATCTCTTGTTAACCACTATGTGCGATTTGTATGTGATCTGAGCCTAAGGGTAATTATACGTTGTGCCAGTTATGCGCCTACAAGAAGGTCAGCGCTTCCGATTTCTGCGAAGCGTTTTATTTACTAGGGTATGTTCCCTAGGCTTCTAAGTCTGTCGCCTCTTATGACATGCCTTGTAGGTCGCAGTGGTACTATTCTTTGCTTCCTTTGGGGCCCCGGCACCACACTGGCGGCTCTCTTCAGCTAAATGTATATTACAGCTAACATTCTATGAAGAGATGACACTTGATCTTACACCAAAGATTTCAAGCTCTGTTATCTTTTCTTGAGTAGACATGTGTCTCTGATGCGATGTAAGACGCATGCACATTTTGATTTGAGAAACATCATGAAAGGGAGCTTAGTAACATAAGTTCAAGTATGTATTTCATCTTTATTATTGGGATATCTCAAGTGCAGCCAAGGATTTGACGCATGTTATCGTTCTGAACACGTCTCATGCACTAGTAATGATGATTGGGAAATCGTAAGAAGTTAAGTCATCACATGAGCCATTATCTTGTAGGGAGAGGGGTGTGGACTTGCCTCATTGACCCTAAAATTTATTAGAGAAAAGTCGTTCTTGACATGGTTACATAAATCGGACAAGTCAAAGCAGAGAGGTCATACTAATTCTAGTTTCCTTGTTCTCCAGGTTTGTAGTTGTGCTATGGTCTCACCATCCATCCATTAAAAAAAAGACGCAGTTGATTTGATTGATTGATTGATAGGACCATCATCATTGCACTTCGTTGAATAACCATGTGTGTTCCGATCTCTTTCTTACACAGGAAGATCTCAGCTGCTAGTTCACGAACTCCGTAGCACTGGCGATGGTCCCCAATGCAATTTTGAAGATGGGGAAAATATTTTGTAGGAATTTTTTTAATCTTTCTAATGAATTTTGATCGGTAGCTGATTTCCAGCCTGCTCTTTTCGATGTTGAACTGCCAAGGATTTTTTTACGTGCTGAAGTTGAACACGGGGACTTCGTTTTCTTGTCCGTCTCTGATAGAACTAGGAACTCGATTTCACCTACCTTGAGATGAAGGATCTCTGGGAAAATATCTTTACACAGTTACAAAAACTAAGAAATGTTGTTCAGCACAAATAAGTTGAGTATAGGGAGAACTATGGTTGCACGTCGGAGACAGGTGACGAACGTTTTTGAGAAACATAATGAAGGATGTTAGAATATTCTGTGACGTTATACAGAATACGGCAAGAGACAGGTACACGTGAAGGACACTAGTGAGACACTATGCTACCTGTATCGGAGAGGAATAAGTAAGTAAGGGATATAAGTCAGTTATCCATCATAAATAATAGTCAGTTATCCATCTTTAATATAAGTCAGTTATCCATCTTGAATAAAAGTCAGCTATAAATCATGAATAAAAGTCAGTTAACCATCATGAATAAAAGTCAGTTATCCATCATGAATAAAGTCAGTTATTCATCATGAATAAAGTTATCCATCATGAATAAAAGTCAGTTATCCATCATAATAAAAGTGTTATCATATAAAAAAGTCAGTTATCTATCATGAATAAAAGTCAGTTATCTATCATGAATAAAAAGTATCATCATGAATAATATCCATCATGACTAAAAGTTACCCATCATGACTAAAAGTCAGTTATCCGTCATGAATAAAAGTCAGTTATCCATCATTAATATAACCAATTGATGTCACCACAGGTGAATCAAGAGGTACTGTTCAAAGTGTGCGTCTATCGTAGCTTTAACTCTTTCCCTCGTTGTTTGTTTTTTTCACCTCCGAAAGCATTTAAATTGCAATATATATTGAATCAGCCAGTGTGCTAGCTTTGTGTCATCTTAAACAGAACACAGCGAGTCACTGTATTGGCTCAGAAGGGCAAAGGAGTTAGGAGCACTGAGCCTCGCATATAATGTTGTTTTGTTTATTCAAAGCGAAAACAATTCAAAAACACACTCAAGAACTCGATGAAATCCTTTGGCATAGATGTCGACAACTGGGAGAATGTTGCTCAAGACAGATCAGCCTGGCGCACACTTCTTCGACACGGTTCTCCGACCTGCGAGGCAGGTAGAACAGCACGGATGGAACGAAAAAATCAAAATAGAAAGGCAGTAAAACTCCCCACAAGTGCAAGTATACCTTACCCACACTGTACACGAATATTTCATGCCCGCATCGGACACACTAGTCACATACACAGAGACAAACATAACGCAACTACATCTCCTTGGATGCAAATTGTGTGGTCATCATCACCCATGATGGACGAGCATCAGTAAAACACTTGTAGGCAGCGATCAAATGCAACTGTCCTCTCCATCAAAGAATCATCAATCAAATTCACGATCTAAGGATTAGTTCTACATTTGAGTAAAGACATTATCATAATGTTTACAATAGTATACGATTCATTCAAGTTACTGACAACAGTTATAATATTCTGCTTGAATTGAAAAACCGTTAATGGCATATGCAAACTTGCTTGCGTTTTCAGTAGAATTCGGCATGACCAGCAGGCAATGTGCGAATGAATCTTATCTTGGCTGCTGTTTTAGTGAGTGGTACAGACACCCTCGTTCTCTAGTGCTCATCATCATCACCATGTGCCATGCCGGCTGAAATAGGTAATCATGGATCTCCGCAAACATATATCCTTGGAGCTGACATCATTTCGAATATTGGCACTCTTCACTACAATGAGGCCAGATTGTCCAGTATTTCTCTCTTTCTGGTATCCTCGTCTTCCAGTACTTGTACAGTTTGTCACAATGTGTCAAAACCTCGATTACTAATCACATGTTCGAAAAGTGACGACTGTCTCTTTGTTATATCGATTAAAAACGTTTACTGTGGCTTGACACCTAGCGTTAGGACAATATAATTCTGATTTATGTCCAAGGAGACTATAAAAATCGACATACCTACCAACTCTTAAGTAATATGTATAAACTCCATGGAAACACACCAAAGATCCAGAGCCCGAGCACTGCTCATCTTAAGAAAAATAATTGTGCTATAATAATGCAGTCTTTGTGTACTGTAAGGGGCAGTAATTCATAGAACACAAGCATTCAACACATTAAGTGGTTATCTTTCTTGAACAAACAAAATCGAAGGAAAACAAAATATTTGACAAGTTGGATAATATTGGGAAAATGAATATAGAACAATTTCTCTGTTTAGCTAAGAATGTTTTTTTCGTATTATTTTATTTGCTTTTTCCAGACCCCAGAAGACGTCTACTTAGTTCAAACTAGAACCTAATTTATATCTTTCTATATACTTGTCGACAATACTGCCTCATAGTTATTTTCCTATAGACAATGATAGGGAAAAAAACTGAGCAGGATTAGGTAAACAACGAAAATTTGAAAAGATTACCAAGAGAGAGACAGTTACCACTATCAAGAAGAAACAAGACACGTGAATTTGTTTTGGCTCAAAATTGGGCCCAATCGATTGAAAAAGGTCATCTACACAGACTTCGACTGGTTAAAGCATGACGTCTGCATATGTGGGGCAACTCGCCTGTGAGAGAGAGAAATTCCAAAGGACTGTTAGGGTAGCACAATTCTGTTTTTTTTCCTGATCCAGAAGCTATTGAGCTTTCAGCTCTTCGGCTCGGTGCCATGGACATCGTAACCCTTCGGTTCGGTGCCACGACGATCATAAATCTGGAGAACCTGTGACTTTTCTGCCAGCCCGTGGAATTGAACCCGCACTCACAGGAGCTTGTATCCGGTCGTCCAACGCGCTACCAACTGCTGGGCAGGCGGACGGATTCTGTTCAGGACAAGCTATTGAATGATAATGATGTTCAACATACTGTTAACCGCCTTTACTTTCCAGCGTATCTCTGGTACCCACTTGAGGAAGAGTTGACCTGAGAGATATTTGAGGTTGGACTATATACCCGCCACTATATATAACTGCACCCAAGCCACTAGAGCAGCGCAAGACAAAAACAGACAACCTCCACACTGCACAACAACACAGTAGCAGTGTGATGACAAAAGAAGAAGATATATACCAACCAGGACTTAGGATCAAACCAAGACCATTTGTCTAAAAAGACAGTGTACCAGCTAGTGGGCAACTGCCCGGTCATGTCAGCACAAAACAAGAATACAGGACACATAAGTAAGACAACAAAATGCAATACAAATACTATTCTTGTTGTGAAACTAAACTTTTAATCATCAAAATCAACAGAAAACCAAAGCTAAAGAGATTCAAAACATTGCTGAAGCACTGCATACTCGTACATAGGCAAGACAAAAAAATGTGTTACAAAATCAAAACTGTCTGCTGCAGAGCACAATATTCACAATTTGATTTCTGAGATTATTAGGTATTTGTCAGTTACTTCAGTATTTGTCAGTTACTTATATTTGTCAGTTACTTCTAGTATTTGTCAGTTACTTCTAATATTTGTGAGTTACTTCAGTATTTGCTCAGTTACTTCATATTTGTCAGTTACTTCAATATTTGTCAGTTACTTCAATTTGTCAGTTACTTCTAGTATTTGTCAGTTACTTCTAGTATTTGTCAGTTACTTCTAGTATTTGTCAGTTACTTATAATATTTGTCAGTTACTTCTAGTATTTGTCAGTTACTTCTAGTATTTGCCAGTTACTTCTAGTATTTGCCAGTTACTTCTAGTATTTGTCAGTTACTTCTAATATTTGTCAGTTACTTCTAGTATTTGTCAGTTACTTCTAGTATTTGTCAGTTACTTCTAGTATTTGTCAGTTACTTCTAATATTTGTCAGTTACTTCTAGTATTTGTCAGTTACTTCTAGTATTTGTCAGTTACTTCTAGTATTTGTCAGTTACTTCTAGTATTTGTCAGTTACTTCTAATATTTGTCAGTTACTTCTAGTATTTGTCAGTACTTCAGTATTTGTCAGTAACTTCTATGATTTGTCAGTTACTTCTATATTTGTCAGTAAACTTCAGTATTTGTCAGTACTTCTATGATTTGTCAGCTACTTCTACTATTTGTCAGTTACTTCTAGTATTTGTCAGTTACTTCTAATATTTGTCAGTTACTTCTAGTATTTGTCAGTTACTTCTAATATTTGTCAGTTACTTCTAGTATTTGTCAGTTACTTCTAGTATTTGTCAGTTACTTCTAGTATTTTCAGAACTTCAAGTATTTGCAGTAACTTCTATGATTTGTCAGTTAATTCTACTATTTGTCAGTTACTTCTAGTATTTGTCAGTTACTTCTAATATTTGTCAGTTACTTCTAGCATTTGTCAGTTACTTCTAGCATTTGTCAGTTACTTCTAATATTTGTCAGTTACTTCTAGTATTTGTCAGTTACTTCTAGTATTTGTCAGTTACTTCTAATATTTGTCAGTTACTCTAGATTTGTCAGTTACTTAGTATTTGTCAGTTACTTCTAGTATTTCGTCACTTCAGTATTTGTCAGTAACTCAAGTATTTGTAGCAACTTTATGATTTGTCAGTTAATTCTACTATTTGTCAGTTACTTCTAGTATTTGTCAGTTACTTCTAATATTTGTCAGTTACTTCTAGCATTTGTCAGTTACTTCTAGCATTTGTCAGTTACTTCTAATATTTGTCAGTTACTTCTAGTATTTGTCAGTTACTTCTAGTATTTGTTAGTTACTTCTAGTATTTATCAGTTACTCTAGAATGGGAATGTAGTATGTGGCCATTATTGGAGCCCTCCTTCTTCCCTCCCCATGGTTTCTCAGAAACTATAATTACTAGGCAATTATTATCCTGACGTTGTGAGGCAAAACAAGAGTAGAGAGAAGAAGGGCAATTATATTCAATTCTTAGCTCCTGCTCTGAAGGTTCAACACAGCAGGCTGCAGTATGAGTGGACACAAATATACCAAGGCTTTCTTGTTTTTCTGATAGTGAATTCGATAGCACGTTTCGCTAGTAACCACATAACATGCTTATTCCTGGGTTCGAGGTCAACTTGGACCAAAAACATTTCCCACTCTCTATTTGTTTACCACTCTCAATCTCTCATGATCACTATATCACATTTCAATATCAGTGTTACAGAAGAGTTCTTCGTATATTATGGACAGAGAAGAGAAACAAATAGATCTATCCAGAAAGAACTAAAAATCAAAGAAAACTGGCTGAAGCTACAAATAATAAAGAGAAAATTTAGGTATTTTGGACATATAAAAAGACATGAAGGGCTGGAGACCATCATGGAAGGAGGCATACCGGCAAAGAGAAAAAGAGGAAACCGGAGAAGATGGATTCAGTATGTAACTTATAGGTTGAATATGACGGCTGCAGAGAGCCTATGAGAGAGAGAAATTTCTGAGGACTGTTTGGGTGGCAAAGTCCTGCTCAGGACAAGCTACTTGATGATGATGACAAACCCATTGACAAAACACTTCAAGCAATCATATAAACTATTAAGTGTAAACAAATTTTCTGTTGATTATTAATGTATTATTATGTAAAACTGTAAAATTAAATGCAGGAAAAAACCGAATGTTTGTAAAAATCATAAGGTGCTGCAGTTAAGGTCCAAGGCAAATTACTTTCTAAAGACATATAACATCTGTGAGAGCTTCCTGTATTGTGACTTGGAAATATAAAACAGCATCCACAGTTTTGTGCAGCTTTGATCATTTATAGGATATTTGGATAGTAAGGGGATACAAAAATGGATAGGGTGATGGCTGAAAAAATGTGTGTATAGCAATAATATATTTGGTTTATATAGAAATCAAGAGTAATTGATTCACTAAATCCACACTCCATTACAAATTTATTCCCTTAATTAAAACCATATATAATTTTTAAATATATTAGAAATCAATCTCTCTTCTCTCTCTAAGAAAGCTTGTCGCTAAGGGTAGCAAGAAATGTGTGTCATACTTCTCTGTTATTAGCCATCCTCTGTATTGTATACCAGTTGTGATTCATTTCTTCCAGTTCGGTTGTGTTTTACTGTTCTCCTCCAGGTCGTTTTGGGTCTTCTGTATTTATATTGGTCCTCTGGCGGCCATCTCAGTGCACTTTCATGACAGATTTAGTCTCTATGAGTATTGCATGTCCACTCTTTCAACAGGGAACTTTACATAATATGTCTTTCCGCATTTCACAAGGCTAGCCTGCCTGCCCAGCGTGTTCGTAGTGCGCTGTACTGTGGGTGACTAGCCTTCTGTGAGTACGGGTTCAATTCTGCGGGCTGGCAGAAAAGCCACAGGTTCCCCAGATTCACGGTGTTCGTGGCACCGAACCGAAGGGTTACGATGTCCATGGCACCAAGTCGAAGAGCTGAAAGTTCAAGTGCTTCTGGATCGGGAAAAAAATTCCACAAGGCTAAATTTCAAATCTCCCCTTCACCATCTGAACCTGTCCTCCTTGTCAGTGTATCCCCCCTGATCTCACTCTTTCTTCTGATGTAGCATCTGTCTGCAGCAAAGGTCTTAACTTCATACCTCTTCATCCCACCTTGGACAATTATTCCCTTATCCCAGATGTCAAATTGTGGTCTTCGCATTCAGCCCTAGTTCATCATTAAACCACCCTCTACTTGTTCCCTTGTTGACGAACACTTATTTAGCTCTCCTCATCAGAGAACAAGCTGTGAAACTTGTGTTGAATGATTCTGAGGATGAATTAGACTGTGATTTAAAGGGTTTTAAAGCCGAAGGATTGACTTCATTGCACCGGTTTTACCCCATATGGCTCGGTCACCTGCCGAGAGTACTGCACAAGCACAAACTCCGTAGCTCCAGCAACAATCGTAGGGGTCTCTGGAAAAAATTGCACTCGTGAACAGAACGGCGCAGTTCAGATTCAAACACATGACCTTTGCCTCACAAGGCACAGGGCTTAGCCACAGAGAATCCCAAATGTCCCAGCTGTGAAATATTCCCCACAGCTGATTATTCTGATAAGGATTTGGAAAGTGAATCACATGATAATTTAGAGATTAATTGTTTTAATTGATTGGTGTTCAAGCTATGTTGCTCAATCTGTGCATCAGAATACAGAACATGGACATTTACAGCGACATGACCCACACAGCATATCAAGTAAATTTAACACAGTTTGGTCTCTTGCAAATATATAATAAGCAGGAATATCGGAAATGACGGGGTAAGTCAGTAACACATTATACAGCCCTTAGTTGTGTCAAATCATCTTGTTTTTAATATCACTCTGATATGTGCTGCTTTTGCCCAGGAACTCAGGGGAATGGGTTTTATAAGATACAGTTGGCCTGGGTTCAAACGGTTAATTGAAAACAGCTAATTTTGTCACTAATACTAAGATTGCTTGTTTCATTACAGATGGGAAACTTTAGAGCCAAACATACCTTTCTTAACCCTTTAGCTGCTAAGGATGTATGTATACGTTTTTCCCATTCACTTCTAAAAAACAATTAACACATCTGTTATTATCTCTCCTCTGTGGGCTAAAGACATATTAACACGTTATACATTGCTACTGTCACTGCTATAGGCGTACATTCACGTTTGTGACCTAGAAACACAGAGTAGCTATTTTTAGCTGTCTTCAGAAAGTATGTAGCAGCGAAAGTGGTTAATAGTTATACATTCATAAGTGGAACATCTATAGAGAAGAGAATTTTTTAGCAAGCTTCTTCTTCTTCGAAGTTTCCATGTCGACCACTTGTTAACCACTCTTTGTGATTTGTATGTGATCTGAGCCTAAGAGTAATTGTACATTGTGCCAGTTATGTGTCTACAAGTATGCCAGCATGTCTGATTTCTGCTACACCTTTTATTTACTAGGGTAGCTTCTCTAGGCTCCTACCTCAGTCGTCTCTTAGACATGCCTTGTAGGTCGAGTTACTATTCTTTGCTTCCTTTGAGGACCCTGGTAACGCACAGGTGAACAAATGGTGTGAATCAAATGCGGACAAGGACTATTCGCATGTCTTCATTCTGAACATGTTTCAAGCAATAATATTGTGATTTGGTTACAAACCTCCTTACGTACAAGAGCCAGGTAAGTGAAATACTTTTAAAACATGTTCACTGATGTCACATCTAATAACACCTGTAACATCAGGTAAAACATTTTTTCAAAAAGCAATAATAACTATCACTCAAGCCACTAGAGCAGCGCATGACAAAAACAGAAAACCACAACACCGGGCAATAACCTGATAACAGTCTGACAAACTCGTAATAAGAAAGTACTGTAGTTTTACAAAGTATAAACGCAATGACAATACACAGCAACGTTTCAACCAAAAGTCCTTTATCAAGCAAACGATAGAACAAACCTGACAAATAAATCAGAACACTACATATAGTCTTTGACAAAGATATTACAACGGTTAAAAATGAATGAACCATGTATCGGTGAGTAACCATGTGTGCTCCTCTTCCTTTCTTACACAGGAAGATCTCAGCTGCAGTGTACTAACTCCGTAGCACCGACAAGGATCTCCAAAGTAATTTCGAAGATGGCAAAAATATTTTGTAGGAATTTTATTTTTTAATCTTTCTCTAATGGAATTTGCCTGAATTGCGGCTTTCCAGCCTGCTCTTCTTGGTTTTGAACTGCCAATGGTTCTTTTACATGCTCAAATTGAAACGGGACCTATATTTTATCATCCATCTCCGATAGGACTTTGAACTCTATCTCTACCTCAGTGATCTCTGGATAAATATCCTGATGGTTCCATGAGGGAGCAAACTGGTTATCTTTGGTGCGAGAGGCAAGCACCTAACCTCTACGTTACACAGACCCCTCTCCTGGAGATCCCTAGGATTGTTGCTGGAGTTACAGAGTTCATGCTTTGTGCAAATACTCATGGCAGGTACTGTGCCATTTCTGTAAAGAGAGACCGAACCATAAAGAGAAACCCTTTGCAATGAGGTCAGTCCTTCATCTATAGACCCTTTTTTAGATCCTTTCTTATATCAAATAATAAACAAACAAATAATGACCCTTTTTAGATCCTTTCTTATATCAAACAATAAACAAACAAATAATGACCCTTTTTTAGATCCTTTCTTATATCAAATAATAAACAAACAAATAATGACCCTTTTTAGATTCTTTCTTATATCAAACAATAAACAAACAAATAATGACCCTTTTTAGATCCTTTCTTATATCAAACAATAAACAAACAAATAATGACCCTTTTTTAGATTCTTTCTTATATCAAATAATAAACAAACAAATAATGACCCTTTTTAGATCCATTTCTTATAAAAAATAAACAAACAATTGACCCAGATCCTTCTTATATCAATAATACAAATAATGACCCTTAGAGTGCGTTCTATTCAAAGCAATGAAAACCAAAATAATGACTCTCTTTTAGATTACATTATCAAATTACAAACAAATAATGCCTTTTGATGCTCCATACACATAACACAAACAAAAACTGACCCTTTTTAGATCCTTTCTTATATCAAATAATAAACAAACAAATAATGACCCTTTTTTAGATTCTTTCTTATATCAAATAATAAACAAACAAATAATGACCCTTTTTAGATCCTTTCTTATATCAAATAATAAACAAACAAATAATGACCCTTTTTTAGATCCTTTCTTATATCAAATAATAAACAAACAAATAATGACCCTTTTAGATCCTTTCTATATCAAATAATAAACAAACAAATAATGCCCCTTTTTTTAGATCCTTTCTTATATCAAATAATAAACAAACAAATAATGACCCTTTTTAGATCCTTTCTTATATCAAATAATAAACAAACAAATAATGACCCTTTTTAGATTCTTTCTTATATCAAACAATAAACAAACAAATAAAGACCCTTTTTTAGATCCTTTCTTATATCAAACAATAAACAAACAAATAATGACCCTTTTTAGACCATTCCTTAAAAACATAAACACGCGATTGCCCAGCATGTTCGTAGCACGTGGCGACTGGACGAGCCCTGTGAGTGCGGTTCAATTCCGCGGGCTGGCAGAAAAGCCATAGGTTCTCCAGATTAACAGTGTTCGTGACACCAACCAAGGGTTATGATGTCCATGACACCAAGCCAAAGAGCTGAAAGCTGAAGTGCTTCAGGATAGGGAAATAAAATAATAAACAATCAATCAATAAATGAACACAGCAAATAATTGGAGAGGCAGAGGTATGGCTGTACAGGATAAAGATTTATAACACAAAACTATAAACAGCAACCACACACATCAGATTTCATGATCACAAAGCAACATTACATGTGGTTTCTTTGAAAAATGTATATACCAATAACACAAATGCCAAAATATTCACTGTTAATACTGAACAAACTGCTGAAAGACACCTATTCATACCTTAAGAAGTGCTTTTAATTCAGCAATTGAAAACATATGAAAAGTATATTTATAGAAATCACATATAACATGTGATGTATTTGTAAATATAAAGCACATTTAATTTATGACTTTTTTCAAGTTATATCACACGTAAAGCTTGACCTCTTGGATAAGAACATTATCACATATAAAATTGTTATCTTGCATATGTTTTCTCTACATTCAAGGTGAGGGTTATGTGTAGACTTATCTCAAGAAAAAAGTGCCGACAAATAATAGACAAAACTAAACAAGTTGTAGAAGAATATTAACTCTATCCACGTGGAGTTATTTCCATCAATTTTTAAACAGCTAATTCAAGGGAGGTAAAAAATAAATTTTAAAATCCTAACTACTCGTCAATAAATAAACATATATATATTATTATATGCTAAATTGAAGAAAACTGGACAACCTAATAGAATAATAAGGTTGAAAAGTAGTAGAAGTAAAGCAGTAGAAGTAAAACTAGAAAGACTTCTTATAAGGAAGCAACTCTATGGCGCAGTGTGCGGCTAATAGCGTGTAAAGGACTTCCTGGTGGCGCAGTGTGTGGCTTAAAGCATGGAAAGAGTTAAAACATAGACAGAGAGTACCATATATTTTCTCTACATTAAAGGTGGGGCTATATATAGACTTATCTCAACAAAAAAGCGACAACAAATAATAAACAAAATTAAACAAATAAAATAAGTTGTAGAAGAATATTTAAACAAAACCAAAGAGTACCATATGTTTTCACTAAATTTATAATTGTGTCGTTTTATACACTCAAAAACTCAAGAACACCAAAAAGCTATGCAGAACAAACATACAAGAAACGGAAGAGCACATATTCTTTCAATGCAGCACAGTCAGACCAACCACAGAATCACTTTGAAACAATCAAAACACACACAAATAAAAAGATAGATATATGCAGAGCCATCATGCTAAACACACTACCCAAAACAACTCCAGACATACACACAAAATTACTTATACTGCTCGCAGAATACAGGTACCTCATATGGACCTGCAGGAATGCAGCAAAATTTTACATCAAAACATACAATGCTCATCTATTCCAACAAATATTCCTTCAGAAAGCCGCATCCATAATATGATGTATGAATGGAAGGTAACTACAAGACAAAAATAACATAGATCCTTCTGAATGAAACTTATTGTTGAAAGCTCTTTAATTGGAAACATCACTGTTAAATTGCACATTTCCTTATTGTTATAATGTATGTCAAACATCACTGTTAAATTGCACATTTCCTTATTGTTATAATGTATTTCAAACATCACTGTTAAATTGTACATTGCCTTGAAATGTATGTTGAAATGTATGTTGAAATGTATTATGGAAAAAAAAAAGAAAGAAAAAAACGCACATTTTCTCGAAAAAAGAAGAAAAGAAAGAGAAAAGAGAAAAAAGGAAAAAATAGTGCTGCTATTTAAGCGGACATATGTTCTGTACTATAAAATACATGCCCTATTATGTTGAAATGTATGTTTAGATGCATGTTGACATATGTTCAGTACCATAACATACATGCCTTTCTTATTAAATGTTGTTGAAATGTATGTTGAAATGTATGTTGAAATGTATGTTTAAATGCATGTTGACATAATTTCAGTACCATAACATACATGCCTTTACTATGTTGAAATGTATGTTGAAATGTATGTTAAGATATATATTGAGATGTATGTTGAAATATATATTAAAATGTATGTTGAAATGTATGTTAACCCTTTCGCCCTGTATTATTTTGACCTCTGGACCATTTATTTTCGATTCAAATTTAACATTCAATGTCAATTAGTTTAATCCTTTATAACTCTTGTACTGTTTCTCTAAAGTATGACATATTTTATTATTAAATTGTTGCTAATTGGATGTGAAATACATTAATATAATAATATTTTACATCAGGTGATATACGTTTGAGAAAATTAGATTATTGTAGCATGACTATTTTGAAAAAATAAAATCATAAAAATATTTTTACGCTCGGGTTTGTATTACATCCTAATATTCATAGATGTTTCCAGAAGTAGCAGTTAAATGAAGATAATCCATATATGAACATATTCTACAAGTTTCATCTAACTAGGTGCAGTAGTTTTTATAATATTCACTTTTAGTGCGGACACGTCAATAAATGGAATGTGGAACGCCCATTCTTTAGATGCAATTATTACATTAGACTTACAACTATCGATACTGCATTTCATAAACAATCAAATGTCATTATTACTATCAATTAAATCTTCTTCATTACTATCACAAGTTACAATTTGATCTAAGAGTACTCAAGATTACACTGTAAACATCGTTGGAAACATTAACGTTTTTAAAAAAAAGTATCGACTTGAACACAATAATACACTGCTTTCGCTCTTTCAAATCTTTGTTAAATGGAGATAGTAATGTACCTACATATATGTACTTTCTGTTTCTGAAGATTTTTTATTTTCAGTAAAGGAGTTCTGAAGATACATTCGTTTCTGTGAATAGACATCCAAAAGCCGATATATCGGTTCTGCGACATCATGAACATTACTCTGAACCGATATATCGGCTCTGCAGTCCCGTTGGGTTAATATGTATGCTAAAATGTATGGTGAAATGCCTTGCATCCAAATCCAATATAGGATGAAATCCCTTGTATACACATCCAAGGTATGTTGAAATGTGTCATATTGTGACATATTCGCACCAGCACAAGTTCAAACGTCAGGTGGGAAAACAAAGGACCTGGTAATATTGTTTCTTCTCTTTCCCCTGTCCCTAAACAAAATAAGGATGAGTCCAGTAGAGACTAGTCTACGTCTCAAGCCGAGTAACAAAAGAACAGACGACACAGTGTTTTTACTCATGCCGGACTCTGTTGTTTCTGGCACCGAACTCAGATGGGAAGTGTCACCAAGAGCCTGTCCGTGGGAAAGCAATTTTGAAAATGCAAATGTCATACTTTGTATTATATTTTCCTGTATTTTCTTTAAAACGTATTTTTAAATGTATATATTTAAAATGTAAATCATAATTTAAATGTATGTATCAATGCATCATATTTTAAATGTATGTATCATATTTTAAATATATGTATCAATGTATCATATTTATCATCATCATCACCTTCATTAGATAATCGCCATAAAGCCCAACATCTCATATTTACATCTCACGGGCATTTCACTTCAGTTCACAAATATTTGTCAAACATGAAATTGCTGATATTGTTATGTACAAAATGGAAATAAATACTTCACAAAACAAAACAAAAAAAAAAAAACCTAATAAGATGTTAACTCTTTCCACGCAGTTATTTCCTCAATTTTTAAGCAGTTAATTCAAGGAAGTAAAAAAAATTAATAAAAATACAAATCGAATCCCAACTACTTGTCAATAAATAAATATATATATATATATTATTATATACTAAATTGAAGAAAACTGGACAACCCAATAGAATAACAAGATTAAAAAGTAGTATAAGTAAAATAGTAGAAGTAAAACTAGAAAGACTTCTCATAAGGGAAGCAACTCTATGGCGCAGTGTGCGGCTTAAGGCGTAACGGACTTCGCCGTGGCGCAGTGTGCGGCTTAAGGCGTGGAAAGAGTTAAAGAGAGATCAATTAAAACAAATGATAAAAATTCCTAAAATTTCAAATCCATTTGTATATAGCTTGGTCTTGTTCTTAAAATGACTTGAGGGATTCAGAAGTATGTGGGTCAAGAAATTGTTTTCGTTGTTTTCATATTAATGTAGAAATTGTATAACAATTTTGAGAGATTATAACTTAGAAGAGGAGAAAAAGGTTAGTTTACAAAAATGTCAAAGCATTGCCAAGGAAACAATACACAATGGCCACCAAACACAAAATTTCAAATCCCTAAGGCTCTGAATCTAATGAATGTAAATGAATTCTGTTTTCACTAAGGTGAGCAATTGTAATATCTAAAACATTCTACAAGCTTTTAGGATATATAAATAAATAATATATATATAAAGCTTTTTTTCAACTAATTTTGGGGGTGTTTTTACCCAAAAATGTATTTAAAATGTAATGTTTAATATATGGAGGCATGGTAAGAGAGAGGAAGAGCTGGAAGAAGTTTGTTGAAGACCTGTGCTTTGTTGGGAGTTGAAAGGTGAAGAAGAACCTTTTCCTACTCTTCTAAGTCATAATCTCTTAAAATTGTTATACAAGTTCTACATTAACTCTTTTCATGCAGTTATTTCCTCAATTTTTAAACAGTTAATTCAAGGTTAAAAACAATTTTTTTTAAATAAAATTCCTAATTACTTGTCAATAAATAAACATATGTATATTAGTATATACTAAATTGAAGAAAACTGGACAATCTAATAGAATAACAAGGTTAAAAAGTAGTAGAAGTAAAATAGTAGAAGTAAAACTAGAAAGACTGCGTATAAGGGAAGCAACTCTATGGCGCAGTGTGCGGCTAATGGCGTTCAACGGACTTCCGTAGTGGCGCACTGTGCAGCGAAAAGCGTGGAAAGAGATAATATGAAAACAACATAAAATATTTTCAGACTAGATTCCCCCTTAAAAATAAAGATATATCATTGGGTCCAAGGACCAGACTCCAAATGCTGAAAGGTTATTCAAATGTTTGTAAGCAAACTGCACTATTTTCATGCGTGTAATACAGACCGTTTGGGTCATTATCATTTAAACCTGTACAATATCTGATTGTGCTGTACTCACAATGGATATTCCTTAACCCTTAGCTGCTAAGGACGTATATATACGTTTTTCCCATTCACTTCTAAAGACGCATAACACGTCTGTTATTATCTCTCCTCTCTGAGCTAAAGACGTGTTAACACGTTATACATTGCTACTGTCACGGCTATATGCGCACATTCACGTTTGTGACCTAGAAACAAAGAGTAACTATTTTTAGCTCAGCCTTCGGAAAGTATATAGCAGCGAAAGGGTTAAAATTGTGGCATATCCTTTACCAATGTGTAGCCATCAACCACAGTAAACAAGTTGTTGCTTTCTAGGCACCACTTTTACATTCAGTAGTTTTCCATATCTTTCTGAACGGTGAAGTCTATTTTTATCTTTTGCAAAAATCCCACAGAAACAAATTTGCTTCCAAACTTGCCCACCGCAGAGTTTAAACCAGATACGCTTGGATTGTGATCGAGCTCACTACCTCTAGAGCTACAGACGGATATACTTGACAAATAAATTAGAAAATATTATGTAGCTAAGCAATATCACAACATAAAATAGTTCAAGAAAACACTAAGTATTATGAAAAGAAAAGAATGTATTGAGAATTATGTATAAATAATTCACAAAGTAAAATAAAGATGATAATTAACAGATGAATGATCAAATGAAGAAGGCAACAGTCATACCTAAAACTATGATCAAACTGAACTTGTATGACTTGTATTTTAAAATATTTATCTTAAGAATAAAACGTGAACTGTAAAATGTTCAAACTTTAAACCTGACTTATTAAATAAACAATTTAACGGGAAGAAAAGTATGCAAAATGTAGAGATAATACTTTATTTCAAGATCAGTGCTTTACTAAGATACATTAACTCATCCCATACTAAGTGCCACAGGGTGAGCCAAGATAATCTATTAAAATTACCCAACTGCTGCACACTGCATCAAGCATTCTTGCCTGTAAAATTAGTATTAAATTTACATCAACGCATTCTGATCCAATTTCAGATTTTTATCTCCAACTTCTTCTTCAAACGCTCTATATCGACCACTTGTTAACTCACTCTTTGTGATTTGTATGTGACCTGAGCCTAAGAGCAATTGCACATTGTGGCAGTTATATGCCTACAAGTAGGCCAGCACTTCCGATTTCTGCAAAGCTTTTTATTTGCTAGAGTAGCTTCCCTAGGCCCCTACCTCTGTCACTTCTTATCACATGCCTTGTAGGTTGCAATGTTACTATTCTTTGCTCCCTTGCGAACCCCTGGAGATTTATCTACAGCAAAGTTATCTATTGCTATATAGTGGTCTGATTGGATGTTTGGTCAAATCTGTTATTTGGATGAAATTTATATATTTTTCATGTTCGAAAATGAAAACAACAATTGATTTGGCCGTATCGTTTTTTTTCAATTTGGTAGTGAAAGTGTTAGGATAGACTCCAAGACACAGAACACTAACATTTGCATCTCTGAACTCATTCTATTTGTTGGGTTAAGCTTCCCGTTGATTTTTGAAAATGTGGGTCTCTGTGGCTAAGTGGTTAAGCCCTTGCCTTGCGAGTCAAAGGTCGTGGGTTAGAATCCAAACAGCAGCGTTCTGTTCATGAGTGAATTTTTTTTCCAGAGACCACTAGGATTGTTGCTGGAGCTACGGAGTTCATGTTTTGTGCAATGCTCTCGGCAGGTAGCATGCCATTTTTGCGGAAATGGACAGAACCATAGGGGGGATGCAATCCGGAGAAATGAGGTCAATCCTTTGGCTTTAAAACCTTAAAATCTTCTGAATATGGACAATACTCTTGAAAAATTCAATGGAAATAACCACAAAGACTATGATCTGATATCCTCATGAAGTGTCTAGAATACATTGAAAGATGTTGAATTATATCATGCAAACAGCATGCTGGAAGTCATGTGTCAGATTTTAGAACTCTGTTGTCTCTGTGATACTCAGGCAAGGTGCTCACATATCACTCCAAAAGTACACATGTTTCCTGTAGAGAGCAATCAGGCTATTTTTCTAGAGCATCCCTCATATACATGTAGGTGAGATAAAGTTCCTAATCCTATTGGAGACAGAATATAAACTGTATATCCTGTGTTCAAGATGAACAAGTACACAAACCCTTCTCTCTAGCATATGATGGCCCCAGCGCTTATGGCAGCAACAAATGGACACCATTCTTCTCTATTTTTATCCATCCTCTGTATTGTGTTCCAGCTGTTATTCATTTCTTATAGTTATAAAAATGTAGTAGGGTTACTAGGGGTCTCTGTGGCTAAGTGGTTCAGCCTTTTGCCTGTGTTCCAAAGGTCCTGAGTTCGAATCCAAATCACGCTGTTCTGTTCACATGTGCATTTTTTTACAGAGATCCCTAGGATTATTGCCAGAGCTTGTGCTTTGTGCAATACTCTTGTCAGGTGGCGTGCCATTTCTGCGGGCAGAGAGACCGAGTCATATGGGGTAAAACCGGGTGTGATGAAGTCAATCCTTCAGCTTTAGACCAGTAGAAATGTATTTCCGATAGTTTATTCTGATCAATTTCACAGACCAGCAAAACACAGTGTGCATGTAAAATATTCATTAGCAGTTTAAAATCTAAATGATAGTTGACTGTGTATCATTGTCAGGGCAAAATTTGAGATACAAAATAGTTAAATTTAATTTATATCAGTGACCACCATCATGAAACAACCGGGAGAGCAAAAGTGAGCACACCCAAAAAAGCGCACAATGAAATTGAATATACTGGGCCAAAAGGCACATTGCTTTGCTATAAACATTACACAATATACTTATGCTCAAATGGCTAAAAATTTAAAAAAAATCACAGAGTGGTTTAAAAGTGGTTATACTGAAATGAATGAAGAAATATAAAAAAGAATTAGAAAACAAATAATATATACATTTGAAACACATATTTAGACAAATCAAAACACAAGTATTCAAATATTGAAACTCAATTATATTTAAGAAAGAAATAACAGGTCTTAGATAATAAGCTAAAGACAAAATTCATAGCGAGAGATAACAAATATACAACATTTTATCATGAATGCGAACAAACACGCAAAATTAACAATCAAAAATTAATTTCAGTTTAAGCACACACTAAAATCTGGCCTTCTAGTACAAACTGGTCATTTGGAATGGGACATGTGTTATTATAAGACTAATATTGTAATATTTTTTCAGATTATGTGTCAACTTCTGGTCGGAAAACCTGGGAGAGTTTTCTTGTGTACAGTTTAGCAGCCGCTGAAGCATAGCTGCGTATATCACAGAGATCTGATTCCACTTGGACCCATTTCTTCCTACTCAAGTCTAGACAACAAACAACGTTATATCGGTAAATACGAAATGGTGACCTCTGATATTCTGATGTTCCCAAGGCATATATGCAACCATTAATATGCATTAATCCCACATTGTACATTTCCTCTGTAAGCTCTGGACCCTGCCGCCACTGATTGGCCTCCACGTTGTAGATCTCACATGACCGCAAGGCATCACGGCGAATTGTGTTTGTAGAATGTGAATAGATTTGCCCCCCAGCAACTAATATTTCATTGTCAACTATACTAGCACCAAAATTGAATCGTGGAGTGGGCATCCCTGCAAGTGATGTCCACTCCCCTTTTCGAGGGTCAAATTTCATAACTACATTATGTGCCCCAACACCTGTTCTACCGCCTAAGAGGTAGATTTCTCCTCGGAAAACAACAGAACTAAGGTCAATAAGAGTTGTTGGCATCATGCCCACATAGTTCCACTGATTTTTCTCAATGTCATAACACTCAACAATCTCTGTAGGATGCTGGTTCAAAGTAACTCCACCGAAGCTGTAAATTTTATTGTCAACGTAGGCTAAAGTAAAGTTTGATTTAGGGAAGAGCATAGGAGCTTTTTGTATCCATTTGTTATGATCATTGTCATATAAAAATACATCCTTTCTTACAGACTCTTCATCCTCAAAGTCATCAAATGACACTGAGTCTTCATCTGATTGTGACTCTCCATAACTTGCATGATAAATGTAGTTTCCACCTGCTGCATATATTGCATTATCATCTGCAACAATCACAGCTGGGTCTTCAACACAGTAATACCTAGATTTCTCTTCACATTCAGGAAATGTTGCCATGAAGTAAGCCTCTCTTGTCAGTGGGTTATAGCAATTGATTGCTGATGGTTTATTCTGATCAATACCACCGACCAGCAAGATACAGTGTTCAGGTTGTATCATACCGGTCCGCAATGGAAAAGGATCTTTAGCATTACTAGCACTGTATACTTTTTCTGGATTTTCTAGAAACATCCTGATGTTGCGAATCACAACCCTTCCCTTTTCACTCTCCATAAGCATAGCATTTGGATAGACAGACTCCTGTAGAAATTTTACAGCAACTAAAGGGAATCTCAAATGAAGCATTAATTCTCCAAGGTGTTGCCTTCGGTTTTTCAAATCATGTCCAACCCATACCATAATTGCCTCATACACAATTTCCTCTTTCTCCACATTTAACTCATCCGAAGAGACTATATCCACAACCTTGTCCAGTGGGAGTTCTAGAAACTCTTCTGTCTTGCTTACCATAGTGAAGTTCTTTTCAATGAACTCTCTGGCTTTTGTGAAAAGTTCTTCACAATTATGAACGGATGCAAAGCAATGAATACCAACACAGTTTGCTTCATCAAGCTGTGTCTCCATAAATTTGGCACAGGCTTTTTGAACACTTGTCATCTGTAGGAGGGAAGCTGTCGTCAGAAGGCTCTGGACGTTGGCTGATGTAATTTCTAACTTTCCAGAATATACATATCCAATGAGAAGGCTTACAGAATATGGATCCGTTTCCCTCAGCCATACCTTTCAGTAGGTAACAAAAAAAAAAGATGTGTTATTATTTATATATATTTAAACATTTAATAAAGAAACGTATATCAAAATGTTCCCAGTGTAATTTTTTCTGACAATGAAGTTTTAATAAATTAAATATGACTTACTTTACTTATTCCTCTCTGCTCCTCGTGGAGCATAGGGCCTCAACAGTTGTTCACCACTCTTCTTGGTCTCTGGCTGTTGTCATAACTACTTAACAACACATTCCTCAAGCAGGTATTCTCTATATTGTGTTTGAACTATAAGTGATATTTTACTCTCAATATTTTCCCTGCTATGTGTCTAAATGTAACTGATGGTTTGAACATGATGGCTGCAGTGGCAGCACATCTGGCCTATGAGAGAGAGAAATTCGGAGGACTGTTGGGGTGGCAAAGTTCTGCTAAGGACAAGCTATTTGATGATGATGATGATGTGTCTAAAGTACAATATTTTCCCTGTTATGTGTCTAAAGTACAATATTTTCCCTGTTATGTGTCTAAAGTACAATATTTTCCCTGTTGTGTGTCTAAAGTAAAATATTTTCCCTGTTGTGTGTCTAAAGTACAATATTTTCCCTGTTATGTGTCTAAAGTACCATATTTTCCCTGTTATGTGTCTAAAGTACAATATTTTCCCTGTTATGTGTCTAAAGTACCATATTTTCCCTGTTATGTGTCTAAAGTACAATATTTTCCCTGTTATGTGTCTAAAATACAATATTTTCCCTGTTATGTGTCTAAAGTACAATATTTTCCCTGTTATGTGTCTAAAGTACAATATTTTAAACATTTATTTTTTTTAAAAGGGGGTAATCAGCATATACTTAACAAATATAGATCTCCAAGTTATATAACTTTAACACTAAATTATCAGTTAGAAATTCCAATATTGTACATCCCAACACATACCAGCAAGAGTTGAAAAATAACTAAAGATATAGAAAGAAAGCTAAGTGTAATTGAAAACAGATGTCTGTGAAAATGGGACAAATTTGGGATAGTGAAATAAGAGAAATGTCTGGTGAACCATAAGTAAATAAGGAGTTTTAAGACCCCAGGGAAGCATCAGAGGCAATTAATATGGTAAATAAACAGGCAGTAAATAAGTATTCAGGGTCTCAAGAAAAAAATAATTTTTAATTTTAACCTTTAGTGGACCAGGGCAAAAGACATGTCTTTACAAGCCATTTGTTTGTAGAATAAAAAACGCCCTTAAGTGTGGCTCCTGGTAAAAAGTCGTCCAACCCAAAGCCATGTAATTTTTAAGACACCCATTGCCTAGTCCTGCGGACTAGCGTTTTTCACAGCACATCCCCCAAAAAAAAGCATTAATTAGTCTTTTTTAAACAGCTTCGACTACAGAACACAGCAAAACCAGGTCAGAGTCGATCTAACAGTGCTTCCATATACACTTGCATGCAGTAGTATTTAAAATGAGGGGATCTCTTTGGTGAAGTGGTCATGCGGTTTGCTGTGTATTCTGAAGATCATTGGTTCAAATCTGGATCGCATAATAGTACTGAATACGAAATATATTATTGTGTAATATATTAAACTTCAATTAAATACCGGTACAATACAAACCTCTTGCTGCCTAGATTCATGGAGGTCAGAGGTGAACATAGCCCTGAAGTAAGGACTTGCTGCAGCTAGGACAGCTCTGTGACATGGAATACGACAATCTTGGATACACATCGTCACATCTACCAGAAGCCCTTCCTCAAACATGGTCTTGAGTTCCTCCAACAGTTCAATGTGATGTTCCTCGCACTGAAGTGTCATGTGTTCCATACTGCTGCCTACTATCTCGTCCAAGTACTTCTACAAGCAATGCATTAATGTCTGGAGGACATACACAACTCAATAATTAATAACATTAAAAAATGTACTAATTACATTTCACACCATATTAAACTACTTCTTTTCAACATTGTTTATAGCTTCTACTGTAATTTACTAAGCTTATGTGTATTTAACTTCTGTACCTTAAGCGGTAGTGAGCTCTATCACAACTCAAACATACCTGAATCAAACTCCGCCGCAGGCAGTTTGAAAACAAATTAGCTTCCGTGGGATATTTACATAAGGTGAAAATAGACCTGACTGTTCAGAAAGCAATGGCAAACTACTAAACGCAGAAATGGTGCATAGTAAACAACTCGTTTACTGTGGTTGATGGCTAAGTCCTGTAAAGGATATGCCACAATTTTCATATGCATAGTGGGATGAATTAGCATAATGTGTAAGTGTTCGCCTATTGGTATGAACACAAGAGGGTTATGAGTGCAATTCCACACTAGACATTCCACACGTGAGGAAAGGAATTGGCCCTCCTACACACTAGGAAATAGAAATGTTAAGTACAGTAACTTCATACCCTAAGGTCTTAAATGCTATGGAAATTTAGAAAATATATGCATACACTAACTGCTAGCAGAAACTTGTTTTTTATATGTTTCTGCATACACTTTCATATGTCAACTTTAACAACGTAAAAGAAAACAGTAACCAGCATCAGACTGTTGATAGCTGCATAGAGCTTGCTCTTCAATAGCATTAACAGTGACTATATAAGCATTCTCTAGCCCTCATATGGTGGGCACTTTAGCAACAGATGTTCATTTGACATGTCCTCAGTGACACAATTACATATATCAGACGTTGTAACCATCAGCTTTGACATATGCTATCTGTCTATCCTAGGTTGTACACAGGGTGAGCCTAAATAAATTGTCAGTCCTGCTTCAGGTACTTCAAGGAAGTGTTCTGAGAGATTCTTTCAGGTACAGTCATTCTATGCCTTATCATGGTAGTTTAGAAAGATACACAAGAGAAAGAATGAAAAGTATTTGTAAATATTTCTGCCAAATTTTTATTCATCAACTTATTGCTTAGACAAAATCTTTAAAAATAATTTTTTATTCATATTTACTTAAAACTGCTTATATCAAATTTAATTATAAAAACTGTCGTTACTGCCTCTGGTTTGAGACTACAAGCAATTTACGTTGTGTCAGTCATGCGCCTATAAGTAGGCCAGCACATCCAATTTCTACAACGCTTTCTATTTACTAGAGCACCTTCACTAGACCACTACCTCAGTCACCTATTATGACATGCTTTGCAGGTCACACTGTTACTCTTCTTTGCTCCCTTGCTGGCCTCGGCAACACAAGGGTGTGTGTAGATGTTAAATAAACTGAGTGACATGAAACATCCCTGCCTAACTTCTCTTCTTATGTCAATGTATTGAGAGTAACTGTTTTCAGTTTTTATTGTTGGTGTTTGTTCCCATTTACGAGTAAATAAGTATATCTCTGATTAGTCTGATGTCCTTTCCCTCCTAGCTTATTTCTTGCAGACTTGTGATTTAGATTAGCTTTGCATGTTGGAATCTGCCAACAGCTTTGATTTAGTCAATAAATCAACCGTATATATATATATATATATTTATGGTCTTCCACATAAACATTTAGACATCTATTCTATATATAGTAAGAAAGACCAACATAAACATGTAGACATATCACAGACGTTCTCATATTCTTCTCTCTTCTAAACAAATTTGATTCCTGAAATTTGCTTTTCCATTTCATACAAAAAATTGTTCTCTATAACGACACCTATATGGCTTCAATCTGTCATGCATCGTAAACTTTAAAATCTATCATATACAGAAGAATGAGAAGTATTAATAAATAAATCATTTAAATGTGTAGAGTACATTATTAGAATAGTAGGAATAACTAGGTCACTCACTGAGAAATTTCTCAAATGTTTAAATCAACATGACATGTCAATCGAAAAGGGTTAGGACTGTATTGAGGTATTTTTAATAATAATTTTAAAATTTAATTCTGCTCATTTCTAGTAATTATATAGTAATTTGAATTTCGAATGTAAAGTAACGAGAGATGAAAGTGCACTTTCTCATGTGACCTCCGACTCAGTGCTCACAACTTTACATTGTAGTCAACCACAACAATAAGTCTCAGTGCTGATAGCGCAAACTTTAACAGACATCGTTTCTTGGACATACTGACACAACAGATGATATTAAATTGCAAATGTATGAAGTACGCACTATACCTGCTTTGCTTATGCTGCCACCAGTAATCAGATGCATCTGATCAAATGCATGAGTCATCAAACGTTCCCTACATTTGGCATCAATTTTGTTTCTCCTTTTTTTTCATTTAGCTTGCTGAACGACGACAGCTTCCGGTTATTCAAAGCGAGACAACCGGGACAATGTTTGTCATCGCCGCGATGTATTATACTTTAATTTTGTCTGGACTTGTCTTATCCACATATGCCGTGAAGAGCCATAGGTAGTTTCAGTTATCTGTCAGGTGTGTTGCATCTGTAGTTGTTAGTCTTTGATGTCGCAGGATATCTGTGATACTATCTATATATCTGGTTATTGGTTTTTCCTGTGGCTCGCGTCCTGGTTGCCGTCTGTTATAAGCGCGAGATGGTAGCCTAATAGATAATTTTTTGCTTCTCATTAGGTGACCAAACCATTTTATTTGTTGTCTTCTAATTTTATGTATGTATTAGGTCCTGTCGCCCGAGTGGTTACCGGAATCAAAATTGGGGTGTAAAGAATAGAACCAGTGTTACCTGCCGCGCATGTCGTAAGAGGCGACTAAGGAGTGTGGAATTGGAGCTAGCTACCCCACCCCGTAAAAACATTAGATGGCTACAGAAACCACAACCAGGGAAATTCGGACATAGCACTCCTCTCCCACAGCCATCAACAGATGCAACAGAAAACAATTAAACTGGAAACAATCTCACAACAACTGAGTCTGACTATTGGTTATTGGTTATTGGTTACTAAACTGACGTCATTGCACTCCGGGCAGACCCATAGGTGCTCAGTCTCCCCAACAGATATCGAAGAGTATGCATACTGATGGTTCCTGTGGCTCGCTGATTAAACAAACCTCTCGCTCTGCCTCTCAGGCATCCAGTTCGACTTGAACAACGGGTAACTCCAAATCGCTTGATCGATTCAACATCGATTTTAGAGTCCTCATCCAACAGAGAGTCGTGAAGAGACCGAAGAATATCCCCTTATCCATCTTCAACTCCCCAACAATCGATGCTGTTGATGCACGCCTGTCCGCTCTCCCATTACCGTAAACACCCGCATGCCCAGGACAGTATATCCACGTAAGCCGCTGGAGGTTAGAAACTTCTATAGACGACATCCACTCATACCGAAACCTGCCCTTCTGGATCTTGTGAAGCATTGACTGAGATTCAGATACAACAACTGCCCCAGTAAATGAAGTCCCAGAAATCCAATGGAGGGCAGCAGTAATGGTCTCAACCTCCATTTTCATACTAGAAGTATTTGTCCTATATGTCCCACTTCGCTCTGCAACAACCATACCATGCGCATTAGCCAAGAAACCCCAGCCGGATTTCTCACCACGTTGAACCGACCCATCAGTATATACAACAGCATCATCATCCCTTGCATTATCTTCTATCAGCTGCTTAACTGCGAGATCAGCCTTCGTGTTTCCCCAATCTCTACATTCTCTTCCAATAGTAATGATAACGTTGAGATAGTTCATCATGCTACCATCTGTTGGGATCCATTCTTCCCTTTTTGGTAGAGTCGCAACCGTAGTCACCTGGCCAATTGTTCTCTCAGCCTGGGCCATCCACGACATGCCACGCTTGATTCTCGTGCCCTTAACATCATTAGTGTTCTTGTGAAGTGGATGTCTCTTATCCGAAGTAACCCGCATATATGCCTTGGTTTGGGCGATTGCATGACGGGAGCGTAGTGACAGAAGGCCAAGCATATATCTCATCTTCACAATGGGGTATCTCTAGTGCAGCCCAACTATACGCATACCAGAACTATACGCATGGGTCTGACTATTCATGGGGAAAAACAAAGATCATGAGATTAAATGCTAATTCCAGAGACCATATCATACTGAGAGGATTACCATTAAAGGAGGTGGACACATTTACATATCTGGGAAGTGTTATCAACATTCAAGGTGGTTCATAAGAATATGTCATGGTTAGAATACAAAAGACAAGATCAGCATTTGCCATTCTGAAGAACATATGGAGTTCAAGAATGATCAGGAATAAAACTAAGATAATGATATTTAACTCAAATGTCAAGGCTGTCCTTCTATATGGTGAGGAGACATGGAGATGCCTGCGCAGGATACTCCATCTGCGATGGTATGGCAGGACTACAAACAGGGAACTCTGGGATAGAACAGGACAACGACAGTTGGAACAAGAGATAAGGAGCAGAAGGTGGTGATGGATATGATGCACACTGAGTAAACCCCCTAACAGCATCACAAGACACGCTCTCCGATGGCACCTGCAGGGTAATAGAGGTAGGGGAAGACACAGGAACACCTGGAGACGGGAGTTGGAGACGGCATGCAAGAAAATGAGGAGAGAGGGCAGAGATCTGGAAAAGATGGCCTTGGATAGGCGGGCTTGGAAGGTCTTGGTTGGGACCTATGCTTCGCTAGGGGCGAAGTGGGAAAAAGAATTAGGTCATGTGCGATTTCAACATTGATTGTAAGTCTGAAATCGATCTCAACATTTCCTATCCATAACCATGGTGAATCATTCTGTTAAACTGCTTATCTATTAATGTTCCCTCCCAATTATTTTGATGTTTTCCTCTTGTCCGCTTAATCTAATCATTTTCCTCCACTTTGGATTTTATTAATGTTCAGTGTCTCCAAAATATTGTATCTGTTTTTGTCATGGACTTCCGTATAAGTTTTTCCCCAGTTAAGGAAAGAAGGGCGGGGGAGAGGAGGTGGGGAGGGGTGGTGACAAGTAAAAGACATTGTTGTTAGTAGTTTACTTCGAACTGGTGGTGTCTATTAACCCCGACGTTCTGAGTTCGAATTACGCTGCGGACAATTTGGTTGCAAATTGTTTCGAGTGGATTTTACAAAAGGACGATAGCACCGCCTGTTCAGAAAGCAATGGCAAACTATTGAACGTAATAATGTCTAGAAAAATCACAAATAGGGTTAAAAAGCTGGGGTTGATTCGCAAAGTCCTGTAAAGGATATGCAATTAACTTTTACTTCGAACTGGGGAAACCCCGTGCAACGTAGTCAAACCTTCCCATTTAGAGCATTTAGACTACATTCATTTTCTTCTTCCAACGCTTTCAGACATCGGCTTGTATACTTCGAAAGTAGTTAGTGGTCAACATGAGTCTGTGTACATCGTTATATATCTAGTCTTGAACTGGCATATAAAAAGGTCATGTTTGTCTCCTCTGTACTTCGTATGTTAACACTTTTCTAGGATGTATGTCTCTATCATGTTGCTGGTGCTACGTCATGGTGTTGCGCATACGTCAGCAGGACATATCTTGTACTTGTTAAACAGATCTTGATATGGAACACATACTCTAGGCCATAGGTTCCCAACCTTTTTTGAATGAGCGCCCCCTTTTCCAGTGAATAATTCACTACCGCGCCCCCCATGGGTAAACTATATTGTATATACTTAAATTGAAAAACAAGGACATATTTTTCTGTTATTTTATTAGATAATAATACCAATATTACCGTATTTCTCACAGTATCGTTGACACAATTTATGTTATAATGTATTTATTGGAGCTGAA
This sequence comes from Arion vulgaris, assembly GCA_020796225.1. Taxonomy (NCBI): domain Eukaryota; kingdom Metazoa; phylum Mollusca; class Gastropoda; order Stylommatophora; family Arionidae; genus Arion; species Arion vulgaris. Next base: position 25,563,312 of record CM036754.1, on the reverse strand, counting down.
TTTATGTTATAATGTATTTATTGGAGCTGAATTTATGTTATAATGTATTTATTGGAGATGATGAAACTAATTTTTCGATGTTTGGTGACATTTTTGTCTCATTGAAAAATAACACAGTATAGAGATGAATTGTCGAAATGATGTTTTGACGACTACTTTTGAAGCTTTTCTTATAACTTGATGCGACTTTTTTTTTTACCAACAAATGAGTCTTTACCTCTGGCGCACGTTCGCTTCATAAAAGATGAAAACATTTGTCAAGAACTATTATTTGCAAAAACATTAGAAACGGACAATAAAGAAAAATCTATATTTGACGTATTGGAATACCATTTTTAAGCAAAAAGAATTACGCTGAATAATAACTTGTTTGCTGCCGATGGTGCTCTGACAATGGTTGGACGCTACAGCCACTTGAATACATATTTGAAAAAACTGTCCCAAATGTAGTCGCCGTGCGCCGTGCAAATGAGCGGCTGGAAAATCATGCAGATCAAAATCCACCAGACTCAGGAGATTCAACATAATCCGCTGGAACGCAGAGGATATTTATACCAAAAAAGCAGGCCCTAGCAGCGAAAAATAGGCCTTGCATGTATTCAGGAATCACACATCACACAGATTTTCTGTCCGAGTGTTATCAATTATACAGATAATGCAAAACGGAGGATGGGGGAGGGGGCTTCATACGCGTGAGCAACAAATACACCATGAAACAGATAGAAGACAGCACAAATGGGAAAGCAGAAATTATAGGAATTGGCATCTTTCTAGACATCTAACAGATTCGAACTAACAGAGCCCTTATGCTGGAAACCATGACACTGACCAATACAAATTCTCTAGTAGTGGGAGATTTTAACAGTCACTTAGAAAGGTGGGGATACCAAGACACCAATGTAAAAAAGGGGGTAGAAGAAGTGGGAAATAGATAACAACCTGCAGCTCAGGAATGGACAATGACCTACCAACCTTCTACTCCAGAAGATAGAAAAATATATCCCATAGACCTCGTCTTTGCCACCGGTGACATAGCCCACAATTTGAATCGAACCTTCATGGAACAGCTATTAGACAGTAACCACAAAGCTGTCAAGCTCTCCTTGAAGATAAGATATTTCACCCAAGTCCAAAAAATAATGACCCAGTGGAACTACAAAAGAGTTGACTGGGCACAGTGATCGAGGCTCAGCGACATCTACTGTGACCCTATAAATACACACCAAAAAAGATAAGGAATATGACATACCTACTTAACATATCCATTTTGAGGGCAGCAAGAGAATCAATTTCTAGAGGTGCAAGAAGAGACTACAATCCTTATTGGTCAGAAGAGGTCCAAAATGTTGAAGAGAAAATGAGTCAGGCCAGAGAAAGATTAGAAACTGAGCAGAGCATAGACAGCTACATAGCACTCAAGGCAACCTCGGCTAAATATAGGAGAGCAGTCAATAAAGCCGCAAGGAAGAGATAAAGAGGCAAGACGTCTCAACATGGACAGAGGTGAGTTAAAGAAGCACTCTATGGTCTTAACCTTTAAAAGTCATCAGGAAAGGATGACATCACAAATGAGATGCTCATTAATCTAGGCAAGAAAGTCAAGAAAAAAGTTGCTAAATGTTTTGAATGCGAGCTGGAAAGTCGCAGAAATACATAGTGAATGGAAAAAAGCTATCCATTGCCTAAGCCAAAACAAGGAAAAGACAGATTCGATCCAAGCAATCGTAGACCAATTAGCCTCTTTAGGTGTGTTGGAAAAGTGATGGATAGGCTTCTCAATAGAAGACTCATGTGGCAACTGGAGCAAAAACAATTGATACTACTACAACAGAGTGGATTCAGTCAGCATGGATCAACTGAAGACCAAGTAACTTACATTGCACAGGAGATCGAAAGTGGATTTCAAGAAAAGAAAACTAACAGTATGGGTTGACATGGAGAAGGATTTCGACAGGGTCTGGAGAGAGGAACTGAAAATCAAACTGCTCAAACTCGGAATAAAAAGGCGCATGTATGTCTGGATATGTAGAATAATCTGGTAAATAGAACAGCCAAAGTATAGGACCAGGAAAAACATAGCAGAAAGGCAATCATCGAACAAGTTGTTCCCAAGGAGGATCCTGTCTCCCACGCTACTTCTAGTTTTTATAAATGATTATGGAAGACATCCCCAACAGAGTGCATGGTGCAATCTTCGCTGATGATCTGGCACTATGAACACGAGAAGAATCAATAGTAGTAGTCACCTCAAGGATGCAAGATGTAATTTAAAAGCTAGAAAAATAGACCACGTCTTGACTGCCCTTTATAAATGAAAATTCTTCAGTCTTCAGCTAATCCAAGAAGAAACAAATGCTCAAACGCAAGTTCAATGACCACCTACTCTCAATAGACGAATGTCTAACATATATGGGAATCATGATGGACAGCCGGCGGACGTGGAAAACACAGATAAATCTAGGGAAAAAAGAAAAGAAGAGACGGGATCGTGAACAAATTAGCAGGCACCAACAGGAGTGCGGGTTGTAGCATTCCGAAAAGGATTTACTCTGGGAGAGTTTGACCAGTACGTTAAGTACGGCATAGCAGTCTGGGTCATAATCTCCAAGACAGACTTCATAAAGCTAAGCCGAGTGTTAAGTCAGACCTCACTGATCATCACTGAAACCATAAGTCTACCCACTTAGAAGTGCTGAAAACGGCCATAGGACTTTAACCATTGGAAGACAGACGGAACATGAAAGTACTTCAACGAGGAGAAAATGCAAGAGACTGATTAACCATCCAATGCACCCCCACATAAACAGCTACGGTAGGAGCAGATTGAAAATGAGTAGCTTCATGGCAAACTCCAAAGAGCTTGCCCACGCAGACTCAATATTGGCACTGGATCAACCAAGACACATACAACCAGCCAGTACCTCTCATCCTTGGTAATACAGGCTTCTAGAGCTGGATGACCTCAATGCAGCTGCAAAAATGGCACTACAACAAATGAAACAAATACATAAAAATTATGCGTTTTGTCTGCTATCTCAGCAGTGAAATCTGAAAGGAACACAGAACTAAGTGATCTCATGTCAACCGTAGCCCAGTTGGCCCATGATTCCGAGAGTGTATTAATCCAGTGGATACCCTCACACTGCAAGCTCAAGGAGAATGAAGATGCTGAGAGACTGGCTAAAGAGGAAGCAGGGATGTCTCAAGATGACAACCTGGTCAGCTAGGAAGAAGCATAAACCATCGACAGAGGGAACTATACAACAAAATGGGAAAAGTAACACACAAAACACAACAAGCATGATGGATATTACGAACTTCCTAGAAGAGACCATATTATCATACTTCGCCTCCGGACGGGTCACAACAGAATGAGAACAGAACTAGATTCAAGATAGGCACAAACGACCAATGCTCCTGTGGTTTGACGAATATGACGACAGAGCACGTCCTACAGAACTGCCCCCAGTATGCAGACCTGAGAAGAAAGAGGTGGCCCACTTACATCAGCGTCCAAGAAAACTGTATGGTGTGGCTGATAGATGCATTTATTAGAGAATCCGAAATCCAAGTCTAGTGAGCACGCAGAGGAAGAAGAAACAGAAAATGTACAAATAACAGAAATATTTCTGGAGGAAGAGTTGATAGAATTATCAAAAAATGAAGAGATGAAATGGAAAAATTGAGTAATGGATATAACGAATTGTGTCTACAAAGTTAAATTCCAATATTATATCAACCCTAATGGGCCGCAGTAAGAAGTTGTTTATTGTATTCCCATCACCATATTTAGCTGAAAGAGGATTTATCATGGTCACCAGACTGTTTACAAAGAAACGAAACAGATTGTCAATAGAGGAATGCGGCGATTAAAAATTATTGATGACAAAAATGTCACCAAACGTCAAAAAATTAGTTTCATCACATCTAGTTCAGCTCCAATAAATACATTAAAACATAAGTTGTGTCAATGATACCGTGAAGAACAGATTTCGGTAACTCTGACTGGTTCCCAGTGGAAACAGGAGTGAAACAAGGCTGCGTCTTATCGCTAATGCTCTTTGGAATAGCAATTGACTGGGTCATGCGAAAATGCACCAATAACGCAAATATGGGCATCAAGTGGGTTGATAAAATTTTAGAAGACCTTGATTTTGCCGACGATATAGCCCTTTTGAGTTCATCACATCAAGATATTCAAATGAAAACAAACCTTCTCCAAAATATCTCAGGACAAATTGGTCTCCAAATAAACACCACAAAAACAAAAATTGTCGACCTTACCAGCAGTCCAGAAAATATTCAACTAAAAACTACACTCTTGAAAAAGTCAAAAGTTTTACATACCTAGGAAGTATGATGTCATCTACGGGGATACAGCGCCAGAAATTCCACACAGAATCGCATTGGCATCAAGTGCTTTTAACAAATTGTCAAATATATGGAAGTCCAATTCACTCAGCAAGCACTTAAAATTAAAGATCTTTAACTCTTGTGTGATTCCAGTATTAACTTATGGATGCGAGAGTTGGAAAGCAACAAAAGCTCTAGAAAGAAAATTAGATAACTTTGAGAATAAATGTCTTAAAAGAATACTGAACCTCAAATGGTCAGATTTCAGACCCAATACACAAATAAGACAAGAGACCAAGCAAGAAAATGTATCAAATTTTATAAGAAAGCGCCGCTGGAACTACATCGGCCACACACTTAGAATGGATGAGAGAAGACTCCTTACCAATCCCTCATATGGACACCAGAGGGAAAAAGAAAACGAGGAAGACCAAGAGAGACTCTGCGTAGAACCATCACCAGAGAAGGCTCAACGATGGGCCTAGTAAACATTAAAGACTTAAAACAAATAGCAACGAACCGCGAGACATGGAGAGCTATGACCTCTGCCCTATGCGCCGCCCACAGGCCCAAGAGGAAAGACTAACTAATACCGTGAGGAATACAGTAATATTGTTATTATCTAATAAAATAACTGAAAAATATGTCATTGTTTTTCAATTTATAGTATGTACAATATAGTTTACCCAAGGGCGAATTATTCACTGAAAAAGGGGGCGCTCATTCAAAAAAGGTTGGGAACCTATGCTCTAGAGCATGGGTTCCCAAAGTGGGCTTTCAGCCCCCCAGTGGGCGTTGAAGCCTTCCAGTGTGGCGATAGTGGGTTCAGAAGCATGCATTTGGGATGAGTTTTTCGTGATTTTGCAATTGAATAATCAATCATTAAAAATTTGAATTCTGCATTTAAATTCATCTTATTCCCATCTTTCACTATCCATTTTTTCATCAATTTTCTATTTTATGCATATAATCATTTAAAAATTGACCATGTATGACTGCAATATATATCAATTTTCTATGTCAAAGAGAAAATAGAGCATGTATATATGGGGGCGGCGTTGGCAAATTGTTATAATGTAGAGGGGGACGTTACAAAGTTTATGTTGCGCAAAATGGGCTGTGCGCTGAACAATTTTGGGAATCTATGTTGTAGGCGATGTTGCTAGCACAAAAATCCCAATTTAATCTACCCCATCTGCTAAGTTATGCTATAACGTGGTGTTGGCTATAATGTATCACATGTGAGACTCTCAGAACTGTCTTATGCCCTTAATAGTAAACGAACCAATTCTTATAAAAGTAAGATTAGTACACGAAACAATTCTTTAAAAAGTAAGATTAGTAGCCTACACGAAGTAATTCTTATAAAAGTAAGATTAGTACACGGAGTATTTCTTATAAAAGTAAGATTAGTAGCCTACACGAAGTAATTCTTATAAAAGTAAGATTAGTACACGAAGCAATTCTTATAAAAGTAAGATTAGTACACGAAGCAATTCTTATAAAAGTAAGATGATCATTTAATTCCATTAGTTATTGTACCAGTCTCAAAGAGTGAAAACGTATAATTCATTGATGCGGTTTAGACTACATGTCTCATGAAATGAGAAACATGTATTCTTGCACAGTGTGCTCACTCATACTTAAGTAAGAGCCGCGATAATGTAGTGGTTGTTGCACTCGTCTCGCAGGCGCTTGGTCCGGGTTCAATTCCACCGTGGGAGTTGAATTTTCTCAAATCCTAACGTCTTTCAGGTTGACCTAGCCTCAACTGTGTTCCAGAAGAGCATTTGAAAATAAAGGCGCCCTGCGTGATGTTCAGCATATGCCGATGACCAAATAAAATACTGGCCTAGCACCCTATCCCCCATCATACCTCATGATATGAAAAAATGGTTTAGATATATAAGCTGTAAGTAGGAGCTGAAATGTCACTTATGAGCAAAAGCAAAACCGTACCCAAACGAACGACTGGTGCCTTGCCTGTGTGTTGCCGGGGCCCGCGGATGAAGCAAAGAATATTAACCCTGTAACTCCGTAATTTACTTTAGATCCGGGCACATTTATTTTGCAATGTATACTAAATTCGACAGAATATTGGCTTTGTGTCATCTTACAAAATACTGTGAGCCAGTATATATACTCAGAAGAGTGAGAGGGTTAACACTGTGACCTACAAGGCATGTCGTAAGAGGCGGCTGAGGTAGGAGCCTAGAGAAGCTACCCTAATAAATAAAAAGCGTCGCAGAAATCGGATGTGCTGGCCTACTTGTAGGCGCATAACTGATACAACGTACAATCGGTCTTATGCTCAAATCCCATGCAGATCATAAAGAGTGGTTAACGAGTGGTCGGTATATAACGTTCAAAGAAAAATAATGGTACCTAGTAGGTAGTGAGGAGGCTTATGGGCTAGGGAAACGAACCTAAACACCACACATGCTTACATGCTGTATGTGCCTAAATGAGGCGAAATTTAACCCGCTTTCTGAAACAAACCACACAGTGGTGAATAGAACAAACCACAGAGTAGTTGATAGAACAAACCACAGAGTAGTTGATAGAACAAACCACAGAGTAGTTGATAGAACAAACCACAGAGTAGTTGATAGAACAAACCACAGAGTAGTTTATAGAACAAACCACAGAGTAGTTGATAGAACAAAACACAGAGTGGTTGATAGAACAAACCACAGAGTAGTTGATAGAACAAAACACAGAGTAGTTTATAGAACAAACCACAGAGTAGTTTATAGAACAAACCACAGAGTAGTTGATAGAACAAAACACAGAGTGGTTGATAGAACAAACCACAGAGTAGTTGATAGAACAAAACACAGAGTAGTTTATAGAACAAACCACAGAGTAGTTTATAGAACAAACCACAGAGTAGTTGATAGAACAAAACACAGAGTGGTTGATAGAACAAACCACAGAGTAGTTGATAGAACAAAACACAGAGTGGTTGATAGAACAAACTACAGAGTGGTTGATAGAACAAAACACAGAGTGGTTGATAGAACAAACCACAGAGTAGTTGATAGAACAAAACACAGAGTGGTTGATAGAACAAACTACAGAGTGGTTGATAGAACAAAACACAGAGTGGTTGATAGAACAAAACACAGAGTGGTTGATAGAACAAAACACAGAGTGGTTGATAGAACAAACTACAGAGTGGTTGATAGAACAAAACACAGAGTGGTTGATAGAACAAAACACAGAGTGGTTGATAGAACAAATCACAGAGTAGTTGATAGAACAAAACACAGAGTGATTGATAGAACAAAACACAGAGTGGTTGATAGAACAAAACACAGAGTGGTTGATAGAACAAACCACAGAGTAGTTGATAGAACAAAACACAGAGTGGTTGATAGAACAAACTACAGAGTGGTTGATAGAACAAATCACAGAGTGGTTGATAGAACAAAACACAGAGTGGTTGATAGAACAAAACACAGAGTGGTTGATAGAACAAAACACAGAGTGGTTGATAGAACAAACTACAGAGTGGTTAATAGAACAATTACAAATTAGCAATAACAAACAATCTGTCTCATTACGTTTCCTACAAACTTATATTGTACTAAGACTAATTTGTCTGCAGTTCGCCCTACTTATTAATCGGTGACATCCACATTAGATATGCGTATAAAGTATGGTTGTCAGCCAAGGTACGGACGATAAGATGCTTTCCCATATTTAGGACACGCATATTAAAAAAAAATTGTATTTATTACTCTTATCAGTACTTGAACGATACTCCACTAACAAATGTTTTGTATTGTCTGTTCTTATCAATTCACCTTTTCCTTATCAAGTTTTCCGTCCCAGTGTCAGAATAAGAGAGATTTCTAGAACATGCTGTTGTGTGGTGCACGATGTCTTTCACTGTCTCTGTTATTTATGCGGTCCACCTTTTGCGTAGGTTACATTTTTTCTTCTTGTTGTTGTTGTTGAACCATGAGTTTTCACTCTTTTTCCTATATCGCATTGTGGAGAGCACCCTGCTTGCTTTCAGGCCCACATTTTTTCCTTGTAACCACAGTATCTGAATACTGTCCGTTGTACCTGCTCATTGCTCGTTGATGTGCATTGTTTGTTAGTAATCTGATTGATTATTTTGCTGAAACCTTAAATTTGTTGTTTCTTAACGAATTTCAGTATTGATATTGCACCTACTTTTTCTTCCTGATGTCTTAATTCCTAAATCAGTATTTTATGTAATGCGTCTTAAATAATAATAGCTGATAAAAATTAGAAGAATAAAAACGAAAGACTTCAATGTGTAGATTTCAGAAAAACTATATCATGATATATATATATATATATATATATATATATATATATATATATATATATATATCAAATGCACTAGTCAACCAAGTGTAAGAATTCACATACTTAGGAAGCATATTCACAAAAGATGGAAGATTAGACAGCCAATGGAGGCTAGAGTCATCATCATCAAAAAGCTTGTCCTGAGCAGAACTTTGCCACCCCAACAGTCCTCCAGAATTTCTCTCTCTCATAGGCCAGATGTCCTGCCTCTGCAGCTGTCATGTTCAAGCCATCAGTTACATCCTGAATCCATCTTCTCCGTGGTCTTCCTCTTCTTCTCTTTGCCAGTATGCCTCCTTCCATGATGGTCTTCTCCAGCCCTTATGTCTTTTTCTATTATGTTGTATTCCATTTATTGTTGGGGTTTTTTAGGCATTGTCTTGGAAGGTAGTCTGCCATTGTTTTCCTTCCTGGCAGTGACAATACTGGTCCATGACCGTAGCCATTGTCTCTATTACAGAGATCCTCTGCCTACCAATGTGAGTTTTGAGACCATAACCATTGACACTTTGTTGGCTGCTCCCTCACTCATCCACCACCTGCTCCCATGGCTTCCACGTGACCCTGCCTGTGGGGGGTACTAACCGGGTACTCCACCTTGCCCAAGGGTGTCCCGTAGACTAGCGGAGGTAAGGAGGCGCTTTACATCTCCTTTGATAGAGGTTTACCTCTACCCCGCTACCCCAGGAGGCTAGAGTGCAAAAAGCAAATGCTCTAACCTACTAGCTAGCTCCATACATCTCACTGACAGCCCAAACATCTCACTGACAGCCCAAACATCTCACTGACAGCCCAAACATCTTACTGACAGCTCCAAACATCTCACTGACAGCTAAATAACAGATGATCAATATCATTTTCATGTCTATTTTTTACTACCATAACCAAATATGGACAATGAGCAAAGCACAGTCGCAAAAAAACTATATGTGAAATGCGATGTATACGAAAAGTTGCAAACCACACCAGAAAAGACAGTCACCAACATCAGCAAAATAGAATATTTTGGGACAAAACCTTGTTTGAATTACATTGAGAAACAAAGAATAAAGTGGGATGACCACTTAATAAGAATACAACCAATTTCCACGGTATACATAGACTTCTACCCAAAAACTTTTTACAAAGACGAGAGGAAGACCACGAAAAAGATGAACAGATGGCATAATAGAATCATGTCAAAAGAAAACATCATTATCCCCCAAGCCATTAGAGCAGCGCAAGACAAAAACAGAATACAATGACGCTGGGCAAAAACCTGGTAGCAGTGTGACGACAAAAGAAGAAGATTATGAGCTTTATTTAACTGAGATAACTGTAGATTTCTACTCTGTTTGCATGAAAGTAATAGATTTTGGGGCTTTCTAATCCGGGCGTTAATAACGCCAATCATGAGATGAGGACATAAAGCTGGACATTAACAGCATATAATTTAGTATTAAATTGATGTCCAAGAAAGAGTGTCAGTCGCCAAACGCTGAGTACTTATAATAGCGGAGCACTTATGGACTAATTCGATGTACGATAATGATGATCTGTCGACTAAACTTAACAATTCCTTTTTGCTCAGGAATCATTATTATACTGTGCCTTTTTTGCTGAAATAGGCGGAGTTCGTGCTCTGTTGATGAGATATTCATGTACTAGAAATAGATGGGAGCTCACATGGTTATTCTCCGAAGAGAAAGGATGAAAGTCCTATCAATCTACGTATTTATCAACCACTTTCTGTTATCCTATGTGTGCTTGTACTACTTCATTTTGACGGGTGTCTCAGTCCCGCTTTAACCCTCCTCCTTCTCTTATAATATTTACGAAAAATAAGGATACATATAGGGAGCTTTTTCCGCAAATGGAAAAATAATTAACAAAATCCAGCACAGATTCAATAGAGCAGATCATATCATATTAGGCATAAACATGACACGAATTTTGAAATGTAAGCTTGTCAACAGGAACACTAAAAAAAAGAGCATTGTACCGTATAATCTTTCTCCCGAAATTATGTTATCAGTGTCAAAGCCTGGACGCTGACATTAAACGGTAGAAAAAAATTAGTCACGACAGAGATAAAGTGTCTACGCAGAATGAATGGGGTAACAAAAAAAGACCGGTTCAGAAATGAAGACATCAGGGGAAAAGTGGATACAGCATCAAAACGGAACTACATCAAGAAACAACAATTTAAATGGTTCAAACACTTTAGAAGATTACCGACAGACAGTGCGCCACAAAAAGCAATGTTACTCCGATACAGTGGATAAAGCATAGGACCGGGCACGCAAAAGGTGGATCTCAGAGATAACCGAGACAGTGAAAGGCATTGTTTATGAAACCCACACAAGTCTGTTCTATAAATGTCTTCTTATCCTGGCGCTGTGAGATAAATCAGCATTAGAGAAAACAACACCCGAGTGGTTACTGGGGTCCAAATTTGGGGTGTAAAGAATATAACCACTGTTACCTGCCACGCATGTCGTAAGAGACGACTAAGGAGATTTGGCTGAAATCGGACGCACGTGTCCGCTAGGGAATGCTAACCCGAAACAAATGCTTACAGAAAACGGATGCACCAGGCCGTAAGGCGCATAATATGGTGCAACGATCCCTCACAATGTGGAATGTGATAACGGAATTCTATGGTCGCCAATCTGCCTCGGAGATTTAGCCATGCAGTAAGAATGTCACACCTACCATCACAAGGGTGGCTAAAACTTACTGCGGGAAGAGGTCGTCACAAACGGGGAAGCAGAAATCATAGGAATTATATCCTACAGAACTGCCCCCAGTATGCAGACTTGAGAAGAAAGAGGTGGCCCACTTACACTAGCGTTCAAGACAAGCTGTATGGCGTGGCTGATAATCTGGGGCAGACGGCTGCCTTTATTAGAGAATCCGAAATCCCAATCTAGTGAGAACGCAGAAGACGAAGAAGAAGAAGAGAAATAAAAAAGAAACAGTTTGTCTTCTCTCTCTCTAGCGTAGCGAATGTTGAAACATTTGCATGGACACGCCAATTTGTAAGAGCTTCTCTTTCGGTACACAATAACAAGTGATTTCCTCAGTACTTTCGCTATAGATGATGTACCACAGTGTTATTGCAGCTATGCTTTGTTTCTTTGCCTCAACATTTTTATGTACCACCCATCTAGCAAAATTGTATTAGAACAAGATAACCTTTTACAAAAATAAGCAGGTACATGGCGTTTCTCTATAAAAAGTCATGTGTAGATGTACATGTGAATTTAGGAAACATTATTTAACTACAACAATACGTCAGGCAACAGCAAAACATGGCTGACCAGAATTTTTAACATAGCCTGGGAGGCACAAAGAGGCTCCAGATGACTGGCAGAGAGCTATTAAAGTCCCAATATGGAAGAACAAAGGAGACAAAAGAGAGTGTGAAACATACAGGGTATTCTCTTTGAGCCATATAGGAAAAATCTTTGCAAAAATATTGAAGCGAAGAGAAAGGCATATATTAGAGTCTCAGTTAAGCAATAGCCAGTTTGGGTTTAGGAGGGTAAGAGCTGCACAGACGCAATATTTACACTGAGACAGATCTGTGAACAAACAATTGAATACAATCAAAGTAAACAACTTATATTTATAGACCAAGAAAAGGCATTTGATAGAGTAAACAGGTGCAAACTATGGAAGATCCTTGAAGAATATGGCGTCCAGGGACAACTATTAGGTAATATCATGGCCTTATATCAAGATAGCCAGAGTACAGTAAGAACAACAGAAGGAATGACCGACTGGTTCTCCATTACATCAGGTGTTAGACAAGGTTGTGTCCTCTCACCACTACTCTTTATTGCATATATGGATAAAATAACTGAAGAGTGAAATTCAGATAATGATGAAATAAATGAGCTGCTGTTTGCAGATGATCAGTGCCTGATACATCAAAATGAACAAGATCTACAACATCATATTGACACCTTGAACAAAAATTGTGTAAAACATGACATGAAAATCAACAACACTAAAACAGAAATAATGAATATGGGAAGAAAACATAATAATCTAGACATCCATGTCAATGGCACTAAAATAAACCAAGTGAAAGAATTCAAATACTTAGGAAACATATTCACGTACAGAAGATGGAAAACTGGATAGAGAGATAGAGGCTAGAGTGCAAAAAGCACATGCTGTAACCTACCAGCCAGCCCCACTGTTAAGGCACCCAAAAATTTCACAGGCAGCTAAACAACAGATGATCAACAGCATTTTTATACCTACTTTGTGTTACCAGTGCCAAACATGGACATTGAGCAAAGCGCAGTCACAAAAAAAACTACATGTGAAATGCGTTGCCTGCGAAAAGTTACCAACAACACAAGAAAAGACAGAATCACCAACATCAGCATAAGAAAGAAAGTTGGCACAAAACCGTGCTTGAATTACATAGAGAAACAAAGAATGTAGTGGTTTGGTTACTTAATAAGAATGCATCCAAACTCCACAGTATACAGAGTCTTCTATAACAGAACATCGGGAAAGAAGGCAAGAGGAAGATCACGGAAAAGATGGTTAGATGGCGTAGCAGAATCCTGTGAAAGAGCAAAGATAACAATCACACAAGCCACCAGAACAGCGCAAGACAAAAACAGAAAACCACGACACTGGGCAACAACCGGGTAGCAGTGTGACAACAAAAGAAGAAGAAGAATACTTCAGGCCACCTGATAACACCATATGGGTGATACCAATTTTCTGACAATCCACCTCACGAACAATCATGCTTTTCTAAAGAAGAAATAATTAATAAAAAGCTAAGTGTGTATACTTCCTTGTTTAGTACACGAGATTTCAACTGCACACATAACATTCTGATACATAAAATTGGGCTGTGTGCTTAATGTGCGAAAGTTATGATAGACTTTGCTAGAGCGATCAACCAGAGAAAGGATTTTTATAAAATGAAACGGAGCGTAAAGGCATGGCTTTAGTGTGTGCAGATTAAGAAATCACAGACACACAAACTGTTTTGGACACACACAGAGAAATTACGTTCTGCTGAAGACAATGTGAAGAAACGAACAAGGGAAAAAAGTGATTCCCATTAGCTGCTAAGGACTTGTATAGACGTTTTTCCCATTCATGCAAAAAGAGGCGTTAACACGTATGTTATTATCTCTCCTCTTTGGGCTAAAGGCGTGTTCACATGTTATACATTTCTACTGTCACTGATATAGGCGTTCATTCACGTTTGTGACCTAGAAACAGGTAAGTGGTTTGAATCCTGTGTTTGTCTATTTGTTTTTCGGAAGCTCTTAATACCCGTACATTGTTTATTTGTTGATCATATTCTTCGCTTCCGTTGCTTCCTCTGGGGTTCTTGTAAAAAAACTCCTTGTTCCATTCTATTCTGACCTAGAAACAACGAGTAGCTATTTTTAGATTCGTCTTCGGAAAGTATGTAAAATAAGCTCAAATCACATACAGATCACACAGAATGGTTAACAAGTGGTCGAAATGGAGCGTTCGGAGAAGAAGGGGATAGCTATTACAAACTTCTTGACACTGACATTCCGCATATAATGCATTAATTACACTAAAGTTATCACATAATATAACTTAACTAACTAATACTGAACAAGTATATGAAATTCTCGGGAGACATAAATGCCAGCTACTGAAATTTAACCTAGACTCTTATTCATCTCAGCACTAATAGTCAAGAGACAACGATGGGTTAAGCTCTCCAAATAGAGAACCTTCCTTTGCCATGACTTTTCAGCAACGTCAACAGCGCAACCTGGAAAATGTGGTCATGTTCTAACTGTGTTAGCATAAGCACATACCACAGCCAACTCTAATACTGGGCCGCATAACTGACCAGGTAAACCCTGACCTAGTTTCAGTTGGGGGTGGGGGTGGAGGGTGGAATTTATATATGTTTAATAGAACACTGCAAGCTACTTAAATAATATAACCTTGATTTAACATGCTGTGTTGATTCTAAAATGAATTCGTCTCCATAAAACAATACTGGAATGGGAGGTCACGTGACCGGTTGTGGTCTGATTTCCCATAATTTTTACCAGAGTCCGTCGACAGTATGAGTTTAAAGTTGGCTGTGGCACAGACTAGAATCCGTAGCGCTTATATTTATATATTGCACGAAACACCACCCATGTACGCTCACGCGCGAACGCAAGTACGCACACGTAACATACAGATGTACACAATTCCTACAGAGCTTCAACTATTGAAACACATAAGTAAGGATTTTACTTACACGCAACAAAGGGCTAGAGCCCAAGTGGAAGCACCGAGATCAATGTATTTGATAATTAGTATTTAAACAAACAAATGCATTGAATAAATACTACATATGTATATAAGGCTCCAAGGGAACACAGAAATCAAATAAAGAAATTGAGTCCAGGTATTTCTATCTCTCAGCATCCACAGTCTATAATTTATAAAGACAAACGTTTAAGAGACAACGAAAAGTTTTTAATCTCTAGAAAAATAGCCTATAGAAGAAAGTCAGGAAGGATTAGGCCTAGTGCTTGTTAATAACACCATAGGCACCAAGTTGTGGCGAATCAGGATATAAAATTATATTCAGCATAACGGTACAGTCGGAAAGAGGTAATGATGCCATAGTTCATAAGTGAAGGACGTCAATAAGTGATAATGACGTTTGTTTCAGATACTCTTAAGCAACGGTTACAACTTATTACTTTAGCAACTAATATTCGTTACTTAATACTTACTATAACTACATCACAGTAATAGAGATGCTACTTACTACATCACATTAATTCTTCAAAGAGAAGAGTAACTAACGATATCCAACACAGATGCAACAAAGCAAATCAAATAATAGGATCGTTTGAGTGGTTACCGAGGCCCAAATTGGGGTGTAAAGAATAGAACTATTGTTACCTGCCACGCATGTCGTAATAGGCGACTAAGGAGGTTGGGCTAGCTACCCCACACCGTAACAACACTAGATGGCTACAGAACGGAGAGCGAACCGAGTAAACGCTGGATGAAATCGGACACATCGCCGAAGGATAAGCACCAGAGCTCCAAATGGTGCTGAAGATGTGACGTAAAACACACCAATGCTAAGGCTGCATGAATCAGATCTCCACATGAATGGAATTTATGGGGAGATCTAGTACATTGGTAGGGGCGGTGATCGCAAGAGAAAGAGAAATAATAGGATAAATGGCGCCAATTTTAAAATGCAATCATGTCACCATGAACACAAAAAGAGCAATGTTCAACACAATCTTTCTCTCCACATTATGCTATCAGTGCCAAACCTGGACGCTGACATCAAATGAGACAAGAAAACTAGTCACGACAGAGATAAGTGTCAGCGCAGAATGCTGGGAGTAGCAAGAAGAGACCGGTTGAGAAATAAAGACATCAGGAAAATAGTGGGTTATATAAATCATCAGTACTGAAAGTATCAATACTGAACTTCATCAAAAACACCCAAAAAAATGGTTTAAATGATGGTTTGGTCACATAAGCAGATTACCAACAGACAGTGCATCTCAAAGAGCAACGTTACTTCGATACAATGGATACAAAGCAAAAGGCCGGTCACGTCAAAGGTGGATATCAGAGAAACAGATGCGACGAATGACACTGTTTATGAAGCGCATACATAAGCTCGTTCTAGAAATCTCTTCTTATCCTGCGAGGCAAAATTGGATTGGAGGAAAAGAAAAGTAAGGGAGAGGCCACTTCCTATAGTTGCATCATCTAAACCATAGATTCGCAAACTTTTTCGGCCCACCGCCCACTTTGCACAACATAAACTTTGTAACGCCCCTCTCCACATTATAACAGTTTGTCAACGCCCCCTCCTACATATATACATGCTCTTTTTTCTCTTTAACATAGAAAATTGATATATATTTATGTAATACATGGTCGATTTCCAAATGATTACAAGCATGAAATAGAAAATTGATGAAAAAATAGATCGTGTAAGACGGGCATAAGATGAATTAAAATGCAGAATTAAAATTTTAAATGATTATTCAATCGCAAAATCACGAAAATAATTTATTTTAAAATACTTATTATTAATTTCTTCTTTAAGGAGCCACCGACCCCTAATCGCCTTAACACCCCGCAAATTTCTCGGAACACACTATCGCCCCCTCCCCCTAGAAGGATTCAGCGCCCACTGGGGGTCGGTATCGCCCACTTTGGGAAACGCTGATCTAAACACAAGACGTTGATTCTTAAATGCATGATTAAAAGCATGATTATTAAATGACTTACTAGGAGTCACTCACATTTAATCAATATCCTAAGGCTTACAGCTAAATATAGTTACTGCACACAATGGAATACTATGACTGTCTGCTAACAATAAGAATAGGTGAATCTATGTTTACAAGTACGTAATGCTTAACCGAATGTATATTGTATCTATAATACTTAACCAAATATATATTGTATCTATAATACTTAACCAAATATATATTGTATCTAGAATACTTAACCGAATGTATATTGTATCTATATATCCTCTTCGTGTCCCTATTCACACATAAGGCTTCCACAAGAGACTTTCACTGTTGCCGTTCTGCTGCATTTCTACCAACCGTCTCCCACGTCAGGCCACACTCCTTCAACTCTCTCTCCACCGTTCTTCTCCATGTTTCCTTTGGACGTCCAGTCTTTCTCTTCCCATCCGCTGTCCATCTTCTTCTTCTTCTGCGTTCTCACTAGATTGGGACTTCGGATTCTCCAATAAAGGCAGCAGTCTGCCTCAGATTACCAGCCACGCCATACAATTTGTCTTGGACGCTAGTGTAAGTGGGCCACCTCTTTCTTCTCAAGTCTGCACACCAGGGGCAGCTCTGTAGGATATAATTCCTGATTTATGCTTCCCCATTTGTGCGGACCTCCTCCAGCAGTAACTTTTGAACACCCTCGTGATGGTAGGTCTGGCATTCTTACTGCGTCGCTAAATCTCCGAGGCAGACTGGCGACCGTAGAATCCGTTATCCCATTCGTCATTGTGAGGGGTTGCTGCACCGTGTTAGGCGCCTAACGGCCTGGTACATCCGTTTTCTGCAAGCATTTGTTTCGGGTTAGCATTCCCTAGCGGACACGTGCATCCGATTTCAGCCTAACCTCCTTAGTCGCCTCTTACGACATGTGTGGCAAGTAAAAGTGGTTCTATTCTTTGCACCCCAAATTTGGGGCCCGGTAACCACTCGGGCGGTTTGTTATGGTATTTGGACAAAATATTTGCATGATTGTATATTGTACGACTGTAAAACTACAGTACTTTGTATTTATATTTCTTCATTGCTACATAGTTTTACTGGTCTTCTCTTATATCGATAATACGTAATCGATTAACTATTGTGCACGATAAAAAATATGTGTATGTATGTTCATTAGCCTTCGATCTAGCATGAACATGACAATTTATTAATAATACAGTAATATATAATTTAATATAAAATGTAATTATAATATAATATTCCATCAACAATAACAAGACAAACAAAAGTAGCAAATAAACGGTCTGATGTCAACTAAAGAAAAGTCAGATTTCGAGAATGTATATATAAAATAACCATTAAATCAACTATTCCACAAATCCTTTGTACTACGTATTCGTAGTAAATACATATTCGTAGTAAATACATATTCGTAGTAAACAAATATTCGTTAGAAATCTTGTAATACGTATTCTTATGGACCTTGCACAGCCAACTATCAACTCATACGGCCAGCGGACCCAAGTGCAAATTATAGGAAATAAGACCCCAACCGTCACGTGACCTCGCATTCCAGTATTGTTGTATATAGACGAACTCATTTTCAAATCAACACAACATGCTAAATCAAGGTTATATTATGTTACAAGTTAAGTTTAACAATTAGGAATATCAGTATTATTAATATTTTTCATCAATAAATAACCATGGACTCATAGAATTGAGTAAAATTGCAAAAACAGCTTGCAGCTGTAATAGGGGCACAATTTTCTAAGGCTTTTATTGTAGTAGGTGCACTATTTTCTAAGGCTTCACACACATATAATATACCAAACGAACAAGGTGGATTCATTTCATATACATTTATTATTATCACTTGTGGACAATACACGAACACGTCTGGTCGTGCCCAGTGTTTATGTCATCTCTTCCTATCGTTACTAACACGTCACTATTTTACTACACAAAACGTCGTGTCTTGTAGTTATGTGTTGCACTTCTGCATAGAGAGTACAACACATAGTCTCAACTATTAAATAATCTAATTATACTACTCTAACTATCTGGCTAACTGTCCATTCCTCCGCTGCCATCTGGGAACTATGACACCCCCTGGAGACCTCGCCGTCGCCCCGACGGCGAACTCCCAACAAAATCGCACAGGTAGTGTCCAATATGGTGATTAGAGTGGTGAGAGCTGAAAGGGAACTAGTCACCTCACGTGATAAACGTGGCTCCACAACAACTAACTATAACAGCCAACCATGGTCGAAAAGGAAAAGAAAATCTTGACGGGATCTCAGGAAGACCCAGTTGAACGAGCTAAATGGGAACTAGTCACCACACGTCGTTGAACGTGACTCGTCAACTGGTCATAGGTGACCATGGTTAACAACAACAGTAAACCCTCTGTGCTCTTGTGCTGAAACAATAGTAATAGAAATTAATCAGCATTACATAAATTAATTGGAAAATATGCGCCATATGATTCCGACGGCGACCCAACAGCATAACACTTGGCCAATGTGAGGTGGCTGCGCTGGGACATCCTATCCTCACATGATGTAGGACGGGTTTGATGGCAGCTTGCATCATTATGTCACTATCACTATGTCTTACTTTGCCTGTCAGAGTCTTGTTATACTATCTGAAACTCAAACAAAAAAACAAGTTACAAATCGAAAAAGGAAAAAACGCATATATAACGTTAAACTTCTCACGTTATATGTCCTCCACGAGGTAATATTAACCAACCCCCAAACCCAGGGGAAATAATGAACTCCCAAGATTTAACATATGACCAATGAATATGGAACAACTTATATATGATGCCTAATTGCCAACATCATATATTAATATTAACCAACCCCCAATCCCGGGAAATAAATAATCCAAGAATCCAAAATACTCGGATCGACATCATATAACCATATCTAGCAATGAACGGTGAAAAGTTAATGTCTGCCATCAACATCAACCGACCTCTGTGAGGTAATTATCAAATATCTCCCACCATTTGGGAGTGACCAAAAAAATATCACATTTCAACCTCTAATCACAAAGTAATCAAATTAATCCTCCCAACATTTGGAACAACATCATAATATCATCAACAGTAGAACTGTCCAACAACCACATCGGGGTTATTTTCTAGACCCCCTATAAGAGTGTATTGTCAATCCACAAACCTCCACATATAGCAATCACATTGAAGTTAATGAGACTTCATTGTCCGTTCAACCATCAAACGGAATCAAATAATATTCAAATTTTGACTCCACAATATATAACCACAGGTATTATTAAAATTATTAAAATTACAACCCATCCAAACCCCACAAGGAATCAAGCCAATTCCAAAAGGATTTGCATATCGGGCTCAATATCAGATAAACTCAATAAATGAGAAAGTACAATGTGTCCTTCATAGTCCAAAGACCCGATCAAAAACCCAATGATTTTCTTTATTTGGTATACTATTAATCTCGACAGATCTATTACGATCCATCTTTCAGTTCCCCAGGTCCCAAACAAAAACTCAAATAGTTTCCTTATTTGATTCAATTTCATCCCTAACAGCAGTCCTGGCGTTTGTAAAACTCGGTTTTCTGGAGTTTTGTACAAATCACCGGCCCTTTGCCCGGGTCCCAGCCAAAATTCAGGCCCATCGGTTTTACAACTCCATGTGGTTGTGTATAAATCACATAAATAATGGTTGTCCTCGTCATGATCTAATATCTTTCCCACGGGACTATCCCGGGGAGCAATAGTGATGGTATCATCTGTGCCATCCCCACGATGTATATCCTTAAGGATATTGTTAAGGACAACATAGACCCCCAACAATAAATAGAGCAAGCCAGGACTAAACCGTAGTTCGTAGAATGAAAGAGTCAATTCTTTCAAACAATGCTGTGGTAAACACAGGGCACAAGCACTAATAAATAGCAGAAAGAACCCAATTACTACTATAGTGTCCCATTGCACAGGCCTGGCCATGGAGTGGACGCCACACCTCTTATGATACAACGCATAGTCTATCTGACCAAAAAAATTTCGCACAAGTTGAGCACGCTGTTGCACTGGTTCTGAATCGCACCAGATTTTAAAATCACATTTCGCGTTGAACCGAATATTTTGCTCATAACCTGAACTCAAAATTTCAGTATCTGACCCACACATTCTTAAGCTTATTTGCATAGAGTTAGATATATTGTGATTACCATTGCCTACATGGAGATTATCACCTTTTGCGTGCCTGTATGCACACTCGTTGGATCCTGTAACCACTATTTCTTCTTGGTTGCGATCTATCTTCGTGACTTCACTAATTACTTGTGTCGTCATTGACATGTCACTAGAACCAGACAATGTCAATTGATTCGTCTCTTGCACAGGCGAATCTTGAACCTGCTTCCGATTGAATTTCACTTCTGTGGTTTCTCTAAAAATGGACCGAGGCCACCTTTCCTTTCTCCGCACCCCGCCATACTGACTGCAACGGTCAGGAACCTTTCGTTTAAATAACCGCCACTTACTAGTTGAGTCCTCCCAGGTGTGTTTAAATTTTTTGAATTAACCGTAATATCTTATTATTTCCTCGCCGTTTCACTTTTGCATTAGCATTGTTTAATTTCTGAAATCCTGCATTAGTAATCCTAGAACTCGCACTAGTTGCATTCTTGCTCCTTGACTCTGCTCGTACTGTCCCATGTGGTTGAAGTAGATGAGTTTCTTTTAATAATGCTGACCGCTTAAAACCTGCAGAACTTACATGTCTTACACGTTGCCCGTAGTCATGGAGGGGCTTTTCAAAGGGTGGCGATTGACTCGTTGGTTTCACATTCTGCACCACCTCTGAACTAATAGTAGATATCACCATTTCACACTCTACGTAATCGTGGTCACTAACTACAGGTACACCAGTAGTTTGCTGTCCAACATCCTGTTCCTTGCTAGTTGCACAAACGAATAATTGTTGGTTCTGCCTATCTGGAAACTGCTCTTCGACGACGCATGGAACATATTGGGGAGTATTAGGCTCATCGACAACGGATACAATGTTTTCGCTATCGTGAGAGGCATCCTCTGCTATACAGAGAAAATTATGTAAAATATCCGACTCATCACATGACCTATCAACAGCGGATACTAAATTGGATCTTTCCTGAAAATCAACATCTGCCTCGTTGGGAGAATCCAGTAAGAAGTTCGGTATAGTACAAACCTTATCACTTTTAGAAACTATCATATCCACGTCATTCTTCACAGGATATATGTTATCCCAAATTTGCTGGAAATTGTGTTCCTCGCGCAACTTACGATGTTTCAAGTCATGACACTCATAACCTGGATATTCGTGACACTCGGTTTCTGGCATACAGGAATGGACCTGAAGAAAACCTGGATCCTCACTCATTTCACCAGACGTGGATTCATACGTACCAATTTGCCTCCCTTTGTACCCGTAAACTGACACACAGGGACCAAACGGAGGGATAATCCGTCCATCATTCGACCCATGACCTACTATACTAACAGGGGCCATGACACTGGGAATCCCGGATCGTGCACGCTGTCTTGGGGGATGGTCGTGGAGGGGGAAATAACCATAATTACCCCCTGATAGCTCTATTCTATTGCGCCTCGCGTAACCCCTTAGTCGATTATTCGAACCACTATCATGCTGAGATGGATGTGGAACATTGTGGACAGACTGGTTGCACAATCGCCTGGGTATTTCGACCCGACGACCCACAACCCCAGATCCTAAGTCACTTAAGCGACGTTGCATAAGCCGCATTTGAGAACTTATCTCAGGCTCCGCTGTAGGGATAGGATCCTGCTCCCAACGCAAAGCTGCATCACGGCTCTGTAGGAAGGTGGTTGCAGGTGCCCCGCCACCCTTTCCATCAATGTATTAGCGCACAAGCGATTACTCATGGACGCTATAAAATGATCTCGCAGGACACGTGTGTCCATTATGGCAGACTCCTCCCGAGCCTGAGCCGCTGTGACCTTCGTAAATAGATCTGCTAGTCGATGGGAAAAATCAAGACAAGACTCCCCGGATCGCTGAAACGAGCGATAGAATGCGGAAAGGAGATCATGGGATGACCGACTGTCACCATACACACCCATGAGCCCAACCAACAATTGTTCCGGGTCCTGCACAGAGAACATCTGTATATTTAGTTCGCTGCGAATAGACTCAGATACGTGAGCCAGGAGCACGTCAATTTTATCTTGGCCCTCGAGTCCATAAAGCCTCCAATACATCTTAATCTCCCTGGTAAATTCCTCCACTGAAGGACC
This sequence comes from Arion vulgaris, assembly GCA_020796225.1. NCBI lineage: Eukaryota > Metazoa > Mollusca > Gastropoda > Stylommatophora > Arionidae > Arion > Arion vulgaris. Next base: position 25,540,069 of record CM036754.1, on the reverse strand, counting down.
ATCGCGACCTCCGAATGTCCGCACTGTCGCGACGGGCGGACGGGAAAGGATCCCGGAGGCCAAAGGAGACTGCGCCGAAACACCAGGCCGCACATCGCGAACCTGCGCCGGAATCTCCAACAAAGTAGCAACGGGAACCACCGGTTCCGAAGGCGCCACATCGACCACCACATCTTCACAGGTTTTGACACCTCGTGTGCCCCTATGAGACATGATAAATATTACGCAATGGCGATCAAAACATATAGCATACCATTGTTATATTTCAAAATATATAGTATACAAATTTTAACGACAAAGAGTATAGAAATATATGCCCTGAAAAACAATTAGCAAACCAGATGGTAAAAAAAACCCTGTACAAACAGGAATGGCTGTACACATAAAAATTGTGATTAGCATATCGTGCAAGCATAGAGTATCAAAACGATGTAGAAATAAGTACTCACACTATTAAAAACATAAGCACAGGTGTTCCACGCAGGTAGGCATGTATACAGCACATCATCCCGAGATAGCATCCTCAACCGTCCAATAGTTTTGTGTAATCCAATAGAGAACTTGTTTTACGTAATTATTGCACACCAGGCCAGGTTAAGACAGTCAAGCATGGGGAATCCAAGGTTGATTGAAGAACTGTTAGCGCCGAACTTGAAATGCAGGATCCAGACCGGGGCAGCACACCACACCGGTCGCCCAAAAGGAATGAAGGGCAAAAAGGACATACATAATGTCCCTAGGTTGATTGAAGAAATGTTCAATTGAAGAGATAGCTCCTGACCAGAGGAATTACGCACTGGTCGCCCAATATGATTGAAGGGCAAAAAGGACATACATAATGTCCCTAGGTTGATTGAAGAAATGTTCAGTTGAAGATATAGCTCCTGACCAGAGGAATTACGCACTGGTCGCCCAATATGATTGAAGGGCAAAAAGGACATACATAATGTCCCTAAGTTGACTGAAGAAATGTTCAATTGAAGAGATAGCTCCTGACCAGAGGAATTACGCACTGGTCGCCCAATATGATTGAAGGGCAAAAAGGACATACATAATGTCCCTAAGTTGACTGAAGAAATGTTCAATTGAAGAGATAGCTCCGGACCAGTGGAATTACGCACTGGTCGCCCAATATGATTGAAGGGCAAAAAGGACATACATAATGTCCCTAGGTTGATTGAAGAAATGTTCAATTGAAGAGATAGCTCCGGACCAGAGGAATTACGCACTGGTCGCCCAATATGATTGAAGGGCAAAAAGGACATACATAATGTCCCTAGGTTGATTGAAGAAATGATGACATGCAGGGAAAAACAGCCATGTATATAGATTTAAAAAATACTCACACAGGCAACCAGCCAGACATTCTGGTCCACAAATGTAAATTCATAGTAAAGTGGGCGAACCTAGTTAATTTTCTTCCGACACCATTGTAATAGGGGCACAATTTTCTAAGGCTTTTATTGTAGTAGGTGCACTATTTTCTAAGGCTTCACACACATATAATATACCAAACGAACAAGGTGGATTCATTTCATATACATTTATTATTATCACTTGTGGACAATACACGAACACGTCTGGTCGTGCCCAGTGTTTATGTCATCTCTTCCTATCGTTACTAACACGTCACTATTTTACTACACAAAAACGTCGTGTCTTGTAGTTATGTGTTGCACTTCTGCATAGAGAGTACAACACATAGTCTCAACTATTAAATAATCTAATTATACTACTCTAACTATCTGGCTAACTGTCCATTCCTCCGCTGCCATCTGGGGAACTATGACACAGCGTTCTATCAAACATATTCAAAATTCAGCCCCCCAACTAAAACTAGATCAGGGTTTACCCGGTCAGTTATGCGGCCCAATATTCGAGTTGGCTGTGGACCTTGCTAGGAAGTAATCAATGATAACCATCTAAATGAATCAAAGCAAGCAAAGGATAATGCATTGGTATCGAATACCTGCACATAAAATGAATAGAGACTATTATATAAGATGGCACGAGTCAACCATGATGGTTTCACTATAACCAATAAGATCTGATGCCATGCTACAGTATAATTCAAGATGTGGAACTTCAGAGTCTGGTTTTTCTGTTTGCAAAATCTTATAGTTACCCATTTGTATAAATCTTTGTCCTGTTTGATAATATATATACAGTTTGGCTGAAATTCGAATGACCTGTATTACATGCCGTAGCAATCTAATGAGTACGAACGCACTCACGCTCTCAGCACAAACCACAGTTGTCATAAGAGTGGTTAACTTGGTTGATAAGTGTGAACACAAACAGACATACTTTATAGCTGCAGTCATAGACTTTTATCCATACATGTTTTCTCAGTGACACGATTAGTATGCCCAGGAAGGCTGAAACAGGTGGACTCGGAGACAATGGTTGGAGTCGCTGAAGTAGTCTAGGCTGACAAAAAACAGTATTATTTTATGCTAGGGCATGCAGGTGTAATATTCAGGAGAAGTGATGAAATCAGGGACATGTCTGGTCAACCACTAGTGACAACTGTTATAAGAAAGAGAAGATGGAGATATGTTGGGCACACCTTGAGGAGAAATGATCAACGAATATCAAAGCAGGCATTGAAGTGGGATGCAAAGGGTTCAAGAAAGAGAGGTCGACCTAAGGAGACCCTGAAACGAACTTTGCTGAGAGAGGCAGGAAATATCGGTCTCAGTTCCATGAAGGAGATTGAGCGAGTTGCTCAGGATAGAGCGGTATGGAGAAATTACTTGCAGGCCCTATGTAACGTATAACGGTACGAAAGAAATTATTATTTATGCAGGTGTAATGAAAAATGAATGTAACGATATGTTTGCGGGTATTGCAACTGTAAAAATCGGACGAGTAATGGACCAGGCTGAAATTTGCAATTCCCTAAGGAAGAGAGGACGTGTAATAGTGTATCCAAGTAATAGTAGTGAATCTACAACCCAACCAGGATGCAATAATGCCATATCACATGTGATGTAGCTAGAGAAGAGCGCTATACTGGTAGCCAAAGAAGAATAGTAAACCAACAAAGAACCGGTGTCGTTAATTGCCACGCGCTGAAATACCTGTACACTTTTGGACTAATTTGTATTATGTGCAGTGATGATGATGCAGCGACTAAGCTAAATAAAATACTGTATAAATTTTCGATTTTTAGAGAGTATTCTAAATATATTGATACAAATCTGCGCAGCCAATGTTTGAAAATTAACAGTTATTGACGAGATATGCAGGTATCCTAACCTTTTAACAAGTATTTGAAACAAATAGGTTCTAGTCTGAATACAGATATTCGTAAGGGTAATGGATTTAAGAGCATAAAAGCAAGGAAAATTAAATATTCGGACATATCAAGCGACATGAGTGCCTAGAGAAAATAATTTTGGAGGGAATGGTGCCTGGAATAGGAATGAGAGGAAGACCTAGAAGACGATGGATGCAAGATGTCATTGACGATCTGAGAATGACTGCCAACTTGCACAGAAAAGTTTTTCAGGACTGCTGTCATGGGCGCCAAGTTCCAGAAGGGACAAGCTACTTGATGATGATATCATGATGAACAGATTTACGAAACTACTGCAACTATCGACTCGACACTAATATTTCCACCTGATTTGAAAGCGATATATTTAGGATGTAAATATCAAGAGATGGACAGGCAACAGCTCACATACTCTCACAGAGTGAACAATCAGGACAAGGAACGTAATTTGCTGAAAATAAATTGCAGCCGATCTGCTACGTGAGGATGACAAATGCTTATTTGTATACTCTTAAGTAATTATTGCTTTTCCGAACTGCTTTTTGCTACTCTCGTATTAAGGTAATACTAGGTGTTCGAGTAACGAATAGTAACGTAAGTAACGAAGGTATTAAAAAAATAAAACCGTTAACAATCTGAGTCAATCTCAAAATCAAATTGATAAAACAATGCTGACACGGAGAAAGCGCTGATTACATGTAAAACCTTTTATATTTATATGTTTAGATAGCACAAGGATCTGTGTACTTTTTGCAAACAAAGTAAGAATCTTGTAACCGCTAATAAATGTTATATTGTTTTTACGTTAGTATATATCATAATTTTTACGAAGTATAGTACAGTGTATAGTGTATTATAGCAGACAGCTGTTTATTTTTTCTCATCATCCATATCACATGCTGTGCTGCGTGCAAAGTGTGTCGACTGTCACATGTGAGTGTTCTAAAATGTACTGCAAAGTATCAAATATTAACCGAAATATATATTTATATATCATAGTCATAGTACAATTATATAACAGTATGTTAATGTACTACAGAAACATATGAATGATATAGTTAAGTGACGTTTTCAAGCATGATAATTATAATATGATTTGACCCAGATACAGCTGAGTTGTCACAGCACACAACTTGTTTTGCTTGTATAATGTATATTAGTTAGGCCATATACATTACATATAGGCGTTTGTTCGAAATCGATTCAAGTATTTTTGCTTAATAGTCTGTTATTGTTATGAGAGACAGCTTGCAGAACTTTCATTATCATATTTAAATTTTAGTAATCAATCTTGGTGTTTGAAGTGCCTTGAAGCCACTTTAGTATTTACCATGCACACTTATAATAATTATTATACTATAATTGTATTAATTATAGTGATGTATCATTGTATTGTCTATTTCTTCATTACCGACGGTCATATGGCAAGTGCGTTACAATGACGACTGTGAGTTTGTACTTTTTCTCTTGCCACTCCAAGCTCATCCCTATGTTTCTCTTCTAAATATTTTGCCCCTTTTCATAAATGTTGTTTTCCACATAACTCAGTCATCAGCTAGTTTTTCCCATTTGTTGGGACTAACAGAAAAGTTCTCAATTGAGACCTTACAGATATCTTTGTATTTGACCAGTGGTCATAGTGGTGTATAGCATCAGTGGGAATTGTAGGCCTATATAGCACAACATACCTGTATATATTAAGATTTGAAGACACAAAATCAATTGGCCTTATCCAGAATTAGAACCCGTCCAAGTCTGCACAACACTCCTACCAAGCTGATCTACTTCAATTAGGATTGTCTATAACACAATTTTTGTTTTTACAACCTCTAGATAATCTAAATATAAAATAAGTCCTGATGTAAGTTCATACTTTTTAAAAAGTTCTGTTCAATATTATGTCACATTTATGAACTAAATATAGTTCATGATTTACCTTCATCGAGACAAAAGGAAATTTATTAAGTTATTAAAACCAGGTCAGGGAAAAAATGTTATGTCGCTTTGTATGACATATAATATTAAGAATAGTGTAACTTTGTTCCTAATAGTAACTTGAGAGAACGGTTTTGAATTTATTAAGTTATAACAAGCAGCAGAGTAAAGGAAGAATAAGAAAAAGATTGATACAAGATGTGATAGATGACTTGAATATGACAACAAAAGAGACAGAATATTCATAATGAATAAGACTAAGCATTAGGGAGTTCAAGCGGTAGTGAGCTCGATCACAAACCCAAGCATACCTGGTTCAAAACCCACGGTGGGCAAGTTTGAAAGCAAGTTCGTTTCCGTGGGGTTTTTATAAAAGGTAAAAATAGACCTTACCGTTCAGAAAGCAATGGCAAACTACTGAATGTATAAGTTATGCCTAGAAAATAAACGACTTGTTTACTGTGATTGAGCACTACGTCCTGTAAAGGATATGCCATGATTTTTATTTTCATTTGTTACTATTGTGGAGCGGATTAGCATAATCATTCATCTATCAACTTGGACATAAGAAGGTTGTGGGTTCAATTCAATACTCAGCATTCCACAGATCTTGAAAGAACTTGGCCCTCCTACCACCTCCATCCTAGAACCTAGAAATAGGAAGTGACCGACACTTCATACCATAAGGTCTGAAAAGGCGATGGGACATTTAATTATATAGTTACTATTATACATGGACGTCTGTAGCTTAAGCGGTAGTGAGCTCGATCACAACCCAAGCATACCTGGTTCAAAATCCGCGGCGGGCGACAGTTTGGAAGCAAATTCGTTCCTGTGAATTTTTACAAATGGTAAAAATAGTCCTCACCATTCAGAAAGCAATGACAAATTACTGAACGTATAAGTGGTGCCTAGAAAATCTACAACTCATTTACTGTGGTTGATGACGACGACCTGTAAAGGATATGCCAGGATGATGACCATACGAAATATCTCCATGAACATTTTGATCCACTGATTTGGTCCCACTTAAAATGTTGCTGTTAATATTTTTAATGTGGAGAATTGTAAAGTTATTCAAGTAATTCTCCTTGCAACAGAAACATTTGCTTCAAGTGAATTTCTCTTTCTTTTTTAATTGCATTCATTTCTGAACCATCTATACATGGTTATTTCCTTATTTTATGTGTCTTCTTGGATATTGTAATTTGATTTCATCCCGAAGAACATTGCCATATGAAAATTATCGGGTCAGCTGTGTAGAAACTACCATCAACGTGCAATGCATTGCAAAGTTGAAAAGTAGAACCAGCAAACACAAAGCAAATGATGGATATTACCAATTTTCTACAAGAAGTTGCAAAGATATGCTTCGTCACAGAATAGGCCACTACAAAATGACACTGTCTGTTCATCTCCTGGTATTATCCTCCCATTTCTAGCGTTGTCTTTCTCCTGCCCATCCAACTTCAATCATTTCTTCTTTTATAGTCTAGCAGTGTTCTGTCACTTTACGAGGCCAAAATATTGGACACATTTTTGCTTCGTATCATTTAGTACAACTGATAAAACAGATATAACAGCTGATATATGCATCAGTGTTCAGTGATATATCATCTGTGTTTATGCTTTGTTAAGATTTGTTTAGATAGAAACATTTCCTGGACACAGATTGGAAAGTGTTGATAGTTTTGAATATTTAGGTTCATTGCGAACAAACGATACAAATATTATATATGAGATAAATAGAAGTAACATAGCTCAGCAGAAGTTAAAAGATATACAAAACTTGGAGAAGGAACTAATATAAATACAAAAGTTAAGATTTAAAGAGCATGTATTTTTCTCATAACAGTTTGTGACTGTGAAGCATGGATTATTAGTAAAACAGTTAAAAAATCAATCATTGCTTTGAAGGTAAGTGCTATGAAGAATAATCAGAATACCATGGGCAGAAAAAACCACAAATGTGTCCATTTTCAAACAGCTTAAAATTGAAAGGAAGTGGTTGATAAAGAAAAGAAAAATGTAGAACTTTATACATCAGTTATATGAGGACTATCATCATAGCACTTCTGACAGGAACATAGGTACTCTGATTCCTGCCTAACAAATCCAGCAGTGTCCAGCGGCCCAACACACCAGTTCGATGTTGAATAATCACAATCTTTTTTTCATATTTGGACTGTACCAGTATTAACACATCTCTCTCAATCTGGTCAACGACTGGTGTTCGGCGATTGACATGGAAAGAGTTAACAGTTATTCTAGTAAATCTCAGAATTAAACAATTAAGAACAGTATGGAATGGAGCTGATAGGAAAACAAAGAATATGCATATTTTCAGTGGCAATGTATGGCTGTGAAGTATGAACATTTAACAATGCAGAGGAAAAACATGTATACTTTTGAATATAAGTTTTACAGAAGAGTCTTGCATATATCATGGACTCAGAAGAAAATAAATAGATCTATCCAGAAAGAACTCAGAATTAAAGAAAAGGGGCTGATGCTACAAATAAGTATGTGAAAATGGAAGTATTTTTGACATATAATGAGACACAACGGGTTGGAAAAGACCATCATGAAAGGAAGCATCTGGCAAAAAGGAGTAGAGGAAGACTACAGAGAAGATGTTTCAGGATATAACTCATGATTTGAGCATAACAGTTGCGAGGGAGGTAGGACATCTGGCATATGAGAGATAGAAATTCCAAAGGACTTACGGTGGCAAAGTTCTGTTCAGGACAAGCTATTTGATGATAAGACTAGGCTACAAAGCCATAGTCTGGATCAAAATTCATAAAAAGAAATGGAAGTAGTATTTTTATACTAACAGAACTGTTATGATGACCATAATTTCTGTTTACTTTGGATAGTGATGTATTATATATCATATTTTGTTTTCAGGATAAGAAATGGTGTGCTTTCTCATTATCCTGTCTGCTGTCATTGCTGTCTTGGGTTTAATTATAGCCTTTGCTAGATCTGATGCAGATTTGCTGCTAATGTTCAAGGCCAGATATGGAAAGCAACCAGGTAAACATTCATTAAAAACACAGGACTTATAATATTTTTCAGTATTCACGAACTGTTACACAATTTATAGACAGTAACATGAGTTAAGAAGATGGAGATATGTTGGACATACACTGATAAGAAATTATCAAAAAAGTCACAAAGCAGCAGACATTGAAGTTGGTGGCAAAGTTAACGAAAACACTGTGCTTCGTAGACAGTAACAATGATTCATAGTAGCATGTTTTTTTAACAATAGTAAGACATTCAATGACTTTAGCAGCATTCATAGACAGGAGGGATAGGGGTGCCTGTGGTTAAAATGTTTTCCGGTCACCTGAAAGTTGTGGTTTCTAATCCAAATTGAATCACATGCGCAATTTTTTTATGAGATCGCTTGGATTGTAGCTGAAACTGCAGAGTCCTTGCTTTGTGCAAAATTTGTGTCAGGTAGCGTGCCATTTCTACAGACAGGGACGGAGCTATATCAGAAAACTGCAACAGTCAGTCCACCTCCTGACCCATTCTTTATTCAAGCCCATATGCAACTTAGAAGAAGCCACTAACATCCAAGACAAACTGTATGGCGTGGTTGATAATCTGAGGCAGACGGCTGCCTTTATTAGAGAATCTGAAATCCCAATCTAGTGAGAACGAAGAAGAAGACCCATTCTTTATTTGCCCGTGTGGTGCCGAGGCCCGCAAGGGAAGCAAAGAATAGCACTGCAACCTACAGTAAGAGGTGACTGATGTCGAACCTAGGGAAGCTACCCTAGTAAATAGAAAGCATCGCAGAAATCGGATGTGTTGGCCTACTTGTAGGCGCATAACTGGCACAACGTACAATAAGCTCTTAGGCTCAGATCACATACAAATCACACCAAGCGGTTAACAAGTGGTTGATATGGAGCGTTTGAAGAAGTAGTAGACCCTTTTTTCATAGTTACCGACAAAATTTAGAGAGAGCATAATACTTCACAAATCTGTTTTAATCTTCGACCATAATTTCTTTGGTGCAATGATTTTCATTTTTCCCATAGAAAGCTTAGCAGGGAAAGTAGTCTGGATCACTGGAGCATCAAGTGGTATTGGAGAATACATTGCCTATTGTTTGGCTAAAGCTGGGTGTAGGCTTATACTGTCTGCTCGCAGACAACAGGAACTAGAGCAAGTGAAGCAAAAATGTTTGCAGATGAGTATGTCTGTTTCTCTGTTGTATGTATTTTGTTATTATTTTTCTCTCTGGTGAGTCAAAACCCCTGGAACATGACTTTTTTGGTTCTTCTTTTCAGACGATTATTTTGAGGACATTACATTTGCTTTAAAGATACTCTTAAAGTGTCTCTAAAATGGTTTAGCATAGACACCATGTGCTGGAAATTCCTTGCGCAAGATTGTCAAATGTGGCACTGTAACGACAGATAAGAACTCACTAGCTGAGAACTGTCGAACTGTTAAGGCAAGATAAAGTGAGTGTGTAAAAGATAAAACACACAACACCCACATGTGTAACCTCGATCATGTATGCCCCACCTGTGGTTGGGGATTGTGTTTGAAGATTTGACTTTACAGTCACCTCCGCACATACCAAAGAGGTGCAGCAACACATTTGAGACTTTTGTCATCATTTGTGATGGACAGCTATTATATTTGATAATGCATTAATTGTTAAAATACAACCTTTTGTCTTTTATTTGACATATAAGTAGTCATATTTTAATCATATTTGGAAACAGTATTTTAGTTTAGCTAAACTATGTGCTCTGTATTTTTAGAGCTAGATAAATAATTCCACCCAGAGGTAAAAAAAAACAGAACCAGTTAAAAATAATGAATAATATGTAGACAATAAAATGATAAGAATAGGTAGTCATACAGACTGCTCTTAGCTACTCTGTCAGAGCTGTGGTATCAGTTGTTCCTGTGCAGTAATGTCAACAAATTTGCTTGATTCAGCATACATATTGATGCATTTTTATCTGCAGGTAACGGCCAAGTTTCTGAAGATGATATTATGATCTTGCCTTTAAATGTTACCAGTTATGAAACACATAGACCAGCAGTACAGAAAGTCATAGATGTTTTCAATAAGGTGATTTATTACTATTTCTTACAACTGTCATGGCGAAACACATACAAACAAATTGCTGTAGTTTTACAAAATGCAGCAACAATACACAATAACATTTCGACCAAAAGACCTTTATCAAGCAAAGGATACTAGAGAGGAGAAGAATTTCACTTCTCACACAGTACACAAAATGTATAATCAAACAATAAGTTTCTAAGCCTTTTTGGTCGAAACGTTGCTGTATATTGTTTTGTGTTTTGTAAAACTACAGTACTTTGTTTTTATGTGTTTTGCCATTGCTGCATAGTTTTACTGCAGTCTTCCCTTATATCGATAATATAACTGTCATGTCATGTTTCTGCATCCTAACTTATCATACTTTCAGTCGGAGAATAGATACTGAAGCCATTACTGACGTCCTTCATTGACTCTTCGAGACTCCATTTACTAAGATAGTTATCATGTTGACTTTTTGTTCAAGATTTGTTTAAGGTTTAAAACTGCAGGATTTGGTTTTGATGAAATGATATCTATAGTTAGTTAGTTGATTATCAGATCTGCTTCATTGCACTAGGTATAATTCCATAAGTACTCCATTCTATAGTTAGTTAATTGGTTATCAGATCTGCTTCATTGCACTAGGAATAATTCCATAAATACTCCATTCTATAGTTGGTCATCAGATCTGCTTTATTGCACTAGGAATAATTCCATAATCTCAATCTTTAGTTAATTAGTTGGTATCAGATCTGCTTCATTGCACTAGAAATAATTCCATAATCTCATTCTATATTGTTATTTTCACAGATTGCTCATGTATTAATTCTTTTATTTAGTTAGTTGTTTAGATCTGATATTGCTAGAATTTCTGTCTCTTCTAGATTATTGTGTATCAGATCTGCCTCATTGCACTAGGTATAATTCCATAAGTACTCCATTCTATAGTTAGTTAGTTGGTCATCAGGTCCACGTCATTGCACTAGGAATAATTCCATAAGTACTCTAATCTTTAGTTAAATAGTTGGTCATCAGGTCAGCTTCACTGCACTAGGAATAAGTCCATAAGTGCTCTAATCTGTTGATCCAAAGATTATCATGTATTGATATTCTTTTCAATGTTGTTACCATAGATTGATATTGCTTACAATGTTTGTCTCTGTAGATTGATATTCTTATCAACAATGCGGGCAGGAGTCAGAGGTCAAAATGGATGGATGTTGAACTTAATGTGGACCGTGAGCTGTTTGAGGTAAATGTCCTGGGACCTGTATCCCTCACCCAAGAAGTCTTGCCTCACATGATTGAGAGGAAACGAGGCCAAGTTGTAGTGATGAGCAGTCTTGCAGGAAAATTTGGTTAGTTTATATTACTGATATTTGATTTGTAGAAATATATGGTTAGTCTGCATTGTTCATCTGTACTTAATGAGAATCACAAACTCAATCTGTATTGCTCATCTGTTATATGTAAAAGTAATAAGTCAGTCTGCATTGCTCATCTATAATATGTGGAAACAATAAGTCAGTATGTGTTGTTCATCTATAATATGTAGAAATATATGTTAAAACAGTATGGAAAGGAACTGATAAGAAAGCAAAGATAAGAATACTAGCATGCATATTCATATTGGCAACATATGGGTGTGAAGCATGGAAGTTTAACAATGCAGTGGTTATTGATTACTAAACTGACGTCATTGCACTCTGGGCAGACCTATAGGTGCTCAGTATCCCCAACAGATATCGAAGAGTATGCATACTGATGGTTCCCGTGGCTCCCTGATTAAACACACCTCTCACTCTGCCTCTCAGGCATCCAATTCGACTTGTACAATGGTAACTCCAAACTGCCTAAATTGCTTTATCGATTCAACATCGATTTTAGTGTCCTCATCCAGTAGATAATCGTGAAGAGACCGAAGAACATCCCCCGTATCCATTTTCAACTCCCCAACAATCGATGCTGTTGATGCAAGCCTGTCCGCTCCTCATTACCTGGAGGTTAGAAACTTCTATAGACGACATCCACTCATACCGGAACCTGCCCTTCTGGATCTTGTGAAACATCGACTGAGAGTCAGATACAACAACGGCCCCAGTAAATGAAGTCCCAGAGAGCCAATGGAGGGCAGCAGTAATGGCCTCAACCTCGATCCTCATACTAGAAGTAGTTGTGCTGTATGCCCCACTTCGCTCTGCAACAACCCCACCATGCGCATTAGCCAAGAAACCCCAGCCGGACTTCTCACCACGATAAACCGACCCATCGGTATATACAACAACATCATCATCAATGTACAATGCAGTGGATAAACGTATATGTGCTTTTGAATATAAGTGTTACAGAAAAGTCCTCCGTATTTCTGGGACAGAGAAGAGAACAAATAGATCTATACAGAAAGAACTTAAAATCAAAGATAACTTTTGGATGCTAAAATAAGAATGAGAAATTTTGAGTATTTTAGACATATAAAGAGACATGAAGGGTGGGAAAAGACCACCATGGAAGGAGGCATTCCGTAAAAAGAAGAGGAAGACCACGGGAAAAAAATGGATTTAGGATGTAACTGATGGTTTGAGCATAACTAGGTTTAGTTACTAGTTCTAAATCATGTAAATAAATAGTAGCCAAAGTATAGAAAATATTTTGTAAAGGTTAAATATCTCCTTTTCTTTTTATTCATGACTTCAGGACATTATCAAAGTAGGATAAATAACATTTTAAAAAACCTATTCAGTGGCTTCTAAGATGCAACTGCTGTTTATTTAATCTATTTTAGATAGCTTGCATTGTAATATGTTTGTTTGTTATTCTCTTGACAATAGGGATCCCACACTCAAGATCTTACAGTGGATCCAAATATGCTGTACATGTGAGTATTGTTATGATCTTTTACACTGATTTGGTCTGATCTGATGATTCCAAACTTTTGTCATCAATTTTTATTATACTGGTAAAAGAAAATAAAGCTCATTTTAGGTAGAAACTTATGAAACCTAACTAGCTTTACAAATATCCTATATTTTGACCTCTAATGTATTTTATAATTTCTCTAAATATTCCAAATTTAAAGGCCGGTTCTATAATATTCATTAGTGAATTATACTAGTAGTATACATATGCTCTAAATTGTAAACATTCATCAACTTGTGTCTGCGCAGAATAGAGGGACTAAGATGGAATGATGGAGTTACAAATGAAGAACTTATGGAGAAAACAATACAGATTCCAGTGGACCAAGAGGTTAAAAAAAACGCTGGCACTGAATAGGATACACTTTGTGAAAACCGTAGGGGAATGTAACAAGAAGGGTCCTTTCCTGGAACCTGCAGGGACAGCAAAAGAAGGCGAGGAAATGCATGGAGACGAGATTTGGAGGCAGAGATCAACAATATAAAGAAGAGCTGCAGGAGATAGCTAGAGATAGGAATGAGTTGGTTGAGCGCCTATGCCCCAATCTGGGTAAAAAAAGGCAGAGTTAGAGATACATACGCACATATAAAAATGTTCCTAATTTACATGACTTGTCAGGAGCCCTGTTGACAACATATGCAGAAAAGGGGCAGGAGTTTCTTCAGCATTTTGTGGATTAGACTGAAGGGGTAGTTATGATGACTGTCCGGAAATTGTGAATGTTCTTTGTGATATTACTAACAAGGGAGAGCTGTGCACTGGTTTCATAACAAAGGAAGATGTTGTTAATGCACTCAAAGACAACCACATCACCGCTCCTGGTCCTGATTGTGTTCAGTATCACTACATCAAGCAGCTTGATAAGATGGGTATTAATTAATTTGTGGTGAATTTCAACAACAGTATGCATAATGCTGTTGTACCTGAGAATTGGCTTCATATCTATTTACTACCCCTCCCTAAACATGGGAAAGATCCTAGACTGCTCAGCAGCTACCACATACTCACCTTGCTAAATATTTTTGGCAAATTACTGGAGAAGATAATGGCCAGAAAGATAATGTGTCACTTGTAGACAGATCACATTCTCCTTGACACATTGGGTAGCTACAAGCCAATGAAAGGCACTTGGGACAATGCTTGCACATTTGTTTATGATTTTTATGAGGGCTTTCAATCCAAGGAAGAGACTGTTGCTGTGGTCATTGACTTAGAGGATGCATATAACAAAGTGGACTTTTCAATCATGATACTCTGCTAAAATGTGGGGTTAATCCTTGGCTGGTGAACTGAATAGCTATGTCTTTAATGCAGAGAACCATTGCACTACGTTTAGGAGCATGGATGTCAGATCCTAATACTTTTATGCCTTGGATTACTACAGGTCCTCCTCTATCACGCGTATTATTCAATATCTACACAGCAAATTAAGTCAAAATACAGCCAACCGAAAACAAAACTCCTTTCACACAAACTGTCTTTGTAGATTGCTCTGAATAAAATGACAGGACAAAGTTCCAGTTACCAAATATCTCACGAGAGCCAAGATTCTAAGTATGCATACTCTGTTGATGAAGTACCAAGTGAAATGGTTTGGTCAGGTTGCACAAATGACTGATAAAACATCTGAAAATGGCTGACGTACGCCATGCTAGATTGTGGCAAATGACTGGCTGGTTGACAGAAAAAACACTTCAAAAACACTCTTAAATTGTCTCTAAAAAGCTTCAAGATAGACACAAAGTTGCTGGGATTTAATTAAAACAATTAAAACAGGGTAAAAACTACATATCTGGAAAGCATTTTCCTCAGTAAATGAAGAATTACTAGCACAATCCAACAAAGATGCAGTAAAGTAAATTGATTCATTTAATAAAACAAATGGCACCACACTGTCTTTCTTTTAAAGTGCAAAAATCTCACGCAGTTTTTTCCCAACAATATGCTATCAGTGCTGAACCTGGACACTAAAACAAACGGCAGAAGAGAACTAGTCACAACAGAAATGAAGTGTCTATGCAGAGTGCTTTTTTTAATAATATTTTTGTGTTGTATCATTTACTTTTCCAGGGTTATTTTGAGTGTTTGCGCACAGAAATGGGTGAACATAACATAGATGTGACAATGATATGTCCAGGTCCAGTACATTCAAATTTGTTTTTGCTAGCAGCTAGAGGCAAACAAGGAGAGGTATGAAACTTAATATAGCTTTGCTGGCTGATTTTTGTGTGTGCTTGTTTCCTTACTTAGTCTGAATTTTTAGTATTTTTTGTTCCTGAATTTAGTTGCTATTTTTTCTTAATTATGTGTTGCTTATTCACAGTTAAGAGTTGAGGATGGATAAGGGGGATGTTCTTAGGTCACTGACTGTTTGATGAGGACACTAAAATTGATGTTGAATTTATTCAACGATTTAAGGAGTTTTGAATTACACATTCTGCAAGTAGAACTTGATGCCTGTAGGGCAGAGTCAGGAGTGTGTTTAGTTAGCCACTAGAACCATCAGTATGCATACCATTTGACATCTGTTGAGGGAAACTGAACACCTGTGGATCTGCCTAGAGTGCTATAATGTCGAATCAATTACCAATATTCACAATTCTCTGATAGCATTTCTCAGCTTTTTGCTATTTATTCAATGTTCTTTTGGAGAAATCCTAAGTTTTTTAAATATTTGTCTGCAGTACTTTAATTCCCATTCTTTGCATTTTATTCATTTTTGTTTCAATAATTATTCTCAGTACTTTACTATATATCCTCAATTCTTTATTTAGTTATTCTTAGTTCTTTATTCTTGTCTTTGTTATATTGTTAACTCCTAGTGGACCAGGGAAAATATGATTTTAGAGTAAAAACGCCACTTAGTGTGGAGTCTGGTCCACAAGAAGCTAATATCTGCTCCCAAATCTCTTCTTCGTGTATTTTTTTGCCTCTGTATATTTTTTAAAAAAATCAGTTCATTGATTCATTGCTGGTAGAGCAGTGATTGGAGAAGAAATATCAGTGGATATTGTAGATACCAATAATGTCATAAGAGAAGCCGCTTGTATAGATGACTTTGATAGCATTTATACATCTGTATCCAGAGTGAAGGAGATTGTAGTGAAAAGAGCAACTGCCAGACACAAACACTTTGTTAAAGCATGAGACAATTAATTAATCAACACAGCAGGAGTGATTAATCGCTATTTGCTGGTAAATATGTTGGGGAGAAGATAGAGCACCTTTGCACCTGTCCGGAATACTGTGATAATGAAGAGAATTAGACATTAAGTTTGGACATGCCAGACAGTGTCTTCTTCGTGATAGAGAGAAGATATACTAATAAACTTCTCATGGGTACGGTGAGGATATGGACTTTGGGATGGCAGCTGCCGCGGAGGACATAGCACGAATGGGAATGCCCATTGTGCCATGACGTCGATCGCATAACATAACTGTGATAATGATCATCACTAATGACAGTTCTTTGATTGTTATTTTCAGTTTGTTTCTAGCAATCCTTAGTTTTTTTAAATATAGTTCCATCACATTACCTATTCAACTCATATAGATTAAAAATTTACTTTAGTAAGAACACAAGTCAAATGACAGTTATGAATTCTAATTCATGGTATAATAGTAGTTTGGTTTAGGGATGCCAATAGCGAAGTCGATAACACGCTTTGCTAGTAACCACATGCCATGCTAATTCCATGGTTCAAGGCCAACTTGGGCCAAAAATATTTTTGGTGTACACATGGTACCCGGTTAGACTACAGGTTTCCTGATCATTTAATTGAGGGATCTAAATTACAAGTATCTCAGAAGTTGTAGTAAGACTCACCTGAATGGTGAATGACACTGATACTAAGGAATGCTAGCCTTCATTCAAAAATCAATCTGAGATGTCAAATGACTTTGTCTGAATTCATAGCGACGAACAACAAAAAATAGTTTGATTTATTCATTTTTAGTTTTTACAAAGCACTTTCGTTTTTTTCATCAATGATCCAGCGACACTTGTTCTCTTGTCATTCAGTCCATTGCCATGTAGACATATCATTGATAAACTTGGGTGTTTTTATTTTCTACTCGCCACAGACAGGAGCCAAATTTAAAATGCTTTAACATTAGAGAAGACAAGTAGGTTCTCTGTGCTGCTAAATGACACAGTGACCAAGTTAGGGCTCACTGTATTTATTGCCTGCTGGTCATGGCGAGTTCTACTGTACTCATGTGTCCAAATGTTCAATGGTTCTCTATCCTCATGTCTAGTAAATATCATTCCTGTTTCTTTCCAACCACGGAAGGTACATGCATAGTGTCCAACAGGACACAATTTAATACAGTTAGCCTACTAGTAATATTTAATAATTATAAACCACATTTTATAGTACCACAACTACCAAGTTATACTCTGGCATGGTGTCAGATCTGATTGGTCTATATGAGAGGTTATCAGAGCTGACTCATGTCAAGTCTTTTGGGTCAAAACATCAACACTGTTCCAGCCCTCTATAGACCTGTCATGCTTTTTTGTTTTGTTAAATTGCACTATTGGTCATGAATTTTACTGTGCACTCTACCGTATATTTAATTTTGTGTGTGTCATTGCAGGTTTTGAATAAACCAGACAGCAATGAGGATAAAAAAATGGAGACTGACCGATGTGCCTATCTATCTTGCGTTGCCATTGCCAACAAGCTGTATGAATCCTGGATATCTGAACATCCATTTCTGGCATTTACTTATGTGAACCAGTATTTTCCCTTTCTAGGACAGTGGTAAGCTGTAACTGAGTGAGGTTAGATAACAAATACTGTTCTATAGCTTTTTTCCCACGTTAGAGGAGTAACTCTCCTGTGGAGCACCAAAGCAGTCCTGCAAGGCACATCCTGCAAGACTGCCCCAGCCTGAGCTGTGGGAGAATGGTAATCGGGCCAACAGAAATAACCCTTAAAAACAAACTATGGGGGACCAGTTAAAAACTCAAGCGCACCGCCCCGTTTATGATACATACCAGAGTAGTTGCATAGCAGAAGGGGAGGAGGAGGTAACTAGCGCCGGGTGGTTACCTGGGCCCAAATTAGGGGTGTAAACGCTCAAGTGGTTACCGTGGCCCAAATTTGGGGTGTAAAGAATAGAACCACTGTTACCTGCCACGCATGTCGTAAGAGGTGACTAAGGAGGTTTGGCTGAAATCGGATGCACATATCCTAAACGTGTAGAAGCTATGTGTTTAGGGGCCTGCCAAAACAATGTGCAAGTATACACGTTCTTGGCAAAGATCAAACATATCACAAGAGTGATTAAAATTGGTCGTAAAGAATGAACGCTAAGAAGAAGAAGAAGAAGGGGTTTAAGGATTAGAACCACTGTTACCTGCTACGCATGTCGTAAGAGGCGACTAAGGAGGTTTGGCTGAAATCGAATGCATGTGTCCTAAACGTGTAGAAGGCTATGCTTTTAGAGGCCTACCAAACCAATGTGCAACGCATATATACATGTTCTTGACAAAGATCAAACATATCACAAAGAGTGATTCAAATTGGTAGTAAGAACGAACTCGAAGAAGAAGTAACTAGAGGGTTTCTATGGACTGGAGATTTTAAAGGCCACTATATCAAAGTTGTCTGATGAGGATACTAAAATAAATGCTGAATCTAATTCAGAGATTTAAGAAGTTTGGAATTACACATTCTGTAAGTAGAATTTGATGCCTGTTGGGCTGAGGGAGGAGTATGTTTAACAAGCTAACCACCGGAATCATCATTACGCATACCCTTCAACATCTGTTGGTGGAAACTGAGCACCTATGGGTCTGCCTAGAATGCTATGACGTCTTACACTGGTGTACAGGTGGGGTTTTTTGTTTTGTACTCTAGACAGAAAAAATGTCTTACTTTACTTGTGATTCGAACCAGTGTCCTCATAACTGAGAGATTAGTACTCTTATCTACTCGGCCACAAACTCTTCACTGAGTAATTTACACACCAATAAGTCTGGGCTCTACAAGGAGAACAAAGAATAGTAACACTGCGACCTACAAGGCATGTCATAAGAGGCGACTAAGGTAGGGATCTAGGGAAGCTACCCTACTAAATAAAAAGCGTAGCAGAAATCAGATGTGCTGGCCTACTTGTAGGCGCATAACTGGGGCAACATACAATCACTCTTAGGCTTGATCACATACAAATCACAAAGAGTGGTTAACAAGTGGTCGATATGAAGCGTTCGAAATAGAAGAAGAAAACACTAATAAGCAGCTACAACTAATATGTTTGTTGCCACTTTGTTCTCCCGAACAGACAGTACAAGATTGTGTACATGAAGTACAGTCTATGTGCTGTCTGTTTACCTTTGTGCCATGTTTAGCTATGTATTCTATATAGATTTTCTTAAAGTATGTTTTTTATATATTTATATTGTAGTATTATCTTTGTCATTGTGTTTATGGAGATACTCCCATTGTAAAGATAAGATATATGCTTGGCATTCTGTCACTACACTCCCATCATGCAATCACCCACTCCAGTACATATATGTGGGTTACTGCTGATGATAGACATGCACGTCACAAGAATACTCATGATGTTAAGGGTATGAGAATCAAGCGTGGCATGATGTGGATGGCCCAAGCTGAGGAACAATTAACCAGGTGACCACAGTTGAAGCTCTACCCAAAAAAAAGAAGATTGGATCCCAGTAGATGTTAGAATGGTCAACTACAGCAACATTATCATTACTCTTAAAAGATAATGTAGAGATTGGGGCAACATGAAGGCTGAACTCGCAATTAAGCAGCTGATAGCAGATAATGCAAGTAATGATGAAGTTGTTGTTTAATGAAGTTACTGATGGGTCTGCATTGTGGTCAGAAGTCAAGCTGGGGTTTCTTGGCTAGTGTGCATGGTAGGGTCATTACAGATCATACAGGACAATTACTTAGTATGAGAATGGAGGTCGAGGCCATTTACTGCTGACCTCTAGTGGCTCTCTGGAACTCAGTTTAATAGGGCTGTGCAGGTTACGTTATGAGTGGATGTTGTTTATAGATTTTTCCAACCTCCAGAGGCTCACATGGATCTACTGTCCTAGACATGCAGGTGCTCGCTACAATGTGAGAGTGGATATGCTTGCATTGGCAGCATCATTTGTCAAGGAGTTACAGGTGGATATGGGGATGTTCTTCTACCTCTTGGCAACCTACTGTTGGAAAAGGATACTAAGGAGTTTGGAATTATATGTTGTACGAGTAGAACTGGTTCCTAGAAGGGCAGAGAGAGAGGTGTGTTTAACCAGCAAGCCACAGGAACCATCAGTATGCATACCCTTCTACATCTGTTGAGAGAGACTTAGCATCTACGGCTCTGTCTGGAGTGCTATGATACCAGTTCAATAACCAATTTATCTTTGTGTCAGGGTTAGTTATATGTTTTATATAGATTTTCTTGAAGTATGTGTTTTATGAATATATTGTATTTTATCTTTGTACCAAGTTTAGTTATCTATCATTTTAATTTTAGTTAACATTGATGTGCCTCACTAGGTTGTGATCTTTGATGGGTTTTTCCCCATTTTTTCAGGTATATGATGAAAATGGGTGTTGCTAAACTGATGAAACTAAGAGAGGGACAATGATACAGTATTGCATCTATGAAGCACATTTATTCAGGAACTTATAAATGTTTTTTTCCTCATTGTTATCAGATTTCTGAAAAGAAGATGAATAATTTATGAAAATAATGAGAGGGAAAATGGTGTGGTAATGTAGTTTTGGTACTTGGTTATACAAGTTAAGCAACAAGTATTATATAATTGTTATGTTCATTCTTATTCTGTGATGTATTATGAAGTAGTTAATGTAATTTATTGTCATGTCAACTTCTGTATATCACCTTCTCTTCAATGAAGTGTTAGATAAGTTACATTGAAATATTATTCAATATTACTCATTGAGTAGGCTCAAGGAGATTGAGACAATCTGGCCTCGGAAACAATGGTTCGAGTCTTTGAAGACGTGTAAGTTGACAAAAATCATTTTGTTTTTGTAGGCATTCATGTATAAATCGGAATGAATGCTCTGATATGCTCGCAGGTATGATTGGTGTCAAAAGTGGACAAGCAATGGACCAGAAAGATATTCTAAATTTACTAAGGGAGAGCAGTGTAGGACAGAGCATGTAGAATAGATGCATCTAAATATGGCATAACACCCAATCCATTTGTTAAATTTTTGTGAGTTTGCAGCATCTGCCGGACAACAGTTGTACCAATACCAGTTGCAGGTTTCTTCTATGTTGTAAGAAAATTACAGTTTTCCTGCTTCAAACCCAAAAATGTCTGCCTTGAATTCATGCTAGAGACGGAGGACCACTTAGTATGGAAAACCTAACCGAAATGTAGGTTGATTCTAAACGCACTAAGCAAAAGGCCTAACTTAACAGTGAATACAATTTAATGCAAATAGACACATTTTATAACATGCTTGAAGTATCATCTGTTTAATAAATTTATGATAAAAACATGTGGTGAGTGAGAAAGACAAAATTACTGCAGCACATGTGCAGTAAATGTGACCCAGATATGAGAAAACATGTGTCAATCACTGATAATATGATATGACATGTTCTATAGCAATGCCCAGGAAAGAGCGGTATGAAAAAATTGCTTGCAGGCCCTATGTAACATATAACGGTACGAGAGGAATTATGATAAAAACATGTTGTAACACATGAAATAAAACAATTTGGTTTACCAACTTTTCCCATGGGAGACGTGGGAAGAGAGGTTTACAGACACATGACCAACCCTAATCCCAGTGACAACATGAACCACCTTACAAGGAGAGATCAGGGCACCATTTTTATTCTCCGAAATATAATAACCGTAGGAGAGGAATTATGATAAAGACATGTGGTGAGTGTGAACAAGACAAAATGACTGCATAGCATGTGCTATAAAAGTGACCCAGATATGAGAACACGAAAACGTGTGTCAGTCTCTGATAATATGATATGACATATTCTAAAGAAATGTTGTGAAGTCCGGGACAGCCTGCTTTCATTGAGCATATTGACATTTGGCAGTATGTAGAAGAAGAAAAGAGACTTTTTTTCTTTTAATATTTCGAGAAATATTACCCAAACCAATACTTTGAATGCCTTTGTTGTTGAACATGTGCTTTTGTGCATTTATTTGCCTAGTACACTTATGTGTAACTGGTATCCAGAATTCATATTTTTCTAGTTATTTATATTCAGAATTGTATTAATTATACACATTACACAGATAATAAATAAAATGTTTAAGACTATAATAATTCTGTTTTATTTGAATTAAGTCATTACATCATTTGTACTGATTGGTTATTGATTAACTCCTTGTGGACCAAACGCCACACTACATGACCTTGGGTTTGGCACATTTTTACCAGGAACAACACTAAAAGCATTTATTGAAAAACAAATGGCTTATGCCCTGGTTTACTAAGAGTTAACAGAACTGATGTTGTAGTACTCTGGGTAGGCCCATATGCAATAGGTGCAGTCTTTTTCTGCAGATTCTTTTTCTTCTTTTCTCTAATCCTGGTTTGCCTCATAATGTCAGGATAAGAATAGATTTAGAATTAGATTTATTTAGAGGCTCTTGTGTGTGCTTCATACTTTCACTGCCTCTGTTATTTCTGTTGTGCCACTTTTTGTGGGGAGGAGTTTTAGGGGGATGTACCCACTGTATTAGATTAGCATTGCCCTTTGTGGCGCACTGTCTGTTGGTAATCTACTTATGTGTCAATACAATTTAATTTGTTGTTTCTTAATGAAATTCAGTACTCATGCTGTGCACACATTTTTCCTGATATCTCCATTTCTGAACTGGTCTCTCCTTGATACTCCCAGCATTCTGCGTAGAAAGTTAATCTCTGTTGTGACTAGTTTTTTTCTATTCAGATTTAGCGCTGGTGGCATAATGTCTGGAGAAAGATCATGTTGTACAATGCTTTTATGGTGTTCATGGTTACATGCTTTTCTTTTCTCCAATCCTGTTTTACCGTACAGTGCCAGGATAAGAATAGATTTCTGGAACGGGCTTTTGTATGCGTTTCATAAATAGTGTCTTTCGTCACCTCTGTTATCTCTGAGATCCATCTTTCGCGTGGTCGACCTTCACTCTCCCATCTAGCCCTAGATATTGACAAACTTGTTACATTCCATGACATCAAAATAACTATGCAGTGGATCCCTGGACCGTCAAATACACCCATAAATGATAAACCAGACTAACTAGCGAAGAAAGACCAACACAAGAACAACCTATCACAGCAACAACTTTCTATATGACAAAACAAATCCTAACAAGTAAAAAAATTTGGCTGAACAGATTTTTGACATGGGAGGTTTGCAGACACATGGCCAACCCTAACCCCAATGACAACAGCAACCACCTTACAAGGAGAGATCAGGGCACCATTTTAGATTCCGAAACATAATGACAGCTTTGTTAATAATTTTTTTAAAGTAAACCAACCTATTTCATACCATGAGGCATATTGGGAAATACAGTCTTAGGCCCATATTTTTCATTGACCATTAGTAAATGTGTGTATTTTATTTTTTAATAAAAATTTTATGAATTCAGGCATGCTCATGGTGCCTAACATGGTGCTTCTGACTGCTTTTTGCATGAAGACTTGCTTTTCTTATCAACACTGTCCCTCGCCATTCTTGCAATCCTGATTCTGTCTTCAAAAGTACTCATAACTTTCATCCCCAAGTAAAGGATTAGGGACTCTTGTGTGGGACTGCCTGAGTAGTTGGAATAGTAGCTCGGCCTGCTAGCGTGAGACGCCTCATAGCTCGGGTTCGAACCTACTGTCCGGCATTTGTTCGAGTCCCCTGGTCTTACTCAGACGTAACATGAGTACCTCTGAAGTCGGAGAAAATCTGCCTGTATGGCGAGGGAATACTAATTCCGAGTACATTGAGCACACGGCTGCCAGTGTAAAGTAATTACAATGTGCACGCTGCTGCCATTGTAAGAAATTGGAAAAACAGATTTTCACGAAAAAATCAGTTTCAGAGATGAAACTTCGTCTGAGTTGAAGCGGACGAAAGAAAAAAAAAAAAAAAAAAAAGGGACTCTTGTAATTCAACCATCTATTGTTTCAGTTTGGAATATCTTCATTGCACTCGGACATGTCCATAGGTGCTCCGATCTCCTTCACAATATCTCCATCAGCGTCCAGCGACTGACCATACCAGTTCTATTTTGATTGATGAGCCTACTCGTATACCTGTTGTACCGTTCTTTTCTTGCCACACCAATCTTCAAACCCAGTTCTCGAATCTAGTAGTTGACGTGGATTGGTTTAGATGAAGGTCTTCTCTGCGGCCACGCTCTATGAGGCGTTCACGATGTCAGCTCTGTCCATTGGCTGGCCGTCTGATATAGCGGCAGAGCCAGCCAGCCTGTCTGCTCTCTCATTGCCAACAACACCCATGTGCCCGGAACAAAGACAAGTGTAAGTCTGCAAATTGTTGATGCCTGCAGTGATTCAGTCCATTGCCTGCGCACCGAACCGGCCTCCACCTTTCAGGGTCATACTCAATGAGTCATTCAAAATGCATGCATGAGTGTGCACACCAAGAATATGTTTTGCCAAGCTGGCCTTAAATTCCGGAATTTTCGCTGCACATCGTCAATAGCACAGAGTGTAGTCAACTTTGCTATCGCCTACCCCATCATGGGTGATGTGGTTAACATGACGCTGGCTGCCTTTACATCTCAGTGCTTTTATGGCACCAAATTATTAAGATCACACTAAGTTCTAGAGCAGCGTCTCCCAAACTGGGGTCCGCCGACCTTTGGGGTCCTCAAGCACTTGAAGAAATATTATGATCTTTTACATTTCAAATAGAAAAATAAATTTTAAAATATGTATAAAAACAGTGGGAAACTAGTTCCACTGTGAAATCAAAGAACCCGGACTAGACCGGAGTCTAAATGTCTGACAGGACAAAATGAAAGATCATTTGAAGTTTCTCACAGTCTGAGAACATAGTTTACTATTGTAACACACTGATAATTAATTCCTGTCCATTTTCATATATTGAAACATTTGGGGGTAGCAAAATGTATTTAAAAGGAGTCCTCGTAATGCAAAGCTTGGGAACCACTGCTCTAGTGTAAAACATGCTCTACAATAAACATTGTTTTCATTAGAAAGTCTGAAAAACAAAAAGATATGTACAAACTACGAAACAAATAGAGAATGAACAAACACATGAATATACCTACAAACACACTTTATATATTTTTTGTGATTACAAGAAAATATATTACAATAATTCAGCTTCACAATCTCAGATATCCAATTTATTTTATTGATTGTACTCTGAATTCAATTCTGAACAGTTTAATATATATATATATATATATATATAATTTTAGACATTTCAGTGAGAATTTTCTTGGGTATAAAAAAATAGCAAGTTTTTGACATTTTTGCAGAGTAACATTCTCAGAATATTCCAATACAATTGCAAATACGTGGAAATGGCTGCAGACAGTATACATAAATTAGAAACTTTGAGAAAGGTCTTAGTAGAATCATGTGAAGATCTATCCAATGGACAGTAGATGGAAGAAGAGGCAGTAGATCAAAAGAAACATGGACAAAAAATAGTGGAAAACAAAATTAGATGTGTGGACTGAGATACCACTGGAAGAAAGGCAGCAGACCAGCAGTAATGAGGATCACTTGTGAATATCTTATGTATCAACTGTGACATGAGATAGAGATATGTTGCATGAATTACAGCAACATTTTGTCTTTGCAACATCTGCTAATTAGTGCCATCACTTCCCTCCTCATCTTTTCCATATGTTTCATCCCATACGACTTCCACAACCTGAAAGTACAACAATTTAAATAATTTAACGAAAGAATAGTTGATAAACACACATGTATCTTCTGTACATGATTAAGTAGATGAAGGGATGTACATTATTCTTGTGTAAATTTAAGGATTGGAATACTAACAAAGTTTGTAAAGTGTCTTTATAATAAAATAAAATTTCCCATAGCCTTTTCAGACCTCAGGGTATGAAGTTAAAGTGCCCTGTCCCTTCACATTTGTGGACCCTAACTTGCAGGAGGTAGGAGGCCAATTCCTTTTCTCACATATGGAGGGTTCAGTATGGGATTGAACCCTCAACCACCTGTGTGTTGCCGGGGTTCATAAGGGGAACAAAGAATAGTAACACTGCGACCTACAAGACATGTCGCAAGAGGCGACTGAGGTAGGGGCCTAGTCAAGCTACCCTAGTAAATAAAAGCGTTACAGAAATAGGATGTGCTGGCCTACTTGTAGGCACATAACTGGACAATCGTTTTAGGCTCAGATCACAAACAAATCACAAAGAGTGGTTTAACAAGTGGTCGATATGGAGCGTTGAAGAAGAAAACCAACAACCCTCTTGTGTCTGAGTCGATTGGCAAATGCTTACACATGACGATAATCCATCCCACAAAGTACCAAAGGATGGTAAAACTACTTTTGACATTATAAACTGAAAGTAAACTTAAGCTATACTGACCATCGGCTAAGATCAGGGAAATATTGTGCAATATAGGCTGTGGTCAGAATTGGATGCTGAGAAATCCATGCTTCATACAACTTGTTGGCAATGGCAACACAGTAGAGATAGGAACATCGTTCTGCTGGCATTCTCTTTTCATTTTTGTTCATTGTTCTGCCCAGTACCTATTGAGAAGTATTGACCATTATCTTTAGTATGCACGATCATAATAGGTCAAACAAGAAAATTTAGTCACATTTTTTTAAAAACACACAAAAAAAACAGACAAATACTAGATTAAATCTAATAATCTTTCTTTCTTCTTTTGTCCTTCTCTGCTTGTTTGCCGAGAAATAACAATAAAATGGCTAAATAATAAAATAATATTAAAATTGGTAAATAATAGAATATATGTAGGCCAAATAAGAAGTAAATTATGAAATAATACTAAAGTGGTTAAATAATAGAATCACACTAAAAGGGTTCATAATGAAATAACATTACAAATGGGCAAATACTTAAATAGGACTTTAAAAAATGGTACATAATAACAAGAAATAACACAAAAACAAATTTAGACTAGTCTGTGCACCAGTGATGTTAACTTCCTTGAAATCCACAGAAACTGTCAATTTCAGACATCCAGCAATAATGACTATCCCTAATCTCTCTCTCTCTTTCCATAGTCGTATCTATTTTCATCTGGGCAGACTAGAGAATTAACTATTTCTGGAACTGAAAAGCTGTACATTGGTGATTGTAAACACTGCTACTGTGGTGATACAAAAATGACATTCGTGTAACACGAACAAAAATATAACAAAAATGTCTGGAAACAGAAATAATTATTAACCCAGCCACCCTTCTGAGCCGATTTAGTGGTTTGAGGTATTTTTTAAGATGTCTCAAAGCCGATATACTGACTAATTCGGTATACATTGCAATATGCGTGAGTCTGGGAGTAAAAAAAAGGACGGAGTGGAAGGTTTCAAGGTACATAAATACATTCGTCGTATTCTAAATGCAGATGATATTAGCTTATATATTTGGATCCGTATTACTTCCGTGTCTTCTTCCAACGTTTGCAAACATCGACTTGTTTATAGTAATTACTGGTTGACTGGATTCTGTATACATCTCCAATTATCTTGTCTTGAACTGACATAGGGGTTGACCATGTGAGTTTCCTTGCCGTTTGACAGATCAAAGTGTACTATCCACTTGATGGTGGCCGAAGAGTGGGAGCATTCAAAAAGCGTCAAATGAAACAATAAAACCCGTTAAAACAAATTCCGAGCACTCTCATTGGAAAGAATGAAGACTCTCGGAGTTTACGCGTCGTATCGCATCCATTCGTCGTTGCACTTTAGAGAAAAGTCCAATAATTTTTTTTTTTTAATAATTGTATGTTGGGCAGTCTTGCAGGATGTACGTCTGTCATCTTGTTGGTGTCACGTGTGTAACCGTAGAGCAGCGTCGTTCAATTCATAGTTGCATTTTTTGGTAGATTCCTATTATTGTTTCTGGAATTGGAGAGCTCGTGCTTTGTGCAATACTCTCAACCGGTAGTGTACAATTTCTGTGGAGATGATTTATTCACGGCCTTCTCTATAATAGAAGGCCGTGGTTAGTCATACAACGAAACCTAGTGCAATGATATCGTCTTAAAATAGGCATATTTAAATGGTTTGAAAGTCGAAAGATTGACTTTATTTCACTTGGTTTTGCCCCATATGGCTCGGTCCTTCGTCGTAGAAATAGCACGCTATCTGCCGAGAGTATTTCACAATGCACAAACTCCGTATCTCCAGCAACAATCCTATAGATCTCTGTAAAAATTTCACCCGTGAACACAACGACCCCAATTCGAATTCACCACCTTCTGATAGTAAGGCAAGAGCTTTACCACTTAGCCACAGAGACACATTTTTTAAAAATTAATCCTTTTCCCAGATGTAGGCTATTTTTTCAAAGCACAATTTGTGTTAATTCTTTTCACAAATTCTACTCATGAAAATATATGTTTATTCACTTTAATTTTGCTGAAATATTCAAAATTTCATACACTGAAATGTCAATTTAACTTTTGTTTTTAATGCTTAAAACAGCCTGCATAAAGGACGAAAGAGATACTAAATACGATCTCCAAAGCAACATATGTCATGGCTCCAAAATAGCTTTCAAAACAGCTTACAAAGAAACAATAAATTCAAGCACACAAATGTCTAGATTAGCCTATAGGCAATACCTCGCCAGGTTTTCCAGTGGCAGCTTCCATAAGGATGTTGGTAAACGTAGGCCCAGGACAAATGATTGTGACATCTATGTTGTGTTCTCCCATTTCAGTTCGCAGACACTCAAAGTAACCCTGAAATTATAAATTAATTGATTGATTGGATGGACCCTCATCATCGCACTTCGGTGAATAACCATGTGTGTTCCGATTTCTTTCTTGCACAGGACGATCTCAGCGACAGTGCACGAATTCATTAGCACGCACTAGAATCCAATACGATAGTGACAATATTTTTAGTAATTTTATTTTAATTTTTTTAATGAATTTTACCCGACCAGAGGCTTTGCAACATATTATTATCGATTTTCAACTGCCAGAGGTTCTTATTCACTCATAACATGAATGCGAGACCTACATTTTATCATCCATCTCAGAAAAAACTAGAATCTCGATCTCGCCTGCATTGAGATCTTTTGAAAAATATTCTGATCACTTCACGCATGAAAGGCTCAAGTACATTAGGTCCAACCTACAGAGACAACAATTCCCCCTCCCTCCAAAGTTACATTACGACATAAAACTGGCATTGGATATGCTATTGTTCACTTTGGAGTTGTTGTTGTTGAGAAGATATGTAACAGCTGCTTGGTTGTGACCAAACTGGTGGCACAAAAACATTTATCTAACATGTCAAAAACCTTATCGTTTTGCATTACGCATAGTCATCCAGGGATAACCTGGACATGGATGGATGGCTGAATAATATACATTGTTGGCTTTTGCAGAAATGCACTTGCAGTGGATTCCATCTCACAGTGGCATTACAGGCAATGAGAGTGCCGATGCCTTAGCTAAGGAGGGCAGTGTCAAAGAGCAAATTTGCCAGCCCTGTCTTTTCAAAGGTCAAAACCCTCATACAGAGAAAATCTGCAGTAGACTGGAAGACAAACACTGGATATTATTATGGAAAAGACTCCCTCAAAGACCTAAGCAGAACATACCAGGTCATTATATTTCGACTTCGCACCGGACACTACAGACTCAACAAACACTTATATAGACTAGGAATAAGTCAAACAGCTCTCTGCCAGTGTCAGCAGAAGGAACAGACACCAGAGCATATCCTGCAAGACTGTCCTCTTCTGGGTAAGATAAGAAACAACATGTGGCCACCCCCAGTCGACCTGAAAACTAAACTTTGGGAAACCTGACAGACCTGAAGCTGACTGCCCAGTTTGTGGTCTACAGTAAATTAAGCGCATGACCAGAGATCGTTGAAGAAGAAGACACTAGATCAGCGGTTCTCAGACTTGGCACTACCACGGACTCCCTTTCAAATACATTTTGCTGCCGCAGACCCCCAAAAGTTTCTACATTTGAAAATAGACAGGAATGAATTATCTGTGTGTTACAATAGTAAACAATGTTCTGAGACTGTGGAAAACTTCAAATGATCTTTCATTTTGTCCTGTCAGACATTTAGACTCCAGTATGGTCCGGATCCTTTGATTTCGCAGCAAAACTAGTTTACCACTGTGTTTATACATGTTTTGAAATTGTATTTTTCTGTTTGAAATGTCAAAGATCATAATGTTTCTTAGAGCGCTTTATGACCCTTGTAGTACCTTGCGGCCACTGGTGGTCCAGGAACCCAGTTTAGAAAATGCTACACTAGATCATCTTGTTTCAACTTTGATCTAAGAGTGTCTTTTCATTCTCACATGTTGTCCATATATTATTTTGTAACTGTAACTATATCATTTAACAATTATGTGGCGACTAGTATTTTATTATACATGCGAGTTGCATTTCTCAAAAGTATAATTACAGGCTGGATTGATTAATTGATTGATAGGACAATGATCATTGCACTTCGGTGTATAAACATGTGTGCTCCGATCACTTTCTTACACATAAATATCTCAGCGGCGGTGTATGTACTCCGTAGCGCCAGCAAGGGTCCCGATGTAAGTTTGAAAATGTTAAAGTTATTTTATAAGAATTTAATTTTAACTTTTCTAGTAAATTTTGTCTGGGCATCGGTATTCCAGCCTGTTCTTCTTGATTTTTAACTGCAAAGGGTTCTTTTACATACTCAAATTGAACACGGGACCCTCGTTGTATCGTCCGTCTCTGATAGGACTAGGAGCTCGATATCACCTACACTGAGTTTAGGCATCTCTGGAAAATATGCTGATGCCTCCACGAGGGAGCAAACCGAGTACATTTGGAACGTGAAGGAAGCACCTAACCTCTGCGCTACAGACCACACAGGCAAAGAAATTACAGACATTGCCCCCATATGAAATTACTGTCACTTATTACATTAATTCTGGCTCTGAGCGTAACCAAGTCGCTCTCACCTGAGTCTCAGACATATAAGGGAGAAAAGGAGCGACGTACTATACATTCCCCTCCATACATAAAAGTTTTTCCAAATATGAAAAGTTAACAACATATATTTAAATTGTTTGCTCCCTCAAAAATCATCATGGAATGCATCATGTCACTTCTTAACTTTCCTGTTTTATCCTAAAACTACTAAGGATCTTTACATTCTGTTCGCTTAGGATGATTACAAGCGGGTTTTGTCCGATAAAAGCTGTGTTATTGCCAGAAACTGTTTAATTTCATATAGTTTAGTGTGAAATAGTGTGTTCTCCGCACATTGTGACACAAGACGAATTCTCGAATTATGTCGCAAATCTGTTGTTACTCTATCCTTTAACGTTTACCAGGCAAGTATATCACAGAGGTCGTCTGCCTCAGGGACACACATCTTGGTTATACTGTAAGGCAACGCTGTCTAAGGCGGTGCCAGCTGGCTAATCATATGTTCGACTTTTACATTACCTATTTGGTGCTCCTATTTTTTTAGTTTTTACTTCCCCCCACCCCTCCCTCCAAGGGATGCCAAGAGTGTGTGAGAAATCTCCTGCCCCCTCCGATCAGTCTATGATAAAAGTTGTCAGAATCCAAGATTTTTCTCTGACTCTGCTCTCCTCTTCCTTCTTCCACTCTGCTCTGTTCCCTGTAGGATAGTCTTAGAGAGTGAGCTATGTCTCATCACATGTCCGAACCACGCAAGTTTACACCGTTTCACGATTGTCAAGAGTGGTACTTGTCGACCTGTAAGGTTATTTGTTTGATCAGTCAGATGCGCCCCAATAAATACAAACGTTGGACAACACAACTGTACGGGGTTGGATAGTAATCAACTCTTGGGATCACGTTTGTGCAGAATGAATCTCTTCCTTATTAGAAATTAGACACAGAAATATGAACTTACAGCCACACCAAGCTTTGCCCCAGTGTACGATCTGGAATTTGGAGACCCTGAAAATTAAAGATAAGAAATAAAACAGTAGAACATATAAATAGATAAGAAAAAAAAACCGAAATTATGAAATTACTCCTCAGCATGTCTTTACGATTTACTTTGTGATATTGGATGCAAAAGTAATGAGTAATGCCTTTTGAATGGTACTGCCGTGTGGTGCTGGGGCCTGCAAGGGAAGCAAGGAATAGTTCCACTGCCACCTACAAGGTATGTCGTAAGAGTCGACTAATGTAGGACCTAGGAAGCTACCTAGTAAAAAAAAAACATCACAGAAATCGGAAGTGCTGGTCTACTAGTAGGAACATAGCTGGTACAATGTCCAATCGCTCTTAGGCTCAAATCATATACAAATCACACAGAGTGGTTAACAAGTGGTCGATATGGTGCATTCGATGAAGAATAAGAAGAATGGTATTACGAGAGCCTGGAATGGAGTACACAGATGTAGATTGATAACAGATGGTTTTAAAAGCATTTAAAGCTCAATGAATGGTTCATTGCACTGGAATTCACCACATGGCTTGATCCTCTCCATATAAACTGCACACCACCTGTCGAGAGTAATGCACAAAGCACAAAATCCGTAGCTTCAGATTGAATCCTAGAGATCTCTGGGGAAAATTCACTTGTGATCCGAACGACACTACCCTGATTAGAACCCAAGTCACATAGAACTATAAGCAACGGCCCTATCCCTTCGCTACAAAGACACCCCCTTCCTTTCCCGAAGATAGTCAACGGCTAATGATTCGAAAAACACTTAGTGTTATTTTTTATTTATTTAAATTAGTGAATCGACCTCGCAACACATCAGATAGGGCTTTAAGTGCTGAATATTTCCCAGCAGATGACGAAATGTATACGGTGAACAAGGTAACATAAACCAAAGTCATTAAATCGAATGGCAATGTTCTATTTTACTTTCAAGTTGTGACCCTGCTAACAGGCTGCATCACTATAGACTTTTGAAGTGACTGATCTCAAAGAAACGACAAACCCATTCTATGTGGGTAAGTAGTTAAACCTTCGCCCCGCGTTCCGAAGGCTGTATATTCTAATCCGGACCACGTTGTTCTGTTCATGAGTGTTTCCAGTGAGCCTAGGATTGTTGAGCTACTAGTTCGTGCTTGTGCAATAGCTCTGCAGGTGCTGTACATTTCTGTGAGATGGATCGAGTCTATGCGGTAAACCTGCGCAATAAGAAACCATTGGCTTTAGATCATTTAGATGTCAAAGCCAGCCTACATATTACGTGTTGAAATGCAAATGTCGTCCCAAAGGCGGAATGTCAAGTTTTCTGACTTACAATATAACATAAGAGAAATAATGTACAGAACAAATGTAGATGAGGAGAATATAAAAAATTAAACTCATATTCTAATGTGAGCGTCTGTAGCTCAAGGGTAGTGAGCTCAATCACGAACCCAAGCGTACCTGGTTCAAACCCCACGGTGGGCAAGTTTGAAGCAAATTAGTTTCCTTGGAATTTTTACAAAGGTGAAAATACCTCACCGTTCAGAAAGCAATGGCAAACTACTGAACGTAAGTAGTGCCTAGAAATCAATGACTCGTTTACTGTGGTTGATGGCTACGTCCTTAGGATATGCCACGATTTTCATTTCATATTCTAATGACGGGACATTAAATAATTTCATCATAAAATAGACCTACATATTTGATTATATCTATCTATTCTCGAATCCTGATTTGCCTCTCAGCGTAAGGTCGAAAAAAGGTGACACCTGGAGCGAGCCTCTCTATGCACCTTGTCTTTCTTTCTTTCTCCAATCTGATTTGCCTCACAGCTTTAGAGCAAGAAGAGATTTCTGAACAGGCTTTGTGTGCGCTTTATAATCAGTGTCTTCTCGCTTCTGTTATCTCTGAGGTCCCCATTTGCGTGCCCGGCCTTTTGCTTTGTACCACTGTATCGAGAATTGGGTTGGTAATCTGCTATGTGGCCGAACCATTTAATTTGTTGTTTCTTGATGAAGTAGTACTGATGTTGTACCCACGTTTTTACTGATGTCTTCATTTCTAAACCGGTCTCTTCAAGATACCCCCAGCATTCTGCGTAGATACTTCATCTCTGTTGTGACTAGTTTTCATCTGTCATTTAATGTCATTGTCCAGGTTTGGCACTGATAGCATATTTGATTATGACAGGACAAATACTAACCTAATTTTCCTGCTAAGCTGCTGGTGACTACCACATGACCTTGCTTTCGTTCCCAAAATGTTGGTAATACCTCCTGGTCAAGGATACTGGTCCAAGAACGTTGATATCAAAGCTCGATCAATATCTAGATGCACATCAGTCCACATTGCTCGCGGCTCTTTCAGCATTATTAATGAGTATATCAATCTGTAAAAACAAATTTAAGGGTTATGGTGAGGACTTCTCAACTTTCTTATCTCTCAATAAATTATGTATACATAGAGTTATACTAGAGTGGTCTAAAATGAAAATTTAGATATCTTTCGCATTAATAAATTATCGGTCCCATGGAAACGGCAGCTATGTTGATTATAAACAACGTCGTACAGTCTCAAACAGAGTGAATAAATATTAATTGCAATTTTTTTGACTGCACAACCTAAATATACCAATATTCTGGGCCGCTGACAACTTTAAATTGTTCTGTAACATGTAATTGATCTCTGGGGTGCAATGAATAAGACATACCCAATTTAGGCCCAAATAGGACCCTTGGTTCATAAAATTCATATAAATTTATTTGCTAGAGAAAGGTG
This sequence comes from Arion vulgaris, assembly GCA_020796225.1. NCBI lineage: Eukaryota > Metazoa > Mollusca > Gastropoda > Stylommatophora > Arionidae > Arion > Arion vulgaris. Next base: position 25,504,961 of record CM036754.1, on the reverse strand, counting down.
CATTTTCTGTTGTCTAAGGGCTTCAATATTAATATATATTGTCAGGTCAAATCTCAATTGCTATCTTGAGGATTTCTTTCATGGTGGAAAACGTACATTACCACGTTAACGAAATTTACAAATGGGAGAAAACTGTGTTTTAAAATATAATGTGAATTTAGTCTAAAGTGTCAGGGAAATCGTCCGTTACAGCATACAGTCATAGCCTAGCCTAATTAAATCTAATATATCTGTTAGTACTCAGACTAGCTTTGCAATGATACATGACTCGATTGGGTTAATTGAATGCCATACACTGTATCTAGGGACAAAAGAAAGATAATTGAAAACATTTTCTATAGCGAATTTTTAGAGGGTAGGGCTGTTGAAAAATAATTTTGAAGCATTTTTCGGGACATAAATAAAACACTTTGCATAATTTGACTGTAGAGATGCAATACTAACATAATATGATGAATTTGAAAAATCGATATCTATAAGCTATAATGACCCAACTGTCAGTAGTATAACCCTTAATATTAAAACAGTATCTCCTAGATCTAATTCTATAATCGAAGAAAATGTGATGGTGCTTCAAACCAGAATGAGAAAATTGAGGTATTTTGAAAACGTAATAAGACATGAAAGTTGAGAAAGGTTGTTATGGATGGACGTACCCCGGCAAAGAGGAGAAGATGAGGATCACGAAAAAGTATAAATTCGGGATATGGCTGAGGAGCGTCTGGCCGAATGGGTTAGAGAGGGGCTTCCATGCGGGAGACACGGGTTTAATCCCCGGCAAAGCCAAGTAGTTTTTTCTGTCTAGGGCATGAAGAAAACATCCTAACCTGAACAGCCAGCTTTTTTGGCGACTGCACTAACGATGCGGACATTAAAATCCACAGGCTCATGCCCTCTTGTCCTACACCGCATCAAAAGCAGTATTACATGCAGTAACGACAATAACTGATTGTTTGAGCATGACGGCTGAAGAGACGGGATATGTGGCCTATGAGAAAGGAAAGGCCAGGGAATGTTAGGGTGGCAACGTTCTGTTCATGACAATATACTTATGGAATTTCATAAAGCAAAGTCGCTAGTACTGATATTAGTGTGTTGAGGCCCGAGTGGTTACCGGGGTCCAAATTTGGGGTGTAAAGAATAGAACCACTGTTACCTGCCACGTATGTCGTAAGACGCGACTAAGGAGGTTTGGCTGAAATCAGATGCACATGTTCTAAACGGGTAGAAGTCTATGCGTTTAGAGGCCTACCAAACCAATGTGCAATGTATACACGTTCTTGGCAAAGATCAAACATATCACAAAGAGTGATTCAAATTGGTCGTAAAGTACGAACGCAAAGAAGAAGAAGTGTGTTGTAAGCAAACCATATTGCTCATCATCATCAAATAATGTGGCTCTTAGTTTCCTAAAATTAGTTTTTGCTAAGTGTCCGCCCGTGTCGTGCTGGGGCCCGCAATGGAAGCAAAGAATAGTACCACTGCGACCTACAAGGCATGTCGTAAGAGGCGACTGATGTAGGTCCTAAGTAAGCTACCCTAGTAAATTAAAATTGTCGAAGAAATCGGATGTCTTGGGCTACTTGTAGGAGCATAACTGGCACAACGTACAATCGCTCTTTGGCTCAGATTACATATAAATCACACAGAGTGGATAATTAGTGGTCGATATGGAGCGTTCTAAGAAGAAAAAGAATACAGGTACATAGGCACATGTTCTGTCCCCTACCTTTTTAAAATTCTCCAGAACCTGCTTTACTGCTGATTTGTGTGTTTCAAACGCAACAACATCCACAGGTAATATAAGAACATCTTGTTTTGAAACTTTGCCTGCACAGATAGCAAACATAGACAGTTATATTGATAAAAGTAAGATTGAAACTTTGCCTGCACAGATAGCAAACATAGACAGTTATATTGATAAAAGTAAGATTGAAACTTTGCCTGCACAGATAGCAAACATAGACAGTTATATTGATAAAAGTAAGATTGAAACTTTGCCTGCACAGATAGCAAACACATACAGTTATATTGTTAAAAGTAAGATTGAAACTTTGCCTGCACAGATAGCAAACATATACAGTTATATTGATAAAAGTAAGATTGAAACTTTGCATGCACAGATAGCAAACATATACAGTTATATTGATAAAAGTAAGATTGAAACTTTGCCTGCACAGATAGCAAACATAGACAGTTATATTGTTAAAAGTAAGATTGAAACTTTGCCTGCACAGATAGCAAACATAGACAGTTATATTGATAAAAGTAAGATTGAAACTTTGCCTGCACAGATAGCAAACATAGACAGTTATATTGATAAAAGTAAGATTGAAACTTTGCATGCACAGATAGCAAACATATACAGTTATATTGATAAAAGTAAGATTGAAACTTTGCCTGCACAGATAGCAAACATAGACAGTTATATTGTTAAAAGTAAGATTGAAACTTTGCCTGCACAGATAGCAAACATAGACAGTTATATTGATAAAAGTAAGATTGAAACTTTGCCTGCACAGATAGCAAACATATACAGTTATATTGTTAAAAGTAAGATTGAAACTTTGCCTGCACAGATAGCAAACATATACAGTTATATTGATAAAAGTAAGATTGAAACTTTGCCTCACAGATAGAAACATAGACAGTTATATTGTTAAAAGTAAGATTGAAACTTTGCCTGCACAGATAGCAAACATATACAGTTATATTGATAAAAGTAAGATTGAAACTTTGCCTGCACAGATAGCAAACATATACAGTTATATTGATAAAAGTAAGATTGAAACTTTGCATGCACAGATAGCAAACATAGACAGTTATATTGTTAAAAGTAAGATTGAAACTTTGCCTTCACAGATAGCAAACATAGACAGTTATATTGATAAAAGTAAGATTGAAACTTTGCCTGCACAGATAGCAAACATATACAGTTATATTGATAAAAGTAAGAGCTGAAAGAAAGGGGGAACTGCGACACATTTAGAAACCCTGCACAGATAGCAAACATATACAGTTAGGAACTACGACAGATTTAGAAAATATAACTATAACATTTATTAGAGGATCTCTGTGGCGTAGAGGATAAAGTGCTCGATTTTCGTGCCAAAGGTATCCGGTTCGCTCTATCGTGAGCCATCAGTACATTTTTTCAGCGATCCTGATCTTAGTGTAGGTGAGATCGAGTTCCTAGTCATATCGGAGACGGACGATAAAACGTAGGTCCGTGTTCAATATGAGAACGTAAAAGAACCCTCAGCAGTTCAAAATCGAAAAGAGCAGACCTGGAAAAATTCATTAGAAAAGATTGGAATTAAAATTCCTACAAAATATCTGCACCATCTTTAAAAAGTTACATCGGGGTCCTGCCGATGCTACGGAGTTGTGCACGACAGCTGAGATCTTCCTGTGTAAAACGAGATCGGAGTACACGATTACTCACCGAAGTGCAACGATGTTGTTCCTATCAATCAAGAAATAACATTTATGTAGCATTAATTATTCTAATAAAACCTTTTCTTTTTTGTACTGGAAACCGACTGCTCTATCAATTGACATAGGGGCATACCTGCTGGCAAGCGATCATGTCTCTCCACAACTCTCTCTCTTAATGCAGGTTAATTAATTTTGACGTATATCTCTGTCGACCCACTACGTCAGACGATCCAACATCTTCTCCTCTGCCTTCCACGATCTATCCTTCCTTGTACTTGTTGACAGGAGTCTTTTCTCTCTCTTCTCGCTCTCTCTCTCATCTCTACTATCTGTGACGCCTTTGGATAAGGCAGCAACAAAGCACACCATATATCATTATCTGTCCCTGGCCGTCCTCTGTATTGTGTTCCAACAGAAGTTCATTTCTTCCAATCCCTGTTCTAATGTTTTTCTCCATCTTGTTTGAATCGTCCAAGTTTTTGTTTACCCTTCGGTGACCATCAACGCAGCTTTTTCTTTTTTTTTCCGATCCAGAAGCACTTGAGCTTTCAGCTCTTCGGCTAGGTGTCATGGACATCGTAACCCTTCGGTTCGGTACCACGAACACCGTAAATCTGGGGAACCTGTGTCTTTTCTGCCAGCTCGCGGAATTGAACCGCACTCACAGAGGCTTTTCACCCGTCGTCCAACGCGCTACGAACACGATGGGCAGACGGGCCAATACAGTTCTCGTAACAGAGTTAGTCTTTATGCGTAACAATGCGTATCTATCTCCAGCTTCTCATTTTGAATGATAGTATTCTTATTGTATTGCTGAAACTGTGTAAGTAGTTGTTGGTTAGAGCTAGTTCCGCCCTTGTTTTCACGGGGCTCGTAAGGGGAGCACAGAATAGTAACACTGCGACCTACAAGGTCGTAAGAGGAGTCTAAGGTAAGGGCCTAGGAAGCTACCTAGTAAATAAAAATCGTCACAAAAATCGGATGTGCTGTCCTACTTGTAGGTGCATAACTGGCATAACGTAAAATCGCTCTTAGGGTCAGATCACATACAAATCTAAGAGTGCTTTAACAAGTGGTCGATATGGAGCGTTCGATGAAGAAGAGCTAGTTTCTTGATTAGAGCACAAGTTTGATCTTTCATAGACAAGTTAGACAAGGAAAGTGTAAAATTGTTATATACATCAACAACTATGTTCATTCTATATCTTTGCAAGTAATTGATTGATTTATTGGATCAACATTATTGTGCTTCAGCGAAAAACTATGCCTGCGTCGATTTCTTTCTTACACAGAAAGATTTCAGCGGCAGTTTACGAACTCCTTAGCACAGCCGAGAGTTCGCAATGTAATCTTGAAGATGGTGTAACTTTTGAGACAATTTTAAAAGAAATGTTACGTTTTTAATGAAGCGTCCACTTTTGAAACACCCATCTATTCCAGTAGTGACTAAAAGACAGATTATAAATTCAATCTTTCTACCAACACTGTGCTACCAGAGCCAAACATGGGCACTGACAAAAGAACAAGAAAGGAAAATTACCACATGCGAAATGAGATGGTTGAGGAAAGCTGTAAATAAAACAAGAAGAGACCATATAAGAAATGAGGAAATTAGAAGAACAGTCGGAACAATACCTGCTATTAGATTTATTGAAAAACAGAGACTCAAATGGTTTGGCCACTTGGTCAGAATGAACCCGAATACACCAGTTGGAAGAGCGTACAACCTGAAAATGGAATCATCAAGAGGAAAGGGCAGACCAAGAAAAGATACGTTGATGGAGTTACAGACATCTTAAAACTCCACAATACCACACATCAAGCGACCGAGCGTGCATTATCTCGGAAACCGATCATCAGTTAAACCTGCTACGCCTAGCGGCAAAAAAGCAAAGAAGGACAAAAGAAAGAAAAGAAAGAATGAAGCATCTGGCCGAATGGAATAGAGAGCGGCCCCCATGGGGAAGACCGGTGTTCAATTCACGGTAAGGCCATGGATTTGGTTCTGTTGTTGGCATAAATGGAAAATCCTAACCTGAACAGCTTCGCGGCGACTGTACTAGTCATACGACCATTAAGTGTCTCAGGCTCGCGTCCCACCTGTCCTACACCGCCTAAAAAGTGGTACTACAGGCAATAACAACAGTTTTTTTTCTAAAATAAAAAAATTTTTCCCGCGGATGAGATTTGTTACAAATTCTTATCTATTTTAAACTGCCAATGGTTCGTTTACGTGCTCAACTTGAACACAGAATCTACGTCTTATCGTCCGTCTCCGATAGAACCAAGAACTCCATCTCAACTATATTGAGATCAGATATAATTGGGAAAAATATCCCAATTGTGCGAGGCAGGAAACGAATCGAGTACCAAGAAATCGAGCATTGTAAGTGTTTTAATTTACATAGCCTATCTGACACAAACTGTCTGTTTGGCGATCGGAAGGTGTTCTATCAATGAGCTGTCTTCAATTGTCTCTCCATCTCCAGATTCTAGTTTCAAGACAGTTTTGGTTGATTTGTTTACTGATTGTTTATTCTTCCCTACTAAAACTTTTATCAACGATTCCGTCAAATGGACACATGAAGATTTTCATTGGAAATATTGTAGGAGATCGGTTGTAATTCCCTGTCGTGGGCCTTTAACGTTGTAGGAGATCGGTTGTAATTCCTTGTCGTGTGCTTTTACGTTGTAGGAGATCGGTTGTAATTCCTTGTCGTGTGCCTTTACGTTGTAGGAGATCGGTTGTAATTCCTTGTCGTGGGCTTTTACGTTGTAGGAGATCGGTTGTAATTCCTTGTCGTGGGCTTTTACGTTGTAGGAGATCGGTTGTAATTCCTTGTCGTGGGCTTTTACGTTGTAGGAGATCGGTTGTAATTCCTTGTCGTGGGCTTTTACGTTGTAGGAGATCGGTTGTAATTCCTTGTCGCGGATCTTTACATATTAGTACGGATGACTGTAACTGATGTTGTAACAACTATTATTGTGCTGGTGGCAGATATTCATAAAACGTATAGATGACTGTAACTGATGTTGTAACAACTATTATTGTGCTGGTGGCAGATATTCATAAAACGTATAGATGACTGTAACTGATGTTGTAACAACTATTATTGTGCTGGTGGCAGATATTCATAAAACGTATAGATGACTGTAACTGATGTTGTAACAACTATTATTGTGCTGGTGGCAGATATTCATAAAACGTATAGATGACTGTAACTGATGTTGTAACAACTATTATTGTGCTGGTGGCAAATATTCATAAAACGTATAGATGACTGTAACTGATGTTGTAACAACTATTATTGTGCTGGTGGCAGATATTCATAAAACGTATAGATGACTGTAACTGATGTTGTAACAACTATTATTGTGCTGGTGGCAGATATTCATAAAACGTATAGATTTACAAACCGTATTCAGGCTTGGTTAACATTTATTGATGAATTGAAAATGAACATCGTGGCATATCCTTTACATGGCGTAGCTATCAATCACAGTTAACGAGTCGTTGATTTTCTAAGCACCACTTATACGTTTAGTAGTTTGCATTTGCTTTCTTTACGGTGAGGTCTATTTTTACCTTTTGTAAAAATCGCAATGAAACAAATTTGCTTCCAAACTGCCTGCTGCGAAGTTTGAACCAGATACGCTTGGGCTGTAATCGAGCTCACTACCCCTTAAGCTACAGACACTCACATGGTACATTTCAGCATTCAGTATAACGAACACATATGTTGTCAGTATGTCTTGCAACTCTACGATATCTGCTTTAACTATATCACCATCCCTATCCCTTTGGTGCTACAAATAAGAAAGAAATAATTGAGGTATTTTGGACATATAAAAAGACAGGAAGGGCTGGAGAAGACCATCATGGGAGGAGGATCCAGCAAGGAGAAGAAAAAGAAGACCATGGATAAGATGGATTCAGGATGTAGCTGATGGTTTGAACATGACGGCTGCTGAGGCGGGACATCTGGCATATGAGAGATATAAATTGAGGAGGAATGTTTGGGTGGCAACGTTCTGCTCAGAACAAGCTATTTGATGATGACGACTATCCCTAACGCGTAGGAATCGTAGTTAACTTAGTCAAGCTATTACATTCTCGTTTCTCCTACCATAATATGCAATCTTCGGTGCGCAAATGTCTTCTATGCAGTCAGTCTTATTGTCTTTCCTCTGTATTGTCGTCAACTGTTTGCCATCCAGGTATAGAAGGATAGCTATATCCTTCTGCAGAAGCATCATTGTCACTCATTGCTCCACCAAATCATTCAAGGAAACTCGCTCCGTTTTGTTAGAACGGGGCACCAGTCTCAGAGCACACCTCCACAGAATGGGTCTCAGGGACTCGGCTGCCTTCATCTGTAGAGCACCAAAGCAGTTCCCAGAGCACATCCTGCAAGACTGCCCCATCCTGAGCAGTGCGAGAATGGAGATCTGGCCAACAGAAACAACCCTGCAAGACAAACTATGGGGGACCGGTGAAGACCTGAAGTGCACCGCCCTGTTTATGGCCAGAGCCAGATATAAACGTATGGGCCTTCGAACTCAAATAAAAATTATGGGTAATCAGACCACAACTACACCACGTGACCTTGCATTTCAGTATTGGTGTATATAGACGAATTCATTTTAAAATCAACACAAAATGCTAGATCGAAGTTATATTATGTAACAAGTTAAGTTTAACAATAAGGAATATCAATATTATGAATATTTTTCACCAATAAATAACCATAGACTCACAGAATTGAGTAAAATTGCAAAAACTTGCAGATTTCTATCAAACATCAATATATTTTCCATCCCACTTCTTAGATCTAGGTCAGTTGTATGACCTAGTTATCTATAGTTGGCTGTGTTATGACACATACTGGAGTAGCCACATAGCAAAAGTTGATCGCAGAAGAAAAAGAAGAAGTCCACGACTGAGAGTTCAGAATTAAACTGGTTCACAGCTGACACACCATGTCTGAAGGTATTCTCACTTACCGTCACCTATTTACCTAACCCGTTGAGATATGTTACCGTTTCTGACAGGAATTTTAGTTCAACATTTATTGTAATCGCCCGTGTGCTGCCGGGGCTCGCAAGGGGAGCAAAGAGTAGCAGCACTGCGACCTACAAGGCATGTCGTAAGAGGCGACTAAGGTGGGGTTTGGCGTAGGGCTGGCTACCCTATCCAGTAGAAAATTTTAGCCACAAAATCCAACCAACCATGAACAAGTCACATAAAAATAAAATAAAAACTGTGCCAACCAAGAGGAAAGGAAGCTCTTCTAGAAGAGGTATGAAGCGATGCAGAGAAAGCCGCAAGGAGTCTACACCGCAGATTATCTTCCTTTCACCTAGGAAAAGCTCCAGAATTGGCACCTGGAATGTTAGAAGTATGTATCAAATGGGAAAGACAGCACAGGTTGTAAATGAGATGAAATTTCACGGGATTGGCATCTTGGGATTATGTGAAACTAGGTGGAATGGTGCAGGCAAACAACGTCTAAACACAGGAGAAACAATGCTGTTCTCAGGCCATATGGAAGAAAATGCCCCCATAGTGAAGGAGTGGCTTTAATGCTATCTAAAGAAGCGGAGACTGCACTAATAAAATGGGAAGCAGTGAGTCCTAGGATAATCACAGCAACATTCAGAACCACCAAAAGAAAGTATTCTTGAATGTGACCCAGTGTTATGCACCTACCAATGATAAAGAGGAAAAAGTAAAGGAGGAATTTTACATAAAACTTCAAAATACTATAGGTAATCAGAGAAATGGGAACATCAAAATTCTGATGGGTGACCTCAATGCCAAAATAGGTTCGGACAACATAGGCTACGAGGAGATCATGGGGAAACACGGACTAGGAATAATGAACGAAAATGGAGAACTATTCACTAATTTCTGTGCAGCGAATCAATACGTCATAGGTGGAAGTGTCTTTCCACATAAAAGAATACATAAAGCAACCTGGGTATCACCAGATCACAGAACAGAAAATCAAATTGACCACATATGCATAAACAAGAAATTCAGGTCATCTCTACAAGATGTAAGGGTCCTAAGGGGGCAGATGTAGATTCGGATCACCATTTGCTGATAAGTAAAATTAAACTGAAGCTTAAGCGATACATAACACCCCATGAACATAGACACCAATATAATGTAGGATACCTCAGAAGTCAAGAAACAAAGGAACAGTTCACGGTCACAGTCTCTAATAAGTATGAGGTGTTGCGGCAATTAGAAGATGAGGTGAGTGCGGAAGAATTCTGGCAGCAAGCCAAAAATATTTGGAATGAAACATGCACAGAGGTATTAGGAAAGAAGGAGCGGAATCATAAGGCATGGATAACTCCAGAAACTCTCAAGGAAATAGAAGAAAGGAAAAAGAGGAAAGCAGATTTAAATAATAGCAAAACTAGAACTGCCAAAGCCATAGCCCAGGAAAAGTACACAGAAGCTAGCAAGAAAGTGAAGAAACAAATAAAGTTAGATAAAAGACAATACGTAGAAGATCTAGCAAGAGAAGCAGAGGTAGCTGCAGGAAAAGGAAACCTTAGGGATCTTTACAATATCACTAGAAAGCTAGCAGGAAAATACAGACCATCAAATGGGTTGATCAAAAATAGTAGTGGGAAAACTATCACTAATGTTAGAGACCAAATGGAAAGATGGATGGAATACTTCAAGGAACTCCTGAACAGACCAGCACCTACAAACCCCCAGATATCCAACCGGCAGAAATTGACTTGGACATCAACTGTGAGAAACCATCCAAGGAGGAGATTAGTAAAGCCATTAAACTTTTAAAAGATGGAAAAGCGGCCGGTCCAGATGGTATTCCAGCAGAGGCGGTTAAAGCCAACATAAACACATCCACAGAAATACTGTATAAATTATTTAGCAGAATCTGGGAGACCGAAGAAATACCAGCAAACTGGAGAGAAGGATACCTGGTGAAGCTACCAAAGAAAGGGACCTTCAGAAGTGTGAAAACTATAGGGGAATAATGCTGTTGTCAGTACCTGGGAAAATACTAAGCAGAGTCATCCTGGAGAGACTGAGAGATGCCATCGATATAAAGCTAAGAGATGAACAGGCAGGCTTCCGACCAAATAGATCCTGTGCTGACCAGATAGCCACATTACGTATAATAATAGAGCAAAGTATTGAATGGAAATCCCCACTTTATATCGGATTTGTTGATTATGAGAAGGCTTTTGACAGTATTGATAGGAAAACCCTTTGGAAATTAATGAGGCATTATGGAATCCCACAGAAAATTATTAACCTAATAAAAGCAACATATACAGATATGAAATGTAGAGTTCTTCATGAAGGTAAACTAACAGATACTTTCGGAATAGAAACAGGAGTGCGTCAGGGATGTCTTCTATCACCTTTGTTGTTCTTACTGACAATAGACTGGATTATGAAGACCACAGTAACTAACACCAGAAATGGAATCCAATGGACTCTGACAGAGCAACTGGATGATCTGGACTTCGCTGATGATATAGCCCTTCTGTCACATACACGAAATCAGATGCAGGATAAGCTTAACACATTGAATCAAAGGTCCCGGCAACTAGGGCTGAACATTCATAAGGGAAAGACAAAGATATTGAGAATTAACCAAGCAAACGACAACTCGATCTCCTTGGGGGAAATCCCACTTCAAGAGGTAGAATCATACACATATTTGGGCAGCAACGTAGACAAAGAGGGTGGAACAGATAGAGATGTTAAAATAAGAATACAGAAGGCAAGAGGAGCTTTCATTGCACTGGGAAACATTTGGAAGTCCAAAGAAATCAAATCTAGAACAAAATTCGGATATTTAACTCTAATGTTAAAGCAGTTCTACTGTATGGGTCAGAAACATGGAGAACAACTAAAACAATAGCGCATAAATTGCAAACATTCATCAACTGGTGTCTGCGCAGAATAGAGGGAATAAGATGGTATGATAGGGTCACAAATGAGGAACTTATGGAGAGAACAAGACAGATTCCAGTGAACGAACAGGTTAAAAAAGACGCTGGCGCTGGATAGGACACACTTTGCGAAAACCGGAGGAAAATATAACAAGAAGGGTCCTTGCCTGGAACCCGCAGGGACAGCGAAAGAAGGGAGGCCGAGAAATACATGGAGACGAGATTTGGAGGCGGAGATCAACAATATAAAGAAGAGCTGGAGGGAGCTGCAGGAGATAGCTAGAGATAGGAAGACTTGGCATGAGTTGGTTGAGGGCCTATGCCCCAACCCGGGATAAAAAAGGCAAAGAGAGAGAGAGAGATTTATTGTAATATCATCCAAAATTTACATTTATTCAAATTTGTATATTTTCTGGTCATAATTTTATTGTTTTCACCTGGCACATATCATTTTTTACTTCTTCAAAACGTATTAAGCTCATTAAAACCACATTTTTTACGTGCTGAATTTTTGTAATAAATTGTTTAATGAATTTACAGTTCTCTGAAGCAAATCTATCATAAGTCTCTTACGTTGAACACCAGAGTACTATTTGAAATATTTGATTGGGAGTTAGTTAATAGTTGGTCTCTATGGCGTAGAGGTTAGCTGCTTGCCTCTCGTGCCAAAGATATTTGGTTTGTTCCCTCTAGAAGCCATCGGGATATTTATTCAGAGATCATTGATCTCAGTGTAGGTGAGACCGAGCTCCTAGTCCTATCAGGGGCGGGAAATAAAACGTATGTCCCGTGTTCAATTTGAGCACGTAAAAGAACCCGTAGCAGTTAAAAATCGAGAATAGCAGGCTGGAAAGTCGTTGTCCGCGCAAAATTCACTAGAAAAAGATTTAAATTAAAAAAATTCCTACAAATTATCTTCACCATCTTCAAAATTACATCGCGGACACTTGCCGGTCCTACGGAGTTCGGGCACCATAGCTGAGATCTTCCTGTAATAGATAGAGATTGGAGCACACATGGTTACTCACCGAAGTGCAATGATGATGGTCCTATAAATCAATCAATAAATATTTAATAACCCTCTTTTCTAAATTCATCTGTTGTTTTCTACAAATAATTACACACACAAATAATAACATTAACTGGGTAGCGTGAACAGTTTTGCTTCTTTCTAACGTTATGGTATAGGCGACTTATTCTCTTTCAGTACATAGGAAAGTGTACATATACCCATCTGGAGTGTGGGGTTCCTCGGTGGCATGGATGTACGGTACTCACCTATCGATTCAGAAATATTCTTTTTGTTTTCAGCTTGGGACGATTGTGTTATTTGTCTCGTTATCCCTAATCTAAGTGCAGGTTTGCTCAAGTTCTTAGTTCTGTCAAAGACAGACGATAAAACATAGGTTCTATACTCAAGTTGGGCTCATAAATTAGACCTTGACAGAAGAAAATCGTCACAAAACTACACTCATGCTTGCATTCATTTTCAGCCTTAAAAAAGTGTCTAAATGTAAAGAATTGACCTCATTGCACCCGATTTATTTATATGGTTCCTTCCATATTGACAGATATTCCACAAACTCCGTAGCTCTAGCATCAATCCTAGAGATCTCGTAAAAAATTGCAAGTGTGACTCGTCCAGATTTGAGTCCACAACATTCAGAACATCAGGCAAATTTATTAACCACTTTGCCGTAGGAATAACCATAGAAACATTTTCGCTATTGACAAACTTGATCTCTTACAGCAACACACTACAGAAAGCTCACCACGTGTGAAATGAAATGCTTGAGAAAGACAGTGGGAGTCACCAGAAAAGACAGACTACAAAATGAGGACATCAGAAGCAGAGTGCGCATAACTTCATGCACCGAATACATCGAAAGACAACAAATGCAGTGGTTTGGACGTTTAATGAGAATGAAATACAACGAACCACTAATACCATCATACAATAAAAAGAGATCGGGTACTAGAGCTAAGGAAGACCAAGAAAAAGATGGACAGACACTATCAAGACCACACTACATAAACACGGATACAACACAACGAGGGCGACTCCTCTAGCCTTAGAACGCAAATTAAAGCTCCCATCCCTACGCTTAACGGCAACAGTGGACAGCCAACTACATTTTCCACCTGGGAATAGACAATAGACTATTTACAATTAACTCTTTCCATACCATGAATGTTACTGAGTTATGACCACAATCGCTTTATGACGCCATACTTTTTCACCCTCAAAGATTCTGTGTTTTCGTTTTTTTACCAGTAGTTATCCCATTAATCATCATCATCATCAGGTGCCGTCTCCACATCGAAGGTTGGCTGCAATGAATCTCCAGCATCCTCTGTCTTTCGCCTTGGTGTTGCACACTGCCAGACTGTAACCTGTCCATTTCTTAAAGTTTCCTCCCACTTATCTCTCGGTCTTCCTCTTGCTCTTCTCCCTCAACTTTCCCCTCTAGTAAATGTTTTATCATGGTGTCATGCCTTTTATGTGCCCAAAATACTTTAATTGTCTGAATTTTATTTCTCTTAATAATTGTTTCTTCATGCCTAGTTTTCCTAAAACTTGTTTATTTGTCTGTTTTTCTGTCCATGAAACTCTGCTTATTCTTCTATATATCCACATCTCAAATGCATCAATTCTGTCTTCTAACTGCTTGTTCATTGTCCATGTTTCGAGCCATACATTAATATATATATATATATATATATATATATATATATATATATATATATTCCGATCCAGAAGCACTTGAGCTGAAAGCTCTTCTGTTCGGTGCCATTGACATCGTAATCCTTCGGTTCGGTGCCACGAACACCGTAAATCTGGAGAACCTGTGGCTTTTCTGCCAGTCCGCGGAATTGAACCCGCACTCACAGAGGACTTGTCACCCGTAGTCCAACGCGCTACGAACACGCTGGGCAGACGGACATATATATATATATATATATATATATATATATATATAATCGAATATACTTTTATATCTACGCTTATTTTTTTATTTATAGCTATGGTAAAAATGCGAATGTTTAGTACAAAGAGCAAAATGTACTGTAGTGAAAAGTCATAATACTGACAAGTGGTGTGATTGGTGCACGCTTGTACGCCGCTGGAGTGGTTTGTGGTGGGGAATGGATTAAAACATACCAATTTCTAGACATCTTTGTTTTACTCTTTCCAGATCTTTGAGATCTGCAGGACGAGCAGTAAGTACAAGCCTGCAGCCAGCCTTAGCTAACCAGTATGAGATATTTTCACCAATACCGCTAGATGCTCCAGTGATCCATACTACTTTTCCTGCCAGACTATCTGTCAAATAATTGATAATCAAATGAATGAATAATTATGAACAGCTAAATATAAATCGGAAACGCATCATTTTTTAATTTTAATAATCACTTCCGTGACCTTTATCTAAGTTAAGTTCAGTTTCTCAAAACAAAAGTTATACCCCACGGCCATTGGTGTTCCTTCCTCACATTCATCATTTTTCTTAATGTTTCCACATTTCCTTCGTCTTTTTCTTTTGTCGTCGCACTGTTACCGGGTTGTTGCCCGGTGTCGTGGTTTTCTGCTTTTGTCTTGCGTTGTACTCGTGACTTGGGTAATTGTTTTGGTTTTTTTTGCTCTTTGACAGGATTCTACTTTGCAATCTAACCATCCTTTACGTGGTCTTCCCCTCGCCTTCTTTCCTGATGTTGAGTTTCCTATTCACAAGAATTGTTGATTGACACATTTGTTTTATTCTGTCCTTCAGTAAATATCCGCATGACTTTAAAAAACAGAAGATTTAACTTCATTGAACCGAATTTAGCCCCTACCAAGCGTATTGCACAAAGCACGAACTCAGTAACTCCAGCAAAAATCCAAGTGGTCTCTGGAAAAAATGCACTTGTAAATAGAACGACGCGGTCCGGAATCAAATCCATAACCTACGGAACACAAGGCAAAGATTGTTAACCACTTAACCACAGAGACCTCCTAATATATTTTTATACCAGAAGCCCCTAAATACTTGTTCACTATCTATTTATTGTTGATGTTCATTTTCTTTAGTGCTTCCCATGATTTTCTTTAAGCTCTGTATACTCTTCTCTCCTAAATAAATATTTGAAATGGGTTACAATAAGGTTTATATGTGGAACAAAAATATCATACTCGAAACTATCATACACTTTCTTGTAATTAGAGTGAAATAATATATTTTGATTAATTTCAAGTTTCTTCTTCATTTTTCAACTCCCAACGGGGCACAGGTCTTCAACAAACGTCTTTCAGCTCTTGCTCTCTCCTGCCATCACTTCCAATTCTTTCCATGCTTTACCTTTCCTTTTCATATCAGTTTCCAGCTCTCTTCTCCAGGTATGTCTAGTCTCTAGACTTTCATCTATTCATCTTTCCCTTCGGGTTCCAAGACATTGCCTGTCTTGTAATGATTCCGGTCGGTCTTCTCATTGTGTGTCCTATTCATCGCCAGCGTCTCTTCCTTAGCTCTTTCTCTACTGGTATCTGCTTAGTTCTTTCTCTGAGTTTCTCGTTTGTAATCTGTCTTATTTCTTTCTTTTCTGCTTAGTTCTTTCTCTGAGTTTCTCGTTTGTAATCTGTCTTATTTCTTTCTTTTCTGCTTAGTTCTTTCTCTGAGTTTCTCGTTTGTAATCTGTCTTATTTCTTTCTTTTCTGCTTAGTTCTTTCTCTGAGTTTCTCGTTTGTAATCTGTCTTATTTCTTTCTTTTCTCCATTCCTGTTTTGCCTCACAGCGTCAGGTCAAGAAGAGATTTTAAAAAAACAGGCCTTTGTATGCGCTTCGTAGAGTGTCTTTCGTCGCCTCTGTTATCTCTGAGGTCCATCTTTTGCATTGCCTGCATTTTGCTTTGTACCCATTGTATCGGAGCAGCATTGCTCTTTGCGGTGCACTGTCTGTTGGTAATTGCCTTATGTGGCCCAACCATTTAATTTGTTGTTTCTTGATGAAGTTTAGTAGTGATGTTATACCCACTTTTTTTCCTGATGTCTTCATTTCTCAACCGGTCTTTTCTTACCCCCAGCATTCTGCGTAGACATTTCATCTCTGTCGTGACTAGTTTTCTTCTACCCTTTATTGTTAGCGTCCAGGTTTGGCACTGGTAGCATAATGTGGGAGATTGGTTATTGATTATTGGTTACTAAACTGACGTCATTGCACTCCGGGCAGACCCATAGGTGTCAGTCTCCTCCAACAGAATGTGGGAGAAAGATTGTGTTGAGCATTGCTCTTTTTGTGTTCATGGTGACATGTTTGCATTTTAAAATTGGCGCCATTTGTCCTATCATTTGATTTGCTTTGTTACATCTGTGTTGAATTTCATTAGTTGTTCTTCCATTTGCTGAAAAAATGATCCACAGGTATGTGAAATCTTTTACTTGTTTTAACGGACGATTGTCGATGGAGATATTGGTAGCGCTTTCTTCTCTGGCGAATGTCATTACTTAATTGTTGTCGATGTTTGTTCTCATATTGTATTCCTTACAGGCTAACTGGAGTCTGTTAATGTGTTGTTGTAGCTGTTCTTCTGTTGTTGATATGATTGCTTGATCATCTGCACACAAAAAATTGTTTAAGAGTTCCCTGAGGTAGTTTCCTTCGCTGGTGTTAGCTGTTTTACAGATTTGGTCATTGTAAGCTAATCATGCTAAATTTCAAGTTTAACTTTCTCATTCGAAATTCTAAATTTAATGTTGATAAAGTTGTGCACGTTTGTTAGATTGTTCATCAATCGCGAAGAGGTTCCTATATAAATATAGGCGGTGTAATACTTCCTTTTATTCAAGTATCACGCCAGTGTGTTGCTGTGGTTCTCATTGGGAGCAAAGAATAGTAACACTATGACCTACAAGGCATGTCGTAGGAAGCGACTCTTAGAGGCTAGGAAGTTACCTAGTAAATAAAAAGCGTCACAGAAATCGGGAAGAGTGGCATCGAAAGACCTAGAGAGACATGAAGACGAACTGTAGACAAAACATGTGGCGAGAAGGACCTGGAATGACTTCAACTGGCTTGTTAAGACAGATCCAGTTAGAGAAAATTTCTTTATGCCCTTAATGCCCTTAATGCCCTTTGTTTTAAATGAAGTTAGGAGAAGAAGAAGTAGTCTGATGAAAAACTCCTATAGAGTAATGTTTGATCATATCTTTAATGGCACATTTGCTTCTCTGTTTCTTGCTCGCTATCACTCTATATTTATTTCCATTGTCGATGTTTATTGCCACATGTTTGAGAAGTAGTCTGATGAAAAACTCCTATAGAGTAATGTTTGATCATATCTTTAATGGCACATTTGCTTCTCTGTTTCTTGCTCGCTATCACTCTATATTTATTTCCATTGTCGATGTTTATTGCCACATGTTTGAGAAGTAGTCTGATGAAAAACTCCTATAGAGTAATGTTTGATCATATCTTTAATGGCACATTTGCTTCTCTGTTTCTTGCTCGCTATCACTCTATATTTATTTCCATTGTCGATGTTTATTGCCACATGTTTGACCTAATGTACTTTAACTCATTCACCCTTATGAGCCGATACACTAGCTTGATGTAATTGTTTTAAAAAGGACACACAGACAGTACAAGTGCTTCTGTTCTGCAACAGTTTGATTTTAAAGACAGTTGGCTATTAAAGAACGCAAGATCCAGGAAAATTAAAATATGTCGGACACATCAAACGACATGAGTGCCTAGAGAAGATAATTTTAGAGAGAAAGATGCCTGGAAGAAGAATGAGAGGAAGACCTAGAAGACGATGGGTGCAAGATGTCATTGACGATCTGAGAATGATGCCGGTCAACTAGCACAGAACAGAAAGATGATGTAGCATGTAATATCATAATTTAATAGCTTGTCCTAAGCAGAGCTTTACCACCCTAACAGTTTTTTGGAATTTCTATTTCACTTAGGCCAGATAACCCGCTTCTGCAGCCATCGTGCTCAAATCATCAGTTACATCCTAAACCCATCTTTTCCGTGGTTTTTCTATTACCTTCTTTGCTGGGAAACCTCCTTCCATAATGGTTTTATCCACGTCATCGTATCTTTAAACCCTTTCGCTGCTACATACTTTCCTAAGGCTGAGATAAAAATAGCTACTTTTTGTTTCTAGGTCACAAACGTGAATGTACGCCTATAGCGGTGACAGTAGCAATGTATAACATGTTAACACGTCTTTAGCCCACAGAGGAGAGATAATAACAGACGTGTTAATGCGTCTTTAGAAGTGAATGGGAAACGTATATATACGTCCTTAGCAGCTAAAGGGTTAATATATCCAAACTACTTTAATTTTCTCATTCATATTTGTAGCATGTGCCAATTTTCTTTGATTTTGAGTTCTTTTTGTATATATTTTTTGTTTTCTTCTTTGTCCATGGTATACGGAGAATATTTCTGTAACACATATTCAATAGCATGTATACGTTTTTAGCATGTAATACAAGCATTCAAATAGTTGCTTTATCATATTCGAATCGTATAACACACTTTTTTCCTGCATACCTGGAGTCTTGCCAAATCTGGCAACAAACATCAGCACCAAATCTCCATCAGACCTTGCCACAGCAATAAGGAACAGCAATATCCCAAGTACAGGCACTATTAGTCCCACAGTAGTGAGAAAACACAACATTTCAGGATTCTATTGGTAAATCACAAAATATAATAATAATTAGGTCACACACCTAACGACATACGTTATTTTTGCGAACAAATACTGTAGATTATGACAAGGGCCTGGTGGCATTGACGGTCGATGCTTCAGAAATTATCTGTCAATTTTACATGTCATTACTTTAGAATCTAGCTAGTCCTGTCGGAACCTGGCTCCCATGACAACAGCTCTAAATGCCTCGATATCCTGCCTAATGTGTCCGTCGTCTGTCGCAGTCATATTCAACTCGTCTATGAAATATTACGCCCATTGTCTTCTTTATCTCCCTCTCCCTCGTCTGCACAGTACAGTGCTCTGCAAAATATTATGCTTCAAAGAATTATGTCGTTTTATAGGTTCGAGATATTTCACTTTTTTCCTTTTTATTATCTCTATTGAACTACCTTCTCAATAATGCAAGAAACCAATGTCTAGCAAATAAAAAATAAAAAAATATCGAAACGGGAAACCTAATCTAGAGTTCTAGCGGCGAAGGATTGACTTCATTGCAGCGGGGTTCCCCATATGGCTCAGTCCTGGTCGGCAGAAATGGCATGTCATCTACCAAGAGTTTGCTCAGAGCGTTTACTCCGTAGCTTCTGCAATAACCCTATGAATCTCATGTAAAAAGTGCACATGAGACTCGGTCAGATTCGAACCCCAACTTTCGTGAAATAAAAGGTACAAATACATGAAAGTAACATTTGTAAGCATCAATAGATACAAATATAAGTGTATTAAAAAATAACATACGACGTCAGCTTCCTCATTTCGGCGCCAAAGAAACAAACAAATAATATCAATGGCCTACTAATCCATGTCAACTCTGAGGAAGAAATGCAGACTTACATGGACAAGTTCTCAATGGCCTGTGATAGGTTTGGCCTCACCATTAACACCAAAAAACAGAGGTCATGTTCCAGCCCGCCCCTAGAGAACAGTATTACGATCCAGTCATCAACATTAAACACCAGCGTCTCCAGTCAACGGACAACTTTGCTTATCTTGGCAGCCTCCTATCCAGATCGGCAAACATAGATTCTGAGGTCCACAATAGGATATCCAAAGCCAGTGCTGCGTTCGGAAGGTTACGTGTCACTGTGTGGGAACGGAAGGGGATAAGCATAGTCACAAAGCTGAAAGTTTACCAGGCCATAGTGCTAACAACGCTGCTGTACGCAAGCGAGACATGGACAGTGTATAGCAGACACGCAAGAAAATTAAACCATTTCCACACAAGCTGTCTACGCAGAATACTAAAAATAAACTGGCAGGACAAAATTCCAGACAGCGAAGTCCTCACAAGAGCAAAGATCCCAAGCGTCAACACCCTGTTGCAGAAGGCCCAACTGAGATGGGTCGGTCACGTTGCTCGAATGCCTGATAAACGCATCCCAAAACAGTTGATGTATGGCGAGCTTGAAGGGGCAGACGTTTAGCAGGTGGACAGAAAAACGCTTTAAAGACACTCTTAAAGTGTCTCTGAAATGCTTCGATATAGACAATACGTGCTGGGAATCCCTTGCGCAAGATCGCCAAATGTGGCGCTGTAACAACAAAGAGGAACCCGAATAGCTGAGAATCATCGTATTGTTGAGTCACAGAGAAAACGAGCAGCGCGAAAGACAGAGCACACAACACGCACATGTCTAACCTTGATCATGTATGCCCCACCTGTGGTCGGGGATTCTGTTCTAGGATTGGACTCTACAGTCACCTCCGCACACACCAGAGAGGTGCAACAGTACACGTCTGAGATTGTTGTCATCATCGCTTGCGATGGACGGCTATTAATCCATGTCATTAGCACTTTCACATCTGTTGTACACACGTCATGACCTAGCTTGTTCTAAATCACTTTTCCTAACAACGTCCGTATTTGCCATAATGTAAAACTACATATAAAAAAATTTCTATTTTTGTCACTACTTTGCAACTTTTCCTACCCGAAAAGGACAGAAATGTTTTTTTTGTGAGATAGACTTAAGTAACACTTAACTAGTTTTCTTTAGATATTTCTCTCTTACTTTCGTCAGAAGTACGGCACATTTTATGCAATCATAAATATACAGAAGACTCAGTAATCTTATATAACACAAATAACAACAACTATACAACTATAACATACTGAATAGGTCACAGATAACAGACAGCTTTCACTGTTCGCTGAAGTGTTGTTGCTCAACTGACCGTCTTGTTCTGCAATCTATGACTGAGGTAGATAAGAAAATATACTATGACTTAGCTAGTTTAGTTAGTTTGTTCCGTTGGTGCCAAAGGCTACACATAGGGCAGAGGTTTTAGATCTCCATGGAGATACTATGACTGCACGATTGTATATAGTACCATTACAAAAATAGTTAATAATCACAAGGGATATATGCTTATACCATGTCCTAGTGTCTTGGTATGCATACTAAAACATGTAGTGGCATAATTGTTGCGATTAGCAAAGGGCATGTTTTGATATTTGATTTAAGACAGAGCTAGAATGTTATCACTAGACATTTTCTACACTTTTTGTTCTTCTTTTTATATATTTATGCACAGCAAGCAAATATGCTGCACATTTTTCGTTGCTGGATTTTAAGTCTCTTTTTAAATTCCCCATAAGTTTCTCGTGACCTTCTTTAGAGAACAGCGATTACGTTGTAGTTAATGCACTTGCTTCGTAGGCGGCGGTCTCAGGATCAAATCCCACAATTGGAGAGATAATTTCTCACAGCACAGTTCTCAGATCGACTAAGTCACATTGTGTACCCAGTGCCGGATTAAGCCAGCGCGGGGTCTGTAGCAAATTTTAACGCGGTGCCCTAGGTTTTGTATGATAATAAAAAAATTTTTAAACTTTTACAAACAAACTTGTCTCGATTTAATGTGAGCAAATTTAGAGATAACACTAGACAAATCAATTTCTCTAAGTAAATTACATTCAATGTTCATTAAGGGAAGGTTATTTAGACGATCTTGTCCCATCATGTTCCTTAACTCACTTTTATACGCTTTAATGTCGAAAAAGAACGTTCTCCGCTCCAGTTAGTAATCATTAAAGACAAGTAAATTCGTAGGAATATTTCTAAATTTGGGAAACACGACTCTAATGAATTTTCCATTATAAGTTTATAAAATTGTAGTTCAAGAGCCTCATGCTTTTCGTTGCTAATAGCAGCAGCTACATTAGTTTTTAAGAAGTTCAACGAACTGCACAAGTTCGTCGCCTATGCTTTTTTCCAAATCCTCTTGGTAAGAGCTGACAATATTTGGAGTTCTTTTCAAGATCTCTTCTGCTGTAATAGATTTTAACTGCCGGAGTATTCCAAATACACCAGTCATTCTATGGTACAGTCTAAATCAATAACTTTGCAAACAAAACAGAACTGTTGTCCTTTAGTTTCTGTATAACACGACCAATCTCTCACGTGCGTTTTGTTTGTTGGTGTATGTGTGTATGTGAAAAACGACTTTCGACAAAATCGGGTTTTTGGGGTTTTTTTTTTTTTAACTTTCATAATCCAATAATCTCGATTGAAGTTGCTCGGCCATTCACCAATATCGTTGGAGTACATTTTACTTTCGTTGTGTTTTTGGCTTGTAGAAGATGTTACAATGGAAGCATGTGCTGTGCTTCTGTCTCTCTTTGGCTTGAAGATGATATGGCTAAATTGGGAGGACATGCTGTACATTCGACTTCAATTTGTCTTGTGGAAAATGTGGCTAAATCGTGAAGAGTTGCTGATCTTAATGGTACTATTTGTAATAATGATTCTTCTATAGCACTGCCTTCATCTACTACACAGTGAGACGCGACTTCAGTATTTTCTGCTTCGAATTCTTTGGATTCAGCACCATCACACACGACATTTAAAAATTCAGACAGCTTGCGTGTTTTTGATATAACATATGGTTTTTTTTTTTCATTTTCATCTCTGTCACATAGGCGCGGGGCCCCTAGAAGAGTAGCATTTGCTACTTCTGCTACTAGGCTAATCCGGTGCTGTGTATACCAAAGAAAAAATTAGAAGTAAACACAACCTTCATTATGTTGATCACATTACTCATCGTGTGACGTATGTTTTTTTAAAAAAACGGAATACGACCTAATACCAGTTTGGTGCTCGAGACTCGTTCGAAAGGTACTCGGATCTCGCCCTCACTAAGTCATCAGGATATTTGTCCAAAGATCCCTGATCTGAGTGTTTTATTTGAGATCGCGTTCCTAGTCCTATCAGAGACAGACAATAAAACGTAGGTCCCTTGTTTAAGGTTAGAACATAAAATAATCCTTGGCAGTTCAAAATCGAGAAGAGCAGATTTGAAAGCGGATATCATTTCAAAATTTATTTTTTTTAATTTAAAAAAAAAAATCTCCACAAAATATTTTCATCATCTTCTAAAATACATCCAGGACCCTCTCTGGGACTACGGAGTTCGTGCTCTGATGCTGAGATCTTACTGTGTTAGAAAGAGATCGGAGCACACATGAGTTACTCACCGAGGGCAAGGATTTGCATTTGAAAATAGATGTCTGCGAAAAATAATGAATATAAAATGGAACGAATTCAGGAGAAGTGATGAAATCAGAGACATGTGTGGTCAACCACTAGTGACAACTGTTATAAGAAAGAGAAGATGGAGATATGTTGGGCACACCATGAGGAGAAATGATCAACGAATATCAAAGCAGGCATTGAAGTGGGATGCAAAGGGTTCAAGAAAGAGAGGACGACCTAAGGAGACCCTGAAACGGACTTTGCTGAGAGAGGAAAGAAATATCGGTCTCAGTTCCATGGAGGAGATTGAGCGAGTTGCCCATGATAGAGCGGTATGGAGAAATTACTTGCAGGCCCTATGTAACGTATAACGGTACAAGAGGAATTATTATTTAATCTATCAATCAATCAATGAAATCGTATTGACCACTACAGTTCTTGGTATGAACAATAAAGAAATATGTAATACTTGCAATGTAATATTGATTTCAGTGTATTCAATAACATGTCCTACATTTAGTACTATCTTTTATCAATTATTGATTTCTTGATTGGACCACCATCAGTCACTTTAGTGAACAGGCATGAAAGGTCCTAGATATTTATTACGCAGGGAAACTTAACTGGGATACACGAACTCTCTAGCACTATCGACAACTTCTTTTAATTTAGATGGCTTTAAAAATGTATGTGCCACTTTTCTGGCTTTATTGTTGGTAACATTATAAAAATTCTATAGTATACTTAAGTATGTGATATAATTAAGTTGTAACATTTGTTATAAGAAGGAGAATATAGAAATACCATGCATATGCATACCATGATAAGAAATGATAAAAGAATAACTAAGGAGGCGGTGAAGTGGGAGCAAAGGGTTCAGGAAAGAGAGGACACCCTAAGGAGACTCTGAAACATACCTTGCTGAGAGAATCAAACAATATCGGACGCAATTCCATGGAAGAGATTGAGCAAATTGCTAGAACATATAGATATGGAGAAATTACTTGCAGGCCCTATGTAACGTATACCGGTACGATATCAATATATATATGTGAATATATTATGTTATTATTAAATTAATAAGCTGTGATGCTAGAACCAATGCTAACACACAGACAAACAACTATACCCTCCGTGATAATCTAGCGATTACGTATTACACAAGTATTTACTTGACAACAGAACTGATGTCATTAGACACAGTATCGTATGCTGTTGGTTTGAACTTAGTCTTGCAAATGTTTGCTAATATTGTTTACTTTGTATATCGTGCTATGGGTTAGACCATAGATTCCCAAACATTTTCGACCCACCGCCCACTTTGCACGACATAAACTTTGTAACGCCCCCTCCCCATTATAACAGTTTACCAACGCCCCCCTCCCAACATATATATATATATACATGCTCTATTTTCACTCTGACCTATAATATTGATATATATTTATATCATACATTGTCAATGTACAAATGGTTATATACATGAACTAGAAAATTGATGAAAAAATGGACCATGTAAGATAGGCATAAGATCTTCTTCTTCTTTGCGTTCGTTCTTTACGACCAATTTTAATCACTCTTTGTGATATGCTTGATCTTTGACAAGAACGTGTATACGTTGCACATTGGTTTGGTAGGCCCTAAACGCATAGACTTTTACACGTTTAGGACATGTGCCTCCGATTTCAGCCAAACCTCCTCAGTCGCCTCTTACGACATGTGGGGCAGGTAACAATGGTTATATTCTTTACACCCCAAATTTGGGCCCTGGTAACCACTCGAGCGTGGCATAAGATAAATTAAACTGCAGAATTCATATTTTTAATGATTATTCAATCGCAAAATCACGATAAAAAACTCCCCTGCCCCCAATGCTTCTGAACCCACTATCTACCCCCCTTCCTAGAAGGCCTCATCACACTCGGGGCGGTATCACCCACTTTGGGAACCCATGGGTTAGACATTCTTATAAAAAGTAAACATACTTGTATAGTTTGTTAGTACGTAAAGCTATATGTGTGCTAATGCAAATAAACAGAATCAACGACAACTGCGGATGTATTTTAGATTTACAAATGGCGATAAAGAAAAGTAAAAAATTTGTAAAACAGTTTGTTTTTTTCTGCATAGAGAATCGTTAAGCAGCAGACTCTTCTATTAGATCGATGTTACTAAAATCACCAGCACTAGTTATATACCAGCGTCACAGAAGACAGTATCTTCTTCTTCTTCTTCGAACGCTCCCTATGTCAACCACTCTGTATGATCTGTATGTGATCTAAGCCTAAGAGCGATTGTACAATGTGCCAGTTATGCGTCTACAATGCGTCTACATTCGATGTCTGCGCTGCTTTTTATTTACTAGTGTAGCATTCCTAGGACCTACATCAGTCGCCTCTTACGACATGTATTGTAGATTGCAGTGGTACTATTCTTTGCATCCCTTGTGGGCCCCGGCACGACACAAACAAGAAGACAGTATCAACCACCGTATGTCAAACCACTTTGTCAAACCACTTTGTCAAACCACCGTATGTCAAACCACTTTGTCAAACCACTATGTCAAACCACTTTGTCAAACCACTTTGTCAAACCACTTTGTCAAACCACTTTGTCAAACCACTTTGTCAAACCACTATGTCAAACCACTTTGTCAAACCACTATGTCAAACCACTTTGTCAAACCACTTTGTCAAACCACTTTGTCAAACCACCGTATGTCAAACCACTTTGTCAAACCACTATGTCAAACCACTTTGTCAAACCACTATGTCAAACCACTTTGTCAAACCACTATGTCAAACCACTGTCAAAACTTTGTCAAACCACTATGTCAAACCACTTTGTCAAACCACTTTGTCAAACCACTTTGTCAAACCACTTTGTCAAATCACTTTGTCAAACCAATGTCAAACCAATTCTTTCCTTGCGTGACCACAAAATATTGATGGTCAGAAGCAATGATATAATTTACTGGTTAAAATAATTGCAAGAAATTACGTTTGAAATAAACCGCGTTCATCTGTTATCACTTGGACTATCATTAAAAATGTATTTATTCAAATGTTAATGTTGATAATAGCACTGCCCGCATATATAAGTTCGTCAAATTCATTTTTTATCTAAATAGAAAGATAAACATAAAAGAATTGTTACAGCCCTCTTTATATCCCTCATATTTTCAGTGCATATATTTAATATGTGGAAATATCTGGAAGTCTTGTCTGACTTCGTATGTGTAACAATTTCTAAACTACTGAATATATTTTTTATTATTTATAACACACACATATATATATATATATATATATATATATATATATATATATATATATATATATATATATATATATAAGACAGGCAGTAACGACATAATATATTATTTGTTTATAACTGAATATACGGGCAATATAATATTGTAACAGACTGGTCTAAAAGTGGATGCGTATGTAGTTTTAGTTTAGTTTAGTCGTCGGATAATCATCACTGCACGTTGAACCATTTAGTCCATAAGTGCTCCGATCTCCACCTCAGTGTCTCTCTGTGTGGCGACTAACGACCCCAGTTCTCTTTTGGTATACTATTCTTCTTTGCCTAACAGCATAGTTTCCTTGTTTAGCTACACCACACTTGATGTGGAATTCTTGCAGTCTGGTTAGTGTTGTAGATTCACTACTATTACTTGAACCATTTACACGTCTTCTCTCTCTCAGGAAATTTATAATTTCAGCCTGGTACATTGCCCGCCCGCTTTTTACAGCAGTCATACCTGCAAACCTATTGGCTCGTTCAATTTCCCTTACACCTTCATGCCCTGACGCACAAATAAAACTGATTTTTATCATTTTAGACCTCCCCAGCAACTCCATCCATTGTTTTAGAGCTCATCCTGTTTCAATCTTCCTGATCATACTAATATGTGTATATAGTGATATTAACAACTTTACATAATATCTATTATCTTCTTTGGGTTCCATTTGACACACAAGACTTCCACAAGAGATTTCCATTGTTTCTGTGCTGATACCTTTATTGCCACTGTTTCTCACGTCATACAACAATCTTTCAACTCTCTTTGCACAGTACTTCTACATGTTTCTTTATGATATCCAGGCATGTCCATCAGAGAGATATTCTAGACCATGATACTACTGGCATACGAAACACATGCCCACTCCTCTTAAAATTTGATTTTTTAATGATGTCCACAAATGATGAACAGTTTGTTCGTTTCAGAGCTATTCGTTTAGCCCTTTTAGAAGACGAGGACATATTATGGGATGGAAATGTCTTGTAGAAGTCAGCGGTTAGTCCGTCTGGTTCTGGGATATCGTTCTCTTGTAATATATTGAATGCTGTTTATAGGTTTAACATTATTACTGGTTGGTCTAAGATGTGTTTGCTTTGGTCTGTTCGTTTCTTAACTTGTCATGAATTTTCCCAGCTAAGGAGTTGGTTGTTCTGGGGTCTAAATCTGTTTGTAGTATTTCTGGAATGTTGATTATTTCTTGACTTTCTATTATGGTTTCTCGTTTTTCATTAGTGAGCTCTTTTATTTTCTTTGTCTTTGTATGTTTTGTTTCTGTTAAAAATATGTTATGGGATCTCTTGTACATCGTTTTAAAGTTTGGTCCTGTGCAAAGCTCCTTGGAATGTATGTTATTAGTATTTGCTAAGTTCCTCATGAAGTGTGCGTATTTGTGCTGCATTTTGGTCTATCATTTACCAGTTATCTGTTATATGAGGACTATCATCATAGCACTCCGCCATAAGTGCTTCAATCTCCGCCTCAGTAAATCCAACTGCGTTCAGCAGCCCAACACGCCAGTTCGATGTTGATTAATCAATCTCTTTGCATATTTAGTATGTCGTTCTTTTCGGGCTGCACCAATATTGACACCCATCTCTCTCAATCTGGTCAGCGAGTGGATTCACAGCCCTGAAACTCCCCTGTTCGGAAAGACTCTCTCAATGAGTGAAGAATGTCATTTCGATCCATGGCAGCTCCCTCTGATATTGTAGCCAATCCATCCAATCTATCAGCTCGTTCTATTTTGATATATCTGTTCTGTTAGTCGGATAGCCTCTTCTAGTATTTTTATTAATCGTTTGCATTGTTTGCGTATCTGTGTTGCTAAGATTTGTGTTACTTCTTTGATTTTTGTTTGTTTTAGCAAGTCCAAGTAGTTTGCTAGGCAGGGCCGTGCCGTGCTATGCTACAGAGAGGCGGCAGCATCAGGCGGCACCTATGGGGACAGCATAATCAGCCTTCCTTTCGTTCATTTGAAATATTGTCTATATATTCAATGTTGTCTCTTGTATGAACTTCACTGTTTTTTGTTGCTCACACAGAGGTCCGTGTAGTTTTCTGTCGAGTGCTGTTTCGTTAGGCCAGTGAGGTTGCCTCAGTGTATCATATTCGGGGCAGTATTGTATGTGCTCTGCAGTCAGGTGTGCCTGTAGACATGTACACATGGCTGAATTGCCAATCTTGAATTTTGTATACATGTGGCTACTGAGTCGTAAGCCGCGAAATCAAAACACAATTTGAATCATTCAATAATTTAAAATCTTTACGCAATGTTTTTCCATATTTGTCTATGTTATTTCGATATTTCCTCTGCCTACGCGCTTTAGGTACCATTTGATTTTGGTTTCTAGTGCAGGTGCATCGTTGGCGAGCGCTCGCCGAAAGATTTTTGATCTGACAGAGCAACGCTATTATTTATGTTTGTAAAACTGCGTGGCAGCTCCTAAAAGCTGCGGCGACAATTATCACAAACGACAATTGCACGTGTTACGTGTTGATATTTCTGCTTTGAGCTTACAATTATTGACAATATTTGATTTTAATGTTAGTTTGTCTCGATAAGTGTCAAGTAGCTGTCTTCTTCACCCTTCATCCCCAGGAAGGCATAGAGAGGAGCTGGTTTCACTTTCCGTAAAACCACTGGTGGAAGGAATATAGTTTGTGAAAAGCCAAACCTCGTTACCTCACGAAGCATTTACTTAAGGAAAATACGTCAGCTACGCGAGGATGGGTACGATATTGTCTATTTAGATGAATCATTGATACTTTTGACAAAGAATGGTAGTCAGTGGACAGAGTTAAACGGAGGACAATTCCAAGCAGTAAGGGACGACGCCTTATTCTTGCACATGCTGGCAGCAGAGAAAATGAATTGCTACAGGGCGCAGTACTTATTTTTCACTCAAAGTCAACAGACGGTGTAGACTACCACAAAGAAATGAATGCATGCATTTTTAGAGACTGGTTAGAAAACACGGTACTCCCAATTCTTGATAAACCTTCATGTATTGTTATAGATAATGCTTCATATCATAATGTTGTTGCCCTGGAGGACAAAATCCCAATTTCATCAAGCACCAAAGAGGAAATGAAGACATGGCTTGTCAAAGAAAATGTTAATTTCGACAACTGTTTGAAACCTGAATTATTACAGATAGTGAGGCAGACAAAGAGGATGAAGGTTTATCAAATCGACAAAATCATATTAGAACACGGCCACACTTCTCTTCGACTGCCACCATACAATCCGCAACTAAACCCAATAGAGCTTGTATGGGCTAAAGTAAAAGGACGAGTGGCCGAAAAGAATACCACGTTCAAAATGTGTGATGTGCAAAACCTGACACGCGAGGCCATCTCCATGATAAACAATGAATACTGGCAAAAATGTGAAGATCATGTTCTCCGGGAAGAGGATGACTACTGGCAAAGAGATGGTTTGCAGTTTGTACAACCCACAGCACTAGTCAACATTTTAGATACATCTGAGTCTGACTGAGGTGTGCATTAATGAATTTTATTGTAGTGATACTTCCCTACCACGTCAGTTAACACAAGCACATTGTACCGAAGAAGTAGCGACTCGAAGATAACACTTAGTAACTCTGCCAGTCCCAATCCTGGATGTGAAAGGAAAGCCTTATGACATTACCACTTTAAGTGTAAGGTAAGTTATTTAAAAACAACAATAGAGCTACAGTATCAACATTGGCCCCCGTGTATAAGCTGGGATGATACTCCTTTGCATGAGACTTGACATCAAATGTCATATGTGTGCGTTTATTGTAAAAACTAAAATGATGTATCAGACTTGTTAAATATGCCGCCAACATCAAAGGAAACCGTTATATTACAAAATCCAGGTTTCCTATAGCAATTTCATCCATCAGAAATTTGCGTCGGTATAATTCTAAGATTGTGTGCAAAGTTTCGCTACTGTGGAATAGATTAAATAACCTTGAAGTGTGGTCAGCAAAGTGGAATATGAAAATAAATCCTTCAAAGACCACTTACACTGTGTTCTCCCAGAATAACAAGGATTACAAGATAACGCTTAAAGTCAACAGGCAGATCCTTCCAGTGAGCAAAACCCCAACGTACCTAGGAGTCACACTCGACAGAAAGCTGACTTGGTGCACCCAGATCGAAAATGCTACGGCAAAAGCGAGGCACAGGCTAACAATGATGCGTAAACTCGCAGGTTCCACATGGGAGCAAACGCCAGAATTCTCAAGACACTGTACTCTGGTAGAGCGCGACCGATCCTAGAGTACGGCATGGCAGCGTGGAGCAATGCATCTAACAAGCAATTTGCAAAAGTGAGCAGCAGTCAAAACCGGGCCTTACGTATCATCACTGGAGCCATGAAGTCCACGCCCATCAAGGCGATGGAGACAATCTCCGGCATCCAACCAATGACTGACCGAAGGGACAAAAAGTAGTAGTACTTGCAGAAAAACTCAAACGGCTCGAATCTCATCCAATGCATGAAAGAATGTATGAATTCGGAAAGTGGAGAATACAGAGATCTAACTTCGTTAGAATCTCTAAAGCACTGACCATGGACCATCCAGTCCTTTCCAAATGCACACCCAAACCAATCCCGGCAATCGACAAGTGCCCGCCATGGAAGACCAAAATGCCAGAACTAAGGGAATCAATCCCAGGCATACTGAACAAAGGGGCCCAAAAAAACCTCGAGAGAAAAATTGCAACAGAAGAGTACATAGAATCAGAGTACCCTGAAAATGAGTGGACGCACGTCTACACGGACGGATCGGCAAATAACGCAATAAGCGATGGCGGAGGAGGAATAGTGCTTAAAATCTCAAAGAAAGTAACGGTCAAGAAAGCGATTGCAACTGGCAAATACTCGAATAACTACCGAGCAGAGGCAGAGGCAATCAAAGAGGCGGCCGAAATGATCTTGGAGGGAAGAAGCACTACACGTAACAAGGTCGTGATATTCACCGATGCTCTATCGGTCATCACGGCACTTAAATGCGTTGGCAAAACAGAGATGAATGAGCTCAAAACGTCCCTCGCTGAACTAACGAATTCACTCAAACGCACCGTCATCCAATGGATACCGTCACACTGCAACGTTAGGGAAACGAAGCAGCCGACAAGCTAGCCAAAGAGGGCGGGCGACTACCTCAGACTGATCTCGAGATCGGTTATGAGGAAGTCAAAACAACCATCGGTTCGCACTATAGAAGCAAATGGGCAAAAGACCACCCTCAGCACACAGCCAGTGACGGATACTATGGTCTCTCTCGACGCGAACAAGTTGCCATACTTCGCCTCCGTACCGGCCACAACAAGCTCCGAGCCCACATGTTCCATAAATTTAAAATTGGCACAACTAGCCTGTGCCCCTGCAATATGGCAGACATGACGGCAGAACATGTCTTGCAAGACTGTCAACGATTAGCAGGTATAAGGAAAGAGTACTGGCCACAACACACAGAGCTTCGCGAAAAGCTGTACGGAGAAACGGAGTCCCAAAAACAACAGTAAAATTCATGATAGAAGTTGGTCCATCAGTCTAGGCCGGGAACGCAAGAGAGAGAGATGGTTTTACTTCAATTCACATTGGACTGTGGGCATGAGTTGTTGAACGGACTATAGTTGATAGTTGATATTATTATTTTAAAGTAGTTGATATTTTCAGAAAAAGATAGTATTCGTACATTTTGTGCAGTTTAAAGAAATTATGACAATCGAAGGTTATTTTAAAGAAAAAAACATTTGAGGTGCGGCATTTCGAAGACTTGCATCATGCTGAGAAAATATACCTCATGGCCCTGCTGATGGGGAAACATATAGTTTAAAAGACGCTACACTTTGTTAAGGAATGTATTGAAGGAGCCTATTGTAAACAAGAGAGCAAGGGAAAGACAGTAATATAATGGGGGGGGGGTATACAGTATCAAGAGGTGGATAGAAATCAGGCTGTAAGAGTCTATCATCTGGGCAAGAAACATAATTTGCCGGAACGTCGTTGACACAAGTCTTAGGCGTGAAGATAGCACAAGTCTTAGGTGTGAAGATAGCACAAGTCTTAGGTGTGAAGATAGCACAAGTCTTAGGTGTGAGGATAGTACAAGTCTTAGGTGTGAAGATAGTACAAGTCTTAGGTGTGAAGATAGTACAAGTCTTAGGTGTGAAGATAGTACAAGTCTTAGGTGTAAGGATAGTACAAGTCTTAGGTTGAAGATAACAAGTCTTAGGTGTGAAGATAGTACAAGTTTTAGGTGTGAAGATAGTACAAGTCTTAGGTGTGAAGATAGTACAAGTCTTAGGTGTGAAGATAGTACAAGTCTTAGGTGTGAAGATAGTACAAGTCTTAGGTGTGAAGATAGCACAAGTCGTAGGTGTGAAGATAGTACAAGTCGTTGATGATGAACATAAATAATCTTCCACAGGAAGCTCCGGAATGTCGTTCTTTCGTTTTTGAATACACGTTTAAAATAAACAACGTTTATGTAGCCCGTATTAGTTAATGCATTATTACTTAAACATGCATAATTACTTATAGTGCAATTGATCTTTACTTTAAGAAGTTTATATGTACACGCAGTGGAAAAACTGTATTACGCCGATGATATAGATCAGCGTTTCCCAAAGTGGGCGGTACCACCCCCGTGGGCGCTGAAGCGTTCTAGGGGGGCGATAGCGGGCTCAGAAAAATGTGGGGGCGATCTGGGGGTCGGTGGCTCCTTATAGAAAAAATTAATAATATATATTTAAAAATTAATTATTTTAGTTTTTTTGTGATTGAATAAATTATTTAAACTTTTAATTCTGCATTTTAATTCATCTTATGCCCGTTTTACACGATCCATTTTCCAGCGCCAGAAAATGTCTATACTGTAATCGCCCACCAGCTAAATATAATCACATCAACGATATTGTCTGTCTTTGATCAAATTACAGTAGCAATGTGTTGCATGATGTTATTAAAATAACAAGCAGCTGTATAAATGTTACTACCTTTATTCGTAATACACGAAGATAATGTATACAAGTTACTGTTTACTTAAACAGTTATTAGAGGTGCTCAAAGTGATTTCTATTCGCTTCAAACCCGGCAGGAGTTTTACCAGTCTTTGATCTTATAATAACAGACACTGTTTTTTTGCCAGAATTTAGGACACATCAATTAATAGACACTGAATGAAAATTGTTCAACTGTTGACAAAATGAAGCGATTATTATGACAGGGGTTTATAGGACCGGAGAATGAAAACTTCGTCCAAATTGTTTATCTTACATTAGCTTTGTCTTTCTTGTGTTGAAAGAGTATTATCAATATAAGGGAAGACTACGGTAAAACTACGTAACAATGGCGAAACACGTAAAAACAAAGTATTGTAGTTTATAAAAACAATAACAATATGTGTGATTACGCGTTTCGCCTGTGTTGAAAGAGAGGATATAGGAAAATTCAGAAGAGTCAAATACTTGGTATATGATGTCTTTTGAGGTCTGGGTTAACATAAATTTTAGTTCTGAGGGGATGATTGCAGTTGGTCAGATAACGGGATTTTAGTGTGAATAAAATGCTCCTATATATATGAAATATTTTTACAACGAAGAGTGAAGTCGTTGGACTTTCATAGTAAGGTTAATGATCGATTTGGAAACAAAGAATTTTTTGGGGGGAAACAAGAAGAAGTTCGTTGGCTTTCAAAAGGTATTTGTCTGAATCGATTTTACAATTTATATGACTCAGTACTAGAGTTCCTAGAAAACAAAGACGACGGATTGCGGACCAACCTGATTACATCCATAAATGACATCGCTTATTTGTCAGACCTCTATAAACTATTTAATGAAGTCAATCTACAATTACAAGGTGATGATTTGAATTTATTTAAAACGAAAAACATTATTGCCACTTTTGTGGGGAAGCTTCTTCTGTTCAAATGGAATCTAGGCCGAGAAGAATATAGCCACTTTTCAAATTTATCAGCAGTGTCTCTCAAGAAGGATGATTTACTTTCATACTTCCAACACTTGGAGGTTCTCAGTGCTGATTTCAATGAGCGATTCAATGATATTTTAAACATGGATGTACCAAATTGGGTTCTATATCCTTTCTCACATGCAAACACAGCAGAATCATCAAATTTAGAAGTGGAACTTATAGAACTCACAACAAACGAAGAACTAAAAATCAAATTCAAAAATGGATACCAAGAGTTCTGGCTTCAACAGTCAATACCGACACTGTACCCTGGATTATGGGAAATTGTGCAGAGATTTTTAATTGCATTTCCATCTTCTTATTTGGCTGAGCGTGGGTTTTGTGCTGTAGCGAATTTACTATCTAAGAATAGGAACCGATTGCATATAACTGATCGTGGCGATTTACGACTGTTTTTAATGAAAATTGCACCCGATATTAACAAACTTTTAAGAATGCACCAGGCTCATCCTTCACATTAATTTGTAATTTTTCTTTGTATTTTTATTTTGTAAATTCGAAAGCATCAATTTTGTAACACATTTGATGTTGTTTTAATTATTACAATAATATTCTTACTAATGTCATGCAATCTTTAATATGTATTCCTAATTTCATAGTTGAACCATTGTATGAAATGTGCATATGTTTTCACATACACTTACAATCTTTATATTAGCTATGTTTTCGCAAGATCTGATATGCAATAACTGTTTCAAGATGAAGCACATATTGGCCATACTGTTTCAATAATTTTCAACATAAGCAGTCATGTATGATTAGTTGCTATTTGGGGGTCTCAATGCCAAGAAATGGTCAAGTCGTTTGCCTGTCATACCGAAGGTTGTGATTTCGAATCCGGACCGCAATTTTCACATGAGAGCCCTAGGATTGTTGCAGGAGCTACGGAGTTTGTGCTTTTTGCAATGCTTTTGGCTGAGGACGTGTCATCTCTGTCGACAGGGACGAAACTATACGAGAAAAACCGGTACGATGAAGTCAATCCTTGGACCCTTATTTAGTTGCTATTTATGTCGAAAATATCAAACGGCTTCAGTTTAGAAAACTATTGTAATGGGGGCGTTACAAACTTTCTGTCTTGCAAAGGGGCGCTGGCCCGAAAAGTTTGGGAATCTATGATATAGATCTATCCAGAAAGAACTCAAAATCAAAGAAAACTGGCTGATGCTACATATAAGAAAGAGACAATTGGGGTATTTTGGACATATAAAAAGACATGACGGGCTGGAGAAGAGCATCATCGAAGAAGGCATACCGACAAAGAGAAGAGGAAGACCACGGTGAAGATGGATTCAGGATGTAACTGATGGTCTGAACATGACTGCTACAGAGGCGGGACATCTAGCAGATGAGAGAAATTCCGGAGAACTGTTGGGGTGGCAAAGTTCTGCTCAGGACAAGCTATTTTATGATGATGATATGTACACGAGTGTATATTTTGTATGTGTTACAGTGCAGTCACTGACCAACTATTATTTAGCTCTAAAATACTAACGGATATATCATAAAATGTATATTTTGTATGTGTTATAGTGCGGTAACTGACCAACTATTTGTTATCTCCAAAATACTAACGGCTATATCATAAATGACAAAATAGATACTAAGTGTAAACATATAATGCGGCAACTTGTGTTATTTTGTTTTTCTCCGTACGTCATTAAAAGATCTTTCCAGTATATTTCGTTCTGTCTCAGTTTAAGCATTCTTCTTCTTCTCTTCCACCGTTTACTTCTTTATAAAAGAGTTGGAGGGAAAACGTAGTGATCTTGTGTGTGCTTGTGTTAAGTTAAGCATTGATAGTGGATTTCACAAATATCAGAAGTACAAAGAATGCCAAACTAGCATATGATGTACTTATCACCCATAATTATAGCATGAACATCCATTTTTTGCCTAAACTGTATATAAGCAGAGATATTGTGGTTCTAATTTAAATTTTTTCAATTTGGAAGGGTTATATTGCAAAAGCCATATTTACAAAACCAACCGTGTTAGACATTTTTGGGAGGTTCACGCTATAATTATGGGTGATATGTACATCATATGCTAATTTGGCATTCTTTGCACTTCTTATGTTAGTGAAATCTACTCCCCGATGAAAGGGGAGGGGGTTCTAAAATATATTTTCAGAAAGATTAAATATTTTCTAAATCAATAATTACAATGCATACACTAAACGTTGTTTATCATCAAAAACAATGTCTTTTACAATATGTGGCCAAATTGTATGACAATATGTTTGTTAGTTTTTTCTGTTAATTTAAAAAAAAAAAGACAACCCTTGTTCTGGGTGGGTCTCCCGCCTTAATGTGTGCTCGTATGAATTATGTCTACTTTCCAACAGTGCGTTTAAAAGTCTTGTCATTAAACGATAGTATTATCATTTGCGTTACTATAATAGGATGTGACTCGCTCGTCTACTATTTATCTTTCTATTCCACCAGTTTAACATTCATTGCCCACTCGTTTAACCAGCACAATGTGAATTTTAGTATAGCTTAAGTGCAAAGTATTTATAAGTAGATCTGAAGTCCCATTATTACAGTCTAACTAACGTATCTCTATTATATCTTTGTAGATCGTGTACTTATTATAACGTATCTATATTATATAATTGTAAAGTTATTTATCGGGGACATTATTTTGGTAAAACGTATCTCAATTATATAATTTTATTTAATATATATCTTTAATATTATTATTGTTTTGTTTGTTTAGTAGGGGATTAAAACCTCTTTAAGCCGAAGCACGCCCTTTCAATATAAGGCGAACCTTTTATTGGTTATATCAGACCGTGTAGGCCAACAAACATGAAAAATAAGAATTAACTCCATTCGGAGAATCCAGTAGTTAACAACTAATAGTAATTTGTGTCTCTATTATACAATTATATATTGTGACATTACTATAGTTTAATGTCTCTATTATATAATTTTATTTAATATATATCGTTAAAATTATTATAGTATTCTGTATCTCTATTATACAATTATATATTGTGACATTACTATAGTTTAATGTCTCTATTATATAATTTTATTTAATATATATCTTTAATATTATTATTGTATTCTGTATCTCTATTATACAATTATATATTGTGACATTACTATAGTTTAATGTCTCTATTATATAATTTTATTTAATATATATCGTTAAAATTATTATAGTATTCTGTGTCTCTATTATACAATTATATATTGTGACATTACTATAGTTTAATGTCTCTATTATATAATTTTATTTAATATATATCGTTAAAATTATTATAGTATTCTGTGTCTCTATTATACAATTATATATTGTGACATTACTATAGTTTAACATCTCTATTATATAATTTTATTTAATATATATATCGTTAATATTATTATAGTAATTTGTGTCTCTATTATACAATTATATATTGTGACATTACTATAGTTTAATGTCTCTATTATATAATTTTATTTAATATATATCGTTAAAATTATTATAGTATTCTGTGTCTCTATTATACAATTATATATTGTGACATTACGATGTTTAACGTCTCTATTATATCATTTTAAGTCGTGAACTTGTGTAATGATACAGATATATGCGTTGTAAATAATATGTTCTTGTGATTGATTGTTTGCAAGTGTGTGGGATTTATTTTTTTTGGTAACGAAAACACGCAATATATGGTAACTCAAGACTGATAAAAAAAATATTTCATTTTGAAAGAGGATTTGCTAGTTTCATACGTACGTCAATATGAATTACAATGGACTTGATGAGTTCTGCGATAGTTCTTTTTGGGTAAGTGATTACATATAGCAGTGATCGGAGTCATTTTGTTATGTTGTTCAGAAATTTGCTGTTGTTGTTGGTAGTTAAGTTGTCGTCTGCCCGTCTGCCCAGCGTGTTCGTAGCGCGTTGGACTACGGTGACAAGCTCCCTGTGAGTGCAGGTTCAATTCCGCGGGCTGGCAGAAAAGTCACAGATTCACCAGATTCACGGTGTTCTTGGCACCGAACCGAAGGGTTACGATGTCCACGGCACCGAGTCAAAGATCTGAAAGCTCAAGTGCTTCTGAATCGGTAAATAAAATAAAAAAACGTTGTCTACCATGTTCAGAAAATGTGTATTGCTATTGGTATTGGTATTGTTTGTTTGTTTGTTTATTAGGGGATTAAAGCCTCTTTAAGCCGAGGCACGCCCTTTCAACCTAAGGCAAACCTTTTATTGGTTATATCAGAGCGTGTAGGCCAACAAACATGAAAAATAAGAATTAACTCCTTTCGGAGAATCCAGTAGTAATGGTATTGGTATAAAAGTTGTCTATCTTATTCAGAAAGTAATTGTTGTTATTGTTGTTGGTGGAAAAGTTGTCTACTTGATTAGGAAAATGTGTGTTGAGAGAAAAGTGGTTGTCGCCCATCTTGTTCAGAAAATTGGTGTTGCTATTGTTGTTTGTAAAAAGGTTATTGTCGTCGTCTATTTTGTTCAGAAAAATTATGTTGTACATTGTTGTTGGTAGAAAAGTTGTCGCCCTTTTGGTTTAGAAAAATTGTGTTGGTGTTGTTGCTGTCATCTATCTTGTACATAAAATTTATGTTGTTATTATTGTTGTTGTTGTTGGTAGAAAATATGTTGCAGTCATCTATCTTGTACATAAAATTTATGCTGCTATTGTTGTATTGGTAGAAAAGATGTTGCTGTCAACTACCCTATTCAGAAAATGTGTGTTGCTATTGCTGTTGTTGTTGTTGGTAGAAAAGTTAATGTTGTCGTCTATATTGTTCTGAAAATGTGTGTTGCTATTGTTGTGAGAAAGAAGTTTCGAGACACTGTTAATTAAAGTAGCCACGCTGTGCTGATTATGATGTACTGTTGAACGGTTATCGTGTTACATTGCCTAACCATCAGGTTTGTTGTTTCTAAATATGCGTCAGCATTGTTGTTGTTCCACCAAATCTATAATAGTATAGTTTTGTATATTATTTATCCTTGTTACTCCAACTATTTTCTGCGTGCATTTTATCTTTATTTTTTAATTTCCTTAAGTACATAATTTTGACACTGACGGTGATAGCACAATGTTGGGATTAAGATTGTATTATATAAGACTCGTTTTGTGTGTAAAGATCTTCTTCTTCTTCTTTTGTCGTCACACTGCTACCGGGTTGTTGCCCAGTGTCGTGGTTTTCTGTTTTTGTCTTGCGCTGTTCTGGTGGCTTGTGTGATTGTTATCTTTGCTCTTTCACAGGATGCTGCCACGCCATCTAACCATCTTTTCCGTGGTCTTCCTCTTGCCTTCTTTCCCGATGTTCTGTTGTAGAAGACTCTGTATACTGTGGAGTTTGGATGCATTCTTATTAAGTGGCCAAACCACTTCATTCTTTGTTTATCTATATAATTCAAGCACGGTTTTGTGCCAACTTTCTTTCTTATGCTGATGTTGGTGATTCTGTCTTTTCTTGTGTTGTTGGTAACTTTTCTCAGGCAACGCATTTCACATGTAGTTATTTTTTGTGACTGCGCTTTGCTCAATGTCCATGTTTGGCTCTGGTAACACAAAGTAGGTATAAAAATACCTGTAAAAGTGTGTAAAGATACCTGTTTTAAATCGTGAATCGACAATATTTGGCAGATGATTTGGTTTGCATTGTTGCATATCTGCTGTATTTCGGCATTTGATTCTTCCATCTGCTGTTTTTGAATTTTTCAAATAATATTTACTGCATTTATTAATGTGTGCGTATTTTTGCTCATTTTTTTCACGCTGTTATCAAATTCAGAATTCAAGTCTGCTGTTGGACAACTGGTGGCCACAGTTCACAACATGTTTCATGAATACCATCTTAGTGTGGGTACCATGTGGGTACGTGTGGTTGCTGTTGCCATATTTCCTGTATGATGTCAACAATAAATTCAGCACCAATAATTTACATCCACTAAAGCTTCCCACAGGCTGGGAAAATGGGGCCCGTCCAGGTGACAAAAAGGAAGGCAATATAACAGTAAATGGCGAGTCTGATCGGTTTGAGGAATCACCAAGAGGAAAGTTCACGATTCTCTGTATTATAAAAATTGTAAGTACCTTCCCAGATTTGAAATAATAATATATATAATAACACGCCCGTCTGTTGCCGGGGCTGCAAGGGCAAAGAATAGTAACGCTGCGACCTACAAGGCATGTTGTAAAAGGCAACTGAGATAGGGGTCTATGTAGGGCTGTGCAGTATATTTTCTCAGTGTGATGCAAGTCTTGAAATGCTGCCTTTAACTGTTTTTTTCTTTAAAATAACCTTCAACTGTGATTTTGATTTCGCTGCTATGCCGCCCCCACCTTACGGTATCGCCTGATGCGGCCCCTCTCTATCATATCACAGCATGACCCTTGGTCTATGGTAGTTACCATAGTAAAAACAAAGCATTGCAGAAAGTGGATGTGCTAGCTAATTGTAGAGCATAACGACATCATACAATCGCTCTTAGGTTCAGATCACATACAAATCATAAAGAGTGGTTTAACAAGTGGTCGATACGGAGCGTTCGAAGAAGGAGTTACAATGAACATGCCATCTAAATAGTACGTTTTACCAAGACATATCTCACTATGTGTAAGAGTACATCATGTCAATACAAACATCATCATCATCATCAGGTGCGTCTCCACATCGAAGGTTGGCTGCAATGAATCTCCAGCATCCATCTGTCTTTCCCTTGGTGTTAGACACTGCCAGACTGTAACCTGTCAATTTCTTAAAGTTTCCCTCCCACTTATCTTTCGGTCTTCC
Source organism: Arion vulgaris (assembly GCA_020796225.1). Classification (NCBI taxonomy): domain Eukaryota; kingdom Metazoa; phylum Mollusca; class Gastropoda; order Stylommatophora; family Arionidae; genus Arion; species Arion vulgaris. Next base: position 25,463,321 of record CM036754.1, on the reverse strand, counting down.
TCTTGCTCTTCCCCCCCTCAACTTTCCCTCTAGTAAATGTTTTATCATGGTGTCATGTCTTTTTATGTGCCCAAAATACTTTACTTGTCTGAATTTTATTTCTCTTAATAATTGTTTATAAATACAAACATACTTTATTTAAAAGACATCTTTTGTTTCCAACAAAATGATCATTTATCAAATACATTGCTAACAGATACTTGTGAACAGAAAATAGCTAAAATAAAGGAGAAAAGTATTACAAAAACCAGTTCACCAACAATATATAAAATGATTTTGTTTATAATGAACACAATATCGATATAAGGTGTAGACTTCAGTTAAACTATGTAGCAAAGGAGAAACACTTGAAAATAACATAGTAAAGTAGTTGTGATAGGGTGGGTAAATGAGTGAATATCCTGGGCACTGTAAGTCAATAAGGGATGGGGGGTCTGTGGCCTTGCCACTATTATACCTCAGTTATTCATATCCACATGCTCTCCCTCTGTCTTACACAAGTCGATATTAAATTTGTATGTTTATTTAAATATTCTTAAAGCAACATATAAACACAACAACATAATTTATACATCAACAGAACAAACATTTAACACATAAAGACAATGTTTCCCATATCTATTCCCTTCTACTATAACGTGCCTAACGTTTCCATTCGGCTTATCTCCCGAGAAATATAAACACAATTTGGTCTATTCCCATGCAAGTCTATGTGTCTAGTACCGAGAGGTCTTTGATGATTATGATCAAGGATACTTCCAAAGTCCTTGGGAGACGGTATATATCAGCACTGTTCTGATAAATATTTCTTATCTTTACTGATGATGATAATGATGGACACTTCAAAGCCCATAGGAGTATCAGCACTGTTCTGATAAATGTTTTTATCTTATGATGATATAATGATGGACATTTCAAGTCCATGGAATGGTATGAAAGTGTTCTGATAAATGTTTCTATCTATACTGATAATGATAATGATGACACTTCAAAAGTCCATGAGCGTATGTATCAGCACTGGATAAATGTTTCTTATTTTACTGTGATGTAATGATGGACACTTCAAAAGTCCATGGGAGCGGTATGTATCAGCTCTGTTCTGATAAATGTTTCTTATCTATACTGATGATGATAATGATGGACACTTCAAAAGTCCATGGAAGACGGTATGTATCACCGCTGTTCTGATAATATTTCTTCTCTATTACTAATGATAATGATGGATACTTCAAGTCATTAGGAGACAGTATGTCTCTATTATAGTTTTATAGAGAAGAATGATGAGAATCCCATGGACTGCTAAAATGACCAATGTTGAGGTGCTGAACGAGATCAAGACACAGAGAAAGCTTATCATCAATATAAAAAAGAGACAGTCATCATTTTTTCGGGCATGTGATGAGGAGGGAGGTTTAGAACACATTGTGACAACTGGTAAAATCGAGAGTAGACGAGACAGGGGAAGACAGAGACAGAAAATTTTGGATAGCCTGATTTCATGGCACGGTAGAGCGTCAGCATCTGAGTTGATAGTAAACACCAACGACAGAGATTTGTGGAGATCCATGATCGCCTACGCCAGCCGGCACGGCACCTGATGATGATGATGATGTCTCTATTACTGATGATGATAATGATGAAGATTTCAAAGGCGTTGGGAGACGGTATGTCTCAGTGATCAGGATACATCTGATGTATATCTCTGGCTAGAGTTCTCTGCTTCTGTTGATGCCATAGTTCGCTGCTTCTAGTTCGCAGCCAGACTCTGTCTTCTGCATCTGCTTTTAAGTCTGCTTCTAAGTGAGTCCGCTTCTAAGTCTGAGTTCTGCTTCTGCTTTTACTTCTCTTGACTGCTCTCTGTCCGTCTTCTGTATGACCAGACAGTATCTTGTAGTAACTTCTAATTTCTGGCTTACTAGCTCTCAGCCAGACTTCTCTGTGTGTGAGTTTAAGTTTGAGTGTCTGTGTATCTGTTCTTTTCTCGACCAGGGTAATGAGGGTATATATAATATCTCCCCTGCACTCGCATCACTTTGTTATTACGTCACAAGCCACAATGAATCTTCAAATCGCGAACTCGACAGCTGTCAGATTTTGTCCCAAGCTAATGAACATTCGACAGCTATTGTCTCGTGAATCAACGACAAAGCCGCACTACAACCTTGTTTCTGCCCAACTGTCAATACCCGTTATTTGTTGGAAGCTAGGTTTTGATTGTGACACTTCTTGATAGAGATGGGGGAACTAGCCCATCAACAATGACTCTGTCACATAGTTTTACAAAGTAAAAATAATTAGTAACAGTGACGTTTCGTACAAAAATCTTTTTTTTTTTGCAAAAGCATACAGATAAAGGCATTTTGGTCGAAAGCGTCCTGTACTTTGTTATTTTACTTTGTAAAACTAAATTACTTTGTTTTCAAGTGTTTTGCTTTTACACGGAACACATTTTTTAAAAGAACAAACACATATAAAGCAAACAACCTTTAAACATTACACACTTTGACATATGTTAAACAGGATAATTCTTCTTCTTCTCTTCCACCATTTACTTCTTTATAGAAGTGTTGGGGGTGAAACGTAGGGATCTTGTGTGTGCTTTTTAAGGCACTTTGTAAGCTGATATTCATGTTCGTAAGGCTGTTCTTGATGCCGTCTTTCCATCTTTTGAGTGGTCTTCCTCTTGCCTTGTACTCATTATACTTTTTCTGTGTGACTCTATGTGGTAGGCGATACCAGGACATTCTGGTCAGGTGTCCAAACCATTTAATCTGTTGTTCTTTTATGAATTGCATGACTGGTTTCACATCCAGTCTCCTTCTGATTTCTTCATTTCTAATTTTGTCTCTTATAGTCACACTGAAAAAACTTAATAGATAAGTTTTAGGAAGAAATCACTAGGCAATTGTTGAGGAAACACAGTAAGTAAATTTTCAAAACATATAATGGAGCATTGAAATTCAATACAAAAAATTTTAATGACTGATTTTTCTATATTATTTTAATTATTAGTAATTATTTATTACTTACATTTAGTGAAATCATTGCAATTGATACATGGTGCAAAGACATTTTATGTTAAGTTTCAATTTAGTTAGCTTCAGTCTCAAGTCTCCCTGTTGTCTTACATCCAGCCTATTTCTTTTTTTTTTTTTAGCAGCAAATCAGTTATTGCACTAAATCCACATTCAGCTAAATATGAAGATAGAAACTGTAATAAGTTTTCTTGCACATTTGGTTGAATTTGTATATTTGATTTCTGTTTCCTCACAAAATGCATTTCTTTATATTTGAAACTCTATCTTTGTTCTCACAAAGCCATGCCATCGTTCCTTTTATATTAAATGAAGTTTTAACTGACTCATCATTTTGCATTTCTCGAGGTTCTTCTTGATACTGCATATTTGAAATATCAGACAAATCCACTAACATTGGCTGCAATCAATTTGTTTCAAATCAGAAAACCTTTCTTTTAAATCAGTCGATACAATTTTCAGATGATTGACAATAACAAGTATCAGTATAGCGGTATCAGTCACTTCACATTTCTGGAGCCAATGAAACTTTTCAAAATGTTTGTTGCACATATATTTATGACATAATTCAATAAAGATAATAAAACCAAATATCTTAGCATCTCCATCAACAAGAGTTTTATTCTTCTTTGAAGGTGGATAATATATTTTGTTTTTCAAAGATACCGGCTAGATAACTCACAAATGCTTAACCATCAACCGTTAACAGATAATTCCTTTCAGGTTTGTCGCTTAAAAAATCACTAAGATTATCAAATAGTTCCATAAATCTTATCACGCAGTTCCCTTTCGTGAGCCATCTTACTTTTCATTTGCATTTTCACAAAATAGCTTGAAGAGACGCTCACATTTTAGCATTAGTTATAATAACATTGATACACTTTATAATTGAATTTAGTACTTAATTTAAAACAGGCGAAATATTTTTGGCTACCAAATTTTCCCTGTGAATAACACAATGCACAAGAAACATTTCTGGATTCTCATCTTTCAGCAATTTTAAGCAGCCGTTTTTCTTGCCCATCATATTAGGAACACCATCTGCGGCACAACATGTTATAATTTTCATTGGTATATTTTTGACATATAAGTATTATATTGGCGTGCGCCCCACGTTGGGAAACAGGGCATTAAATCAACATACATTTTCTACAGTTATTTTCAGAACTTTAAATATTACATAGGAGACTCTCGCCGGTGCTACATAGTTCTTGCACTGTCATCGAGATCGTCTTGTGTAAAAAAAGAAATCTGAGCAGAATTGGTTATTCCCTAAAGTGCAATGATATTGTTTTTATAAATTATTCAATCAATCAATCGATCAATCATTAAATCTCTATAGCACATAGTTTTGTGATCCATGTGGAATTGAGTTCAGGTTCTAGTCTCTCGCTTCACAAAATACTCGATTCGCGACCTACGTTGAGCAATCATACTATTTCTTTTATTTCGTCTTCTCGTTCTCACTAGATTGGGATTTTGGATTCTCTAATAAAGGCAGCCGTCTGACTCAGATTATCAGCCACGCCATACAGTTTGTTTTGGACGCTAGTGTAAGTGGACCACCTCTTTCTTCTCAAGTCTGCACACTGGGGCAGTTCTGTAGGATATAATTCCTATGATTTCTGCTTCCCGTTTGTGCGACCTCTTCCAGCAGTAAGTTTTGGCCATCCTCGTGATGGTAGGTATGACATTCTTACTGCGTGGCTAAATCTCCGAGGCAGATTGGCGACCGTAGAATCCGTTATCCCATTCCTCATTGTGAGGGTCGTTGCACCATGTTATGCACCTTACGGCCTGGTGCATCCGTTTTCTGCAAGCATTTGTTTCGGGTTAGCATTCCCTAGCGGACACGTGCATCGGATTTCAGCCAAACCTCCTTAGACGCCTCTTACGATATGCGTGGCAGATAACAGTGGTTCTATTCTTTACCCCAAATTTGGGCCCTGGTAACCACTCGGGTGATTTTTTTTATTGATCACTACTCTCAGTGTAGGGATATCAAGTTTCTAGTCCTATCGAAGACGAACAATAAAACGTATGATTCGTGCTCAAATGGAGCATGAAAAATAGTCATGGACATTTGAAAATCTATAAGACTATTCTGAAATTTGTTGCCTTGTTAAAATTCATTCCTTCAAAGTAACATACAAATTCCTACAAAATATTCACCATTCTCAAATGTACATTGGGTACCTCGACTGGGCTGTGAGGTTCAGAATATGCCACTGAGATCTTTCTGTGCAAGACATATTTCATAGCACACACGGTTGGTTATTCACCAAATCGCAATGATGATGATCCTAGAATATATATATAATATATATATATCATCATCAAGGTTCGTATCCTTTATATGACGTTGCTCTCTTTGCAGCACATCTGAAATCCACTCTGTCTCTAGCCAGTTCACCCACTTCGTCGATGGTCATATTCATGGTTTCTTTAATATCTTGTAGCCATCTTCTTCTTGGTCTGCCTCTGCGTCCTGGGACTCTGCCCTCCAGTATTGTTCTTTCCAGACCATCGTGACGCTTGATGTTACCAAAGTATGTAATTTTTTCTGTATAGTATGTTCTTTATCAGCCAATTCTCTTTAACATTTAGTTCTTTCAGGACATCAGTGTTCTTATATATATATATATAATATGTATATATATATATATATATTATAGTATATATATATATATATAAATATTATTTATATATATATATATATATATATATATACACCCCCCGTGCACGTTAACATTTTCGGTTGTTTAATGTACATTGTGCAGATAAAATTTATTTAGAACATTCACTGCATTTAAAACTACAAATGTTCTAACATATAAACTATAGTAAACAGTGAAGATTATTCACAACAATTGGTCATAGACTATATGATCTATGACTAGAATTAAACATAAGCTATAAGGTATATATATAGCTTTAGGAAAAATGTTTGAAGTAAAGGTTTACTTCATTGCACCAGGTTTCACAATACGGTTCTGCCCCCTCTCCCAAACATGACGTGTTACCTCCTGATGTCAAAAGAATGTTGATTGTTCATATTTTATTATTTTTTTATTTGGTCTACCAATGATATTCTTCTCATCAATGTTCTGTAAAACCACACATCTGTAGTCTCTAATAATTTACTATTATTGTTATATATTGTCCATGATTCAGATTCGTATTGGTTATACATATCACTTTCATGCAAAGTTGTCAAACTGTTTTACTTGTGTTCTGAAGGTCGTTAGTTTAAATCCGGAACGCGTTGTTCAGTTCAAGAAGGTATTTCTTTCTGACGATCCCTAGATATGTTGCTGGGGCCAATGGGATGTTGTGCTCTTGCAATAGTTTCGGCAGATCGTGTGCTATTTCTACTGAGAGAGACAGAGCCATATGAGAAAACCCAATGTAATGAAGCCAGCCCTTTGCCATTAAGCCTTTAAATATACTGATCCGATGACTAAGATGATTTAGCAAAGAACATGTGAGCAAATTTACTTTTAAATTACATTGAGAAACAAAGAATGAAGTTGTTCGGCCATTTAATAAGATGAAACACATTCCATTGTATACAGAGTTTTCTGCAAGAGAACATCAGTTAAGAAGGCTAGAGGAATACCACCAAAACGATTGTTAGATAGCAATGCAGGATCCTGTCAGAAAAGCAAAATTAACTCTCACTCAAGCCACTAGAGCAGCGCAAGACAAAAACAGAGAACCACGACACTGTGCAACAGCCCGATAACAGTGTAACGAGAAAAGATAGAAGAAGTAGTAGATGAGAGGAAATAAGCTGTCACATTTATAAATAATTCGACTCTGAACCTTAGATTTAAAAGCTTCATTGTAAGTAATAAAACACAACGTTGGGATCAAGAGAATTTATCATATGGTATGAGGTGAACATCAGACATGTACTGATGTCACCTTGCTTTTGAGTAACACTTCTGCCCGTGTGTTGCCAGGGTTCACTAGGAGAGCAAAGAATAGTAACACTGCGACCTACAAGACATGTCGTAAGATGCTACTGAGGTAGCGACATAGGGAAGCTAACCGAGTAAATAAAAAAGCATAGCAAAAATCGGATTTGCCAGCCTACTTGTAGGCACATAACAAGCACAACGTACAATCGCCCATAGGCTCAGATCCCATACAAATCACAAAGAGTGGTTAATAAACGGTCCTTGTGGAGCGTTCGAAAAAAGAAGATAAGCAACAGTCATTTGTACTGTTCAAGTAACTTTAATGAAGATGGTTTTCCCATGGGAAGCAATTGATCTGTACTAGTCAAACAGAGGTCAGTACATTGTGATGGTCATTGCATGGTGAACAGGCACATCCTTCTCGAGATGAAACACCTTTAAGCCAGCTGTATCACATTCCATGCAAAATACAGAGTATAATATCTCGAGAAAAAGAATATAGCACCTTGAGTGTTGTAATTTACCCACCACATATCCATGTTCTCATACACCCCTCCCCATCCCCTCCTCCACCAACACAACCTAGTTGAAGTTAAACTAAAAAATATTTGTGAGGCTGGTTTGGTCAACAAAGTGGATCACGAAATGACCTCTCCGTGCTGCATGTCTGGAAAATTTTTATAAGGGTAAAGTAAAGGAACCCTTTCATACCTTGGGGTATATAGGGCAATACAGTGTTAGGCCTGTATTTTCATTGACCGTCGGCACGCAATGGGTGATGTGGTCAGCATCACACCGCCCCCTTTACTTCCCAGAGCATGTCTGGTACCAAGTTGAGGCTGGGTCGACCTGAGAGCCGTCGCGGTCCGGGAAAATTCCACGCCCACTATGGGAGCTGAACCCGGACCACCAGCCTCGAGAAGCAAGTTCACTAAAATTTTTATAGAGTAGCTGAATTGCCCAAGCGTCAATTCAGGACATTTTTTAAAAAAAGAACAAAAACAAACAACCAAGAAATGTGTGAGTTTATTTGTGAGGTAACCCAGCAGAAACTTATGGCAGAGCAAATACTCCAACAGATGAGGTGGATGCTTTGTCCGAGTACGCTTTAATATGTTCCAATTCCCATCAAGACTTGTTTCATGACCAAACATCTGCTGTAAGATAATAATTTAAAACCAGACAAATATAAACTATTATTTTGCAACTATTTAAGTGTGTCTTTGAGTATGTAATACCAACTTATATCTTCATACAAAGGTTTTGATGTGTATTCTGGCTTTGTTGTCATTGATTCGACTCTTGTTTGACTCGAAAGATCAGCAACCTCTGGCAGTAATTGTGTCTTCTGCTGTTTACCTAGTAACATACGTAAGAAACAATCATTCATACGAAAGAAAGAGAGAGAAAGAGAGAGAGAGAGAGAGCTACATGCAAACAAAGTTCATTGCTATTTTTCGATATGTATGTGTCAGTAAAAGAATGAAAAGATGGAGATATGTTGGGCATACCTTGAGAAGAATTGATCAAAGAATACAAAAGCAGGCATTGAAGTGAGAGGCAAAGGGTTCAAGAAAAGATTACACCCCAGGAAACCCTGAAACAAAGTTTGCTGCGAGAGGCAAGAAATATTGGACTCAATTCTATGGAAGGGATTGAGTGAATTGTCCAGGACAAACGGTATGGAGAAATATTTTGCAGGTCTTATGTAACGTATAACGGTTGAAGAGAAATGTGTATATATATATATATATATATATATATATGTATGTCACTGTGTATATCACTCACTGACATTCTGTCAACAATGATGGATCATAGCAGGCGTTATTTGACAGTTATCGGCACATCAGAAAGCGCACACAAGGGCTCATTTTAGAAATCTCTTCTTATCCTGACGCTGTGATGCAGAACAGGATTGGAGAAAAGAAGAAAGAAAGACTCAACAAGGCATCTTATGTTCTGTTTGACTGAAAACTGCATGAGTCTATGACGTTGATTATTCAGTCTTGATCTTCTGGCACACAACGCTATATTAAAAGTGACACTAATTATAATTTAAATTGTTTGAACTAAACTATATTTACACACAAAGGACAAGCTTTTAAAATGAACAAACTGTGCATCATTGGAGACCATTACTAATTGACGAAGATGGAGATGAATTGGTCATGTATATTGTATGCCAGTAGGGACGTTGGGTAGGACTGATCCCCAATTTACAGAGTTTGGAAAATGAAGACATTGACGTCCTAAGAAAACATGAAGAAGAACTGTGAAATCATCATCATCAAATAGCTTGTCCTGAGCAGAAATTTACCGCCTTAACATTCCTTCAGAATTTTTCTCTCTCATAGACCAGATGTCCTGTCGCTACAGTGGTCATGCTCAAAATTATATACTAAATCCATCTTCTCTGTGGTCTTCTTCTTCTCCTCTTTGCCGGGATGCCTCATTTCATTAAAGTCTTCTCCAGCCCTTCGTGTCTCTGTATACGTCCAACATACTTTAATTTTCTGACTCTTATTTGTAGCATCAACCAAATATGGAGAGAGAGATGAAAGATTGTGGTCTGACATGGGGAACAATTGGTAAGAAGGCAGTAGAACGGTAACAATTGAAATCTTATGTGGAAACGTCATGTGTCAAACAGGACGCGAAGAGGATATATATATATATATATGCTATCTAAAGGAGAGAACTCAGTAAGATTCATGGTATCTAAGTAGTTAAATGTCCGCCTGTCCAGCGCGATGGAAGACGGTTGGCAAGCCGCTGTGAGGTGATTCAATTTTGCGGGCTGGCAGAAAAACCACAGGTTCTCCAGATTTATGGTGTTCATGGCACCGAACCGAAGGGTTACGATGTCCATGGCACTGAGCCGAAGAGCTGAAATACTCAAGTGCTTCTGGATCGGGGAGAAAAAATAGTTAAATACATGTTATTTTGATCGTGAATGTCATACATTTATGTTGATATGTCCTTTCCTTAGTTGCTTGTTGGGTTTGAACTGTGGTTCGAGAGACGAAAATGCCGGATTGCCATGTTTACACCGTTCTACTTCTATTTTATGAACATTCTTACGAGTGTTATTCCATTGTACACCTGGTTCATTACAGAGGTGAGTCACGGTTAACCCTTTCACACCATAAGCTTTTTTTAAAACTTTAACTCACTTATAATACAGTCAATACTGAATTAACCAGTATAATTATATTGAGAATGTAATTGAACAAAAATTGTGTAAAACATGACATGAAAATCAACAACACTAAAACAGAAATAATGAATATGGAAAGAAAATAAAATAATCTAGACATCCATGTCAATGCACTAAAATAAACCAAGTGAAAGAATTCAAATACTTAGGAAGCATATTCACAGAAGATGGAAAACTGGATAGAGAGATAGAGGCTAGAGTGCAAAAAGCAAATGCTGTAAACTACCAGCTAGCCCCACTGTTAAGGCACCCACAAATTTTACAGGCAGCTAAGCAACAGATGATGAACAGCATTTTTATACCTACTTTGTGTTACCAGAGCAAAACATGGACATTGAGCAAAGCGCAGTCACAAAAATAACTACATGTGAAATGCGTTGCCTGCGAAAAGTTACCAACACAAGAATAGACAGAATCACTAACTTCAGCATAAGAAAGAAAGTTGGCACAAAACCATGCTTGAATTACATAGAGAAACAAAGAATGAAGTGGTTTGGCCACTTAATAAGAATGCATCCAAACTCCACAGTATACAGAGTCTTCTACAACAGAACATCGTGAAAGAAGGCAAGAGGAAGACCATGGAAAAGATGGTTAGATGGCGTAGCAGAATCCTGTGAAAGAGCAAAGATAACAATCACACAAGCCACCAGAACAACGCAAGACAAAAAAAAAAACCACGACACTGGGCAACAACCCGGTAGCAGTGTGACGACAAAAGAAGAAGAAGAATGACTTTGCGTCATTAAAATACTATACAGCAACCAGTAAATCAGCTCAGAAGAAAGAAGCGGGTTATTTTCATACTCATTATTATGGAACAGAATGTAATCAAACGAAGTAACATTGCCGATAAGCAATGTTAGACAAACAAGTGGTCCGAAAAATATAGTAACAGACAGGTAGTTGGGGAAAGTAAAGTTACAATACACCCCTACGTTGGAATGAATAACCTAACAAATATGTTACTTAGTAAGAGAGGGGATATATCTCATATTTCTTCACATCAGGAGAGGTTATCAAATAAAAGAAATGTCTGGAAAAATCACTAGTAACAACTGTTTAAGGAAAAAGAAGATGGTGATATATTGGACATACTCAGAGAAGAAATGATAAAATAGTTACAATGCAAGCATGGAAGTGAGAGGCAAAGGTTTTTTTTTAAATAACATAATAATTTCCAATAGCTTCTAAAAAGAGATTCTTATGTATCTCAAAAGTAGGACTGAGGTTAAACATATTGATAGTAATAACAAAATGACAATTTTTAAAAAGGACTAAAATATAACTATACAAGAAGCAAGGCCAGAACACATACAGAGTTGGAAAAGGAAAGAAGACAAAGATTTTAAGTTAAGGAATTATCTGCATCAAAACAAATTAATGATTTGATGTTTGTTTTTATTTCCCCAACATTTCTGGATAGAATCCACCACTCCGGCACATTTTGTTTATCTCTTATCCCTTAATAGACTTTACGCCTATTTCTGAGATGGTCTGAAGATTTACATCAAATTTCTCTTCTGTCAGGGTTATGCTGGTACGTATATGCAGTGTTATAAAATTAAGCAGTTGTCTCAGTATTCTCTTCTGTGGAAAAATAATTATTAGTAATCCGTTTATTTGTATCTGAATTTGTTGACACAAGCTCATCTTATTAAACCTTTTCCCGCAGAACAATGCCAGCTACACATACAATGCCATTTTTCTGATTGCCAAACTAAGTATCAATTTTGTATGTTTTGTACTTACTTTCCAACAAGACAACCCGATGGAAGACAGAAAGGAATATCAACAGATGGACACTGTGAGTCACAATACTGTATACTATATGTTTGTTGTTTTACTGTATAATCGATCAATAAGGTCATTGGAAGCCACAGAGATATGGTTTTACAATAGAAAGGTGAACACTCCATGGGCAGTGAGGAAAACAAATGATGAGGTTTTAAAGCAGGCCTGTACACAAAGAAACGTTATCAAAATAATAAGAATCAGACAATCACGGTTCTTCGAGTATATACTGTGAAGAAGAGGCTTAGAGCATTTGGTGACAACCGGTAAAAATCAGGGAATGAGAGATCATGGAAGACAGAGCAGAAGCATTTAGATGGTCTGACATTGTGGTCCGACAAAAGATTAACTGCACCAAGGAGAGAGAGTTTGGAGAGACATGATCGCCTATGCCGGCAGATATGATGCTTTATTGATTAATTTACTGTATATTAAAGGAAGCTATTTCAGGTAGAAACACATCCATAACCACAGTGAGCCATGACTCTAATGTGTGACCATCATATCCCAACACTCAAGCAGCACAATTTGGCAAAGGAATCAAGACACTCACAAGTCCAAATTTGGAAATTGTCTCTTCAGTTATCAATTATCAGTTATATGAGAACTATCATCATAGCACTCCGAAGATATCCATAAGTACTCCGATCTCCGCCTCAGCAAATCAAGCAGCGTCCAGCGGCCCAACACGCCAGTTCGATGTTGATTAATCAGTCTCTTTGCATATTTAGTATGTCGTTGTTTTGGGGCAGCACCAATATTGACACCCATCTCTTTCAATCTGGTCATCGAATGGGATTCACAGCCCTGAAACTCCTCTGTTCGGAAAGACTCTCTCAATGCGTGAAGAATATCATTTCGATCCATTGCAGCTCCCTCTGATATTGTAGCCAAGCCAGCCAATCTATCAGCTAGTTCTTTACCCCTAACTCCTGCGTGCCCAAGGACAAAAATTAAGGTGATTTCTCTGATCATTGTCTATTCTAGTACCTCCGCCCTTCCTTATCTTCGTTTACACATAACACATCTACACCATACCTACCACTTTGCTCCCATGCAATATGTAACATACTTGACACATAAAACATGTAAATGATATACATACCTAGCGCTCATATTCAAGCACAATAAGATTATAACATGTGTTTGTGCAAACACTGTTCGATCGAACCTTACCTGATTATTCTGTGTCTAGCAAAACTAAGCGTTTGTGAAAGACACTCCTCAGTAAAGCCATTTTAAAAAATATCTCGCTGGTTGATGTTCGTAAGAACGCTCGTATTTCTAAGCTAGGCACTGGGTGCCGTGAGAAATAAGGCCAAGTGGTTCGAATCCTGTGTTTGGTCATTACTTTTTTCTGAAGCTACTAATACGTGTACATTGTCAATTTGTTGACCACATTCATTGCTTCCCTGGGGTTCTTACAAAAATACACGTTATTCTCATCGCATAATTAACAAGTAACACATTGACATCACTTTTTGTTTATAAGAAAGATATTCTATTTTCAGAAAATAAGTCCAGAAATTTTGGCATCATATCCCTCCCGACTGTTGTTTATCTGGTTTTTACCGTAAGTATCCACATATTAGTAATCACTGGTTTACTTAGCTGCTATAGTTATAAACTAGGATGTTCACTGATTAGTTTTGGTTTAGTTGACGGATCATCATCACTGCACGTCGAACCAATTAGTCCATAAGTGCTTCGATCTCCTCCTCAGTATGTCTATCAACGTGTGGCGACTAACGACCCGGTTGTTTGTTGGTTTACTATTCTTCTTTGGCTACCAGCATAAATTTTGAACTGAGCAAAAACCAAAACAAATCGTCATCACACGCCGATAACAAACACTGAAGAAAATTCCAGCACAAATGCATGAAACTCCGTAGCACCGACAAAGATCCTCAATGAATGGACTTCCTATTCGCCTGGCATCACTCTCTGCATAACCATCCCCCTTACACAAAATATTAGTGTTGTACAAAAACAATACTTTGGCGTTGCCAATTTGAGCGTGAAGTCTCTTTAATTTATGTATAAATGTTCACTAATTTTTGTATAATATTTGTGCATTACTGTAGGTGGCTTTACGTTTGAAAGGTAAGAAGGCTAATCGTTTTTCATAGACTAACAGTTCTCATTGAGCTAAAAGGCACATAAGATTGAGGAGAAAAATGAGCAGTTCGGGCCTTTTCTGTCTCTATTTTGTTAATTGTTTGCTTATTTCAATTGTGGAGATACAAGACGCCACGCCCAGCTTCCCACTCTGTCACCTTGTATGACATGTAAGAGAAGATAGTGGTTGTATTCTTCACTATCTCTGAAACAAGATCCACTCTGTCACCTGTTATGACATGTAAGAGAAGATAGTGGTTGTATTCATCACTATCTCTGAAACAAGATCCACTCTGTCACATTGTATGACATGTAAGAGAAGATAGTGGTTGTATTCTTCACTATCTCTGAAACAAGACCCTCTCTGTCACCTGTTATGACATGTAAGAGAAGATAGTGGTTGTATTCTTCACTATCTCTGAAACAAGACCCTCTCTGTCACCTGTTATGACATGTAAGAGAAGATAGTGGTTGTATTCTTCACTACCTCTGAAACAGGACAGGGTTTCATTTGAGATTCCTCAGATGTATTTGTGCACACCATTGAAGGACCAGATAACCAACACTGCTTGAGTAAGAGCAGAAATTCCTACTATGTAACTCTCATCAAATACAGACGTCTTCGGTAATTGGGTAACATCTTGCGAATAGAAGATGATCAAAGTTCCAAATAATTTATTTATGGAGAAATGGTCTCCATAAAAGACACCACATGATGGCACCAACAATGATATAAGGATGTTTATAGGCAAGAAAGGAAGGCTATTAGCAGGGCCGTTCTGTATATTTTCTTAGTAAGGTTCAAGTCTTCGAAATGCCACCCCTTAAATTGTTTTTCCTTTAAATAGCCGTCCATTGTAATCGTGATCTTGCTGCTTATGCCGCCCTACTTACGGTTCCGCCTGATGCGGTCGCCTCGCTGTATCATGGCACGGCCCTGACTATTGACACATGGGATGCAGTCTTTAGAGACAGATATACCTGGAGAAACAAGCTTTATTATAAACTACTTTGGTGTAGGTTATAAAATATGATTATAGATCTATTTTTAATTGCCCTGATCTATCTAAGGATTGATATAGCTAGCTAATAAAGAAGAATGTAAAATAAAATCTATGTAGCAAACAATTATCAAAGCTGGTATGGTCAGTAGCCATGTGCAATAGTAGTAACTATTCCTTTGTTGGTCTAACGGATAGGAATATATTGAGGAAGCAATTAAGGGGGGATTCTGGTCCTGAAACTTTTTTCGTTGCTTTCATATTAATGTAGAATTTGTATTATAATTTTGAGATATTATAACTTAAAAGAGTAGAGAAAGTTTAGTTTTCAAAAATATGTCAACATGTTGCCATGGAAACAATAAAAAATGGCCGCCAAACACAAAATTTTTAATCTATAAGGCTCTGAAAGTAATTAATATAAATGAATTATGTTTTCACTATAAGGTGAGCAATTGTAAGATCTAAAAAATTACACATGATTTTTAGCATATATTAAATATTAAAATTTTTATGAATTTTTGGGTAAACACACCCCCCAATAACAGCTATTTTTGACCGAACTTTGAGGAAATTTTTACCTAAAAATTTATAAAAAATTAAATATATCCTAAAAATCATGTGTAATAGTTTAGATATTACAATTGCGCAACTTAGAGTGAAAACAGAATTCATTTACATTCATTAGATTCTGAGCCGTAGGGATTTGAAATTTTGTTTTTGGTGGCCATTTTGTATTGTTTCCATGGCAACGCTTTGACATTTTTTTTTACTAATTTTTTCTACTATTCTTAGTCATAATCTTTCAAAATGGTTATACAAATTTTACATTAATGTGAAAACAACGAAAATAGCTTCATGATCTTGAGATCCTCTCCAAGGCAGAAACGGATGTGGATGGTAGAACAAATATTGTGTAGAGTTATTTGCCAGTCATAATAATATGCTAGATATGCCATTTAGGGAGTATGTTGCAAAGAAATTCTCGAGTTAATGTTAACTGAGTCAATAAATAAGAGCCGACTCAGATAGTTATATAGTTTGTGCATATGTTAGGTTGAGACTCAAGTTAGTTATATTTTGTACATATGTTAGGTTGAGGCTCAGATTAGTTATATGTTTTGCATATGTTAGGTTGAGGCTCAGTTAGTTATATCTTGTCATAGTTAGTTGAGGCTCAGTTAGTTATATTTTAGCATATGTTAGGTTGAGGCTCATTAGTTATATGTTTATGCATATGTTAGGTTGAGGCTCAGTTACTTATATGTTTATGCATATGTTAGGTTGAGGCTCAGTTACTTATATGTTTATGCATATGTTAGGTTGAGACTCAGTTAATTAGTTTGTACATATGTTAGGTTGAGGCTCAGTTAGATAATGTATCACATTGTATCTATGAATATATAAAAAGTATGTACATAACTTAATGAACTATTACGTACATTTATCTTTCTTAGACTGATCAGAACTGCCGTTAGAAAAGAAATAACATCTGATGATGTGTTTAACCTGAACCCCCAAGATCAGGGACGTATATTGAACCCAATGTTTGCACGTTACTGGGAGGAAGAGGTCGACAGAGTCAGCAGAATTAATGCTTCCAGGAGTTCTCAGTAAGGTTTAGAAATAATGTCATTTTTTAAATCACTTTTAGCATCCATGTGTGGGTGTGCGTATTTGTGTGTGTGTGTGTGTGTGTGTGTTTCGTGCATATTTAGTAATACTCTAATATTCTTTTTCTTTCTTCTGTTGGGACATAAAGGCAGCAGTGACATGTTTCTATTTGAACAACTATATTGTCAATACTCCAACACCAATTGTGATTTTGTGTTTAGAGGTGGTGGAAAGTTCTCAGGCAATGAAATACCTGGGATTCCTGTTTGATGGAAGTCTTATGAGAAACCCATAGAACACTCGGGTGAAGTTTGAGTGATCCTCAATTTTTTGTGGTTTTTCCGATCCAGAAGCACTTGAGCTTTTCAGCTCTTGGCTCGGTGCCATGGACATCATAACCCTTTGGTTTGGTGCCACGAACAACGTAAATCTGGGGAATCTGTGACTTTCTGCCATCCGCGGAATTGAACCACGCACAGAGGATAGTCACCCGTAGTCAAGCGCTATGAACACGCTGGGCAGCGGATGTGATCCTCAGTTCATATCCAGTGTCCCTATAATCAATGAAAATCCTAACCTGAACAGCTTTGCGGCGACTGCACTAGCCATGCGGCCATTAAATTCCTCAGGCTCTCATCCTACCTGTCCTACACTGCCCTAAAAAGTGGTACTACAGGAAGTAACGACAGTTTTTTTAAAAACATGTGATAATGAAGGCTGGGTAGTTTGTGCTTGTAATGAGGGTAATGGCTTCAGTAAAATGTGACCATCTATGTCTGTTATACCAGGATCTGGTCCTATCTGTGATTGAGTATACTCTTGCTATCTTGACTCTCAGCCATATGCAGATAGAAAAGACTGGAAAGAATTCATAATTCGGCTATATGCATCATACTTAGGTGTACTAAAGACACGTCGGCCAATGCCTATCTAGACATAGTACCTTCGAGTCAATGCTGAAACACAACATTCCCAGCACACGGCAATAAATAAAGAGAGAGAAAAAGGAAATAGGTTAAAAAGAAGGAAATCTTGAACATGTCAGTTTGCGCACTGTATTAAACAGGTGTGTTCATTTGAAGACATTGTACCCGGTGAAGAATGGATACATATGCCAAGAGAAATCAATCAATATTTTTTCAGTATGCATCAGATTTGATAAATAATGCAGACAAGACAACCCAGTGGTCATGGAGACATAAATTCATGCGTTAATTTCTGAGAACTTGTCTGAAGATGATGTAGTCATTTACACATAAGGGTCAGTGATTCGACACTTGTAGAGAGCATGGGCTTTCACTGTTTATATCAGAGGGGATGTTGTGAAGGAAGATAGTGGTGGTTTTGCAATGACTACAAGCAGTATCACTATGGAAACCACGGCAGTAACTAAAGCGATTGTCTGGCTGGATTCATTACTTTTATCCATGCATGATTTCTCAGGAACGCAATGGGTATGCTCAGGAAGATTGAAAAAGTCTGGGCTCGAGCAATGTTTTCAGTCACTGAAGAGATCTAGGCTGACAAAAATTCGTTTTATTTTGGTGCCAGTACATTCAGAGGTACAGGGAAATGAACATGCTGATAGATTTGCAGTTTTGATTGCTTTAAAAAGCGGACAAGCAATTGA
Source organism: Arion vulgaris (assembly GCA_020796225.1). Classification (NCBI taxonomy): domain Eukaryota; kingdom Metazoa; phylum Mollusca; class Gastropoda; order Stylommatophora; family Arionidae; genus Arion; species Arion vulgaris. The sequence continues at coordinate 25,444,986 of CM036754.1, read as the reverse complement.
CCGGGATGATATTCTACACTTTCCTAAGGGAGCGAAGACATATGAATAATTCAAGTAATGATGGTGAATCTACAATCTTAATCAGCAGGCAATATAACCAAGTCAAATGTGGTGTAGTTAGACAAGATCATTATACTAGAAGTCATGGGAAGATATTGAACCAACATTGATTTGGTGTCGTTAATTGCCACACGCAAGTGCCACATTTCCTCTCAAGGTGTGCCCAACATATTTCCATCTTCTCTTTCTTATAACAGTTGTCACTAGTGGTTGACCAGACATGTCTCTGATTTCATCACTTTTCCTGAATTCGTTCCATTTTATATTCAGTATTTTTTGCAGACATCTATTTTCAAATGCATTCAACTTGCTTTCTATATCTTTAGTCATTTTCCAACTCTCGCTAGCATATGTTAATATTGATACAACATTTGAATTGAAAATTCGTAATTTAGTTGTAATACTATATAACTTGCAGTTCCATATTTTATTTAGACTTTTAAAAGCTGATGTTGCTTTGCCAATTCGTATCATAATTTCTTTTAACATTTCCTGTGCAATCAAAATTGCTACCTAAATAGGTGAACTGCTCTGTTATTTTTATCATTTTAGATTCCAGTGTGATATCTGCATTACTTGCCATAGTTGTCTTCATTATATTTGTTTTTTCATAGCTTATCTGCAGTCCAACTTTTGATGCTATAGATGACAAGTTGTCTGCATTTCTGTGCATATCTTGGTTGTTTCTACTTAACAAGGCAATATCATCTGCAAAATCCAAATCTTCTAGTTGACTATTTTCTACCCAATCGATGCCAGTTTCACCCTGCAACATTTTCGCATCACCCAGTCAATGGCCACTCCAAACAATAGCGGAGATAGATACAGCCTTGCTTTACTCCGGTTTCAACCATAAACCAGTCGCTGTGTCCACCATCAGTGCAAACTACACACTGTGAACCATCATAGAGGATCTTAATAATGTTTATTATTTTGTCTGGTATTCCATAGCATCTCAGAATATTCCACAGAGAGATTCTGTGTAGACTATCAAAGGCTTTTTAAAATCGATGAAATTTAGTATGAGTGGTTGTTGCTTCTCAATATGTTCCTCCAAAATTAGTCGTAGGGTAATTATTTGGTCCAAGAAGCTTCTCCCAGGTCTAAAGCCAGCTTGTTCTTCTCTCAGGGTTGTGTCCACTGCTCCTTTGATTCTATTAAGAATGATTTTGCAGAAAGTCTTGGTCATTACTGATAATAGGTGATCCCTCTCCAGTTGTTGCAATCTTTGAGATCACCTTTTTGGGGTGACAATTATAGCCTTCTTAACAATTATTCCCTTTTTCCATTGATCTGGGACAGTTTATTCTTCCCATACTTTATTAAATAGTTCTTGCACCTGGCTAATAGTTGTATCATCAGCTGCTTTGAGCATTTCTGCAGTAATGTTGTCATCACCTGCTGCCTTATTGTTTATCAAGGAATGGATTATCCCTTGACCTCAGCTACACTTATCATTTCTTCGTTAATTGGAGGGAGCTGTTTCTTGCCTCTTCGTCAAACTTGAGTAGTACTGGTGGATCAGGTCTATTTAATATTTCTTCAAAATGTTCTGCCCATCTTTTCTTCTGCTCAGTATCTGATGTTAGAACTTTACCATCTTTACTCTTGATTAGGCCACCCTTTGAAACAAAAGTTGCAGTAAGTTGTTTTAGTGTACTGTATAGCATTTTACTGTTTCTAGTCTTAGCTGCCTTTTCCCCTTCTTCAGCCAGTCAATTGACATATATTCTTTTATCTCTTCTAGCCGCTCTTTTCACTTCCTTGTATTTTAGTCTATATTCCTCTTTAGCTTGGATTTCATCTGTTGCATCCTTAGTATTAAATATTGCTAGTTTCATCTTTCTTCTTTCTTGAATACATTTCCAGGTGTCTTCGCTTATCCAGGGTTTTCTGTCTTTCGTCTTAAATCCTGCGCTACTATTTGCTGCCTCAATAGTGTGTCCTTTATCTTAGTCCATTTGTCTTCAATGTTCTGTTCATTTTCACCATTGAGTAACTTAAACCTATTCTTAAGTTCGAGCTAATATTCCTCTTTTACTTCTTTATTTTGTAGCCTTTGACTGTCTATTTGCAGTTGTTCTTTTTAGTATGGTGAATTTTCAATTTTAGTTTCAATTTACCTATGCATAAATTATGATCACTTCCTACATCTGTCTCTTTGTATGCACAGACATCCAGCAATGATGTTCTAAATTGTGTATTTATGCACATATGGTCAATCTGATTCCTGGTCACTCCATCTGGTGAGTGCCAGGTAAGTTTATGAATTTCCTTATGTGCAAAGATGGTACGTCCAATTACTAAGTTTGACAGCATAGATAACTCCGCCAGTCTTTCTCCATTCTCATTCATTAGGTTTATTCCTTGTTTTCCTATAGCTCTCTCTACCCCTACATTATCACTTCCAACCTTGGCATTAAAGTCCCCATTACTACTAACAGGTCAATCAGAAGCTCAAACAATAGGACTTAAAATAAATATAGTGAAAACGAAGGTAATGAGAAATAATCATACATTTGAGAACCCAATTGTATTACAAAATGAAGTCATAGAGGAAGTCTAGGATTATGTGTACCTGAGAAGTACAGTATCACCAGATGGATATTCAGAAAATGATATCATCGAAAAAATCAAGAAGGCAAGACAAACTTTTGCGATACTCAACAAAATTTGGAAAACAAAAGGACTAAATCTTAGGACACAACTTAAAATATATAGAAGTAATGTACTGGGAGTGCTATTATACAGTGGTGAATGCTGAAAAATGACCCAACACATAATACACAAGTTGGAGACATTTCAGAATAAATGTTTTAGAAGAATCCTGCAAATGTTTTGGCCAAATACCATAACAAATGGGTAGCTTTTAAAATGAACAGACTGCATCTTTGGAGACCATCATTAAGAGACGAAGATGGAGGTGGTTTGGACATGTATGTCGTATTCCAGTGGGGGCATTGGCTAGGACAGCTCTCAGATGGAAAGTGGATGGGAAGAGAAGGCCTGGAAGTCCAAATGAAACATGGAAAAGAACGATGGAGAGAGTGTTGAAGGAGTGTGGCCTGGCGTGGGAGACGGTTGGTAGAAAGGCAGCAGAACGGCAACAGCGAAAGTCTCTTGTGGAAGCCTTATGTGTCAATTGGGACATGAAGAGGATATAGATAAAAATACATTAATTTATCTACATAATTATGTCATTTATCAAATTTCGTAATAATAATAAAAACACAACAGGTTAATTAACACAAACTCCTGCTGTGTGGAACAGGTGAATAAAAATAAATTCAGTAACACTTGTTTTTCAAATCAATTTTAAAACGTGTTAAAAATTAAAATGATATGTTTATGTAGTTTGAAGAGAAATAAAAATATGAAATCTATGATGTGCCAATTTTAAAATACGCGTTTGATCAACGAAACATACGCATTTCAAATGTGATAAAAGACTGGTTAAATTCAAGCAACCAACATTTTTCCAACTGAAGAAAAGTGCAAGACAGACTTTCATCTGCATACTAGAATGTAGAAATGTGAAGTGAAAAATATTTAGCATCCAATGGTCTGCAGTTGGTTTCCTGGGCTTAAATTATCTTAAATAATTGAGATTATCATACGTCTAAACATGAACAATGAGCAAATGCAAAAAGAACTTCAAGAAGGTCACCAACATCAGCATATGAAAGAAAGTTGGGACAGAACCTTGCCTGAATTACATAGAGAAACAAATAATGAAGTGGTTCGCCACTTAACCTTTGGCCGCCATATACGGAAATATACGGGTTTACGTAGGAGCGCCGTATACGGAAATATACGGGTTTTTATATTGTTTCAGAAGAATTCGCTAAATAAAGCGAAGTCCAAATTTTATATAGCTTGAACTGTGACCTATAAGTAGGACGAACCATGGGAAATTTTCCTTATTTCACGCCGAAAACTGATCGGAGGTAGTATTTCTTTGTGAATTTTATAAATTGTGCTTCGTAGTTCGAAATTTTTTTGGGAAATGGCTTCTAATTTCAATACCGATAGTGAAAGTGAGGACTTTGAGTTTGAGGGACATTTCATGCAGCTAGGTGAGATAGGGATTACATTAGATCTTGTGATTCTGAGAGTGATGTTGAATTGTCCAGTGACGACGAAGCTGAACCTGTCGACCACGATGTTCAATTAGATTTAGAGGATTTTTCTTCCGACATCGAGGAGACCGACCCTGTGCCCGTTGTTGACAGGGATGGTTGGAGTGATACCACTTCCCCATTAGTTGTGGAGCCATTTATGGAAGAGAGTGGGCCTTCTCATACACTAGAGGAGGGTGCAGAACCATTCGATTATTTCAGCTTAATTTTTGAGGAGCAATATTTTGAATTTGTACGCTGATCAACGTCAGAAAAGAGCTGGGAAAATTGATTCAAAGTGGGACGCAGTAACTGCTGCCGAAATCAAGGTTTATCTGCAGAATTACATCTTTATGGGTATAATTTCTTGTGAAACTTTATCCAGTTCACAGTATTGTTGCTCATTATTTGAATGTTCTACAAGCAATAGTTTTATTATTATTAATTTTTAGAAAGACATGTTGCGTTTTTTGAGGAGTTATTCCCCTTTTAGTGTTTTTATGAGGTAATTTTTTTTTGATGTGCTGGGGACCAAAGGGTTAATAAGAATGCAACCAAACTCCACTGTATACAGATTCTTCTACAACAGAACATCAGAAAAGACTGCAAGAGGAAGATGCCAAAGAAGATGGATAGATAGCATAGCAGAATACTGTTAAAAATAAAAATAGCTATCGCCCAAGTCATTAGAGCAGCAGAAAAGACAACTAGTAAACCACAACACTGGGCAACAACCCAGTAACAATTGGATGACAAAAAGAAAAAGAAAAAGAAATATTCATGCATATAAATATATATATATATATATATATATATATATATATATATATATATATATATATATATATATATATACATATATATATACATACATACATACATACATACATACATATATATATATATATATATACATACATACATACATATATATATATACATTTATATACACACATTTATATACATATATATATATGTATACATATTTCTCTTCTACCATTGTACATTGCATAGTGCCTTCAAGTAATTTCTCCATACCGCTTTATCCTGGTCAACTAGTGCAATCTCTTCCATGGAACTGAATTCAATATTTCTTGCCTTTCAGCCAAGTTCGTTTCAGTGTTCCCTATAGCGTCTTTTCTTTCTTGAACACTTTGTCGCTAACTTCAATGCCGGATTTGCTATTCTTTGATAATTTATTCTCAGGATATTCCCAACACATCGTCATCTTTTCTTTTTTATAACAGTTGTTATTGATGGTTGCAAGACATTTCCCGATTTCATCACATTTCCTGAACGTGTCCCATTTGTTATTGATGGTTGCCAAGACATTTCCTGATTTTATCACATTTTCTGAATGTGTCCCATTTTTGTTTATATATATAATTCTGATACCTGTAACTCAACAACGAGAACTTTAACTTTTCACAATTCCTGACTGCATAATGACTAGACAAGCAATGACAAGACTTGGTTTATCTTGTTTTACCTTTCTTCAATTTGTCTGCTCTTCATTGAAGATCTATTTTTTTTAAGAACCATATTGAAGAGCCAATATGACCTATAATGTTCTACACATATTTTCCAGCCATTTCCATCTTCTTCATTGGATGGTGATTGCGCGATATGCAATGGCTTTCTTTAACAGCTTTTCATCTGTAATATTTTCTGACCAAATATTCACAGTAGATTATTACGACATTAACTTGAAAGACTTCAATTTATTAGTAATGCCTGCGATAATTTTCCAGCATTTGCTTTGTATCTAAATATTCCAACAATATTACTTTGGTATATTCTAGGTTTCATTTTCAAACCATATCCTTTTGATCCCCACATATATGTGAACCTAAAGTTCTATATATATAACGTTTACATATTTCTGCTTTTGCATTTTTTTAAAAAACATTTCACATAGATAACGAGAGTCATAGAGAAAGTAAACGATTTTGTATTCCTCGGAAGTACAACATCTCAGAACAGTAATTTTGTGAAGGACATCATTGAAAAAAGCCAAAGAAGTAACCTTAAGTTGAAACATAAAATATATAAAAATCAGTGTCCTGGGAGTAGTGGAGTAATGAAAAAAAAACCCACAACATCATAAAAAGAAATGTTTTGAGAATCTTGCAATTTTATGGAAAATACAATAACAGTGAAGAACTTTTGAAATGAACAAACTGTGCATCATAGGAGATCATCACTAAAAAACAAAGATGGAAGTGGATTGGGCTTCTATGTGATATGCCAGTAGAAGCATTGGCTAAGATAGCTCTCCGATGGACAGTTGATGGAAAAAGAAGGCCTTGATGTCCAAAGAAAACAAGATAGGAACTGTGTAAAGAGCGTTGAAAGAGTATAACTTGACTTGAAAACCATTTTTAAAAAGGCGGCAGAAATACAACATTGAAAATCAATAGCTGAAGCCTTCTGTGTCAAATAGAATGCAAAAATGATATCGATATTGACAGATACCATGAACTGAAATTCAATGCGGACAAAATATGAGCAAAATTAAATAATATTATGCATGAATTACTTTTGATTTATTATGAATTATATCAATCAATAAATTAATAAATCAGTTAATCAATAATTCAATAAATCTACTGTTAACTAATCAAAATGCCCTTTCTATTTCAGGACAAAAGTCTCTTCGGAAAATAAGGGAATAATTAAAAATGGGATAGACACCATGAAGAATGAAGCCAATGATTGCCATACACCCATCGAAAATGGAAGTGACCACAAACAAGACAAAATGGATAATGAAAAAACTTTCCTTTTTAAAAAGAAGAGATATAATTTCTTTGGAAGCTGGGTAAAAAACAAACTTTTAAAACTAAAAGATTTTGTTGACCCTGGTCCAGTTTATATTTGTAACATTATTTGTTGTAAACCTTCTTTTTCTTTTAATGGTCAATAATACTTCATTAAAGAAACACAACTATGGTGGACTATGGCAAAGCTTGATAATAGAAGATGTAGATATTCATTTTACAGCAGAAAATATTCGAAACTAACAGTTTATACAGATAATATGCTGTGACATGTAATAGCATGCACAATTATTATTATTTTTATATTCCTCTCGTACCGTTATACGTACATAAAGTTTTACAAGTAATTTCTACATGTCGCCCCATCCTGGTCAACACGCTCAATGTCCACTATGGAACTGAGCCCAATATTTCTGGCCTCTCTCAGTAAAGTTTGCTTCAAGGTTTTCCTAGGGCATCTTTCTTTATTGAATCTTGTGCCTCCCACTTCAATGTCTACTTTGTGATTCTTTTATCATATCTTCTCAGAGTGTGCCCAACATATCTCCATTATGTTTGAATAGACATTTATCAAAAGTTAGGATAACGGCACCAATTTTAAAATGCAAACATGTCACCATGAATACGAAAAGAGCAATGTTCAGCACAATCTTTCTCCCCACATTATGCTATCAGGGTCAAACCTGAATGCCGAGACCAAATGATAGAAGAAAATTAGTCACGACATATATTAAATGTCTACGCAGAATGCTGGGGTAACAAGAAGAGACCAGTTGAGAAATGAAGACATCAGGAAAAGAAGTGGGTTTAACATCAGTACTGAACTTCATCAAGAAACAACAAATTAAATGGTTAAGCCATATAAACAGATTACCAACAGACAGTGCACCTCAAAGAGCAATGTTGCTCGGATACAATTGGTACAAAGCAAAAGTCTGGTCACGCAAATGGTGGACCTCATGAAACGCAAACAAGGGATCGTTCTAGAAACCTCTTTTTATTATGACTATGTGATGCAAAGCGGGATTGGAGAAATAAATATTTATCTGATTTTCTCACTTCTCCTGAATTTGTTCCATTTCATTTTAGTTATTTTTCGCAGTCATTTTCCAACTCTCACTGGCACAGGTCAGGACTGACATAACATTGGAATTTAAAAATTATAACTTATCATAGCTGTTGTCATTGCTTTGGCATTCCAAAATCTAATGTTAGTATATATTTTGGAGCCAAGTAATGTATGAGTTGGGTTGCTAACTACAGCAGCGTCAAGATTACTTGGCAGAAAATTTAGTGCCAAGTTTATAAACTTTTGGGTCTCTTGAACGTGGAGGTAAGGTAATCACCTCTGACTCTGTAGGTACTCGTTTTGTTCTCTGTCTTAATTTGACTTATTTCTCTTAGCTTCTCTTGGAACATAGAGATCTCGCTTACATTGAGATCAGGGGTCGTTGGAAACAGGGTCAGAACACTCTACGTGGGCAATGAACAGAGTACTTTTGGAGAGATAGGAAAGCATTGTATCTCAACATCACAGAGAACCCCAAAAAAGAAGACTGTATATTGTGGCACTTAATAATAGAGTTACGCTTGCCTGTTGATTTTGTGTAACTCTGTATTTTCTTGTTGTTTAGCCAGATGTCTATACAAATAAGCATGAGTGATGAAGACATTATATGAATTGTGTAATTCACAAATAGTGTTAACTATTCATTGATCTGTTAAATGAACACATGTCTACAAGTAAGTAAAAATGACCCACGAAATCATACATAACCTGGATAAATTCCAAAATAAATGTTTCAGCAGAATCCTGCCAATTTTCTAACCAAATACGGAAGAAATTAAAGAGCTTTTTAAAAAAGTCATTATGGACCATGATTAAACAACGAAAATAGAGGTGGTGGATTGGTCATGTATGTCATATTCCAGTAGGCACGTTGACTAGGATAGCTATCCAATGGATAACGAATGGGAAAAGAAGGCCTGGGTATCTAAAGGAAACGTGGAGGTCTATGAAAAGATTGTTGATAGATTGTGACCTGAAATGGGAACCTATTGGAAGAAAAACAGCAATTGGCAACAATTGTGGAACTCTTATGTGTCAAACCGGACACGAAGAGGATATAGCTTGACAAAATAAGTAGCTTTTAACTAATCTAAAATTGCATCAAATTTTTCTCTGCAGAATATACGTCCTAAATACCGGAAGGATATTCCAAGTTTGTTTCGTGTTCTGTGGCGGCTGGAAGGAAAATTGTTTTGTAACTCTATGGTTCGCAAGATTTTGTCTGACTTCGTTGTCTTCTCTGGACCAATGGCTCTTGGGTAACTTCTTACAAATTGTGTTACATTTTAAAATTACTTTTGTGTTAATATTTCTACAGTTATTTTTGTAACATGCAGCATTGTAGCCTTGCAGCACTAAAACAGTACTGTTCTAAATCATTGTTGCTACACTGAAACGTTGCTGCATTAAAAAACTGCTAGACTAACACACTGCTATGATCTGATACAGCACATGTGCCTTATGGTGTAAGATGAAGTCACATAAAATGTTTGGAATAAAACCATCTTGCTGAATTATGCAAGCTTTTCAATAAGACTATCAACACTGGCACCATTCCTGATGATTGGTTTCACAGCTATAAAAGACCCTTACCTAAACATGGAAAATACCTCACTTGCAAAAATAGATATAGAATCTTTACCCTGTAAAATACTGTCGGAAAACTGCTTGAAAAATTCATAGCCTGTAGGGTTTTACATATAGTGGTGGCAAATTGTCTCTTTTCACTCCACTCTCGCGACTATCATCCCGAAAAAACACATGGTACAATGCAACGGTTTTGCATATAATGCGTATGAGGGGTTTCAAATGGGGTAGAAACAGCAGCGACTGCCATTAATCTGCATGGTGCATATAACAATATCTCTTAGAACTTACTTATGCAATTATTAATGGATACGCATCTGAAGTCAGGCTTGGTCAAGTGAACTGAGGCTTTGCTTTTTTTAAACGCACGTTATCAATGCGTTGTAGTTCATGGGCATCAAGACAACAACAGGTCCTAATGAGCCTTCCTTGGGGAACACCACTCTTGTGTGTCTTGTTCAATGTATACATACTATCTGCGTACTTCGTCTCCAAGTCTGTTTAGGACATCCCTTTTTCCATTTCTATATTGTGCCCATTTCCCCAGCGAGTTCCACTCAACTGTTTCTTCCGCTGGATATACCAACCCATTACCATTATCTCCTCACCTGGGTCATCATGGGCTCATGCTTTGTTCTTCTCTACGGTTCTGTGCTTGCTGCTCTGTCATACCCTCACAGTCTGAAAAACACACAGCAATGACATATGTTGACAAAGGTCTGAATCTTATTTATAGTTAACTTGGTGACAAGCCACATTTCCGTGTCATGCGACAATACATATTTCACTTTTAAGCTGTATATTCTGAGCCAATGCACCGGCATACATCGAAAGACAACAAATGCAATGGTTTGGACATTTAGTGAGAATGAAATACAACCAACCACCAATAACAGTATACAATAAAAAGAGATCGGGTACTAGAGCTAAAGGAAAACCAAGGAAAAGGTGGATAGACAATATCAAGACCACACTACATAAACACGGATATAAAACAACAAGGGCGACTCATCTGGCCCTAGAACGCAAATAAAAGTTCCCACTCCTATGCTTAACGGCAAGAGTGGACAGCCAACTCCATCTTCCACATGGGAATAGACAATATACAATATTCTGAGCTGTTTTATTTTGAAAATGCATTAGATTTTCACGCTGTGTGTAGGAGAGCAATGTCTTGTCTGGGTGTTCTAATCCTGGCGTTAATGTCATCTATACATCTTGTTTGGCTGATCTTACTGTCAAGGTAGTCAAATTCATGCAATATGATACACAGTTATTAACACCCTACACATTCATGGAAGACAGTGGTGGTTTTTGCCTTGACTACGAGCAGTCTTACTATGGAAATAATGACAGTAACTAAAGCGATGGTCTGGCTGGAATCACAGACTTTTATCCTTGCATGTTTTCTCAATGACTCAATGAGTATGCTCAGGAAGATTGAAACAGGATGGGATCAGATGGAGCAATGGATGGATGGAGTCGCTGGAGAGGTCTAAGCTGACAAAAGTCAGCTTTATTTTTGTGGCAGGGCATGCAGGTGTGATGGGAAATTAACGCGCTGATAGGCTTGCATGTATTGCTGCTATACAAGGCAGGCGAGCAATGGACCAGGCTGATATTATAAATTCCCTTAGGGATAGAGGGGTACCCTGGATAAGTGATGACACCTGGAAATGTATTCAAGAAAGAAGAAAGATGAAACTAGAGATATTTAATACTAAGGATGCAACAGATGAAATCCAAGCTAAAGAGGAATATAGACTAAAAGACAAGGAAGTGAAAAGAGCGGCTAGAAGAGATAAAAGAGCATATATCAAGCGACTGGCTGAAGAAGTGGAAAAGGCAGCTAAGACTGGAAACAGTAAAATGCTATACAGTACACTAAAACAACTTACTGCAACTTTTGTTTCAAAGGGTGGCCCAATCAAGAGTAAAGATGGTAAAGTTCTAACAGATACCGAGCAGAAGAAAAGATGGGCAGAACATTTTGAAGAAATATTAAATAGACCTGATCCACCAGTACTACTCAAGTTTGACGAAGAGGCAAGAAACAGCTCCCTACCAATTAACGAAGAAATGATAAGTGTTGCTGAGGTCAAGGAGGCAATCCATTCCTTGATAAACAATAAGGCAGCGGGTGATGACAACATTACTGCAGAATGCTCAAAGCGGCTGATGATACAGCTATTAGCCAGGTGCAAGAACTATTTAATAGAGTATGGGAAGAAGAAACTGTCCCAGATCAATGGAAAAAGGGAATAATTGTTAAAAGTAAGTAAAAAAAGTAAAGGAGCGCTTTCATACTTCGTGGTATATAGGGCAATACAGTGTTAGGCCTGTATTTTTCATTGACCGTCGGCTCACGATGGGTGATGTTGTCAGAATCACGCCGGCCCCTTTACTTTCCCAGAGCATGTCTGGTACCCAGTTGAGGCTGGGTCGACCTGAGACCGTCGCGGTCGGGAAAATTCCACGCGCACTGCGGAGTTGAACTCAGACCACCAGCCTTGAGAAGCGAGTTCACTAACAACTACGCTACGCGCTCTCTGAATAATTGTTAAGAAGGCTATAATTGTCACCCCAAAAAAGATGATTTCAAAGATTGCAACAACTGGAGAGGGACACCCTATTATCAGTAATGACCAAGACTTTCTGCAAAATCATTCTTAATAGAATCAAAGAAGCAGTGGACACAACCCTGAGAGAAGAACAACCTGACTTTAGACCAAATAATTACCCTGGGACTAATTTTGGAGGAACATATTGAGAAGCAACAACCACTCATACTAAATTTCATCGATTTTAAAAAGCCTTTGATAGTCTACACAGAATCTCTCTGTGGAATATTCTGAGATGCTATGGAATACCAGACAAAATAATAAACATTATTAAGAGCCTCTATGATGGTTCACAGTGTGCAGTTCGCACTAATGGTGGACACAGCGACTGGTTTATGGTTGAAACCGGAGTAAAGCAAGGCTGTATTCTATCTCCGCTATTGTTTGGAGTGGCCATTGACTGGGTGATGCGAAAATGTTGCAGGGCGAAACTGGCATCGATTGGGTAGAAAATAGTCAAATAAAAGATTTGGATTTTGCAGATGATATTGCCTTGTTAAGTTGAAACAACCAAGATATGCACAGAAAAACAGACAACTTGTCATCTATAGCATCAAAAGTTGGACTGCAGATACGCTATGAAAAAACAAATATAATGAAGACAACTATGGCAAGTAATGCAGATATCACACTGGAATCTAAAATGATAAAAATAACAGAGCAGTTCACCTATTTAGGTAGCAATTTTGATTGCACAGGAAATGTTAAAAAGAAATTATGATACGAATTGGCAAAGCAACATCAGCTTTTAAAAGTCTAAATAAAATATGGAACTGCAAGTTATATAGTATTACAACTAAATTACGAATTTTCAATTCAAATGTTGTATCAATATTAACATATGCTAGCGAGAGTTGGAAAATGACTACAGATATAGAAAGCAAGTTGAATGCATTTGAAAATAGATGTCTGCGAAAAATACTGAATATAAAATGGAACGAATTCAGGAGAAGTGATGAAATCAGAGACAAGTCTGGTCAACCACTAGTGACAACTGTTATAAGAAAGAGAAGATGGAGATATGTTGGGCACACCTTGAGGAGAAATGATCAACGAATATCAAAGCAGGCATTGAAGTGGGATGCAAAGAGTTCAAGAAAGAGAGGTCGACCTAAGGAGACCCTGAAACGAACTATGCTGAGAGTGGCAGGAAATATCGGTCTCAGTTCCATGGAGGAGAATTTGAGCGAGTTGCCCAAGATAGAGCCGTATGGAGAAATTACTTGCAGGCCCTATGTAACGTTTACGTGCAGAGAGGAATTATTATTATTAAGGGATAGAGGACGTGTACTTGATTCAAGTACTAGTAGTGAATCTACAACACTAACCACACTAAGTGTGGTGTGGCTAGACAAGAACACTATGCTGGTAGCCAAAGAAGAATAGTAAAACAACACAGAACCAGGTTTGTTAGTCGCTACACGCTGAGAGACATACTGAGGGAGAGATCGTAGCACTTATGAACAAATTGGTTTGACGCGCAGTGATAATGATCCGATGACTAAACTAAACATTCTTTGAATCACAAGTTAATAACTTGCATCTACAATCCACAGGGTACTTGTTGACAATCTTCAAAATTCAAGTGAGAAGACAATATGGCAAGCTTACGTACTCTGTCTTCTGTTGCTAGCCGTAGTCATTGGGAGGACATTGCTCTTTGTCCATTCAAGATATGGATGTGTGCTACTGGCAGTCCACATCAGAACTATGTTGGCCTCGGCCATATATAAAAAAGTTAGTATTTCTCGATCAAACAAGTAAAATAAAGTCATGAATAGTTATAAATAAAAAGAATAATTGTACAATATCAAAAGTATACAAATATTTTGAACATTGTAGGTCGCATTTTACTATTATTTGCTGCCCTTGAGGACCACAACACACAGGCGCCTTTGCCTCTCAAGCTTGTTGTGGAGTCCAAAGCACTTTGCTTGCCCCAGACTACTGACACATCCGTTTGCACCACATCACCATCATCTGTTGTATTCTCATATATTTGTGCTTGGACTTCAGCCTCAACACAGCAGACATGTTTTCCTGCAACTTCTATGTGGCGTGATGTCATGTTTAATACGAGTTTAAAACTATAGCCAAAAAAATGTGTTGCTGTATGGCTCAGAAATGTGGCGAGTCACCAAGTTAAATACTAATCAGATTCAGACTTTTATCAAAGGATGTCTTTGGTGGATTCTCAGACTGAGATGGTAGGACAGAGTTGCAAACACAGACCTGTGGATAAGTATAGGGTAGGAACCCATGATAACTCAAGTTAAGAGGAAAAAATAGCGATAGATTGGGCATACCCTACGGAGGACATAGTCGAGCACCTATAGATATGCACTTGAGTGGAACCTGTGAGGAAAACAGAAAAGAAGGTGTCCTAAACAGACTTGGAGATGAAGTCTTTTTGAGAAACTGAAGGGAGTTTGACTATCATGTGAGACCATAAAATAACAGCCAGAGACTGAGAAAAGTAGCGAACAATTGTTGAGGCCCTATTGTCCAGGAGAATCATAGAAGAGGAAGTAAGTAAAACTATAGCTATTTGCTGTGTTTATCTTGCTTAATCTATGCATCTGATTTTGTTTTTTCTCATTTCAAGGCAATGTCCATGTCCAACTCGGCCAGAAATAGTTACCCTGTGGGACAGATTGTAAATCTCCTGTCTGTGGACTGTCAGAGAATACAGGTAAATATGTTGCTCCACAACTTTATAATATAATACATAAACAAAAAAGTTTACAGAACAACAGGGATAGCTAGAGTGAGGAAGTGAACTGGATTGTCTTAAGCATTAGGCAATATGAGCATTTGCTATTTGCATGAAGGTAGTAGGTAGGGAGAAGCACATGAATTGTTTGCTGGCGTACTTACTATGCACCATACCCTGCACAGCAACAAAGGGTTTAGCTGAATCTAGCTTTTCAAAAGAGGGCTCTAACAATACATGAAAAAAACGACATGTAAAAATAAAAACATGCATACATACATAAATGTATACAAACACACATGTGAACATATACACATATGTATGTGCATATATAAATACACACATGCAGACATGCATTCTTACAATATCAAGATCACAATGTGAATGACTCGAATGAGTTCAGAATGAAGGTATGCGTATAGTCCTGGGCTGCACTAGAAATACCCCAATTGTGAAGATGAGATATATGCTTGGCCTTCTGTCACTACGCTCCCGTCATGCAATCGCCCAAACCAAGGCATATATCGGGTTACTGCGGATAAGAGACATCCACTGCATAAGAGCACTAATGATGTTAAGGACACAAGAATCAAGCATGGCATGTTGTGGATGGCCCAGGCTGAGAGAACAATTGGCCAGGTGACTACGGTTGCGACCCTACCAAAAGGGGAAGAATGGATCCCAACAGATGGTAGCATGACCAGCTATCTCAGCGTTATCATTACTCTTGGAAGAGAATGTAGAGATTGGGGCAACATGAAGGCTGATCTCGCAGTTAAGCATCTGATAGAAGATAATGCAAGGGATGATGATGTTGTTGTATATACCGATGGGTCGGTTCATCGTGGTGAGAAGTCCGGCTGGGGTTTCTTGGCTAATGCACATGGTAGGATTATACAGTACAACTACTTCTAGTATGAGGATGGAGGTTGAGGCCGTTACTGCTGCCCTTCATTGGATCTCTGGGACTTCATTTACTGGGGCCGTTGTTGTATCTGACTCTCAGTCGATGCTTCACAAGATCCAGAAGGGCAGGTTTCGGTATTAGTGGATGTCGTCTATAGAAGTTTCTAACCTCCAGCGGTTTATGGGGATATACTGTCCTGGGCATGTGGGTGTTTACGGTAATGAGAGAGTGGACAGGCTTGCATCAACATCATCGATTGTTGGGGAGTTGAAAATGGATAAGGGGATATTCTTCGTTCTCTTGCGACTGTCTGTTGGATGAGGACACTAAAATCGATCAAGCGATTTAGGCAGTTTGGAGTTACCCATTTTACAAGTAGAACTGGATGCCTGAGAGACAAAGTGAGAGGTGTGTTTAATCACCGAGCCACAGGAACCATCAGTATGCATACTCTTCGATATCTGTTGGGGAGACTGAGCACCTATGGATCTACCCGACGTGCAATGACGTCAGTTTAGTAACCAATAACCATTACACACATAATCACCATCATCATGTACCATGTCAATTGCAGAATGTCTCTTTCATCATCACTCCTGACAAATTATTTGTCTCTAGTAAGTTCACCCATCTTTTGCAACTTCATGTTTAATGTTTCTTTATTGTCCTCTTGCCACCGTCGTATTGTCTGTTCCGTTTTACCTTTTATGAACGATGCTCTCCATAACTATCAGTTCAAACTAATATGGCGTTTAATGAGATCCAAAAATTTCAGTTTCCAGGACATGATGTTGTTTTTCTCTCAATGTACCGTGTGTTGGTACTCGCAAGAGGAGCACAGAATAGTAACACTGCGACCTACAATCATGTCGTAAGAGGCGATTAAGGAAGGGACCTAGGGAAGCTACCTAGTAAATAAAAAGCATCGCAGAAATCGAATGTGCTGGCCTAATTGTAGGTGCATAATTGGAACAACGTACAATAGCTCTTAGTCTCAGATCACATACAAATAACAAAGAGTAGTTTAACAAGTGGTCGATATGGAGCGTTCCAAGAAGTCGAAGAAGACTCAATACACCTCGTTGTTCAGGTCCTGTATAATTTTGACATTTTTCTCTATATCCAAGATGTTATAAAAATTGTCTCTAGCATTTGTTTCAAAAAATTGATTTTCTTCTCTAATGTTTATGACATGGTCCAAGATTTATAAGCATAATCATCACCGAAATAAATGGCAATATTGAATCCTTTTATATTTCAGGAATGCCTTGTTGACATTGGCTTCATATTATCAGGTCCCGTGCAGATCGTCATAGCAATAATATTTCTCTATGTGACTATAGGTAATATATTATCACTCTCAACAAATACATGTTCACTTAACGTTGTTACCCATGTGTTGTCAGGGCTAGCAATCGAAGCAAAGTTGTGACCTACAAGACATGTCGTAAGAGGCGACTGAGGTAGGGGCATAGGGAAGCTTCCCTAGTAAATAAAAGAGTCGTGGATATGCTGGCCTTCATGTAGGCACATAACTGGCACATGTACAATAGCTTTTAGGCTCAGATCACATACAGATCACAAAGAGTGGTTATTAACAAGTGGTTGATATGTAGCGTTCGAAGAAGAAGATCACAATGTTATTAGGGGGGAAAGCTGAAGGAAAATGAGCATGAGGAAGACAAGTGGGAGGAAAACAGCAAAACATGGACAAATTGCAGCAGGACAGAGTGCAATATACACATAAGAGACAGAAGATGTTAGAAATCCATTGCAGTCAACCTTCAATGCAGAGACGGAACCTGATAATGATGATGTTAATACTGGCTTATCCTGGTATTATAATATGTAATATATATGTAATATGTATATATATAATATGTAATATGTATCCGACCTTGAGCATATTAGACCAGATGCCCTCAGAGGCAGAAATCAGTATTGCGATTGATACCCTGGCAAACGGGAAAGCAACTGGAAAGGACGGCATCCCCCTGAAGTAATCAAATGTGCTAAGCAAACTCTCCTGACCAGTCTGCATGAATTATTGTGCCTATACTGGGAGGACGGAGAAGTACCTCAGGACATGAGAGATGCAAACATCATCACCTTGTATAAAAATAAAGGTGATCGTGGTGACTGTAACAACTACCGTGGTATCTCGTTGCTCAGCATCGTGGGAAGGTCTTCGCACTCGTAGTACTAAATAGGTTACAAAAGCTAGCGAACCAAGTATACCCTGAATCACAATGTGGATTTAGATCCAACAGATCCACTATTGACATGTTATTCTCCTTGAGACAACTGCAGGAGAAATGTCGCGAACAACGCATGCCACTGTACATTACCTTCATAGATCTAACAAAGGCATTTGACCTAGTGAGTAGAGATGGCCTCTTCAAGCTTTTGGAAAAAATCGGCTGCCCTCCTACATTGCTTAAAATCATAACATCATTCCATTACAACATGAAGGGTACAGTGATGTTTGATGGAGCCTCCTTCAGCGCTTTTCCTATCAACAGCGGCGTCAAGCAGGGGTGCGTACTTGCACCCGCACTCTTTGGGATATTTTTCTCCCTACTTCTCTCCCATGCTTTTGAATCCGCCGAAGATGGAATATTTCTCCACACAAGATCAGATGGAAAATTGTTCAACATGGCGCGACTCAAAGCAAAGACCAAAGTCCAAAGAGTCACCATCAGGGAACTTCTGTTTGCCGATGATGCAGCATTAACATCACACACAGAAGAAGGGCTACAACACCTCATGGACAGATTTGATGCAGCATCAAATGAATTCGGCTTGACCATCAGCCAGAAGAAAACAAATATAATGTTCCAGGATATTAGCAGAGCCCCATCTATCAACATTGGCAGTCATACGCTTGAAGTAGTCAACACCTTTACATACCTTGGCTCTGTCATCAGCAGCAACCTCTCCTTCGATGATGAAATTAGTGGTCGCGTTGGGAAGACCTCCACTGCTATGTTTAAATTAGCAAAGCGTGTATGGGAAAACAGGGCACTCACAAGAAACACCAAGACACAAGTATATAAAGCTTGTATTCTCAGCACTCTGCTGTATGGTAGTGAGACATGGACCACATATGCTAGACAAGAACATCGCCTCAACACCTTCCACATGCGCTGTCTCAGGCGAATATGCAACATCCGATGGCAAGATCACATCTCCAATATAGAAGTCCTGATCAGTGCTGGCATTCCAAGCATGCACACATTACTGAGTCAGCGACTTCTCAAATGGCTGGGACACGTGTGCCATAGGAGCAATGATAGAATCTCAAAGAACATTCTATATGGTCAACTCGCATCTGGTGCTAGACAGCATGGGCGCCCATTATTACGCTTCATTGACACCTGCAAGCGTGATCTAACTTCATGCGGCATAGACAAAAACACTGGAAGCGGCTGGCCAAAGACAGGCAAGCATGGCGAGCGGCAGTGAGGGGCGGCTCAAAAGAAAAGAAGAAAAACAACATCACATGTGGAGGCAAAAGAGGGCACAGAGAGCAGAGAGAACATCGGCTCTAGTCTCCAGTTTTACCTGCAGCAACTGTGGCAAGGATTGCCACTCCAGAATAGGCCATTACAGCCACATGAAACGTTGTGATTCAGCACAGAACATACTACGTGATGCAACACCTATTGTCTCCTGAGACAAAGAGGCCAATGATGATAATATGTAATGTGTGTCAATTTTCATATGAGATATATAGCTCAGTTACTTTTTTGTTCGTAATGAACTTCACAGGTCCTGCAATGTTAGCTGGGGTGGGAGTGCTGGTACTGACAGTTCCTTTCAACTCTTGGTTATTGGGACAGCTAAAGATTACGCAGGAAGTTATGCTCATACTGAAGGATAAACGAAGTAAGATTATCAGCGAAGTTCTTCAGGGCATGAAGGTTGGTGAATTGCTTTTTAAGAATTTGAATGCTACCTATCCATGTTTAGTAATTCATTCAAATATTAAATTACGAACTGCTGTAGATATTTTTTAAAATAATATGTAACTGTACCATTAGAAAATAGTTTATTCATATTTTGTAGCAATCTGGAAGCAGTTTTATGTGAACGTACATTTCATCATTCCTATTGATGTAACAGAGAGAAGAGAGAGAGAGAGAGAGAGAGAGAGAACACATTTCACTATTGATGTTTTTACAAACTGAAGGACAAACTGACTGACACCTTGTATGGACTAATTTTTAGTTTAGACAAACTGATTGATGTCATGTATTTACTCACTTTCATTTTAGACATACTAAGTGACATCGTTTAAGGACTTATATATTACGTGCTTGTCATTATCACTAAAGTCTTGCACAGACTTGCTCGAATTTGGAATGTGGCGATGTGCATCTTCAACAAAATTTTGTAGAAACAGATATCTCTAGCATATTTACTTTTCAGACATTAACATTTTCAAATCAATTAAGTGCAAGAATTCAAATGTTTAGGAAACATATTCATAGAAAACGGAAGACTAGACAGAGCGATAGAGTGCAAAAAGCAAATGCTGTAACCTACCAGTTAGCCCCATTGTTAAGGCACCCAAAATCTCACTGACAGCAAAACAACAGATGATCAACAGCATTTTCATACCTACTTTGTGTTACCATAGCCAAACATGGACAATGAGCAAAGCGTAGTAGCAAAAAATTAACTACATGTGAAATGCAGTGCCTGCAAAAACCTACCAACAACATCAGAAAAGATAGTCACCAACATCAGTATAAGACAGAAAGTTGGTACAGAACCTTGCTTGAATTACATTGAGAAACAAAGAATGAAGTGGTTTGGCCACTTAATAAGAATGCATCCAAACTCCATGGTATAGTCTTCTACAACAGAATATCAGGAAAGAAGACGGGAGGAAGACCACAAAAAAGATGACATGATGGTATAGCAGAATCCCTTCAAAGAGCAAAAATAACAATCACCCAAGCCACCAAAACAGCACAAGACAAAAACATAAAACCGCAACACTGGGCAACAACCAGATAGCAGTGTGTGGACAAAAGAAGAAGGTTTTCAAAATACTGACATCTTGAACATATATTACAATTTATAAATGTGTAGAAAGTTGCACTGCTATGTTCCTGGCAAGGTCACTCAGGCCGGATAGGTCACTGAGAAAGGGCCAAACTAAATTGTGCTTCGTAGTCCTCCAGGTTGGGGGTTTGGCTTGGGACTTACAATCAATCAATCAATCAAGTGCCAAGCCTGCCGGTGTAGGCGATCATGTCTCTCCACGACTCTCTCTGCTTGGTGCATGCAATCAGTTCTGACATCGATCTTGTGTTGAACCATGATCTCAGGCCATCAAATATCTTCTCCCTCTGTCTTTCCCGATCTATCCTTCCCTGAATTTTACCTGTTGTCACCAAATGTTCTATACCGTCTCTTCGCATTATGTGCCCAAAGAACCTCGATTATCAGATTCTTATTCTTTTGATAAGGTTTCTTTGTGTGCAGGCCTGATTTGTTTTCTTCGCTGTCCATGAAAAATTCAGCATTTTTCTGTAAACCACATCTATGTGGCTTCTAATGATCATATTGATTGTTTATTCATTGTCCATGACTTGCTGCCATACAGAAGTATTGGATCAAAATAGCACTGGAGTATTCGTTTTCGCAGTGCCATTGCTAGTGAATTCACGCATAGTGTGTTTTTCATTTTCATAAAAGATACTTTCCCCTGAGCTATTCTACTTCTAATCTCTGTTTTACACCTGCCTTCTGATGTCAGGAATATTCCCAGGTACTTGAATTGATCGACTTGTTTCAGTGTTGTGTTATTTATGTCGATATTACATATTGGTGTTTTCTGTTTCTTGGAGACAATCATAACCTCTGTTTTCTTTATATTCATGCTTAATCCTTTCTTTTCCTTTCTCTCACTAATATGTCTATCAGGTCTTGTAGATCTTGATCATTTGTAGCCATGAGAATTGTGTCATCACTAACAATCCCATCCTGTAAAAATATCTACGTTACGGAAAAAGCAACGAAGACCCTACATATGCATGGACATGAAGAGCTACTAGAGTCATTGACTGAAATGAATAGAAGTGATGAAAGTCAAAAGGAAGCTGAATCACAGTTGGAACACAATACAGAGAATGGCCAAGAATAGTGAAGAATGAAGTGCATTTGTTGCTGTTCTAAGCGCTAGGGCCATTATGGGCCAGACAAAGAGAGAATGTTGCAGAAACGGTACTTGTAACCATTAGTTTTTTTTGGGTTTCACAATTTTCTTTCTATTTTCAGAGTATGTTTAATTATTTCAGAGAATAGTTTCAAAGGACCAATTTTTTAAAAATTACTTAATGTCTTAATTTGTTGTCATTTATATTCCATGTTTTATTAGTATACTAGCTAAGTCACATGTGTTACCAAGTTTTCTTTTCGTCTATTTGTCATTTTATAATGTGTTTATTGTTCATTTTAATACTTACCTCACACACTAAACATTTGTTATGGTCTCTGTAGTTAAGTGATTAAACAGTTTGTCTTGTGTTCTGAAGTTGTGAGGTTGAATCTGGACTATGTTTTTCAGTTCGCAGCATTTTTTATAGAGAGCCATAGGATTGTTGCCTTAGCTTCGGAGTTTGTACCTTGTGCAATATTCTTGACAGATGCGAGCCATTTCTGCAAAAAGAGACCTGGTGTAATGTAGTAAATCTTTGGTCTTTTTTCAAATAAACATTAGTATCTTATCTAACTTTTATTTAGTATGTTTCATTTCCTTCTAGAGCATATACACATTGACATACGCATATTATTTATAATGGCTTTTATAGCATATCAATAGCATTGTGTTATTATTTCACGTAGAACTGAAGCAAAAGTATTTGTTTTATACAATCTTATTTGATGTTTCTAATGTTATATATTTTCTTTACAACAAATTGTTACACAGGTTCTCAAGTTGTATGCTTGGGAGAACGAGTTTAAGAAGAAGGTGGAGACAATACGATCTGGAGAAATTAAAGAATTGTACAAGATTGGAGTCCTTTATGGGTTATCTGATACAATAACTTGGATGACACCATTCTTGGTCAGTAAAGTTTAATTTAGTAATGTAAATAATAGCCTATACATACATTACACATTTTAGTACATTATTGTTAAAGTTTTAATTAGAAAGCTGTGTTTGTAGCGCTGTTGACGACGGGTGATAAACCCTCTTAAGTGCGGGTTCAATTCCGGGGCTGGCAGAAATGCCACAGGTTCTCCAGATGTACAATGTTCGTGACACCGAACCAAAGGGTTACAATGTCCATGGCACCGAGCCGAAGCGCTGAAAGTTCAAGTGCTTCTAGATTGGAAAAATAAATAAAATAATTGGTCCTATGTGGGACCAATCATACCTGGTTCTCCAGGTTAAGCGTTGAGCTAGGGGCTGACGACCTATTCCTGTACAAAATATTGTGTTACGGAAACAAAAGCAAAAGGGACTTTTGTTGCATCGGGTGAAAGATGAGAGGTCAATCAGGTAACTGGTGTCATGAAGGAGGGAGATCAAATGATGTTTACAATGAGTTCAGCAAATTATCTGGCCAAGTACGATAGCAAATGAAGGCTTTTAAAACAAACAATATTGGTTATTCGTTATTGGTTACGGAACTGACATCATTGCACTCCGGCAGACCCATAGGTGCTCAGTCTCCCCTAACAGATATCTAAGAGAATGCATACTGATGGTTCCTGTGGCTCACTGATTAAACACACCTCTCACCCTGCCTCTTAGGCATCCAGTTCGACTTGAACAACGGGTAACTCCAAACTGCCTAAATCGCTTGAACATTGATTTTAGTGTCCTCATCCAACAGACAGTTGTGAAGAGACTGAAGAATATCCCCTTATCCATCTTCAACTCCCCAACAATCAATGCTGTTGATGCAAGTCTGCCCACTCTCTTATTACCATAAACACCCACATGCCCAGGACAGTATATCCACGTAAGCCGCTGGAGGTTAGAAACTTCTATAGACGACATCCACTCATCGAAACCTGCCCTTCTGGATCTTGTGAAGCATCGACTGAGAGTCAGATACAACAACTGCCCCAGTAAATGAAGTCCCAGAGATCCAATGGAGGGCAGCAATTAAAACAAACAAACTGTGCATCATTAAAAGACAAAGAAAAAGGTGGATTGGTCAATTGGAAACAATTGGTTTAGTGGAAGCAGAACTGCAACAATAGCAATCTCTTGCAGAAATCTGGTGTCATACGGTAAACATAGAATAAAAATTATAGACCTATGGTATAATTAAGCATTAACATACTTGTTCTTATTGGTTCTCTTAAGTTCTATGTTGGAACTGTTTATCAGAGTTTGGAAAGTATCAGAGTTGTGTAGAAAGCGATATTGTGCAAGGGCACAGAGTCTTTTGAGAAGAGACTTATGTATGAGCTGAAAGACAAGACATAAAAGTGAAAACTCATAAGTTGTCACAGTAAAACATTTGCCAATTGACCGTCTGTAAAGACAAAAAGGCAGTACATAGTAAAGTACATCCCATTCGGTTCCGACAAGGTTCACAGACTTGTAAGGATTGTACAAAATATTGAGAAAATATCTACCTATTATATCAGCACTGCAGATGCAATAGTGACCTTATTCGGGATTTGCAAAATATAATAGGGCAATTACCTAATTACACCGGGTTTACCCTGTATGGCTAGGTCCCTCTCCTCATAAATGGCACGCCACCTGCCGATAGTATTGCACAAAGTGCGAACTCTGTAGCTCCAGTAATAATCCTAGGGTCTCTATCTGTTAATAAGATCACACTACTGTATTTGTCTAAATTTTATTTATTTGACTAATTTCCAATACACAATGATTTAGAACTTTATAAAATGTGAATTATTGATATTTTCAGTGTACAGCTGTCACATTTATCACGTACATTCTGATAGACAATAACAACGTATTGGATGCAAAGACAGCTTTTGTGTCGTTAGCTTTATTCAACCTTCTCAGAGTTGCAGTCCTTAGCCTTAGACTTCTTATGGCATACATTACCCAGGTAAGGACAACTAAGATCACAAGTTTTGTCTTGAAATTTTTTTCAAACTTTGGGTTTCTACTTTCAAACATCGTATTCATTGTTTTGAAACCTAGAAACCGCCTGTGTGTTGATGGGGCTCTCAATGTCAGCAAAGAATAGTAACACTGCCACCTACAAGGCATGCTGTAAGAGGGAACTGAGGTAGGGGCCTAGGGAAACTTCCCAGGGGAAATAAAAGCGTTGCAGAAATCGGATGTGCTAGCCTACCTGTAGGCATATAACTGGCATAATGTACTATATCTCTTAGACTCAGATCACATACAAATCACAAAGAGTGGTTTAACAAGTGGTCGTTATGGAGCATTCAAAAAAGAAGCAGAAACATATAAATATAATTAAAAATTTGTCATCCACTATCATTAGAAAGTATCTCTCCATCACCCTGCATCCATTATTTGAAACCAGATTGCGTCCCTTAGTTTTTCGTCACTTCAACAAAAATGAATTGATTTTGGACTAAACTCCAAAGTGTTATAATTTAATTCACTGTGGACTTGACTTCAAAGTGTTATGATTAAATTCAAATTGACATTGACTTCAAAGTGTTGTGATTCAATTCACTTTGAACTTGACTTCAAACAGTTCAAATAGTTCTGTCAAACAGTTTAAGCACTGTTTGGTGCTAATAAGTGCTAAAAAGGATCACCCATTGCATAAGCTGCTCAACACCAGTGGAGGCAATCGGTTAAAGTGGGGCAAGTCGTGGGTTGGCCGTGTGCAGACACTGTTTAGCTGGTCTGCGGGCTCACAAATATCGATTATGTGGAAGAATGGATACCGATGCCTTCATTATACAGGAATACTTTTTTCACCATCATTAAATTTGACAAAAGTTGCAAAGATAGGAATCCTGTGGCGCTGGATGCAGACGTTAAGGCTATCATTGATGAACACGGCAATGAAGGTGCTGTTGTGATTTACATGGATGGATCGGTAGTTCGTCACGAAAAGTCCGCATGGGCCTTCTCTGCAAGCTCATGTGGCAGAATGGTCCATGAGGCCAGTGGTGCATTTCGTATGACAACAAGCAGCATGACAATGGAGGTACTGGCGGTGACTAATGCTTTACGTTGGCTAGAGTCACAAAACTATACTCATGCATGCATTCTGAGTGATTCATTGAGTATGATCCGAAAGGTAGAGGCTGGTTCGGTGCGCAGGCAATGTACTGAATCACTACAAGCGTCAACAATTTGCAGAATCACACTTATCTTCGTTCCAGGGCACATGGGTGTCGTTGGCAATGAGAGAGCAGACAGGCTGGCTGGCTCTGCCATCATATCAGAGGGTCAGCCAATGGATAGAGCTGATATTTTGAACGCCCTCATAGAGTGTGGCCGCAAAGAAGATTTTCATTTTTAACCAATCAACATCAACTACTAGATTGAAGGAGCTGGGTTTGAAGATTGAAGTAGCAAGAAACGAACAGCATAACAGGTACATGAGTAGGCTCATCAATAAAAATCGAACTGGTATGGTCAGTCTCTGGACGCTGTTGAAGATATTGCGAAGGAGATCAGAGCACCTATGGACATGTCCGAGTGCAATGAAGATATTCCAAACTGAAACTGAGTTTAAGCACTGACTTCAAAGTGTTTTGAGTGAATTCAATTTAGTCTTGACTTCAAATTGTTATGATTCAGTTCAAATGACATTGACATGAAAGTGTTATGATTCAATTCACTTTGGTCATGACTAAAAAGTGTTATGATTCAATCCACTTACCACAACTGGGAAGCATTTGAATACATAACATTTACTGATGCCATGAAATTTATGGAAAGACAAAATAAAAATAAAATGGTTCAACCATCTTTTGAAAATGAAACCCAGTCAACCATCTCATTGCATTTACAATAATAATAGATAAACGAGGGGTAGATGTGTGGCAAACATAGAAATACTATGACAATGGGAACTCCCAGTATGTCATTCTTTTTTGGGACTGTATCAAATCGACACCCATCTTTCTCAATCTGGTCAGCAACTGTGATTCACAAGCCTGAAAATTCTTTTTAGGAAGACTAACTGCAATAAGAATATCTTTTTGGCCTATTGCAATGCCCTCTGATATTGTAGCCGTGTTGGCTAATCGACCAGCCTGTTCATTACCCCTGACTCCTGAGTACCTATAGACAAAAATCAAAGTGATTTCTCTTATCCCCGTCTGTGCCAGTACCTCCACCTAGCTTTGTCTCACCATCCTGTTTTGACTTTGTTTATTAAATGCATGGAGTCCCTTAGTAAGAGTACAAGAGAGTAGTTATGCGATGTCAACCAGAACAACGCCTCTGTAACAGCCACACCTTCATTGTTAAACTACTTGTGGTTGTCGCATAGACCCCAATGGGCTCTCTTATTTGGTTTCCTTCTGAGCATACCAAAAAAGACCATGCGCACCATTGTTGCAGCATAATTGAACTATTGGTGTCAATAGCTACATCTGTTTCGTTGACATCATTGAAGATGGTCTTAACCTCTATTACTAATTACACATTTCGTTCTCAGTTTTTTAACTGTGAAAGCAGACTGAAATTGAGGTTGCATAGCATTCCTTTCCTTCCCTGGTTTCATCTTAGAAGGTTCACATATTTTCCCAAGAGTATCTTCTGCTTGGCTCAGCTTTGATCTGCCTGCCCTGATTCTATACCCGTTCTCCTTAATGAATTCTTCATGGAGGAGATGTTTCTGTGTGTTTTTTTTCAGATATGATCAACACACTAAATTTGAATTATGGTAGCAATTGTGGGGAGGTTAAGAATGAATCTCAATGTCCCTCCTGGTGTATCTTTGATGCATCCCAGGATGATGCACATGACCTCATTCTGAATTCTTTCCAACATCAATATCTGCCTAGAACTAATTGTGAGGATGGCACATGCATATACTATACATGATAGAATGAGACCTTCGTACAGGACCACGAAAAGATGTTGCTAAATCCCATCATATGATTAAGGTGTCAACATTTCTAGGACACAGGTTCCCAAATATTTTCCACGACATTGACAAGTTTTGTAACCCCCCACCACACAATTTACATTTCATATTTCCATAATACAACAATTAATAACATTACTGCTATTTGCCATTAAATTATGAAAAGTAGTGGTCAATATGCTTATCTTGAATACAGGTATTCAATCGCAAAATCACTTGAAAATAATTATTTTAAGATAATATTTATGTTCTTCTACATGGAGTCAACGACCTCTAGATCGCCTGAACGCCCCCTAATGCTTCTAAACCCACTATCCACCCTAGTGGCTGGGGCACAAATTGGGATGTAAAGATTAGAAACACTGTTACCTTCCACGCATGTCGTAAGAGGTGACTAAGGAGGTTGGGCGTGGGGCTAGCTACTCCACACTGTAAAAACACTAGATGGCTACAGAACGGAGAGTGAACCGAGTAAATGCTGGCTGAAACCGGACACATCGCAGAAGGATAAGCACCAGACATCCAAATGGTGCTGAAAATGTAATGTAAAACACACCAATGCTCAGGCTGCATGAATTAGATTTCCATATGAATAGAATTTATGGGAAAATCTGGTACATCGGTCTGGGCAGTGATCGTGAGAGAGAGAGCCTACTATCGATCCCCTAGAAGACTTCAGCACCAACTGGGAGGGCGGTACTACCCACTTTGGGAACTTATGTTATAGAGTTTGACATTCTCATGTTTTCATGTGACACACAAACAGACAATTAGTTTTATAATTAAGATCCAAATAAAGGGTATTAAAATTGAAATAGCAGATGAACAGCAGATGGGTTTTTTTCCATGTTTTTCTTGACATTTTCAGATATTTGTTTCCATCAAAAGAATAAACATGATTCTTGTTGCTGAGGATTTGGATTTTTTAAATAAACAACTCACACCAGATGCAGGTGAGGCAGAGATTAAATTTTCTAGACATTGAAAACGAAAATCGTAGCATATCCTTTACAGGACGTCGGCCATCATCCACATTAAACGAGTCTGTGATTTTTCTAGGCACCACTTATATGTTCAGTAGTTTGTAATTGCTTTCTGAACGGTGAGGTCTATTTTTACCTTTTGTAAAAAACCCACGGAAACGAATTTGCTTCCAAACTTGCCTTCCGTGGGATTTGAACCAGGTACGCTTAGGTTTGTAATCGAGCTTACTAACGCTTGAGCCTACAATGTCTCTAGACATAGCTATTGGTGGACATATTGGATGTTTACAATCTTAGTCAGGTATCATAAAGTATTCTCAAGGTGAGTTTTCATATCTTTGTGCATGTACAGAACAGTGCATTAGACACTTTTAATTCAAGCTTTTCAATTTGGTTTCATTTATTTGTAAATGATGTTTTCACAAATTAAAACCATATTTGTGTATGCTATTTTCCCACATAAAGCCATATTTGTGTATGCTATTTTCCCACATAAAACCATATTTGTGTATGCTATTTTCCCACATAAAACCATATTTGTGTATGCTATTTTCCCACATAAAACCATATTTGTGTATGCTATTTTCCCACATAAAACCATATTTGTGTATGCTATTTTCCCACATAAAACCATATTTGTGTATGCTATTTTCCCACATAAAACCATATTTGTGTATGCTATTTTCCCACATAAAACCATATTTGTGTATGCTATTTTCCCACATAAAACCATATTTGTGTATGCTATTTTCCCACATAAAACCATATTTGTGTATGCTATTTTCCCACATAAAACCATATTTGTGTATGCTATTTTCCCACATAAAGCCATATTTGTATGTGATATTTTCACAAACACAATATATATATAGTATATTTAATCATCAATAAACCTTTTATCTCCCTATGTAGCATTGGTTCTCAACAAACATTTCCCCATTAATTAATACTATGCAACATCTTAGTCATGACCTTTTATGTCTTCTCAGCTACCCACATCATCATCAGCTGCCTTCTCCGCATTGAAGGTTATCTGCAATGATTCTTCAGCATCCTCTATCTTTCGCCTTGGTGTTGCACTCTGCCAGATTGTATCTTATCCATTTCTTTAAATTTTCCTCCCACTTATCTCTCGGTCTTCCTCTTGCTCTTCAACTTTCCCTCTAGTAAAGATTTTATCAAGGTGTTCTACCTTTTATGTGCCCAAAATACTTTACTTGTGTGAATTTTATTTCTCCTATTTCGCTACCCACATATCAAATGTATCTGCCTGAGAGGCAGAGTGAGATGTGTGTTTAATCAGCAAGCCACAGGACCATCAGTATGCATAGTCTTTGATATCTGTTGGGGGAGACTGAGTACCTATGTGTCTGCCCAGAGTGCAATGACGTCAGTTTAGTAACCAATAACCAAATTTATTTTATTTTCTTTATGTATTTATTGGTTTATCTCTTCTTCACTTTACTTGTGGGTTTCAGAACAACTTCTTCCTTGCTATACAATTTGCTGGTTTTCTTATAGATCCAGAGTCTTTTCTTGCTTCACTGATATTTATTTCATTAATTGCACATTTAATTAATAATTATTTCTTTTCCAATTGTAGTACATGCTATATCTGTGACAGATGGGACATTTGCTTGGGATTCAACACTTCCACCAACACTATGGAAGTAAGCTACCTCTTATTCACTCTATTGTAAATGATGATATTCATCAAAATATATTTATTCTTTGAAAGGTGTATTCATTTATTTTGTTTTTGATATCTCAACAAGGATGCAGAAATTAAGTATTAAAATCTAACATATTGCTAATACTGATATTAATAATACATAAAGCTAAGATACATTCATACAGTAGACCAAAAATGTGGTGGGGGGCATGTGTCACTCCATGAAAAATATTTTTTTTTAAACATAAAAATTTTTGTGACTGTCTCTAACTAGCTATAAAAATAATAATAATTCCTTATGTACTGTTATACGTTATATGGGGCCTGCAAGCAATTTCTCCATACCGCTCTATCCTGGGCGACTAGCTCAATCTCCTCCATGGAACTGAGACCGATATTTCGTGCATCTCTCAGCAAAGTTTTTAAAAAAAACAGCTATGGTTTAAAGATTAATTAAAAACTATTATTTCTATACATGGAGATGGCAATAGAAATCTGATCTTCTTCTTCAGCAATCTCTGGTCATGCGCTTAATTTACTGTGGACCACAAACTGGGCAGTCAGCTTCAGTTCTGTCAGGTTTCCCAAAGCTAATTTTCAGGTTGACTGGGTCTGGCCATATGTTGCTGCTCAGCTCACTCAGACAGACTTGAAGAATATGCTCCGGTGTCTGTTCCGCCTACTGACACTGGCAGAGAGCTGTCTGACTTATTCCTAGTCTATATAAGTAAATCTGGTCTTCTCTATTTTCACACAGTAAACTAACAACAAATTCTTTTTTATTTATTTTGCCCATCCCGCCTTCCTCCTCCCAGAAGAATTTATATGTATCACATGAGTTATTCATGTGTCAAAGAACACTAAGCAAGCAGTGCAGTTTTAAAAATTGCAATAACATACTAGATTTACATTTGGGCCAACATAATTTCTCAAACAATAAATACAAAACACATATAACACACTGTACACAGCAGCACCAAAAAACAAAAGGACACACTGAAAATAGATGTGACGTATATCTGTTAAAAATAAAGCGTAAATCAAAGCTGGAAAAAATAAAGAAACGAGATGTGGGTAGAAAGGACTGTATATAGAAATGAAATCACACTGATTATGAAAACATCACAAAGGAGTTGGAATATTAAGTGGATTGACCTTTTCACTGTGTAAATTTTTTACCTCAGGATGTATACATATTGTAATGAATACTGAAATAAGTAACAGATGTTATAAGAAAGAGAAGATAGAAATATGTTTGGCATACTCTGATAGTAAAGGATCAAAGAACCACAAAGCAGACATTAAAGTAGGAGACAAAGGGTTCCTGAAAGAATAGATGTCCAACGTAAACACTGACTTGAACTTAACAGTGCCCGGTTGGACTAAAGGAGACTGACTTTTACTTACGGAATCTAAATTACACATATCTCTCAAGTCAGAGTAGGGATCCTCTAATTAGCGAGCAACACAGATGACAAGGAAATCAAGTCTTCATGCAACAATAAGTAAGAGGTGTCATATTAGACGCCATGACTATGCCTGAATTCTTAGGGATGGGGGGATATTTAACTTAAGCAATAGATTAAAGATCATGAGATACAACAGTTATATGAAATACCACAAAAGGCAAGGTTTACGTTTGAATGATGTATTTTTTAATTGGATAATTGTATTTGTGCATTTCTTATTTGCTCTGTTCTTGATACATTACCTGCAGCTATTAAAAGTAACTAGTGACATAATGAAAAACTGACATGCATGTGGCTTTCTTGATTTAAGATAATTTAAACTGTCCAAAGGATCCAAAGGCGAAAGATTGACTTCGTTGCACTGGGTTTCCCCATGTGTCTCTGTCCCTGTCTGCAGAGATGGCATGCCATCTGCTGAGAGCATTGCACAAAGCAAAACTCTGTAGTTCCGGAAACAATCCTAGGAATCTTTTGAAAAACTGCACGTGTCTTGGTTCAGATTTGAACCAACTACCTTCAGTACAACAGGCAAATGAATTAATGATTTTGCCATTGAGACCCCCAATGTGGTTTTCATTTAAATAATGTATTGTTTTCTTTTCTTTATTTCCACGACAAACAAAATACAAAATCATACTACAGTTCCTAAATTTGTTTCATCGACAAACTCATCTTTTCCTTTCAGCGTGAATGCAAACATTGCATGGGGTCAACTGACAGCAATTGTTGGCCCAGTGGGTTCTGGGAAGAGTTCACTGATCTCTGCAATTCTTGGAGAAATGGTGAAAATACGTGGTCAAGTGACGATCAAGGTGATTCTCTTTTTATATTTATTTTTTCTTCAATTTTGATATTACTATTGTTGAGAACTAGAGTTGTTGAGTTTGTAGCTCTTTTGTAGTCAATATCAAGTTTTCTTGAAATAGTGTAAATATTGTTGTTGTACTCTTCTGGTATTACACTTCTTCTTCTTTCCTAAATTCCTGTCAAGCTTGTTTCAGGAATGGAAAGAGTTCTGGCAAGTTCCTTCAGTGCGTCTCTATATGATGTTTTCTACAGCCTCTGATATGTCTGTGTTCCATCGTTTCCGTGGGCACCTTTTGGCTTTGAAACAAAAATATCTGAATATCAGTGGACACTATGATTCTTTTGAGAGCATATATACTTAAATATAATAAGGATTCTATACAGGATGCCAACTATTTTAGGTAACAGCAATCATATATAAGGTCATCATTTCGAAGCAATTCTCTAAATGCTATTATAAATACAACACATTTTTGTTATCAAATAATTGCATATTTTGTGTTGAGAATGAATTTTAAACCTGTGGTCAGGAAACAAAATTCTTCTTCTTCAAACGCTCCATATCGACCACTTGTTAAACCACTATTTGTAATATGTATGTGATCTGAGCCTAAGAGTGATTATCAGTTATCAGTTATATGAGGACTCATCATAGCACTCCGGACACGTCCATAGGTGCTCCGATCTCCGCCTCAGCAAATCCAGCAGCGTCCAGCGACCCAACACGCCAGTTCGATGTTGATTAATCAATCTCTTTGCATATCTAGTATGTCGTTCTTTTCGGCTGCACAATATTGACACCCATCTCTTTCAATCTGGTCAGCGAGTGGGATTCACAGCCCTGAAACTCCTCTGTTCGGAAAGACTCTCAATGCGTGAAGAATGTCACTGCGATCCATTGCAGTTCCCTCTGATATTGTAGCCAAGCCAGTCAATCTATCAGCTCGTTCATTACCCTAACTCCTGTGTGCCCAGGGACAAAAATAAAGGTGATTTCTCTGATCATTGTCTGTACTAATACCTCCACCCAGTTGCGTCTCACCATACCTGATTCGACCTTACGAATCATGCTCATGGAGTCACTGAGTATGAAAACACAATAGTAATTGTGAGATGCCAACCAGTTCACCGCCTCCGTAACCGCCCAAATATTAAGTGGATTGACCTTTTCACTGTGTAAATTATTTCATACTGAAATCGTAATTATGAAGTGATTATACGTTGTGCCAATTATGAGTCTACAAGTAGAACAACACATCTAATTTCTACAACGCTTTTTATTTACTAGGGTAATTCTCTATACCCCTACCTCAGTCACCTCTTACAACATGCCTTGTAAGTCACAATGTTACTATTCTTTGCTCCCCTTGTGAGCCCCAACAACATACGGACAGAAATAAAATTAACACACTGATTTGCTTTTCTTCAAATCATTTCATTAGATTTGTCACTAGTGAAAAGGTTTAAATAGAATGTAGAGAGAGTAATACAAATCATAGACAAGTGTAAGAAAGAAAGATAATCTGTACTAGTGCATAACAGAAATAAACATGGGAGTCAGCTTTTTTTTTTATTGGCAGTCAAATGGATCAGCCCTCTAGTGGACAATGGTCAGTTAAACAAATATTCTGTACATGTAAATTAGAGAATTAACATGAGAGTTGACTTATCTTTATGACAGTTGAATTTGTACACTATTGGACAATATTAAAATGTTAGCACTCTCAATTCTGAGAGCCACGATAGCGTAGTGGTTAGGGGCCTTGCTTTGCAGGAGTTCAACAAGCACTCTGACTGTCTTTGCTTTCTGCTGTTTTTCTGGTAACCATTTAAGGCTGGATAAACCTAAAAGAGCCTTTATGATCAGAAGAAATCAAATTTGCACTGTGGAATCTGATTCTGGAACATCACACCTACAGAGCAAGTGTGTTAGTCACTTTGATATTGTGACACTCACTAAATGCATTGATATGAATTCTATTCAGTTTGAGGTGTGTATGTTCTACTTTAGAAATTGTTTTTTTTTTTATCGTTACACTTTCCAGATAACACTATATGTGTGGAAACACAAATTTGCTGTACTTTAGTTTCAAATTGTTTTGTGAGACTTGTAAATGTTAATGTTTTTCAGGGAACTTTGGCATATGTGTCACAGCAACCCTGGATCCAGAACGCTACTATTAGAGATAATATTCTCTTTGGCAAACAGTTCAACAAAAATCGGTACATGCAGGTTATCAAAAGTTGTGAGTTGGAGAGAGATCTGGAGATTTTGATAGGTGGGGATCAGACGGAGATTGGAGAGAAGGTGAGAAAGATGTTAAAGAGACTAAGAATGAAAGAAGTTATTTTGGGATGCAGGTGAAGTCTTATCCTGATGCTGTAAGGCAAAACAGGATTGGAGAAAAGAGAAAGAAAGAGATAGATATTAGAGAAAAGGAGGGAATGTTAGAGAGAAAATATCAAGAAAAGATTAGAAAAAGATATTGAGATTCTAGAGCAGTGGCTCTCAACCTGTGGGTCACGACCTCTTTGGGGTTCGAACAACCATTTCACGTGGGTCGCATAAGACCATTGGAAAACACATATTTATCATAATTAGAAAAAAAATTTCACAATATATAATTACATATTGTTTTTGTGATTAATCACTATGCTTTAATTATGTTCAATTTGTAATAATGGATATACATCACGCATATAAAATATTTACATTACGATTCATAACAGTAGCAAATTACAGTTATCAGTTATATGAAGACTATCATCATAGCACTCCGGACACGTCCATAGGTGCTCCGATCTCCACCTCAGCAAATCCAGCAGCGTCCAGCGACCAACACGCCAGTTCGATGTTGATTAATCAATCTCTTTGCAAATAATATCCATATCTTTACAGTTATGAAGTAGCAACATAAATAATTTTATGGTTGGGGGTCACCACAACATGAGAATCTGTATTAAAGGGTTACAGCATTAGGAAGGTTGAGAACCACTGTTCTAGAGGCTGGTAAAATAAGAATATAAA
Source organism: Arion vulgaris (assembly GCA_020796225.1). Lineage (NCBI taxonomy): Eukaryota > Metazoa > Mollusca > Gastropoda > Stylommatophora > Arionidae > Arion > Arion vulgaris. The sequence goes on along the minus strand of CM036754.1, from coordinate 25,409,131 downwards.
AACTTGAGATAGAGTTAGTAGAAAAAAAAGGAAGAGATAGAGTGAAGATGAGAATGCTAGAGAGATGGAAGTAGAGAAATGAGAAAGAAATTTGCAGAGATATATAGATTCTGGAAAGTGTAGATCATGTTGAAGAGGAAGTACAGATGGGATAGAGCAGAAGCTGATAAAAGAAAATAGGTGGATGAATATTTGGATGTGTGCAAGAGAAGGAAGAAGCAGTGAGAGATATTTAAAAAACTGATTATTTGTGTTCATTATGATATTGAGGAGAAGATGAAGATTTAAGAGAGCAGAGAAAAGGAAAACCTGGGATGTGTAGAAGCTGGAGAATATGCAATCTTCTTTCTTCATCTTTGAATGCTCCATATCGACCACATGTTATCCACTCGGTGTGATTTGTATGTGATCTGAGCCTAAGAGTGACTGTACATTGTACCAGTTATGTGCCTACAAGTAGACCAGCACATCCGACTTCTGCGATGCTTTTTATTTACTAGAGTAGCTTCCCTACAGTCGCCTCTTACAACATGCCTTGTAGCTCACAGTGGTACTATTCTTTGCTTCCCTTGTGGGCCCTGGCACCACACGGGCGTATGCAATCAAAAAATGAGGGCAGATATGGTGTGAATGTGGTAGAGATAAATAATGAAACAGGTACTTTTGGTGATAAATAAATTGAAAATCATGGCATATTCTCTACAGAACCTAACCATCACCCACAGTAAATGAGTGGTTGATTTTCTAGGCACCACTTACACGTTCAGTAGTTTATTGTTGCTTTCTGAAAAGTGAGGTCTTTTTTTACCTTTTGAAAAAGTCCCACAGAAACGAATATTCTTCCAAACTGCCGGCCCCGGAGTTTGAACCTGGTACGCTTTGGTTGTCATCAAGCTCACTACCGCTTGCACTACTAGTGTGAATTTATCCTGGGACCACACGCTTATGAAGTAAATAATCTAATCACTACTCTATTCCCAAATCTCATTGTGCTTCAGTAATAATATATTTCTTCTTCTTTACTTATTATGGATATTATTTTAGCACAGATGAGACACCTTTATGTCAGTTTCTGCCAAGTTTTTCAGTTGTGAACTTTATTCTGAATGTGATACTATGAGATCTATACACTCTTCTATATTATCACTTTTCTAGTCTTCTTCTTCTTCTCCTCTTCCACCATTTACTTCTTTATAGAAGTGTTGGGGGAAACGTAGTGATCATGTGTGTGCTTGTTTTAAGGCAATTTGTAAGCTGATATTCACTTTTGAAAGGCTATTCTTGATGCCATCGTCCATCTTTTGCATGGTCTTCCTCTTGCGTTGTACTCATTATACTTTTCTGTGTGGCTCTCTGTGGTAGGCGATACCAGGGCATTCTTGTAAGGTGTCCAAACCATTTAATCTGTTGTTCTTTTATGAATTGCATGACTGGTTTCACTCCAGTCTTCTTCTGATTTCTTCATTTCTATTTTTGTCTCTTATTGTCAAACCTGCAACTCTTCTAAGACATCTCATCTCTGTCGTTATGATTTACCACTCATTAGCTGCTGCTATTGGCCATGTTTGACACTGGTAACATAGCTGACCAGATTGAAAGAGATGGGTGTCAATATTGATGCAGCCCGTAAAGAACGACATACTAAATATGCAAAGAGATTGATTAATCAACATCGAACTGGCATGTTGGGTCGCTGGACACTGAGGCGGAGATCGGAGCACCTATGGACATGTCCGAGTGCTATGATGATAGTCCTCATATAACTGATAACATAGTGTTGGCCAGAAAATTGTTCTTATGAGATTTGCTTTAGTTTTTAGCTGTATCTCTTTATATGACAACAGTGGTGTGCTAGTCTACCTTTCTCATATTATTTTTTTTTCACAGTTATATAGAATAGTTTTAGCAATACTGGAAGATTGTGCTAGTGTCTGTACCACTGAAGTGGGTTTTTTTCTTTTTAGCGATTGGCAATAGTTCACCATGTGATCCATATGTCTTAACAATAAATTTCAGGACTTCTTGGTTCAAAACTTAGACCATGCATGGTTCAAATTACTCAGCAGTGTGTTTAAGGATTTGTTTTGTAACCCATTGTTCAAATCAAACTGGATGCCTGAGAGGCATAGTGAGAGATGTGTTTAATCAGCGAGCCACAGGAACCATCAGTATGCATACTCTTCGATATCTGTTGGGGAGACTGAGCACCTATGGGTCTGCCCGGAGTGCAATGACGTCAGTTTAGTAACCAATAATCAATTTGTAACCCAGTCTACTTATTTCTTCTTCTTCATTGAATGTTCCATATTGACCATTTGTTAACCACTCTGTATGATTTGTATGTTTTCTGAGGCTAAGAGCAATTGTACGTTGTGCCAGTTATTTACAAGTAGACCAGCACATTCGATTTCTGCGATGGTTTTTATTTACTAGGGTAGCTTTTCTAGGTCCTACATCAGTCGCTGCTTACAACATGCCTTGTAGGTTGCAGTGGTACTATTCTTTGCTTCCTTGCGGTCCAACACCACATTGGCAAGGTCTACTTATGGAATACACTACACAATCATCTAATATCTATTGCTCAAATTTTCTTTTCAAGGTCAGTTATCAGTTTTCAAGTTTCGCAGCTATATTTAGTGATGGATGTGTTTAATGCTCTCTGATGTCTGATTTTAGTACTCTGAGACGTTTTTACTATCTCATTGAGACTTCAAGAGAGCCAGATGTGCTATTATTGTTTGAACTATTTTTTCTTGTAATTCTAATAATTTTAGTTGATGTTATTTTTATATTTTAAAATTGTTACATCAATTAAAGAAATATCATTTAGTAATATCAGTAGTAAATATTATTGACGGATTTCATTTTTACAGGGCATCAACATGAGCGGCGGTCAGAAACAGAGGATCAGTTTAGCCAGGGCTGTGTATAATGACTCAGACATCTACCTGTTTGATGACCCACTCAGTGCTGTAGATGCTCATGTCGGACAAGCAATTTTCAAGAATATATTTAGCAATAAGGGATTGCTTGCTAATAAGGCGTGTAGTTATATATATTTTTATTGTTATTACTTTACTTGTTAAAATAATTATAGTCACTCCAACAAGCACATTTCTGTACAGTTTCATTTAATTTTAGTCATCAGATCATCATCACGGGACATCAAACCAATTAGTGTATGAGTGCTCTGATCTCTTCCTCGTTACGTTTCTCAGTATGTGGCAACTAACGACACTAGTTTGTTGTTGGTTTACTATTCATCTTTGTCTTCCAGTATAGTGCTTTTATCTAGCTATACCACTATTAATTTGGTATTCTTGCAGTCTGGTTAGGGCTGAAGATTCACCGCCATTCCTTGAATCATTTTAGCATCCTCTGTCCCTTTGGAAGTTCAGAATTTCAGCCTGGTTCATTGATTATCCACTTTCTGCAGCAGACATACCTGCAAGCCTATTTATGCATTTATTCCATATTACACCTGCATGCCTTGATACAAATTAAAACTTATATTTGGTAGCCTAGATATCTTCAAAGTCTGTAACCATTGTCGAGCCCAGACGGTTTCAATCTTCCTGAGCATACTCATTGAGTCACTGAATAAACATATTTTTTCACAGTTCTATATATTGTATTCCATGCCTTATTACAAACTACATTTGAAAAGTTGATAGTGTTTTAAGATGTCTTTTTGTGTATGGTTTATTGGTTTTTTTATAATAACAAATTATTTGTGTTTCTTCTACTATTGCATGATACAAAATAGACAAGAGTTTTTGTAACACATGGCATTTATTGGCTCTCACAAGTGGATAATATCTTGGTTCTCACTAATGGAATCATCTCAGAGCAGGGTTCTTACAACCAACTGATAACACACAATGGACCCTTTGCTAAGTTTCTACAAGAGTTTTCCACTAAACAAAACAGCGATGAGAGCACAAGTGATGAAGATGATAATGGTGAGTTACAAACATTTGACTTCAAGAATTTTCAATTGTGCAAATACTTTTTTTTCACCCTTCTTAGTATGGGCACATTAACTAGTAAGGAATTTATTTTCAAGATAGGCCCTACTGACGTATGCACAAGTGGCACCAGCAAGATGACAAACATCCTGCAAGAGTGGTTAACATACAATGGAGAAAAAAAAACACATGGTGTCAACGAGAGCCAATGCTATGAACAGAGGATTGTGGATATACATGATAGCTAATGTCAGCAGGCATGATATCAGGCAATGATAATGATGATGGACAAATGGATAAACTCAGTAACTTGAAAAATGTTAATGCCTTCTATCGAAACAACGTTTATAAATAATGCTAAGGGAACAATACTTATACATATTATTTTGCTATTATTTTGAAAGTTCTGATTCTTGTAGAACATCAACTGTATAGTCTGGACATCTATATAGGTATCTATAGATTTTATCATATTATAGCTTTTTCTGTTTACATACATTCTTTTTTCAGAACTGACAAAGTCAGTGACCAAGTCAGGCATGGTGAGCAAGTCTGACAAGACTAAGAAGACAGACGGCTCCAAAAAAAAGAAGTAATACAACATGTTATTTTCATTGTGCAAATATTTTACATTCAGTCACTCCGTTGTGAAACATGTTTACAGTTTCATGAGATACATAAATGCTGTTTTGGACACTGCCAGCATATTTTATAACATTTCTTGAATTATTTTTTCTTCTGCATAATCCTGCTTTGCTTCAAATCATCAGGACGGGGAAAAGATTTCTGGAATGGGCCTTTGTGTGCATTTTGTACATGGTGTCTTTCACTGTCTCTGTTATGTTTTTGTCCACCTTTTTTGAGTGAATAATGTATTTGTTTTGTATCCACTGTATTTGAGAAGTATTCTCCTTTGAGGTGCACTGTCTGTTGGTAATCTTCTTATGTGTCCGAACCATTTAATTAAAAATAATTTTTGTTAAATGAAGTTTAGTAAAGATGCCGTACCCACTATAGACGATGAGAATCTCAGCACATGTGCCTACACATCTCTCCTGTCCAATAATGAGTCAAAGATGATTCATCATACAAATCAGACACCCGTGTGGTTACTGGGGTCCAAACTCAGATAAATAATAGAACCACTAATACCTGCCATATGCCATATACGTCAAAAGTGGAAGTTTGGCCTGGGATTAGCTACCCCATCCAGTAAAAAAAACTTAGCTATAAAACCGCAACAAAGTGCACAAGAGCTTGCAAGGCCTTGTTTGGGACCTATGCCTCCTTTGGGGTGAAGGGTAGAAGAAGAAGTCCTTGCATGTTAACTGGAGTCTGTTAATGTATTTTAGCTGGTCTTATGCAGGTTTATTATTTATAGTAAAATATAACATTTTAATAAGATATTTGGGGTGTATTAAGAAGATCGACAATGTAACATTACAGCAACAGTTTGCAGAAAAGTATATTGTTTTTTTTTTATTTATGGAACAATAAAATGTGTGCCTTGTCTTTGTTTGGAAATACAGAAAGTTATTGCTCACTTTGTGCTTTTTCTCTATTAGCAATTACCACACGTTTGACATCAGCGAGTCCAGTGATGGGTCATCTACATTACCACACAACGAAAAAACATTCGAAGGAAAGCTGACAATAGATGAAACTCTACAGACTGGAGGGGTAAGAATTGATAAAATTAGTCTTGTATGAAGAGGTGAACTGAAAAGGAATAATTTCAGTTAACGTTTTTATGTTTCTTCAGCCTGAAATTTATGAACGTGTTGCATGTTTTTGCTAATAATTTGTACACTACACTCTGAATTAGAAACATTCAGTAAAAAATAACGTATTTCTCTAGTCTGTTAATTCATAAATATCTATGTGTGACATCGTATTTGAACGGAAACTTAGTGAACTGTGGGTGCATTTCAGCATTGTAGCAAACAATACAAGCACGGTTGGATATTTATTATTATATTTATTAACTACCATCTTCTTACTGTAGTCTATATCCTCTTTATGTTCGTTTGATACATAACATTTCCACAAAAGAGATTTTCAATGTTGCCATTGTGCCATTTCCTAACAATTGTTTTCCATATCAGGTCACAATCTTTCACCTTTAGTTCCACAGTTCTTCCATATGTGTCTATGTTTTCTTGGACACCAAGGCCTAAATTTACCTGTCATTTTTCATTGAAGAGCTGACCTAGCCAATGTCCCTACTGGCATACAACCCACATGCTCACTCTACCTTTATCTTCGTCTTTTAATCATGGTCTTCAATGATGCACAGTTTTGTATTTTTAAAGGCTCTTCATTTGTTATTGTATTTGATAAAAAAATGTGCAAGCCTCTTCTTAAATATCATCTTGCCCGCCTGCCCAACGTGTTCGTAGCTCGTTGGACAACGGGGGACTAGCCCTCTGTGATTGCGGGTTCAATTTCGTGGGCTGGCAGAAAAGTCACAGGTTCCCCAGATTCATGGTGTTCATGGCACTGAACCGAAGGGCTACTATGTCCATGGCACTGAGCCGAAGAGCTGAAAGCTCGTGCTTCTGTATCGGAAAAAAAATACCTTCTTTGAAATGTCTCCAACTTGTGCATAATGTTGTGGGACATTTTCAAGCATTCACTACTGTATAATAACACTTCCAGGAAACTACTTCTATATATTTTAAGTTATATTCTACAATTTAATATTTTATTTTTTTCAGATTCTGTTGAATATGGCAAAAGAAAAGTTTAACAAGATTTTAAAAAAAATTTGTTACAATGTCATCCTTTTCCTAAACACCATATGAAATTATTAACTTCCTCAATGATTTCATTTTGTAAAATATTTGAGTTCTCTGATTTTTGTTTTTCCTCATTAGTTTTTCTGATTATCTTTTAATAAAAGAGAAGGAAAAACCAATGTAGGAAATATATGACATTTTTTTTCCATCTTTACAGACGGTCAATTGGCAAGTATTTCACTGTGACAACTTCTGAGTTTTTGCTTGTCTCTCTTGTCTTTCTCTCTTCAAAAGACTCGACTCCTTTGCGTAATGTTGTTTTCCATATATCTCGATCATCAGCAAGTTTTTCCCATTTGCTGGGACCGATAGAAAAGTTATTCATTGAGGCCTTGCAGACATCTTTATATTTGAGCAGTGGTCTGCCTTGGTGTCTCTTTCCCTCCGAACGTTCACAGAAAACATTTGTTTTGAAAAAATTGTATTTTATAAGATAAAACCTATGTTTTAGACTTTTAGCATGGTTTTAATTCTTTCCACGCCCATTTATTTCCTCGATTTTTAAGCAGTTAATTCAAGGAAAGTAAAAAAAAAAAATTTAATTACTATTCCAACTACTCATCAATAAATAAACATATATATAGTATTATATACTAAATTGAAGAAAACTGGACAACCCAATAGAATAACAAGGTTAAAAAGTACTATAAGTAAAATAGTAGAAGTAAAACTAGAAAGACTTCTTAAAAGGAAGCAACTCTATGGCGCAGTGTGCGGCTTAAAGCGTGCAACGGACTTCCGCCGTGGCGCAGTGTGCGGCTTAAAGTGTGGAAAGAGTTAACTGTAAATGTATAGAAAAAACTATAGACACAATTTTAAACAATGTTAGTTTTTCTTGCAATATGTAGTAAAAGAAATTCTATGCACTTGAAATTAGTACAAATAAATCTAGCAAAACTAGAGTTACTGCAGAATGAGGTGACTCAAACTAGTCATTCAACAATGAAGAAGTACTTAACAGAGACTGGTATGTGTTGCTAAAGTGTACTTGGTGGTGATGGTTGGAGGAAGGTTTTCAAGAAAAGTTTACTCACGTCACTAAACTGTGTATCACATATTATATTATATTGGTTAAGATGTTTTTGTAGTAGTCTATATGTAGTGTACTGTGAAAGAATTGAAATTTTCCACTCCTGTTGTATCCTTTGCTTGATAAAGGCCTTTTGTTCAAAACATTGCTGTGTATTGTTATTGTTTTGTATTTTGTAAAACTACAGTACTTTGTTTTTACATGTTTCACGATTGCTTCATAGTTTTACTGCAGTTTTCTCCTATATCGATATCACATGTTATACAAGTTTAGTCTGCATTAAAAATTAAGCTGTATGTGTATAAAGCATGAACATACATGAAAGTCTGTTTTATAATGTATTTTTCTACAGGTTTCCAAAGATGTTTTTGTCACGTTTGGAAAGGCTCTTGGCATCACTAGCATGCTTGTGGCTATGTTTTTCTATTCAGCTAATAAAGGTTTGTCTCAGGCTAGCCTATTAATTTGCATTTTAGTAAATTTCTTTCAGTCTGAGGAAGAACAGAGCAAGGTTGTTGAATAATTACTTTGCAGCATTTTCTAGTGACTGTAAGGTCAAATACTGGACTGAGAGTCTTTGTCCAAATTTTCACATCTCAAAAATGGAACATGCTTTTCAACATGCAATTTCATCTTAAAGTAAAACCTCTTTTCTTGTTCTGTGTCTTTCTATGACTGGCTAGGCAACATTTTCCATATGGAAGAAGGCTAATTTACCAGGATTCTCCTTTATGGAAAATTAGTCTCAAGAAAGAGACTGACTGGAAGAGTTTAAATATGATATAAGAACATCTGTGGGCGCCTCCTTCCCTCCGCTAGTCTATGGGACGCCCTTGGGCAAGGTGGAGTGAAAACTGGAGTATCCGTTTAAGTTGAAGTAATTTGGACATATAATAAGACACAAAGGGTTGAAGAAGCCCATTAGGGAAGGAGCATCATTGCAAAAAGAAGATGAAGAAGGCCGTAGAGAAGATGAATTCAAGATGTAACTGATGATTTGAGTATGACGACTGCAGAGAGTGGACATCTGGCCTATGAGAGATAAAAATTCTGAAGGACTGGTAGGATGGCTATGTTCTGCTCAAGACAAGCTATTTGATGATGATGTGTGATGTTATGGTGCTAAATGGAATGTACTTCAGCAATGATGTCCTAAGAAGTAATGTCAATGTTGGACTTCTTGCTTGATTGATTGATTGATTGATAGTACCATCATCATTGCATTTTGGTTAATAACCTTGAATGATCTCTTGTATTACACAGGAAGATCTCATCACAGTGCATGAATTGGGTCTGACAACTGTTCCTAATGTCATTTTTAAGATTGCAAACATGTGTCCAAATTTTGTTTTTAAATTTGTTATTAACTCTGTCCAGTCAATGGCTTTCCAACCTTCTTGTATAGATCAGCTGCCAAGGGTTCTCTTACATTCTCAACTTCAACAAAGAACTTACATCTTATCAACCATCTCTGATAGGACTAAAAACTCAGTATCACCTATAGTAAGATCAGATATCACTTGAAAATAGACCAATTACCTCATTTGGAAAAGAAATTAACCAGTAGTTTTGAAGGGAGAAACGAGCACTGTACTCCCAGGTGACTCTCCAAAAGTTGAATCTTTTTTCACAAACATTTTCAACAAGTATTTTAAGCATATGCTTTTTCCAAACGAGCTTGTTGTACAGTGGCTGTTTTTTTATGGAACTATCATGCATACAATCAACATGATCTGACAATATCATCTGATCACTCTTCAGCAATGTGCATACAATTGGAACATTGGTCATCACAAGGATCAACCAAAAATCAGAAAACACAATTATGTTCCAAAATGATATCATAGTGAAAGTTCAGAACCTGTTTTTCTCATGACTGTCAGCTGCGTCTACTAAGTCATGTGTTGTATTGCTTCTGACTGATGGCTTTAAACCTTATATTATAATATGATTTTTATTAGTGTTATGTATCCTTTATCTGTCCAAAATATTAAATCTGCCTATTATTCCTGTTTTTTCTCTGTCAACATTCTGCTAGTCCACGCTGATTCTAAACATGAAAACTTTCTGGTATTTGGATAATATTGTCTTTCATGGTAGTTAATACATTTCAATTATGCTAGACGATTCTTCTTCCCTTCCTCCCTTTCTGCAACAGAGAGTGATCCACTCTGATTTATAAAGGCAAGATTTTAACAAATTAACTACCAAGTGCTACAACCTGCACCCATTTGTCTGTCCTGCTGGGCCAAGTGTCCAGCCTGCACCATATGTATGTCCTGTTGAACCAAGTGCTGTAGCTTGCGCCCATTTGTCTGTCTTGCTGAGCCAAGTGCCGCAGCCTGTACCCATGTTTCTGTCCTGCTGGGCCAAGTGCCGCAGCCTGCACTCATATCTCTGTCCAGCTGGACCAGATGTCACAGACTGCACTATAATATTTGTCATTGTCAAATTAAATATACCTTACTGCATTTTGATCATTACCTGTATGATATAATTGTTCATTATTTATTTTTCGCATTCTACCAGCTTGGGATAAAATTGCATCCATTTATTTACAAAATGCCATGTTGTTTATCAGACTTTGTTATAAAACTAGAAAACTATAGCTCAAATTGCACACACACACACACACACACACACACACACACACACCTGTTGAGGGAAATCATGAAAAGAAAACGTCCACATCGTGATTTTCAATGCGATGGTCATTGTGTTAAGTGCAAATGTATCATTTGCTTTCAGACCTTATCTTATCTTGTTATTTGGACAGCCTACATTAAATTCCTAATTTATGAATTTTTTTATGTGGCCTGTTTGATTTGTGTCCAATAGCATTGATCCACATCCGTTGTTTATATACCATTATGCATTTGATGAGAAATCTGCAATGTATGATCTCCCAATTAATTATATTCTCACGATCAATTCCTTCTTTAATGATATAACGAAATGGGTACAATTTATTCAATAACATAGAAATATAATACTTGTGATGTCCTATTTTGTAGGTGTTATTATATGGACAAGTTTTTTTATGTTGGACTGGACGAAAGACGAACTGCTATTGAACATCAGCACTCGTATAACACCAGAGGGCAACCAGCGCATGAATTACTATCTGATTATGTACGGAGTTGTCAGCATTGCAGCTTTATGTGAGTAATAATCTTAAAATAAAATCTTAACAAAGATTACATTAGTATTATGTATTCTATTGCAACATATATTATTCACTAAGAGAAAAACATAGTGTAAAGAATGCAACATTTGTCAATAATCTTCTTCCACAAGTTTAGCTGTTTTTTTTTTAAAACAGACATCAAGAAGAAATAATTTGCTCAAAAAACAAACACCAAACAGTAAATATTTTATTACAATCTTTTTACATAACCTGTGGTGGTCTCTGTGATGAAGTGGTTAATTCATTTACCTTGCTTTCTCAAAGTTGTGGGTTTGAATCTGAACTTCACTATGTGGTTCAAGGCTGCATCTTTTCCAAAGATCACTAAGTTTATTGTCAGAATTATAGAGTTTATCCTTGTGCAATATTCTAAGCAGGTAGTGTGTCATTTTTGCAGAGAGGTACCAAGCCATATAGGAAACCTTGGTGCAATGAAGTCAGTCTTTGGCCCTTAAATGCCTTTTTTTAAAAGATAAAATACATAATTAGTATTGCTTCATAAATGTAAAGCAGGAAGAATGAATAACACCAAAGTTAAAAAATATTTTCACAAGTACATTAATGCTAACAACATTAACTCTTTTCACGCCCATTTATTTCCTCAATTTTTAAGCAGTTAATTCAAGGAAGTAAAAAAAAAAAAAAATTACGATCAACTACTTATCAATAAATAAACATATATATATTATTATATACTAAATGGAAGTAAACTGGACAGCCTAACAGAATAACAAGAGTAAAAAGTACTATAATAAAACAGAAGAAGTAAAACTAGAAAGACTTCTTATAAGGGAAGCAACTCTTGGGCAGTGTGCTGCTTAAAGCTGCAAACGGACTTCATATGCGAGTGATGCGGCTTAAAGCGTGAAAGATTAATGTGACAACATGTTGTTACTGATACAGCCCTGTCCAACATAGGATAGGGAGCGTAGAAGCACATGAAGCATCCCCTGTCTTTTGGCATTTCTTCTGCAATGTTGGTTAACTAGGGCTGACTGTTTCTTTAACTGGAGTTTTCAGTGGTGAAGTGGTTAAGTCATTTGCCTGTCATACTGAAGGTTGTGGGTTCATATCTGAACCGAGACATGTGAAATTTTTTCAGGAGATCCCTAGGATTGTTGCGGGAGCTACAGAGTTCATGTTTTGTTCAATGCTCTCGGCAGATGGCATGTCATCTCTGCTAACAGGGACAGAGCAATATGGGGAAACACGCTGCAATGAAGCAAATCCTTCGCCTTTAGACTCTTTTGGTACCTTTTTTTTTCAGACCGTAATGGTTCTCAGTTGGGTACCAGGAAAAACACTGGAAAGTAAAGGCGACCGGCGTGTTGTTGACAACATCACCCATCCTGTGCTGACAGTCAATGAAAAATACGGGCCTAACACTGGTTTACCCTATATACCAAGTGATATAAAAAAAAGGGTTCCTATACTTTACTATTTACATAACATAGTACTATGTATAGTTCATAAGTACTATGTATACATGTGTGAGTATATGCTTATATGAGATGTTTATTATTTCTTGATGTTATTTTTCAATATGAACAGTGTTTACGCTAATTATGTACAACGTTCTGTACTGGCTGACAATGGTCCATGCCACTAACACCTACACCAGCAGATGATAGACCGACTTTTCCATGCTCCAATGTCTTTTTTTGATGAGACTCCCACTGGTCGAATTATCAACAGGTAGGGTTATTATAATATCAGTCACCTTAAGTCCAATATCCAGACTCATTTTGGCACTGTCCAGTGTGGCGTCGGCGTTGCAACACGTGTGCTTATGTGATACAGACGCGTACTGTATCTTTTCCTTTAGGCACGTTTCTTATTGACGATGGGTTCACATGCGAGTCCCGTAATCTTATCTATGCCATTATCTGTAAGCGGTGTAACAAGGCTTATATCGGCGAGACAGGCAAGAGGCTCAGTGACCGATTCGCCCAACACTTACGCAACATACGCCAATGCTCTGTGACCCTGTAGCCACCCATTTCAATGATACTGGCCATTTAGGAGCTCAGAATGTCCAGGTCACAGCCATCCGATCATGTTCCTCGGATGATCGCAGTCGATTTGCTCTGGAGAATCGGTTGATTTCTTTGTATGGTACCTTCAGCGTAACATTCAGCTCTAGCTCTCAGCGTAATCTAGATTTCTTATGCTTCTTAGTACTTTCTCTTCCCATGCTTTGTAATCTATATGGGTATATGTTGCATGTATTCAAGTTATATATTTACTAGATGTTTCATTGTTTCTTTTCCGTTCTATTTCTAGTTTTTATGTGTGTTTTTGTGTTACATTTATTTCGTTATTCGTTTTATTCCAGATTTTTCTTAGATACGTTTGTATTTGGTCGTCCATTTGTGTTTCATTTTAATTTGTCACTCCTGTTTGTTCGTTTGCTTGATAAAGGCCTTGTTGGTCGAAACGTTGCTGTATTTTGTCATTGTTTTTGTAATTTGTAAAACTACAGTACTTTGTAATTACGTGTTTTGCCAATCAAATAGTTTTACTGCAGTTCCATATATATAATATCAGCTGTGATAAGTAAATACTATATTTCATTTCCTGCAAAGTAGAAGTGTATTTTCCACAAGACCGTGGAAAACATTATATATGTACTTTTGAATATAAGTGTTACAGAAGAGTCCTCCGTATATCATGGACAGAGAATAAATAGAACTATCCAGAACAAACTCAAAATCAAAGAAAACTGGCTAATGCTACAAATAAGACAGATAAAATTGAGATATTTTTGGCATATAAAAATATGCGAAGGGCTGGAGAAGATCATCATGGAAAGAGGCATACCAGCAAACAGGAGAAGAGAAAGGTCACAGAGAAGATGGATTCAGGATGTAACTGATGGTTTGAACATGATGGCTGCAGAGGGGCACATCTGGCCTATGAGAGAGAAAATTCCGATGGACTGTTGGGATGGAAAAGTTCTGCTCAGGACAAGCTATTTGATGATGAGGATGAACAGTGAAAGAAAATACATGAATGCAAATTAGAATTGTGTGAGAAATAATTTGTTAAAATATTTAAAGTTTATAGAGTACAAGGTACCACAAGGGGTATAACATTGTTGTGAGGCTTAAAGTTAAACATCATTAATTCTAGAAACAATTTAGAACTGATTTATAGTTAGTATGTTCCTTTCGTGCCAAAGGCGGCAGGTAGGGCAGAAGTTTTAGATCTCCATGTGATGCGGTTCGTTGCTAGTAGTTGGAGATCTTGTATGGTTTTACATTCCAATAGTTTACTTTCTTGTTGGATTGTTCTTCGAAGAGTGGTCTTAGGTCTTCCACATTTTCTTTTCCCAACTGGTGACCACATAAGGACTTGTCGATTTAGTCTCTGTTCGTCTGATCTAAGAACATGACCTAAATATTTCCACCTTCGTTCCTTATAATATTTGATACGGGTTGTTGGTGTGTTCTATCTCTCACTGTGTTGTTAGAAACGAAATCACTCCATTTTACTTTTAATAATTTTCGGAGACATTTATTCTCAAAGCTGTCCAGTTTCTTATCAATTTTCTTTATTGATTTCCAAATTTCACAACCATAGGTCAGTACAGGAATCACACATGACCTAAACAATTTAACTTAATATATAAGACTTCTTTTATTTTTAAAACTTTGTACTCGTTTGACCTCTATGAATTCAGACATAGTCATTATGCCTAATATGGTGTCTTTGAATGAATTTTGTGTGAAGGCATGCTTTCCTTATCACGAGTGTCTCTTGCCATTTAGGCAAGTCTTACTTTGACTTCAGAGAGGTACATGTAATTAAGATTCTCAAGTAAAGAATCAGGGCGTTCTGTAGTCCAACCGTCACCGCATGCTCACATAATTTTTAAACCATACTGGCCTTGAACATCAAATTTCCACTGAACATGGCTACTAGTGCAGCATTTTATCAATTTCACAACTGGCAAATATTTCCCTACGCTATTGGGTCAGTGTATAAAAATCCAACTCCATTAAAATGACTGTTACGGAAACTGTATTGTGACTAACCACCAATAACAGCTTACAATAATAAGAGATCAGGTACTAGAGCCAAGGGAAGACCAAGAAAAGATGGAAAGACAACATCAAGACCACACTAAATAAACACGAATATAACACAACAAGGGCGACTCATCTGGTCCTGGAATGCAAATTAAAGCTCCAACCCCTACGCTTAACGACAAGAGTGGACAACCAATGGCTACTAGTGCAGCATTTTATCAATTTCACAACTGGCAAATATTTCCCTACGCTATTGGGTCAGTGTATAAAAATCCAACTCCATTAAAATGACTGTTACGGAAACTGTATTGTGACTAACCACCAATAACAGCTTACAATAATAAGAGATCAGGTACTAGAGCCAAGGGAAGACCAAGAAAAAGATGGAAAGACAACATCAAGACCACACTAAATAAACACGAATATAACACAACAAGGGCGACTCATCTGGTCCTGGAATGCAAATTAAAGCTCCAACCCCTACGCTTAACGACAAGAGTGGACAACCAATGCCATCATCCACCTGGGGAAAGGCAATAGACAATAGACTGTATTGTGAAACTGGAAGAATTTTATCGCTTTGTTCCATTAGAATTGTTGAATTGAAAAACTAGTTTAACTCTTTCCACGCCCAATAATTTCCTCAATTTTTAAGCAGTTAATTCAAGGAAAGTAAAAAAAAAAATTACGATCCCAACTACTTATCAATAAATAAACATATATATATTATTATATACTAAATTGAAGTAAACTGGACAACCTAACATAATAACAAGGTTAAAAAGTACTATAAGTAAAACAGAAGAAGTAAAACTAGAAAGACTTCTTATAAGGAAAGCAACTCTATGGCGCAGTGTGCGGCTTAAAGCGTGCAACGGACTTCGCCATGGCGCAGTGTCGCTTAAAGCGTGGAAAGAGTTAATGTAGGTGATAACTTTCAGTCCGATGTTCCATTGGCAATGAAACAGTGAGATAGAGAAAGAGAGGGTGAGAGATGGGTACATAATAGCATCAAGTGTATATCATCATGCATTTTATATACAAAGATATGACTTGATCGGTGATCGTGGTTTTCAAGTTGGCGGCCATATGTTGTGTATAGTGACGGAGCTTGCAAAATTCGGGAATTCTATTCTAATTCTGTACATTGGATTAAAAATATTCCCACGGAGTGCTCATATTCGATAGTTAAAACAGGATTACTGTGTTTTTGTGGTGTTTTGTTTCCATTCTGGGCGGGATGCTGACGGATCGAGTTTGCACCGTCACATGCATCGTCACCGCAATGTTTTGACAACATTGATCCGCTGCCTTTGCGGGAAATTGTGTAGCAATCAAAGGCTAGGGAATGCTAACCCGAAACAAATGCTTGCAGAAAACGGATGCACCAGGCCATAAGGCGCATAACTTGGTGCAACGACCCTCACAATGAGGAATGGGATAATGGTCGCGATCTGCCTCGGAAATTTAGCCACGCAGTAAGAATGTCGGACCTACCATCATGAGGGTGGCCAAAGCTAACTGCGGGAGATCACACTGGAGCAAAAGCAAGGGAACAACAGAAAAATATTATAGATCAGGCCCCATCGGACACAATGCGACTCAATATAATTCACTGGAACGCTGAGGGAATATACAACAAAAAGCAGGCCCTAGCAGTTAGACTAGCCAGTGAGAAAATAGACGTTGCGTGTATCCAGGAAACATACCTCAACCCCCAACACGGATTTTCTGTCCGAGGATATCAGGCGTACAGACAAGACAGAGAAGGCCACAAGGGGGGAGTACTCATACTCATGCGCAACCATATCCCTATGAAACAAATAGAAGTCAGCACAAATGGGGAAGCAGAAATCATAGGAATTGACATATTTGTAGACAAACAACAAATTCGAATCTACAATATATATTGCCCAAACGACAGAGCCCTTATGCTGGAGGCCATGACATTGACCAATGCAAATTGTCTAGTAGTGGGAGACTTTAACAGTCACTCTGAAAGGTGGGGATACCAAGACACCAACGCAAGGGGAGGAGGTAGAAGAGTGGGAAATAGATAATAACCTACAACTCATGAACACACCTGATGACCCACCAACCTTCTACTCAAGAAGATGGAAAAATACATCCACCCCAGATCTCGCCTTTGCTACTGGTGACATAGCCCACAAACTGGATCGAACTGTCATGAACCAGCTAAGAGACAGTGACCACAAACCTGTCAAGCTCTCCTTGAACCTTAAATATTCCCAAGTCCAAAAACCAATACCCAGGTGGAACTACAAAAGAGCTGACTGGATACAGTTTGCGAGACTCAGCGACATCTACTGTGAGTCCATAAACACACACCAAAAAAAAAAGATAAAGAACATGACAGACTGGTTCAACACATCCATCTTAGGGACAGCAAGAGAATCAATTCCTGGAGGTGCAAGAAGAGACTACAAACCTTATTGGTCAGAAGAGGTCCAAATTTTTTAGGAAGAATTGAGTCTGGCCAGAGAAAGAGCAGAAATTGAACAGAGCATAGACAGCAACATAGCACTGAAGGTAGCCTCAGCTAAATATAAAAGAGCAGTTAAGCAAGCTGCAAGACAGAGCTGGAGAGACAAGACTGAGAGTCTCAACTTGGACAGAGATGGAAACAAGCTATGGAAACTATCGAAAGCCCTCAGTGACGAAAACACCAACCTTCCTCCAATCGACATAGAAATCAGTAAAAATTTCAACAGGTAAAAGAGCTGCCATCTTTATTTAAAATTATGCAAGAGTGAGCCAGGTCAGCATATCAACAGAAAGACTAAATATGGCAGTGGAAGAGAGGCAATCCCTGGAGGACTCACCCACAGCACCAGAAGAACTAATGGTGTCTAATTTCACTATAGATGAGCTCAAAGAAGTACTTCAGTGTCTTAACCTTAAGAAGTCACCAGGAAAGGATGGCATCACAAATGAGATGCTCATCAACTTAGCCCCAAAAGCAAAGAAAAAACTGCTAAAAATTATGAATACAAGCTGGAAAGTTGGGGAAATACCCAGTGAATGGAAAGAAGCAATCACAGTGTCTATTCTAAAACAAGGAAAAGACAGACTCGACCCAAGCAGTTACAGACCGATTAGCCTCCTTAGTTGTGTTGGTAAGGTAATGGAGAGACTTGTCAATAGAAGACTCATGTGGCACTTGGAGCAGAAACAACTGATACTACCACAGCAGAGTGGATTTCGTCAGCACAGATCAACAGAAGACCAAGTAACCTACATTTCCCAGGAAATTGAAGATGGTTTTCAAGAAAAAAACACATACTAACAGTATGGGTCAATATGGAGAAGGCTTTTGACAAGGTCTGGAGAGAGGGACTAAAAATCAAACTCCACAAACTTGAAATTAGAGGACGCATGTATGGCTGGATATGTCACTACCTAAAAAACAGAACAGCCAGAGCACAGGTCCAGGGAAAACTTAGCAGGAAAGCTATCATGGAACAAGGTGTTCCCTAAGGAGGGGTCCTGTCTCCCACACTGTTTCTTGTTTTTATGAATGACATTATGGAAGACATCCCTAACAGAGTGCATGGTTCAATCTATGCTGATGATCTGGCACTGTGGACACTAGAAGAATCGATAACATTAGCCACCATAAGGATGCAATCTGCTCTTCAAAAGCTAGAAAAATGGACCAGTACCTGGCTGCTCACCATAAATGAAAAGAAAACCACCTTCACAGTCTTCAGCCTCTCAAGAATAAACAAATGATAAAACTCAAAATAAATGACCACCTACTCCCAATGGAGGAATGTCCAACATATCTGGGAATCACCATGGACAGCAGAATGACTTGGAGAGCTCAGATAGACAAAGCTGGAAAAAGAGCAAAGCAGAGAATGAAGATTATGAACAAGTTAGCAGGCACCACCTGGGGTGCAGATTGTGGTATCCTGAAAAGGTTATACACAGGAAGAGTCCAACCAGTACTCGAGTATGGCATAGCAGCCTGGGCCACAACCTCCAAGACATAATTTGAAAAGCTAAGCAGAGTTCAAAACTAGGCCTCACGGATCATCACTGGATCCATGAAATCTACCCCCATAGAAGTACTGGAAACTGTGACAGGGCTCCAGCCAATGGAGGACAAACGGGACATAAAAAGGTTCTTCAAAAAGGAGAAAAATTCAAGAGACTGATGAACCATCCAATGCACCTCCGAATCAACAGATATGGTAGGGTCAGATTAAAAAGAAGTAACTTCGTGGCAAACTCCAAAGAACTTGCTCACAAAGATGCAATATTGGCACTGGCTCAACCAAGACACATTCAACCAGCCAGCACCTCCTCTCCCTGGACATGCAGTCTCCCAGAGCTCTCAGAAGAAATAAGAGCATTGGCAAGAAAGGAACACAGACAGACCTGGAGAGAAGGCTCATCACAGAAAAACACATAAACGAAAACTACCCAATGGACTCATGGA
The DNA here is from genome assembly GCA_020796225.1 of Arion vulgaris. Classification (NCBI taxonomy): domain Eukaryota; kingdom Metazoa; phylum Mollusca; class Gastropoda; order Stylommatophora; family Arionidae; genus Arion; species Arion vulgaris. The sequence goes on along the minus strand of CM036754.1, from coordinate 25,389,652 downwards.
CACATGCATACACGGATGGCTCTGCTACAGATGCCACCCACAATGGAGGAGGGGAGTTGTCCTCAGACTAAAAAATGGAGTAGAACTAACCTTAGCTTTGGCCACCGGCAAGTTCTCAACCAATTTCAGGGCTGAGATAGAGGCCCTCAGAGCAGCTGTAAAAATGGCACTACAAAATATGAACCAAATACATGGAAAAATAGTGCTCTTGACTGACGCATTGTCTGCTATCTCAGCACTGAAATCTGAAAGAAACACAGAACTAAGTGATCTCAGGTCAACCTTAGCCCAGTTATCCCATGAATCTGAGAGGGTAGTAATCCAGTGGATACCCTCACACTGCAAGATCAAGGGAATGAAGATGCTGACAGACTGGCTAAAGAGGGAGCTGGAATGCCCCAAGATGACAACCTGGTTAGTTATGAAGAAGCAAAAACCATCGTCAAAGGGCACTACAAAGCAAAATGGGATAAAGAACACCCAAAACACAACAAGAATGATGGATATTACCAACTGTCCAGAAGGGACCAGACAGCTATACTTCGCCTCCGGACGGGTCACAACAGAATGAGACACCACCTATACACTAAATTCAAGATAGCCACCAACGACCTGTGGCTTGGCAAGTATGACAAGAGAACATATCCTACAGAACTGACCCCAGTATGCAGACCTGAGAAGAAAGAGGTGGCCCACTTACACCAGCATCCAAGACAAACTGTATGGCGTGGCTGATAATCTGAGGCAGACAGCGGCCTTTATTAGAGAATCCGAAATCCCAATCTAGTGAGAACGCATAAGAAGAAGATATACAAAGATATTAAGTGTATCTAGCGGCAATTTTAAAAACCTCAGAGGAGTGTAAACAATAACAGAGTATGACAATTCATGATCAAAAGGAAAAAGATAATTAAATCAATCAGAATGCTATCAACACTAATACAGGATGATTATTAAGATATGATCAGATTAGCACAAGATGTTATTGTGCACCTCAGAACAGAACATCAACTTTGCAGCCAAATGTATACTAATTTCTCTTTCTTCTTTTCTCTACTCCTATTTTCCCTCACAGTATCAGGATAAGAAGAGATTCCTAGAACTGACTTTTGTCTCCGATGTGTAATGATTTTAACCGCCTCTGTTAAACAATGACGTCCACATTTTGTGTGGACGCATTTTTACTTTGTATCCACTGTATCGGGGTAACATTGTTCTTTGTAATCTGCTTATGTGGTTGAACAACTTAATTGTTTTTTAAATGAAGTTCAGTACTGATGTTGTACCCATTTTTTCCTGATGTCTTCATTTCTAAACCGGTCTCTTCTTGATACTCCCAGCATTCTGCGTAGACACTTCATACTAATTTCAAGATTGTTAAGTCATCCATGTGTACAAGTGGGCAGGCAATCCACACTGTAAAGCACATACTTTAAAAATGTCCCAAATATGATATACTGAGAAAAACTCACTGCCCTAGTGCAATCAACACTGAAAAGAAAAACTGCATGGACCTCTTTGAGCTACAAAGACAACAAAGTTACATACAAGAGACAACAATGAGTATATAAACAATATTTCAAGAAAGAAAGAAAGAAAAAAGGGAAGGAAGGAAGAAAGAGAGGTAGCGAGAAAGAATAAAGAAAGGATGGAAGGAAGTAAAAGATGGTTGGAAAGAAGAAAAATGGGAAGGAAGGACCATTCATGAGGGACACATGAGAATTGTCACAGCTACACACAAAACAAAATTTGTCTCTTCCAGTTCAAAATGCAACAAATTGTTTAGGCATAAATAAAAAGGTAATCTTAGCTGTAGAAAGCAAAGACCATAATTAATATATTAGAACCAATGTGTCTTTGTTGTGTTCCTCAGAGTCTCCAAAGATGTGGATATAGTAGACAGCACCATCCCAGTCTGCACAAATGATGGCCTTGCAATGTTATCATTTCTTGTTATAATCTTAATAACTGTTCTGATTCAAACACCAGTTGTGGCTCCTATTCTAATACCCATTAGTATTTTGTTCTATATTATACAGGTAAATAAAAACAGGTATCAGAAAGGTGAGAATGTAGTTTTATTAATCTTGACAGACAATAGTAAGACCAAGATTTTAATTTTTCTTCTTCTTCCCATTTCAATTAGCAACAGAGCACAGGTCTCCAACAAACTTCTTCCAGCCCTTCCTCTCTCTTGTCATCACTTCCAATTCTCTCCACATCTTGCCTATCCTTTTAATATCAGTCTCTAGGCATTCCTGTACTCCTCTTTCACTGTAGGTTCCAAAACAATACCTGCAATGCTGTTCTGTATATTTTCTCAGCATGATGCAAGTCTTCAAATGCGGCCCTTAAATAACCTTCAACTGTGATTTTTTTAAAACTGTACAAAATGTATGAATACTATTTTTATTTTGAAAATATAAACTACTTTAAAATAATGATATAAACCATAGGTTCCCACTTTTTTAATGAGCCCCCACTTTTCAGTGAATAATTCTATAGCGGCCCCATTCGGTAAAATAATATTATACACTATATATTGAAAAACACTGACACATTTTTTAGTTATTTTATTAGAAGAAAATATCAATATTGATGTATTGCTCACAGTATAACAGAAAAAATATACTTAATTAAAAAATGAATCTAATATTATAGGTGAGAGAGCTGAGCTTGATGTGATGAAACTAATTTTTCGATGTTTGGTGTCATTTTTGTCTTAAATAATCTTAAATCGCCGTGTTCTTCTATTGATAATCTGTTTCTGTTCGCTGTCAATAGACTGGTGGTCTCTGTGGCGTAGATTTTAGGTGCTCGTCTCTCCTGCCAAATGTATCAGGTTCGTTCCCTCGTGGAGCCATCTATATATTTTTCCAGAGAACCCTGATCTCAGTGTAGGTGAGATCTAGTCCCTATTCCTATCGGAGGCGGATGAGAAAACGTAGGTCCTGTGTTCAATTTAAGCCCATAAGAGAACCCTTGGCAGTTCAAAATCAAGAACAGTAGGCTATAAAGCCGCTGTCCTGGCAAATTTCATTAGGAAAAGATTTAAAATAAAATTTCTACAAAAATATCTTCACAATCTTCAAAATTACACAGGGACCCTTGCATGTGTTACAGAGTTCGTACACTGTAGCTGAGATCTTCCTGTGTAAGAAAGAGATTGGAGCACACAAGGTTACTCACCAAAGTGCAATGATGATGGTCCAATCAATCAATCAATACTAGTGACCATGCTAAATTCTCTTTTGGCTAATTATGATGATAAAAATCATAATGACGGCGATGAGGTGTCTTAGAAGAACTGCATGTGTGACAATAAAAGACAAAATTAGAAGTGAAGAAATCAGAAGAAGACTGGATGTGAAACCAGTCATGCAATTCATAAAAGAACAACAGATTAAATGGTTTGGACAACTGACCAGAATGCCCTGGTATCGCCTACCACAGGAGCCACACAGAAAAAGTATAACAAGTACAGTGCAAGAGGAAGATTGAGCGACAGCATCAAGTACAGCAGTACGAAAATGAATAACAGCTTACAAAGGGCCTTAAAACAAGCACACACAAGATAACTACATCCCTCCCCAACATTTCTATAAAGAAGTAAATTGTATAAGAGAAGAAGAAGAGAGTTACACATTTTCTAGCCAGAGGGGAATATCTATTTATTTGTATTTGGCTGTTTTCAGAAATATCAAACACGTACAGCCAGGCAACTTAAGCGAAATGAGTCTATAACCAGATCACCAATCTTCACCCACTTAAGTGAATCTTGTATAGGAGCGGCAGTCATCAGGGCATTTCGAGCAACAGAGAGATTTGTGGAAGAGTTTGAAGAAAAGTTGGACACAAACCAAAAATATTTTCTTACCAATAATATTACGTACAGGTATTTAAATTTATTCATGGATCTTTTTGTACATTTAAAATATATGTTCATAAACAATGAGATCATGATTGGGACTCGTGAACAGATAGGTTAACTCAGGAATCAGTTCAGATTATGTGTCATTTCTGCATGATAGATTGATTGAAATGAATCTCCAAAGATGTATATCCCTAACCTTACTAGTGTACTTTGATTTATTTGTCTGTTTTTGTCATTCAGGAATAGATTACTAAAAATAAAGAGAGATCATGAAATAAGAAATGAAAGTTTAAGTGTATTAGATCTTCTCTTATTCGTCAATGATTCAGCGGCACTTGAGCTCTTGCCTTTCAGCTGAATGTTATTTAGTAGTACTGCATGCATTTATAAGTTATTTTTTTCTGTATAATGTATTCCATTTATCTGGCCTTGGAGGAAGGAGGATCTTCCTGACATCTTCAAGTGCTTGGCCCCTTAAAGGGTGTATGTGGTGGTAAATTTGCTATTACTCTCAGCAGTTGTTGCCTTGTTTCTGGAAGATGGTATCTGTGTTTCATTTCACTGACATGGTGGAGGATTGACTTTTGTTTAATCCTACATCTCTGTTTTTAATTCTCAACAAGTAGTTTATTCAAAGGATCTTGATTCATTCTTTTGCTTCTTTCATAAGCTTCAACAGCAGCTTTATCCTTACGCAACTCAAAAGGTTCCACATTTGTGTGTATTTCATTTGCAGCAGTTGGTGTTGACCTCATTGCTATACTAATTAGACATAAGGCATTGTTTTGTACTCTGTCTAGAGAATCAAGATTTATCTTGTAATAAGTTGTTAAAGTGCAATGGTGTATTCTATTGCAGAGTGGATGTAACCAAGAAATAAGCCACCCAGAGCATCTTTGTCTGATTATCAAGTTGTGCCTCCAATAGCTGTAATCAATAGCTTCTTTGATAGCTGTCATCTTCTTAATGCTTTTTTTTTACATTTTAAACATTCTTCTTCAGATTGAGCTGGCGATCAAGTGTTACTCCAAGATATGGGGCATGTTGTTCTCTTAGTATTTGGTGTTTGTCTAAATTCAAGGTGATATTCTGTTTGGCAACTTTGTGGCTAATAGTGAGGATAGTATACACAGTTTTAGCACAGTTTATCTTTAATTTCCATGTCTGGCAGTTGTTGTGGGGTCTTCTTAGGTCTCAATTAAGTTTATGTGCTTCACTTTCTAAATCTTCATGGTTTTGCCAAACAATCAGGTCATCGGTGTATAGTGCTTTTTCAGCCTTAATCTAACTTGCAGGTCTTTGATGTAATTTCAAAAGAGGATGCAACTTAAGGATGAGCCCTGTCTATTAGATCTCATATATTTTATTTTTGTTTTTATAATTGTATGGTCCCAAAAAAGTGGGAATAGAAGTGTGTTACCTCCACAAGCCATTTTTCCAGAAGAGGCTTATCAGCATCTTGAAGCTGCATCATGACTTGGAGACCTTGGTCTTGAAGATAAATGCAACCCATATCCTAAGCAACTGTTGTGGTAATCAGAAATTGGTTGTACTTTGATTTAAATGCTGCAAATATTGTTCCTTCCTGTAAACTAGCAGTACAACATACTTAATGGCCCATATCCTAAGCAACTGTTGTGGTAATCAGAAATTGGTTGTACTTTGATTTAAATGCTGCAAATATTATTCCTTCCTGTAAACTAGCAGTACAACATACTTAATGGCCCAAATCAGAAAGAAAACTGTTTCAGTTATTATTTCAGAGAAGGCACAGAAGTTTTTAAAAAACTGAAATTTTTATCAGAGAGAGAGAAAAAAATTATAGAGTCTAGCTTCAAAGCATGAAAGAGTGTCAACATCAACCTAATAGTCAGTCAGGGTTGGATGTTTGTAGAGATCCGTCATGAACTGGCAGGGCACATAATGATGATGATATAGTAATTGAAACTTAAGAAGGACAAAACAAGGTGCAATACCACTAAGCAAAATAAAAACATCATTTTCATAACCTATGCTGTATTTGTGAATACAGTATTAGGTCCATATTTTTCATAACAAAACTGCACATGCTGGATAATGTGGTAAGGATTACACTAGCAACTTTAATTTCCATTGCTCCTCTGGAACTACAGACATATATTTTGTAGTTCTTCGTCTTCTTTTGTTGTCACTAGTCACCTTAATTTACATTGTTCCTCTGGTACTACAGACAGACAGATAGTTTGTAGTTCTTCTTCTTTTTTTGTTGTCGCACTGTTACCTGGTTTTTGTCCAGTGTCATGGTTTTCTGTTTTTAAGTCTTGCATTTCTCTAGTGGTTTGGATAATAGTTATTTTTGCTTTTTGACAGGATTCCGCTATGCAATCGAATTCTCTTTTTTTGTGTGGTCTTCCTCTCACCTTCTATCCTGATGTTCTGTTGTAGAAGACTATGTATATAGTGCGCGGCGTCACATTTACATTGATATATCGCTCTTTTAGTAAAATCCAAGACATTCTTCGCGCATTGAATGCTGGGTAATAAAAAAGTTCATAATAGCATCCATTTTGAATGTATTGTGAATCGGTGAAACTGTGTAAAAGAAATCAGGTTAGTATACTTGTATGTCACGTTTTTTTTCAGAAAATCTGAAATTTTTTATAAACTTTAAAGTATTCCACATTGTCTGAATATTTTATAAACCTTTCATAAGGGAAAGCTACATATAACGAGACATTTACGAAGGGTCACCGCAATTATTTTGTACACCGCTACCTTTTGCGCAGGTACATCTACTAAACAGCAAATTTTCATACAATCATTACGAATAATGTCATTGAATCATACATTTTCAAAATGGTGAATGATTCCTCTCTCTTGTGTGTAATTTTTATTGTCGATAAGTATCTTGAAGCTACAAACTTTTGATCGCTAGAGCGACGACCCTGTTTTGTTTCGATGTCACTTTCACCGACTACTATGTCATGTTCTCTCTGACTCTTCAAAAAATAGTTTTGTTATTTACAGAGTGATAAACGGTAATTCTAAGCATAATTTCCAAACTGTTATGCTGTATTTCTGCTGGGTGGTTGATATTTGTATCGAATATCAAGTTTAGTATTATAAATTCATAGCTCAATGTGACTATATAGAATCATCCCATTGACGACAGAAGACATTATCTGAATATTATCAACGACCGACTATATTATGTTTTGGAGATCTAATTAGGAACTGTAACATTATGCTATTGTAAATTATGAGTAAAAAATAAATAATAGAACATATTATTAGGATTGAAATAAATTGCTCTTAACTAAATGCTGTTTATGCAGTCAAGTTGTGTGACTTCAATTACATCCCATATCAACAGAAAAATTATATATATATTATATAGTAACAGCAAATAATTTTTATTACTGCTTGCATGCTCAATTTTAAATATTGATGACAAAATTGCTCCTCCACTGCTTCCACATTCTGTTAGGTATTGTTCATAAACACCAGACATTACTAGAAAAAGCAGCTGACAGTATAGACAGAGATATCATGGAAAACATAGAAAAGGAACACACTAGTTCAAGCACCATACAATATTTAAAACAATATGGTAATAATTAGCATCAGGCAGATATATTCAAATTAGTAATAAACAAATTACATGCAGATTTATTAGTTTGTGAAAGCGAGGAGGAGAAAATAAAATGCAATACTAAGATTTAAAAAGCACAAGCAAGCCTATCAGAACTTTAGTTTGTAGCACTGTGTGGTAGGTCTGGTCCAGTATGTTCACATTTAGATAAAGTATTAGACAAACACAAAATCATACAACAGGCATATCATAGTAGAGCTTTTGTTGGTAACCACTGTCATAAATACTTAACATGTAAAGTCTATAAAGATCTCACAGAAGATGTCATAACACATACACAATTGTACACACAGAATCAGGATATAATAAATATTGCATTGATCACAAAATATATTTTTAATTCATTAAATACAGCATTTGAAAAAGTTCACAATTACATCTCACACAGTAGACCAATCCATGCTGACACAGTTCCAGAAATACAATTAGCAATACAAGATTACATGACAATATACAGACTGCATTTTCCAGATAAAATAATTTCAAAACAACACATACTAGAACATCACTGTGCAAATTGGATCAGACTTAATGGTTTTGGATTGGGCTTTTAATGAGAACAAGGAGGAGAAGTTGTACATTCAATGGTAGCTGATGTAGAGAAAAGAGCTTGGGGTATTAGAAATAAAACTACAGAAATAAAATAATACACAAGTTCACTGTGAGAAACATAGAGTTTAAATAACAGCAGACCTCTGGGCTGTGCAATTTTATTTTTCCCTGCTGTATTGTGTGTTATCTAGCTGTCTTTATAACAATTTAGAACAGTATATATATATATATATATATATATATATATATATATATATATATATATATATATATATATATATAAATATATATATATGTATATATTTATATATATATATATATATATATATATATATATATATATATATATATATATATATATATATATATATATATCTGTGTGTGTGTACTTGTGAGATGTCCTAGGTAAGCATTCTACATGTCAGTAAGTATGTATGAGCAAGTGTGTATGAGAAAGTGTCTATGAGTAAATTATGAATTAAAATTGTAGGCTACTTAATCATGACTAATGGAGGCTAGTAAAATTGTATAATTATATTACAAATGTGTATTGTCAACTTGTGGAGATGTATTTTTGTTTGAACTACCATTAGCAGTATATTTAGAAGGGAAAGTATTATTATGAAAGTATAAATTAATTATGTTAAACATTACATAGTTCATGAAGAAGTAAACTAGATCCTTATGTATTTATGGAAATAGATGTGTAAATTTATGTTATTGTGATTTAAATATATATAACATTTTGGTATGTTGAGATATGTTAAATATATATGCAATTTAATAGTAATTTTATAAATATCTCTTTGTCTTTGACAGTTTTAAGCTATTATAAATGACCAGACATAGTGAACTACACCATGAACTACAATTATTTTACACAATCAGATTAAAGAAAATATTTTTTAGTATCGTTAATTTGTTACCTTGTCAAAGAACTAAACGTTGTATATTTTTGTAGCGTGATATTTCTACTGCAATGAAGATTAACAACATACCCCATCAGTGTAATTTGCACATCGTCGGTTAGTTAGAATGTGACTAGTTAATACAGATATAACTTCATAATTATATTATGTAACACAGTGATACTGTACAAAATCCTAGATCTACATTTGAAAATTGATTATATTTTAACGCAATAGTGTATAGTGTGTTTTTACATTAATAACAGCCGGAATTTAAAGCGATATATAAACCGACCAAAAAGTCACCATTTCGTTACCTTGCCTAGGAATGTAAACAAAGGGTATCTAAGTGCAACAAAGGGGCATTACTAAGTGATCGCTACTGATACTTCGTGAGTGAAGTTTTGTGGCATTCTTATTAATTGCAGAACAACTTCATTCTTTGTTTATCAATGTAATTCAAGCATGGTTCTGTACCAATTTTCTTTCTTATGCTGATTTTGATAGCACTGTTATTTTCTGGTGTTGTTGGTAACTTTTTGTAGGCATCACATTTCACTTGTATAAATTTTTTGGCCACTGCGCTTTGCTCATTGTCCATGTTTGGTTCAGGTAACACAGAGCACACATGAAAATGCTTTTGATCATCTGTTGTTCAGCTTTTAGTAAGATGTTTCAGTGCTTAACAATGGGGCTAGCTGATAATTTGTGGTTAACATGCCCAAATGTTAAGACTGTCAAGCTTTGTTATTTCCAAGAGCTGGGTTTTATTCTCAATAATTGGTCACAAAAACTAATTTGAGCTAAATAACTGAGGTATGTGATATGCAAGATTTGTGTATATGTCACTATGCACATCTCACTTTATTGTTTTCCAGCTGGCTCCAATTAATAGTGGATAGTTTGGCTGGCATTCTCATCTTCATTTCATCAGTTATACTAATTGCTATAGGAGGTGGAAGCAGTGATATAGGCTTATCAGTCTCTAACACTCTACAGGTGAGATTACTACGTATTTTGATCACATAACTAGAACTGAAATTTTTAACATGTAATAGATTTAACATTTCTATGTCTTCTTATTTCTTCTTCTTCAAACGCTCCATATAAACCACATGTTAACCACTCTGTGTAATTTGTGTGTGATCTGTGTCTAAGAGCGATTGTACATTGTACATCCAATTTCTGTGCTGCTTTTTATTTGCTAGGGTAGCATCCCTAGGGAATACATCAGTTGCCTCTTATGACATGCATTGTAGGTCATAGTAGTACTAATCTTTGCTTAAATAGCGGGTGACGCACAACACTGGCGATTTTTCTATTTCAAAATGTGACAGTAGTAAATATATTTCTTCTTCTTTGTTTGATATAGTATAATAACTTTTGAATCCACTCTTTGTTATGACTTTTAGTGATTTGAGCATAAGTATTTTGTTCTAATGTTTGCAGTAAAGTTGTAAAACCTTCCATCTTTCAGTCCAACAAGTCCAATTTCATCATGCAGTATTTATCAGGTTTGCTGCTTCAGTTGTTTTATCATGGTAAATTTGGTAGGAATTGATTAGCACTTTTTGAATATTTTAAATTGCCAGTGTGTTGCTGGGGCCTGCTAGGGAAGCAAAGAATAGTAACACTTCAAGCTATAAGGCATGTTATAAGGGGCGACTGAGGTTGGGGACATAAGGAAGTTACCCTAGTAAATAAAAAGCATTGCAGAAATGGGATGTGCTGGCCTAAATGTAGGCGCATAACTGGTACAATGTACATTCACTATTAGACTCATATCACATAAAAATTACAAAGGGTGGTTAACAAGTGGTCAATATAAAGCATTTGAAGAAGAAGGATATCTTTCATTTTGCTAGATCAACTGCTTTTTATCTTTTTTTTTATTCTAAACTTTGAAATTCTAAACTGATGGGTGTGAAGGATGGACATTTAATAAAGCAGTGGAAAACATATATGTGCTTTCAAATATAAGTGTTACAGAAGAGTCCTCTGTATATCTTGGATAGAGAAGAGAACAAATAGATCTATACAGAAAGAACTCAAAATCAAAGAAAGCTGGATGATTCTATAAATAAGAAAGAGAAAACTGAGACATTTTGGACATATAAAAAGACATGAAGGGCTGGAGAAGACCATCATGGAAGGAGGCACACTGGCAAAGAGAAGAAGAGGAAGACCACGGAGAAGATGGATTCAGGATGTAACTCATGGTTTATATATATATATAGATAGAATAGTTAAAAAGGCACAGTGCGAAAAAGACCTTATTGACACAGACAACGATCACGACGACCAATTAAGCAACCAAATCAACGAATTGCTTTTTGCGGACGACCTAAGTTTAATCTATGAAGATGAAGATCAGCTACAACATCACATGAATTCACTGCTAATAGCATGTAGAAAGTACAATAGGAAAATAAACAAACAAAAGACCGTGACCATGAAAATCAGCAGAACATTCAAGCCAAGCAAACATACAAATGATAACACCAGAGTAAAGCAAGTTTCTGAATTCAAATATTTAGGCAGCATTTTAACAGAGGACGGAAAACTCGATAGAGAAATAGAGACAAGATGTCAAAAGAAAATGCAGTGACCTACCAGCTGGCACCATTACTACAACACCCAAAGATCAAGATGGAAGTAAAAAGACAGATGATAAACAGTATTTTCCTACCAACACTTTGTTACCAGTGCCAAACATGGTCTCTTACAGCAACATATCACAAAAAGCTCACCACATGTGAAATGAAATGCTTGATGAAGGCAGTGGGGGTCACCAGGAAAGACAGACTACGAAATGAGGACATCAGAAGCAGAGTGGGCATAACTGCATGCATCGATTACATCGAAAAACAACAAATCCAGTGGTTTGGACATTTAATGAGAATGAAATACAACCAACCATCAATAACAGCATACAATAAAAAGAGATCGGTTACTAGAGCTAAGGAAGGCCAAGAAAAGATGGACAGACAATATCAAGACCACACTACATAAACACGGATACAACACAACAAGGGCGACTCATCTAGCCCTAGAATGCAAATTAAAGCTCCCATCCCTACGCTTAATGGCAAGAGTGGATAGCCAACTACATCTTCCACCTGGGAATAGACAATAGACTCATGGTCTGAACATGACAACTGCAGAGGCACTACATCTGGCCTATGAGAGAGAGAGAAGTTCCACAGGACTGTTGGGGTTGCAAAGTTCTGCTCAGGACAAGCTATTTGATGACAAAACTGTGAAAAGTTCATTTACATTTTGAACTTGAACAAAAGATCTCCATTTTATTGTCTTTTTCTGATAGAATCAGATCCCATTTTCAATCAATACCGTTTTAAATGTAGCAAAACTAAGCAAAGTACCTTTCTAACGAGTCAAATGATAAAATGTTAGATAGGTGTGGTTTTACTTCCCTGTAATATGTTGCTCATCCATCCCAAGTGGGGTGCAAAGGGTTCAAGAATGAGAGGACGACCAAAGGAGATCCTGAAACGAACTTTGCTGAGAGAGGCAAGAAACATCGGTTTCAGTTCCATGGAGGAGGTTGAGCGAGTTGCCCAGGATAGAGTGGTATGGAGAAATTGCTTGCAGGCCCTATGTAACGTATAATGGTACGAGAGCACTTATTATTATTATAATATGTTGCTCCCCATATTTGCTCCATTCCTGTGTCAGCAAACACCATTCAAAATCTCAACATTTTCTCATGCCTTATAAAGTAAACAGAAGTTCTGACACAAACTGTCAGCTTGCACACACATTAAATACATAAGACAGCTGCCAGTGTGCAAACCCCAACTGTCTACCATTTGAATTTGAAATTCACATAAAAGAAAACAGCAGATAAGACAAAATAACAGCTGTCTGCACAAGTATTACTGTATTAGACAGCCGCTACATTATCAGCAACTTGCTGCCCACCATTTTTGTAATATACAGTTCATAACACAGCCTTTTTGAATACAAACAAAATGCTTGTAAAATGACATTCACAGCTTACTGTGTTGCTCCAAGCACTCAATTCAGTAGCTGGGAAAAAAACTGAGTCCCACATGTCCAAACATTAACAAAATTGCACTAGAACCATGCTCAGAAGAGATTAATACCTCAAGGTCTTAACAACTTGCCCACACTTCTACCATGTTGACCACATGAAAATGTAATAGATACATCTCAACAATGAGGAACACAAGTACCAGGAAGGGCAGACAAAACAAGTGTAGATAAAATCAATCTGATAAAGTTAACATTAAAACAAAACAACTGAAGGCGTCATTTAAGAAAGTAGAGGATGAAAATTAGTAGTACATGTTGGTATTTAAGACTAAATAAAAAAACAAATGGGAAATTCTTGGAAGATACACTTTATGTGTGCTATCCAAGTAGATTCGCACCAAAACAGAATACAAATCAAGGCTGTTGTATTTGTGGGCAACAGTAATCCGGGTCTTCTTTTTCATCTGCAACACTTAATTAAAATATTCACAAATTGTTAAAAAATAACAAAGAAGAAAATAATAGTACATGTATCATTGCAGTTGTCCCAAAATTTGATTGTAGTTTAGTTGTTAGATTGGCAAGAGATTAAAGTTCTGTTTTAGCATTTAGAAAGCTATCTTTTGCAATCTAGAGCTTATGGTTAGTAAATTCTAGATGTTCTCTTTCAGTTGACATTACTCCTAACATACATGGTTAAACAGATCAACGAGTTTGAGACTAGCATTGTGGCTGTAGAGAGGATCAAAGAGTACTGGCAAATAAAACAGGAGGTTAGTGTTTAATTCTCTATCAATTTATGTGAACTGGTTTATGCTTGTGTGTTAAAATATACTGATTGTTTATGCTTATGTACTTGTGTGTCTGGAAAAACAAACTGTTTGGGTTAACTCTCCATAGGCAATTATTTCCTTAGTTGTACATAAGGAAGGCAAAAAAAATTTATGTGAAGCATGGATAAATATCTTTAATAAGGCAGAGGAAAAACATATATGTGCTTTTGAATATAAGTGTTACAGAAGAGTCCTCCATATATCATGGGCAGAGAATAGAACAAATAGATCTATCCAGAAAGAACTCAAAATTAAAGAAAACTGGATGATGCTACAAATAAGAAAGAGAAAATTTAGATATTTTGGACATATAAAAAGACATGAAGGGCTGGAGAAGAGCATCATGGAAGGAGGTATACCGGCAAAGAGAAGAGGAGGAAGACCATGGAGAAGATGGATTCAGGATGTAACTTATGGTTTGAACATGACAGCGGCAGAGGCAGAACATCTGGTCTATGAGAGAGAGAAATTCTGGGGACTGTTGGGAGGCAAAGTTCTGCTCAGGACAAGCTATTTGATGATGATGTACATGTGGACAGACACCCCTGAATGTAGAGCAAATTTTTTCCAAATATCATATACTGAGACATACTCACTTGTCTAGTGAAAGAACATCGAAATAAAACTCCACAGACATGTGTGAGCTACAAAAAACATGGAAATGTATACAGGAGACAACATTGAATATTTAGTTAATAATTCAAGCAAACAACAGGAATGATGGAGAGATTTGAAACAATGTTCTCATCATTTTGTTGACATGTAATGAAGAGACATGTGTTGCAAAACATTACGTCAGCTGGAACAACCGCTGAGAAGAGAGACAGAAGACAACAGAGAGAGAGAGAGAGAGAAGAGTACTTAGCAGCCTAACAGCATGGCATAGATGAGTATCAATAACTGAGTGGATTTGTAAAAATGGGGAATGAAATTGTGGAGATACATGATCATTAACGCTAGCGGACACAAAAACTTGAATGAAAAAACTTGAATGATGAGGTAATGTCTATGTTATGTAGAACTGAATGTTCGTGTTTATGCACCTGTCTGTGTGTTTATAAAAATGTGTGGTTGTGTATTTAATCTCAGACGTGGTTTTCTGTTTCTTCTCAACATATCTTATAAAAGGCGACTAGAGTGGGGTCAAGAGCTGCCTGCGACCTCGCACTGTAAAAAATGCAAACAGCTACATAAACGGAGATACAAAAGAGGCAATGGGTTAGGCATGTCTTCAGGATGAAAAAAAGGCCACCAAGAAATGCAATGCAGTGGACACCACAGTGGCAGCAGAAAAAAGGGAGGCCAAGGGAACATTGAGGAGAATTTTTGAAGCAGAGCAAAGAGACAAGCAAAGGATTAGTTTTAAGATAGAAAGAAAGGCACAAATCAAATTAAGTGGACATTTTATGTCTCTACCTTATGTGCCCTTGGGTCGATTACATATTCTATGATTGCATTACTTTTCTAATGCAACTACACTGTATTAATAAATTATCTTATCAGGCAGCACTTACAATCCCTGAGAAACGACCTTCTCCTTCATGGCCATCTGAAGGAAGCGTCACTTTTACCAACTACCAAACCCGCTACAGAGAAGGTCTTGATCTAGTTCTCAAGGGAATTAACTGTCATATAAATGGTGGAGAGAAGGTATTATTTTTTTCTTCTAAATACTATATTTATTTCAATTTGATCAGTGTATAATCTGTTTCTTCTCCACATAATCTGTTGCCTAAAAGTGTCTTAGCTTATCTTTCCTTTATAGCTATTTTTCATTGCCCACATACCATACCACATCTACATTCTTAAATATGATATAAAATTGATTAATTAAAGATGATGGAGAGGAAGAGCAAAGACAGCATGGCAGATAAAAGTGGATGTGGAAATGGGTGCATGTCTCTGACTTCCTTTTTGTCAGAAATCCTTTGTCGCAATGTGGTCAATAAAAAGAAGGAATATTTCTGTATTGTTAGACATACATAGTCTACATCACTGCATTAAGGGATTGTGTTCTTGGATTGAACTCTAGTCATCTCCGCACACACCAGAGAGGTGCAGAAGCACACGTCTGAGGATATTGTTATCATCGCTTGCAATGGACTACTATTATTATTACATCACTGCACACATTAGAATACAGATATAAATGTTATGTCAGTTATCAGGGTGTTACTATTGCAATGTGTTTTGTTTTGAAACTACAGAAATTTGTTGGTTTGAAAATTTAAATGCCAACAATACTTGTGTTTATGCTGTACATTGTGCTTCACACTTCCTAGTTAGTTACTTCATAAAAACTCCAGCTGAACATTGCACTCTATTGATATTCTCTAAGATTCTAGCTAAGCGAACAAAACATAACAACCATCTTGGATTGTAACGTCATGCACCATCCACACCAAATAAAGAAGATACCTGACAATTGTAATTCAGAGGTTAAATAATATGAAGCACCTATAGAATACCACAGTTAAGATAACAAAAGTTAAAATTCTCAGGACAAGCATTTAGTCCTGTGACAGTATGTGGATAATGAATCACGAAATATTACACAAGCATTAAAGAAGAAAAATCAAATCTTCTGAAACAAAGTGCTACAGAAAATTTCATACTACATTTGAACAATAGCAAGAAAAAATATAGGAATCCTGCAAGATATGAACATTAAGAAGCATTGTCTCATAAACAATATCATGCCCCAGAATTTGAATTATTTTTGTCATCGGAACATTAAGGAAACCTTGGACACAGTGATGAAGTAGGCAGGAGAGTTGGTTAGAGATAGAGTCCTTCAGGCTGATATCATGACAGTGACATTTCACAAGGGACTGCATGACGAATCATGATGCCAAACCGTGGCATTCTCTTGATACATGATATAGTTACCAAACAAGTAAAGCTTGTTACCACTAATACTCTATGTACTTTCCGATATTCCTGGTAAAATCTGCAACCTATTTTCTTTTAAATCTTCACCAATAGATTGGTGTCATAGGTCGAACAGGAGCTGGTAAATCATCATTAACTTTGGGATTGTTCAGAATCATCGAAGCCGTTGGTGGCGATATAACAATTGATGGTATCAATATCTCAGACATTGGACTGCATGACCTGCGAGAAAAGTTGACTGTCCTTCCACAGGTATTTATGCAAGATTATCTACTGTTTGCAGTATTTTCTTACTCACAATTTCATTTTTTAAATGTGTTTAAAACATTTGTTGTTTGACAGGTGTAATTAGTCTGGCTACCTAATTATTTTTTCAATGAATGTATGTGTGAGTGTATTTTAGTTCAGAGACTCTCAATGGTGATACTGAATTTTTTGCACTACCACTGAGATCTTACTCTGCAAGAAATATATTGAAGAAAAACGGAATATTCACCAAAGTGCATTGATGATGGTCAATTAATATTTTATTTCAAATGAAATTCACAACTTTTGTTTGTATCCATGGTAGATGTTTTGTAAACTATATATTCAGAAAATGGTGGACAGCTAGTTTTTGGCAATCTAGTGACTGCCTTGTGCAGTAATGCCTTTACAGATTGATGTGTTTTGTCATGGCGGTTATTTCTTTCTACATGAATAGCATTTTCGAGTTGTGGACAGTGGTGTTGGCACACTGGCAGCTGTCAGATGTACCTGAAGAAAGGAATTGTGGGATGGGATATTGTGTTTTGAGCACAATCTAATCAAACAAGCAAAGGAAAAGACGCATTACTCCAGGATGCTATCCCATCATAAAAAGCATGCAGTATCATTTAGTTATTAGAAATCTCACAGAGGTTCTGTATTGGACTTTACATCATCAATGGAGCTGCAAAGAAGATATCCAACTGCACAACTATACAGTCCCTCTGGACTGAAAGAGTCTTACTTCTGATCAGTGCTGTTTTATATATAATATTGTATTTGTGACAATTTAAAATTTGCAATATGTTATAATGTGTATGATGTGCGTGATTAAAAGGTGCAGTGCTTGTAAGAAACAAATATGAAAATAATTTGGTCTAAAATCATTCTCTCTCTATAGCTTGTGACACCTTTGGTGCTTAATTAAGGCAGCTAAAAATGCACATCGTTCTTCTCTGTTCTTTGCCACCCAGTGTCTTCTGCCCTAGATGTGATTAATTTCTTTCATTTCCTGTTCTATTGTTCTTCTCCAGGTGGTTTTTCATCTTCCACTTGTATGTTTACACTCAAGAGTTCATACCACTGCAATTTTTGTGACAGAGTTCATCTCCATGCCTAACACACTTTCAATTCATATTTCAGATAATTGTGTTCATATTCTCTTGCTGACTTTGTGTAAGTAGTTCTTGGTTAGACATAATTCTTGACCAGAATGTGTTAGAAGTTTTGAACACAGGCAGAATAGCTGCATATAAAAATAAGCAAATTACTCTATGAGAATGACCAAAACGATTCATTCATCAAAGTACTGCCTTTGGTTCCAGTTTTGGAAAGAAAGTACATTATTTCATTTATGTTAATTGTTGCATGTGCCTTTATTATTCAATATGTTACATTGTGTTTTTCAGGATCCGTTCATATTTTCTGGAAGTATTAGAGCAAACATTGATCCATTTGAACAGTACAGCGATGAGCAATTGTGGTCTGCTCTTGAGAGATCACATCTTAAGACATTTATATCTGGACAACCTGATAGACTTGGTTTTGAATGTGGGAATGAAGGCAGCAATCTCAGGTTTGTTCATAGTAGAAGCATGTCTTTGGTTTTTATTTCTCAGGCACTGGAACAATTTTGAGAATTAAAAGTCAAGTCATGTCAGGCAATATCATCATTGTGGTAAAGAGAGAAGATATAATAATTTCTCATGGGTACAGTGAGCAGGTGTACTTTGGGATGGTTGAGTCAGCGGCAGAGGATAGAGACCACATGGGAATGCCCCATGTTCCATGCATGATGTTGGTCGCATAACATGTTGATGTTTCAGAACAGATGTGCTGTTCAAATTAAGAACAGTTGAATACATGTCCTTTATTAAGCTTGTTCTATTCTGATGTAAGTATTGTTCTATGATGACTGTAAATGTAAATTCACGCAGAGCTGCCGGAACAAACAAGCGTTGTAAGGTGACACAACATAGTCAGATCAGGTGTTTCTTCTCCTACTGTATACCAGTAGGCAGTACCATCTGCAATTGTGAAATCCACTGCCTGGTATGTCAGTGTGGTTATGCAGAAGGTTAAAGAAGTAAACCTTGACCACATTTCCAGAGGGAGGGGTCTGAATACAGTTGATAGTTAGATATATATTCCATCCCATCTTATAGCATTTTCTGCAAACTCTGCTTGATTCCAAAGTACAAACTTTGTCTTTCCTTTGGATGAAAACAGTAGGGTCGAAAGGAGGTTTGTGCAAAATGGGCTAGTCCCATTCCCCAGGCTAGGCATAAATGGAGGACACTTCATCCTAGATTTAGGCTCACTTATCTTTTGAAGAGAAACCTAGAGATGAGCTTTATGCCAAGAGAAGTAAGCGCAAACTCAGAAGTCATGACAGTAACACACACGCCAAATGGCCTTCTGTAAAGAGGCCAAACATACATTAAGACTGTTCAAAATATTTCTTTGCCTATTTCTGTGAAATAGTTTCCTTGTATTTGATCTCCTAAAGTTACGTGTGAACAGACCATACAAATTATATTTCCTGTATTATTGTTATCAATATGACAATATCAATTGCATAATTACTTTTATATCTGTTTATTGTCCTGCAATATTGAAATTACAGCTTCGGCCAGCGTCAATTGGTATGCCTGGCCAGGGCAATATTAAGACACACCAAGATACTCATACTGGATGAGGCTACAGCTTCAGTTGACATGGAAACAGACGCTCTTATTCAGAAAAGTATAAAGGAGTCTTTTAATGACTGCACTGTCATTGCTATAGCCCACCGCCTTAACACGATTATGGATTACGACAGGTAATACTTCCTGATTAAATTATTTTCACTATTATTAAAGTTTCTGATTCTCACTGATTCATGTCAGTTTAATTATCACTTTCTTACCCTCTAACTATCACTATAATTCAAGTATCATTTCCTCATAAACTAAATGTCAGTGTTGTCAAAGTACCCCTTTCATATCCTCTCACAATCACTTTTATTTTGGTATTATTTCCATGGAAACTCAATATCAGTGTAATTAGAGTACCAATTTTTTCTTAACACAGTGTTATATTACGCCATTCGCCGTAAACTGCGCCATTCAAGCTTCCATTATAAGAAGTCTTTCTAGTTGTGGAATATTAAAGAATAATTGCATATCTTCTTCTTCTTCAAATGCTATATTGACCACTCTTTATGATTTGTATGTGATCCTAGCCTAAGAGTGATTGTATATTGTGTCAGTTTTGAGCCTACAAGTAGACCAGCACATTCGATTTCTGCGACGCTTTTATTTACTCAGGTATTTTCCTAGGCCCCTACCTCAGTTGCCTCTTGCAACATGCCTTGTAGATCACAGTGTTAATATTCTTTGCTCTACTTCAGAGCCTCGGGCAACACACGAGCAACAATGTGAAAAATGTATCACTTCGTTTATTATGAATTATTACTATTGAGTTAAGTATCACTATTTGCATCTACATTTTATGAATGTCCTGTACTATTTTCACATCATCTAATTCTTCTTTTCCTTTCTTCTTTTGTCATCACACTGTTAGTGGGTTGTTGCCCAGTGTCTTTATAAAAGGCGGGAGACCCACCCAGAACAAGGGTTGTATTTTTTTTTAAATTCACAGAAAAAAAACTTACAAACATATTGTCATACAATTTGGCCACCTGTTGCTAAAGACATTGTTTTCGATGATAAACAACATGTAGTGTATGCACTGTAGTTAGTTATTTAAAAAGTAATTAATTTTCTTGAAAATATTTTGTAAAAAACCCCCCTTGTATCGGGGAGAGGATTTCACAAATATAAGAGGTGCAAAGAACGCCAAACTGGCATATGATGTACATATCACCTATAGTTATAGCGTGAACCTCCACTTTTTGTCTAAACTGTATAAAAGCAGAGATATTGCTTTTCTTATTTGAAATATTTTTTTAATTTGGAAGGGTTACATAGCAAAAACCATATCTACAAAACCAATTGAGTTAGACATTTTTGGAGGTTCACGCTATAACTATGGGTGATATGTACATTATATGCCAGTTTGACATTCTTTGCACTTCTTATGTTTATGAAATCCTCTCCCGATGCAGGGTTTTACAATATATTTTCAAGAAATTAATTATTTTTAAATAACTAATTAGAGTACATACACTAAACGGTGTTTATCATCGAAAACATGCCTTTGCAACAGGTGGCAAATTGTATGACAACATGTTTGTAGTTTTTTCTGTGAATTTTAAAAACAAACCCTATTTCTGGGTGGGTCTCCCCTATTTTAGTTTCTGTTTTTGTCTTGTGCTGCCTCTAGTGGCTTGGTGATCATTATTTTAGCTTTTTTGACAGGATTCTGCTATGCTATTCATCTTTTTTTGGTGGTCTTCCTCTCGCCATATTTCCTGATGTTCTGTTGTTGAAGACTGTATACAGTGGAGTTTGGTTGTATTCTTATGAACTCCTTGTGGACCAAATGCCACACCATGTGGCTTTGAATTGGACGCTCTTTACCAGAATCCACAGTAAAGGGCTTTTTTAATTCTAAAATCAAATAGCTAGTAAAAACATGGCTTTTGCCATGGTCAACTAAGAGTTAAGTGACCAAACCACTTCATTCTTTCTCAATGTAATTCAAGCAAGGTTAATTGGCACTGTGAATTAAGGCACATAGACCTATAATTTTCTGATAGGACTTTATTGTTATTATTGTATTTCCATAACATTCACCGTACAAATTATAAAGGAAAACATAACATTTGGTTAGTAATGTGGATTCAATAGTCTCTATATTATAAATTTTAGTAAATACAGAGATAATAATTTGTTTTTTTTCCTGTTTCAGAATCATTGTAATGGACAATGGAGTCATCAGTGAGTTTGACACACCTCAAAACCTAATAGGTGCCAAAGGGATATTCTATAGCTTGTGTAGGGATTCTGGCCTGGTATAATTTAGACTGCAAGTGTATTTTGATGAAAATCTTGCAGAGCAGACTTAACATTTGCATTGAGATGGCACTGTTTAAAGTTTGTAACACAAATATTTACCTACCTTGTTCATCCCAATCTGAAAGGTTGCCATTGTGTTAATCGAGTGAATCAACGAAGTGGGGGTTACACAAATTTACAACCATATAATTTATGCTGTATATTTTTTATAAGATGATAAATTTTCATAAAAATTGAGAATCTTTACGGAACTTGCATATTGTTTTATCATTTGGTAAGCAGACGTTATTTTTAGCCATATTTTTTACAACGCTAGTTGTGATAATTTTGCAATCTTACAATTTTTCTATGGTATACCTCATAAATGACATATCTGTAAGCAAATTCAACAATAAAGTCTCTTACCATAATGACATATCTTACAATTCAAATAAGTTCAATTTCTTCTTGAAAATTGGTATCGGACCATCACCATACATTGATTTTGCACACTTATCTCAGTAAGCCTAATCGTCCTTTTAATCACGAAACAATTTACAAACTGTCCGCCTGACTCAGACTCGGTATACAGTATTTGAGCACCTTACTAGAAAGGATTAATCTCTTGATTGCAATATGAGTCTTCACTTGTGTCTGAAACTAATAAGTCTTCATATTTATCAGTACTTCGACCCTGACTCTTTGCTATTCAGTTATATGATTTGACTCTCTGCCAATTATTTTATAAATCTTGCTTACTGCAACAACATACTGTATTCTTAAACATAATTTTAGATTTACCTAATTTTGTATTGCTATTGACGTTTATGAGGATTTTATGTATTATAAAACCTTATTAGACCTATCTATAAAACCATTGATCGGCAACAGCGACTTCATGACTGATCAATAATTTGTGCCTTTTGGGATTTAATTTAGAAGTTTCATATTATTTTTTGTTACATAAGAGATAAAAATGATAAAATATCGGAATTGCAATAATGTCTCTGTTTCTTGCAGACAGCTTATACATTGAAGTTATGTAGTCACAGTCTACTTTTAAGTATAATCTAGTAACAGTTCCAAATGTATCTATTGCAGGCTCATTTTCATTTTAAAAAATGTGTTATTGCTGTAAATAAATCTGATAAATACTATTGAAACACTGTATCCTTATATCAACATCACACATACAATTGACAATCACATCACACATACAATTGACAATCACATCACACATACAATTGACAATCACAGCTCACATACAATTGACAATCACAGCTCACATACAATTGACAATCACACCACATACAATTGACAATCACATCTCACATACAATTGACAATCAACATCACACATACAATTGACAATCATATCACACATACAATTGACAATCAACATCACACATACAATTGACAATCACATCACACATACAATTGACAATCACATCACACATACAATTGACTATCACATCACACATACAATTGACAATCACATCACACATACAATTGACAATCACAGCTCACATACAATTGACAATCACAGCTCACATATTCTTTTTTCTTCCTCTTTGAACGCTCCATATCGATCACTTGTTAAACCATTTTTTGTGGTTTGTAATATGATCTGAGCCTAAGAGTAATTGTACACCATGCCAGTTATGCGCCTACAAGTAGGCCAGCACATCTGATTTCTGCAACATTTTTTATTTACTAGGGTAGCTTCCATAGGCCCCTACCTAGCCGCCTCTTACGACATGCATTGTGGTCACAGTGTGCGAGTCTTTACTCCTCTTGCAGGTCCCGGCAACACACGGAGCGGCACAAATATTCAATATTTATGTACAACTTTTGAAGAGAAATTGATTACTATAAAAACAATAAACATCATCACTGCAAGCTAGTATTTTGGATACAACACTTCAATTATATATTCTTAGTATTTGGACTAAATTTTAAAAAATTATTTGTCAAAAAAAGATTCAACATAAATCTGTGTGAGACTTGTGGGAACAAAATTCAACATAAAATTATCAGTCTGAATATTATTTCAGAAAAGCCCAACATATAACAGATACGAAAATAAATTTATGAACTTATTTTAATTCTGGTATCAGTATAAATGAGTGCAGAGTATGCTTTCATTATTTTTTTTGGTCTTGATTGTGTTAAATATATTGTGCACATAATTATATTTTATACTGGTCTTTCTGAATCTCTTTATGAGTTCTGCCAATGCTCTGTGACCCTGTAGCCACCCATTTCAATGATACTGGCCATTTAGGTGCTCACGATGTCCAGGTCACAGCCATCCGATCATTTTCCTCGGATGATCGCAGTCGATTTGCTCTGGAGAATCGGTTGATTTCTTTGTATGGTACCTTGCGACCGCGTGGGCTCAACGTATTACATTCTTATGCTTCTTAGTACTTTCTCTTCCCATGCTTTGTAATCTATATGGGTTTATGTTGCATGTATTCATGTTATATTCCATTCTTATGCTTCTTAGTACTTTCTCTTCCCATGCTTTGTAATCTATATGGGTATATGTTGCATGTATTCAAGTTATATATTTACTAGATGTTTCATTGTTTCTTTTCCTTTCTATTTCTAGTTTTTATGTGTGTTTTTGTGTTACATTTATTTCGTTATTCGTTTTTATTCCAGATTTTCCTTAGATACGTTTGTATTTGGTCGTCCATTTGTGTTTCATTTTAATTTGTCACTCCTGTTTGTTCGTTTGCTTGATAAAGGCCTTGTTTGTCTAAACGTTGCTGTATTTTGTCATTGTTTTTGTAATTTGTAAAACTACAGTACTTTGTAATTACGTGTTATGAGTTCTGCTTAACTTTTCAGTAAGATTAACCCTTTCATCCTTCTGAGCTGATATATCGGCTCATAGTATTTTTTAAGATGACGCACAACCAGTATACTGGCTAATTTAGTATACATTGCAAAATAAATGCGTCCGGAGGTAAAATAATTAATACGGGCTGGAAGTGTTTAGAATATTTTTTGCAAGATGAAGTTGATATGACCGATGACAGCATTTTACTCATGACGAGTTCCTCAACATCACCAATAGTAAACATGAACAAAATTCAACACTTTCTTCTTTCTTTCTTTTGCCCTCCTCTGTTTTTTTTTACCGTTAGGTGTAGCAGGTTTAACTGATGATCGATTTCTGAGATAGTGCACACTCGGTTGCTTGATATGCTGTGGTATTGTGGAGTTTTAAGATATCTGTAACTCCATCATTTGCTTGGTCTGTCCCTTCCTCTTGATGATTCCATTTTCAGGTTGTATGCTCTTGCAACTGGTGTATTCGGTTCATTCTCACCAAGTGGTCACACCTATGGGTCTCTGTTTTTCAACGAATCTAATAGCAGGTGTTGTGCCAACTGTTTGGCACTTTCTTAGTAAATTAATTACACAGCAACTATCTATAGTTGAAGAAAAATTGTTTACAAACTTTTTAAGAAGAAAACTGAACACAACACACACAGAAAATTAAATACCACACAAAACAAGATGACAGTAAATTTTATTACAAAAAATTATAAAGTAGAGGAAAGAGCTAATAGCTATCAGGAATAAAATCACCCAAAAAAGGACACATTCAAAATTGTTTTTAATCAATTCAGAAATCTGAAAGAAATTTGTGTATGAAAAGAAAATACATCTTTGAAGTCGAGATCACTTCGGTCTTCGAGAAGAGAAAACAAAAGACTTCTAGTTTCAGTTAAAAATATTTCCAATACACTCAAGATATGTCTGTCAGTGTTCTGATCTTCTACGCAATATCTCCAACGACTAAACATGCCAGTTTAATGTAGATTAATGAGCCAACTCTCTTTTTCTCACCTACTCCAATCTTTGTTCAAGCTCTTGCAATCTTGCAGTTGACTTGAATTGGTTTAGATGAAAGTCCACTTTATGACCACACTCTACGGAAGCATTTAGAATGTCAGCTCAATCCATTAGCTGACCCCCTAGGGTGGCAGAACCAGCTCTCTTATTGCAATCAACACTGATGTGCTCTGGAACAGACTTCTAGTTTTTATTATGCCAGTGCAGAAACACTTCTTATTTTTAAATTGGAGAAAACTAAGTTACAGATATATGATTTTAAGGAGAGTACACTTTTTTTTAAGATTTACAGTACAAGTATACACTAGAAGTTCACTTGACAATTTCAGAGGAGAGGTCAGGCAAGTCAAGAAACGAAACATTTTCTCAAAATATCCAGAGAAAGCAACCTGTTGAATCACAGTGTGCAGTTTGGAGATTTTTATTCTTAATTTTCAGTGAAGAGAGTAAAGATCAACAGAAATGTACACTACACAGGTGTTATCATTGTGGGAAATTTGTTCCAGATAGCTGATTCAGAATGCTATAAAAAATATTTCTGAGTTATCAAATGTAGGATGAGCTATACAGATAGGTCGCGGGGAATTGTTCTGATACCTATCAACTAGAGAGCACAGAAAAGCCAAAGTTACACATAAACAAAGGAAGCGATACTGAGGTCAGGAGAGTGATGTATGTACCCTGTTTACTTTAACAACCTTTTGACGATATGAAAAAGCTAAGACCACTAGTCAAAATTTTAAAAAAAGACCTGCTTTCTCACGATTGTTCTACTTGAGCTGAAAAGACAGTGGAATGTAAAATACCTTACTTAGTCAGCACTGAAGGTGGAAGCGAAGAACTCCTGCAGAGCTGTAATCAAGGTACAGACAGATTGTAATATGAACATTATATATATATATATATATATATATATATATATATATATATATATATATATATATATATATATATATATATATATATAAAAATACACACACAGATACATACAGATGTCTGAGAACTTTTCTTGTTTTAAATGTTTGGAAAAAGATTCATGTTTACTTACTTAAGATAAATATGTTAATTATTAAGTGCTATTGAGAAGGCTGTTTATATAATTGCTGAATTAAACAAGAAGATTCAGGAAGATGCTCTTTATAGAAAAGTTTATAACCATTTGTTGTGTTAATTTGTATTCTAGACTGTTCTTGTGAGTACTCTATATAATGCTCAGTGTCACAGTCTAGTTAGATTACTAAAGAGTGTGTCAGTGAAGTAGTCTGCCTGCGTTAGAACTGAAGTTGCAGGCTGACACTGTTATAGTTGTAAGTCATTCTTGTCTTTCAGTATTTTAAACTAAACAGTACATACACTTTTGGCAACATTACTCATTATATGCCGACGGTCAATGAAAAGTTCGGGCCTGACACTGTATTTCCCAATGTACCTCAAGGTATAAGAAATGGTTCCTTACACACACAAACTTGTTTTAAAAAAAGATTTAAAATAAAATTCCATCTCAAATTTTCACTGTCCTCAAAATTACATTCTGAACTTGTACCTGTGCTAAAGGGTTTATGCACTTCTGCTGAGATCTTCCTGTGCAAGAATGAGATCTGAGCACACAAAGTTGTTCACCAAGGTGCAATGATGATGGTCCTATCAATTAATCAATATTAGGCTCATTGAGGATGAATGTCATGATGGACAGAATGCCTGTTATTGATCAATATAGCTTCGTACTTGTCAGGGTGAGATGATTTGTAGATGTAGGCATATTAGTAGATAGATTAGTGCCGTTATGTTAATCTACTTACATACAAGAAACTTTTCACTCATTCAGTGTGACTTGCTGACTCTGTTTCATACATTTATAACTCAGTTTCTTGATACAGTTTTTTTTTGTTTATTGTAAGGACCACAAAATGTCTTAGTTGTAATATTTGCAAAACATAGCAATAACTACCAATGTTCATAACTAAATTTTCTGCGAAACATATATATATGAACTTTTTAAATATTTGTATGTTGTTCTTTTCAGCTATACCAATTTCAACACCCATCGCTCTCAAACTGGACAGCAACTGGGATTGACTACCCTGAAACTCCTCTGTTCTGAAAAACACAATGTATTACGAATGTCATTTCAATTTATCACAGTTCCTTCTGATATTGTAGCCATGGCAGCCAATCTATCAGCTTATTCATTACCCATGACTCCTGCATGCCCTGGAATAAAAATGAAGGTGATTTCTCTGATCCCTGTCTGTGCCAGTACCTCCACACATTTTTGTCTCACCATTTCAGTTTCCACTTTACAAATCATACTCATGGAGTCAATGAGAATGAAAACATGAGAGTAGTTATGAGATGCCAACCATGTCACCTCCTCTGTAACCACCAGTACCTCGATTACCAAACTATTTATGGTTGTTGCATATGTCCCACTGTTCAGTTGTATGGGTGTTTAACATAAAATGTTCTGTAAATTATAACTTCTATACCCTCTTTACTTGCAACTTAATATGTCCTCAAGCAAAAAAACACATATATATATATATATATATATATATATATATATATATATATATATATATATATATAATATATATATATATATATATATATATATAAAATTATATATAAATACATGAACTAATTCACATAATTGATTTGTCCATAGAGTTGCTTAGAGATTGAAGACAAGAAAAGAATTTGTCTCATTACATCAATTGCAAGAAAAATATGTGTTGCATAGTTCTTGCCAAGTTTAACTAGAAAAACTTATTATTTCATAACTCACTTATAAATAATGCTAAGAAAACATACTTCTCAATATTGCATAACAAGTAATTTGTATCAAAACTCATGTCCTAATATTGCAATTTTAAAAAAATCATTGTTTGACTTCTAATTTTTTGGCTCTTAACTGAGTTTAGAAATGATGACATCAGGAAAAAAAGTGTGTACAACATCCAATTTGATTTTCATCAAGAAACAACAGTTTAAATGATTTGGCAAAATATGCAGATTTCAACAGACCCCAAGGTGCAATGCTACTCAGATACAGAGTAAAAGGTTGCCCATCAGAAATAATCAGAGGCTGTGAAAGTGCACACAAGAGTATGATCTAGAATTCTTATCCTGACATTGTGAGGTAAAACAGGATTAGAGAAAAGAAGAAGAAGAACAAAATAAAGATCTGCAAGTTACAGACTTTAAGACTATTAAAATAAACATTTAGATTCAATTGTATTCATTATCTCACAATGATGGTGATGTTTGTTCAATATCTAAATTGATGTGTATACATAAACTGTTGTGTGTATTACATGTTTTTATCACTGAATAGTGATAGACTATCACTTAGTGGAGCATCTGGTCATATGGATTAGAGCGCAGGCTCCCATGCAGGAGACCCGAGTTCAATCCCAACCTGAACAGTTTCTTGGCGACTGCACTAGCCATGCGATCATTAAATTCCACAGGCTCATGCCCCCTCCCTCCTGTCCTACAATGCCCTAAAAAGAGGTATTACATGCAGTAATGACAGTCTTTCATCACTGAATGACAAAAATGTTCTAAAAAAGTGTACATAGTTTTCATTGACAATAAATAAGACACACTAAAATAGTGTTATATATTTAAAACTTACACATATTTGTAAGTTACAGCACAAACATTTCAGAATAAATATACAAAGTCCTCCTTTCCATTCTTTCCATGCAGAGTTATTTCCTCAATTTTTAAACAGTTAATTCAAGGGAGGTAAAAATGAAAGGAAACACCTTGAGGAGAAATGATCAATGAATGGGGTCAAAGGCTCATGAGGTCATGGTGGTAACATGAGCCAGGGTTAGCGAGGGCGCTGCAACCAAGACCCTGCCCCCAACCTCCACGCGTGACCCTGGAAACAGACTATGGTTCCGGTCTGGCTAAGAGGGGCAGGGATCGGGAGAGAAAACTACTGGTAGTGGTAGCAGTGCAAGTACGGAAACACGATAAAGATACAAACAAACAAAATGCACAAATCTCCTGACCGATGTCCAACAAGATATTGCCCAAGTCCCTGAACGCAAAGAAACAGCAACGAAACGACTCAGACATGGATGAGGTGCATCCAGTGACCAAACGTATGCCCACGTAGGGCGAGCTCGAAGCCCTGAGGAGGGGGCAAACATTGCCAGCCCGCCTGCAAAATAAATAAGACAGGACCGTAACGAATAAAAGTCTACCCGGTTGGTGCAGAGAAGATTGCAGCTGACCCCGCATTGGTAGCCTGGTGCAGATACATGTACTGGGCAAGGTTTGCAGAGCGCAAAAGAACAAGTTGCGTTCAGTGCATAACGAAACTACCTGCCCTGGGAAAACGTAAGGTACTGTGCAATTTAAATTAACATCCCGAAGAACTGAGGTTGGTGATGCTAACGGAACTGCCAGCCTAGGTGCAACCGGCAGGTTCGATTGCAGTCGAATTAACATCCCGGAATAACTGGGGCGGGTGATATGCAGAGCGCAAAATCCTCAGTTACGCTGATAGTGCCGACTGAAACGACCTTCTACATTGTTTGTACTCGGCCCATGCCAGTGCTTTCGAGGTTAATTGCAAATTGCCACGTAACAATACGCGTCTAGAAGAGGCTGAGAATGTTCCTTCCCCGGACCAAACTCAAAAATGTACGGTAAAGCAAGGCCGACAATGTACTGATCAAACAGGAAGTTCGGGTCTGAACATTGGCGAAGGCCGATACTTTACACGGTGTCTTATACGAGTAAGACGCCGTCCGAGGATAAGCTTACAAGCCCCGAGAAATATTTCTCAGTCAGAACGGGCATAAACAGCGAACTCACTGTCCTGGCGAGATCACAAAGCCCAAAATACGGCAAAGCTGATCGAACCCTAGGGAAAGCTCACCTTAGTAAATCAAAAGCTGGCTGAAAACGAACACCCCACTGAAGGATAAGCAACTGGGCTCCAATAGGTGCTGAAGGCTGGTGCACGAACATCACGTTCTGATGTGTGGCTGTTTATATATCACAATGAGAATGATTAAAACAGACCTAGAACGATCGAAGAGGAGGAGGATCAATGAATATCACAGCAGGCACTGAAGTGGAATGCAAAGGGTTCAAGAAAGAGAGGATGACCTAAGAAGACCCTGAAACGAACTTTGCTGAGAGAGGAAAGAAATATCAGTCTCAGTTCAATGGAGGAGATTGAGCGAGTTGCCCAGGATAGAGCGGTATGGATAAATTACTTGCAGGCCCTATGTAATGTATAACGGTACGAGAGAGGAATTATTATTATTAAGTAAAAAATAAACAAAATTCTGACAACTTGTCATTAAATAAATATATATATATTATTATATACTAAATTGAAGAAAACTGACAACCTAATAGAATAACAAAGTTAAAAAGTAGTAGAAGTAAAATAGTAGAGGTAACACTAGAAAGACTTCTTATAAGGGAAGCAACTCTATGGTGCAGTGTGCTGTTACATCAAAACATACAATGCTCATCTATTCCAACAAATATTCCTTCAGAAAGCCGCATCCATAATATGATGTATGTATGGAAATTAAACTTATTGTTGAAAGCTCTTTTAAATTTGGAAACATACTGTTAAATTGCACATTTCCTTATTGTTATAATGTATTTCAAACATCACTGTTAAATTGCACTCTTCCTTGAAATGTATGTTGAAATGTATTATGAAGAAAGGAAAAAAAAAAAACGAAAAAACCTGCACAATTTCTCAAAAAAAGAAGAAAAGAAAGAGAGAAAAAAATAGTGTCTATTTAGCAGACATATGTCTACCATAAAATACATGTCTTTATTTATGTGAAATGTATGTTGAAATGTATGTTTAGATGCATGTTGACATATGTTCAGTACTATAAAATACATGCCTTTATTATGTTGAAATGTATGTCGAAATGTATGTTGAGAGATGGAAATGTATGTTAAAATGTGAAATGTATGTTGAGAGTATGTTGAAATGTATGTTGACACATGTTCAGTACATAACATACATGCCTTTATTATGTTGAAATGTATGAATGTATGTTGAAATGTATATTGAGATGTATGTTGAGATGTAGTTGAAATGTAATTAAGATGTATATTGAGATGTAGGAAATATATATTAAGATGTATGTTGAAATGTATGTTGAAATGTATGTTAATATGTATGGTGAAATGCCTTGCATCCAAATCCAATATAGGATGAAATCCCTTGTATACACATCCAAGGTATGGTGAAAGTGTCATATTGTGACATATTCGCACCAGCACAAGTCCAAACGTCAGGTTGGAAAACGGAACAAAGGATCTGGTAATATTGTTTCTTCTCTTCCCCTTTTCCTCTCCCTAAACAAAATAAGGATCGAATCGTGAGAGACTTGTCTACGTCTCAAGCCGAGGGACAAAAGAACAGACGACACGGTGTTTTTACTCATGCCGGACTTTGTTGTTTCTGGCCGCCGAACTCAGATGGGAAGTGCCACCAAGAGCATGTCCGTGGGAAAGCAATTTTGAAAATGCAAATGTCATACTTTGTACTACATTTTTCTGTATTTTCTTTAAAACATATTTTTAAATGTATGTATCATATTTTAAATGTATGTATCATATTTTAAATGTATGTATCATATTTTAGATGTATGTATCAATGTATCATATTTATCATCACCATCACTTTCATTAGATAATCACCATAAAGCCCAACATCTCATATTTTCATCTCACGGGCATATCACTTCAGTCCACAAAAATTTGTCAAACATGAAATTGCTGATATTGTTATGTACAAAATGGAAATAAACACTTAATAAAAAAAATTTAAAAAAATAAAATTAAAATAAAGATTTCCGTGCAGAGGAGCAATATTTAAAAAAAAAAAATAATGGCGTGCAACTGACTTCTGCTATGGCGCAGTGTGTGGCAAAAAGCGTGGAAAGAGTTAACAACTTAGCAAAGTAAAAATTAGCACAAATTTAACATTGCAATCAATACTAAAACTCACATTTTCAACATAGGTGCCAGGAAGACATGTGGTCTGGCAGGAAGTACATGTTAATTCAAGGACATTATATTGGAAAACAATTGCTTTACATCCATAGGATCCAAAACAATTTTTTAGTGTAGCACACTTCATTAAACCTGAAATATAATGCTACACGAGTCATACTACTATCTGGAAAGTTGCTAATAAAAGTATGATATAGAATATACTGCAAAGAGATGCTCTGTGGATTCATACAATACAGAGTTTGGAAATTCCTTTCCTTCATGATTGCAATTAAAATCCTAGTATATACTGAATTAGACCAGACCAGAATCCCTGCACATGGAATAGAAAATCCCCTTGGCATCTATCAAGTTTTGAGGCGTGTCAAACTCGCTTATGACTCCATCATCCATTACAATGATCCTGAAACAGTGAAAAACAAATTGCAATCTTTGTATTTTAGTATAGTAAATACTATAGGAAATAGTGAATCCACATTACTAACCCAATGTTGCTTTATAAGTTAAAAATGAGTAGGGTAACTAATGGGAATATACACTTTTTTCTCTGAATGTTCCATATCGACCACTTGTTAACCACTCTGTATGATTTGTATGTGATCTGAGCCTAAGAGCGATTATACGCTGTACCAGTTATGCGCCTACAAGTAGGCCAGCACATCCGATTTCTGCATTGCTTTTTATTTACTAGGGTAGCTTCTCTTGGACCTATATCACCTTTTATGCATGCCTTGTAGATCGCAGTGCTACTATTCTTGATTCCCTTGCGGGTTCCGGCACCACACAGGCGAGTTGGTGGATGAAAAGAGATTTTTTATTTTACACTGACATTAAGACAGGAAGAAAGCTACACTTGAAACAGTGAAAACAAGTAGATGAGAAAATATTACCTGTCGTAATCGATAACGGTGTTGAGGCGGTGGGCTATGGCAATGACGGTGCAGTCATTAAAAGTCTCTTTAATACTTTTCTGGATGAGAGCGTCTGTTTCCATGTCAACTGATGCCGTAGCCTCATCCAGTATGAGTATTTTGGTGTGTCTTAATATCGACCTGGCCAGGCACACTAATTGACGCTGGCCAAAACTGTAATTTCAATACTGATAACATTTAACAAATATAAAAATAGTGATGCTATAGATAATATGATATTAATAACAATAAAATCAGGAAAAGATAATATATTTCATAAAATCGATCACTTCACATGTAACTTTATATATAGTTCTCTTGTACCATTATACGTTAAATAGGGCCTGCAAGTAATTTCTCCATACAGCTCTGGCCTTGGCAACTTGCTCAACCTCTTTCGTGGAATTGAGTGATTTTTTTTGTCCCTCTCAGCAACGTTTGCTTCAAGGTTTTCCTAGGGTGTTCTCTCTTTCTTGAACCCTTGCCTCCCACTTCAATGCCTGCTTTGGTATTCTTTGATCTTGATCATTTCTTCTTAATGGTATGCCCAACATATCTTCATCTTCTTTTTATAACAGTTGTTACTACATGTAACTTTGGTAGATGAAATTCTAGGAAGCTATTTTACAAAAATATTTAGAGCAAGCTAAATAATGGAAACGTATTCATATTTTCTTAATTTGACCTATACAACTGTACTGTAACATCAAGACATACAGGCATTATAGTTTGTCAGAATTCACTACCATGAGAATGGACGCCCAAAATAAACATGGAGAAGAACTGTGGAACGAAAGTTGAAAGATTGTGACTTGACATAGGAAACAATTGATAGAGAGGTAGCAGAACTACAGCAATGGAAATCTCCTGTGATAGCCTTATGTGTCCGATGGGATGCAAAGAGGACATTGATATGGATGGATAACCATGAAAAAGTACACACAATATTTCAAATTTATAACAGCACACCTTCACCTTGCATGTGGAAATGGAATTTATTTTTAGTGCTGGTGACATAACAATAAATTATTGCTTTCTCTAATTCATTTTAGTAATTAAAATTGCCTCATAATTATTATTCTTAATTACTCAGAGGTAAACAATATGATATCCAAAGCCAGTGCTGCATTCGGAAGGATACGAGTCACTGTGTGGGAGCTGAAAGGGATAAGCACAGCCACAAAGCTGAAAGTTTACCAGGCCATAGTGCTAACCATACTGCCATACGCAAGCGAGACATGGACAGTGTATAGCAGACATGCAAGAAAACTAAATACCTTCCACTCAAGCTGTCTATGCAGAATACTAAAAATAAACTGGCAGGACAAAATTCCAGATACCGAAGTCCTCTCAAGAGCAAAAATCCCAAGCGTCAACACCCTGTTGCAGAAGGCCCAAGTGAGATGGACCATTCACGTTGCTCGGTTGCCTGATAGAACGCATCCCAAAACAGTTGATGTATGGTGCGCTTGAAAGGGGCAGACTTTCTGCTGGTGAACAAAAAAAACACTTTAAAGACACTCTTAAAGTGTCTCTGAAATGCTTCGATATAGACACCACCTGCTGAGAATCCATGGCAAAAGATCGCCAAATGTATCACTGTAACAACACAAGAGAAACCTGCATAGCTGAGAATCAACTAGAAAAGCAAATTATGAAGGTTATTGATCCCCAAATGCACCCGCCATGTCATATAAGAAAGAGAGATACATACTATAAACATATTTCTACTTTGAACAAACCTGAGATTGCTGCCTTCATTTCCACATTCAAATCCAAGTCTATCAGGTTGTCCAGATATAAATGTCTTAAGATGTGATCTCTCAAGAGCGGACCATAATTGCTCATCGCTGTACTGTTCAAATGGATCAATGTTTGCTCGTATACTTCCGGAAAATATGAACGGATCCTGGAATACATAATGTGTCCAGTAGGATTTATTGGGTAATACAGACAGACTAGGACTAACATAACTGAAATAATGTACTTACTTTCTAAATCTGAAACCAATGATAACACTTTGAATAAATTATTATGGTTCCTATCATACATTAACTGATTAGCTACAGAGTTTTGTTGGCCTCTGGACGAAATTATTTCTTTAGTTTAAAAAAATTGCACTCGCAGTTTAGCATAACTAAAATATTGTTTATATATATATATATATATATATATATATATATATATATATATATATATATATGAATGAAATTGAAGACAAATGGATGTAGTTTCACAAATATTTACAGCATTAGGGCTAAAGCTAGTTAACAGCTAATTTTATAAAGAGTGTTCTTCTTCTTCTGGCGATCGGTTAAAGAGTCTAGTATAAAAGCATCAAACTTTTGTTAGTACTTTGTCACATGAACTTGCTTTGTTATACACAATCCCCATGCCTGTGTAGTGCTGGGACCTGCAGGGAAAGTAAAGAATAGTACCCCTGCGACCTACAAGGCGTGTTGTAAGAGGTGACTGATGTAGGACCTAGGAAAGCTACCCTAGCAAATATAAAACATCACAGAAATCGGATGTGTTGGCATACTTGTAGGCGCATAACTGGCGCAACGTACGATCACTCTTATGCTCAGATCACATACAAATCATACAGAGTGGTCAACAAGTGGTCGATATGGAGCATTTGAAGAAGAAGAATACACAATCCAGAACATGCCTCTCTCAAACGCACAGAAAGACAGACATAAATACTTTTTTAAAATTGCAACTTTGCTGCCAGATTGAATGCAATTGCCCAAGCGAACGCTTATTAACAAAGGTAGTTGTAGTTGTACTGCATTGCACGTATTGGAGAACAAAGTGTTAATCCCATATTTTTATATTCTTCTTCATCACGCGCTCCATATAGACCACTTGATAACCACTCTGTGTGATTTGTATGTGATCTGAGACTAAGAACGAGTCTATGTTGTACCAGTTATGCGCCTACAAGTAGGCCAGCACATCCAATTTCTGCAATGCTTTTATATACTAGAGTAGCTTTCTAGGCCCCTACCTCAGTTGCCTATTACGACATGCCTTGTAGGTTGC
The DNA here is from genome assembly GCA_020796225.1 of Arion vulgaris. Taxonomy (NCBI): domain Eukaryota; kingdom Metazoa; phylum Mollusca; class Gastropoda; order Stylommatophora; family Arionidae; genus Arion; species Arion vulgaris. The sequence continues at coordinate 25,352,920 of CM036754.1, read as the reverse complement.
AGTGTTACTATTCTTTGCTCCCTTGTGAGCCCCGGCAGCACATGAGTGAAGAAAATACTAAAAAGTCAAAAGTGTATATTACTTTAATTAAATACAACATTAATTAAATACACAGTGGTTATATGAGCATCAAGTAAGGAAAAGATGTGTAGATGATAATCATGGATAAATACCTGTGGAAGGACAGTCAGCTTCTGGCGTAGATCATGAAGTCCAATATCTGAGATCTTGACACCATCAACTGTTATAGCACCACTAACAGCCTCAATGATTCTGAACAATCCCAAAGTTAAGGATGATTTACCAGCTCCTGTACGACCTATCACACCAATCTGTTTGTGATTATTTCAAAAAAAGAAAGTATTACAGGAATGTTAGAGCCGCTGTAGCGTAGTTGTTAGTGAGCTCGCTTTGCAAGGCTGGTGGTCTGGGTTCAGCTCCGCAATGCCGTGGAATTTTCCTGACCGCACGGCTCTCAGATCGACCCAGCCTCAACTGGGTACCAGACATGCTCTGGGAAAGTAAAGGCGGCCGGCGTGATGCTGACCACATCACCCATCGTGTGCCGACGGTCAATGAAAATAACAGGCCTCGTATGCAGGAAAATATTGACCTATATACACGAGGTATGAAAGGGTTCCTTTATTTTTTACTACAGGAATGTTGGTAAATTAAACAGTTTGTAGCAATAGTATTAGAAATCTCTACTTGTGTAGTATCATCATCAACTTGTATCACCACAACATCAGGTTGCCTGCAATGGATTTTCAACAAAATGTTTCTTGCACTGATGGTAACTTCTGACAGACTGCTGCATGTCTACCTCTTCATCTGTCAAAAATATCCATGTCTTCCCTTTACTATCTTTCCCTCAGCTGTCCTGTTCAATAAAGTACTAAACAATATCTCCTGTATTTTAATGTGATCAAAATATTATAACTATCTATTCTTTCTTTGAGTAATTATTTTTCCACTTATAAATTTTTGTTTTAACATCATCATCATCAAGTAGCTTGTCCTCTCGGGAATTTGGCTCCTATGACAGCAGCCCTGAAAAACTCTCTGTTCTGTGCAAGATGACCGGCGTCAGCAGCAGTCATTCTTAGATTGTCAATGACATACTGCATCCATCGTCTTCTAGGTCTTCCTCTCATTCTTCTTCCAGGCACCATTCCTCCAGAATTATCTTCTCTAGGCACTCATGTTGTTTGATGTGTCCAAAATATTTAAATTTTCTTGTTTTTATGTTCTTGAATAACCACTTCTCTTCAATATCAAGCTGTTGCTATATCCTTTTGTTTTAACACGTCTTTATTTTCCTTTTTTCATTCATGATATTCTCTCAATTCTTCTGTTTATCCATATCTTTAAAACCTTGATTTTTGTTTTCTAGTTATTTGTTTGCAATTCTACAATTCCAACACATACAACAATACTGCCTATATGTAATACTTGAGGATTCTCAGTTTCATTGTGTTCAATATTTTCTTGGATGTTAATATCTTTCTTATGCTGTTAAAAATATTTTGGCGAATCCTATTGTCTTCTTATTTCCATTTTGCTTCTTTCATCATCTGTTGTTATATTTTCCTCTCGCCCATGTGTTGCCAGGGCCCACAATGGGAGAAAAGAATCATAACACTGCAACCTACAAGGCATGTTGTAAGAGGTGAATGAGGTAAGAGGTGACTGAGGTATGGGCCTAGGGGAAACTAACCTGGTAAATAAAAAGCATTGGAAATCAGATGTGCTGGCCTACTTGTAGGTGCATAACTGGTACTGGCTGACAATCGCTCTTAGGCTCAGATCACATACAAATCACAAAAAGTGGTTAACAAGTAGTCGATATGGAGCGTTTGAAGAAGATATTTTCTTCATAACTATGACATGTATACTTTAAAGAGAATGTCACAATTGTGCACTATATTGTGATTTGCATGTCAAAAACACTTATATCAAATGCCACTCCATTCAGGACAAACTCATCAATACTCAGTTTCTTTCAACAGATTTGTTTTTCTGAAAGTCTCATTGACAGAACCTTTATTTTATACCTCTCACAATGATAATGAAAATATTTGTCTAATTCACAGTTAGATTTTCATTTACAGCTGGGTTGCAGCAGCACCAACATAGAAGCTGCATCCTACGTTTGAGTTAGGAAGACAGTTCTCAAAACTCACTGCATTGTTCTGAGTATTTACAGAATATTTTGTGTTTTAATGTGACTTGTAATGTAGAGAGTATGTATATATGGCAGCGTAGTTTCTTCTTCTGCTTATTCACATCTGATAAAACAGTCAGTGGCTGACATGATCTGTGGTGTAATTAAGTGCAAAAAACATATATCTACTCTGCTCAATCGATAGCCAACCTTCACAGTGTAGCTCAAGTCTAGCCCATACTGTACATCTCCATTTCTTCTGTTCACTATCAGCCTGTCTGTGGTCTGCCTTTCTTTTGTCTTATTAAATCAATCAATCAAAATTATATCCTTTTTCTTTAAGAATGAACATAAGCGAGACAATCAAAGACAGATTGATGGGCTAAGTGTTATTTGCTATGAAAAACACTTGGGAAGAAAAGAAAAACACTTTTGGATAATTGATGATCTGGGAAAGAAACCAATAAGTATTACTTAGACTGACGCCCGAGTGGTTACCGGGACCAAATTTGGGGTGTAAAGAATAGAACCACTGTTACCTGCCACGCATGTCGTAAGAGGCGACTAAGGAGGTTTTGCTGAAATCGGATGCATGTGTCCTAAGCGTGTAGAAGTCTATGCGTTTAGGGGCCTATCAAACCAATATGCAATGTATACACGTTCATGGCAAAGATCAAACATATCACAAAGAGGGATTAAAATTGGTCATAAAGAACGAACGCAAATAAGAAGAAGACTTAGACATAGTATATTATTGTTACAGTAAATCATACCTTCTCTCCGCCATTAATATGACAGTTAATTCCCTTGAGAACTAGGTCAAGACCTTCTCTGTAGCGGGTTTGGTAGTTGGTAAAAGTGACGCTTCCTTCAGATGGCCATGAAGGAGAAGGTCGTTTCTCAGGGATTGTAAGTGCTGCCTGACAAGACAATTTAGTAGTAGTTGCATTAGAAAGTTAGTTTAATCTTGCAATGTGTAAAACAGTAGAAGCATGAAATAACAAGAGATCTCACAGCATCAAGCCTCAGCATTTTGAGATGACGATCAAATCGATCAAAATACACTTACCCTAATTCTACAAATACCACCAGAGAGCTATCCCAGTCTCTTTTTAAAGCAGAGTCCATGTCCCTTGATTAGGTCAATTGTTGTATTTAATAGTGTATTGAACAGATTTTAGTGTTGCATATGTTGTTTTCATTTTATTTTTGTTTGTCCGGTTGAATTCAGTGTAGTCATGCCAATTATTATATCGGTCTCAGTTCCATGGAGGGGATTAAAGTTGCCCAGGATAGAGGGGTATGGAGAAATTGCTTGCATGCCCTACATAATGTATAACGGTACAAAAGGAATTATTATTATTATAATGCCATCTAGTATATCTTTCCTTGAGGATTTTCTGGCAAATACTTAAACCAAATGCATTTTTAACATCTACTGCAGAGTCAGTTGATAGTCAGACTTTGATAACCGCATTTTTTGCAAACGTAACCTGTTCTGGTCAGTGTGGAGGGTGGATGGTCTGCATTGAAGCAAATCATCTTCAAATAATTGGTGGCCACCTTGAAAATGAGAGAGAATACCATGAAATGTCTTTAATACACTTAGGCAGGGCTCTCAGAAAGCTGACTGCAGTCTTTAAAAAGTTTAAGAATCAGTTTTTCTAAGACAAAAGTGGAAATCAACGCACACATGCTGAATATTCATGTCCATTTTTTAAACAGAAATAACACTTAGAGGTCACGACAAATCACAGCCTTCCAACCTGCACATATGCAGAGATAATATTTTCCAGTTTGTCAAGTGCTTAGGGACATGGTTGTTACATACACTGTTTGAATGCCATTACATACTAAACTGTAGTCCCCCCTAAATTGAAAATCAGTCCCGGAAATAAATGATCAGCCCTCACAATACACTGATATACACTGGTACACACACTGCATAAACACACAACGATATAAAAAACACATAATGACATAAACCAACACAACTACATATACACAAGTACATAAACAATCATAAACCAGTACACATAAATTGCTAAAGAATGAAACACTAACCTCCTGTTCTATTTGCGAGTACTCCTTGATCCTCTCTACAGCAACAATGCTAGTTTCTACGGCGTTGATCTGTTTCAGAGTGTATGTCAAACATTGTGTAAGCTGCAAAAGAACACTTAGAATTAAGAAAACCACCATCCAGTTCCATTCTGATGTTAGAATGGTTCAAGATGAAAAGTAGAGTAAGATATGGCTGCATATTTATTTAACATTAGGGCAGAGCACATACTAAGAAATGTCAGGACCAATCAAAACTATAAATATTTTGATCTATTTAGAATTGATGGAAATATATTTCCAGAGTTAGGATACACAGATAACAGTTCACCTTTCAGATCAGATGGGTATGTCACTTGTCACTGTATGGGTTAATTACTTGTCAAGTAATTGGAACAGCTAATTTTGTCTAGTTAAAAAAACCTAAAACCAGTCTCTTTTCTGAATACAGACGATCAAGATGACAGTAGTCAAAGGATTTTACAGAAACTTAGAAACAGATGTTGAAAAGGGTGGGAGAACTTGCTAGTGATCTTGTAGGTGTCTGCAATGAGAGCAATATTCTGCAAAAGACTTGCTACATGATCTTCAAGTTTGTAAATAAATAAATTCATAAATGCTAAAATATACTATATCTTTTCTCAATCTACAAGGATTTCATTGTTCTTTTGTATGTTTACTATCAAATTGCAAACAAATAAGTTGCCAGTCTTTGAGAACAGTCAGTATCCTGGTTTCAGCCTTCTAGTATACCTAACATAAAGATCTAGTAGATACAAGGCAAAGGGTCAGTCACACAAAAGGTGGACCACAGAAATAACAATGGCAGTGAAAGAGATCAAGTACAAAGTACACACAATAGCCTTTCTATAAATCTCTTCTTATTCTGACACTGTAATACCATCCAAGATTAGGGAAAAAAGAAAAGTATACCTAACTCTTGCATTATATATCTTTACTATAGGAACTCCAGTATAAAGCAAAATGTCTTCATTAAGCTCTATAACCCCTGTCCCCTTGTTATTTGTTTCGATTAGAGCTAGAATTTATAATTTTGTTTTTTTATATTTCCTGCACCAGATCCTTTTCCTTTCCATTAATGCTTTTTGCATTCAAAGTTCCGTAAATCATAGTTGCTGCCAAAGCCAGTAAGTCACTTGTAATATTTGCTCTCTCTTATGTCTTGTATACAGAGTTCCAAGTCAAATAGTTAAATGGCTTTTTTTGTGTCTTTGGACTGCCTCCTTGCAGGTGGTTTGACTGGTTAGTGGTATTACCCACAATTTCCAAAGACACAAAAAGCACTTCCAGTCAGATTTTGTCCTGCTTTCACATTTTGGGAACAGTCATTATGTAGTTGTTAAAAATCATGTCAATAATAAATGTAATGACAGTAGTAATTAAAAAATTTTCAAAATATAATCTAAAATATTCTATCCAATTTTTGTTTAAGATGTAGTTGAAGAAACATTTTTTATGTGTGTGTGTGTGTGCATGAGTGTGTAATAATAATTCCCTTACTGCTGAAATATTTAAACATAAATTGAAAATGTAATACATGTTAATATTTCTGATCTGACTCATGATATTGAAATACACAATCATCTCACCTGCAGAGTGTTGGAAACTAACAAGCCTATATCACTGCTTCCACCTCCTCTAAAGATTAGTATAACCGATGAGCAAAAAACAAGAATGCTACCCAAACTGTCCATAGTTAACTGAAGCCAGCTGGTGAATGATAAAGTGGATGTGTTTATAAAAGAATAAAGAATGCACAAATCTTACAAATCACATACCTCAGGTGTAGCTTAATTTAGTTTTGTTGTCTAATTGTTGAGGAAAAAAACAAAAATTCAGTGAAACAACAACACCTAGTTGTACTAACATTTGGGCCTCCATCCACGCTCTCATTTAAAATACAGCTTAATATAGTTTTGCCATTCATATATTCGTATTTATCAAATATACTATACAATTGTCAAAAAGTGTTACACATGAGGACTTTGGGAAAAACTTTGATAAAACATCAAGAACAAATCAAAGATGAAAACTTCCTCTTGAACCTCCATATTGATCACTTGTTAACCACTCTGTGTGATTTGTATGTGGTCTGAGTCTAAGAGCGATTGTACGTTGTGCCAGTTATGTGCCTACAAGTAGGCCAGCAAATCTGATTTCTGCTATGCTTTTTATTTACTAGGTCCCTACATCAGTCGCCACTTACAACATACCTTGTTGGTCACAGTTGTACTATTCTTTGCTTCCCTTGCGGGCCCCGGCATCACACAGATGAGATGAAAACAAAAAGTTACAATGTTTTGCAAAATAGAACATTAGATTACAACTCAATGCTTTGATTAACCTGAGTCATCTCTGATACCATGCTACAATATAACTCCAGATGTGGTACTTTGAAGTGTGGTTTTTCTGTTTGTAAAATCTTACATATCTCTTCTTTTGAAATGTATGTCCTGTTGGATAATATGCATATCTTTTAATCGAAATTCAGAAGCGTCTGTCCTACATATCGTAGGGGCCTAATGAGAGCATAATGTATTCACATTCTCATTGCAAACCACACAGCTCCCAAAGAGTGGTTAACTTTGGTTGGTAAGAATTAATGCAAATAAACAATAAAAATGGCCTTTATCATACAATGGGTACAAGATACAAATAAGGACAAATATTATGACACAGTAGAGTAGAAATAGCGAACGAAACATGCAAACAGAAAGTACTGTAGTTTTACAAAATACAAAAACAATAATAATACAACGCAATAACATTGTCAAAGTGAAAATAGAGCATGTATATATATATATATATATATATATATATATATATATATATATATATATATATATATATATATATAGGGGTGTTGTTTGGCAAACTGTTATAATGGGAAGGGGTTTACAAAAATTTATGTGCTGCAAAGTGGGTGATGGGCCGAAAAAGTTTGGGAATCTCTGATTTAAATCAACCTTTCATGTTGAAAGGTCGCATAATCTAATATGATTTTGAATAAATTTGTTTGTGAGCAAATATTTTAAGTGTACAATTCATTTCATAAACAAATTGAATTACCTGTAAGTAACCTGACTGGAAAAGAAATATTTCTGGTTTGTGTCCACCTTCTGTTCAAACTCTTCTGCAAATCTCTTTGCTACTCCAAATGCTCTGATGATTGCAGATCCTGCATAAGATTCACTTAAGTGGGTAAATAAAGGTGATCTGGTTATAGACTCGTTTCTCTTAAGTTGCCTGTCTGTACGTGTTTGATACTTCTGAAGAAAGAAAATACATATTATATATAAGTATTGCCTGTGTGGTGCTGGGGCCCGCAAGATTAGCATAGAATAGTATCACTACAACCTACAAGGCATGTCGTAAGAGGCGACTGATGTAGGACCTAGTGAAGCTACCCTAGTAATAAAAAGTATAGTAGAAATCGAATGTGCTGGCCTACTTTAGGCGCATAACTGGCACAACATACAATTGCTCTTAGGCTCAGATCACATACAAATCACACAAAGTGGTTAACAAGTGGTTGATATGGAGCATTCAAAGAAAAGAAATATATAGGTGTTACTAACTGATGTGAAAAGTGGAGAATGCAATTACAATACAAAGATAGCAGCGATTATGATTGTAAGCAATTCTTAATGAGAAAATTAATTATGTTGGTGAATGACAAATGTAAAAAATATAACATAACTGAAAAAGAAAATAGCAATACCTACAATATGATTAAATCAATTTAAAACATGAAAATTTACATTGTAAACACTTAAGTTTGATGTAATGGAAGACTGCAGTAAAGCAATTGTGAAACAGCGACATTTCGAGCGAAAGCCATTTATCAAGCAAAAGGATACACCAATAGCAAAGAAGTTATGACTTCTTATATGGTAAACATGAAAATACAAATAGTGCATATCCAATGGACTGTAGCCTTCTTTCGAGTATACAGCCCAATTTTAATCACCACTTTGTTGATAGTTTGTTTCTTTCAAGAATGGCATCGTTCCTTGTTAATTAAGGACATATAATGCAAGACTTCCGCAGCGATTAGAACACAGATCGGATTTCAGCCAAATCACTAACCCTGCTACAACAACATACTGCAGGTAAATTCATACATTACACAAATTTGGGCCATAAACCACTTTGATGAGTCATCTGAGCACCATCATCCAAATGAAATACTGGAATGGATCGACATTGACATGCATGGAGACTAACTCTGTCACAAAAACTGCATTGAGATGGACACCAGAGGATAAATAATCCAAAATGATCTGGAGAGAACAGTACAACAGATGACCAAACTTCAACACTTTCTGAAGAAATTACTTACACAACTTCTATGTCTAGTTGTTTATAAAACAATACATACACTTAATGTCATTGCAAGATTGAAGCTAGTTGCATGGGGAAATCATAAAGTATATTATTTGTTAACATTTTCATCTAGTACTCATTATATGTTGAGTATTAACTCATCTGACGGGACAGAGGAAGACAAAGAAAAAAACGGATAGCCTAACTTCATGGCATGGAAGAGCGTCAACATCTGAGATGATAACAAACACCAGTGGGCGCATTAACTGATGATGATGATTAACTCACTTGTACTCTTACCACAAAGTAAGTACATTTGTATATAAATATTGTTACACCCCAGAATAAAATAAAAACTTAACTTTACTGAGGCATGATCAATAATAAGAGGACTACATTCTCACCATTCTGTCCCATGTTTTAACTTACCTGTGCAATATAGAACACAATACCGATGGCTATTAGAACAGGCGTTAAAGCTGGTGTTTGAATTAGAACAATTATTAAGATCATGAGAACTAAAGACATCATTGTAAGGCTTTCATTCATGCAGATTGGAATAGTGCTGTCAACTATATCCACATCTTTGGAGACTCTGAGGAATATGATAAACAGACTTTGATTTTAAATCTTAATTTTAGTTCAAAATTGTTTACTATAGCTATATTTAACTTTTCGTCCGCCTGCCCAGCGTTTGTAGCGCAATGGACAATGGGTGACAAGCCCCATGTGAGTGCGGTTCAATTCTGTGGGCTGGCAGAAAAGCCAAAGGTTCTCCAGATTTACGGTGTTTGTGGCACCGAACCGAAGGGTTGCGATGTCCATGGCACTGAGTCGAAGAGCTGAAAGCTCAAGTGCTTCTGGATCGAAAAATAAACTTAACTTTCAAGTTCAGTTTCAGTTGAACTCATTGCACTCTTCATCAAGTGCTCCTTTATAGGACGTTGCTCCTTGAGCACATCTGAAATTACCTGTTCTTGCCAGTTCATCACTTCATCGTGGTCATGTTCATGGTTTATTTAATATCTTGTAGCCATCTTCTCTTGGTCTCTGCGCTGGGACCCTGCCTCTAGTATTGTTCTTTCAGGCCATCATGAGCTATGTGACCAAGTTAATTTCTCTGTATAGTATGTTGTTTATCAGCCAATTCTCTTTAACATTTAATTCTTTCAGGACATCAGTGTTCTTTCTTTTTCTGTCCATGGTATTTGTAGGATCTTTCTGTAGCATTTAGTTTCAAAGGACTGGATTTTCGTTCTTAATTTTTGTGTAATAGTCCATGATTCGCAACCATAAGTAGCCACTTGGAAAACGCATGCTCTCAATATTTTTAATTTTAGTATTTTGCTGGTGCTTTGCCACATGTTCTTCATTGTGTTTAACTTCTTGATTGCTATTGCCAATCTTCTTGAGATCTCTTTGAGAGTCACCGTTATTGTTAATTATTGAGCCAGATATTCGTAGCTCTCTACACATTGGAGTTCTTCATTGTTTATTTGGATGTTAGGTGAGCCTTTTGCTTTGTCAGTAGACATGATTTTTGTTTTTGTGTATTCAAATATAGATGTTGGTCTTCACTATGTTTCTTGGTTGTCATGATTAGGTTTTCCAAACCTTCTTTGCTGGTGGATAATAATACTGTACCGTCTGCGTATCTAAGCTCTGGTATGCATTTGCTACCTATATAGTGAGAGGGTCGTAATTCACATAGTTGGCATAGTCTTTTACATTCCTCATGATGTTCTCCGCATATATGTTGACTATAAGTATGGTGACAAAATACATCCCTGTTGTACCTCCTTTTGAGTCTCGAACCATTCACCTATTTCACCTCCTATTTTAATGGTTGTCTGTTGTTCGTGGTATAGAGATTCTATGAGTTGTATTATGTGTGTTGGAAAGTGCATGTCTTTCATGATGTTCCACATTTTCTGGTGTTGTATATGGTCGAAAGCCTTGCTATAGTCTATGAAACATGCATGCAGGTCTATGTTGTATTCTCTGCATTTCTCGATAATGAGTCTCATGCTACAAATATGATCTCTAGTGCCTCTACCTCTTCTGAAACCTGCTTGTGTTTTGTGTATTTCATCTTCTAATTTTTGTTCCATCCTCTTCATTATGATTTTTAGTAGGATTTTGCTGGCATGACTTATAAGGGCAATAGTTCTGTAGTTGGTGCATAGTTTCATGTTTCCTTCTTTGAATAGGTATAAATACTATAGTGCGTTTTAAATCGTTCGGTCAGCGATGACCTCAATTCCATATCCATTGCATGGATGACTGATTTTGCATGGGTGTTGTATTTCCGATGTCCCAACGATTGTCTAAAATTCAATGTTGCAGGTAGTGTACTTTTCTTCAAGCGGCCAATTCCTTGATCTTTCAAACCTAGTAATTATCTGGTGCTGGAAGAAAATAATTTACGTAATTTAAAAATCACATATTTTCTAGCATAGGCGTATGTACATTCTGAATTTTGAGGGTGAGATAACTCATATTATATAAATCATATAAAGTGTTTACTCACTTTGATGAGCCTAACATTTTGTAATACACCTTGTTCTGAAACACAAAGCGGTGAAATTGTAACTGAACACGGAAGGATCATTATACATTTTTTAAAGTGCGATAAAGCGATTAAAATCGGGAAAACCACGTGAAACACGTGCAAGTCGTGGAACTTGCAACATCTCACAAATATGAAGGGGTAATACTTCTCATTATATGGTTGGCCAAGGAGATGGTCACTTTATATACTTTACATAAAGAAAATTTTAAACCATACGTTGGTTATTGAGTAAAAAAATATCAACCTCGGGACATTACGATTATTAGATCATATGCAAAGTTACAACAATTACGGTCAAGCGGTTGCAGAGATATTAAATTTTCCCAGCGGAAAATCAATTTGAAACGCACTATAATCGTTTCCATTCCTTTGGTCAGGAGGAGCTATTCTATATCTTTGTGCACAATTTATGATATAACCGAACACTGGCCTCCCGCCTGCTTGAATCAATTCCGCTGGTATATCATCGCACCCTGGTGACTTCCTTCTCTTCAGGCTTATTTGCCAGGCGCACTTCATCCAACATGGGCTCTGGTTCTGTCTCTTCGCTTTCTGTTATTATCTTATGTGGATTTTTAAATGTGTCTTCATACATGTTTCTGCAGTACTCACGCCATCTTTCTAGTACATCTTTCTTTTCTGTTAATGTTTTGCCATTGTTATCGTTTATGACTTGTATTGATGGGCTGAAGTCACGTGTCATTATATTAATTTCGTTGTACATTTCTCTCTCTTTCCTTGTTATCTTAATTCATAAATTTTATTGCATGAGGTGACTATGTATTGTTTCTTGTCTTTTATGATTTATTTCTTGACTTCTCTTGAGCAGTTTTTATATTCAGTGCTGTTTCGTTTTAACCCAGTTTGTTTTAGCTTTCTTCTTTCTTCAATTAGCTTCAGTGATTTTTCAGTTATGTAGACCTGTTTCTTGTGTACTTTCCTGGTATGATGTTTTGTCGGTGGAGAGTAATATATCTCTTGCCTGTGTTGCCAGTTCGTCAGGTGTCATGTCCTCTTGAGCCGCATAAGTATGTCAAATTTGTTTTGTATTTCTATGTTGTATTCTAGTGGAATGGCATTTGTATCAAAACGTATAGGACCAGCTGCTTTCTTTGTTGTCTTCAGTCTTAATTTAAACTCTGCCACCAGCAGTTCATGGTCGAGTCACAGTCTGCTCCGGGTAGGGTCTTTACTGATAGAATACCTGTTATCCATCTTCTTTGGATCAAGATGTAATCTATTTGGTTTCTAGTGTTGCCATCTGGTGAGGTCCAGGTGTATAGTCTTCTTGGATGTTGCCTGCTTAAGGTGTTCGTAATGGAGAGATTATTTTCTAGGCTGAATTCAATTAGTTTTGTGCCTCTTTCGTTTTGTTGTCCTATACTGAAAGGACCTTTTATCTTTTCCTCTTCTTCAGCTGTTTCCTTGCCAACCTTGGCATTGAAATCGCCCATTACAATCAGGATGTCTCTTTTGCCAACTTTATCTATTGCTCCTTGTAAATTTGTATAGAATTCGTCGATCTCGCCATCAGGAGATGTGGTTGTTGGGGCGTATGCTTGTATTATTGTGATCTTTCTATTTTTTTTGTCTGTAATCTCATCATGATGAGTCGGTCGTTGATAGGATTGTAACCAAGTAGTGTTGTGGATATTTTCTTTGCCAAAATGAAACCGACTCCACTCTGTTCACTTTTTGCCTTCCCTGAGTATATTACTGTGTCACCTGTTGAGGTTTTAAAGTGTCCCTGGCCAGCCCATCTGTGCGCGGTTATTCCAAGTATAGGTGTTTTCGTTCTCTCCATCTCATTGCAAATCATGTGGAGTTTGCCATGGTAAAGACTCCTTCATTCCATGTTCCTATTCTCAATTTCTTCCAGTAGTCCAATGGCAGGTCTTTCGCAGTAAGACAGTGGGCTTTTGGCCGTCATCAAATTTACTTGTACTTGATCTTCCTTCTTTCTCTTCCCCAGTTCGCAGAATTGGTCTGACTGGCCTGGGGACAAGCCATCAGAACTTTGAGTTTTAGTTAATTTCAAGTTCTGCATCAAGTTCTTGGCAACATACAATCAGTAGTTTGCCATTGCTTTCTGATTGGTTCTGGCCACTTAACCATGATTGCACTCTTAACATGTCCATAGATGCTCCGATCTCCTTCACAATATCTCCAACAGCATCTAGCGGTTAACCATACCAGTTCAATGTTCATTGATGGGCTTACCCATACATATCTTGTCTGATATATCTGACATGTGATACACATATAGACTAACTTTGACACAACAACTACACTTAGAGGGTAAACAAAAATGCAAAAGACCCAAAGTGACCTGGAGGAGAACAGAAACAAATGAATAACAGCTGAAGCATAATACAGAGAACGATCTAAGAACAGAGAAGAATGGCATGCATTTGTTGCTCTCTTAGGCCTAAAGGTTGTCCCAGGTTAGAGAGAGAGTTAATTAACTAAACTGAGTTCTATATCATATAGCAGAATCATGCAGTTGTGATGATCTGGTTTTTCAGCCAAAACTTTAAGAGAAAAAAAGAAAACTAGACAATTTCTGATTTACATTACCAGCAATAGGCATTGAATGGACAGTTTTGTATGTATTTTGAATGTCTTGATTCTATTATCACTTTTATTGGCAGAACTATCATTATTTCTTTACTTCACTTATGTTTCTAGTTTTATATCCTTATTCTGTTTTTTATTTTAATAAAGTGATACTTTTTCACAGATTCAATGTTTGAATATAGCAATAGCAATGAATGTAGTCTATAAACTTCTATAAAGAAGTAAATGGTGGAAGAGAAGAAGAATGAATGCTGTGACTTTAGGTCTTGAATAACAAATCTGCCCTGACCACTTGAGTTCTATCTGTCTATCTATTCTCTAATCCTGTTTTGCCTTTCAGTGTCAGGTTGAAAAAGGAGACACCTGGAGCGAGCCTCTCTATGCGCCTCGTCTTTCTCTTCTCCAGTCCTGATTTGCATCACAGCTTCAGGGTAAGAAGAGATTTCTAGAACATACTTTTGTGTGCGCTTCATAAACAGTGTCTTTCATTACCTCTATTATCTCTGAGGTCCACCTTTTACATGGCCGACCTTTTGCTTTGTATCCACTGTATCGGAGTAACATTGCTCTTTGTGGCAAACTGCCTGTTGGTAATCTGCCTGTTGTCTCACACATGTGTCAAATTGGCATACGTTTCTTTTATTTCTTCCATTTATACTTGCAGAAAATGTAATATAAATTTTGCTTATCACATTTTATATCACAACAACCGTACCTGTTCATGATTTGACCAGTGGGAGTCTCATCAAAATAAGACATTGGAGCGTGGAAAAGTCTGTCTATCATCTGCTGGTGTAGAGAATTAGCAGCACAGACCATGCGGGCCAGTACAGGAGCTATACACAATCTGTGTAAGCACTGTTCATATTTCAATATAACATCAAAAATGAGTAAGCATCTCATAGAAGCATTATATAAATATATATACTCACACAATAATGAAGAACAAATAAAACTGTTATTACTGCCTGAAGTACCGCATTTTAGGGTAGTGTAGGACAGGTAGAACGAGAACCTGCAGAATTTAATGGCCGCATGGCTAGTGTAGTTGCCGAGAAGATATTCAGGTTATTATGTTTCTTTTATGCCCACAACAGAAAAAAATCCTTGGCCTTACAGTGGATTGAAAATGGGTCTCCCGCGTGAGAACTGCACACTAATCAATTCGATCAGACGCTTCTCATACAATTCTAACAACACAATATGCTATACATGATTGTTTTATAACTCGTCTTTGCATTGAAAAAGTGTTCATTTTCAACTATATTTCAATATCTTCTTTTTCAATGATTTCTAGTCATGTGTTTAATTAACTGTCTGTCACAAACTGGGATGTCATCTCCAGGTCTGTGAGGTTTACACATAGCTTAGTTATCAGGTCGACTGGGGGAGTCCACATGTTGCTTCTCAGCTCACCAAAAAGAGGACAGTTTTGCAGGACATGCCATTACTAACCAGCATAGAACTTCCAACTTTGACAGGGTGAAACTTATCTTAACTTTCCACCCTCATTTTCTGTCATCTGTCTATTCTTAAGTCAGATCTTGAGACCCGTTCAGTCTTCCCAAACTATTCTTTGGTGGCTTACAAACGAAACAGGTCTTAAGGATATGTTGGTATACAGTCGCCTTAAGTCCAATATCCAGTCATTTTGGCACTGTTCAATGTGGCTGTCGGCGTTGCAATATGTGTGCCTATGTGATACAGACCCTACTTTATCTTTTCCTAAAGCTACGTTTGTTACTGATGATGGTTTCACATGCAAGTCCCGGAATATAATCTATGCTATCACTTGCAAGTGGTGTGCTAAGGCATATATCGGCGAAACAGGCAAAATGCTCAGTGACTGTTTCGGCCAACACTTATGCGATATATGTCAATGCTCTGTGACCCGTGTAGCCACTCACTTCAATTTAACTGACCATTTGGAAGCTCTTGACGTCCAGGTCACTGTCATTCGATAATGTTCCTCTGATGATGGTAGTCAATTTGCTTTGGAGAATCGTTTTATTTCGTTCTATGGTACCTTTGCGACCTCATGGACGTTGAGCTCTACATTCCTATGATTCTTAGTACTTTCTCTTCTCATGCTCCATATTCTACATGTGTATATGTTAAATGTATACAGGTCATATATTTCCTTGATCTTTTATTGTTTCTATTCTTTTTCCACTTCTAGTTTTTCTGCATTTATTTCGTTATTTGTTTTTAGTCACATATTTTCATTCATTTTTTGACCGTTGCAATATCTTTGTCAAAGTCTATGTAGTGTGCTGTGAAATTCGTCACTCTTGTTGTATTGTTTGCTTGATAAAGGCCTTTTGGTCGAAACGTTGCTGTGTATTGTTATTGTTTTTGTAAAACTACAGTACTTTGTTATTATGCGTTTCGCCAGAACATGTTCTGTTCTGCCTGTTCACACTCTCAGAGAGTTGTTTGACTTATTCCTAGTCTATGTAAGTGTTTGTTGAGTATGCATTGTCTGGTACGTAGGTGAAATATAATGACCAGGCCTGTTGTGCTGAGGTTTTTGAGAATATCTTTTCCATAATTATATTCAGTGTGTGTCTTTCAGTCTTCTGAAGATTTTCTCTTGATGAGGGTTTTGACTGATATACAAAAACATCAGAAACATCACAACTGTGCAAGTAAAAAATTGTGTGTGTGCTTTCCAATTATGTTTACTTTCAGTTTCAATTTGGAATATCTTCATTGTACTCCGGACATGTCCATAGGTGCTCCGATCTCCTTCGCAATGTCTCCAACAGCGTCCGGCGACTGACTGTACCAGTAAGATTTTGATTGATGAGCCTAGTCATATACCTATGTGCTGTTCCTTTCTGGCCACTTCAATCTTCAATCCTAGCTCTTCCAATCTTGTAGTTAACGTGGATTGGTTTAAATGAAAATCTTCTTTGCGGCCATATTCTATGAGGGCGTTCAAAATATCCACTCTATCCATTGGCTGGCCCCCTGATATTGTAGCAGAGTCACCCAGCATGTCTGCTCTCTCACAGCCAATGACACCCATGTGCCCTGGAATGAAGATAAGTGTTATGCTATAAATCGTTGATGCATATAGTGATTCAGTTCACTGCTTGCAAACCGAACCCGCCTCCACCTTTCGGGTCATACTCAATGAATCACTCAGAATGCATGCATGAGTGTAGTTTGGTGACCTCAGCCAGAGTAGTGCCATAGTCATTGCCAGTACCTTCATTGTCATGCTACTTGTTGTCATACTAAATGCACCACTGGCTTTCTTGACCCTTCTGCGGCATGAGTTACGTGGATCTCAGTCTGAGAATATGCCGAAGACATCCATTGACAAAGCTTTGAATCTTATTTGTATTTAACTTGGTGACTCACCATGTTTCCGAACCATACAGCAACACTGATTTCACATTTTAGCTGAATATGCTGTGCTTTGTTTAGTGGAGATGGCAGTAGATTTCCACATCAGTATGTATATCTTTTGACATCTTTTGGGGGAGTCACTACCTATGGACCTGCCTGGACTGCTATGATGTCGGTTCAGTGACCAATAACTAATAAGCTATCTGCTCTTTACATAAAATGGGACAAATTCAGGAGCAGTCATGAAATCAGAGAAAGATCTTATAAACCACTAATAACAACTGTTATAAGAAAGTGAAGATGGAGATATGTTGGGCAAACTCTGTGAAGAAATAATCAAAGAATCACATAGCAGGCATTGAAGTAGGAGTAAAGGATTCAAGAAAGAAATGATACTCTAAGAAAACTATGAAACAAACTTTACTAAGGAGGGCGAGAAATATCAGACTCAACAACATAGAGGAGATTGAGCGAGTTTACAAGAATAGTGTGTTTTACAAAATTGTTGCAGGCCTTATGTAACGTATAACGGTATGAGGTGAATACAAAAATATAATATTAATATCTGCTGTTGAAAATTAAAACTAGCCTTAAAAGGAAAATTATGAACCAGTGTTATTTCTTAGAGTTATGGTGTCCATAAATAAACACAATATGCTCTTCTTCTTTTGTCGTCACAATGCTACCGGTTGTTGTCCAGTGTCATAGTTTTTCTTTTGTTTTTCTTGCGGGGTTCTGGTGGCTTGGGTGATTGTTATTTATGCTCTTTGACAGGATTCTGCTATGGCATCTAACCATTTTTTGGGTGTTCTTTCTCTCACCTTCTTTCCTAATGTTCTGTAGTAGAATGCTCTGTATACTGTGGAGTTTGGGTGCATTCTTATTAAGTGGCCAAACCACTTCTTTATTTCTCAATTTAAATCAAGCAAGGTTCTGTGCCAACTTTCTTTCTTATGCTGATGTTGGTGACTGTCTTTTCTGGTTTTGTTGGTAACTTTTTGCAGGCAGAGCATTTCAAAAGCAGTTATTTTTTTTACTGCGTTTGCTCATTGTCCATGTTTAGCTATGGTAACACAAAGTAGTTATGTTATAATTAAAAATATAATACCAATAATAACTTTTGCTGTAGTCTCATGCTAGGATTATTACTCACAAATAGCGATGCTGAAGACAACTCCGTATATAATCAGATAGTAATTCATGCGCTGGTTGCCTTCTGGTGTCTGACGAGTGCTCACGTTCAAAACTAGTTGGTCTTTTGTCCAGTCCAATAGGAAAAAACTAGACCATATCATAACAGCTGCAAAATATATCATACAGTATAGAATTAAATGATAACATATTTCGGTGTATCATTAGAACAAAGAGTTGAAAACAAGAATATAACTAGCCAGGAGATCATAAATTTTGGATTCCTCATCAATCTTTCAGTGTCTGTTCCTTCATGTATCTATACCCAAGTATGCAGGAGGTAGGAGGAAAATTTATTTCATCCCTTGTGAAATATTTGGTGCAGAAAATGAACCCCAACCCTTTTGTATCCAATTTTTTAAGCAATCAACTGCTATAGGTATTGTGTCTTCTTCTTCAAGCACTCCATTCTACCACTTGTGTGATTTGTATATGATCTGAGCCTAAGAGCAATCGTACATTGTGCCAGTTATGCGCCTATAAGTAAACTAGCACATCCGATTACTGCGATGTTTTTTATTTACTAGGGTAGCCTCCCTACATCAGTAACCTCTTACAACATGCCTTGTAAGTTGCAGTGGTACTATTCTTTGCTTCCCTTGCGGACCTGGCACCACAAGGAGTCAAGAGCGCAAGATGGCTAATTCCTTTCTCCCTTGTGAAATGTTGTGTGTGAGAAATACATCCACTATGTTTTTGTGCCTGATTCAATGAGAGAGCGCTCTAAGCATTGTTTTAATTCGATAAATAATACATTCTAAACAGAAAATATTATCCCTGCAGACAAGAGTGGATCAGTCTCTGGATAGCTTTAGTGCAAAAGGGGTCTAATGTGAAGGACTGACTTCATTGCACTCGGTTTCCCTATATGGCTCCTACATGTTGACAGAAATTCCGAGAGTATTGGACAAAGCACAAACTCCATAGCTCCAGAAGCAATTCTAGCTCTTTCCACGCTTTAAGCCGCACACTGCGCCACGAAGGAAGTCCATTGCACGCTTTAAGCCGCACACTGCGTCGTAGAGTTGCTTCCCTTATAAGAAGTCTTTCTAGTTTTACTTCTACTATTTTACTTATACTACTTTTTAATCTTGTTATTCTATTGGGTTGTCCAGTTTTCTTCAATTTAGTATATAATAATATATATGTTTATTTATTGACAAGTAGTTGGGATCGATATTTTTTTTTAAAATATTTTTTTCCTTTCCTTGAATTAACTGCTTAAAAATTGAGGAAATAACTGCGAGTGGAAAGAGCTAGAAATCTCATGACAAAATTGTGCATATGACTCAGTCCTGAATCGAACTTGCAACCTTTAGAATGACAGACAAATGTCTCAACAACTTCGTCATAGAGATATTTTACCTTCAGCCTTTAGTACAAATGGAGAATATTGGTTACTGGTAACTGAACTGACATCACAACACTCCAGGCAGACCTTTAGGTGCTCAGTCTCCCATAACAGTCTTCTCAAGATGTTATAGTAGCATCTATGCTTGACTAAGACTATATAATAAATATATTTGGGGGTTTCTGTGGCGCTCGCCTCTGGTTCCAACGTTAACCAGTTCGTTCCCTCAAGGAGCCATCAGGATATTTTTCAGAAATCCTGATCTCAGTGTAGGTGAGATCGAGTTCCTAGTCCTATCGGAGATGGACGAAAAAACGTAGGTGCTGTGTTCAAATTGAGCAGGTAAAAGAACCCTTGGCAGTTCAAAATTGATAAGAGCATGCTGAAAAGTCACTGCTTGGGCAAAATTTCTTATAACAAATTTTTTTAAACAAAATTCCAACAATATTATTTTTCCATCATCTTCTAAATTACACTGGTACCATCGCCAGTGCTACAGAGTTTGTGCACTGCCACTGGGATCTTCCTATGTAAAAAAGAGATCAGAGCACATACGGTTACTCACCGTAGTGCAATGATGATGGTCCCATCTTGTTCTCCGAATGCTCCAATATTGACCACTTGTCAATTACTCTGTGTGATTTGTATGTGATCTGAGCCTAAGAGTGATTGTAACTTGTGCCAGTTATGCGCCTACAAGTAGGCCGCACATCCGATTTCTACGCTTCTTTTTGCGTACTCGGGTAGCATCCTTAGGGCCTACATCAGTCGCCTCTTATGACATGCATTGTAGGTTGCATTGGTACTAATCTTTGTTTCCCTTACGGGCCCGGTACCAGCGCGCGTGATGGTCCTATCAATCAGTTTCAACCAAGCTCTATTGGTTATTGGTTACAAAACTGATGTCATTGCACTCCGGGCAGACCTATAGGTGCTCAGTCTCCCCAACAGATATCGAAGTGTATGCATACTGATGGTTCCCGTGGCTCGCTGATTAAACACACCTCTCACTCTGCCTCACAGACATTCAGTTCGACTTGTACCATGGGTACCTCCAAACTGCCTAAATCGTTTGATCGATTCAATATCGATTTTAGTGTCCTCATCCAGCAGACAGTCGCGAAGAGACCGAAGAACATCCCCATTATCCATCTTCAACTCCCAACAATCGATGCTGTTGATGCAAGCCTGTCTGCTCTCTCATTACCGTAAACACCAGCATGCCCAGGACAGTATTTCCACGTAATCTTCGGGAGGTTAGAAACTTCTATAGACGACATCCACTCATACTGTAACCTGCCCTTCTGGATCTTGTGAAGCATCGACTGAGAGTAACCAAGCTCTAGATTTATTATAATAATAAAGTGAAACTTTTATCATATTATACGAATGACAACTACAAATATTATTTTGATGCTGATTAACAATCTAATCTGAGACCTACCTTTATTGAGGGTGAAGAACAAGAGAGCAACAAACATGCCAGTAATGCCAGCAGCCTTTCCGAATGTGATAAACACATCTTTGGTCACCTGTAGAATAATATATTATAAAAATATATGTTTATGTACGCTCATGCTTTACACACATACATCATAATTTTCAACATGGAACTACACTTATATGTTACAAGGTGGTGTCTGTGGCTTAGGAGATAGTGACTCTGTCACTAATTAACCCCAACGTTCTGAGTTAAATCATGTTGCGGACAGTTTGGTTGCAAATTGTTTCCCATCGGTTTTTACAAAAGGACGATGGCACCACCCATTCAGAAAGCAATGGCAAACTACTGAATATAATAATGCCTGGAAAAATCACAAACAGCCTTAAAAGCTGGGGTTATTGCAAAGTCCTGTAAAGAATGCACAATTAACTAACTAATGCGTTGCAGAGTTTAGTGAATGATGTAATTTCCTTCTTAGAATCTTCCTTCCACAATAACCACTAAAATTGACTTGAACAACACATATCAGCCTCTGCTAATATGGAAGGAATTTATTGCCTAATTGTATATGTTATGTCTGCGTTTGATAAGGAATTTCTTTCCTTCTGGTGCATCCTCTGCTTGATAAAGATCTCTTGGTCGAAACATCACAGTGTATTATTATTGTTTTTGTACTTTGTAAAACTACAGTAAATTGTTTTTATGCGTTTCGCCATTGCTACATAGTTTTACTGCAGTCTTTACTTATATAAAATAGATTATGATAATTGTGTATGAATGGTTAATATAAATATATATAATATATATATCAAGCTGTCTTGATACATCTTGACTATAGTCAGTTTTCCTATAACATGGCTAGTGTAACTCTTGCTCTGTATAAGCATGACAAGGCAACAAATATAACAGTACTAAGACTACAAATTGGCAAAGCAACATCAGCTTTTAAAAGTCTAAAAAATATGGAACTGCAAGTTATATAGTATTAAAACTAAATTACAATTTTCAATTCAAATGTTTGACCAATCCTAACATATGCCAGCGAGAGTTAAAAAATGACTAAAGAATAGAAAGCGAACTGAATGCATTAGAAAATAGATGTCTGTGAAAAGTAATGAACATAAAATGGAACGAAGTCAGGAGAAGTGATGAAAGCAGAGAAATGTCTGGTCAACCACTAGTAACAACTGGTATAGGAAGGAGAAGATGGAGATATGTTGGACACACCTTGAGAGGAAGTGATTAGGAAATATCGAGGCAGGCATTGAAGTGGGATGCAGAGGGTTCAAGAGGGAGAGGACGACTTAAGGAGACCCTGAAACGAACTTTGCTGTGAGAGGCTAGAAATATCGGTCTCAGTTCCATGGAGGAGATTGAGCGAGTTGCCCAGGATAGAGTGGTATGGAGACATTGCTTGCAGGCCCTTGTAACATATAACGGTACGAGAGGAATTATTATTATTAAAACGATACATATTTTCAGTGGCAGTCATGGTGAAGATGTATACAAAATGAAATTCATAACTTGAACATGACTATACAAAGGAGTCTCTGTAATATAGAGGTTAGGTTCTTGTCTCTCATGCCAAAGGTACCAGGTTTGTTCCCTCGTGGAGCCATCCGGATATTTTTTACGACATTTCTGATCTCAATGTAGGTAAAATCAAGTTCCTAGTCCTATCGAAGACGGAGGATAAAACGTACATCCCGTGTTCAATATGAGCACGTAAAAGAACCCTTGGCATTTCAAAATCAAGAAGAGCAGGCTGAAAATTCATAAGAAACAAAATGAGATAGATGACTTGAACATGACTATAACAGAGGCAGAACATTCATAACTATTGGATGTACGCCTAAGAAATAAACATTAGAACCATCTTTATTAGAGAATTAACTGGGCAAGATGTATTTCTTCACCTTTCAACTTCCAACGGAGCACATGTCTTCAACAAACTTCTTCCAGCTGTTCCTCTCTCCTACCATCCCTTCTAATTCTTTCCATGTTTTACCTATCCTTTTAATATCAGACTCCAGCTCTCTTCTCCAGGTATGTCTAAAGATGTATTTATAGTATATAAATGAATTGGTAGAACAAGTCAAAATGAAACAATATTAATCCACCTCTTTACATTAATTGTGACTATTGTGTTGGACAGATTAGCGATGTGTATCAGCTTTTGTCTATCGACTCAAACACAAGAGTAATCCTTAGGGATAAACTCTAGAACTAAATTTGCTAGTGCATTGACTGTGCAAGGTGTATATACAGTACATAAATGAATTGGTAGAACACAAAACTGTCACATTATCTTTACATTAATTGTGACTATTATTAACTCATATATATGGGGCGGATTAATGTATTGCTGCTATTGCATATATAAGTGTTTACTTACTGACTCAGACACCCTGAGACACAAGAGGGTTGTAGATGTTCTACACGAGGAAAGCAATTGGCTCTTCTACATCCTGCATACAATAGAACCTAGAAAATTAGAAATGTGAAGTGACAGGTATTTCATACCATAAGGTCTGAAAAGAATATGGGACATTTAAAAAAATATTATATCAACTCTTACCGCTCCAGTCTTTAGATTTTCCTCCACGGTCAGCTTCCCTTTTAATATTTTCCAGCTGTAGGGCATTGTCATTGCCAGATTATTTGTCTCGTTGATGCTGAATGAATGGCACAGGCTATCAAAGAGAAGTTACAATGTGAGTGATATTTTTCTGCACTTAAAAAAACATCTGATTAGAAAACAAAATGAAAGTCTTTGGGATGTTGATATTTAGGATATGTCGCATATTATGAAAAAACAAAGTCCTAGAAAAACAAGTCATGAAGAAAATTATTCTTCTTCTCTTCCACCATTTACTTCTTTTATAGAAGTGTTGGGGTTGGTTGGTTCTGATCTTGTGTCTGCTTGTTCTAATGCACTTATGTAAGCTGTTCATTTATTAATTTTCTCAAGAATTTGTTTGATGTCGTCGCTCCATCTTTTGCGTGGTCTTCCTCTTGCTCTGTACTCGTTATACTTTTTCTGTGTGGCTCTCTGTCAGGTGTCCAAACCATTTAATCTGTTGTTCTTTTATGAATTGCATGCTGGTTTCACATCCAGTCTTTTGATTTCATCATTTCTTTTTGTGTATTTTATTGTCACATGTGCAGCTCTTCTTCTTCTCTCGATCATTTTTCACGGCTAATTTTATCATTCTTTTTGTGATGTATAATTGGTCCACTGTCAAGAACGGGGGGATCTACGTCAGGTCGATTGTGCGCCCATGTTGACTAGGCTCGCCCATCCGATTTCAGCCAGCTTTTGATTTACTAGGGTGAACTTTCCTAGGGTACGATCCTTTCTGCCGACTATGTCAGCCCGGATCTTCGCCTTTTCGATCAGCTTTGCCGTACCTTCTTCTTTGCGTTCGTTCTTACGACCAATTGTAATCACTCTTTGTGATATGTTTGATCTTTGCCAAGAACTGTATACGTTGCACATTGGTTTGGTAGGCCCCTAAACACATGACTTCTACGTTTAGGACACTGCATCGATTTCAGCCAAACCTCTTATTCGCCTCTACGACATGCGTGGCAGGTAACAGTGGTTCTATTCTTTACACCAAATTTGGTCCGGTAACCACTGGCAGCTTTGCCGTATATTTGAGCTTTGTGATCTACGCCAAGACAGTTAGTTACGCTGTTGTGCCCCTTCTGACTGTGAGGTCGTTCCGTACAGCCTGTCAGATCTTTACATTGTCGACCTTAATTTACCGTTCACTTTTGAGTTTGATCCAGAGCAGGAACATTCTCAGCCTTTTCTAGACGCGTGTCGGTACGTGGCAATTTGCAGTTAGCCTCGGAAGGCACCGGCCTGGGACCAAGCACAAATATTGTAGAGGATCGTTTCAATCGGCGCTATCAACGCAACTGAGGATTTTGCGCTCGCCACCATCACCCGCCCCAGTTCTTCTGGGGATGTTAGTTGTGACTGCAATTTTACCTTGCCTGATTGTCCCAAGGCTGGCAGTTCCGTTATGCATCACCCACCTCAGTTCTTCCGGGGATGTTAAATGTTATCGCAACAGTTCCTTGCACTGTTTTCCAGGGAGGTTGTTTCGTTATGTACTAAAACGCAACTTTATGTTTTGCGCTCGGCAAACCTTGCCCAGTACATGTATCTGCACCAGGCCACCGATGCGAGTCAGATGCAATCTTCCTCGTACCGATATGAGTAGACTTTTATTCGTTACGCATCTGACTTATTTATTCTTTTCCCCGAGCTGGGCTTCGAGCTGGCAATGTTTGCCCCCTCTTCAGGGCTTCGAGTTTCGCCCTATGTGGGCACACGTTTCGTAACTGGATGCACATCTCATTCTTTCATGTTTACTAGTCTCCCCATCGGCAGAGAAACTAGTAATTTGTGGCGGGACCTTTGACTTTCAAATCGAGCTTGTGTATGGAGTTTTCTGCTCCGGAGATGGCAATTTGTGTTTGGCCCTTACTACAGGAGAGTAGGGTTTATAACCGAGACGTTTCACTGCGTTTCTTTTTGTTCGGGAACTTCATCAATATTTTGTTGGACGTTGGCCAGGACATTCGTGCTTTTAGTTCGTATGGACCTGCATTTCTTTTTCATATTTGCACTGCTACCACTACCAGTAGCTCTCCCCGATCCCTGTCCCCTTTAGCCAGACAGGAACCAAAGTCTGCTTCCAGGGTTATCACGTGGAGGTAGGGGACAGGGTCTTGATTAGTGCCGGCTCACTAATCCTGGCACAAAACCTCATGCACATTTGACCCTGCAGCTCTTCTAAGACACCTCATCTCCGTCGTTATGATTTTCCGCTCATAAGCTGCTGTTATTGGCCATGAATTACAACAGAAAATAAAAATCAAATAAAGTATTTCGAACACTATGATCAAAACCTTATTCGAAAAGAAAGGTGAAGGACGACAAACAAGAGGAAGAAGTAGACATAAGTAGGATGGCAACATCAAAAGAGGGACAAACTACATCCTATCAGAGAGTGCAACATCAAAGTAAGAAACATGGGATGTTGGAGGTTTATTGCATACAATATTCAATGAGGGGATAATGATGATGATGATTTTTTATGTAAGGATAAATATCAAATCGCCCGAGTGGTTACCGGGGCCCAAATGGGGGCGTAAAGAATAGAACCACTGTAACCTGCCCCGCATGTCGTAAGAGGCGACTGAGGAGGTTGGTCGTGGGGCTAGTGACCCCACCCGTAAAAATACTAGATAGTTACAGAAACCACAACCAGAAAATTCATAGCTCGCCATAGTCAATGCATGCCTCTTAAAAAGCCTCATTTGATTAAAACATCATCCTTTGACTTAAAAATAATAATTATCCAATGTCTGACTTGAGCATCAGAAAATTATGTGTGCAAGAAACTAGACCGATTCCAGAGAAAACATGCAAACTGTACAAATGCAGTATAGAATTAAACACTAAATTGAAGAAACTTTGGATTAGTCAAACTAGAGAACCAAGAGCCAGAAAGCACATTCATCATCATCAAGTAGCTTGTCCCTTCCAGAGCTTGGCTCCCATGAAAGCAGTCCTGAAAAACTCGGTTCTGTGCAAGTTGATTGGCGTCAGCAGCAGTCATTCTCAGATCGTCAATGACATCTTACACTCATCATCTTTTAGGTCTTTCTCTAATTTTTCTTCTAGGCACCATTTCCTCCAAAATTTTCATCTCTAGACACACATGTCGTTTGATGTGTCCGAAATATTTAATTTTCCTTGTTGTTATGCTCTTTAATAGCCAACTCTCTTTAATATCAAGCTGTTGCAGAACAGAAGCATTTGTTCTTTTATGTTTATGATATTCCAAGTACTCTTCTGTATCACTTGCAATCAAAGACATTACTGATCGTCTCCGCCGTTTTCATATATTTAGGAAATGTAAAAATAAACGAGAAGTTGGTAAAGGATATCCATGCACAAAAAGGAGGATGAACAAAACAAGAATGGTTGTTGTAGTATAACTAGTATTTGGAGATCTCAGTACAACAAATAAATGAACCAGGCAACAATGGGACATTCAATAATATGTTTACAAAATGTTGTATCACTTTTTTTGTTCCGAATCTTCCGACTGTTCAGTATTGTCATAATTGCCACATTTGCTGGCTACTGAGTAATTCCTGTCCTGCATTGTCCCCTCAGTCCCTGATTTCGTTGGTTCTGAAACATTTTAAGATTACAATTTAAAAAAAAATTGTGATATGAAATGACCAACATAATTTTATATAAAAGTTTTGAACATATAGTTGATGTTATACTATCAATCAAAAATTGCAACATAATGTTTTAATATTGTGTCATAAACGTTACTTCAGAACTTTGTTCTAATACTGTAAGTTTGTTTGATTTTAATTGTATAGTTTTTCCTTTAGTCTCTACTTCAACTATTGCTATATTCATGTTAAACTATGTATCTAGGTGCTGTATTTTAGAATAACATTTGATGTCCTAATAAAATGTATGACATTATTATGCCACGCACCAGAGCACTGTTTCATATATCAGAATAAACAAAACTGAGAGCTATATTTTATAAAAATCATCATTATGCACAAATATTATCAAATGGATCTGGTGAATATTCTTTTATTTTAAATTTAATTGCAAGGAGAAGGTGCTTGTTGGGTAATTGATACTTCTAAAACAGTTTGTCATGTGGCTTGCTGTATTGTAGGAGTTAACCCTTTATAAAAATTCAACTGATATTACATTTACTGTATTTTATTCTCATTGTCACAGAATTCTGCCAATGGTTTTGTTACTATATATATATGGCCTTTTTCGTATTTACAGACGGTCAACTGTTTCACTGTTACATCTTCTGAGTTTTCGATTGTTTTTCTTGTCTTTCAGCTCATCCCTAAGTCTCTCTTCAAAAGATACTGCGCCTTTGCGCAATGTTTTCCATATATCACGATCATCAGCCAGTTGTTCTCATTTGCTGGGACCGATAGAAAAGTTATTTATTGAGGCCTTGCAGATATCTTTATATCTGAGCAGTGGTCTGCTTTGGTGTCTTTTCCCATCCGAAAGTTACAAACAAAATTTGTTTTGGAATGCGGCCATTGTCCATTCTTCGCACATGCCCTAGCCATCTAAGTCTTCTACTGCTGAGCATGCCCATGATTTGGAAGACAAGTTTGCACGTTGCAGTACTTCAGAGTTAGTTATTTTGTCGTACCACCTGATGTTCACAATCTTGCGGAGACATCAAAGGTGAAAGATGTTTAGTCTTCTCTCATGCCTTGAGTAGGCTGTCCATGTTTCTGAGCCATATAGTAAAGAGCTAATTACACAGGCTCGATATATTTGAATCTTCGTCTGCAATGTTAATTTTTTTGTGTCCCACGCTCTTTGATAGTTTGCCGAATGTATAGCCTATTACACGAGCGTTGATTTCTTCATCAAGAGAAAAGCTGACAGTGACTATGGATCCAAGATAGCAGAATTTTGAACTGGGGTTAGATGGTTACCATTTAAAGTGATATTTGTTGATGTGTTATTTCTCTGACATAGAACCACGGTTTTGGTGACACTTATAGTCAGAGAAAACAGGTCGCATGTCCTGGCCAAATTATTTATTAGTGATTGCAGTGTAGCCTCACTGTGTGCAACTAAAGCAGCATCGTCAGCGAAAAGAAGTTCCTTGAGAAGAATTTATGTTGTTTTGTTACTAGTGTTTTATCATAACTAGAAATGATCCAATCACATTGGGATGATGACAAAATATCTCAAGTTACTAGTTATTCAGAAAATTGCAGAATTTGACTTCATAGGTACCAATTATAAAACAGAATACCCAAAATGGATGAGGCAAACAAATTCAAAAGGTTAGCAACATCGTACGTAGTTGATAATGAAGGTCTTTTCAGAAGCTCCTTTTATGATTGTGACCTCAAGATATACATATTATACATTCATTCTCCTTTATGTTGTTTAAGCGCACATTTTGTAGCATGATCTTTCTCAAAGCTCACATAAATTATTAAATTTAAAGATAGTATTTACAGATCACACTTCTTGTCTTTGAGAAGGTATTTTTCAGATTTATCCACCATTTCATTCATACTCTGCTCCTTTCCTTGATTTAGTAAACTGTTTTGAGAAACTTAGCAAGGGTCATTGTGCGTGATCTTGGTTATAACAGAAACTCACTCTAGATACTCTTTGGTGAGACATGTATTATCATTCAATGATAGCCAAGTATTACAAAAACGCTGGTTTAACAGGTAGATTTAAAACAAAAATCATAAATAAATAAAATACATAGAAAGAATTATAGAAACCTAAATCTAAGTTGCAGAAAACTAATGGCAGAACAATGAAAACATGTCATAAGCAAGCGGTAGAATCAAGGCCAACAGCATCCGAGTACAAAGTAGTCGATAATAGGAAAAGGTAGCGATTCACAGAAGAAGCCATATTCTGAATGAATTTATGGTCACCTCAATATACCTTCCATTCTCCATAGATATTTCTATACATATATACCTTCTATACATCTATATATACCTTCCATATATATATACTGTATGTATATATATATATATATATATATATATATATATATATATATACCTTCCATTCTCCTTATTCTAATGTGTAGTTTTAAGACCTGAACATGCAGCTGTGGTTGCGATAGAAACAATGTATGAATGCTTTTCATCAAAAGCTCACATAATTATATAATTTAAAAAAGGGAAAGGTTAGATATTATAATAGATCACCAGCTTCTTGTTTGGTGAGGATAGGGTTATTACTTTACTACTCACCATTATCATCTTCATCACTGATGCTCTCATTTCCTTGATTGTTAGTAGAATACTCTTGTAGAAACTTAGCAAAGGGTCCATTGTGATCAGTTGGTTATAAGAACCCTCCTCTGAGATGACTCCTTTATTGAGAACCAAGATATTATCCACTTGTGAGAGCCAATGAATGCCATGTGTTACAAAAACTCTGGTCTGTGTTGAATCATGCAATATTAGATTTAAAAAAACCAAATAGCTCTATTATAAAAATAAGAGATACATAGAAAGACATTATAGAAACAATGCTAAATCTAATTGTTGCAGAACTTCTAGCCCTTCTGATGGCAGAACAGCCATGAATAAGCGGGCACTGAAGGCAGCGACTCTACAGACTGCTGTCAGCTATACACGCCCTGGAGGCTAAATCTGCTGACAGCACAGTACAACAAATAAAAAGAGAACTTGCTTAGCTTTCAGAAAAGGCAGAAATTCAATTGCAGTGGATTCCATCTCACCATAGCATTGCTGGCAATGAGAGTGTCGATGTCTTGGCTAAGAAGGGCAGTGCCAAAGAGCAAATTTACCAACCCTGTCTTTTCATTAGGTCAAAACCCTCATACAAAGAAAATCTGCAGTAGACTGAAAGACATACACTGGATATGATTATGGAAAAGACTCCTCAAAGACCTAAGTAGAACAGACAAGGTCATTATATTTTGCCTATGTACCGGACACTGCAGACTCAACAAACACTTATATAGACAAGTCAAACAGCTCTATGCCAGTGTTAGCAGGTGAAACAGACACCGGATCATGTCCTGCAAGACTGTCCTCTCCTGTGTGAGATAAGAAGCAACATGTGGCCACACCCAGTCTACCCAAAAACTAAGCTTTGGGGGAAACCTGACAGACCTGAAGCTTACTGCCCAGTTTATGGTCCACAGTAAACCAAGCGCATGACCAGAAATCGCAGAATAAGAAGATTTGAACAAGTAATGTAATCAATAAGTAAGGAAAGAGCAAATGACCACATGCCTTAGTATCAAGCAATCCATTGTTGCCGATAATGTTCTTGAAAATTGCTTGCCCAACATGAGCATCTACGGCACTGAGTGGGTCATCAAACAGGTAGATGTCTGAGTCATTATACACAGCCCTGGCTAAACTGATCCTCTGTTTCTGACCACCGCTCAAGTTGATGCCCTGTAATAATTAAATCAATCAATTATACTTACTGCTAACTAGATATTTAGACAGTTTCTTTAACTTTTGTTACAATGCATTAACATAAAAATATTGACTGCCTCATTTCTTTACATCCGTTCCGGCCATCCTCAGCCCCCTACACTCCAATCTTCTTCTGATTGTCAATTTTCAGTGCCTCTATCTCTCTATTTTCTTCTTTTATCATCACTTCACTATTTTCATCTTTCTCACATTCTCATCTTTACTTCAAATCTTCCTGACTTTTTCCAAACTCTTTATCTGCCCAACATGTTCACTTTCTTACCAATATCCATCACAATATATATTATATTCATTCTTAATTTATACCACATTCTCACCTTCTTTATAATATTCATCTGATCACCAGAATCTAGAATCTCAATATCTCTTAACTTAATGTCATTTCTCTAACATCTTCACCTTCTCTCCAATATCCTTCACAATACTTCTTGAATCTCCAAATATCTCATTTCATTCTTATTCTTTCTAACACCCTTCTCACCTTTTCTCCAATCTCCGTAAGATCCCCAGCTGCCAAAATCTCCAGATCTCTCTCAACTCACAATTTTGATACCTGCATGTACCGATTTTTGTTGAACTGTTTCCGAAGAGGATATTGTCTCTAATAGTATCATTCTGGATCCAGGGTTGCTGGGACACGTAAGCCACAGTTCCCTGAAATACATCAATGTTTCAAGTAATATAAGATTATGTAAAAGTACGGTAGAAGACAAAATATGACGGATTAGCATAATACATCGGAAATTCGCTTATTTTTTCTTTTTTCCGATCCAGAGCACTTTCTTTCAGCCCTTCGGCTCGGTGCATGAATATCGTAACCCTTCGGTTCGGTGCCACGAACACCGTAAATCTGGGAATCTGTGACTTTTTCTGCCATCCCGCGGAATTGAACCCGCACACACGAGGGATAGTCACCCGTAGTCCAACGCGCTACGAACACGCTGGGCAGACGGGCGAAATTCGCTTATCGAATCGTAAACAAGACTGTTGTGAGTTCAGTTCCACAATAGATTTTCTACACATGAAAATCGGAATTGATCATCCTACTTCTACATACTTAGAATTAACCTACAATTGTGAATTAACAGGTTCTTCTTATCCTAAGTTCTGAAGAAGCTACAAGCTACAGTACTTTTTTGTATAGTAAAACAAGTTTGTGTTTTCACAAATTAAGCATTATGATTATATGGAAAGTTTACAATAAAATAAATAAGCCGACTCTGAATGATAAAAATTACATAAACAAAACAAATTCCTTTCGGATTCTCTCTTTTCTTTCTTGTATGTGCTTGTTCCCTTTAAACTAGATGAAAGTATCCACGACAAAGCACTTACAAAGTAGTTTCGGTGAAAATTTCAAATGTTCCCCAACTCATAGTTACGTCCTTGTGTTACATGCATAGTGCCATCCAATGTATATGCTGTTTTTGTGATTTGTAATAGTATTTATGTGTTAGTTTCACTGTTAGACCACTAACTACTATCATATCGCTATGTATCATTGAAAATGGCAACACCAAAATGTTAACTTGCATAGCCAAAGCTTAGGGATCGAGTAGTTGGATCAGTCTATTTTTATGCTTTCCAGTGTTGTGCAACATGCCAAGTACACATCATTCCCAACAAAACTAGGGTAGGAGCAGAGAAATAATTTGTTCTTCGAATTTATTTTCATCTTTATTCTTTAAGGGTGTGTACATAAAGGAACTTACAACGTTGGGAATCAACTCTCAGCAAGACGTGACTTGAGAGAACCCCCCAAAAAACCACAAAAATAATTACCCTGTATGCCTATATTTGGAGAGCTCCAAAGAATATCAGGAAATGTATAGCATATAAACCATATCTCCAATCAGTAGTACTATATAGACTAGAGATGAAAGGCGTCTAGTTTAGTCAGAATCATAAATTCCCAAACTTTTTCGGCGTACCGTCCACCTTGAACGACATAAACTTTGTAACTCCCTCCCCATTATAACAGCTTGACAACGTCCCCCATATATGCATGCTCTATTTTCACTTTGACATATAAAATTGATATATATTTTTGTCCTACATGGTCAATTTCAAAACGATTATATATATGAAATAGAAAATTAATGAAAAAATAGATCGTGTAAGGTGGGCTTAAGATGAATTATAATGGAGAATTCCAATTTTTAATGATTATTCAACCGCAAAATCACGAACAAAACTCCCCAAATGCTTCTGAACCCACTATCGCACCATGGGATGCTTAGCTTCAGCGCCCACTGATGGACGGTACCGCCCACTTTGGGAAACTCTGGTCTGAATGATATAAGAAAAAGTGATCGATGGCCATGACTCCGTACCAGCATGATGTTTAGTGACAGAAATTATCAATTTTGTATTCAAAATTACTCAAAATTAAGTATTTCCACTAATTCAAGTTTCAGTTTGGAATATCTTCACTGAACTCCGGACATGTCCATAGTTGATCCAATCTCCCTCGCAATATCATATCTCTAACAGCGTTCAATTACAATTTCAAGTACAATTTGTCAAAAGTAAATCCAATGACATTGCAAGTTAGATACATAAACAGAACACCACTAAGTTAAAGATGAGGATTATTAAGTGCTATATTTTCTGAATATTTATTTAAGGTTCGAAAACATGGACAATCAACACGCATTTAGAAGACATAATTAATGTTTGTGAAATGTGGATATACTGTAGGGAAAGGGGAGGGAGTATTTCGTGAAAAGACAAATTAAAATAAAGAAGTTCTAGGAAAACTTGTAATGAGGAAAGAATTGCTAAAGAAATTAAAAATAAACTAAATAAAATATTTTGAACACATAAAGAGGCTTGACACATTGATTTAAAATCATTTTACATGGGACATGGGAAACTAAAGGATGACAATCAATGGGAACAACAAGCCACAAGTTGGAAGAACGATCAAGAAATAAACAGTCTATCAGAATGCAACAACAAGACACAAGTGGGAAGAACGATCAAGAAATAAACAGTCTATCAGAATGCAACAACAAGACACAAGTGGGAAGAACGATCAAGAAATAAACAGTCTATCAGAATGCAACAACAAGACACAAGTGGAAGACGATCAAGAAATAAACAGTCTATCAGAATGCAACAACAGATAAGTAGGAAGAACCATCAAGAAATAAACAGTCTATCAGAATGCAACAACAAGACACAAGTAGGAAGAACGATCAAGAAATAAACAATCTATCAGAGTGAGAATTAAGACACAGGTGGGAAGAAACATAAAAAAATAAACAGTCTATCAGAGTACAACATCAAGACACAACAAGGAGGTATTGAAGGTCCATTGCAGCAAACCTTCGATGCGGAAACAGCACTTGGTAATGATGATGAAGTAAGCATGGTGTTGATGATGAAGTAAGCATGGTGTTGTCTGAGAAAGAGCAATCAGTTCAGCAACTCTAGTTATCAACTATATCGTCAATAAAATAGAAGTTATCAATAAACATAAATACCACCTTGATTGTTACTTGACCACGTATTTTCACCATTTCTCCAAGAATTGCAGAGATCAGTGAACTCTTCCCAGAACCCACTGGACCCACAATTGCTGTTAGTTGACCCCGTGTAATGTTCACATTCACACTGAAAGAAAGATTCGTTCGCTGATGAAATAAATTTAAGAAATATAGTATGACTTTATTTGTCATGGTAATAACAATGAGAACAAAACAACACATTATTTTTGTCAATCACAGTTAAAATTCCAGTAGATACTAAAAGACAGATTATAAATGCCATCTGCATACCAACAATGTGCTACCAGTGTCAAACATGGGCACTGACAAAAGAACAAGAAAGGAAAATTACACCTCTGAAATGAGATGCTTGGGAAAGCGGTAAATAAAACAAGAAGAGACCATATAAGAAATGAGAAATAAAAGAACAGTTGAAACAGCACCTGCTGTTAGATTGAATGAAAAACAGAGACTCAAATGGTTTGGCCCCTTGGTGAGAATAAACATAAATACACCAGTTGCAAGAGCGTACAGCATGGAAATGAAATCATCACGAGGAAGGGGCTGACCAAGAAAAAGATGGGTTGATGGAGTTACAGACACCTTAAAACTCCACACTACCACAGCATATCAAGCGACCGAGCATACACTATCTTGGAAACCGATCATCAGTTAAACCTTCTACGCCTAACGGCAAAAAAAAAAAAACCACAGAAGGACAAAAGAAAGAAAGATAAGTAAATACATTTTAGATCGAGAAATGTGCAGTGTTGTCTTCTCACTATATCCAAAGTTAATGGAACAGCAGCAACAGTCACATTTTTAAACAGGTAGGTGTAGGTCTACTACTAGTTTCCTGTACACCTTTCGTCTATACACTGTTGGTGTTTATGCAATTGTAGACCCTATATCTTGTTTTTGTTGCTTGACAATTGCCATTTGGTCAACACGTTTACACAGTCCCAAAGTTTTTACAGTTTTAATGTTTCCCTTATTTAGCGCTATGGAGATTTTTAGGGGCATTTGCCGCTGTGAATTCAGGCGTAGATGTGGCGATTAATACGGCGCATCTGATTGATTGTTGCGTGAAGGCTTGCTTCCTTTATTACCATTATTTCTCACCATTTAGGCTTACTTTACTTCAGCCGTACTTTTAACTTAGATCCATAAGTAACGGATCAGGTTTTCATATAGTCCAACCGCGCAGAGTGTGCACACATAATTTTTTGCTCAAGTCGAAATTTTCACACATGTGTTCACTAAGCCCGGTGTATTATCAGCTGCATTATCTGCGGCCCCGGCGCTAAGGAATTTATTTCTAAAGCTTTTTCTCATACTCCTGAAACTCCAAAACTCTCAGCGTAGTAGGCAGTGCCGTGAGCTGTAAAAGATCATACTCACATAGAATATATGATCAGTATTTCAACAATTGCGCCATTATTTCCGAGAATCTTTATCATCAAATAGCTTGTCCTGGGCAGAACTTTGCCACCTTAAAAGTCTTTCGGTATTTCTATCTCTCTCATAGGCCAGATGCCCTGCCTCTGCAGCGGCCATGCTCAAACCATCAATTACATCCTGAATCCGTCGTCTTCTCCGTGGTCTTCTCTTCTCCTCTTTGCAGGGATGCCTCCTTCTATGATGGTCTTCTCCAGTCTTTTGTGTCTCTTTATATATTATCAAAAATACTTTAAATATTTTCCGCGAAAGTGTCTAATATTATTGGATCTCAACATGTTGTTCGGGGTGGACATTAATATCATCAGCAAACAAATCTACTTATTGTAAGACATTCTGACATCTTTGTAAGATTGAAGAAGTCCGCACAGAGCCAGCCATTTCTCTTTAAATGTGCTTCCTGTGGGTGTAGAATCATCGCAGATGTTAAGAAATACTTTGCATCTGACAAATCCACTGTTTACTCATTAGAAACTGTTTGTCGCAACGTCCTGGCAACTTTATGTTTTCTCTACAAAAACCACAGGTTAACGACTTTAAAAAAAAATATGTATACGATTTGAAAACAAAACTTGCAAACCACTCTTTGTGATATATACATCATTTGCCCAAATAGCTTTCTATACGTTGGCTCTAGAACAGATACTTGTCAACTATTTCCTGTGACCTTACATGTGATTTAAACTAAAATAGGGAAATAGATTGTCATTGTTTAAAGCGAGGAGACAGTTATAAGCTTTTTGCCAGGTAAGGAGTTTTTTGTGTGGACATAAATCATTTGGTTCTTTCATGTTGACTAAGAAGCGTCTCACTCTGCATTGTTTTACAGTCATCTTCAGTACTCGTGCCGTTCAATGGCTTATAACACGGCCTTCTCTATAATGGCCGCAGAGCCATTAATGACGGCAATATTGCCATGATGTGAAGTCACAGGCTGAGGCGGTGTATTCGCACAGACTAACTATTGTCTGTTATTATTGGGAAACGCCGATCTAGACAATACATCTTGCAGATGTTAGAAACTTGTTGTTGGATGCATGTGTGTATTACAGAAGAAGTTTTATGATGAGTAGCTATAGTTGTTGCTCTCACATACTATTTTAGTTTAATTTTATACAGAATACTTCAGAGTGAGGAGTAATTTTATACAGAATGAGGAGTAATTTATATATGATTACTAGTGCACTTACATCAGCTTATGGTAGTCTCTCATCAGTTATCCATGAATAAGTAAGCCACATGTTTGTACAACACCACAACTTCTGGTTTGTCGTGGCCAAGAACTTTTGTTACATTATGTCGAAGGAGATCAATAGTCTATGTGACAACTTTTATTACATTATATCGAATGAGATCAATAGTCTACATACCAACTTTTATTACATTATGTCGAATAAGATCAATAGTCTACATGACAACTTTTGATACATTATGTCGAAGGAGATCAATAATCTACATGACAACTTTTGATACATTATATCGAAGGAGGTCAATAATCTACATGCCAACTTTTGTTACATTATGTCGAAGGAGATCAAGTCTATGTGACAACTTTTGATACATTATGTCCGAAGAGATCACTAGTGATACAGGATAACAAGGAAAACAAAATGATGTGCCAATCAATTTTCACAACACTACAACTTGATTAGCACATAAACTAAACAGTGTTACACAAATATATTTATCTATTACTGAATTTTGCTCCTTTCCTTTTTTATGAAGAAGCAGCTTGCTGAACATTGCATTGAACATTCCTGATTTTTATATCATTGTTGAGGAAAATGTTGGAACCGCAGACAATACAATATTTCTTTTTTGAGCTCCGCAGACATATACAGTACTGTCTAATGAGAATTTCATGTAACTGGTAGTTACAATTTGTATGGCAATCCCCTTATGGTTTGTCGTGGCTAAGAACTTATCTTCATATCCAGATGATATGAGGACAGATCAGGTTCAATTTAATATGTCATAAATGCAAAACACTAAGTGTTATTGCTATACCAATTTCTTTTATCTGGAGTTTTGACCAGATGCAACTGTTCAGGGAGGAATTGGAGTTTTTTTCTCTGGCACAAAACTAGTGCTTATTGTGGTGGATGATAAACTAATTGCTTCAACCAGATTATCATGTGCCATTGTCATGTAATAACAGTTGGTGCTCTTCTAAATCTTTGAACGATTTACTTGTTAAATTAACTTAAATGCTACATATATAATTCTAATCGTAATTTGATCTACATTTTGGTACACATCACTTACTAGCTAGGCATCGTTATTTTGTTTTTATGTTTACAACACTGACAACAGTTACATTTACTGAAGAAGACACTTTGTTAAATTAACTTAATCTACATATATAATTCTAATCGTAATTTGATTTACATTTTGGTACACATCACTTACTAGCTAGTCATCGTTATTTTGTTATGTTTACAACACTGACAACAGCTATGTTTACTGAACAAGGTCATATGTTAAATTAACTTATATTACTCCATTATAATACATAATTTAATCTACATTTTGGTACACAGCACTTACTAGGCATCGTTATTTTGTTGTTATGTTTACTAAAGAAGCCCGTTTGAGTTCGTATGTTTACTAAAATGTCCATATGTTTACTAAACACGTTTGAATAATCCGCCTCACCCTCCATCTTGAAAATATTGCCGAATGCCAGTATTTACGATGGCCGCGCTTATAAGGTAGATACACATAAATGTCCACTAAATTCGTTCTTTTGATTAACGTTTCTACCTCAACCCTAGTCCTATGTATGTTTTTGTTAGCTCTGTTTCAAAAGGTCTTCTGCAATTGTCCATATACCCATTTTTTTCGATGTCCTTGTAGTGTCCACAGTTTTGCTTGTCTTGGCTGTTTGTCTGTTCTCATCCTGAGAATAAGTCCAATCCATCGCTATTGTCCTTTTTTGTACCTTATCTCATGTGTAGTGGCCTGAGTAGCTATCTCGGAATGACTGCACACAACTAGTAGGACTCGACTTCTAGATGTCGCCCAAAGAAACGTACAGGAACCTCACTCTAGGTTATTGCTCGCCTGGTGTGCGAGCCATTTTCATAATGGGAACACTTACAGCTACACTACCACCTTCTATCATGAGTAACTTCTCTTTCTAACTCTGCACACTTTTCCAGACTGTAGTGTTGGTGTGGATACAAAGCAAAAGGCCATCCACGCCAAAAGTGGATCTCAGAGATAACAGAGGCAACGAAAAACTCTGCTTATCGCTCACAAAAGAAGCGGACACAAAAGCCCGTTCTAGAAATATCTTCTTATCCTGGTGAGGGCAAGAAAGGATTAGAGAAAATAAAAAATAAGAAATAGAAGAAGTTTTATCTTATGTTATGTTATGTTAGTTATGTTATGGTTATCTTATGTTATCTTATGTTATGTTATGCGATCGACGTCATGGCACATTGGGCATTCCCATGCGTGCTCTGTCCTCCACTGCAGTAGTCATCGCAAAGTTCATTGAAGAAGTGTTGTAGTAGACTACTTTCAGGTTCACCAAGAGAAGGTAGAATACCCGTAAATTATG
Organism: Arion vulgaris; assembly: GCA_020796225.1. Classification (NCBI taxonomy): domain Eukaryota; kingdom Metazoa; phylum Mollusca; class Gastropoda; order Stylommatophora; family Arionidae; genus Arion; species Arion vulgaris. Next base: position 25,313,283 of record CM036754.1, on the reverse strand, counting down.
GTGAAAAGTGTGATTGAGACTTAACTTACTTCCATAGCGTTGGTTGAATAGTTGAATCCCAAGCAAATGTTCCTTCTGTCACAGATATGGCGTGTGCTATAGTTAACGAGACAATAATATTATCTCAATTAGCGAATCAAATAGATATAGATGAACTATAAATGAATACAATAAACAATATAAAACAAACATACAGTATCATCTGTGTGTTGTCGGGGCCCGCAAGGGAAGCAAAGAATAATACCACTGCGACCTACAACGTCAACCTAGAAGCTACCATAGTAAATAAAAAGCATCGCAAAGAATGGATGTGATGGCCTACTTGCAGGCGCATAACTGGAACTACGTACACTCACTCTTAGGCTCACATCACATACAAATCACACAGTGGTTAAATCTTAACCATTGGCAGGTTTTTAAGGTTTTTTTGATATTTTTGATGCCCTGCTCTATATTTAAAAACCATGCAAATTCTTTGCATTGAAAATAGGCATGTTATATATGGTTGGAAAGCTAATTAGATAGGCTATCTGGATATGTGGTTTTAACATATGTGTGATGTAATTTATGATAGCCGTGACCTACTTATGAAAAGTCTAAAAATATATTATTCTACAAATGACAAATTATTTTACAGTCACAAAGAAGGACAAAAATAAGGATGACGAATATAATGAAATCTTTTATTAGTCTTTTAAAGTCTTCATATTTGAAAAACATATATGAATTTAAACATGTTTGGAAAATATGAAAGGTAGTAATTATAAAATTTATAAAATATTAATATTTTCATATTTTAAAGACAAAAAGTCAAATATAGCCTTCAAAAGAAAATGACGCCGAATTGATCTAGTAAGCAGCCCATAAAGAACTAACACTTATAGTATCATACATAAACATTCAATAGGTATATAATTTCTAAACATTTCAAGTAAAAGATATTATTGAAAAAAATATGATTACGCAATGATATTTGATAGACAAAATAATCAGGTAAAAAGTTATCAGGCATCTTGCAAACAGACTCAAAGTGACACAGGCACAGAATGTTCATCTGACCCAAGCATATATATTTCAAGAATCACAGGTGTCTTCATCAGGACAGTAATCCGAGTTATTAGAATCCATTTTATCACATATTTGGGGATTTTTGGCAGGAGCAATTTGGACGTTTCTACAAAATGGCAAGTGGGAAATAAGGTGTGCTTCAGTCAACGAGATTAGACATCTAAAAATATATAATTAATTTTTTATAATTTTTATTAGATTATCATATGTTCTTCATTAGTTAACATAAATTTTACCAACTTAAATGCAAAATGAATACAAAATTATTGCTACTTAAATAGGCATGTTGCATCGATCATAAATGATCAAGTCACATTATCCCAATGTTTGAGGGTTAACAAGTGATCGATATGGAGCGTTCGAAGAAGAAGAAGAAGAATATATTATAAATGCAGAAAGTTGGATGGGTTGTATAGAAAGGATATATATATAGTCAGGATCAAGCGAAGTATATGTCCCAACTTAAGTGGTGTTGTCTCATTTATAAAGTTACTATTTCCCAGAAAACGCCTCTGTGTCTGGGTACCGCTGCTACAATCTCGCTAAGAAATCTATCATAATCATTCCCTCCAGAAGTGTATCTATGAGATCTTTCTTCTTTTTTTTCTTCTTTTGTCAGCACACACTATTACCGGGTTGTTAACCAAGTGTCGTGGTTTTATGTATTTGTCTTGCGCTTCTCTGGTGACTTGTGTGATGGGTTTTTTTAGTCCCCTGGCAGAATTCAGCTACGTTATCTATCCACCTTTTCCTCGATCTTCCTATCGTCTTCCTTCCTGATATTCTGTTGTGGAAAGCTTCATAGGCAGTTTGGTCTGTTCGCGTTCTTACTAAGTGACCAAACCACTTCATTCTCTGTTTCGCTATATATTGTAAGCACGGTCTTGTTCCAATCTTTTCTCTAATGCAGATATTCGTTACTCTGTCGATTCTTGTGTTGTTGGTGACTTTGCGGAGACATCTCATTTCGCATGTTGCTATTTTCTGTGTATGTTTCTTATTCATTATTCATTCTTATTCATTATCAGATGATGCTAGCATTGTCTGTAATGAACACCTGTGGTGATGATGATGATACATTTGGCTGCAAAACTCTTTCAAATATTACGCTTCAATGTTTTAGATAATGTAGTAATCATACGTAGACCCATGTGAGTAGGAGCTGTCACAACTCATGGCAACATATTGAAAATCGTTAAAGTCTTCTGGATATTGGCAAAAAAATTGAAGAACTTCCCAAAACTCAAATAAATGAAGAAAATAAGTGATGACAAAACGCAACAGATATAACTAAATAAAAAATAATTAAAAATGTGATTAAAAAAATAATTCAAAGTTCTGTTCTGTGCAGTCTCAGTGATATGAAAAACTTACATTGTAGTTTCTGCCACGGTTGGTGATTAAGAGTATAGATATACAATAAATATTAACCTTCATCTACTTACTTACTTAACTTACTTATTTCTCTCTGCTCCTCGGGGAACATAGTAACTCAACAGTGGTCCTCCATTTTCCCCAGTTTCTGGTCGTTTTTTAATGGCTTTCCAGGATAGTCCAGCATATCCATCAGTTCCTCATGAATACTTCATTATTTAGAACAACCTGTTTTCCACTTTCCTAGCTTATCTCACTCAAGTACTTATTTAGTGACACTTGACTGTGTTTTCCGAAAGGTATGTCAAACCACAGCGAACTCTAAATACTGAGCCTGATAACTAACGGGAAACCCTGACCTAGTTTCAGTTGGGGGCTGGAATTTATATATGTTTGATAGAACACTGCTAGCTTTTTTTGCAATTCTGTGAGTCTATGGTTATTTATTGGTGAAAAATATTCCTAATATTGACATTCCTTATTGTTAAACTTAACTTGTTACATAATATAACCTTGATTTAGCATATTGTGTTGATTTAAAAATTAATTCATCTTTATACAACAATACTGGAATGCGAGGTCAGGAGACGGATGTGGTCTTATTTCCTAGAATTTTTACCCGATTCCGTTGGCCGTATTGTTATCCGAGGCTACTGTCCAGCCCATTGTAATTTTCTTCTCATGACCTAGGTCATCATCAATTTCTGTTCTTTTCTTATCCCCAGGTCTGTGTTTACCATTCTGTTAAATACGTTGAAGACATGTGTTGATAAATTTAGTTTCTGTAACGGCATCCTTATTGTAAATGGATAGGTCGTAGGTAGTTAGTACATCAGACAACCTCCAACCTGGAGGACACGGAGACCACATGTAATCTGACTTCTTCCTTTGACCTGTCCGACTTGGGTTACAATGTTTCCTGACAGCATAACCAGAGCCAACTATAAACTTATGGGCCTTCGGACTCAGGTAAGAATTATGGAAATCAGACCACAACTACACCACGTGACTTCGTATTCCAGTATTGGTGTATATAGACGAATTCATTTTAAAATCAACACAAAAGCTAAATCGAAGCCATATTGTGCAACACGTTAAGTTTAACAATAAGGAATATTAATATTATGAATATTTTCACCAATAAATAACCATACACTCACAGAATTGAGTAAAAAAGTTTGCAGTGTTTTATCAAACATATATATTTTCCAGCCCCCTTCTCTGATCTAGGTCAGGAAATCACCGGTCAGTTGTCTAGTCTAATCTAGAGTTGGCTGTGGTGGAATCCACTGTAATTTTCTTCTCCTGACCTAGGTCAACATCGGTTTCTGTTTTGCTCTTATCACCAGGTCTGTGTTTACCATTCTGTTAAATACATTGAAGACGTGTTGATAAATTTAGTTTCTGTAACGGTATCCTTATTTTAAATGGATAGATAAGTTAGTACCTCACACAACCTTCAACTTGGAGGACACGGAGACCCCCTGTAATCTGACTTCTCCCTTTTCTACTTCTTCTGCTTTGAACGCTCCATATCGACCACTTGTTAACCACTCTTTGTGATTTGTATGGGATCTGTGCTTAAGAGCGATTGAACATTGTGCCAGTTATGCGCCTACATGTAGATCAGCACATCCGATTTCTGCGATGTTTTTATTTACTAGGGTAGCTTCCTAGGTCCTACATCAGTCGCCTCTTACGACATGCGTTGTAGGTCGCAGTGGCACTATTCGTTGCTTCCCTTTTGGGCCCCGGCACCTCACGGGTGACTCCCTTTGACTTGTCTCATTCAAAAACAAAGTCTCTTGGCATCATAACTCTACGGGTCATTAAGTCACGCCCTCTCCCCCATTTCTATCATTCTCCCCAACCACTACGCAATAGTGGCCTCGTTGGGGGAGAAGTTTGAGACCGCACCTACTCGGTTATATTTTTATGATAAACTGATTACGTCTAAGACTAATGGTGGCCTCAACTGCCTCCGGTTTCAAATGCGTGTTTGAGAAGTCCAAGTCATCGACAATGAGAAGCTTGTTTATTCTTTTAACAGAAACGAATATCTGAAATGAAAAGAAAGCAACAACAAAAACGTTATTATTGTGAACCTTAATTACAACTTTTTTTGTTCATCAGTTTTAGCACTGTATACTTGATTTCACCTACTGCTAGGGAAGGATCCTACGAATGCCATGGACAGAAGAAAAAAGGAGAGCACTGATGTCCTGAAAGAACTGAATGTTAAAGACAATTGGCTGATGGAGAATATACTATACAGAAAAATGGGATGCTTTAACCACATCAGGCGTCACGATGGCCTGGAGAGAACAATATGGGAGGGTGGGGGGCAGGGTCTCTCTACACAGAGGAAGACCAAGAAGAAGCTAGAATAAGATGGCTACAAGATATTTAAAAAATCATGAATATGACCATTGGCGAAGTGGGTGAACCGGCTAGAGACAGAGTGAATTTCAAATGCGCTGCAAAGAGAACAACGTCCTATAAAGGACACGCACCTATGATGATGAGGATATTTGATTTCACCATCTTTAATTTGTGTTCTTGTATTGTACACAAACGTACACAGTTTGACTCTGTATCTATACATAGTCTCGGCATTGACTTTAATGATGACGATGAACCCACCACACACTTTTAAGACTATCCTACAAGGGAGACTAAAGAAAACTACTTATAAAAAATTCGCTCTTGAAGTAGAAGTGGGTTTTGTAAAGGAAGACAGTCGTGGTTTTACCTTGACTACCGGTAGTCTTAATACGACGCCATAACCTAACTAAAGCAATGGCCAAGCTGGAGTCACATACTTTTACCCGGGAATGCTTTTTCAGTGACTCAGGAGTATCGAGACAGACTGGACTCAAATTCAGTGGTTTCCGAAGAGATCTAAAAGTTAATTGCATATCCTTTACTGGACTTTGCAAACCAACTCCCCCTCCCCAGCTTTTTAACGCTGTTTGTGATTTTTCTAGGCATTATTACGCTCAGTAGTTTACGTTCAGTAGTTTGTCATTGCTTTCTGAACGGGTGGTGCCATCGTGATTTTGTAAAAAACCACGCGAAACAATTTGCAGCCAAACTGTCCGCAGCGTAATTCGAATTCAAAGAGTCGGGGTTAATAGACCGAGCCACTATCCCCTAAACCACAGATGCCACCCTGAAGAGGTCAGGACTGATAAAATACGTTTTATTTTTACTCCAGCATACGCAATCGTATACCTGAATGAAAGGGCCGATACGTTTGCTTGCATTGACTATTGTAGAAAGCGAACGAGAAATAGACCAGAATGATATTCTAGATGTCCTATGCGAGATAGAGTGTGTAACAGATTCAAGAAATGAGGGTGAATCTACAACTCTAACCAGAATCTACAACTCTGGTAAGAATATCAAATCAAACGGGGAGTAGCCAGGCAAAAGTACCATTAGCGTCATCAGTCGTCTTACGTTGAAAGACATTCTGGGAGGAAGAAGATCGAAGCACGTATTGCCTAATTGGTTCGATGTACTGTGAATATGATCTGTCAACGAAACTAAACTAAACTTAACTAAACAAACACAAATAATTGAAACGATTTTAATGTCTTGTGGGAAGTAAATTAACTCTGCAATTGATAGTCCCAAGTCAGTGATGGCAAAAGATTCCATTTTCAAAATTACATCGGGGACACTCGCCGGTGATACGGATTCGTGCACTGCCGATGAGATCTTCCTGTGTAAGAAAGGGATCGGAGCACACATGGTTTCTCATCGTAGTGCAATGATGATGACCATATCAATCAATCAATCAATCAATCAATTACAATGTGTTCAAATTCCAATTGTGGGAAGGGAGCTCAATCATTCTACTGTGTAGTCAAGACAAAAGTGAGTTGAAGTATCGTTACACTTTTAAGTGTAGACAAGTATTAACAGAATTTGAATCATCATCGCCAAAAGTCGTTTCGGTGTTAACTCTGTACGCGGTTGGACTACGTGTTTCCTGATCGTTGACTTGGGAATCTAAATTACAAGTACATCAGAAGTCGGAGTAAAGTTCGCCTGAATGGTGAAGGACAATGATGGTACGGGAAGCAAACAATCCCGCATAAATTCAGGCTTATTAGGCACCATGACTAAACTTGAATTCATAGCGGGCGAGCGAAAAACAAACCACTGTATAATATCTTTCAAAGAAGATATCCAAATTTGAAAATAAACTTGGGGTCGAAGGCGCATAGGGACAACGTCGCGCCAGGATTGGTGAGCTGACACTAATCAAGATCCTACCCCACCTCCTCGTGGTGACCCTGGTAACAGACAACGGTTCATGTCTGGCTAAGCGGGTAAGGATCGAGTTAGAGCTAGAGGTAGTGGTAGTAGTGCAAGCACGGAAAAGTAACGCAGGTCTAAAACCCTGAACAAAATGAGCGTATCTCCTGGTCGAAGTCCGATGAAAAGTTAGTGGTGGAAACGAAAGAAACGGGTCCAAATAGTTGCTGAAACGTAAGAAACAGTAGTGTACGAGTTGTCTGCGAACAAATCCAAACTCCTCCGAAGCAAAGGCTGCAAATGACATGCCAGCTATAGGGCAAGAATCCATGAAAAAGATGCGCAACAAATCAAAGGTCTAGGCAAGTGTCTCTGAAAACACTGTAACGTATCGTGTTGACACATGGAAAAATTGTGGTAAACTCCGTACAAAAGGTCAAGCGCAGATAAATCTATAGGGTAAAGTTGCCCGAGCGCAAATCCTAAAGTTGCGTTTTTGAGTCTAACGAAACTGCCTTCCCTGTAACAATAGGGCAATACTGTTGTTCTCACAACTAGCATCCCCAGAAAAACCAGGCCGGGTGATGTTTGGCGAGCGCAAAATCTAAGTTGCGTTGATATCGCCTAATGAAGAGACCCTATAGATTATTTGTGCGTGGTCCCAGTCCAGTGTTTCCCGTGGCCAGGGAAAATGCAGAGTAGTAACTGCAAATTGCCAAGTGCCGACACGTGCCTCGAAAAGGTTGAGAATGTTCCTACCTCGGATTAAACTCACAATGATCAGAAAAGTGTCGGCATTCGCCAATGTAATGATTAGACAGGGTCCAAATCAAACATTGGCGAATGCCGACACTTCACGGTGTGTTATACGAGTAAGACGCTAATCCCAGGACAAGCTTATATGCCCCAAAAAGACTGAGAAATGTTTCTAATCCGGAACGACCCCACATAGTCAGAAAGGGTGCACAGTGTAGACATACCCTTTGGCATAGATCATAATGCCCAAATATAAGACGAAAAATGATCGTAAAAGAGCAATAAATACACAAAGCAGCCGACAAGTAGCCGTCCCACTGACTAGTCCTAGAAGGGTTGTTAATGCTCCTAAACCGGAGCGACCACACCCAGTCAGAAAAATTTGCAACGTTAAAAAGATCATTAATCTGTTCATCATATGATGCAAAAAGGTCGCCGCGCTTAGTCAAAAAAGGAAGCAGTACACAAGACTCTTTGGCGTAGATCCACGCCCAAATATACGACGAAACGGATCGTAGAAGAGAACCTGTACACATGAGGAAAGTGTGAGGACTGACTGCCAGCGAGACAGACTCAAAACATTTTCCGTAGGAGAAAAACAGTATCTCTGACCTACACCGTGTATGGTACCATATGGTACCATACACAAATAAGAACCTAATTTCAACAAGGGTTCAACGTCAGTCGTTCTTGACAAAGAACAATTATATATCACAGTAAGAATGATAAAATTGGCCGCGAAGAACGAAAGCGAAGAAGAAGAAGAAGAAAATAAACTTGACAACAGACTTAAAGATCTCTTATTTGTTCTTACCTGAGTAAGGTGTGTCATTAGACTTTTCAAAATTAAAGCTGACACCCTGAGTAGGTTGAAGAAGGCCATGGACACAAAAGCTGTCTTTGGATCCAGTATGTTATTACTGTCTATCAAAATGTACGTGACAAATGTGAGCGCACCGCACTGAAAATGTAAATAAAACAGAGTTAAACGAATTTGTAATTCATTGTTCGTCATTTAACATGTCCTTTACAGAAATCCGCTCCCATCACAGGCAACCTGAAAAACTGTCTGTAGTCAATTGTCCCACCTATTTTTACGTCATATTTAAGGTTTATGTCGGTTGCGACTGTTCCCCCTAAGTCGTCACCATGGACCCCGGCAGTATAAGGCCGACTAGCTAAGACGAGAAATCAAAAATGTGTGTTTAATGGGGGCTAGTTTTTGTATATGTTTGATAGCGAAACACTGCCAGGATGCAGTATTGAGAGTTTGATAATTTGACACCAATAGAGACATGAGTCGGTGGTAAACTCTGCCTGGATGCAATATTGAGAGTTTGATAATTTGACACCAATAGAGACATGAGTCGGTGGTAAACTCTGCCTAGATGCAATATTGAGAGTTTGATAATTTGACACCAATAGAGACATGAGTCGGTGGTAAACTCTACCTGGATGCAATATTGAGACTTAGTAAATTTGACAAAAAACATCACATGAGAAGGTAACGAACTCATCCAAGAAGAATAAGACGTATGTATTACTAATGAGCTGCTGGAATTTTGAGCATGCATTCCCATCGTCATCAGCCTTAAGAGATTGAGCACCTATGGTTCTGTCCGAAGGGACTTCTTTTCTACTATCTAAATAACACTATAACAGTAATTTATTAAAATGTGTAATGTGTGTAGTAATTGCATTATGTAATCAAATTTCACTAACCAGAAATGGTGTTATCGACATTATTACTTCAGATATTCCATAAATAACGGCAACCTTGTATAATTGTTTAATTTCCTGCGATCGAATTGTCTCCACCTTCTTCTTAAATTCGTCCTCCCATGCATACAGCTTGAGAACCTATTTATATTGATTGTAGAGAAAATGCATTACATTATCGACATTAAATAAGATTGTATAGACATATATGTTGATACAGTTCTACCAGGAACAATAATACAATTGTATTTGTATGCTAGAAAAGCAATCATAAATAATATCAGTTATCAGTTATATGAGGACTATCATTATAGCACTCCGGACATGTCCATAGGTGCTCCGATCTCCGCCTCAGCAAATCCAGCAGCGTCCAGCGGCCCAACACGCCAGTTCGATGTTGATTAATCAATCTCCTTGGATATTTAGTATCTCGTTCTTTTCGGGCTTCACCAATATTGACACCCATCTCTCTCAATCTGATCAGCGAGTGGAATTCACAGCCCTGAAACTCCTCTTTTCGGAAAGACTTTCTCAATGCGTGAAGAATATCATTTCGATCCATGGCAGCTTCCTCTGATATTGTAGCCAAGCTAACCAATCAATCAGCTCGTTCATTACCTTTAACTCCTGCATGCCCAGGGACAAAAATGAAGGTGATTTCTCTGATCATTGTCTATGCCAGTATCTCCACCCAGTTGCGTCTCACTATTCCTAATAATAAGATATAAACACTTCATAAATAATATATAAACACTTCATTGTGTATATGTGTTGTAGAAGCAAATGTGTCACACTAACTAAAAGAAAAGACAGAAAAGTTTCCAAAGGTTTAACATGTATTTAAATAAACAATTAGCACACATTAAGATAACATATACTTCTTCTTTCTCTAATACTGTTTTCAGGTCCGTGCGGTATATTTTTTTCAATATGATGCAAGTCTTCGAAATACCACCCTAAATGTTTTTCTTTAAAATAACATTCAACACTGATTTTGATTCATCTGCTATGCCGCTCCCCCTCCCCCTTACGGTGATGCCTGATGCGGCTGCCTGTCTGTATCGTAGTATGGCACGGCCCTGCCTGGTTTGCTTCACAACGTTAGAAAAAAACACTTTAAAAGTGTCTTTAAAATGCTCTAATATAATATATACCCCGTTCTTCTTCTTCTTTTTCTTCTTCTTCTTCTCTCAAACGCCCGCTGTTAATTCAGGCGAGAGTCATGACGCCTGGTATTGCGCTTCTGACTGATTTTTGCGTGAGGCCTAAGATTTCCCTTTTACTGGTGTCCCTCAACCATGCGGACAGCCTCGTGACTTCAGAGGTACTTGAAGTTTAGATTCTTCAAGTGTGAGCGTTGCAGGAAACCTGTTGTCCGTGTATCTCTTGCCTTGAGTCCTCGTACCATTGGTACTTTTACGACCAGAGTTAATTAGTGAAGTGCGACTTCTCTATCGGATTTCCTGCCTTTGGTGAGGTCGTTCCGTACGCATCGTAAGATAAACGCTCTTTAATAATCTTTAAATTAAAATTTTAATTAAAATTTTAGCCATAAATTTTAGCCTGGATCTACGCCAAAGAGTATTAGCTACACTGTGCTGACTGGGTGAGGTCGCTCCGGTTTAGGAGCATTCTCTACCCTTCTAGGACTAGTCGCTGGAACTGTCACCTTTCTTATATTCATTACTCTTTTACGATAATTTTTCTCCGTATTTTTGGGCATTATTATCTTCGCCAAGGCGTATGCAACAGTACCCTGCCCTGTTGTCCCAGGGAGTGCAGTTTCGTTATACACTAAAACGCAACTTTTGGATTTGCGCTTGGCCAACCTTACCCACCTCAGTTCTTTCGGGGATAGTAGTTGTTTATGTAATAGTAACCTGCCTCGGTTTGCCCCAGGGAGGGCAGTTTCGTTAATCACTAAAACGCACCTTTATTATTTGCGCCCCGCCAACTTTACCCAATATGTTTATCTGCGCTTGGCCTCTTGTACGGAGTTTACCGCAATCTTCCCATGTGTCGTCACGAAGTGTTACATTGTTTTTCAGAGACACTTGCCGAGACCTTTGATTTGTACTTTATTCAAGCCTCTGCTTGGCTTTCCAGCTTTCCTGCTCTTTTGGGTGGTCCGTTCACCCCTGCGTTTGCCACGCCCTCCCGTCGCTCCATCACCAGCACCTTGTGTGTCTGCCACGCCTTTGGGCTCACGTGTATATCGTCCTTATGCGTGTTACCACTTTGGTGCCTGCATCATCGTGCTTATCGGGTTTCTCCCCGTGCTCACATTTACCGTACATCGAGACTGCCATGACATGCAGCTCTCGACTCGGGCTCCATGTGGGTCCACGTCTCTGCTCTGGATGCACCTCTCATCCCTTCATGTTCATTTGTACGATCCTTCCCATCGACCGGAAAGCTGATAATTGTGGTGCGATCGTTGACTTGTTACACATCATGTTTATGGATTCTTGCCCCGTAGGTGGTAATTTTGATGCGGTCATTTACTCCGGGAAAGTTAACATTCGTTCGCTGACAGCTCGTACACTGCTGTTTTCTTACGTTTCTGCAATAATTTAAGGAATTTTTCATCTGGAATCGGCCATTTGCGTGCATTTTGTTCTGTGATCTTAGGATCTGCATTGATTTTCCGTGCTTGCACTACTACCACCAGGGGCGGCTCGTGATTAAGAGCCAGTGGGGCCCAGCCCCACCAATAATTGAAAGGGGGAATGACTTCCTGAAATAGTAAATACTAAAAAAACAACATAATTTTTCCGAAAATTTGTGTCCGGCCCCACCAAGAAAAATGACCACGAGCCGCTACTGACTACCACTACCTGTAGCTCTCCCTCGATCCCTACCCGCTTAGTCATACCGGAACCAATGTCTGTTTCTTGGCTCACCACGAGGAGTTGGGGTAGGATCTTGATAAGTGCCAGCTCACTAATCCTGGCGCGGCGTTGTCCCCATTCGCCTTTGACCCCACACCACGTTCTGAGAATCCTTGTGCAAGATCGCCAAATGTGGCGCTGTAGCAACACACGAGAAACTAGCATAGCTGAGAATCGTCGAACTGTTGAGACGCAGAGAAAACGAGTTGCGCGAAAAGACAGAACACACAACATCCACATGTCCAACCGTGATCATGTATGGCCCACCTGTGATAGGGCATTATGATCTAGAATTGGACTATAAAGACACCTCCACACCACCCGTCTGAAGCTGTTGTCATCATCGCTATCAACGGCTACTATTATATGGATAATAACAGATTTAACGGAAAAAAAACCTTCAAGTAAATATATCATTAATCGCCAAGCTTGGATGAAAAGTAATCATAGAATATTAATTCACCAACCTTCATTCCATGAAGAACTTCGCTTATCATCTTGCTACGCTTGTCTTTCAGTTTGAGCAGAGTTTCTTGAATACTCTTTAGCCGGCGCAATATCCAAGCGTTGAAGGGAGCTGTCAGTAGCAACGTACACACGCCAGCTACCATTGCAGGACCTATGGAACTCATTGCGAAGTTATTTAATCACCACTATGTGTATCACAGGGGGCAGTAACTACACTATCATCTTCTTCGTCTTCTTCTTCGAACGTTTCATGTTGACTACTTGTTATCCGCTCTGTGGGATTTACATGTGATCTGAGCCTAATAGCGATTGTACGTTGTGCCAGTTATGCTCCTACAAGTAGGCCAGCACATCTGATTTCTGAAATGCTTTTTATTTACTAGGGTAGCTTACAACATGCCTTGTAGGTCGCAGTGGTACTATTCTTTGCTTCCATTGCGAACCCCAGCACCACACGGCCGACACTATCATCATGAGTAAACATTGAGTACAAGAACACATAAGACAGAGAAAAATATCAACTCACACTATCATCATGAGTAAACATTGAGCACAAGAACACATAAGACAGAGAAAAATATCAACTCACACTATCATCATGAGTAAACATTGAGTACAAGAGCACATAAGACAGAGAAAAATATCAACTCACACTATCATCATGAGTAAACATTGAGTACAAGAACACATAAGACAGAAAAATATCAACTCACACTATCATCATGAGTAAACATTGAGTACAAGAACACATAAGACAGAAAAATATCAACTCACACTATCATCATGAGTAAACATCAAGCACAAGAGCACATAAGACAGAAAAATATCAACTCACACTATCATCATGAGTAAACATTGAGTACAAGAACACATAAGACAGAGAAAAATATCAACTCACACTATCATCATCAGTAAACATTGAGTACAAGAACACATAAGACAGAGAAAAATATCAACTCACACTATCAATGTAATAGTGTTATTGCTAGGCCAGTTCTCTCATCTCCTCCATCGGGAGTAATCGTAACTTATTTCGACAATGTTTCCCAGTAATGGCGGGCGTTGACAGCTGCGCAGAAATATTGTTGTAGTGCGGCAATTGTCACTTGATCTCAATTCAAAAACAGGAAGTTGTCAGCGTACATACACAGAGACTGTCAAATCGTGTTGTATTTTTGGCTTATGAGGGTATGAGTGAGTGTTGAAAATGTAACTGAAGTCCAGACTATTTGGCGACAATCTGGGTGACATCTGATAATTCATTGATGTCTTTGATTTCGTGAATCAAAGGAAACGGGACCATATATATATACCAGGGTCTAGCACAGGCAGAGGAGAGGGAAGACTGAGAAGACAGAGAGGATAGAAAGGGCCACAGACAGCAGAGTTAGATAGTGAGGCCAGAAAAGTAGAACAGATAGAGAGGAGGCCAGTAACCACACAGAGGTAGAGTCTGGTTGAGAGCCAGTAGCCAGTAAATTAGAAGTCACCACAAGATACTGTCTGGTCATACAGAAGACGGACAGAGAACAGTCAAGTGAACTCTGGCACAGACACTAGCGCAGAATAAGAAAACCAGTAGAGAACTTCAGGAGGTATACGTTAGATACGGTCCAGACCTGAGACATACTGTCTCTTAATGACTTTGACGTCATCATCAACAGTTCTAGAAGAATAGACCTTCGTGAGAACATCCGCTGAGACATGCTGTCTCCCAAATGACTTTGAAGTCTTCATCTTCATCATCAGCAGTTCTAGAAGAGAATAGACCTTCGTGAGAACATCGCTGAGACCTTCGTGAGAACATCGCTGAGACATACTGTCTCCACATGACTTTGAAGTCTTCATCTTCATCATCAGCAGTTCTAGAAGACTAGACCTTCGTGAGAACATCGCTGAGATCTTCAGAGAACATCGCTGAGACATACTGTCTCTTAATGACTTTGAAGTCTTGATTATCATCATCTTCAGAGAACCCACAGTACTGGACACATAGACTTGCTTAGGAATAGATCAAGTTGTGTTTATACTTCTTAAGGATATAAGCCAGAGTGGAACATTAGGTACGTTATATTAGAAACTACTTAAGTTAGAGATATTCTTTTAGGTGTTAAATATTTGTTTATATATATTAATTTTGTTGTTGGGTTTATGTAGTTGTAATAATGTATTCTACATGTTATAAAATCATGTATTTTTGTTGTTGTTGAAGAATAGTTAAATAAACATATACATTTAAATATCGACTTGAGTAAGACAGCGAGAGAGAGAGAGCATGTGGATACGAATGACTGAGATATACTAGTGACCAGGACACAGATCTCTCTTTCTTGCTTTACCGTGCTCGGTGTTGGCACGACTACCTACACTATCACGGTACCTTTTATGTCTTGCAGTGACTAGGATATTCCCCCATCCATTTCTTCACCCTGGACTGTTACAGTTCAAATCTGGCTGCCGTGCACAGGATATTCTCCCCCATCCAAATTCCCTAGACCCTTACTGCTACAGATTGAAAAATGGGTTGCAGTGACCAGGATACTCCCCCATCCAAAATTCCCTAGACTCCTTACTGTTACAGATTGAAAGATGGCTGCTGTGCCCAGGATATTCACCCCCACTCATCCCTAGACTCCTTACTGCTACATCATCATGAATAAACATCAAGCACAAGAACACATAAGACAGAAAAATATCAACTCACACTATCATCATGAGTAAACATTGAGCACAATAAGACATAAGACAGAGAAAAATATCAACTCACACTATCATCATGAGTAAACATCAAGCTCAAGAACACATAAGACAGAGAAAAATATCAACTCAATTCCATCTAGTACTATTTGCCAAGAAACAAGAAACACCAAAATGTAATATCCACAAAAATAACACAACACTGAAACAAGTCCATCGATTCAAGTATCTGGGAACATTCCTAACATCAGATGGAAGATGTACAACAGAGATTAGGAGTAGAATAGCTCAAACAAAAGCAGCTTTTATGAAAATGAAGAACACACTATGCGTGAACTCACTACCAATGACATTGCGAAAACAAGTACTCCAGTGCTATATTGAACCAATACTTATGTATGGCAACTAATCATGGACAATGAACAAACAATCAATACGATCATTGGAAGCCACAGAGATGTGGTTTTACAGAAGAATGCTGAAAATTCCATGGACAGCAAAGAAAACAAATGTGGAGGTTTTAAATCAGGCCTGCACACAAAGAAACCTTATCAAAAGAATAAGAATCCGACAATCAAGGTTCTTTGGGCATATAATGCGAAGAGAAGGTTTAGAACATTTGGTGACTACAGGTAAAATTCAGGGAAGGAGAGATCGTGGAAGACAGAGGGAGAAGATGTTGGATGGCCTGACATCATGGTTCGACAAAATATCGACGTCAGAACTGATTACATGCACCAAGCAAAGAGAGTTGTGGAGAGACATGATCGCCTACACCGGCAGGCACGGCACTTGATTGAACTATTCGCTCGACCTAGATATATTTTTTAATTTAGTTTTTAAACAAACTGAATAATTGCTACTTTCTGATTATTTATGACCTCTGGAATGTTGAATAACCTGCATTACAAGGTATCTCCTTCTCCTTCTTTCATTTACTTCTTTATAGAAATGTTGGGGGATGGAAGGAGGGGGTGTAGTGATCATGTGTGTTTTTGTTCTAATGCACTTTGTAAGCTGTTTTTCCTTTTCTTAAATACTGATGGTTCCCGTGGCTCGCTGATTAAACACACCTCTCACTCTGCCTCTCAGGCATCCAGTTCGATCTGTACAACGGGTAACTCCAAACTTCGCAAATCGCTTGATCGATTCAACATCGATTTTAGTGTCCAACATATCAGTACGGCGATGTACTGTAACATACAAATCTGAGGTTGTCAGAGCTGATCAAATCAGATCTGGAGAAAACCTAGGGGTGGCTGCGGTGATACTTAATAAATTGGCATTATAGGACAAAGACACATATGTATGTACATAAGCAAGTAAAATGAATTCGGGTTATTACATATCTGCACCTATTTACATATTACAAAGGGGGTTTCGGTGGTAAAAAAGAACACGAAGAAGGATTGAATAAGTCAGGGGTCAAAGGCGCAAGGAAGAGGCGCGCCAGGATTAGGGAGATGGCTCTAATCCCCTGCTCCCACCTCCATGTGGTGACCCTGGTAACAGACGGTAGTTCCGGTCTGGCAAAGATGGCAGGTGCCGTGGGAGAGCTACTCTGGGGCAAGTAGAGATGCAAAGGTAGTCATGCTTGATGGCATCCGCTCGCAACATAGACGAGCGAACTCCCAGAGTGACTATTAATGCTCGCCTCTCCCGGCCGATGGGAAAAGCTAGAAGGATACATGTGTAACCTCGCGGGGTGAAACTCGGAGCCCGCGCATTCTCTCTCTTGAGTCTCCACTCTTGAGCCGAAGAGTATGCTGGGTGACGAGTTGGGCCGCACGTTGGTCCACATAGGTCAAAAGTCTAGAGATGGGGCACGACCCAAAGCCATCGAAGGAACGTTGACCCGCGTGTGGCGAAATTCGGAGCCCGAGCATGCTCTCTCTTGAGCCACTACCCTAAAGCCGATGAGTATGCTGGGAGTCGAGTTGAGTTGCACGTGGGCCATCATGGGGCGAAATTCGGATTTTGCCCCCTCGAAGTCGGACAGTCCATTGGGAATTGACGGAAATGGTGAGGTAGGCACCAGTGCAGAGAGCACGCATACGGACGTTGCAAGGGTGAAACCCGTGACCCCATCTCATGGGTGGGGGTTCTGGTTGAGTCACAGACGGTGACAGCCCAGGCAAATGCGAGAACGACATGGCAGGCACGAAAAATGTGAGCACGGAAAAAGCCGATGGTGACCAGGCACCAGGGCAGAGCTAGCACGCACGCTGACAAAGCCATAGTAGGCCGCACCGAGGGGCAGGCCGGCACGGCAAGCGCGGAAAGCGAGGCAGGCAAGAGAATGGGCATCCCACCCAAATGCGCAGAACAACTGGAAAGCCCAGCAGAGGCAAAACCAGTGCAAGCACGGCAAACACAGCAGAGGTAAAGCCAGTGCGCGTTTCCGCTCGCAGGAACTACTGCTGCCTTGTAGTTTGATTGGGGACAATCAAAGGCTAGCGGAGCAAACCGTACAAAAACCTGAACGGGCGGCAAACCAAGGTGTTCATTAAAACGACTGGTTTTGCTGGGCAGATGGCGCTCATAAGCCCGGGAGGGCAGACCGTCTAAGGGTCGCTGCCCTAAAAGAAAATGGCAATCCGCTGCCTTGTGGGTTTCGGCTGGGGACAGCCAAAGGCTAGCGGAGAGCAGACCCACACATTCGCTGGCTGAAATTGAACACACCACTGAATGATAAGCAATTGTGCTCCAATAGGTGCTGAAGGCTTGTGCACGTACATCACGTTCTGATGTTTGACTGTTTATATATCACAATAGAATGATAAAATGGCCTAAGAACTATCGCGCGAGAGAAAAGAGAGAATAAGTCACACTCATTGATACAATACAACTACCCACAGAACATTGGAAAATTTTATATCTGTAAAAACATCTAATGAAAAAGTATTTGTTGAGATTGAGTGAGAATACATTACCTATAACGAGGTAAAGTAGAACTAATGAAGCGACAATACGCACAGAACCTGTTATCATAAAAACAAACTCAACCAGATATTCCTGAAATAAAGAAAATAATGTATATACAATTTAATTCAGTGGATGCAGTGGCGGCTCGTCATTAAGGGCCAGTAGGGCCGGGCCCCACCAGAAATAATTTGTAACGTATATTTTTTTTTTTTAGATTAAAATATAACTTAACTTTTTTTTTTTTTTTTCAGATCCAGAAGCACTTGAGCTTTCAGCTCTTCGGCTCGGTGTCGTGGACATCGTAACCCTTCAGTTAGGTGCCACGAACCCCGTGAATCTGGTGAACCTGTGGCTTTTCTGCCAGCCCGCGGAATTGAACCCGCGATCACAGGGAGCTTATAACCTAACATAAAACCATGGTTTTCCCGAAAATTTGTGTCTGACCCCACCAATAAAAATGAGCACGAGCCGCCACTAAGTGGATGATTATACTTCTGTCTAAGTGTATATATGAGCCGCCACTAAGTGGATGATTATACTTCTGTCTAAGTGTATATATGAGCCGCCACTAAGTGGATGATTATACTTCTGTCTAAGTGTATATATGGAATTTATGGTCTTTACATACGGTCAATTGGTAAGTGTTTTACTGTGACAACCTCTGAGTTTTCGCTTTTCTCTCTTGTCTTTCAGCTTATACTTAAGACTCTTCTCAATAGATTCTGCCCCTTTGCGCATTATTGCGTTCCACGCAATTCTGTCATCAGCTAGTCTTTCCCATGTACTGGGACCTATGGAAAAACTCTGTCTTGAAGCCTTGTAGACATCTTTATATCTGAGCAGTGGTCTGATAAGTGTATACATGTCTGAACGGTAGTGACAACCTGTTAAACTCGAGAGATAGATGTAGCATAAATGACTGGTTGTATTTTGGGGGATCTATTAGCTGTTAAGTTGTTTGTTTGATGTGTCGGGGGATCAAATCCGGCCGCCGTTCTGTTCACGGGTTCATTTTTACTAAAGTTCTCTAGGGCTGTTCCTGAAGTTACAGAGGTTGTGCAATGTGCTGTACTCTCTGCAGGTAACGTGTCATTTCTGCAGAGAGACCAAACCAAATGAAGAAACCCGATGCAATGAAGGATCTTCCTGACATCATCTAGCGCTTGGCACCTGAAGAGGTGGTGGTGAACGGTTTCATGTTGATGTACACATAGCTGGCACTCTGTAGTCTGTTACGGTTGATTTATGTTCATGTGATTATGAACTTAATATGTTGGGTTCAGTCTAAAAATGGTGCTCTGATTAAAGGGTATTTTTTTTCCCCGATCCAGAAGCACTTGAGCTTTTTAGCTATTCGGCTCGGTGCCATGGACATCGCAACCCTTCGGTTCGGTGCTACAAACACCGTAAATCTGGGGAATCTGTAGCTTTTTTTGCCATCCCGCGGAATTGAACATGCACACACAGAGGGATAGTCACCCGTAATCCAACGCGTTACGAACACGCTGGGCAGACGGGCATTAAAGGGTATTAAAGCAAAAGGACTGACTTAATTGCACCGGGTTTTACCCATATGGCTCCGTTCCTCTCCACAGAAATGACACGCCACCTGCCGAGAGTATTGCACAAATCACGAACTCTGTAGCTCCGGCAACAATCCTAGGGTCTCTGGAAAAACTGTACTTGTGAACAGAACGGCGTGGTCCGGATTTGAACCCACGACCATCGACTCGCAAGGCAAAGGGTTTAACCACCAGTCAGGTTCGTGTTGGAATTGGGGTTAGGGTTGGCCATGTGTCTGTAAACCTCTCTTCCCGTGTCTCCCATGGCCAATCTGTTCAGCCAAATATCTTTTTTTGCTATCGATAGGATTTTTTGTGCTGTACAGATAGGTCGTTCTGTATCACTCTATGTGATATGTTACAACGTTCTTAACTTTCACACCTACCTGTAATCTCTGACAGTCCACAGACAGGAGATTTACAATCTGTCCTACAGGGTAACTGTTTCTAGCAGGGTTAGACATGGACAGCGCCTTTAAATGTAAAAATAAACCACAGATCCACATATCAAGCAAGACAGTTATTCTCATGTAGATATTATTTTTTTTTAAATTATACCTCGCTAGAAGGTTAACTTAGCTTGGTTGTAGACATTAATTATTGATAGTTCTGACATATAGTGACCTTTATTTCTATATCTTTTTTTTAATCCGTTATAATGAATCTTCAACATTAATTCTTTCTTGCCATAGTGGAGTGTTCTATAAAACTGATAGTACCATAGTGGAGTGTTCTATAAAACTGATAGTACCATAGTGGAGTGTTCTAAAAAACTAATAGTACAATAGTGGAGTGTTCTATCAAACTGATCGTACCTTAGTGGAGTGTTCTATAAATCTAATAGTACCATTGTGGAGTGTTCTATAAAACTGAGCGTACATTAGTGGGGTGTTCTATCAAACTGATCGTACCATAGTGGAGTGTTCTATCAGACTGATAGTACCATAGTGGAGTGTTCTATAAAACTGAGCGTACCTTAGTGGAGTGTTCTATAAAACTGATAGTACCATAGTGGAGTGTTCTATAAAACTGAGCGTACCTTAGTGGAGTGTTCTATCAAACTGATCGCACCATAGTGGAGTGCTCTATCAAACTGAGTGTACCATAGTTGAGTGTTCTATAAAACTGAGCGTACCTTAGTGGAGTGTTCTATAAAACTGATAGTACCATAGTGGAGTGTTCTATAAAACTGAGCGTACCTTAGTGGAGTGTTCTATCAAACTGATCGCACCATAGTGGAGTGCTCTATCAAACTGAGTGTACCATAGTTGAGTGTTCTATAAAACTGAGCGTACCTTAGTGGAGTGTTCTATAAAACTGAGCGTACCTTAGTGGAGTGTTCTATAAAACTGATCGTACCATAGTGGAGTGTTCTATAAAACTGATCATACCATAGTGGAGTGTTCTATAAAACTGAGCGTATCTTAGTGGAGTGTTCTATAAAACTGATTGCACCATAGTGGAGTGTTCTATAAAACTGATAGTACCATAGTGGAGTGTTCTATCAATCTATTTTTATCCATCTCCAAACTTATCCCTGACACACATGTCGCTGTCGTTCTCTTGTTCGTTTGCTTGCTAAAAAAATCTGCTCATTTTTTTACTGTTACCTGTAAAGTATTGTGTTTCTGTATTTGTCCTAAATATTTCATTTGTTTAATTGTGCATCCTTTTTAACTCCTTCACATGGTAATTTACTTTTTTTAGACCTGGACATACTCTTGTTTCAACATATACTAAATTAGCATGATTTAAATTCAATATACTAGTTCATAGTTCATATGTACGGTTCCAACTTCACTGCAACTGGTCATCCCATAATTGCTCCATTCCTGTGCCAACGAAAATCATACGAAATGCTAACAACTGTCTCCTGTGTGAACTAATTCCAGATTGAAACAGCCGTACGCCACAAAAGAAGCCTGCGCCGCATAAATGCATATGGCCATCACTAAAGTGTAAACACAAAACTGTTCATCACTTTAACTGCAATTCATATAGAAGGGAATATCAATCGTGACAAAGTCCAGCTTTCTGCACATGCAATGTACTAGCTTTGGGTCATATTAAACAATACCGCGAGCCATTATATCGGTGGTGAAGGGCGAATGGTATAATTAATTAATCACAAGTTATATCTAATTGGTCATGACTTCTTTATCTGTTCATTAACACTAACCTTCTTATAAATGGCGGAAGCCAGGACAGTTCTAACGTGGATTGCCAGTAGAGCACATTCATATCTAGATTGAACAAATATCACTGACCTCACAATGAATGTAACGAGCAGCACAATACAGAGTGCATAAGCCTGCCATATTGTCTTCTCATTTGGATTCTGAAGCTTCACAATAAGGAGCCTACGAATTAAAGATAGATGAAGGAAATGGTGAACAGATGGATGATGTGCGGGGTGTTGATTATTGGCGAAACACGTAAAAACAAAGTACTGTAGTTTCACAAAATACAAAAACAATATACAGCAACGTCTCGGCCAAAATGCCTTTATCAAGCAAAGGATACAACAGAAGTGAAGATATTCACTTCTTACATGGCACACTACATATAGAATCAGACAATAAATTCCTCTTTTTCTTCCCTAGAGTTGATTATTGTGTATCACTTTACAGGAATGAACACAAATGGAAAATTAAAGGAACCCTTTTGCATACGTCGAGGTACATTGGGGAATTCGGAGTTAGTCCTGTATTTTTCATTGACCGTCAGCACTCAATGAAAAATATTGAAACACTCAATGGATTATATGGTCAACATAATGCCGACCTCCTTTACTTTCCAGTGATACTTTGAAGTTCTATGATAATAGTCGTCATAAAACTGATAACTGAGAATAAGTTGTCTTGGACACGTGATAAGAATATAAAACAGCCGCATACCAAAACATTCGCTGGACTGTGAATTTTCTGAAGAGAAGAGGCTTCAAGTCAGACCACTACGCAGACACAAGAGTAATGCAAGTTCTCAATAAATGACTTTTCTATCGGTTCCAACAAATAGAAAAGAACTAGCTAGCTACCGAACTGCATGAGAAACAACGTTTGCAAAAGTGCAAAGACTTTCGAAGAGAAACTTAGGGATGAGCTTGAAGACAGCGAAAGAAACAAATGAAAACTCGGATATCTTTTCAGTTACACAACTTGCCAAATAGCGGCATGTAAAGACAAGAAATAGTTGTCTGCATAATCGATCTCTTCCAGTTGTTTGTTTTCCACCCACTCGATGCCAGTTTCGCACCTACCTATTTTCTCATTACCTCAGTCAACGGCCACTCCCAACAAAAATGGAGATAAAATACAACCTTGCTTTACTCTAGTTTCTTCTTCTACTTCAGCGATCTCTGCTCATGCGTTTAATTTACTGTGGGCCACAAATTTTGCAGTCAGCTTCAGGTCTGTCAGGTTTCCCCAAAGCTTAGCTTTTAGGCCAACTGGGTGCGGCCACGTGTTTCTTCTCAGCTTACACAGGAGAGGACAGTCTTGCAAGACATGATCCTGTGTCTGTTCCACCTGCTGACACTGACATAGAGTGCCATGACCATGCCCCCCACTCTAGTTTCAGGCATCAGTAAGTTCATTTGGTCATTGTTATTGCGGAATTCACGTTGTGACGCTCATTATTTTGGCCGGTATTCCCTTGCCAGGATTGTATCAACAGCCTCTTTGAATCTATTAAGAGTGATACTGCAAGATGTCTGGGTAATTACTGATAATAGCATGATCCCTCGTCAGTTTATATAGCAATGGTTTAATACAACTATGTTTTAGTGTAGCAATGTAGCAATGTTACAGTGTAGCAATGTTTTAGTGTAGCAATGTTTTAGTGTAGCAGTGTTTTAATGTAGCAATGTTTTTAAAATGTAGCAATGTTTTAGCGTAGCAATGTTTTGATATAGCAATGTTATAATGTAAGATGAGCACACGGAGTTTTTAAGAACCCCAGAGGAAGCAACGGAAGTAACGAATATGATCAATAAATAAACATTATAATGTAGCAATGTTTGAATGTAACAAGTTGCGAGTAATTCTACAAATGTTAATAATTAAGAGGTAAAATAAATTGTTACATAAATTTATGAGAAATACCCAAGGGTCAATGGTCCAGAGAAAACAAGGATGTCAGCTATTATCTTCTGAGTCAAGGATTTACAAACGTTTTTTCCTACCAGTCGCCACAGTACACGAAACAAATTTGGGATTTCTGCTTGGATTTTGGGTTGTAGATCCTGTAGAGATGAATATGGCAAACATATAAATATGTGTATAAGTTGGTTAAGGGCTTACAAATTAGTTACTTGTGGATATGTGCATTTATTTGCTAAGTTGTTCAGTTAATGAGTAGTTGATTAACTTGATTGGTACAGAACCTTGTTTGAATTACATTGAGAAACAAAGAATGAAGTGGTTTGGCTACATAATAAGAATGCATCCAAACTCCACATTATACAGTGTCTTCTACAACAGAACATAAGGTAAGAAGGCGAGATGAAGACCACAAAAAAGATCGTTAGATGGTATAGAAAAATCCTGTCAAAGAGCAAAAATAACAGTCACACCCAAGCCACCAGAACAGCGCAAGACAAACAGAAAACCACGACACTGGGCAACAATCCGGTAGCAGTGTGACGATAAAGAATATTAAAAAGAAGATTGACTTGAATTGTTTCGTATTCGTACATTTCACATAGAGAAGATTTTTGTATTGCATGAGTTTTCACAGCTCAGCGTAGCTGCTGGTATTGTTAATAACATCAGACTGACCATTTGTTTTATTAACAATTTTTTTCAAGATAACGTCTTGAAGAAAAGACGCTGTTACTGGATGGAACACACAGTGATTTCAAGTATACTCTACTGGAGTATACCAGTAGAGTATACTCTACTCCAGTATACTCTACTGGAATATAACAAAAAGGACAGTTCATGGAAAACGCAGTTAAAGCGAACAAGAGGTGCACCTAATAAGATATCATCATTAACATTATCAAGTAGCTTGTCTTTTCCGGAACCAGGCTCCAAAGACAGCAGTCAGGAAAAACTCTCTGTTCTGTGCAAGTTGACCGGCGTCAGCTGCAGTCATTCTCAAATCGTCAATGATATCTTGTACCCATCGTCTTCTAGGTCTTCCTCCCATTCTTCTTCCAGGCACCATTCGATTCAAAATTATCTTCTCTAGGCACTCACGTCGCTTGATATGTCCAAAATATTTAAATTTCCTTGATTTTATGCTCTTTAATAGCCAACTTTCTTTAATATCATGCTGTTGCAGAACAGAATCATTTGTTATTTTCTCTGTGCATGATATTCCAAGTACTCATCTGTATCATTTTCATTCAAAGGCATTACTGATCTTCTCTGCCGCGTTGTTAATGTTCCATGTCTCACAACTATATATTGCAAATGGAAAAACGAAAGATAGAGATTTGTTTTTTTCGTTCGTGCTTCTCGGCCACTTTGATCATTCTTATTGTGATATATAAATAGCCTTTGCGAAGTACGAGTAGAACATTGCGCCCCAGTTAGGACCCTACTAGTGTGGGACGAGTGCATCCGAAACCGAAGTTTTCGGCCTTCGGAAATGTTCGAGTCTGTCCTGTCGCCAGTCTTACACTTTCCAGACATAGTGAGAATATTTCTCTTTAATGATCCGTTTAACGCCATATATTTGGACTTGGATCTACGCCAAAGAGCATTTACTACGTTGCAAATTTTTCTGATTGGGTGTGGTCGCTCCGAAAGATAGAAATATGTAGAGAAGAGATTGGAGGCAGAATTAGCAAGAAAGAGACTAGCTGGAAAGAGATGTAATAGATAGCTAAAGATAAGACGATTTAAGATGAATTGGTTGAGGGTCTATGCCATAATCGGGGCTAAAAGGCACACAAGAGAGAGAAAAGAGAGAATTCTTTTTAAACGTTGTTGCGTACCACAGAATAATTCCTGTATAAAATGTTACGTTGCATTTTTTTGTGATATAGAATTAATAGATGGTCGGTTGGTTTTCGTTCATTCTTATCAACCAAGCTAACCACTCTTCAGTTTATGTGTGGTATGGCCCAAGAACGTGGGTTCGTTGTACCCTCATTAGACTCCTACGGCATATATGACAAGCAGATCAGATTTTCGTCCAAAATTTATGCATATTACCCAACAGGACACAAGTATGTGCATTATGTGAACTGTAAGATTTGACACACAGAAAAACCCACTTTAAAGTATCACATCTGTAGTTATACTGTAACATGGTATTATATCTGATTAGTCATAGGAGACCGTCGGAGCTGACTCATGACAGAAGTAATAGATAGATCTGCAATTATAAAGTTATACTCCACTCAAACCGTATATCAGTCTTTTTGGTTATATTCTTCTTCTTCATCTTTCAACTCCCAACGGAGCACATCACATGTCTTCAACAAACTTCTTCCAGCTCTTTCTCTCTCTCCTACAATCCCTTTTAATTCTTTCCATGTTTACCTAACCTTTTAATATCAGCCTCCAGCTCTTTTCTTCAGGTCTGTCTAGGACTTCCCCTACTCCTCTTTTCCTGAGGGTTCCAAAACAGTGCCTGTCTTGCAATGCTTCGGTCGGTCTTCTCAATGTGTGTCCTATCCATCGCCATCGTCTCTTCCTCATCTCTTTCTCCACTGGTATCTGCTTAGTTCTTTCTCTGAGTTCCTCTTTCGTAATCTTACCATACGATCTCATACCCTCTCAGTACATCTCCGTCCCCCTACGTAAACATCCATTTATGAAGGTCTGTAGTTTTCTGGTTGTTTCTTATGTTGTCTTCCATGTTTCCGAGCCATAGAACAGCACTGCCTTCACATTTGATTGAAAGATTCTCAGCTTTGTGTTTGTTTTGATCTCCTTTGACTTCCATATCTTACTCAATGCAATAAAGTTTCCCGTTACTTTTTGGTCATGTTCGATATTATCGATCATTATAAAACAAAGGATACACATGTCTTTTATGAACTTCACCAATGAAGAAAAAGATGAAGTAAATATGAAAAATAGTTTACCCATGTTCCGAAAAATTTATATTGTCCTTTCTTGAATAGCAACGTATTTTCGTGGTCATTTTTCGTGTCTCTGGTGTTATCACTATCGTTTGTGAGGGATGTGTGATCATTATTTCCTTCATTCTTTTTGTGTGTGTGTGTGTCTATTTCATTGTGAATGTTTCCGTTATGTTCTTGTGAGACAGTTGTGCTGAAATGGGAAGTCAATCATATAACAGTAATTTATGTCAACGATTCTTGTTACTGAAATATATTTGTATCGACATTTTGTGTCCAAGTTTAACACTAAGGAATATCAGTATTATGAATATTTGTGTCGAAGTTTAACACTAAGGAATATCAGTATTATGAATATTATTTTTCATCAATAAACAACCATAGTATCATAAAATTGAGTAAATTTGCAAAAAAGCTTGCAGTGTTCTATCAAACATATGTAAATTCCAGCTCCCCCAACTGAAACTAGGTCCTGGTTTTCCGGTCAGTTATGCGGCCCACTATTAGTGCTGGCTGTGCCAAAATGTACCTGGTTAAAACTTTGTGGCTGGCAGTTTTGAAGCAAATTCTTTCCGTGAATATTTATGAACGGTAAATACAGACCTCACCGTTCAGAAACCAATTGCAAACTACTGAAGGTATAAGTGGTGCCTAGAAAATCAACATCTCGTTTACTGTGGTTAATGGTGACAAAACCGTGCTTGAATTACATAGATAAACAAAGAATGAAGTGGTTTGGCCACTTAATAAGAATGCATCCAAACTACACAGTATACAGAGTCTTCTACAACAGAACATCGGAAAGAAGGCAAGAGGAAGACCACGGAAAAGATGGTTAGATGGCGTAGCAGAATCATGTGAAAGAGCAAAGATAACAATCACACAAGCCACCAGAACAGCGCAAGACAAAAACAGAAAACCACGACACTGGGCAACAACCCGGTAGCAGTGTGACGACAAAAGAAGAAGAAGAATAGTGACGTCCTGTAAAGGATATGCCACGATTTTCAATATTTGTTCATCTAATAACTCTCTTGCGTTCCCGTTCATCTAATAACTCTTTTGCGTTCCCGTTAATCTAATAACTCTCTTGCGTCCTCGTTCATCTAATAACTCTCTTGCGTTCCCGTTCATCTAATAACTCTCTTGCGTTCCCGTTCATCTAATAACTCTCTTGCGTTCCCGTTCATCTAATAACTCTCTTGCATTCCCGTTAATCTAATAACTCTCTTGCGTTCCCGTTAATCTAATAACTCTCTTGCGTTCTCGTTCATCTAATAACTCTCTTGCGTTCCCGTTCATCTAATAACTCTTTTGCGTTCCCGTTAATCTAATAACTCTCTTGCGTCCTCGTTCATCTAATAACTCTCTTGCGTTCCCGTTCATCTAATAACTCTCTTGCGTCCTCGTTCATCTAATAACTCTCTTGCGTTTCCATTCATCTAATAACTCTCTTGCGTTCCCGTTAATCTAATAACTCTCTTGCGTTCCCGTTAATCTAATAACTCTCTTGCGTTCCCGTTAATCTAATAACTCTCTTGCGTTCCCGTTCATCTAATAACTCTCTTGCGTCCTCGTTCATCTAATAACTCTCTTGCGTTCCCGTTCATCTAATAACTCTCTTGCGTTCCCGTTCATCTAATAACTCTCTTGCGTCCTCGTTCATCTAATAACTCTCTTGCGTTCCCATTCATCTAATAACTCTCTTGCGTTCCCGTTCATCTAATAACTCTCTTGCGTCCTCGTTCATCTAATAACTCTCTTGCGTTCCCATTCATCTAATAACTCTCTTGCGTTCCCGTTCATCTAATAACTCTCTTGCGTTCCCGTTCATCTAATAACTCTCTTGCGTCCTCGTTCATCTAATAACTCTCTTGCGTTCCCATTCATCTAATAACTCTCTTGCGTTCCCGTTCATCTAATAACTCTCTTGCGTTCCCATTCATCTAATAACTCTCTTGCGTTCCCGTTCATCTAATAACTCTCTTGCGTTCCCGTTCATCTAATAACTCTCTTGCGTTCCCGTTCATCTAATAACTCTCTTGCGTTCCCGTTCATCTAATAACTGATAGCTATCATGTTGATAACCAGTACTTCTACATCTGGAAAAGTAGACATGCGTCTTTTACTGTCAGGCAGTCTCAAGAGTAGATAATATTTAGCAAAATATTTTTAACATCATCAAAGACGTATTGATAAATGAAAATTGTGGCATATCCTTTACAGGACGTAGTCATCAACACACAGTAAACGAGTTGTTCTTATTCTTCTTTCAACGTTTCATACCGACCAATTGTTAACTATTTGTATGTGATCTGAGCCTAAGAGCGATTTACTGTGTGCCAGTTAATCGTCCTACATACGCTTGCAAACCCCGGCACCACACGGGCGAACGAGTCGTTGACTTTCTAGGTACCATTTATACGTTCAGCAGTTTGCAAATGCTTTCTGAACGGTGGGTTCTATTTTTACCTTTCGTAAAAAAATCCACGGAAGCGAATTTGCTTCCAAACTGCTCGTCGCGGAGATTGAACTAGGTACGCTTGGTTGTGATCAGGGTCACTACCGCTTAAGCAAAGAAGCACTACAATACGATATTACAACACTAATAAAGAGACAGCGTTTTGATAATAATATGAATGCTATATAGACGTGTAAATACCCGCAAGGGAAATGTCCAATAACATTTGCAGACCATATGATGTGAAATATCTGTCATTCTGCATTGCTAAGCACAGTATGTGGGAGGTTGTTTGACCAGTTCCTTTCTTTGCTTGTGGAATATCGGTTGTGTGACTTGATCTTGAACTCTATTGATCACTTTATTATAATATCTATTATTTTAAACATAATTAACATGTATAACTTGTTGCACAATTATACGTAGAATTATACTTCTATATTGTACACAGTTTTTCTCATTTCCATACTCTAATCCTGTTTTCCTCACAGCGTCATGATAAGAGGAGATTTATATAATGGGATTATCTGGTCTTCATATATATAGTGTTTTTTGCCCGCGTGCCCAGCGTGTTCATTGCGCGTTGGACAACGGGTGATTAGTCCTCTGTAAGTGCGGGTTCAACTCCGCGGACTGGCAGAAAAGCTAAAGGTTCCCCAGATTTACGGTGTTCGTGGCACCGAGCCGAAGGATTACGATGTCTATGACACCGAGCCGAAGAGCTTTCAGCTCAAGTGCTTCTGGATCGGTAACAAACAAAAAAATATATATAGTGTTTTTCACTGCTTCTGTTATTAATTAGGTCCACCTTCTGCGTGAATAGCTTTTTGCTTTATATTCACTATATTGGAGTAGCATTGCTCTTTGAGGCGCACTGTCTGTTGGTAATCTGCTTATGTGGCCAAACCAGTTAATTTGTTGTTTCTTGAGGAAGTTCAGTACTGATATTGTAATCACTTTTTTCCTGATGTCTATATTTCTAACCGGTCTCTTCTTGATACTTCCAGCATTCTGCGTAGACACTTTATTTCTGGCGGATTAGTTTTCTTCTAACGTTTGATGTCAGGGTTCAGGTTTGACACTATTAGTGGGAGAAATATTGTATAATACAATTCTAAAATTCAAGTGTCTGTCCCGTAACATCGTGATCACAATACCATCGTGTCACATGCCGGCTGGTGTAGGCGATTATGCATCTCCACAAACATATGTTATTGGTTCTGACTATCAGGTCGGATGTTGGCACTCTTCCATTCGATGAAGCCAGACAGTCCAGAATTGTCTCTCTTTGCCTCCCTCTGTCTCTTTTCCTATTTGCTTTCTTTGTTGGCCCCGATAATGATGAATCAATTATGATTGTCATACGAGATAGACGAAGAATGGAGATACATTTGCTTTACAATTTCTCTTTGACAGTATTTTGCCATCATCATTAGATTAAACATTGGGAAGACTATTCATACATTCATCTAACCATAGTTCTCCCCTGCACACAGTCATTATTATCAGGTTAGACAACTCAACACTGGTGATAGCGTTGTCTGATTATATTTCCTTAGTGTACCCTGTCAGCGGTGTCTCTCGTTATGGTAGCATGAATCAGGATATAGCTCTGACTGCGCAATTTTTTTTTTTTTTTCCAATCCAGAAGCACTTGAGCTTTTCAGCTCTTCGGCTCGGTGCCATGGACATCGTAACCCTTCAGTTCGGTGCCACGATCTGGGGAATCTGTGGCTTTTTCTGCCATCCCGCGGAATTGAACCCGCACACACAGAGGGATAGTCACCCGTAGTCCCAACGCGCTACGAACACGCTGGGCAGACGGGCTGACTGCGCAATAAAGATTTACACCCGAAGCCTCATTTTTTCTACTCTTATTAACTTTAATTGTGTCTTATTAACACAGTTAATTGTGAAACAAAACTTTTTATTTGCAGTTGTAATTAATTCATGGCATATTACATATTTTCATTTTTTTAAATGCAAAGAATTTTTATACTTACTGAAAATTGCATATCAAGGAGGATTGGCTCATAAATAACATCATGTCCAGGAAGATGCAATATTTTGGCCACATTAAACACCACAGCAGTTTGGGGAGAAAAGTAATGGAAGGCATCATCATCATCATCAAGGTGCATATCCTTTATAGAACGTTGCTCTCTTTGCAGCACATCTGAAATTCACTCTGTCTCTTGCCAGTTCACCCACTTCGTCGATGGTCATGTTCATGGTTTCTTTAATGTCTTGTAGCCATCTTCTTCTTGGTTTGCCTCTGCGTCCTGAGACCCTGCCCTCTAGTATTGTTCTTTCCAGGCCATCGTGACGCTTGATGTGACCAAAGTATGTAATGGAAGGCATGGTTCCTGAAATACGAAGCAGAGGACGACCAAGACGAAGGTGGCAGCAGATATCAAAGAAACCTTGAACAGGGCGCTAGAAGAGAACGGAGAACTTGCAAGAGACAGAGAGCTTTTCAGACGGACTGTGATGAATGCAACGTTCCGCAAGGGGCATGCTAATACTTACTGAGAACACATCGAAGCATTGATTCTGCTGACTCTGTCGACCTCTTCCTCCCAGTAACGTGCAAACATTGGGTTCAATATACGTCCCTGATCTCGGGGGTTCAGGTCAAACACATCATCAGATGTTATTTCTTTTTTAACAGCAGTTCTGATCAGTCTAAGAAAGATAAATAAATTCAATGTTTCATTACAAAAATATGTGCAGATTTTCAATGTATCCGGATATAAAATGCGATACTTTTTCTTTCTTCGTTGTGCCTACTGAGCTCTTTTTTTCTGGAAACAAACGGATAATTATTTCGCCACTGAAACATAATCATACTACCATACCCATAATCTGGTCCGGTGAAAGTCTGCACCACGCGGTTACCGAACTGATATGTTTTATATATGGTTGTTTGTCATTTCACTACGTAAACGTGCATTAACGTTGAAAAACATGAAGAAAGGTAGGAAGAGGGACTGCACAAAGTACAGAGGAATAGCGCTACTGAGCCACACTGGGAAAATATTCTGCAAAATACTTGAGAAAAGGCTCTGCCACATCATCGAGTCACAGCTTAATGACTCCCAAATGGGATTCAGGAAGAACAAAAGCTGTACAGACGCAATATTCGCCCTCAGGCAGTTAGTAGAAAGGATAGTCGAATCCGACAAACACCTACACGTTGCATTTGTAGATCAGGAAAAAGCGTTCGATCTCGTAGATAGGCACAAGTTGTGGAAAGTACTAACAACCTATGGGGTTAATGACCATCTAATCAACCTTTGCAAGAGCATTTATACTGACAGCCAATGTACGATTAGAACAAATACAGGATTATCAGAAAAGTTTCACGTAGGGTCAGGAGTAAGACAAGGTTGCGTACTATCTCCGCTGCTGTTCATCACGTATATTGACCACATCTGTAAAATGGCTAACACCAGCGAAGGAAACAACATCGGAGAGCTTTTAAATGAATTTCTTTTGCAGACGATCAGGCAATCATATCAACAACAGAAGAACGGCTACAACAACACATCAACAGACTCCAGTTAGCATGTAACGAATACAACATGAGAATAAACATCGACAAAACAGAAGTAATGACATTCGCCAGAGAGGAAAGCACTATCAATATCTCCATCGACAATCGCCAACTAAATCAAGTAAAAGACTTCACATATCAGGGGAGCATTTTTTCAGCAAACGGAAGAATAACTAATGAAATTCAACACAGATGCAACAAAGCAAATCAAATGATAGGGCAAATGGCGCCAATTTAAGATGCAAACACGTCACCATGAACACAAAAGAGCAATGTTCAACACAATCTTTCTCCCACATTATGTTACCAGTGCCAAACTTGGACGCTGACAACAAACGATAGAAGAAAACTAGTCACGACAGAGATGAAGTGTCTACGCAGAATGCTGGGTGTAACAACAAGAGACCGGTTGAGAAATGAAGACATCAGGAAAAAGTGGGTACAACATTAGTACTAGACTTCATCAAGAAACAACAAATTAAATGGTTCGGTCACATAAGCAGATTACCAACAGACAGTGCAGCTCAAAGAGCAATGCTGCTCCGATACAATGGGTACAAAGCAAAAGGCCGGCCACGCAAAAGATGGACCTCAGAGATAACAGAGGCGACGAAAGAGACTATCAACGAAGCGTATACTAGGGCCTGTTTTAGAAATCTCTCCCTGACCTGCCGCTACGAGGCAAACAGGATTCGAGAAAGAAAGAAAGAACGTTGACAAAAAAGAAACGATTCAACATGACACAAATACAACGTTCATGTATGAAACACGTGAAGTTGCGTAGTAGGCATTCTATTT
This sequence comes from Arion vulgaris, assembly GCA_020796225.1. Lineage (NCBI taxonomy): Eukaryota > Metazoa > Mollusca > Gastropoda > Stylommatophora > Arionidae > Arion > Arion vulgaris. The sequence goes on along the minus strand of CM036754.1, from coordinate 25,279,703 downwards.
GATTAAAATATCAGTTAAGCATGCAGCCTATGAAGTCGGATAAGGCACGCATGTATGGCGGGGGACACTGATAATAAGGAAAGCAGGCCTTCACGCAAAAATCAGTCAGAATCTCCAGTACCAGGTGGACTGACTACGCCTGAATTCATAGCGGACGAACGCAAGAAGAAGAAGAAGTTAAGTATGCAAGTGATCTGCAGTAATGTACAACTATTGAATAAAAACCAGTGAACATGTTCTGTTTTAATGATATTAATTAAATACATAAATGAGTACTGATGGGTCGATACTTACGGTAGCAACCAGAGAAAGAGGAGTCGAGAGGGGTAAGAAGCCAAAACTTCTGGGCAAATTTTCTGAAATAATAATATTTTAAAAGAGCGTTTAAGTGTGGTCGATACTTGCATGTTAAATATGAGACAAGATGTGTGGTCGATACGTTGCATGTTAAATATGAGACAAGATGTGTGGTCGATACGTTGCATGTTAAATATGAGACACGATGTGTGGTCGATACGTTGCATGTTAAATATGAGACACGATGTGTGGTCGATACGTTGCATGTTAAATATGAGACAAGATGTGTGGTCGATACGTTGCATGTTAAATATGAGACAAGATGTGTGGTCGATACGTTGCATGTTAAATATGAGACAAGATGTGTGGTCGATACGTTGCATGTTAAATATGAGACAAGATGTGTGGTCGATACGTTGCATGTTAAATATGAGACAAGATGTGTGGTCGATACGTTGCATGTTAAATATGAGACAAGATGTGTGTCGATACGTTGCATGTTAAATATGAGACAAGATGTGTGTAATTTCAATCTCTTATTTAAATTAGTTAGTAGTTTTGTTAAAGGTTTCATGTGGAAAAAGTGCTAGGTTTGTTAACATTTCATATAAACAAAGTGGGAGGTTTGCTATATGGTTAATGTGGGCAAAGTGGTAGGTTTGCTAAATGGCTAATGTGAGCAAAGTGGTAGGTTTGCTAAATGGTTAATGTGAGCAAAGTGGTAGGTTTGTTACATGGTTCATGTGAGCAAAGTGGTAGGTTTGTTGCATGGTTAATGTGAGAAATGCGGTAGGTTTGTTACATGGTTAATGTGAGCAAAGTGGTAGGTTTGTTACATGGTTAATGTGAGCAAAGTGGTAATTTTGATAAATGTATCATATAAACCAAATGGTCGATTTGTTTCATGTGAATCACGTGGTAGGTATATTACATATTTAATGTTGCTACTATGTTAATCCACGTTTACCGCTCCGCATACTCAATAACCTAGTACAGTGTCTCAACATAAACGCTACGAAAAATTTACATTTTTAACCAACTTAACTAACTCATAACTCTGTAAAGGAAGCACACAAGGAGTTCAAAATGATCGCGCTGGCTAATAAATTTCTGAAGAAATAGGCTGTCTAAATTTCATGATTTCAGTGTTTGGTGTTCTCAAGTTGTTTATGTGATACACAAACAAGCAATCATTTTATAATTGTAATTGTGACTCACATCGTCTATCTGTTGATAACCCTTTGTGTTCCCTATCGGGTTGTCTGGTAGAAATGTAAGCACTAAACATACAATATTAATGCCTAGATTCATGTTCAGAAGGATGGCTTTATGTGTATGACTGCTATTGTTCTGTGGATTGGAGAAAAGTTCATTTAGACTATCTGTTGTAAACAAATTAGATATAAATAGACGAACTACTTCTGTTGTAAACAAATTAAAATATAAATAGACGAACTACTTCTGTTGTAAACAAATTCAAGTATAAATAGACGAACTACTTCTGTTGTAAACAAATTCAGATATAAATAGACGAAATACTTATGTTGTAAACAAATTCAAATATAAATAGGCAAAATACGTCTGTTGTGAACAAATTCAGAAATCAATAGATCAACTACTTGTAACTATTATTCCACAATGTGATTTTATAATGCTATTTAAAATTAACAACGTGATTAACAATTTAGTTTGATTGATCGATTGATTGATTGATTGATTGATTGATTGATAGAACCATCATCATTGCACTTCGGTGAATAACCATGTGTGCTCCGATCGCTTTCTTACACATGAAGATCTCAGCTGCAGTGCACGAACTCCGTAGCACCGAAGAGAGTCCCCAATGTAATTTAAAAGATGGTTAACATATTTTTGTAGGAATTTTAAAAAAAAATTAATTCTAATGAATTTTGTCCGAGCAGCGGCTTTTCATCCAGCTCTTCTCGATTTTGAACTGCCAAGGGTTCTTTTACTTGCTAAACCTAAACACGGGACCTACGTTTTATCGTCCGTCTCCTATAGAACTAGGAACTCGATCTCACCTGCACTGAGATCATGAATCTCTGGACAAAATATCCCAATTGCTTCACGAAGGAGTGAATCGAGTATCTTTGGAACTAGATGAGAGCAGCGAAACTCTACTTCACAGAGACTCCATTTATTAAACAAAACAAAGAGGATCCGAAGGCGATGTATTGACTTCATTGTACCGGGTTACCTCATATGGCTCCGTCGCTGTCGGCAGAGATGGCATGCTATATGCCGAGATAGTTGCACAAAGCACGAACTCCGTAGCTTAGGCAACAATCCTAGGGATCTCATTTATACTCAATTTATACCTCGTCTTTTGTTATATTTTAAAAATAATGCTTGTCATTAGGGAAACAATACACATCTAAAATATTAAACAAGATCCATTATATATATATATATACATACAGTGGCGGCTCGTGATCTTTTTTTTGGTGGCGCCAGACAGAAATTTTCGGAAAAATCAGGGTTTCGGTTAGGTTATATTTTAATGTATAAAATAATAAATTCACGTTACACCTTATTCTTTGTGGGGCACGGCCCCACTGGCCCTTAATGACGAGCCGCCACTGTATACATATATATATATATATATATATATATATATATATATATATATATAATATATGCATTTCTGGTCTAGTTACAGTTAGTAGAAGCAACATTTCCGTGCTCTGTGTAGACCGAATGACGCTAGTCAACCCCAACAGTCACATTGGAACCTTACAATGTTTCAGGTCACGTTATTAAACAGGTAACCATGTAATCATGCGATCCGAAGATGTAAATATCTCATCAAATAAATGTAAACTATAGTCTGTCCATTAATTCGTGAGCACGTTTGAAATTGATTTTCTCGAAAACTACCTGTTGGATCTCAGTGATTTTTGCAAGCAGCCTTAGAATATCCATGACGCTAGAGAAATATTTTTTTCCAAGAAAATTTGATGTAGTTTGAAATATTTCTTCTTCAGGTTATATTAAAATCAACCTCACCGGATTGTACACAATAGTAACAGATCTACGGTACACAGACGCGTTGTTCTAAAAATACATTATGGTAACATTGAAATATCGTGAGTAAACAACAATTTCACGAATTCCCGTGCACCTAACCCAGTCGACTTTGAAAGCGGAAAGCATATGACGTTATAATTGGGATACCGTTGTATAGTTATAGGTGTATCTCGCTATTTGTATGAAGCTATTGTATCATATTTGTTGGCTTATCACAACTGACATTGATATCACATTCATAATGAGTCTGAAGTGCACATTTATAACAATGCAGAAGGTTACAGTTTTACTATACCAACACTTCCGTAGGGAATCTAAGAGAGGTCATCTATATTGCGATATTCATAACCATGAGAAACGAACGCAACTGGCGCTTGGTCTGAATAGAGAATCCTTTTCCCGATGGATTAAACAGGACACAAAGTGCACTAATGTCAAGCAAGGAAGGAAAAGAACAATTGACGACTTTGACATAGATGTCATAAGACGGAGCTCTTGAAAATGTTTGCGACAAATCAACTTGTTACTCTCAGGAAACTGAAATTAAAACTGCAATCAAATTGCAACATAGACATTTCTAAAAGTACTCTATGGAAAATTGTAAGAGCCGCCGGCTTCACCTTCAGAAAAACTATAGGCGGCAGGAATATTATTTGTGAAAAGCCACATTTAATTGCTGCGCGAAGTAAATACCTGAGGCAGATCCGTGAGCGGCGGAGGCAAGGCTATGATGTTGTATATTTGAACGAATCCTGGGTCAATGCTCACCACACCAATGCTAAAGAATGGCAATCAGTAGACGGTGAACAGAAAAGAAAAATACCAAGCAGCAAAGGCCAGCGTATTATACTAACACATGCAGGAAGCAGTGAAGAAGGTCTTGTCCATGACGCTGGACTTATTTTCCAATCAAAAAGTACCGACGGTAGGGACTACCACACAGAAATGAATGGACATATTTTCAGGCACTGGATGGAGAAAGATCTACTTCCAATTCTAAACAGACCATCATGCTTGGTAATGGATAATGCATCCTATCACAACGCAGTATCAGCGGAAGACAAAGTACCAACTGCATCAAATACAAAAGATCAAATTAGGACTTGGCTTGCTAAGGAAAATGTCAGCTTCGATGATACATATTTGAAACCCGAGTTGTTGCACCTGGTGAGGATGACAAATAAGACAAAGGTGTTTCATATTGACAAAATCATTGCGGAATACGGCCACACGTCTTTGCGACTACCTCCATATCATGCTCACCTCAATCCGATAGAGCTTGTCTGGGCTAAAGTAAAAGGACAAGTTGCCGAACAGAACAGGACGTTTAAAATGTGTGATGTTGAAGTTCTGACACGTGAGTCCCTCTCAATGATAGACATGCAGTTCTGGAAGAAGTGTGTTGAACATGTGCTCCGAGAGGAAGACGAGTACTGGCACCGAGATGGATTACAATTTGTCCAGCCAGTAACAATTATCAACCTCATGGAATCGTCAGATTCGGGATGATACAAATCATATTTTGATTACAGACTGAGAAATAGCAATGTATACATTTCCATATCCAAATGCGTCTACCATCATACAATTTGTGGTGAAGTTAAGACACCCTGGGGTCTAATGGTGACCGAAGGGGAGGACTAACTGTTGCATATTGTATCCAAGTTACTTGACCTATCAAGTTAATATGGAGATACACCTATGAATAGAATTGACATGGACAAATTCTAGGGATTACTGTAAAATCTAAAATTTGAGCCCCCGTATTTGCAATTGTCATAAAAGATCAAAGGAATTCGCCGATGTGCAAAATCCGTAGCATCTATGGACTACTGGTTAGCTTTATTTTAGCGTCATTGATATTCTAAGGCTGCATGCAAAAATCACTGAGATCCAACAGGTAGTTTTCGAGAAAATCAATTTCAAACGTGCTCACGAATTAATGGACAGACTATAGCAGCCAATCGTTGTTTATACTCAAGCCTTACTCAATGTACTGTCCCCAACTACCCTTCTTTTAATACATAGCATCGTCATCAAATAGCTTGTCGTGAGCAGAACTTTGCCACCCCAACAGTCCTTCGGTATTTCTATCTCTCTCATAGGCCAGATGTCCTGTCTCTGCAGCGGCCATGCTCAAACCATCAGTTAAATCCTGAATCCATCTTCTCCGTGGTATTCCTTTTCTCCTCTTTGCCGGGATGTCTCCTTCCATGATGGTCTTCTCCAGCCCTTCGTTTTTCTGTATCTATTATCTCCTTACATTATCGATAAAAGGTAAGACTGCAGCAAAACTATATAGCAATGGCAAAACTATATAGCAATGGCAAAACTATATAGCAATGGCAAAACTATATAGCAATGGCAAAACACAAAGAAACAAAGTAATGTAGTTTTACAAAGTATTCACAAGATAGATTCACAAAGTATTCACAAAATAAATTCACAAAGTATTCACAAAATAGATTCACAAAGTATTCACAATATGACCCCTGTAGCCACCCATTTCAATGATACTGGCCATTTAGGAGCTCACGAAGTCCAGGTCACAGCCATCCGATCATGTTCCTCGGTGATCGCAGTCGATTTGCTCTGGAGAATCGGTTGATTTCGTTGTATGATACCTTGCGATCATGTGGACTCAACGTATTACATTTCTATGCTTCTTAGTACTTTCTCTTCTCATGCCTTGTAATCTATATGGGCATATGTTTCATGTATTCAAGTTATATATTTACTTCATTTTTCATTGTTTCTCTTCTTTTCTATTTCTAGTTTTTATGTGCGTTTTTTGTGTAACATTTATTTCGTTATTCGTTTTTATTCCCAGATTTTCATTTTAAAAAGTGTGTATGTAGTCGTCCATATGTTTTTTTAATTCGTCACTCCTGTTGTTCGTTTGCTTGATAAAGGCCTTGTTGTTCGAAACGTTGCTGTATTTTGTCATTGTATTTGTAATTTGTAAAACTACAGTACTTTGTGATTACGTGTTTTACAAAGTACAACAACTGTATACAACGACGTTTCGACCAAACTTCTTTTATCAAACAAAGGAAACAACAGAAATGAAGAAATTCAGACTTCCTTTACAGCATATACAGTCCGGCAATAAGTCCCTAAAAATCGATTGCAATATATAACATCAAGTTTATTGATTTAAACCAACGTATTGTCTCTGTAATGTCCTCAGTTTCCTGTCTCTTACTATATTTCTGTAAAACTGACAAATTTATCTTGTCGGTAATGTTACTCCGTTTGATTATATTCTGTTCTCTAATAATGAGTATGTATATTCTGTTAAACATAATATTTTTCCAGAAATCCCTGATCTCAGTGTAGGTGAGATCGAGTTCCAAGTCCTATTGGAGACAGACGACACAACGTAAGTCCCTTGTTGAGCATGTAAAAGAACCCTTGGCAGTTCAAAATCGAGAAGAGCAGGATGGAAAGTCTCTGTCCGTGTAAATTTCATTATAAAAAGTTCAAAATAAAATCACTACAAAATATCTTCACCATCATATTAATTACATCAGGACTCTAGCAGGCGCTACGGAGTTCGATCACTGTCACTGAAATCTTTCCTGTGTAAGAAAGAGATCGAAACACATATGGTAACTCACCGAAGTGCAATGATGATAGTCCTATCAATCAATTCTGTTAAACAAGTAGCTTCTTTTAACCGTGACTCACCTCTGTGATGATCCATGTGTACAATGGAATAACACTTGCACAAATGTTCATAAAATAAAAGTAGAACGGTATAAACATGGCAATCCGACATTTTCGTCTCTCAAACCAAAGTTCAAAACCAATAAGCATCTAAGGAAAGAACACATCAACACGAATTTGCGATAAAGTCAAATAAAATGACGTATATTTTAAAATCATCTTATATATATAAGACAAAGATCAATGGAATTGTATGTCTGTCCCAATTGTTTGAAAATATCTGGACATCCTACGGACTTGAAATTTGGCAAGAAGGTGGCTTTCATGAACACGAAGATGGAAAAATTATCAAACTAGACATTTTTTACGTTTCTATAACCATATTCCCAACTTAACGCACATGGTCTTTCTGCATAGAAATCACCGAAAGCGATTATCCATGATTTCACGAAGTTGCCGGTCACATGATGTTGCGATCATATTGTTATAGTCCGCTGACGCCTTTCACACATCACACGAATACTAACACATTTATGGTTATTTCAACACGAATACTAACACATTTATGGTTATTTCAACTGCTATCCTAGAGACAACATGTTCAATCTCACGCTCGGCCGATTTTATTCTTTTAAATTTTATTTTTAAACACATAAGTTAATAATCTGAATAAATTTAATTTGCTATTGTTATTTTTCAACTTTAACGGGAATTTAATTGTATCAGGTTTTACTGGCTATCGTAATGAGCTACAGTTTATGTGGGCTCGGAAGATCAGCGGGAAAGGTTAACATATTAACTTTAAAAGTAGTTAAGATTTAAACTAAACCCCCGTGCGAAGAACGGGTAAACTTCTGGTATATTATAAAGCAGAGTGTGATCGTGTGTGTTTGTCTGAAGCAGACAGAGCTTTCGAACGCCCAACTCTGGAATCATGAAATTCTGATAGTTTATTCATGTAGGAATGTGTTGCTCAGCTGAACAATTTTTTAACTTTTTGGGTTGTTTCTTTACAAAGTTGAGCTAGTTAAGTTAATTACAAAATGTATGAATTGAAAAGAGTGTTCGCTCAATCATTACTGAAGGATGCATAGAAAAACACATGTGTCACGTGCAAACTCCATCAGCCAATATATCGGCTCAGAAGTGAGAGTGGATTAAACTATAAATTTCCGTGCGAAGAACGGGTGCATCTGCTAGTATTATATTAATCTCATGTGTGAAACAATAGTTTCGAACCAGATCACCGAAGATATGGGGCGCAGTTTCGATTTGAATGCATTGATCTAATGACTACGATGATTTAAACTAATACATGACAGTAACAAATGGAGGATATATATAACGAATAAACCCATAAACCATTTTTGGAGAGGATTTTGGATCTTTAGATACCAGAGTTTAGATACGCAGACGATACAGTATTATTATCCACCAGTAAAGAAGGTTTGGAAAACCTAATCATGAAGACCAAGAAACATAGTGAAGACCAACATCTATATTTGAATACACAAAAACAAAAATCATGAAAACTGACAAAGCAAAAGGCTCACCTGACATCCAGGTAAACAATGAAGAACTCCAATGTGTAGAGAGCTACGAATATCTGGGCTCAATAATTAACAATAACGGTGACTGCTCCAAAGAGATCTCAAGAAGACTGGCAATAGCATTCAAGAAGTTAAACACAATGAAGAACATGTGGCAAAGCACCAGCAAAATACTAAAATTAAAAATATTGAGAGCATGCATTTTCCCAGTCGCTACTTATGGGTGTGAATCATGGACTATTACACAAAAATTAAGAACGAAAATCCAGTCCGAAATGAAATGCTACAGAAAGATCCTACGAATACCATGGACAGAAAAAGAAAGAACACTGATGTCCTGAAAGAACTAAATGTTAAAGAGAATTGGCTGATAAACAACATACTATACAGAAAAATTACATACTTTGGTCACATCAAGCGTCATGGTAGCCTGGAAAGAACAATTCTAGAGGGCAGGGTCCCAGGACGCAGAGGCAGACCAAGAAGAAGATGGCTACACATTAAAGAAACCATTAACATGACCATCGACGAAGTGGGTGAACTGGCAAGAGACAGGGTGAATTTCAGATGTGCTGCAAAGAGAGCAACGTCCTATAAAGGATACGCACCTTGATGATGATGAGATCCTTTTATACATTTTCTTTAGGTAATGTATAATTCGTTCTCTCTCGCTCTCTCTCACTCTCTATCTGTCTCGCTCTTTCCATCTCTCTCCCGCTCTCTCTCTCTCACACATTCTCTCTCTCTTTCTCTCTCTTTCTCTCTCTTTCGCACTCTCTCGCTCCCTCTCTCGCTATCTCGCTCTCTCTCTCTTTTTTTATCTCTCATTCCAAAGTGTTTCTTACGTATGTTACAAGATAAGCCGTAGAATGCGTGATCACTGACGCAGATTGGTGGTCTCTAGCGTCAAACAAGAGTTGAATCATGGACATCAAAGCTAGAAGAAACGTCATGACCTTTGTACGAAAAATATAATTTTGCATTACATGTTAAAAACACAAATTCAAATGTTTGTATAGGTAAAACAGTTATAATGAAACACGTTAAAACAAAGTACTGTAGTTTTACAAAATACAAAAACAATAACGATACACAGCAACGTTTCGACCGAAAGGCCTTCAAGCAAAGGATACAACAGAAGTGAAGAATTTCACTTCTTACACGGCATAGAACATCTAGAATCAGAACATATAGAACGCCTTTTGGTCGTAATGTTGCTGTGTATTGTTATTGTTTTTGTATTTTGTAAAACTAAAGTACTTTGTTTTAACGTGTTTCACCATTGATACATAGTTTTGCTACAGCCTTCCCTTATATCGATAATACAGCTATTGATATATATTGTTTATTAAGAGGAATGAAACACCGATTAAAACAAACAACGGAATATTATATTCCTAGATCATTCGACAATCTGGAAAACCAAACTTCGCTCAATACAGAAAAAAAGAAAAGAATATGAGACTTAATTGATAATTTATAGATAAGGTGAGAGGAAACGATTATTCCAATGCAATATAGAGCCAATTGGTGCAGCCTGAAAAGAACGACATACTAGATATGCAAAGAGATTGATTAATCAACATCGAACTGGCGTGTTGGGTTGCTGGATGCTGCTGGATTTGCTGAGGCGGAGATCGAAGCACCTATGGACGTGTCCGGAGTGCTATGATGATATTTCTCATATAAACTGATAACTGATAAAGCCAATATTTTTATATGGCAGTGAGTGTGGCAATGAACAGACAAATGGTATGAAAAAAAGGAAATCCATAGAAATGTGGTTTTTCAGAAGAATGTTGAAAGTTCCATGGACAGATCAATGTGTTGGAGATAGATTCATATCGAAATCTAATCAATCGAATACGAAGTAAACCAACCAAGGTGTTTCGGATAAATAATTAGAAGGGGCAGTTTAGAACACTTAGTTACAACAGGCAAATTACAGGGGAGGAGAGATAGAGGGCGACAAAGGGACAATATTTTAGACGGTTTAAAATCGTGGTTCGGCACTGGTTCGGTGACAGAGTTGATGGATTGTACCAGAGACAGACAGATGTGGAGAGACGTCATCGCCTACGTCTACCGGCATGGCACTTGGTTGATTGAGATCTCTGTAATAAATATATCGCAACATTGTAAAGGATTATTGAATTCTCTGAAATAGATTCTTATTGGTTACTGAACCGACGTCATTGCACGCCTGGCAGACTCATAGGTGCTCAGCACCCCTAAACAGATATCGGATGGTATACATACTGATCGTTTCTGTGTCTCACTGATTCAACATACTCCCTATTCTGAAGATCTCTATGGCTAAGTTGTTAAGTCTCTGCCTTGCGTTCCCACGGTCGTGGATACGAATCCGGACCGCGCGGTTCTGTTCACGAGTGCATTTTTTTTCCAGAGAACCCTAGAACTGTTGCTGTAGCTACGGAGTTCTGCTTTGTGCAATACTCTCGGCACTGGCTTACTATTTCTGCAGAGATGAGCAGAGCGATTTAGGATAAAACCCGGCGCAATGAAGTCAATCAATTTGTTTGTATGTTCTTTTATTCAATCTATAACTTATTAACAAAAATCGTATAAGGTACTTACCAGTGGCGGCTCGTCATTAAGGGCCAGTGTGGCCGGGCCCCACCAAAAATAAGGTGTAAACGAGTATTTATTATTTGATACATTAAAATATAACCTAACCGAAACCATGACATTTCCGATAATTTCTGTCTGGCCCCGCCAACAAAATTGATCACGAGCCGCCACTGGTACTTACTATTTTCATAATACAGAGAGCCGTGAATTTTCCTCTTGGTGATTGTTCAAACTGATCAGATTCACTTTTCTCTGTTATATTTCTTCCTTTGTTGTCGACAAGAAGAGATTCATGTTTCCAGTTTGTGGCAAACTTCGGTGGGTGTAAATTATTGGTGCTGAATTTGTTGTTGACATCATACAGGAAATATGGCAACAGCAGCCACACATACCCACATGGTACCCACACTAAGATGGTATGTATGAAACATGTTGTGAACTGTGGCCACCAGTTGTCCAATAGCAGACTTGAATTCTGAATTTAATGTAAGCATGAAAAAGTATTTTGTAAACACAAACAAAAAGGAATGGGTGAAAACAATTATTATAGACACAAAAACACGGATATTAACAATTACAATGAAATGAAAATCGTGGGATATACTTTACATGACTTCGCAACCAACCACAGTAAACGAGTTGTTGATTTTCTGGACACCACTTATACGTTAAATAGTTTGCCATTGCTTTCTGAACGGTGAGGTCAATTTTCACAGTTCTTTTCCATGGGAACGAATTTGTTTCCAAACTGCCCGCCGATGAGCTTGGGTTGTTATCGAGCTCACTACTTCTTAAACTACAGACATCCACACACCGTACTCTACAAAGACTTACACACAAATTGCATCAAATCGACCTTGCGAATATTGTTTTTTTTAATAAAATATTTTAGCACTTCAGGTGACTTGTCGTAGAATTGGTACCGTCCGAACGCATTTAACATGTGACTTATAGTATTGTATGAGTTATTTGATGAACCGAAATCTTGTGAACAGAAATAAACATACATTAATGGAAAGAAAAACATTTTGTGAATATAAATAAACATGATGACCAATAACAGCGGCTAATGAGCTGAAAATCATAACGACAGAGAGGAGGTGTCTTAGAAGAGCTGCAGGTGTGACAATAAGAGACAAAATTAGAAATGAAGAAATCAGAAGTAGACTGGATGTGAAACCAGTCATGCAATTCATAAAAGAACAATAGATTAAATGGTCTGGACACCTGAAAAGAATGACCTGATATCGCCTACCACAAACAGCCGCACAGAATAAGTGTAATGAGTACAAAGCAAGAGGAAGACCACGAAAAAGATGGAGTGGCGGCATCAGGAACCGCCTTAAGATAATGAATATCAGCTTACAGAGTACCTTAAAGCAAGCACACACAAGATCACTACGTTTCACCCCAAAACTTCTATAAAGAAGTCAATGGTGGAAGAGAAGAAGAAGAAAGAAATATGTACAATTGAACCAAAAACATTTATGATCCGTGTTCTCTTATTTGAGGTCAGTGGCGGCTCGTCGCTAAGGGCCAGTGGGGCCGGGCCCTACCAAAAATAATATGTAACGTGTATTTATTAGGTTATAAATTAAAACAATAACCTAACCCAAAACCATGATTTTCCCCGAAAATATTATTCTGGCCCCACCAACAAAAAGGATCACGAGCCGCCACTGTTTGCGGTTATTAGTTATTGAACCGACATCAGATCTCTTCATTCGAATTCATTGGTGCTCATTCTTCACCAGCAGATTTATAATTATGTTCATGCTCATGGTTCCCGTGACTCACTGATTAAACAAACTCGCTGTGCTAACACTAAGATGCTCAATCTAACGTATACAACATTTGAATACGTATGTGTTTATATATATATATTTATTCTTAATGTATGTGAAATGCTGAGATATAGAAGACAACTAAAAAGAAGATAAACTGAAACAATGTTCTGAACATTATCATCCATAGCTACAACTTTCTGAACATTATCATCCATAGCTACAACTTTCTGAACATTATCATTGATAGCTACAACTTTCTGAACATTATCATCCATAGCTACAACTTTCTGAACATTATCATCCATAGCTACAACTTTCTGAACATTATCATTGATAGCTACAACGTTCTGAACATTATCATTGATAGCTACAACGTTCTGAACATTATCATCCATAGCTACAACTTTCTGAACATTATCATCCATAGCTACAACTTTCTGAACATTATCATCCATAGCTACAACTTTCTAAATATTATCATTGATAGCTACAACGTTCTGAACATTATCATCCATAGCTACAACTTTCTGAACATTATCATCCATAGCTACAACTTTCTGAACATTATCATCCATAGCTACAACTTTCTAAATATTATCATTGATAGCAACAACATTCTAAACATCATTGATAGCAGCAACATTCTGAGCATTGTAAGAAATGTTTCAAAACATGGATAAAATCCAAAAGCCAAGATGATTACACAGCATACAGAACAGCGAGAAGACATAGTAAAAAAGTAATCAAACAATCAAAGACAGAATCGTGGGAAAAATACGGAGAACAACTGTCATTACTATGCAAAGAACAGCCACGAAATTTTTCAAAAGTGTCAATTCCATGAGGATAAGAGACGAAAGTTTCAACCCACTGACATTATTAATGATAAAAACGGTACACCGATATTTAATACAAACGGAAGGAAGAACAGATGGAAAGAATACTTCCAAGAACTACTTAACCAACCACCAACACCAACTATGAATAGATTTAAAAATAACACAAGCATAGAGGAACCAAATATACTCATCCAAGAAATAGAAGAAGTTGTGAAGAAGAGTCCACGTCACAAGATAGCAGGCATAGGCGGTATAACCAATGAAGCAATCAAGGCATGGGGAGAAACAGGAATACAATGGATACATAGAATCTTCAAGTCAGCCTGGACAGAAAGAGAAGTCCCCAAAGATTGGCAGAAAGCCATCATAATACCAATATGGAAAAAAGGGCAACAAAAGAGAATGCAATACATACAGAGGCATATCATTATTAAGTCATGTTGGGAAATTATATGCTAAAATTTTGGAATCTAGAATCAAACCTATAATAGAACCACAGCTGAACATCGCTCAATTTGGGTTCAGAAAGGGAAAGAGTTGCACTGATGCCCTTTTCACACTAAGGCAACTCAGCGAAAACACCATAGAATATGACAAACAGCTCAACTTAGCATTCATAGACCAAGAAAAGGCCTTTGATAGAATAAACAGAAACAAACTATGGGCCATACTAAGTGAATATGGAATTCAGGGCCAACTATTAGACAATATTAGAACGCTATACCAAAAATGCTCAAGCGTAGTACGAACAAGCGACGGCCTGACAGACGAATTTGAATTATCATCAGGAGTAAGGCAGGAATGTGTGCTTTCGCCTATACTTTTCAATATATACATAGACAGGATAACGCAAGAAACCAAGACAGATAACAACCTCGATAACAACTACAATTTAATCAACGAACTTCTCTTTGCAGATGATCAGAGTATAATTTACAACAACGAACACAAACTTCAACAACACATAAATGCCCTGCAAGCGACATGTGAAAAATATGACATGAAAATTAACACCTCCAAAACAGAAGTCATAACAATAAGCAGGTCAACAGGTCAACTAAATATGCACGTGAATAATGTCAAAATACAACAGACTCCAGAATTCAAATATCTCGGGAGTATATTCACAGCAGATGGAAAGATGGACAGAGAAATCGAGACTAGATGCCAGAAGGCAAATGCAGTGACATACCAACTGTCACCACTATTAAAACATCCAAGCATTAACATGGCAGTCAAACGACAACTGATAAACTGCATATTTGTTCCAACTCTCTGCTATCAGTGCCAAACATGGCCCCTGACTAAGACACAAGAAAGAAAGATTACTACATGTGAAATGAGATGTCTACGAAAAGCTGTCAACGTTACAAGGCGAGATAGAGTGAGAAACGAGAATATCAGAAGCATCGTTGGTACTATACCATGCATACAGTACATCGAGAAGCAAAGATTCAAGTGGTTCGGCCATTTAATGAGAATGGAACCACATTTACTACCATCACGTGCCTATAATAATCGACGCTCAGGGCGCAGAGCACGAGGCAGACCAAGAACACGATGGATAGATAACATCTCAGAGTCCCTGCGAAAGCATGGACTGACAACGTCAAGCGCAACACACCTGGCGCAAGATAGGAAACTAACTCTCCCCAAGTCGCTTCACGGCAAATGTGGTTAAGATAAGATAAGATAAGATAAGATATCATTAATAGCTACAACTTTCTGAATATTATCATCGATAGCAACAACATTCTTAACATTATCATTGATTGCAATAACATTCTAAACATCATTGATAGCAACAACTTTCTGAACATTATTATCAATAGCTTCAACTTTCGGAACATTATCATCGATAGCTACAACATTATCAACATTATCATCGATAGCTACAACTTTCTGAACTACAACATAAAAAAACTACTATCTCAACAATAACAGCAAGAACAACATTTTTTTTATGATCATCAGAAACAACAACCTTCTGGTACAGTAGAACAACAGCGCTCGAAACAACAGAAAAACGAAACATTACTATACTCAATTTAATACTTACCCAAAAAGGACTATCACAGAATTCATCAACTCCAATGTAATTCATTTTAACATAAGTTTATAACTATCAAATTATTATATTTTTCTTTAACAAATTAGATATTTCGTTTTTAGTATTTTTTCAAGATGTTTGTTACATTGAATTTGCATGCAATCAGTAATAATTACAAATAGAAATGCTACAGATAACTTCTGTTGGCATAGGAGTTTTAATGTGATACGCATAATTAAAAAAACTATGTACTATAACAATAGGTCTGAATTTATACTTATTTGGCACTTGAATAATTGCGATTTAAAAAAACCCAAATTCTGGAAGCGAAAAAAAGTTAGACGAAGTGTATTTATATTAGAAGATTAGGACCGACGGTGGTAGGCAACCCGTATAATTCCAATACCAAATGCTACATGTTCTCATCGCTATTTGAGTGGGCGATGATTTACGCAGTGAGCAAATAGCTAGAAAGTAGAATAGATGCTTTTGAGAGTGAGTGTGTGAATGAGGGAGAGAGTGAGTGAGAGTGTGAGGGTGTATGTGAGTGAGCTATTGAGTGTGAGTGGGTGAGTGAGAGAGTGTGTGAGTGAGTGTGTGTGTGAGTGAGTCAGTAAGTGAGTGAGAGAGAGTGTGTGCGAGTGAGTATTAGCGTGTGCGTGAGTGTGTGAGTGCGAGTATGAGTGAGTAAGTAAGTGAGTGAGTGAGAGTGAGTGTGTGTGAGTGAGTGTGTGAGTGAGTGGGTGAGTGTGTGAGCGATTGAGTGTGTGAGTGGGTAAGTAAGTAAGTGAGAGAGTGAGGGAGTGAATGTGTGTGAGTGCTAGCGTGTGCGTGAGTGTGTGAGTGAGTGAGTGCGACTGTGAGTGAGTGAGTGTGTGTGAGTTTGTGAGTGAGTGTGTGAGTGAGTGAGTACTTGAGTGAGTGGGAGAGAGTGAGTGAGTGAGTGTGAGTGAGTGAGTGTGTGAGAGTGAGTGAGTGAGTGTGTGAATCAGTGAGTTAGTGAGTTAGTTAGTGAGTGAGTGAGTGAGAGAATGTCTGAGTGAGTGACATAATCATTAACATTTCAATTCGTTAATAGCCATAGGTGCTCAGCTTTCATTATTTCACAGAAAAAACACAACGACCATTGCGCAAAGTCAATGGCACAGGCAAGGGTCCACGATGCAATTTCGAAGCTAATGACAATTTCTAAACAAACTTTTGTTTCAATTCCTTATGAATTTTGCTTTGGCAATGGCTTGTTAGACTAATTATTTGATTGTTAACTAATTACTTCGTAACGTACTCATCGTTTAATAAAGATTACTTTATATGAGTTAAGCTAAACCAACTTTTATTTGTATATAACACTGGTGCTTATGGGCAAGTTTTAAAGAATCATCATCATCAAATAGCTTGTCCTGAGCAAATATTTGCCACCCTAACAGTCCTTCGGAATTTCTCTCTCTCATAAGCCAAATGTCCGCCTCTGCAGCAGTCATGCTCAAATCATCAGTTGCATTCTGAATCCATCTTCACCGATATCTTCATCTTCTTCTATTTGCCGGGATACCCCCTTCTCCAACCCTTCGTATCTTTTTTTAAATGTCAAATATTCTTGAATTTTCTTATTTGTAGCATCAGCCAGTATACTTTGATTAAAAATAAACTTTCTTTTAAAAATCGTTCAACCAGTTATCGAATTTAATTATTCGTATTTCAATAAATAAGGTCAAGATAACGGGCACGCTGTCGGTCGGTATCTAACCAAAATTGATTTCAGGTTTTCTTTGGGTGGAATTTGTGTATTCTTGCCAGAATGTGATAGACATCGTGTGACCAATTTAATGTACTCCTAAGTCAATGTGAAATGCCTAGCACGCGTACAGTGGTATTATCAAATTTATTCTCATAGACAGAGGCGGCTCGTCATTAAGGGCCAGTGGTCCCGGTCCCATTAAAATATTGAGTAACCTGTACTTATTATTTTAGACATTATTTGTTCATAATTACTACTTTCAACGAGATACTGATTAGACTTGAAAGTTGATATATAACGCTAAAATGTCATACACAGTCTGAAATTTGAAATTCATAATCTTTTATCCCTAATTAGTACACGCCCCTGGTCATTAGGGGCTAGTAAGAACCGGTCCTACCAAACCAAAAAGAATTAACGTGTAATTATTATTTTAGAAATTATTTTTTCGTAATTATTACTTTAAACTTGACACTGATTAGCTTTTAAAGTTGAATATATAACACTCAAATATAAATATTATATGAGAATAATATAACAATCCTGTTATTTATATATATCTTCTTATTAAAAAATATTATATGTACTGAAGCTCATCATTTTGCCTCTAATACTTCAATTGACAAGCATTGTGTGTGCACTATTTCTGGGGCTAGTTTACAAGTTCCTATATAAGATGTATAAGAGGGCAGGGTTCCAGGACGCAGAGGCAGACCAAGAAGAAGATGGCTACAAGATATTAAAGAAACCATGAACATGACCATCGACGAAGTGGGTGAGCTGTCAAGAGACAGAGTGAATTTCAGATGTGCTTCAAAGAGAGCAACGTCCTATAAAGGATACGCACCTTGGTGATGATGATATAAGATGTAACATTACGATCTCTGACCTTTGATCGCTATTGCAATGATAATTGCCAAAACAATTTCATTTTCATTCAGCCGGAAGATATATTCATTCTTGCACAGCCAAACTACTTCCCAGAAAAACGAGGACTCTAGCTCAAATAGTCCGTTTAATTATCGATTGAATCCCCAATTTTATATTAAAATAGTATAAAATTATAAAAAATAATAGTACTAAATTACAAACCTTCTTATAATAAGATTAGTTTTATGGAATTGTCCCTTGCATTAATACATCTTGTCTACAGCAATAAATTTCGACGGCATTCGTGACCTCTGATTTTGGTTCCCCTGTACGTCCGCTATCATTGAACTCTGACCGGTCGACTGACGTCACTTGATCTAGTTTAGCTAGTTTACCCTTTTTATGGCGAAACACGTAATAACAAAGTACGGTAGTTTTACAAATTACAAAAACAATGACAATATATAGCAACGTTTCGACCAACAAGGCCTTTATCAAGCAAACAAACAACAGGAGTGACGAATTAAAAAAACCCACTAACATATAGACGACTACATACGGAGACATACTGGCAATATGTTTACGATGCCCTAATCTCATTTACGAGTTCGTGGTTTGTTGTCATGTGGGTGCCGCATTTTCAATTTGCAGTGCAGACAAGTTTTTAAAAAAGTATTCTCTAGGCGCTCCTGTCGTTTAATGTGTCCGAAATATTTAATTGTCCTTGATTTTATATTATTTAATAACCAACTCTCTTTAATATCAAGCTGTTGCAGAACAGAATCGTTTGTTCTTTTCCTAAAAGGAGTAATGGGGTCTAAGGCGCATAGGGGCAACGTCGCGCCAGGATTAGTGAGCTGGCACTAATCAAGATCCTACCCCACCTCCACGTGGTGACACTGGAAACAGACAATGGTTCCTGTCTGGCTAAGCAGGTAGGGATCGAGGGAGAGCCACTCTGGTATAAATAGTGATGCAGACGCAGTTACATTGGATGAGATCCGCTCGCAACACAGACGAGCAGAATCCCAGAGTGACTATTAATGCACATATCTCCCTTATGGGGCGAAACTCGGAGCCACGAGGTGGGAGCTCGAATTGAGTTACGTGTCATGACAGTCTCGAGGCATAGCAAATGTGAGCACGGTGAGAAAACAGATAAACACAGTGAGCAGGCACCAAAGTAGAACGAACACGCATACGGACGATACACAGGGGAGCCCACCGGTGGGGACAGACATGCACGGTGCTGATGATAGAGCGTCCAAAAGTCCTGGCAAACGTAGGGGTGAGCGGCTGCCCCAATTGTGCAGAAAAACTGAAAAGCCCAGCAGAGGCTTGAATCCAGTGCAAAAGTTCCTACCGAATGGGGATAAACTATGCACTGTGCACAGTGAGATAGAAATGGGTAACGTATCGCCCAGTAGAACAATGTGAGCACAAGTGACGGGGAAAAAGGGACGGGCCCAGTCGATGGACGATGGCACAAGCAGAAATGGACGAATGGACACCAAAAAGAAACGCGAGGTGGCGAGCCTCGAAGATGGGGTCTCCTTTCAGAGAGCAAATAACCGCGTTTCCCCTCGCAGATAACTACTACTGCCTTGTAGTTGATTGGGGACAATCAAAGCCTAGTGGAGCAAACCGTACACAAAACTGGACGGCAGGCAAACCAAGCAGTCCAAAAAAATGACTGGTAAACTGGGCAAATGACGCTCAACAACCCGGGAGGGAAGGTTGTATAAGGGTAGCGACCTTAAAAGAAAATATCAACCTGTTGCCTTGCATTTCGGCTGAGGACATCCCGAGACGACGTAGACCGAACTCAGTAAACGCTGGCTAAAACCGAACACATCGCCGAAGGATAAGCACCAGAGCTCCAAATGGCGCTAAAGATGTGACGAAATACGCCCATGCTAAGGCTGCATAAATCAGATTTCCACATGAAAGCAGAATTTATGGGAAAATCTGGTACATCAGTCTAAGCGGTGAAAGCCCGCTCGAGAGAGAGCGAGAGAGAAATAAAGAGAGAGAGAGAGAGAGAGAGAGAGAGAGAGAGATAAAGGGGTATTAACTTCCCGGAATAGACAAGAAATACTAAATACTCCAAAAACCCAAATTTTTCCGAAATTTTTGCCGGCCCCACCAAAAAAAAATGACCACTAGCCGCCACTGCTCATAGAGTTATGCAGTCTCCCTCTATATCGATAGAACTATGTAGAGATTTCAAGAATAGGTTAACTGGAACCAATTTTGAAACTCAAGCATATCACAATGAACACTAAAAGAGCGTTGCACCACACAATCTTTCGCCCAACATTATGCTATTAGTACCAAACCTGGACGCTGACATCAAACAATAGCAGAAAATTAGTCATGAAAGAGATAAAGTGTCTACTCAGAATGCTGGGAGTATCAAGAAGAGACATGTTTAGTAATGAAGACATCAGAAAAACAATGTGTAGAACACCAGTACTGAACTTCAGCAAGAAACAACAAATTAAATGGTTCGGTCACATAAACAGATCACCTACAGACAGTACAGTACGCCTCAATAACATGACTATGGCAGTTATGTGCGTGACCACAAGTATTATAGATAGAAGTGAAGACTGCAGTTAAACTATGTAGCAATAGCGAAACACGTACACATAAAGTACTGTAGTGTTATCAAATACAAAAACAATAACAATATACAGCGACTTTTTGACCAATAGGCCTTTATCAAGCAAAGGATATTGTATTACAAAGTATTTTTTTTCGATCCAGAAGCACTTGAGCTTTCTTTCAGCCCTTCGGCTCGGTGCCATGGACATCGTAATCCTTCGGTTCGGTGCCATGAACACCGTAAATCTGGAGAACTTGTGGCTTTCAATTTCGTTCAAGATGCACACTATTTTGCACATCAGAACCAATGCGCACTTGGATCTGATTTTGGCCAGATATGAAAATCAATTTTAGCGTTGCAGTTCATATTTTGCTTATATTCTGAACTCAGAGATTTAGCATCTGTCCCATACATTCTCAAACTTATTTGTAGTGAGGTACATTTATTTTCACCACCAATGTCTACTGGTAGACTATCACTTGTAGTATGCTCGTAGGCACACTCGCTGGATCCTGGAATTATTATATCTTCTTTGACGCGCTCATTCTCAGTGACCTCAATTACTTGTGTTATCGTTGAAGTGTCACTGGGACAAGACACCGTTAGTCGATTCGATTTGTGTACAGTCGAATCTCGAACCTGATCCTGTTTTAAATTATCTTCAGGGGCTCCTCTAAAGATGGATTTAGGCCACCTTTCCTTTCTCCTCACTCTTTCAGACTGACTGCTACGGTCAGCAACTTGTCGTTTAAACATACGCCCCTTACTATTTGATCCATCAAATGCGCGTTAAATGTTTTTTGAATTAACACTTACTGTTGTATTATTTCCTCCATGTTTCACCTTCGCTTTAACATTGTTCGATTTCTTAAAATTTGTTTTAGTAATCTGTGAAAGCACACGAGTTGCCTTCGTGCACATTGACACAACGCCTTGTGTCCCATGAGGTCGGAGTATATGATGTCTATCATTTTTCAATCTTGATTGCTGAAAATTTACAGAACTTAAATGACTTATCTGTAGTTCGTTGTCGTGGAGGGACTTTTCGGAGGGTGGTGATTTACTATTTTGATCCACCATCTGTTCCTCACCTGAACCACTAACGACTGATACCGGCATGTCACAACTTTTCATCTCTTGATCCCTATCCTCAGTTATGCCGTGGTTATCTTGTCTGTAATCCTGCTCATCTCTCGTCACACAAACGAATGACTGCTGGTTTTGCCTGTCCTGAAAATTATCTTCTGCTACACCGGGAGAATATAGGAGAGCATTGGTCTCAGCACCAGACCCATCGACAACGGATATTATATTATTTCTAACTGGAGAATCGTCCTCTGGTACACAGGGAAAATCTAGTAAGAAATTGGGCACGGTACCCAACCTATCAACATCTGAAATTAACAAATCGATGTTTAGCTTCGCCTGACACTCGCCATCTGAAACTGGTAAGGAATTCGGTTGCTCATTCGACACACCGCCGACTAAATCATAACAATTATATCTTTGCTCTACCTGGCAGCTGCCTGTCGAGACAGAGGGACTAATGGGAGAGAAATGATGCTCCTCTCTCGCCTCACACCCAACCACATCATATGTGGCAATGGACTGGCTTTCATGGCCATACCCCCGGGCACCCAGGGTTGTGCGCTCCGTCTTATGTTTTGGCTGTGGAGAGAAGAACAATCATAATAGCCTCCCAGATTTTTCTCTCTTATTGCGCCTCGTGGAACCCCGTAGACTATTCCGACAAAAATTGTACCGTTCCGAATGTGGTGTGGTGGGGATTGTCCCGCTGGGGATACGGCACTGTGTCTCATAGTGGCGTTCTGCCACCTTGGATTCCAGGTCGTCCATGCGACGTTGCATCCCAGAAATCGCACTGGGGTATGATGCACAATTGCTCCGCTCCGAATGAGGTGTAGTGGGGAGGGTTCTGGTAGGGAATCGGCACCGTGTCTCATAGTGGCGTTCTGCCACCTTGGATTCCAAGTCGTCTACGCGCTGTTGCAGTCTAGAAAGTGGACTAGGGAATGATGCGGGGATGGGATTCCTCTCCCAGCGCAATGCGGCATCACGAACCCACAAGAAGGTTGTGGATGGGAACTGCACTATCTTCTCCAATAACACCGCCGCACACAGACGGTCACGCAAAGAATCAACAAAGCGGTCACGTAACAATTGGGTTTCCATCACAGCCAATCCTTCATTTTTTCTGCGCTGTCGTGATTTTAGCATAAATATTAGCTAAGCGATGAGAATAATCGCGGCAGGACTTCCCAGCCGCTTGGGACGCCCTATAGAATTCAGAAAAGAGCTCAGTGAACGACCTGTTGTCGCCATACAACTTAAACAATGTTAGCAATAATTGCTCAGGGTCGTGTACAGTGAGCATTTGGATCCGAAGTTCACTTTTGATGGGGGCTGACACATTGTCCAGGATGGAATATATCTTGTCCTCACCCGTAAGGCCATAAAACCTCCAAAAAGAACGGACACTTCTGGCAAACTCCTCCACTGAGGGTCCATTACGTTCACCAAACATACGCAAGGTCCTACCAGGGATCTCCTGTGGCGCCATTCCCCACATAACATCCTCACAGATTTTTCCTCCTCTTGTACCCCTATGAGACATCATAAATATCACACAGTTGTGATAAGAAAATATAATTGACAAATATAGTGACCAAAAGTACAATTGTTCAAAAGTGACTACCCTAGAAAAAACAATCAATTAGCGGTTATTATCAACTCATTAAAAGAATGGCTGTATACAAAAAAAATGTCGATTAGCATGTCAAACAAGCATAGTGTAGTAAATAGGTGTTTAAAAAAAAGGAATACTCGCACGGGGGTCAAAGGCTCATGAGGTCATGGTGGTAACATGAGCCAGGGTTAGCGAGGGGCGCGCTAACCAAGACCCTGCCCCCAACCTCCACGCGGTGACCCTGGAAACAGACTATGGTTCCGGTCTGGCTAAGAGGGGCAGGGATCGGGAGAGAAAACTACTGGTAGTGGTAGCAGTGCAAGTACGGAAACACGATAAAGATACATACAAACAAAATGCACAAATCTCCTGACCGATGTCCAACAAGATATTGCCCAAGTCCCTGAACGCAAAGAAACAGCAACGAAACTTCTCAGACATGGATGAGAGGTGCATCCAGTGACCAAACGTATGCCCACGTAGGGCGAAGCTCGAAGCCCTGAGGAGGGGCAAACATTGCCAGCCCGTCGGCAAGAATAAATAAGACAGGACCGTAACGAATAAAAGTCTACCCTCGTGTTGGTGCGAGAGAAGATTGCAGCTGACCCCGCATTGGTAGCCTGGTGCAGATACATGTACTGGGCAAGGTTTGCCGAGCGCAAAAGAACAAGTTGCGTTTAGTGCATAACGAAACTACCCGCCCTGGGAAAACCGTGCAAGGTACTGTGCGATTAAAATTAACATCCCCGGAAGAACTGAGGTTGGTGATGCCTAACGGAACTGCCAGCCTTGGGGCAACCGGGCAAGGTTCGAGGCAGTCGTAACTAACATCCCCGGAATTACTGGGGCGGGTGATGGCGGCGAGCGCAACATCCTCAGTTACGCTGATAGTGCCGACTGAAACGACCCTCTACATTGTTTGTACTCGGCCCCATGCCAGTGCTTTCGAGGTTAATTGCAAATTGCCACGTACCAATACGCGTCTAGAAGAGGCTGAGAATGTTCCTTCCCGGATCAAACTCAAAAATGTACGGTAAAGCAAGGCCGACAATGTACGGATCAAACAGGAAGTTCGGGTCTGAACATTGGCGAAGGCCGATACTTTACACGGTGTCTTATACGAGTAAGACGCCGTCCGAGGATAAGCTTACAAGCCCCGAGAAATATTTCTCAGTCAGAACGGGCATAAACAGCGTAACTCACTGTCCCGGCGTAGATCACAAAGCCCAAAAATACGGCAAAGCTGATCGAACCCTAGGGAAAGCTCACCCTAGTAAATCAAAAGCTGGCTGAAAACGAACACCCCACCGAAGGATAAGCAACTGTGCTCCAATAGGTGCTGAAGGCTGGTGCACGTACATCACGTTCTGATGTGTGGCTGTTTATATATCACAATGAGAATGATTAAAACAGGCCTAGAACGATCGAAGAAGAAGAATACTCGCACTAAGAAAATCACGAACATGTATACAGCACATCATCCTGTGAGCAGTCCAAACAGTACAACCGTAAAATTGTTCCCAGTAATCAATCCACGCAAGGGTAAGGCAGGCGTTGGGGTCCATAGGTAATAATAGAGAAGGACAAGCGGTGGGTCCTATAGTTGATTGAAGGGAAGGACAAGCGTTGTGTCCTATAGTTGATTGAAGAGAAGGACAAGCGTTGGGTACTATAGTTGATGGAAGAATGATAATGGAATAGCGAGAGTCTGACCTTCAGGTAACGAAGGACAAGCATTGGGTCCTATGGTTGATTGAAGAGAAGGACAAGCGTTGTGTCCTATAGTTGATTGAAGAGAAGGACAAGCGTTGGTTCCTATAGTTGATTGAAGAATGATAATGGAATAGCGAGAGTCTGACCTTCAGGTAACGAAGGAAAAGCGTTGGGTCCCATGGTTGATTGAAGAGAAGGACAAGCAATGTGTCCTATAGTTGATTGAAGAGAAGGACAAGCGTTGGGTCCTATAGTTGATTGAAGAGAAGGACAAGCGTTGGGTCCTATAGTGGATGGAAGAATGATAATGGAATAGCGAGAGTCTGACCTTCAGGTAACGAAGGACAAGCGTTGGGTCCTATAGTTGATTTGAAGGAAAGGACAAACGTTGGGTCCTAAAAAAAAATTAAAAATCAACAGGACAGGCGTTGGGTCCTATGAGGAACGAAAAGTCAATAGAACCGGCGTAGAGTACTTGATTGAAGATTAAAATGACAGATGTAAATACCAATATAAAAACTTACGTTCTGGTGCACGAATAGAAGAACGGGCAGTTCTTTTGTTTCTTCGACACCATTTGTTATAGTTTGATCTTATGATGTTTGTTTATTTGATGAGTTTTATTCTTGGTAGTTATCTTGTAAGAATTGAAAGTAACTTGTAATAACTTGTTAGTAACTTGTTCAACAGTATAAAAAGGTACAAAACACCATCCTTATAGTTACATACTTCTTTATTTTGATGTTATTTCATGAGTGTACCCAAAACACGTCCATTCGTGTCTAGTGTTTATGTTCGTCTCCCTCTGTTCACTAACGTTGCTACGCAGTCACTACACAAAGCTATGTCAGCTAGATTCCCTACGTCAATGTCTCGTTTTAGTGTTGCTATCTGCTAATAGTGAGCGCAGATTTGGTGTGCAAACACTACAGTCAACTAATTTAATATCTACAAACTACCTATCTAAAACTACCTGTCTGGTCCATAAGCTACTACCTAGGGTTGAGGGGCTGTCTGCATGCATAAGCTACTACCTAGGGTTGAGGGGCTGGCTGCATGCCTTCTACCTGCATGCCCTCTACACAAGGAACATGTTCTATTGTATAATTGTTGAAAGCACCAGCTATAGAACTCAGTATTAAAATAGATCAAGACATGTCTTTTACTGTTCACTAAAAGGAAGTTTCCATAGATAAGAGTTCCTTTAACTGGCTGTCAAATAGTGGAAAAATTGAGAGATGGTTTCATGTTGAGAACCTCTTGTTCATGCAAATCATGCAAAGATTTAGAAGAACACCAACTATTGACTATTACATGACAATGGCACATGATAATCTGGTTGAAGCAATTAGTTTATCATCCACAACAACAAGCACTAGTTTTGTGCAGAGAAAACACTCCAATTCCTCGCTGAGCAGTTGCATCTGGTCAGAACTCCAGATAACAGAAAATGGTATAGCAATAACACTCAGTGTTTTGCATTTATGACATATTAAATTGAACTTGATTTGCCCTCATATCATCTGGACATGAAGATAAGTTCTTAGCCTCGACAAACCATAAGGAGATTGTCATACAAATTGTAATTACCAGTTACATGAAATTCTCATTAGACAGTACTGTATGTGTCTACGGAGCTCAAAATAGAAATATTTAATTGTCTGCGGTTCCAACATTTTCCTCAACAATGATATAAAAATCAAGAATGTTCAATGCAATGTTCAGCAAGCTGCTTCTTCACAAAAAGGAAAGTAGCAAAATTCAGTAGTAGATAAATATATTTGTGTAATGCTGTTTAGTTTATGTGCTAATCAAGCTGTGGTGATGTGCAAACTTGTGACTGACTTATTCATGGATTACTGATAAGTGATGTTAGTTTATGTGCTAATCAAGCTGTGGTGTTGTGCAAACATGTGGCTTACTTATTCATGGATAAATGATGAGAGACTACCATTAGCTGATGTAAGTACACTAGTAATCATATATAAATTACTCCTCATTCTGTATACAATTACTCCTCACTCTAAAGTATTCTGTATAAAATTAAACTAAAATAGTATGTGAGAGCAACAACTATAGCTACTCATCATAAAACTTCTTCTCTAATACACACATGCATCCAATAACAAGTTTCTAGCATCTGCAAAATGTATTGTCTAGATCGGCGTTTCCCAATAGTAACAGACAATAGTAAGTCTGTGAGAATACACCGCCTCAGCCTGTGACGTCACATGGCAATATTGCCGTCAGCGCTGCGGCCATTATAGAGAAGGCCGTGGTTTAACCACGGTAAAAATGAACCCGATTTAATAAACCTGTTGCAAGAGCGTAAAACCTGAAAATTGAATTATGAAGAGGAAGGGGCAGACAAGAAAAAGATGGATTGATAGAGTTACAGAGATCTTGAAACTCTACAATATCACAGCATACCAAGCGACCGAGCTTGCACTATATCGGAAACCTACTAAGCCAAACGGCAAAAAAGCAGAGAATGGCAAAAGAAGCAAAAGAAAGAAAGAAGACAATTTCTATACATGGTACACGCAATGAAAATTTGATTTGAATCGGGTCTTCTCCATTTCCGCGTAGTTAGTAAACCATCAATTAAAAAATGTTTCAGTGCACTTCGGGGAGTTACCATGTGTGCTCCGATATCTTTCTTACACAGGAAGATCTCAGCTTCGGTGCACAAACTCCGTAGCACGGGCGAGGGACCCGATGTAATTTTTGAAGATGTTAAAGCTTTTTATTGTAGGAATTTAAAGTGAAATTTGCCCGGGCAGCGGCTTTCCAGTCTGCTCTTTTCGATTTTGAACTGATAATGGTTCTTTTACGTGCTCAAATTGAACACCGGACCTTCGTTTTATCGTCCGTCTCTGATAGGACAAGAAACTCGATTTCACCTACACTGAGATCAGAGATCTCTGAAGAGTGAGAATGATCTAATGACTTATTAACTATTTCGTTGTAGCTAGTTGTTTAAGGACAGACGGCACCCCTAAACAGAAATATTGAGCATTGAGGTTGTGTTTGTGATTCTAAATGATCAACTTGATGTTAAAACTAGGGAAAAAAATTTCAAAAATCCAAGCATGTATATTCTATGAAAAAAATTTAATATAGTGGGTTTTTAAGGAAAACTGCTAAAAAGTAATCTTGCAAAATACAGGATGATTTAAGTTCTATTCAGGTTAGCACAATAGAACTGTCAGATGTTATAGTACATCTGCATATCTTGAACTGGTAGCAAAAGATTTTAAAGTATAATAAATGAGTTTTACCTGAATTTTTCTAATGCAAATCCAGGTTTTGACCCAAAAATATGGGGTAGGAGATATTCTTTTGCATGAAACACAAAAACTGTTCAATGAATTCTTTTTAAAGTGATAGGGTATCATAAAATGTTCATAAGAAAGAAGTGTACAAAGTTTTACAGCAATCTTTTAAGTAGTTTTTGAACAAAAGTGTATTTAGCAACATACATTTATGGAAAATAACAATTTTGAGAAAAAGCCAAAAACGAATATATTTTCAATTATTGATCAAATTAATTTACTTTAAAATCCCCCAGAAGCATACAAACTTGCCTCAGCCAATGCTTTAGCTGCTAATGCTAATTGTTTTACATCTTTCTATCTTTTTGTGCCTAATTTCTGTATTAGCAAGGAAGATATGCAGTTTTTGTAGGTGACTGCAAGATACTGAAAATAATGTTTTCCGAAGGAAAAGTTAAATTAAAACAAAAGTATCATATCGACACAATTTCACATTATTAACTACAATATTGGCATCATTGACAGTTACTTTTAACCTTCTCCTCAAAGTAAATGAGATCTTAGGACAGCAAGTCTATATAAGATTATGGAAAGATTCATTAGCATTGTGAGAACCACCATGAATGTATTTTGTCAACGATGTCACAAGATAGCTTGACAAATACTTGCATTATGTTGCCAAAAATAAAATTAGGCAGTTTATTTTTAATCAACTAAAACTTTATCTTTAGGGCACAAGCTACTCAGCCTATTGCTGTTCTTATGGTTATCTTTGTGATCTTTAAATATGGCTCAAATACTATTTATCCAATGTGCTCCAGTAGTTTTCCAGAATTTTTTATTCAAGCTGCATCATAATGACGATGCACGAGTATAAATCTTGTCACTTTCACTGCTTAGAATGGTGCTATTAGTTAATCTATCTGCACTACCATATTACTATAAACACTTTGCTACCATCCATATGATTTTTTCCTATATAATTAGCTAAAAAAATGTATACACGCCTAGTTAAAAAATGTAATTAAAATACAAAACTACATTTTTTTTGCAAACTAAAGATAGCTTCTTGTTCAAAATTGGATGTATTACCTAAAATATAAAAAACTCAAATTTCATTTTTTTAAAAGAAAAATCGTTAAATGTAGGGAGAAGTCTGTCCTTAATACATTACTTAACAAATAGTTTATCTATGACTGTATTATTTATAACCAACGCAAATGTTGTCATGGTGATAATGACATCTAGACTGACTTATCTCTGTATATATTTGCATATAAATACGAAATATGTAAGATTTTATCTCAAGCGATTAACTCGAACTGCTGATTTTAGTGGTTTTCATAATCCGGACTAAAAAATAATTCATTGTAACACGTGTAAGATATAATGTTACTAAAATGTGGATAGAATAAAACCTGTGGAGAAGACACAAATGAAATGTGGCGCTGTAACAGCACAAGAGGAACTTAGATAGCTGAAAAGTGTCGTACTGTTTAGGCGCAGAGAAAGCCAGCTTCGCGAAAAGACAAAACACGACACCCACATGAAAAAAACCTCGATCATGAGCGCCCCACCTGTGGTTAATGAATTGTGTTCGAGGATTAACAGACGGAATGACAGACTCATTCGAAACAAAATCAGGAAAAATACAGGGTTTTGTGTGCTCTCGCCTCTTAAATATATATTTAGACAGAATAATGAAAGAGACATAGTGCGGAAAAGACCTTATTAACATAGACAATGATCACTATGACCAACTAAATAATCAAATCAACGAATTACTTTTTGCAGACGACCAAAGTCTAATCTATGAAGATGAAGATCAGCTACAACATCACATGAATTCATTGCTAATAGCATGTAGGAAGTACAGCATGAAAATAAACAAACAAAAGACCGAGACCATGAAAATCAGCAGAACACCAAGCCAAGCAAACATATCAATAGACTACACCAGAGTAAAGCAAGTTTCTGAATTCAAATATTTAGGCAGCATTTTCATACAGGGCGGAAAACTCGATAGAGAAATAGAGACAAGGTGTTAAAAAGCAAATGCAGTGACCTACCAGCTGGCACCATTACTATAACACCCAAAGATCAAGATGGAAATGAAAAGACAGATGATAAAAAGTATTTTACTACCAACACTTTGTTACCAGTGCCAAACTTGGTCTCTAACAACAACACACCACAGAAAGCTCATCACGTGTGAAATGAAATGCTTGAGGAAGGCAGTGGAGTCACCAGGAAAGACAGACCACGAAATGAGGACATCAGAAGCAGAGTCGGCATAACTTCATGCATCGAAAGACAACAAATGCAGTGGTTTGGATATGATTGAGAATGAAATACAACCAACCACCAATAACAGCATACAATAAAAAGAGATGGATACTAGAGTTAAGGGAAGACCAAGAAAAAGATGGATAGACAATATCAAGACCACACTACATAAACACGGATATAACACAACAAGGGCGACTCATCTGGCTCCAGAACGCAAATTAAAGCTTCCATCCCTACGCTTAACGGCAAGAGTGGACAGCCAACTACATCTTCCACCTGAGAATAGACAATAGTTTGAGGATTGGACTTAACAGTCACCTCCGCACACACCAGTAAGGTGCAGCAACACACGTATGATGATGTTGTCATCATCGCTTGCGATATACGGCTCTTACGTACGTGTGAATGTGTGTGTGTGTATGCATGAGTATGTGTGTGGGTGCATCTCTGTGTGTGCGTTCGTTTGTGTAATGCATGTATGTATGTATGTATAAATATCTTTACGACCAAAATGGAAAAGGAGGTACATGGTGATCCTAATATATTCAGTGCAGTCATGATGCATTAACCCTTCCGCTCTGTGTTATTTTAACCTCTGGACGCATTTATTTTATAATTCCAATTTAGCATTAAATGTCAAGTAGTTTAAACCTTTATAATTCTAGTACTGTTTCTCTAAAGTATGACATATTTTATATTAAAATGTTGCTAATCGGATGTGGAATACAGTAATTTAATAACATTTTACATCAGGGGATATACGTTTGAGAACATTAGATTATTGTAGCATGACTATTTTGAAAAATAATAAAAATCGTAAAAATTATTTCTACGCTAAGTATTACATCTTAATATTTACATATCTGTCCTGAAGTAGAAGTAAAATGAAAATAATTCATTTGTGAACATATTCTATAAGTTTCATCTAATTAGGTAGAGTAGTTTTTTTTATAATATTCACTTTTTAGAACAGCCATGTCAACAAATGGTATGTTCAACGCCCATTCTTTCGATGTAATTATTACATTAGACTTAGAATTACAACTATCTATACTGCATTCCATAAACAATAAAATGTCATTGCCCTCAATTAAATCTTCTACATTACTATCACAAGTTATAATTTGATCTAGCAATACTCAAGATAGCACTGTATAAACTCATTTTACTCTTTATGACAAGGTTGGCAAATGTCGGAAACATCGTAAAAGAAAATATTACTCGACTTCAACATAATAATACACTGCTTTTCCGCTTTCAAATCTTGGTTAAAAGGAGTTAGAAATGTAGCTACATATAAGTACTTTCCATTTCTGACGAGTTTCTAAACTTCAGTAAATGGGTTGGGAAGATATACTCGTTTTCGTCAACAGACTTCCAAAAGCCGATATATTGGTTGTGCAACATCATGAACATTACTCTGAACCGATACATCGGCTCTGCAGTCCCGTTGGGTTAAGTATTAGAGATCCCCCATTACTAGATAATAAAATTGTATGCTATAAGTAATGTAAGTATATCATTCTGATATATTAACTCTTGGTAGACTAGAGCAATTTTTTAAGAATAAAAAATTCCCTTTAGTGTGGAGTTTGGTCCACAAGGAGTTAACAACCAAAAGAACAAGAAAGGAAAATTACCACCTCTGAAATGAGATGATTGAGGAAAGCGGTAAATAAAACAAGAAGAGACCATATAAGAAATGAGGAAATTAGAACAGTCGGAACGACACCTTGCTATTAGATTCATTGAAAAACAGAGACTCAAATGGTTTGGTCATTTGGTGAGAATGAACCCGAATACACCAGTTGCAAGAGCGTACAACCTGGAAATGGAATCATCAAGAGGAAGAGGTGGACAAAGAAAAATGATGAATTGATGGCGTTACAGACATCTTACAACTCCGCAATACCACAGCATATCAAGCGACCGAGCGTGCACTATCTCGGAAACCGATCATCAGTTAAACCTGCTACGCCTAACGGCAAATAAAGCAGAGGACAAAAGAAAGAAAGAAGTACAACCAACAGAAATTATGAATATCAACAATATAAAGTAGAGAGACAATATGGGGTACTGTAGAGACCCGCGACAGCGTTGTTGATAGTGCACTTTCTTGGTTGGCGCATGGTACAGGGTTTGATTGACTTGTAGAAACATCATCATTTGCACTTCGAGGAATAATTATGTCTGCTTCGATTCCATTCTTACATACGAAGAGCTCAACAGCAGTACATGAACTCCGTAGCACTGGCGATTGTTCCCGATGCAATTTTGAAGAAAGTTGAAATGTGCGTAGACAACTTTTTGAGTATGTAAATAATTTTGCCCGTACAGCGACTTTAAGACCTAATCTTAACGATTTTCAGCTGTTAAAAGTTCTTTTACATGTGTAACTTGAACACAGATCCTGCTTTGTATAGTCAGTCTTTGATTCGACTAGAAACTCGATCTCACCTACATTGAGATTCTCTGTATGGCTCGGCCCATCTGCGCAGAAATAGGAGACTGCCTGCTGAGAGTAATGCCACGAACTACCTGACTTCAGGAACAATCCTAGGTATTTCTAGTGAAAATACACTCGTTAATCGCACGTTGCGGTCCGAATTCGAACATGCGATCTTCGAAATGAAAGCCAAACTACTTGACCAGTTCTTTACAGATACCCACGAATCTTGTTACTCCATCATTACTATGTCACTAGCATGTCTTTTCTGTTGTCCTTCTCTGCTTTTTTGCAGCTAGGCGTAGCAGGTTTAATGATCGGTTTCCGAGATAATGCACGCTCGGTCGCTTGATATGGTGTGGTATTGTGGAGTTTTAAGATGTCTGTAACTCCATCAACCCATCTTTTTCTTGGTCTGCCCTTTCCTCTTGATGATTCCATTTTCGGGTTGTACGCTCTTGCAACTGGTGTATTCGGGTTCATTCTGACCTAGTGGCCAAACCATTTGAGTCTCTGTTTTTCAATAAATCTAATAGCAGGTGTTGTTCCGACTGTTCTTCTAATTTCCTCATTTCTTATATGGTCTCTTCTTGTTTTATTTACTGCTTTCCTCAGGCATCTCATTTCGCACTAGCATGTGCTGTCCCCAAATGGAAGATTGGCTGCAGTAAATTCCCGGTCAGTCAAATTCTGTTCCTTGCGCTGATGGTACCCATTACCGTTCTCTCCAAACCACTGTGACGTTTAACGTTGCCAAAATATTTAATCATCCGGGACATGATGTCAGTGCCGGATTAAGCCAGCGCGGGGCCTGTAGCAAATTTTAGCGCGGGGCCCTTTGTTTTGTATGATATTTTAAAAAAACACAACTTTTACAAACTTGTCTCGATTTAATTTGAGCAAATTTAGAGATAATACTAGACAAATCAATTCCTCTAAATAAATTACATTCAATGTTCATTAAGGTGAGGTTATTTAGACGATCTTGTCCCATCATGTTCCTTAACTCACTTTTTATACGCTTTAATGTCGAAAAAGAACATTTTCAGCATCAGTTAGTAATCATTAACTCTTAGTGGACCAAGCGCCACGCTAAGATCGTTTAATGGACGCGTTTTACATTCCGCCACGCTAAGTGGCGTTTTGTTATAAAACGTGAAAGCGCTGTAAACGTGACTTTTGCCTGGTCCACTAAGAGTTAAAGACAATAAAATCGTAAGACTATTTCTACATTTGGAAACACGACTCTGATAATTTTCCATTATAAGTTTATACAATTGCAGTTCAGAGCCTCATGCTTTCGCTGTTAATAGCAGCAGTTACATTAGTTTTAAGAAGTTCAGCAAACTAAACAAGTTCGTCGCTTAGGCTTTCTTCCAAATCCTCTTGGTAAGAGCTGACAATATTTGGAGTTATTTTCAAGATCTCTTCTGCTGTAAGCGATTTTAACTGCCGAAGCATGCCAAATACACCAGTCACTCTATGATACGCTCCCATGCGTTCAGCTAAGGCAGAGAGTACATTATCAATTATGACAATAAACTCCTGACTTTCAAATTTTTGTTTGGGTGTTTCATTTTCTACAACTTCATCGAGCGTAGTAGAGCCGCTGAAATCGTCATTATTCCTGTTTCCAACTCATCTCCAAAACTAGTCCGTACGCCTAATTACGACACTCGACCTTTTGATCCATGCTATTTGAAATGTCATCCAAAACTTTCTTGAGTGGTAAAACCACATTAAAGTGCCTTTGTCGCATCAGCTCGGGCAGACCACCTGGTGTCCGACAGTCTTTTCAAAGTCGGGAGTTTTGAACCTGTATCTTCTAGTGATTTTGTAAGAATACCCCATCGATAGGTAGAAACGGAAAAAGAATGTATATAGGCTTTAAACAAAATCGAAAAATGGATGCTTCTATACAACATTCTGCAGCACACTTAGCAACCAAATTCAGTGAATGTGCAAAGATAGGAATGTATTCTGCGTACTTATTTATCTCCTTAATACGTGCTTGTAAGCCGTGGTATTTCTCACTCATGTTGCTGGCATTGTCATAGCTTTGACCACGACAGTCTTTGATATCAATGTCATTTTTCTTTTAAAAATCAAATAAACTTTGGGCCAGTTGTTCAGCCCATGTCCAAGAACTTCACAAACCTTTCCACTCGTCCAGATGGTAACATATAGCGCACTATTAGAGTGAGTTGGTACACATGCGAAATGGCTGGAGTAGAGTCCAGTGATACGGAATAGTACTTGCATTTCTTAATTTCGCAAATAATATGATCCAGTAAGCTTGATGCAATTAGATGGATAAATTTCTCGCATGTTGTTTTTGATAAGTATGATGTATGTCTCTTTCCTTTATTTGCATAATTATTTATATGCTGAGCCAGAAAAATGTCAAATTTGACTATTAATTCCAGCAAACCTAAATAATTTCCATAATGAGGTGAACCAATAGTTTCGTCACTACCCCGAAATGCAAGACCTCTTTCTGCTAAAAATTGGATAACTGAAGTAATTCGCTCTAAAAGTGTCCGCCAATATTTTTGTTCGGTCTCAATTTGGCTTACAAGTTGAGAATCGACACGCGCATCCTTCTTTTTGCAAACTAACCGCAAAATTATCGTTTGTCTATGGTACTAACCTAAATAAGAACAACATGAGGGAGGAAGGGAGGGAGGTATTATTACCCACCTCCGAACCTTGGTTCCTTGTTTATGACTAGTGACAACTTAGCTCTGTCACATAGGCGCGGGGCCCCAGAATTGCGGGCCCGTAACATTGCTACTTCTGCTACTAGGCTAATCCGGCGCTGCATGATGTTATTTACACAACCAACTATAAATTCATATTGCACGTATAAGTTGACTGTGGTAATTTATAAGCCAATGCTACTCGAGTAACTAAGTAACGAATATTTGTTGCAATCAGTGGGTACCTAATACGTAGAAGTAACTGGAAAACACTGATCTATTGTAAATATTTCGTTTTTTTAGAAAAGCCGGGTCCAGAGTTTTAATTTTAACATGACTGCGGTCAATCTTGGTGAACTTTTCTGCCGTAATTTAGAACTAATAAATGGGACGGAAATTTTATTGTACCAGTCAGTAATAGGGGATGTTGGTTGTGTAGTTTGGGATGCAGCACTGGTTTTAAGCAGCTACTTTGTTAAATGTGCAACAGCTAGTTCCTTTTGTCATCAAACGAAGGCAAAATTTGAAGGAAAGTGTGTCTTAGAAGTTGGTTCGGGAACAGGTGCAGTTGGCTTGGTGACTGCTAGTCTTGGGCAAGTATATATTATAAGCTTGGAAGTACACCAAGTTTACAATAAAGCTGACACACATTTTGTCCTTTTCAAGTCATGCATAATGAGAAACATAATTTGTTTGAAATCTATTTTGTACTGTTTAGTTTAGTCGTCACAATCGTTAGATTCTCACCACTCGGTTAATTTCAAATTTGAAGGCCTATCTATTAATGGTATTATTAACGATTAATTAATAATAATATATCTAGTATCTAACTAGTAACTATGTAAATGTTTTTAAAATGCTGTAGGTAAGACTATTTTGAAAAATGTATCAAAGTACCTACACTAGCGCACACTGCTTCGCTGCAAATATAACAACCAATTATTCGTTCATGTCTTATAAATGGGGTTTTTAAGCTGAAGGATTGACTTCATTGCACCGGGTTCTACCCCATATGACTCGGTCCCTCTCCGCAGAAATGGCACGGTCCCTCTCCGCAAAAATGGCACGTCACCTGCTGAGAGTATTGAACAAACTCCGTAGCTCCCGCAACAATCCTATGGGTCTCTGGAAAAATGCACCCGTGAACAGAACGGCGAGATCCAGACTCGAGCCTTCCACTTGCAAGGACTTAGCCACAGAGACCCCGTTCAAGTCTTATAACTTGTGATAAATGATGGGATTTCTTCCTCATTCCTCAGTATGTCACTCATGGTGGGACATCTAGCGACACCAGTTCTGTATCTATGTTGATTTGCTATTCTTCTTTGCTTCCAGTGTAGTGCTCTTGTCGACCAAAACATTTGATTTGGTATTCTTGCACTCTGGTTAGAGTTGCAGAATTCACCACCATTCTATGAATCGTTCAATGTGCTCTCACCTTTAGTGAATTCAGAATATCAACTTAGTACATCGCTCACATTCTCTCTACAGCAGCCATACTAGCAAGCTTATCTGTGTATTTATTCCCCTTTACACTTGTGTGCCCTCTTGCAAAAATCAAACTTAATTTTTGCCAGCCTATACCTTTTTCTCAGAGACTCCAACCATTGCGTTTGAGCCCAGTCCATCATAATCTCCCTGAGCATATTCATTGAGTCACTGAGAAAAAATGCATCGATAAAAGTCTGGAACTCCATCGCTTTAGTTACATAGTCAAACTGCTTGTAGTTACGACAAAACCACCACTGTCTACCTTCACAACATCCCCTCTGACTTGTCCAGTGAAAACCCATGGTCTGAATCACTGACCCATCTGTGTAAATAATCACGTCATCCTCAGTCTAGTTCTCAGAAATCGATGCCCAAAATTCTACTTCCATAACCACTGGGCTTTTGCTGAGAGCTACAAATCGTGCTTTGTGCAGCACTCTGAGATGATGGCATGCCATTTGCTGCCTGCAGGGATGGAGCCATATGAGGAAACTAGGTACAATGAAGACAATCCTTTGCCTTTAGACATTTTTTATAAATCTTTATATTTAAGAAGTAATAAATTACAGTCACAGATGATACAGCTAGTAGTTTTGTTGATAAAAAGTACAGTAAAGTCTATTCCCAGGTGGAAGAGGGCATTGGTTGTCCACTCTTGCTGTTAAG
The DNA here is from genome assembly GCA_020796225.1 of Arion vulgaris. NCBI lineage: Eukaryota > Metazoa > Mollusca > Gastropoda > Stylommatophora > Arionidae > Arion > Arion vulgaris. The sequence continues at coordinate 25,241,369 of CM036754.1, read as the reverse complement.
CGTAGGGATGGGAGCTTTAATTGCGTTCTAGGGCCAGATGAGTCACCATTGTTGTGTTATATCCGTGTTTATGTAGTGTGGTCTTGATATTGTCTATCCATCTTTTCCTTGTCTTCCCTTGGCTCTAGTACCTGATCTCTTTTTATTGTGTGCTGTTAGTGGTGGTTGGTTGTATTCCATTCTCATCAAATGTCCAAACCACTGCATTTGTTGTCTTTCGATGTATTCGTACATGAAAATATGCCCACTCTGCTACAATAAGTTTAATATATTAATCTCTACATGTTTTCTTTCACCAGAGCAAGAACTGTAGTCACAGACCTTCCAGACATTGTGTCTCTGATGCAGTATAATATCAATGTAAATAAGGACAAGTTAAAAGGTTCCTGTTCTGCAAGAACACTTATTTGGGGTGAAAAGGAACACATGCAAGCTCTTAAAGAGTCAGATTTTCCTAATGGGGCAGATTTTATCATATTAGCTGACTGTGTGTATTATGCAGAGGTATGTGTATCTGAACATTTGTGTCTGTTAAGTAGATGAGTAGTGGCAATAGAGGTAAGGGAAGACTCAGGAACACCTGGAGATGGGAGTTGGAGACAGAATGCAAGAAAATGTTGAGAGAGTGGCGAGATGGCCTTAAATAGACGGGCTTGAAAGGCCTTAGTTGTGGACCTATGCTTCCCTAGGAAAGAAGGGGGTAGAAGTAGTAGATGGGAGACATTTGTGGGAAGACATTGGTACTAAAACCCAGGCCACTGAAGCAGAGTGACATTAAAAACTATATGAGAACAAGGAGTTTTGAGAACCCCAGGGGAAGCAATTAGAAACAATGAATACGATCAATAAATAGATAGTGTACAAGAATTAGGGCTTCGAAAAACAAATTACCCAACACAGGATTTGAACCAAATACCCTTATTTTTACGGCACCATTACCTAATCCTACAATATGAGGGTTTAAAAATGCTCGTATTGTAGGACTAGGCAATGTGTGCCATATGAAATAAGGGTATATGGTTCGAATCCTGTGTTGGGTAATTTGCTTTTCTGGAAGCCCTAATATTTGTACACTGTCAATTTCTTGATCATATTAAAAATTAGATCATTTTTTATTGGTTATTGTACTGACGTCATTGCACTCCGACCAGACCCATAAGTGCTCAGTCTCCAACAACAGATATCAAAGAGTATGCATACTGATGGTTCCTGTGGATCGCTGATTAAACACACTCATCACTTTGCCCCTCAGGCATCTTGTTCTACTTGTATAATGGCTAACTTTGAACTTCTTAAATCGCTGGATTAATTCAATATTTATTTTAGTGTCTTAGATGCGAAGAGACAGAAGAACATACTCTGTATCCATCTTCAATTTCCCAACAATTGATTCTGTTGATGCAAGCGTGTCTGCTATCTCATTGCAACAAACACCCACATGCCCAGAACAGTAGATCCACGTAAGCCTCTGGAGGTTAAAAACGTTTATGCCCACTCATGCCGAAACCTGCCATTTTGGATCTTGTGAAGCATCCACTGAGAGTCAGGTGCAACAATGGCCCCAGTAAATGGTGTCCAGAGAGCCAATGTAGGGCAGCAGTAACAGCCTCAACCTCCATCCTCATATTGGAAGTAGTTGTCCTGTATGCTCCACTTCGCTCTGCAATAAATTTTGTTAATTAATAATAGACACAACAAAGTGCTCTATAATTTGTCACTATCTTACCTCATCATCTCCAATATGCATGCTTATTATGTTGGAGACCAACCTGTATATGATATACTTGATGCATTTACATGGTCCATGCCCCCGTGTACTCTCAAGTATTGCATCCAGATTGAACAAAACTAGCTTGAACATCAATTTCTTCTTCCTCGAGCGTTCCACATTGACCACTTGTTAACCATTCTGTGGGATTTGTATTGGATCTGTGCCTAAGAACGATTGTACGTTGTGCCAGTTATGCACCTACAAGTAGGCCAGCACATCCGATTTCTGCGGCACTTTTATTTACTTGGGTAGCTTCCTAGGTCGATATAGGGAAGCCTGCAGGTCCTGCATTAGTCGCCTCTTACAACATGCCTGGTAGGTCACAACGGCGGAACATAAATTAATTCAAACAATTCAACGTCTTCTAAAGAATCATCTGTTGTGGATGTGAGAGACATTTGAATGTAGACATAGGTACTATTAACTCTAAATCCATGAAAAGCTGATGGCGTATTCATGATTTTCCACTTGCTCCAAGAAATGCTGGGAACGTTGATATTGGGTTCATGAATGTTTTGTATCACTGTTTAACTAAAATACGTCTTTAAAACTATTTTTGTGTACCATAGTTAACAGGCGGATAACTTTCATTTCTATCATATAAGGCATATTTTGTGGTATTGTTCATTGAGTACTTAATATTGTTTATATTATATATATATATATATACGATATATACGATTATATATATATATATATATATATGATATTGCCTTGTTAAGTAGAAACAACCAAGATATGCAAAGAACAACTTGTCATCTATAGCATCAAAAGTTGGACTGCAGATAAGCTATGAAAAACAAATATAATGAAGACACCTATGGCAGGTAATGCAGATATCACACTGGAATCTAAAATGATAAAAATAACAGAGCAGTTCACCTATTTGGGTAGCAATTTTAATTGCACAGGAAATGTTAAAAAAAGAAATTATGATACGAATTGGCAAAGCAACATCAGCTTTTAAAAGTCTAAATAAAATATAGAACTGCAAGTTATATAGTATTAAAACTAAATTACAATTTTCAATTCAAATGTTGTATCAATCCTAACATATGCCAGCAGAGTTGGAAAATTAATGTTGGAAAATGAGATATAGAAAGCAAGTTGAATGCATTTGAAAATAGATGTCTGCGAAAAATAATGAATATAAAATGGAACGAATTCAGGAGAAGTGATGAAATCAGAGACATGTCTGGTCAACCACTAGTGACAACTGTTATAAGAAAGAGAAGATGGAGATATGTTGGGCACACCTTGAGGAGAAATGATCAACGAATATCAAAGCAGGCATTGAAGTGGGATGCAAAGGGTTCAAGAAAGAGGTCGACCTAAGGAGACCCTGAAGCGAACTTTGCTGAGAGAGGCAGGAAATATCTGTCTCAGTTCCATGGAGGAGATTGAGCGAGTTGCCCAGGATAGAGCGGTATGGAGAAATTACTTGCAGGCCCTATGTAATATAACGGTACGAGAGGAATTATTATTATTATATATATATATATATATATATATATATATATATATATATATATATATATATATATATATATATATATATATATATATATATATATATATATATATATATATATATATATATATATATATATATATATATATATATATATATATATATATATATATATATATATATATATATATATATATATATACGTCATGTTGATATTGTATGGGAACAATTTGAGGATTATCTCTTAAACAAAGTATAACTATTGTTGTATCATCTTCTGCATTGATATTATCAACTATTTGTACATTAACAATCACAATTTTACTTTCAGTCAATTGATCATTTGGTCCAGACTATTCTACATTTCTCATCAGAACATACAAATGTGTATTGTAGCTATGAACAAAGAGATTCAGGAAATAAACCTGAATTGCAGCGAAAGTTTTTTGAGGTGGTTAATATTTATTTTGTTATATAATAATAATCAACTGATAGCTTGTCCTGAGCAGAACTTTACCATGCTAACAATCCTTTGAAATTTCTCTCTATCATAGATTTCAGCTGCTGTCACGTTTAAATTATCAATCACATTCTGAATCCACTTCTCTTTTCCAGAATGCCTCTATTGTTTTATCCAAGTCTTCATCTTTTTTTATTTATCCAAAATTCTTCAATATTCTTATTTGTAGTTTCAGCTTGTTTTCTTTCATTTTGAGTTCATTCTGGCTATATATTTTTGTTCTCTTCTCTGCCCATGATATACGGAGAACTCGGTTGTAACACTTATATTCTTCTTCTTCTGCATTCTCACTAGATTGGGATTTTGGGTTCTCTAATAAAGGCAGCCGTCTGCCTCAGATTATCAGCCACGCCATACAGTTTGTCTTGGACGCTGGTGTAAGTGGGCCAATTCTTTCCTCTCAAGTCTGCATATGGGGGCAGTTCTGTAGGATATAATTCCTATGATTTCTGCTTCCCGTTTGTGGCGACTTCTTCCGCAGTAAGTTTTGGCCACCTTCGTGATGGTAGGTCTGACATTCTTACTGCATTACTAAATCTTCAAGGCAGATTGACGACCGTAGAATCCGTTATCCCATTCCTCATTGTGAGGGATCGTTGCACCATGTTATGCGCATTGCGCCTGGTGCATCCGTTTTCTGCAAGCATTTGTTTCGGGTTAGCATTCCTAGCGGACACATGCATCCGATTTCAACCAAACCTCCTTAGTCGTCTCTTACGACATGCGTGGCAGGTAACAGTGGTTCTATTCTTTACACCCCAAATTTAGGCCCCTGTAACCACTCGGGCGTAACACTTATATTAAAATGTTCATATATGTTTTTCCACTGCCTTGTCCACATCTCAAATTCACGTGTTGCTACTAGGTATATGCATGTTCATAGTATTTTTTTTGTCTTTGTTGCTCTATTGCTTCCATTCCATACTGTTTTTAGTTGTTTAAATGTTTGTTCTTCTTTTGATTTCCTTCATCCCATTTCCAACTTTGTAGCAGGGAACTTAGATATTCAAAACTGGTCACATTGTCTATTTTCTCTCCGTTGATAAAAATATTCTTTTTCATGCTTGTTATTTTATCAATTGTCATTTTTTTCACATTCATAGATTTTCTTTTTTGCTTTAATCTTGCAATCTGTTATTCATTTCACAATTTCTTTTTGTGATGTTGATAATAATACTGTATCTTCGACATATCTTAGTTTCTTCTTTTTCGAATGCTCCATATTGACCACTTTTTAACCACTCTTTGTGACCTATTTGTGATCCAAGAGCGATTGTATGTTGTGCCAGTTATGCGCATACAAGTAGGCCAGCACATCTGATTTCTGCAACGCTTTTTATTTACTAGGGTAGCTTCCTAGGCCCCTACCTCAGTCGCCTCTTACAACATGCCTTTAGGGTCGCAATGTGACTATTCTTTGCTCCTCTTGAGGGCCCTGGCAACACAGTATTTCTCTAGTTTAAGTACTTCTCTTCATCCGATTACAAAAGGATTGTAATGTTCTTTTTCACTATAGTCTGTTACATTCCTCATGAAGTTTTCTACATATATATTAAACAAACAAGGCATCACAATGCAACCTTGTCTGGCTCTCTGTTTCATGTCAAATAAATCTGATGTGTCATTGCACTTTCTTACAGCCACCATCTGATCACTATCCAAGTTATAATTTACATTAATTTTGTGAGAACTAATAATAATATATCATCCCAGTTGTGTAGGGTGATCTATGTGCTGTGGAGGTATGGTGCCTTCCTTGCGCTAAAACTAAAAAAAGTAATCAGTTCACATCCTATGTGGAGCGATAAGAATATTTTTCAGTGATTCCTGGTCTCAATGTAGGTGAAATGAAGTTTCTGGTTTTATCAGGGATGGACAGTGAAATGTAGATGTGCAAGTTAATAATCAATTAGAGTAGAACTGCTGCCCTGGCAAAAATCATTAATACCAACTGGGGTCAGCAATAGCGAAGTTGATAACATGCTGACATTAGTGACCATGCTGCAAAACATTCCGGAGTTTGAGGTCAGCTTGAGTCAGAAATGCGTGTGTGACACGATACACAGCTAACTACAGGAAACCCTGATACAGGAAATCAGTCCAAGGTGCCATGCACTTATTCACCATCTCCACCATTGGAAACCCTCGCCAGTGCTGCAGATTTAACTGCCTATGAGATCTTCCTGTTTTAAGAAAATGATAGGGGCACAGATTATTATACACAATAGTGAAATGATGGTCCAATCCATCAGACCTGTTGTGTAGGTAAACAACATACTAATAAAATACTATTGCAACCCATAGGATAGTCTGATTCATGATAACCAAGGCGACTGCAATAAAAATGAGGATTAATTGTATGAATACAGAAATAGATGTAACTGGCAATTTTATTTTTACAGAGACTAAAAACAACTAACAAAATCAACAGGTCAACCAATAGGACTTCATCAGGGGACAACTAAACACACAGAATGGCAAGAAATAACTACATTATTAAAGAGAAAATGAGAAATAATTTGAAATTCCTCAGAAATGTGAGTCCAACTTTGAATGGCTAAACAAACATGCCAGTTTGAAATAATCACATTCTAGATAGACATTTCTGTTGAAGAGACAACAGAAGTGTGAATTGTAAGTGATCAGTGCTGAGATTGAAGGGAGGAACATTGTTGACATAGAAGACAAAACTCAGTCCTAAAATTAAAGTGCTGAAAACGCATGTATCCGTCAAATGTATGTTTCCATCAAAGGTTATGTATTCAACAGCAAACTATAAAGATTTAATTGAATGATTTGCTTGCCGATTTCAGTTGTTGCAGTCTTGAGTTTCATGTAATTCAATGTTTTATTTTGTTTCTCTTTCTGAATCAGCTGATGGGGAAACATTTTGACGTTTTGAAGTTCCCTTTCATCACAGGATCCACACTACAGTAGTCCAGACATTCATGTGGTGTACTTTAAATTAAAACACTAATGTGGCTATCATATTAATGAAATATGCAGCTGAAGTTCAATTATTAAAAGTGTTATAATATTAAATTAGTGCATAGAACATTTTTCAGGAAAATATATAAGAATGATAAATTTATGCGCAATTATAGAGCCTTTTTCCTCTTTACAGACGGCCATTACATTTTCTAGGTACAAAGTTTTTACATCCGCTTTTTGGTCTAGCCATGTGTACTCTACAAAGAAGACAGATGTGACAGGTCACCTTAATGACTAGGGACTGCCTAGTTTAAGGCAGTAGATGACCAGTGCAGCTGAATAGCCACTCCCACTGTCGAAAGCAACCCATGCGCTATTCCTTTGCCAGTTTGGGTTCTTTTATAACCAGTGACTGTTAGCTTCCGCATTGTGCCGAGTCGAAAGCAAGGATGTAGTGTCCTCTTCATGTATGCCTAGCCTGAGCAGCTCATGGGGAAAAGCCTTGTACAATTGTTGCACAAACATATATATATATTTTTAATATGTGAATGAGATAATATCCTGTAGGTCTAATACTTATCGCTTCATATTTCTTATTCCAAATATGCAGCGGAAGAAGGTTCTTTATATGTAAGGGGTGCAGCTTCTTGCCCTACATACTGAAGGTTGTGTGTTGAAATCCAAACTGTATCATTCGGTTGTATTTTTTCCAACTGTCTCTATGGTTGCTGCTGGAGCTACAGAGTTTGTGCAATATTCATTATGTTCCATTTCGTCAGAGATGGGCTGAGTCATGTGGGGAAACCTAGTACAATGAAAGTCAATCATTCTAGTTTAAATTTTAGTAGACCAGGGCATATTTGTTTTTAGAATAAAAATGCCATTTAGTGTAGCGTTTGGTCGACAAGGAGTTAAAGAGATAGTTTGATAGTTCATTTCTCCCACTTGGGAACATAGTTTCAATAATTGAACCAACAACCCTTTTTTGCTTGATTGGAGAAGCAAACATTTTCAGTGTTACTCTCACATACATGTATTTAATAAATTCTTTTTTCGTATATTGAGGTGTATTGGGAATTACGATGTTAGGCCTGTAGTTTCATTGACACAATGGGTGATGTGCTCGACATCACATCGGTCACAGTGTGTGATGTGGTCAACAACACATCGGCCGGCTTTAATTACAGTCCTTTTCCTGGTATCCATTTGAGGCTGGGTCGACCTGAGAGCCTTTAAAGCTGGAAAGAAATCTCACACCCACTGTGGAATTGAGCCTGGATCATGTGCCTAAGAAGTGAGTTTACTAACATCTACGCTAGTGCTGCTCTATAAATGCATTTACCAAAGATGAATTATCAAAACATGAAGTAATGTATGTGTTTGAACATTTTGTCTTCGGTATGTAGTTTTACTGCTGTCTTTCCTATTGTATACATGTATATGGTGTTTGCTGACCAGATTGAGAGAGATGGGTGTCGATATTGGTACAGCCGAAAAGAACGACATACCAAATACGCAATTAGATTGATTGATCAACATCGAACTGGCATGTTGGGCTGCTGTTGAGTCGGAGATTGGAACACCTATGGACATATCCAAAGTGCTATGATGATAGTCCTCATATAACTTATATGTGTGTAACTTGAGAAAGATGATCCCTGTGTATCGAACTTGCTCAGTCTTCTTCTTCTTCCAACATTTTCAGACATTGACTTGTATACTTCTAAACTAGTTAATGATCAACTAGAGTCTGTATACTTCTCAATATAACTTGTCTGGAACTGACATGAGGTTTGGCCATATCTGTTTCCTCTATTCTACTATGTATACTTGTACAGTAACTGCACCATCGAGTCACTAAATTGAACTAGTTTATCAAGTTACAATTATGCTGTACAAACCAAACAATAATAATGGTTAGAATTAACTTGATCTGGTTCTCTGATGTTCATAAAGACTTACTATGACATGTTATTGTTGACTTTACATTATGTATGAGGACATGAAATAAATTAATGAAAGAAACAAGCTGTGTTTGTAAAGTTTGTCTTTTTGTTCTGCGCTGCATACTATTTGGATGCTTTTTTTGGTGAATGAAATGTTAGGAGATATCTTCTTTGCATTCGTTCTTTACGACCAATTTAATCACTCTTTGTGATATGTTTGATCTTTGTCAAGAACGTGTATACGTTGCACATTGGTTTGATAGGCCCCTAAACGCATAGACTTCTACATGCTTAGGACATGCATCCGATTTCAGCCAAACCTCCTTACTCGCCTCTTACGGCATGCGTGGCAAGTAACTGGTTCTATTCTTTACACCCCAAATTTGGACGTCGGTAACCACTCGGGCGTTAGGAGATATAAAAGAACTTGACTTAGAATGTTGAGAAGCATCAATATGTAAAACAACAGCATCTAAGATAGCAACTTGGAATATCTGTGGATTGGGAGACAAAGAAACAGAGGTAGTAGACAGAAATGAAGTGGTTTGGCCACTTATCATATCAAACTGGCACAGTTAGTCGTTGGATGCATTAGAGGTATTGCGAATCAGATCGAAGCACCTATGGACATGCCCATAGTGCAATGAAGATATTCCAAACTGAAACTTAATTCTTATTAGTAAAACCGCTTACACCCGAATAAGAGAAACTGCGATAAAAGGGAATACTAACTATAAAATAAAATGTCATACGTTTGTGGAGATGGTTTACATATGTTTTAGTTTCCGTTTGGAATATCTTCATTGCACTTCAGACATGTCCAATGATGCTCCGATCTCCTTCGCAATATCCTTGTGGCCATGCTCTATGAGGGCTTTCAGGATGTCAGCTCTATCCATTGGCTCAACCACTGATATAGTAGCAGTGACATCCAGCCTGTCTCACGGTGTACCAACACCGCTCTTTTAGTAATTTGCACTACTTTTTCAGTGCAGTCCGTGACGGTAATAAAATTTCACACAAGTCAGCCATTGTGTTTTTCGATCGAATCGATGAAACAGTGTGTAAACAATTGCTTCATATGAAATATGTGTCATTCATATAGTAAAACCGATTGTTCTACGTAACATATTCTACAGATCTGGAAAATTCAATGATTATATGTTAAGTAGAAGCTATTTTGAACAAAAATTTTTTCGATGGTCACTACCATTATTTTGCAACCTTGAAAATTTCGCTTGGGTACTACCCATAAACATCGTATTTACGTGCAACGGGAGTATAAACTTCTCTTTACTCGTAAATTTTCATTACTAGAAACATGTTTCTCTCTTCTAAGGGCAACTTTACGTCTGCACGGCGTCAATAATCTACCAGACTTACCATTTCTCTGTGCTACGAAGCCGGTTTGCTTTTGACGTCCATAGCAACCACTGCAATTTGTGATCTTCTCGTGAATTTTTTTCGTCATATTACGTGTGTCAACAATATCCAGCAATGCTAAATACAAATTTTTAATTTTCTTTTATATTTCAAACATTATTTATGCCTTTCAGTTGACTTTTGTATCGAGTATCAACGGTAATATTAAATATCCACACTAGATCTAGCTGTCCAAAGTGAACCATTCGTCAGCGATAGATGACAATAATGACTGGACCGATCTTTATCGTACACTATTCAGATTTACTTGAGAAGTCTCATATTATTGCATTGTGATTTCAGAATTAAAATAACTAGTGAATCATATCAGTATTCTGTTAATTGTCTTTCTTAATTATAGGCATTTCATGTTTAAAAGTTGTGCCATTTAAATTGCACTCATTGCTTAGCTACAATCAGCTGCAATGAAGCTTTGTGACAAAATATAGTCTAGTAGTAATTTCAAATGTAACTATTGCAAGATCATCTACATTTTCTTTTATGTAAACTTCTTCTGTGACTTTTAATTTGTTAGTGGTTAACCTAAATGTGATCATTTATATTTACTTCACATATATAAATGATTTACCAAATAAGTATCCAGCATGTTTGTATGTGAGATGTGCATACATAAGTAAATATATAAAACTCACACTATCCAAAGAGTCACTCAGAACAGTACAACATATTGCAGATAAATCAAGAAATATACGAATACAAAAATTAACCTCTGATGCTAGAGTGAATAATTTACCAATATGCTTTTATTATTTTCTAAATTGTTTTGGTTGTGTGAACATATAATGAGCACTAGATCAACAGTTTCAATAAATAACATTCATTATGATCTCCCCATGCAACTGACTTCAACCTTGCAATAACATTAAATATATTTATTAATTTATTTTAAAAACTGGAGATAGAGGTTGTGTGAATAATTTACTCAGAAAGTGTTAAAGCTTGACCATCATTGCAAGACTAAGGTCAAATGCATGGGAAATTAGAAATGATATTATTCAGTGAAATTGTTGATCTAGTAGTCAATACATTTTTAAAACAATCAAGAAAGTTTTTGACAATAATGAAAACACACTGATAAATCATTTACCTGTACTTCAACTATATATAAATTAGGATTTATACAAAGATCTGATTTGCTATAACATTGTGTTTACTGTACCATTGATTAATCAATTTTACTCAAAGCTCAGGTCATACACAAAACTTTCAATGACATAAAATGTGCTTGTTCAATGTATGTTCATGTAGAAGACATGATGCAGTATTTCATCACTAATTACCACATTTACTTCAACCGATAACAAATTAAAAGTCACAGAAGAAGTTTACATAAAAAGAAAATGTAGATGATCTTGCAATAGTTACATTTGAAATTACTACTAGACTATATTTTGTCACAAAGCTTCATTGCAGCTAAACAATGAGTGCAATTTAAATGGCACAACTTTTAAACATGAAATGCCTATAATTAAGAAAGACAATTAACAGAATACTGATATGATTCACTAGTTATTTTAATTCTGAAATCACAATGCAATAATATGAGACTTCTCAAGTAAATCTGAATAGTGTACGATAAAGATCGGTCCAGTCATTATTGTCATCTATCGCTGACGAATGGTTCACTTTGGATAGCTAGATCTAGTGTGGGATATTTAATATTACGGTTGATACTCGATACAAAAGTCAACTGAAAGGCATAAATAATGTTTGAAATATAAAAGAAAATTAAAAATTTGTATTTAGCATTGCTGGATATTGTTGACACACGTAATATGACGAAAAAAATTCACGAGAAGATCACAAACTGCAGCGGTTGCTATGGACGTCAAAAGCAAACCGGCTTCGTAGCACAGAGAAATGGTAAGTCTGGTAGATTATTGACGCCGTGCAGACGTAAAGTTGCCCTTAGAAGAGAGAAACATGTTTCTAGTAATGAAAATTTACGAGTAAAGAGAAGTTTATACTCCCGTTGCACGTAAATACGATGTTTATGGGTAGTACCAAAGCGAAATTTTCAAGGTTGCAAAATAATGGTAGTGACCATCGACAAAATTTTTGTTCAAAATAGCTTCTACTTAACATATAATCATTGAATTTTCCAGATCTGTAGAATATGTTACACGTAGAACAATCGGTTTTACTATATGAATGACACATATTTCATATGAAGCAATTGTTTACACACTGTTTCATCGATTCGATCGAAAAACACAATGGCTGACTTGTGTGAAATTTTATTACCGTCACGGACTGCACTGAAAAAAGTAGTGCAAATTACTAAAAGAGCGGTAGTTCAATGGAAATATGACGCCGTGGTCTGTTCTCTTATTGCCAACGACACTCATGTGCCCTGTAACGAAGATGAATGTAATTATGTGAATTGCTGATGCTTGTATGGATTCAATCCATTGCCTGTGAACCAAACCATCCTAAACCTTTCGGATATATGCAAAGAATCACTCAGAATGCATGCAAAAGTGTAGTGTTGTGACTCCAGCCAGAGTAGTGCCGTGACTCCAGCCAGAGTAGTGCCCTAGTCACCATCAATTATATGTGCAGTATCAGAATATAACAACATGATATTTGGCAAGTAAAGAAAATTCCACTCATTAAAAAAAAATATACTTTATATTCTAGTTTATGATAAAGTCAAGAACTTCTGCTCCTGCTATTCATGTTGTAAAATTCATCTAGGTATGGTTGTAGTATAACTTCTGCTCCTTCTATTCATGTTGTAAAATTCATCTAGGTATGGTTGTAGTATAACTTCTGTTCCTTCTATTCATGTTGTAAAATTCATCTAGGTATGGTTGTAGTATAACTTCTGTTCCTTCTATTCATGTTGTAAAATTCATCTAGGTATGGTTGTAGTATAACTTCTGTTCCTTCTATTCATGTTGTAAAATTCATCTAGGTATGGTTGTAGTATAACTTCTGTTCCTTCTATTCATGTTGTAAAATTCATCTAGGTATGGTTGTAGTATAACTTCTGTTCCTGCTATTCATGTTGTAAAATTCACCTAGGTATGGTTGTAGTATAACTTCTGCTCCTTCTATTCATGTTGTAAAATTCATCTAGGTATGGTTGTAGTAGAACTTCTGCTCCTTCTATTCATGTTGTAAAATTCATCTAGGTATGGTTGTAGTATAACTTCTGTTCCTTCTATTCATGTTGTAAAATTCATCTAGGTATGGTTGTAGTATAACTTCTGCTCCTTCTATTCATGTTGTAAAATTCATCTAGGTATGGTTGTAGTATAACTTCTGTTCCTTCTATTCATGTTGTAAAATTCATCTAGGTATGGTTGTAGTATAACTTCTGTTCCTTCTATTCATGTTGTAAAATTCATCTAGGTATGGTTGTAGTATAACTTCTGTTCCTTCTATTCATGTTGTAAAATTCATCTAGGTATGGTTGTAGTATAACTTCTGTTCCTTCTATTCATGTTGTAAAATTCATCTAGGTATGGTTGTAGTATAACTTCTGTTCCTTCTATTCATGTTGTAAAATTCATCTAGGTATGGTTGTAGTATAACTTCTGTTCCTTCTATTCATGTTGTAAAATTCATCTAGGTATGGTTGTAGTATAACTTCTGCTCCTTCTATTCATGTTGTAAAATTCATCTAGGTATGGTTGTAGTATAACTTCTGCTCCTTCTATTCATGTTGTAAAATTCATCTAGGTATGGTTGTAGTATAACTTCTGCTCCTTCTATTCATGTTGTAAAATTCATCTAGGTATGGTTGTAGTATAACTTCTGCTCCTTCTATTCATGTTGTAAAATTCATCTAGGTATGGTTGTAGTATAACTTCTGTTCCTTCTATTCATGTTGTAAAATTCATCTAGGTATGGTTGTAGTATAACTTCTGCTCCTTCTATTCATGTTGTAAAATTCACCTAGGTATGGTTGTAGTATAACTTCTGTTCCTTCTATTCATGTTGTAAAATTCACCTAGGTATGGTTGTAGTATAACTTCTGTTCCTTCTATTCATGTTGTAAAATTCATCTAGGTATGGTTGTAGTATAACTTCTGTTCCTTCTATTCATGTTGTAAAATTCATCTAGGTATGGTTGTAGTATAACTTCTGTTCCTTCTATTCATGTTGTAAAATTCATCTAGGTATGGTTGTAGTATAACTTCTGTTCCTTCTATTCATGTTGTAAAATTCACCTAGGTATGGTTGTAGTAATAATGACTTCATTATTCTGTAAAGTATAATTGCGTTAATAATAATTAACGTAATGAGTAAGCTTTATTAATTTTTGACGTTAGCATTCGCCTATCGACTAGGATACAAGAGGGTTGTGGGCTAAATCTCACTTGACGTTCCACACGTAAGAAAAGGAATTGGCCATCCTACCTCTTGCATACTAAGCTCTAGATATGCAAGTGACAGACATTTCATCCACTAAGGTTTGAAAAGGCTACTGGGTGTTTATTTTTTATTTACAATTGCTTTGGATTTGGAAACGGAAAAAGTACCAACTGCGAACTAACAGTCAGTTCCGATACTGACATCTAAAGAGATCCATGATAGCATTAGTCAACCAGCATGGCACATAATAGTGATGATATGTATAATTAATTCTGACTTTGCAGTTGAGGAAAGTCACGAGTCATGACTGAAATCGTAAATTTCAATGCATTGTCACGGTGAACGATCCGGTATCTGTCAATGTGACATATCTTAACCTCAAAAATTGTAACGCAGACATACATTATCAAACGATGAACAAAATGGTAGTATTAATTTACACGTTTGATGGTTAGAACCAATAGCAACACTTTTCTTTAGAAGAAGAAAAAGAGTTAGGAATATAAGGTGCGTAGGCAACATATCAGAAGTTTTGTAACAATATCTCACAAACATTTTTGTTAAGTGATTTGGAAGGATAGATTGATTGTACATGACCAGAGATAGAAAATGTCCAGATTGATTGTACATGACCACAGATATAAAATGTCCAGATTGATTGTACATGACCACAGATATAAAATGTCCAGATTGATTGTACATGACCAGAGATAGAAAATGTCCAGATTGATTGTACATGACCACAGATATAAAATGTCCAGATTGATTGTACATGACCAGAGATAAAAAATGTCTGAATTTATTGCATATGGTTAGAGGTGGAACATGTTCGGATTGATTGTACATTGCCAGAGACAAAACATATACTTATTTCTCTTACATAGCCAGAAAATGTCCGAATTGAATGTGCATCGCCAGGGACAGAAAATGTTTGAACTGAATGTTCATGACCAGAGACAGAAAATGTTTGAACTGAATGTTCATGACCAGAGACAGAAAATGTTTGAACTGAATGTTCATGACCAGAGACAGAAAATGTTTGAACTGAATGTTCATCACCAGAGACAGAAAATGTTTGAACTGAATGTTCATGACCAGAGACAGAAAATGTCCGGATTGATTGTATGTGACCAGAGACAGAAAATGTCCGGATTGATTGTATGTGACCAGAGACAGAAAATGTCCGGATTGATTGTATGTGACCAGAAACAGAAAATGTCCAGATTGATTGTATGTGACCAGAGACAGAAAATGTCCAGATTGATTGTATGTGTCCAGAGACAGAAAATGTCCGGATTGATTGTATGTGACCAGAGACAGAAACTGTCCGGATTGATTGTATGTGACCAGAGACAGAAAATGTCAAGATTGATTGTATGTGACCAGAGACAGAAAATGTCAAGATTGATTGTATGTGACCAGAGACAGAAAATGTTTGAACTGAATGTTCATGACCAGAGACAGAAAATGTCCGGATTGATTGTATGTGACCAGAGACAGAAAATGTCCGGATTGATTGTATGTGACCAGAGACAGAAAATGTCCAGATTGATTGTATGTGACCAGAGACAGAAAATGTCCAGATTGATTGTATGTGACCAGAGACAGAAAATGTCCGGATTGATTGTATGTGACCAGAGACAGAAAATGTCCGGATTGATTGTATGTGACCAGAAACAGAAAATGTCCAGATTGATTGTATGTGACCAGAGACAGAAAATGTCCAGATTGATTGTATGTGTCCAGAGACAGAAAATGTCCGGATTGATTGTATGTGACCAGAGACAGAAAATGTCCGGATTGATTGTATGTGACCAGAGACAGAAAATGTCCAGATTGATTGTATGTGACCAGAGACAGAAAATGTCAAGATTGATTGTATGTGACCAGAGACAGAAAATGTTTGAACTGAATGTTCATGACCAGAGACAGAAAATGTCCGGATTGATTGTATGTGACCAGAGACAGAAAATGTCCGGATTGATTGTATGTGACCAGAGACAGAAAATGTCCAGATTGATTGTATGTGACCAGAGACAGAAAATGTCCAGATTGATTGTATGTGACCAGAGACAGAAAATGTCCGGATTGATTGCATGTGACCAGAGACAGAAAATGTCCGGATTGATTGTATGTGACCAGAGACAGAAAATGTCCAGATTGATTGTATGTGACCAGAGACAGAAAATGTCCAGATTGATTGTATGTGACCAGAGACAGAAAATGTCCGGATTGATTGTATGTGACCAGAGACAGAAAATGTCCAGATTGATTGTATGTGACCAGAGACAGAAAATGTCCAGATTGATTGTATGTGACCAGAGACAGAAAATGTCCAGACTGTTCGTCGCCAGAGACAGAAAATGTCCAGACTGAAATGTTCATGACCAGAGACAGAAAAATGTATGGATTGATTGTATGTGACCAGAGACAGAAAATGTTCATCGCCAGAAACAGAAAATATCCAAACAGATTGTACATGACCAGAGACAGAAAATGTCCGGATTGAATGTACTTAACCAACGACAGAAAATGTTCGAAATGAATGTTCATGGGCAGAGACCAAAAAAATGTTCAGACATAATCTACACGGTCAGAGAAAGAAAATGTCAGGATTGAATTTGCATGATCAGAGACAGAAAATGTCACAAAAGCAGCACAATCAAATTTTGCTACCAAAATATCACTTGATTTGATGTGACACAATGTTGCGCAGTTGATGTCCATGTACCGCTTTGTTTCGTGGTCCGTTTTACTGTATTATGACAATGCATATATATTTTATAAAAGAAAACGTTAAACGTGCCTTGAAAGCATTCTCGGCATTTACTTTACCTGTATCCGTATCCTAAACTCGTATATCATCTGCTGCGTTACGTTGTAACGACTCATATTATAAAAGGGATGATTCTGAACATATGGAATTATAAGCAGTATTTTGCTATCGTCAGCTAGAACACATAGATGTGCATAAACAAGTTGAAGAAGGTTGTGCGATGTGACTCTGAATACTAATGTGTAACGTTACTTCTAAATGCTATAGAAACGTGCGGTATTATTGTTAAGATGTGATTTTAAAAATATGTAAACTGAGTATGGTATATTTTAAAACATGTCTTTTATTACTTGTTTTAATGATTGATTGATTGATTGATAAGACCATCATTATTGCACTTCGGTAAGTAGCCATGTGTGCTCTCTTTCTTACACATGATCTCTGCAGTGCATGAGCTCCGTATCACCGGCGAAGGTCCAAGATGTAATTTTGAACTTGAAGATATTTTTGTAGAAATTTTATTTTAAAACTTTTTAAATACATTTTGTCCGGGCAGCGGCTTTCCAGCCTGCACTTTCCAATTTTGAACTGCCAATGGTTCTTTTACATGCTCAAATTGAATAGGGGACTTGCTTTTTATCGTCCATCTCCGATAGGACTGGGAACTCGATCTCACCTACATCGAGATCAGGGATCTCTGGAAAAATATCCAGATGGCTGCACGGGGGAGCGAACCTGGTACCTTTAGCACTAGAGCATATGTGTATATAATAAACAGGCAACTTCGCTATTCGGAAATATATTCATGAAAGTTTTAGTAAAACGAAATGACGTAAAATGAAGAATAGAATTTCGATTATTTCATAATGAAAATTTGTTTAGCATTCTCAGAAAGAAAAAAATATGTCTACCAAATCTTGCAAAGAAAACAAATGATGAGGTTTTAAAAGAGGCCTGCACATAAAGAAACATTTTCAAAAGAATAGGAATTAAGCAATCAAGGTTTTTCTGGAATATAATGAACGAGCTGATATATTGGCTAGCATGGCTACGATATCAGACGGAGGCTGCATTGGACAGAAATGACACTCTTAACGCATTGAGATAGTCTTTCCGAACAGAGGAGTTTCAGGGTTATGAATCCCAGTCGCTGATCAGATTAAGAGAGATGGGTGTCGATACTTGTAGAGCCTGAAAAGAACGACATACCAAATTTGCAAAAAGATTGATTAATCAACATTGAACTGGCGTGTTGGGCCGCTGGACACTTGTTAGATTTGTTGAGGCGGAGATGGGAACACACATGGACATGTCCGGAGTGATATGATGATAGTGGTAACTGATAAAACTTAGAGGATGTTTAGAACATTTGGTTGCAACGGTAAAACACAGGGAGGAGAGATCGTGAAAGGCAGAGGGAAAAGATGTTGGATGGACTGATTTCGTGGTTCAACAAACGTTCGACGTCAGAACTGATTACTGCAGCAGGGAGAGAGAAAGTTGTGGAAAGATATGATCGACTACGCCGGCAGGCATGGCACTTGGTTGACCGATTCTAGGTGCTGTGGGGCGGATTAGTGTAATACGTTGAGCTGTCACTCTTCGAATAGGACACGAAATGAATGTTGGTTCATTTCCCGCATCCAACGTTTTACAGTTAAGGAAATAATTGGCCCTTCTACCTCTCGCATACTTGGCCCTAGAAATGTGAAGCTACAGGTACTTTATACCTTAAGGTCTGCAAAGGTTACGTGACATTTTAATTTTATTCTAGAAGTAAAAGTAGTGCATGTGTATACCTCATAACAACCAGTTACATATTATTGTTTCTATGTGTTATTACGCGTTGACGTAATCACGTGATTAAAGCGCTGATTGTTCCATAGAAAGAAATTGTAATATGTACAGAACACACACGTTCATGATACATGTGATTGCATTTCAGGAGACCAGATTTCGGGAAGGAAACATAGCGTAGAGGATAGCTAGTCATGTGATTTTTAAATGCTAATACCTAGTACTCAGGACGTAGGAGTGTCAATTCCTTTCCTCACGTGTGGCAAGTCCAGTGTGGAATTGAACCCACAACCATCTTGTGTACAATTCGATAGGCGAACACTTAGACTTTACGCTAATCCATCCGATACAGGCTTATGTAAGTCCCTCAAATCGTTTAGAAATCAAACTACCTGGATTTTGGATAATCAGACAATGATTTTATATAATAATTGTCAAAATTATCAACAGACATTAGTTACAAAAATAATATAACTTTCCGAGAGTGGACATTTTGTCTCGACCGTAACGACTCTCAGATAGACCAAGCATCAATATATATATATATATATATATATATATATATATATATATATATGGCCTTTTCGTCTTTACAGACGGTCAATTGGCAAGTGTTTTACTGTGACAACTTCTGAGTTTTCGTTTTTCTCTCTTGTCGTTCAGCTCATACATAATTCTCTTCTCAAACAACTCTGCACCCTTTCGCAATTTGGCTTTCCACTCAACTCTGTCATCAGCTAGTGTTTCCCATGTGCTGGGACCTATAGACAAGTTTTTCATTGAAGCATCAATATGGTACCAGAAAAAACACTGAGATATAAAGTGGTCTGTGAGATGTTAACCCTATTACCTATCGTGTTCATTGTTCATTGTTCACTTTAGGATCATCTTCATTGGACATGTCCATAATTGCTCCAATCTCCTCCCAAGCATGTATCTTAATATGTTTTGGCTAACAACTCCCGTTCTGTGTTGATTGATGTATCTACTGGGTTTTCTGTGTGTTGATAGTCAATCAAAAATGCGGACCTATCTTATCTTATCTTAACCTCATTTGCAGTGAAGCGTCGGGGGGAGATTTATTTCTCTATCTTGTGCCAGGTGTGTTGCGCTTGCCGTTGCCAGTCCATACCTTCGCATGGACTCTAAGATGTTATCTATCCACCTAAAGCTATATTTATCAATAAATATCATGGTATTTTTTCCGTTTGTCCGCTATGAACTGAGGCATTATTATGCCGGATAATATGGTACCTCTGGTTGATTTTGCGTGAAGGCATGCTTTCCATATCACCAGTCTCTCTTTCCATTCGGGCGAGCCATACTTCGACTTCAGATGTACTTGTAGGTTAGATATGCAAATAAAGGATCTGAGTTTTCTGTAGGTCAACATCTTACCATGAACACTCCAATAATTTTTGCTCCAAGCTGGCTTGAACCCCGTAATTTATACGGCACGTGGTCACTAGAACAACGTATTATCAACGTTATTATCGGTGACTCCACTTCATGGTATAACAAAGAGCCTCTTTACCTTTTTATTTTGTTGTTAAATATCTGAAGTTTACGATTATAACATCTTTGTTTGTTTCTCCAGCAATTGAAAAATAACAGAAAATAAGTTACTATTTCATCTCAGCAACAATAACTCTGTTGGTGTATTTTGTAAAATTATCTTAAGTTTTGTTTCGATAATTCATTATTTGGCTCGTCAACGAGTTATTTAAAACCACTGAGTAACATTATTGACATTGGCCGATCAGACAATGAACTACACAGGAAGTCAAGAATTTTGTTCCGACGATTTTTGGGTAAGTAACATCAATACGTTTAATATTATACAGTATTTCTAGTACTTATAATTATGTCCATTGTTATGAGAACAAATCGTACAAAATAACTACATGTGAAATGAGATGCCTATGAAAATTTACCAACAACACTAGAAAAGACAGTCACTAATATCAGCACAAGAAAGAAAGTTTGGATAAAACCTTGAGTGAATTACATTGAGAAACAAAAAATGAAGTGGCTTGGTCACTTAATAAGAATGTAACCAAACTTCACAGTAGACAGAGTCTTCTACAACAGAACATCCGGAAAGAAGGCGAGAGGAAGACCACGAAAAAGATGGTTAGATAATAACAGAATCCTGTCAAAAAGTAAAAATAACTTATCACCCAAGCCACTAGAGCGGCTCAAGACAAAAACAGAAAACCACGACACTAGGCAACATCCCGATAACAGTGTAATGACAAAATATGAAGAAAATAAGAAAAAGTACCACTATCTTCACTTCGAAAAACTATCTGTAAGGAAACGTAAGTAATAGAAGATAAATATGAAAACTACATTTGTACACGATCTACATCTGATTGTCAGATCAGATGTTTTATCTACCACCGTATGACAGTAGACTGTACCATCTGTAACTGTTAAACCACGGCCAACTGTAGACTATAAGTGTATAGTTAGCTCTGGTTAAACCCACTTGTAGATTGTAGGGAAGTAAGCCCTGATAGAAAATCTCCACTGCCTTGTGGGTCAGTACGGTTATGCAGAAAGCTAGAGGAGTAAATCTTGACCACAAATCCGGAGGAAGGATACAAAGGCAATTGATGTCTATGTGTGTATTCCATTCCATCTTCTGGCATCCCCTGCAAACCCTACTTGATTCTAAACGTATTGACTTTGTCTTTTCTTTGGATGAAACAGTAGGATGGAAAGGGGGTTTGTGCAAAATGGGCAAGGCACATACCTATATCAGCTGCACAGACTTGGCAGTAATGGAGAAGCCACTTCTTCCTTGCTTTTGTCTTAGATGCAAATCAACAGCCATGAGAGATCTTGGGATGAGTTGAAAGACACGAGAGACAAGCGCAAACTCGGAAGTGGTCACAGCAAAACACTTGCCAATTGACAGTCTGTAAAGTCGATAAATATCATATATATTTTTTTTCCGACCCAGAAGCACTTGAGTTTTCAGCTACTTGTCTCGGTGCCACGAACACCGTAAATCTGGAGAATCTGTGGTTTTTCTGCTAGCCGGCGTAATTGAACCGCACTCACAGGATGCTTGACAACCGTCGTCCACCGTGCAACGAACACGCTGGGCAGGCGGGCATACCATATGTACGATGCTCTACAATATAATTGTATATAGAAAATCATTCTATATTGCACTTCTTCATTCTTATTTTGTCCAGGTAGTCTCTGGAAGTTAGGCTCTCATCTCTCAGCTAAATGTACTTGAACCCTTTCCTCGGAGCGAGATCGGATATTTTGCAAAGTTCCTGTTCTCAAATTAGATAAGATCGAGTTTCTAGTCTTATCGGAGACGGGCGGTAAAACCTCGGCCATGTGTTCAAGTTGAGCACATAAAAGAACCATTGATAGTTGTAAGTTAATAAGAGTTGACAGCAATAAGAGTTGACCGTAATAAGAGTTGACTGCAATAAGAGTTGACTGCAATAAGAGTTGACTGCAATAAGAGTTGACTGCAATAAGAGTTGACCGCAATAAGAGTTGACCGTAATAAGAGTTGACTGCAATAAGAGTTGACCGCAATAAGAGTTGACCGTAATAAGAGTTGACTGCAATAAGAGTTGACTGCAATAAGAGTTGACCGTAATAAGAGTTGACTGCAATAAGAGTTGACCGTAATAAGAGTTGACTGCAATAAGAGTTGACTGCAATAAGAGTTGACCGCAATAAGAGTTGACCGCAATAAGAGTTGACTGCAATAAGAGTTGACCGCAATAAGAGTTGACCGCAATAAGAGTTGACTGCAATAAGAGTTGACTGCAATAAGAGTTGACTGCAATAAGAGTTGACTGCAATAAGAGTTGACTGCAATAAGAGTTGACTGCAATAAGAGTTGACTGCAATAAGAGTTGACCGTAATAAGAGTTGACTGCAATAAGAGTTGACCGCAATAAGAGTTGACAGCAATAAGAGTTGACAGCAATAAGAGTTGACTGCAATAAGAGTTGACAGCAATAAGAGTTGACCGCAATAAGAGTTGACCGCAATAAGAGTTGACTGCAATAAGAGTTGACTGCAATAAGAGTTGACCGCAATAAGAGTTGACCGCAATAAGAGTTGACTGCAATAAGAGTTGACCGCAATAAGAGTTGACCGCAATAAGAGTTGACCGCAATAAGAGTTGACTGCAATAAGAGTTGACTGCAATAAGAGTTGACTGCAATAACAGTTGACTGCAATAAGAGTTGACTGCAATAAGAGTTGACTGCAATAAGAGTTGACCGTAATAAGAGTTGACTGCAATAAGAGTTGACTGCAATAAGAGTTGACTGCAATAAGAGTTGACTGCAATAAGAGTTGACCGCAATAAGAGTTGACTGCAATAAGAGTTGACTGCAATAAGAGTTGACCGCAAAGCTGCTGCCCGGGCAAAATTATTTTATAAAGATCAAAATACAATTCCTAAAAAATTGTCGTTATCTTCAAATTTACTTCAGGACTCTCGCCGGTACTACGGAGTTCGAGCAATGCCTCTGAGATATTCCTTTTTTTTTTTAAAATAGAGATCGGAGCATACGTTGTTGTTCACTGAAGCGCATGAGTGTGGGACAACACAAAATTAACATTTCAGGTGAAGATTCAAGTCGATCGAGCCTGCGTAATTAGCTCTTTACTATATGGCTCAGAAAATGGACAGCTTACTCAAGACATAAGAGAAGACTTAACATATTTTACTTTCGCTGTCTCAGTAAGAATATGATAATAGCCGTCCATCGCAAGTGATGATGACAACAGTCTCAGACTTGTGCTGCTGCACCTCTCTGGTGTGTGCGGAGATGACTGTAGATTCAAATCCTAAAACACAATCCCCTACCACAGGTAGCGCATACATGATCAAGGTTAGACATGTGCGTGTTGTGTGTTCTGTCTTTTCGCGCAGCTCGTTTTATTTGTACCACTACGACTAGATGATTCTGAGCTATGCGGGTTCCTCTTGTGTTGTTACAGCGCCACATTTGGCGATCTTGCGCAAGGAATTCCCAACATGTGGTGTCTATATCGAAGCATTTCAAAGACACTTTAAGAGTGTCTTTGAAGCATTTTTGTGTGTCTACCAGCAGAACATCTGCCCCCTTCAAGTTCGCCAGAATATGACCATCAGGTGGAATGACAAGATAACCAACTTTGAACTACTGCAACGTGATAATTTGCCATCCTTCATTGGAGTCCTCAGCAGTAGAAGACTAAGATGGCTGGGACATGTGAGAAGAATAGATAATAGCCGCATACCCTCCAACACGTGGAGCGTCTGGTTGAATGGATTAAAGCGCGGGTTCCTACTCCGGAGATCCGGGTTCAACCCCCGGAAAGACCAATGTGTTTTTTTTCTGTCGTGGCATAAAGAAATCATCATAACCTGAACAATTTCGCGACGACTGCACTAGCCAAGCGGCCATTACATTTCAGAGGCCCGTGTTTTCCCTGTCCCACACCGCCCTCAAAAGCTGTATTACAGGTGGTAGAAACAGTTAAAGACCCCACTCCCCAACAGGTGTTGGTCGTAAAGTTTCAGAAGGGAAGAGGTTCCAAGGCAGACCACTGCTCAAATATAAGGATATATGAAGGCCTAAGGCCTCAGTGAAGGACACTTTTTTTTTTATTGCTTCCAACAAATGGGGGAGAGAAAGAAAATAGCTAATGATCAAGTTACGTTAGGGAAACACAATTACATCTTTTTTTTTTTTTTTTTTTTTTTTTTTTTGCTATTTTTGGTTGACAATATCCATACTTGTTTAAATCGTTTAAATATTTATATTTTGAACAGATATTCTTACTTTGCTTTGTATATTCGTTTGATCATTAGTTTTAACAGACTCTTTTATTTCTCTTACCCTAGAACTGATCTTCTGTTGACCACTGCACAGTTCATATGCTTCATCAATACACCTGGGGTACCATGGTTATGGTTGCTGCTACCTTACTTTCTTTATGACACCCACAATGAGATGAGTACGAATAATTTGCGTGCAGTAAAACACGTAAATGAAGCGAACAGAAGGAAAGTAACAAAACTTAATAAACAGATTTCCAATGGGGGACACTACGACACTATTGAGGAAACTGATAAAGGCGCGCTGACTCCTATCTGCGTTGTCAAGATGGTAAGATAATAATGTTGATCATCATCAAGGTGCGTATCCTTTACAGGACGTTGCTCTCTTTGCAGCACATCTGAAATTCACTGTGTCTCTAGCCAGTTCACCCACTTCGTCGATGGTCATATTCATAGTTTCTTTAATATCTTGCAGCCATCTTCTTCTTGGTCTACCTCTGCGTCTTGAGACCCTGCCCTCCAGTATTGTTCTCTCCAGGCCATTGTAACGCTTGATGTGACCAAAGAATCCAATTTGTCTGTATAGTATGTTGTTTATCAGCCAATTGTCTTTAACATTCATTTCTTTAACATTCAGATGGTAAGATAATAAGTAAATATTGATAAACAAGAAAAATATACAGTAGGATACAGAAAAATAGAGATAGAAGAATACAGGGAGAGATAAAAGTCGGTAAAAGTTTATTTCAAATGTAGAGATTTTCGAAGAAAGCAGGGAATGAGACAGAGAGAGAGAGAGAGAGAGAGACAGATATATATATATATATAAAGAGAGAGAGAGAGAGAGAGAGAAAGAGAGGGAAAGAGAGAAACAGGAAGAGATTTGCTGTGTAAAAAGATTTATGATAGTGGCAACTGACATTTTATTCAAAACAAAAGTCAAAGGTCTCAGTAAAAATAAGTTATATTACGGACACTATGAATTAGCAAGCAGAAAAAGTGCACCATGTGTACACAATACGAAAAACACAGCCAAGTGTCACTAGACAAGCATTTAAATGGAACCCGCAAGTAAACCGGAAAGGGGGACGTCACTGATAGTCCTGTAAACGGAGTCTTCTTGAAGAGCTGAGGAGCGTTGGACTATCCTGGGAGGCCATAAAGAAAACAGCCAGTGATCGAAAAAAGAGGCGAACAACTGTTTTTCTCAGGTTTGGTTTTACAGGAGAATGTTAAGAATCACATGGACTGCTAAAATGGCTACTGTTGAAATGTTAAAAGAGGTCAAGGCACAGAGAAAAGGTATTATCAATATAAGAAAAAACAGTCATTATTTTTCAGGCAAAAGATGGGCATCTGTTGCTTATTGTTAGTGAGCTCGATCACAACCCAAGTGTAACGTGTTCAAACTCCATGGCGGGCAATTTGGATGCAAATTTGTACATGTGGATTTTTTACGAACGGTAAAAATAGACTCTACCGTTCAGAAAGCAATGACAAACTGCTGAACGTATAAGTGGTACCTATAAAATCAACGATTCGTTTACTGTGGTTGATGTCGATATACTATAAAGGATATGCCACGATTTTCAAACACACTGACAGACCGGCGAACACACTGATTGTTGGAAGGGTCTGTTGAATGTTTTGGTAGACGGAGCAATAAACGAGCTTGTAGCTACTCAGACAGGCAGGCAGACGATTGTGTAGCTAGATAGATAAACATGTTTTCTCTTGCAAACATTACATAGTAAGAGAGCTTTGTATAAACTACTTTCAGATGTTATGTAATACATTTCTTGCTCAAATTTACAGATGTTGACGATACTTCTGGCTGTCCTTTCTTTGATTCAGCTCTTGTTTGAAGTAAAGGACAACCAAGGAATTACTCTGATCGTGGCATGGACAATTTATCTGGCCACATATGTAAGCCTTTCATAGACGATAAGAAACAAATAGGTTAAATACTGGTTATTGGTTATCGGTTATTGGTTACTAAACTGACGTCATTGCACTCTGGGCCGACCCATAGGTGCTCAGTCTCCCCAACAGATATCGAAGAGTATGCATACTGATTGTTCCGTGGCTCGCTGATTAAAGGTTAAATACTAATAACAAAGATTAGTATCGTATGGAAGAGAGAACTAACATTTTTAGAGAAAGCAAACCATGTTGATGTTATTTCATAGCTCCATATTTCTTCATAAAAACAATAGCTGTGTAGTTGACTCCTAGTATCGTCTTCTTATTGTATACAATGTCGGTATCAGTGATTCACAATTTACGTTTTGTCCATGTAAACAATGTGTGTATTAACCCATTCACCCTTCCGAACCGATCTAACGGCACACAAAAAATGACACACAGCCAGTATACTGGTTAATTCAGTGGACATTGCAATGTAAATGCGTCCATTGGTCAAAAATATTAAGGGGAATGAGGTAATGATTCATCATTAACTTTTTCTCCATTTAAACATTGTCGGTATTAGTGATTCCCAACTAACAATTTCTCCATTTCAATAATGTCGGTATTAGTGATTCCCAACTAACGATTTCTCCATTTCAACAATGTCGGTATTAGTGATTCCCAACTAACGATTTCTCCATTTCAACAATGTCGGTATTAGTGATTCGCAACTAACGATTTCTCCGTTTCAATAATGTCGGTATTAGTGATTCCCAACTAACGATTTCTACATTTTAACAATGTCGGTATTAGTGATTCCCAACTAACGATTTCTCCATTTAAACAATGTCGGTATTAGTGATTCGCAACTAACGATTTCTCCGTTTCAACAATGTCGGTATTAGTGATTCCCAACTAACGATTTCTCCATTTCAACAATGTCGGTATTAGTGATTCCTAACTAACGATTTCTCCATTTCAACAATGTCGGTATTTGTGATTCCCAACTAACGATATCTCCATTTCAACAATGTCGGTATTAGTGATTCGCAACTAACGATTTCTCCATTTCAACAATGTCGGTATTAGTGATTCCCAACTAACGATATCTCCATTTAAACAATGTCGGTATTAGTGATTCCCAACTAACGATATCTCCATTTAAACAATGTCGGTATTAGTGATTCCCAACTAACGATTTCTCCATTTCAACAATGTCGGTATTAGTGATTCCCAACTAACGATTTCTCCATTTCAACAATGTCGGTATTAGTGATTCCCAACTAACGATTTCTACATTTCAACAATGTCGGTATTAGTGATTCCCAACTAACGATTTCTCCATTTCAACAATGTCGGTATTAGTGATTCCCAACTAACGATATCTCCATTTAAACAATGTCGGTATTAGTGATTCGCAACTAACGATTTCTCCGTTTCAACAATGTCGGTATTAGTGATTCGCAACTAACGATTTCTCCATTTCAACAATGTCGGTATTAGTGATTCCCAACTAACGATTTCTCCATTTCAACAATGTCGGTATTAGTGATTCCCAACTAACGATTTCTCCATTTCAACAATGTCGGTATTAGTGATTCCCAACTAACGATTTCTCCGTTTCAACAATGTCGGTATTAGTGATTCCCAACTAACGATTTCTCCATTTCAACAATGTCGGTATTAGTGATTCCCAACTAACGATTTCTCCATTTCAACAATGTCGGTATTAGTGATTCCCAACTAACGATTTCTCCATTTCAACAATGTCGGTATTAGTGATTCCTAACTAACGATTTCTCCATTTCAACAATGTCGGTATTTGTGATTCCCAACTAACGATATCTCCATTTCAACAATGTCGGTATTAGTGATTCGCAACTAACGATTTCTCCATTTCAACAATGTCGGTATTAGTGATTCCCAACTAACGATATCTCCATTTAAACAATGTCGGTATTAGTGATTCCCAACTAACGATTTCTCCGTTTCAACAATGTCGGTATTAGTGATTCGCAACTAACGATTTCTCCGTTTCAACAATGTCGGTATTAGTGATTCGCAACTAACGATTTCTCCATTTCAACAATGTCGGTATTAGTGATTCCCAACTAACGATTTCTCCATTTCAACAATGTCGGTATTAGTGATTCCCAACTAACGATTTCTCCATTTCAACAATGTCGGTATTAGTGATTCTCAACTAACGATTTCTCCATTTAAACAATGTCGGTATTAGTGATTCCCAACTAACGATTTCTACATTTCAACAATGTCGGTATTAGTGATTCCCAACTAACGATTTCTCCATTTAAACAATGTCGGTATTAGTGATTCGCAACTAACGATTTCTCCGTTTCAACAATGTCGGTATTAGGGATTCGCAACTAACGATTTCTCCGTTTCAACAATGTCGGTATTAGTGATTCCCAACTAACGATTTCTCCATTTCAACAATGTCGGTATTAGTGATTCCCAACTAACGATTTCTCCATTTCAACAATGTCGGTATTAGTGATTCCCAACTAACGATTTCTCCATTTCAACAATGTCGGTATTAGTGATTCCCAACTAACGATTTCTACATTTCAACAATGTCGGTATTAGTGATTCCCAACTAACGATTTCTCCATTTAAACAATGTCGGTATTAGTGATTCGCAACTAACGATTTCTCCGTTTCAACAATGTCGGTATTAGTGATTCGCAACTAACGATTTCTCCATTTCAACAATGTCGGTATTAGTGATTCCCAACTAACGATTTCTCCATTTAAAC
The DNA here is from genome assembly GCA_020796225.1 of Arion vulgaris. NCBI lineage: Eukaryota > Metazoa > Mollusca > Gastropoda > Stylommatophora > Arionidae > Arion > Arion vulgaris. The sequence goes on along the minus strand of CM036754.1, from coordinate 25,211,888 downwards.
AATGTCGGTATTAGTTATTCGCAACTAACGATTTCTCCATTTAAACAATGTCGGTATTAGAGATTCGCAACTAACGATTTCTCCGTTTCAATAATGTCGGTATTAGTGATTCCCAACTAACGATATCTACATTTCAACAATGTCGGTATTAGTGATTCCCAACTAACGATTTCTCCATTTCAACAATGTCGGTATTAGTGATTCCCAACTAACGATTTCTACATTTCAACAATGTCGGTATTAGTGATTCCCAACTAACGATTTCTCCATTTAAACAATGTCGGTATTAGTGATTCGCAACTAACGATTTCTCCGTTTCAACAATGTCGGCATTAGTGATTCCCAACTAACGATTTCTCCATTTCAACAATGTCGGTATTAGTGATTTCCAACTAACGATTTCTCCATTTCAACAATGTCGGTATTAGTGATTCCCAACTAACGATTTCTCCATTTCAACAATGTCGGTATTAGTGATTTCCAACTAACGGTTTCTCCATTTCAACAATGTCGGTATTAGTGATTCCCAACTAACGATTTCTCCATTTCAACAATGTCGGTATTAGTGATTCCCAACTAACGATATCTCCATTTCAACAATGTCGGTATTAGTGATTCCCAACTAACGATATCTCCATTTCAACAATGTCGGTATTAGTGATTCCCAACTAACGATTTCTCCATTTCAACAATGTCGGTATTAGTGATTCCCAACTAACGATTTCTCCATTTCAACAATGTCGGTATTAGTGATTCCCAACTAACGATATCTCCATTTCAACAATGTCGGTATTAGTGATTCCCAACTAACGATTTCTCCATTTCAACAATGTCGGTATTAGTGATTCCCAACTAACGATATCTCCATTTCAACAATGTCGGTATTAGTGATTCCCAACTAACGATTTCTCCATTTCAACAATGTCGGTATTAGTGATTTCCAACTAACGATTTCTCCATTTCAACAATGTCGGTATTAGTGATTCCCAACTAACGATTTCTCCATTTCAACAATATCGGTAGTAGTTATTTATCTCCTTCTGTAAGCAACGCCATCTTTACTTCTATTTCGACATGGATCATGAACAGAACGGACGCCTGGGGTCTTCACGGGTCTCCCAAAATATATCTTGAAGAGCTACTTTCTTAGACCAGGTTTTTGTTCTTTGATTGAAAAGTCTTACAAGACTTGCTCTGGCGTCTGCCTGGATACGCCTCAGTCACAAGCAAATGAACCTCTTAGTTCTGATTTGTTCGTCAGAACTCTGCATCTACAATATTGTTTCATTCTGAGCATGAATATGTTTGCTAAATTCGACTGTATGAAGTTATCACCTATATACAGTGTTGAAACCTTCCTGTGTTATGGAGAGTGAACCCCAAAAGAGGTTCATGATGAAATATGATGTGTGGAAACTAGTGGCGCATATATTACAGATCTGTTGTAATCATAGCGAAACGTACTTTAATCTCGAATCACAAAGCGAGGTTCCATGATGTAATTTGTGAAAAGTGTAACAATTTATGAAGGAATTTTATTTTAATTTTTGGAATCAAATTTGTCATGGCAGCAGCTTTGCAGTCTAATCTTTTTGATACCTCTTTGAAGTACAGCTTACACACTATCATCTGCAACAAAGTAAAAATACCAATACACTAGCGAGTGTCTTGTGTTAGAGTTTGTTTTATTTACCTTATTAGATTTCATTACATTTGTTTTGTATTTAAATATGATTGTTTAATATATTTGAATCTACAGATACTGATAGCATTTGAATTGTGGTACGAGAGACGACAGATGCGCAAACCACTGCTGGTCTCCTTCTATTTCTATGGCATGAACTCATTTCTTGGAATTATACCCTTGTATACATGGATCAAGACAGAGGTTACTGAAATCTTAATATAATTATTTTACTTACTCTCTTCAGGCGATACAGCACTTGTATAATTCACAATTACTTATCTGTTTTTGTGGATTTCATTATTGCTGATCAGTTTTTGTGGACTTTGTAATTAATCATTTATTTTCTTTTGATTTTTACAATAACTTATCTGTTTTTGTGGACCTCACAGTTACTTATCTGTTTTTGTGGGCCTCACAGTTACTTATCTGTTTTTGTGGACTAGCATTCCAACGACATTTTTTATCTCTGTGCGCAGATATGCATCTTCAGGCGTTCAACTGCAATTCTCCGCAATAAGTTTTTCATTTTATCCAATTCAATTCGTTTTAATTTCCATCCATGCTCTACGGTCCATGACCTCCTTGTGTAACAGTAATAATTTTCAGCATACCACAGTTATTCAATTACTTATCCTTTTGTTTTGTGAACTTCACAATTACTCATCTGTTTTTGTGTGAACTTCACAATTACTTATCTGTCAATTTTTTTAAAAATATCACAATTACTCAGAAAATAGGAATAAATAGACTTGAGTATAACGATCTAATATGTACAGCAATATTGTTTAATAGTCAATAAACTTGTACAGTTAAGTTACTATTAACATTTTATCAGCAGAAACCACCATTTTATAATATCACATCTTCTTAGTTATACTGTAGCATGCTTCCAGATTTGATTAGTTATAGAGGAAGCCACCAGAACTGTCTCATACACACATTTAATATTTAGTGTTTAAATCTGTTTCTTTATTTTAATAACAGGATTATCTACGATTTCCAACCGAATTCGGGATTCAGGTGGTGACACTCGCCTCAAACTGTGCATGTTTCTTGTTATCTTTTGCATCTGATAGCACCTGGATAATTGGAAAATCTAAACAGGACCAGGTAATTATTTGAATATTTATTTTGCAATATTGCACTGTAACACATAATTACAGATGGTGACATATGTGAAAAAGAGATAAGAAAGAAATTAGGAATGTGTAGGAATTCGACCTTAATTTTTAATTAAATATGTCCGGACAGCGGCTTTCAATTCTACTTTTATTGATTTTCAATTGTCAAGGTATTTTTACGTTCTCAATTTGAACACGAGACTTACGTTTTGTTATTAGCATCCAATAGGACTAGGAACTTGAATTCACTTTTATGGATATCGGGAATCTCACTGTAAAATAGTCCAATCGATCAATGCGGAAAGCGAACCGATTACATTTAGAGGGAGAGGCGAGCGCCTTACCTCCACGCGATATAGACACTTGTGTCTGATGTGCGTTGTAAGAAATATAAGTAGTCTTGCAAAAAAACAAAAACATAACATACAGACGTATCGAACAATGGTTTGATAATTGATTGATAAGGGTTTTACAGTAGTAACTTCTCTTTAGTCTTCCGTTACATTTTTGTAAAACTACATTACTTTATATGTTGATTGGTACAAACATTGGATATGATTGTGGAAATGACTTCCCAAAAGACCTCATAGAAACAGAACACGTCATTATATTTCGCTTACATAACGGACACTGCAGACTCAATACACATTTACTAGGAATAAGTCAAACAGCTCTCTACCAGTGTCAACAGACACCGGATCGTGTCCGGCAAGACTGTCCTTTCCTGGGTGAGTTGAGAAGCAACATGTGGCCACTACAGTCGACCTAAAAACTACGCTTATTTTGAAAATTAACAGATCTGAGGCTAACTGTCCATTTTTTAGTCCACAGTAAACTAAGCGCTTGATCAGAGATTGCTGAAGAAGAAGAAGAAATGTTGATATTTTTTTCAGCAACTAGTAAACAGTTTTTTTTCACAACGCAACAACTATTATTTATTCATTTACAGAAACAATGTCCGGAAGTGTTGGCCTCGTACCCGGCGCAAATATTCTTTCTCTGGATGCAAAAGTAAGACTGTAAAGCTTTGTTTTTTTTGTGCATATTTATGTGTATTACATTCTAATGTTGTCTGCGTATTTATCGGTAAACAAATTTTCCAAAGTATGTTTTACTACTATTGCTACTACTACTACAACTACTACTATCTGACCTGATTGTTCTGTGTTCTATAGTCGATGCTGTTTTTAAAAAAAAACGACTTAGTGAAGCTCTTTTTTGGATAGCTAGCTGGAAGTATTCTTTAAAGTGCTCGTCTTTAGGTCTTGGTAATGGGTGCAGTAAGAAATAAAGGTTTGTGGCTCGAGTTCTGTGTTTGATCATTTGTTTTTTCCTGAAGTCCTAATACTTATTCAATGTCTACTTATTAATCATTGCCATTGATTCCGATGCTTTCCCTGGGGTTCTTATAACGCCTTATTCTCTTACTACTTCTACCACTACTACTACTACTACTACTACTACTACTCTACTACTAATACTACTACTACTCTACTACTACTACTACTACTACTAATACTACACTACTACTACTACTACTACTTCTACTACTACTACTACTACTAATACTTCTACTACTACTACTAATAATAATAATAATAATACTGCTACTACTACTACTACTAATAATAATAATACTACTACTACTACTATTACTATTACTACTACTGTAACAGCGAGGGATAAACCAAGGGTTTTGAAGTAATTACGCTGTTCGTTGGACGGATCTAGTAAACAAGGTTACATGATCCCTATTTTTGAGGGCTATATTTGAGGAAAATGAGTGCTTGAACAAAGAAATGTGGTGTATACAGGCGTAATAATTTGAACAGTGCAGAATAGTTAGTGGAAATTTTCGCTCACAATGAAATCGGCGTCAACTGTTTTCACTACTACTATTATTAATACTACTACTACTACTACTACTACTACTACTACTACTACTACTACTACTACTACTACTACTACTACTACTACTACTACTACTACTACTACTACTACTACTACTACTACTACTACTACTACTACTACTACTACTACTACAGAGAAATGTGTTTAACCATCGAGCGACATGCAACAGTATGCATACCCTTCGACATCTGTTGGGGTAGACTGAGTATCTATGGGTCTGCCCGGAGTGCTAAGACTTCAGTTCTCTCTCTCTCTCGCGATCACCACCCAAACCGATGTACCAAACCTCCCCATAAATTATATGTATGTGGGAATCTGATTCATGCAACCTTAGCATTGGTGTGTTTTATGTCACATCTTCAGCACCATTTGGAGCTCTGGTGCTTATCCTTCGGCGATGTGTCCGGTTTCAGCCAGTGTTTACTCGGTTCGCTCTCCGTTCTGTAACTATCTAGTGTTTTTCACGGTGTGGGGTAGCTAGCCCCACGCCCACCTCATTAGTCGCCTCTTACGACACGCGTGGTAGGAACTGTGCTCTATTCTTTACTCCCCAATGTGGGCCCCGGTAACCACTCGGGCGTGACGTCAGTTCACTAACCAATATCTAATAACCAATAATATTACTACTAGTTCTACAGCTAAATCTCCTGTTCCCAACGAAGCATGGGTCTGCAACTGTCCCTTTTCATCTTTATATCTGGCCGTCTACTTCAGTTCTACAGTTCATACTCTCTCGCTCAGAGCTCCTCTTCCACAGCTCTTCACCAAATATTTATTTACCTAGCCATTCCTCTCTTCCGCTGTTGGTTCCAGTAAAGTGCATAATTTGTTATACTGTTAAATTGTTTCATGGTGATGTGTTTAATGCATCACCACTTTCTTTCCATAACTTCTAGTTATATTGATTTATATACTATTCTCCTCCACAATTGTAGTACTAGTACTGTCATCTGAGTTAACTGAGATGATGTGAATAACGTGGTTCGGCCACATAATAAGAATGCAACCTAACTCCACAGTATACAGAGTCTTCTACAATAGAACATCTGGAAAGAAGGCGAGAGGAACACCATTAAAAATATGGTTAGATGGTATGGCAGAATCTTGTCAAAAAGAAAAATAACAATCACCCATGCCACTAGAGCAGCGCAAAACAAAAACAGAAAATCACGACACTTGGCAACAACCTGGTAGCAGTGTGACAACAAAAAAGAAGAAGAAGTTGTAAATTTACATCTAATGTTTTATGCATGTGTTTGACAGTTAGTCGTGATATAATAGAAGGTTTCTGATATTTCCATCTTGTTACAGATTAATGATTACTGGTTTCAAAAGGGAGATCACTATGAATGATCTATGGGACCTTCATCCACGAGATCAGGGGCGTCGGCTGAATCCCATATTTGAGAAATACTGGAAGTCGGAGCTCAACGAAGTTGACAAATTTAACCGTGCTCGCTTCTTCACGTAAATTAGTTTCTCGCTCATACTTCCTTATCTGTTTGTTGTGTTGTGTTGTATGTATGTGTAAGCTGGATACACATGTAAAGTTTGCTTTTAGAATCAATCAACAGTAAATACAATTTAGCTTTATATCCACTGTATCGGAGTAGCATTGCTTATTGTTTTTTTCCCTCCGTGATTTCTGGAAAATGACGCACAGCATCAGACACAAGCTGGAAACATTCCAAAATAAATGTTTAAGAAGAATCCTGAGAATTTTCTGACCAAATACGATATCAAATGAAGAACTTGTAAAAGGAACATCTTGTGCATCAGTGGAGACCATCATTAAAAGATAAATATGGAGAAGAATTCAGCTTTTAAAAGTCTAAATAAAATATGGAACTGCAAGTTATATAGTATTAAAACTAAATTACGAATTTTCAATTCAAATGTTGTATCAATCCTAACATATGCCAGCGAGAGTTGGAAAATGACTAAAGATATAGAACGCAAGTTGAATGCATTTGAAAATAGATGTCTGCGAGAAATAATGAATATAAAATGGAACGAATTCAGGAGAAGTGATGAAATCAGAGACATGTCTGGTCAACCACTAGTGACAACTGTTATAAGAAAGAGAAGATGGAGATATGTGGGCACACCTTGAGGAGAAATGATCAAATAATATCAAAGCAGGCATTGAAGTGGGATGCAAAGGGTTCAAGAAAGAGAGGTCGACCTAAGGCGACCCTGAAGCGAACTTTGCTGAGAGAGGCAGGAAATATCGGTCTCAGTTCCATGGAGGAGATTGAGCGGGTTGCCCAGGATAGAGCGGTATGGAGAAATTGCTTGCAGGCCCTATGTAACGTATAACGGTACGAGAGGAATTATTATTATGGAGATGAATTGGACATTTATGTTTTATGCCAGTAGAACCATTGACTAGGACAGCTCTCAGATGGACATCGGATGGGAAAAGAAGGCATGGACGTCCAACAGAAATATGGAGAAAAACTGTGGAAAGATAACTGAAAGATTGTACCATGACGTGGAAAGCGATTAATAGAAATTCGGCAGAACTTCAAAAGTGAAAATTTCTCTAGGAAGCCTTATGTATCAAACTAGACACGATGAGAATATAGATAAGTCAACTAATGTATAATATAATTCTCTTCTTTCTTCTTATTCTTCTTTGCGTTCGTTCTTTACGACCAATTTTAATCATTCTTTGTGACATGTTTGATCTTTGCCAAGAGCGTGTATACGTTGCACATTGGTTTGGTAGGCCCCTAAACACATAGTCTTCTACACGTTTAGGACATGTGCATCCGATTTCAGCCAATTCTTTCTTCTCTATATACAAAGTTTTCTCCGAGATGTAACAGCTCCTTATTCACTTTTCTATGTATTATGTTTTCTGCTGATGATATTGAAACATATCTCGTATTTTTAGCTATTTCGTGTAGTTTAGGTACCTAATTACTGAGCAAAGCGCAGTCGCAAAAAATAGCTACATGTGAAATGCGTTGCTTGAGAAAAGTTAACAACAACATTAGAAAAGTCAGTCACCAACATCAACATAAGAAATAAAGTTGGCACAGAACCTTGCTTGAATTACATTGAGAAACAAAGAATGAAGTAGTTTGACCACTTAATAATAATGCATCCAAACTCCACAGTATACAGACTTCTACAACATAATATCCGGAAAGAAGGCGAGTGGAATACCACGAAAAAGATGGTTAGATGGCAGAACAGAATGCTGTCATAGCGCAAGAATAACAATCACTTAAGTCACTAGAACAGCGCAAGACAAAAACAGAAAACTGCGACATTAGACAACAGCCCGGTAACAGTGTAACAATATTAGAAGAAGAAGACGATTGAACCATGATCTATCCTATGTCACAAAATTCTTTCTATGTATTTCTAATGTGTTAATTGCATTTCTTTGACTACTAATAATGTTTCAGTATGGTCGAATCCAATTTTATAGACCACGCACGAGTAACTTCTTGTTTCTCTTCATTCGTCCTAGTTACTAATTCGTCCCAAGACCGAATTACTTTGTTTTGTTTCTGAATCTGAATCTCACAAACTGTTTTCGGTAAAGTCTGATTTGATAACTTTCAGAAATACTGGTGGCACGAGAAATGCTAGTTCATCTCGTGCACTCAGAAGAGAAACAAGTGTGTACTACGAAGGAAGTAATGAGAGAACATCACTATTAATTGCTGAAGATGGGAAGATCAGTGGAGCTGAGGTGAGTTCCACATTTTCATGCTTCACCATACCTTTGATATAGTTAAGTGGAACATAGAAGATATATAGATGGAACATTTTATATAAATAGGTGGTATATATGACATTTATATGTGGAACATCAGATATTTATAGAAAGAACATCATCATCAAGGTGCGTATCCTTTATAGGACGTTGCTCTCTTTGCAGCACATCTGAAATTATTCACTCTGTCTCTTGCCAGTTCACCCACTTCGTCGATGGTCATGTTCATGGTTTCTTTAATATGTGTAACCATCTTCTTCTTGGTCTACCTCTGCCTCTGCGTCCTGGGACCCTGCCCTCTAGTATTGTTCTTTCCAGGCCATCGTGACGCTTGAATAGATAGAACATTTGATGTAAATATATGGTATATCTGATATTTATAGATAGAACATTTTGGATAAATAGGTGGGACATGTAAAATGAGTAGGTGAAGCATGCTAACGTCAGCTAACGTCAATTATAGCATGAACCTCCACTTTTTCTCTAAACTGTATATAGAGAGAATATTGCTGTTCGAATTGAAATTTTATTTTAATTTAGAAGGGTTACATTGCAAAAATCATATCTACAAAACCAATTGAGTTACACATTTTTTGGAGGTTCGCGTTATAACTATGGGTGATATGTACATCATATGCAAGTTTGGTATTCTTTGCACTTCTTATATTTGTGAAATCCACTGCACGATAAAGGGTGGGGTTTACAATATATTTTCAATAAAATTATTTATTTTAAAATAAGAAATTACAGTGCACATACTAATAGTTGTTTATCATCAAATACAATGTCTTTTACAACATGTGGCCAAATTGTATGACAATATATTTGTTAGGTTTTTTCTGTGAATTTTTAAAAAGACGACCCTTTCTTTGGGTGGGTCTCCCGCCTAAGTAATGACTCGGCATTATAGTTTTAAATGCTTTTCTGGAAATGAAAACAAGTGAATTCAAACCCTTACAGTGGTCACGCTTACTTCTGCGTGTATGGGTAAGTCTTGTGTGGCACACAACAACTGTGCTGAAATTCGATCGAGCCTGACCTGCATGCTGTATGCGCCTTTGAAACAAGGCGCAAAACATATAGATCCCAAATAGTGGTTTATTTGGTTGATAACCGATTAGTTCAGGCAGGGAATCGAAAACTCCTGTTTAATGGGAGCTGATTTTTGTATATGTTTGATAGAACACTGTACTCTTTTTTGCAATTTTGCTCAATTCTATGCGTTCATATTTATTTATTGGTGAAAAATTATTAATAATACTGATAATACTTAGCTTTAAACTTAATTTGTAACATAATATAACCTTGATTTAGTATATTGTATTATTTTTAAAATGAAGTAGTCTATATACAACAATATTGAAATGCGAGGAACACGCGACAGTTATGGTCTTATTTTCTATAATTTCTTTTTACCTAAGCCCGCCAGCTGTATGTTATCGGAGGCCACGATAAGAACGAACTAAAAAAATAGTAACAGCTAGCCACAGAAAGTGTCCGCAAGCAGACGCTTTGTTGCTTACTTGGAGAGACTTAGCATTTATTGAATAAGTTTGTATTGTTAGTCAGAAACTACTTGCACAAGTCTTAATAAGTTTGTATTGTTAGTCAGAAACTACTTGCGCAAGTCTTAATAAGTTTGTATTGTTAGTCAGAAACTACTTGCACAAGTCTTAATAAGTTTGTATTGTTAGTCAGAAACTACTTGCACAAGTCTTAATAAGTTTGTATTGTTAGTCAGAAACTACTTGCACAAGTCTTAATAAGTTTGTATTGTTAGTCAGAAACTACTTGCACAAGTCTTAATAAGTTTGTATTGTTAGTCAGAAACTACTTGCACAAGTCTTAATAAGTTTGTATTGTTAGTCAGAAACTACTTGCACAAGTCTTAATAAGTTTGTATTGTTAGTCAGAAACTACTTGCACAAGTCTTAATAAGTTTGTATTGTTAGTCAGAAACTACTTGCACAAGTCTTAATAAGTTTGTATTGTTAGGCAGAAACTACTTGCACAAGTCTTAATAAGTTTGTATTGTTAGTCAGAAACTACTTGCACAAGTCTTAATAAGTTTGTATTGTTAGTCAGAAACTACTTGCACAAGTCTTAATAAGTTTGTATTGTTAGTCAGAAACTACTTGCACAAGTCTTAATAAGTTTGTATTGTTAGTCAGAAACTACTTGCACAAGTCTTAATAAGTTTGTATTGTTAGTCAGAAACTACTTGCACAAGTCTTAATAAGTTTGTATTGTTAGTCAGAAACTACTTGCACAAGTCTTAATAAGTTTGTATTGTTAGTCAGAAACTACTTGCGCAAGTCTTAATAAGTTTGCATTGTTAGTCAGAAACTACTTGCGCAAGTCTTAATAAGTTTGTATTGTTAGTCAGAAACTACTTGCACAAGTCTTAATAAGTTTGTATTGTTAGTCAGAAACTACTTGCGCAAGTCTTAATAAGTTTGTATTGTTAGTCAGAAACTACTTGCACAAGTCTTAATAATTGTCTTCGTTTGTCTCATCATCTTAACCTTCTAAGTTTGCCCGTATGGTGTTGGGGTCCGCAAGAGAAGCAAATAATAGTACCACTGCGACCTACATGGCATGTCGTAAGAGGCGATTGATGTAGTACCTAGGGAAGCTACTCTAGTAAATAAAAACATCGCAGAAATCGGATGTGCTGGCCTACTTGTAGGCGCATAACTGCCACAACGTACAATCGCTCTTAGGCTCAGATCCCATAGAAATAGCACACAGAGTGGTTAACAAGTGGTCGATAAGAAGCGTTGGAAGAAGAAGAAGAACTTTCTAAGTTGATTATCTACCCAGCGTTTCCCAAAGTGGGCGATACCGCCCCGCCCCCAGTGAGCGTTGAAACGTTCTAGGGATTGGGGGCGATAGTGGGTTCAGAATAATTGGGGTGGGAGGGGGTGTTCCGTCGATTCCTTAAAGAAAAAATTAATAATAAATATTTTAAAATAAATTATTTTCGTAATTTTTCGATCGAAAAATCATAACAAATTTGAATTCTGCATTTTAATTCATCTTTTGCCATCTTACACGATCCATTTTTTCATCAATTTTTATTTCATGCAAATAATCATTTGAAAATTGATTATGTATGACAGAAATATATATCAATTTTCTATGTCAAGAGAAAATAGAGCATGTATATATGTGGGATATGGTGTTGACAAATGGGGGTGGGCGTTACAAAGTTTATGTTTGCAAAGGAGGTGGTGGGCCGAAAAAGTTTGGGAATCTATTATCTAACCTGTCTTTCACTTTATCTTCTCAAAATGTTTGCACAGAATCCAAGTCCTGAATCACAGAGGAAAGTTGCCAGTATATTTGTCCCTCTGATCAAACTGTTGTGGAAGAACGCCCTGACAGCTTGTGTTCAAAAGTTCCTTGCTGATATATGTGTATTTACTGGTCCACTAATTCTTGGGTACGATCAAGTTCGTATCTTGTAAAGTAATAGATATATAGATGTATAGGCAGATAAGTAGGTAAGTGTATTTATAAGTAGGTAAGTAGGTATGTAGGTTGATAGGTATTTAGATAGCTAGACACAGAGTCCTAAAAAGAGCTGCTCTCCCCAGCATCTATACAATCTTGATACAGTCCCAGACACGATGGGCAGGACATGTGGCTCGAATGCCAGATTGCAGAATACCCAAACGACTCTTTTATGGTGAGCTGTATAGCGGTAAACGTTCACATGGTGGTCAGAAAAAGAGATTTAAAGACACTAAAGAACTCGATGAAATCCTTTGGTATAGATATCGACAGCTGGGAGAATGTTGCTCAAGACAAATCAGCCTGGCGTACACTTCTTCGACACGGTTCTTCGGCTTGAGAGGTAGGTAGAACAGCACGGATGGAACAAAAACGTCAAAATAGAAAGGCAGTAAAACTCCCTACAAGTGCAAGTATACCTTGCCCACACTGTACAAGAACATTTCAAGCCCGTATCGGGCTCACTAGTCATCTACGCACACAGACAAACATAAGGCAATTACATTCCATTGGATGAAAATTTGGTCATCATCACCCGTGATGGACGAGCATCAGATAGCTAGAAATGGTGATATGTAGATAGACAAGTATAGATGTAGAAAGGCATAGACAGACAGATAGACAGAGAGACAAACGGACAGGTAAGCAGGCAGGCAGGCTGGCTGACAGACAGACAGACGGACGGACTGACAGACGGACGAATGAATGTATTAATTTGTAGATTGGTTATCAGTTATTTGTAGTTTACTTGTATATTGATTGGTAAGTAGACGAATCAATGTGTATAATACATACTATTTGTTTGCATTATTAAATAATTTATGAACCAACTATCTCTTTGATTGATTGACGTTTTGATTGATAGATTGAACATTTAACAAAATATCAGAAATACTCCCTTATTTATTATCTACAGAGCCCTTATTGATAGACTTCAATTTCCCAATGAAGAAAAAGTATGGCAGGCTTACTTTTTGGGTGTCGCACTCATGATAACAGGCATGTTGAGGTCGTTGTTGTTTACAAATAGTCTGTACAGAAGCTCCCTTATGGCTACTCACATAAAGACTGCCCTTATCAGCGCCATCTACAAAAAGGTATACTTTAGCGTCCTTATATCTCTGTTATAATCAATGAAAATCGTAGCATATTCTTTGCATATCCTTTTGCAAACTTCTTCCAACTCTTCCTTTCTCCTGCCATCCCTTCCAATTCTTTTCATGTTTTACCTATCCTTTTAATATCAACTTCCAGCTCTCTTATTCAGGCATGTCTAGGCTTTCCCCTACTCCTCTTTCCATGCGGGTTCCAAAGCAGTGCCTGTCTTGCAATGCTTCCGGTCGGTCTTCTCAATGTGTGTCCTCTCCATCGCCAGCTCTCTTCCTTAGCTCTTTCTCCACTGGTATCTGCTTAGTTTTTCTCTGAGTTCCTCTTTCGTAATCTTACCATACGATCTCATACCCTCTCAGTACATCTCAGTCGCCCTACGTAAACATCCATTTATGAAGGTCTGTAGTTTTCTGGTTGTTTCTTTTGCTGTCTTCCATGTTTCCGAGCCGTAGAACAGCACTGACTTCCCATTTAATTGAAAGATTCTCAGTTTTGTGTTTCTTTTGATCTCCTTTGACTTCTATATCTTCTATATCCAGTGGTCTGGGCTCAACTCCCGCAATGCGCGTGGAATTTTTCGCGACCGCGACGGCTCTCAGGTCGACCCAGCCTCAACTGGGTACCAGACATGCTCTGGGAAAGTAAAGGCGGCCGGCGTGATGCTGACCACATCACCCATCGTGTGCCGACGGTCAATGAAAAATACAGGCCTAATACTGTATTACCATATATACCACGAGGTATGAAAGGGTTCCTTTACTTACCTTTACTTTTACAGGTAGTCACAACAGCATTTTTTGTGTTTGTTTATGAATAAGCGTAATACAAAATAGCTATAGCTAAAACTGATACAGTGTTTTAGTTCCAGTTAACATTTACAAGCAATTGCTAGTCATGTTTTTATGCATATTTCATAGATAATGTATTGTTTATCTGAAGGCCCTGACAATATCCAGCTATGCTAAGAGAGGTTCAACAGTTGGTGAGATTGTCAACCTTTTGTCTGTGGACTGTCAAAGATTGCAGGTAACTAATACCAACTTCATCACGATCAACAAACTCAATATCACTTCTTATTCTCTCTGGTCTCTGTGGAGAAGAAGTTAGATACTCGTCTTTCGTGCCAAAGGTAACCGGTTCGCTCTATCGTAGAGCCATCTGGGTATTTTTCCAGAGATCCCTGATCCCAGTGTAGATGACATCGAGTTCCTAGTCCTATTGGAGACTGAAGATAAAACGTATTTAATTTGAGCACGTAAAAGAATCCTTATCAGTTTAAAATCGAGAATAGCAATCTGGAAGGTGGCTACCAGGGAAAAACTCACTAGAAAATAAAATCGAGAATAGCAGTCTGGGAGACGGCTACCAGGGCAAAATTCACTAGAAAATAAAATCGAGAATAGCAGTCTGGGAGACGGCTACCAGGGCAAAATTCACTAGAAAATAAAATCGAGAATAGCAGTTTGGCAGGTGGCTACCAGGGAAAAACTCACTAGAAAATAAAATTGCTACAAAATATCTTCTCCATCATCAAATTACATCGGGGACCTTCAATGGTGCTACGAAGATCGTTCACTTCAGCCGAGATCTTCATATGTAAGAAAGGGATCAGAGCACACATGGTTACACATCGAAGTGCAGTGATGATGGTCCTATCAATCAATCAATATAGTAGCAATAGTGAGCAACCACTACATATCCACTACTTTAAAGGTAGTAAGTAAGTAAAAGTAAGGAACCCTTTCATACCTCGTGGTATATAGGTCAATACAGTGTTAGGCCTGTATTTTCATTGACCGTCGGCCCACGATGGGTGATGTGGTCAGCATCACGCCGGCCGCCTTTACTTCCCAGAGCATGTCTGGTACCCAGTTGAGGCTGGGTCGACCGTCGTGGTCGGGAAAATTCCACGCGCATTGCGGGAGCTGAACCCAGACCACCGTAGTAAGTAAAAAGCATCACAGAAATCGGATGTGCTGGTCTACTTGTAGGCGCATAACTGGCACAACGTACAATCGCTCTTATGCTCAGATCACATACGAATCACACAAAATGGTTAATAAATGATCAATATGGAGCATTTAAAGAAAATAAGAAGTATGTGTGTGTGGGTGTGTGGGTGTTTGTGTGAGCGAGAGAACGAAAGAAAAATAATTATAACTTGGCACGGCTATTGATGATAATCGCGATATTGCAGTGGTTAGATTCTTTGCTTCGTAAACGCGCTGTCCCATGATCAAATTTCACAATGGGAGTGGAACATTTTCAGACCCTAATTGTTCTCTGAGGTGCTATAGAAAAGTGCTTAGAACATCCTGGACAGAGAAGAGAAGAAACAAAGACATACTACAAGACTTGAATATCAAAGAGCATTGGCTCATAAATAACATCATGTCCCGAAAGATGAAATATTTTAGTTACATTAAACATCACAGCGGTCTGAAGAGAAAGGTAATGGAATGCATGGTCCCTGGAACACGAGACAGGGGACGACAAAGACGAAGGTGGCAGCAGGTCATCAAAGAAACCGTGAACATGACGCTGGAAGAGGCAGGAGAACTTGTAAGAGACAGAGAGCTTTTCAGGTGAGCTGTGATGAATGCGACGTTCCGCAAGTGACATGCTATTACTTGAATTCTTCTCTTGTCTATGTCACATTAACTGGGTGCAAAGTACTAGACAATAAAAATAGCCTGAGTAATGTTGACTACATCACTCAACGAGTTGCATTGGTAAAAGAAAGATAGGGGATTACACCGTGTTTACCAATATACCATGAGCACACGGATTTTTTTAATCAAGAACCCCAGAGGAAGCAACAGAAGTAACGAATATGATCAACAAATAAACAGGGTATGAAATCAGGTTAATGTTTCCTGGATATGTTAACGATCAGACCAAATTAAAGTCCTTGACAGGGACACAATAACTATTAGACAAACTAACGTCTAGACCAGCATTTCCCAAAGTGGGCGGTACCGCCCCCAGTGAGCGCTGAAGCGTTCTAGGTGAGCAATAGTAGGTTCAGAAGAATTGGGGGTGTTCATGCGATTAGAGGTCGGTGGCTCCTTAAAGAAGAAATTAATAATATATAATTTAAAATAAATAATTTTCGTCATTTTGCGATTGAATAATCATTTAAAATTTGGATTCTGCATTTTAATTCATTTTATGTCTGTCTTACACGATCCAGTTTTTCATCAATTTTCTATTTTATGCATATAATCATTGGAAAATTGACCATGTATGACAGAAATATATATCAATTTTCTATGTCAAAGAGAAAATAGAGCATGTATATATATGTGGCGGAGGGGGCGTTGGCAAACTTGTAATTTGTAGGGGCGTTACAAAGTTTATGTTGTGCAAAGTGGGCAGTGGGCCGAAAAAGTTTGGGAATCTATGGTCTAGACAAATAAGACATTGACGTAAACAAATTAACGATTAGACAAAATAAAATCATTGACAGGGACACAATAACTATTAGACAAACTAACGCTATCGACGTAGACAAGTTAACGTCTAGACAAAGAAGACATTGACGTGAACAAATTAACGATTAAACAAAATAATCTCGATGATTTTGTAATCTTACATCAGTTTTTCGTATTTTGATCGAAATATTTTTGTTTTATTTTTCAGGAAATATTTACATTGATTATCTTTTTAATGTCGACGCCTACTCAGTGTGTTTTTGCTGTTCTCTTACTGTACAACACAATTGGTGAGCATGGTGAAAGTAATTCGCAACTAAAAGTGTTTTTGTATTGATATATTTGTTACTGATTCTGAAATGAATATCATTGGACAATTGTGACAACATATCTGGTCATATTTTGAAACAATATATACTCATTTATGGGCGTCTGTAGCTTATGCGGTAGTGAGCTCGATCACTTGGTTCAAACTCGCGGCTGTCGGCTTGGAAGCAAATTTGTTCGGCGGGAATTTTTACGAACGATAAAAAGACATCACCGATCAGAAAGCAATTGCAAACTACTGAACGTATAAGGGGTGTCTAGAAAATCTACGACTCGTTTACTGTCATTGATGGCTAAGTTCTATAAAGGATATGCCACACTTTTCATTGTGGTAAACTCATGTACAAGATTCGATTCAGAACGGAGCAGAGGTCTTCAACAAACTTCTTCCAGCCATTCCTCTCTCTTGCCATTCCTTTCAGTTCTTTCCACTTTTGTGCCTATCCTTTTAATATCAGTCTCCAGATATATTCTCCAAGTATTTATAGGTCTTGAGGCATTATAGAATCCCACAGAAAATTATTAACCTAATAAAAGCAACATATACAGATATGAAATGTAGAGTTCTTCATGAAGGTAAACTAACAGATACTTTCGGAATAGAAACAGGAGTGCGTCAGGGATGTCTGCTATCACCTTTGTTGTTCTTACTGACAATAGACTGGATTATGAAGACCACAGTAACTAACACCAGAAATGGAATCCAATGGACTCTGACAGAGCAACTGGATGATCTGGACTTCGCTGATGATATAGCCCTTCTGTCACATACACAAAATCAGATGCAAGATAAGCTTAACACATTGAATCAAAGGTCCCAGCAACTAGGGCTGAACATTCATAAGGGAAAGACAAAGATATTGAGAATTAACCAAGCAAACGACAACTCAATCTCCCTGGGGAAAATCCCACTTCAAGAGGTAGAATCATACACATATTTGGGCAGCAACGTAGACAAAGAGGGTGGAACAGATAGAGATGTTAAAATAAGAATACAGAAGGCAAGAGGAGCTTTCATTGCACTGGGAAACATTTGGAAGTCCAAAGAAATCAAATCTAGAACAAAAATTCGGATATTTAACTCTAATGTTAAAGCAGTCCTACTGTATGGGTCAGAAACATGGAGAACAACTAAAACAATAGCGCATAAATTGCAAACATTCATCAACTGGTGTCTGCGCAGAATAGAGGGAATAAGATGGTATGATAGGGTCACAAATGAGGAACTTATGGAGAGAACAAGACAGATTCCAGTGAACGAACAGGTTAAAAAGACGCTGGCGCTGGATAGGACACACTTTGCGAAAACCGGAGGGGAATATAACAAGAAGGGTCCTTGCCTGGGACCCGCAGGGACAGCGAAAGAAGGGAGGCCGAGAAATACATGGAGACGAGATTTGGAGGCGGAGATCAACAATATAAAGAAGAGCTGGAGGGAGCTGCAGGAGATAGCTAGAGATAGGAAGACTTGGCATGAGTTGGTTGAGGGCCTATGCCCCAACCTGGGTAAAAGGCAAAGAGAGAGAGAGATTTATAGGTCTTCCTCTACTCCTCTTTCCATGCGGGTTCTAACACAGCGCCTTTCTTGCAATGTTTCCGGTCGGTCTTCTCAATGTGTGTCCTATTCATCGCCATTGTCTCTTCCTTATCTCTATCTCTACTGGTATCTGCTTAGTTCTTTCTCTGAGTTCATCGTTCGTAATCTTATCATACCATCTCAGTCACTCTATTCTACATAAACAATCGCTGTATTTAATATTTCTTCAATGTTCTGCTGTTATCGTTGTCTTGGTCATTCTCTCTTGTTCCATCTTCCACAAACCTTCTTCTTCTTCTCTTAACTCTCCGGCGGGAGACCCACCCAGAACTAGGGTTGTCTTTTTAAAAATTCACAGAAAAAAAACTAACAAACATATTGTCATACGATTTGGCCACATGTTGCAAAAGACATTGTTTTTAATGATAAACTACGTTTGGTGTCTGCATTGTAATTATTTATTTTAAAAATAATTAATTTTCTGGAAAATATGTTGTAACCCCACCCCTTTCATCATGAAGTGAATTTAAAAAACATAAGACGTGCAAAGAATGCCAAACTTGCATATGATGTATATATCACCCATAATTATAGCGTGAACCTCCAAAAAATGTCTAGCTCAATTGGTTTTGTAGATATGATTTTTGCAATGTAACCCTTCCAAATTAAAATAAAATTTCAAATTAGAACAGTAATATCTCTGCTTATATACAGTTTAGACAAAATGTGGAGGTTCATGCTATAATTATTGGTTATATGTACATCATATGCTAGTTTGGCATTCTTTGTACTTCTTATATTTGTGAAATCCACTGCACGATCAAGGGGAGGGAGGGGATGGGGTTTACAATATGTTTTCAAGAAAAGTAATTATTTTTTAAATAACTAATTACAGTGCATACACTAAACGTTGTTTCTCAACGAATACAATGTCTTTTATAATATGTGGCCAAATTGTATGACAATATATTTGTTAGTTTTTTTCTGTGAATTTTAAAAAAGACAACCCTTGTTCTGGTGTGTCTTCCGCCTTAAGTATAAGACATCATCAATTTTCTTCCAGATCTGTCTTGAGCAAGTTATATTATTTTATTTCAGGTCATTCCCGTCTCTTCTCTTTCTTTGTTTAAAAGAGAATAAGGATTTTTTGGTTTTTATTTTTTTTAAAGAACCCCAGGTAAAGCAACTGAGCTAAAGAACTTGATCAATAAATAGACAGTATACATGCATATCGTGCATACATGTATTACACGTGTAGAGGGAGCGAACCGAGTACCTTTGAAACTAGAGACGATCACCTAACCACTACGCCACAGAGACACCTATAACTGTGTGGAGACAACTGTTAAGATCCTATGTTTCACGGGGAGCGGAGAAGAATAAGTCAAGTAAACAATCAAAATGCGTTAACGTACATTTTGAGCTAATTTGGCAATGAAACAAATCATGGAGCATTCTGCGGCATGTGGCCAAACTGGACAGATAAACAGACGCATGCTACGATACTTGTAGTTACTTTCTTAAGTTCTCATTTTTCATACGCATGTTTATTTTCTTTCTTGTCTTGTCGTATGCAATCTTGTTATCTCATTGTATTTAAGGAATCTCTGTTCTGACGGGAGTAGCGATTCTTTTACTGATGGTTCCATTTAACGCTTGGCTTGGTAATCAGCAGAAACGCTTCCAGGAGACAACACTGGAACTGAAGGACTCGCGGATTAAGATGGTCAACGAAATTCTAAACGGCATGAAGGTGACAGATATTACGAACCTGTTTTGTAATTAATGTTTATATGGTTTTTATATTATTTCAAGCAACAAATGTTATTTTAAAAAAGAGAAGATTGTGATATGTTGGACATAGTCTGATAAAATAATTATCAAAGAATCAAAAAGCATGTATTGAAGTTGGAGGCAAATGGTTTTCTAGAAAGAAAGAACGCTTTAGGGAAACGATGAAACGAACTTTACTGAGAGAGGCAAGAACTGTTAGACTCAATTCCATAGTAGATATTAACTAGTTTCGCAAAGCAAACGGATTAATTTCTTCCATGCCATCTATAATGTATAACTGTACCTGAGGAATATATATATATATATATAATGTTAAATCTAACTCATAAATCGGTAAAGAAAGCACACAAAGAGTTTAAAATGGTAGCGCTAACATAAATATTTTTGCAGCAATAAGTTGTCCAAATTGCATGATTCCAAAGATTGACGTTCTCAGGTTTTTTCCTCTGATTGATAAACCGACGAGTTTTATATTAGAATGTAAAGCCTATTCAGACTGCACAGTATGCATGCCAGACAGAAACACAGACTCCAGAGCACATCCTGCAGTCCTGTCAATCGTACATAAACCAACGAAACGAAACATGGCCTCATGAACAAAGCTTACAGACCAAGCTATGGGAACTCTCGAAGAACTCCAACTGACATGCAGCTTCATAGAGGCAACCCATCTCATGGTTTAGACGAGCATACGAAACCGAACACAAAGAATAAGACTATTATACAAGTTTGCTCTTCTATATTCTGTAGTAAATGTTGGTATCATCTATAATTTACATTTTTACTAAACTTTCTGAACTTTATTGCATAACAACAGGTGCTTAAACTTTATGCCTGGGAAGATGAGTTCAAACGGAAGGTTGAGGCGATTCGTGAAAAGGAAATCAAACAGTTACGACTAATTGCATTGCTAAATCTTTTTGCCGGTCTCTGCTGGGGAATGACCCCATTTTTGGTAGGTATTAACCACCATTTTAAATTTCTAAAATGTCGTGTGTCATTTAATATTTACAGTATTTGGTAATATACATTGTTTTTATGGCGAAGTGGTAAAGGCGTTTCTCTGTGTTTGTTAAGATTGTGGGTTCGAATACGGACAAAGTCAAATGTGATTTTTTTTTCTTGAGATCCTATGACTGTTGCTGTATTTACGGAATGTGTACTTTGTACAAAATACTCGGCAGATGACGTACTATTTCTGCCGACAGAGATAGGGGTCAGTGGAAAACCCGGAACAATAAAGTTAATCTTATTCCTTTAGACTCTTTCTTTGGTATTTGGTTAAAGTAATTTATTAAATTTAGATTAATCAGAAAAAACGTTATTATTGAGCATTTCTTTACTCGTGATTTCATGAAATTCGAGAATATTTATCAAGAAGAGACTTGTTTTTATAACCAGACAATATCAATGACATTGTCCACGAAGGAAACAAACAATAGAAAAACAGAAAATTTCACGAAGAAATGTTTAAACTGAAGCTAGAACCGCTATGAAGTCTATGGGTTTACTAGGTGACCCCCGGCAACATAAGAACGACTAGCTCAGACAGAAAATCTAAAATCCCTGTTTAATGGGAGCAAGTTTTTTTTAGCATTTATCATTATTTATTGATGAAAGTGTTATTAATAACTGATATTTCCTAGCGTTAAACCTAATTTGTAACATAGTATAACCTTGATTTAGCATGTTGTATTATTTTTTTAATTAATTAATCTATATACACCAACTCTGGTATGCAAGGATCATGCGACAGTTGTGGTCCTATTTCCTAGAATTTTACCTGAGCCCTCCTGCCATATGTTATCGGAGACCACTGTTCACTACAAACGATGTCTGCAGACCAATTATGCTGGAGATATGTGTTGCTGCAGAGATCAACAATATATAAAGAAGAGCTGGAGGGAGCTGCAGGAGATAGCTAGAGATAGGAAAACTTGGCATGAGTTGGTTGAGGGCCTATGCCCCAACCCGGGGTAAAAAGGCAAAGAGAGAGAGAGAGATATGTGTTGCTATTTTATATGATGTCACATGCTTAATGGTCGCTAAATGTTTGTAGATAACTGAGGATTGAAGAAAAACGAGAAGTTGCCCATAGTCTTTAAAATGGATTCGACCATACTAAAACATTATTAGTAGTCAAAGAAATACAAAGAACACATTAGAAATATATAGAAAGAATTTAGCGACATAGGATAGATCGGGGTCCAATGATGTAAAAGAAATGTAGAAACGAAATATAAAATACAGACTGTTGCTGCAGATGAAACAGGAAACTGGCGCCGATAAATAAGATGTTCTCTCTGCACTCTGCACTCTCTTTTGTCTCCATATGTGATGGTTTTCTTTTTTTTTCATTAAACACTAGTAAAGTATTCCTGGTTAGTACATTATGTAAGTAGTTCCTCATCGTCATCGTGCGTAACATTGTGTATGGATTATTTTTTCTATACGCAGGTTGGATTTGTCACATTTGCCACATACATCGTGAGTGACAGAAACAATGTCCTTGATCCACAGAAAGCTTTCGTGTGCTTAGCTTTGTTCAACCTTCTGAAAGTTCCACTCTTCTATATGTCAACGTTTATCTCATACTCTGTCCAGGTGAGTGCCATGATGCATTAAATAAATAAAACATTCCAGAGCTATTTATGGTGAAGGGGACAAGAAGTTTGCCTTACGTTCTAAATGACGTGGGTTCGAATCCGAACAGGGGTCATTCGGTTGACATGTGCACTTTTTCTGAAGATTCCTATGAATGTTGCTGGAGATAAGGCGTTAATGCTGTCTGCAATATTCTTGGTATGTGTCGTGCCATTTCTGTTGTTAGGGACCGAGCCGTATGCGAAACTATAAGCAATGAAGTCAATCTTCCGAATTTAAAACATTTTTTCTCCAGACTATTATCTGTTCAGCTACTGATGTTTTTATCCTAATTATATCGTTGTCTTTCTACTGCCGGCTTTTCATTAAACTCTTTCAATATGGTTTACAGCGGACTGTTATGTTTCTTTATGTGTCCAAAATATGTCATTCCTAAACGTTCTTCTTAATCTCAGTCAATTCCTGTCTTTAGGTTCTCTCTCTCGCGATCCCCGCTTAGACTGATGTGTCAGATTTCTCATACATTCTGCTGTTGTTTTTAAGGGCTCCATCCCTCCGTACAGCTTTTCATTAAACTCGGTATTTTCCGGTCAGGTCTCGTTTCTCAGGCGGGCCAGCAGTTGGCAGTCTTGCAGTAGATGCTTTGCCGTCATATTCACTTCTCGCAGTGGCACAGGATAGTTGTGCCAAGTTTAACTTTGTTGTACGTGTGGGCGCGGAGTTTGTTATGGCCGGTACCGAGGTGGAATATAACAACTTGTTCGCTATGGGACAGGCCATAGTACCCATCTTTGGCGCTGTTTTGGAGGCGGTCTTGGGACCAATTTTCTCTATATCGCTATCCGATGGCTGTTTTAGCGTCTTTAAGTTCAAAAACAGGCAGTAGAGGATCTATTAGAATGAGTCACACTGGAAGGACAAGCCAATCGGCTGTCATCTTCTCGTTACATCCCAACACCGACCCTACATTTCTTGTATCTCAAAAGACTGTTGGGGCACTATTCATTTTCATCTCCCATGAAAATGGAAGCTTTCACTGTGTACTATTTTACTTATCTATTTTTATGGGCTAGCTGGCTGTGTTCTTAAAGACGCTCGTGTGCCCGCCTGCCCAGAGTGTTCGTAGTGCGTTGGATGACAAGCCTTATGTGAGTGCGGTTCAATTCCACGGGCTGGCAGAAAACCCACTGGTTCTCCAGATTTACGGTGTTCGTGGCACCGAACCGAAGGGTTACGATGTCCATGGCACTGAGCCCAAGAGCTGAAAGCTCAAGTGTTTCTGTATCGGATAAAAAAGCGACGTTCTTGTTGTTGGTCTAGACAATGGGTGCCGTAAGTAATAAGGGTGTGTGGTTCGAATCCTTTGTTGGGTCTTGTTGAAGCCCCTAATATTTGTACACTGTCTATTTATTGATCTTAGTTTTCTTATCACAACTATATCATGGCCGCCTTTTGCGACATACATAAGGGCGTAGAGACAGTTTGCTTCGCACAAGTAATCAGAACAACCAACAACATATGACATTCATAGACAGAAACAGTGGTTCTATTCTTAATCCCCAAATATGGATCCTTAAATTCACACCAGTCTTTAATGATAACCAAGCAAGCACGGGGTCTCTGGGGCGTAGAAGCTAGGTGCTTACCTCTTGGTCCAGATGTACTTCGTTCGATCCCTTGAGAAGTCATATGGATATTTTTCCAGAAATCACTGATCTCATTGTAGGTGAGATCGATTTCCTACTCATATCGGAGACGAACGATAAAATATAGTCCCATGTTCAAGTTGAGCACGTAAAAGAACCATCGGCAGTTCAAAATCGAGAAGAGCAGTCTGGAAAACCGCAGCCCTGGCAAAATTCATTAGAAAAATAAACGTTAATAAAATTATGACAAAATATTCTCACCATCTTCTAAATGACATCGACGGCCCTCGTCATTAGTGCACTACAGCTGAGATCTTCCTGTGTAAGAAAGAGATTGGAGAACACAGGGTTACTAACCTAAGTGCAATGATAATGGACCTACCAATTAACCAAAAGTGTTCATGTTTTAGCACACACAAGATCACTACCTTTCACCCCCAACACTTCTATAAAGAAGTAAATGGTGGAAGAGAAGAAGAAGTTCATGTTTTATCATTTATTTATTTCTCATCAGATCTTCGTTTCTATTAAACGTATGAACAAGTTTCTCATCACAGAAGATCTAGACCCATCAAACACAACATGGGATCCAAATGCAGGTAGATATTTTGTTGTTTATGTTCTATAAAGTTCTATTTACTTCTTGTTACTTTAGATTCCGAAGAACAGGGGAGAAGGAGATGCACAGTGTGGACCAGTATTTGTGATCTCTGCGAAGGATACCACAGGCCGAGCACAATGGCGATATTTACGATGTCCTACAAGACAACACAAGGAGTGCCGGCCATTGACTGCTTTGTCGGCCCGTTCCCAAGGGTGTCTCTGTTGCAAAGTGGTTAAGGCGTTGGCCTGTCGTTCTGAAGATTGTTTGTTCGAATCTGGATCGAGCCACATGTGCAATTTTGTTATGAGATCCCTAGGCATTGTTTGTGCTGAGGCTACGGAGTTCGTGCTTCGTTTAATACTCTCGGTAGGGGGTTGTGCCATTTTTTCCGACAGGGACAGAGCAATATTGGAAAACCTTGTGCAATGATGTCAATTCATGCCTGTATAATTTCTTCCACCAAAGGAGAGAAAGAAGATGATGACTACTTTCGATAATAACATTGCAGCTTCTTGGACTCTAAACCATTTCTGCATTCTCAAACATTGTTAGAGAGCCGCAGTAGCGTAGTTGTTAGTGAACTCGCTTCCAAGGTTAGTGACCCGGGTTCAATTCTATAGTGTGCTGGAATATTTTTGACCATTACGGCTCTTAGGTTGACCCAGTCTCATTTGGATACCAGGAAAAAAACTGGAAAGTAAAAGTGGATATTGACCACATCATCCATCATGTACAAACGATTAATGAAAAATACGAGTCTAACAACGTTTTATCTAATATACTTCGAGGTATGATTAAGTTGTTACTTTTCCTCCTACTTTTTTACATCAATTGTCGAGTTTAAGTTTTCGTTTGTGTGCAGTGGATGTCTCTTATCCGCAGTAATCCGCATATATGCCTTGGTTTGGATGATTGCATGACGGGAGCGTAGTGACAGAAGGCCAAACATATATCTCATCTTCACAATGGGGGTATCTCTAGGCCAGACCAGGACTTTACGCATACTTTCATTCTGAACAGGTTCGAGTCGTTCACATTGTGATCCTGATATCGTAAGGATTCCGAGTCCGTAATCTACCACTGACATAATCAGTCGATCGAACAAAAGGACAAGTGGTCTCTGCTCAAGGTGTGCGGCCACTATAACTTTGAGAGCTGCAAGACCACGCTTGCAACGTTGTATCGTCTGTTCAATATGGTGTTTGAAAGATAGACTACGATCAAAGGTTATTCCAAGATATGCGGATTACTGCGGATAAGAGACATCCACTGTACAAGAACACTAATTATGTTAAGCGCACGAGAATCAAGCGTGGCATGCCGTGGATGGCCCAGGCTGAGAGAACAGTTGGCCAGGTGACTACGGTTGCGACCCTACCAAAAGGGGAAGAATGGATCCCAACAGATGGTAGCTTGATCAACTATCTCACGTTATCATTACTCTTGGAAGAGAATGTAGAGATTGGGGCAACATGAAGGCTAGTCTCGCAGTTAAGCAGATGATAGAAGATCATGCAAGGGATGATGATGTTGTTGTATATACGGATGGATCGGTTCAAGGTGGTCAGAAGTCCAGCTGGGGTTTCTTGGCTAATGTGCATGGTAGGGTTGTTGCAGAGGGAAGTGGGGCATACAGGACAACTACTTCTAGTATGAGGATGGAGGTTGAGGCCGTTACCGCTGCCCTCCTTTGGATCTCTGGGACTTCATTTTATGGGGCCGTTGTTGTATCTGACTCTCAGTCAATGCTTCACAAGATCCAGAAGGGCAGGTTTCGGTATAAGTGGATGTCGTCTATAGAAGTTTCTAACCTCCAGAGGCTTACGTGGATATACTGTCCTGGGTATGTGGGTGTTTACGGTAATGAGAGAGCGGACAGGCTTGCATCGATTGTTGGGGAGTTGAAGATGGATGTTCTTCGGTCTCTTCGCGGCTCTCTGTTGGATGAGGACACTAAAATCGATGTTGAATCAATCAAGCGATTTAGGCAGTTTGGAGTTACCCGTTGTACAAGTCGAACTGGATGCCTGAGAGGCAGAGTGAGAGGTGTCTTTAATCAGCGAGCCAAGGGAACCATCAGTATGTATACTCTTCGATATCTGTTGGGGAGACTGAGCACCTATGGGTCTGTACGGAGCGCAATGACGTCAGTTTAGTAACCAATAACCAAATTTTTCGTTAATTACTGTGTACCTTAATAAAAAGTTACTTTTTAAATTGCAATTGTAAATAGCTTCTTCTTCTTCTTCTTGAAACGCTACATAGCGACCACTTGTTAACCACTCTGTGTGATTTGTATGTGATCTGAGCCTAAGAGCGATTATACGTTGTGCCAGTTATGCGCCTACAAGTAGGCCAGTACATTCGATTTCTGCGCTGCTTTTTATTTACTTGGGTAGCTTCCCTAGGTCCTACATCATTTGCCTCTTACGACATGCCTTGTATGTCGCAGTGGTACTATTCTTTGCTTCCTTGCGGGCCCTGGCACCACACGGGCGTTGTATATAGCTATAATCGCACACAGGCTCAGAGAAAGGAAATGTGTACTTAAAATATAAAGCAAACCTTATAGGTAATTATGTGAGCGTCTGTAGCTCAAGCGGTAGTGAGCTCGATCACAACCCAAGCGTACCTGGTTCAAACTCCACGTGAGCAAGTTTGGAATCAAATTCGTTTCCTTGGGAATATTTTTACAAATGGTAAAAATAGACCTCACCGTTCAGAAAGCAATGACAAACTACTGAACTTATAAGTGGGGCCTAGAAAATCAACGACTTGTTTACTGTGGTTGATGGCTACGTCCTGTAAAGGATATGCCACGATTTTCATTTCATAGGCAATTATGATAGATGATGTAAAATGATTTTAACACTCTTGTTCTTATCTGTTTACAGAACATGCTGTTCTCATTCAGAACGGTACATTTACTTGGGACCGTGATCTCAAGCCAACACTCAGAAAGTAAGTCACATATAGCTTTAGTGATCGTTTTGGATACATTTGTGAGTTTCTGTAGCAAATAGTGAAAAATGTTTCATGAGGGACGATACTGTTGTACAGTTTATGCTTTATTAGATTGATCCATCTGCATTTTTGTCTTCCTCGTACTCTAAATTCACATCTGCATCTTTATCTTCCTACTACTCTAAATTCCCATCTGCATCTTTGTCTTCCTCGTACTCTAAATTCACATTTGCATCTTTATCTTCCTAGTACTCTAAATTCACATCTGCATCTCTGTCTTCCTACTACTCTAAATTCCCATCTGCATCTTTGTCTTCCTCGTACTCTAAATTCACATCTGCATCTTTGTCTTCCTACTACTCTAAATTCCCATCTGCATCTTTGTCTTCCTACTACTCTAAATTCCCATCTGCATCTTTGTCTTCCTACTACTCTAAATTCACATCTGCATCTTTGTCTTCCTACTACTCTAAATTCACATCTGCATCTTTGTCTTCCTACTACTCTAAATTCACATCTGCATCTCTGGCTTCCTCGTACTCTAAATTCACATCTGCATCTTTGTCTTCCTCGTACTCTAAATTCACATCTGCATCTTTGTCTTCCTACTA
The DNA here is from genome assembly GCA_020796225.1 of Arion vulgaris. NCBI lineage: Eukaryota > Metazoa > Mollusca > Gastropoda > Stylommatophora > Arionidae > Arion > Arion vulgaris. The sequence goes on along the minus strand of CM036754.1, from coordinate 25,183,289 downwards.
CTCTAAATTCCCATCTGCATACATTATATTTCTAAATCTTTCTGTTTGCGTCCGTGCGTAATAGACATAAAAGGTTAACCGATATTCCTCCACTGATTTTGCAAATTGTTACAGCGCGTTCTAACTCTTTTATCTCACGACTAGCTCATATATGCATGATTATTTTTCTTATGTTGATATTGAACTCTCTCTGTATGGTAATATCACTCAGCAGATTTAAATTGGTTCTTGTTGCAGTCCATGTCATTCTTTTATAAAACCACACACCAGTTGCTTCCATTGGATGTTATTATCCGTTTAGTAATATCTTTTTTTTTCAAATTGTTATTCAATGTCTTCCACGGTATATGTATATGTTCCAAGTTCATTGTTGTTAACTGTCGTTACTGTCTGTACTACCGCTTTTTAGGGCTGTGTAGGACAGGTGGGACGAAAGTCTGGGGAATTTAATGGCCACATGACTAGTGCAGTCGCAACGAAGCTGTTCAAGTTATGATTTTTCATTTATGCCCATAGTAGAAAAAAAAATACTTGGCCTTACCGTGAACTGAACACGGGTCTCCCATATGTGAGTCGCGTTCTAATCCATTCGATTGTATTCTTTAAAATTGTATTGAACATATAATATCTCGTATGTTTACAATATTTCTATGTACAGTCACTGGCGAAATACGTAAAACAAAGTACTGTAGTTTTACAAAATACAAAAACAATGACAATGCACAGCAACGTTTCGACCAAAAGGCCTTTATCAAGCAAAGAATACAACAGAAGTGAAGAATTTCATTTCCTCACAACACACTACATATAGAATACAACAATTACATGCTAACGGCCCTAAAGTAGTTACTGACATGTTTCCTTACTTCTAACCATCTTCTTTCTGTCCTTGAAAGCTTCAATCTAACAGTTCCTGTAGGACATCTCACAGCGATAGTTGGCCCTGTAGGGTCTGGAAAAACCTCTCTGATCTCTGCAATCCTTGGAGACATGGAGAAAGTCCATGGACAAGTAACTGTAAAAGTGAGTGCCATTTAATACTATTGGTTCTGATGCACAACATAACAAGTATGTTTTCTATTGCAAATATCGTTATAGTCCAAATATGAATGATATTCTAATGTTAAATTTAATATTAATTTTTGAATTTCGTTAAGATTATAGAATACTAAATACTGAGATCACCCAGCGCAAAGGAAATCAACAATATCAGCAAAGAAATAAAAAAAGAGGAAATGGAAGTGGTTGGGACACACATTAAGAATACATAAGACCAGACACTCACATGTGGCTCTGAAATGGAATCCGTGATGGAAGAGAGGTAGGGTATGAACTAGATAGACATGGAGACGATTTGTAGACAGAGAAAGAGAAGAGGTGGGAAAGATCTGGAATAAACTAAGCTGACTTGCCCAAGACAGATCTGGTCGAAGAAAATTTGTTAATGCCTAATGCTTCAAGGGAAGTTAAGAGAATATGAAATATATTATAACCAGTGGCGGCTCGTCATTAAGGGCCAGTGGGGCCGGCCCCACCAAAAATAATGTCTAACGTGTATTTATTATTTTATAAATTAAAATATAGCAACCAAAAGCCATGATTTATCTGGAAAAAATTGTCTGGCCCCACCAACAAAAATGATCACGAGCCGCCACTGATTATAACAGTTGTAACATGATATCGTCGCATAATGTGAATTAAGCCCTTACTTTGTAGATTATATTGCATAAAGTTATGTAGCATGCATATTAAGTTTAGATATATAGTCTACATATTAAGTACTGCAACGTGCACACCTGTCTTCTATCATGGGCATGCTCAGCAGTGGACGACTAAGATGGTTAGGGCAAGTGAGAAGAATGGAAACTTATTGCATACCAAAACAAATGTTGTTCTGTGAACTTTCGGAGGGAAGAGGCACCAGGACAGACTACTACTCAGATATAAAGATGTCTGCAAGGCCTTCATGAATAAACATTTCTAAAGGTCCCAGCACATGGGAAAAACTAACTGATGACAGAGTTGTGTGAAAAGCGATATTGCGCAAATGCTGAGTCTTTTGAGAAGAGACTTATGTATGAGCCGAAAGACAAGAAAGAAAAGCGAAACCTCAGAGGTTGTCACAGTAATTCACTTGCCAATTGACCGTTTGTAAAGATGAAAAGGTCAATATATATATATTATTTAGTGTAAATATCAAGTCTGTAAAATGCATATGGGTATGCTGTACGCATTTTCAGTGTAAGCACGCAGTCCACAAATTACTCTCTATATATGCTTATATTTTTTTACATCAGGGTAAGGTGGCGTACGTGTCTCAACAAGCCTGGATTCAGAACGCTACTGTCAGAGAGAATATTCTATTTGGCAAACGGTTTAACAAGAAAAGGTACAACCAGGTCATCAAAGCGTGTGAGCTAGAGAGAGATCTAGAGATACTTGAAGCTGGTGACCAGACAGAGATTGGAGAAAAGGTGAGCGCGAGAGCTAGAGAGAGAGAGAGAGAGAGGGGAGAGAGAAATCTAGATGTACTTTAACCTGGTGACCAGACAGAGATAGAAGAAAAGGTGAGCATGTGAGAAGGAAGAAAGGTGAAGTAAGATATTTTCAAGTTCAGAATAGAGACATTGCGTGAAACACACTACTAACCACGGACCGCCGCTGCTACTAACAGAAACAAGTGAGCCTGGGAACAGTATAGTACAGACTTAGACGATTCTCTATTCTGGGCAAGGACTTCCTGCGCCTTTGTTATTTTGGTTTTAGAAGTTTAAATTTAATTATCTTATTACCCCTAACACTTGCAGCCATATTACTGATGATCGTACTGTCTCTGTTGCTATCATACCTTAGTTCAAACATCGTGCGTGGTGTCTACATCACCCTTCAGTTCTCAGATTTGTGCATGCAACTTCTATAGCGAATACTAGTGATGTGAACACCAAGTCATCGTGAATTCCTAATGTATCACGCACGAAATGTAGTTAACATGTGAAGTAATCTCAATTTTAAGAATTTCTAGTGATTTTGAAAACATAAATTGTGTGAAACAACCATAAGGGTTTGCACTCTAATAAAAAGATGAGAATTTTAAACTTGAAGCTTCTATGAACGATGTATGCACGTATGTTATATGTGTACACCTGTGCGTATGTATGCTGCAGTTTCGTCTCAAATATACAAGCACAATAAGCTTATCGCATGTGTTTGTGCAAAAACTGTTCGATCGAATCTGTGTTCAACAGACGAAGCGTTTATTAATAAAACACTCCTCAGTAAAGATATTTGGACTACGGGTGACTCGTCCTCTGTAAGTGCGGGGTTCAACTCCGCGGACTGGCAGAAAAGCTGCAGGTTCCCCAGATTTACGGTGTTCGTGGCACCGAGCTGAAGGGTTACGATGTCCATGACACCGAGCCGAAGAGCTTTCAGCTCAAGTGCTTCTGGATCGGAAAAAAAATATCATGTGTTTGATAATTGGGTTTCTTTCTGGAAGCCCTTAATATGTGTACACTGTCTACTTATTGTCCAGTCTAGTAGTACAAACTTGAACAGACCAGTTTCTAGACGAGATAGGTTGATAACGTGTTCTTCTTGAAGACCCTCGCGATCTTGGTTCCTAAACCAAGTATACAACTATAAGTATAAGACTTGACTTGACGTATTCCTCTCCGGTCCTCATGGAGCATAGGGCCTCAACAGTTGTTCGCCACTCTTCTCGGTCTCTGGCTGTTTTCTTCATGGTCTCCCGGGATAGTCGGGCACTCTTCGCATCATCTGTCTCCGACATGGAACCCTAGTACTTCCGAGACTCGAGTTAATTTTTAACAATTTTTTTTTTTTTTTTTAATGGATGAGTAGTTAGCCCATTGCACAACCCCCAACCTGGAGGACCAGGAGGCCACATTTAGCCTGACCTCTCTCCTTTGACCTCTCTCCTTTGACTTTTTATAAGTGTAAGACTAGTAAACAATTAAACACATATTTTTTTAATGTTTGCTTAAATTGATATGTTAACAGGAAACGTTATAACTTTCAGGGCATCAACTTGAGTGGTGGTCAGAAGCAGAGGGTCAATCTAGCTAGAGCAGTGTATAGTGACTCAGACGTGTATCTCTTTGATGACCCACTCAGTGCCGTAGATGCTCATGTAGGAAAGGCCATCTTTAAGAACGTTGTTGGACGAAGCGGAATGCTATCTAAGAAAGTAAGTTTGTTTTAATATGAAGAGTTTTATCTCATGTATCATCATTCTTAACTCTTTCCATACCATGGATGTTTCTGAGTTCTGAGATTGTAGGTATCATATATCACATGTTATTATTTGTTGTCCTTTGCTCATGTTGTACTTATCGGTTCCTTCTTTACCCTTCACCCCTAGGGAGGCACAGGTCCGCAAACAAGGTCTTTCAAGCCCTCATATCCAAGGTCATATTTTGCAGATCTCTCCACGCTCTCCTTATTTTCTCGCATTCTTCTCCCTTGCGGGATCCTTCTTCTTCGTCGGATGGGAAGCTATTCATTTCCCTGGTGGTGGTTTCTGTAGCTATCAAGTGGTTTTTTTTCGGTGCCGAGTAATTAGCCCCACTCTAACCTCATTAGCCGCCTCTTACGACATGCGTGGCAGGTAATAGTGGCTCTATTCTTTACATCCCTAATTTGGGCCCTTGTAAGCACTCTGACAACATCGTAATAAATGGCCAAACACTGGAGAAAGTTGAACATTTTGCATATTTGGGTAGTAAAGTGTCAAACAACGGAGACACGATGAAAGAAATAAACTCTCGTATTGCTATAGCAGCTAGTGCCTTCACTAAGTTAACAAATATTTGGCAATCTCAAGACCTTAGTATATGCACAAAAGTTAAATTGCTTAGGTACTGTGTGATTCCTGTACTGATCTACGGATGTGAAAGTTGGAAATCAACAAAGAAAATTGATAAGAAACTGGACAGCTTTGAGAATAAATGTCTCCGAAAATTATTAAAAGTAAAATGGAGTGATTTCGTTTCTAACAACACAGTGAGAGATAGAACACACCAACAACCCGTATCAAATATTATAAGGAAACGAAGGTGGAAATATTTATACCATGTTCTTAGATCAGACGAAAAGAGACTAAATCAACAAGCCCTTATATGGTCACCAGTTGGGAAAATAAAACGTGGAAGACCTAAAACAACTCTACGAAGAACTATTCTACAGGAAAGTAAACTATTGGGATTTAAAACCGTTCAAGATCTTCAACTACTAGCAACGAACCGCATGACTTGGAGCTTTAAAACCTCTGCCCTATGTGCCACCTTTGGCACGAAAGGAACTAACTAACTAACGACTCGGATGGCTCATCTTCAACTTCAGTAAGTCGTAACAACTCTTAGATATTTGATAAAATAATATATTCATTAAATTTCACAATAATATGAATAATCGATATACAATCTGTACTAAAATATCATCACCACTAACAGACTCGCATATTTGTCACACATGGCGTCCACTATATACAATCTGTACTACCCTATCATCACCACTAACCTACTCCATCTTCATAAAACAGACTCGTATATTTGTCACACATGGCGTTCACTATATACAATCTGTACTACCACATCGTCACCACTAACCTACTCAATCTTCATAAAACATACTCGTATATTTGTCACACATGGCGTCCACTATATACAGTCTGTACTACCATATCATCACTACTAACCTACTCCATCTTCATAAAACAGACTCGTATATTTGTCACACATGGCGTTCACTGGCTTCCTCAAGTAGATGATATTCTGGTACTTTATAACGGCGCCATGTCTGAACACGGATCTTATGAAGAACTAGTTTCACACAATGGACCCTTTGCTCAATTCCTACAAATGTATCTACTGAGTTCCAAAACTGTAGAAGATGTAGACAGCGACAGTGATCATGATGAAGAAAGTAAGTCATAACATGTTTGTATATCTCTTTTATGTTTCTGTAACTCCAGTTGGGGATAGACCACAACCAATTCACCTCAAGCCTTCCTATCTTTAGCTATTTCTTAAAGCTTTTTTCAGATCCTCAGTATATATCTTTGATCTATGCCTCCAATTCTCTTCTCCGTCTATCTCTTGTTTATGTTTTTGTAACCCCAGTTATATATAGAAAGCAAATTGAATGCATTTGAAAATAGATTGCGAAAAAAATGAATATAAAATGGAACGAATTCAGGAGAAGTGATGAAATCAGAGACATGTCTGGTCAACCACTAGTGATAACTGTTATAAGAAAGAGAAGATAAAGATATGTTGGACACACCTTGAGGAGAAATGATCAACGAATATCAAAGCAGGCATTGCAGTGGGATGCAAAGGGTTCAAGAAAGAGAGATCGACCTAAAGAGACCCTGAAACGAACTTTGCTGAGAGAGGCAGGAAATATCGGTCTCAGTTCCATGGAGGAGATTGAGCGAGTTGCCCAGGATAGAGCGGTATGTAGAAATTACTTGCAGGCCCTATGTAACGTATAACGGTACGAGAGGAATTATTATTATTATAACCCCAGTTGGAGCATAGACCCTTAACCAACTAGCGTCAAGTCTTCCTTCCTTTAGTTATCTCTTAAAGCTCCTTCTCTCTCTCTCTCTCTCTCTCTCTCTCGCGATCACCGCCCAGATCTATGTATCATATTTCCCCATAAATTCTATTCATGTTGAAATCTGATTCATGCAGCCTTAGCAATGGTGTGTTTACGTCACATCTTTAGCACCATTTGGAGCTCTGGTGCTTATCCTTCGGCGATGTGTCCGGTTTTAGCGAGCGTTTACTGGGTTCGCTCTCCGTCAGCCATTGGCTGTCCCAGCCAACCTGCAAGGCAGCAGGTTGATTTTCTGTTTGGGTTTACTCCCATAGCCTTTGCTTCTTCCGAGGCTCCCACAAGGCAGTGGGGCTATTTGTCCATAGCTGGGGGTCTGGATCTTCGATATGAGGGTAAATCCACTCATATCACAAGTCTGGGGGGGGCCAGACCTCCTCCGAGATGTATGTCGGGTGACTCCCCAAGGACATTTTTAAAAAAAGATCCTCACCTTAGGGAAGTCCATCTCCCTAGACGAGCCATTGCCCCGTTAGCCTTTGACCTCACTGTCAAAGTTTCCCGGTCTACACCGCTGAGAGGTGGGGGTTGACTTGCGTGTTCTGAGAGTCATCAGCAGGCTACTCATTTTTATTTTTCGCCCCTCCTACGAGAGACTAGCCGATCCCAACTCTGCTAAATGCAGGGCTAGCCTCAGGACACACATTTTTTTTTGCCTGCGGCCGAAAAAGGGACGTCAGCACATCAGCTTCCTTGTGGGTTTGGCTGCTGCGCATCATCTGTCTCCGGCATGGAGTCCTAGTCTTTCCGAGACTCGAGTTAGTTTTGAACAATTTAGATATATACAATAGTTAATTAGTTAGTTTGTTCCTTTCGTGCCAAAGGCGGCACATAGGGCAGAGGTTTTAGATCTCCATGTGATGCGGTTCGTTGCTAGCAGTTGGAGATCTCGTATGGCGTTACAACCCAATAGTTTCCTTCTTGTAAGATTGTTCTTCGAAGAATGGTCTTAGGTCTTCCACGTTTTCTTTTCCCAACTGGTGACCACATAAGAACTTGTCGATTTAGCCTCTGTTCGTCTGATCTAAGAACAGAAATAATGGATATATTGATATAAACAATAACTTTATCATTTATTGAAATTGTGAAGCATTTATATTTATCAGTTCGAGAACTCAAAGAAGAGATGAGATCAGTTGTAGAGCGAGTAACCTCAGATGCTGCCAACACTTCTGCTGACGAGTTTTCAAATTACAATCCACTGGTTTACACTCCAAGAAGAAGAAAAACCGGCAGGTAATGTGTGGTAAAACTATGTACTAAGATAAAAATAGGAAAACATAAAGTAGTTTTACATAGTTAAACAATAGACTCATTCGTCATTTTACTCCAAATACTTTAATTTTTAATAAAAATAAGATAGATATAAGGCAAAATAACTAAAGAAGAAAGTATGCAGAAACTCATCACAGCGTGAGCGTCTGCAACTCAAGCGGTAGTGAGCTCGATCACAAACCCAAGCGTACCTGGTTCAAGCCTCATGGTGGGCAAGTTTGGAAATACATTCGTTTCTGTGGGATTTTTATAAAAGGTAAAAATAGACCTCACCGTTCAGAAAGCAATGGCAAACTACTGAACGTATAAGTGGTGCCTAGAAAAATCAGCAACTCGTTTACTGTGGTTGATAGCTACGTTCTGTAAAAGATATGCCACGATTTTAATTTCATGCAGAAACTATGCCATAACAGCAGAGATTATTTTTATTTTTGTGCCAGAACATGCAGGTGTTAAGAGAAATGAACGCGCCGGCGATAGGTTTTCAGGTATGGCTGCTGTATAAATCGGGCGAACAATGGGCCAGGCTAGCACTATGAATTCCCTAAGGAAGAGAGATAACGTGTAAATGATTCAAGTAGTAATGGTGAATTTGCATTCCTAACCAGACTGCAAGAATACCAAGTCAAATGTGATCTAGCTAGGCAAGAGCATTATACTGGTAGACCAAAACAAATAATAAACCAACAAAGAATCCGTGTCGTAGTTGCCACTCGCTGAGAGAGATACTGAGGCGGAGATCGGAGCACTTATGGACTAATTGGTTCGATTTGCAGTGATGCTGTTCCGACGACTAAACAAAGCAAAGAGAGATAAGTAAAATCTCTGAGGTCATGCATGTTTGTGGTTGTTACATATTCATGTGAATCCTAAACCATTTTCCAAGGATTCGAGAACAAAAATCGAATATTTTAAAACAATGTGTTACAGATAAATTCTTAAAGCACCCTGAATAGAGACGAGAAAAAAATACACACATCCAACGTCATTGCACTCCAGGCAAACCCATATGTGCTCAATCTCCCCCAACAGATATCGAAGAGCCTGCATATTTATTGTTCCCTTGACTCACACTCTGCCTCTCAGGCATCCAGCTCTACTTGTACAAAGGGTAACTCAAAACTTCTTGAATCGCTGGATCAATTCAACATATATTTTAGTGTCGTTATCCAACAGGCAGTCCCGAAGACATTGAAGAGCATCTCCCTTTATTCATCCTCAACTCCCCAACAATATATGCTGTTGATGCAAGCCTATCCGCTTTCTCATTGCCTCAAACACCCGCATGCACAGGACAGTAGATCCACATAAGCCTCTGTAGGCTTTATTGTAATTGGTCAAATGTTATGTAGTAGTTTATCGATGTAAAGGAAGACTGCAGTAAAACTATGTAGCAATGGCGAAACTCGTAAAACAAAGTACTGTAGTTTTACAAAATTCAATACAATTTTAATACACAGTAAAGTTTCGACCAAAATGCCTTTATCAAGCAAAGAATACAACTGAAGAGAAGGAGTGCCGTGTAAGAAGTGAATTTCTTCTCATATGTTGTATCCTTCACTTGATAAAGACCGTGTGGTCGAAACGTTGCTGTGTATTGTTATTGTTTTTGTATTTAATAATACTACTTTGTTTTTACGTGTATTATTTTACCGATAATATTCTGTTTGTGCTTGTAGTAATAACCAGGATAATGTCTCCTTCTACAGTAACCGAAAATTTTCTGAAGGTAGAATGAGTTTACCTGTACTTATTCAAGAGTCTATTGATCTCTCTATGACCATCAATGCTAGCGTGAAAAGTGTCCATCCTGAAGGTGGGAAGTTGATATTGGAGGAAAAGTTGGAAACTGGAAAGGTGACGTTGATTATTTGTGTTGTTACAAAACGATGATTTTGTTGTTACAAATGACTGTGTTGTTACAAAACGATGATTATGTTGTTACAAATGACTGTGTTGTTACAAAACGATTATGTCCATGTTCTGTCCTTATCTACAGGTCTGTGGTTACCACTCTGTCATACCATTTCAATCTGAAAATCCGCTGAAGGCAATTGTTGATAAAGGTCTGAATGTACATGTATTTAACTTGGTGACTCGCCAGGTTTCCGAGCCAAACAACAAGTCGGATTTCACAATTGAGCTGAGTGTTCTGAGCTTTGTTTTAGTGGAGATGGCAGTAGATTTTCACACTGCGGAAACCTCTCATTATGTAGAATTTTCATCGAAGACGGAAATCTCGGTAAAGAAATAGAGACAAGATGCCAAAAGCAAATGCAGTGACCTACCAGCTGGCACCATTACTACAACACCCAAAGATCAAGATGGAAGGAAATACTGGTGATAAAAGTATTTTTCTACCAACAATTTGTTACCAGTGCCAAACTTGGTCTCTTACAGCAACACATCACAGGAAACTCAACACGTGTGAAATGAAATGTTTGACGAAGGCGGGGGTCGCCAGAAAAGAAAGAAAAGATAGACTACGAATGAGGACATCAGAAACAGAGTGGACATAACTTCATGCACCGAGTATACTTTGAAAGGCAACAAATGCAGTGGTTTGGATATTTAATGAGAATGCAATACAACCTACCACTAATAACTGCATACAATAAAAAGAGAGCATGTACTAGATGAATGTACTAAGGGAAAACCAAGAAAAAGATGACTAGATAATATCAAGACCACACTAAATAAACACGGATATAACACAATAAGAGTGACTCATCTGGCCGAGAAACGCAAATTAAAGCTCCCCCCAATACGCTTAACCGCAAGAGTGGACAACCAATTCCATCGTCAACCTGGGGAAAGACAATAGACAATATGATAGGAAAGCGTTGGCTTTCAGAACTGTCCTAATCCTTGCGTTAATGTTCTCATCTGTACATCAAGATTGGCTTATCATACTGCCTAGGTCAACAAACTCATAGTTCATAGTTCATAGTTCATAAGTACGGTTCCAACTTCACTGCAACGGGTCACCCCATAATTGCTATGTTCCTGTGCCAATGAAAATCACACGAAATACTAACAACTAGAGAAAAACCTGGCCAGCAATGGCGGAATGCGGGAGGACCATTCAGAATCAGAACTGTTTGATTCTGAACACGACTATACTATCGCATTTTCGCCATGTTTGGTCGGGTATTTTCCGGTTTCGTTTGCCGAGCTACTGAGTTAGTGCTTGAGCAACGCTGTGAGCTAGGTCAACAAACTCACCAACATCTACTATTGCTCTTCTTTCAATCAATATCTGGTCTTCTTGTATGGTGTTGCTTATCAGTACTTTTGTTTTCTCTTTGCTGATTTTAAGAAAGACCAGCAGCGCTGTTTCTACGAGAGCCTTTACTTTTTCCAGCATGTCTTGTGGTTTATGTGAGAACAAAGCAAGATCATTCATGAAGTCCAGGTCCTCCAATTTTGACATAAGTGTCTCCTGAATGATGTTTCCAAACCTGGATTATGTTGTGTATGTTGCCCAATCGAGCAGAACCAAGAAGATATGGGAGCACAGCAGACTTCTTTAGTTTACCTATTGCTTCTTGTTTATATTTGATTGAATGATTGATTGATTAATTGATAGGAACATCATGATTGCACTTCGGTGAGTAACCATGTGTGATCCGATCTCTTTCTTACACAGGAAGCTCTCAACTGCAGTGCATAAACTCCGTAGCACCGGCGAGGGTCCCAGATGTAATTTTGAAGATGGTGAAGATATTTTGTAAGAATTTTATTTTAAGTTTTTTTTTTCTAATGAACTTTGCCCTGTCAGCTGCTTTCCATCTTGCTCTTCTTGATTTTGAACTTCCAATGGTTCTGTTACGTGCTCAAATTGAAATCGGGACCTACGTTTTATCGTCACACTGATATTAGAGTTCTCTGGAAAAATATATGGATGGCTCCACGAGGGAGCGATCCTAGTACCTTTGGCACGAGCCACGAGCACCTAACTTCTATACCACAGAGACCCCCTCAGAATTGATGTGCATATTTGAGAGCCACAGTAGTGTAGTGATTAATGCACTTGCTTACTAGACTGGTGGTGTCGGTTCGATCCACAGTTTAAGTGGTGCTTTCCTATAGCAATGAGCTCTCATGTCGACTCAACCTCAGCTATGTACAGAGAAAAACTTGATAGTAATAACGACCGAAATGAAGTTGAACACGTGATACGCCCTAGTTGTTGCCTTGATCCAAATTGGGGTGTAAATAATAGAACCACTGTTACCTACCACGCATGTCGTATGAGGCGACTGAGAGGTTGGGCGTGGGGCTAGCTACTCCACACCGTAAAAAACATTAGATCGCTACGGAACGGAGGGCGAATCGAGTAAACGCTGGCTGAAACTGGACACATCGCCGAAGGATAAGCACCAGAGCTCCAAATGGTGCTTAAGATGTGACTTAAAACACACCGATTCTAAGGCTGCATGAATCAGATTTCCACATGAATAGAATTTATAGGGAGATCTGGTACATCGGTCTGGGCGGTGATCGCGAGAGAGAGAGGGAGAGAGAGAGAAAGAGAGAAAGAGAGAGAACACGTGATATATCACGTGCTGCTTGTCAAAAATAAATACGAAACTAATACCGTATTCCCCAAATAAGCCTCTTGGTATGAAACATATTTATGTACTTACAATTTTAACGTTTATTCACAATACAGGTCAAGAGAGATGTTTTTGTTGTATATGGACGAGCTGCAGGTATATTTGCAATGATGTTTGCATTTTTTACGTATTTTCTCAACCAAGGTAGGAATCATTTTTTGAAGCAATTTAATCATTGAGTAATCTCTTTCTGTTATATCTATTGGCACTAGTCAATTGACGACCTCCTATATGATCAACCAGGTCCGTCACCAAGCTACAATATAACTCAACAGATGTGGTACTTGGGTTTTCTGTTTCTTTTTTTTCCAAAGCTCCATAACGACCACTTGTTAAATCACTCTTTGTGATTTATATGTGATCTAAGCCTAAGAGCGATTGTACGTTGTGTAAGTTATGCTCCTACAAAAAGACCAGCATATCCGATTTGTGCAACGCTTTTTATTTACTAGGCTAGCTTTCCTAGGCCCCTACCGTAGTCGTCTCTTACGACGTACTTTGTAGGTCGCAGTGTTACTATTCTTTGTTCCCCTTGAGAGCCCCACCAGCACACATGTAGTTTTTCTGTTTGAAAATGTGTATAAGTTGTTCTTCTGTATAAATGTGTGTCCTGTTGAACAATATGCATGTAGGCACCATCGGTTGTTTAACATAAGCTAGAACTATACTGACTACACAAATTGGAACGAATTCAGGAGAAGTGATGAAATCAGAGAAATGTCTGGTCAACCACTAGTAATAACTGTTATATGAAAGAGAAGATAGAGATATGTTGAGCATATCTTGAGACGAAATGGTCAAAGAATAGCACAGCAGACATTGAAGTGGGAGGCAAAGGGTTCAAGAAAGAAACGATTCCCAAGGGAATCCCTGAAACGAACTTTGCAGAAAGAGGCGCGAAATATCGGACTCAATTACACGCAGGAGATTGGGCGAGTCTCAAAGACAGAGCGATATAGAGATATTACTTGCAGGTCTTATATATATATATCATCATCATCAAGATGCGTATCCTTTTTAGGATGTTGCTCTCTTTGCAGCGCATCTGAAATTCACTCTGTCTCTAACCATACATATATAAAGGTTTTAAAGCTGATATATATATATATATATATATATATATATATATATATATATATATATATATATATATATATATATATATATATATCAATCTTAGTGTCCGATGTGTGTCTGGGTATACATCACCTCAGTTTACATTCAATATTCAACATATTTCGTACAAATATTGTTCGGGCTAAATTTAGATCAGCTAAAGAAATAGTTCCGAAATCGGATCAATAATAGCTTTAAAATTAAATAATATCGAATTATTGATGTCCGATCCGACATTAAAATTCACCATCTTTGTTACAACAGGACACGCAGTTAAGAAAGCTTAACAGTCAAAGGGCTATAATCCAAAAATTGCCAGATAGCCTCTACAACATAGGCATGATTACGTCCCTTAACGTACCATTAGTTGCGTTGCGTTTTTCCGTTTGCGTTCATTTGCGCAGAATATATAATTTTCATGTCATTACAGCTTCACTTTTCTGTTTCAAATTACACTATAGAAATTTTAAAATAATAAGGAAGAATGCGAAAAAGCTACTTTGATTAGACGTGAAGCATTACAAGAACCACTCGCACCGTTAAATTCGGTTAACGACGACATACCCGATTCAAACCACTTCTTAAAAATATCAGAAAATACAATTCATGCTATTAGATAACATCTTTTAGAAGGGCTTACCCAATTGCCCATCAAGAACTAATAACAACTTTCACCCGTGCGGAACCGGGTTAATTAGCTAGTATATTATATATATATATATATATATATATATATATATATATATATATATATATATATATATACAGACAACACTTGAAAATAGAGAACCAATATACGCAGCTTTGTGACAAGTGACAGGCATCGTAAAGGTGCAGTCACTCAAGATATGGTTTAACCTTTGCCTGGGACATTTGGACACATGCCTAGAGTATAGAAGATCACGGCAAGACAAGTTGGCATTCTGCTGATGATGAATGAGCACACTAAGATCTACCTTGGCTGATGCTTTATAATGAACATCACATAGACATGCACGGGCTGGGTAACACATCAACAGACTACTCCAGCTCTTCAATGATATATCTAATTGATATTGGAAAAAACCAAAATGCCGCTACATCATTGGATAAGAAGAAGCATGTGCAATTCAAACCGTTACCCTGTAGCTGTATGAAGGGACGAAGTCCCTAAAAACAACAGCAGAATTTATGGAGAAATCTGTTCATCGGTCCAAGCGGTGATCGCGAGAGAGAGAGAAACCGTAACCCATCTTACACCGACATTAAGGGAAAAATGGTTGAGACGTTTTACTATCGTTCTAAACATTGTGGGTTCAAGTACGAACCGATTCACATGTGCAATTTATCTTGAGATCACTAGGACTGTTGCTAGAGCCACGGAGTTCGTGCTTTGTGCAACACTCTCGGTAGATAGCATGGACTGAGCTATGTGGAGAAGCTTGGTGCAATGAAGTTAATTCTTTACTTTTAGATCTTTTAAACTCCGACTGTTTGACAAGCTCAAAAAAGCTTCTGAACTTACTGTTTTATAATGCTAGAAAAGGGGGTCTCTGTGGCTAAGTGGTTACACCCTTTGCCTTGTGAGTCGAAGGTCGTGGGTTCGAATCCGGACCGCGCCGTTCTGTTCACGAGTGCAGTTTTTTCCAGAGACCCTAGGATTGTTGCTGGAGCTGCGGAGTTCGTGCTTTGTGCAATACTCTCGGCAGATGGCGTGCCATTTCTGCAGAGAGGGATCGAGCCATATGGGGTAAAACCTGGTGCAATTAAGTCAATCCTTCGGCTTTAACACGCTTTAATGCTAAATAACACAACCGTTCTTAGTTGTGAAAAAGCGAACCTCTTCTCGTAAATGGATCTGATTTGGAAAAAGGCAGTGTTATGCTCATATTTATCTTTGACCAGCGGTCCACAATGTGTCATGGAATCTTAACGGGGTCGGACGGTGTAGCTGCCTTTATTATCCCTATAGGTATGTTCCATCTGCTGAATTATAGCAAAATTTATGGAAGCATCAGAGATGTGGCTTTACAGAAGAATTACAATCGTTTGAAAAGAGTGTTGGTGATGAGCTGAAAGGCAAGAGTGACAAGTCCAAACTCAGAAGTGTTATAGTAAAACACTTGTCAAAGCGAGTGTCGGGTTGAATTTCGATTGTAACGACTTTCAAGTACACACAGATTCTCTCTCTTTCTCTCTCTCTCTCTCTCTCTTGATCCTTCTTTTTGGCCACTGTGATCATTCTTATTGTGATATATAAACAGCCTTTGCCAAGAACGTTTTTTACGTCACATCATTCATCGCCATTTGGAGCTCTGGTGCTTATCCTTCGGCGACGTGTCTGGTTTCAGCCAGCGTTTATTGGGTTTGCTCTCCGTCAGCCTTTGGCTGTCCCAAGCCTACCTACAAGGCAGCGGGTTACAGAGATTCAATTGGATACCAATGAAACACTGAGAAATAAAAATGGCCTGCGTGATGTTGACCACATCACCCACCGTGTGCCGTAGATCAAAGAGAAATACAGGCCTAGCACCGTAATCACCAATATACATCATGGTATGAAAATGGGTTCCTCTACCTGTATTTGTGTGTATATTTGGAGTAAAGAGAAGGAAATAGGTGGACATCCTGCGGTCCCTGAGCACCAAGGAATATTACCTCATCGTGTCTCAGGGTTGAAATATTTTGATCAAATTGTACGCCACTGTAGCATTAGTAGTAGATAACGTGGTTCCTGGTAAAAGGAGTAGGTGCTAGAAAGAGAACGACCAGTGTGACGGCGGCAGGACATTGGATAAACCTTTAACCTGAAGATGGAGGAGGTGAGAAAACTTATTAGAGATGAGGAGTTTACAATCAGGCTGCAACGAAAGCGGCGTTCTATAAAGGACATGCTACATGTTGTAATGAGAAAAAATGTGAAACGAAAAAGAAAGAAATTTACAAAACTAATTGATTTTATGCCAGAAATTTACTTTCTTGTTTGTCAATGTCTGTTATTCAGTTTTATGTCTATCATCCAGGTTTTACAGTGTGGTCAAGTTTTTTCCTCACTGAGTGGACAGAGGACCCTCTACTACTCAATGCTTCTACAAGAGCTACTCCAGAGGGCATTGCTGCATCGAACTATTATCTCATAGTTTATGGAGTCTTTTTTGGTCTAACGCAATGTAAGTCACTGAATATTTAAGTGAAAACGCAAAAATTGACAAGCAGGTGAACAGATAAAAATTGTAGGGACAGACCAAAACTAGAAACAAAATTAGAATATTTAGCTCCAATGTTAAAACAGTTCTGTTATATTTGTCAGAAAACGAGCGTGTGTTGCCGGAGCTTGCAAAGGGAGCAAAGAATAGTAACACTGCGACCTAGAAGGCATGTCGTAAGAGGCGACTGAGGTAGGGCCTAGTGAAGCTACCCTAGTAAATAAAAAGCATCGCAGAAATCGAATGTGCTGGCTACTTGTAGGCGAATAACTGGCACGGCGTACAATCGCTCTTAGACTCAGATCACATGCAAATCACAACGAGTGGTGTAACAAGTGGTCGATATGGAGCGTTAGAAGAAGAAGAAAAAGGTCCAAAACACGGAGAACGACTAAAATAATCACGTATTTATTGCAAACACTCATTAACTAGTGTGTACACAGAATAGAGGGGACTGAAATAGTGTGATATGGTCCCAAATGAGGCGCTTATGGAGAAAACAAAGACAGACTCTAGTGAACTAAGAGGTGAAAAAAAGACGCTGGCGCTGGATTAACACATGACTTTGATCTGGTCCACTACGAGTTAACTTCATCAAGAAACAACAAATTAAACGATTCCACCGCATAAGCAGATTATACCAACAGACAATGCTCCTCAAAGAGCAATGCTACTCTTATACAGTAGATACAAAGCAGAAGGCCGTCCACGCAAAAGATGAACCTCAGAAATAACAGAGACGGTGGAAAAACATTATTTACGAAGTACCCATATGTACCGACGAGAAAAGTCTGTTCTGTAAATCTCTTTTTATTATGATGTTGTGAGATGAAGCAGGGTTAGAGAAGAAAAATAAAGAAAGAAGATAGAATGATTTTTGTTTCCAAGTTTCTGTTGTTCTTATTATTGTGGCCACTATTATTACCATGAGTACTGTTTATTTTTTCAGTGGTAACACTTTTGGTCTTCTACTATTTTTTCTGGTTCCGTCTGGTTCGAGCTGCAGACAGAATGCACCATTTACTTTTGGACAGACTGTTTCATGCCCCAATGTCATTCTTTGATCAGACACCGATCGGTAGGATACTCAATAGGTAAGGTGCTGTATAGTACAACTAGTAAGCATTATATATATATTTACATGTTAGTAGGTGTTGTATAGTACAACTAGTAAGTGTTATATATATATACATGTTAGTAGGTGTTGTATAGTACAACTAGTAAGCGTTATATATATATATTTACATGTTAGTAGATGTTGTATAGTACAACTAGTAAGCATTATTATATATATATACATGTTAGTAGATGTTGTATGGTACAACCAGTAAGCATTATATATATATATACATGTTAGTAGGTGTTGTATATGTCTGCTGGAGAAATGAAAATCGTAGCATATCCTTTACAAGACGTCGCCACCAACCACAGTAAACTAGTCGTCGATTTTCTATGCACAATTTATACGTTCAGTAGTTTGCCATTGCTTTCTGAACGTAAGGTCTATTTTTACCTTTCTTAAAAATCCACGCCGAATAAATTTGTTTTCAAACTGCCGGCCGCGGAATTGAACCTGGTACGCTTGGGTTGTGATCGAGCTCACTACCGCGTTAAGCTACAGGCGCTCATTGTCTGCTGGTAGGTGGTGTATAACAGCTGGTAGGTGGCGTATAACAGCTGGTAGGTGGTGTATAACAGCTGGTAGGTGGCGTATAACAGCTGGTAGGTGGTGTATAACAGCTGGTAGGTGGTGTATAACAGCTGGTAGGTGGTGTATAACAGCTGGTAGGTGGCGTATAACAGCTGGTAGGTGGTGTATAACAGCTGGTAGGTGGTGTATAACAACTGGTAGGTGGTGTATAACAGCTGGTAGGTGGTGTATAACAGCTGGTAGGTGGTGTATAACAGCTGGTAGGTGGTGTATAACAGCTGGTAGGTGTGGTATATTACATCTTATATTATTAACCGTGTTATAATGAACATTTGCAATAGTAATGAAATAATGACTCAAGAAAGGTAAGATTATTATTATAATCTAAATATATTCAGCACAACAATGCAATGGTCCTTAGATACAAGAGGGAAAGATAAAAAGAGCAAGCGTGTTATTGTGTGTGGATGTATGTGCGTGCGCTCGCGCGTGCGTATGTGTAAACATGTGCGTGCGTTATTAATTAATGTATTCTAAAACAAGCTATACAGTATTTTGGAAACACAAAAACTATGAATTAAAAAAATTGAAATATTTGTGGAAATAATAATAGCAGTGAGCAAAAATATACTCAACAACCAGAGAAAGATATTAGCGTCCTATATTCATCAAATAGAGGATCGTCGTACTGCTGGGGCACGGAGGAAGCAAGCTGTCGGGGAAAAAAGGACAGAATCCACAAGTCCAACAAAGATCGTACCTATCCCACCTGTGGTAGGTGACTACTTTCAGAACTGAATTTTACATTTTTGGGTGAATATCGAGTAAAATTGACTCATAAAAAACATCATGCCACGAAATCTTCTTCTTCTTTATTCTTCTTTGCGTTCATTCTTTACGACCAATTTTAATCACTCTTTGTGATATGTTTGATCTTTGTCAAGAACGTGTATACGTTGCACATTGGTTTGGTAGGCCCCTAAACGCATAGAATTCTACAGGCTTAGGACATGTGCATCCGATTTCAGCCAAACCTCCTTAGTCGCCTTTTACGACATGCGTGGCAGGCAACAGTGATTCTATTCTTTACACCCCAAATTTGGGTCCCGGTAATCACTCGGACGCACGAAACCTTAAATATTTCGATCACTATAAGCGCTATATTTGATCACTATAAGCGAATAATGGTTTGGAAACAAAATAGTAATGGAGGGTATGGTTACTGGAAAACGATCCATGGGACGACCAAGACGAGGGGGAGAGGGGGCAACATAACATGAAAGGAAACTTGAACATGACTTTGGAGGAGACAAGAAAATTTGCTGGAGACCGACGAGAATTTTTCAGACGAACTGTGATAAAAGTTACATTATACAACGGGTAGTTTGAGTGATAAAGGCACTTCTGTACACACTAAAGAATTGCAAGGTATACCTAAGGTTAATGTCATCATGATTTGCGATCGGCGGCCGGTTACTAATAACAATCTTTAGCTGAGATCCTTTTAAAATAGTCCGTTAACTCTCAAACCCTTAGATTGCGATATAAAGATCTGAAATGGAACCATCTCTCTCCCTTACATCCAGTCAGCTATATACTTCTGACAAGACTCCGTCGTTATTTTTCGGCGACTGAAATAATTAGTGGATAAATATTAGCAATGACAAACTACTGCACGTATAAGTAGTGACTAGAAAAATCAACGACTCGTTTACTGTGGTTGATGGCTACGTCCTGTAAAGAGTCTGCCACGATTTTTATTTTTTCATAAATATTACGTCAAACACAACTATGTGTTACTAATTGAATTTTAAAATACATGTGGTCAGAGTTCAAAGTGTTATTGCATTTTACACCTATTGGGTGTAGCACTCACAGAATACATGTATGTCCTATCAACTCTTACAGATTTTCTAAAGACGTGGATACAGTGGACAATACACTACCAATTATTCTCAGAGATTGGCTGTTGACAGTATCTGTTATTATCATCACTATCATCGTAATACTTATCAAAAGTCCTATCTTTGGCGCTGTTCTGGTTCCATTATGCTTCGTGTTTTACTTGGTTCAGGTGAGTTTACTGTAAAGTCCGTTCAACGTGTCATGCTCACAGATAAAAATGTGTTTCTTTGTAACCATTTGATTAAATAACTTGAAAACTTGCATGAGAACTACACATGTTCCCGACGCTACAAAATATATTTTGCCGCTCAGACAATCATACCGTCTAGAAGTTGCCTTCATTGTGCTATATATTTAACGCCTCCATTGTCGTGGTTGAAGACAACTAATGTTTACAGCCTTTTAATACATTGATGACATAAGTAGTAACATTGTTTCCATGCTTTTTTAAACAATTCTTGAATTTTCCGTGCACTAAATCAACTCGGAGTTGACCGTGGTAACCAAATGACGTCATAAATGCAACACGGACTTTTAGTTAAAGGCGTATATCGAAATTAGTGTGAAGCTATTGGGTCATATTGTTGACTTCTCAAAACAGACGCTGATATAACATTTCTAATTAGTTTGAAGTTACAATGCAAAAAGTGTCATTAATAATATACACGCATTTCCGCAAAGAGGCACATATGAGTCATCTGTACCACAGTAAACAAGAACCAGAGAAAAGAGTTATTTTATTGTAGTGATACCTCCCTACCACATATGTTAATACACGCACATTTTACTGAAGAAGTAGCGATTTGAAAAGAACGTTTCTGAGTAGCTCTGCCATTGCCAGTCCCAAGCCTGGACGTGAAAGGGGATGGCATTATGACATGGCAGCTAACTTTAACTGCAATGTAAGTTGTTTAAAAACAATACAACTATGTCTACATTTCTTGTTTATTTCATGACTCTATTGCAAATATCAACATTGGCCCCATGTACAAGATGTGCCTTTGCATGAAACATGTCATTAAATGTCATAATGGTGCTTTTACTGTAAAAACTAAAATTTCATTTTAGACTCGTCAAATATGCCGCCAACGTCAAAAGAAACCGTTATATTACAAAATCCAGGTTTCCTATAGCAATTTCTTCCATCAGACATTTGCGTCGGTATAATTCTAAGATTGGGTGCAAAGTTTCGCTACTGTAGAATTGATGGTTTTGCTACAATTCGCATTGGACTGTGGACAGGAATTGTTGAACGGACTATAGATATGGTACTAGACATACTAAGCTGGGGAGATGAGAATTGTTATAGGTCTTTTCTTCAAGATAATGAGTAAAGCCTGAAAGCAAGCAAACCATACCTTCTTGTGGTACTCGCTGTTTTTAACAAACACGACTCTGGTGAATTATGAATAACCTGTTCTAAAAAAACTGTTCGCTAAGGTAAAACAAGATACTATGAGAATAGGTCCCTACAGATACATACCAGAGTATCTCGTCTCTCATAGGTGCACAAATATTATAACCACCTTCTTGTGGACATGACTGAAATTTCCACAAAGAACATGACCCTCGTACCTCCCACACTATGACATAGACAGAAAGAAAAAACTAGAGACTTTAAAAACATTTTTTTAAATAATGTCCAATGAGTTCTAGTTATTTCTGTCGTATTATTTCTTAATCTTAAGTGTTATTGAATCTATTAAGTGTCATGCGTGCCGGTGTATGTGATCGTGTCTCTTCACAATTGTCTCTATCTGGTACAGAGTTAATAAGTTATGACGTCGATATTTTGTCGAACCATGATGTTGGACCATCCATCACCCTCTACCTCTGCCTTTCACGATCTCTCCTTCCCTGACGTTGTCATCAAATGTTCCAGACCTCATTTTGTGTTATTTGACCGAAGAACATTGAATGCCTGATTCTTATTCTTTTAATCAGGTTTCTTTGTGTTCAGGCAACTTTTAAGCTCGCGTGTCGAATCCGACACAAGAGGGTTGTCTGTTCAGTCCCATACTCGACGTTCCATACGTAAGGAAATAAATTGGCTATCCAACCTCCTGTTACAGGTTCTTCCTACCCTAAGGTCTCAAAAAGCTACCGGACAT
Organism: Arion vulgaris; assembly: GCA_020796225.1. Classification (NCBI taxonomy): domain Eukaryota; kingdom Metazoa; phylum Mollusca; class Gastropoda; order Stylommatophora; family Arionidae; genus Arion; species Arion vulgaris. The sequence goes on along the minus strand of CM036754.1, from coordinate 25,160,788 downwards.
TTGTTTGATGCAGACAGCATTGCAGAAAATAAAAATGATCATATTCAACAAGTTATTGTTGATTATATCCGACTATTTCTTCAATGTTACTAGTGAATCTGCAATACGTCATTTTAAATATCTACACGTTAGTACGTTAGGGGACAGCTTAGCTTAATGCGTAAGCGCTTGCCTATCGACTCGAACATAAGAGGGGTGTGGGTTCAATCCCAAACTCGACGTTCCACACGTGAGGAAAGGAATTGTCCCTCCTACCTCCTGCACACTAGGGATAGATATGTGAAGTAGCAAGCACTTCATACACTAAAGTTTGGGAAAACTGCGGGAAATTTTATTATAGTCGCTAGAACCAGCTAAACACTAACATAAACCAGAAGAAAAGAAAACAAATAAAAAGATGCGCTTTATTTTTTCAGAACTACTACGTCAGAACATCAAGACAACTAAAGAGGATTGAGTCCATAACTAGATCACCAATTTACGGTCACTTCAGCGAGTCCATTACTGGAGCAGCAGTTATCAGATCATACAGAGCTGTAGACAGATTTGTAGAAGAATCTGCTAAGAGAGTGGACAAGAATCAAGTATATTTTTATGCAAGTCAATGTGCTTTAAGGTAGGAGAACTTTAATAGTTTTGCTGCTACATAGACATTTATCGCCCCCGTGTTGCCGAGGCTCGCAAGGGGAGCAAAGAATAGTAACATTACGAACTACAGTGCATATCGCAAGAGGCGACTGAGATAGGGTCTAGGAAAGCCACCCTAGTAAATAAAAAGCGTCGCAGAAATTGGATGTGCTGGCCTACTTGTAGACGCATAACAGACACAACGTACAATCGTTCTTATGCTCAGATCACGCACAAATCACAAAAAGTGGTTTAACGAGTGGTCGATATGGAGCGTTTGAAGAAGAAGAAGAAGAAGCTGCAACATAGACATTAGACAAACGGTTCTTAGTTTGTTGTTCACAGAGCCCCTGTTGGTTTTCAAGATTCTCTGATGGTTTTCAAGACCCTCTGATGGTTTTCAAGACCCTCTGATGGTTTTCAAGACCCTCTGATGGTTTTCAAGACCCTCTGATGGTTTTCAAGACCCTCTGATGGTTTTCAAGACCCTCTGATGGTTTTCAAGACCCTCTGGTTAAAGAACTTGTTATGTTTTTTTCGTCAACTATGAATTCAATTGTGATAAGCGATTGATAGGACCATCACCATTGCACTTCGGTGAGCAACCATGTGTGATCCGATCTCTTTCTTACACGGGAAGATCTCAGCGGCAGAGCGTGAACTCCGTAGCATAAATTTAATTGTAATCATGGTGCCTAATTTTGCACCTGTGACTGATTTTTCCCCTGATTTCAGTCTTACTCTCCCAACTTCAGAGGTACTTGTAATTTAGATCCCCAAGTAGCAGATCAGAGTTTTCTGTTGTCAAACCGCCTACTGTGTGCATACCGGCCCCAAATTACCTTGAATAACGGAATTTCTACTGCATGTTCCACGAAATTTTCCCGGCCCATTAATATTTGCGCAGCGTGTTCTCAACTTGACTATTAACGACAACATGAAGGAGCTGCTACGACTTTTTAAATTTTAAATGAGAATTATAACATTTAAAAACAGGAAAAAATGAACAAATGCGTGATATGTTATTTTAAAGTTATTTTATTTTAAAACTTTCAGCTGGTTATATTAATGAAAATGTGGTGTGGATCTCGTTTTACTGTTGGTGCCAAATATTACAGGGAGTCTCAAAGACTTTTCTTAGCTTGTGGAGCATTTTATCCAACATTATCTGTATTTTTATCTTTCCATTTGGAGCAAGAAACTACCACCGCAAATTAAAACAAATGCATAATGTGTCCATACATTGTTGGTTTCTCTATAATTATGTACATTATCATATGAATCATCGTCATCATCGAGATAGAAGAAAAACTAATCACGACAGAGATGAAGTGTCTACGCAAAAGTCTGGAAGTATCAAGAAGATGCCGGTTTAGAAATGAAGACAAAAGGAAGAAAAACTAATCACGACAGAGATGAAGTGTCTACGCAAAAGTCTGGAAGTATCAAGAAGATGCCGGTTTAGAAATGAAGACATCAGGGAAAAAAGTGGATACAACATAAATACTGAACTTCATCACGAAACAACAAATTAAAGGTTCAGCCACATAATCAGATTTACCAACAGACAGTGTGCTTCAAAGAGCAATGCTACTCCGATGCAATGGATACAAAGCAAAACGCCGACCACGCAAAATGTGGACCGCAGAAATAACGGAGGAGGTGAAAACACTATTTTTGAAGCGTACTATTTATGTGCATTGCAGTTCCGTTGGTGCAGTTCCGTCCGATGTATGAGGAGCAGTCTCTGTCACTTTCTTCACATCTTAAAGTTGAATCTTGTCTTCTTAATATGTGATTACATCCTAAAGTCAACCACCTTTCCTTTTTGCTAGAAACCACGTGAAATAGACATGCAAAAGTAAGAGATAGTTTTCTCATTGTCTATTTCCAACTTCAGACAAATCCAACATGATAGACAACATGTAACCACACACACACACACACAAAACCAGCACAAAGTCATTCTTAAGACTACACCCAGATCACCACCAAAACTCCTACCCAGAAAAACAAGAAAACAAGTTATTGTCTATGCTTATGACTTCATTTTATTCTTATATTTATCTTCTTTGAGAAAAAAAACCCAGGTTTTATTCAAAAAATATTTTTAATGTATTCTTTTTATTTTTCCATCTAGATGGCTACAGCTAAACATGGATGCTTTGGCAAACCTTATAATCTTGTTCTCTGCTATCTTTCAAATAACAAGCGGCGGAGGCGGTAGTGATGCTGGACTATCTGTCTCGTACGCTTTACAGGTGATTGATTTCTGTATTAACTAAAACTTATCTGATTATTTTGATTAAATATAGATACACTAGTGACAACTGTTATAAAAAAGAGAAGATGGAGATATGTTGGGCACACCTTGAGGAGAAATGATCAACGAATATCAAAGCAGGCATTGAAGTGGGATGGAAAGGGTTCAAGAAAGAGAGGTCGACCTAAGGAGACCCTGAAACGAACTTTGCTGAGAGAGGCAGGAAATATCGGTCTCAGTTCCATGGAGGAGATTGAGCGAGTTGCCCAGGATAGAGCGGTATGGAGAAATTACTTGCAGGCCCTATGTAACATATAACGGTACGAGAGGAATTATTATTATTATTATTATTATAGATACAATTATTTTTAATATTTTTTTAGCTTGTATCCACTGTATTTAAATAGCATTGCGCTTTGAGAAACAATCAATCAGTCAATCAAGTGCCGGTAGGCGTAGGCGATCATGTCTCTCCACATATGTCTGTCTCTGGTACAATCAATCAACTCCGTCACCGATCCATTGCCTAAACACGATATAATAAGCTTATAACACGCAATCTATACAAAACAAACGACAAGATTGGGACTATTCTTATACACTAATCACAGATACAGTAAGGGAAAATATAAATACACTGTACATGTAACTACTGATTTCTCAACTATAATGACAATACGACGAATAGTTGCAACAAAATGGCGAACAATTGATAGCAATAAAAATTAGTGAAGAGGCTGTCATTTTACTGTCTGCTGAAGATCAACGTTGGCGCTAATTTATTTGCGTACGACATTCATGCTTCTGTTCTGCAACAGCTTGATATTAAAGAGAGTTGGCTATTAAAGAGCATAACATCAAGGAAAATTTAATATTTCGGACACATCAAACGACATGAGTGCCTAGAGAAGATAATTTTGGATGGAATAGTGCCTGGAAGAAGAATGAGAGGATGATCTAGAAGACGATGGGTGCAAGATGTCATTGACGATCTGAGAATGACTGCTGCTGCCGCTGGTCAACTTGCACAGAACAGAGTTTTTCAGGACCGCTGTCATGGAAGTCAACTTCCGGAAGGGACAAGTCATGATGATGATGATGATGATGACACTCATTCGAAAATCGAAAATCTAACGTGAGCAAAACATTTTCCGAATTCAACAAAATATATTATTCAGTGAACCACGAAATGTCAAAAGAAGCTTCAATATAACGTTGCTGGAGTTGAAGTTCAAAAACAACCCCTCATATACACAGACGGGTCACTGGTTATGCATTTGGGAAGCTCATAGGCTTTCATTGCTCAAGTTTGAGAAATTGTTGTGAGGGGAAGAGGTGGGTGTTTTACTGTGACTACAAGTAGTATGACTATGGAGCTCACGACGGCAATTAAAGTAATGGTCTGACTGGAGTTACAAACTTTTATAAATGCATGTTTTGTAAATGACTCAATGAGTATGCTCAGGAAGATTGAGAAGGGCTGACCACAACGACAAGGGTCAGCTTTACTTTTGAGCCAGGATACACAGGCATTAAGGGAATGAACACGCAGAATATGCTTGTGGGTATGACTACTGTGGACAGAGGGCGAGTAATGGACCAGGTTGATATTTTGAATTCCCTAATAAAGAGCATCTAAGCAATTCGAGAAATGGGTGGGAATTTGCAACTCTAGCCAGGGTGCAAAAATCTGAAATCAAACTGGAAGTTGCTAAACAAGAACGACATACTGGAAGCCAAAGAAGAATAGTAAACCAACATAGAACTGGTGTTGTTAGTCTCCACACGTTAAGGAATATACTGAGGAAGAGATCGCAGAACTTATTGACTAATTGGTTCGATGTACAGTGATGGTGTTCTGTCCACGAAACTAAACTAATAATATATTTGACCATCGATTTCTCATCTCATATTTCACTAGTGTATTTTATTATGATAATTCTCTACATTTCAGATCTCTTCCACATTAGCATTCATGGTCAGGCAGATTTGTGAGTTTGAGACCAATATTGTGTCTGTAGAAAGGTTACAAGAATACTCACAAGTAGATCAAGAGGTCAGATCTTTATTTATTTGTATATATATTTCCCTTTCACTGTGCGTGTATCTTAGACAGATTTGATTAATTTGATTGTACCATCATCATTGCACTTCGGTGAGTAACCATGTGTGCTCCGATCTCTTTATTACACAGGAAGATCTCAACTGCAGTGCACGAACTACGTACCACCGGCTAGGGTCACCGATGTAATTTTGAAGATAGTGAAGATGTTTATGTAGGAATATTATTTTTAATCTTTTCTAATGAATGTTGCCCAGGCAGAGGCTTTCCAGCCTGCTCTTTCCTATTTTGATCTGCCAATGGTTCTTTTACGTGCTCAAATTGAACACGGGACTTAGGTGTTATCGTCCGTTTCCGATAGGACTAGGAACTCGATTTGACCTACACTGAGGTAAGGGATATCTGGAAAAATAACCCGATGGCTCGACGAGGGAGCGAACCGAGTATCTTTGGCACGAGATGCGAGCACCTAACCTCCACGCCACAGATTTCCCCTCCTTACCCAAAACGTTATTTACACAGACAGAATGCACAAGTTTTTGCAGATCAACAAATGAAATATTTCAATCGAATTTAACTTATTTTCTTTATTCAAACTACAGGCTGCACTCATTAACCCACTGAAGCGCCCTGCTGCTCATTGGCCAAGCAATGGTAATGTAGCATTTACCAACTATCAAACTCGCTACAGACCAGGTCTTGATCTTGTGCTCAAGGGAGTTAACTGTCATATCTCGGGTGGAGAAAAGGTGAGATTGTGATATAAGGTTTTTAGTTGTTGTGTCCCTTACTGAATATTTCTCCTTCAATGATTATCGGCCTTTAAGCTCGTGCTCTTCGATTCCGTGCCATTTAGTGCACATAGCCTTGAAAATATGGATGTCTGTGGATTTTAGACCCATCCTGGACAGTAGTCAACATTAGACTGCTCTAGGACTGGAAGGTTTACTGTGATAAGCAGCATAGAAAGAATACACTGTCCTAATTTTTCACAACCAAACTTCCTTCTGTTCATGACGAGTTCGTATATACTGTAAGCTATCCTACTGTGGAATATAGAACATTGATGAGCCGTGTCAGGTATACCTTCGAGTCAATGCTGACACACAACATTCTCTGCCCACGGAAATAAAGAGACACAAAGGAAATAGGTTAAAAAGAGGAAAATCTTGGATGGGTCAGGTCGAGGACTGTATTGAACAGGTGTGTACACTTGAAGACATTGATCCTGGTGAAGAATGGATACCGGTGCCAACATGAATCAATACATCTTTTTCTGTATGCATCAAACTTGAAAAAGAATGCAGACAAGACAACCCACTTGTCGTGGAGGCAGAGGTTCAGGCATTAATTTCTGAGAACGCATCTGAGCATGATGTAATCATTTATACGGATGGTTCGGTGATTCGACATGTGCGGAGCTCATGGGTTTTCACTGCTCAGTTCGGAGGGGATGTTGTGAAGGAAGACAGTGATGGTTTTGCCGTGACTACGAGCAGTCTCACTATGGAAATCATGGCGGTTACTAAAGCGATGGTTTGGCTCTAATCCCAGACTTTTATCCATGTATGTTTTCTCAGTGACTCAATGAGTATGCTCAGGAAGATTGAAACAGGCTGGGCTAGGAGACATTGGATGGAGTCGCTGAGGAGGTCTAAGCTTACAATGATCACTTTTATTTTTGTGCCAGGGCATGCAGGTGTAAGTGGGAATGAACGTGCGGATAGGCTTGCAGGTATGGCTGCTGTCCAAAGCGGACGAGCAATGGACCAGGCTGATATTATAAATTCCTTAAGGGAGAGAGGGCGTGTACATGATTCACGTAATAGCGGTGAATTTACAACACTAACCAGACTGCAAGAACTCAAAGTTAAATGTGGTGTAGCTCGACAAGAACGCTATTCTGGCAGACAAAGAAGAATTGTAAACCAACAAAGAACCGGTGTCGTTAGTCGCCACAAGCTGAGAGACATACTGCACTGAGGGAGAGATCGGAGCACTTATGAACTAATTTGTTCGACGTGATGGTGATCCGACGACTAAACTAAAGTAAAACTGTAAGCGTGTGTTCAAATGTTCAGAGCAGGAGAATCTTTTGGCTAAGACCGTCTTCTTCTTCTTCTTCAAACGCTCCATATCGACCCTTTGTTAACCACTCTGTGTCATTTGTATGTGATCTGAGCCTAAGTGATTATACGTTGTGCTAGTTATGCGCCTACAAGTAGACCATCACATCCGATATCTACAATGCTTTTTATTTACAAGGATAGCTTCCCTAGGTTCTACATCAGTCGACTCTTACAACATGCCTTCTAGGTCGCAGTGGTACTATTCTTTTCTTCCCGTGCAGGTCCCGGAACCGCACGGGCGAATTGGCTAAGATCAAAGTTTTTAGTGTCCCCTTGATCGCAGCCAAAGGGTGGTAACCTTCATAGAGCCATTAGGCAATAGCTTAATACACTAAAACAAATTCGAAAGAATGACGACACTCGAAGTTTACACGTTCAACCATACTTGTTCCACTTGTTGTGTCACTTCCGAGTAAGACACATTTTTTTTAAATTAATACTTTTTTCCAAAGTATTTGAGTTCCTACAACTTTACAATGGACGTCAGTCAGTCATCAGAATACTGCAAATGTTAGTTATTTGTCCCTCAGGTCTAAAGTTCAGCAATGTCAGTTTCAGTGGCGGCTCGTAGTCATTTTTCTTGGTGGGGCCAGATACAAATTTTCCAAAAAAATCATGGTTTTTGGAGTATTTACTATTATTTGTCTATTCCGGAAGTTTCTCCTTTCGATTATTTGTGGGGCCAGTCCCCACTTGCCCTTAATGACGAGCCGCCCCTGGTCAGTTTGCATATATTCTTTTGTTTAGTATTTACGTTATTGTAAACTATAAAAACAATATAAAACTACTCCTGCTAGTTAGCAAGTGGCTACAGTTGTGTAGTTAATCTGGATATCATTAAATAGTTGTTCATAGTTGTTTCTAATATAATGGAACAATTAATAATAATTAGTTTATAGATTATTCGATAAGTTTATTGTAATTAGTTTTAAAACTCATAGGTTTCTTATAAATACGAGTGATTTCTGGATCATAAGACAGTGTGTTGTAGAATTTCTGTATCCCGAGATTGTTTATCACAGTTAACTTCTAGATAACGAGATAGTTTGTTATAGTTAACTTCTAGATAACGAGATAGTTTGTTATAGTTAACTTCTAGATAACGAGATAGTTTGTTACAATTCGTTTCTAGATCCTAGTTATTTAGGTTGTATATCACAGAACAGTTTGTTACAGATTCTTGATCACGAGTTTGTTATAGTTAGTTTCTAGATCACGAGTTTGTTATAGTTAGTTTCTAGATCACGAGTTTGTTATAGTTAGTTTCTAGATCACAAGTTTATTATAGTTAGTTTCTAGATCACAAGTTTGTTATAGTTAGTTTCTAGATCACAAGTTTGTTATAGTTAGTTTCTAGATCACGAGTTTGTTATAGTTAGTTTCTAGATCACGGGTTTGTTATAGTTAGTTTCTAGATCACGAGTTTGTTATAATTAGTTTCTAGATCACGAGTTTGTTATAGTTAGTTTCTAGATCACGAGTTTGTTATAGTTAGTTTCTAGATCACGAGTTTGTTATAGTTAGTTTCTAGATCACGAGTTTGTTATAGTTAGTTTCAAGATCACAAGTTTGATATAGTTAGTTTCAAGATCACGAGTTTGTTATAGTTAGTTTCTAGATCACAAGTTTGTTATATTTAGTTTCTATATAGCAAAACAGTTTGCCACAGTTCTCAACATATTTAAGGGATAGTTTATCGTAGTTTTCTTACATTCTTTAAGACAGTTTGAAATATGAGTACGTAGCAGATGTCACAATATAAATGTATGTATTCTCTCCAGATCGGGATAGTTGGACGAACAGGTGCTGGTAAATCGTCCTTGACAGTGTGCCTGTTTAGGATTATTGAGGCTGTTAGCGGATCCATAACTGTTGATGGTATCAACATTGCAGATATTGGTCTTCACGATTTGAGAAGTAAACTGACCATCCTGCCACAGGTATTAACTCTTAGTGTACGCACACTTCTTTTTCACTTTTCAACTCCCAACAGAACACAGGTCTTCAACAAACTTCTTCCAGGTCTTCCTCTCTCTTGCATTCCCTTCCAATTCTTTCCATTTTTTACCGATCCTTTTAATATCAGCCTCCAGCTGTTCTCCAGGTATGTCTAGACCTTCTCCTACTCCTCTTTCCCTGCGGGTTCCAAAACAGTGCCTATCTTGCAATGCTTCCGGTCGGTCTTCTCAATGTATGTCCTATCCATACGCACACTAGAGAACCTTAACGACATAGTGAATAGTGCACTTGCTTAGTAAGCTAGAAATTCAGGGTTCAATTTCACAATCAAATCTGATATCTCAGGTCAAAAAAGCCTCAATTTGATATTACAGAAACACTAGGAAGTAAAGTAGACCCGTGTTTATTATTTTGGTTCGTGATGTGGTTTGTGGAAACATTGGTGCTGCCTGAAAGGTTTGTCATGTGGTTTGTCGTAACGTAAGAGTTAACGAGTAGTTGGAATTTAAATAATTATTAGAATGTTTCTGAACAACAGTTATACATTTGTTTGTTTGTTTGTTTGTTAGAGGGGGTTAAGCCTCTATGTGGACTAGGTACGCCCTTTCAACCTAAGACAGGTGTCTGGTTTGGTTATTCTATTCTCTAATCCTGTTTTGCCTTTCAGCATCAGGTCGAAAAGGAGACACCTGGAGCGAGCCTCACTATGCGCTTTGTCTTTCTTTCTTTTCTCCAGTCCTAATTTGCCCCACAAATTCAGGATAAGAAGAGATTTCAAAAACGGGCTTTTGTGTGCGCTTCATAAACAGTATTTTTCGCCACCTCTGTTATCTCTGAGGTCCACCTTTGGCGTTGCCAGCATTTTTCTTTGTACCCACTGTATGGTCATATCAGAGCATAATGGTCTTCTTTCTTGGTGTGGCTCTGTGGTCTGGGACTAATTTTAAAACAGACATTTTGTTGATACTGTGTTCTGGGACTAATTTTAAAACAGACATTTTGTTGATACTGTGTTCTGGGACTAATTTTAAAACAGACATTTTGTTGATACTGTGTTCTGGTATGTGTGTATAGCCCTGGGAAGGATTTTTCAACCAATTTTATGTTTTGGAGCCGCAGGAAAGAGGAGTAGGGAACACCTAGACATACCTGGAGAAGAGAGATGGAGGTTTATATTAAAAGGATAGGCATAACATGGAAAGAATTGGAGGAATGACAGGTGACAGGAGGAAGAGATGAAAGAAATGTGTTGAAGACTTGTGCTCCATTGGAAGTTGAAGGATAAAGAAGAAGATTATACAACCAACAACTTGTTGTTACATGGAACGATAAGCGCAAGAAGGAATTAGAGTAGAAAGAGACAGAACTCTTACAGATAAATAGTTGGACAGACAGAGATTTTGGAAGAATTTCAAAGAGAAAGAGAAATAAGTGAATGTATGAAATGGAAGGATGGAATGATGGAAGAATGAATGAGTGAATGGGTGAACCGAAGATTGGATGGATTGGTGTGTGGAGGAATAGATAAATGTGTGGATGGATGATGGTTGAGTGTGTTAATTGATGGATGGATGGATTAATGATTTGATAATTTCATGGATGGTTGGAAGGATGTATAGATAAATTAATGGCTGGAGTGTGTGAGTGAGTGGATGAATGAATAGTTTGGAGGGGGAATAAATGAATTTGTGGATGTGTGAATAAATGGATGGACGATTGATATATCAATGTGTGAGTGAATGGACGGAAGATTGATATATCAATGTGTGAATGAATGGATGGACGATTGATATATCAATGTGTGAATGAATGGATGGAAGATTGATATATCAATGTGTGAGAAATGGATGGACGATTGATATATCAATGTGTGAGTGAATGGATGGACGATTGATATATCAATGTGTGAATGAATGGATGGACGATTGATATATCAATGTGTGAGTGAATGGATGGACAATTGATTTATCAATGTGTGAGTGAATTCGGATGGACGATTGATATATCAATATGTGAGTGAATGGATGGACGATTGATATATCAATGTGTGAGTGAATGGATGGACGATTGATATATCAATGTGTGAATGAATGGATGGACGATTGATATATCAATGTGTGAGTGAATGGATGGACGATTGATATATCAATGTGTGAGAAATGGATGGACGATTGATATATCAATGTGTGAGTGAACGGATGGACGATTGATATATCAATGTGTGAGTGAATGGATGCACGATTGATATATCAATGTGTGAATGAATGGATGGACGATTGATATATCAATGTGTGAGTGAATGGATGGACGATTGATATATCAATGTGTGAGTGAACGGATGGACGATTGATATATCAATGTGTGAGTGAATGGATGGACGATTGATATATCAATGTGTGAGTGAACGGATGGACGATTGATATATCAATGTGTGAGTGAATTCGGATGGACGATTGATATATCAATGTGTGAATGAATGGATGGACGATTGATATATCAATGTGTGCGTGAATGGATGGACGATTGATATATCAATATGTGAGTGAATGGATGGACGATTTATATATCAATGTGTGAGGGAATGGATGGACGATTGATATATCAATGTGCGAATGAATGGATGGACGATTGATATATCAATGTGTGAATGAATGGATGGACGATTGATATATCAATGTGTGAAGGAATGGATGGACGATTGATATATCAATGTGTGAGTGAATGGATGAACGATTGATATATCAATGTGTGAAGGAATGGATGGACGATTGATATATCAATGTGTGCGTGAATGGATGGACGATTGTTATATCAATATGTGCGTGAATGGATGGACGATTGATATATCAATATGTGAATGAATGGATGGACGATTGATATATCAATGTGTGAGTGAATGGATGGACGATTGATATATCAATGTGTGAGTGAACGGATGGACGATTGATATATCAATGTGTGAGTGAATGGATGGACGATTGATATATCAATGTGTGAGTGAACGGATGGACGATTGATATATCAATGTGTGAGTGAATTCGGATGGACGATTGATATATCAATGTGTGAATGAATGGATGGACGATTGATATATCAATGTGTGCGTGAATGGATGGACGATTGATATATCAATATGTGAGTGAATGGATGGACGATTTATATATCAATGTGTGAGGGAATGGATGGACGATTGATATATCAATGTGCGAATGAATGGATGGACGATTGATATATCAATGTGTGAATGAATGGATGGACGATTGATATATCAATGTGTGAAGGAATGGATGGACGATTGATATATCAATGTGTGAGTGAATGGATGAACGATTGATATATCAATGTGTGAGGGAATGGATGGACGATTGATATATCAATGTGTGCGTGAATGGATGGACGATTGTTATATCAATATGTGCGTGAATGGATGGACGATTGATATATCAATATGTGAATGAATGGATGGACGATTGATATATCAATGTGTGAATGAATGGATGGACGATTGATATATCAATGTGTGATTGAATGGATAGATGAATTTTGGGATGAATGTACGAATATTTTCCTTGCTTATGATTTTTTTACAAAGGGTTCAAGAAAAGAAAACACCTGGGAAAACTATGAAATGAATTTTGCTGATAAATGCAAGGAAAATAGGACTCAATTGCATGGAAGAGATTGCTCTAGTTGCCCAGGAAAGAGGGGTATGGAGAAATTATTTGCAGGCGTTTTGTAACGTATGAGAGGTATATATATATATATATATATATATATATATATATATATATATATATATATATATATATATATAATATTTATATTAAGCTATCAAGTTTGTTATTTATCTACCTGGCTACCTGGTTATTGGTCTGGTTATCTAGCTATCTATCCAATGATTCGTAACTGTACTTCTTCTGCCAGGACCCAGTTCTTTTTCTGAAGTCTACGAATGAACATTGACCCGTTTGATCTATACACGGACGAGCAGCTCTGGACAGCTCTGGAAAGGTCACACCTGAAAGATTTTGTGGCCGCACATCCAGACAAACTTATGTACGAGTGTGGCGAGGAAGGGGCGAATCTCAGGTTTGTTCAGTATCTGCTTTTTCTTGTTTTTGCAGCGGATGTAGACTCATCCCCACTTTAGCCTCTGATTGTTATAGATCTTTATGTTTAACTTTGATTGATTGATTGATTGATCGGACCATCATCATTGCACTTCGGTCAGTAATTATGTGCGCTCCGATCTTTTTCTTACACAGGAAGATCTCAGTGGCAGTGCACGAACTCCGTAGCACCGGCGATGGACCCCGAAATAATTTAGAAGATGGTAAAAATATTTTGAAAGGAATTTAAAAAAAATTTCTAATGAATTTCTTCATGCCCGAGTAGTTACCGGGGCCCAAATTTGGGGTGTAAAGAATAGAACCACTGTTACCTGCCACGCATGTCGTAAGAGGCGACTAAGGAGGTTTGGCTGAAATCGGATGCATGTGTCCTAAACGTGTAGAAGTCTATGCGTTTAGGGGCCTACCAAACCAATGTGCAACGTATACACGTTCTTGGCAAAGACCAAACATATCACAAAGAGTGATTACAATTGGTCGTAAAGAACGAACGCAAAGAAGAAGAAGAAGAAGAATTTCTTCAGGTAGGGACTTTCCAGCCTGATCTTCTCTATTTGAACTTCTAATGGGTCTATTACGTACTCAACTTTAACACATGGTCTACATTTTATCACCCGTTTCCAATAGGACTAGGAACTTGTTTTCATCTACATTCTGATCAGGATCTCTGCGAAAATGTTCCCCAATCACTCCACGCGGGGAACGAACCAAATACCTTTGGAGCAAGAGGTGACCATCTTATCTCACTCAACACAGACCATCGACAAGTATGACTTAGCAATCAATGACACAAAACTCTGCCTGTTCAGATCGTAATGTGTCTATTGAAAAAGGGTCTAAGTATGAGAGAATGACTATATTGTTTTGGGTTTTCCCATATGGTTCTGTTCTCTCGGCAGAATTGGCAGGCCACCTGCCCAGACTGTTGCACAAAGCAAGATATCCGTAGCACCAGCAGTAATTCTAGGATCTCCTGAAAAAATTCCACGTTTGACTCGGTCCAGATACGAACCAACAATTTTCAGAACATGAGGTCTACGTCTTGACCCCTTTGCCATAGAGACCTCCAACTTCCTGTTGTGACTTGTTATTTTTTTTTCTCATGCACTATGTAGCACAAAGGTCGTCATATGTGACGCTGTAACAACACAAGATGAACTCGCATAGTTGAGAATCATCATTGAGACACATAAAAAGCGAGCTGCACGAAAAGACGAAACACACACATGTCTAACCTTGATCGTGTATGCCTCACCGGTGGTAAGGGATTGTGTTCGAGGATTTGACTCTACAGTCACCTTCACACACACCAGAGAGGTGCAGCAACACACGTCTGGTGATGTTGTCATCATCTCTTGCAATGGACGGCTGTTATTATTATGTAGCCCAAGTTATATATATAAATCTTATGTTCAGTAAACGCCCGTTTGCCCACCGTGTTCGTAGCTCGTTGGACTACGGGTGACAAGCTCCCTGTGTGTGCGGGTTCAATTCTGCGGGCTGGCAGAAAAGCCACAGGTTCACCAGAATCACGGTGTTCGTGGCACCGAACCGAAGGGTTACGTTGTCCACGGCACCGGGCCGAAGAGCTGAAAGCTCAAGTGCTTCTGGATCGGTTAAAAAAATGTTGAGTAAACTATGTTAAATATTATCCTGTTCGTTCCACCTTTCAGTATAGGACAACGTCAGCTGGTGTGCTTGTCCAGGTCTCTCTTAAGACACACCAAGATACTCATACTGGATGAGGCTACAGCCGCTATTGACATGGAAACTGATGCTCTGATTCAGAAAACGATTAGAGATGCTTTCAAGGATTGCACAATCATCGCTATAGCTCATCGCCTCAATACAATCATGGACTACGATAGGTAGGTTTGAATTTCTTCCTTCCTTAATTACGCTTGAAATAGTGTCTGTATATTCAATGTTATCTCTTGTATTAACTTAACTGGTTTTTTTGTTGTTGTTTTTGTTTGTAATTCACACAGAGGCTTCGACTACTAAGACTTCAACTTTATTGTCTTTTTTTTCTTTTGTCCAAGTGTCCATGGCACTTAAGTTGTTCAGCTCTTCGGCTCTGTACCATGGACATCGTAACCCTTCGGTTCGGTGCCACGAACACCGTAAATCTGGAGAACCTGTGGCTTTTCTGCCAGCCCACGGAATTGAGCCCGCACTCACAGGGGGCTTGTCATCCGTCGTCCAACGCGCTACGAACACGGTGGTCAGCTTTATTGTCTACATCCCCATGATCATATGCGTCCTGTATAGAGGAAAGTTCCCCCACCCCGTCCTGGAAAAAGGCTTTTGGAAAAACAATGTGATTGACTTTTGCTTACTAGTTATGATTAAAACATTTATAAGAAGTGAATATTTCTATGCATGGAACCCGATCTGATCTGAATCTGATGTTCTCTATTTTCGCTTAATAAACTATCAACTTAATTATTTTTTTATTCATTTTGCCCGGATAGTCCCGGATGGGAGGAGGGCCTGCCATTTCGCTCTACCCTTCCTTTTTCCCTACCTGCCTTATCCATCGTGTGGATAACATTAACTTAGCCCCGGCTGTATTTTATTTCCCAGAACCGTTCGGATGCCCAATTGAAGCTGAGTATACATAAAGAGGGTGGGGGAGAGAGGTTTTGCAGTTGAAAAAAAAATGTCATGCTTGGCTGATAACCTAGACCACCAATGTAGAAGTCTAGTGCCCTAACCTCCGAGCCACAGCGGATCATATATTCTAACTTGGATTAAATTTTCACTTTTCTAAACTAAACTATTACGTAAGTTCATTTTGATGAAAATGACTGAGCACTTATTTGTGGCTTCTGAGGAAGATAGAGAGACACAATTTTGGATAGCCTGACTTCATGGCACGGAAGGGCGTCAACATCTGAGATCATAGCAAACACCAGAGACAGAGATATATGGAGATCCATGATCGTCTACGCCAGCCGGCACGGCACCTGATGATGATGAGGACGCAGTTCCTCATTCTATACAGTTTTGATGAGTTATATTTTTTCGATATATTTTATCACAGTCGCAAAAAATAGCTACATTTGAAATGAAATGCCTACGAAAAGTTATAACAATACCAGAAAAGACAAGAGTAACCAAAATCAGTATAAGAAAGAAAGTTGGGACAGAACCATGCTTGAATTACATTGAGAAATAAAGAATTAAGTGGTTCGGTTACTGAATAAATAGTGGTTCGGATATAGTTACAACAGAACATCAGGAAAGAACACGAGAATAAACAGCAAAAAATATGTTTACATGGCATTGCAGAATCCTTTTAAAAATAAAAAATAACTATCACCCAAGTCACTAGGGTAGCACAAGACTAAAACAGAAAACCCCGACACTGGGCAACAACCGGTAGCAGTGTGACGACAAAAGAAGAAGAAGATAGTTTGTCAATAATATAGGGTGTTCAACATAAAAGTAGCCCAATTTACAGGCTTTTATTAGTCAATTGGGCTACTTTTATCTTGAACATCCTGTAGTTTGTCAATAGTATTGACTTAATATGCAGGCGACATAAAGTACGCAGTTATTTTACCAGTTACTTTTGTTTCAGGATCATTGTCATGGACGCTGGAGTCATCAGCGAGTTTGACACACCCAAAAACCTAATCAACTCCAAGGGAATATTCTACAGCATGTGCAGAGATGCAGGACTCGTCTAGCTTTGACTATGACAGCTCTTTGAAACTTTAGAAACAGATTTGTTATCGTTGCCAAAACTACTTCGTGAATGTTATGCCGCTTACATTATTACATTATCAGCTAAATGAATGGGACTGAGTGCCTGTTGTAGTGCCCATATTGCATACGTTTTTTTTCCAGATATGATATTAGTTTAAATTGCGTATTATTCATCAACTGATTGATTTATTAAGAGAATCATCATCTTGCATTATTCATCAACTGATTGATTGATTTATTAATAGAATCATCATCTTGCATTATTCATCAACTGATTGATTGATTTATTAATAGAATCATCATCTTGCATTATTCATCAACTGATTGATTGATTTATTAATAGAATCATCATCTTGCATTGTTCTTCAACCGATTGATTTATTAATAGAATCATCATCTTGCATTATTCATCAACTGATTGATTGATTTATTAATAGGACCATCATCGGGATTTTTTTATCAACTGATTGATTGGTTATTAGAACAATCATCATTGCGCTTCAGTGAATAACCATGAAGGCTCCGATATTTGTCTTACACAGGAAGATCTCTGTAGCAACACTCCTCTGTTGTTCTTTTCTGCTCATTCCAAATTTCAAACCAAGCTCTTACAATCTAGCAATTGAAGCGGATTGGTTTAGATCATAGATTCCCAAACTTTTTCGGCCCACCGCCCACTTTGCACAACATAAATTTTGTAATCCCCCTTCACATTATAACAGTTTGCCAACGCCCCATCCCGCATATATACCTCGTACATGCTCTATTTTCTCTTTGACATAGACAATTGATAAATAGTTCTGTAATACATGGTCAATTTCCAAATGATTATATCCATGAAATAGAAAATTGATGAAGAAATGGATCGTGTAAGGCGGACATAAAATGAATTAAAATGCAGAATTCAAATTTTAAATGATTATTCAATCGCAAAATCACGAAAATAATTTATTTTAAAATATTAATCATTAATTTCTTCTTTACCTCTTAGTGGACCAGGGCAAAAGCCGTTATAGAGTAAAAACGCCACTTAGTGTGGCTCCTGGTCAACACGGAGTTAAGGAGCCACCGACCCCTAACTGCCTGAACAACCTCCAAATTCTTCTGAACCCACCCTAGAACGCTTCAGCGCCCACTGGAGGGGCTGTCCGCCCACTTTGGGAAACGCTGGTTTAGATGAAAATCCTTTTTGCGGTCATACTCTATGAATACTCTAAAATACAAGCATGGCAAGATTATGGCGAAACATTAAATTCAGACTACAAAATTCAACAAGACATTTTTACAAGAAAATTAAAGCTATGCGGGAAAGACAAGAACAATATGACCCAACTGAAATTATTAACGATGAAAACGGCCAAGCTCTTAATGATCCAAAAATGATAATGAACAGATGGCGACAATACTTTAGTGAACTTCTCAACCTACAACAAGAGGACCAACCGAACACTCAAGAACACACAGTAAATGTAACTTCAGAAGCAGAACCAAGCATAACACTATCAGAGATCAGAAATGCTGTAAATATGGCCCCACCTAATAAAACACCAGGCCCAGACAATATCCCGGCCGACCTAATCAAAGCAACTAAAGAGGTAGGAATCAGCTGGCTCCATAGACTATTCAACCAAGTCTGGATCACACAAGAAACACCAGAAGATTGGAGGAATGCTACAATTGTTCCCATCTGGAAGAAGAAAGGTAGCAAGAGGGACTGTACAAAGTATAGAGGCATAGCGCTACTGAGCCACACTGGGAAAATATTCTGCAAAATACTTGAGAAAGGCTCCGCCACATCATCGAGCAACAGCTTAATGACTCCCAAATGGGATTCAGGAAGAACAAAAGCTGTACAGACGCAATATTCGCCCTCAGACAGTTAGTAGAAAGGACTATCGAATCCGACAAACAGTTACACGTTGCATTTGTAGATCAGGAAAAAGCGTTCGACCGCGTAGATAGGCACAAGTTGTGGAAAATACTAACAACCTATGGGGTTAATGAACACCTAATCAACCTTTGCAAGAACATTTATACTGACAGCCAATGTACGATTAGAACAAATACAGGATTATCAGAAAAGTTTCACGTAGGGTCAGGAGTAAGACAAGGTTGCGTACTATCCCCGCTGCTATTCATCACGTACATTGACCACATTTGTAAAATAGCTAACACCAGCGAAGGAAACAACCTCGGAAAACTCTTAAATGAATTTCTTTTGCAGACGATCAGGCAATCATATCAACAACAGAAGAACAGCTACAACAACACATCAACAGACTCCAGTTAGCATGTAACGAATACAACATGAGAATTAACATCGACAAAACAGAAGTAATGACATTCGCCAGAGAGGAAAACACTACCAACATCTCCATCGATAATCACCTACTAAATCAAGTAAAGATTTCACATACCTGGGAAGCATTTTTTCAGCAAATGGAAGAATAACTAATGAAATTCAACACAGATGCAACAAAGCAAATCAAATGATAGGGCAAATGGCGCCAATTTTAAGATGCAAACACGTCACCATGAACACAAAAGAGCAATGTTCAACACAATCTTTCTCCCCACATTATGTTACCAGTGCCAAACCTGGACGCTGACAACAAACGATAGAAGAAAACTAGTCACAACAGAGATGAAGTGTCTACGCAGAATGCTGGGTGTAACAAGAAGAGACCGGTTGAGAAATGAAGACATCAGGAAAAAGTGGGTACAACATCAGTACTAGACTTCATCAAGAAACAACACATTAAATGGTTCGGTCACGTAAGCAGATTACCATCAGACAGTGCACCCTAAAGAGCAATGCTGCTCCGATACAATGGGTACAAAGCAAAAGGTCGGCCACGCAAAAGATGGACCTCAGAGATAACAGAGGCGACGAAAGAGACTATCTACGAAGCGCATACTAGGGCCCGTTTTAGAAATCTCTTCCTGACCTGACGCTGTGAGGCATACAGGATTCGAGAAAGAAAGAAAGAAAGAAAGACTATGAATGCGTTCCGAATTTAAGCTCTAACCATTGGTTGAATTCACGATATGTTGACAGAGCCAACGAATATGTCTGCTCTTTCATTGCCACCGACACCCCTGTGCCCCAGAACGAAGATCTTCTTCGAACGTTCCATATCGACCACCTGTTACCCCTCTGTGTGATCTGTTTATGATCTGAGCGTAAGATCGAGTGTACGTCGTGCCAGTTATGAACCTACAAGTAGGTCAGCACATCCTATTTCTGCGAGGCTTGGTATTTACTATTGTAGCTTCCCTAGTCTCTTACCTCAGTCGCCTCTTACGACATGCCATGTAGGTCGCAGTGGTACTATTCTTTGCTTCCTTGCGGGCCTCGTTACCACACGGGCGAGAACGAAGATAAATGTAATTATGCAAATTGTGGACGCTTGTAGTGATTCAGTTCATTGCTTGAGCCCGAACTATTCTTCTTCTCAATTCTCACTAGATTGGGATTTCTGATTCTCTAATAAAGGTAGCCGTCTGCCTCAGATTATTAGCCACGCCATACAGTTTGCCTTGGACGCTAGTGTAATGAGACCACCTCTTTCTTCTCGGGTCTGCATACTGAGGGCAGTTCTTTAGGAAATTCTCTGTTGTCATACTCCCCAAGCCACATGAGCACAGGTCGTTTATTGCCAATCTTGAATTTAGCGTACAGGGGGTGTCTCATTCTGTTGTGACTCGTCCGGAGGCGAAGTATGACTGTCTGGTCCCTTCTGGACAGTTGGTAATATCCATCGGCTTTTGTTGTGTTTTGAGTGATCTTTATCCTACTTT
Source organism: Arion vulgaris (assembly GCA_020796225.1). Classification (NCBI taxonomy): domain Eukaryota; kingdom Metazoa; phylum Mollusca; class Gastropoda; order Stylommatophora; family Arionidae; genus Arion; species Arion vulgaris. The sequence goes on along the minus strand of CM036754.1, from coordinate 25,140,103 downwards.
GCTTTGTAGTGCGCTTTGGCGATGGTTTTTTACTTCTTCATAGCTGACCAAGTTGTCATTTTGAGACATACTAGGTCGATTTTCTTTAATTGCAAAATCAATATGGGAAAGACTTGCATCACATGAATCTATTGAAATTTTTTGATCATTTGACTGATTTCCCAATTGGGAAAGTAGTAATAATAATAATTATAATAAATCCCATAACCCGTTACGGTCGTAGGGGTGTCACTGTGGAGACATCAGCACAAAAAGCACGCCATGAATCTCTGTCTTCAACTCCTCAAGCGAGTGTGGAGAAACTCTGCCCCGACTAGCTCTTCATGTTGTCAAACCAGGATTTTCTCTGCCCTCATTTGCTTCTTCCACCCTCAACTGTTCCCTGTAGGATAGTCTTAGATAGTGTGCTATGTCTCATCACATGCCTGAACTACGCAAGTTTACGCCGTTTCACGATTGTCAAGAGGGGTACTTGTCGACCTGCAAGGTTGTTTATTTTGTCTCTTACATAAATATTCGTCTATGTTCTATGTAACTAATACGTAGTACCCGTCTGTAACACTTATATTCAAAAGCCTGTATTCTTCGTTCCAGATCTGCATTGAGCGTCCAGCTCTCACAAACGTATAAAAGAATGGATAGCACCAGCGATCTGTATATATTGATTTTTGCCATAGAAATCATAGAAATTAGGAATGTATCGTATCTTGAAGAAGACGAAACCACCATTATGAATTTCTTAATTAAACTGGTCTATTGACTTCATTGTGGCGTCTGTGGCCTAGGGTTAGTGACTCTGTCTATTAACCCCGACGTTCTGAGTTCGAATCACGCTGCGGACAGTTTGCTTGCAAATTGTTTCGTTGATTTTAACAAAGGACGATGGCGCCACCCGTTCAGAAAGCAATGGCAAACTACTGAACGTATAAGTGGTGCCTAGAAAATCAACGACTTGTTTACTGTGGTTGATGGCTACGTCCTTTGGGATATGCCACGATTTTCATTTCATTGACTTCATTGCACCGGGTTTCCTCAAAAAGGTATGTCCCTAACAGCAGATAGTGCTGCACAATTCGGAAACTTTGTAGCTCCAGCAACAATAATAAGGATCTCATGAGAAATTTGTAACTCGGTTCGGATTCTAGCCCACAACTTTCAGGAACGACATTGGCAAATGTCTTAACCATTTCCTCATATATCTTAGTTAAAACATGTAATGCCTCTTTATCATTATCTTTTCATTTGCTTGACATATGTTTGTTTTTCCTGAGTGTTTTATGATATTTGTCTTGTGCTGTTTGTATCTATGATGTTTACGTTTTTTCAATTACCATCAATCTGTTATTGTTTAGATCAAAACAATATGGTGTGCGCAGTCTAGTCATATTTAAAAACGAACATTGTAACATCTGGTCTTGCCACGATAGCCATTATTAAAGAATAACGATTGTTTTCCAAAAATAACTGTGTTTAATTGTTTTCCTAAAATATCTAAGTGTGATTGTAATGTTGATTCTATTTATACACTCATCACGTGTCATCATGTGATTCTAAACAATCCTTGTTATTATATACAGAGAAGGCATGAGAAATGAGAGTATGGAGAGACAGAAAAGAGATAAATGGAGAAGAAAGTTTGAAATCATCATCAAATAACTTGTCCTGAGTAGAACTTTGCCACCCTAACAGTCCATCGTAATCTATCTCTCTCATAGGCCAGATGCTTCGTCTCTGCAGGCGTCAAATCATTAGTTACATCCTGAATCCATCTTATTCCTGGTCTTCCTCTTCTCATGTTTGTCGAGATGCCTCCTTCCATGATGATTTTTTCCAATCTTTCGTGTCTTATTATATGTCCAAAATACTTCAATTTTCTTATCATTATTCGTAGCATCAGCAAGTTTTCTTTGATTCTGTGTTCTTTCTGGATATACCTATGTCTTCTCTTCTCTGTCCATGGGGACGACTCTTATTGTAACCCTTATCTTCAAAGAGCATATATATTTTCCACTGCCTTGCTAATCTATGCTTCACGCCCATACGTTGCCACTGGAAATATGCATGCTCTTAGTATTCATATCTTTGTTCATTTTGAAACTCATGATTTTGAAAGTTAAAAAAATCACTCCGAAAGACTATCATGTTCAAATGTATCAACAAGAGAAACATGTACAAACAAAGTACTATAGTTTTACAAAATACATAAACAGTGACGATAAACAGCAACGTTTCGACCAACAAGGCCTTTATCAAGCAAACGAACAAACAGGAGTGACAAATTAAAATGAAACACAAATGGACGACCAAATACCAACGTATCTAAGGAAAATCTGGAATAAAAACGAATAACGAAATAAATGTAACACAAAAAGCAGTCTTCCCCTATTTCAACAAGAGAAAGATCTCCAGACATACGATATACAAAAGCTTCAATTTCTGGTGCATATACCAAACAAAAACAAACAAAAAAACGAACGCTCTTACTCCTCTGGAGATTTCAAACAAACAATAACATCAAAGACTAAATGCCGAGACTGAGTTATCAACAGATGTTATCGTTTTGGCATGTTTTACATACAATATTTATTACATCATCTTCCAAAAATATAAGTCATATACCCATACACAAATGTAGGATGAAATATCTATTTTTTCACTGCTTGAACTAAAGTACAATCTGGTAGTTCATATAAATGTTAATAATGCCATTACTGTACACATTTCTATTGTGGTACATTTGTTTTATTTCACTAAATCTTTCCAAATTATGATATAGTTGGGGTTTCAATGGCGTAGATGTTAGATGATTGTTTCTCGTGCCAAATGTACGAGGTTAGCTCCCTCGTGGAGCCATCTGGATATTTTTCCAGAGATCCCCGATCTCACTGTAGATCGAGTTCTTAGTCCTATCGGAGACGGACGATAAAACGTAGGTCCCTTGTTCAATATGAACACGTAAAATAACCCTTGGCAGTTCAAAATCGAGAAGAGCAGGCTGGAACGCCACCGCCAGGGCAAGATTCATAAGAAAAGATTAAAATTAATATTCCTACAAAGATATCTTCACCATCTTCAAAATTACACCGGGACCTCGCCGGTGCAACGGAGTTCGTGCACTACAGCTGAGATATTCCTGCCTAAGAAAGAGATCGGAGCAGCACACATGGTTACTCACCGAAGTGCAATGATTCAGAATTTACTATATATATATATATATATATATATACGAGGGCGAGTCAATAAGTAAGCCTTATATAAAAGTTTTTCATTGAGGCCTTGCAGACATCTTTATATCTGAGCAGTTGTCTGCCCTGGTGCCTCTTCCCCTCCGAAAGTTCACAGAACAGCATTTATTTTGGTATACGACAAGTTTCCATTCTTCTCACATGTCCCAACCATCTTAGTCGTCTACTGCTGAGCATGTCCATGATGGAAGGCAGATTTGCACGCTGCAGTACTTCAGAGTTGGTTATCTTGTCGTACCACTTGATGTTGATAATCTTGCGGAGACATCGAAGGTGAAAGATGTTAAGACTCCTTTCGTGTCTTGAGTAGGCTGTCCATGTTTCTGAGCCATATAGTAAAGAACTAATTACACAGGCTCGATATATTTGAATCTTCGTCTGCAATGTCAGTTTTGTGTTGTCCCACGCTTGCTTTGATAGTTTGCCGAATGTAGTAGCGCACTCCCTAAACGAGCGTTGATTTCTTCATCAAGAGAAAGGTTGGCAGTGACCGTAGACCCAAGATAGCAGAATTTGTGAACTGGTGTTAGATCAGTGTTTCCCAACCTTTTTTGTGCCATGCCCCACCAAAGCCTTTCGAAAATTCGTATTTCTCCCCCCTCCCCCCCCACCCTATGTAACATATACAAACAATTTTAGTTTCCAAAAATTGAATTGTTCACTGAAGAAATTTAAATGATAGGTTTTAGGAAGAAATCACTAGGAAATTGTCAAGGAAACAAAGTAAGTAAAGTTTCAAAACATATAAATGAGAACTGAAATTCAAGTACGAAATAATTTTAATGACAGGTGTTTCTATAGTATTTTAATTATTAGTAATTATTTACTACTTACACTTAGGTGAGATCCTTGCGCTTGATGCCTGCTGCAAAGAGATTTATTTTAGGTTCCAATTTAGTTAGCTTCAGTCTCAAGTCTCTCCGTTGTGTTATATCTAGCCGATTTAAAAAAAAAATTTTTTAGCAGCAAATCAGTTATAGCACTAAATCCACATACAGCTAAATATGAAGACAGAAAAGGCAAAAACAGTTTTCTTGCACATTTGGTTGAATTTTGATGTTTTATTTCTGTTTCTTCACAAAGCCATGCCAACGCTCCTTTTATATTAAATAAAGTTTTAACTGACTCATCATTTTGCATTTCTGCGAGTTCTTCTTGATACTGCATATTTGAAATATCCAGACAAATACATTAACATTTGCTGCAACATCCAAGTTGGAAAATAAATTTGTTTCAAATCAGAAAATATTTCTTTTAAATCAGCCTATATAATTTTTAGATGATACACAATAACAAATATAACGGTTTCAGTCACTTCACATTTCTGGAGCCAACGAAACTTTTCAAAATTGTTGTTGTAAATATATTTCTGACATAATTTAGTAAAGGTAATGAAACCAAATATCTTTGCTTTTACATCAACACGAGTTTTATTTGTTCCTTGAAGTAAGTTATTTTATATATTTAGTTTTTCAAAGATATCGGCTAGATAACTCACAAATACTTTACCACCGACGGGTTAACAGATACTTCAAAGCTTTGTTAAAAGAGGAAGGTAGAAATGTACCTAGATATAAGTACTTTACGTTTATTGAAGATTTTTAAAACTTCAGTGGGGTCAAAGACGCATGAGAGGGTGTGCCAGGATTAGTGAGCCGGCACTAATCAAGACCCTGTCCCCTACCTCCACGTGGTGACCCTGAAACAGACTTTAATCCCGGTCTGGTTAATGGGGGCAGGGATCGGGAAGAACTACTAGTAGTGGTAGCAGTGCAAGTACGGAAAAGCAATGCAGGTCCATACGAACAAAATGCACGAATCTCCTGGCCGATGTCCAACAAAACATTACCCAAGTTCCTGAACAAAAAGAAACAGCAGCGAAACGTCTTTGATAGAATCCCTACTCCCCCGGAGTAAGGACCGAACACAAATTGCCATCTCCGGAGCAAGAGACTCCATACACAAGCTCAACGTGTAAGTCAAAGATTTCGCCACAAATTTTCAGTTTCTCTGCCGATGGGGAAATTAGTAAATATGAAAGGATGAGAGGTGCATCCAGTGACGAAACGTGTGCCTACATAGGGCGAAACTCGAAGCCCTAAGGAGGGGGCAAAGATTGCCAGCTGTGGGGCAAGAATAAATAAGTCAGATGCATAACGAATAAAAATCTACCCTCGTGTCGGTACGAGGGAAGATTGCAGCTGACTCCGCATCGGTGGCCTTGCGTGGATACATTTACTGGACAAGGTTGGCCGAGCGCATAAACATAAAGTTGCGTATTAGTGCATAACGAAACTACCCTCCCTGGGAAAACCGTGCAAGGTACTGTTGCGATAACAACTAATATCCGCGGAAGAACTGAGGCGGATGATGCCTAACGGAACTGCCAGCCTTGGGGCCACCGGGCAAGGTACTGTTGCAGTCACAACTAACATCCCAGGAAGAACTGGGGTGGGTGATGGTGGCGAGCGCAAAATCTCAGTTGCGGTGCTAGCGCCGATTGAAACGACCCTCTACATTATTTGTGCTTGGCACCAGTCCGGTGTTTCCCGTGGCTAGGGAAAATGCAAAGTGAAAACATACAAATTGCAACGTACCGAAGCGCGTCTCGAAAAGGCTGAGAATGTTCCTACTCCGGAACAAACTCAAAAGTGAACAGTAAGGTAAGGTCGACAATGTAAAGATCTGACAGGCTGTCCGGATCCAAACATTGGCGAAGGCCGATACTTTATACGGTGTTTTATACGAGTAAGACGTTCTCCGAGGACACGCTTATAAGCCCCGTGAAATATTCCTAATCCGGAACGACCTCAGTCAGAAAGGGCATAACAGTGTAACTCACTGTTTTGGCGTAGATCACAAAGCCCAAATATACGGCAAAGCTGATCGAAAATGCGAAGATCCGGGACGAAATAGTCGGCAGAAAGGATCGTACGCTAGGGAAATCTCACCCAAGTAAATCAAAAGCTGGTTGAAACCGGATGGGCGGGCCTAGACACCATGGGCGCATAATCGACCTAACGTAGATCACTCCGTTCTTGTCAAATGACCAATTATATATCACAAAAAGAATGATAAAATTGGCCGTGAAGAACGATTGAAAAGAAGAAGAAAGAAGAAGAAACGTCAGTAAAGTGATTGTGAAGCAGCATTCGTTTTTGTCAATAGACATCCAAAAGCCGATATATCGGTTTTACACCATCATGAACATTAGTTAAACTCTGAACGAGTCCATTGCCCTCCTTAGCGATGAAAATGCCCCCCTGTAGGGCGTGGGCCCTACGTTGGGAAACAGGGTGTTAGATGGTTGCCATTTAAAGTGATATTTGTTGTATTACCTCCCTGACATAATACAACTGTTTTGGAGACACTTATAGTAAGAGAAAATAGGTCGTATGCCTTTGACAGATTATTGATTAGGCATTGCAGTGTAGTCTCACTGTGGGTCTAAATAGCATTATCATCAAATAGTTTGTCCTGAGCAGAATCTTGCCACCCCAACAGTCCTCCGGAATTTCTCTCTCTCATATGCCAGATGACCCGCTTCTGCAGCCGTCATATTCAAACCATTAGTTACATCCTGAATCCATCTTCTCCGTGGCCTTCCTCTTCTTCCCTTTGCCGGTATACCTCCTACCATGATGGTCTTCTCCAGCCCTTCATGTCTTTTTATGTCCAAAATATCTCAATTTTCTCTTTCTTATTTGTAGCATCAGCCAGTTTTCTTTGATTTTGAGATCTTTCTGGATAGATCTATTTGTTCTCTGTCCAAGATATACGGAGGGCTCTTCTGTAACACTTATATTCGAAAGCACATATATATTTTTCCACTACTTTATTAAATGTCCATATTTCATATATATAATAATAATAATTCCTCTCGTACCGTTATACGTTACATAGGGCCTGCAAGTAATTTCTCCATACCCCCTCTATCCTGGGCAACTCGCTCAATCTCTTCCATGGAACTGAGATCGATATTTCCTGCCTCTCTCAGCAAAGTTCGTTTCAGGGTCTCTTTAGGTCGACCTCTCTCTCTCTCTCTCTATATATATATATATATGAAGTATTCATTCATTCCTTCATTAAATATAAAGTAACTTAAACAGATTGATATCTCAAATATACTTCAGCAGGAATGGAACTAGTAGAAAACGAAAATAAAGGGGTTAAAGGAGTGTAACAGTCCCTTCCGAATGAGAGGATGAAGCAGTATCTTCTTTTGTCGACTTACTGCTAAGTGTTGTTGCCCAGTGTCGTGGTTTTCTGTTTTTGTCTTGGCTATTCTGGTGGCTTGGGTGGTTGTTATTTTTGTTCTTTAACAGAATTATGCTATATCACCCAACCATCTTTTTGTGGTCTTTCTCTTGCCTTCTTCCCTGATGCTCTGTTGTAGAAGACTGTATACTGTGGAGTTTGGGTGTATTCTTATAAGTGGCCAAGCCACTTTATTCTTTGTTTCTCAATGTAATTTTTTTTTTAAAGAATAAAGTATTGTCTATTGTCTGTTCCCAGGTGGAAGATGTAGTTGGCTGTCCACTCTTGCCGTTAAGCGTAGGGATGGGAGCTTTAATTTGCGTTCTATGGCCAGATGAGTCGCCCTTGTGTTGTTTCCGTGTTTATGTAGTGTGGTCTTGATATTGTCTATCCATCTTTTTCTTCCCTTAGCTCTAGTACCCGATTTCTTTTTATTGTATGCTGTTATTGGTAGTTGGTTGTATTTCATTCTCATTAAATGTCCAAACCACTGCATTTGTTGTCTTTCGATGTATTCGGTGCATGAAGTTATGGCCACTCTGCTTCCGTAGAATAAAGTACCACTGCTCTAAATAGCTATTCGGTTTTCCCCAAGAGGTATATAAAGGGGCTTTATGTGCAACATTAAGGATGAAGCACGTATTCAAATATTTCAAATCAAATCAAAATAATGAAATATTATATAATATGATGATTCGTAGAATTTATAATTTCGTGATGTAGTCTGCACGAGTATATTTGCTTTAACCTCCTTGTTAGAGCCTCAAATATTCGGCGGCTTTGATTTTCTTTTCGTTAACAAAACGTATTTATCAATGGCCAAGATCTGAATCACATATATCTTTCAAGACACTAGCACAACTTTGCCTTCTTGTTTACGAGAACGAATCCATATTAAAATGCAACGCATATTCATTTTCGTAGCACTTGAAATTTAATACATATCACGTGGACATTTTATTTGGAAACCGGCCAGGAAACTAGGACAAATAATGACGTCTACACATGTTTTCCAAATTTGGACGAGAGTTGATCACGTGATACGACAAAAAGCTAACGGGAGTGATGTAATGAAGCTAAATATATCTTGTGACTAACTGTGACTCAGGACGGTATATGAGCCAGTCTGCGGGTTTTCCATCTCAAAACGAAGTAGTGACTCATTCACCAATTTTCATCTCAACTGTGTCTTCACACTACCTTTAAGAGTGAGGATTCCAGAAATTTGGAATTGGTGTCGCCAGACTTAAAAATGTACACATCTCAGTCAGAAACGTCAACAGCTACTAGCAGTTATGCCGAGTCGACCAAATACGTGGCAGACATTTTATCATCTATGGCTAATGGCGGAGTTGAAAATTCCACCTCGGTAAGTTATTTTTTTTATAAATATTCGTATATTATCAATAATTTACAATGTTTACCGAAAAATATAAAATGCTGATATATGTCTTTACAACTAGATTGTGGATTATGTTCATAATATATGATCTTCGTCCGCTTTTTATTCATTTACAATACTGATTGCAACTACTACCTACATAATATATATATATACTCATAATACTGGTCGTAAACGTTAAGTTCATTTAGATCCGTGTTCACGCCATTCGCGGCAGATAGATTTGACACTGTACAGACAGACCCATAGCTATTAATAACACATTTTGCCTCCTCTTTATTGAATGTGTCATCTTCTTAGCTATGTTTATTAAATGGCTTGCCTTATGTAATCCGACAAATATGCATGTATGTAGGGAAGTGTGAAGTACCACGAAAAACTTCTGTTAAGCCGTCCTGCGAACTGCCCCCATGGACCTGTCGGCCTGGGAAGGAAGAATCTGATTGGTTAGTAATGACCTCAGTTTTCGAGGGAAGGGGTTACCTTAATATATTGTCGCCTTGATGAATGGGGAGGGTGGTAGTTGTAAATACTATAATTGTGTACTTGATAGAAAACCCGTCATTATTCCACAAAAGCTTGCATTAAGTGGTACCACCCTATTGTGTTCAGATTAAACATTTCTAACTTTCGGTTTTCTTTTAACACGAAGTATACATTAGTAGTATACAAGTTAATAGGCGGATCAGCATAACTAGAACCTCAACATAGAGAGGGGTCTCAATAGATAGGATGTCAATCTAAGTGAAAACAGAGGCTTTACATGTGTTCATTGATTATGTAAAAGAGCAAGTTGAAGGGCCGCATATGTCATCGCCTCATTTGGGATAGCGGCTCCGACTTATCTCTCAACTCAAAAAACTTTTATTAAGAGAATCAAACACAGCTTCCACTGGAGTAAATATAGCTGCAATTATATTGGTTGAATCAATAGTTATAGTGAAGTGCATTCTTGTTGTCATGTTTGACAGCATTTACATTGAACATATTTTTAAAACTCGAGAAGAGCAAATTATAATTATTTCTTTGAAAAGAGAAAAGACTTTAAGTTGAACAGAAAAATGACTATGGATTACCACCGCCCCTATAATGTTTTTCAAGAATATTATTGTCCACCTTACCAAGGAGCTGGTTACCAATACCAGCAGCAGGTGCATCAGAACTCTAACCAACAACAGCATTTACAACATCAACATTCAATGCCAGGTCCATTACGGAATTTTAACAATAACATAATTGGGCCTCCTCCTGTTCATCATCATCATCATGAATCACATCCACAGCAGCAACAATCGCAGCCTTACTTTGCATCATTCCAGCAACATAATCAACATCAGCAGCGATCAAACTATCCACCGGTGTGAAAAGTTTTATTTTTTGTTTTTAATTATTGCATTTAGCTTAGTTGTCATATTGTGCGGTTTTATTTTACGTTTTTATTTTACTTTGCACAATTGATGTACTGAACTCAAGACATAACTGCTGGTATACGATTTCCATCTCTTTCTCTCTCACTCTCTCTTTCTGTCTATCACATACAAGTTTACAATATCTCCCTTCTACTTACTTTATCTCTGCATTGTTTCAGTTATATTTATATATATAAATATCTGTGTGTGCATGTGATATCTATTTTAAGCAACAAATGAAGTCATTGTAACAAAAGTATTGTTATGATTACATTTTTATTTATAATATGAACATGCCATATTTTAAGTAGTAAACTCTTCTTAAAACGCTCCAAATTGACCACTTGTTAACCACTCTTGTGATTTGTATGTGATCTGAGCCTAAGAGTGATTGTACATTGTGCCAGTTAAGCGCCTACAAGTAGGCCAGCACACCCAATTACTGCGATTTCATTATTTACTAGGTAGCTTCCTAGGTTCTCCATCAGTCGCCTTTTATGACATGCCTTGTAGGTTGCAGTGGTACTATTCTTTGCTTCCTTGCGGGCCCCGACACCACACGGACGAAGTAGTAAACAACCAAAGCCATTTATTTCAGTTCATTATTATTATATGGGACTGTTTTTTTTAGTGGATAATAGCATTCTGTTCACTATTAACATTAGTCTTAATGCATGTTATCGTATATATATATATGTAGATATCTTTGACCTAACTTTGGCAAGCTCATAAAACGTACATACAATATACATATTTTGTTTTTCATTTGCAGTATGTGCCTAACTTTCTTGTGAGCTCTGGTTCGGGACTTACACCAACTCTAACACCAACAACACTGGCTACCATTGAACAGTCATTTATTGAGCTTCAATCTGGTCAGCAGAATGGTGTGCGAGACCCAGTCACACAAAGTGGTTTTGTCCCTCCAGTTGTTGACCCAGGTCACAGTGCAGATGTTTCCCAAGATAGTATGGACTATTCTTCTGACTATTCTGATTCCGAATGGGAACCACAAGCTAAACAAGGTAGAATGTTACAGGACATGAGAGATATGAAAAATGTTGATCTTATTGTCACCTCCAATGGCACCATCAACGCCACTCCACAAAGAAAATATACAAGAAGAAACAAGGATGAGAAGGTAAGAAAAAGCAATACAGATTTTTACTAATATTGTAACAATTAAGTAAGGAACCAGTTGTTTTCATACCATGAGGTATAGTAGGGGATATAATGTTAGACCAACATCTTTCTTAGGCAAACAGCAAATATTTGATGGTGTCAACATCACGCTGGTCGTCTTTACTTCCCATTGTTTCTCTGTCTGTTTCATGATTTTGTTTCCTCCATAAAGCTGTATAGTATCTCCTTGAAGGTGGTGGTTCGAGGCAATGTCCTTATCTTTAGGTCTGCTTGCAGTGGAAAGTTTTGAAGGCTATATCTGCTTTTCATAGTGACAGCAGCTAGAGATGCCTATCTTGAATTTGATGTACAAGTGGTGTCTTATTTTGTTATGTCCTGCTCTAAGGTGAAGTATGACTACCTGGTCTCTTCTGGGCAGTTAGAAATATCCATTATCTGCATTTTGTTTGGTCTTTAATATTTTTCTCCCACTTGGCATTGTATTGTCCTTTGATTGTAGTATTATCTTGTCCTTTTAGCTGACCAGAAAGTCTTCTTCTTTGTCAGTTTCCCTCCCTATTTAACCAAACCATCAGCTACTTCATTTGCTTGATGTTGCTATGTGACTGGTATCCACTAAATCACTACTTTCTACCAAGAGTTAAACTCAAATCATTCAGTTTGGTACTCTTCTGATATTTCAGTGCGGATATAACCGGGAGAGCATCTGTCATAGTCATTAGTTTTCATCTGATTTCTTTTTGTATTGCCATTTCTGCTGTCATCTTCAGTGCTTCCATTTCGACCATGAAATTGTTTGAGCACCTTCCTGCTGCTATGGTCAGGGTTGATTAATTAAGTAGTTCTGAATACAGGTTTATTCACTGTACCGGCTTGCCTGTGTGTTGCTTGTGCTCGCAGGGGGAGCAAAGAATAGTACCACTGTGACCCACAAGGCATGTCATAAGAGACGACTGAGGTAGGGGCATAGGGAAGCTACCCTAGTAAATAAAAAAGTATCGTAGAAATCGGATGTGCTGGCACTACTTGTAGGCATGTAACCGGCACAACATACAATCGTTCTTAGGCACAGATCACAAAGAGTGGTTTAACAAGTGGTCGATATGGAACGTTTGAAGAAGACTGCACCAACTAAATCTACATTTGAGAATGTCAAAGTATTGTAAATTAGTCTATAGTTTAAAATAGATTTGGATTGCTATTGGACATGTGTCATATTGTTCTCTATCTGTTTGTATATTCCTGTAATGTTCTAAATATGTATAACTGACACGACTTGTGTGACACAGTCTCTCCGAAAACACAAAGAAACAAGATTTGCTAATTAAAATGCTATTTGTGTCATTTGAAAATGGTGTCATTCTCAACTCAACATGTCCAAACATTTTGTAAAGTTGAACATGGTAATCCTTACCTATTGAATTTTTTCTTCTGTCATCTCTTTCCTGATATGATTTGTCAACTTCTCTGTCTGATTATCTGAGTGCATCTGGAATGGTTTTCAGATTCTGTCTCCTGACCATGCCTGTCATACTGTCTCTCTGTTCGAAAACTTTGACTGTAAGAATGTCTCTCTGTTCCAAGACTTTGACTGTAAGAATGTCTCTCTGTTCCAAGACTTTGACTGTAAGAATGTCTCTCTGTTCCAAGACTTTGACTGTAAGAATGTCTCTCTGTTCCAAGACTTTGACTGTAAGAATGTCTCTCTGTTCCAAGACTTTGACTGTAAGAATGTCTCTCTGTTCCAAGACTTTGACTGTAAGAATGTCTCTCTGTTCCAAGACTTTGACTGTAAGAATGTCTCTCTGTTCCAAGACTTTGACTGTAAGAATGTCTCTCTGTTCCAAGACTTTGACTGTAAGAATGTCTCTCTGTTCCAAGACTTTGACTGTAAGAATGTCTCTCTGTTCCAAGACTTTGACTGTAAGAATGTCTCTCTGTTCCAAGACTTTGACTGTAAGAATGTCTCTCTGTTCCAAGACTTTGACTGTAAGAATGTCTCTCTGTTCCAAGACTTTGACTGTAAGAATGTCTCTCTGTTCCAAGACTTTGACTGTACGAATGTCTCTCTGTTCCAAGACTGTGTTAGTTCTACCTATGACCGTATTTTCAAACTGTCTTATCTCTAACCTGATCTCCGAACTGATGATCTATCTCTTATTTTATCTGAATCTTTATCCGGTCGATGCTTATATGTTGGACATGTACATGCTTTACTTATCTATATTTGCCGGCCGATTTGGATCTCTCTACCTAAATTGGTATATCCCTGCATAGTAATATTTGTTTTCTCGAACTCTCCCTCTTTCGACCTGTATGTCAATAAATATCCCTGGTTGCCACTTTTATACATTTTTTTCTTTGTTATGAAGTGGATTAAAGCCTCTTTAAGCAGAAGCTCGCTCATTCAACCTAAGGACAAACCTTGTTTTGGTTATATGCCAGAGTGTCTAGGTCAACAAACATGAAAAATAAGAATGAACTCCTTTCAGAGAATACCACTATTATACATTGTTTGTTATTTGGAGGATTAAAGCCTCTTTAGGCAGAGGCACGCCCTTTCAACTTTGACGAACCTTGTTTTCTTGATATCAAAATATGTAGACCAACAAATATGAATAAATTACTATTATACACCACCTCTGTTTATCATAATATACTCTATTTAATTGAGGTGAGTTGATCATTCCCTCTCCATCTCTTAGAATTTTAGCTGTCACTAACTAATCGTGTATCACTGCTAGAGGTATTTAATCGAGATTGATATCTGCCCACTCATCCATAATGCCTCGGCTAGTTCATTGTAAAAAATAATTAAGCCAGGTCGTGTCCCTGTTACAGCTAACCCTAACCCATCCACTGATGACCAGGAAGAATATTATCCACATAGTAGGGCACACGTTTGTAAATATGAATTCAATCAATCAATCAAGGACCATGCCTATCGGCGTAGGCGATCATGTCTCTCCACAATCTCTCCTGGTGCATGTAATCAGTTCTGACCTCGATCGTTTGTCGAACCATGATGTCAGGCCATCCAACATCTTCTCCCTCTGTCTTCCACGATCTCTCCTTCCCTGAATTTTACCTGTAACCAAATGTTCTAAAGCTTCTCTTCGCATTATATGCCCAAAGAACCTTAATTGTCTGATTCTTATCCTTTTTTATAAGGTTTATTTGTGTGCAGACCTGATTTAAAACCTCCTATCAAAATATGGATTACTGATAGATTTTACTAACATACAACCACACTTTATATTACCTCATCTGCTAAGACAGTGGTTCCCAAACTGTGCATTATCGCAGACCCCTTTTTAAGTACATTTTGCTGCAGCAAACCCCAGAAGTTTCTATATATGAAAATCTTCTAGAGATTATTACACCACACCAACAGTCAAGCTGGCTCCAATTTCTCAGCCTGCTATAAACGTGAAATGATCTTTCATTTTGTCCTGTCAGACATTTAGACTTCGGTCTGGTACGGGTGCTTTGATTTCGCAGCGGAACTAGTTTACCACTGTTTTTATATATGTTTATAACATTTATTTTTCTATTTGAAATGTCAAAGATCATAATATTTCTTCAAGCGCTTAAGAACCCCTTGTGAGTACCTCAGCGGACCCTAGTTTGTGAAACGCTGTGCTAAGATATAATATAGCAGATTGTTAGATCTGATTTGTCATAGGGAACGCTGTCATACCTGACTCATGCCCTCTCTCTCTACTGGCCTATGTACATTATATCTCTAGATGTCTGTCATTATGGCTTCATTACATCTTCTACATATTTTACATGTTCTGTATCCCCTCCCATCTACGGCGTTCGTATTATTCATTCTTCGTATCCAATAACAGCAGCAAATGAGTGCAAAATCATAACCACGGAGATCATGTGTCTAAGAAGAGCTGGAGGTGTGACAGTAAGGGACAAAATTAGAAATGAAGAAATCGGAAGAAGACTAGATGTGAAATCAGTCATGCAATTCATAAAAGAACAACAGATTTAATGGTTTGGACACCTGACAAGAATGCCCTGGTATCGATTACTACAGAGAGCTACACATAAAAAGTATAACGAGTACAGAGCAAGAGGAAGACCACGCAAAGGATGGAGTGACGGCATCAAGAAAAGCCTTAAGAAAATGAATAACAGCTTACAAAGTGCATTGGAACAAGCACGCGCAAGATCACTACACCCCCTCCATCTCCACCCTCCTTCCCAAGTCGGGCACTTCTATAAAGAAGTAAATGGTGGAAGAGAATAAGATTTTTCGTATCCACTTACCATCTTTTTCCCAAATATCTTCATTTTCCGCATTGGTATGCAAACTATTTTCATCTCACCTTTTCTTTTTATGTGAACTTTATTGTTGTATACTTCTACGTGTCTAGCGCCAAGATCTTCAATAAAACCACAAAAGGATACGCGTTATCAACATAACTTGTCCAAATTATCGAATCATCAAAGTTTGCACTATACAGTTCACAAGCTAATTTCTTTCCGATATGGATACGTTTTACACAGTTTCTCTCTTCTAAACTTCTAGAAACTCTCAAATAGACTGTTGTAACCTATAGGGTCAGTTTGAGATAGCGTTAGGTGTTTGTTGTACCTTTAGAAAATAGTTAGTGAGCTATTTGAAATTTAATTTTTGTCAACATGAAAATATGAGGGGAAACAGTTGTTTCCGCAGTCGCCAAATCTTTTAGATCTTTCTTTTCTCCAATTGTGTTTGCCTCACAGCGTCAGGATAAGAAGAGATTGCTAGAACGAGCCCTTGTATGCGCTTCATAAATCGTGTTTTTGTCGCCTCTGTTATCTCTGAAGTCCACCTTTTGCGTGACTGGCCTTTTTTTGGTACGTAGCAAAAGGTCGGCAGCGCAAAAGATGGACCTCAGAGATAATAGAGGCGACAAAAGACACTATCTACGAAGCGCATACAAGGGCCGTTTTAGAAATCTCTTCTTGACCTGACACAGTTAGGCAAACTGGGTTCAGAAAGAAAGAAAGACATTGCATCGGAGTAACATTGCTCACTTGAGGTACACTGCATGTTGGTAATCTGCTTATGTGGCCGAACCATTTAATTTGTTGTATCTTCATGAAGTTCAATGCTGATGTTGTTACCCACTTTTTTCCTGATGTCTTCATTTCTCAACCGGTCTCTTCTTGTTTCCCCCAGCATTCTGCGTAGACACTTCATCTCTGTTGTAACTAGTTGTCTTCTATCGTTTGATGTCAGGTGTCCAGGTTTGGCAATGATAGCATAATGCGGGGAGAAAAATTGTGTTGAATGTTGCTCTTTTTGTGTCCATGGTGACGTGTTTGCATTTTTAAATTGATCTCTTAGATCAAAAGGTTGATTTATCGCCCCCGCCCCCTCGTCATGTTTGTGAACCATTCACTTTGACATTCTTTAACCAGGACATAACAGCAACAGAAGTGGAAAGTGGGCGCTTCATTATAACTACTACGGTTATACGCTTTAGAACTCAGAGGTTCATTCTTAAACATGCACATATATTTACTATAGATTAGATTGATTCTAGTTATGTACAGTTAAAGTCGTAGGTGTCTGTGGTTTAGCGTTAGTTAGCTTGATCGCAACCCAAGAGTGCCCGATTCCACCTCCGCGCGGCGTTCTTGTGAATTTGTACGAACTGTAAAAATATACCTCACTTTTCAGAAAACAATGGCAAACTACTGAACGTATACTAATTGCCTATAAAATGGACAACTCATGTACTGTGGTTGATGGCGACGTCTTGTAAAGGATATGCCATTATTTTCATTTTACAGTTAAAGTGCAAATTTGTTATCTCTTGTTTGTATACAGTACATGTATTGTTGGAGACCGTGGATTTACTGAATAATTGTATTTCACAAAAACACAAGTCAAATAATAACCACAAAGTTCATGTAAAATTTGAGAGTGAAAAACTGTTCTTGAGATTTCTAAATAATATCGCCAGTGCAAAGAGTGATTAGATTTATGAAAACCATCAAAGAAGAAACGATTACGGGCATAGAAAGACAGCATTATAAGTGGGAAGAAAACGTTATATAAAAAGTATATTTTTGCCGAATATATAGTTACGTAGGGAGACATAAAGATGATGTTGGATAGCATGACTTCATGGCATGAGAGAGCGTCAACATCTGAGATGATAGCGCATACCAGGGACAGAGATTTGTTGAAATTCATAATCGCCTACGCCATCCGGCACAGCACCCGATAATGGTTTGCATATATATATTTTTTTTAAAAAAGCAAAGAGTGTTGGAAATCCATTACAGTCGACGTTAGACGTGAAGTTGGTTCACATGGTTTCCGAAACCATGTTGACTGATCTTGCATTATCAAACTATGTTCGCCCGTGGCCCCCGACAACATAATGCCAACTAGCTCAGGCGGGACACCAAAATTCCTGTTTAATAGGGGCTGGTTTTTATAAGTGTTTGATAATCCATGGTTATTTATTGATGAAAAATGTTAAAAGTACTGAAATTCCTTATTGTTAAACTCAGTGGCGGCTCGTGATAATTTTTGTTGGTGGGGCCAGACATTTTTTCCGGATAAATCATGGCTTTTAGTTTCTATATTTTAATTTATAAAATAATAAATACACGTTATACATTACTTTTTGGGGCCCAGCCCACTGGCCCTAATGACGAGCCGTCGTTTGTTAAACTTAATTTGTTAACCATAAATTGTGTGAGAATCACTCTCAAGTGTTTTGTTGTTGTTTGTTTGTATTCGTTTTTATCAATCAAGTTAACTATTCGTTGCTATCCGTGTGACTTGCGCCGAGAATGTGAGTATGTTGCACCCATTATGCCCCGATGAGATGTACGACAGGCGCATCAGAATTGAGGGCAAAGTGTATGCATATTATCCAATAGGACACAAATTTGTTCAGACGGGTAACTAAAATTTTAGAAACAGAAAAACCCCACTTAAAAGTACCACATCTGGAGTTATACTGGAGCATGGTATCAGATCTGATTGGTCATAGGGAGACAATCAGATCTGACTTGTGCCACCTCTCAGATATTATAGGTCATCTTTCCAACAACAAATTTGAACTACTACAGATTCTGAATCTTCCATGTTGGTGATGCATAGAACCAAATATCACTAGTTCACTTTGCTTGGTCTATACATATAATATATGCTGCTCTACACAAGGACCGTATTCTTTATATACGTACTCATGTGTCAGGGACGAATTTAATTCTGACCTATTTTCCAACAAAACATTTGTCCTGTCACGGATACTTTATTGTAACAGTCTGTCTCTTTAGTATGGCGGTGGAAATGTGGAGAGCATTAGCCAGTATCGAATGGCCATATCATATTTGCGTATTGTGTATTCTGAATGTCATATATATATATATATATATATATATATATATATATATATATATATATATATATATATATATATATATATATATATATATATATATAGATACACATAAACTACATCAGACCTTCCTTTTGTGTGTCATGCCGTCTGGCGTTGGCGTCAGTGCAGTCCAATAGAATCTACTCTCTCTTTGTACTCCTATGTCTCTTGTCGCAATAACCTACACCGTTGTACTGTTCTATTTTCACCATATTTTTATCATTACATATTCCTAAAAACGATATATGCCTCTTATTGATTTGAATGGTATGCTTGCTTTGCACATTGGCCTCACTCTGCAACACATCTTGTCTCTTTTATCTGCTGTTGACGATTTTTTTTTAGTCGCCCGCTATGAATTTATGCTTAGTTATGGCGCCTCTTACTGATTTTTGCGTGTACGCTTGCTTTCCTTATCACCAATGTATTTTCCCATTCAGTCGAGCCTTACTCCGACTTTCGAGGTACTTGTAATTTAGATCCCCAGTAAAGGATCATATTATGTAGTCCAACCAGGTACCGTGTGCATACCAATAATTTTTGGCCCCGACATTATTCAATGTATTCTAAAATCCACTCGCCTTTGCTTCTATAATCGTGTATGTTCATTTATTGTCCTGGTTGATGGCATTCTGTTAGTCTCGACAGACAAATGGTGTGTTTTTATGTCAGCAAGTTCTCTTAGTCTAGCTTCACCAGTTTTCAGACCGGTATTCAGCGTGTCTATTAGTTACTTCCATATAACTAAGTGTTTCTACACATTGCCAAAGAACTATCAATTTAATCATGTATGTACTTTAAAACTGGCATTTTGCTATGTTATTCTTTCCCTAATCACTTTCTCATAATGCCCTTAGTTCATCTTCCTGGTTAAGTATCATCGATGTCATGTGCGTGTTAACCGACATTAACATCAAGGTCAGCTGCCGAAAACAAGTGATTTTAAGATAGCGTAATTATGAGTCGATTTTTTTAAAAAGATTCCCTTAGCGTAATGAGTAGAACGTTCATTTTTAGAATCGAACACAGAACTGTTGTGGGTTCATTTCTCGCACCCGACATTTAATAAGTGAGGAAAGGAGTTGGCTCTACTTCCTCTTGCATACTTGTGTCAAGAAATATTAAGGGACATGAACTGTATACACTATTGTCTATTGTCTTTCCCCAGGTAGATGATATAATTTGTTCTCCACTCTTGCCGTTAAGCATAGGGGTGGAAGCTTTATTTTGCATTCCAGTGCCAGATGAGTCGCCCTTGTATTATTTTCGTGTTTATTGAGTGTTGTCTTGATGTATGATCGCTTGTTTTTATGAGTCCACTTATTGTGTTGTATTATTAGAGTCGTGATCGCGTAGTAGTTGGTCTACTTGTTCCTTAGGCTCGTAGTCCCATCTACAAATTCCACCGTATGGTTTGGTGAAATTTTTGAATTGTAACGGCTCTCAAGGGCGACCCAGCATCATTCATAATTTGGGTCTTATCTTAACCACATTTGTCGTGAAGCGTCGTGGGAGAGTTAGTTTTCTATCTTGTGCCAGGTGTGTTGCGCTTGACGTTGTCAGTCCATGCTTTCGCAGGGACTCTTGAGATGTTATCTATCCATCGTGTTCTTGGCCTACCTCGTGCTCTGCGCCCTGATCGTCGATTATTATAGGCACGTGATGGTAGTAAATGTGTTTGTACTTGGCCTACCTCGTGCTCTGCGCCCTGAGTGTCGATTATTATAGGCACGTGATGGTAGTAAATGTAGTTCCATTCTCATTAGATGGCCGAACCACTTGATTCTTTGCTTCTCGATGTACTGTATGCATGGTATAGTACCAACGATGCTTCTGATATTCTCGTTTCTCACTCTATCTCTCCTTGTAACGTTGACAGCTTTTCGTAGACATCTCATTTCACATGTTGTAATCTTCCTTTCGTGTGTCTTAGTCAGGGGCCATGTTTGGCACTGATAGCAAAGAGTTGGAATAAATATGCAGTTTATCAGTTGTCGTTTGACTGCCATGTTAATGCTTGGATGTTTTAATAGTGGTGATAGTTGGTATGTCACTGCATTTGCCTTCTGGCATCTAGTCTCGATTTCTCTGTCCATCTTTCCATCTGCTGTGAATATACTCCGAGATATTTGAATTCTGGAGTCTGTTGTATTTTTACATTATTCACGTGTATATTTAGTTGACCTGTTGATCTACTTATTGTCATGACTTCTGTTTTGGAGGTGTTAATTTTCATGTCATATTTTTCGCATGTCGCTTGCAGTGCATTTATGTGTTGTTGAAGTTTGTGTCGTTGTTGTAAATTATCCGTAGTTCTTGTGAAATATCTGTAGCAGAAATTTGTGCACATGTAAATCCCCTACCGTTCTGCAAGTTTTCATAGGCTCATAATTTGGGTACCAGAAAAATACTTTGGAGTAAGGTGGCCAGCGTGATCTATATGAACCACATCACCCATCGTGTGGCGCTTGTCAAAAAAAAATACGGGTATAGCACCATGTACGGCTTACGGTAAGAAAACAGGTTCTTTACTTTTATTGTGTTATGTATATGTTGACTGTGCTAAAGAAAGTTGAATTACTATTGTTCAGTATACACATATATATATATATTGTATGTGTCGCTGGGGTATCTCACTACACCAAACATACCCAGCTCATTGTCGGAAGTGGTCGCGGATACAATTGTCCGAGCCTGTATTACCCATCCTCATCGTGGGACGGATCAATCAGTCATTATTATGTATTATATCTTTGGGACGGATTAGCGTAAGCGTTCGCCTATCGACTCGGACTCAAGATGGTTGTAGGTTCACTCCCACACTCGATGTCTCACACGTGAGGAAAGGAATTGACCTTCATACCTCCTGCACGCTAGTCTAGAGATATAAAGTGACATGCACTGTATACCTTAAGGTCGTAAAAGGCTACGGAAAATTGTATATATTATTATTAATTGTCATCGCTCGATTAGTTTGTAACATAGGTTCCCAAAGTGGACGGTACCGCCCCCTCCCCAGTGTGCGCTGAAGCCTTCTAGGGAGGGGCGGTAGTGGTTCAGAAGCATTTGGGGCGCTCATGCATTAGGGGTCGGTGGTTCCTTAAAGAATAAATTAATAATATATATTTTTAAATAAATTATTTTCGTGATTTTGCGATTGAATAATCATTTAAAATTTGAATTCTGCATTTTAATTCATCTTATGCCCGCCTTACACGATCCATTTTTTCATCAATTTTCTATTTCATGTATATAATAATTTGAAAATTGACCATGTAGGACAGAAATATATATATAAATTTTCTATGTCAAAGAGAGAATAGAGCATGTATATATATAGTTCATAAGTACGGTTTTAACTTCACTGCAACGGGTCACCCCATAATTTCTCCGTTCCTGTGCCAATGAAAATCACACGAAATGCTAACAACTGTGAAATGTTTCCTGTGTGAACTAATTCCAGAATGAAACAGCCGCGTACCGCCACAAAAGCAACCTGCACCGCATAAAATGCATATGGCCGTCGCTAATGTAGCAACACAAAACTGTTCATCACCTGAATTGCAATTCTTGTCGAAGAGAACATCAATCACGACAAAATCCAGCTTTCTGCACTCGCAATATAACTGCATACGGCAGATTGAGCTTGTTCGTCATAACCGCTGTCCGCCATTTTCTGAATACACACAACAAACGCACGGTTGACACAGCAAAAACATTCCATGTAACAGTCATAGCTCACAGCGTTGCTCAAGCACTAACTCAGTAGCTCGGCAAACGAAACCGGAAAATACCCGACCAAACATGGCGAAAATGCGCTAGCAAAGTCGTGTTCAGAATCAAACAGTTCTGACTCTGAATGGCCCTCCGCATTCCGCCATTGCTGGCCAGATTTTTTTTTATGATTTAAAAAAATGTATATATATATATATATGGAAAATGGGGAGGGACGTTTCAAAGTTTATGTCGTACAAAGTGGGCGGTGGGTCGAAAAAGTTTGGGAATCTATGAGTTTAGGAAAACAACTTCACAACAGCCGCGGAAGATATATTTAGACGTGCTCTGTTGTCAACACTTGCGCTTTCAACAGAAATACCTGCTGACACTGATGAGCCAATTGGTTCGCAGTTACGTACGATGATAGAACTATTAATCTTTTATTATGTTAATATTATTCATATATATATATATATATATATATATATATATATATATATATATATATATATATATATATATATATATATATATATATATTGCGTGTGTCAATTCGATGTTTGCGACGCTATATTGAGAACTACGCTATATTGAGAACTACGCTATAATGAGAACTAATCTATATTGAGAACTATGTTATATTGAGAACTACGCTATATTGAGAACTTCGCTATAATGAGAACTATGCTATATTGAGAACTACGCTATATTGAGAACTACGCTATATTGAGAACTACGCTATAATGAGAACAACGCTATATTGAGAACTATGATATATTGAGAACTATGATATATTGAGAACTATGATATATTGAGAGCTACGTCAAACTAATCTCTGTAGTATTATGAATTGATAGCGTAATGATAGTTCACACACCATCACTGTAACCCTCGTGTTACAATTTGCTAACGCTTTCATTTTGGTGTGATTGTAAGCACTTTTACTTAAATAATATTTACTCTTAATATAATTGTTTTCTTTAGAGAATAGTTTTCCATGATCAGATATCTAAACAACTGATAAGTCGCCTGAGATCTTCGCCGGTGACCCACAATTTCTCTATCAATTTAGTTTTCTGAGGCCTAGTTTGAGACTTCAAGTCATTAAAGAGGGGACATGTTTACTGAATGTGTTAGGGGGAGTCTGTGGAACATTTTAAAACTATTCCTGACCTATTTTTGTTACTTATTTTAGTGTTTTTACCCAGTGTATGTCAATTTCACAAGTTTCCTCCATGAGTCATCATTTAAAACTGCATTTTAAATCTTGCCCTATCACCACTTGAGACTCTAGATCAAATTATTTTTAAGTTTGATCTCAATGAAGCCCGTGCACTTCCGTACCTTGTCATTTTGCGTCTCATACCGAATTGGTTTATTGTTTTGCAGCAATCACCAGCGATTAGAGGAAATTGGATAGCTGCAACATATAAGAAAAGTGACCACTGAAAGTTTTCAAAACAGAGATCTTTGACTGACTTTTCGTGATATGAATTTATGCACTTCAAAATTGTATGTGCCTATGTCAAATTCAGTTTACGGACTAAATACATTATATATGTCGATAGTTTAGTGGCGTCATAGACTTCTCAAACGTGACATGAGTCGGCAAAACCCCTGTAAGTTACAGGAACTCGTATATCCACTTCCACATCTACTGAAAGAGGCTTAGCACCTATGGGTTTCCCCGAGGTGTGGTGACGCCGGTTTCGGTAACTCACTAGTGAAATGACAAGTAATTCTAGTATAATTGTTGATTTTAATTTTGACAATTTCTTTATACATTTCAAGTATGGCTCGTTATTTGTTAATGTTAGGTAGAGAAGAAATAAAGACATCCTACAAGACCTGCATATCAATGAGCATTGGTTCATAAATAACATCATGTCCCGGAAGAGCCACCTTTTCCGTGTACGACCTTTTGCTTTGTATCCACTGTATCGGAGTAACATTGCTCTTTGAGGCGCGCTGCTGTTTGTAATATGTTTATGTAGCGGAACCATTTAATTTGTGGTTTCTTGATAAAGTTCAGTACTGATGTTGTACCCACTTTTTTCTGATGTCTTCATTTCTAAACCGCTTTTGTTGATACTCCCAACATGCGCTATATTGTAGAAATGAAACTAAACACACCAAAATACAACAATAAAATAAGGAAGTATAAACAATGCGTATTTCATGTTGCATCAGAAATATAAAGTCCACTTGTGTTGTTATATTTAATATGCGGATCTAACAGAAGAGTGGGTGGGTTATTTCACTTAAAATCAAATCAAATACAGAACTCTAGAAAACAAATTAGGGAAGGAAAAAAAAGGAGAAAATACGAGACGTAACATTTTGATCACATAAAAAAAAGGGTTTTAAAGCCGAAGGATTGACTTCATTGCACCGGGTTTTACCCCATCTGGCTCGGTCCCTCTCAGCAGAAATGGCACGCTACCTGCCGAGAGTATTGCACAAAGCACGAACTCCGTAGCTCCGGCAACAATCCTAGGGGTCTCTGGAAAAAATGCAATCGTGAACAGAACTGCGCGGTCCGGACTCGAACCCACGACCTTCGACTCGCAAGGCAAAGGGCTTAACCACTTAGCCACAGATACCCCCCCCTTTGATCACATAGTAGGACACTAATCAGATGGAAGCTGGTCGTGGGAATGATGAGGTTAAATAGTAGGAAGGGCATATAATGTAACTAACATAAGCAAATTAACAAGAGTACAACTTTTGGGAATCATGAACTATTGCACAAACATTAAATAAGAAAATCGAATCTTTAAAACAAAGTGCTACAGAAACATTCTTAGAACGCAGTTGTCAAAGAAGAAGGAAAATATAGATAGCATACAAAGCTTGAACATCAAGGAAGAACATTGGCTCATAAACATTATATTACTGAAACTGAAATGTTTTGGTTACATTAAACTTCACGGTGATTTAAATAAAGATAGCAGTAATGGAGAGCATGGCTCGTGTAAGACGGGGTCGATTGTAGTAACACAACATCAAGGAGACGTTGTACACAACGTTGCAGGAGGTAGGAGATCTAACTAGAGTACAAGTCTGTCAGGCAGGTTGTGGTGATAGGGGCATCCAGCAAAGGGTATACTACGAAGTAGAAGAACACATATGACTGTTAACAAACATATTAAAATCAATGTTACGGACAAGTGGAAGGCGAATAAATCTATACGCCATTAGGAAATATCAGTAGGGGAAACTAGTAGTCCATCAGAATGTACCGCAATGGTAGTAAGCATAACAAGAGATTTAAAATAACCGTATCTTTCTCTCTCTCTCTCTCTCTCTCTCTCTCTCGCGATCACCTCCCAGACTGATGTACCAGATTTCCCCATAAATTCCATTCATGGGGAAATCTGATTCATTTCTGTCTTAGCATAGGTGTGTTTTACGTCACATCTTCAGCACCATTTGGAGCTCTGGTGCTTATCCTTCGGCGATGTGTCCAGTTTCAGCCAGCGTTTACTCGGTTCGCTCTCCGTTCTGTAGCCGTCTAGTGTTTTTACGATGTAGGGTTGCTAACCCCACGCCCAACCTCCTTAGTTGCCTCTTACGACATGCGTGGCAGGTAACAGTGGTTCTATTCTTTACACCCCAATTTGAACCCCGTTAACCACTCGGGCGATATAACCGTATGTGAGGAACTGATATGAAAATCGTGGCATACCCTTTACAGGGCGTCGCCTCTTACGACGTGCGTGGCAGGTAACAATGGTTCTATTCTTTACACCCCAATTTAGACCCCCGTTAAGCACTCGGGCGATATAACCGTATGTGAGGAATTGATATGAAAATCGTGGCATACCCTTTACACCACAATTTAGACCCCCGTTAAGCACTCGGGCGATATAACCGTATGTGAGGAATTGATATGAAAATCGTAGCATACCCTTTACATCACAATTTAGACCCCCGTTAAGCACTCGGGCGATATAACCGTATGTGAGGAATTGATATGAAAATCGTGGCATACCCTTTACACCACAATTTAGACCCCCGTTATGCACTCGGGCGATATAACCGTATGTGAGGAATTGATATGAAAATCGTGGCATACCCTTTACACCACAATTTAGACCCCCGTTAAGCACTCGGGCGATATAACCGTATGTGAGGAATTGATATGAAAATCGTGGCATACCCTTTACACCACAATTTAGACCCCCGTTAAGCACTCGGGCGATATAACCGTATGTGAGGAATTGATATGAAAATCGTGGCATACCCTTTACACCACAATTTAGACCCCCGTTAAGCACTCGGGCGATATAACAGTATGTGAGGAATTGATATGAAAATCGTGGCATACCCTTTACACCACAATTTAGACCCCCGTTAAGCACTCGGGCGATATAACCGTATGTGAGGAATTGATATGAAAATCGTGGCATACCCTTTACATCACAATTTAGACCCCCGTTAAGCACTCGGGCGATATAACCGTATGTGAGGAATTGATATGAAAATCGTGGCATACCCTTTACACCACAATTTAGACCCCCGTTAAGCACTCGGGCGATATAACCGTATGTGAGGAATTGATATGAAAATCGTGGCATACCCTTTACACCACAATTTAGACCCCCGTTAAGCACTCGGGTGATATAACCGTATGTGAGGAATTGATATGAAAATCGTGGCATACCCTTTACATCACAATTTAGACCCCCGTTAAGCACTCGGGTGATATAACCGTATGTGAGGAATTGATATGAAAATCGTGGCATACCCTTTACATCACAATTTAGACCCCCGTTAAGCACTCGGGCGATATAACCGTATGTGAGGAATTGATATGAAAATCGTGGCATACCCTTTACATCACAATTTAGACCCCCGTTAAGCACTCGGGCGATATAACCGTATGTGAGGAATTGATATGAAAATCGTGGCATACCCTTTACACCACAATTTAGACCCCCGTTAAGCACTCGGGCGATATAACCGTATGTGAGGAATTGATATGAAAATCGTGGCATACCCTTTACACCACAATTTAGACCCCCGTTAAGCACTCGGGTGATATAACCGTATGTGAGGAATTGATATGAAAATCGTGGCATACCCTTTACATCACAATTTAGACCCCCGTTAAGCACTCGGGCGATATAACCGTATGTGAGGAATTGATATGAAAATCGTGGTATACCCTTTACATCACAATTTAGACCCCCGTTAAGCACTCGGGCGATATAACCGTATGTGAGGAATTGATATGAAAATCGTGGCATACCCTTTACACCACAATTTAGACCCCCGTTAAGCACTCGGGCGATATAACCGTATGTGAGGAATTGATATGAAAATCGTGGCATACCCTTTACACCACAATTTAGACCCCCGTTAAGCACTCGGGCGATATAACCGTATGTGAGGAATTGATATGAAAATCGTGGCATACCCTTTACACCACAATTTAGACCCCCGTTAAGCACTCGGGCGATATAACCGTATGTGAGGAATTGATATGAAAATCGTGACATACCCTTTACAGGGCGTCGCCATCAACCACATAAAAAGTTAAAAATAAAATCCCTACAAGAATAAATTCACCATCTTCAAAATTACACTGGGGACCCTCGCCGGTGCTACGGAGTTCGTGCACTGCAGCTGAGATCTTCCTGTGTAAGAAAGAGATCGGAGCACACATGGTTACTCGCCCAAGTGCAATGATGATGGTCCTATCAATCAATCAAACCACAGTAAACAAGTCGTTGATTTTCTACTCACCGCTTATACGTTCAGTAGTTTGTCATTGCTTTCTGGTGGATTGATATGCGGCCTGTTAATAATATGACAGTTTACATCGTGATAACAGACACACTTACACGAAGGTAGAATAGGATTAGAGGAAGATATGCTGATCACTCATTTCGAAAATAAAAGTTATGAGAACACATTGTTTCTTTTTTGGGGGGTTTATCAGATGCTCTCAAATTAATTGTCTATGTTTGGCATTTAAAAATATACATACTATCATTCGAATTCATTTATTCATACTAATCCACTTAGTCTTGGAGAGCAGATGCCCGATCCCACGACACCGCGGTCCTTCTGTGGGAAAATCAATGGAAATTACAGACACAAATAAATAATAACACCTAAGCTATTAACCCCAGAAAAAGCACGTTATCGTTCACAGAACCGCGGTACCAGTGTTAACCTACAGGTCGTGGGCACATGTTAAATGATTCCATGGACCTGCTTGATGGGGGGAGACTACCAAAAGCTGACATTTATGCGACCGTGACATTCGTGGCGTGAGGGAGGAGAAAGGTCTAAATTGGGCAACTTTGTGAAACTAAAACTTGGGGTGGTGGACTAATGTAATTGAAAGGACATCTGAAACGTACGTGGCAATTTGGCTAAATAGCCATGTTCCAGAACTAGGGTCGTATAGGGCAACCAATCCGAACGGAATGATTTTGAAAAAGAGCTGTAACCTTTGATTGTAACCCACGTGTGATGTTCGCAGGTTTCACTCTTACTGGCTTCCTGTTTCGCTAGCACATTTCTTGTGTGACCGGGGCTAAAATATGACTAACTATCTCGTGAAAACACACTAAAGTCGAAATTCTTTCCTTCTCTTTCTTTCTTTCTCTCTCTCTCTCTCTCTGTCTCTTGTCTCTTTATATATATATATATACATAAACAAAACATATGTAGCTATTTACACATATGGTTCTGTCTTTCACCAACAACGATGTGCGTGGTCGTTTTCAGCACACTCATGAGGGAAAATTGTGAGAGACGTCATTGGGCCTACGCGACGACCATAAGTAGTTTGTCAATGGTGGTACGGACGGTTATGATCAACAAACAAACAGTGTACATGTATTAAGAGCTTCCGAAAAACAAATAGACAAACACAGGATTCGAACCACTTACCCCTCATTTCTTACGACACCCATCGTCTAGCCTAGCAATACGAGCGTCCTTACGAACACAACCAGCGAGCCATTAGGGCGCTCGTATTGCTCGTACGATATCAGATGGAGCTGCAATGGACCGCAGTGACATTCTTAACACATTGAGAGAGTCTTTCCAAACAAAGGAGTTTCAGGGTTGTGAATCCCAGTCGCTGATCAGATTAAGAGATGGGTGTCGATACTGGTAGAGCCCGAAAATAACGACATACAAAATATGCAAAACGATTGGTTAATCAACATCGAACTGACGTGTTATACCGCTGGAAGCTGCTGGGTTTTGTTGAGGCGGAGATCGGAGCCCTATGTTGATAGTCCTCATATAACTGAGACATATATATATATATATATTCTCTCGTGTGATTTCCAGGGCAGCAAAGAATAGAACCGCTGTCTTCTACCAACGCATGTCGTGAATGGCAACTAGTAGGACTTGGTCGTTGGGTCAGTGACCCCCACACTGTGGGGGGACGAAACAAAGGAAAACACAAGCTGCTCGTTAAGATCCAGATGACATACTGGCAGAGGAAGCAGAACTCAAAACTAAGCACAAGACTAGGTTTTAGGTAGAGAGAAACACATACGATCGAATTGAGTATCTCTCTCTCTCTCTCTCTCTCTCTCTCTCTCTCTCTCTCTCTCTAGATATATATGTGTGTGTACGCGCCCCCACAATTCACCTTTTTATATCATGATTGAATTAGACGTATATATTGATAACAGTATTACATTATATGTGCACTCTTACTATATTTATGTTTGTTGCAGACAATATTGAATGACTTACCGGTATCATGTTATTCGTTAGTGTCGAACTGTTTCTCGTCTAACTACGAATATGTCTGTGAATCACTTGACCAGTAAATATGCCCTCAATGTTGTATGCTTCACTGAACCTTAGGAATTTCTGATGAATGTATGTACCTAGGTGATCCATCACGTTGACATCTAGCCTCCACAAGTGCCTTACCGAAATTCCGAAAACTAGATCACAATTTACATAGATTGTATTCCAATGATATACATATCTTTTCCAAAATTTGGGGAAACCCAGTTCTTTTTATTGTAGTCATAACTTTTTGATTGGCTATCCCGTTTATAGACAATAAATTCTAAGTCTTTTATTTCTGAAGCCAAAATGTTAGAAGTAAGGAGGATGAAACAAACATAGCATTACAAGATCTTAAACAAATAAAAATACTATGTAATGAAACTGATATGAAAACAAAGATCAGAATACTGAGCGCATGCATATTCACAGTGGCAATATGTGAGTAGGAATTATGGTTATTTAATAAGGTAGTTGAAAAACAGAAATGTGCTTTTGAATATAAGTGTTACTGAAGGTCCTCAATTTACCATGGCAAGAGAAGAGAGCAAATAGATATGTCCAAAACGAACTCAAAAGAAAAGAAAACTGGCTGGTATTACAGATAAGAATGATAAACATGAAGTATCTTATTAAAAGTTGCGAACCGTTGAAGACCATTTGTTTTCGGTCCAGAAACATTTGAGCTTTCAGCTCTTCGGCTCGGTGCTATGGACATCGTAACTCTTCGGTTCGGTGCCACGAACACCGTAAATCTTTAGAACCTGTGGCTTTTCTGCCAGCCCTCGGAATTGAACCCGCACTCACAGAGGGCTTGTCACCCGTCATCCAACGCGCAACGAACACGCTGGGCAGGCGGACAAGGGAGAAGACCATTATGGAAGAAGGCATCCCGACAAAGAGGATAAGAGGACGACCACTGAGAATATGGTTCAGGATATATCGCTTATGAGAGAGAAAAATTTCGAAGGACAATTATGGTGACAAAGTTCTGATCAGGACAAGCTATTATATGACTACGGGCGAAGCATTTAACATACTATAGTCCGTTCAACTTGTCATGCCCACAGATAAAAATTTGTATCTTTGTAACCATTTGATTAAATAACTTGAAAACGTGCATGAGAACTACACATGTTCCCGACGCTACAAAATATTTTTGCCATTCAAACAATCATACCATCTAGAAGTTTCCTTCTTTGTGCTATATATTTAACGCATCCATTGGCATGGTTGAAGAAAACTCATGTTTACAGCCATTTAATACATTGATGACAAAAATAGTAACATTCAGGACGAATTCCGTGGGTTTTTTTTAAACAATTCTTGCATTTTCCACGCACCAGAAAGATTCGGGCTTGAACATAGTAAAGAATTAACGTCATTAGTGCGAGACGGACATTTTGTTAAAAGCGTATATCGAAATTAGTGTGAGACTATTGGGTCATATTGTTGACTTCTCAAAACAGACATTGATATAACATTTCTAATGAGTTTGGAGTTACAATGCAAAAAGTATCATTAATGCTATACGCGCATTTCCGCAAAGAGGCACATATGGGTCATCTTTACTACAGTATACAAGAACCAGAGAAAAGAGCTATTTTATTATAGTGATTCCTCCATAAGGAACACGCACGCACACTGAAACGAAGAAGTAGTAATTTAAAAAGAATCTCTCCAGTAGCTCCGCCATAACAAGGTGCTATAGAAAAGTTCTTAGAACATCCTGGACAGAGAAGAGAAGAAACATAGACATCCTACAAGACCAGAATATCAAGGAGCATTGGCTCATAAATAACATCATTTCCTGGAAGATGAAATATTGGGGCCACATTAAACGTCACAGTGGTCTGGAGAGGAAGGTAATGGAAGGCATGGTTCCTGGAAAATGAGTCAGGGGACGACCAAGACGAAGATGGCAGCATGACATCAAAGAAACCTTGAACATGACACTGGAAGAGACAAGAGAACTTGCAAGAGATATAGAGCTTTTCAGGCGGACTGTGATGAATGCGACGTTCCGCAAGGGACATGCTACTATGAGCTCCACCATTGCCAGTCCCGAGCCTGGACGTGAAAGGGGGATGACATTATGACATGGCAGCTAACTTTAACTGTAATGTAAGTTGTTTAAATAAATGATACAACTATGTCTACATATCTTGTTTATTTCATGACTGTATTGCAATTATCAACATTGGCCCCCATGTATAAGCTGAGATATACACCTTTGCATGAGACTTGTCATCAAATGTCATATGTGTGCGTTTACTGTAAAAACTAAAATGCTGTATCAGACTTGCCAAATATGCCGCCAACATCAAAGGAAACCGTTATATTACAAAATCCAGGTTTCCTAAAGCAATTTCTTCCATCAGACATTTGCGTCGGTATAATTGTAAGGTTGAGTGCAAAGTTTCGCTACTGTGGAATAGATGGTTTTGCTACAATTCGCATTGGACTGTGGGCATGAGTTGTTGAACGGACTATAACATGCTTCAAAGTAGTGGAATTTCCGAATACATATAGTACACATACTCTAACAAAAGTGTTTAGACAACTTGAAGAGCAGAAAAGAAATAGATCTCTATATAGATGCTCTGCCCTTGTACTGGTACAGACAGGGATCGGAACAATCACCTTCATTTTGTGTTCCTGGGCACGCAGGAATCATGGGTAATGAACAAGCTGATAACGATATCAGAGGGAGTAGTGGACCGAAATGGCACTCTTAACGCACTGAGTCTTCTCCAACAGAAGGGTTTCAGGGTTGTGAGTTGCATTCACTGACCAGTCTGAGAGAGATGGGTATCAATATTTGGTACAACCCGAAAAGAACGACATACCAAATATGCAAAGAAATTTATTCCAAATCGAACTGGCGTGTTGGACTGCTGGACGCTGTTGAATTTGTTCAGGCGGAGATCCTATGGACGTCCGGAGTGCTATGATGATAGTCCTCTGATAACTGCCCATTTTTCCTAGACGATCAGTTCTCGTCATAGCCAGAGTGCTTCTCAGCACCGGAACACTCAAGACGAGACTATGTCCTTTACATTGACGATGCTTCTCACTAACACTTTTATAGTATAACACATCACAATATAAGAGTCATTTTCAGGACTAGCTCCAGAGCAAAATCACTGTCTGTTTACAAGATTCACACCTTAATTCTTAGCACAGTTTATTGTAACAATGTAAACAGTCCTTTTTCAGGGCATAGTAACAGCCATACACACAAAAACATGTCAATGAGCTCTGATATAACCTTCTAACATACTGAGGTTTTAATCCCCCATTTGGCATGAGTGAACTCCTTCATATGACCAATCAGATATGATACCATGCTACAATATTATTCCAGATGTGGTATGTTAAAGTGAAGTGTTTCTGTTTGCTAAATACTAGTTTTACTACTGTCTGTACGAAGTTATGTCATGTTGGATCAAATGCATACACTTGGTCGAAATTCGTATGTGCCTGTCCTACATGATGTAGGGTCCTAATGGGGCGCAACATACGCATGCATCATTTGTGGTTGGAAAACAGTGAGATGGATACTAAATAGACCCATTTTTTTAATTGGGGGTGTTAAAAGAAGTTCATGGTCTGCCTGCCCAGCGTGTTCGTAACTGTTGGTGACTAGCCCTCTGTGAGTGCGGGTTCAATTCCGCGGGCTGGCAGAAAAGCCACAGGTTCCCCAGGTTCACGGTGTTCGTGGCACCGAACCGAAGGGTTACGATGTTCATGACACCGAGCTGAAAGCTCAATACTAAAAAAAACATCGCATCAGGTTTTTCATGTGGCTCAGTCCCTGTCGGCAGAAATGGCACGCTGGGTTTATGTAGGAAAAAAAGTTAACTACCTCGCCTTCAAATGATATGGGTGTGTACTGTAAAGTTTATAGTATTTCCAACATGTAAGGCATTACCGACTACTCACCGTCTCCTAAATTACACCAGGGTCCCTCGCCGGTGCTACAGAGTTTGTGTACTGTCGCGAGATATGCTTGTGTAAGAAATAGATCAGAACACACATGTTTATTGAGGAAAGTGCAATGATGATGACCCTGTCAATATAATTTGATCTCATTTCTAAGAGGCTTTACCTAGGACATGACAGCATCAGAGGTGACAAAGGTTACATGCCATGACAGCATTAGAGGTGACAGCGGGTCTATGACATGTTAGCAACCTGGGAACCGATGGGAATTATTTATAACTATTAACGTTGTAAGACTTAGGGACCAAGTGCTAATTACATCTAAGTGTTAACCAGATTTGTTTATGAACGTAGCTACATCTTTCATTATCTCAGACAAATGTTATTGTTATTATTTCACGTTCCGATGTTTCTATTGTGTCTAGCTAATGATATACTAAATATTATTTTTCTAGATAATGTCGTAAATTTGACACCAATAATAAGGAAATTGTACACATATGCAGCGTTTTCTTCAGTAGACATGAAAACACACAATATGTGACATAATTACTGTTATTGGCCGATATAAATGTAATGTAAACTATAAAAAGCAGAGTCGTAGAAAATTATAGTAGCTGATGATCGCCAATGCCAGCCTTTCTAACACCGGACAGAGAGATTAATTAAGTAACTGTTGGGTGGGGGGTAGTTAGAGGAAGAACACTGATGTCCTGAAAGAACTAAATGTTAAAGGGAATTGGCTGATAAACAACATACTATACAGAAAAATTACATACTTTGGTCACATCAAGCGTCACGATGGCCTGGAGAGAAGAATATTAGAGGGCAGGGTCCCAGGAGGCAGACTAAGAAGAAGATTGCTACAAGATATTAAAGAAACCATGAATACGACCGTGGGGAAACGGACTGGCCAGAGACAGAGTGAGTTTCAGATGTGCTGCAAAGAGAGTAACGTCCTATAAAGGATACGCACCTTGATGATGATGGGGTAGTTGGGAAAGTTTGAGTGAGAAATAGGGACACGACATAGATGAAGATTGTGTGGTCAGAAACAAGATGACTAAAAGAAAATACCGTAGCCGTTCCTTGGAAAACAAACGTTACGGTAAAGAAAACAGAGAGAAGAAGTCGTTACTTGAAGTACACAGCGGTAAGTAAAGAAAACAGAGAGAGAGAGAGAGTCGTTACTTGAAGTACACAGCGGTAAGTAAAGAAAACAGAGAGAGAGAGAGAGTCGTTACTTGAAGTACACAGCGGTAAGTAAAGAAAACAGAGAGAGAGAGAGAGTCGTTACTTGAAGTACACAGCGGTAAGTAAAGAAAACAGAGAGAGAGAGAGAGTCGTTACTTGAAGTACACAGCGGTAAGTAAAGAAAACAGAGAGAGAGAGAGTCGTTACTTGAAGTACACAGCGGTAAGTAAAGAAAACAGAGAGAGAGAGAAGCGTTACTTGAAGTACACAACATTAACTTAAATAAATAGAGAGGGGAGGAGGGGTCGTTCCTTGAAGGACACAACGTCAAGTTAAATAAAACAGAGCGTGAAAGTCGTTCCAAAGAGGAGGGTCGTTCCTTGAAGGACACAACGGTAGGTTAGAGAGAGAGAGAGAGAGGCATTCATTGAAGGACACAACGGTAGGTTAGAGAGAGAGAGAGTCATTCTGTGAAGGACCCAGCGTTAAGTTAAAGAAAACAGAGAGAGAGTCGTTCTTTGAATTACACAGCGTTAAGTTAAAGAAAACAGAGAGAGAGTCATTCCTTGGATGGCACAACGGTAAGTTAAAGAGAGAGAGAGGCATTCATTGAAGGACACAACGGTAAGTTAAAGAGAGAGAGAGAGAGGCATTCATTGAAGGACACAACGGTAAGTTAAAGAGAGAGAGAGGCATTCCTTGAAGGACACAACGGTAAGTTAAAGAGAGAGAGAGAGAGGCATTCCTTGAAGGACACAACGGTAAGTTAAAGAGAGAGAGAGAGAGAGGCATAGGCATTCCTTGAAGGACACAACTTTAAGTTAAAGAAAGAGGGAGAGAGGCATTCCTTGAAGGACACAACGGTAAGTTAAAGAAAACACAGAGAGAGAGAGATAGTCTTTCCTTGAAGGACACAACGGTAAGTTAAAGAAAACACAGAGAGAGAGATAGTCTTTCCTTGAAGGATACAACGTTAAGTTAAAGAAAACACAGAGAGAGAGAGATAGTCTTTCCTTGAAGGACACAACGGTAAGTTAAAGAAAACACAGAGAGAGAGAGATAGTCTTTCCTTGAAGGACAAAACGGTGAGTTAAAGAAAACACAGAGAGAGAGATAGTCTTTCCTTGAAGGATACAACGTTAAGTTAAAGAAAACACAGAGAGAGTCCATTGTGTAATCTTGTGGGGGTGAAAGAAACAGAAAACAAACCCTTCTAGAGTTACCCCTTTGCCCAGATCTGCAGGAACTTTGTTCTTTGTCACTGTGATGATGTCATAGTTATGGTATGCCCGCTGACTCATGCCTCGGTGACATCCAGAAACAGCGAAGAGCGGGAAAGGGGATAGAATACGGCCACTGTGATTTTTGTTACATTTTTTAGGGTGGTGGGGGTGGCAGTTTGCTACTCTTTCTCATAACCATACCTCTCTCTCGCTCTCTCTCTCTCTCTATATAAAAAAATGGCGGACTTGGGCTAAAAAGAAGCAAATTCGTTTCCGTGGCATTTTTACCAAAGGTAAAAATAGACCTCACCGTTCAGAAAGCAATGTCAAACTACTGAACGTATAAGTGGCGCCTAGAAAATCAACGACTCGTTTACTGTGGTTGATGGCTACGTCCTTTGGGATATGCCACGATTTTCATTTCCATATCCTTTACAGGACTTTGCGAATCAACCCCAGCTTTTAAACGCAGTTTGTGATTTTTCTAGACATTATTACGTTCAGTAGTTTGCCATTGCTTTCTGAACGGGTGGTGCCATCGTCCTTTTGTAAAATCCATGCGAAACAATTTGCAACCAAACTGTCCGCAGCGTGATTCGAACTCAGAACGTCTGGGTTAATAGTGAGACTTGGTTAGACAAGAATAAACCGGTGCCTCCTCCTATTAGTCCCGTTCATAACATGTACTTTGAGTGATGTACGGTGCTCGTCTCTCGCTGCAAAAGTACTCGGATCCCTTTCCGTGTGGAGCGATAATGTTTTTCCAATGATGAGAGATCGAGTTCCTAGTCCTGTTGGAGACTGACGATAAAACGTAGGTCCCATGTTCAAGTAGGGGTCTCACCTACTCTTCAGATCTGGGATTAGTGAAAAATAGCACGATTGTTCCACGAGGAAGTGAACTTAGCACTTTTCTGGACGAGATGAGAATAGGCCACAGAGACCCTTCAAGTTCGCTGTAGAATAACCACTTGTAATTTGAATAAAAGAGCATCGGTACAATGTACTGGTTGTTTATAACGGTCAAGCTACACTATTTGCATCCTTAGTCTCAACACATCTCTTTTCGTTGTGATTTTTGTTCTGGATCACTATCCCTAGTCTGTGACATTACCCACACTGACTACAGGACGACGCCACATGCACCTACGGGCACCTATTTGTGTTTGTTCCAGATAGAGTAATAATTGTCAGTGTGAATTCATCAGGCTTTCTACATGTTACTGGGATGATACATACATACATTGTTCACGTCAATTATATTGTTGCAATATAGATTGTCTTCTTTTATCTGGATATAATATTGTTAGTGAAATCTGTAACCGAATCTCAAGACCCCCACGTAAAGATAACAGACACAGAATACAGGCAGGTGGAGACTGATTAATATATGTAGTAATGAAAAAACAACCAGGTCATGCTTTCTTAAGAGACCTAAGGTGTTTGGTATGCTTATCACGACCTTGACACTTCCTGTAAGCTTTGACACCTTACTTCTTTGTATCACCACGCCCAGTTCCCCCACTCTCTCTCTCACTCTCTCTCTCTCTCTCTCTCTCTCTCTCTCTCTCTCTCCTCTCTCATGACAGGACATCCTTAATCTGCCAGCATGTAATATAAACGTTAGTTAGATACGTATGAAAATGGAAACTGGGTCGTTTTTTTTTTTACTAAATTACATTTCCATTAGTCATCGCAGTTTGAAATTAGTTTTGTTTTTGTTCTCTCTGCTGTGGCCAGTACACAAGTTATTATTTTCCTCATCTTCTTCTTCTAACCCCAAACGCTGGTATAATATGCGTCTATATGTTTTGTTGGTAATGAAACCCATCTTCAGATAGATACAAACCCTTTGAGCTGGTATATTGTTACCAAAGCACCGTGTGGTTTACCATGTATTAATTCACGAGCGGTTACCAGCCTACCATGGATGTAGTCATTTGCTCAAGAGGAACACTAAGTATTGCACTTTGACAAAGAACAACACTAGTCTACTTTTCTACCAAAATAATTATTGTCCAAGTTCTGACTGTTTGTGACATTTGTTATTCAAGCTGTCAGAACAAAGGAGATGACAAAGACAGAGATAGACATCGGGGAACATTAACTAATAAACAATAATCTCTCTGGAACTCTGACATATTTTGATCACATTAAGTGACGCATTGGCTTAGAAATAACAATAAGGAAGAACATGGCATGGTTCCTGGAAGATAATTAAGAGGAAGTTTGACATCAAATTCCGACTATCAAGTAGCATGACAATGGAGGTACTGAGAGTGACTCAGGCCAGTGCTTGCATTCTGAGTGATTCATTGAGTACAATCCGAAATATGGGAGCTGGCTCGTTACGTAGACAGTGTACTCAATCCCTACAAGGGTCAACAAGTAACAGAATTACATTTGTCTTCGTTCTAGGGCACATGGGTATCGATGGCAATGAGTGAGCGAACAGGCTGACTATCTCTGCCACCATATTGGGGGTCAACTAATGGATCTAATATTCTGAACGCCCTTCTAGAGTGTGGCCGCAAAGAAGACTTTCATCTCAACAAATTCAAGTTAACTTTAGATTGCAAGAGCTTGGATTAAAGATTGGAGTGGCCAGAAAATAGTAGCAGAACAGACGTATGAGTAGGCTCATCAATCAGTATCAGACTGGTACTGTTAGTTGATGGACGCTGTTGGAGCTATTGTCATGGATATCAGAGCGCCTCTGGATAAGGATTCCTCTCTCTCTCTCTCTGCAACTTTTGTCAAATTTAATGATGGTCGAAAAGGTGTTTCCGTATATTGAAGGCATCAATTATTCCCCATGGTCTTCTATATTCCCTTCCAATGTGGTTTTCAACAACGTGCCCTGTCTCTTAATGTGACCAAAATATCTAATTTTTCTAATTTCTTTCTCCATGTGCAGTTTTTTTTTACTCCAAGTCTATCCACATTTTGAAAGCTTTAATTCTTCTCTGCTTCTGTTTATTTATTGTCCACGTTTTTTGCTCCATACAACATTAATGAATATATGTAGCACTTGATAAGTTTCATAGTTTATTTGTTTGGATGTTAATATATTTGTCAAGTGTCATCAGTTATATGAGGACTATCATCCTAGCACTCCGACATGTCCATAGGTGCTCCGCCTCAGCAAATCCAGCAGCGTCCAGCAGCCCAACAATATGTCATAAACCTATGCAGCATTAGTACATTTGTCTTCATTTTCATGTTTGCAGATCAAGTAAAAAGTTTCTTATATCTTGGTCAGATGGTGGCAGATGTATAACAGAAATTAAAAAGAGAATAGAAATGGCCAAGGATAATTTCAATAGTATGAGAAAGTTACTGACATCCAAACAAATAACAAACAGGCTAAAAATGAGAATGATCAAATGCTATATATATCCTATATTAATGTATGGCTCGGAAACATGGACAATGAACAAGCAGTTAGAAGACAGAATTGATGCATTTGAGATGTGGATATATAGAAGAATAGGCAGAGTTTCATGGACAGAAAAACAGACAAATAAACAAGTTTTAGGAAAACTAGGCATGAAGAAACAATTATTAAGAGAAATAAAATTCAGACAAGTAAAGTATTTTGGGCACATAAAAGACATGACACCATGATAAAACATTTACTAGAGGGAAAGTTGAGGGGAGAAGAGCAAGAGGAAGACCGAGAGATAAGTGGGAGGAAACTTTAAGAAATGGACAGGTTACAGTCTGTCAGTGTGCAACACCAAGGCGAAAGACAGAGGATGCTGGAGATTCATTGCAGCCAACCTTCGATGTGGATATGGCACCTGATGATGATGATGATTTTATCTGGGGCTCGATGACTACGGAATTAAATTAGCCAGTTTTTGTTCTAGGGCTACGCACCCAGGCTCCGAACAATAAAACAGTATTTATTCTTGTGGTTACATCAGCTAGTATTGAGGAGGGTGGCATATATATTGTCTCTTCCACACACCACCTCACCCACTTTCTCTTGTCCTGCAACTGTCCTAGTATTTGCTACTGTTATGCTGTATAATCAAGAAATTTATCCTGAACAATGTAATGTAAATTAAAGAACCTGTTCCCATACCATGTGGTATATTGGGGAATACGGTGTTATGTTCAAATTCTTTTGTTGACCAACACAAACAATAGGTAATGCAGTATATATCATGCTGGTCGCCTTTACTTTCCAGTGTTTCTCTAGTACATAATTGAGGCTTGGTCGACCTTATATCCACTAGAGAGGAAATCCAGCTCCAACTGTGGAATTTGAACCTGGGACCACACCTATGAAACAACTGCACTAACCACTACACCCTCACTCTTTAATACAACCAATAGAAAATAACTGACTATAAAACAAGTAATGATCCTGCAACATTTGCTCACAGTAGGGGCTCACATGCCTGAATTTATTGCACTTGAACACTTGCCATACAGCTGTATTCATTTACCAGCATATAGTCCAAAGTCTGATTTGAGTAAGTCAACATTCAATGAACATATACAAGTACTGACATATTCAAGTGAAGCAGTTTACTAAATGTAATTCATGTGATTATTATTTACAAGGAGAATCTTTGAATTATTGTTGAAGTAGACAGTAGTAGTTTTATTCATCTGAAGGTAGATCAGATGAGTTTTGTTTATATTTTTTTAAACAATATTTACTCCATTGCAAAGCATATTTTTATTATTATGTCAGTATTGGTAGTGATGTTATGAGAGCGTTGTTGTAAAAATTTGTTATAGTTAGCTTTTGTGTGGAAAATAGATAGCATTGCGTTGTTCATTTTTTAATATATATATATATATATTTATAATCTATTTCAATTTAGCTTGCACCAGAGGAAGAGGAAAGAAGGAGAGTTCGAGGACGAAACAAAGTTGCAGCAGCAAAGTGTCGCCAGAGGAGAGTAGATCACACTAACGAATTAGTGGAGGTAGGATTTCACTGAAGATTTGTGCTAAATAGTTCATATATAAGAACATATTTCAAGTTCATTCTAATAATTCATATGTGAGAAACTAACAATTAACAAAAGAAAAAGCCCATGAAAGAATGTATAAATCAAATCAATCTACTAGGAGAAATGACAAGCAACAATAAATAAATCTATTGTATCTCTTGTGTACAGTAAAACCTTTCATTGATAATTTGAAAGTAAATTTATAGCAATCTGTTTGCTATCAGATCAACAGTTGAATTGATGAACATATGAATACTGATATTATCATGTTACCCTTCTTTTCTGGTGTATAACAACAATATACGATTCTTCTCTTTTCTCTACCACAACTGGTGTTCTCGAAGATTGATCATGATTGTTTTGTGAAACCTTTTTTTGTCTTCATCTGTTTATCTTGCCTTGTAAAAGAAATATCTCCAAACATCTTATGGCTATGTTCTCTGTATCGCTTGTCATCTGACATAAGTCATGGGGACATCTATACCGTTTCTTAAACCCTTTATCTAGAATATCTTCAGTTTTTTAAGCAACATGACAGTTTCAGCAGTAGAGTACATACACATTAGTTTCGTACGATTTATTTTATCCCAACTTAGAAAGTTCAGGCACCCATTTATAGCTATTACATAATTTTCTTACATGGAATAGAACACTGTACAGGGGCTAAGTGGTTACGCCATTGCCTTGCGTTTCACATGTCATGGTTTGAACCCGCGCCACTTTGTTCATAAGTGTATTTTTCCAGAGATCCCTAGGGTTGTTGTTGGGGCTACAGAGTTCGTGCTTTGTACAATACTTTCGACAGATGACGTACCAGTTCTGTGGAGAGGGTCAGATACATATAGGGTAAAACTCTGTGCAAAGAGGCCCTTTTAGAGCACTACACATTGGAATTACTATCCGCCTCACGACCACCATGCTATGGGTTGAATACTCAAATCACAAATCTATTATTACATGAAATGATATATGAGATAAGTAGTATATTACAGAATATTTGAATTGCTATAAGGCTCACCTGCAAATTATTGATTCCCTTATGTATTCATTTAATATCAAAGAAGACCTACATTTTTTAAAGTAGTGTTCATGTGTGTTGTTAGACATACAGTAAAGTTGGGTACCAGAGAAACATTGGAAGTTAAAGGCAACTAAATAGATGTTGACCACATCAACTATCTTAAACCATTGTTCTGGGGGACTGCCTAGAGTAGTTGATAGTAGCTCGGCCTGCTAGCTGTGAGACGCCTCATAGCTCGGGTTCGAACCTACTGTCCGGCATTTGTTCGAGTCCCTGGTCTTACTCAGGACGATAACGTGAGTACCTCTGAAGTCGGAGAAAATCTGCCTGTATGGCGAGGAATACTAATTACGAGTACATTGAGCACACAGCTGCCAGTGTAAAGTAATTTACAATGTGCACGCTGCTGCCATTATAAGAAATTGGAAAAACAGATTTTCACGCAAAAATCAGTTTCAGAGATGGAACTTCGTCTGAGTTGAAAGCGGACAAAAGAAAAAAAAGAAAAAAAAAAAAACATTGTTCAAAGAAAAATATGGCCGCAACACAATGTTACCCAATATACCATACTGCATGAAAACAGGGTTTTTATAACCTTATTCAGAATTATACTTTACTTACCTGCTTATTCCTCTCTGCTCCTCGTGGAACATAGGGCCCTCAACAGTTGGTCTTCAGTTTATTTATGGCTTCCCAGGATAATCGGACATCCTTTCGAAAA
Source organism: Arion vulgaris (assembly GCA_020796225.1). Taxonomy (NCBI): domain Eukaryota; kingdom Metazoa; phylum Mollusca; class Gastropoda; order Stylommatophora; family Arionidae; genus Arion; species Arion vulgaris. The sequence continues at coordinate 25,096,668 of CM036754.1, read as the reverse complement.
ACGTCAGTATTTCAGCTTCCTCATACAGAATTATAAACATATTTAATAGAAATAAGACAATTAAAGAAGTCCTAACAAAAGTTGTAAAATAGAAAGACAATAACAGAATGCAGTATTATTTTGAAAAATAAAATATTTTGAAGATAGTACAAAATAACAAAAGGAAGAGTTGAGATAAAGTGAGCAAGAGGAAATCTGCTATAATTGATACGAAAAACATCAAGAGGTAAACAAATAAGTTGAAATGTCCTACATGAGAAGTAAAAAATGTTCGGAGATTCATTGTAGTTATTAGCTACAGGTTAGAATGATTCATTTATTATACCTGCAAAATAGCATATCATTGATCAGTCGGTAAGAACATGGTTGTAAGTTTAGCATCATCCATCCCTTAGTTGTTTATTAGTTATCTAAAGTCCTTCATCACAGCATATGATTGCAGTGTGATTCAATAATAGTTATAAAAGCAGTGTTATTCAATAATTGTTTGGGAAGCAGTGTTATTTAATAATTGTTTGGGAAGCATTGTCATTATGTAATAGTTATGAGAGCAGTGTCGTTCATTAATTGTTATGAGAGCAGTGTTAGAGCAGTGTCATTTATTGTTATGCGAGCAGTGTTATTCATTCATTGTTATAAGAGCAATATCACTTAATATTTGTTATTGAAGCAATGCCATTCAATAATTGTTCTTTTCTTGATGTATAGGAAACAGAGAAGCTAGAGGCAGAACAAAGTCAACTTGAATCTGAGATCCAAAACTTGCAGCAGGAAAAGGATCAGTTAGAGTTCATTCTGCAAGCCCACCAGCCTTTGTGTAAAGTTGACCCATCAAGACCGCCACCAAGGAAAATAAAAATGGAACCTGGGTCTCGTCCTTCTGGCTGTGGCAGTTACAGCCATGCTTCCCATGATACTTCATGTCCAGTGCCAGAAAATTTGAGCATGTCGGCTTCATCAGTCACCAGCAGTGCTGCAACATGTGTCACAACAACCTCATATTCACAAGGTGCCTTAGATGCATCTGTCATCAGCTCCCGTCCAAATTCTCTGCCGCTTATCAAGCGAGATCGAGCACGCATGCTGTCACTGACATCAGCAACGGGTGTCACAATCAATACTCCGACTTCAGGGGTAACAATTACCCCTTCCTCCTTGTTCTGTCCTGGCCTGGACAGCATGGTTGATGGGTCAACAGGTCTTACCCCTCTCACTGGGATGTCCTGCTCCAGCCAGGTTCAGCGAAACTCCAGCGATAGTGGATCAGAAGCTGTTGGATCTCCAACTCTGATTTCCTTATGACATCAGATCTATCAAGACAGAAGCATTCACAAATTAGAATCTGAAAGGAAAAAATCAAGGGACTCCTCCTAGTAGTACCTAGTACTTGTATTTTGACAATTTATCTGTGCATATATAAGACAAACACTATAATCTTTCATAAACTTGATCCAGATTAAAATTTTGTAAACAATATACATGTAGCAATGAAATAATTCTCCATCAAACAAGTCACTTATTAATGAAGTTTTATAACAGATAATATATCCACTCACATTGTGATTGTGTAGATTATAAATTCAAATTAATTATAAATTTACTATATAATTCTTATATGACTGATTCTTATAATAATGGACAATTTGTAATGCTTTTGTTTTATTTCGAGATTTGGTTCAATAAATTCTGCAACTCAAGTATTATTGCTGTAAGGGAAGACATGCAGTAAAATTATGTTGCAATGGCGAAACACATAAAATAAAAGTAATGTAGTTTTACAAAATAGGCGATGATGTACGGAAATCTACAAATGTGAGGTGGTCAGACTGAATTAGATCAGATCTGGAGAAAACCGTGGGGAGGCTGCAGTACTACTGAGTGAATGGGAGATTGAACAAAGGCAGGTATATATAGTATTACATAAGTAATGAATAATTGATGATTAAATGTGAAAATAAACAGCACTCAGCATTTCGACCATAGGCCTTTATCAAGATAACAAATACAGAAACAGAATACTTAATAAACTAAAACATAATTCTAACTAAGGATGACAAGAAATCGATACTATCATATATACGTGTCTCCAAGCATGTACTTTGTAATACTACAGTACTTTGTTTTTACGTGTTTCGTTATTGCAAAACAACTAGTGCATTAGCCTAAAGTCTTGTGTGCACAGTTTAAGATTACATTTCTAGGTCAAAGTAAATCTTTTGCAATTTCAGCTTGAAAAATAATTATTATATTCTTGCAAAGGCCTACTTTCATTTGATCGAAGAGCATGCTTTTTTTTTTTTTTTTGTAAACATTACCAGCAGTTGCCATCCTGCCCATTATCTTGTGCTAGATACACTGTTGAGTATAGCTGCTTTTGATTTGGAATGTTCTTGTGCAATATCTTTCACTTCCCATGATGTTTGAAATCAGCACCATTCTGTCATCAGTGTATGAATTGCTTTTTTGTAAATAATTGTTCATATATATATATAAACATATATGCATCTGACTTGTTAGAATATTACCATCATCACTGCAGCATAGATGTCGTTTTCTGGTTTGTACAGAATGTATGTTTTCTTGTGAAAATGTCTATGTTTCTTAACAGAGATTTGGTGAAATCACATTGATTGATTGTTAGGACCATCATCTGATTGTTAGGACTATCATCATTGCAATTCGGTGAATAACCATGTGTTACTCCGATCTCTTCTTTTAACAGGAAGATCTCAGCAGCAGTGTACAACATCCGTAGCACCAGCGAGTCCCCAGATATTTTTTTTTAGATGGTGGAATTTTTGTCTGAATTTTTGGGGCATCTATTTTTTATGAATTTTGCCCAGGCAGTGGATTTCCAGCCTACTTTTATCGATTTTCAGCTGCCAGTGGTTCTTTTACATGCTCAACTTGAATACGGACTTCCATTTTATCGTCTATATCCAATAGGACTCTGAACTTGATCTCATCTACATTGAGATCAGGGATCTCTTGGAAAAATATCCCGATCACTTCAAGCAAGAAATGAACTGAGGACCATTGTAACGAGGGGCAAGCACCTTATCTCTAAAATCAAATTATTCTACTGCAATATTTTAGATAGTGTTACAATTCTAAGTTGGTTCACTTATATTTCCAGTGTGAAATGTTTGGTTCAAAATAGTTTGGACTTTATGAGAGGAGAATTAAATCACTTGCCCCAATCCTAGGGATCTCATGAAAAAAATTTCACATGTGACTCGGCCCAGATTTAGACCCACATCCTTCAGAATGACAGGCAAGTGTCTTGACCACTTCACCATAGAGACCCATACTGAGTTTGAACGAATGAAAATCATGACAGATCCTTTACAGGGCATTTCTATCAACTACATTAAACAGGTCGTCTATTTTCTAGGCACCACTTAAACGGTCAAGAGTTTTCCATTGCTTTCTGAACGGTGAGGTCTATTTTTACCATTCGTTACCACAGGAACAAATGTGCTTCCAAGTCTCTGCCACGGAGTTTGAACCAGGTACACTTGGGTTGTGTTCCAGCTCACTAAAACTGAACTAAGTTTACTATATAATCCTCTCTGAGATTATAGAGTTGATAGTCACTGAGTTTAATAGGATCCTCTCTATGACAATAGAGTGTTTGTAAATAATAATGGAGTTAATGAATGATTACAGCAGCATTCCAAATGATATTGTTGTAAACTGTGATGGTAGATTAAATACCTGGCTAACTAAGCTGCTGAAGTTGGTGATACTGGGCCCTATCTTTGGTTAAATACCTGGCTAACTAAGCTATTGAAGTTGGTGATACTGGGCCCTATCTTTGGTTTAATACCTGGCTAACTAAGCTATTGAAGTTGGTGATACTGGGCCCTATCTTTGGTTTAATACCTGGCTAACTAAGCTATTGAAGTTGGTGATACTGGTCCCTATCTTTGGTTTAATACCTGGCGGACTAAGCTGCTGAAGTTGGTGATACTGTACCCTATCTTTGCTTGATTCATTAGTTTATTCATCATGTAATACTAAAGCTTTCAGATGTTTGTTGTTTATGCACAATAGTTTAATATGCTTGCTATAATTGATTTGTCTATTTTTGTAAATGATAAATTGCTTGAAAGATAGATACATTCTCAACTGCATTGATTCTTTGTTTGATATATATATATATTTATATATACACATTTATTTTTATGTGGTCTGCAAATATTAACATCTGTATTAAACTGCAAGCAATAATTATAAAATTCCTAAGCAGTAGCCATTTTGTGCTTCCCTAATATTGGAAAGGATTTTACCTTTATCTCTGCCTTTGTTAGCAAAATTATTCATTTTTGCCACATCTCATATATTTTTAAACCAATTTTCTGTGTTTTTCTTTAAATTTTGCTGTCCCCTCCATCATGGTTTTATAATGTATCAGCCTAGCATAAGTGAATCATTATTTTTACTTTACACTGAGCTTCCAGATAATGTCATTTTTCATGCTTGTTTCTTGGAGAATATAGTATGTCAAATGAGAAAACATCTTTTGTACAATCTATGCATTTTTTTGTTACCTTTGTTTCTGAAAGGCTTGCTGGAGGATGGTTTGATTTGGAGAATGTGCAACAGCTCACTAGATTGTAATGTTATCCGTGAATGTTAATTGTGTCTTACTATGTTGAGTGTTTCAAATGTGTTTGATTATTCTATCTTGGACATCTTGCATCTTTAATGTAGGGGTGAAATGTAAGCTAGTCACTTGGAACATTTTAGGTATAGTCATTGACTACTTGGGACACAAGTTATAGTCACTTGGGACATTTAAGTATAGTCATTGACTACTTGGGGCACAAGTTATAGTCACTTAGGACATGAAAGCTATAGTTATTGACTACTTGGGACATTTAAGTATAGTCATTGACTACTTGGGATACAAGTTATAGTCATTGACTACTTGGGATACAAGTTATAGTCATTGACTACTTGGGATACAAGTTATAGTCACTTTGGGACATGTACACTATAGTCATTGACTACTTGGGGCACAAGTTATAGTCACTTAGGACATGAAAGCTATAGTTATTGACTACTTGGGACATGCTAGCTATAGTCATTGTCTACTTGGGACATGTAAGCTATAGTCATTGACTACTTGGGACATGCTAGCTATAGTCATTGACTACTTGGGGCACAAGTTATAGTCACTTTGGGACATGTACACTATAGTCATTGACTACTTGGGGCACAAGTTATAGTCACTTAGGACATGAAAGCTATAGTTATTGACTACTTGGGACATGTAAGCTATAGTCATTGACTACTTGGGACATGCTAGCTATAGTCATTGACTACTTGGGACATGCTAGCTATAGTCATTGACTACTTGGGACATGCAAGCTATAGTCATTGACTACTTGGGACATGCAAGCTATAGTCATTGACCACTCTGGACATGTATCACATGAGCAGCATATGAAACATTACAATAGTTTGAAGACAAAAATGTCATAAGGAAAGGTTATACATCATCTCTACATATTTATTTAACATCTATACAGAAAATATAAAAATTGTTAGAGTTTACCAAAGCCACCAAAATGTTTACAATTGTTAAACAAGCAATTAGAGTAGTTAATATTTTCCATTGAAGACCAGAACCTTTTTTTCTGAATAAAATAGAAAGAAAACTAAGATTATGCCCACAGACAAAATGATTTGTCAACCCAAAATCGCTATCGGATTAGCATAGGTTAGTTATAAAATGTAAGTTATAAAGTTGTGCAAGTTTACATATTATATTCATTAGAAGTGCTATAGTTAAAATTATTACTATATTCATTAGAAGGGCTGTAGTTTCTACTAATGCTATATTCATTAGAAGTGCTATATTTAAAATTAATGCTATATTCATTAGAAGTGCTATAGTTACAATGAATACTATATTCATTAGAAGTGCTGTAGTTTCTACTAATGCTATATTCATTAGAAGTGCTATAGTTAAAATCAATGCTATATTCATTACATTAAATATAGTCAACACAATTAATGATGTAGTTGTTACATAACATGGAATATATTCACACAATTAATGATGTTAGTCGTGAACTATGATATAGTTACAAAATGATTGCTCTAGCCATGAACTCTTTTTGGACCAAACGCCACACTATATGACTGGATTGGACGCTTTTTCAGAAGCCACACTGAGGGCTTTTTTATTCTAAAAACAAATGGCTTGTAAAACATGGCTTTTGTCTTGGTCCACTAAGAGGTAAATGATACACTATAATTAATGGTATGCAACCTGCGGTCATGACATGTAATTGAATATATCCTAAACTATAACAATTAAATAAAACAAACATTCTTGGCCATTTTTTATAAATATTTCATGCTTTTCAGAACAGTGTGACTGAATGTTGTCTGCTTGTGTTGTATTGGAACCTAGTGTCTCCAATCCTTACAAGATGTCATTTTTTACAATTTTTGCTTTACTGTCATATTTGTAAATTTGTTTCTATACATTTTACATTTCACTGCTGATATATTTTCTTAGTAATAGGTTTACACTTTGAAACTGTTTACTTTGAAACTGTTGCAGTATAGGCAGAGTAGATGTTGTTTATAATAAAATTGTTTCTTTACTTTGGCTGTGCTTGTCTGTGTGTTCTTGAACTAGTTTTAGCATGTAAAACTAAAGTTACTACTGATTTGGTGATATATCCGGTACACACAAGTGTTGTGTGCTGATCTCAGAAGTGATCATATATTGAATTTATCTTATTTAAATTAGTGGAGCGCCTAGCCGAGTGAATTAGACTTTTAGCTCCCATTCGGGAGATCCGAGTTCAATCCCCAGTAAGGCAAAGGTTTTTCTTTCTGGGGCATAAAGAAAAATCATAACCTGAACAGTTTTACTGTGACTGCGCTAGCCATGTAGCCATTAAATTCCACAGGCTTATGTTCCCACTGTCCCACACTACCTAAAAGCAGTATTACAGACAGTAATAACAGTTTTTAATTATTTATCCATTGAATGGAGTATATAGTGTTTGTGATATATTTTTTTGGGGAGTATTTTTTATGGTTGAAGAATCACAAAGCAAACATTGAAGTAGGACGCAGAGGATTCAAGAAAGAACTCCCTAGGAAATCCTAAAACAAACTTTATTGAGAGAGGCTAGAAATTTTAAACTTATTTCCATTTTTCTTTTCCCGATTCAGAAGCACTTGAGCTTTCAGCTCTTTGGCTCAGTGTCATGAACATCGCAACCCTTCGGTTCGGTGCCACGAACACCATAAACCTGGAGAACGTGTGGCTTTTCTGCCAGTCCACGGAATTGAACCGCACTCACAGAGGGCTTGTCACCCATCGTCCAACGTGCTACAAACAGGTGGGCAACTTATTTCCATAAAAGAGATTAAATGAGTTGCCCAGGATAGAATGGTATGATGAAATTGCTTGCAGGTTCTATGTAGCGTATAAAGGAATAAGAGAAAAATATGAATAATTTTGTATGATAAGCTTAATTGTTTTGTTATCATTGTCATAGTCTTTTGAATAGAACACTGGTACAGTTAAGTGGACAGAATGGCCATGTGGTTAGAGTGCGGATATAATCAATAGAGCTTAGTACTGGTATATTAAAGTGACTAGAGGACTGTCATTGTCAAGTGGTTTGGGCACTGTCTCGAAAACTGAAAGAAACTATGATTTCTTCCCAGTGCAGTCAGGGGATGATCAGTTATACAGTAGCACTGCAACAATTTCGAAATTGTCCTTAAATGTGGCAATCAAGGTACCGATTTGTAGCTGAGTTTAATAGGAATTCAACTGTACTATAGAATTGAACACTTTACTTATACATAGGTATGCAAATTCAACTCACTGTAACTATACTATATCTAGTTCACATGTGTCGAATGTAAGGAAGATCAAACTTTTTTCTTCTTGTCTTTTCTCTTCTTTCTTTTCTCTAATCCTGTTTTATCTCACAATGTCAGGATAAGAAGAGATTTCTAGAACAAACTTTTTGGGTGCGCATCATAAATAGTGTTTTTCATCGCCTCTGATAACTCTGATGTCCATATTTTGTGTGGATGGCCTTTTGCTATCCACTGTATCGGAGTAACATTGCTCTTTGACGTGTACTGTCTGTTGGTAATCTGCTTATGTAGCCAAACCATTTAATTTGTTGTTTCTTGATGAAGTTCAGTGCTGATGCTGTACCCATTTTTTTCTTGATGCCTTCATTTCTAAATCGGACGATATGTAGCACTAGGGAAGTGTTTCCATGGCTTTTGTTTTGTACCCAGAAGACCTGGCGTGATCTGCAATGCTATGAATTGGGAAAGCTCCTACTAAGATATGTGGTTACTGTAGTATTCTAGGCACTAAGTTAATATGTCTAGGAAAGTGTGCGGATTAGCGGATCACCACCATAGACATTCAGCATATATATTGCTCACTTCAATTGCTAGATCTACTTTTTGTGGGATTAAGTTCAGTTTACTTTAGTCATCAGATTATCGTCACTGCACATCAAACCAAAATGATAAATGGTCTATTTTTTACAGTAATGGTGTGTGTGTGTATTACTTTTGGGATATTTTACTTGACTAGTGAATGTCTACCTCATCATTCTTGTTATGAATGTAGTCACAAATCAATTATGTATTTAACTGTGAGGGACATATTTTCACTAGCACTTAACTGTAAGGGACATATTTTCACTAGCACTTAACTGTGAGGGACATATTTTCACTAGCACTTAACTGTGCGGAACATGTTGTCACTAGCACTTAACTGTGAGGGAACATATTTTCACTAGCACTTAACTGTGCGGAACATGTTGTCACTAGCACTTAACTGTGAGGGACATATTTTCACTAGCACTTAACTGTGAGGGACATATTTTCACTAGCACTTAACTGTGAGGGACATATTTTCACTAGCACTTAACTGTGAGGGACATATTTTCACCAGCACTTAACTGTGGGGGGCATATTTTCACTAGCACTTGATTCTGAGGGAACATATTTTCACTAGCACTTGATTCTGAGGGAACATATTTTCACTAGCACTTGATTCTGAGGAAACATATTTTCACTAGCACTTGATTCTGAGGGAACATATTTTCACTAGCACTCGATTCTGAGGGAACATATTTTCACTAGCATTTGATTCTGAGGGAACATATTTTCACTAGCACTTAACTGTGAGGGGACATATTTTCACTAGCACTTAACTGTGAGGGGCATATTTTCACGAGTACTTAACTGTGAGGGAACATATTTTCACTAGCACTTAACTGTGAGGGAACATATTTTCACTAGCACTTAACTGTGGGGAACATATTTTCACTAACACTTAACTGTGAGGGAACATATTTTCACTAACACTTAACTGTGAGGGAACATATTTTCACTAACACTTAACTGTGAGGGAACATATTTTCACTAGCACTTAACTGTGAGGGACATATTTTCACTAGCACTTAACTGTGCGGAACATGTTGTCACTAGCACTTAACTGTGAGGGACATATTTTCACTAGCACTTAACTGTGCGGAACATGTTGTCACTAGCACTTAACTGTGAGGGACATATTTTCACTAGCACTTAACTGTGAGGGAACATATTTTCACTAGCACTTAACTGTGAGGGACATATTTTCACTAGCACTTAACTGTGAGGGACATATTTTCACCAGCACTTAACTGTGGGGGGCATATTTTCACTAGCACTTGATTCTGAGGGAACATATTTTCACTAGCACTTGATTCTGAGGGAACATATTTTCACTAGCACTTGATTCTGAGGAAACATATTTTCACTAGCACTTGATTCTGAGGGAACATATTTTCACTAGCACTCGATTCTGAGGGAACATATTTTCACTAGCATTTGATTCTGAGGGAACATATTTTCACTAGCACTTAACTGTGAGGGGACATATTTTCACTAGCACTTAACTGTGAGGGGCATATTTTCACGAGTACTTAACTGTGAGGGAACATATTTTCACTAGCACTTAACTGTGAGGGAACATATTTTCACTAGCACTTAACTGTGGGGAACATATTTTCACTAACACTTAACTGTGAGGGAACATATTTTCACTAACACTTAACTGTGAGGGAACATATTTTCACTAACACTTAACTGTGAGGGAACATATTTTCACTAGCACTTAACTGTGAGGACATATTTTCACTAGCACTTAACTGTGAGGGAACATATTTTCACTAGCACTTAACTGTGAGGGACATATTTTCACTAGCACTTAACTGTGAGGGAACATATTTTCACTAACACCAAGTCTGAACTACACATACGGATACTTGAATCTTGATTCACTCCATCATTAGCTAATCATTTATTCCTAAATCCACTAAGTTGTTCATCCATCTTTGCTTCCATCCATTTGATATTTATCAGCTCTTACGACATCCAGATAGTGGATTCATAATGTTATATATATTATGACAAACCTCTTGCATTGAAAGAATTCTGTTATTGATATGACTGACTATAGCCACTAGTAAACAAGATAAAACAATTAACTTTCACAGGATTTTTCTCATTGGTAAACTTGAGAACTTTACTAATTCTCTCATGTTTTTTATTTTGTTTAAAAAGAGGCCATTATTTATCTATCTGATTATTCAGAAATAATGGCTCATTTTGAACTATTTTGAGCTCCCTATGGAGTAGCGTCTGGCCGAATTGATTAGAGCGTGACTCCCATGCAGGAGACCTGTGTTCAATTCATGTTAAGACCTAGAATTTTGTTTCTGTTGTGGGCATAAATGAAAAATCCTAACCTGAACAGCTTCGCTACGACTACACTAGCCATGTGGCCATTCAATTTCTCAGGCTCTGGTCCCACCTGTTCTACACCGCCCTAAAAAGCGGTACCACAGGTAGTAACGACAGTTTTTGTTTTAAATTATAGAACAGTTCATTTATCTTGGCAGTCTAAAAACTGAGGCTTGGCTTCTTTGCACTAGATATCCACAAATGGCTCCGTTCCTATTGATATAAATGGCACACCATCTGATGAGAGTGTTGCAGAAACTCCGTAACTCCAGCAACAATCTTAGGGATCTCATGAAAAAATTGCACAAGTGATTCTAACCCACAACCTTCTTATAACAGGCAAACATTTTAACCATTTCACCATAGAGACCCCTATCTCAGCAGTATAGTGCCTTGACAAGGTGGAACAGAGACAGATATTCAATCTGGTTTGACGACCCCCTTCAATCTTGGCAGTGTAGTGCCTTGGCACAGTGAAACAGACATATTCAATCTGGTTTTTATCTTTCTGGGTCTCTGTGGCATAGAGATTAGGTGCTCGTCATAGTGAAAAAGGTACCAGGTTCCTTATGGAGCCATCTAGATATTTTTCCATAGATCCATGATCTCATTGTAAGTGAGATCGAGTTCCTAGTCCTATCGAAGACGGATGATAAATCGTAGGTCCCGTGTTAAATATGAACATGTAAAAGAACCCTTGGCAATTCAAAATCGAAGAGAGCAGGCTGGAAAACCGCTGCCCTAGCAAAATTCATATGAAAAAATTAAAATTCCTACAAAAATATCTTCACTATCTTCAAAATTACATCAGGACCCTGCGGCGCTACGGAGTTTGTGCTCTGCAGCTGAGATCTTCTTGTGTAAGAAAGAGATCAGAGCACACATGGTTACTCACCAAGTGCATTGATGATGGTCCTATCAATCATTCAATCAAATCTGGTTTGAATAAGGATACAGCCACCTTTACCCATGGAGACCAATCTGGAAATCAAGGATCTATAGCAAAGAAACCAAATTTATAAACTCTTTAAAAGTATCATTTTACAAGTCCTGCTTTATGGATGAGAATGTTGGAGAATGACAATAAGGGATACAAGGAAACTGTTTACACCTTCTATCATCCATGTCTGTGCAGAATTGTGAGAATATTCTAGCCAGAAAAAATATCTAACAACTAACTTATATGATCAACTAAGTTAAGAACAATAAATACCATCATAAAAGAATGAGGTGGAAATGGCTTGGCCATGTTACTCAAATAAATCCGGATAAATCAGTGAAAACAGCCCTCACAAGTAAAGAAGACTAAGAACAAGGTGGAGATGGATGATGTAAGAAAAACTGTCGGCAGTATCTCTAACATAGAATACTGCACCAAAGGTTGCAAGAGAACATGGAAAGTCCTTAATGTAGCCTCATGCGCCACCAGGCATAAATAGAATAAGTACGTTTATTGTCCACATAATTTTTGCCAGGAGGGGGGCAAAATTAATGTGACTAATTGTAGTTGATAATTTACTATGCGAAAATGGAGAGACCAGATTCGCATAAAACTGGGCTTTCAATAGGTCATTTTCCAGGTGGTAGTGCTTCCCCCTTCCCCACCTGCCTTAATGTATGGATGGATAACCATGATTGCTTACAATGGTCAAACATATTTAAAATAAAAAGGGCCTTTGTCCTAATAGTTTTGTAGGACAATGGATGTGGTTCATATGAGATTTTTTAATCAGTTACTATACCGGTGAGCTTTATAACACTGGTGGAGTAAGCTTCCAAAGTCTTACTCCACCAGTGTTAGAGTCTGCTTCCCAACTTAACTTACCCTGGCAAGCTCTTTCCAGTTTGATTTATTCATGTTCAACACCTTCTTGTTTCATTTACAGATGTCCATGTAGCAATGAAAGGGTCATCCCAGATTTTTCTTCCAAGAAATCAGCTTTCTGTACAAGATATCTTTGAGATCCTGTTGTCTTCCATCTAGTACAAATCATCGAACCATTTCGTTAAAAATATTACAATAAATTTTTGAGCTTTTTAATTCTTTTCAAAATTACATTGGACCTCTCGTGATGCTATGGAGTGTGTGCACTGGTGCTGAGATCTTGCTGTGTAGGAAAGGGATCGGAGCGTACACAATTATTCACTGAAGTGCAATGATAATGGTCCTGTCAATCAAACAATACAGCTCTGCTAAGCAGCACTGGTGAAGAATAGGGATCAAGATGAAAATCCAAAATTGTTTCAGCACCTTTTGTGTTACTGTTACTACAGAATATAAAATAAAAGTTAAAAAGAACCCTATTTTCATACCATGAGGTATATTGGGAAATACAGTGTTAGGTTCATATATTTTCTTTGACCAGCAGCACACAAGGTGTGATGTTTGCCTGTTGTTTTAAAGGTTGTGGGTTTGAATCCGAACCGAGTCACATTTACCATTTTTTTCTTGAGATCCCTAGCATTGTTGCTGGAGCTACAGAGATCATGCTTTGTGCAACACTCTCGGCAAATAGCATGCTATTTCTGCAGACAGGTACAAAAGCCATATGAGGAAACTCAGTGCTATGAAGTCAATCCTCCGCCTTTAGACTCTCTGGTACCTAGTTAAAGCGTGTTTGGTCTAAGAGCTGTGCTGTCGTAAAAAATCTCACTCTCACTGTAGATTGAAATCCTGGGTCCACGCAACTCATAGTAAGTGCACGAACCACTACACCATCGCTTCGCTCATAAAATGAAAGTAGCACGAAGAACATGTTGAAGTAAGGGAACAACAAATATATAAATGATTGAATTACCCAGCATTATAAAATATATGTTCCATCGAATAAGAGTTTATACATAAATATACTTGTCTTTTTCGCTTGTTGAATGTCTTAGAGAAAATGTACAGTCTATATTTGGGGTCTCTGTAGCCTTTGCTGTGCGTTCCGAAGGTCATGAGTTCGAATCCGGGGCGCACAATTCTGTTCACGAGTGAATTTTTCAAAGAGACCCCTATGATTGTTGCCGAAGCTAGAAAGTTTGCTTTGTGCAATCTCTCGGCAGGTTTGCGTGCCACTTCTGCGGAGAGGAACCAAGACATATGAGGTAACAACCTGGTGCAGTGAAGTCAATCCTTTGGCTTTAAACCCTGTTGTTATACAGCTAGAGAATCAAGTTGTAGACCAATAAGTCTGAAGAAAACACCCACATTTTCTCACAGAACTCTTTAATGACCCAACTTCCCTAAGGTGACTATGCAATACCATTCCATAATCAAATAAGAATACTGACTACTTTTTGAATGCTTATTATTAACACAGTGCCTAACTAGCTTTATTTCTTGTATCAAATTTGCATTGTCACACTTTGTACCATCATTTTTGTTTTTGTATTAACCATAACTTGTAAGATAACTCTTCAGTATAAGGACCGTTACACATTGACATCAATGTATTACTGAGGTATGTACCCTTGTTATTACTGATACCATTCACCTAGTACTCTGTTTATTGATAACACTAGTGTACATCTTGAGTGGGATTAGAAATTTTTTAATTGTGATTTTGGTTATGGTACTTTTTTTTAAGATACCAGATATATAAGAGACTAGGTATTTGCTTAAAGCACTGATAGACAAGCTTAAACGGTAGTGAGCTCGATCGCAACCAAAGCACAACTGGTTCAAACTCTACGGCTGGTATTGTGGAAGCAATATTGTTTGACTGAATTTTTACGAATGCTGAAAGTAGACCTCACCGTTCAGAAAGCAATGGCAAACTACTGAATGTATAAGTGGTAGAAAATCGATGACTCGTTTACTGTTGTTGATGATAAAGCCCTGTAAAGGATATGCCATGAATTTCATTGATAGACATATTGAGTGAGAATAAAAGCTCTGCTATTGCCTTTTTTTACTATTTTTTTCCAGGATAGAATAGAGAGATGGCATTATAAGATTACGAACGATGAACTCAGAGAAAGAACTAAGCAGATATCAGTGGAAAAAGAGCTACGGAAGAGATGCTGGCGATGGATAGGACACACATTGAGAAGACCAACCAGAAGCATTATTTGGAACCCGCAGGGAATGAGAAGTAGGGGAATGTCTAGAAATACATGGAGAAGATAGCTGGAGACTGATATTAAAAAGAATAGGCAAGACGTGGAAAGAATTGTAAGGAATGGCAGGAGAGAAGGACTGAAAGAAGTTTGTTGAAGACCTGTACTCTATTGGGAGTTGAAAGGTGAAGAAGAAGAAGATGTACAGAAAACTTGATGTGTGGATATATATATAATATAGATGATAGACATATTCAGTGAGAATAAAAGCTCTACTTTGCCTTATTTTTTTTAAAAATAATTTGTTTCCAAGAAACCAGATCTATAGAACACTTAGTGTATATATATATATATATATGATAGACATATTGAGACATTCAAATCTTTTATTGCATATTTGAAGTAATTTTTTCAAGATACTTTAAACACCTGGTATCAATAGTAATTTTTTCAAGATACTTTAAACACCTGGTATCAATAGTAATTTTTTCAAGATACTTTAAACACCTGGTATCAATAGTAATTTTTTCAAGATACTTTAAACACCTGGTATCAATAGTAATTTTTTCAAGATACTTTAAACACCTGGTATCAATAGTAATTTTTTCAAGATACTTTAAACACCTGGTATCAATAGTAAAATCATGGCATATCCTTTACAGGATGTCACCATCAACCACAGTAAACGAGTCGTCAATTTTCTAGGTACCACTTATACGTTAAGTAGTTTGCCATTGCTTTCTGAACGGTGAGGTCTATTTTTACCATTCATAAAACTCCACATAAACAAATTTGTTTACAAACTACCTGCCCGCAGAGTTTGAACCTGGTAACACTTGGATTGTGATCATACTCACTGCTACTTAAGCTACAGACGCCTGCATTATATCTATATATACTAGAAATATGATAGACATATTGAGAGATTAAAAATTGCATTTTTTTTTCTAAGTATATTTTTTCGAAGATGTTTCAAACACCTGGTAAAAGCTAAGAGCTATTGTAGTCCTATGGATTATGAAATATTCACTTGTTTTTATGACTTTTTAGTACTGTCAGTTGTGAGAAAATTTTGTTATGTTTCTGTATTTATTTATGAAAATCTGTTATGATATTTTTCACAAAATCTGTTTTATTTCATAAAATCTGTGCTTTTCTTTTAAAAAGTGGAGGGGAAAATGCACATCTTTTGTGTCCAAGCTTTTATATTTTCTGTACAAAATTATAATTTTTGTAATGGGCAAATTGTTTCAACATGGTCACTTACTGGTTGTGGTAATCTGTGTAGAACACAATAATAGGAGCTAGATTTCATTACTATATGTATGTGGTTTAGTTGCTCTTATGATTGATTTCCAAGGTCAGTTTTTAATTACCTCCATAATTACAGTGTAATTTCTATGCAGCTGACACTTTTTTGCTGGATAATAGGGACTGAGCACTAATATAGCACTCTTGAATGCAATAATGTTAATTCTAACTAGTTTTCTATTTTGTTGGTGCATATATTATGTTTGGCAAGTACAAGATAGGCCCTACTAACAAATTCATTTGTGACACCAGCAAGCTGACACAGACATGCGTCCATCAAGAGTATCCAACATACAATGAATAGAGGAGACACACATGGCCAACCCCCATATTAGTCCAAGACAAGATATATGAAGATGTACACAGACTTCAGTTGACCACTAACCACTTTAGAAGTATACAAGTCAATGTTGGGAGAAGAAGAAGAAGAAGAAGATAAAGGTGTAAATATTTAACTCTTATAGTGTTATTACCTTTTGAATAAATATGAGATTTACGCACTATATTAATTCATTCATTCTTCACTTCCTTTCATTGTAATTTTGTCACTTATTCCTAGATCCTATCCATTGTTTGTAAGACATAGGACTGCATTTTTCACCTTTTCTTTTTCTAACGCTTCATATCGACCACATGTTAAACCACTCTGTGATTTTATGTGATCTGACCCTAAGAGTGATTGTACGTTGTGCCAGTTATGCGCCTACAAGTTGACCAGCACAACCGATTTCTGTGATGCTTTATATTTACTAGGGTAGCTTCCCTAGGTCCTACCCCAGTCACCCGCAGTGTTACTATTCTTTGCTCCCTTGTGGTGCCCGCGCAATACACAGACGATTCACCTTCATAGTTGCTGTTTTAAGCTTAACCCAACAGACTACACTATCGTCTTCCTTGATATGTTCAGATCTGTATAGTTGTTTATGCTTGCAAGTTATTGGCATTCCATAGCTGAGATAGATAATGCTGGTACACTTGGTTAGTCATGTCAATTGTTGATAAAGACTAAGTTACTCAGCTATTTCAGACCAAAGAAATCAAGTGGGGTATCACAAATATTACCAGATGGCATTCTTTATCTTACAGAAACATAAGTGCATTCTCGCTTTAAAATTGCAACTTTGACATAGCTTTTGTTGGTGTTTCGATTCTGAGATCATTCTCTTCTTTGCAGCATTCACTTTGATATTATATCCGTGTCTCAACTTACATCGATTTAAGATCAAATAATATTTTAGTTAAAAACTTGGTTATTGGTTATGGAACTGGTGTCGTAGCACTCTGCGGACAGACCCATAAGTTCTTAGTGTCTTCCAGCAGATGTCAGATGAGTATGCATTTGCTGTGGCTCGCTGATAGATCTTCTTCGAATGCTTCATATCAACCACCTGTTAAACCACTCTTTGTTATCTGAGCCTAAGAGTGATTATTTGTTGTGCTAGGGATGCACCTACAAGTAGGCCAACACATCCGATTTCTGCAACACTTTTTATTTACCAAGGTAGCTTTCCTAGGACCCTACCTTAGTCGCTTCTTACGACATGCCTTGTAGGTCACAGTGTTACTATGCTGTGCTCCCCTTTAGAGCCCCAGCAACACACGGTTGTCTGATAGATAGATTGATTGATAGGATCACAATCATTGCACTTCAGTTATAGTAAACATTTTTGCTTTGATCTCTTTCTTACACTGCAAAATCTCAGCTGTAGTGCACAAACTCCTTAGCACTGGCAAGGTCCCAGATGTGATTTTTTAAATTGTGAAAATTATATTGAATTTTTTTTTAATGTAATTGCTATTTATATTTTTTTCCCTTACCGCCACTTCCAGCCTAGTTTTAGCATTTTTCAGTTTCCAATGATGTTTTTATGTTTTTATTTTTTTATTGGGTCCTACCTGGAAGTGCCACGATTTGTGGACCAGTACAAGTGAACTCAATAATAACTCAGCGATAACATGTAAAACTCAGAGCATCATCAATCTTTCAATTGATAGCGCTCGGAGTTTGTAAAAGTGGTTTTATGTTGCGTTTAATGAAGGCTCCTACCTTTGGCCGTGGTCAAATGGGCACTACACTTTGATCTTAGCCAAACGGCTGAGAAGCGATGATGTTTATAGAGATACTTCAGACAACTGTGTGCAGAAAATAGTATATTTGGAATACATTTCCAACGAAATAGCTTTGGTCTGAGGACACTACTAGTTTGTTCAACCTCAGATATATATATATATATATATATATATATATATATATAAATTATGTGAAACATAAAACAAAGGGTTTGGTAACATTGTTAACTGTTATCCTTCACTATTCAAATGTAAACTTGAATATACAGTGATATATTGAATATTATACCAACATCAGCATAAGAAAGAAAGTTGGGACAGAACCTTGCTTGAATTACATCGAGAAACAAAGAATGAAGTGGTTATCAGTTATATGAGGACTATCATCATAGCACTCCAGACATGTCCATAGGTGCTCCGATCTCCTTCTCAGCAAATACAGCAGCGTCCAGCGGACCAACACACCAGTTCGATGTTGATTAACTCTTTCCACGCTTTAAGCCGCACACTGCGCCATGGCGGAAGTCCGTTGCACGCTTTAAGCTGCACACTGCGCCATAGAGTTGCTTCCCTTATAAGAAGTCTTTCTAGTTTTACTTCTTCTGTTTTACTTATAGTACTTTTTAACCTTGTTATTCTGTTAGGTTGTCCAGTTTACTTCAATTTAGTATATAATAATATATATGTTTATTTATTGATAAGTAGTTGGGATCGTAATTTTTTTTTTTTTTTTTACTTCCCTTGAATTAACTGCTTAAAAATTGAGGAAATAAATGGGCGTGGAAAGAGTTAATCAATCTCTTTGCATATTTAGTATGTCGTTCTTTTGGGGTGCACTAATATTGACACCCATCGCTTTCAATCGGGTCAGCGAGTGGGATTCACAGCCCTGAAACTCCCCTGTTCTGAAAGACTCGTGAAGAATGTCATTTTGATCCATGGCAGCTCCCTCTGATATTGTAGCCAAGCCAGCCAATCTATCATCTCGTTCATTACCCCTAACTCCTGCATGCCCAGGAACAAAAATGAAGGTGATTTCGCTGATCATTGTCTGTACCAGTACCTCCACCCAGTTGCGTCTCACCATTCCTGATTCGACTTTACGAATCATGCTCATGGAGTCGCTCGCCACTTAATAAGAATGCAATCAAATTCCACTGTATACAGTCTTCTACAATAGAAAATCAGGAAAGAAGGCGAAAGTAAGACCATGAAAAAGATGGTTAGATGACATAGCAGATTCCTGTCAAAAAAAAAGCAAAAATAATTATCACCCAAGCCACTAGAACAGTGCAAGGCAGTAACAGAAAAACCACAACACTGGGTAACAACCCAGTAACAGTGTGATGACAAAAGAAAGAACAAGATTCAATATTTTTCTTTTTCATATCCAAGTGGTCATGATACAGGTCTCTCATTCAAGAAGATATGAGTTTATGCCCTGTAAAGATTGAACTAAGTTATCTAAGAGGAATTGTTAGGCATTAGAATAACCTGGATTCTCCAAAAGTAGTTAATTCTTATTTTTCATATTTGTTGGCCTACACTCTCTGATATAACCAAAACAAGGTTTGTCCTTAGTCTGAGAGGCATTCCTCATCTTAAAGTGGCTTGAATGCCCTATATAACCTGCTGCCTTGCAGGTCGACTGGGGACAGCCAAAAGCTGATGGAGAGTCAACCCAGTAAATGCTGGGTAAAACCAGACACATCACCGAAGGATAAGCACCAGAGCTCCAAATGGCGCTGAAGATGTGACGAAACACCCATGCTAAGGCTGCATGAATCAGATTTCCACATGAATGAGATTTATCGGAAATCTGGTACATCGGTCTAAGTGGTGATTGCAGAGAAAGAATGCCCTACATAACAAACGACATACAGTCTGTCCTTAGGTTAAAAGGCATTCCTCGACATGCCTGAACTTGCTTGAATCTGCAATACTGAATATATAACAAACTGCAAACAATCTATGAGGGGGGAAAGAAACACCCAAAACCAATAAACATTCACAATATACTGCAACAGCATGGGAAGAAGATTGTGATTCTTCATTCATAAAATGCCCCTAACTTGATTGAACTGCATTGTAATAAGACTGTTTATATTATTTCAGAGCTGAGTGTTTTTTTTTTTAAATATACATTTGTCCCAGAAAGTGTCTTGCTTACAATTATTCTTATGCCATGGTGCTAACAGCATTCAAATACTTCCACTCTGTTCATACCAGTGTTATTGGGTTTGTTTGTTTGTTTTCCCTGTTAATTGGTTATTGCAAACAGCCTTCATGCTTTCTATCATGTTTGTGGTTTTATTTTAATGTATTATTTCAGAAATAAATGTCTTGAAAAACTGAAGGATTATTTTGGTGTGTTTTTCCATTTTTTCACTTATTGTTAATTTACCTTGCATTGTTCATTTCATCTCATTGTCCACTACTTGCATTGTTCATTTCATCTCATTGCCCACTATTCCCATTGTTCATTTCATCTCATTGTCCACTACTCGCATTGTTCATTTCATCTCATTGTCCACTACTCGCATTGTTCATTGCATCTCATTACCCACTACTCACATTGTTCATTTCATCTCATTGTCCACTACTCGCATTGTTCATTTCATCTCATTGTCCACTACTCCCATTGTTTATTTCATCTCATTGTCCACTACTCCCATTGTTCATTTCATCTCATTGTCCACTACTCCCATTGTTCATTTCATCTCATTGTCCACTACTCCCATTGTTCATTTCATCTCATTGCACACTATTCCATTGTTCATTTCATCTCATTGCCACTACTCGCATTGTTCATTTCATCTCATTGCCCACTACTCGCATTGTTCATTGCATCTCATTGCCCACTACTTCCATTGTTCATTGCATCTCATTGTCCACTACTCCCATTGTTCATTTCATCTCATTGTCCACTACTCCCATTGTTCATTTCATCTCATTGTCCACTACTACCATTGTTCATTTCATCTCATTGTCCACTACTCGCATTGTTCATTTCATCTCATTGCCACTACTCCATTGTTCATTGCATCTCATTGTCCACTACTCCCATTGTTCATTTCATCTCATTGTCCACTACTCCCATTGTTCATCTCATTGTCCACTACTCCCATTGTTCATTTCATCTCATTGTCCACTACTCCATTGTTCATTGCATCTCATTGTCAACTACTCCCATTGTTCATTTCATCTCATTGTCCACTACTCCCATTGTGTCATTTTCTTTGTTTATGATCTGTTATTCCTCAGTGTTTTATTCTTATATTGTTCATTTATCTATCATTTACTTTCATCCATCATACTGCATTGTTCATTACTATCATTGTTCATTACTTCCATTGTTCATTACTCTGTCATTATGCTCATTCTATTGTTCATTACTTGTCATTACTTCATTGTCACTACTCATTATTCTTTCATTCTCATTGTCCCCTTCTCATTGTTCATTTCTCTCATTACTTCATTGTCATTTTCATTTCATCTCATTGTCCACTACTCCATTGTTTCATTGCATTCTTGTCCTCTCATTCTTCATTTCATCATTGTCCTACTCCATTGTTCATTCATCTCATTTATCCTCTACTAGCATTGTTCATTTAATCTCATTGTTCATACTCATTGTTCATTCATCTATTCTCCTTTACTCCATTGTTCATTTTCCATCTTTCTACTACATTGTTCATTGTCATCTCATTGTCCCTTACTCCCATTGTTGCATGTTCATTATTCCTCTCATTGTTCATTTCATCTCAATTCTGTCTCTCCATTGTTCAGTGCTAATTATTCTTATTTATGATCGTTTAATCCTCAGTGTTTTATTCTTATGTATTGTTCACTATCATTCATTACCTTCACCATCATCTAACTTTTCATTTTCATGTACATTACATTTTCATTCTTCTCTACTTTCTAATTACTCATTCTTCTAATTCTTCTCATTTTCATCACTTCGAATTATTTCTCATTGTTTCTACTTCTATTTAACTTACTTCTCTATTTTTCATTCTTACACTCAAGAAATTATTTATCTATGTTCATTATTCTAATCATATTCATCTAATCTTTTCCATGTCTTCATGACACTCAAAAATTATTTATATCTTCTCATATTCATTACTCATTCATCTAATCTTCTTCCATGTCTTCTATGCATTGAATTATTACTATGTTCATACTTTCTAATCCATACTATCATTAACTTTCCATGTCTTTGATTCAAATATTATGCTTCTACTTCATTCTACTCCTACATTCATTACACTCTTATGTTCAACACTTACAAGAATTATTACTATTTTCTTACTATTCTACTCCTCATTCTCTAAACTCTTCATTGTTTTTGCACTACAGAGAATTTTACTTGGTTCTCTACTACTTTTTCCTAAATCATCAATCTTTTCATTCTTGACACTTCAGAGAAATTATTTACTATGTCTCTCTACACTATTCTAACTCCTACCATTCATCAATTTTTCCATGTCTAGACACTTCAAGAGAAATTATTTACTTGTCTTACTACATTCTAACCCACCATTCATCTAATTCTTCATGTCTTCAGACACTCACAAGAGAAATTATTTACTATGTCTTCTACTACTATTCTAACTCCTACCATTCATCTAATCTTCTTCCATGTCTTCAGACACTCACAAGAGAAATTATTTACTATGTCTTCTACTACTATTCTAACTCCTACCATTCATCTAATCTTCTTCCATGTCTTCAGACACTCACAAGAGAAATTATTTACTATGTCTTCTACTACTATTCTAACTCCCACCATTCATCTAATCTTCTTCCATGTCTTCAGACACTCACAAGAGAAATTATTTACTATGTCTTCTACTACTATTCTAACTCCTACCATTCATCTAATCTTCTTCCATGTCTTCAGACACTCACAAGAGAAATTATTTACTATTTTCTACTACTATTCTAACTCCTACCATTCATCTAATCTTCTTCCATGTCTTCAGACACTCACAAGAGAAATTATTTACTATGTCTTCTACTACTATTCTAACTCCTACCATTCATCTAATCTTCTTCCATGTCTTCAGACACTCACAAGAGAAATTATTTACTATGTCTTCTACTACTATTCTAACTCCTACCATTCATCTAATCTTCTTCCATGTCTTCAGACACTAACAAGAGAAATTATTTACTATGTCTTCTACTACTATTCTAACTCCTACCATTCATCTAATCTTCTTCCATGTCTTCAGACACTACAAGAGAATTATTTACTATGTCTTCTACTACTATTCTAACTCCTACCATTCATCTAATCTTCTTCCATGTCTTCAGACACTCACAAGAGAAATTATTTACTATGTCTTCTACTACTATTCTAACTCCTACCATTCATCTAATCTTCTTCCATGTCTTCAGACACTAACAAGAGAAATTATTTACTATGTCTTCTACTACTATTCTAACTCCTACCATTCATCTAATCTTCTTCCATGTCTTCAGACACTTACAAGAGAAATTATTTACTATGTCTTCTACTACTATTCTAACTCCTACCATTCATCTAATCTTCTTCCATGTCTTCAGACACTACAAGAAAATTATTTACTATGTCTTCTACTACTATTCTAACTCCTACCATTCATCTAATCTTCTTCCATGTCTTCAGACACTAACAAGAGAAATTATTTACTATGTCTTCTACTACTTTCTAACTCCACCATTCATCTAATCTTCTTCCATGTCTTCAGACACTCACAAGAGAAATTATTTACTATGTCTTCTACTACTATTCTAACTCCTACCATTCATCTAATCTTCTTCCATGTCTTCAGACACTCACAAGAGAAATTATTTACTATGTCTTCTACTACTATTCTAACTCCTACCATTCATCTAATCTTCTTCCATGTCTTCAGACACTCACAAGAGAAATTATTTACTATGTCTTCTACTACTATTCTAACTCCTACCATTCATCTAATCTTCTTCCATGTCTTCAGACACTCACAAGAGAAATTATTTACTATGTCTTCTACTACTATTCTAACTCCTACCATTCATCTAATCTTCTTCCATGTCTTCAGACACTCACAAGAGAAATTATTTACTATGTCTTCTACTACTATTCTAACTCCTACCATTCATCTAATCTTCTTCCATGTCTTCAGACACTTACAAGAGAAATTATTTACTATGTCTTCTACTACTATTCTAACTCCTACCATTCATCTAATCTTCTTCCATGTCTTCAGACACTCACAAGAGAAATTATTTACTATGTCTTCTACTACTATTCTAACTCCTACCATTCATCTAATCTTCTTCCATGTCTTCAGACACTAACAAGAGAAATTATTTACTATGTCTTCTACTACTATTCTAACTCCTACCATTCATCTAATCTTCTTCCATGTCTTCAGACACTAACAAGAGAAATTATTTACTATGTCTTCTACTACTATTCTAACTCCTACCATTCATCTAATCTTCTTCCATGTCTTCAGACACTAACAAGAGAAATTATTTACTATGTCTTCTACTACTATTCTAACTCCTACCATTCATCTAATCTTCTTCCATGTCTTCAGACACTCACAAGAGAAATTATTTACTATGTCTTCTACTACTATTCTAACTCCTACCATTCATCTAATCTTCTTCCATGTCTTCAGACACTGACAAGAGAAATTATTTACTATGTCTTCTACTACTATTCTAACTCCAACCATTCATCTAATCTTCTTCCATGTCTTCAGACACTCACAAGAGAAATTATTTACTATGTCTTCTACTACTATTCTAACTCCTACCATTCATCTAATCTTCTTCCATGTCTTCAGACACTACAAGAAAATTATTTACTATGTCTTCTACTACTTTCTAACTCCTACCATTCATCTAATCTTCTTCCATGTCTTCAGACACTCACAAGAGAAATTATTTACTATGTCTTTCACTACTATTCTAACTCCTACCATTCATCTAATCTTCTTCCATGTCTTCAGACACTCACAAGAGAAATTATTTACTATGTCTTCTACTACTATTCTAACTCCTACCATTCATCTAATCTTCTTCCATGTCTTCAGACACTCACAAGAGAAATTATTTACTATGTCTTCTACTACTCTTCTAACTCCACCATTCATCTAATCTTCTTCATGTCTTCAGACCTTACAAGAGAAATTATTTACTATGTCTTCTACTACTATTCTAACTCCAACCATTCATCTAATCTTCTTCCATGTCTTCAGACACTCACAAGAGAAATTATTTACTATGTTTCTACTACTTTCTAACTCCCACCATTCATCTAATCTTCCATTTTTCAGACACTTACAAGAGAAATATTTACTATGTCTTCTACTACTATTCTAACTCCTACCATTCATCTAATTTTCTCATGTCTTAGACATCAAAGAAATATTTACTATGTTTCTCTACTATTCTAACTCTACCATTCATCTAATCTTCTTCATGTCTTCGACATCACAGAAGAATTTTTACATGTTTCTGACTATCTTCAACTCCTACCATTCATCTAATTTCTTCCATGTCTTCAGACACTGCAAGAAAATTTTACTATGTCTTCTACTACTATTCTAACTCCTACCATTCATCTAATCTTCTTCCATGTCTTCAGACACTCACAAGAGAAATTATTTACTATGTCTTCTACTACTATTCTAACTCCTACCATTCATCTAATCTTCTTCCATGTCTTCAGACACTGACAAGAGAAATTATTTACTATGTCTTCTACTACTCTTCTAACTCCACCATTCATCTAATCTTCTTCCATGTCTTCAGACACTCACAAGAGAAATTATTTACTATGTCTTCTACTACTATTCTAACTCCTACCATTCATCTAATCTTCTTCCATGTCTTCAGACACTCACAAGAGAAATTATTTACTATGTCTTCTACTACTATTCTAACTCCTAACATTCATCTAATCTTCTTCCATGTCTTCAGACACTCAGAGATTTTACTATGTCTTCTACTACTATTCTACTCCTACCATTCATCTAATCTTCTTCATGTCTTAGACACTCACAGAGAAATTATTTACTATGTCTTCTACTACTATTCTAACTCCTACCATTCATCTAATCTTCTTCCATGTCTTCAGACACTCACAGAGAATTATTTACTATGTCTTCTACTACTCTTCTAACTCCTACCATTCATCTAAGCTTCTTCCACGTCTTCAGACACTTACAAGAGAAATCATTTACTGTGTCTTCTACTACTATTCTCCTCTTCTTCTTTGCGTTCGTTCTTTACGACCTATTTTAATCACTCTTTGTGATATGTTTGATCTTTGCAAAGAACGTGTATACGTTGCACATTGGTTTTGGTAGGCCCTAAACGCATAGACTTCTACACGTTTAGGACACGTGCATCCGATTTCAGCCAAACCTCCTTAGTCGCCTCTTTCGACATGCGTGGCAGGTAACAGTGGATCTATTCTTTACACCCCAAATTTGGGCCTCGGTAACCACTCGGCGAACTACTCTTCTAACTCCTACCATGCATCTAAGTTTCTTCCACTTCTTCAGACACAAGAAAAATCGTTTACTATGTCTTCTACTACTCTTCTAACTCCTACCGTACATCTAAGCTTCTTCCATGTCTTCAGACACTTACAAGAAAAATCGTTTACTATGTCTTCTACTTCTACCGTACACCTAAGCTTCTTCCACGTCTTCAGACACAAGAGAAATCGCTTACTATGTCTTCTACTACTCTTCTAACTCCTACCATTCATCTAAGCTTCTTCCACGTCTTCAGACACAAGAGAAATCATTTACTGTGTTTTCTACTACTCTTCTAACTCCTACCATGCATCTAAGCTTCTTCCATGTCTTCAGACACTTACAAGAGAAATCATTTACTATGTCTTCTACTACTCTTCTAACTCCTACCATGCATCTAAGCTTCTTCCACTTTTCTACCTTTGTCCTCATATTCTACTACATTTCGAACTGCCACTATTCTAGTCTCGTCCCACTCCTCTACCTCTGCGATACGTTTTATATACTTAAAAGTCTGTACAGTGAGATGAGGGTGGCTAAGTGGTTACGCCCTTGTCTTGCGTTCTGAAGGTCGTGGGTTCGAATCCAGAGCCGTTCTGCTGACGTGTGAATATTTCCAAGAGACACAATTCCCCCCCTCCCCGAGGATTGTTGCCAGATCTACAAAGTTCGTGCTCTGTGAAATATTATTGACAGGTGGCTTGCCATTTCTGTGGAGAGGGACCACATGAGATAAATCCCGTTGCAATGAAGTCCATCCTTCGGATTTACACCTTTAGACAGTGAGATCAGTTATCTCGCTTAATCTAATTGTCAGCAAGAGGTCTCGCAGCTGTCCCACAGTTGTCTTACATGACTAGGCTTGAGACATGACAATGAAGAGAAGTTATGTTGGCAGAATGTGCTCGGTAGTCATGGGGATAATTTGACATGTGCACCCGTCAGTGTGAGTAGCTTTTAAGTTTGGAATATTTTCATTGCACTTCGGACATGCCCATAGGTGCTCCGTCAGCAAGAGGTCTCGCGGGTGTCCCACAATTGTCTCACATTACTAGTTTGGAAACTTGTTATTGAAGAGAATGTGCTTTTGCAGCATGTGTTCGTTAGTTATAGAAGTATTTGGACATGTGCATCTCGTCAGTTTGAGTAGCTTTTCAGTTTGGAATATCTTCATTGCGGACTTGTTCATGTGTGCTCAGATCTCCTTCGAAATATCTCCAACAGCATCCAGCGACTAACCGTACCAGTTAGATGTTGATTGATGCGCCTACTCATATACCTGGTGGGCTGTTCTTTTCTGCCACTCTATTCAATCTAAAATCTCTTGAAATCTACCATTTGACGTGGATTAGTTGAAATGAAAATCCTATTTGCGGCCACACTCTATGAGGGGAAAGGCTTCCATTTTGTGGAGCTATGCTTGTAGTCTACATTGTCCTGTGTGTAGTCTAGGATTCATTATGTGTTTCTGTATATTCCCTGAAGAAGACGTATAGTCAATACGTTGGACTTGTTTTAGTTTTATTATTCATTTTGCTTGCTTATGAGATACCATACATTCATGTCTTTGTCCTGAAACGATAATTTATTACGTATCACCACAGTCTCCCTCGGTTTTCTCCAAATCTGATATGATCCGCTCGGACCATATCAGATTTGTAGATTTCGCACATCGGACGAATAGTTATGAATCACAGCTGGAACACAATATAGAGGACGGCCAAGAATAGAGAAGAATTGTGTGATTTTGTTGCTGTCCTAAGCGCCATGGATGATACATGCTAGAGAGAGAGAGAGAGAGAGAGAGATACACAATAGAGAGGGCGGCCAAGAATAGAGAATGTGTGCATTTGTTGCTGCCCTAAGTGCCAGGGGTGACACATGCTACAGAGAGAGAGCGAGAGAGAGAGAGTGAAAGTTGACAATCGTTCCCTAATATATTACAAAAGTATCTCAATCTAGAGTTAGAATTTTAGACTAAGAAAAATGAAAAAAATGTAATACAGGAAATCGGATTTTTAATATATATATATATATATATTCCGGACACTTACAGAGACATGACACTTTGATCAAAACCTTAGTGGGTGGAAAAGTTGAAGGGTGGCCACAAAGAGAAAGAATGAGACGCAAGTGAGAAGGAAATGTTAAGAGATGAACAAATTACAGTCTGGTAGAGTGCAACATTAAGGCAAGAGACGGTATATTGGAGGTACAATGTAGTCAATCTTCGATGCAGAGACGGCATCTAATGATGCTGATGATGATGATGATGATGATGATGATGATGATGGTGGTGGCTATGAGGATGACGATGATGAGATATAAAGGTTTGAATATTTCTGAAATGAGAAAGACTAATGTGAAGATGTATGTCATCATCAAGGTTGCTTTGATTTGCTTTGTTGCACCTGTGTTGAATTTCATTAGTTATTATTCCGTTTGCTGAAAAAATGCTCCCCAGGTATGTGGTCTTTTACTTGTTTTAAAAGGCGGTTGTCGATGGAGATATTGGTAACGCTTTCCTCTCTGACGAATGCCATTTCTTCGGTTTTGTCGATGTTTATTCTCATGTTGTATTCATTACATGCTAACTGGAGTCTGTTAATGTGTTGTTGTAGCTGTTCTTCTGTTGTTGATATGATTGCCTGATCATCTGCAAAAATAAATTCGTTTAAGAGTTCCCCGAGGTTGTTTCATTCGCTGGTGTTTGCTGTTTTACAGATTCTCTTACTGAAATCTGTTATAATGACAAAGCTATACATACGACAGACTACTAGATGATGATAGATATTTGTAAAATCAAATCTGCACTAGATTCGCTCACAGAACTCTGTTATAGTGACACGACAGGCTACTAGATGATGATAGATGTTTGTAAAATCAAATCTGCGCTAGATTCGCTCACTGAACTCTGTTATAGTGACACGACAGGCTACTAGATGATGATGGATGTTTGTAAAGTCAAGTCTCCGCTAGATTCGCTCACTGAACTCTGTTATAGTGACACAACAGGCTACTAGATGATGATAGATGTTTGTAAAATCAAATCTGCGCTAGATTCGCTCACTGAACTCTGTTATAGTGACAAAGTTATTCACAAGACAGGCTACTAGATGATGATAGATGTTTGTAAAATTAAGTCTTCGCTAGATTCGCTCACTGAACTCTGTTATAGTGACAAAGTTATTCACAAGACAGGCTACTAGATGATGATAGATGTTTGTAAAATCAAGTCTGCGCTAGATTCGCTCACTGAACTGTTATAGTGACAAAGTTATGCACAAGACAGGCTACTAGATGCTGATAGATGTTTGTAAAATCAAATCTGCGCTAGATTCTCTCACTGAACTACACCGGCGGTTACTTATTGAAACAAGTGTAATCATCATCTCACATTTAGAAATAAATGCAACCAATCTCTATGTGTCACCACGTGACTCACTCTTCCGCTAGAAAACAAATTGTAACAATAATGAAAACAAATGGTTATGCCATTTCTAAGCTCACAGCACTTGCGCTTCGGTCGTCATTATTGTGTGCATGCGTCATATCGGATCAGATCAAGTGTCATCTCCACATCTAAGTCAGTTGTAAAGAATCTTCACTATGTTGTGCCTCTTGTAGTACATTCCTACTAATTGTTATTTGTTTATGAAGATCGCACCTATGATCAATTAGATTTGACACCATGCTACAGTATAACTGAGTTGATGTTTAGTTTAGTCGTCGGATCATCATCACTGCCCTTCGAACCAATTAGTCCATAAGTGACCGATCTCCTCCTCAGTATATCTACAGCCAATTCAAGATAACTTTAAGTATAAGTTTATAGTTGGCTCTGGCAGTGGCGGTTCGTAGTCATTTTTCTTGGTGGGGCCAGACACAAATTTTCGGAAAAATCATGGTTTTGGAGTATTTACTATAATTGTTTAATCAGGAAAGTTTCCCACTTTCGATTATTGGTGGGGCCAGGCCCAACTGGCCCTTAATGACGAGCCGCCCCTGGGCTCTGGTATATCTCTCAGCGTGTGGCAACTAACGACACCGGTTCTGTATTGGTTTTCTATTCTTCTTTGACTAGCAACATAGTGTTCTTGTCTATCTCTCTCTCTCTTTGCCTTTTTACCCGGGTTGGGGCATAGGCCCTCAACCAACTCATGCCAAGTCATCCTATCTCTAGCTATCTCCTGCAGCTCCCTCCAGCTCTTCTTTATATTGTTGATCTCCGCTCCAAATCTCGTCTCCATGTATTTCTCGGCCTCCCTTCTTTCGCTGTCCCTGCGGGTTCCAGGCAAGGACCCTTCTTGTTATATTCCCCTCCGGTTTTCGCAAAGTGTGTCCTATCCAGCGCCAGCGTCTTTTTTAACCTGTTCGTTCACTGGAATCTGTCTTGTTCTCTCCATAAGTTCCTCATTTGTGACCCTATCATACCATCTTATTCCTCTATTCTGCGCAGACACCAGTTGATGAATGTTTGCAATTTATGCGCTATTGTTTTAGTTCTCCATGTTTCTGACCCATACAGTAGAACTGCTTTAACATTAGAGTTAAATATCCGAATTTTTTTCTCCAGATTTGATTTCTTTAGACTTCCAAATGTTTCCCAGTGCAACGAAAGCTCCTCTTGCCTTCTGTATTCTTATTTTAACATCTCTATCTGTTCCACCCTCTTTGTCTACGTTGCTGCCCAAATATGTGTATGATTCTACCTCTTGAAGTGGGATTTCCCACAGGGAGATCGAGTTGTCGTTTGCTTGGTTAATTCTCAATATCTTTGTCTTTCCCTTATGAATGTTCAGCCCTAGTTGCTGGGACCTTTGATTCAATGTGTTAGCTTATCCTGCATCTGATTTCGTGTATGTGACAGAAGGGCTATATCATCAGCGAAGTCCAGATCATCTAGTTGCTCTGTCAGAGTCCATTGGATTCCATTTCTGGTGTTAGTTACTGTGGTCTTCATAATCCAGTCTATTGTCAGTAAGAACAACAAAGGTGATAGAAGACATCCCTGACGCACTCCTGTTTCTATTCCGAAAGTATCTGTTAGTTTACCTTCATGAAGAACTCTACATTTCATATCTGTATATGTTGCTTTTATTAGGTTAATAATTTTCTGTGGGATTCCATAATGCCTCATTAATTTCCAAAGGGTTTCCTTATCAATACTGTCAAAAGCCTTCTCATAATCAACAAATCCGATATAAAGTGGGGATTTCCATTCAATACTTTGCTCTATTATTATACGTAATGTGGCTATCTGGTCAGCACAGGATCTATTTGGTCAGAAGCCTGCCTGTTCATCTCTTAGCTTTATATCGATGGCATCTCTCAGTCTCTCCAGGATGACTCTGCTTAGTATTTTCCCAGGTACTGACAACAGCATTATTCCCCTATAGTTTTCACACTTCTGAAGGTCCCTTTCTTTGGTAGCTTCACCAGGTATCCTTCTCTCCAGTTTGCTGGTATTTCTTCGGTCTCCCAGATTCTGCTAAATAATTTATACAGTATTTCTGTGGATGTGTTTATGTTGGCTTTAACCGCCTCTGTTGGAATACCATCTGGACCGGCCGCTTTTCCATCTTTTAAAAGTTTAATGGCTTTACTAATCTCCTCCTTGGATGGTTTCTCACAGTTGATGTCCAAGTCAATTTCTGCCGGTTGGATATCTGGGGGTTTGTAGGTGCTGGTCTGTTCAGGAGTTCCTTGAAGTATTCCATCCATCTTTCCATTTGGTCTCTAACATTAGTGATAGTTTCCCACTACTATTTTTGATCAACCCATTTGATGGTCTGTATTTTCCTGCTAGCTTTCTAGTGATATTGTAAAGATCCCTAAGGTTTCCTTTTCTTCCTGCAGCTACCTCTGCTTCTCTTGCTAGATCTTCTACGTATTGTCTTTTATCTAACTTTATTTGTTTCTTCACTTTCTTGCTAGCTTCTGTGTACTTTTCCTGGGCTATGGCAGTTCTAGTTTTGCTATTATTTAAATCTGCTTTCCTCTTTTTCCTTTCTTCTATTTCCTTGAGAGTTTCTGGAGTTATCCATGCCTTATGATTCCTCTCCTTCTTTCCTAATACCTCTGTGCATGTTTCATTCCAAATATTTTTGGCTTGCTGCCAGCATTCTTCCGCACTCACCTCATCTTCTAATTGCCGCAACACCTCATACTTATTAGAGACTGTGACCGTGAACTGTTCCTTTGTTTCTTGACTTCTTCTTGTCTATCTACACAACATTTTATTTAGAATTCTTGCAGTCTGTTAGTGTTGCAGATTCACCACTATTCCTTTTAATTGCATATCCTTTACAGGACTTTGCGAGTCAACCCCCGCTTTTAACGCTGTTTGTGATTTTTCTAGATACTATTACGTTCAGTAGTTTGCCGTTGCTTTCTGAACGTCCTCTCTCCCTTGGGGAATTTATAATATCAGCCTGGTCCATTTTCTCGCCAAGTTTTTATAGCAGACATACCTGCAAGCCTATATGTGAGTAGATGTGGTACTACAAAGTCGAGTTTTCTGTTTGTGCAACCTTACCAGTAATCCTGTACACATGTCTGATAATATGCAAGAGAATACGGAGCTTTAAAACCCATGGGGAAGCACCGAAGATAATGAATATAGTCAATAAAGAGACACTGAACAATTATTAGGAGCTTCTGGAAAAAAGAACATTACCAAACACAGGATTCGAACCACAATCTTTTATTTCTTACGGCACCCAATGCCTAGCCCTGAGCTTGCTGGTAGTGTTCTTACTTCTTACAAACGATCGTCTATATGGCAAGGCAATGGGGGCCGTAACTGCTTTCAGAAACTGAGGAAGTAATCCTACATTGATTGATTGATTGATTGATTGATTGATTGATTGATTGATTGATTGATTGATTGATTGATTGATAGGACCATCATCATTGTAACTTCGGTAAGTAAACATGTGTGCTCCGACATCTTTCTTACACAGGAAGATCCCAGCTACAGTTAACGAACTCCGTAGCACCGGCGAGGGTTCCCTATGTAATTTTGAAGATGGTGAAGATATTTTGTAAGCATTTTATTTGTAATCTTTTCTAATGAATTTTGTAAAGGGCAGCGGCTCTCCAGCCTGATCTTCTCGATTTTGAACTGCCAATGTTTCTTTTACGTGCTCACATTAAACACGGGACCTACGTTTTATTGTCCATCTCCAATAGGACTAGGAACTCGATCTCTCCTACACTGAGATCAAGGATCGATGAAAAAAGATCGATGACTCCACGTGGGAACGAACCTGGTACCTTTGGCACGAGAGACAAGCACCTAACCTCACACCACAGAAAACCCCTACATATTATATACTCCAATGTTTAAAGAGAACTATTGTGTACAGCCACAGAAAACCCCCTACATATTATATACTCCAATGTTTAAAGAGAACTATTGTGTACAGCCACAGAAAACCCCCTACATATTATATACTCCAATGTTAAAAGAGAACTATTGTGTACAGCCACAGAAAACTCCCTACATATTATATACTCCAATGTTTAAAGAGAACTATTGTGTACAGCCACAGAAAACTCCCTACATATTATATACTCCAATGTTAAAAGAGAACTATTGTGTACAGCCACAGAAAACCCCCTACATATTATATACTCCAATGTTAAAAGAGAACTATTGTGTACAGCCACAGCCAACTCTAGATAACTTTATAAGTTTATAGTTGGCTCTGGTACAGCAGTGCTGATCAACGAGGTACCCGCGGACCATGTGATACATCCCTTGTGTCCTGCCCGTCTGCCCAGCGTGTTCGTAGCGCGTTGGACTACGGGTGACTACCCCTCTGTGTGTGCGGGTTCAATTCCGCGGGATGGCAGAAAAAGCCACAGATTCCCAGATTTACGGTGTTCGTGGCACCGAACCGAAGGGTTACGATGTCCATGGCACTGAGCCGAAGAGCTAATAAGCTCAAGTGCTTCTGGATCTGGAAAAAAAAAAAAAAATCCCTTGTGTCCTATTTTATTCCGCCGGCTTCAAATATAATCAGAATCTCAAGAAGAAAAAAAGTGTTTCTGAATAACGATATGGTACAATAATTTTTTTTTTTTGTAAGTAGAGTATTTTTAAAAAAAAATTAAACTTGTCAGGATCAAGTTTTCATCACTTATTATTTTTAGTCATAGTGCTATTAATATTACGTTATTATTATTATCAGTCGTATTATTATTACAATTGTCCCTGTGCGCCCGTGCCTCCACAGTTAGATGCGCCCCAGTATATAAAAAAAAGGTTGGACGTCACTGGTGCAGAGTGTAATATTTTTTATTGTTGAAATGGCACAATTGTAATACTGTATCTTAACGTTAAAATGGCACAATTGTAATACTGTATCTTAACGTTAAAATGGCACAATTGTAATACTGTATCTTAACGTTAAAATGGCACAATTGTAATACTGTATCTTAACGTTAAAATGGCACTATTGTAATACTGTATCTTAACGTTAAAATGGAACAATTGTTTCTTCTTCATCTTTCAAATCACAACGGAGCCCAGGTCTTCAACAAACATCTTCCATCCTTCCTCTCTCTTGCAATCCCTTCCAATTCCTTCCCTGGTTCGGATGATTGAGTGAGGTTTTTTCATTTAGTTGTACTATCCATGTTGTTGACTTTTTTTTTACTTATGTTTTCTACGGAGTGGTGGCGTCTGTGGTCTAGGGGTTAGGGACTTGGTCTATTAACCTCGACGTTCTGAGTTCGAATCACGTTGCGGACAGCTTGGTTGCAAATTATTTCGCGTGGGGTTTTAACAAAAGGACGATGGCACCACCCGTTCAGAAAGCAATGGCAAACTACTGAACGTAATAATGTCTAGAAAAATCACAAACAGCGTTTAAAAAGCTGGGGTTGATTCGCAAAGTCCAGTAAAGGATATGCAATTAACTTTTAAAACTTTTCTACGGGGTGAGGTAGCCAGCCCCACGATCGACCCTCCTTAGACGACTCTTATTTTTTGACTAACCTTTACTACGGGGTGAGGTAGGTAGCCCCACCATCAACCCTCGTTAGTCAACTCTTACGACATGCTTGACATGTACACATTACTGATACATATTCTTTCCTCCCCTTCGAGCCTTGACAACACACGGACTGGTCCCTACCTCACTCGCCTCTTACGACATGCCTTGTAGGTCGCAGTACTACTGTTCTTTTTCTCTTTATAAAAAGATAGGAAAAAAAAAAAAAAAGGTTTAAAAAAAAAAAGGTAAAAAAATCACTTATTGTTTCGTCGATTATAAAATTACAATAAGCATAATCCATGGGAACGGAAGTATGAGAAGGTGACGTCATGTTTGAGATTACTGATTCAAAGTTCCGTTCTGCTATTGTGACTCACGGTTTACCCACCCAATCATCTATTACAAGTGCACCATATTTGATTCCATCATCATTCTTATAAAGTGAATAAACATTATCTTTCCGAGCCAGCTCAAATCGTGTGAACCGTTGCATAACAAAACATCTTTGTAATTTGTATTAGAATATAATTGTTGTTGGCTTAGATCTCCGAAATATTAAAATATCAAGTAACGATGGTTTAATTAACCCATTCGTCATTCGGAACCGATACATTGGCTCACAGTATTTTTTAAGATGACGCAGAGCAATTATACCAGCTAATTCGGTGTATATTGCGATATAAAGGTGTTCGAAGTTTAATTTAAAAAAAAAAAAAAGATTATGGGGATAATTTGTAATTACATTTTATGGGGGACTCTATGATGAAGGGCTTAAGACGTTTATCTGTTATTCTGAAGGTTGTGAATTCGAATCCGAACCGAGTCACGTATGCCATTTTTTTCATGAGATCCTGGGATTGATTAGTGCTGGAGCAACGGAGTTCGTGCTTTGTGCAATATTCTTGGTAGATAACGTGATATTTCTGCAGACAGGGACAAAGCCATACTAGGAAGCACCGAGCAATGAAGTCTTTTTAATCACACTTGGCATGTGATTGATTGATTGATTGATATGACAATCATCATTGAACTTCAGTGAATAATCATATGTGCTCCGATCTATTTCTTATACAAGATGATTCTAACGGCAGTGCACGAGCTCAGTAGTACCGGCGAAGGTCTCGGTGTAATTTAGAAGATCGTGAAAATATGTTGTCAGAATTTTATTTTTTTAATGAATTTTACCATATCAGAGGCTTTTCAGCCTGCTCTTCTCGATTTTGAACTGCCAATGGTTCTTTTAGGGCTTTATTTGGCAGAAAAATCTCATTTATTCTTTGCATGCATCATTATTTAAATTAAATGCAATATACATATTTACTCTCATTTCGTTTCACTGTTTTTCTGTGTCAGAGACATGACCAATATTTCATTATACTATGTATGTGCATGACCGGACGCATTTGGGTTAGAATAAAAAGTGTGTTTAATCGACGAGCTACCTGAATC
The DNA here is from genome assembly GCA_020796225.1 of Arion vulgaris. NCBI lineage: Eukaryota > Metazoa > Mollusca > Gastropoda > Stylommatophora > Arionidae > Arion > Arion vulgaris. The sequence continues at coordinate 25,059,455 of CM036754.1, read as the reverse complement.
ACCATCATGAAGAAGTTTGATTATGTAAGTTGTGCAAGCAAGTCAAACTTTAGCCATGCTCAACAAAATCTGGAACGCTGAAGGATGAAACCTTATAGCTTCTTTTTCTTCTAACGCTCCATATCGACCACTTGTTAACCACTCTGTGTGATTTGTATGTGATCCGAGCCTAAGAGCGATTGTACGTTGTGCTAGTTATGCGCCTACAAGTAGGCCAGAACATCCGATTTCTGCGATGCTTTTTATTTACTATAGTATCTTCCCTAGGTCCTACATCAATCGCCTCTTACGACATGCCTTCTATATATGTTAAGTTTTCTTATAAGATTTTCTCATGTTGTGCCGGGGTCTGCAAGGGAAGAAAAGAATAGTACCACTGCTACCTACAAGGCATTTCGTAAGAGACGACCGATGTAGGACCTAGTGAAGCTTTGAGATGTTTGACTTCTTCCGGCGCCGTCTTTAACCCAAGGATGTTCTCACCAGCGCTCTCCGTTGTGTCCTCACTATCTCACGTTACACCACTCTTTCCTCTTCTTTCCTTCCCCTTTCTGACCGCAAAAAATTGGTGCTCACCTTTCACCCTCACAGTTCTCCCTCTCTCAGAATTCTGCATCATGAGCTACGAATCCTCCGGAAGCTCCGGCTATAAACCAGAGGTCTTTCCCACCCTTCTGCTGGTGGTCATTCGGAGGGACAAGAACCTGTTCGACCCTTCTGGTCCGTAGAGGGCTACGCACCTCCGGTGGTCATGTGGGCACTGTCACGTGTTTTAAGTTCCTCTGTTACACCTATCCGTATGTTTCTCAGGCCACCATACTTAAACATAAGTCAATAGGTGATGGTATGTATCTTGTAAATGTTGACAGAAACAGTCATCAGGTAATTAATCAACAAGTTGGTAAACCGAAGCGGTTTCTCACCTGTGTTAGTCAGTATATTTTCAACACTTTTGCTGGTCAGTGGAATTTATGCTTTTTACACAAGTACAGTGGACGTCTCTAGCTTCAGCGGTAGTAAGTGAGCTCGAACCCAAGCGTACTTGGTTCAAACACCTCGGCAGGCAGTTTGGAAGCAAATTCGTTTCCGTGGAATTTTTACGAAAAGTAAAAATAGACCTTACCGTTCAGAAAGCAATGGTAAACTATCGAACATATAAGTGGTGCCTAGAAAATCAACGACTCGTTTACTGTGGTTGATGGCTACGTCCTGTAAGAGATATGCCACGATTTTTTCACTAGTCAGCGGAATGTGTGTTTTTGTCACCTGTGTTAATCAGTGAAATTTATGCTTCTGTCACCTGTGTTAATCAGTGGAATTTATGCTTCTGTCACCTGTGCTAATCAGTGGAATTTATGCTTCTGTCACCTGTGCTAATCAGTGGAATTTATGCTTCTGTCACCTGTGCTAATCAGTGGAATTTATGCTTCTGTCACCTGTGCTAATCAGTGAAATTTATGCTTCTGTCACCTGTGTTAATCAGTGGAATTTATGCTTCTGTCACCTGTGTTAATCAGTGGAATTTATGCTTCTGTCACCTGTGCTAATCAGTGGAATTTATGCTTGTGTCATATGTGCTAGAAAAATTGTTGTAAATGTTTTAGTTGAAATATTGTTGTAGGCTAAATGTTTTAATTGATAAATTGCTTCTTCCTATTTCTTCTTTTGTCGTCACACTGCTACCGGGTTGTTGCCCAGTGTCGTCACGCTGCTACCGGGTTGTTGCCCAGTGTCGTCACACTGCTACCGGGTTGTTGCCCAGTGTCGTCACACTGCTACCGGATTGTTGCCAAGTGTCGTCACACTGCTACCGGGTTGTTGCCCAGTGTCGTCACACTGCTACCGGGTTGTTGCCCAGTGTCGTGGTTTTCTGTTTTTGTCTTGCGCTGTTCTGATGGCTTGGATGATTGTTATTTTTGCTCTTTGACAGGATTCTGCTATATCATCTAACCATCTTTTTCGAGGTCTTCCTCCAGCCTTCTTCTCTGATGTTCTGTTATAGAAGACTGTATACTGTGGAGTTTGGATGCATTCTTATTAAGTGACCAAACCACTTTGTTTCTCAATGTAATTCAAGCAAGGTTCTGTGTCAACTCTCTTTTTTATGCTGATTTTTGTGACTCTGTCTTTTCTGATGTTGTTGGTAACTTTTTGAAAGGCAGCGAATTTCACATGTAGTTATTTTTGTGACTGCGCTTTGCTCATTGTCCATGTTTGGCTCTGGTAACACAAAGTAGGTATGAAAATGCTATTGATCATCTGTTGCTTAGCTGTCATTGAAATTTTTAGGTACATTAACAAAAATTGTTGCAGATGTTTTATCTGCAAAATTGTAGCAGATTAGTCGGATGACTGTCCTTTTTGATTAAATTTGTCACACGCCTCTAATGCCTTGCGAGTAATATTAGGACATGCAAAAACATGGTCAAAAACACACTTTAGTATCCCCCACCAAGGACTGAACATCTCATCCCAAACAGGTTTGAATACCCAACAGTACGCATCATACAATTCATAGAGTATGCTCAGATTTCTTACACAGAATGAGGTTGCAGCTGTGAATCATCAATATAATAGCCGTCCATCGCAAGCGATAATGACAACAACCTCAGACGCGTGCTGCTGCATCTCTCTGGGTTGTGCGGAAGTGACTGTAGAGTCCAATCCTATAACACAACCCTACCACGGGTGGGGCATTCATAATCAAGGTTATACGTGTGGGTGTAGTGTGTTCTGTTTTTTCGCGCAGCTCGTTTTCTCTGTGCCAACGGCCCTGCGATTCTCAGCTATGCGAGTTCTTCTTGTGTTGTTACAACGCCACATCTGGCGATCTTGCGCAAGGGATTCCCAGCACTTTGTATTTATATCGAAGCATTTCAGAGCATGTCTAGTACCCAGTTGAGGCTGGGTCGACCTGAGAGCCGTCGTGGTCGGGAACAATTCCACGAGCACTGCGGGAGTTGAACCCAGACCACCAGTCTTGAGAAGCGAGTTCACTAACAACTACGCTACCGCGGCTCTCAACTGAATTTGGTTGCTAAGTGTGCTGCAGAATGTTGTATAGAAGCATTCATTTCTTTCGATTTTGTTGAAAGCCTCTATACATTCTTTTCCGCTTCTACCTATCGGTGGGGCATTCTTACAAAAATACTGAAAGATACAGGTTCAAAACTCCCTACTGTCGGACACCAGATGGTCTGCCCGAGCTAATGCGACAAAGGCACTTTTATGTGATTTTACCACTATCAAACTAGTTTTGGATGACATCTCAAATAACATGGATCAAAACGTAGAGTGTCGTAATCAATCGTATGGGCTAGTTTTGGAAATGAGAAAGTTGGAAACTGCAATAATGGCCATTTTATGGAACGGAATTCTAGAACGCTTGCAAGCGTCTAACGCTTAATTACAGTCACCTGATCAAGACCTTAACACGGGATATGTCCTTTATGTATCGTTACACAGGTACGTTCAAGCAATGCGGCCTACATTTTCAGATATTGAGGCCAAAGTCAAAATCCTGACTGACTGTGAAGAATACCAACAACAAACTTCAAGACGACGCAAGCGAAATACTAAGTACGACGATTTCAGCTGCTTTACTAAGCTCGATGAAGTTGTAGAAAATCAAACACCCAAACAAAAATTTGAAAGTCAGGTGTTTATTGTCATAATTGATAATGTACTGTCTGACTTACCTAAACGCATGGAAGCGTACCATAGAGTGACTGGTGTATTTAGAATACTTCGGCCGTTAAAATCTCTTACAGCAGAAGAGATCTTGAAAAGAACTCCAAATATTGTCAGTGCTTACCAAGATAATTTGGAAGAATGCCTAGGCGACGAACTTATGCAGTTTGCTGAACTTCTTAAAACTAATGTAGCTGTTGCTATTAACAACGAAAAGCATGAGGCTCTTGAACTGCAATTTTATAAACTTATAATGGAAAATTCATTAGAGTCGTGTTTCCCAAATTTAGAAATATTCTTACAAATTTACTTATCTTTAATGATTACTAACTGCAGCGGAGAGCGTTCTTTTTCGATATTAAAGCGTATAAAAAGTGAGTTAAGGAACATGATGCGACAAGATCATCTTAATAACATCACCTTAATTAACATTGAATGTAATTTACTTAGAGAAATTGATTTGTCTAGTGTTATCTCTAAATTTGCTCGTATTAAATCGAGACAAGTTTGTTTGTAAAAGTTGTGTTTTATTTTATTATCATACAAAACCTAGGGCCCCTTGGTAAAATTTGCTACAGGCCCCGCGATGGCTTAATCCGGCACTGAAGCCCTCCATATTTATATATACATTCACCGTGTCCCAGTTCTGAATGCCTACATACGATTGCTACCTCGAAATCTACGTTACAGGTCGGGCTACCGTTTCACGCTAATAATGGAACAATACAGGCCACTTATTCATGGCTGCATTAGTCACTGCATGGAGTGTTCATGCTGGATTGCACGATTTCTGGGCTGCGCCCTTTCTCGCGAAATGAAGTCAAATAAGGCCGAAGCCGTTACCTAATAAGAGTCTAGTTATAAAGCCCCATATTCGTACTATCACGGATCTGCCTGAAGGTAAAAGATTCCAGACAAACTCGCCCGCGCATTTTAATTTTAAAATTTCCATTTTCAATCTCGTCTTGTTGTGTTCATATTTTCAGAGTGAAGTCTGAAATCTAATAAATAGCTAAAACTTCTTGATCGACTCTTGATCGACACTCTAATTAAATAATTGCGAAGTTAAACAAAGAACAATTAATGCAAGTTTAGTTTATCTTGCTTCTTCTTCTTCTTCTTCGAACGCTCCATATCGACCACTTGTTAACCACTCTGTGTGATTTGTATGTGATCTGAGCGATTGTACGTTGGGCCACTTATGCGCCTACAAGTAGGCCAGCACATCCGAAATATGCGATGCTTTTTATATACTAGGGTAGCTTCCCTAGATCCTACATCAATTCAGATTACGTGTACTTAAGGGAAATAACGCCCGCCTGCCCAGCGTGTTCATAGCGCGTTGGACTACGGGTGACAAGCCCTCTGTCAATTCCGAGGGCTGGCAGAAAAGCCACAGGTTATCCAGATCCTTCGTGGCACCGATCGGAAGGGTTACGATGTCCATGACACCGAGCCGAAGAGCTGAAAAGCTCAAGTGCTTCTGGATCGAAAAAGAAAAAAGGGGAAAAAACCAATGTGAGAAAGAGATATAGAAGCTGAGAGTTGTATGATATACATAACAAATTATGATATCTTCAACCAAATCGTTAACATCATCTTTAACAATATTATTTATATTAATAGATTATCTTATATTGTATTGTTGTATATGGTTTAATTGTGCTGCATTGTAATCTATTATTGACATTTTAATAAATAATCTACTAATGCGGGCTGAAAAATGTTCCATTGTTATATTTTTACTAGCATTGGACATATCTGGATAAATCCGATTCTCTACAGTCGCATACATCTCCCCTCTACCGTGGTTGACCCTGCACACAAAGAAGATACAATTTTCCTGCTAAGTGTGCATCAAAATAAAAGAATGTTCAGACGGACACGTGGTCCCCGGCAACATATGTTATCAAAGGCCATGAAACGTGCAGTTTAAACAGCGCACTGTTATTGAATTCTTAACGTTGGAACATATTCCTGCAATTTAAATTCACAAACGTGTGCAAGTCGTTTACTGTGATCAATGTGTTGATGTGAGCCACAGCCAACTCTAGATAACTAGGCCAGACAACTGAACAGGTATTCCCTGACCTAGATCAGAAAAGGGGTCTGGAAATTATAGATGTTTGATAGAACACTGCACGCTTTTTGCAATTTTACTCAGTTCTATGAGTCTATGGTTATTTATTGGTGAAAAATATTTATTATATTGATATTCTTTACTGTTAAATTCAACTTGTTGCATAATATAACTTCGAGTTAACATTTTGTGTTGATTTCAATATGAATTCGTCAATATACAACAATACTGGAATACAAGGTCACGTGGTGTAGTTGGGGTCTGATTTCCCACAATTCGTACCTGAGCCCGAAGGCCCAGTAGTTTATAGTTGGCTCTGTGTGAGCACAGTTAGACGCTGGATAAAGCAGTTCAGGGATGGCGAATACCGGAATACCGCATTAAGCAATCACCTAACCAGGGCCGTACTATGATACAGAGAGGCGGTCGCATCAGGCGGAACCGTAAGGTAGGGGGCGGCATAAGCAGTAAAAGCAAACTTACAATTGAAGGCTATTTTAAGGGGAAAAAAACATCCAAGGGGCGGTATTTCGCAGGCTTGCATCATACCGAAAAAATATACCGCACGATCCTGCACCTAAGCAACAATAACAAATGTGCACGGTTATGTTGTTGGCTTTTTTTTTTTTTTTTTTTTTTTTTAAAGGATTTTCATTGTATTGTTGTTGCTGCTTACTTTCTAGAAAAAGAAACAACGAAAAAACACTGAAAACAAAACAACGATTCCTTTATAGATGGGTTTCAGAAACTAGTGCGAAGTTGGCACAAATGTACAATGAGTTACGTACCACCAAGCCCAGTTATACATGAGAAACTTTCATGTTCAGCTAGTTAGGTGCCAATACGAAGTTGCAATAGTGAAAATGTTCTGAGCTGGCATTTTCTACAGTCTAAAAGGGACTGAGCACCACTGGTGCGTCCTGTGTGTGTAAAGACGTCGATTCAAATCAGTTTTCAAAATGACAAATAAGAAAGTTTTACTTCCACCTGAAAAATAAACAATAAAATCGATTTTATCGACGTGAATGATTCATCAAAAAGGTGACTAACTTTGCAATCTGAACTATTCAACGTAATTCCACAGCCAACCATAAACTCATATTAGAGTTGGCTGTGGTAATTCCTACCAGTTACTATAAATAGGTGATAGAAAATAAAAAAACCAGTTCTTGGATTCTCCGAAAGGAGTTAATTCTTATTTTTCATGTTTGTTGGCCTACACGCTCTGATATAACCAATAAAAGGTTCGCCTTAGGTTGAAAGGGAGTGCCTCGGCTTAAAGAGGCTTTAATCCCCTAATAAACAAACAAACAAACAAAGTACAGATGACAAACCACTGTACACACAAAATTGAAACAGAAATTCGCTTCACTTTACATTAAATTTTATTACAAACAAGCAAAATTGAATATAACTATCGTTTCAGATTTAAACATACAAATGTTATACGTAATTATTTCTTGAAAAATAAAGTCAAAATATTTTTTCTAGGAACATATCTGTTTTTGTCGTTAGCATACCGATAGCAGACTATAATAGCGGAGGCCTCGATATTTGTTATAGAAAAGTTATTCCACCCACTTGGAAATACCAAATTAACCGTTCCTATTTCCTGTGACGTTGCAAGGAATCTCCATTGAAGTCATAGGTCAGATAAGCTTTGTTTACTTTGTTATAAGTCGCTCGACACTCTTTTAGGGCGTAAACACGAAGTGACACATGTTAATTTACAGATAGATCTAGTATAGAAGGTTGTTCTTAGTACCAGAACTTAAAATACATGTGAGATGTTGACTATTTTTGGTTTAATTTAACGAGATTTCTACTGAATTGTGTCGTATTCCGTATTATATTAATATCGTTTCTTGTGATAGTCAGTTATATAACAAATAGTGTAAAATATTAGGTTTTAAAACACTTTGAAATCATTCTTGAGTAAGGAAAGGGTATGTAATGTTTTTTGTGTACTGTTTTATTGTGATCGCTTCGTGTTTCGTTAACTTTCTCTTATTTCTTTTCTGTGTTCAAAAGAAGTAGAAGTCAAGCAAATTGTCAAATTATCTGTGCTTGAAATCTTTCTCACGCAAGAATTCTAGTAGTTTCATAATTTTTGTATGATTCATATATGATCTAACACATAAAGCGGTCGGAACGATTTGTCAGATGTTTTATTTCATGTTATGTGGGAAACTTGCAACATTATTCAATATTATGATCGTGGGAGCACATTAATTTATGAAGGTTGCGAAGTAAAGAAGCAATTAGAACAGTAATTCTAATAATAACAGATTTCGCTCACATCAAAGTCAGTATAATCTGGCATGTGTTTGTGTAAATATTTTTTTTAACAGGAGTCTTTCTTGCTTGTTCTGTTAAATGAAATTATTTAAATATAATGTGTATTTGAAAGTAGACATAGAGTATAATTATTTTTCAAACTACGCTTTTACGTATGAAGTAATTCGTGTAAAATGAACAAAAGTGCTTGCTTCTTCTACTTCTTCCAACGTTTTCAGACATCGATTTGTATACTTTTAAAATAGTTAGTGGTCAACCGCAGTCCATGTACATCTCTGTACATCTTGTCTTGGGCGGATATGGTCATTGGCCATGTGTTTTCTCTCTGTAATTGTTTGCTAATATGCAGAATTGAAGAATACAAATATTGATCTATGACCTTAATTATGCTGGATGTGTATATCTTTGATGCCTCACTATTTATAGCATCTGCAATATTTGTACTAATATCTTCAGCTACTGTGTGCAGGTGCCCAGTAGGCAGCGAGGTTTCTGCCATGGGCTATGGTGATAAATCCGAATACTACCAACTGCCGAAACTTGGTTGCATTGGACCGAAGAGCTGAAATATCGCATATATTCGGATCACGCGGTTAACTAGAAGCACAACGTACCCCTTACGGCAACCGTAATTACATACAGGCTACGAAAGGGGCAACAAGTTGTAAAATTAACGAACGCAGAAAAAAGAACAAGTTTTGTAAGTCTAAATTGTTATAGATTAAAACAGAATCACAGCCCACGTATCCATAAAATATGGCCGAGTGGTTACCGGGTCCCAAATTTGGGGTGTAAAGAATAGAACCACTGTTACCTGCCGCGCATGTCGTAAGAGGCGACTAAGGAGGTTTGGCTGAAATCGGATGCACATGTCCTAAACGTGTAGAAGTATTTGTGTTTAGTGGCCTACCAAACCAATGTGCAACGTATACACGTTCTTGGCAAAGATCAAACATATCACAAAGAGTGATTAAAATTGGTCGTAAAGAACGAACGCAAAGAAGAAGAAGAAGTATCCATAAAATATAAGGAATGATTGTTCTGTGATCTCTTCTTTCTTTGAAAAAATGCTGTAGTGTTCAGTACACACGTACCTGTTTCTTCTTTTCTTTGTCAGTTTTTCATATAACAAACGGCTCTCGTTACAGGTTATTCCACCCAGTCATCGAGGTAAACATTTCAAAATAATCATCGGAGTAAGGTTTCAGGCGTTGACACTTTAAGATAGCTGAAATTTAGTTATCACGTATGGAAACGTTTGAAAAAACGTTAATTATATTCAGTATTCTATTTGCACTTTGTCGAAAACTATTTCTTCACGTTTATTTTTTCCCGCCTGTTTTCGTGTTGATCCTGCTTAAAATTAGGTTAAAGTCTTGCTTGGAAATTGTTTCTATACTTTAGAATTGAAATGTTTTGACTACGTTAAACGTCACAGTAGTTTGGAGAGAACGGTAATGGAAGGCATGGTTCGTGGAGTACGAAGCAGAGGACGAGGTGGAAGAGGAAGGTGGTAGCAGGACATCAAAGGAACCTTGAACATTAGGCTGGAAGAACTTGAGAGTTTTTCAGGCGGGCTGTGAGGAGAGCAACATTCCGCAGGGGGCAAGCTACTACTTCACTTTACTGCTCGCCTGAGTGGTTACCGGGGCCCAAATTTTGGGTGTAAAGAATAGAACCAGTTACCTGCCACGCATGGTATACGCCTAAGTAGGTTTGGCTGAAATCGGATGTAAGTGTCCTAAATGTGTAGAAGTCTATGCGTTTAGGGGCCTACCAAACCAATGTGCAATGTACACACGTTCTTAGCAAAGATCAAACATATCACAAAGAGTGATTAAAATTGCTCGTAAAGAACGAACGCAAAAAAGAAGAAGAAAAATTACTGCACTTTGTGTTTCGGTTTCGCTTTTCTTTCCTTTTTTGTTTAACTTCTTTCCATAAAATGAACGTTACTGAGTTTTGATCACAATTGTTTTATTGTGCCATAATTTGCATCATACAAACGTTTGTGTTTATATTGTTTACAGTAGGTATCTCATGAATATATATAATTCAATAAACTAATTAGTTACAAATTACCGGGCTATAGTGCTAACCACGCTGCTGTACGCCGATGAAACATGAACAATGTATATAGCAGACACGCATGAAAACTAAACCACGTCCAAACAAGTTGTCTACGTAGACTATTCAAAATCAAATGGCAATACAAAATATCAGGTAACGATGTCCTCATAAGAGACAGGTTAGATTCCAAGCGTTAACATCTTGGTGTAGAAGGCCCAGTTGAGATGGGCCGGTCACGTTGTATGTCCTGATAAACTCATCCCAAAAACACTTGATGTATGACGAGCTTGAAGATCGGTTGATGGACAGTGAAACCCGCTTTTTTAGTTTTTACCGATCCAGAAGCACTTGAGCTTTCAGCTCTTCGGCTCGGTGCCACGAACACCGTGAATCTGGTGAACCTGTGGCTTTTCTGCCAGCCCGCGGAATTGAAACCGCACTCACAGGGAGCTTGTCACCCGTAGTCCAACGCGCTACGAACACGCTGGGCAGGCGGGCGAAACCCCGTTTTAAAGACACTTAAAATGTCTCTAAAATGCTTCAATATAAACATCACGTGATTGGAATCCCTTGTGCAAGATCGGCGAATGTGACGCTGTAACAACATAAGCACGGTGAAACCTACCTTGACTGCTGTATCATTGAGCAGAAGGACTTCCTTCGTCCCCTAGTTCTAGAGCAGGCAAGTTCCTATCTGGGTGGGTAGAAAATCCATAGACATCACAGTTCTTTACTGCTGTGCTACGCAGCAGTAAGCCGAAGGGCACGAGCTCAAGTGTTGTTGGATCATTGAAATATAAGAAGAAGAGGATACCACAACTGGTGACTTATCCAAACTGCGATGATGGAAGATAGAAGCAAACATTTGCACGAGTAGGGAATGGTATCTGAAGAGTAGAATAAGGAATGTTACCAGCGCAGGGAACATCATCATGCATACACTTCGTCTGCTGGAGTAGATTGAACACCTATAGCTCTGCCCAGAATGATATAGTAGCAGTAAACAGACCCGTTTTTATACCACAAGGCATAATGGGGATTACGGTGTTATGCCCGCATTTTTATTTATTGACCAACGACACACAATGAGTGATGTGGTCAATATCAGACAGGCCGTCTTTATTTTCAATTACTTTTCTGGTACCCAATTGAGTCTGGGTCGACCTGAGAGCTGATATGGTCGTAACAAAATTTCACTCCCACTCTGAAATCTAACCATATGAAATAAGAAGCGAGTGCGTTTGCCACTACGCTATCACGGCTTCCCTGGTGTGATATGCTGTCGTGTTAATGACCCATAACCAAGGCTTATTACTGTGGGGTCTCTGTGGTTAAGCATTTGTCCACATAACCAAGGCTTATTACTGTGGGTTCTCTGTGGTTAAGCATTTGTCCACATAACCAAGGCTTATTACTGTGGGGTCTCTGTGGTTAAGCATTTGTCCACATAACCAAGGCTTATTACTGTGGGGTCTCTGTGGTTAAGCATTTGTCCACATAACCAAGGCTTATTACTGTGGGGTCTCTGTGGTTAAGCATTTGTCCACATAACCAAGGCTTATTACTGTGGAGTCTCTGTGGTTAAGCATTTGTCCACATAACCAAGGCTTATTACTGTGGGTTCTCTGTGGTTAAGCATTTGTCCACATAACCAAGGCTTATTACTGTGGAGTCTCTGTGGTTAAGCATTTGTCCACATAACCAAGGCTTATTACTGTGGGGTCTCTGTGGTTAAGCATTTGTCCACATAACCAAGGCTTATTACTGTGGGTTCTCTGTGGTTAAGCATTTGTCCACATAACCAAGGCTTATTACTGTGGAGTCTCTGTGGTTAAGCATTTGTCCACATAACCAAGGCTTATTACTGTGGGGTCTCTGTGGTTAAGCATTTGCCCACATAACCAAGGCTTATTACTGTGGGTTCTCTGTGGTTAAGCATTTGTCCACATAACCAAGGCTTATTACTGTGGGGTCTCTGTGGTTAAGCATTTGTCCACATAACCAAGGCTTATTACTGTGGGGTATCTGTGGTTAAGCATTTGTCCACATAACCAAGGCTTATTACTGTGGGGTCTCTGTGGTTAAGCATTTGCCCACATAACCAAGGCTTATTACTGTGGGGTCTCTGTGGTTAAGCATTTGTCCACATAACCAAGGCTTATTAGTGTGGAGTCTCTGTGGTTAAGCATTTGTCCACATAACCAAGGCTTATTACTGTGGAGTCTCTGTGGTTAAGCATTTGTCCACATAACCAAGGCTTATTACTGTGGAGTCTCTGTGGTTAAGCATTTGTCCACATAACCAAGGCTTATTACTGTGGAGTCTCTGTGGTTAAACATTTGTCCACATAACCAAGGCTTATTACTGTGGAGTCTCTGGTTAAGCATTTGTCCACATAACCAAGGCTTATTACTGTGGAGTCTCTGTGGTTAAGCATTTGTCCACATAACCAAGGCTTATTACTGTGGGGTCTCTGTGGTTAAGCATTTGTCCACATAACCAAGGCTTATTACTGTGGAGTCTCTGTGGTTAAGCATTTGTCCACATAACCAAGGCTTATTACTGTGGGGTCTCTGTGGTTAAGCATTTGTCTTGCGTTCCGTAGGTCGTAGGTTCGAATCCAGACGAGTGATTTTTTTCCAGAAAGTTCAGGATTGTTACGAGTTCGTGCTTTGTGTAATACTCTTGGCAGATGGCGTGCCCTTTCTATGAAGAGGGACAAAGTGGTAAAATTACGACGCAATGAAGTACATCCTTCGGCTTTAGTCCTTTTATCACTTTAATCAAATATTTAATTTATGTAAATATGACTTTATTTTAACTTTACAAACTGTAATGCTTACAGCGTCATACAATTTACTGATTGTTTCCTTATATCTTTCTTTTTTCCCCTGGCAGGTGTTTGGAAGTTTGCAAAATTGAATTCTAGTGCTTCCTATGAACTCCAACCGGAAGACAGCAACAACAATAACAGACACCTGTCTTGAGTAGAACAACAAAGCGCGTCTGAAAGAGGAGTACAAAGCAGAGAAGGTCAAGCAAAAACATAAAACACACCTGGCCGTTTAAATGGTCAATTGACCAACTGAGAACCACATGTTGGTGAATTGGGAACGTCGGCCAATCAGCTGCAAGAGCCTGCACGAGCCACACTCGCCATCTTCATTCATTGTTGCCCTAGTCGCGTGGACTATATAAATAGCATCAAGTAAAACGTGCCAGGTATCTGATAAACTTTTGATTCTTCGCGAGAAGTGAATTCTAATTTTTATTGTTTATATGACCAACAAGTTTGTCTCTTGGCGTAAAGGACTCAATTCCTTATAAATAAAACAAACAGGTGTGCGATAGTTTCATTTAAATAAAACTAAAAGAGGTGCGACACTTGATAATGACATTATTAGTACAACGTCAACCTGATCTGAAGTGTGTGGTGGTTGGAGATGACTCGGTTGGCAAGACAAGCATGCTCATGGGATATGCAACAAATAGGTACCCGACTCAGCACGTACCGTCTGTGTTTGACAACTACGCTGGTAAGTGTTGTATATTTGTTTGTTCTCACTCATGTTATTCATGTTCTGTTGTCATTATTTAAGTCGAGATCGGGCATTGACAAGATCTTCGTACTCAGAACACTGATTGAGTTTGAGCAAACATTGATGTTCATAACTGTGAGGCTACATACATTTCATAGACTCTGAAAATGCACACTGGACAGTGTTCACCATGATACACTATCGAAGATAAATATGGATTCCCATGGAAAGTTATCACTTCTGAAAAACATGTACCTGAATACCAGTGCTGCGTAAGACCTCTCACAGCAGATGGCTCTACCACGACCTATTATATATTATAGAGTAGGTCATGGCTCAAGGTCAATTCTTGCCTTCGACATGGCGTATTATATCACAGATAAACACATTTCGAAACAGATTATCTATGGTAAGATGGGGGGAGGAGCAAACGACATTTTGGTGGACAGAAAAAACGCACGAAAGACACGCTTACATTGTCTCTATAATACTTCGATATAGACACCACCAGCTGTGAATCTCTTGCGCAAAGATCACGAAATTTGGCACTGCGGAAGCACAAGAGAAACTAGCAGTAGGAAATGCTTGTACTGCTAAGAAAACGAGTAGTGTGAAAATACAGAAAAACACAACACCCACATGTTCATAATCACCTCCGCACAAACCTGAAGAGGTGAAACATCATACGACCAATGCCGTTGTTATCACCGCTTGCGAAGTTTCCGCTATAATTATTATTGTTGTCATTTGCCATATGTTATTCAGACTATGATACCCATATATTAACAAACTCTCATGAAACGTAACTAAACAATAGAGAAGAATTGTAGTCCCCAATTCCATATAATCCCTCTCAACACTCATGTTAAGTATATGTCCCATTCTATATAATCACGTTCAACAGTAATGTCAATTATATGTCCCATTCCATATAATCCCTCTCAACACTCATGTCAAGTATATGTCCCATTCCATATAATCACGTTCAACAGTAATGTCAATTATATGTCCAATTCCATATAATCCCTCTCAACACTCATGTCAAGTATATGTCCCATTCCATATAATCCCTCTTAACACTCATGTCAAGTATATGTCCCATTCCATATAATCCCTCTCAACACTCATGTCAAGTATATGTCCCATTCCATATAATCCCTCTCAACACTCATGTTAAGTATATGTCCCATTCCATATAATCCCTCTCAACACTCATGTCAAGTATATGTCCCATTCCATATAATCCCTCTCAACACTCATGTCAAGTATATGTCCCATTCCATATAATCCCTCTCAACACTCATGTCAAGTATATGTCCCATTCCATATAATCCCTCTCAACACTCATGTCAAGTATATGTCCCATTCCATATAATCACGTTCAACAGTAATGTCAATTATATGCGGTATGGACATCAGCATGCCCAGTGTGTTTGTAACGTGTTGGATGACCGGTGACAAGCCCCCTGTGAGTGCGGTTCAATTCCGCGGGCTGGTAGAAAAGCCACAGGTTCTCCATATTTACGGTGTTTGTGGCCCAGAACCGAAGGGTTACTATGTCCATGGCACCGAGCCGAAGAGCTGAAAACTCAAGTGCTTCTGGATCGGGAAAAAGCTGTATGGACTATTATCTATGTTGTCTTCTTGATATAATTCACAATTCCACATCCCACACGTGCTCCCAATGCGTTAAAACCCAGTTCTGTGGTTTCCTTGTCCATAGTTGGGCCCTGCACCGATCTCTTCTGTTTATAAATACATAGATCATGTGTCTTTATATGTATTTTCATCCCCTGTCTTATGTTAGTTTTTCCTTCGCTCATTTTAACACTTAAGTTCATACTTAATGTGTTCATACTAAATGTGATTCGTATAAGTTACCACACATTTTTACTTAATTATAAAAGTACCCTTCCTGTACCACACATTTTCTTTGTTATATAAGCACCATCTATATTCTATACATTTCCTTATTTATGTAATTACAAAATGCTTCAATATAGACACCAAGTACTGGGAATCCCTGGAGTAAGATCACCAAATGTGACTCTGTAACAACATAAAAGTAACTTGCATAGTTGAGAATCGTCCTGAGGTTGAGGCACAGAGAAAACGAGCTGTGCGAAAGGAAGAACACACAAAACCCACATGTCTAACCGTGATCATGTATGCCCCACCTGTGGTAGAGGATTTTGTTATAGGATTGCACTCTACAGTCACCTCCGCACACACTAGAGAGGTGCAGCAGCATACATCTGAGGCTGTTGTCATCATCGCTTGCGATGGGTGGCTATTATTATTATTATTATTACTACTCCACATGTTCTATTTATGTTCTCTGTTCTACAGGCTCACTCAAAGTCTCTGGCAGGCGGATACAGATGCAAATCATAGATGCAGTGGAAGGGGTGAGAATCTGTTTTAAAAATCTAGTTAGGAAGTAACTGGCATATATAACACAATGTTTACCTTTTATGTGGGGCTGATTAGCGTAATGCATAAGCGTTCACATATACTCAGACGGTTGTGGGTTCAATCCCACACTCAACGTTCCACATGTGAGGAAAGGAATTGGGCCTCCTGCACACTAGGGTCTATAAATATGAAGTGACATGCACTTCATATCCTACGGTCTCAAAAAGCTGCTGGAAAATTTATTTTATATATACCTTTTATATTTTGAAATATACCATTATCGTATCTGGGGACATTGATGTTCAATTCCTCCGACAATCATATGTCTATTTATTCTTTCTGTGATGCTTGCTGTTTTTCAATGTATCTTTTCATGTCATCTCAGATTTGTATTCTATATCTTTCTCTACATACTTTGCTTTCTCCTTTTTATTTCGTCATGCAGTTTTCTATGCCTTCATTTCTAAGAATATTCTATGTGACGTTTGCCTTCTTTCTTTCATATAGTAATTCAGTTTTTATATTCCTTCTTGGGGGTGTCTCTGTAGTGTAGAGGTTAGGTGCTCGCCTCTCGTTCCAAAGGTACTTGGTCTGTTCCCTTGTGGAGCCATCGGGATATTTTTTCAGAAATTCCTGATCTCAGTGTAGGTGATATCGAGTTCCTAGTCTTATTGGAGACGGAGGATAAAATATAGGTCCTGTATTCAAGTTGAGCACTTAAAAGAACTCTTGGCAGTTTAAAATCGAGAAGAGCATGCTGGTAAGTTGCTGCCCTGGAAAAATTCATTAGAAGATTAAAAAATAAAATTCCTCCAAAATATTTTAACCATCTTCAAAATTACTTTGGGGACCCTTGCCGGTGCTACAGAGACATTCCTGTGTAAGAAACAGATCCGCCCTTGTGTTGTTCAAGCTCACAATAGGAGCAAAGAATAGTAACACTGTGACCTACAAGGCATGTCGTAAGAGGCACCTGAGGTAGTGGTCTATGGAAGCTACCCCAGTAAATAAAAGCATTGCAAAAATTGGATGTGCTGGCCTACTTGTAGGTGCATAACTGACACAACATATAATTGGTCTTACGCTCAGATCACATACAAATCACAAAGAGTGGTTTAACAAGTCGATATAGAGCGTTCAAAGAAAGAGATCAGGGGACACATGGTTACTCACAGAAGTGCAATGACGATGGTCCAATCAATCAATATTCCTTCTTGCACAGAAAAGAAATAAAGAATATATATATATATCAAGTTTCTGAATGTCATTTTTAATTTCTTTTTCTTTACTACAAAATTAATAGTTTCAATCTCAAATTTATTTTCTCACAGGAAGAGAATCCCAACTCTCGGCACAGTCAGTATCTAGGAACCCATATTTTTGTCATCTGCTTTTCTGTCATTAAACCAGAGTCACTGCAACATGTTGAAGAAGTCTGGCTTCCAGAGATTCGTTCTTATGCACCACATGCACCATTTATACTTGTGGGAGCCCAAGCAGATTTAAGGTACATTTTTGACTTCTTGAATGGTTAACTCATTTCGTACTAACTGCCGCAGGGTCCACTAAGACTGTCTATTAAAATAACCTAACTGCCACACATTGTTTCATGTGAAATTTGTGCTAAATTTACATCAATGCATTCTGATCCATGCGTCTGCATGTACCATCCTTTTAATGATTGATATATAACTTTTTTATTTATCAACAAAACAAGATATAATTCATAACAGCTTGCTAAATACTAAGAAAACTACAGCATCACTTGTAATTACATCCACATAATGAAAATATAAACACACATTAATTCGACAGCAGGTTGTTTTTTCTCTCAATTTGGTAGTGAACGTAATAACAGCTCTTGCACCTGGAATTTGTCAGGAAAATGTGATAAAATTAGGAAAGGCATAACACTGGATTTTATTTTGGAATAATATGTAAATGTTATATAGTAAGTAGAAGCAAATCTGCTAGTTTTTCTTAGTTTGTTACACACAAAAAAAGTGCAAAAGTAAAGTTGAATAAACAGTTGGGTTAAAATTTGTCAATGTTTTTGTTAATTTTGTTGACTTTATTGGTAATAATACAGTCAGTTATATGTGGTAGTCTGATTTGGTTGTTTAATAGGTATTGTAAGGGCAAGTGAGAGCTGCGATAGTGTAGTGATTAGTACACTTCTTTCGAAGGTGTGTAGTCCCTGACTCAATTCCACAGTGAGATTAAGTTTTTCTCCCATAGAAATAGGATTCAGATTTATATTAACAGATGTCTTTGCTGTATTCTCAGACTGACATGGTATGACATAATCGCGACATCGACTTGTGGATAAGGACAGGAACCCATGCTGACCCAATTCAGGATAAACTGACAATGGGTTGTGCATACTCTGCAGAATACAGTCAAATGTCATTAGACAAATAATCAAGTGGAACACACAAGGGAAACGGGAAAGGACATCCTAAACATACCTGGAGATGGTGTCTTCTGTGGGTGTTGGATTATTATGAGAAGCTTTAAAGAAAACACGCTTTGGCCAGGAAATGTGGAGAAAAACTTTTGAGGCCATATATTCCATGAGGAGCGAAGAAGAATAAGTAAGTAATGGTTCTCTGGTCAACCCAGTCGCAGTTGGGTACCGGAAACACTGGGAAGTAAAAGCGTTCAGAGTGATATTGACCACATCATCAAAGAAAAATATAGGCCCTACACATTATTCCCCAATATGCATCATAGTCAGTGGCAAGCCATAAACTGACTTGCAGGACTAGCCTAGTCCCCCAGAGCCCTACATTATAGTTAAATCTAATTTATCTAGTTAAATCAGCCCTCTGGCATCGAAGGGCTCAGTTTTTACCAAAGTGGGTCATGGCTTAATCAGCTCTTTCCGTGGAAAGGACTAGTTCACGCCCACCTAGTCCGCTTGTGGCAGTCTGTGTGTATATATATATATGATGTGGTAGTATTTTGGTTATTAACCTTATTTAATTATTCCCGCTAATGAAAGAGATCGGGTAAATTGTTTGATTGTCAATATAATTTCACAGCGCTTTAGAGTATAAAATATGGAAAGAGACTAAAATTTAAAAACTGGTCCCTCACAACAAAGGATCGACATGCAAAAGCTGTGCAAACTGTGACCGGTAAAAGTATCATTGTTAAGCTGCATTGTTCCTGGACCTAGTCCCCTTTTAGAAAAGTCACTGCGCTCACTGGTCAATGTATGAGAACCGGTTTCGTTGATTTATTACTTACTAAATAGGAAACTGTAAGTTTAAAATTTGAATATTTATAAAATCTGCAGATGTGTTGATACAATCCAAGAAATGTTGGCAGCCAGTGGTCAGCAAGCTATAACTACAGTAGAAGGGACAGCAGTAGCAAGAAGAGTTGGAGCAGCATGTTATATTGAGACATCACCAGAAGTAGAGAAAAATGTTCGAACACTCATTAACAGTGCCATTGCCTCTGTGTTTGAAGTTCAAGGAGCTGTAACAGGTTCCTGTGCAATACTTTAACAAATGCGTTTACTATTTACTTGCTTTAAAAATGTTGTTCTCTGTGTTCAGCTTGTTAGTCATTTTAGATCCAGTGGCAGGATGGTTCGGTGATTTGACATGTGCGGAGCTCATGAGCTTTCACTAATCAGGTCAGAGGGGATGTTGTGAAGGAAGACAGTGGTGGTTTTGCTGTGACTACAAGCAGTCTTACTATGGAAATCAAGGCAGTAACTAAGGTGATGGAATGACTGGAATTACAGACTTCTATCCATGCATGTTTTCTCAGTGACTCAATGAGTATGCTCAGGAAGATTGAAACAGGATGGGCTCGGAGACAATGGATGGAGTCGCTAGGGAGGTCTAAGCTGACAAAAATCACTTATTTTTGTGCCAGGGCATGCAGGTATAAGGGGGAATGAACTCGCAGATAGGCTTGCAGATATGGCTGCTGTACAAAGCGGGCGCGCAATGGACCAGGCTGATATTATCAATTCACTAAGGGAGAGAGAACGTGATTCAAGTAATAGTGGTGAATCTAAAGCACTAATCAGGCAGTTCTAAGTCAAGTGTGGTGTAGCTAGACGAGAACACTATGCTGGTAGCCAAAGAAGAATAGTAAACCAACAAAGAACCGAGGTCGTTAGTCGCCACACGCTGAGAGACATACTGAGGGGAGATCGGAGCATTTATGGACTAATTGGTTCGGTGCGCAGTGATGATGATCCGGCGACTAAACTAAACTTGCTTAAAAATGTTTTCTTCTGTGTTCAGTTTGTTAGGCACTCTAGATTCAGTTTCTTGCCAGGACAAAGTCCTCTTCAGGTCCAGATAGCAGCCTTGTAAAGACTCAGTTAGACAAACCTTCCAGTTTGATGGGAATAAAAACAACGCTTTGACGTTGAATATGATTGTCCCAAATTCATATATTTGCATGTGTGCCTGATTTATTCTACTTTCTTCTCCATAGTTGACATACATGCTGTTTTCAGCAGATTTTTTTGGGTATGTTAATTTGTTACATAATTTGATTTTATATCATGTGCATTTATTATATTTATATGTGAATCTTTCATTTGATTTGATGTGTATGCTAATTTATTTAATTCGATTTCTTGCATATGTAAATTTATTTCATTTTATTATCTTTCATTTGCATGTGAATCTGTTGTTTCATTTGATTTGTATGTGACTGTATTTTGTATTTGTGGAATTTTTTTATATCACTCAACTTTACTTCATTTGTATGTGAATTTGTTATGGACATTGGTGATGCTTTTACTGAACGTATTAACATATTGGGAAATAGACTTATCTAAAAATAAATAGAACTGTTAGATCTAGAATAATTAGTTCGATCTTTTGAAATGTGGGGGTCTTTATTGTGAAGTAGTTCAGATGCTTTGCCTTTCTGAAGAATGTGGGTTGAAATTCAAACTGAATCACAAGTGCAATTTTTCATGAGATCCATAGGATGGCTACCGGAGCTACAGGGTTTGTGTTTTGTGCAACATTATTCAGTTAGTGGACGTATGTAGTGAGAGGGCATTATGTAGTGAGTGGACATTAGTTAGTTAGAGGACATTATGTAGTGAGTGGACATTGTGTAGTGAGTGGACATTGTGTAGTGAGTGGACATTGTGTAGTGAATGGACATTATGTAGTGAGTGGACATTATGTAGTGAGTGGATGTTATGTAGTTAGAGGATGTTATGTAGTGAACAGACATTATGTAGCAAGATGTTTTGTAGTGAGCTGACATGTAGTGGGTGGGCACTGTATTGAGTACGCCATGAAAATGTGTCAGATACAACTTTGTAAAAAACTGAAAATATACAAAATGAAAAGCAACATGTTAACATACCACTCAGCTCAGACAAAAGAGTTTAGGGTGTATACAATACTCTCGGCAGGTTGTGTGCAATTTCTGCGGAGAGTGACCAAGCTATGTGGGGAAATCTGGGACAGTGTAGTGAGTTCTTTGTTATTTAAGGTCTAAGCCACCTTAAGACCAAGATGACAATGTTTTTCCTTCTGTATTTAAAAAATAATTATTGTAAGTTATTTTAAAATATTGACGCATTTATTACTAATAAAATTTGCAGTGGCTGTCACTGATCATGAATAAATTATATCCCACCAGTTACTGCTGATCATGAATAAATTATATCCCACCAGTTACTGCTGATCATGAATAAATTATATCCCACCAGTTACTGCTGATCGTGAATAAATTATATCCCACCAGTTACTGCTGATCATGAATAAATTATATCCCACCAGTTACTGCTGATCATCACTAAATTATATCCCACCAAATACTGCTGAATAATTATATCCCACCAGTTCCTGCTGATCGTGAATGAATTATTTCATAGTTACTGCTGATCATGAATAAAGTATATCCCACCAGTTACTGCTGATCGTGAATAAATTATATCCCACCAGTTACTGCTGATCATCACTAAATATTGCTGAATAAATTATATCCGATATGTAATATTTATTTTTAGATGACCATTATAGCATTGACACTCAAAACCAATTCTCAAACATTAGAGAATTTGTGATACAATGATATTTATTAGTTTTTATTTATATTTATTAGAAGCTGCAGATACCATTCATGAAACATTTTATCTTCAAGTGATTTAGGAATGGTGTGTTGGTTTCTAGAGGAAGTTTAACCACCTCCTGGTTTTTTAATTTAATATTTTACTATCATACAGGGTGTTCCAGATAAAAGTAGCCTATCAATGGAGCTAATCTGGCACATATTTATGAAAATGTGAAGGTTCAGTTATGACGTAGTATAGGTAAAGGTTATGTGATGGTGTGTAATTGTAGTGCGGGAAGGGCGATGAACAAATGTGACATAGGACTAGCTAGTCAGAACCGGTTTAAATAGTAAATAGACACAGCGCAATAGGTAACTGGCAACTTTTGATTTGTCAATACAGCTACTTTTATCTTGAACACCCTGTATTACTGATTTCTTTTTATGAGTTTCAAACATTTTAAAACTGATTGCCATTGTTCTGACCACTTCATCTTCTTTATATGAACCTTCGACAACTAATCAATAGTTCAAGCTTATTTTGTTGCTCCCTTTACGCCCTTGTGTAGGTTGATCAGAGACACTGATAAATGATCATATTAGTTGTCTTTTCTTCTAGCCTGGTTTTAGTCTAGGCAGTGTTACTTTCTCAAGAGACTTTCTTCTTTTGCTATCAACTTCTGTTATGCGACTACTCCGGTATGTGTTATAAACAGTGTGGTTGAGGTCTTCACTGGTCCCCATAATTTGTTTTGTATGGTTGTTTCTGTTGGAAAGATTTCCATTCTCACACTGTTCAGGCTGAGACAGTCTTGCAGAATGTGCTCTTAGGACAATGAAGGTTGTTGTGATGCATCCCATTTTTTTAGGTTTCCTGAATTTTACCTACCTATATTTTCTGTAAATGAGCAAACGGATGGAGAGAAGAATTAAAGTTTGTAAAATGTTGATATACAGAAGAATAGGGTGAGTGTCTTGGTAAGATAAGAAAACTAATACATAAGTCCTTCAGCAACTAGGAGATATAGAAATGAGACAAGGGAGATAATTTGATTACATTAACCCATTTGCCCTTCTGAGTTAATATACTGGCTCGATGTATATTTTAAGATGACTTAAAGCCAGTATATTGACTAATTCTGTATTTTAATAATAATTCCTCTTGTACCGCCATACGCTACACAGGGCTTGCAAGCAATTTCTCCATACCTCTCTATACTGGGCAACTCTCTCAATCTTCTCTATGGAACTGAGACTGATATTTCTTGCCTCTCTCAGCAAAGTTAGTTTCAGGGTCTCCCTAGGTCGTCCTCACTTTATTGAGCTCCAGTCTCTTTCTTACACAGAAAGATCTCAGCTGCAGTGCACAAACTCCATATCACCAGCAAGAGTCCCCAAAAGAATGAAAGTTATGTTATCTAATTTGCATAGCATGAATTTCATGAGAACAGTAACATGCAAACTTTTCTGATGTTATTAATGTTCTGTTTGGCCTAATTCTTCTGAATATGCCTTTATACAACTTCCACTATGTATTGTATCTTTGTATATGTATTTGCTTCTTATCTTGATACTTTTATAATGAGGAAGCTATTTTGGCCTGTTTTTTTTTGGTTACTTTTTTCTTAAGTTAAAATTTTTAGTAATGTGAAATCTATTTTGATCTGGGTTTTTTTTTTTTTTACATCTCGCATACATTTGTTTTTATTGACATAGTTTGCTATTTTGTTTTATTGACATATTTTGTCTGGTCAACCACTAGTAACAATTGTTGTAAGAAAGAGATGGAGATATGTTGGGCATTCTCTGAGAAAAAATGATCAAAGAATCACAAAGCAGGCATTGAAGTGGAAGGCAAAGAGTTCAATAAAGGATGCATACTTCTTCAATTTACCCAGTGGTCTATGTGATAAAGTGGTTAACCTGTTTGCTTTGTGTTCTGAAGGTCATTGGTCCCAATCCACAAGTGAATTTTTTCTAAAGATACCTAGAATTATTGCAGGAGTCATGTAGTTCACACTTTGTGCAGTGCTCTTGGCAGGTGGCATGCCATTTCTTCAGAAAGTTATTTTAAAATATGGGGAAACCCGGTGCAATGATACCATTTTTAGACTTCACTTTACTGACATTTTCATGGGAAATCAATGATTCTGTTTCATATCGGTGACGTAGCAGAAGTTGCTAGGATATTTATGAAACTAATGCTAAGTCGCCTTAGTTTCACTAACATTATTTCATTTTCTAATGACATCATAAAATATATTTGGCACATGGAGGTGAATTTTTGAAGCAAAGTTCAAAGAGGTAGAGAGAAAGATGAAATCAAATTGAAGGAACATTTTCTATCTCTGCCTTATGCGCCTTAGAGCATGATGAGTACTGATGCGTGTTGCCATTCCACTTGCAGAATATCATGCTCTTGTTTTCAGGCAATGTCCGGAAGCCAAGTGTCTTAATATGTGCAAAATATTTGTCTATTTTTTATAATTAATATACACTGTCTGTGAGAAATACCTCATCAATGTTTCAATTCAAAGTAAAAGTTAACAATTTATGATTGTGTTCTGTTTGTTGATAGCTATTTCTGCTTGAATCATCTGGCAGTGTATGGGTGTGAAACATCGACATTTAACAAGATAAGGGAAAAAATTAATATTTTTAATAAAAGTTTTACAGAAGTGTTATCCGGATATCATGGAAAGAGAAGAAATAGATCTATCCAGAGGGAACTCAAAATCAAAGACAACTGGATGAATCAAAAAATAAAAATTACAAAATTGAGGTATTTTGGACATATAAAAAGACATCTTCATCTTCTCTGAAAGCTCCATGTCAACCACTGTGTGATCTGAGCCTAAGAGCAACTGTACGTTGTGCCAGTTATGCGCCTACAAGTAGGCCAGCAATCTGATTTCTGCAATGCTTTTATTTACTAGGGTAGCCTCCCTAGGTCCTACATCAGTCATCTCTTATGACAAGCCTTGTAGGTCGCAGTGGTACTATTCTTTACTTTCCTTGCGGGCCCCGGCACAACACGGGTGGATAATGTTAACAATGTCATTTTCTCTGGCGAAGGACACAATGGATCTGTTTCATTTTGGGCTCAACTGCCATTCCAGCTTGTTTACAAGATAGAAGGAAGAAAACACAATGATCGGGAATGCCAGAGGTGAGGGTCATTATAACCTTGTTTCCAAATGAGTTAATAATATTCTTGAGTAGCAAAGTGACATATGGGCATCTTTCTATCGTGATGAATATTGTGACATTTAAATAAAATAAGATTAATCGTAATCCTATAATCATAATTTCTCCCGTAATATACTGAGATAAAGATATATACGGATCTACAATATGTGCTCTGCACACAGAAGGGCTAATCTCTTCTAGAATGGGAGGAATAGCAAAAAATTAGTAACCTGCCAACCCCACTTCCTAGTGGTGTAGACAGGAAAACTTTGTCAGTTTTTTCGTAGGGAAGTAAACCTGATAGAACATTTTGGGAGGAGGTCTACCAAACAATTTTCACAAATTCTAACTTTTTGTTCGATAGTTCTTTTTTTGTTTTTGTCAATGGAATGTTTAGAACTTTTTCTAACATCAAATTTCTATTTGAAGTTGTGAGGATCTGTGGTGTGGAGGTAAGGCAATCTCCTTCTGCTACAAAGGGGCTCTGAATTTTTCCAGAGATACATGATCTCAATGTAGGTGAGATAGAGTTCCCAGTCCTATCGGAGACGGACGATAAAACGTAGGTCCCGTGTTAAAGTTGAGCACATTAAAAAAGATATTGGCAGTTGAAAATCGATAAAGAGTATGCAGCAAAGTCGTTGATCGGGCGAAATTAATTAAAAGATTAACAATTTACATCGAGAACATTCGCTGGTGCTACGGTGTTCGTGCAATCATCAATGCGGATGGTCCTATTTAATCAATTAATGTTGAAATCGTGTCACATCTTCAATAAAATAGATGAGATTGAGACTGCATCATGATCTTCAATCCACTTTCGGTGTGGTCTTTTTCTCTTTTCCCGTATGACGGAGTGTCTCGCTCTATAATTTTCTTCTCTAGCTAATGCATTGTTATGAACATGTGTCCAAAATGCTTCACTGTTCTTATTATTTGTAGCATTAGCCCGTTTTCTTTACTTTTTCCCATGGATCTATGATCTTTTTGTCTGTCCATAACTATACATACGGAGAACTCTTCTGTAACATTTATATTCAAATGCACTCCTTTCTAAAGCATCGTTAAATGTCCATGTCTCTCACACATACGTTGCCCTGGCTGGTAATATGCACGCTCTATTATATTGCATATACGTTCAATTTCATACCGTTTTAGTTTATCAAGGATGCGTTATATTTATTACCGTATGTATACAAAAAGAACATCCTGTTTACGTTTGAAGGGGAGTACTTCCGGTTAGAAGATGGCGACAGTTGAAAAGAAGCTGGTGAAGTCCAATAGTGGATATAGAATGGTTGCAGTAGACGAGATAATGGGAAGCCCACTCACAATTGAAGAACCACAGTGGATACCAGACAAATCTGTAATTTTATAATAGTGATATGCCGATAATGTAATATTTCGAAATTGTATATTAATTTTACGATGTCATTCATTCAAAAAGTATTTCTTGTGTCGATCATCGATGACACTGACTTGACAGTGACACGCCTCTCTCATCATCAAAAATAATAAACAATAAAAGATGTCATAATAATAATAGTATATAGTTATATCAATCGTCTCTACGACTACTGACTACTCAGCTAACCTAATGTATGTCTATCTAAGTACTGTAAACTCACACACTATATACTGTGACAGTCTGAGTAATACTTACTACTAATACTATAAATAAGACTAGTCTATACTATACTATTATACTAATACTATCTCTTAGACTGAGTATCTATTATTATTACTAGTACCACTACTACTAAGTTTAACACTACTACTTTTAAAGTACTATTACAGTATTAGTATTACAATGTGAATGTAGAGTAGTGCTGACAATCAGTGCTTTATTATATGTTGTCTTTATGACATCAGTTGAAAATAGTTTTCCATTTAAAATATTATATTTTGTAAAATTCAATATTTTAAAATGTTCAACATCCATCTTATAATTTGTTTTAAATGTAATTACAATTTGAAAAAAAAATACAGTAGTGCCTACTATCCATGTATTCATATAATTGAAATGAATGAAAATTGTGGCATATCCTTTACAGGATGTCGCCATCCACAACAGTAAATGAGTCGTAAATTTTCTAAACACCACTTATACGTTCAGGAGTTTGCAATTGCTTTCTAAATGGTGAGGTATATTTTTACAGTTCGTAAAATCCACGGAAACTGCCTGCCTTGAAGTATGAACCTGGTACACTTGGGTTGTGATCGAGCTCACTACCACCTATGTTACAGATGCCCACTCATTTATATATATATTAATGTTCATATATTAACATATATTATATCTCTTTAGCCTGTTACGCCCTTGGCGTTTAGGGCAGCAACAAACGTACACCATTCTTCCCTGTTCATGGCCTTCCTCTGTATTGTGTTCCAGCTATGATTCATTTCCTTCAGCTCTTGCTCTATCGTTCTCCTCCAGGTCGTCTTGGGTCTTCCACGCTTTTGCCTACCCTCTGGAGTCCATCTCAGTGCAGTTTTCGTGTCTGAGCCAGTCTCCATGCGCATCACATGTCCAATCCATCTCCAGCGTCGTCTTCATCCTCGTCTTCGGATGATAGTGCCCATATTCTCTTGTTGGCATCGTGCAAGCAATTCTTGATTCGAGATAGTAGTCGGCCAGCACACGCGTAAGATTTTTCGCAGACAAGTTGTATGAAAGGCGGAGAGTCTGGACATATCCTGTTCTGTCATTCTCCAGCATTCCGATCCGAACAGCAATGTTGACAGCACACAGCTGTTATAGATACTAGTCTTGGTTCTGATGCTGTATTGGGCAGATTTCAAGGCGGTCTGAAGGGTCATGAATGCACTTCGTGCCTTACTCAGTCTGTTTTTAATGTCAGATCCAGTGCCTCCTTCATTGCTAATAACACTTCCAAGGTATGTGAAAGCGGTTGTATCTCGGAGGGTTTTACCTTCTAGTTTGACTGGTGCTGGGGTTGCTATGTTCAGAGTCATTACTTCAGTTTTCTTCTGATTTATTTTCAGCCCAACCATCTCACTATATTGGTTAAGGCGGCAGGTCTTTTCCTGGATATCTCTATGTATATATTATATAATAACATCATAACATCATAAATGGATGTTTACATAGAATAGAGGAACTGAGATGGTATAATAAGATTACAAATGAGGAACTCAGAGAAAGAACTAAGCAGATACCAGTGGAGAAAGAGCTCAGAAAGAGACGCTGGTGATGGATAGGACATACATTGAGAAGACCAACCAGAAGCATTGCAAGACGTGCACTGCTTTGGAACCTGCAGGGGAAGACCTAGAGAACAGAGCTGGAGGCTGATACTAAAAGGATAGGTAAAACATGGAAAGAATTGGAAGGGATGGCAAGAGAGAGGAAGAGCTGGAAGAAGTTTGTTGAAGACCTGTGCTCCGTTGGGAGTTGAAAGGTGTAGAAGATATAATAACAATCTCAGTCTGTGGACCCCTGCCCACTTAGCTTAGTGGGTCACTAGCAACTAACTTTACAGTTCCAGCAGTTTTGGCCTTGTTGCATGTTATAACGCTGCTGTACTTATAGTAAAAAGTAATAGAACCCTTTATCATTCCATAAGGTATATTGGGGGAATATGGTGTTAGGCCCATAATTTTTATTCACCATCAGCACATGATGGAGTCTTTCCTTCCTATTGTTTTTCTAGTACTCCTTTGAGGGTGGATCAACTTGAGAGCCATTGTGCATGTACCATCTGTTTGTTCATTGTCCATGACTCGCATCCATATGTCACTATTGGTTCTATGTAGCACTGTATAACTCTTATTATGATCTCAACTGACAATGACTTGTTGTATATAATGCTTTTAATTTTCTGAAATGTTGCTTTCACCTGCCCTATTCTGCTCTTTATTTCTGATCTGCATCTGATGTTACCAGGACTCTGAGGTATTTAAATTGCTGCACTCATCTTAGCTCAGTCCCATTTACTGCGATGGTGCATTTTTACATATGTGTTGAACAAATAAATGAATTTTCATTTTTTTTTTCAGTGCAGCCATTGTAACAATATCGAGTGTCATCTCAAGTTTGATTTAATGAAACGAAAGGTTAGACATTTTGACTTCCTTAAGTTTTCACTTCTACTTCACCATTCATTTGATTTCTTTGTATTCCTGCTAACTTTTTACACCTGTCTTCCTTTTTCCTGTTTCATTTACTCACTTCATTATATTGTCAGTGGAGCATCTGGCCAAATGGATTAGAGAGCTGCATGCAGGAGACCCTTTTTCTGTTGGGGGCATCAAGGAAAATCCTAACCTGAACAGTTTTGCAGTGACTGCACTAGCCATGCGGCAATTAAATTCTACAGGTACATGTCACCCCTTGCTTGTGTCCTGCACCACCTAAAAGGTGGTACTACAGGCAGTAACTGCAGTTTTTTAAAATTGTATTGTTATTTTATTATTTCAATTCAGATGTGATAAAGTCTGAGAAATGTCGATCAGCAGACAATATCTGCAAAGAAGGACATTTCTCATCATGTATATCTATAAACTATTTATGACTAAAGATATAGAAAGAATACATTTGAAAATAGATGTCTGCAAATAATAATGAACATATATTGGGACGAATTAAGGGAAGTAATGAGATCAGAGAAATATCTGGTCAACCACTAGTAATAACTGTTATAAGAAGGAGAAGATGGAGATATGTTGATCATTTGAAAAGAAATGATAAAAAATACCAAAGCAGGCATTGAAGTGAGAGGCAAAGGGTTCCAGGAAGAGAGGATGCCCAAGGGAACCCTAAAATAAGCTTTGCTAAGAGAAGCAAGAAATATCGGACTCAATGCCATGGAAGAGATGGAGTGAGTTGCCCAGAAACAGAACAATATGGAGAAATAACTTGCATGCCCTATGTAACATATAACGGTTCAAGTGGAATACATATATATATATATATATATTATATTTATATATATATATATATATATATATATATATATATATATATATATATATATATATATATATAACTCTCTGAAGATCACTGCCCAGACTGATGTACCAGATTTCCTCATAAATTCTTATTCATGTGGAAATCTAATTCATGCAGCCTTAGCATTGGTGTGATTTGTCACATCTTCAGCACCATTTGGAGCTCTGGTGCTTATCCTTCGGCGATGTGTCCGGTTTTAGCCAGTGTTTACTGAGTTTGCTCTGCGTCAGCCTTGGGCTGTCCCCAGCCGACCTGTAAGGCAGCAGGTTGCTATTTTCTTTTAGGGTAGCTACCTTTAGACAACCTTCCCTCCCGAGTTGTTGAGCGTCATCTGCCCAGGTTACCTGTCTTTTTTTTTTTGGTGGACTACTTGGTTTGCCTGCCGTCCAGTTTTGTGTACGGTTTGCTCCGCTAGACTTTGATTGTCCTCAATCAAACTACAAGGCAGTAGCAGTTCTCTGTGAGGGGAAACGTGGTTATTGCTCTCTGGATGGAGACCCCACCCTTGAAGCTCGCCACCGTTTTGTCCACCTCTCGTTTATTTTGGGTGGCCCCTCGCCATTTCCGCTTGTGCCCTCGTCAGCCGACTGGGCCCGCCCCTTTTCTCTTCGATATTTATATATCTGTGTATATAGATATATATAGTTTTCTAATGCTATAGCTGTTATTTTGACTTTTCCAATAATCAGCATCATTGCCGAAGGTGTGGCAAGTGTTTCTGTAACAAATGCAGTAGCAGTCTGGTCCCACTTCCTCGAATGTGCTTCATTGACCCAGTTCGACACTGCAAAGTGTGTGCGCTTATCTCAAAAAAAGAAAATGAATTCTTTGATAGACACCTGAAAATTTTAGTTGATGGTAAGTATTTTTGGTAGTTGTTTTTGTTACCGTTTTTGTTTCGTTTAATTCTTTTTTCTGTTGTCACACTGTTACTGGGTTCTTCTTTTTCTTCTTCATCTATCAACTCCCAACAAAGCACGGGTCTTCAACAAACTTCTTCCAACTCTTTCTCTCTCTTGCCATTCCTTTCAATTATTTCCATGTCTTGCCTATCCTTTTAATATCAGTCTCCAGCTCTTTTCTCCAGGTATTTCTAGGCATTCCCCTACTTCTCTTTCCCTGCAGGTTCCAAAATAATGCCTGTCTTGCAATGCCTCCGGTCGGTCTTCTCATCCCGAAGACCATTCATCATCAAATAGCTTGTCCTGTGCAGAACTTTGCAACACTAACAGTCATTCTGATTTTCTCTCTCATAGACCAGATGTCCCGCCTTTGCAGACATCACATGCTCAAATCATCAGTTACATCCTGAATCCATCTTCTTCGTGGTTTTCTGTTCTCATCTTTGCAGGGATGCCTCCTTCCATAATAATCTTCTCCAACCCTTCGTGTCTTTTTATATGATTTTCTTCTCATTTATAGTAAGTAACCATGTCTGTCCAGTTTTCAAATTTTGTAATTATATATTATGTTCTTGCTTCACTGCCTTGTGGAAGCCTCAGTAGAGGCAAAGGCTATGGGACTAAACCCAAACAGAAAATCCGGAGTGGAGCTCTTGAGGCGGACAGACATCATGTGATTCCCTACTGGCAGCTCCTACAACCAAACTGATTCCAGATGTCGTGCTTGCACTCCTCTGGATTCTATCAGCGAGTCGAGAGGGGTAGTTGACCTTTGCGCAACTCAGCTAGTCCATAAAAATTGCAGGGGCATGTATCACGGAGAGGTCACTTTGTGGTCAACTTTGTTGACCAAACCAACACGGAGTACGACAGTTATTGCATTATGAAGTCTGCAACTGCTCCTGACTCTCTGCCTTTGTCCACAGTGCCAGGTAATCTGCATAGATTGTGGAGTGTACTTTTATAGTACTGTCTACCACAATATCCTTCTTAAGAAGTAGGAAGAAAGAAGGGGCATTACTTTTCCTGGTTCATTTTATCATGGTCTTCCTATTAAGTTTTCTTTACACTCTGGCTATTCTGTTTTCCATGTACTGACATATCTAGTTATAAAGGTGCCCTCTACTGCCCAGTCTTAGGAGCTTGATCTTAATGCCCTTTTTCCAGATTTTGTCGAAGATTTTACCATGCTCACCCATGTTGCAAGTTTATGCTTTTTTTCTTGAAAAGCATCTTAAATTTTCTGGGCAACGTCGGTAACTTGATCTTACATTGATCTATGTTGTTGAAAGCCACTCTGTTTCACTTGTCATTATCAGTTGCTTTTCTTTCAAATGCTGTATTATTCTCCTGTTGACCAGTATTTTCCATTAATTTTCCCATGCAGCTGAGTAGGCTGGATGATCTGTACCTACTCAGGTCAAGTTTTTCCTTCTTTAGGATAAGTACCATGATAGTTTCTTTCCATGTATCTTTGGATCCATACGTAGCTGTACTATTTTGGGTTCCATAAATAACTGTACTGTCTTAGGTTTCCTATATAGCTGTACTTTCTTAGGCTATATCTATAGCTGTACCTGCTTACTCTATACATAGCTGTACTATCTTAACTCTATACATAGCTGTATTTTCTTACTCGATACATAGCTGTACTTACTTACTCTATACATAGCTGTATTTATTTAAGCTCTATACACATCTGTACTTACTTAAGCTCTATACGTAGCTGTACTTTCTTACTCTATACACATCTGTGCTTACTTAAACTCTATACATAACTGTACTATCTTACTCTATACATATCTGTACTTTCTTACTCTATACATAGCTGTACTTTCTTACTCTATACATATCTGTACTTTCTTACTCTATACATATCTGTACTTTCTTACCTATACATATCTGTACTTACTTAGGCTCAATACATTGCTTTACTTACTTAAACTCTATCCATATATGTTCTGTGTTATGCTCCATATGTAGCCATACTATCTTAGATTTCATACATAACTATATTATTTCTTCATTCATCATCATCATCATCAGGTGCCGTCTCCACATCGAAGGTTGGCTGCAATGAATCTCCAGCATCCTCTGTCTTTCGCCTTGGTGTTGCACACTGCCAGACTGTAACCTGTCCATTTCTTAAAGTTTCCCCCCCACTTATCTCTCGGTCTTCCTCTTGCTCTTCTCCCTCAACTTTCCCCTCTAGTAAATGTTTTATCATGGTGTCATGCCTTTTTATGTGCCCAAAATACTTTACTTGTCTGAATTTTATTTCTCTTAATAATTGTTTCTTCATGCCTAGTTTTCCTAAAACTTGTTTATTTGTCTGTTTTTCTGTCCATGAAACTGCTTATTCTTCTATATATCCACATCTCAAATGCATCAATTCTGTCTTCTAACTGCTTGTTCATTGTCCATGTTTCGAGCCATACATTAATATAGGATATATATAGCATTTGATCATTCTAATTTTTAGCCTGTTTGTGATTTGTTTGGATGTCAGTAACTTTCTCATACTATTGAAATTATCCTTGGCCATTCCTATTCTCTTTTTAATTTCAGTTATACATCTGCCATCATCTGTTATCATCTGACCGAGATAGGAGTAGCTTTTTACTTGATGTAGTAATTCTCCATGTATTTTTATATTCATTTTAGGTTTTTCCATTTCCTTGTTGATTACCATTTCTTCATTACTTTCTATTTAACTTTACGTTTATTGTATTTGTTCTGTCATTTGTTAAACCATATTCTTGTTAACTTGAATATCAAGGTGGTGATTTCCGGTTACATACAGATTCTGACCTTGATAATAGCGATTCAGATATTCTACCAGGCACAACCTTCACATGTGCCCTGTCAGCTGACCACAGGTGAAACATTTATTTATTTTTGAACAATTTAAAAAATATTAACACAGTTTTATTTAACTATTCTCCCAGCTCTTTCTTGTCTACTTCTATATTCTTTCCTCTAATCCTGTTTTGCTTTGCTGCGTCAGGATAAGAAGAGATTTCTAGAACGGGTTTTTGTGTGTGCCTCATAAACAGTGTTTTTTTGCAACCTCTGTTATATCTGAGGTCTGCCTTTTGTGTGAACTGCCTTTTGCTTTGTATTCACTGTATTGAAGTAACATTGCTCATTGAGACTGTTAATTATCTGCCTATGTGGTCAAATCATTTAATTTGTTGTTTCTTGACTGATTGATTGAAAGAACCATTATCATTGCTCTTCGGTATGTAACTATACGAGAGCCGCAGTAGTGTAGTTGTTAGTGAACTCGCTTCTCAAGGCTGGTGGTCTGGGTTCAACTCCGCAGTGGGCGTGGAATTTTCCAGACTGCAACGGCTCTCAGGTTGACCCAGCCTCAACTGGGTACGAGACATGCTCTGGGAAAGTAAAGGTGGCTGGCGTGATGCTGACCACATCACCCATCGTGTGCCGACGGTCAATGAAAAATACAGGCCTAACACTGTATTTCCCTATATACCACGAGGTATGAAAGGGTTCCTTTACTTTACTTTACTATGTAACCATACATGATCTGATCTCTTTCTTACATAGGAAGATCTCAGAGGCAGTGCACAAACTCCGTAGCACTAGCGAGCGTCCCTGATGTAATTTTGAAGATGGTGAAAATAGTTTTATAGGATGTTATTTTGAATTTTTCAAATAAATTTCCCCGGAACTTTGTAGCCCCAACAACAATTCTTGGAATCTCATGAAAAAAAATTACTTATGTGACTCATTTCAGATTCAAACCCACAACCTTCAAACCGATAAGCAAACATCTTAACCACTTGGCCATAGAGAACCCCTTTATTTTACCACTTAACATTTATTTCATGACCGCCCGAGTGGTTACCGGGGCCCAAATTTGGGTGTAAAGAATAGAACCACTGCTACCTGCCATGCATGTCGTAAGAGGCGACTAAGGAGGTTTGGCTGAAATCGGATGCATGTGTCCTAAACATGTACAAGTCTATGCGTTTAGGGGCCTACCAAACCAATGTGCAACGTATACACGTTCTTGGCAAAGATAAAACATATCACAAAGAGTGATTAAAATTGATCGTAAAGAACAAACGCAAAGAAGAAGATTTCATGACATTTTTTTAATTGATTATACTTTTTATTTACTTGAGATTTATGTTAAATATTGTGTTTTTCTCTCCACCATTAAAAGGTGTTTACAGTTAGAAGGAGACATATCAGAGCAAGAAGATATTATGCTTCAAAAGATTGGCTCTGTACAGGTTGCTGGAGCAGAGTTGGATGAACAAGGTTAGTAGATATGAAGAGTGAGTACAGGAACTGAGTTCTTATGTATGTATGTATGTATGATAACTAACGAAATCCAACATAGATGCAACAAAGCAAACCAAATAATAGGACAAATAGCACCAATTTTGAAATGCAGACATGTCACCATGATCACAAAAAGAGCATTATTCAACACAATCTTTCTCCCCACATTATGCTATCATTGCCAAACATGGACGCTGACATCAAATTATAGAAGAAAACTAGTCACGACAGAGATGAAGTGTCTATGAAGAATGTTCATCTCATCTAACATATGATCATATCTCAATGTAACTGTATTAAACATCTCATCTAATATATGATCATATCTTAGTATAAATTAAACTAGAACAAACTCTTCTAATTTTATCTTAGGAAACCGTATTGGCAAAGGAGTAGCAATTCAGTACATGAACTCTGTAGGAAACATAATAATGTTGAAGATGGATGTTGAAGAGCTATCTGATCGGAAGCAGCAGAGTATGAAATGGGTTGTGGCGATGTTGAAGGTAAATATTACATTCGTGAAGTTACTTTTGACTTTAAATAATAGTGTAATGCTCTTTAGAAATGAAGTCGCCTGAGTCGTTACCAGGGCCCAAATTGGGGTGTAAAGAATAGAACCACTGTTACCTGCCACACATGTCGTAAGAGGCGACTAAGGAGTTGGACGTGGGGCTAGCTACCCCACACCATAAAAACCACTAGATGACTACAGAACGGAGAGCGAACCGAGTAAACGCTGGCTCAAACCGGACACATCGCCGAAGGATAAGCACCAGAGCTCCAAATAGTGCTGAAGATGCGGCGTAAAACACACCAATGCTAAGGCTGCATGAATCAGATTTCCACATGAATAGAATTTATGGGGAAATCTGTTACATCGGTCTGGGCAGTGATCGCTTGAAAGAGAGAGAGAAATGAAGTTATATTTTCTCATCACTTAATAAGGTGCATGTGAGCACCACTACAGTTCAAGCATGTTGTAGGGAGAATGCAGCACAAAGCAGTGCAAGTGCTATAGCTGCAGCGATTATGCCTGTAAGGTATTTTTACAAGCCTTATTTGTCACCTAAATTGAGAGCAATGGCCAAAGAGAGGCAAGCATGGTGAGCGACAGTGAGGGATGGCTCAAAAACCAAATAAGAAAAGATACCATCACATATGGAGGCAAAAGAGAGCAGATAGACCATCCTATATATCAGCTCGTCTCCAGTTTCACCTGCAGCAAGGATTGCCACTCCAGAATAGGCCACAACAGGTGCTGTGATTCAACGCAGAACAAACTACATAAC
Organism: Arion vulgaris; assembly: GCA_020796225.1. Taxonomy (NCBI): domain Eukaryota; kingdom Metazoa; phylum Mollusca; class Gastropoda; order Stylommatophora; family Arionidae; genus Arion; species Arion vulgaris. The sequence continues at coordinate 25,022,643 of CM036754.1, read as the reverse complement.
ACAAATCCTATTGTCTCCTGAGACAAAGAAGCCAATGATGATGGTTTGTCACCTTTACTTTGTTTTACAACCAATCTAAGTCACCTTCTTTTACCATTAGCATATCACAAAGAAGAAATATGTGGACCCCTTTTGCACTGAGTCTACAGTATATGTGCTGTCGATTTTCTAGACACCACTTATACATTCAATAGTTTGCCATTGCTTTCTGAACGATGATGTCTATTTTTACCGCTCATAAAAATTAACAGGAACAAATTTGCTTCCAATATGCTCACCGTGGAGTTTGAACCAGGTACTTTAGGAGTGTCATCGAGCTCACTACCGCTTAAGCTATAGACGCCCACGCATTTTCTTACTTTAGCATATTACAAAGAACAAAATTTGAAACATTGACAAAAGGATTCTTCATTTGTTTTACTGATTGTGTTGTTGTGGAGAGTTGCAGAGAGGAGTTGTTTGTAGTTTTCTGTTTGTTGAATGTGTAGCTTTGGGCTGATGTTATGTTGAGTTTAGTTAATGTCTCTTCGACTCAGTCTATCCATTATTTTCTCATTCTCCCTCTTGTTCTCCCTCTTAATGTGATGTTCTTATGTGGTATGCTTGTGCTGCAGGTTTGCTTGATTCCAATCTAAGTGACCAAATCATTAAAGTCTTTGTTGTTCTGTACACTTGTTGCCTGGTTTTTACCCAAATCCATCACATTTCACTCAGGTAAATACAAATGTGCATGGAGGTTGCAGTTACAAACTCTATCCTAAAGTCAGAGAGCGTGCTTCCTTTTCTTCTTTGAATGCTCCATATCGGCCACTTGTTAACCACTCTATATAATTTATATGTGATCTGAGCCTAAGAGTGATTGTATGTTGTGCCAGTTATACACCTACAAGTAGGCCAGCACAACCGATTTCTGTGATGTTTTTATTTACTGGGTAGCTTCCCTAGGCCCCTCCATCAGTTGCATCAAAGCCTTGTAGATCACAGTGTTACTATTCTTTGCTCCCCTTGTGCGCCCTGGCAACACGTGGATCGACGACAATGTGCAATAAGCTACAATTCTTACGCTCTGCACTGGACACTGTAGACTTCAAGCTCATCTTCACAAAATGAAAGCTGCTCAAATTGACCAGTAAATGAAAGTCAAGAAACCATTTTCATATCATGAGTTGCATGTATATACTGGAGAATATGATATTATTCCTGTAATTCTATTTAACCATTGACACAGGATAGGAGATGTGATCAGTATCACTATGGCTGACTTTACTTTCCAGTGCTTATCTTGTATCCAATTAGGAGTTGGGTAGACCTGTTAGCCATTATGGATGGACAAAAATCCCACTCCCACTGTGGACTTTGATCCCACTCCCACTGTGGACTTTGATCCTGGGAAGATGTGTCTACAAAGCAAGCGCACTAACCACCACACTATTTCAGTACACAGGCCTAAAATGGCCACGGACTTTCCAACATAATCTGCAAATATATCCCCCTCTTCAATTACTCAAACTGAGCCCTGTGATACTAATTTGCATAAAAGTTTGTGGGACACTGTTAAGGGCCTTCTTCTGACAATTGGTTTCATGAAGACAGATCATCTCACTGTTCGCCCGTGTGTTGCTGGGGCCGCAAGGGGAGAAAAGAATAGTAATACTGTGACCTGCAAGGCATGTCGTAGGAGGCGACTGACTGATTAAGACAGATCATCTCACTGTTCGCCTGTGTGTTGCTGGGGCCGCAAGGGGAGAAAAGAATAGTAATACTGTGACCTGCAAGGCATGTCGTGAAGGCGACTGACTGATTAAGACAGATCATCTCACTGTTCGCCCGTGTGTTGCTGGGGCCGCAAGGGGAGAAAAGAATAGTAATACTGTGACCTGCAAGGCATGTCGTAGGAGGCGACTGACTGATTAAGACAGATCATCTCACTGTTCGCCCGTGTGTTGCTGGGGCCGCAAGGGGAGAAAAGAATAGTAACAATACGGCCAACAAGGCATGTCATAAGAGGCGACTGAGGTAGGTACCTAGAGAAGCTACTCTAGTAAATGAAAAGCGTTGCAGAAATCGGATTTGCTGACCCTACTTGTAGGCACATAACTGGCACAATATACAATTGCTCTTAGGCTCAGATCACATACAAATCACAAAGATTTGTTGAAAAAGTGGTCAATATGGAGTGTTTGAGGAAGAAAATCTCACTGTTTATACTTCCTTGCTTAGAAAACTGATCGCAGAAGATGAAAAAGTACCTAAACAGTTTTTTTTTATTTGAACCATGTTGCTGGTATAACAAATAACTGATTTATAACAAAAATCACATAACATGTTTGATTTATCAGAGACTGTTACCTCTGAAGTCAGAACAGGCACACGTATGGTGAGGGGACACTGATAATAAGGAAAGCGGGCCTTCATGAAAAGCTCGGTCAGAAGCGCCATAAAAGGTGACCTGACTACGCCTGAATTCATAGCGGTGAAAGCAAGAGGAAGATTATTAACTGTTAGACTGTTTTTGTAGATTATATTCAAGAAGAATAAATTTTATTCTACAAAATCCAGGGAAATATTTATTTATAATGCATTGTATTTCATGTTTCAGGCATTCAAGTTGTTGCAGGAGTCTCGAAATTCAATGTCTCTTCGCTGACAGTTGTAACCGTCACAATTGGACATGCCAGATTAAACTTGCCTTTGAAGACTATCTTTTCACTGTCATTATCCACCACAAGAAATGTTTACTAAATCTATCATCATCATGTGTCATGCCAACTGTTATAGGCCATTGATAAAGCACCAAAATGATCGTCTCTAGTGTTGTTTTTGTAAGGTCTGCTGTTGACTTTATTAAATAGTTGAGAGATCACTATTTTATCAAATTACCAAAATTAATTAACAACACACACGTAGGACAAAACACTATTGTGTGTGAGATGTACTAGAGATATTGTGTTTTTAAAAAGGAACACAAGACATAGTGAGAGTATAAAGCTTAAGATGGTTTCATTTTCAATGATACAGCAAAATTTAGATTCTTGAAATTTGAACTGATGTATGTAGTGGTATCTGCATTTGTTTATATTTTGTTTCTTTGTTTGTTTCTAAAAATGTGTTTAATTTTTATGGCCTTGTAGGCAGATCTTCCAGACATCATCCAAGACTTGGCTATGTCAAAGTAGCGATGGTTAATGGTGTCATGATGTAGTGTGTATTTAATATATTTATCTATCATTCTGGGTGATGGTTTGTAAGTCGAGTGTACATATCTAGCACTTTGGGTGATGGTCAATGGTTTATGGTGGAGTGTACATATCTATCACTCTGAGTGATGGTCAATGGTTTATGGTAGAGTGTGCATATCTATCATTCTGGCTGATGGTCAATGGTTTATGGTAGAGTGTACATATCTATCACTCTGAGTGATGGCTGATAGTTTAAAGATGAAGTGTACATATATAGCACTTTGGGTGGTGACTCTATATCATGGAAGATTGTTTATTACATTGTTTTCACTGGAATGATTGTTTGAAAATCTATCGCTGGCAATAAGTTCATTCAAACAGTCCATTTTGTTCATATCAGACACGATTATTTATCTAAATGTACTTTGGTGAGTTTATGTTTGAGTTATTTAATTTTTGATTACTGTACTTATGTATATTTATATATAAATATTAGACTGTTCAACATAGTATTGCTATCAGTTATGACTAAGAAGATTACATCCAAACCACAGACATTCACCAACAGATGTCTCCATCATATACTTTGTATCAGATCACCAGAAGTCTAAAGCCGAAGGATTAACTTCATTGCACCAGATTTGTACCCAATATGGCTCAGCCCCTCTCCACAGAATTGGCACGCCACCTGCCGAGAGGATTGTACGAAGCATGAACTCTGTAGCTCTGGCAACAATCCTAGGAACCTCTAGAAAAAATGCACATGTGAACAGAAAAGTAATTCCAACCCAAGACCTTCAGAACATAAGGTAAAGGCGTAACTACTTAGCCACAGAGATCCCCTAGAATTCCAGAAGTGATAAGAAATACATATGTTATAGATTATGTTATATATGTTATACATATGTTATACATATGATAAGAAATACACAATTCTGAAGGAGAACAGGCCAGAAGTAATTACAACTGAAGGTTAGGAAGAGAAAGTGGCAATGGATTGTGCATACTCTCAGGAAACAATAAAAAGTATAACCAGATATGGACTTGACTTGAACTCAAATGTAATGAAGTAAAAGTAATAAAAACATGTGTTTTTACATAAAGTATATTGGGAAATACAAGGTTAGACCTGTATTTTTCTTAGGCCATCTGCACACGATGGGGGTGGGATGTCTTTACTTCTCTAGTACCCGCATGATGCTGGGTCAACTTGGGAGCTGTTTTGGTCGGGGGAAAAAATGTCACCCCCTACTGTGGAATTGAACCAAAACCAAACGCCTATGATGCAAGTGCACTAACCACTACTTTAATGCTGCTCACTGGAAAACACCAGGATGAGAGAAATGGGGAGGCTAAAATGTACCTGACAAAGAGCTGTGAAAGAAGAGGTTAGAGCGATGTGGAACAAGTTCGTAGATGAAACTAAAGCTGACATCCATTAATAGAATTAAGTGAAGATTGACAGTATCAGCCCTATGTTCTACTGGGAACAAGAGCTTTAGTAATATGTGTTCCTATTTACATTACTTAACCAGATAATGTTTACTTATATTTTTAAAGGAATCATTATTTTCATGTTTAGTTATAGAATATCTGCACATTTACCGTATTTACTTATGTGTGGTCTGCACCAGAATTTGAGAAAGTTTGTTATTTATACATTTGTTCATATTTTGTATTTTATATTTATAACTATGCAAATAAGATGGATAGGGCATGTGAGATGAATGGACAGTAGCCGTATACCACATCAAGTGTTGTTCTGGAAACTTTCAGAAGGGAAGAGGCACCAAGGCATACCACTGCTCAGATATAAGTATTTCTGCAAGGCCTCAATAAAGAACTTCTCTATCGGCCCCAACAAATGGGTAAAAACTAGCAGATTACCGAGTTATGTAGAAACCAACATTATGCAAAGGCACTGAATCTTTTGACAAGAGACTTCAGGATGAGCTGAAAGTCATGCGCAAACTCAGATGTTGTCACAGTAAAACACTTGCCAATTGACCGTCTGTAAAGACAAAGAAGGCCATATATATATATATATATATATATATATATATATATATATATATATATATATATATATATATATATATATATATATATATATATATTTATATATATATTTATATATATATATAATAATAATAAGTAATAATTCGCTTGTACCATTATACGTTACATAGGGCCTGCAAGTAATTTCTCCATATCGCTCTATCCTGGGCAACTCGCTCAATCTCCTCCATGAAACTGAGATAGATATTTCTTGCCTCTCAGCAAAGTTCATTTCAGGGTCTCCTTAGGTCATCCTCTCTTTCTTGAACCCTTTGCATCCCACTTCAATGCCTGCTTTGATATTCGTTGATCATTTCTCCTCATATATATATACAATTAGATTAATTTATCTTTATCAACAAAATATATGGTATTACATGAAATGTCATTTACTGAAAATATATCAATTATTTTTAACTTTGAGTTCAGATCTATGTTTCGTGAGGATATCTGAAGGAGAAATTCTACCTCAAGAAGTTAGAAGAAGAAGTGCAATAGAAGAAACTGTAGTAATTTTTTTTGCAGGGACTGACAGAAGGAATTGTGTTGTAATGGTCACAAACATGATGGTTTATCTCAAAGCAGTTATACACCAAACTACTGGTGGACATATTAAATATGTCCTACAAATTAGCTGACCATATGCATTTTAATGAGTATTTTAATACAAGCCATCATGTTTGTACATTACAAATGTTATTCATCATTTTAGTTTATGACATTTTGTGTGCCATCTTGGTGAGGTACCCTTGTACCATGATGTTTGTTGATGGAAGAGTTACAAAAGCTAGTGTTATAGGTATTATAAGTGCCTAAATTTGTGCACCAACTGTTTGAAAAAGTAATACAGTTATGTATGTCACAGATGTATATAATAAGATATGATTCTGCACCTTTTTTTTTATTAGCCAATTAGAGATCAATTGTGGAATGGCCCTTATAAATTATTATCTGAGATATAGCCATTATTATATTGAGCAGGTGGCGTCTGTGGCCTAGGGGTTAGTGACTCTGTCTATTAACCTCGATGTTCTGAGTTCGAATCATACTGCAGACAGTTTGGTTGCAAATTGTTTCGCATGGATTTTAACAAAAGGATGATGGCACCACCCTTCAGAAAGCAATGGCAAACTACTGAACGTAATAATGCCTAGAAAAATCACAAACAGTGTTACAAAGCTGGGGTTGATTCGCAAAGTCCTGTAAAGGATATGCAATTAACAACTATATTGAGCAGTGGCTAACCAAGTACTTAGGACACTGGTCCTCAATCTAGAGAATGCAGGTTTTAATCCTGGTATGATCAGGACTTTTTCCTTTCAGTGATACAATTTTTTTTTAATTCACACCTGCACATAATGCATGTTGATATAATGAGAAAGCAGCTTTTATTCCTGATTTTAAAATATTTCTTTCTCTCGCGATCACTACCCAGAACGATGTACCAGACTTCCCCATAACTTCTGTTCTTATGGAAATCTGATTCATGCAGCCTTAGCATTGGTGTGTTTTACGTCACATCTTCAGCACCATTTGGAGCTCTGGTGCTTATCCTTCTGCGATGTGTCCAGTTTCAGCCAGCGTTTACTCGGTTCGCTCTCTGTTCTGTAGCCATCTAGTATTTTTTGCGGTGTGGGGTAGCTAGCCCCTCGTTCAACCTCCTTAGTCGCCTCTTATGACATGCGTGGCAGGTAACAGTGGTTCTATTCTTTACACCTCAATTTGGGCCCTGGTAACCACTCCGGCGAAGTATCTTTTAAGTAGTCTTCCTCAAATTCCTTACAATTGCTAATAGATCATCACATTTATTACAGCTCTGGCTTGGTCAGACTGTTTAAAATTTAGTCATTTATTTCAATTAACCTGTATTTCTCATCGGCAGTTGTATATAGCTCTATCTAAATCCAGAAGTTATCAGTAGATTGAAGTATTTATCAAAGATAGTTATCTATAAGGTAAACCAGAACTGTGATTAGATTCACAAAAAATATTGAATTATTATTCTTCTTCTGCGATCAACTTCTGCTATGCGATTACTCCGGTATGTATCATAAACAGGGCGGTGCGCTTGAGGTCTTCACTGGTCCCTCATAATTTGTTTTGTTGTGTTGTTTCTGTTGGTAAGATTTCCATTCTCACACTGTTTAGGCTGGGGCAGTCTTGCAGGATGTGCTCTGGGGAGTACTTTCGTGCTCCACAGGTGCAAGCAGCCGAGTCCCTGAGACCCATTCTAATAATTGAACTATTCAAAGTCTGTGCCAGTGGTTACCGGGCCCAAATTTGGGGTGTAAAGAATAGAACCACTGTTACCTGCCATGCATGTTGTAAGAGGCGACTAAGGAGGTTTGGCTGAAATCGGATGCACATGTCCTAAGTGTGTAGAAGTTTATGCGTTTAGGGCCTACCAAACCAATGTGCAACGTATACACGTTCTTGGCAAAGATCAAACATATCACAAAGAGTGATTAAAATTGGTCGTAAAGAACAAACGCAAAGAAGAAGAAGAGAAAAGTCTGTGATCAAGTTTAAATAAGACGAGAACATTTGCTACTATCATTTGAAAAAATTCCATTACTTAAATGTTGCATAAGAATTTACAATACATTTGTTAAAGCACTTAAATAAATAGGGTATACGGACGAAGGATTGACTTGATTGTATTCATTTGTTTCCCCATATGGCTCGGCCTCTCTCCACGGAAATGATGACACTTGCCGAGGATAATGCACAAACTCTGTAGCTCCAGCAGCAATCCTATTGATCTATGGGGAAAAATGCACCTGTAAACCGAATGACACGACCTAGAAACTAAAATAGAGTTATAAAGGTTTAAACTACTTGGCATTAAATGTTAAAATTTTAAATGAATTCACACAGGGGTCAAAATAACAGAGGGAAAGGGTTACAGCACAAAATAATCTCCAGTGAAAAATAATATCTCTCTGTAGTATGTAAATGTCTTTTTGTTGATAAATTGTTGGAAATATATTATCTTGTCCACCAAAGTTGTTATTTTATTTGTTTTTTATTTCAGAGAACTAAATCTTCTGAGCTTGTCATTTTCTTGCAGTTGAAGCAAAAGGCATTGTACAAATAATATTGAAACACGTAAAAAGTATTGTAGTTTTACACTTTGTTGTTACATGTTTCACCATCCATATATAGCTTTACTGCAGTCATTCCTTAAAGTGATAATACTATAAATAAAATCTAAAGTTTGTGGTTTTTATTTTATTCCAGCTATGCTGAGTTATAAGCATCAAAGTCTTTCCTTGTGGGATTTCATCTCAGTTTCAAGTGCTCCAATCCCCTTCACAATATCTCTAACAGCATCCAGCGACTAACCGCACCATTTCGATTGATGAACCTACTTAATACCTGGTGTACTGTTCTTTTCTGGCCACTCCAATCTTCTATTTACATAGTCTTCATATCTAGTAATGAAATCTAGGTGGGACAGACAACTGTTGTTATATTATTTATGAATACTTCATCGATTTAGTTTGGTACCAAATATAAATCCCTTTGTCTTATTGTTAATTATTAGGTTTTTCTGCAGTGCTGGTTTCTGTAGTAATTTGTTTTACATAAAGGATGCTAGTCTTTGAAACACCACCCATATATGTTGTTTTTTTGGTGGTAAGTTATATTACGTGAAGTAAAGTAATCCTATGCTTCCGAAACGAAAGACTCATAAAATAACACAGAACATACAAGCATGTATCTGTTGTTGTTTATCCTATTTCTTGTGCCTTAATTTGTTCATTTTTAAATGCATGATTTATTGTTTGCCATGTAATATAGTACCCTTAAACATATAACCTTTATACCAGTGAATTCTGCAAAGGAAATAGGTTGCACACGCAAAAGGTGACCTACAGAAATAAAAGAAGCAGGGAAAGATACCATGTACGAAGTGCACAAGAGCCTGTTCTTAATATCTCTTATTCTACTGACCCTATGAGGCATCCCAGGATTGGGAGAAAAAAAAGAAAGATAATTTCTGCTATTGATAATTATTTGTGATAATTTTCTGCCATAATTTGATTAATTTTTGTGTGTTTTTACATCTTGTGTGTCATTTTGTGTGTTTGATGTATACATCTCTTCTGTGCGATAGCATAAAATATTTTTTTTAGCATGAAATGATATTGTTATAGAAGTAAATCTATTCCATTACTAATTTATGAAAAGTCAAATGTGATGAAAGATGTGCTGCTGCAGATGTTTTGTTTTATTCACTATGTCTCTTGTCAGTTTGAAATTTTTTTTAGTTTCTGACTTATAATTTCTGTTAAAATAAAAATGTGGATTTTAAAACTGTTTGTGAAAATTTTGTTTCAAATTCTTAACTAGTTTGGACTGCAGGATTTGTTATGGGTTACTGAACTGATGTCACAGCCCTCCGGGCAGACTCGTAGGTGCTCAGTCCCCCACAACAGATATTGAAGAGTATGCATACTGATGGTTCCTGTGGTTCACTGGTTAAACACACTCCTCTATCTGCCCCTCAAGCATCCAGCTGTGCTTGTACAACGAGTAATTACAAACAATTTAAATCGTTGGATTGATTCAACGTCAATTTTAGTGTCCCCATCTAACAGTAAGTCGCCAAGAGACAGAACATTTTCCTTATCCATCCTAAACTCAACAATCGATACTTCTGATGCTAGCCTATCGACTCTCTCTTTTACGCTAACATCCGCATGTCCAGGGCTGCAAATTTACAATATAGGTTAAAAAATCTGTCATCCGACACTTCAATCTGGGACCCCTATGAGGCCATTATCTTGTAGTGTGGGGTGGGGGCTTGTGTACCTCAATGACCTGGAGAGCTATGCCAGCAGGGTTATCTAAGCTGGACAGGTCAAAGGAGAGAGGTTAGACTAAATGTAGCCTCCAGGTTGGGGGTTGTGCAATGGGCTAACTACCCATCCATTTATAAAAGAATGTAGTTACAGAAACCGAAAACAAATTGTTCAAAACTAACTCGAGTCTCTGAAGGACTAGGGCTGCATTCCAGAGACAGATGATGCGCAGCAGCCAAACCCGCAAAGTAGCTGAAGTGCTGATGACACTTGTGCGACCGCAGACAATAAAAATAGAGCAAAGTCTTCTTGAGGAACTGAAGAGTGCTCGACTATCCTGGAGACGATAAAGATAATAGCCAGAGACTGGGAAAGGTGGCAAACAACTGTTGAGGCCCTATGTTCCACGCGGAGAGGAATAAGTCAAGTTCATCTGGGGGAAGTCATCATAGTTTGGAGGTTATACATTGATATTCCTCACTAAAGTTTCAGGATTCCTTTCTGCTTCTAGACACGAATAAAAATCACACAAATTTGCAGTGATCTGACTGGGTAAGTAAGATCATGATTCTAGTCTTATTAAAGATGGGCAAAAAAGAAAGCGAACCATGAACAAATTGTGCATGCTAATGATCCTTTCACAGCTAAGCATTGAAGGCAGTGTGCTGCTGCCTGGGCAAAATTTGAGGCACAAGTATTAAAAGTTAAAACTTGCTTGTCTGCCCAGCGTGTTCCTAGCGCGTTGGACTACGGGTGACTATCCCTCTGTGTGCGGGTTCAATTCCGCAGGATGGCAGAAAAAGCCACAGATTCCCCAGATTTACGGTGTTCGTGGCACCGAACCGAAGGTTACGATGTCCATGGCACCGAGCCGAAGAGCTGAAAAGCTCAAGTGCTTCTGGATCCAAAAAAAAAAAAAAGTTAAAACTGAATTCTTACCAAATGTACCATCATGAAACAAAATGAGTGAACCCAAAAAAAAAAATGGAACAAAATCAAATGTGCAGGACCAAAAGGTTTACCCAATTGAGGCTCTGTTGGCCCAAGAGCTGTTATGATCAGAAAAATCCTACTTCAACTGAGGAATTTTATCCTTGGACCAAGCACCCACATAGCAAGAGCACTAGCCACTACACTTCTTAAGTTAACAGTGTATAGCAGACACACAAGAAAACTAAACCACTTCCACACAAGCTGTCTATGCAGAATACTAAAATTAAACTGGCAGGACATAATCCCAGATACCGAAGTCCTCACAAGAGCAGAAATCCCAAGCGACAACACCCTGTTGCAGAAGGGCCAAGTGAGATGGGCCGGTCACGTTGCTCGGATGCCTGATAAACGCATCCCAAAATAGTTAATATATGGTGAGCTTGAAGGGGGCAGACGTTCTGCTGGTGGACAGAAAAAACGCTTTAAAGATACTCTTAAAGTGTCTGAAATACTTCGATATAGACACCATGTACTGGGAATCCCTGGCGCAAGATCACCAAATGTGGCGCTGTAACAACATAAGAGGAACCCGCATAGCTGAGAATCATCATGCCGTTGAGGAACAGAGAAAACGAGCTGTGCGAAAAGACAGAACACACAACGCCCACATGTCTAACCTTAATCATGTATGCCCCACTTGTGGTAGGCAATTGTGTTCTAGGATTGGACTCTACAGTCACCTCCGCACACATCAGAGAGGTGCAGCAGCACAGTCTGAGGCTGTTGTCATCACTTGCAATGGATGGCTATTAACACTTCTTAATGTACGAGGGTGCATTGAAAAGTAATGCCTCAAAGTCCATAACTTTGTTAATAGTGTTCGGAGGCAATTGACACCGATATCAGAATAAAGTATATGTAAGTGTGTTTTCAGGACAGTAAGTGTCAAGTGTCTGGAATGTTGCGCATGCACAACATTATCAAGATGGCGTCATACATGGAAATTCGGTTGAAGCAAAGAGCTGTAATTGAATTCTTGACGGCCGAAGGTTGTGTTCCCATCGACATGCATCGGAGAATGAGAGCGGTATATGGTGACGCCTGTGTGGAGTGAGTACTGTTAGGAGGTGGACAAGGACTGTTAAAGGCGACAATCCAGCGACGATGACCTTGCATGATCAGGCTCGCAGCGGACGACCAATTACAGCAGTGGATGAACAACACCAAGCTCGCGTGGACGAACTGATTCATGTCAATCGCCGCATCAAGCAAAAAGATGTCACTACAATGCTTGAAATTTCGACTGAACGAGTACATCACATTATTCATGTATTGCTAGGGTATAGGAAAGTTTGTGCAAGATGGGTCCCTCGCATGCTGACACCGGAAATGAAACATCGCCGACATCAGGCGTGTCAGGAACACCTGATGCGATATGAACAAGAAGGCGATGACTTTATCTGCCGAATTGTCACTGGCGATGAGTCATGGGTGCATCATTACGACCCTGAAAACAAGCGCCAGTCTATGGAATACAGGCACAAAAACTCACCCACCCAAAATTCAAAACTGTCGCGTCAGCGGGAAAAGTTTTGATGACCATTTTTGGGACTGCCAGGGCGTAATCCACACAGAATTTTTGGAACACGGCAATACTGTCAATTCTGATCGGTATGTGGAAACGACGAAGAAACTACGGGCAAGACTGCTACGTGTTCGTCCTGGAAAACACGCAGTCCTTCAACATGACAATGCTCGTCCACACACCAGTAGACAAACAGCAGCAGCATTAGAGTGTCTCAATTTTGACGACATTTTAGCGCACCCACCATATAGCCCCGATTTGACACCTTGTGACTTTTTCCAGTTCCCAAAGCTCAAGGAACATCTCAAGGGAACAGATATGCTTCTGACGAGGATGTGGCAGCAGATGTGCGTCCTGGCTTCGTGAAAATCATCAGATTTTTTCTTCGACGGGATGCAACAACTAGTTCGACGTTGGGTGTGTGTGAAACGTGGAGGTGACTATGTCGAAAAATAATGACTCTATTGTATAGTGGACATCTCAAGCTTTCTGAAAATGTATGTTTCATTTGTAAATTATGTATATTAACAAAGTTATGGACTTGGAGGCATTACTTTTCAATGCGCCCTCATAATTGAACCAGCGTGCATATTTAAAAATAAATTGTAACTCTCAAGCAAGTTAAGAATAAAAAAAAGTTTATTGCCAATATAAAAGTTTACATATAAGTGCTGCTATATAGAATACAGTTTATTCTAAACTTTTTTCAACCCATGGGATCGAAATATTAGTTAAGTTTAGTCCTCGGAACATCATCACTGCACATCGAACCAATTAGTCCATAAGTGCTCCGATCTCTTATTCGGTATGTCGGCATAGAGCAACTAATGACACCAGTTCTCTGTTGGTTTACTATTCTTCTTTGGCTACCAGTATAATACTCTTGTCTAGCTATACCACATTTGAGTTGGTATTCTTGCAGTCTGGTTAGGGATGTAGATTCACCACTATTACTGGAATCATTTACACATCCTCTCTACCTTTAGGGAACTGCCACTGAGCTATGCTTATCATATGAAAGTGAATTTTACACATTAAATGTTTTGGTTAACAAGATCTTAATGATCCATTTCAGGGCAGCATCCTTTCATGGTGACAGAAAAGAGGACATTTCAGAGAGAAAGATCAGACATTGAAAGATATAATAATAATTTGTGGAGAGAACACAAAAACATTTTATTGACAGAAAAGATATCACTTCAAAGAGAAAGAAAAGACATTTCAGAGAGAAAGAAGACATTTGAAAAAAAAAACGTGTGGAGAAAAAAAAGCATTTCATGGGAAAAAACATTTAATGGAGAAAGTAAAAAAAAAAGTCATTGAAAATTTAAAAAAAAACCATTTCATGGAAAGATAAGACATTTCATTGAAAGAAATAAACATTACATGGAGAGAGAAAAGATATTTAATTGACAATAAAAATATTTCATGGAGAAAGAAAAAGCATTTCATTGAGTGAAAAAAAATATTGCATGGAAAGAGAAATGATTTTCTGTGAGAGTGCAAAGACGTTTCATTCACACACAAAAAAATATTTCTTGGAGAGAAAAAGGACATTTCAGAAAGTGAGTAAAGTCATCTTATGAAGAGAGTAAAGTCATCTTATGAAGAGAGTGAAGTCATTTCAGAGGGCGAGTAAAGTCATCTTATGGAGAGAGAGTGAAGTCATTTCAGAGGGCGAGTAAAATCTTATGGAGAGAGAGAGAGTGAAGTCATTTCAGAGAGCGAGTAAAGTCATCTTATGGAGAGAGAGTGAAGTCATTTCAGGGAGCGAGTAAAGTCATCTTATGGAGAGAGAGTGAAGTTATTTCAGAGGGCGAGTAAAGTCATCTTATGGAGAGAGAGAGTGAAGTCATTTCAGAGAGCGAGTAAAGTCATCTTATGGAGAGAGAGTGAAGTCATTTCAGAGAGCGAGTAAAGTCATCTTATGGAGAGAGAGAGAGTGAAGTCATTTTAGAGAGCGAGTAAAGTCATCTTAAGGAGAGAGAGTGAAGTCATTTCAGGGAGAGAGAAAAACATAAATAAATGCATTTACATTGCACTTTAAGGAAATGAAAAGCTAATCCTGATATATGATTCCAAATATGATGTAAAACACATTAACACATGCTCAACAAAATTTAAAAAAAACAATATTGTGGAAAATTAGACAATGATCAGCAGAAGAAACTGATTACCTAACGGATGTCAGTGATACAGACTGGGAAGGCAAACATTGTGCATAAAAAGTTGGAAATGTTCACCAATGTAAAATTAGACTAAAACAGCAAATAAGTAAAGTCATGCAAAAACTTGTTAAAAATAAAAATTTGACGGTTACTCTGCAAATTATTTCCTACAAATATTCAAATATTATGGCAGAAACAAATGGTGTTAACATTGTATACTAAGCACCCACAGCGACCCCTAGGATTGTTGCCGGAGCTATGGAGTTCGTGCTTTGTGCAATACTCTCATTTCTGCAGAGAGGGTCCGAACCATATGGGGTAAAACCTGGCGCAATGAAGTCAACCTTTGGCTTTAGACCTTTAGCATCTACAGTGACAAATGAGAGCCCCTTAGACAAGTTGATTTTTAAAGGTGACCACGACAGGCTTAAACTTTTTAGATTTTGACATGGTCACATTGCAAGATCATAAAATCAATATTTCCTGTTCCTGTATGAATAGTTGCAAAATGTTCTTGATGATGTCACAGCATTTATCTCAAAATGAGGTCACCCTTCATGATGGTCTTTACATTAAAAGTCTACTGCTAAATATGCTGGCCTTAATTTATAAACGAGGTCACTGCCTTCATGATGCAGACACGGGCTCATTAGAACAGTTTATTGTTTTTCTTCAATAACTCTTTGTGAACCAAATGCCACACTACTTGGCTTTGGGTTGGGCCCTTTTTTACCAGGAGCCACACCAAAGGGCGTTTTTTTATTCTAAAAATAATGACTTGTAAAAAACATGGCTTTTGCCCTGGTCCACAAAGAGTTTTTTTTTAATTCCTATAATAATTTTCACCAGCTTCAAAATTACTTCAGGAACTCTTGTTAGTGCTATGTAGTTTTGTGCCCTGTCGCCGACATCTTCATGTGTAAGAAAAATATCGGAGCACAAATAGTTATTCACTGAAATGCTATGATGATGGTCATATAAATTAATCAATCAATCAATTTTTTTTTTTTTTTTTTTCTTCTTAGATAAAGTGTAAAATTATACTTAAATATAGAAACATGTACTAACAAAGTACTATAGTTTTACGGGCGACTGCCTAGAGTAGTTGATAGTAGCTCGGCCTGATAGCTGTGAGACGCCTCATAGATCGGGTTCGAACCTACTGTCCGGCATTTGTTCAAGTCCCTGGTCTTACTCAGGACGATAACGTGAGTACCTCTGAAGTCGGAGAAAATCTGCCTGTATGGCGAGGAAATACTAATTACGAGTACATTGAGCACACGGCTGCCAGTGTAAAGTAATTTACAATGTGCACGCTGCTGCCATTGTAAGAAATTGGAAAACGGATTTTCACGCAAAAATCAGTTTCAGAGATGAAACTCGCCTGAGTTGAAAGCGGACGAAAGAAAAAAAAAAAAAAAAACTATAGTTTTACAAAATATTTAAATATGTACATTTTTAATTTTTTTTTAGATCCAGAAGTACTTGAGCTTTCAACTCTTCAGCTCTGTGTCATGGGCATCGTAATAACGGTTCGGTGCCACGAACACTGTAAATCTGGAGAACCTGTGGCTTTTCTGCCAGTCCGCGGAATTGAACCGCACTCACAGGAAGTTTGTAACTCGTAGTCCAACGCTCTATGAACACGCTGGGCAGGCAGGCTAAATATGTATTTTAAATATACATATTTTTAGAGTATGAAAAACAAGAACTATAAGACTTGACAGAATTTGATATGAAAAGTGATTGCCAGCATGATGCTGGCAAGTATGCTTGTTTAGTGATATTGAGTAATATGGTTGTCATAAAGATATATAACCAGTACTACATATTGTCCCTGTATGAGTTTGTTATACCCATAGCAGCTATATTCAATCTGTAAAAAATACTGAAGTATAAAAATACATGAATGCGGAATATATGAGCAATTGATATAACAAGAAACACAACATTATTTTGAATTGTTTTTCTTAACTAAAAAGTAATCATGGTTTTCCAATAACAAATAATGCTGCAGGGATGTGAAGTAGTAGAAACCTCACAGTAGTAAGCCTTAGCATGTGGAAGGGAGGTGGCCAGTTTCTTCAGTAACTCAATAAAAACTCGATCTCCAGGTGGACCGTCCACCTTAGTATGCTTTATACGGCGACAACAGAAAAAGATGTGTGTTGTTGTACCTCCTAGGTGTGTACGTAGGTGACTGTAGAGTCCAATCCTGTACGGCAATCTCCTACCACAGAAGAGACATAAATTATCAGGGTTGGACTTGTGCGTGTTCTGTCTTTTCTTGCAGCTCGTTTTCTTGTGCAGACGTAACCAGCAGGTGATCCCAGTCTCTTTTGATTGTGAAGTCTCTCATGTGTTGCCAGGGCTCACAAGGGAGCAAAGAATAGTAACACTGCGACCTACATAACATGTTGTAAGAGGTCACTGAGGTCCGGGACTAGGGAAGCTACCCTAGTAAATAACAAACGTCTCAGAAATTGGATGTGCTGACCTACTTGTAGGCGCATAACTGGCACAGCATACAATCGCTCTTAGGCTCAGATCACATACAAATCACAAAGAGTGGTTTAACAAGTGGCTGATATGGAGCATTCGAAATAGAAGAATATTGTGAAGCTATCAGTAATAACAATAATTACAGATAAAACTATACGTTTGACTCTCAAGCGCTTTTTTAAAACAACAAAATGAAAGCATCACCTACATGGCAATTTCAAAACTGATGTTCTACATCACATTTGACCACAAATCAAATAGTTAACCTGATCAATAAAACAAATCCCTTGCTAAAAGTTATAATCAATAATTTTACATTTGTAATAAAAACAAATTCAACCACACACAGAATTGGTTTTGATAAAATATCTCCATCACATTTCCTGACAACAGAAGTAAGCTAACAACAAAGCAGACGACACATTAGATTTGTAAAGCGGGGCAACAAATTAGATTTGTAATCTCTGCTTTAACTTTCTTACTCTCATTACTCTCCTGGGAATGTTTTACCCCAGTTGAGGCATAGACCCTCAACCAATCAAGACTGTATCTTTATCTCTTGCAATTGTCTCCATTTTCCTTGACTTGTTTATGGTTGTAGATAAAAAAAAATGTTATCAGATAGGGTAGTCAGCTTTAAGTCAAACTCTATTTTAGTCACCTCTTACATGCCTTGTGTGTAGCAGTGTCACTATTTTTTGCTTCCCTTGAGAGCCCTGGCAACACACAGACATCTGCGCAGCAATGATCTGACTTCAGACAGACAACACCAGACTTAGATACTAGCTTCCTAACAAGTGATAGATAGAAACTTTTGATGTGTGATTTTGACACTGACAAGATGACTACTAAACATCTTTAACAAAGGTGTCCAGCTTGTGAGTAGCAAAGAAGATGAATATGACCATCACCACAGCATTGCAGGATATGCTCTATGCAGATTTTGACAACCTTTCATACTCTCTCAAAAATAACAAACAAAACAAACAAATGGACAATACTGTGTCCAACATGGATGAAACGTGTATCTTAAATAGCACAAACATCTGTTTAAAATAAGGCAAAAAATTGTTGTGTGTACATAAAAATGATATCTCATGGCAGAAACTTTAGGCTAAAATATATATTCCTCTCGTATTGTTAGAATTTACATAGTGCTGCAAATAATTTCTCCATACCGCTCTGTCCTGATCAATTTGCTCAATCTCTTCTATGGAATCGAGTCAGATATTTCTTGCAACTCTCAGTAAAGTTCGTTTCAGGGTTATCAAAAAGAATTTTGATAAAAATCTGACATACAGTATCACGAGTTCTTCTAACATTTTTACAAATTTCCATAATTTCAGACAATCATCTATCAAGACTTCTGCATTTTCACACACCAATATAGGATAAATAATAATATTTATGGTACTTTGATACAATCTCACCTGAATACTTGAGTATTCGACTTGACCTAGGTCAACTCATGTTACTAGATCATAATAAGTCTAAGGATAGGCGACCAGGGTTCAAAGGTCGCCCTTGCATGTAATAATAAAATTTGGGTTTCAATAAGAAGTGTTACGTTTTATTTTGTTGTGTAGTCCTAAATACTATACAGAAAAATTAGATATTTTGCTCACATTAAGCGTCAGATGGCCTGGAAAGAACAATATTGCAGGGCAGGGTCCCAGGACGCAGAGGCAGACCAAAAAGAAGATGGCTAGAAGATATTAAAGAAACCATGAATATGACCATCGACAAAGCGGATGAACAAGCTAGAGACAGAGTGAATTTCAGATGTGCTGCAAAGAGAGCAACATCCTATAAAGGATATGCACCTTGATGATGAGTCCTAACTACGATATCATGATTATTTTTACATTGCCTTGCTGAATGTAAAATCCCAAGATCTTGTAGATAAACAACACTACTATTTTTGTAGCTAATCAATGATGACGAAGACAAGAAATCCTTTTTTTGGTGAGCGGAAGTAGTAACATTGACCTAGTAACATGGCTTGACCTAGGTCAAGTCGAATACTCGAGTATCCAGGTGAGATTGTATCAAAGTACCATATTTATTATACAATTCATATTTTTACGCTATCAAGCTCTACCATTAATTTTTACAACTGACATAAAATATTATGTCATTTAAAACGTATGTTTGATAGTATATAACTTGAAACTGTAAAGACTTATCTTTAAAGCCAATGATCAGGAAGATGTCACAGCTGCCTTTAGTAAATGTATGGGAAAATTCTATATTTAACTCGTTGACAGTAGCGGTCCCAAATGGCACCATACTTTTTGCGACAGTTCTCACTGTCACGACGATCTCGATTTATCAAGAAGATCAGCAAGTAAATGAAATAACTGTAGGTCACAATGTTGCCAAATCCTGATGGAAGAGCATATAATGTACAACTCTGTTAGACAAAACATATGTCAGAAAGTTATTATTCAAGATTACAAACAAAAAGAATATTAGTAGGTAGCAAGCGATTAGGACAATGTTTTCCAACTTGAGGATGCAGGTTGAATCAAAGTATGGTCAGGGGTTATTTCCGTGTGCAGGGGAAGTAAAATAAAAATCCAACCGGTCACAGCATGAGCAAATAGCCTCTAAGTCTCAGGTTTAAAATTACCTTTAACAACCCAATGATTTGCAGTGAAAATTATTAACATTTTTTCAGCATTCCCGGCAGACTCAGAGATGCTCAGTCTTCCTCAGCAGATGTCAAGGGGTATGCATGCTGATGGTTCCTGTGGCTCACTAGTCAAACACACTTCTCACTCTGCTCTTCAGGCATCCAGTTCTACTTGTACAATAAATAACTCCAAACTCTTTAAACCGCCAAACTAATTCAACATCTATCTTAGGGTCATCATTCAGCAGGCAGTCATGAAGAGAGAGAACATCCTTCCTCAACTCCCGGACAATCAATGCTGTTGATGCAATTATGTCCGCTCTCTCATTGCTGCAAACACCTGCATGCCCAGGAGAGTAGATCCATGTAAGCCGCTGGAGGTCAGAATCCTCAATAAATTACATCCACTCATACCCTTGGTATATAAATTACATCCACTCATAACGCAAACTGAGATTTTGAACTTTCCAAAGCATCAACTTGAAATATTAAGTCATTCAACAAATAAAACAATATTTTTCAATATATAAGGTCCACATTTTCTTCTGCCTTTTGTAGGTGTGCTGTTGTTTCATCTCAAATGCACAAAAAGCTTATCGCATGTATCTATACAAACACTGTTCGATTGAAACTGACTTGATTAATCTGTGTTTAACAGATTACGCTGTTTATGAAAGACACGTCTTAGTAAAGCTTTTTTTTAGAACTGACTGACTGTGTTTTTGTTTTTTCCGATCCAGAAGCACTTGAGCTTTTCAGCTCTTCAGCTCGGTGCCATGGAAATCGTAACCCTTCAGTTCGGTGCCACGAACACCGTAAATCTGGGGAATCTGTGGCTTTTTCTGCCATCCCGCGGAATTGAACCCACACACAGAGAGGGATAGTCACCCGTAGTCCAACGCGCTACGAACACGCTGGGCAGACTGTGTTCTTAAAAACGCTAGTCTGTAGGGCTAGGCAATGGGTGTCGTAAGAAATAAGGGTTTGTGGTTTGAATGTGGTTTGGTAATTTATTTTTTTTTCCGGAAGTCCTTAATACTTGTTCACCGTCTACTTATTGATTAAATTCATTGGTTCCAGCGCTTCGTTAGGTTCTTAAAACTCTATCTTTTGTCTTCTTCTGCATTCACTTGAAAACTACATGGTATCAGAGATGAGTTCCAGGCAACAGTCGACTTCATCATAAAAACGCTACTGATGATATAATCATAAAAATAATGATAACAAGAAAAAGACCCTTTATATAAGGAAGAGAAATTCTAACCTGTGATGAGAGACCATGAAAGAGCCATCATGAGATCCCCTAAGTAGAAGGGTTTACGACAGATTCCCCAAAATCCTGATTCTAACAGCTTCCCATTTGTCTGGGTAGATGATACCACACCTGTTAAGAACAATCATAAATGGTTAAATAAATAAGTATTTACCAGTAATAGTAAAAGGGTGGAGACTGCAGTAAAACTTGGAAAAATAGCTAAACACGTAAAATCAAAGTACTATAGTTTTACAAAATACAGAAACAGTGACGATAAAAAGCAACGTTTCGAAAAAAAGGCCTTTATCAAGCAAACAATACAACAAGAATGACGAATTTCGAGGAGCACTACAAATGGACGATTACATGTAGAAACATTCAAACCTATCTAATGAAAATCTGGGAATAAAAACGAATAACGAAATGAGTGCAACACAAAACCGAAAGTGGAAAAGAAGAGAAACAATAAACAATATAGTGGATAAATAACATATATATGGAGCAAATACACATATAGATTACAAGGCATGAGATAAGACAGTACTAAGAAGCATAGGAATGTAATGCGTTGAGTCCAAGAGGTCGCAAGGTGCCATAGAATGAAATAAAACGGTTCTCCAGGGCGAATCGACTGCGATCATCGGAGGAACATGATCGGATGGCTGTGACCTGGACATCGTCAGCTCCTGAATGGCCAGTAATAGTAGTATTATTCAATGATGGTGACTAATCTTCTTTCCTGTCGGAAAACTGCCAGAATTGGTTGCTGGAACATGAGAATGTTACTGGAGCAGGGCAAAATTAGCTACTCAGAGAAAGACTAAGCAGATACGAAATATAAAAAGCTAAGGAAGAGACGCTGGCAATGGATAGGAGACATTGAGAAGACCGACCGGAAGCATTGCAAAACATGCATTGTTTTGGAACCCGCAGGGAAAGAGGAGATGGGGAAGGCCTAGGAATACCTGGATACGAGTGCTGGATACTGATACAAAAAGGATAGGCAAGAGATGGAAAGAATTGGTAGGAATGGCCAGAGAGAGGAATGGCCAGAGAGTGGAAAGGCCGGACCCAACGTGTTCCAACGGTCAATGAAAAATAGAGGCCTAACACTGTATTACCCAATATACCTTAAGGTATAAAAAGGGTTTCTTTACTTATTTTTTTTGTTGTTGCTGTTGTTTGTATAGGTTTGATAAGGGCTGGTTCGTACATTATTTTAGATTTCTCTGTATTGATGGTAAACCTAGTTCCTCTCTCTCTTTGCCTTTTTAACCCGGATTGGGGCATAGGCCCTCAACCAACTCATGCCAAGTCTTCCTATCTCTAGCTATCTCCTGCAGCTCCCTCCAGCTCTTCTTTATACTGTTGATCTCTGCCTCCAAATCTCGTCTCAATGTGTTTCTCTGCCTCCTCTTCTTTCGCTGCCCCTGCAGGCTCCAGGAAAGGACCCTTCTTGTTATATTCCTCTCAGGTTTTCGAAAATGTGTACTATCCAGCGTCAGTATTTTCATTACCCTGTTACTTCGGAGGTCCATCTTTTTGCGTAGACAGCCTTTTGCTTTGAATCTGCTGTATTAAAGTAGCATTGCTCTTTAAGGCGTACTGCTTGATGGTAATCTGCTTATGTAGCCGAACTATTTAATGTGTTGTTTCTAGATGAAGTTCAGTACTGATGGTGTACCCACATTTTTTCCTGATGTCTTTATTTCTAAACCGGTCTCTTCTTGATATTCCCCGCACTCTGCAAAGACACTGCATCTCTGTCGTGACTAGTCTAAACTACATACATAAAAACATTAGGTAGTATTATATATCCAAACTAGATGATAACATCACAAGTAAAATAAATTCGTAAAAAACTTCATTCCATGGGATATGTTGGGGAAAATGGTATTAGGCATGTATTTTTCTTTGACTGATGGCATATGATGTGGTCAACATCATGTCAGACAACTTTCAGTTATCAGTTACATGAGGACTATCATCATAGCACTCGGATATGTCCATAGGTGCTCCAATCTCCATCTCAACAAACTCAGCAGCATCCAGCGGCCTAATACGTCAGTTCAATGTTGATTTATCAATCTCTAAGCATATTTGGTATGTTGTTCTTTTCAGGCTGCACCAATATCGACACCCATCTCTCTCAATCTGGTCAGCGAGTGTGATTCACAATTCTGAAACTCCTCTGTTCGGAAAAACTCATCATTTCGGTGCCAGCCATCTTTAGTTCTTCCCAGTGTATCTCTGGTATAAAAATTAGACTTGGTCAACCTGAGAGCTATAGAATCAGAAAAAAAATCCCACTCCCACTGTGAAATTGTATCCTGGGACCAAGTTTATATGAATCAAGTGCACTAACCACTATGCTATCTCGGCTCTCAATATTGGTTATTGGTTACTAAACCGACGTCATTGCACTCCGGGCAGACCCATATTTGCTCCCCCAACAGATATCGAAGAGTATGCATACTGATGGTTCCCGTGGCTCGCTAATTAAACACATTACTAACTCTGCCCCTCGGGCATCCAGTTCTACCTGTGCCCCGGGTAACTTCAAACTGCCTAAATCACTAGATTGATTCAACATCTATTTTAGTGTCCTCATCTACCAGACAGTCATGAAGAGACCCAAGAACATCTCCCTTATCCATCTTCAACTCTCCAATAATCGATGCTGTTGATGCTAGCCTTTTCACTCTCTCATTACAGTAAACACCTGTGTGCACAGGACAGTATATCCATGTAAGCCTCTGGAGGTTAGAAACTTCTATAGACTACATCTGCTCATACTGAAACCTGTCCTTCTGGATCTTGTGAAGCATCGACTGAGAGTCGGCTCTCAATAACATTACAAGAGCTATGATAATTATACACACATTAAGTTAATAATAAGTCAAAAGTACCTGAAGCTGATGTGTGCTTTGAACCACTCTTGAAGCGCATCTTCTCTAGGCTAGCAGCGCGAAACACATAAAAGCCAGCAACTAAAGAAAAAATAGATAATTTTAGATAAAAATAGACTTAATCTACAAAAGTGGGAAGAATGAATTCTGATATATGGAAGTAGATCTTCTTCTGCATTCTCACTAGATTGGGATTTCGGGTTCTCTAATAAAGGCAGCCGTCTGCCTCAGATTATCAGCCACTCCATACAGTTTGTCTTGGACAATAGTGTAAGTGGGCCACCTCTTTCTTCTCAAGTCTGCATACTGGGGGCAGTTCTGTAGGATATAATTCCTATGATTTCTGCTTCCTCGTTTGTGCCGACCTCTTCAGCAGTAAGTTTTGGCCACCCTCGTGATGGTACGTCTGACATTCTTACTGTGTGGCTAAATCTCCGAAGCAGATTGGCGACCATAGAATCTGTTATCCCATTCCTCATTTCGTTTTCGGTGCATCCGTTTTCTGCAAGCATTTGTTTCGGGTTAGCATTCCTAGCGGACACGTGCATCCGATTTCAGCCAAACCTCCTTAGTCGCCTTTACGACATGTGTGGCAGGTAACAGTGGTTCTATTCTTTACACCCCAAATTTGGGCCCCGGTAACCACTGGGGAGGAAGTAGATCAAACTTCTACAATGTTATTACGTTTGGAAGAGATTGTAGGGATTGGGGCAACATGAAAGCAGCTGATAACAGATAACACAGGTAATGATGTTGTGTATGCAACATTACTATAAAATATCTGTACTTACAGTTTAATATGGTTATTGCAGTTAGACAATACCATGGCAGAGTGAATGAGCTTTTTAAAAGGAATAGAGGCTGTAGGCTAAAGAAGAATGGCTCCCAAGTCAGGCCACCAAAAGTCAACATAAATCCCAGTCCATCATGAGCAATTTCCAATGTTGGCAGGAATGTTTCCTGGAACATGATGTATACATTTATATTAGTTAGAATGGCATCCGATGAAGCAGTATCACAAGAAGAATCATAACAACTACAGCTTCATATCTCAAACTCATAACTAAGTGTAATTACAACTGATAACTTGAGTGTAACTACAACGGATAACTTTATTGTAACTACAACTGATAACTTTAGAGTAAATACAACTGATAACTTTAAATACAACTGATAACTTTAGTGTAATTACAACTGACTACTTATGTAACTGTGAGCGTCTGTGGTTCAGCCATAGATCAAAATCCAAAGGAACCCAGTTAAAACTCCAAGGCATGCAGCTTGGAAGTAAATTCGTTACCGCTGATTTATACGAATGGTAAAAAGTCCTCGCCGTTCAGAAAGCAATGGCAAACTACTTGAGCGTGTAAGCGGTGCCTAGAAAATCAACAACTCATTTACTGTTACTGATGATGACGCCCTGTAAAGGATATGCCACGATTTTCATTTTCACCTATGTAACTACAACTGATAACTTGAGTAACTGCAACCGATAACTCAAGTGTAACTACAACTGATAACTTGAGTGTAATTGCAACTGATAAGAATTCCGGTCAGCCTTCTCAATGCATGTCCTATCCATCATCAGCGTCTCTTCCTTAGCTCTTTTTCCACCGGTATCTGCTTAGTTCTTTCTCCGAGTTCATCGTTCGTAATCTTACCTTACCATCTCAGTACCTCTATTCTATGTAAACATTCAATTATGAAAATCTACAGATAAACATAGTAATCAAACTTTAATATTAAAGAACAAGATTGTAAACGGCTTACCTCAAACACTAATGAATCTACTACATAAACAGTCTGGAATATTGCGACTAATACCAGATTGGGTGGGAAGGTAGCAGTCTCTTCGTATGCTTTAATCACCATAATCCAGTCTAGAACTATCCAGCCAATCATACCATGTCTTAGCTCTAAAAAGAATTTCAAATCCAGCATTCCAATACGAGGATTAAGCTCACGACCATAAAAGAAGTCATATATGGTGTTACCTAAAATAGGAAAAGAAACAGCAGAGATTTGTAACATTGTTATTATATCTCCCACTGAATTGATTTAGTCTTTACATTCGACCGTGAGTTGCAGGGACCCACAAGGGAAGCAAAGAATAGTACCACTGCATAATACAAGGCATGTCGTAAGAGACGAGTGATGTAGGGGCCTAGGGAAGCTACCCTAGTAAATAAAAAGTGTCGCAGTAATCGGATGTGCTGGCCTACTTGTTGGCGTATAACTGGCACAATGTGCAATCGCTCTTAGGTTCAGATCACATACAAATCACACAGAGTGGTTAACAAGTGCTCGATATGGAGCGTTAGAACAAGTCTTTACATCTACACTCTCTTGCCTGTGATGACATTAACTATTAGGTTGTATAAAACAACCTTAGTGTTGACGATCAGCAAATAACAAGTAAAGTAAAAAATAAATGCACAACGTTAGTTATGGAACAACAGTCTGGATTTTTCTTCTTAGAACGCTGCATATCGACTACTTGTTAAATAACTCTTTGTTATTTGTATGTGATCCGAGCCTAAGAGCAATTGTACGTTGTGCCAGTAAGTAACAGTGTTACTACTCTTCGCTTCCCATGCGAGCCCCGACAACACGGCGAAGTCTGGATTTAAGACTGTATCTTGCATCCTTAAGAGCCTGATTTCGAGATCTAGGTACAGCAAATCAAAGAAAACTGGGTGGTGCTACAAATTAGAAAAAGAAAATTGAGATATTTTGGACATATAAAAAGACATGAAGGTCTGGAGAAGACCATCATGGAAGGAGGCATACCGGCAAAGAGAAGAGGAGGAAGACCACGGAGAAGATGGATTCAGGATGTAACTGATGGTTTGAACATGACGGCTGCAGAGGCAGAACATCTGGCCTATGAGAGAGAGAAATTCCGGAGGACTGTTGGGGTGGCAAAGTTGTACTCAGGACAAGCTATTTGATGATGATGAGGTACAGTTAAGCAAGCTCAACAATCTCACTAACAATGTTTCATTCATCTATTATCTTTTTTATAACAAATATTGTATGGGCGGGATCTGTTTTATGAATTGAATTTCTGTTCTATGCATATTCTTATTCTCTTCCACCATTTACTTATTTATAGAAGTTTAGGAGGGAATGGGTAGTAGGGTGGGTGGGGGGTTTAGTAGTGATCTTGTGTGTACTTGTTTTAAGGCAATCAGTAAGCTGTTGTACATTTTCCTAAGACTATTCTTGATGCTATCCCCTCTCTCTTCCTCTTAGCCTGTTACACCCTTGGCGTTTAGGGCAGCAACAATCGCACACCATTCTTCTCTATTCATGGCCTGCCTCTGTATTGTGTTCCAGCTATGATTCATTTCTTTCAGTTCTTACTCTATTCATGGCCTTCCTCTGTATTGTGGTTCCAGCTATGATTTATTTATTTCAGTTCTTACTCTATCGTTCTCATCCAGGTTGTCTTGGGTCTTCCACGTTTTCGCTTACTCTCTAGAGTCCAGCTCAGTGCAGTTTTCGTGTCAGAGCCAGTCTCCATGCGCATCACATGCCCGATCCATCTCCAGCGTCATCTTCAGATGATGGTGCTCATTTTCTCCTGTTGAAATCACGCGAGCAGTTCTTGATTAGAAATAGTATTTGGCCAGAACACATGTTTTTTCGTAGACAAGCTGTATGAAAGGTGGAGAGTTTGGACATCTTGTTCTGTCATTCTCCAGAATATCGCTCCATCTTTTGCGTGGTTTTCCTCTGTACTTGCGATACTTTTTCGGTGTGGCTCTTGTGGTAGTCGATACCAGGGCATTCTTGTCAGATGTTTAAAGCTGTTAATCTGTTGTTCTTTTATGAATTGCATGACTGGTTTCACATCCAGTCTTCTGATTTCTTCATTTCTAATTTTGTCTCTGTCACTCATGCAACTCTTCTAACATACCTCACCTCCGTCGTTACGATTTTCCACTCATTAGCTGCTGTTATTGGCCATGTTTGACACTGGTAACAAAGTGTTGGTCAGAAAATCGTTCTTAGATTTGCTTTCGTTTTTAGCAGTATCTCTTTATGTGACAACAGTGGTGTTAACCGTCTAAGTACCTGGTTAGCTTTTGTGCATCAATTGCTGATTTCCGTATCGATACTTCTGTCTGCAGTAAAAATTGTCCCTAAGTATTTGGATTTTTTTTTAAATAACACTTTGTTAAAATTAAACGTCAGGATTATATGTCAAGATTATGTTTTCATATGTTATTAATATGTTTTAATACTACTATTCATATCACTACATTACTATTTTTTATTACTATTAATACTATTCATATTATTATTGCAATCGCTGAAGGCGTCCGTGCCTCCCAGCCATCAGTCAAATGCGCCTCAGTATACAAAAAGGATGGACCCTGCTCTAGACTAACAGTATACCATCATAACTAAAGAATTCAAATAAACCTTCTGAACACACAAAATTCATTAACTAAGTTCATTCATTTCACTACTTGATTGATATGATTTATTTCCAAGTTAACAAAAAATGGTTTATTTACCTGTGTTGCCTCCAGGTGACAATTTCTTTTGATCAACAAATCTTGAACTGACAAACAGGCAAATACTGAGAACAAAACTAAATATGACAGAAGCTGTGATTAATTTGTAGTAATTGTCAAGGACCTTCGTCACAGGAAATTCGAAATAAACAGCATTCCCCAACAAGATAAAACTCACAGCAAAAGCAAACAAACCTGAAATAAGACATAGACAAGATTAATGTGACTATACAATATACTATTACATATGTAGGCGATATGCAAAAAATATACTTAATTATACAAATTGCCTGTGTGGTTACCAGGGCCCAAATTGGGGTGTAAAGAATAGAATCACTGTTACCTGCCAAGCATGTTGTAAGAGGTGACTAAGGAAGGTGGGATGGGGCTAGCTACCCCATCCAGTAAAAAAACACTAGATGGCTACAGAAACCACAACCAGGGAAATTCATAGCTCGCCACTCAAAGGCCTTGGATAGGCGGGCTTGGAAGGCCATGGTTGCGGACATATGCTTCTCTAGGGGCGAAGGGTGAAAAAGAAGAATTATACAAATACATGTGTATGACTATCATTTCACTATATATGTACTATGTACATTTACACATACTACAAGTAGATCTTCCAGAGGATGAGGAGCTCAGCATGAGAAATGTAAGTCCGTTGAAGCGGGACAACTCGTGGGTTTGCTGTGCTGCAGGCATTGTTCAGCTAGTATGTGGACTTGTGAGTATTGACCCTGAGAAAGAATGGATACCACTGCCCTCAATATTCAGGAACACCTATTTAATCATCATCAAATTCAACAAAGGGTGCAGATAGAGGAATTCAGTGGCGGTGGATGCAGACATCAAGGCCATCGTTAATGAAAATTGTTATGAGAGTAATGTTGTGAAAGGAAAAAGGCTGCCCGTTTGGTGCTGAGCCCGCATGGGAAGCAAAGAATGGTACCACTGCGACCTACAAGGCGTAACGAAAGAGGCAATTGATGTTGGAGCCTAGGGAAGCTACCCTAGTAAATAAAAAGCATTGCATAAATCAGATGTGCTGGCCTACTTGTAGACTCATAACTGGCACAACGTACAATTATTCTTAGGCTCAGATCACATACAAATCACACAGAGTGGTTAAAAGTGGTCGATATGGAGCTTTCAAAGAAGAAGACTACTGACTACAAGTTTAATTTTTTCTAATATTGTGCTTACGAAAAAAAACTAAACCATTCTGTTATTCAGAGACAATTTTTTTCTTGAAATTCTGTCTAACGTCAAAGCCAGCGGATTAAAATAGGGTGCCAGGGATGTATCACCCTGTGGGTACCAAGTTGGACAGCACTGCCTCGAATGACAAAGACATTTTAGTCAAGACATCAATTTATTCAGTTTTTGCACTTTTTAAAACTAACATAAGTCATGTTTTGATATTCTGACTTATAATTTAGTCATTATTATCTTCTTTAGTGTTCGCTCTTATATAATTCTTCTTCTTCTTTGCGTTCGTTCTTTACAACCAATTTTAATCACTCTTTGTGATATGTTTGATCTTTGCCAAGAACGTGTATATGTTGCACATTGGTTTGGTAGGCCCCATAACGAATAGACTTCTACATGTTTAGGACATGTACATCCGATTTCAGCCAAACCTCCTTAGTCGCCTCTTACGACATGCGTGGCAGGTAACAGTGGTTCTATTCTTTACACCCCAAATTTGGACCCCAGTAACAACTCAGGCTCTTACGACATGCGTGGCAGGTAACAGTGGTTCTATTCTTTACACCCCAAATTTGGACCCCAGTAACAACTCAGGCGGCTCTTACATAATCACATCGACTTCTCTCACAAATTGTGAGATACTCAAGTCTCTCTTATCACCATCTACATTCTACATAAGAGATGAGGAAGGTTTCGTCATCACTATTCGTTTCGTGAAGGTCTCGTCACCACTATCTTTTTTTATGAAGCTGACAGTCTTAGAGAATATATTCTACTGTTTGTTTACCCGTCCCATACAGGAACATGTCTGTCCTATAGTTAGTTTGCTGTACATTGCAAATTGCAGCACTAGGATCCTGCCTGCATAGCTCTTAAGAATCATTAGAGTATTCAAATCCTCCAACCAAGATACAGCACTAAGGGAGGGTCCCATTCTTTAGCAAATTTATTTGCATTTTCATGTATATTGCAAGAGGCTAGTATCCACTGTTGCTGGCTTCCAATAGTATATACGTCATCATTGATTGCTATGATCTCTAAGTAGATGAATATTAATGTACGAAAATTCATTATGCAATTTACATACAACACCAATTATTACTTAACTGTTACAACATTAACTAATTGTGAAATGATCACATCTCAAAATATTGAATAACTAATATAACCCACTCACCATTGCATCTATACTTAAGGCATTCACCAGATTTTAGAGGCTGGCCTTCCATAACAGGGCCAATTGGTAGTACAGCCATGAAAGCATGGAAGAAGAACCATGCCAAGACGACAAGCGTTGCATTTATGTCAAACAAAGAAGCCACTTGAGATCTAGTAGTACTTGAAATATCAAATAAAAACTTGCCCTATGTGAGACAATCAAAATTAATTGAATTAATACATAATGTACAAGTTTGTAAGGAAGCAAAGGCTCCTGAAATAATCAAGGAAAATGATGTGGAGAAAAACAAATGGAGGATACAACCCAGAGCACAACAGTACAAATATACTAAACAGAAAAGCACAGACCTGTCTTCAGACTTAGAACGGAACACTGCAGTCTCAGAGCACACCTCCATAGAATAGGTTTCAGGGACTCGGCTGCCTGCACATGTGGAGCACCTAAGCAGTCCCCAGAGCACATCCTGCCCCAGTCTGAGTAGTGCGAGAATGGAGATCTGGCCAACAGAAACAACCCTACAAGACAAACTTTTGGAGACTGGTAAAGACCTCAAGCGCACCGCCCTGTTTATAACACATACTGAAGTAGTAGCATAGCAAAAGTTGATCGCCGAAGAACAACAAGTTTTAAGCATTCTTTCTATTTGGTGTCACGTTTAAGAGGGAGGGGGAGAAGAGGGGAGGGGTAGAGAATGAGAGAAGATGGGGTGGAAGAGTAGATTTCATAAAAACATTCCACCAAAATTTGGATATGTCTGTCCTACATTCCGCATTGACCTAACGGGGGTGCAATGTACTCATGTTCTCTGCGCAAACCATGCAGATCACAAAGGGTGGTTAACTTGGTTAGAAATGATAAGAAAGACTGCAAATAAACAACATCAAATACATTAAATTTTGGCAAGGTCTTTGCAACATCCATAAGTAATAATAACTACTACTAAACTCAATGTGACAGTTCTATATAAAATTGACCTAAAGAACAAAATGGTGCAACCATTGAGAAAGTCAGTGGAGCTTTCATCACAACCACCAACAGTATAACAATGGAGATTATGGGAGTAACAAAGATTATGGGAGTAACAAAGACCTTGGAGTGGCTCATCATCAAGGTGCATATCCTTTATAGGTCGTTGCTCTCTTTGCAGCACATCTGAAATTCACTGTCTCTAGCCAGTTCACCCACTTCTCCGATGGTCATATTCATGGTTTCTTTAATATCTAGTAGCCATCTTTTTCTTGGTCGTCCTGGGACCCTGCCCTCTAGTATTGTTCTTTCCAAGCCATCGTGACGATTGATGTGACCAAAGTATGTAATTTTTCTGTATAGTATGTTGTTTATCAGCCAATTCTCTTTAACGTTTAGTTCTTTCAGGATATAAGTTTTCTTTCTTTTTTCTGTCCATGGTATTCGTAGGATCGTTCTGTAGCATTTAGTTTCAAAGTACTGGATTTTCGTTCTTAATTTTTGTGTAATAGTCCATGATTCACAACCATAAGTAGCCACTGGGAAAATGCATGCTTTCAATATTTTTAATTTTAATATTTTGCTTGTGCTTTGCCACATGTTCTTCATTGTGTTTAACTTCTTGATCGCTATTGCCAATCTTCTTGAGATCTCTTTGGAGCAGTCACCGTTATTGTTAATTATTGAGCCCAGATATTCGTAGCTCTACACATTGGAGTTCTTCATTGTTTATTTGGATGTTAGGTGAGTCTTTTGCTTTGTCAGTTGACATTTTTGTTTTTTGTGTATTCAAATATAGATGTTGGTCTTCACTATGTTTCTTGGTTGTCATGATTAGGTTTTCCAAACCTTCTTTGCAGGTGGATAATAATACTGTATCGTCTGCGTATCTAAGCTCTGGTATGAATTTGCCACCTATAGTGAGAGCGTCGTAATTCACATAGTTGGCATCGTCTTTTACATTCCTCATGATGTTCTCTGCATATATGTTGATTAAGTATGGGGACAAAATACATTCCTGTCATACTCCCTTTTGAATCTCGAACCATTCGAAACTTAACTCCTAATTCCTGCGATCGGTCCATTGTCTGAGACTCGCTAATATCACATAAATTAGAGCGTACCGCATTGATGATATCAGCTGTCTATACTTGTGCTCGTGCATTATAAGGACTATTATCAGTTATATGAGGACTATCACTGTGCTTGTGCTCGTGCATTATAAGGGCTATTATCAGTTATATGAGGACTATCATTATAGCCCACGGACAAGTCCATAGGTACTTAAATCCTCCACCTCAAGAAATCCAGCATCCTGCAGCAGCTCAATAGACTAGTTTGATGTTGATTAATAAATATTTTCGCAGATTTGGTATGCCGATCTATTCTGGCTGCACCAATGTCAACATCCATCTCTCTATAAATAGACATATTCCTTGCAGCTTTGCCTTCTACTACCCATCACCCCAAAGGAGGCATGAGTCCCCAACCAAGGCCTTGCAAGCTCTAGTGCACTTGGTTGCGGTTTTGTAGCTGAGTGTTTTTCACTAGATGGGGTAGCTAATCCCACATCAAACTTCCACTTTTCCTGTCCTGTATATGACATGTGGTAGGTATTAGTGGTACCATTATTTATCCCAAATTTGTGCCCCATGTAACCACACTGGTGCCTGATTTGTATGATGAATCATCTTTGACTCATTATTGGACAGGAGAAACGTGTAGGCACATGTGCGGAGATTCTCATTGTCTATATTGCGATCAGATCTCATATTAGACATGTATGCACTTACCCTTCTACCAATTCCAAGTAGCTCTCCTTCGATCTCTACCCGTTTAGATAGACATTAGTCTGTTACCAGCGCCGCCACTTGGAGGTGGGGTAGGATCTTGATCAGTCCCAGATCATTGACCTTGGTGCCACTGTATATCCTTGCATTATTGCGCTTGTGACCCCCAGCTTTGCCTTGGTTCATTAAAATCTTTGGGTCTAACACTATTCCCAAATAAACTACATTGTATGAAAATAGGTACTTTATTATTTGCTAAATAACAGCTATTTACCTCTGAGCAAGTATAAGTAGAGTAGAACACAATGATAGGAAGCAGGATGATGAGGAAAAAAAAAACAAATGCTCGCAAAAATTCATATTGTGAATCCTTATGTTCTGTCTTGGGCTCCACTTTTTGGGGTGGAGTACTGATCTGAGACAGCATCTGAAGCTTCAACTGCTCCCTTTGACGCAGTGACTCTTGTTTCTGGAGAAATTGTAAGCATAATGATCATTGCTAAAGTAATAGACAAGACATAATCTAATGGCAGTTTTCAAACTAAAATAGTGATCCAATACTGAAGTAAGGATGCGAATCATGGACAATAAATAAACAGATTGCTAAATATCTTGAGGCCACAGAGATATTTTTTCCTGTGTTAGTTATTGCAGTTTTTCTAGTTGATGTAATCATCCTTTTCACTTGATGATAAGTAACTGGTACATCCGGTTGACCTCCTGTAGTATATTCCTTGACCAATCTGTCTGTTGTTTCATTTCTGGTATTTAATTCTACTTCTTCTTCCAAAACTCCATATCTACCCCTTGTTAACAACTCTGTGATTTGTATGTGATCCAAGCCCAAGAGTGATTGTACATTGTACCAGTTATGCGCCCACAAGTAACCCAGCACATCCAATTTCTGTGACACTTTTTATTTACTAGGTAATCTCCTTGGCCCCTACCTCGGTTGCCTTGTAGGTCACAGTGTTACTATTCTTTGCTCCCTTGTGAGTTCCGCAACACTGGTTGTATTTATTCCATGATGGGAATATCAATCAAGTGTCACTATAAGCTCTAGTCACTATGAAGGAAACCTTGTTTAATAAAAATAAAATTACTGTCATAGTCACCACCTGTAGATGAATAGTTATAGCAGTCAACAAGACAGAAAAATACAATCTGCTATTTCGAAAATGTAGTGCTCAGCTACAATTTAGAAAGTCGATTAAATCTGGGCAAGCTTACAAACGCAGAGACGTGACAATCGGACCGATCATCATGCACATGCAATTTCTTCTATCAACTACAACCAGGTAGGAATTAAGCTGGGCCTTTACAGGACTACCACCTGTACTTTTGACTTCAAGCTTGATGATCAAGAATTACCAATCATCATCATCAGGAGTCGTTCTGGCTAGCGTAGACTGTCCCTGGTATTTGCTATTATGTTGATACTCTTCCGTGCCAGGAAGTTAGGCTGTCCAATATTTTCTCTCTGCCTCCCTCTATCTCATCTCCCTTTGATTTTATCGTTTGTCACAATGTGTTCTAAACCTCAACTACTCATCACATGTCCAGAAAATGAAGACTGCCTCTTTCTTGTATTGACAATGTTTTCTCCGTGTCTTGGCTTCATTCAACAACTCCACATTTGCCATTTTAACAGTCCATGAGAGTCTCATCTTTCTTCTGTAAAACCACATCTCTGTGGCCTCAAGAGATTTTTCTATCTGTTTGTTTACCACCCATGACTCACATCCGTATGTCAGTATTGGTTCTATGTAGCACTAAATAACTCTCATTCTGACTTCAATTGGCAGTGACCAGTTGCATTTAATGTTTCTCATTTTCTGGAATGCAGCTTTGACCTGCCCTTTCTGCTCTTTATTTCTGATTTGTCATCTGATGTTACCAGGAATTCAGGGTATTTAAATTGATGTACTTCTCTTAGCTCCGTCCCACTTGCTATGATGGTGTATTTTGTCCGAGTCTGCTTTTTTGAGATGATCACAACTTTTGTCTTCCTCTTATTCCTGGAGCGGCCGAATGCGCCCATTATCGGTATAAACCCTTAGCGGCCGTACGCCGCGGGTATATACCTTTAAATCATTTTTCTATATCTTTCCTGCGAACAGACACGCTAAATTTAGCCCTGATGTCATTGTCGATAATGGCTGCTGTCATTTTAGAAATCCGCGTGTTTCTAGTATTATTGGTTTCGTATCTGCAAATTTTTTTAAAAAGTCCTCATATTTTCTGGAAAACTTGTGATTTATGATTCAGTTGATGGACAATTTGCCAGAGATCGTGGATAAATCGGATTGATATATAATTAATTCTATATTTGCGTGCAAAGATATACGATGCTAGTTCTAGTGTTTACGACGATTTGCGTAACTATTAGTTACAATGAATTACGATTGTCGATGGATGCAACACCGCCGCTTCCTCCAGGTTGTAAAGTTGAGAGAGAATATTCGCAACAGCTGAGCACTATCAATATCAAACAATTTAGTGAAGAAATAGGTTCTGCAAATGACATTGATTCAGATTCAGAGTATTCTCTATTTGTGATTACCGTCATTACGTCGTTACGGCACGCGCAATTTTTACGCGAGGTATTTTTTTAGAACTGGACAGAGCTAACCAACTTATTTGCTCTATGAAAATTCAAAAAAATCCAGATCCCTCATGGGCACTGTTCCTTTTCATTACATCAATATCTTTCTTTATGTAAACTATATGTGTCGAACTCACCAGTTACCTAACTACAGAATGTTTTGGTTTACCGATAAACTGTTGAATGTGCCTGCTTTGTCAAATATAGTGTCAAGAAATAGATTTGAAAGTATCAGCAAATATTTGTACTGCAATGTCAATTTCAAATTCGTTCCATGAGGACAATATGGACATGTGCAAGGTTGAACCTCTATCTTGATTGTATGAGGGCTCTCATGCCCGTACAGGCTAGGCCACTGCAGGACTGATAAATTCCCAGATACTGCAGGACTGATAAACTCCATTCATGCCAACCATCAACCAACTCAACTCTACTGTGTGGCAGAATGCATAGTCGCAGTTAGTGTTTCTAAATGAAGATGAGGACTGCACACGAAGGTGTGTGGAAACAAGTGATAGCTGCCCCACACGTAAAATCAACCTCTGTTAGGGAGATTGCTTTTGAACCTTTCAATTTACATTTATCCTCAATAAAACTGACATTTTTGAGTGAAACATACATTCAATATTGTCATTCATTTTTTATTTCTTCACTTGTATAATTTTTACAATCAACTTGCATGGTATTGACAACATACATGTTTACAAACTAGTACCTAATCCATTTAACTGTAAATTGGACTTTAAATCACAAATATTGATTAGAAATTGTATTTGTTATGAATTTTATTTCACGAGCACTTCTCATTGTTGCTGGGTTATTTCCTTTGCCCTGGGAATTCGGTAGTAACTTTTTCTGAAGGGTTAGGAATAAGAGGGTTAATATTAAGACTCAGTTCTTTGTGGCTACTTTCTGTCACAACCTTGTCAATTGAATTCTGGAGCATTACCAATGACCTGATCAAATAGTAGGAAGCGTGATCTGAGAGAAAAGATAAGAAATTTTTATAAACAGTGGGTCACAACAATCATCAACACTAATAGCTGTTGTCATTTGCTGAAGGCGATTTATTGTCTGCCCAAAGTGTACTACAGCTCTCTCTCTCTGCCTTTTTAACTCCAGATTGGGGCATAGGTCTTCAACCAACTTATGCCAAGTCTTCCTATCTCTAGCTATCTCCTGCAGCTCTTCTTTATATTGTTGACCTCTGCCTCCAAATCCCATCTCCATGTATTTCTCGGCCTCCCTTCTTTCGCTGACACTGCGGGTTCCAGGAAAGAACCCTTCTTGTTATGCAACAAGTCATACTAAAATACATTTATGAAATATAATACAGTTATTACCTCCTTTTCTATAAGTGAATCTATAAATGATGATTTTTTGACTGGAGTTTCCAATGCCTGATTGTGTGCTGATGAAAATGATGACAAAGACACTGATGAAAATGCTGTGGAGGTGACTGTTCGTTTAGTCACTGTATCTTGCTTGATGGCTGCTCTTTGGGGGAGATTTGGATATGCTGCGTGATGTGCGTGTTGGCAACTTCCTAGCTACAACCTATCAAAAGAAATCATATGCAATAGTTAGGTCACTTCTCTATGTGCAAATCTTGTGTTTGCATATTATTATTATAAGCATTGCAGAATCACAGGAAGAATATCTGTAAATTGCATTGTGGTGTTATACAGAAGCTGGTTTATGATTTTAACATCTTCATGATTAAAGAATCTATCCAGCAATAAGGAGTTTGAAATTACACTGTAAAGAAATGGATGCCTGAGGAGCAAAATGAGAATTTAACCAGTGAGCTACAGGAACCATCAGCATGCATAACCTTCAAAGTCTGCAGGGGGAAACTGAATCTATGGGTCTACTTGGAGTGCTATATCAGTTCAGTAATAAAAAACAAACCAATCACAGAGATGACATTACTGATGCCATTATCTCAATCAAGCGCCATGCCTGCTGACGAAGACAATCATGTCTCTCCACAACTCCCTCTCCTAGGTGCAGTTAATCAGTTCTGACCTCGATCTTTTGTGAAACCACGATGTCAGACCATCCAATATCTTCTCCCTCGCTTGAGCTATTCTACTCCTAATCTGTTTTACATCTTCCATCTGATATTATGAATGCTCCCAGATACTTGAATCAATGGACTTGTTTCAGTGTTGTGTTGTTTATTTTGATATTGCATTGCGGTGTTGCCTGTTTCTTTGGGGATATGTGTATCATATGCAAAATGAATCAATCATTTTTAGTGGACATTTTAAGAACTGGCACCCAGTGGAAGTTGCTCAAGTAGTTTAAAACCTCTGAAGTCAGAGAAGACCCGCCTGTATTGCGAGGAAACCAACAAAACAGTAAGCAAGCTTTCACATGAAAATCAGTCAGAAGTGCCACACCAGGAGCCATGGCTACACTTGAATTCATAGCAGCAACACAGAAGTAGTTTCAAAAGTGATAAAGTATGTATATATATATATATATATATATATATATATATATATATATATATATTTATTTACAATACACAAGATGCCTATCTGAAAGAACTGACATTTGAGTATTTTATTTATTTAGATTCATTATAAGCAGTATGAGAGTTATTCAGTGCTACATAGAACCAATACTGACATACGGATGCAAGTCATGAACAATAAACAAATAGAAAAATCTCTGAAGGCCACAGAGATGTGGTTTTACAGAAGAATGATGAGAATTCCATAGACAGCTAAAATGACAAATGTTGAGGTGTTGAATGAGGTCAAGACACAGAGAAAGCTTATCATCAATATAAGACAGAAGCAGTTATTTTTCAGACATGTGATGAAGAAGGGATGTTTTCAACACACTGTGACAACTGGTAAAATCGAGGGTAGATGAGATAGAGGAAGACAGAGAAAGAAAATTATTGAATAGCCTGACTTCATGGTATGGAAGAGCGTCAACATCTGAGATGATAGCAAACACCAGAGATTTGTGATCCATGATTGCCTACGCCAGCCGGCACAGCACCTGATGATGATAAGCAGTAACATTTTGCTTTAATTTAATACACACCTTCTCTTTTACTATTTCAGTAGTTTCAGAAACAACAGACTTTGGCTTCCTGCCAGTGCTACGACTTCGGCTTCGAGGTGTGGTCTTGGTGCGAGAGGGAGACTTAGGGCGGCCTCGAGTCCTGGCAGGGGACCTGGAAGACTGAAAACGAGACAACATGTAAATATTTTGGTGAAAAATTTGTTGCAAAAGTCTATAATGTTGAGTATGAGAAGATGAGCTTTATAGATCTATAGTGGAGCCCATTGCACAGACAGTCTAAATCACAGACATTTAATATTATAAGAGATTATCCTGTGGTTAACAAAGACTTGAAGATTGTCCTTAAGCAAATGACAACGGAAGCCTTCTTTGTTCTTCTTACCGGTGAGGATTAGATTAGTAGACCTGATTACTCTATGAAGGTTGTGATGCTGTCCATGTTCTTCGCAGCTTCGTTGAGGTTGGTTCCAAGGTGTAGGATTGCTCTTATGCAAATGACCATAGAAGGCTTCTTTTTTCTTACCAGTGATCGTTAGATTAGTAGACCTGTTCACTCTTTGAAGATTGTGGTGCTTTCCATGTCCTTCACACAAAAATGAATAAATAACAACAAAGTGTGATGGTCTATCCATTTTTCCTTTTACATGGAGCAGGCATACGAGAACTATCAACATGTGTACCCTACAATATCTGCTGGTAGAAACTGAGCACTTACTGCCTGAGTGCTATAAGGTCAGTTGGTGCAACCATCCCTTGCCCTCTATTTATATCTTGACTGTCTTCTGTTGCGCTTTCCAACCAGTTCTTATTTCTCTGGAGTCTTCTACTAAAATCTCTCCAGGATCTTGTTGGTATCCTTACCTTCCCCTGTGGATTCCATGACGACTGCAATGTAATTATTATTATAAACGTCTCATTAGTTTCAAACCAAACATTTTACAGCTGTATGTTAACTTTTTCCACGCTTTTGCGCATTCTGCGCCACAGCGGAAGTCTGTTGAGCGCCATTAGCAGCACACTGCGCCATAGAGTTGCTTCCCTTATAAGAAGTCTTCCTAGTTTTACTTCTACTATTTTACTTCTACTACTTTTCAACCTTGTTATTCTGTTAGGTTGTCCAGTTTTCTTCAATTTAGTATATAATAATATATTTATGTTTATTTATTGACGAGTAGTTGGGATTGGTTTGTTTTTTTGGTTTTTTTAAACCTCCCTTGAATTAACTGTTTTTAAAATTTAGGAAATAACTCAGCTGGAAAGAGTTAAGGATACATTTTTATTTATTCTCATCTTTAGCAAACTAATACATTAACCAATGTCTAGAACTCTAAAAATAATTTGTTAGATACCTTTCTGGGGCTCGGCATTGTGATGTATTGAAGCTACAGTCTGAAAATGAACCAAAGCTTATCAATAAGCATTTTGATATAATATACAGCTTAATTAAGTACATAAGTACACATAAATCTAAGACTATATATCTTAGCAATTACCAACTAATATTATGCATAGAGAGAGCCGTGATAGCGCAGTTGTTAGTGCACTCGCTTCTTAGGTGCATCGTCCTAGTTTAATTCCACAGTGGAGTGTAAATTCTTCCTACCCTAATGGCCTTCAGGTCAACCAAATCTCAATTGGGTACCACACTGGGAAGAAGTAAAGACGGCCAACATCATCAATGAAAACAAGGGCGTAACACCGTAATCTCCAATATACCTCACGGTATCTCTCTCGCGATCGTATATACCTCATGGTATGAAAAAGGTTCTTTGACTTTTTATATACATAAACTTCTAGTAGCCTTAAAAGATACTGGATAATTAAAACTTGACAATTAAAACAAGACCTTATACTGGTAGTCAAAGAAGAATAGTAAACCAACAAAGAACAGGGGTCGTTAGTAGCCACAAGATGTGATATATATATACTGAGGAGATCGGAGCACTTATGGGTTAATTGGTTCAATGTGTAGTGATGATGATCCAACAACTAAACGAAACTATGCAATAATAAATAAAAATAAAATGTCCTCAACCTTTGCAGACCTTAGGAAATGTAGTGCCTGTCACTTCTCATTTCTAGGTCCTAGTGTGCAGGAGATAGGAAGGCTAACAAAAGGTACTAAACATTGCAAAATTGAGGGATTTGGAAAATGCTCAGTATCGTCTTTGCAAATAAAATGTAACACTTGAACACCATACACCTGTGTGTTGCCGGGGCCAGCAAGGAAAGCAAAAAATAGTAACATTGTGACCTACAAGGCATGTCGTAAGAGACGGCTGTGGTAGAGGCCTAGGGAAGCTACCCTAGTAAATTAAAAGCATCGCAGAAATTGGATGTGCTCGCCTACTTGTAGGAGTATAACTGGCACAACATACAATCGCTCTTAGACTCAAATCACATACAGATTACAAAGAGTGGTTAACAAGTGGTCGATATGGAGCGTCAAAAAGAAGAAAAAGAAGAACACCATACAGACTGAAAACACAAACTTTCTGTGACATACGAAAGTGAACATATTTCCTTCCTTTCCTTTGCGTTCCCGAAGTGAACATATTTAATAACACACTAACAGAGTACTATTTGAGCAGGCAGTTTTAATTAAAAATGATGAATTTTAAAACAAACTACAAACTAGTACTTACTCTGGATATGAAAAATTAACAAACTTTAGCTGCAAATCTCGACGGCGTACATACTTGTCAAATTAATAAACTAAATGTTTCTAGTACTACTAAGTCAGTAAGGTAAGTGTTAGATCTGTGTATCCAGAGTATAGGGGGTATCTATGGTCAAGATGTTTGCCTTTCATTCTGAAGGTTGTGGGTTCGAATACAGACTGAGTTTTATGTGCCATTTTTTCATGAAATCCCTCGGATTGTTACAGAATTCATGCTTTGTGCAACACTCTCTGCAGATGGCTGTCATCTCTGCTGTTATGGACAGTGCCATATGGGGAAATCTGGTGCAAGGAAATCAATCCTGCATCTATAGACCCAATAGAGAGTAAGCTTGACCAGGAAAAAGAATGGGAGACTATGCTAAAAATCATAATTTGTGTGATTACGTTTTCGCAGGATATAATAATGATAACAGTTGATAATAATTCATTAATAGTTGCAATTTAACAGCATTATATCAACACTGACGACAACGGAATGCTTTGAAAATGGTTTAGCAAATAT
Organism: Arion vulgaris; assembly: GCA_020796225.1. Taxonomy (NCBI): domain Eukaryota; kingdom Metazoa; phylum Mollusca; class Gastropoda; order Stylommatophora; family Arionidae; genus Arion; species Arion vulgaris. The sequence continues at coordinate 24,980,105 of CM036754.1, read as the reverse complement.
ACTATAATTAATATAACTATAACATGTCATAACTTCTCAAACACATTACTAAGTATAGGATAGGTAGGCTACCAAGTCCATGGTTTTTGGAACAATTCAAAGGAGTCTAGAGAAACATGCTACAGACCTATATAAGAATGTTCAAATTGGTAAAGTAGAATAGTCCGTTGACAAGTTGTATGTCAATCAGTATGAGTATATTAATATATACTAAGTACTAAGTATGAGTATGTTATTGTTAGTAAAGTTGAATAGAAAGACTGTGGCAGAAGGGCACACAAAAGTTAAACCATCAAAAAAAATATGGAGAAAGTACAAAACTGAAAAATACTTCGTGTTAAACAGATGTGTAAAAGACCAAGATTAAGAGCAACGGCGAAATAAGAAAAAAAAAAGTAAAAATTGATCAAATAATGTACTGAACTCAACTGTGCTTACTCGAGTCGGTATGCCCTGAGCCCTGCCTGTAGTCATAGTGTGTATGACGTCTATGTTACACTACACTTAACACTAGTACAGTGTGAGTTCAGTACACAGTGTCAAACTGTGTGTAGTGTTACTGTTAGTGTAGTCTAGAGTTGCTCTAGAGCCCATAATATGTATATACGCTTGATTGAATATGTTACATGAATATATAGTAGCTCTAGTGATGTCTAACGTGTTTTGAGTGACAGTCATGCTAGTCATGAGAGAGCATCAATATCGACTATAGTGTATATTTTTAACACTAATATATATTTTCCCCCCACAAGATTTCAAACCCCATCCATGATTAATTGATTATTATTATTTCTGGAGAGAAAAATTAAGACCTGTGGGATAGCGGATAACACTTTTGAGTACATCATTCACACAAAAAGATTCACTTGTGACAAATGAAATTGTATTACCTGCCTTGGGTAATATGCTTTGTTAACCGTAATGCGTTTGTTAAATATATACTAGCCAAACATTTATTTCATGATAAAGTCGCGACCACCGTGCTGCAAACTCAGTGTTGTTAGTCGCTACAACGACTCAACCAACTTGTTGAAGTCGCTAGACGTGTTATACGACTAAAGCACTACTTCCGAAAGGAAGGGGATAGTGGTTACAAAATGCATGTTCACGTTCTGAATATATTTTCAACAGTCTCATCTACATGTGTACTGTAGGAAATTATGGCCCAATCAGACTTGAGTTCAAAATCTTGAAGTATAAGTGACCTGAAGCGAAGCATTCATACTTCTCAAGCTGACATCCTCCAGTCAATAAGGAACCTCCACGCCACGGTTCACCTGTTTCATTGAAAAAGGGGAAGACTGCAGTAACACTTGGTAAAATAGCGAAACACGTAAAAACAAAGTACTATAGTTTTACAAAATACAGAAACAGTGACGATATACAGCAACGTTTCGACCCAAAGGCCTTTATCAAGCAAACGATACAACGAGAATGACGAATTTCGAGGAACACTACAAATTGACGATTACATATGAAAACATTCGAACCTATCTAATGAAAATCTGGGAATAAAACGAATAACGAAATGAGTGCAACACAAAACCAGAAGTGGAAAAGAAGAGAAACAATAAACAATTAAGTGAATATATAACTTATATATATGAAGCAAATACACATATAGATTACAAGGCATGAGATGAAAAAGTACTAAGAAGCATAGGAATATAATGCGTTGTCCAAGAGGTCGCAAGGTACCATACAACGAAATAAAACGGTTCTCCAGGGCAAATCGACTGCGATCATCAGAGGAACATGATCGGATGGCTGTGACATGGACGTCACAAGCTCCTGAATGGCCAGTATCATTGAAATGAGTGGCTACAGGAGTGACAGAGCATTGGCGTATATCGCGCAGGTGTTGGGCGAATCGGTCACTGAGCCTCTTATCGGTCTCGTCAGTATAGGCCTTGTTGCACCGTTTGCAGGTGATGGCATAGATGCTATTACGGAACTCACACGTGAAACTGTCTTGAATAACATACGTGGCTTTTGGAAAAGAAACAGTGCGAGTCTGTATTACATATGAACACGTATAGCAGCGTCGACGGCCACACTGGATGGTGCCAAAGTGACTCTGGATATTAGGTTTGGGGCGACTGTGCACCAACATATCCTTAAGACTTCTGTCCCGTCTGTATGCCACCAAAGGATAGTGTTGGAAGACTGAACATGTCTCAGGATCAGACTGAAGAATAGGGATATGATGGAATAAGACCTTTTTCACCAGGGAACTATGAGGGTGGAAAGTTAAGATAAGTTTAACCCTGTCAGAATTGGAAGTTCTATGTTGGTTGGAAAGGGCCTCCTGGCAAGAAATTTGCTGAACCCGATGCATGGCAGATGTAAGCACATTCTCGTGGTATAGGCGCTGCGGAAGAAATCAAGCATCTCGTGAGCTCTATCGAGAAAATCATCGTCCTCGCTACTGAGGCGACGAAGGCGTAAGAGTTGAGAGAAAGGTAAAGAGTCACGACAAGCCTGGGGATGGGAACAGGTATACAGAAGAAAACTATGTGCATCAGTAGGCTTATAGTATTATAGTAAGCCATTTGGTTTACCTCTCATATCTCTACCTTTTGTGTCAACTTTCTTGACATCACCATCAGCCTAGCCACCATCACTACATCAGTAGGCTTATGATGGTGGCTAGGCTGATGGTGATGTCAAGAAAGTTGACACAAGAGGTAGAGATGTAGAGGTAAACGAATGGCTTACTATAAGCCTACTGATGCCCATAGTTTTCTTCTGTATACCTCTTCCCATTTGCTCTAAAGAACCGTTTTTTTCGTTGTATGGTACCTTGCGACCTCTTGGACTCAACGCATTACATTCCTATGCTTCTTAGTACTTTTTCATCTCATGCCTTGTAATCTATATGTGTATTTGCTTCATATATATAAGTTATATATTCACTTAATTGTTTATTGTTTCTCTTCTTTTCCACTTCTGGTTTTGTGTTGCACTCATTTTGTTATTCGTTTTTATTCCCAGATTTTCATTAGATAGGTTTGAATGTTTCCATATGTAATCGTCAATTTGTAGTGTTCCTCGAAATTCGTCATTCTTGTTGTATCGTTTGCTTGATAAAGGCCTTTGGGTCGAAACGTTGCTATATATCGTCACTGTTTCTGTATTTTGTAAAACTATAGTACTTTGTTTTTACGCGTTTCCCTGTTTGATTGCATGAGTGGAGATGTAATTGTGCATACTTTACAGATAAACTACTAACAGTGCAAAAAAAGGGTACCAGAAAATTAATAAACAAACTTTTAACTTGATCGTTGAGATATACAAATCATCACAACTGGCAATAAAGTTAATATAGTTCGATCGTTTGAAAGAAAAATGCAAGTTATAATGAAGAGATAATTAGAGATATGATGTTTGCAGATAATGCCACTTTGATCAAAAACACAGACGCCATTCTTCATTTCCTCGTGACCAGATATGCGATGGACTGTGAAGGTTTTGGACTCGCCATCAGCTTAATTAGACCAACGTGATGGCCCAGGGTGCAGGACCTTCACATAAAAATAAATGTGGTTATGAATTAGGGCATAAATCAAGTAACAGAAAGAACGTATCAATGGATCTCTGAATATCTTGATAATAGAGCTGCAAAAGTACAAGAAGTACAAGAGTACACCAGCAAGAAAACAACACTACACCAAAGAGTCCCTCAATGAGGAGTACAGTCACCAACACTTTTTCTAATATAGATCAACGACATTCAAGCTCAAAGCAGAACTATTAACACGCAACAGTGCAATTGTATTTTGTGATAACTGCCACCTCAGCTTTTAGGAGCGGCAGCGCTGTATGTTACAAACAAATATATAGCTTCGCGTTGTCAGATCAAAGGTCTTTCGGCGAGCGCTCGCCAATGATTCAACTGCTCCAGAAATCGAAATCAAATGGTACAGAAAGCGCTTAGGAAGAGGCGTGCGATAAATCATAAATCGTATACATCAATATCGGAATAATAGACCAATATAGAAAAGCAACGAGTAAAGATTTTTTTTATTATTGAATAGTTCAAATTGTAATTTGATTTTGCTGCTTATGCCGTCCCCTTACGGAGCCGCCTGATATAGTCGCCTCTCTGTATATTAGCACAACACGGTCCTGCATATGCACTGCTTTTAACGTTTACGCAGAATCTTCTAGAGGGACATAGTAACAAACACCGAAATAGACTCGAAAGGGGCTGCCTGGATAAAAACTGTTAATACTAATTAAAATAAATTGTTAAAAAATGTTTAGCGTCCATAAAATTACCCTCGCCGATACTACAAACTTCATGCACTGCCGTTGAAATCTTCCTTTGTAAGAAAGGGATATGAGGGCACGTGGTTATTCATCAAGTATAATGATAATGGACCTATCAATCCTCTTTAAAATAAAATATAGTGTTCAGGTATTTGAAATCTGGGACCTGTTTTTGCGAAAGATTGTATAACCAAAATATGAGGTGCTCTTCTGTTAAAAAAACAGGGCTTCCTCTGCTCTGTCTCTGCAGTTTCTCTGGTAAGAGAAAAATCATAATTGCCAACAGCAAGCGAAAATATGTGTGTCTGCGATGAATGAAAGCATACATCTTTTTGTTTTCAATTGTTCACTTTCTTATCACTAACTTAACTCTTATTTTTTATAGATCTAGCGACAATACCGTTGAATAGGCAACCCTGGTGAGGCATGACGACATGGCGGGCTTATTTCCCTTTTTTTAAAACCTCGCTCCCAAGAGGCTTGTTGCTTTTATTGGACAGTGATCTGTGTCTAAGAACAACCGCATTACTGGCACCTGCTGTTTGCGAGTACATGTGAGAGAGAGAGAGAGAAAGAGAGACAGAACAGAAATCTTAGTAAAACTTCAATTAAGCTTTCTATAATTTCAGCTTGAATAGATTTGGGAAATAAAAAAACAACCACCAGACACCAATTCTTCTGCGACAGAATTTGCTTTATGGACTCGCACTTATATTTCTTTGTCGAGTCTTCCATCCTTTACGAATATGCTTCCTAAGTATTATCATTCTTTGGAAATTGTTCAGTAAATGGGACACCCATTCGCGATTCAAAATTGCCCCTGAAATTAGTCTTCCTTTTTCTTTTGTTGTAACACTGTTACCGAGTTGTTGACCAGTTTCGTGGTCTTCTGTTTTTGTCTTGCGCTACTCTAGTGGCTTGGGTGATAGTTATTTTTGCCTTTTGACAGGAGTCTACTATGCAATCTGTTCATCTTTTCGTGGTCTTCCTCTCGCCTTCTTTCCTGATGTTCGGTTGTAGAAGACTGTAAACAGTAGAGTTAGGCGCGGCCTTTGTAAATACGTTATTAACGAAGGCCGCGAGTTAGGCTGCAATCTTATATGCAATACAGTGGCGGAACTACTTCTTTCTATGCTCGATGTTGCATGTGGCTACGGTTCAACCAACATTCTTTATTGTGCTGATGTTGGTGACGGTCTTTTCTGGTGTTGTTGGTAACTTTTCGTAGACATCGCATTTCACATGTAACTATTTTTTGCGACTGTACTTTGCTCATTGTTCATGTTTGGCTCTGGCAAAACAAAGTAGGCATGAAAATGCTGCTGATCATCTGTTCTTCAGCTGTCAGTAAGCGTTTGAGTTCTTTAACAATGTCATACGAATGGCATATTATTTGTATTTATTTTGCTCATAAACTCTGACGTGAAAGGGTAGAATATTGGCATCTGTATAGTGCAGTACATTTTACTATACAGTGATAGATTATTTTGTTCGCAGTTTTTCTTAATAGATGTAATAACGGTGAAAGCAGGTGGAGGCTCTCTTGAATGACATCATCAATGATACAGATGTGGTTATTTACACCAGTGCGTGGGCTTTTTCAGCGCGCTCAGGAGGAAAAATATAAGAGAGGCCAGTGGGGCCTACGCAACAACCACAAGTAACTTGACAATGGAGGTTCGGGTGGTTACGTAGGCGGTGAACTGGTTGGCATCTCACAACTACTCTCGTGTTTTCATACTCAGTGACTCCATGAACATGATTCGTAACGTCGAATCAGGTATGTTGAGACGCAACTGGGTGGAGGTACTGGTACAGACAGTGATCAGAGAAATCACCTTCATTTTTGTCCCTGGGCACGCAGGAGTTAGGGTAATGAACGAGCTGATAGATTGGCTGGCTTGGCTACAATATCAGAGGGAGCTGCCATGGATCGAAGTGACATTCTTCACGCATTGAGAGAGTTTTTCCGAACAGAGGAGTTTCAGGGCTGTGAATCACACTCGCTGACCAGATTGAAAGAGATGGGTGTCAATATTGGTGCAGCCTGAAAAGGACGACATATTAAATATGCAAAGAGATTGATTAATGAACATCGAACTGGCGTGTTGGGTCGCTGGACGATTTGCTGAGGCGGAGATCGGAGCAGATATGAACATGTCCGGAGTGCTATGATGATAGTCCTCATATAACTTATAACTATACAGTGAGTTATACAGAGAATGGATAGAGGGTATGGTTCCTGATAGACAAGACAGAATACCACCAAGACTACATTGACAGCAGTATATTAAAGAAACATTGAAGATGACGATAATGGAGGAGAAAGAACTGACTAGAGTTTTAGAGTATTTTAGGCAGGTGTGATGGAGTGACATTCTTCAAAGGATCTGATATATGAAAAGATACTAGAGCGAACGTAGAAGAAAAGACGACACTGCAGTTAAAAAGAGCTATACTCGGGATATTTGGCGAACCAGAAATCTAGCCAGGAGTCTCTTACAAAGTGCCACCAGGAAATTATGAATACCATCATTCAAAGCACTCGACATAAAACTAAACGGACCTCTGTGTGAGCTACAAAAGTTTATGCAAGAGACAACATTGAATGTATAGTATGTATTTCAAGCAAACAAAAGGAAGGAAAGAAGGATCATTCAAAGGAGTCTGGAGATGTTACATGTGTTACGCATGTAGGCTAACTCTGACGAAAACTGCACTGAGATGGATACCGGTGGGTAAACGAGGGCGTGGAACACCCACAGATACACATGGGTTTGAACAATTTAACAGGAACTGAAAGAAAATAATAACAGCTGGAATACAATACAGAGAACGGCAAAGGGCAGAGAAGAATGGAGTGCTTTTGTTACTGCCCTAAGTCAAAGGGCGCTACATGACACAGACACGAGCAGGATATCCTGGAGTGACAGGCTAAAGGACAACCTGATGTTGGAATATACTAGGGTTTCCAACATGGCTATTTTCCTCCGTATATTCTTCTTCTTCACCCTTCGCCCCTAGGGAAGCATAGGTCCGCAACCAAGGCCTCCAAGCCCGCCTATCCAAGGCCATCCTTTCCAGATCTCGCCACTCTCTCCCCGTCCTCTTGCATTCCATCTCTAACTCCCGTCTCCAGGTGTTTCTGGGTCTTCCCTTACTTTTATTGACCTGGGGGTTCCATCGGAGAGCCTGTCTCACGATGCTGTCAGGGGTTTCCTCAGTGTGTGTCCTATCCATCTCCACCTTCTGCTCATTATCTCTTGTTCCACCTGCCGTTGTCCTGCCCTATCCCACAGTTCTCTGTTTGTGATCCTGTCGTACCATCTCAGATGGAGTATCCTGCGCAGACATCTATTGATGAATGTCTGCAACTTTTGATGTTCCCCTTAGTTGTTCTCCATGTCTCTGCTCCATACAGAAGGACAGACTTGACATTTGAGTTAAATATCATTATCTTAGTTTTATTCCTAATCATTCTTGAACTCCATATGTTCTTCAGAATGACAAATGCTGATCTTGCCTTTTGTATTCTAACCTTAACATCTTCATCTGTGCCACCTTGAATGTTGACGACACTTCCCAGATATGTAAATGTGTCCATCTCTTTTAGTGGTGATCCTCTCAATAAGATTGGGTCTCTGGAACCAGCATTTAATCTCATGATCTTTGTTTTCTCCCCATGAATAGTCAGGCCTAGTTGCTGTGAGACTGTTTCTAGTTTTGTTATTTTCTCTTGCATCTGCTGATGGTTGTGAGAGAGGAGTGCTAGATCATCTGCAAAATCCAGATCCTCCAATTGACTCATCATGGTCCATTGTATTCCATTTCTTCCCCTGGCAGTTGTTGATCTCATTATCCATTTCTCCGTATATAAATAATAATAATAATTCCTCTCGTACCGTTATACGTTACATAGGGCCTGCAAGTAATTTCTCCATACCGCTCTATCCTGGGCAACTCGCTCAATCTCCTCCATGGAACTGAGACCGATATTTCCTGCCTCTCTCAGCAAAGTTCGTTTCAGGGTCTCCTCATGTCGTCCTCTCTTTCTTGAACCCTTTGCATCCCACTTCAGTGCCTGCTTTGATATTCGTTGATCATTTCTCCTCAAGGTGTGCCCAACATATCTCCATCTTCTCTTTCTTATAACAGTTGTCACTAGTGGTTGACCAGAAATGTCTCTGATTTCATCACTTCTCCTGAATTCGTTCCACTTTATATTCATTTGTCACTCTGATTTCATCACTTCTCCTGAATTCGTTCCATTTCTTATAACAGTTGTCATTAGTGGTTGACCAGACATGTCTCTGATTTCATCACTTCTCCTGCATTAGTTCCATTTTATATCCTCCGTATATGTCGTCCAAAATACCTGGTCACTTGTGCCGGATAAAGGATGATCGGGTTCCATCGACATCTTTCAACCAGAACTGGTTTCTTGCAAGGAAACTGTGCAATGACATTTCTTTCTGTACAAGTACATCTGCAAACGAAACAATGGCACTGAACATGACTATACTAAACTGGGAAGATCTTGCCATGTCCAGCTGAAAAGTCCATGGACAGTAGTGAGGCTATGCTAATACGGTTAGTTGGTATTTATTAGTTGGCTAGTTAGTTATACCGAACGATATCATAACATATTGGACAAAACCATACCTGTTCCGTCATCCAGTGTAAAGTCAAATAGAAGCATGTCCGTTGCGGAACGTCGGATTCGTCACATCCCGCCTGAAAAGCTCTCTGTCTCTTACAAGTTCTCCTGCCTCTTCCAGCGTCATGTTCAATGTTTCTTTGATGTCCTGCTGCCACCTTCGTCTTGGTCAACCAGTATAGCAACCATTTAACTGTTATAGAGCGAGTGATGAGAAAGCAGCAACTAGTACAAACTCGAAAGAGTATCTTTCTTTCAATGTTCAAATGGCTCACGCTGTATTTCATTGTGATCTTCATAGTTATGAGTGTTCACAGTAGTTTCTTTGTTTAACCAGGGAGGGAAAAAAATAATAATTGGTAATTTACTACGCGAAAATGGAAAAGACCAGATTCGAACAAAACTGTTTTATCAAAACTATTTTCCAGGGGGTAGTACCCACCTCTCTTGGCTTAAATGGCTTAACTTATGGACGCCCAAGAACACAGTGACTATATGTTAGAAACTTTAGTATTGCCGAGTCTTAAATTGTTATACGATTATAGTCTGTGTGGCAGGACAACGACAGGTGGAACAAGAGATAAGGGACAGAAGGTGGGGATGAATAGGGCACACAGAGAAGACCTACTGGCAACATCACAAGACAGGCTCTCCGATGGAATATTCAGGGTAATAGATGTAAGGGAAGACCCAGTAACACTTGGAGGCGGGAGCTGGAGACGGAATGCAAGAAAACTGGGTCTCAGTGGAGAGATCTGGAAAAGATGGCTTGGAAGGCCATGGTTTGGAGGATCGCTCTCTCTCTCTCTCGCTCTCTCTTTCGATAGTTCTTTTTCGGTAATTTTGATCATTCTAGTTGTGATATATAAACAGCCTTTGCCAGCAACCAATAACATTTATTTACGTCCTAGTCTTCAGTACCAATTGGAGCTCCGTTGCTTGTGCTTCGGCGACGTGTCCGATTTCAATCAGCGTTTACTAGGTTCTACCCAGCCGACCTACAAGGCAGCAGGTTGCTATTTTCTTTTAGGGTAGCTACCCTTAGACGACCTGCCCTCCCGGGTTCATGAGCGTCATCTGTCCAGCTAACCGGTCTTTTTATGGACTACTTAGTTTGCATACCGTCCAGTTTTGTGTACGGTTTGCTCCGCTAGGCTTTGATTATCCCCAATCAAATTACAAGGCAGTAGTAGTTCCCTGCGAGCGGAAACGCGCACTGGATTCCAGCCCCTGCTGGGCTTTCCAGTTTTTCTGCACATTTGGGTGGACCGTTCACCCCTACTCCTGCCACGCCCCCTCGTCGCTGCACCATCGCCGTGCACGTCTACCCTACCGATGGGCCCACCCGTGCATCGTCCGCATGCGTGCTCGCTCTGCCTTAGTGCCTGCCCCACCATTACCATCTGCTCTCACTGTGCTCACATTTACCATGCCTCTAGACTGTCCGGACACTGAGCTCAACTCGGGCCTCCACCTCAGGACTCCGAGTGTCGACCTATGTGGGCCTACGTGCAGCTGATCTCTGGCCCAAGTTTTGCTCCACGTGGGCCTACGTCTCTTCTTTGGATGCACCCCTCATCCCTTTCTGGTTATCCGTTCCGTTTTTCCCATCGACCAGGCGAGATGTGCATTAATAGTCACTCTGGGATTCCGTTCGTCTGTGTTGCGAGCGGATCTCATCGAACGTGACTACCTCTGCACTACTACCACTGCCTGTAGCTCTCCTTCGATCCCTACCCGTTTAGCCAGACAGGAACTGTTGTCTGTTACCAGGGTCACCCCGTGGAGATCGGGTAGGATCTTGATTAGTGCCAGCTCACTAATCCTGGCGCGGCGTTGTCCCTATGCGCATTTGACCCCGTTTGGAGGATCTATGCCTCCATATGGGTGAAGACGAATATTCCACGCAAAGCTTATAGTCTATGTAACTGATAAATGTTTGTTATCAAATGATGCAATTTACTATGCGGACCGCCAAGGCGTGTGTCCTCGTCATCAGCTCTGATTTCGTAATACCAAACTAAATCTAAAAGAAGAGTGTAATGTTATAGTCGCACGCAAAATTCAACCCAAAAATATGATAGTGTACTTATTCTTTAATATATGTATTTATATTTTTTACCACTTCTAAATATATATATATAACTATATATATATATATATATATATATATATATATATATATATATATATATATATATATTTAATATGTATAAATGTATATTAGGATAAATTGCGCAGCATAGGTTATCTGTTATATGAAATACTGCGCTAAAAAGTAATTGACGACCGCTAAAGACAGAAAAGCACGGAAAGTCACATTAAAATCCTCACGTGTTACAATGACGAGAATTTACTAATATAACCGTCATATTTCATTAGTCATCGTTACTGTCGTTGTCAATATCTTGTAAATGACTGCGGATTGTACTTACGTTTATGCGGGTTCTCTGAGGTCCGCTAATGTGTATATACGTTTCACGAATTTCGCGCATCCCCGACCCATAGGATCCATCTGTGTGGGAGTTTGATTAATTTGATTACGTGATTCAGAAGCATCATGTCTATCAAACAGTGTGCCCGTGATATAGTTGACGCCGTAATTGCTCTTAGAAGCCATCGCGGGTCAACTGTTGGGGAAATCAGAAAGTTTTTAATATCTGAGGGGAAAATCTCAGCCAATGACGATATAAGACCTGCAGTTTTGTCAGCTCTTGAGACCAATGAACTTACCAAACCATACACAGTTAAAGGTTTGTCTCTCTTTTGGGGAGGTTCCTCAGGCGATAAAGCAATGCCTCACAGAAGAAGGCGTTCTAGAAGGCGCAGGAGGAGCCGTAGCCGAAGGAGGAGGAGAAGATCTGGTCGTAGGAGGAGACGAAGAAGATCAGGTCGCAGGAGGAGGCGTAGAAGATCAGGTCGCAGGAGGAGACATGGTAGACGCTATAGGAGACGCGTAACAACTCCAAGACAAAGAAGACGTCTTGCAGACACGTTTCGCGGAAGAGTGGGCCGTCGAGTTATGAAATCTTGCGGCATACGTGCGGATAAAAAACATCTAGTTGTCTTTTGTGCCAGAAAGAAGAAGTAGTCATACTTTTTTTAATATGGCATTGTAACCATATAATTTTTTTTAATAGGTCCTTTTCAGGACCACTCAAATTTACCACTGCTAAATGTTTTTCTTTGAAACAAAACGAATTTATTTAAGTTGACTTTTAATAACTGTCCATAAATTATAAAACACGAGTTTAACATTTGGCACAGTTGTGTATAATTCCTTGGCAATGTTGTAGTTGACAAGTTAAAATTTCCACGTGATTTGTATTTGTTAAGTTGTATGGCAGTAATATTTGCTGTTATTTGTATCCTCAGTTTATCTGATGTTGGTGTTTATTGTTTTATATTTTTTGCAGCTCCATGACTTTAACGTTGCTTGCATTTAAACATAATTGGTTCTTATCCAACTCGTAACAAAGAACACAATTCAACCCAACAGTCTTCTATTTCATTACGTCTTACTTACTTACTACTTACTCAAGTTACTCCTATATTGTTATAGGCCCTATAAATAATAGATCTCGTGTGGTACCTAAGCTGGTCAGCTTCTGCTATGACTTTTTTTGTAGACTTGCATCTTACTCATACTGTTACTTATTCTCCTTTAGTTTTCATTCCATAAAAAAGCTGCAACTTCTTTCCAGTGAAGGGTTCGAACCTTATTTAGGGGAAGGAAAAGTGACTTGGTCACCAAGCCCTAAATTCTAGTGCTATAAAATAAGTATGAGATATCTAACCCTTCCTTCTTCAATATCATCATATGTTATGGGATCGATTAGTCATATTTCTTTCTCATTATTAAACAAATGTTAATACAAAGGTGGAGCTCAGCAAGTGACACCACTAGAAAATTGAATTTTGATAAAACAGTTTTATGCGATTCTGGTGTTTTCCATTTCCTATTAATAAACTAGCCACTAAACGGAAATTTTTTTTATTTTGCTACACCCTGATAAAACTTCTACGGACGCCCATAAGTCTGATGTCCTTCACCCTGAACATATATAAGTAATCAATCTGATGTCCCTACGGTATGCAAGGTAAGGACATGTCTGGCTCACCATGGTTAGATAGCTTACTTTGGAAGGTGGAATGAGATCATTAGTAGCCTGCTTATGAGCAATATGCATTCAAGTCAACCTCACCTCTGAGAGGCGCAGGCTAGAAACTGTCTCCATGAGGACATAGGCTAGTGAGATTCTGGCATCAATGGAGGTATGAACATCTTCAGGTTTGAAACTTGCCTAAATTGAGTCGGTATTCATCTGTCTAGGAACACAGATTACCATGAGGGAAAATGTCCGGGTAGCAATTCATAATGGGACTAACATTGCGCCGGTCGCCTTTATTTACCATTCCTTCTCTGGTACCTAATTGAGGCTAGGTCGAACTGAGGGTCAGAAAAAATTACACTACCAGTGTGGAATTTATTCCAGACCACTAACCACTACTTTTATTACACACAATCACCAGTGTGTTGCCAGGCACGCAAAGAATAGTAACACTGCGACCTACAAGGCATGTCATAAGAGGTGACTGAGGTAGGGGCCTAGGAAGCTACCCTAATAAATAAAAAGCATCCCAGAAATCGGATGTGCTGGCCTACTTGTAGGAGCATAACTGGCACAACATACAAGCACTCTTAGGCTCAGATCACATACAAATCACAAAGAGTGGTTAACAAGTGGTTGATATGGAGCATTCAAAGAAGAATTACACACGTTATTACATAGTGTTCGGTGACAATATGTTCTTTTGTGTTATACTTCACAGAACATAAGTGCAAGACTGCTAATAGGTTTCAATATTAAATCATACATGTACAAACCTACATAAATTCTAACCTTTTTTTCTTCTTTCTACAGATTACTACAGATTGTTTACCAAAATTGTGCTGTCAAAGTAATGTGATAGTTCAACTCTTCTTTCAAATCATCCTGCAGACAATATTCACACAGCAACTGTTTTGTTCATTTCCTTTGACAATCTTCAGACTGTATAACTTGTGAGAGAATTCTATTTTTAAACGTAGGTCTAGTATGGCATTCTTTTCTGTAAAAGAATTGGAAAAGGATCAAACTGATTTTGTGAGCACATTTGAAAGACTTCACAGTTCAAATGATTGTATTCTCAGTGACTTCTTGGAGTTTCCGCATTGCTCCCTTGAAACACAGTCTGATAATTTATACTCCTCAGACCTGACTTTCAAACCAGAAACAGATCCCTGGAGCAATCCCAAGCTTGGGACATTACAATCAGTAGAATATAGATCCTTAGATGACAAAGTGGATCATATTTCGAGTGGAAGTTTTTTAAAGTGCTTTTCTGCAGATTCGCTGTCAGAAGAAAGTAATTATCAAGACAGTGTTTTACCATCATATGAGATGCCTCTTTCTGATGATCTTCATTCGTTGGATATGAATACAAGTAGCTTAGATGTACTTGATTACCTTGAAGATGCAGGGTCAACATTTAATATGACAAACAAATCAACCACACATTACAATGAATGTTGGGAGCAAGATACATTATTTTCAAGGAATGAATGCGTCAGTGAAATGGAAAATAATTATGAAAACAATAATGATAGTAGACTTTGTTTCAGTCATCCAGCCAGTTCTCTGACTATAAATTCTCATAGCTGGTCAACAGTCGACACCCAATTGGAACTGACACCATATACACCATCTCAAAGTAATATTTTCCATACCTCAGGAACTTTTGAAAAGAAGGAAATTGTTGAAAATAAAGATATTTATTATGCATACAATGGATCATATTGTACAGAAGACTGGCCATTCAAAGATCAGCATGAGAAGAAACATATGCCTGTAGGTAATTTTTATAGTCCTATTACATCAACCACATTTAGTGCTGGTGAGGATACTTTTGCTCAAACGCTGACAGTAGATGAAACAATTCCACTGTCAAACAGTACTATCTTTCACATGACTGCAACTGGTGGTTGCAAAAGTGGACACATTAAACAAAACATGAACATGGAAGAATTATCTGGGTTACAACTTGGCCCTAAGTCAAAGTTAAACTTGCAGAAGCAAGTTCAACCAGGATATCAAGTAAAAAGAGGTGTGCCTGTGTCTTTCAGACAAACTACAGTTACAAAAGACCAATGGCAACAACCATTCTCTTCGGACATGAATACTGATTTACAGAATCGAAACAGTGCATATTCTGATCTGAAAACATCTAGCAAGGAATCTGATGAGATGGACATTATAAATTTATATAAACTTAATTCACTAACCGAAAACAATGCCCATGTTTCAAATACCCAGACAAGCAAATCACTTGATACTATAAATAGATTAGCCAATAAGGAAATAAAATATATGAAGGTTGGTAAAAGAGGTCGCTTCATTACTATGCCTGTCGAAAAAGTGAATAAACTTATGGTGCGAGATTTGCTTAGTATGTCTGGGAACAGAGAAGAAGTGAGCATAAAGGATTGGACTCAGGAGTATCGAACAAATATTCGTAAGATTGTACAGCAGAAGGAAACGTTTGAATATTGTATGAAATTTCATCATCAGCATTGTATGTGTAATCTGCATTATCCATATTATTGAACGAGTTTAATTTGTTTTGGCTAATTTTATCGCTAGTAAATCAATTTCAAGACCTCACTTTAACCCCCATAGACCATAGCGGAACAGTTTCAATTATGATGGTTCAGACATCTCTGCAGAATGAAAATTTGCCACGTTTGTGCTGAAATACAGTGTGCAGTTAACCAGAATGCTATTTTATCTGCAAGAAAGGTTTGCTATAGGTGAATCATACATGTACACAGGATCCATGTGCAATATGTGCTGTTTCCTAGGCCTAGCATTCCAACAAAGAGCAGCATACAAAAACTAGGTATCAAAATATAATTCTTCTTCGAACGACCACTTGTTAACCACTCTGTGTGATTTGTATGTGATCTCTCTCTCGATCACCGCCCAGACCGATATACCGGATTTCCCCATAAATTCTATTCATGTAGCCTTAGCATTGGTGTGTTTTATGTCACATCTTAGCACCATTTGGAGCTCTGGTGCTTATCCTTTGGCGGTGTGTCCGGTTTCAGCCAGCGTTTACTCGGTTCGATCTCCGTTCTGTGGCCATCTGGTGATATTTACAGTGTGGGGTAGCTAGCCCCACGCCCAACCTTCTTAATTGCCTCTTACGACATGCGTGGCAGGTAACAGTGGTTCTATTCTTTACACCTCAATTTGGGCCCCAGTAACCACTCAAGCGGATCTGAGTCTAAGAGCGATTGTATGTTGTACCAGTTATGCGCCTACAAGTAGGCCAGCACATCCAATTTCTGCAATGCTCTTTAATTACTAGGGTAGCTTTCCTAGGTCCTACATCAGTTACCTCTTATGATATGCCTTGTAGGTTGCAGTCATATGATTCTTTGCTTCCTTTCGGCCCCGGCACCACACAGGCGAAATAGCATTCAAAAGAATCTGTCAGGACTCCAGAGGCCTTAGCTGAAAGTCAACTGAGAATTGTT
The DNA here is from genome assembly GCA_020796225.1 of Arion vulgaris. Taxonomy (NCBI): domain Eukaryota; kingdom Metazoa; phylum Mollusca; class Gastropoda; order Stylommatophora; family Arionidae; genus Arion; species Arion vulgaris. The sequence continues at coordinate 24,963,594 of CM036754.1, read as the reverse complement.
GTCAAGTCCCAAAAAGGGGTAGCTATAGCAAAGTTGCTAACAAGCTTCCCTAGTGACCACATGTGAAAATTCTGAGGTTTGAGGTGAGAATTTTGGTGTATACGCAATGCGATTGTACATGAAACCCTGATCCTTTACTTGGGGATCTAAATCACCACAAGTACCTCTAAATTCAGTGTAAGGATTGCATGAAGGACAAGGGATACTGGTGTTAAGGAAAGTAAGCCTTTGAGCAACAATCAGTAAGAGATGCCGTATTAGACATCATGACCACGCCTGAATTCATAACGGCCGAACGAAAAAATAAAGTTAAAAAAAATTTAAATGGAATTATGACAACAGAGTGGTAGTAAAATTAAACCATGCTGTAACATGCTTCATTCTCTAATTCTGAAACCTTACATTGTAACATGAACTGAAGTTGGTTAACCTAGTGAAATGTGTGAACTGCAATTGTCTTCTCAGAAAGTTCATTAATGATGAATTAGACCTATTGTTGTACATCATGTGCGATGCAACATGGTTTCATTTGTCTATGCATGTAGAATTTTTTTTTCAATCTGGATATTCTTGCAATAAGACCATGCCTGAGACAGAATGGTGCTTTACTGACTGATCCGCCAGTATGTTGTCAGGGCTTGCAAGGGGAGCAAATATTAGTAATACTATGACTTACAAGGCATATCGTAAGAGGCGACTAAGGTAGGGGCCTAGGAAGCTACCCTAGTAAATAAAAAGCGTCACAGAAATTGGATGTGCTAGCCTACTTGTTAGCGCAAAACTGGCACAATGTACAATTGCTCTTTAATGCATAACATGGTGCAATGACCCCTCACAATGAGATAACGGATTCTACGGTCGCCAATCTGCCTCGGAGAATTAGCCACGCAGTAAGAATGTCAGACCTACCATCACGAGGGTGGCCAAAACTTACTGCGGGAAGAGGTAATAAAACTTACAAATGGGGAAACAGAAATCATAGAAATTATGTCCTACAGAACTGCCCCAGTATGCAGACTTGAGAAGAAAGAGGTGGCCAACTTACACTAGTGTCCAAGACAAACTGTTTGGCGTAGCTGATAATCTGAGGCAGACGGCTGCCTTTATTAGAGAATCCGAAATCATAATCTAGTGAGAATGCAGAAGAAGAAAGTAATATGTGAACACTTGTATGTACTAGGGGAGTAAAATGTGCATCTTTCTTTTGTCTTATTTTGTCATTCTCTGTTGCCATTAGGTGATGCATGTTTAGCTGATGATCGGTTTCCGAGATGGTGCATGCTCAGCCGCTTGATATGCTTTTTGTGGAGTTTTAGGATGTCTGTAATCACATCAATCCATCTTTTTCTTGATCAGCCCCTTCCTCTTGATGATTCCATTTTCAATTTGTAAGCTCTTGCAACTGGTGTATTCTGTTTCATTCTCACACAAGTGGCCAAACCATTTGAGTCTGTTTTTCAATGAATCTAACAACAGGTTTTGTTCCAACTGTTCTAATTTCTTTCAAAATTGTATATTTTGTTCTAAACAAAATGTGTATGACTGAAAGTAATAGCTGGGCACTTGTATGTGACTAAGGGAGTAAAATGTATATGACTGAAAGTAATAGCTGGGAACTTGTATGTGATTAGAATGAACATTAAAGCAAAATTGTAGATTTGTAATATTTTTTTAAAATAAAATACTTTGTGGCACAAATATATTGCCTTTTCCTGTGAATTTAAATAGTCGCTGACTTGCAACCATACTCATTCATGAGGAATGCTTTGGGAATAAACCCTCAGATCAAATTCTGTGACGACGCCAAAATTCAAGCTGTATCAGTTTTGCTTTTCGCTTTGGTTCATAAGCTGCACAAAGAGAGTGGGAAATCTGCTTTATGGGCAACAGTGATCCTCCATATCAACATGTCCCAAAAGTGCTTAGGGCAGTTAATCCAGCTTCACCTCCTGGCAGAAAATCTCTTCTTCAATGAACACTATCCATTGTCTCTTGAGAAATGAACAAGATGCCAATCATCATATTGCTTTTATTATTTGCTTATTTCTGAATCATATGAATTTTTACATTTTAAAATACAGAAGGAATCAATATTTGGGAATATGTAGTCAAGAGAACTATTTTAATGAAAAATATCAATAATCACGACACTGGGCAACAACCCGTTAACAGCGTGACAACAAAAGATGAAAGATGTAAAGCAGGACTGAGGGAAAGATCAAGAATAGTATGATACTGATGGCTGTGAAAATATACAAATGAAGTACAATAATGCTCAAAATACAGAGTGAATCAATAATTGGGCATCTGTAGTCAAGAGAACTAAAAAAAAATAATCACAACACTGGGCAACAATGTGGTAACAGTGTTACGATAAAAGAGGGAAAGATCAGGAATAGTATGATACTGATGGCTGTGAAAACATGGAGATGATGTACAAAATGCTCAAAATACAGAGTGAATCAATATTGGGACATTTGTTGTCAAGAGAACTATTTTAATTAAAAAAATATCAATAATGAAAGATGTAAAAGAGAAACGGAGAGGTAAGATCAGGAATGGCATGATACTGATGGCTGTGAAAATATGCAGATGAAGTAAAAAAATGCTAAAAATATAGAAAGTTGTAGAAGGAAATGATCATGCCATTTCACAAATAATGATCTGTTGTATATTTTGCACTTCAAATAGACTAACCAGAACAACAAACTCTTATAAAAACAGCACATAACAAAATTGTATGTGCTGGTCTGGAGGAGCAGATATTACAGCTTTTCTGTAAAAAAAAGCACAACATACTTGCTCTCACGTGATTGAAATCATAAAAAATCATCACTAAGAGTGGTTTATAAGAATGATTGATTGATTGAACCATTATCATAGGTGAGTAACCATGTGTGCTTCAATCTTTCGTACACAGGAAGATCTCAGCTGCAGTGTACGAACTCCATAGCACCTGCGAGGGTCCCAGATGTAAATTTGAAGAAGGCGAAGATATTTTTTGTAAGAATTTTATTTTAAATCTTTAATGAATTTTGTCAGGGCAGCGGCTTTCTAGCCTACGTTATATTGCCCGTCTCCGATAGAACTAGGAACCCCTACACTGAGATCAGGGATCTCTGGAAAAATATCCAGATGGGAGTGAACCTGGTACCTTTGATATGAGCACTTAACCTCTATGACACAGAGACCTCAGAATGGACGAAGGGTGCCGTTACTTTTAAAAAAAAGTATTTTTCCTAGAATTGACAGCATCATATCTCTGTATGGGGTTAAAAAAAATGAACAAAGATTATACCTCACTTCTGCTAAATAAATTGTACTACTATAGTATAAATATAAATTTATCCTTGAAAATGGGTATGAAAAATCAACACAGATTTGTCTATGAAATTACATGATCAAGAAAATTTTAAATTCCCATTATCATAGCATTGTCATAAATATAATTACTATGGATCCTAAGTTATTTTTTAAGTATATTTCTTATACATTTCAAAATATAAGTTGAAGAAAAATCCTGTGAATATTCTGGTCAAATACAATAGCAAATGAAGAATTTTTATAATGAACAAACTGTGCATCACTGGAGAACATCATTAAAAGGCGGAGGTGGATTGGTCATGTATATCTATGCTAGTGGGAACATTGGCTAATACAGCTAGCGGATGGGAAAAGAAGACTTGAGCGTCCATAGGAAACATGGAGAATAACTCAAATAATCACAATATATATATGAGACTGCAGTAAAACTATTAGATTGACGAAACACATAATCACAAAGTACTGAGTTTTACAAATTACAAAAACAATGACAATATACACCAACGTTTCGACCAACAACTGTGGAAAGAAAGCCGAAAGAGCCTGACATGGAAACAATTGGTGAAATCGGCAGCAATGGAAACCTCTTGTAGAGGCCTTATGTGTCAGACAGGACATGAAGAGGATATAGATATGTATATATATATATGCACATACAAAATAGAACTGGATTCTGAGTGGTAGCGTGAGGAGTGTGTTTAACCAACGAGGCACAGGAATCATCACCACTTATGGGTCTGCCAGGAGTGCTGAGGTGTTGGTTCAGTAGCCAATACATATATATATATATATATATATATATAGAAAGGTGCACACACACACAGACCAACACACTATATATATATATATATATATATATATATATATATATATCCATATATCCATATATCCCCATATATTCACACACATACAGTAGAATATTATTTTTTAACCACCACTACATATAGATAGGTTGACAAGAGCTGCATGTGAAATGCGCTGCCTGCGAAAAGGTACCAACAACACCAGAAAAGAAAAGAGTCACCAGCATCAGCATAAGAAAGAAAGTTGGCACAGAACCTTGCAGGAATTACATTGAGAAAGAAAGAATGAAGTGGTTTGGCCACTTAATAAGAATGCATTCAAACTCCAAAGTATACAGTCTTCTACAACAGAACATCAGGAAAGAAGGCGAGAGGAAGACCACGAACAAGATGGTTAGATGGTATATCAGAATCCTGTCAAGAGCAAAAATAATCACCTAGGACACCAGAACAGTGCAAGATAAAAACAGAAAACCACGACACTGGGTACCAATCCGGTAGTAGTGTGACGACAAAAGAAAAAGAAAGAAAAGAACTACATTATTTTAAACAGAAAGGAAGCAAGAAGAATTAAAGAAATGCTATATTACTCATGGAAGAAGCAAGAGCAGCCCGGTCAGATTTTTTTTTTTTTTTCCCGTCCGCTTTCAACTCAGGCGAAGTTTCATCTCTGAAACTGATTTTTGCGTGAAAATCCGTTTTCCAATTTCTTACAATGGCAGCAGCGTGCACATTGTAAATTACTTTACACTGGCAGCCGTGTGCTCAATGTACTCGTAATTAGTATTCCCTCGCCATACAGGCAGATTATCTCCGACTTCAGAGGTACTCACGTTATCGTCCTGAGTAAGACCAGGGGACTCGAACAAATGCAGGACAGTAGGTTCGAACCCGAGCTATGAGACGTCTCACAGCTAGCAGGCCGAGCTACTATCAACTACTCTAGGCAGCCCCCTGGAGATAGCATTTAAACAGAGGCAATCAAAGCGGGACAATGACACACCAACAGAGGTATTATATAAATTACTAAGCAAAGTCTGCGGAGGAGAGGAAATACCGACGGACCGGAAAGAGTGATATCTAGTCAAACTACCTATGAAAAGGAATTTTAAAATATGTACCACCTACAGAAAGATAATACTGTCAGGGCCAGGAAAAATTATTAGCAGAATCGTCTTGAAGAGACTTACTACTGCTGCCTTGTGTGATTGGGGACAATCAAAGGCTAGCGGAGCAAACCGTACACAAAACTGGACAGAAGGCAAACCCAGTAGTCCATAAAAAGACGTGTTAGCTGGGCAGATGGCGCTCATCAACCCCGGGGGGGCAAGTCGTCTAAGGGTCGCTACCTAAAAGAAAATAGCAAACCTGCTGCCTTGTAGGTTGGCTGGGGACAGCAAAGGCTAACGGAGAGCGAACCCAGTAAATGCTGGTTGAAATCGGACACTTCACCAAAGGATAAGCACTAGAGCTCCAAATGATATTGAATGGTTGTGACGTAAAATTGCGTTCTTGGCAAAGGATTTGTATATATCACAATTATAATGACCAACATGGCCGAAAAGAACGAAGCGAGAGAGAGAGAAAGAGAGAGAGAGGAGACTTAAAAAACCCATTGACAAACAGTTGAAACAAGAACAGGCTCGTTTTTAGAAAAGTTAGATCCTGCACAAATCAGGCCGCAATACAGTTTATAATAGTAGAACAAAACTTAGAATGACTCCACTTTACAATGGATTTGTGGACTATGAAAAAGCACTGACAGTTTAGAATGAATATCTGTCCGAAAGCTGTTGAGATGATATGAAATCCTTCAAGTTCATTAACTTAATAATGAAAATATATGTGGAAATTAAAGGTATAAATCTCCATAATGAAAACTTTCAGAATCATTTGAGATGAGAATGAGTGTGCAGCAGAAATATCTCTGGTCACCTTTTATTTTCTTACTGTCTTTTCCTGGATTATGAAAACAAATGGAATTCAGTGAACTATTACTAGCCAAATTGAGCACCCAGATTTTATAAATGATGGGAGTTCTTTCCCATAACAATTCTTGGTATTAGCATATTAGAGAAAACGTCAAAATAAGTGGGGCTGAACATACAGAGAGAACCCAGTAAACACTGGCTGAAACCGGACACGTCACCAAAAGATAAGCACTAGAACTCCAAATGGCGCTGAACGATGTGATGTAAAAATACGTTCTTGGCAAAAGCTGTTTATATATCACAATAAGAATGATAAAAATGGCAGAAAAAGAACGATCGAGACAAGAGAACATTTTCAGAGAAAAGACAAAGATTGTGAGAATAAATAGAGCAAACAGTAGCCAGATTACACTAGAAGAAACAGTTCTACGACCAGATATATATATGTGTATATTTATGTATATGCAGAGGGCTAGAGGAGTAAACCGTGACCAAAAATCCGGAGGGAGGGACCCTAAGGCAGTTGATGGTTAGGTGTGTATTCCTTTCCATCTTCTGGCATCTCCTGCTTGACTCTAGACCAGCGTTTCCCAAAGTGGGCGCTGAAGCGTTCTAGGGGGCGATAGTGGGTTCAGAAGAATTTGGGAGGTGTTAAGGCAATTAGGAATCGGTAGCTCCTTAAAGAATAAATTACCTCCTCATATGTCTCTCAACGTTTGGCAACTAACGACACCAGTTCTTTATTGGTTTACTATTTTTCTTTGGCTACCAGCATATCGTTCTTGTCTAGCTACACCACATTTGACTTGAAATTCTTGCAGTCTGGTTAGTGTTGTAGATTCACCACTATTACTTGAACCATTTACACATCCTCTCTTCCTTAGGGAATTTATAATATCAGCCTGGTCCATTGCTCGTCCACTTTTTACAGCAGTCATACATGCAAGCCTATCGGCGCATTCATTTTCCCTTACACTTGCATCTCCTGGCATAAAAATAAAGCTAATTGTTGTCAGTCTAGATATCCTCTGCGACTCCATCCATTGTCTCCTAGCCCAGCCTGTTTCAATCTTCCTGAGCATACTCATTGAGTCACTGAGAAAACATGTATGGATACAAGTATGTGATTCCAGCCAGACCATAATTTTAGTTCATGTCATGATTTCCATAGTGAGACTGCTTGTAGTCACAGCAAAATTACCACTGTCTTCCTTCACAACATCCCTTCCGACTTGAGCAGTGAAAGCCAATGAGCTCCGCACATGTCAAATCTCTGACACATCTGTATTAATGATTACATCATTCTCAGAAATTAACGCCTGAACTTCTGCTTCCAAGACCATTGGGTTGTCTTGTCTGCTTTCTTTACCAAGTCTGATAAATACTGAAAATGATGTATTGATTTCTATCGGTATCAATTCTTCCCAAATGTAAAAGAAGAGGTGATAAAATGAAAAGTATGATTAGAAAAGCAAGTTAAGACATTTGTTAGTAAATATTAACTCCCAGTGGACAGTGTGAGGTGAATGAAGAAAAGTGATTTGTCAAAAAGAAAATGTGAACTCATATTTAGCATAACATTTTTTTTACATATAATATAAACAAAGAAAAACATGAAACATGTTCTAGATATAATAAAATCACAAATTTGTAACAAAATTGGTAACAGGTGTCAAAAATATGATGGGACAACATCTCCAAAAATGTTATTTTTAGAGAGCGCCCTATTAAGAAATGAAGAACAATATATACAGTGTTATATCAGTACTATGGTGCAAAACGAAACCAATTAATTTTCATAGACTGTGAATTTAAACATAAAAAAAAAATAACACATTCCTTGTAGTTTTTCCTTCCATGAGTTATTTTCGATAACATTTACAACTATTTACATTTTTACAACAATTTGAAGTAAATCCAATTAAATTTGTATTCCTGATTGTGAACATATTCCGTTAAAATATTGTCAATGTTGAAGTTTTTATTCAATATCTTCTTGATGTACATATCTTGATTTCCCAGTTACAGTGCAATAAAGATATTAGGATAAGAAATAAAGTAGTTTAAAATAAAGGCCATTAGGGGTGTATTGTCTGACTGTATATGTTATGTCTGCCCTATAGGAAGTCTGAATTTCTTCGCTTCCTTTACATCCTTTGCTTGATAAAGGCCTTCTTTTGGTCAAACCTTCGATGTATATTTTTTTTGATACTTTGTAAAACTGCAGTATTTTTTAAAGTGTTTCTTATTGCTACATAGTTTTACTGCAGTCTTTCCTTATATCATTAATGCAATATAGTTGATTACAAAATAATAATGTTTCTTTGTGTCTTCTTGTCGTGAGAGACACATCCCTGATCGGTATAAAGTCTGAGACTTATTTCAATTTTATACAGGGTGTTCAAGATAAAAGTAGCCGCATTGACAAATCAAAAGTTGCCAGGAGCGCATTGCGTTTTGTCTATTCACTATTTGAACCGGTTCTGACTAGCTGATCCTTTTGTCACATTTGTTCATCGTCCTTCCGCACCATCACAAAAAGACTCGCTCACTTGACCTATACTATGGCATAATTGAACCTTTTCATTAAACATGCCAGATTGGCTTCCTTGATGAAGCTACTTTTATCTTGAACACCTTGTATAACGAATTTGCGACGGTATGATCGCAACAAAAGTTGCTCATAAGTAAAGTCTACTTTTATATAAATATCTATCACAATCTAATAGTTATGACACTTACAAATAGCTGCCTCAAAACAGTACAATTCTGTTGTACAAGGAAATAACATATATTAATCAAAATAATTTTACTAAATAAGAGCAAGATACTGTTTTTTTCTGCTTTTAGATAAACCTTATAAATTATGGGGGGTTTCAACAAAGATGCATCAATAATTTAAGATGGTTTACTCTGTATACAGATGCAACATTGTGTATTGTACAGGTGTTCCTACCCTTTCGCTGCTATATGCTTTTCGAAGATGGAGCTAAAAATAGCTACTCTTTGTTTCTAGGTCACAAACGTGAATGTACACCTATAGCAGTGATAGTAGAAATGTAATAACGTGTTAACACGTCTCTAGCCCACAAAGGAGAGATAATAACTGATATGTTAATATTTAGCAGTGAATGGGAAAAATGTTTATACACGCCATTAGCAGCTAAAGGTTTAAAATTTTCCTGTCAAAAGAAAGTACATTCTTTCCTTTTGCTTGTTATATTGACTATATATTCAATTTTGTCTTGCATAAACTCACTGTCTTTGTAGCTCACGCAGTGGTCCGTGTAGTTTCTTTCCAGTGTTGTTTAACTGGGCTTGTGAGTTTGTCTCAGTATATAATATTTAGGGAAATGCAGTCTTGTGTGCCTGTCCACATGACTGAATTGCCAATCTTGAATTTGTTATATATATTTTTTGGGGGGGATCCAGAAGCACTTGAGCTTTTGGCTCGGTGCCATGGACATCATAACCCTTTGGTTCGGTGCCACGAACACTGTAAATCTGGAGAACCTGTGGCTTTTCTACCAGCCCGCAGAATTGAACCCGCACTCACAGGGAGCTTGTCACATGTCGTCCAACACGCTATGAACACGCTGGGCAGGCGGGCAAATTTGTTATACAAGTAGCTGTAACGTTGATTACGTCCTGTTCTGAAGCGTAAAAATAACAAATGGTTATAATCTGCTCATAATTTAGAAGTTGTCTTGTGTTAGCACTCATGGCTTTCTGGTTGATTTAATTATTTTCTTCTAATAATGTGTATCTGTACAGTTAGTAAACTTTACACATAATGATGACTCTTCGATGCAGAAATTCATGAAATATTGTGCCAGTTTACTTTATAGTGAAATATTTTGTGCACCCAAACTTTGTATTCAAAATTTACTTACTACAGAATCATAACCACAAAATGAATATATGCTCATCCTTTAACATAATCAATAAATAGACAGTGTACAAGTAATAGGGATTCGGACAAAACAAATTCCTAGCTGAGCTAGGAGAGACTAGCTGGTTGGGTTCTTAAAAATGTTTGTATTGTAGGACGACTTGTTTATTGTGGTTGACTTCTTCCTGTAAAGGTTTGATTGTAGGGCTAGACGTTGTAAGAAATAAGAGTTTATGATTTTCCGGAAGCCCCTAATACTTGTACACTGTCTATTTATTTATCATATTCATTGGATCCGCTGCTTCCCTTAGGGTTCTTAAAAAAACAACTCCTTATTCCCTCATTTAATATAATTGAAATTTTGCAGATGATATCTATACTCCAATACTGCTCTCTCTCTTTCTTATACTATATAAATTATACATTAAAAGAAGAATAAAAACAAATAATAATTGAATGATAATGTGTGAGTGCAAAGGAATAATTAACTGTCATTCACAAGAGGCTCATCCATTCCATCTACTTCATGTACTAAAGCCCGTTCCAATATGACTCTTCCTTCTTTATATCTTTGATTTTCTTCTGTGGCAAATTCATAAATCCAACCCAATTTTGAGTTACAGAACTTGCATGATACATCTCGCACTATATGGCGTCCGGTTAGCATCACACGATCCTGCACCTCGCTGTAATGAAGGTTCACCACACGATTGAAAAGGAATGCTCTTCCTGTAGCTCCTGAGAAATAAGGAAATAGTGATTTTATAAATGTACTGTTACGTCCCCTCAAATTAGATAAAGCTTACCAGGCAAAAAATAAGAAGAACAAACATTTATTTTTCTTCTGTAGGTAGGTAGTCATGGTTCCAACTTCACAGCTGTGGGTTAGCCCATAATTACTGTGTTCCTGTGCCAGCGAACATCACTAACAAAAAGCATTCAAAATGAAATTTACAGCTCACAGTGTCTCTCCAATAACTCAGTAGCTGGATGATGAAACAATATTTTTCTTTTTACAACTTATGCTGAGAGAAAGCAGGAGGCTGGCAATCCTGATACTCAATCATGCGCATATGGAAAGACTTAAAAGAATACAAAATGAGGCTATGTGCATCGTAATTGGGTGCACTAAAGATACATCCTCTTCTTCAATATCAAATTATGAAAGACAGAACAAGGATGTGCTGTGCAACAGTCTATCTCCCAGTCAATGCTGACACATAACTTCCACTGAACATGAAAATAAGGCGAGAAAAGAAATCGACTAAATAAGAGGAAAAACTTGGATGGGCCAGGAAGAGGACTGTATTTAACAGTAGTCTTCACCTGAAGACATTGAACCCAGTGAAAAAATGATTACAAATGCCAACAAGAATCAATACATCATTTTCAGTATGCATCACTCCCGAGTTGTTACCGGGGCCCAAATTTGGGATGTAAAGAATAGAACCACTGTTACCTGCGCGCATGTTGTAGAGGCGACTAAGGAGGTTTGGCTGAAATCGGATGCATGTGTCCTAAACAAGCGTTTAGGGGCCTACCAAACCAATGTGCAACATATACACGTTCTTGGCAAGATCAAACATATCACAAAGAGTGATTAAAAGTGGTCGTAAAGAATGAACGCAAAGAAGAAGAAGTGTATATATCAGACTTGAATGCAGACAAGAAAAACCAGTGGTTGTGGAGGCAGAAATTTAGGCATGGGTTACTGAAAACTTGTCTGAGGATCATGTGATCATTTACACAGATGGGTCAGTGATTCGGCACTTGCGTAGCTCATGGACTTTCGCTGCTCAAGTTAGAAAGAGGATGTTGTGACGGAAGATAGTGAGGTGGTTTTGCCATGAATACAAGTAGTCTTACTATGGAGGTAATGGCAGTAACTAAAGTGATGGTCTGGCTAGAATAATAGACATCCATGCATGTTTGCTCAGATACTCAAGGTGTATGCTCAGAACGATTGAAACAGGCTGGGCTCAATGACATTTGTTAGAGTCTCTGAAGAGGTCTAGGTTTTATTTTTGTTCTAGGGCACACAGGTTTAAAGGGCAATGAACGCTTCGATAGGCTTGCAAATATGGCTATTGTAGAAAGCAGACAAGCAACAAAGCAGGATGATATTCTGAATGCTTTTACGGTGATAGGACCAGTAAGCGATTCAAGGACGGTGATGAATCTGTAATGTTAACAATACTGTAAGAATATCAAATAAAATGGAGAGTAGCCAGACAAGAGTGCTATGCTGCAAGCCAAAGAAGAATAGTAAACTAACACACAACCAGTGCTGTCAGTTGTCACACACCAAAGGACATTGAAGAAGAGATCAGAGCAGTTTAGATAAACTGGTTTGTTGTGTAGCGATGATCATCTGTTGACTATACTCAATGAAAAATGTCTATACAAATGTGGCATAAGGAGAGGGAGACATTTTACTTTATTTATTATAAAAATGGGTCGATCATACCCTATGGAAGACACAGTTGAGTGTTACTAGACAAGCACTTGAGTGAAACCCCAAGGAAAGCGAAAAGAGGACGCCTAAACAGACCTGGAGACGAAGTCTTCTTGAGGAACTGAGTGATTGACTGTCCTGGGAGACCATAAAGAAAACAGCCAGAGACCAAGAAAAGTGGTGAACAACTATTGAGGCCCTATGCTCCACGAGGGGCGGAATAAGTAAGTAATTATAAAAATGGCACAACTTTAAAATGTTTGGGTATCACTGCTTTAAATGAGTATACAAATGATTAAACACAAGGAAATGAAAGTAAACAATGGATCAAAGTTGTGATGGACACTTTCAGAAAGAGAACATACATAAAAATGCTCAGGAAAAACATGGAGTATCATGTCACGTTTGTGACAGATAAACAAACAGAATTGAAGACTGAAACATAAATAGAACAGTGAAATGAATTGTATAGAGAATGTGCACATTTTCACTGTGATGTGTATTATCAGTACAAACCTGTAAATCGTGTAGAAATCAGTTCTGCTCTGTTTGTTAAAGCAATGTTACAGTTGCCACATGTAAATAGACGAGATCCTCCAATATGCTGTACAAATATACGACCCATGACTATTCTGTATGGAAAAATAAGAAATACATCAATAAAAAAAGTATCTCTTATTTTAAATTTAGTCAGCAGCAGAAAGGGTACTTTAAAAATAGTGAAGTTGTGAATGTTAAATAAGAGCAGAAAAGTTAGTTGAATTAATATAACAAAGATGCCTGTGTGTTGCCGGGGCCCACAAGGGAAGCAAAGAATAGTAACTGCGACCTACAAGGCATGTCGTAAGAGGTGACTGATGTAGGACCTAGGAAGCTACCTAGTAAATAAAAACATCACAGAAATCGAATGTGCTGGCCTAAGTGCATAACTGGTACCGTGTACAATCGCTCTTAGGCTCGGATCACATAAAAATCACAAAGAGTAGTTAATGAGTGGTCGATATGGAGTGTTCGAAGAAGAAGAATATGACAAAGAAAACTATTGTTATTTACGGTAAACATATGGTGCTAATCCAAAAGAGATTAGAGATATCCCCTTTAAATTTTGCCACCCTTAAATTAACTGCGCACAACTGAGAAAATAACTGCACGCCGAAAGAGTTAAAGGAACTAAACTAAACATAATAAACAAGGTACTTAGGATTATAAAAAAAAGACATAAAGAAGGGCAGGAAGAAATTAATGTGGAAACAAGAACACTGAAGAAAAAAAAAAGAAGAAATTAATGTGGACACAAGAGAACACTGAAGACACAAAAAACAAAGACAGATAAGTAACTTGGCAAGATAATCCAGAAATAAACATCAGAAGAGTTCACTGATATATACATTAGATTTGTTTTGCTACCATTTGTTACAAAATAGATAGTGAACTGCTGCAGATTGGTGATTTTCTAAAAATGGCTAAAATGGATACACAATTTACATATACTAGAAACTAGATAATACATAGTTTGTATTGAATCTATAAAAACGCAAATTAAAATTTGTTGGATTCAATTTTTCAAAACGGTTAAGTTTGTTGTTATATTGTTATTTTAAAAATAATTCTAGCAAAATGTAAATTATGTAATCATTTATGATCTAAATAAGTTGGGGGAATCGTGTCTGTTATAATCTTCTTCCTCTTGCGTTCACCCGTTATGAATTCAGGCGTAGATAGGGTGCTTGGCACTTCTGACTGATTTTTGGGTGAATGCATGCTTTCCTTATTATTAGTGTCCCCCGCCATACAGGCGTGCCTTCTCTGACTTCAGAGGCTACTGTTATAATGATAAGAGTAATAAGACATTTACATCACGATCAAAGTAAAGGCTTGCGACATGGTAACTGTCTAATCATATCACACTTGAGGATCTAACCGTCAAGTACCTCTGAAGTGGGAGAAGCATGCCTATATGCCAATGGCGCGAGAATCCGATAAAAAGGTAAGTGGGTCTTCACGCAAAAATCAGTCAGAAGCACCATACTGGCATACTAGTCTAGGCTCCACCATGACTACGATAGAATTCATAGCGGGCAAGCTAAGAGGAAGAGAAGAACTGTCTAATAGTTGGTTTAAACTTCTCAGATATAAGTAACTTTCCCAACTAGCAACGTTTTTCGTTTGTAGAAAGCCCTGAAACATCCTTTTGTTACCTACACTCAATTGCGAGATTGTTCATTAATCAATGATTCATCAATTCAATGTCAACATTGAATATGTATTCACACATTTAATTAAAGTTTTAGGAAAAAAAACAACCTATATTTCATTTATAAACATGCCAGTTAATGACTATTTAAACATATAATTTCTCTAGTTAGGCACACCAACCAACAATAATGGTGAAATCCTGTGTGTAAAAGTATACTGAAGACGTGTCTGCTGCCTTTGTCTATTTTGTTTGCAAAACACATCTGAGCAAAACATTACACTGACGTCAGCAACATTGCCTTGAAAGTTCAAAGTGAAAGGTTAAAGGAAAAGGCGGGGCCGTAGGCATGCGCATGTTGATTTATTTGTACATTTCCGGCATAGTCGTCAGCAAGTCAGCATCTGCACCGATTAACTTTCTGACAGAAGGATACTTTGCTTCGTATTCAGCAACTTTATCTACTCTACAAATACTAGATTATTACTTTTGTTTTATTCTCACTGCCTGTAATTCTGCCACCATGATGCGGTGGATGTCCGATGACAATAGACGGAAAAAGGAGCCCGAGGTGTTCAATAATGTCGTAGAAGGGCTTAAAAAAATTTACAAAAATAAACTTTTACCGTTGGAAGAAACCTACAAATATCACGATTTTCACTCACCTGCTTTAGACGACACGGATTTTGATGCCAAACCAATGATCCTTTTGATCGGGCAGTATTCTACAGGTAAAACTACATTTATTCGCTATCTTTTGGAGGAAGATTTTCCAGGAATTCGTATAGGCCCAGAACCAACAACAGACCGATTCATAGCTGTTATGGGTGCAGATAACGAGGGTGTCATACCAGGAAACGCGCTTGTTGTCGATCCGAAGAAGCAATTCAAGCCGTTAACAAAATTTGGGAATGCTTTCTTGAACCGGTTTCAATGTTCACACATGAAAAATCCAGTCCTAGACAGCATTACAATTGTGGACACTCCAGGTATATTATCTGGTGAAAAGCAGAGAGTGGATAGAGGTTATGAATTTGCTGGTGTTCTAGAGTGGTTCGCAGAACACGTAGATAGAATTATTTTGTTGTTCGATGCACACAAATTAGATATTTCAGATGAGTTCAGAAGGGCAATAGAAGCTATCAAAGGCCATGATGATAAAATTAGAATAGTCCTAAACAAAGCTGACATGGTCGATCATCAACAGCTAATGAGAGTCTATGGTGCCCTTATGTGGTCCTTAGGAAAAGTATTACACACACCAGAAGTTGCCAGAGTTTACATTGGATCTTTTTGGGATCAGCCTTTACAGTTTGACACAAACCGTCGCCTCTTTGAATTAGAAGAACAAGACTTATTCAAAGACCTTCAGATGTTACCAAGAAATGCTGCCTTGAGAAAACTGAATGACCTTATTAAGAGAGCAAGACTTGCAAAGGTGAGTTATATATCTTTCTCTAATAGCTGAGGATGTTACTTCTTTCCTAATTTGATGTCAAAATTTATATAGTTTTGTTGGCAGATTATATTGTATTATCGAGAAAGCAGTTTAAAACAACCTCTTTGTTTAGCGTAGAAATCTAACAACATTGTTTAAAAAAGACAAGAGATTGACTTAATTTCACCAGGTTTCCCCATATGGTTCCCTGATGACAGAAATGGAGCGCCATCTAACAAGAGTTGCACAAACACTGTAGATTCAGCACAATCTCATTAACAAAATTGCATTTGTGACTTTCCTGATTTGAACCCACAACCTTTAGAACAGCAGACAAAATCTTCACCATAGAGACCTTAAAAAAAAGTTTACAAAGTTTTAGTACAGCTTTTGCAAATGTTTCTTTAAATCACAATTTTGGGGTCAAAGGCGCATGAGGACAACGTCATGCCAGGATTAGTGAGCTGGCACTAATCAAGATCCTACCCACCTCCACATGGTGACCCTGGTAACAGACATTAGTTTCTGTCTGGCTAAGCGGGTAGGGATCAAGGGAGAGCTACTGTGGCATAAGTAGAGATGCAGACATAGTCACGTTGGATGGGATCCACTTGCAACACAGGCGAGCGAAATCCCAGAGTGACTATGGATGCACATCTCTCCTGGCCGATGGGAAAAGCTGAACAGACAAACTTCAAGGAATGAGGGACGCATCCAGAGAAGGCGTGGGCCCCGTGGGGTGAAACTCGGAGCACTGAGGTGGGACCCCGAACAAATAAACATATAGGTTGAGAGGTGGATCCAGAGAAGAGACGTGGGGTGAAACCTGTAGCCCATAGGTGCCAGGCCCTGGGTTGAGCTGCACGTGGGTCCACATGGGTGAAACTTGGAGCCCTGAGGTGGGGCCCGAGTTAGGTTTTATGTTCGGACAGCCGGGCTGCACTGTGGATGTGAACACGGTGGGAGCTGATAGGGATGGTGGTCAGGCACCAAAGCTAGCGTAGGGGTGAGCTGCCCACCCATCGTGCAGAAAACTGGAAACCCCAGCAGAGACTTGAATCCAGTGCGCGTTTCTGCTCGAGGAGCTACTACTGCCTTGTAGTTAGATTGGGGACAATCAAAGTCTAGCGGAGCAAACCATACACAAAACTAGACAGAAGGAAAACCAAATAGTCCACAAAAAGACCAGCAATCTGGGCAGATGACTTAACAGTCCGAGAGGGTAGGTTGTCTAAGGGTCGCTACCCTAAGAGAAAATTGCTGCCTTGCAGGTTGGCTGGGGACAGTCAAAGGCTGATGGAGAGCGAACCCAGTAAATGCTGGTTGAAATTGGACACATCACCGAAGGACAAGCACTAGAGCTCCAAATGGTACTGAAGGTTGGAACGTAAAACAAACGTTCTTGGCAAAGGTTGTTTATATATCACAATAAGAATGATTAAAAAAAATCAGAAAAAGAACGATCGAGAGAGAGAATCACAATTTTTTGAGTTGCCACAAATTATCATATTCATGTGAAATTTATTTTATGAAGTGAAATGTAAATTATATCTTCCTTGTTTCTAAGTGTGACTGTAGAAGCATTGTAACAGAGTGTATAAATATCTTCCTTGTTTCTAGTACGTATTAGATCATTATCTAAAATGATTAAGTCGGTTTGGAATCTTCCTGGTTAATTTCAGGATGCACAGGAATCTGCTTTTTTTCAAATCTTGGTTGAAAGTCATGTGCAGTATTCAAATATATAAACTTGCCTTGAGCCTAAAACCAGAAGGGATGTAAAAGAACTGCTAAAAGAAAAATAGTTTGACCTCAGTTGTAAACAAAGAGAAGGTGTGCCTACAAAATGTCAAGAGTGTGTATTAAATGAAATGTACACAGTTATTTATTTAGTAAAACAGGAAGACAATGTGTTTGTACAATACAAATCCCTGTATATTCATCATGTGACTTTGTGTCGCTTGTTCTTTGCAAACTGTCGCTCTCATTACAGCTCGCCTGAAAGACTCAATCTCATTCCTGTTCTTTCAGGTTATGTTGCTACCGTCATAGTTGTCCCTGCCTCATCTTTCAAGAACCATACTATCCATTATTACTCTCTCGAACCCACCGTATCGTTTACTGTAACCAATCTACTAAAGTTTTTGAGAGATGATATTGTTTATATACACGTTATTTATCAGGTCCTGAAAGTGGTGGTTGAGATTAAGATCCACTCTCACATTTTACAAGAATATACTGCATGTAGTAATTATATCACACATCAGGTGGTTACAAAACAATTGAAAAGGATAGCATAAGGAAGCACAAATTAATCTTTGACAGGTACTAAAATGTTGGACGTGAATTTAAAATAAATTGTTTCTTTTCTGTCACTTTATTTAGTATAAACTACTTTTTGTCATGATTTTTATGGGATTTAAACTGAAATTTGCCGTGCTATGTTTGCAGAAAAGTTGTGATATTTGTGTGCCTTTTGAACAAGTACATCTGATTTTGTCATGCACGTTTTGTTCTGATTGACTTTCCTGATCGTTCCGGAGTGACTTCATAGCATGCTCTTTTCTATTTCCAATACCACAGAGACATCAACATTTCTTAAACTTACAGATTAAAATTCCGTTTTTTTGTGCCTCAGATCTGTCTATCTATCTGTTCATGAAAATGACCCAACAAAACTGAGGCCTGTGGGCTTCAAATTTCCAAACTTCATACTCTCAGTTTCAGATTGTCATCAGTGTACTTACACCACCATATTTTTCATATTATGATCTTGGCTATCAGCTTTTTTTTATCATTTGAGATTATAATTATCTAATATAATAAATAATTATTGCAGTGTATGATCCAAGGATTTTGGTAATCTATCTTCACCTGGTTATGTGTAGTATATAGGAGTATTATCTTCTCAATGGCTATTGTTTATTAATATCTGCATGTAAAGTTCAGATCTACTTTTGAAAGTTCATAGAGACTTCTGAACAAGTTTATGTGCTTCTCTTTAGACCAGTTTTCATTTCTAATGTTTTAAAAATATATGACAGTCTTGTAGAATATTTTTGGCTGCACAAGAGGGATGCGATCACACTCAGTGTGTATATGATTGTTCATTCTGTTGGGCCTTGTTATGATATGAAAAAGGTTGATATATATATAATTCAATTGAGATAATAATTTCCTTTTTGTTGGTTGAATAGCCTTTATAAGGGTCCTTTTTTCATGCAAGGTGATTTTTAAACTAATGTGTTTCTCTCTCTAGCTTCCTGGTATGATATATTATGATGGTATCCACTTTTGCATTACTTTTTTGTTAATATTTTTGGAAGGGTTGTTGTCTGGTATTCACAGGATGTGTTAGTATTGTTTTCTTCTTCGAACGCTCCATATCGATACTTGTCAACCACTCTGTTTGATTTGTATGTGATCTGAGCCTAAGAGCAATTGTACGCTGTGATGCTCAGTTATGTTGGTCTGTGTAAAGCCCTATGCTGGAGTGAAGAGTTTTCATGCACAGTTTTCATAACTGAAAGATAAGGCGGGTTTCTTGATATTTGATTGAATTCTAGAGTGGAGACTCTTTTCGTTTGCTTGATAAGCTTGTGGACCAAATTTTACCAAGCTAATATACAAACTACTCTAGCATGGAACTGAGGAAGATATTAAAGCATGATTAGGTAAGGCCAGAGTTGACTTTTCGAGGTCAACACTCCATATCGACCACTTGTTAACCACTTTGTGGGATTTGTATGTGATCTGAACCTAAGAGCGATTGTATGTTGCTCCAGTTATGCACCTACAAGTAGGCCAGCATATCCGATTTCTGCAATGCTTTTTATTTACTAGGATAGCTTCCCTTGGTCCTACATCAGTCACCTCTTACGACATGCCTTGTAGGCCGCAGTGGTACTATTCTTTGCTTCCTTGCGGGCCCCAGCACCACATGGATGATTCACTACCTACAACAAGTAAACCAAGTTCAGATTATATCGAAGCGTTATCTTTTATATGTATCCTACTTTACAGATCTTTTGCTGGAGGATGATCAAAAACGATTTTCACACACTGTCCACTTTTCAGCACTCATGTTTGCACAGAACACAAAACATTTTAGAAGACCAAAAAGAACTTAGAGATGCACAGAGAAAGACGAAATGCATGTGCAGGGTGTTCAAGATAAAGCGCCCCCCATTGATAAATTAAAAGTCGTCAGGTTTGCATTGCGTTCTGTCTATTTACTATTTAAACCTATTCTGACTAGCTTGTCCCTCATCACCATTGTGTATCGCCCCTTCCCGCACCATAATTACACACCACAAAAAGACTTGCTCACTTGACCTATACTACGCCATAATTGAATCATCTCATTTTCATAAACATATACCAGATTGGTTCACTTGACCTGGCTACTTTTATCTTGAACACCCTGTAGTAAAAGACTGGAGAATGAAGAGTCCTTGCAGAAGCATTATAGGACAGGAAGAGAATGAACTAATATATACACAATCAGCTTTAACATGCAGATCTAGGGCTATCAAATAAACTATATACAAGAGTTAAGAGTTTTAAATTGTACTGGTCACATTAACTTTGAAGCTGCCACTTCACTATAAAAAAAGTAGTTCTCATGATGTGTGAAGATCTATTAGTTCAAGTCTTTATACATTTGAAGCGTGAGATGTTCAGATATCTTCACTTCGTTCCTAAGATAGTACGTCATGTGGCCAGTTAACAGTACTGCTGCATTAGTTATTGTTGTGAAACTGATTTTTGTGCAATCAACCACGACTCTTTACTTTTCATTAAATAAAACTTAATGTTTAACTTTTTTGAAAACATGAGTCTTATCATTTACAATATTGGTCTTGTCAAATAAAATCAGGATGAATCATATTGATTTTGTGCCAAGCAAGTTTTACATGTTTCACTTTCAGTTTAGAATATCTTCATTGCACTGCGGACATGTCCATAGGTGCTCCGATCTCCTTCACAACATCTCCAACAGCGTCCAACGACTGACCGTACCAGTGCAATTTTGATTGATGAGCCTACTCATATACTTGTTGTGATGTTCTTTTATGGTCACTCCAATCTTCAATCCCAGATCTTGCAATCTAGCAATTGATGTGGTTTGGTTTAAATGTAAATCCTCTTTGTGGCCACACTCTATGAGAGCGTTCAAAATGTCAGCTCTATCCATCCTGATATAGTGGCAAAGTCAGCCAGCCTGTCTGCTCTCTTATTGCCA
Source organism: Arion vulgaris (assembly GCA_020796225.1). Taxonomy (NCBI): domain Eukaryota; kingdom Metazoa; phylum Mollusca; class Gastropoda; order Stylommatophora; family Arionidae; genus Arion; species Arion vulgaris. The sequence continues at coordinate 24,942,312 of CM036754.1, read as the reverse complement.
CCGACACCCATGTTCCCTGGAACAAAGATAAATGTAATTCTTCAAATTGTTGATGCTTGTAGTGATTCAGTCCATAGCCTCCACCTTTTGGATCCTACGCAATGAATCCTCATCATGCATGCGTGTAGTTTTGTGACTCCAGCGAGATTAGTGCCTTAGTTACCGCCAGTACTTCCATTGTCATGCTCAATTTTACATGTATTTAGACCTAGGGTACAGTTGTTGCCAAATGAATGTGGTTTTACAAGAGAATGCTAAGAAAGCAACGGGTGTAATATAATGACTATTGTTGGTGTGTTAAAAGATGTCAACGCACAGAGAAAACGTATATAAGAAAGAAAGGAACCCTTTCATACCTCATGGTATATAGGTCGATACAGTGTTAGGCCTGTATTTTTCATTGACCGTCGGCACACGATGGGTGATGTGGTCAGCATCACGCCGGCCGCCTTTACTTTCCCAGAGCATGTCTGGTACCCAGTCGAGGCTGGGTCGACCTGAAGCCGTCGTAATATAAGAAAGAGTCATCATTTAAAATCAATGGGGGACGAGACAGTGGAAGATAGAGAAAGTTATGGACAGTCTGGCTTCGTGGCATGGAAGATTGTCAACATCTGAACTGATAGTCAACACCAAGGATAGACGTTTGTGGAGATCCGTGATCGCCTTTGCCAGCCGGCATGGCACACAAGGACGATAACGACAGTTATTGGCCACTTCTAATACTAATGTGAAAAGAATATAATTGCTTTATCAATAAATTGTTCTGAATAGTAATCAAATGGGAGTGGCAGTTGCACGCCTGTGTTCTGCCAGAAGCAAGAATTAATGCGTAAAGTTCTATATGTCGTTATGTATAATGTGATAATTTTCTCTAAACACCGTTACTATAATAATATTACAATTAGTAGTCATTAGCTTTAGCCACACAACGTTTGACACAATCATAATAAAAAAAAAACAGCAACATGCTTTTGTACCTTTTTGTATAAGTAGATTCTTGGCAGCTAAACAAACCCACATTGTATTTATTGTATATACACAGATTGTTATTCGTGTGTGTTTCAGGTTTCCACGGAAAGATTTATCGCGTTATAGACTGACGTTTGCAATATTGGTTTCCGCCTTATTGTTAATTGTATTGATCAGATGTGAACTTTTAAAACTCCAATGTAGACGTGCAGCTGTTCCAGTGGCAGCTCGTGCTCATTTTTGTTGGTGGGGCCAGACACACATTTTCGGGAAATCATGGTTTTGGATTAGGTTATGTTTTAATTTATTAAATAATAAATATACGTTACACATTATTTTTGGTGGGGCCCACCCTACAGGCCCTTAATGACGAGCCGCCACTAAGCTGTTGAATAGAACGATGCCGAGGCTAAGGAAAGGCATTGCCAAAGAGCAAATCTACCAACCACTGTCTTTTCAGATATCAAACCCGTCATAACGAGAATTTGCAATAGACTGGAAGACAAACACTTGATATGATTATGGAAAAGACTTTCTCAAAGACCTCAGCAGAACAGACCAGGTCGTTATATTTTGCCAACATACGGGACATTGCAGACTCAACATAGACTGGGATTAAGTCATACAGCTCTTTGTCAATATCAGCAGGCGGAACAGACACCGGAGCATGTTCTGGAAGACTATCCTCTCCTGGCTGAGCTGATAAGCAACATGCGGCCACACCCAGTGAAACTAATAACTAAACTTTGAGGAAACCTGGCAAACCTGAAGCTGACTGCCCAGTTTGTGGTCCACAGTAAATTGAACTCATGACCAGAGGTCGCCGAAGAAAAAGACTATAATTAGGTAGTAGGTTGACATAGCTAAGTTATTTATAGACAGTAGTTCATCTTTCTTAACAGTCCATTTTCGTGTCATAGTTGCCGAAGCTTTTTCATAAGTGCTCTGACGCTGCCACTTTCAACTAGCTGAAAGAGGAGGGACACAATTAAACATTAACTGTATTAAAGTTGATTAAGTGTACAGAAGATCTAAACTCATATATCTAAATTATATAGTCTTAAGGTTTATACATGTCACGGCTTTGCCACTATCCCTCTTTATCGTTCAGTCTCCAACGTCAACTTTAGTATGTTCAAAGACCGCAGGGGTTCACCTCAAATTGTCGAGATTACAGAAGAGCGTGTCATGCAATGGCACAGGTGACGACCACATCAGTCTTATCTACTCCCCATAGACAAGTTGTTCAGTCTTATCTACTCTCCATAGATAAGTTGTTCAGTCTTATCTACTCTCCATAGACAAGTTGTTCAGTCTTATCTACTCCCCATAGACAAGTTGTTCAGTCTTATCTACTCCCCATAGACAAGTTGTTCAGTCTTATCTACTCTCCATAGACAAGTTGTTCAGTCTTATCTACTCCCCATAGACAAGTTGTTCAGTCTTATCTACTCCCCATATACAAGTTGTTCAGTCTTATCTACTCCCCATATACAAGTTGTTCAGTCTTATCTACTCCTCAAGTTGTTCAGTCTTATCTACTCCCCAAGTTGTTCAGTCTTATCTCATCCCCAAGTTGTTCAGTCTTATCTACTCTCCATAGATAAGTTGTTCAGTCTTATCTACTCCCCATAGATAAGTTGTTCAGTCTTATCTACTCCCCAAGTTGTTCAGTCTTATCTACTCTCCATAGATAAGTTGTTCAGTCTTATCTACTCTCCATAGATAAGTTGTTCAGTCTTATCTACTCCCCATAGACAAGTTGTTCAGTCTTATCTACTCCCCATAGATAAAGTGTTCAGTCTTATCTACTCCCCAAGTTGTTCAGTCTTATCTACTCCCCATAGATAAAGTGTTCAGTCTTATCTACTCCCCAAGTTGTTCAGTCTTATCTACTCTCCATAGATAAGTTGTTCAGTCTTATCTACTCCCCATAGATAAGGTGTTCAGTCTTATCTACTCTCCATAGATAAAGTGTTCAGTCTTATCTACTCCCCAAGTTGTTCAGTCTTATCTACTCTCCATAGATAAGTTGTTCAGTCTTATCTACTCCCCATAGATAAGGTGTTCAGTCTTATCTACTCTCCATAGATAAGTTGTTCAGTCTTATCTACTCCCTATAGATAAGGTGTTCAGTCTTATCTACTCCCCATAGATAAGGTGTTCAGTCTTATCTACTCCCCATAGATAAGGTGTTCAGTTTTATCTACTCCCCAAAGATAAGGTCCAAAATAGCAGGTTGCGGTATGAGTGGATGCCGTCTATTGAAATTTCTAACCCCCAGAGGCTTACGTGGATCTACTGACCTGGGCATGCAGGTGTTTGCGGCAATGAGAGAGCGGACAGGCTTGCATCAACAACTTTACTTGTCGGGGAGTAGAAGATGGATAAGGGGGATGTTCTTCTGTCTCTTCACGACTGTCTGTTGGATGAAGACACTAAAATAGATGTTGAATCGATCCCACGATTTAAGGAACATGGGGTTACCCGTTGTACAAGTAGAACTGGAGGCATGAGGAGAAGAGTGAAGTGTGTGTTTAATCAGCGAGCCACGGGAACCATCAGTATGCATACCCTTAGAGATCTATTGGTGGAGACTGAGCGCCTATGGGTCTGCCCGGAGTACAATAACGTCGGTTCAGTAATCATCAACCCATGTGCTGCATGATAATGTGTATTCATACCTCGTGTACCACTTATTCCAAGTTATTGTCCTTTTGTGTTCAAGCGCCTGCAGTTCCAAGTTTAACTAAGTTTGACAAAGCTCAGTTAGTTATTCAAAGTAGCTGGAATTGATTTACTGGATTCATGCTTTCTCGTGGTCAGATTTATGGAGCTTGCTACACAGTTAGTAACAAGACAATTTGTTCATACTAGATCCTAAAGGAAGGTGATCAATACTGTATACACAGAGGCATTGGTTTAAAGATAATGATATATCAATGGCAGCAGTAGGAAAAGGGGGTCTGCCGAGATAATAATTCTCCCATGCATCACATTTCTCAATCTTGACAGTAGCCAAGAGGTCCTGATGGACAAATCAAACTCGACATAAGAAAGGACGGGTAGCCACCTCCATATGTCGTTTTTCTGGTGACGCAAACAATCGTTGTACATCATCAGCTACAATCTTCTTCTTTTGTCGTCACACTGTTACCGGGTTGTTGCCCGGTGCAGTGTTTTTTTGTTATTTTTTTTTGTTTTGCGCTGTTCTGGTGGCTTGTGTGATTGCTATTTGACAGGATTCTGATATGCAATCTAACCATCTTTTTCGTGGTCTTCCTCTCCCTTCTTTTTGGTGTTTTGTTGCAGAAGACTATACTGTGGAGTTTGGATTCATAACCATATATAATCGTTCAGTAAATTCGCGTACTACTAGAACTAAGCTATGAATTTCCGAGCGAAATACCAACTGCGTGCATATATATATAAATGAAGAGGACACTTCATCATTTGCATTGGGCTCGGACACAACACGGAAAACAACAGTCACAGGTTCTATATAAGTCCTCCCAAGTTGGCGTCCTATCAGATGTGAAAAACTAGCTGATGATCGAGTTATGTGAAAACCAACATTACGCAAGGGTGCAGAATCTTTTGAAAATAGACTTAGGAATGAGCCGAAAGGCAAGAGAGACAATTGCAAACTCAGAAGTTGTCATAGTAAAACACTTGCCAATTGACCGTCTGTAAAGACGAAAAATGTCATACCTACATATCTTGGTCGCTCACATTTCAATGGTTAATGACCAGAGGTACACGAGTCGACGTAAAGCGATGATTGCATGTGTATGTCAATTCCTGGTCAAAGATACAGATAGATGATAGGTTATAGCTGATATGTTTGTTCCTATTTTTGTTGTTGTTAATTCAATCACAGGTTTCAGCAATATCTAATTTAAATAACAAATGTGACAACTAATATCATAGGATATGCATCTGTCAACTTTCATACATAAATATATTGACCGACAACGGATTATGGATAGTGTGGTCAACATCACGGCGGCCGATTTTCTAACTAACATTTGATGTTATTTAATGATTTCATACTAGAGCAAGTTTACTGTGACATGTTTCCCACGTATTCATCATCATCTTTATTCCTCTCCGCTCCTCGTGGAGCATAGTGCTTCAACAGTTGTTCGTCACTTTACCCAGTCTCTGGCCATTTTATTTATGGCCTCCCATGATAGTCTTGCACCCTTCAGTTCCTCAAGGTAACTACTCTCCAGGTCTGTGTAGGACGCCCCCTTTTCCGCTTTCTTTGCGGGTTCCACTCAAGTGCTTGTCTAGTAACATTCGTCTGTGTCTTCTTTAGGGTAGTCTCGACCCATCGCCATTTTCTCCTTTAACCTGGGAATCATGGGTCCGTGTATTCAGATGTATCATTCCTCATTTGAGTAAATTGATATACTATATACATAGAAATGTATCTATTCCGCTAATCTGTAACACCTGTTGCAAACTTGTAATGACCAGAGGTACACGAGTCGACGTAAAGCGATGATTGCATGTGTATGTCAATTCCTGGTCAAAGATACAGATAGATGATAGGTTATAGCTGATATGTTTGTTCCTATTTTTGTTGTTGTTAATTCAATCACAGGTTTCAGCAATATCTAATTTAAAAACAAATGTGACAACTAATATCATAGGATATGCATCTGTCAACTTTCATACATAAATATATTGGCCGACAACGGATTATGGATAGTGTGGTCAACATCACGGCGGCCGATTTTCTAACTAACATTTGATGTTATTTAATGATTTCATACTAGAGCAAGTTTACTGTGACATGTATCCCACGTATTCATCATCATCTTTATTCCTCTCCACTCCTCGTGGAGCATAGTGCTTCAACAGTTGTTCGTCACTTTACCCAGTCTCTGGCCATTTTATTTATGGCCTCCCATGATAGTCTTGCACCCTTCAGTTCCTCAAGGTAACTACTCTCCAGGTCTGTGTAGGACGCCCCCGCTTTCTTTGCGGGTTCCACTCAAGTGCTTGTCTAGTAACATTCGTCTGTGTCTTCTTTAGGGTAGTCTCGACCCATCGCCATTTTCTCCTTTAACCTGGGAATCATGGGTCCGTGTATTCAGATGTATCATTCCTCATTTGAGTAAATTGATATACTATATACATAGAAATGTATCTATTCCGCTAATCTGTAACACCTGTTGCAAACTTGTCTATCACACTTTAGTGAACGGTGTAGCACATCGCAATACAGTTTCATTTCACGATAAACTGTACTACACTACACTATCGTGGGGGCCTCTTCAGTGATCCAGCCGTACTTTTCCACTTGTCCTTAGATCAAATGTCATGTAGAAGTAGCTTTGAAGAACTGGGTTGTCTTCGAATTTTCTACCCACACCAGGCAGGAGTCAGAACTGAACTTTTTAATCCATTAAGAAAAACTGAACAAAATAATCCATTACGAATTAACGTGGAGGTTGGGGGCCTATTGAATGACAAAGTAAATGAAACATATGTAGTAATTTACACAGATGGTTCAGTCATTCGCCAACAACGATGTGCAGGTTTTTTTTCCAACACGTTCAGTATGAAAAACAATAAGAGAGAGAGCAGTAGGACCTACGCGACAACCACAAGCAGTTTGGCATGGGGGTACGGGCGGTTACAGAGGCGGTGACGTGGTTGGCATATCATGGTTACTCTTGCGTTTTCATACTCAGTGACGCCATGAGTATGATTCGTAAAGTCGAGACAGGAATGGTGAGACGAAACTGAGGGAGGTACTATTACAGACAGAGATAAGAGAAATCACATTCATTTTTGTTCATGGCCACGCAATAATCGATGAACGAGCTGATATAATGACTGGCATGGCTACTATATCAGAGGGGGCTGCAATAGACCGAAGTGACAGTCTTAACACATTGAAAGACTCTTTCCGAACAGAGGAGTTTCAGGGCTGTGAATCCCAACCACTATTATAGGGTGCTTCCTGTCCATCTATTGATGTTCCCGTCCCATTTATAGCTGTCTTCTCTTGCCCTCAATTACCCCGTCCTCAATACAGTCCTCAACAATGTATAAAGCGGTTTTAAAGTCGAAAGATTGACTTCATTGCAGCATGGTCCCAGCTCTCCGCAAAAATGGCACACGACCTGCCGAGAGTATTGCTCAAAGCACGAACTCCGTAGCTCCAGCAACAATCCTAGGGGTCTCAAGAAAAAAATCCACCCGTGAACAGAACGGCGCGGTCCGAATTCGAACCGACGATGTATTATGTGCTTTGATGTGCTCAAATATAGTATTTGCTTAACTTTCATTATATAACACTTGACGATTTTCAGTTTTTTTAAATTATTTATTTAGATGTTAATATCTATCTGTTGCTGTTGAATATATTTTTGATCACTCCTACTATCTCTCTTCAATTTCACTTCTTCTATCATTGATTATTATATTTTCTTTATATGCAATGGTCGATACTTGTTCCAGAGTCTCATCACCCTCAATTTCAAACAGACATTCCGTTAACCACATTCCTTACAGATACTATCTGTGTTGTCCAGCTTATCCGTTACGTATTCCAACACACACACACATCTTGCTACAAGCTACGGTGCCATTAACATCGAATTTATCACCAAAATAAAACGTTATGTCGTTAGGGATTGTAGCGAATACTCACTTTCAACCAAATGCTGCCAAAGTCAATGGGGGTCCCTGTTGTGTGGAGATGGGGTGCACGCCTCTCCGTTCAAAGGTACTCGGTTAGTCTCTCTTTCTCTTCTCTCCTCTCTCCCCCACCACTCCTATGAAACGATCGAGATTTTTGTCAAGAGTAACAAGATCTCAGTGTAGGTGAAATATAGTTCCTAGTTCTATCGGAGACGGACGATAAAACCGTTGGCCCAGTGTTTAAGTTTAGCACGCAAAATAACGCGTGATCGTTGAAAATCGATAAGACTCCTGCCCGAGCAAAATTCTTTAAAAAAGTGGTGTTTTTTTATTTGTGCAAATGTTTTTACTATCTTGGAAATTGCGTCGTGGATCCTCGACGGTACTACGAATTTCGTGCATTGTCGCTATTATCTTTATGTGTAAAATAGAACGTAGTACACATCTAAGTGCAATGAGGATGGTGCAATCAATCAATCAAAAGCTGAAGCCGTATCGGTTCTATTAGAAAGTGGGGACGTCAATAAGAGTAATCATAAAACGTCTTACATGCATGGGCGTCCATACATTGAAGCGAGGAGGGGGCACTTGCTCCTGAAAAATGGCTTCAAAAATAAAACATTGTGATAGACTGTTGCTAACCAACTAGAGTTTAACCATTTTTTCCCCCGATCCAGAAACACTTGAGCTTTCAGCTCTTCGACTCGGTACCAGGGACATCGTAACCCTTCGGTACCACGAACACCGTAAATCTTGAGAACCTGTGGCTTTTCTGTCAGCCCGCAGAATTGAACCGCACTCACAGGGGACTTGTCACCCATCGTCCAACGCGCTACGAACACGCTGGGCAGGCGGGATTAACCATCTATAAGAACTTAATATTTCTATACACACATCCCGAAATCTGTTCTGAATTTGATCTTAATTTCTGCGTAATAAACCAACTAAATATGTTTTTAGTTCACACACCCCCTTCCTCGCATCTTCTTCTTCCCCCATGTATGGTGACGCTCATGCTTCAATGTTGTGTTGAACATAATTATTATGTTGTTGAAGTATTTCCACTAAGATGTGTGTGGTTTGTTTAATATTTGCATGTTCTATTCCGGGAACAGAATCGTGTTGTTCCGTACTGGAAAAGTTCTGGTCATATCCTGAGATGGGAGTGTAAGATGGTAGAATGAATGATCCCACTTAACGAACCGTAATTCAGGCTAAGGAGTATAACTCAAACATTCCGACCAAAACGGTTACGTTTGTGTTATTCTGTGCGCGCAGCATGCAAGCTGTTTTCTGAAGTTGGCATTTGCGTGATTCATGGTCTGGAATGCAGTTTCCAATAAATCCCTTCATTCTCTCTTATCGCTAATTGTCCGCCTATTCTCCGGTGCCTTGTTACGGACATTCTCTTTTGTTTGACAGACTGACAAACAAGAAGTCAACACAGCACGGTCAACAATACACCTCATACAATCATAATAGTTAGATTGATTGGCGGAACACGCTGTTATTGCAATGTTGATATATAACACCGTCCCTCCATCATGAAAGCTTGCCAATATTAAAAGCGTTCTCGTCTGACGACATTTTATATTGACAGTTAATTGCAACATAGTTTATTCCCGTTAACAGGTGATTATAACCTTGTCAGTTATGCACCTGGTTGCTGCCGCGTTTCGTATTATTGATCGGCAGTTCATTATTGCTACATATATAGGATGTTTTTTTTAAGTCTCACTACACTTTATGTGTTGAACAACCAAGTATATGACGTCATAACAAAAATGGGCTAAAACAAAGTAGTTAAATTTAGTTATCACTTAACTAAACTCTGATCTGGAATTTTTTTTCGTTGTTCTCATTTTAATGTAGAATTTGTAGAACACTTTTGATAGATTATGACTTAGATGAGTAGAAAAATGTTAGTTTACAAAAATATGTAAATTCATTACCATGGAAACAATACAAAATGGCAGCCAAACACAAAATTTCAAATCCCTAAGACTCTGAACCTAATGAATATAAATGAATTCTGTTTTCACTCTAATGTGAGCAATTGTAATATCTGAAATATTACACAGGCTTTTTATGATATATTAAATATTTAATCTTTAATACATTTTTGGGTAAACACCCCCAAAATTAGGCCATAAAAAGCTTTTTGTGCGGTGGTTTTTACCCAAAAATTGTGTGTTATTGTTTCAAGGCATTTTGTAAGCTGATATTCATTTTTGTAAGGCTGTTCTTGATGCCATCGCCCTGAAGTGCAATAATGATGTTTCAGTCAATCAAAGGATTAACTACAGTGAAATACATTTAAAAAAAATACAATATGGTAGACACACAGAAAAGGGTTTTTGACTGAAACAGGGTTGAGTACCACTGATCTATCAGAAGAAATACTGATTATTCATTATTTTATCTCTATCACAGGTGCATGCATACATCATTGCTCAGCTCAAAAAAGACATGCCTTCAATGTTTGGTAAAGATTCCAAGAAGAAAGAGCTGATCAGCAGGTTGCCGGATATTTTTGCCCAGCTTCAACGTGAGCATCAGATTTCACCTGGTGACTTCCCCAACTGCAAACGCTTCCAGGAACAGTTACAGCATCAAGATTTTACCAAGTTCCATCTGGTAATTATATGTTTTAATATACACTCGTAGACAATCTGATCAAATCAATATTAATACCAGCACTTTTATTGGCATTTCTTCTTCGAACACTCCATATCAACCACTTATTTAACCACTTTTGTGTGATTTGTAGTGATCTGGCCTAAGAGCGATTGTATGTTATGCCAGTTATGAGCCTACAAGTAGATCAGCACATCCGATTTCTGCGATGCTTTTATTCTTCTTCTTCTTCTTCTTTGCGTTCGTTCTTTACGACCAATTATCACTCTTTGTGATATGTTTGATCTTTGCCAAGAACGTGTATACGTTGCACATTGGTTTGGTAGGCACCTAAACGCATAAAGCTTCTACACGTTTAGGACACATGCATCCGATTTCAGCCAAACCTCCTTAGTCGCCTCTTACGACATGCGTGGCAGGTAACAGTGGTTCTATTCTTTACCCCAAATTTGGGCCCCGGTAACCACTCGGGCGCTTTTTATTTACTAGGGTAGCTTCCCTGCTGGAGGGATCTGCAGGAGATAGCTAGAGATAGGAAGACTTGGCATGAGTTGGTTGAGGGCCTATGCCCCAACCCGGGTAAAAAGGCAAAGAGAGAGAGAGAGGGTAGCTTCCTAGGTCCTACATCAGTTGCCTCTTACGGCATGCCTTGTAGGTCACAGTGGTACTATTATTTGCTACACTTGCGAGACCGGCACCACGCTGGTGGTGGGCATTACAAAAAGGGAAAGAAAGATATGTTTATATTAGCAATTTCAGATATTATTTATAATCTGCAAAACTAAACATAAAGAACATGTTTTCACACCAGGTAGTATATTGGGTAGTTATAGTGCTAGTTCCACATAAAGGCACACAAGGGGTGATGGGGTAAACAGCATGTTGACCGATTTTACTTCCTGTTGTTTCTCATGTACTCAGTGGAGGCTAGGTCAAACTGAGAGCAGTTTGCGATTAGAAAAACACTGCTGACTGGGGATCAAACCGAGGCATCAAGGAAGCAAGTAAACTAATTACTGTGTTACTGCAGCCTTTCTTTTATAATCAATACAGTATTTTGCAGAGTTTGGAATCACACATGACATGAGTTGAACTGGAATTCTGAGTAGCAGAATCAGTAGTGTGTTTGATCAGTGAACAGTCAGCTTAGATTCAGTTTAGTTGTCAGATCATCACCACTGCAAATCTAACCAAATAGTCCATAAGTGCTTCGATCTCCTCAATATGTTTCTCAGCATGTGACAACTAACGGGACCAGTTCTATGTTAGTTTATTTTTCTTTGGCTTCCTGTATAGTGTTTTTGTTTAGCCACACCGCATTTGATATAGTATTCTTGCAGTCTGGTTAGGGTAGCTGATTCCCCACTATTCTTTGAATCGATTTAATCTCTTTCCTTTAGGGAATTCAGAACATCAGCCTTGTGTCCATTGCTCACTAGACTTTCTACAGCGACCATAAATGCAAGACTATCAGCACGTTAATTCCTCTTCACACCTGCATGCCCTGGTACAAAAATTAACAAAACAATTTTCAGCCTAGATCTCTTCATAGATACCAACCAGTGTCTTTCAGCTCAGCCTGTATCAATCTTCCTGAGCATACTCATTGAGTCACTGTGAAAACATGCATGGATAAAAGTCTGTGACTCGAACCAGACCATCACTTTAGCTACTGCCATGATCTTCATAGTGAGACTACTTGTAGTCACAACAAAACCTCCATTGTCTTCCTTCACAATAATCGTCAGCATCCATACCAGTTGTATGCGTAGGTCAGAATAAACACGGGAGTGTGAACCAGAACTAAACACTTAACAAAATTAAATATGCGTTATTTAAATCTGCAACTTTGGGGTGAAACCAGCAGCACAACATACTCATATTATTTGACAAAAACCACAAATAGTGGGTTATAAGTGGTTATAGTAGAGTGTTGGGAGGGCTCTTTGGCTAAGCGGTTACGCCCTTTGCTGTGTGAATCGAAGGCCGTGGGTTCGAGTCCGGACCGCGCCATTCTGTTCACGAGTGCAATTTTTTCCAGAGACCCTAGGATTGTTGCTGGAGCTACGGAGTTTGTGCTTTGTGCAATACTCTCGGTAGGTGGCGTGCCAGTTTTGCGGAGAGGGACCGAGCCGTATGGGTAAACCGGTGCAATGAAGTCAATCCTTCGGCTTTTAAACCCTTTTTATAGTAGAGTGAATGTAGAAGATAAAGATGATGGTGTAGCTGATGTGGGACTCGTGTGAATAACTATATTTAATAACTCAGGAGCAGTTAGGATACACATTGTAAGTGTGCGGATCAGAAAATGATACATTTTGCTTGATAATAGAAGATATCAAGCTAATGTGACTGCTACTGTTAATATGTAAACTACTTGCAGAGTGTATTGGAACATACAGGACAACCACTTTCACCAAGAGGATGGAAGCTGTTACTGTGCGCTCATCTAGGTTTCCGCCCTCCCTGGGCGTATGTGAATTTACTGTTCTAGACATGCAGGTGTTTGCATAAATTAGAGAACAGACTGGCTTGTTTGCAACAGCAGTAGTTGTCGGGGAGATAAATATGGGGGTGTCATCCTTTGGTGTCTTGGCAATTACCAATTGGATGAAGACACTAAAATTGATCTTTAATCTGTTCAGCAATTGGAATTACATATTGTACAAGCAGAATTGTGTGTGCCTGAGAAATAGAAAGATGAGTGTGTATATGAGTCCAGCTAGCAACAGAAGCTACGAGTATGCATACACTTTGACATCTGCTGGCAGAGACTGAGCACCTATGGGTCTGCCCAGAGTAATATGCTGTCAGTTCAACAAAGAACTGACTTCAATAATGTTTTGTTTCTCATTTTTTGACAATGTTATGTTGAAAGTCATTTCCAGCTAAATGATTGGAGAATCTACTGTGCATAGTATTGAACTTCATTCACTGGTGCCTAAATCTCGCTCCATTTCCACTGAACTATGACTTGACTTGGCCCTCTCTGCTTCTCATGGAGCATACGTCCTCAACAGTTGTTCTCCACTTTTCCAGGTTACTGGCTGTTTTCTTAATGGTTTCCCAGGATAGTCGAGCAACCATTAGTTCTTCAAGAAGACTTCATCTCCAGGTCTGTTTAGGATGTCCTCTTTTCCATTTTCCTTGTGGGTTCCTCTCACTGGCTTGTCTAGGGACACCCGACTTTGTCTTTCGTAGGGCATGTCATTTTCTCTTCTTAACCTGGGTCATCATGAGTTATTATCCACAGGTCTGTGTTTGTAACTCTGTCATACTATCTCAGTCTGAGAATCCACCAAAGACATCTGTTGTCAAAGGTCTGAATCTTATTTATATTTAACTTTGTGACTCCCCACATTTCTGAGCCATACAGCAACACAGATTTCACATTTGAGCTGAATATCCTGAGCTTTGTTTTCATAGATATTTCGTGGCTGTAGATTTCCATACTGTGTGCAGGATAGCAACAGCTTGTCTGACTTTCCTAATCCTGGCATTAATGTCCTCATCTATACCTCCTTATTGACTGATCTTCCACTGAACTATGCTGACTTCTTTCCTATTCTCTTTGATTATGTGAACTATTAATTGAATTGAGTTTTATTTTCTTATCATTTTCAGATCAAACCCAAACTTCTGGAAGTTGTTGATGCAATGCTTGCTACAGATATTGCCCGTCTCATGCAGATGATACCAACAGAGGAGAGAGAAAATGAGAAAAATGAGCTCAACGGAAACATCCATGGAGGAGCTTTTGAGGGCTATACAGAGAGTCCTTTTGGTGTCGGCCGAGGAGAGGGTGCAGATGCAGGCAGAGGAGAACATGAATGGGTCGTGGAAGCCGGCAAATATGAATATGATGACTCATTCTCCAAGCTGAACCCAGTTAATGGAAAAATTTCAGGAGCGGCAGCCAAATCTGAAATGGTAAAATCTAAACTGCCAAACACTGTCCTCTCAAAGGTATGGAAGCTGGCAGATGTGGATCGGGATGGCATGTTGGATGCAGATGAGTGGGCTTTGGCCAACCACCTTATAAAGATTAAACTGGAAGGCCATGACCTCCCTAATATCTTACCCGATCATCTAATACCCCCATCGAAACGAGAAGTTGCTTCTACCTAGACACACAGGCATGGCAATATCTGCACAAGAAAGGATAAGAACTACATAGCAATAACCCAAATCAGTCACATTTTGAGTATATCCCATTTGCTTCATTTATATGAGTACATTGCTATGTCATATTTTACCCATACCTTGTTAAGCATGAACATTCTGCATGCTCTAAACTGTAATATCATTATCCAGATGATGTATTTGTAAATATGTTTGAGCAGCGTACACAAGTAATAACATACATGCATTTGTCTGTAGGGACATAGTATGGGAAATATTTATGTTGATTTGGGCAAATAACTTGTGTTTTAGGTAGTATATCTATGTAAATTATGTTATTGGAAAGCTGGCTATCTGTAATCATTTCAAGCCCTTTTTTAGGGTTCAGTGTGAAGACTTCTAAATCAGTTATTTGAGGACTATCATCATAGCACTCTGGACACGTCCATAGGTGCTCCGATCTCTGCCTCAACAAATCCAGCAGTGTCAAGCGGTCCAACACACCAGTTCTATTTTGATTAATCAATCTCTTTGCATATTTGGTATGTCGTTATTTTAGGGCTAAACCAATATTGACACCCATCTCTCCCAATATGGACTTTTAAATATGTGGAGGTAGGATGAGACATATTCAAGATATTCTGAAGGTGAACATGGTCTTAACCTACATGAAGATGCTAATATAATACATGTTATAAGTATGAAAACTGCATCGACATCATAGTGTTTGTTAGTACATCTAAATGGACTGATTTATAAAATAACTGCTGTACTTCCGTTAGGAATTAAAAGAGCCAGAGATAGTTATTGTTATCATAAAATAACATTATGGACAAGCTTCTTAGAGATATCAATAACCTTAGACTCTTGGTGGACCTTCTGGTGCTTATTCCTTTCTCTGCAGATGGTGAAATAATATGCAATTGTAGTTAACGCATACTTTTCAGCCATTGTCTCAGCTGCTTCTGCCTACTTCCACAATGTTTACTTAACAATTCCTGCAATCTCACGATATCAATCTCAAATATGGGAGCCATCATCCAACAGTCATTTATAAACAAAAGTAGATCGCATTTCAAGAAAATAACTTGGCTGTACACACCTGGACATGCTGGAGTTCAGGGTAAAATGAACATGCTGACTTTCTTGCAAACAATGCCCCAACTCAAGCGGGCAGAAGCATGGACAGAGCCGATATCATCAGTGCTGTATGCTCTCATTTATATGACATGGGCAAAGTCTCAGAAACTTGAACAAGTTCAAGAATTAGGCAGTTTGGACATGCCAGACAGTGTCGTCTTCATGGTAGAGATAGAATGTATACTAATCAACTTCTCATGGGTACGGTGAGCAAATGAACTATGCGATGGCTCCTGCAGCGGAGGACAGAGCACGCGTGGGAATGCCAAATGTGCCATGACGTCGATTGTATAACATAACTAAACAAGATGTCCCCCAAAGTTATTTTGTTTCATTATTATTCTAAATTATTTTTAATATTTTCATTTTGCACATTAACTGCTGCATTAAACAACACACTGTGTCAAAATTAATTTTTGCTCACATTTCACTCTGCAAGTGTATGTACAATTTAAGCTGTAATTTAATTATTTTTAACTAATTTGACTGAATGACATGTAATTTTGTAGATATATGAATGTATTTTTATCACAGTATAATAGAAAGTAAAAGAATAAATTAAGAACCTGTAACGATCAGAATGATTCAACATAAACTTTGAGCAAATTTGGCAATGAAACAAATCAAGGCAGAGACTGTGGCATTTGGTAGTTAATGTGTGAACAAAACAATTAGCCCGCTATAGCTTCTTTTGTTGTAATTTAAAAATACATATTACTTATAAATATGTAACATATACATCCTTCATGATTATTTCAGTATTGCTGACATTAACTTCTTTGCTACTCGTTTTATGATATGTAAGGGTGGAAACTGTTATTGATTTATCATTTCCTGCCCTTTTGATAAATAGCTATTATTTGAAGAGGAAAAAAAGCTTAACATTTAGTCATGAAATCTAATAACATGCTCTAGTCGAGGTCATTTTTAAATATTTAACTCTTTCATCTGCAGAGCAACTCCTGGCAGTGTTACATTGTGACATATTTCTTCTAGTTTGAGAATACTTTGGGAATTATTAGATGAAGTAATTAAGTTTGCTTGCCTGTTTGGTGCGTCTATGTCTTTATTATTTGAATTCAATCATTTTTGTCTCGCTCATTTTCTTGCATGGCATTTAATACACTGACTCTCTCTCCTAGATTTATTTGTTAGTGTTCTTTGACTAATATTCTTTGAATTTCCTTTACAGACTTCTGAAATTTTCTATAAGTGTATGGAGAGAATGGAAAAGTTAATAAAATTATATTTTATCCTTTATATGACTTCTTATTTTTAGCATACACTTGACCACCCAGTTTGTAATTGTTATAGCTCCAGTAGGTGCATTGTGCTACCACTGCAGTTGTCATCCATGCACCAAATTTTATGTGCTCTTACATTAGTGATTTAAGTAGTAACTTGTTTCATATTATTGTATTGCTATAACCTTGTTTTTAACCTTCCACGATTACATTTTCTAAACATGTTTGGTAGTATACAGCAGACCTTTTCTTTTCTCCCTCCATAATAAGGTCCATAGGGTTAATGGA
The DNA here is from genome assembly GCA_020796225.1 of Arion vulgaris. NCBI lineage: Eukaryota > Metazoa > Mollusca > Gastropoda > Stylommatophora > Arionidae > Arion > Arion vulgaris. The sequence continues at coordinate 24,925,249 of CM036754.1, read as the reverse complement.
GTCTTTAGGTGTTACATTAATAATGTAGAATGCATCATTAAGATTTTTAGTTGGCATAATTATGAAATCTGGGAAAGATTAGCATAATACACAAGTTGTTTACTTTTCAAATGAATCATGCATAAAAGGGTTGTGGGTTCATTTCCCACACCCGGCATTCTACATGAGATGAAGGATATGGGTCATCCTACCTCTTGCATGCTTGGGATAGTAATGTGAAGTGATAAACTGCATATCCTATGATCTGCAAAGGTCACCGGACATTTTCATATTTCTTTTAATTAAAAACGTGTGTCTTTTTAGCTGTCAGCATATATATATATATATAAATGGTGAATCTACAACCACAACACTAACCAGACTGCAAGAATTCGAAGTCAAATGTCGTGTCACTAGACAAGAACGCTATGCTGGTAGCCAAAGAAGAATAGTAAACCAACAAAGAACCGATGTTGTAAGTTGCCACACGCTGAGAGACATACTGAGGAGAAGATCGGAGCACTTATGGACTAATTGGTTCGATATGCAGTGATGATGATCCGACGACTAAACTAAAATATATATAGTGTTCAGAGTGGAACCATAGCTGGAACTTGTAACATGCATGTAATCTTTGTGTATACATAATGTAGTATAGATTTAGTTTGTGCATGAGTATATATGCATTGGTTGTTATTAAGTAGTAGATTGACATTTGTAATTTTCGTTCTCAGAATGTCTTATCAACATGTTCGTATCAAGTTATAGAGGAATTAGTTTTACATCTGACATTTTCTCGTAAAGTGGAAAAAAAAATTAATTAAAGATGTCCCATAGCAAAGGGGGGTCTTTATGGTGAAGTGGTTAAGATGTTTGACTGTCGTTCTGAAGGTTCAGGGTTCTAATCCGAAATGATTCACAAGTGCAATTTTTTCATAAGATCCCTAGGATTGTTACTGGAGCTACGGAGTTTGTGCCTTGAGCAACACTCTCGGTAGATGGCTTGCCATTTCTGCTGACAGAAATAGAGCAAAATGAGGAAACTGTGCAGTGAAGTCAATCGTTTGCATTTAGACCCATAGCAAATAATTCAGGTGTGTAAAGTTATAAACTATACAGTACTAGTTCGTAGCATCTTGTAGTGAGTTAGTTTTTCCTTGCCAGCTTTTCTTTATTAACTCAGCACACCCTATACCTTTTGGCAGTTAGATCGACTTGAGCCTGCACTTGAAAGTGTTCCCGATCACTTTAGATTATGAAGCCTGCATTCCAACCATTAGTTTACGACAGTGTAATAAATATTTAAACAAAGAAGGGAGAAGGGAGCTTTTATTCAGTAAACATTGATTAACCATGAAATTCATGATAACCTAGGAGTTAGTGGGCTTGCTTCATAGGCACAGGATCAAATTTCGCAGTGGGAGATTGTTTCTGACCGTTACGGTTCTCTAGTTGACACAAGCTCAGTTGATACCAGAGAAACACTGGGAAGTAGAGGTGTCTAAAGTGATACTGACCACATCACTCCTCTTATGCCACTGGTCAAAAAGAAAAAGGTACAAATATAACATCGCATTCCTCAATACACCCCGGGGTATAAAAATAAATCAATTGCTTGTTTTACTATGTACCTATTTACAGTTACATAACTTGAGTCTGATCATAGGAGCTATCCCGATCACTTTAGATTGTGAAGCCTGCGTTTCAACCACTAGACTGCGACAACGAAAAAAATATTTAAACAGTGAAGGGAGCCATTATTCAGTGAACATTGATTAATAATGAGAGTTGCAATAGTGTAGTGGTTAGTGCACTTGCTTTGTAGACACCTGGTCCCATGATCAAACTCCACAGCGGAGTGGAATTTTTCATACTGTAATTTCTCTTAGGTCGACCCAGCCTCAATCGGATATCAGAGAAACACTGCGAAGTAAAGGCAACTGGCATGATGTTGAAACATGTAAAAAGTACTGTAGTTTTACAAAAAATAATAACAATACACAGCAATGTTTCGACCAAAAGGTCTATATCAAGCAAAGGATACAAAAGAAGGGAAGAAATTCACTTCTTACACAGCACACAACATATAGAATCAAATTCCCAACGACATGATGTTGACCACATCACCCTTTGTGAGCTGTTGGCCAGTGAACAATATACATCTAGCACCTTATTACTCGATATACCCCATGGTATGAAAATTAGTTTTTTAAACTTTAGAATTGATTACTGTTAGGCTGCTGTAGACACCATAAGCTGCTGCATATTGATTAAGTGTTACAGATGTTCACATTGACAGCTTTCACCCTCTAGGCACTCAGTCAGAAATGACATGCATACAGACTAGCAGATGTAACTGGGATGACTGCATACAGGTGTTGAGTAATTGTATATATATATATACATACACACACAGCTTATGAACGTCGCTGATGTGCACTATATGCTTATTGTGTAAATTGTTTGTAAAACAGAATAACTCTCCATACTTGCTGTCGTCAGCTTTTTTTCCACAGGTTTGTGCCTTGCATATCTCATTTCACATTTGATTTACCCAACTGTCCTGCAGCTGTTTCATTTATGATCAATATTAAAAAGTTGATATTAAGATAATGAAGGGCATGAGTCAGCTCTGACAACCTTCCTTGTAACTGATCAGATCCGAGGCAGTGCTATAGTATAAAAAAAAAAGTTAATTGCATATCCTTTACAGGACTTTGTGAATCAACCCCAGCTTTTTTAACGCTGTTTGTGATTTTTCTAAGCATTATTACGTTCAGTAGTTTGCCATTGCTTTCTGAGCGGGTGGTGCCATCATCCTTTTGTAAAAATCCACACGAAACAATTTGCAACCAAATTGTCCGCAGCGTGATTCGAACTCAGAATGTCGGGGATAATAGGCAGAGTGCTATCCCCTATGCCACAGGCGCCACAACAATAGTAAAACTCAGTAGATATGGTACTATAAAGTGATGTTTTATCTTATCAGTAACTTATTTGTACAAATATGTGTCTTCTTCACCTGTCAACTCCCAACGGAGCACAGGTTTTCAACAAACTTCTTCAAGCTCTTCCTCTCTCTGTCATCCTTTCCAATTCTTTCCATGTTTTACCTATCCTTTTACTATCAGCCTCCAGTTCTCTTCTCCAGGTATGTCTAGGCCTTCTCCTACTCCTCGTTTCCTGCGGGTTCCAAAACAGTGCATGTCTTGCTTCCGGTCGGTCTTCTCAATGTGTGTCCTATCCATCACCAGCATCTCTTCCTTAGCTCTTTCTCCACAAATATGTGTACAATTGGACAAAATTCCCCCCAGGTTATTGGAAATTGGGTTAGTGCTAATATATATATGTATATATATAGAGAGATAGAGATAGTGTTAGGAACAATATCAGCACTAAAGTTTACAGTGATTATCCCAAACTACTTGCATTTCACATGTTGCCTACATGACTAAAGAAACACACTTATAGGCTAATTATGACACCGGCCATTTATCAAGTATATATAAATAGCTAGAAAAATACTTCCGGGATGATGGGACACATCACCTAGCATAAACCATACATTGTTATTTTTGTTATTGTTCTCTTCCGCGAGTCTACTCATTTATATTTTGCATATTCTGTATGAGTTGAAGCTACTATATTAAGTCTTGAGTACAGACAAATTCAACTGCAGTCTTTTGTTAAGTAAATCCCAGCTGCTTCTTGGTCCATTTATTTTTGGTTTCCAGACTGAATATCCACTAATAATAATACTCAAAAGCATTCTTTTAGACATTGCATAATACTTGTAAAACTGAAAATGCTACAAATATATTAAAATTGTAGTATTTTGGACATATTAAAAACATGAAGGTTGGAGAAGACCTTTATGGAAGGAGGCATCCTGGCGAAGAGGAAGACTACGAAGAAGATGGATTCAGGATGTAACTGATGATTTAAGCATAACAGCTGCAGAGGCTGTCATGCTCAATGAGAGAGGGAAAAATTCAGAAGGACTGTTGGGGTGGCTAAGTTCTGCTAAGGATAAGCTATTTGATGATGATAATAACTTGTTCATTCATGCAGGTTATTAAGTCTCTCCACAACTTTCTAACCCTTATACCGTTCATCCATTCTGTTGTTGACCACTTTCCATACCATAATATTCAACTAACTTATATCTTTACAACTTGCGGCTGTATATTACCAATATATAATATATCATTTGGCATGCTCACTACTTACTTCAGATTATTTTGTATTGACTATTTTTATCATAATATACTTTGAAACTATACTGTGTCTTTTATTATTATTCTTATTTTAGACACTCGGCAAAGTACTACTGTCGTTGATAATCTTGTTTGTAATGTTTACAACTGCTGGCATTTCTTATTAACCTTCCTCTGTGTATAATTTATTATGTATTTCACATTTCTTGGCTTTTAGACTCTCTTATATATATATATAGGTATGTGCAATAAATCATATTTCTACACTGTTTTCAATCCATTTTTTTGTGGTGGTTAACTATTAACATGATAAGCATAGTTTTTGTAAGTATTGTTTTCATTGGGTTCTACATTACAATTCAGATATGGGGAAATCAATGGATGTTTTTATGGCTCAGTCTATTGATTTATATTTATTTTCTGCTAATTTTTAGTTTTGCATTTTGAAGAGAAAATGGGATTGTTCTTTTACACATCATGATATGTTTACTGGTAAATTTGTCTTGCTTACTAGTGTCCTAGTAGAAATTTTACTCACTATTTGTTGGTTTATGCTGAATTTTTATATTCTGTTCACTGATCAGATTTTAATAACTGCTTTAATCATTATGCTGATAACACCAGACCTTTTTGGATTGTTTTTCCTGGAGAATGGAAAGAGAACCAGGTTTCTGATTTCTAGAACAGACAAACAAAGCATTCATTAAAAAAAAAATATTTAGCTGATTATCTACTGAATTGAAGAAATGGGTTGTGGCTGAAAAAAAAATCAAATTTTCCCATTGCAGGTGTATGTATGAATTCAGCTGTATTTTTCTTAATTATTAACAGATTTTTATGAGTAATATACCATTTTGTACGTAATTGAATGTTCTTTAAGATCAATCTAATACAATTGTTTGTTTGGTGCTCACAGTGGTTTATAGGAGTCAATCGGTTAAAACCTTCCTTGGGAACCCTACCTGAGTAGGAGTCTCAACGGAACTAAGCATAGCACTACACGCCTGGAGCTGTTGGAGGTTTCTGGGTTTTAAAGAAAGTCAGGTACTCCCACCATTGTAATATAGGAAAAAGAGTGAAAATTCATATTTCATGGAGTTTGAAGAAGAATAAACCTTCTTTATTGAGGCTAATTTTTCAGTTGTCTTATTTTTAATTATTTACAGGAGTTTTTGCCTTTAAAAAAATAGATGGATTATAGGTGTGAACTCTTGCCTAATACTCAAAAGCATCCAATCCATATGATGTTGAAACTAGTCGATGTAAAAACTAGTCATATGTTTTATGTACCTACCATGTAATATATACACTACTTTTTTGTCATAATAGACTTTGCTTTCATATAATGTGGTATCTTCAGGTATACAAGTACTGTGTTTAGGCCTATATTTTTCTTTAAGCATTGATACATGATGAATGATATGGTAAATATCCCGTTGGTTGCCTTAGCTTGTCGGAACAGTTGTAGCTAGTTGAGTTTGAGTCACCTGGTAACCAGTTGCGGTTGGAAAAGTTCCATTCCAGGAAAGGGGGCTCAACAGAGATCACCCATCTAAAAGGTCATTTCAGTAACAATTAAACTATAATGGTTCTTTACATTCGAGCGTCTAGATGGCGAAGTGGTTAAGTCATTTGCCTGTCGTACTGAAGGTTATAGTTTCGAATCCGGACAGAGGCACATGTGCAATTTTTTCATGAGATACCTAGAATTGTTGCAGGAGCTATGGAGTTTGTGCAATTCTCTCGCAAGATGGCATGTCATCTTTGCCGACAGGGACGGAGTCATATGGGGAAATCTGGTGCAATGAAGTTGAGATCCTTCACTTTTGGACCCTTTACCGCCTGTGTGTTGCCAGGGCCCGCAGAGAGCGCAAAGAATAACACTGCGACCTACAAGGCATGTCATAAGAGGCAACTGAGGTAGGGGCCTATGGAAGCTACCCTAGTAAATAAAAAGCGTTGCAGAAATCGGATGTGCTGGCCTACTTGTAGGCACATAACTGGCACAGTGTACAATCGCTCTTAGGCTCGGAGCACAAAGAGAGGTGGTTAACAAGTGGTCGATATGGAGTTTTCGAAGAGGAAGAAGGACCCTTTACATTTTTGTCATGTTACCCATATACTTGGATTGATTTGTCAATTCCATATGTGTCTTAATTTTTGTGTCGAAGATGTTGGCATTGAGAATAGCAGATATTCAGTACAACTTGCTCATGGCCTGAGATTTATAGAGACACCAGCCATACAGATTATAAACTTGAAATTGTGGTAATCATAGTAAGATATATTTATGATTCGTTACTAAACTTTAAATAGATAGTGAATGTCATACATGCTGATGGTTATTGTGGCTCCCTCGTTATACACACTCTTTATGTGACCTTACAGGTGCCCCCTTTTTTTGTTGTTGTTGTTGGGTGTGTTTTCTTAAATCATTAAATCATATACCTTGACTGGGGGTCTGTGTGGTGAAGTGGTCAGGCCGTTTCCATTGCGTTCTGAAGATCCTTGTTTGAGTCTGAACAAAGTCATTCACTAGTGCATTTTTGTCAGATTTCTTTAGCATTGTTACTTGAGCTACGGAATTTGGGGTTTGTTTAATACTCTCTGCAGGTTGTACGCTATTTCTACGGAGAGGGACCGAGCCGTATAGGGAAACCTGGTGCAATGAAGTCTATCCTTCACCTTTAAACCTTTATTTAAATGCTTTGCTTATTTGTTGAAATTTAAAACAAATTAATTTCGTGCAATCTTTGTAATCAGTAACATTTTCATTGAAGGAAGCAGGTGAAAAAATAGATAAGACTTCATTTTGTACCTGATAAACTACTTGAATAAAAAGTGCAAAAAGTGTAGTAATTCTGTAAAAAGTTGTGTAGTTTCAATATTATTTGTCAGTGTTGTCATTGTTTGTTTATTTAACTTCTACTCTGTAAGGAGATTATGTAGTGTTTTCTTAGCTTTTTTGTTGGGTATAGTTTATTTAGTTTAAATGTTGGTACTGATACAATGAACTTTTGATACCAGGATCAGTTGTTTAGTTGCAATGTTGGTAATGCAATACTGGCGCAGTGAATTTTGAACACTTAAATCAGTTATTATGGTGTTATATATATACTTTACTCAATGGGAAAGGGGGTGTAAAGAATGAAAGGTGTACATGGCGTCAGATTTATTATAGACCCAGCTGTGGCACATAATATTAATAGCCGTCCATCGCAAGCGATGATGAAAATAGGCTCAGAAGTGTGCTGCTGCACCTCTCTGGTGTGTGTGGAAGCGATATGAGAGTCCATCCTCGAACACAATTCCACGCCGCCTGCCCAGCATGTTCGTAGCGCGTTGGACGACGGGTGATAAGCCCTCTGTGAGTGTGGGTTCAATTCCGCGGGCTGGCAGAAAAGCCATCGGTTTTCCAGATTTACAGTGTCGTGGCACCGAACCGAAGGGTTACGATGTCCATGACACCGAGCCAAAGAGCATTAAAAAAACAACACTATTCCATATGATAGGTGGGGCATACATGATCAAGATTAGACATGTGGGTATTTTGTCTTTTCATGCATCTCGGTTTCTTTGCGTCTCAACGTCACCACGATTCTCAGCTATGCAAGTTTATCTTGTGTTGTTACAGCACCACATTTGGTGATCTTACGTAAGGGATTCTCAGCACTTGGTGTTTATATAGAAGCATTTTAGAGACACTTTATGCATGTCTTTAACTCTTTGTGAACCAAACACCACACTACATGGCTTTGAGTTGGACGCTTTTTTACCAGGTGCCACACTAAAAGGTGTTTTTATTCTAAAAACAAATGGCTTGTAAAAGCATGGCTTTGCCCTGGTCCGCTAAGAGTTAAATCCTTTTTTTTGCACTTATGGTACATAAGTCCATTCTAAACACTGTGAAAGAATCATACCAGTTACGGTAAGAGAAAATAAGGAAAACACCACATACATTCAAATTTATGCCTCCTGTAATGCCTCTAACAATGATGACAAATGGGAAGAAGTTTTTTTGACATCATCAGTGATAGAATAAAGAAAATCAGGAAATAGGAAATCTGCATCATCATGGGAGATCTTCTTCTTCTTTGTGTTCATTCTTTACGAACAATTTTAATCACTCTTTGTGATATGTTTGATCTTTGCCAAGAACGTGTATACGTTGCACATTGGTTTGTAGGCCCCTAAACGCATAGACTTCTACACGTTTAGGACACATGCATCCGATTTCAGCCAAACCTCCTTAGTCGCCTCTTACAACATGCATGGCAGGTAACAGTGGTTCTATTCTTTACATCCCAAATTTGGGCCCGGTAACCACTCAGGCGATCATGGGAGATTTTAATGCAGGAACAGCATCTGACTGAACAGGAGTGGAAGAATACGTAGGCACAAAGTGTTTGCATACTTTGTCAATATCAGTTATCAGATTTATTGTATACTGTATCAAGAATAGTATTGATTACTTTTATCATCGTTTATCTTTTATTACTGTTTAACTCTTTCAATGCGCAGTTTCCTCAATTTTTAAACAGTTAATTCAAGGGAGGCCAACTTTTAAAAACAAAATCATGACTACTTGTCAATAAATAAACATATATATATATATATATATATATATATATATATATATATATATATATATATATCTTATTATATACTCATTTTAAGAAAGCTGGACTATATATTAGAATAACAAGATTAAAAAGTAGAAGTAAAATTAGAAAGACTTATAAGGGAAGCAACTCTAATGACGCAGTGTACGACGAATGGCGTTCAACGAAATTCCACTGTGGCGGAGTGTGCGGCGGAAAGAGTTAATGAATATGAGGCCAGTGCAGCAGTTCCACTGAACACATCCTTTGTACGAGTCATCCATCCACTAAAAGAACACAATTTATTTTTTGCAGATGTGGTTTCTGCTGCAAAAAGGTAGAATGGTTGCTAACCAATGCAGAATTCTTCTAGAACATTCTTCGAGTGTTGCAATTTTGTTCCCACTACTTATGTTCATCCTTCCAGTCCATTGTTGTCTTTCTCACTTTCATTTGTCTTGCTGGCTGGCTCTGATAATAGACATGTACAACTTTGTGTTCCTTATACTGTTATTATACTGTTGAATAGCTGAGAATCATCGTATTGTTGAGTCACAGAGAAACGAGCAGCGCGAAAAGACAGAGCACACAACACGCACATGTCTAACCTTGATCATGTATGCCCCACCTGTGGTCGGGATTCTGTTCTAGGATTGGACTCTACAGTCACCTCCGCACACACCAGATAGGTGCAACAGTACACGTCTGAGATTGTTGTCATCATCGCTTGCGATGGACGGCTATTATACTTTTATCTTCTTCCAATGTTTTCAGACCTTGACTTGTGTACCTCTAATATAGTTAGTGGTTAACTGAAGTCTGTGTGCATCTCCATATAGCTTGTCTTGGACTGACATGGGAGTTGGCCATGTCAACTTGCTGGTACCAGATGCCTATATCAGTGGGGTCTATCTTGTATAAAATTGACAGATCTGTGGATAGAAGTTCTTTTAATATTAAAAAACAAACATCCCAGTATGTAAGACACATGCTGTAGTAAGAAAACGGGTGTGTATAATTCAATCTGTGACTTAGCAACAATTTAAGTGCCAATTTTGTAGAAGCTTAGAAGTATAAGCCACTATAGCACATTGATTAGTACACTTGCTTCCTAAATAGGTGATTTTGGTTAGATCTCCAGTTGCAGTGGGATTTTTCCTGCCATAAACGACTCTCAGGTCAACCCAGCCTCATTTGGATACCAGAGGAACACTTGAAAGTAGCCATTGGTCAAACAAAAATATTGGCCTAACACTATATTCCCAAAACACCCGAGTGTGAAAATGGGTTAATTACATTACTTACTGTGTTCGTGAAAGTTGTTGATATTGTAATGTAACATGAAGAGAATTCTGTTAGGACAAGTGGGAAAATAAAATTAAATGTGGGGAAGAAACATTTGAAGGTGAATAAATCAGTCTCTCAGAATATGCCACTATTTTTCTTCTTCCGATCCCCGCCTAGACTGATGAACCACATTTTTTCATGAATGCTACCGTTGTTTTTAGGGATTCCGTCTCTCCGTACAGCTTCTCACGAAGTTCTGTGTTATTGGGCCAGGTTTCATTTCTCAGGCCTGCTGACAGTCTTGCAGTATGTGTTCTGCCATCATGTCTGCCTTTTCACAGTGGCACAGGCTAGTTGTGCCAATTAAAAATTTGTTGAACAAATGGGCCTGAAGCCTGTTATGACCTGTACAGAGGCGGACTACAGCAACTTGTTCGCTATGGGATAGATCATCATAGTATCCATCTCTGCTGCTTCCACTATTCTAAGAGGGCTCTCTGTGACGTAGAGGTTCAGGTGCTTGCTTCTCGTTATAAAGATACCCGGTTTACTCCCTCGTGGAGCCATCAAGATATTTTTTCAGAAATCCCTAATCTCAGTGTAGGTGAGATCGAGTTCCTAGTCCTATCGGAGACAGATGATAAAACATAGGTCCTGTGTTCAATTTGAGCATCTAAAAGAACCTTTGGCAGTTCAAAATCGAGAAGAGCATGCTGTAAAGTTGCCGCCCAGCAAAAATTCATTCGAAAAGATTTAAAATAACATTTCTAAGAAATATTTTCCATCTTCAAAATTGTTCGGGAACCCTCGCCAGTGCTATGGAGTTCATGCACTGCCGCTGAGATCTCCTGTGTAAGAAAGATAGAACACACATGGTTACTCACCAAAGTGCAATGATGATTGTCCAATCAATCAATCAACAAGTGCAAGATAGACACATGTAACACCAGCAAGATGATAGAGAGACAAATTCTGCAAGAGTGTCCAACAGATAATGAACATAGGAAAACACACATGGCCAACCCCTATGTCAGTCCAAGACAAGACATGCAGAGATGTACATAGACTCTGGTTGACCACTAACTAGTTTAGAAGTATACATATCAATGTCCAAAACAAGCTATATGGAGATGTACACAGACTCCAGTTGACTACAAACTACTTTAGAAGTATGCGAGTATGGAGAGAGTCGACGTCATCAATGCAGTACATGCTCATATATGTGATATGGTCGAGTCTCAAGACACTGGAACGAGCTTGAGAATTAGGTGTTAAGTTTGGATATGCCAGACAGTGCCGTCTTGGTGGTAGAGAGAGAAGGTACACTAATCAACTGCTCGTGAGTATGGTGAGCAAGTGGACTTTATGATGGCAGCGGTAGACAGAGCAAAAAAAAAACAACCTGGCCAGCAATGGCGGAAGGGCCATTCAGAGTCAGAACTGTTTGATTCTGAACACGACTTTGCTAGCGCATTTCTGACATGTTTGGTCGGGTATTTTCCGGTTTCGTTTGCCGAGCTACTGAGTTAGTGCTTGAGCAACGCTGTGAGCTATGAATGTTACATGGAATGCTTTTTGCTGTGTCAACCGTGCGTTTGTTGTGTGTTAGTGTGTATTCAGAAAATGGCGGACAGCGGTTATGACGAACAAGCTCAATCTGCTGTATGCAGTTATATTGCGGGTGCAGAAAGCTGGATTTTGTCGTGATTGATGTTCCATTCGACAAGAATTGCAATTCAAGTGATGAACAGTTTTGTATTGCTACATTAGCGACGGCCATATGCATTTTATGCGGAGCAGGTTGCTTTTGTGGCGTGCGCGCTGTTTCATTCTGGAATTAATTCACGAGGAAACATTTCACAGTTGTTAGCATTTCGTGTGATTTTCATTGGCACAGGAACGGAGCAATTATGGGGTGACCCGTTGCAGTGAAGTTGGAACCGTATTTATGAACTATGAACAGACAGAGCACACATGGGAATGCCCAATGTGCCATGACGTCGATCACATAACAAGTCAATGTCTGAAAATGAAGAATATATTATACACATTGAGGGAAAGAACTGGATAGTAACTATGACTTTGTATCATGAAAAGTATGTAACAGGTTTTTATGCAGGATTTAACTGTATATCATCATGACCTTAACTGGCATGCTTGAAGTATGTTCTTATCACCTGAGACACCTGTCACCTAATCCAGGCTAATGTTGTGTTTTCAACAGTAATTTTTACACAGAGTATTTTTGTATATATCATCAGGTTAGATAGTCCTAAGCAAAATAAAAAAATCTGTACTGCATGTAATATTGCTGTTCAGGGCGGTGAGGGACATAAGTCTGAGGAATGTAATGGCTAGTACAGTCACAGCAAAACTGTTCAGGTTCTGATTTTTTTTCTTTATGTCCCCAACAGAAAAAACTTTGTTGTCTTACCGGGGATTGAACCCAGGTCTCCTGAGAACCCACACTTTAATCTATTCTGCCAGATCCTCCTCCTGTACTACTGAGAGATAAGATTGTAAACCTCTCACGCGCAATCCCCTCTTAGACTGATGTACCAGATTTCCTTTTAAATTCTGCTGTTGTTTTGAGGGACTCCATCCCTCCGTACAGCTTCTCATTTAGCTTGGTATTTTCCGGCCAGGCTTCGTTTCTCAGGCCTGCTAGCAGTCTTGCAGTAGGTGCTCTGCCGTCATGTCAACCTTCTCGCAGTGGCACAGGCTAGTTGTGCCAATTTAAATTTGTTGTAAAGGTGGGCCCGGAGTCTGTTATGGCCGGTAGGAGGCGGAATAAGACAACTTGTTCGCTATGTATTGTAAATGAGCAACTGTGGTGGAAAATTATCTTATCTTTCCTCATTACTTTCACTATTTTGCGGTATTTTGTCTGTGTTGTAATTATCTAATTTTGGCACTAATAGTAAGTGGGAGTCACCAGGAAAGATACACTACGAAATGAGGACATCAGAAGCAGGGTGTGCATAACTTCATGCACCAAATACATTGAAAGACAACAAATGCAGTGGTTTGGACATTTAATGAAAATGGAATACAACCAACCACCAATAACAGCATACAATAAAAATAGATCAGGTAGTAGAGCCAAGGGAAGACCAAGAAAAGATGGATAGACAATATCAAGACTACACTAAATAAACACGGATATAACACAACAAGGGCGACTCATCTGGCCCTAGAATGCAAATTAAAGCTTCAACCCCTACGCTTAACGACAAGAGTACACAACCAATTCCATCTTCCACCTGGGGAAAGACAATAGCACATATATAATTGTAGAGTAGAACATGACAGAAACTAATACAACTGGAAATTAATGAGAGAAAGTGGTAGCAGATGTGACACACCCTCAAAAAATAACTAAAGAACATAATCTGATATGCATTTTACTGGAACCCACAGGGGAAAAATGGGAAGGCCAAAAATACTTGGGAAATTTAGTCAGAACAATTGAAGTCTTGTGAGCGAAATTGAAGAAGATGGCAAAAAATAGAGTTCAATGGAGCATGCCAGTGACATTTCGATATTCCACTGTGAAGAAAAAAATGTAAAGTTTAAGTTAATAATAAAACAATCCCCATCTATTTTGATTGTAAAGCATCAACTTTAACTATCACAGTTGTCGTTAAAAAAATACCCAACTTGTTACTGCCTGTAGTATCGCTTTTATGGCCGGTGTAGGACGGGGGCAGGAGCCTGAATAATTTAATGGCTGCATGGATAACGTAGTCGCCGTGAAACTGTTCAGGTTAGGGTTTTTCTTTAATGCCCCCAAGAGAAAAAATCCTTGGCCTTACCGTGGATTGAACACTGATGTCCTGCATGGGAGCCACACTATAATCCATTCGGCCAGACTCTCGTGTCATAATATATTATTAAGTCAAATCTAATGTCATTCAGCGAAACTGTACTTCTTTTAGAGCTTTCAAAAAACTTTTTCATACCATTTAGTGTATTGGGAGGGTACAATATTAAGCCAGTAATTATTTTTTAACTAACGACACATGATGAGCGATGTGTTCAACATCACACTGACCAAATTAATTTTCTATTGTTTCTCTGGTACCCATTTGAGGCTAGGATGACCTGAGAGCTCCTTGATCGCAAGAAATCCCACTCATGTTGATTGATTCATTGATAGGACCATCATCATTGCACTTTGATGTGTGCTCCAATCTCTTTCTTACACAGGAAGATCTCAGCTGCAGTGCACAAACTCCATAACGCCGCCGAGGGTCCTCGATGTAATTTTGAAGATGGTGAAGATATTTATGTAGAAATTTTATTTTAAATCTTTTCTAATGGATTTTGCCCGGGCAGCGGCTTTCCAGCCTGCTCTTACTGATTTTGAAATGCCAAGGGTTCTTTTACATGCTCAAGTTGAACGTAGGACCTATGTTTTATTGTCCGTGTTCGATAGAACTAGGAACTCAATCTGACCTACACTGAGATCAGAAATCTCTGGAAAAATATCCAGATAGCTCCACGAGGGAGTGAACCTGGTACTTTTGGCATGAGAAATGAGCACCTAACCTCTGTGCGAAAGACTCCACTCACTCGTGTTAATATTATAAATCAAATGCTCACATTTTTCGTTATTCTCACAATTAGTTGATATATCCAGCCCCTAGAGTGCATGAACACCATACCTTGAAGACCACTGAGCTATAGAAGAAATAATAATAAATAATAATAATTCCTCTCGTACCATTATACGTTACATAGGGCCTGCAAGTAATTTCTCCATACCGCTCTATCCTGGGCAACTCGCTCAATCTCCTCCATGGAATTGAGACTGATGTTTCTTGCCTCTCTCAGCAAAGTTCGTTCAGGGTCTCCTTAGGTCGACCTCTCTTTCTTGAACCCTTTGCATCCCACTTCAATGCCTGCTTTGATATTCGTTGATCATTTCTCCTCAAGGTGTGTCCAACACATCTCCATCTTCTCTTTCTTATAACAGTTGTCACTAGTGGTTGACCAGACATGTCTCTGATTTAATCACTTCTCCTGAATTCGCTCCATACGAAGAAATGCTGTAGTGTATATTTCACACTGGAGTAACATTTTGACTAGCTGTTATTTCATGGCTATGGAATAATATTTGTTTAATAGTATTATAAATCTATGTTATATCGTATGACACATAATGCACTGTCAGTATTTTTAATGGAAACAATATGAGATACTGAGAGAAAATATATTGGTTGGAACAGAATGACAAAATATGTTAGTTGGGATACTGCAAGCAGTCTCACTATGGAAATCATGGCAGTAACTAAAGCGATGGTCTTGCTTGAGTCAAATACTTATATCCATGCATCTTTTCTCAGTGACTCAATGAGCATGCTCAGAAAGATTGAAACAGATGGCTCGGAGACAATGGTTCACTGATGAGGTCTAGGCTGACAAAAATTAGTTTTGTACCAGGTCATGAAGGTGTAAAGTGAAATGAAGGCGCTTATAAGCTTGCAGGTGTATCTGTTGTAAAAAGCGGGCGAGCAATGGACCAGGCTGATATTCTAAATTCCCTAAGGAGAGAGGACATTCAAATGATTCAAGTGTTGGTGGCGAATCTACAACCGTAACCAGACTACAAGAATTCCAAGTAAAATGGGGTGTAGCTAGACAATTTTGAAATGTCAGTATGTCATTGTGAACACTAAAAATGCATTGTACAACACAATCTTTCTTCTGACATGTCATCAGTGTCAAAGCTGGGTGTTGACATCAAACGATAAAAGAAGACTAGTCACAACAGAGATTAACTGTCTACACATAATGCTTGCCGTATCAAGAAGAGGCTGGTTTAGAAATAAAGACATCAGGAAAAAGTGGGTACAACATCAGTTGTGAACTTCATCAAGAAACAACAAATTAAATGGTTCGGCCACATAAGCAGATTACCTACAGACAGTGCATCTAAAAGGGCACTTCTACTCAGATACAGAGGATAGAAAGCAAAAGGTAGACCACAGAAATAATGGAGGCAGTGAAAGACGACCATGTATGAAGCACATACAAGAGCCTCTTCTATAAATCCCTTCTTATCCCTGACTGTGAGGTAAAACAGGATTAGAGAAAAATAATAATAATCTAAATTACTTTGACGTATCAAAAATCTAGAATCATTAACCACAAGTTTAATAGTAGAAAACTGTTCTGCAATACTTACATATTTTTAATGTAAATAAACAATTTTATGTTTGTAAATAAATAAGTGAACGCTTATAGCAAGCCATACTTGTTATGCATGCATGGGAATTGAAATAATATCTGTGTCACTTGTATTTTTAATGGTTATTATTTTTGTGTGCGTCTCTTCTTTATTGTTAAATCATGTAAATTTCTTTCATTTTATATTTTAAAAACCTGTTCTCCCTGTATGCCAGCAGGTTTAGAAGGATGTAAATTAAAACATTCTAGTCTTCTTCTCGTTCACCTACTATGAATTCAGGCATAGTCAGTGTGACCAGCATGATGCTTCTGGCTGATTTTTGCATGAAGGCTTGCTTTCCTTATTATCAGTGTCCTCGCCATTCAGACGAGCCTTCTCCGACTTGAGAGGTACATTCTAAATTGTTTTTTACATTGGTTAAAGTTTCTGGACGATAAAGATATTGTAGTTATGTTCTGAAATACTCACGACAGAAATAGAACCCTCTATCTCTTTCTTATGCATTTTAAACCCAGATTGGGACATGGGCTCTCAACCAACTCGTAAAGTCTTCCTATCTTTAGCTATCTCTTCCAGCTCTTCTCTAGGGGGTCTCTGTGGTTAAACCCTTGCCTTGTGTTCTGAAAGTTGTGGGTTTGAATCCAGACCGTGCTGTTCTGTTCATGTACATTTTTTTCATAGACGCCTAGGATTATTCCAGGAGCTACGAAGTTCGTTCAATACTCTGTGCAGATGGCGTTCCATTGTTGCGGTAGGGACCGAGTCATAAGGGGTAAAACCTGGTGCAATGTAGTCAATGCTTCAACTTTAGACCCAGCTCTTTCGTATATCGTTAATCCCTGCTTCCAAATCTGTTCTCCATATATTTCTAGTCTTCACTTTCTTTTTGCTTTCCCTGTTGGTTCCAGGAAAGGACACATCTTAGTAATCTTCTTCTTCTAACCAGGGCTACGAGTTTTCACTCTTGGGCAGCCAATGCCAATTTGTAGAATCTGCAAGTGTTCTGTAATTGTGACGTCTTAGTAATAGAACTAAAGTGCTGAAATTATTATTTGTATAAGAATTTTTCCTGGTTTTTTATGTTTTGCTCAGTTTTTTCACAACTGCTGTTATAGTTACTGCTTGTAATTTGTTTTTCTTTAATGTATATTATTATATCAGTATTCAGTTAACAAAGTGAGATATGGACACTAAAAGTACATAATGTTTGCTCATAGACTTCAAAATGAAATGTGCTGAATAATGTACACAGGAAATCCTGTCAGATGATGATTCTTCACCGCAACCAATATATCTCCTTGTGGAGGAAGGAAAATGAAACAAGGCAGACTTAACAGAGTTTTACTTAAAATTAGAACTGATTGCTGGGGTCCCTCTGTGAACTTGGAAGTACATTATTAAATATTTTGGAGCAAATTTATTAAACCATAGCAGTTACCATCAGACAGCAGCAAGTACAATGTATTACTGATATATGGTATTAAATGAATATGTACTGATGTGCAACTGAAGTAATATGTTGTATTGGTATATAGTCCTAAAGTAAAATCTACTATTGGTATATGATCTATCTATCTATTCTCTAATCCTGTTTTGCCTTACAGCGTCAGGCCGAAAAAGGATACACCTGGAGCGAGCCTCTCTATGCACCTGGTCTTTCTTTCTCTTCTCCAATCCTGATTTGCCTTACAGCTTCAGGGTAAGAAGAGATTTCTACAACATGCTTTTGTGTGCGCTTCATAAACAGCGTCTTTTGTCGCTTCTGTTATCTCTGAGGTCCGCCTTTTGCGTGGCCTGCCTTTTGTTTTGTATCCACTGTATCAGAGTAACATTGTTCTTTGTGGTGCACTGTCTGTTGGGTGGCCGAACCATTTAATTTGTTGTTTCTTAATGTTCAGTACTGATGTTGTACCTACTTTTTTCCTGACGTCTTCATTTCTAAACCGATCTCTTCTTGTTACTCCCAGCATTCTGCATAGATACTTCATCTCTGTAATGACTAGTTTTCTTCTGTCATTAAATGTCAGCATCTAGGTTTGGCACTGATAACATAATGTAGGGAGAAAGATTGTGTTGTACAATGCTCTTTTTGTGTTCATGGTGACATGAATGTTCATAGTATATGATACTAAAGTAAAATATACTACTAGTATTATGATGCTACGGTAAAGATTAGTACTGGTATTTGCTAATCCCTCTAGGTCCAACATTGTGTATCAATGTTAACTGAACTACAAAGCCTGTCCATCACATTTTGTGTGTGTATTTAGTACAGCATGCTTACTCAATACTGATAACTTATTTACTACCAAACTGTACATTGTTTTGATTCCTTGAATAAACACATGATGATGGGTACAACCAATAAAGGTATTAAACTTCTTCTTCTTTGCGTTCGTTCTTTACGACCAATTTTAATCACTCCTTTTGATATGTTTGATCTTTTCCAAGAACGTGTATACGTTGCACATTGGTTTGGTAGGCCCCTAAATGCATAGAGTTCTACACAGTTACGACATGTGCATCCGATTTCAGCCAAATTAAACTGCTGTTTTAATCACCATTCTGTTGTTGAATTTCTTTTGATTCCATATCACCTGTGTGTTGCCGGGGCCCACTAGGGAAGCAAAGAATAGTACCACTGCAACCTACAAGGCATGTCGTAAGAGATGGCTGATGTAGGACCTAGGAAGCTACCCTAGTAAATAAAAAGCATTGCAGAAATCGGATGTGCTGGCCTAATTGTAGGTGCATAACTGGCACAACGTATAATCGCTCTTAGTCTCAGATTACATACAAATCACAGTGGTTAACAAGTGGTTGATATGGAGCGTTCGAAGAAGAAATGATTCCATATGGTTGAACTGTTTGGCTGAAATTGGACGCACATGTCCTAAACGTGTAGAAGTCTATGCGTTTAGGGGCCTACCAAACCAATGTGCAACGTATACACGTTCTTGGCAAAGATCAAACATATCACAAAGAGTGATTAAAATTGGTTGTAAAGAACAACGCAAGGAGAAGGAAGGTTGAACTGTCAAGATTTTTATGTTTTTGTCATCCCATTTATTTTCTTCTTTAAGTTAGGCACATTGTTTTGGTGATATATGTTACGAGCTATCTTTCAGTTTATGAAAGATAGTGGTTCCTCAGCGGAGCTTCTTTTTTTGGTATTGTTGCAAGACTAATGCTATGATCAAACAGATTATATAGAGGGACTGAGATGGTATGATAAGATTACGAACGATGAACTCGGAGAAAGAACTAAGAAAATACCAATGGAAAGAGAGCTAAGGAAGAGATGACGGTAATAGATAGGACACACATTGCAAGACAGGCACTGTTTTGGAACCTGCAAGGAAAAAAGAGTAGGGAATGCCTTAGAAATACCAGAAGAGAGCTGGAGACAGATATTAAAAGGATATGGTAAGATGTGGAAAGAATTAAAAAAGAGAGGAAGAAAGAGGAAGAGCTGGAAGAAGTTTATTGAAGACTTATGCTCCGTTGGGAGTTGAAAAGGAAAACAGATTACATGGTATATATGCCAGTTTTGTCCGCCTGCCCAGCGTGTTCGCAGCTCGTTGGATGGCGGGTGACAAGCCCCCTGTGAGTGTGGTTTAATTCCGCGGACTGGCAGAAAAGCCACAGGTTCTCCAGATTTACGGTGATCGTGGCCCCCAAACCGAAGGGTTACGATGTCTATGGCACTGAGTCGAAGAGCTGAAAAAAATATGCCAGTTTTACAGATTAGTTTGTTCATTCTCATCATACCCTGTGGTACATGAGGTTTCTACAAGGACTCTCCACGCTTCTGTTTTTATGGCTGCCTTCATGCAGCTCCTATTCAATTCTGATGGTAAAAAAATGAAACCCTTTTTTCATACCATGGGGTTATATTGTTACAGCGCCACACTTGGTGATTTTGCACAAGGGATTCCCAGCCAGCACTTGGTGTCTATATCGAAGGCATTTTATATGTCCACCAACAGATCGTCTGCCCCCTTCAAGCTCACCATCAACACATATCTCTGTGGCTAAGAGGTTAATCTGCTGCCTTATGTTCCGAAGGTCGTGGGTTCGAACCCAGACTGCATGGTTCTGTTCACAGGTGCATTTTTCCATAGATCCTATGGATTGTTGCCGGAGCTACCAAGTTTGTGCTTTGTACAATACTCTCTGCAGATGGTGTGCCATTTTTGCGGAGAGGGGCTGATCCATACTGGGTAAAACCCAGAACAGTGAATTCAATTCTCATCTTTAGAGCGGTAATGGACTCCTTATGGCTAGGGGTAGAAATGTTTAACCAGTAAACCACTGTAATCATCAGAACTCATACCGTCAACATTTACTGGGGAGACAAAACATGCATGGGTCTTCCTGAAGTGCTATTTCGGGTAACCAATTTCTTAAAAACTAAGATTGTGATTTTTGTATTTAGCAAGCCACTACAAAAGTCTAAAAATGTCAAAATAAAAAGGCAGTAAAACTTCCCACAAGTGCAAGTATACCTTGCCCACACAGTACAAGAACATTTCAAGCCCGTATCGGATTCACTAGTCATCTACGCACACACAGACAAACATAACGCAACTACATTCCCTTGGATGAAAATTTGTGTGGTCATCATCACCCGTGATGGACGAGCACCATCACAAAAGTTTAGCTGCAAAAAAGTCAAGTGATGAGTATATGTACAACATTCTGAACTCTTTCCTAAGCAGAAATTTTTGTTAAACCTCGAGACTATGTCGATCTTCATATTCCAACAGGATGGCATATATATATATATATTTTTTTTTTCTTCCATACCATTATATGTTACTCAAGTCCCACAAGTAATTTTTCCATACCCCTCTGTCCTGGGCAACTCGCTCAATCTCTTCCATGGAATCAAGTCCGATATTTCGTAACTCTCAGTAAAGTTCGTTTCAGGGTTTCCCTGGGGCATCCTTTATTTCTTGAACCCTCCTCTGCCTCCCACTTCATGCCTGCTTTGGTATTCATCGCTCGCCCGAGTGGTTACCGGGTCCAAAATTTGGGGTGTAAAGAATAGAACCACTGTTACCTGCCACGCATGTCGTAAGAGGCGACTAAGGAGGTTTGGCTGAAATCGGATGCACATGTCCTAAACGTGCAGAAGTATATGCGTTTAGGGGCCTACCAAACCAATGTGCAACGTATACACGTTCTTGGCAATGATCAAACATATCACAAAGAGTGATTCAAATTGGTCGTAAGAACGAACGCGAAGAAGAAGTATTCATCGCTCATTTATTCTCAAGTTATGCCCAACATCTTCTTATAACAGTTGTTACTAATGGTTGATTAGACATTTATCTGATTTCATCACTTCTCCTGAATAAGTCCCATTTTATGTTTATTTTTTTCTGCAATCTATTTTTAAATGCATTCTTCTTCGAATGTTTCATACCGACCGCATGAGAAACCACTCTTTGTGATCTGTATGAGATCTGAGCATAAGAGCGATTGTACGTTGTGCCAGTTATGCGCCTACTAGTAGGCTAGCACAGTTGATTTCTATGACATTGCTGTCAAATAATTATTCACTTGTACACTATGTGACAACAGCTGGGTATAGTATCCATTAACATACCCAGCTAAGAGAAAACCCTCTAGCTACCCCTCTATATATATATGCATATGGCCTTTTTCGTCTTTACAGACGGTCAATTAGCAAGTGATTTACTGTGACAACTTCTGAGTTTTCGCTTTTCTCTCTTGTCGTTCAGCTCATACATAAGTCTCTTCTCAAAAGACTCTGCACCCTTTCGTAATTTGGCTTTCCACACAACTCTGTCATCAGCTAGTCTTTCCCATGTGCTGGGACCTATAGAAAAGTTTTTCATTGAGGCATTGCAGACATCTTTATATCTGAGCAGTGGTCTGCCCTGGTGCCTCTTTCCTTCCGAAAGTTCACAGAACAACATTTATTTTGGTATGCGATAAGTTTCCATTCTTCTCACATGCCCCAACCATCTTAGTTGTCTACTGCTGAGCATGCCCATGATGGAAGGGCAGGTTTGCACGTTGCAGTACTTCAGAGTTGGTTATCTTGTCATACCACCTGATGTTCACAATCTTGCGGAGACATCGAAGGTGAAAGATGTTAAGTCTCCTCTCGTGTCTTGAGTAGGCTGTCCATGTTTTTGAGCCATATAGTTGTATGGTTCTAACCAGAGATATAAGCTATACAACATATTTTTTTTCTTTCTTACAGTTCTATAGCTAATTGTTTCCTTTCTTTGTCTGAGACTTTACCCAATTATTTTAATTATATAATAATTATGAAATCTTTCTTTAATTATAAACAAGTTTTTCTTTATTTCTGATTGAAATCTGCAGTGAAATTCAATGAGAGAAATGTATTGTATACAATTCAATAAGAACTTTTACTTATTGAAACAGGTCTACTATAAGTTTTTGCAATAAATTTAATGTAAAAATATAGACATTGGACAACAATGAATGTACAAACAATAATGGCAGAAATGATAAAGTGATCTTTATATAAAAACAATTTAATTCAACACATCATGGCATAACAGACATTGGTCAAGCAGAGTTCATTTCTCTTGCAAGATATTAGCCAGTATATATATATATCACAGAGATAACAATTTAATGTGAGAAAATCACAATGGGTATGAATCAAACTATCTCCTTCTCACTTACTCATATTTTGTAAAAAAAATAAACAAAGTATAATAAGTTTTCAACAAAATTAAACACATTTCTTAATTTCCAGTAAGCACTTTATAATAGCGCAAAGCGTATATGTTTGCTTTTCAAATCGAACACAAAATGGTTGTGGGGTGTATTTCCAGCATTGACATTCCACAAGTAAGGAAACGAATTGATTCTACTACCTTCAGCATCCATGGGCTTTAAAATATGAAGTGGCCCGTCTGCCCAGCATGTTTGTAGCGCGGTGGATGACAAGAACTCTGTGAGTGCGGTTCAATTTCGCGGGCTGGCAGAAAAGCCACAGGCTCTCCAGATTTACGGTGTTCGTGGCACTGAACCAGAGGTTACGATGTCCATGGCACTGAGCCAGAGAGCTGAAAGCTCAAGTGCTTCTGGATCGGAAAAAAAATATGAAGTGACAATCGCTCCATACCTTACGGTCTGTAAATGACATTTTCATTTTTCAATGATGCAAGTACCATTGGCAAGAAAATGAACAAGATATAGTGTGGGGTTTTTCTTGGGGGGATACAATTTTAAAAAACATAAGTGCTTATATGTTTATCAATCCAACATACTGGATAATATATTTTGACAGAATATACTATGATAATAATAATACTTCATCATTAATGTTTGACTCTTGGTGGTTCGGAAGGTCCAAAACAACAGGCTGTGTTATAAGAATGTCATTTATCAAAGCTCTCAATCTCCATGGGGTATGTATGTCTATTGTCATGAACATAAGGATTTTTTGCAGCAATGGGACAGCAAACAGGCTTGAATCAACAGCTTCAATCACCAAGGAGTTGAAGATGAATAGGGGAAAATGTCCTTCAGCCACGCATCAACCACCTGTTGGAAGAGGACACCTGGCGATCTGAAAGTTGTAGGTTTAAGTCCTGGACCGAGTCGTGTGCAGTTTTTTTCTAGAGATCCCTAGGATTGTTCCTGGAACTACGGAGTTCGTGCTTTGTGCAACACTTTCTACAGGTGGCTTACCATTTCTGCAGAGATACAGAGTCATATGTGGAAACCCGATGCAATGAAGTCAGAGTTTGGAATCCCAAGTTTTCTCAAGCAGAACTGGATGTATAAGAAATGAGTTTAACCAGTGAGTCATGGGAACCATCAGCATGTATATTCTCTAACATCTGCTTAGGGAGACTGAGCTCATATATGTGTCTGTCTGAAGTTCTATGGCATTGGTAATCAATCCAACATATGTTTCCCATTTAGAATCTTTCAGAAACTGAAAACAAAATATATCTTTAGATATGGGACAAATAGTAATGGATAATGGATAATCGCCTACCACAGAGAACCACACAGAAAAAGTATAATGAGTACAAGGCAAGAGGAAGACCATGCAAAAGATGGAGGGATGGCATCAAGAACAGCCTTACGAAAATGAATATCAGCTTACAAAGTGCCTTAAAACAAGCACACACAATATCACTATCAAAAGGCTGACCTCTTGTTAACGAAGGGAGGATCATTCAAACAGATTGAGATTAACATCTTTGAAATGAATCAAAGCTATGATAAAAGCATCATTTAAAATACAGTGGAAGCAGACACACACAACTGCAGACTCCAACAGCTACTAATGTCAGGCAAAGAGCGTATCATTACATGTATCCTCAGATTTTCACAGTATTCCACTTTGCTTTAACGAAAGAACTACATGAGTACCTGTTTGAAGAAGATTTAAGCTTTACAGGCAAAGGCAAGTGTTCCTGAGAACATTCCACTTCTCTACCTAAAATTAAAACTCAGCATTTCAGTACCGCAAGAACAGTCCGGTTCCCTACCTGAAATTAAACTCAGTGTATCAACTAGTTAAAACTTTGAACTGTGACCATCTGTGCTTTACCTCAGTTTATTTTGTACATTCATTAACAAAATGTGCCTTAAGTTATCCAAAAAAAAAAAAAAAAAAGAAGAGAGTTCAATAAGGGCATTAAATTTAGAGTACAATTGGATGTAATTATGCTTTTTGATTGTGGTGAATGAAATAAAGACATTATGCATGTAGAGTGACTTGCTTGTATCCATTGTTCTCAGGTATGGAACTCATATTTGCTTCTCATTGCCCACAACTGATCAAGCAATGGGTTACATTCCTTCCTTCCTTCCTTTCGTTCGCTTGAAATATGTCTATACATTCAATGTTGTCTCTTGTATGAACTTCACTGTCTTTTGTAGCTCACACAGAGGTCCGTGTAGTTTTCTGTCGAGTGTTGTTTCGTTAGGCCAGTGAGTTTGCCTCAGTGTATCATACTCGGGACAGTCTTGAAGTATGTGCTCTGCAGTCTGGTGTGCCTGTCCACATGTACACATGGCTGAATTGCCAATCTTGAATTTTGTATACATGTGGCTGCGGAGCCGATTGTGTCCTGTTCTAAGGCGCAGAATAACAACTTGTTCCAATCTGCTCATATTATAGTAATCGTCTTGTGTTGGTATTTGTGGCTTTCGCATTGATTTAATCATCCTTTTCTTTTGGTGGTAGGTAACTGGCACATCCGATTGCTCTCCTGCAGCATCTTCCTTGGCCAATGGGTCTGCTGTTTCATTTCCTAGTATTCCACAGTGAGAGGGTATCCACTGCAAGACGACCCTGCGCTGCTTGGACAATTTAGACAGTAGGGTCTGTAGACCTGGCAATTTTCTGGACTTGAGTGCTTGGAGTACCAATTTTGCATCAGTCAAAAATACAACAGGTTGAGGATCGGGACTGGTATTCAACAGTTTTTCAGTTGCCACCTTGATTGCCATCCGTGTATACCCGACCCAGAGATCATGTGGGTATTCTTCATCAAGTAAACTGAGAGTGACTGTCTTGCGTTGTAAGCTGTTCTGCTCATCCTTGTCGAGTATTCCTTTAACTTCTGTCTGGATACATACTTCTGGTTCAGTCTCCTCTCTCCAAGGGGTTTGCTCTGGCACAGACTTTAGGGGAATGCCAACTTTTGGTAGGTCTGAAGTTTGTCTATTCAGTCTTTTGGCCTGATGAATAAAGCTGCTTCTTTTCAGCCGCCCCAATGCTAGATTTTGGAATCTGTTGTCCATTGGGTGGCTTGGCATACTCAGAAACTTTTCTGCCTGAGTCATTACTTTTGTATCTGCGTTCTCTCAGTGCTTGTATTCCCCCACTCTTTCCATCTCCACTATTGGTGTTGATTTCATTGCTCATGTGATGACATGAAGTGCCTGGTTTTGCACCTTATCCAGTTCTCCTAATGTGGTATTTGAAAATTCCTTCAAATATTCTCAGGTATAGAACTCGTATCTGTTCCTCATTGACCAGGACTAATAAAAAAAATTGGTTACATTCCTTAGAATATCCTCAGGTATAACTCACACCTGCTCCTGGTTGCCAACAACCTGATCATGCAATGGGTTATAACTCATAATCTGCATAGGTTAAGTGTAATATTTGCAAACATGTGCTGGCATAGTACCACACAATGTTGGCTTACATTGTATCAGCTACCACAGACTTTCAGGGAAACCAACAATCAAAATTTAGTTATTGAAAAAGGAAATGCAAATTTTCATATTGTGACATGATAATATAAATGTCAACACACTAGCAGAACAAAATGGCATTTAAAACAAAACAAATAAACCACTTATGCTAGACATGTACATTATATAATACTACATGACAGTATGTTGAAGGGCATGAGCCCAAGCATCGCTGAATCATTGTAGAAGACGGGAGATTTCAAGATAATGGCGTGGATAATGACCTTTTTAATATGTTGATTTCCTTTGCACTCTTCTAAATTCTCAAAAACCATCGATCATGTGGTACAACACCACTGGGAATGGTTGATTCTGGTTGAAAGCTTTCTCCTAGAGACAAGCAAAGATGCATCTTCAACAAGTAAACAATGGTTAGCAACAGTTGCTGGAGCACTGTCAAGAGAAGCAAAGCTCCAGATAATACTGGGTCAAATTTGAATTAAAAACAAAACCACAACAAAATCAACATTAAATGTAGAAATAAATTAATAAACAAAACTTTTTAATATGCGTTTCTTCAGTTAGTGAATTATGGACATTTTATAGCGGGAATAAATTTATTGTCGGGGCTTTGTCACAACATATGCATGCAGGTAGAGATTTTTTATGTAACCATGTGTAACGGAAACAAATACTGAGATGACAGATGTTCTTATCCATCAGCAAACATGCTAACTTGACACTGAATACAAATGCATATTAATACATGTACAAAACAATGTGTTGCTCCTTTCTTGTTATATTTACTATAAAATATTATAGGTTTATGATAAACATTGGTCAAAGAATGTGGAGTGAAGTAGTTAAGAATTTATTATGCTGTACTTTTTAAAGAAGTTTTATCATCCATTCGACCAGAGGAGCATTTGACTGAATGAATTAGAGCACTGCCCCCATTCGGGAGACATGGGTTCAATCCTCAGTAAGACCAATGATTTTTTATTTCTGTGGGGGCATAAAGTAAAAATCTTAACCTGGACAGTTTCGTGACAACTGCACTAGCCATGCTGCCATTAAATTCCTCAGTCTCATGCCACCTCCCCTGTCTTACACTGCCATAAAATGTGGTAGTACAGTCAGTAAAGACAGTTTTTTTGGTCATTCATCTGGTTCACATACTTCTGGTGTTAACTGATCTTCTTCCTTTGTTTTCAAGTCTGTTGTTACATATTCCTTCTTATACATGCACCATGAAATGGAACAGGGGTTTATGCTAAACTTCTGGTCTCAAGTCCAGGGAGTGAAGTTGAGTGTTTATTATGCTGTATGTACTACTCTACTTCAGAATAAATGTTTAAGAAGAATTCTGCAAATGTTTTTGGCCAAGTACCATAACAAATGAAGAGCTTTTGAAACGAGCAGACTGTGTATCCTTGGAGACCATCATTAAGAGACGTAGATGGAGGTGGTTTGGACATGTATGTCGTATGCCAGTGGGGGCATTGGCTAGGACAGCTCTCAGATGGACAGTGGATGGGAAGAGAAGGGCTGGACGTCCAAAGGAAACATGGAAAAGAACGGTGGAGAGAGAGTTGAAGGAGTGTGGCCTGACGTGGAGACGGTTGAAGGCAGGAGAACGGCAACAGTGGAAGTCTCTTGTGGAAGCCTTATGTGTCAATCGGGACACGAAGAGGATATAGATGTACTACTTTAAGATATCTGATGCGTGGTTCACATACTTCTGGTGTTAACCGATCTTCCTTTGTCTCTCCTGTAGCACAATTCTGTTGTTACACCTTCCTTCTTACACATGCACCATGAAATGGAACATGGGTTTATGCTAAACTGTTGGTCAAGTCCAGGGAGTGAAGTAGAGTGTTTGTTATGCTGTATGTACCACTCTAAGATATCTAATGCCTGATTCACATACTTCTAGTGCTATCTGATCTTCTTCCTTTGTCTCTCCTGTAGCCCAAGTCTGTTGTTATGTCTGCCTTCTTCCGTGCACCATGAAATGGTACAGGAGTTTATGCTAAACTTCTGGTCAAGTCCAGGGAGTGAAGTTGAGTGTTTATTATGCTGTATGTATGCGTTTCATTCAAGATGGTGGTGTTTTTCGACTGGTCTTGAACAGGAGTCCTTTATTTCAAACGTCTTTGGATGGAATTTGTGTTTGCTGACCTGAAAGCGATAGGCTAGTACACATGAGACCATTCGGACAGGTTGTAAACAACGGAAAGGAACAGGAAACTACCGTTGTATATCCTCCCTAGAAAGCTGATCATGTCTCGAAACGTCGCTGTTCTGGTCAAGGTAACATGTCTAACAGAAACAAACTCCCATGACGGAGTTGATGGAATGAACCAGAGACAGACAGATGTGGAGAGACATGATCGCCTACGCCATCTGGCACAGGACTTAAATAAATGAATGTACTACTCTAAGAGGTCTGACGCCCAGTCCACATATTTCTGGTGTTATCTTATCTTCTATCTTTGTCTCTCCTGTAGCACAAATTAGATCATATTAGCATTCTAAAGTGAATTACTGACGAAAATAATATTTACAATTACAAGATATACAGCTATTCCAATCTGAAGATATTTTCATTTGTCACAGGTGAAGCTTTCGGTCACATCATCAAGCAAATGTTTCATTAATTAAATAAGTACATTATATCATAGATCTACAAACCTGTTTGGAGAAATCCAAAGAGAGGAAAAGAGATATAAGTAAAAATGGACTTGCCTACTACAAAAATGTGCAAATATATATAAATAGTACATGTGTTCAAGATTGATTTTTTTTTAAACATGCAGTATGATAGTTTTTCAAAGGACAGCACCAAAGACAGCATTGGAGTTATCTGTGATACCCATTCTTTGCTGTTTCCTGAATTACTATGATTAGTTATGCGGAGTCGGGGAAATGAAAAAGCAGACAGACTTGTGGGACTGCTACATTGACAAGCTGTAGAACATTGGACCAGAATTTTATCCTGAATGCCATTAGAGAGACAGGCTGGACAGTAGAATCATGTGGTGATTTGGATTTTACATCCATGTCTCAACTGCAGGGACTTGGAGTTAAATATAGTTTTCGAACACTATAGCGGGGAGTAGACGACATTTCATTAACCAATACAGGACTAAAACTTCAGTTGCTGTTTGCTAAGGAATAAATTGAAGATGAGATCAGAGTTTTCACATATCTTGGAAGTGTTATCAGCAACGAAGGAGGCACTGGATCTGACATTAAAAGCGGACTGAGCAATGCACAAAGTGCGTTCATGACCCTTCAGACAGCCTGGAAATCTGCCCAATAAAGCATTAGAACCAAGACTAATATATACATCTGCATGTTATTAACTTTGCTATACGGATCGGAATGCTGGAGAATGACAGAAAAAGATAGGTCCAAACTCTCCATCTTTCAAACAGCTTGTCTGCGAAAAATCTTACATGTGTTCTGGCCAAATCTCTAACCAAGAACTACTCGCACGATGTCAACAAGAGAATATGAGCACCATCATCCGAAGACTACGCTGGAGATGGATCGGACACGTGATGCGAATGAAGACTGGCTCTGACAAGAAAACTGCACTGAGATGGACTCCAGAAGGTAAACGAAAACGTGGAAGACCCAAGATAACCTGGAGGAGAACGACGGAGCAAGAACTGAAAGAAATGAATCATAGCTGGAACACAATACAGAGGAAAGCCATGAATAGAGAAGAATGGTGTGCGTTTGTTGCTGCCCTAAACGCCAAGGGTGTAACAGGCTAAAGAGGGATAAAGCAGATGGACTTGTGGGACTGCTAGATTGGCAAGCAGTAGAAAAATGGACAGGACTATTTATCCTGAATGCTATTAGGGAGACAGGTCGGACAGTAGACTCAGGTGGTGATTTTGATTTTACATCCATTTCTCAACTACAGGAACTTGGAGTTAAACATGGTATTGATAGATTTGAACAATATAAAGGGAACGATGTTTCATTAACCAACACAGGAATAAAACTGCAGATGCTGTGTGCTGAGGGATATACTGAAGATGAAATCGGAGCACTTATAGACTTATTGATTGAGCAATGAGGATGATCTGATAACTAACTATGATTAGGACATGTTCCTTGGGGAATGAGGATGATCTAATAATTATTATTAGGGCTTGTTCATTGGGCAATTAGGATGATCTAATAACTATGATTAGTGCTTTCTTCATGTATTTTGCCGTACATGATAAAGGCCTTTGGGGTCAAAACATTGACTTTTTTGCTACCTTTTGTAAAATTGCAGCACTTCGTGTTTTATCTTCCGTCATTGGAAACTAGTTGCACAGTAGTCTACCTTATGTACAAATATGAATGCAAGCGTAGAAAAATAACTAGTACAGAGGAACTATGTTGGTTTGAGAAACAAATCTTCAAAAATGTACAAATGATGACAAAGTGTTTGAAGGTAAATAATTCACTATCAAAAGAATGTCAACATCAGCAGAGGTTAACAAGATACAAAAGATCAGCATAAATGTCTGTGTGGGCTTCAACATGTTTGATATAAGTGCAACAATTTTGTTTCAGTAACTAACATACAATATTTTCAAGCAACTTTTGTATTAATTTTTTAATTCAAGTCTTGTGCGCAATTTGTATAGGAAATAGTATCTAGTTCACAAATTTATTTCAGATTTTGCTGTTGACACTTTTTCATGCCATGTGGCAATGATCTAGATTTGCATGCCGGCAAGCGGACGGTGTTCAGTACTCAATACAATCAATTCTTTAGAAGCTAAGATTAAAATGGATACTGGAACTAGTCTGGGTTGAAGGAAATATGGAATCACCACAGGAGGTAATAAAAGTGACCTGTTGCTGACACCTTCAGTTAAATGAATGGGAGCGAGCACCTATGGTAGTGCCAAGACATAGATTATATTCAGTTCACTAGTGAATGGATTAGAGCACGGCTTCCATTACCTCTCTCTCTTTCGATCCAGACTAGACCGATGAACCAAATCTTTTCATGAATACTGCTGTTTTAACGCAACTTTGGGATTCGCGCTAGGCCAACTTTGCCCACTAGTTTTATCGCTCCCTTTAGGAGACCGGGTGCGATCCACAATATGATCAAGGATGTTTTTTCTGTCAGGGGCATAAAGAAAAATCATAACCTGAACAGTTTTGTGGTGATGCACTAGTCATGTGACTTAAATTCCTCAGGTTCATGTCCATTACATTGGGGACCCAACTGGTGCTACAGAATTCATGCACTGATATATTCTTGTGTAAGAAAGAGATCGGAGCACACATGGTTACTCATCAAAGTGCAATGATGATGGTAATATATATATATCAATGAGAAGATTGTTGAACACCTGGTACTCCAGAAGGAGCTGATATATTCTTATGTTAGCTACCTTTCATACATTACAGTCTGTAAACAAAACCTCATATTCTTTACTTGTGTAGTGGCAATGATATTCTTATGTTAAACCACATCTATGATCATCACACGATGTCAACAAGAGACTATGAGCACCATCATCTGAAGATGATGCTGGCGATGGGTCGGATGTGTGATGAGCATGGAGACTGACTCTGACACGAAAACTGCACTGAGATGGACTCCAGAGGGTAAACGAAAATGTGGAAGATCCAGGACCACCTGGGGGTGGAGCAGGAGCTGAAGGGGATGAATCATGGCAGGAACACAGTGTAGAGGAGGGCCATGAATAGAGAAGAATGATGTGAGTTTATTGCTGCCCTAAACACCAAGGGCGCAACAGGCTAACGAGAGAGAGAGATGACCACGGTTATTCTTCATCTTCTCTTCCACCATTTACTTCTTTATAGAAGTGTTTGGGAGGTGGGGAAAGAGAAATGTAGTGATCTGGTGTGTGCTTGTTCCTAGTCTGATCTTCCGTGAACGTTGATCGCTTACTACATCTTCCTGGTTATTGATTGCATATATTTTCAAATGATAGAAGTGGGTTTCATAACAACAAAGAGCTCTATTTATGATTCTATAAAAAATAATTATTGCATAGGACAATTCTCATTTTCTGGAATGTGATCTAACTTACTAGGGAAAAGTGTAGGTATGTCTTTTAAAGAAATAGTTTATAAAATATTAATCAAGCGGAAGAATAACTAACAAAATCCAGCATAGATGTAATAAAGCTAATCAAATCATAGAACAAATGGCGTTAATTTTGAAATGCAAACTTGTCACCACGAACACTAAAAGAGTTCAACATTGTTCAACACAATCTTTCTCCCAACATTATGCTATCAGTGCCAAACCTGGACGCTGACGTCAAATGATAGAAGAAAACTAGTCACAACAGAGATGAAGTGTTTGCACAGAATGCTGGAAGTATCAAGTAGAGACCAGTTTAGAAATGAAGACATCAGAAAAAAGTGGGTACGACATCAGTAATGAACTTCATCAAGAAATAACAGATTAAATGGTTCGGTCACTTAAACAGATTACCAACAGACAGTGCACCTCAAAGAGCAATGTTACTCTGACACAGTGGATACAAAGCAAAAGGTGGACCTCAGAGATAACAGAGACGAGGAAAAACACTTTACGAAGCACACACAAAAGCCTATTCTAGAAATCTCTTCTTATCCTGACGCTGTGAGGCAAAACAGGATCAGAAAAAAGAAGAAAGAAAGAAGTCCACTTTTTGTTGTTATATTCACATATGGTGCACAAAAGCTAAACTGTTGAGTGTAGAATAATTTAACTTTTCATACAAAACATGTAACATATGTTCTAAGATTTCTTTTAGAGTTCTAGAATTTATGTAACAAAATACTTTTTTAAAAAGAATTTTCAGAGTAAATCTATATTGCTCGTGAGCAATTTAGTTTAAAAAAAAAAATGACAACTGTCACATCCAAAATATAATAAATTCATACAACCATTCATTTTATACGACAGCATCTAAGTTAAAAAATTTAAATAACTTTGAGCAAATAATTCAAACTATCTTAAGCAACTCATTCACAACAGGCAAGTAAAACAGTTGTCTGTATGTAGTCTATATATAAGTTAGTCTTGCAAACATTCCTCATTTAAAAACAAAATTGAAATAACAGACAGCCTCACCATAACATAATACAGACTGACTATAAAATAACAAACAGACAGCCGCACCGTAACATAATATAGACCATAACATAGTCAGACCATAAAATAACAAACAGACAGCTTCACTGTAACATAATACAGACTGATCATAACACAGACAGTCAGGCCATAAATTAACAAACAGACAGCCTCACCATAACATAATACAGACTGACTATAAATAACAAACAGACAGCCGCACCGTAACATAATATAGACCATAAAATAACAAACAGACAGCTTCACCGTAACATAATACAGACAGTCAGGCCATAAAATAACAAACAGACAGCCAACCGTCCCCAAAAATACCACACACACAGATTACCAAATGACATTTGAAAAACAAGCAATCGTGACCTAAAATAAGACAAACTGATAGTCTTTCTCTAAAATACCTCACAGACGAGAGTTATGAACTAGCAGATTCCAAACAGCTACACTACAAAATAGCCCTCTCTTATATTATTAAGAGAACAAACTATTGAAGCGTTTCACAAAAGTATGACTGAACAATTAAATGTTGGTTAAATATGTATCCAATACATGTCTAAAGGCAAAGGATGGATTTAATTGCACAGAGTTCCATCATATGGCTCAGTCTATTGTCACAGAAATAGCACACCAACAGCCAAGAGTATTGCATAAAGTACAAACTCTATAGTTTCAGAAAAGAATACAAAGAAGTGAAAATTCAGGGTTTTTAAAGGCAGACATAACATATTATAAGGAAAACTGCAGTAAAACTATGTTGTAAGGGAAGACTGCAGTAAAACTAAGTTATGTCTGCCGTAAAAGAAGTCAGAATTTCTTCACTTCTGTTGTATCCTTAGCTTGATAAAGGCCTTTTGGTCGAAACATTGTGCTTGTACTTTGTTTTCACATGTTTCGTCATTGCTACATTTTACTGTTTTACTGCAGTCTTTATTTCTATCATTAGCCACACCAACAATCCTAGGGATCTCCAGAAAAAAATGCATTTATAAACTGAAAAAAAGGTACAGATTCAAACCCATGACCTTCAGAACGCAAAGTAAACTGTTTAACCACTTTGTCATAGACCGTCAAATATTAAATATGACATGGTTATTTACTATTGAATGCAGACTTTGCTAACGAGGGTAAATGAAGGTATAACAAAATGTGTATAATGGAAAAAAACCAGACATCTCAACAGTTGGAAATGAAAACTAGACATTTATGGAGAAGAAAAAACCTTAACAAATGTTAATTAAAATTGTAAACAGGTTAATCTCATCCCTGTGCTCAACTTCAGTAAAAGAAAAATATTCTATATCAAACAGAACAACTCAATAAGTGAATAAGAAGAACTTGACAAGAGATAAATTATTTTGTGTTCTGATTCGCACTGTTGGAAACTTTAAGGGTCATCAGCAGTAGGAACCAATAACAGATGCTCAACTGAGCAGGATCTGCGCACCAGTGAACGGTGGAGAAAGTACTGGTAAAGTTGATTTCTGCAGAATCGTTAGCAAAGTTAAGTGCTTTGTCTTGTCGCTGGTAGCTAGTTAAAGGAACAGAGTACCAATAGGACTTTGGGAGCCCTTGCATTGATCTATCCGGTAATAATAAATCACTATATCAATCCTTGTGGACCAAATGCTACACTACATGGCTTTGGGTTGGACACCATTTTACCAGGAGCCACATTAAAGAGTTTTTTTATTCTAAAAACACATGGCTTTTGCCCTGGTCCACTAAGAGTTAATGAGTATCCTGTAAAATGTGAATGTAGTAAGACATATGAATCTTCTTCTTTTGTCGTTCACACTGTTACTGTGTTGTTGCCCAGTGTTGTGGTTGTCTGTTTTTGTCTTGCACTGCTCTATTGGCTTGGGTGATAGTTATTGTTGCTTTTAGACAGGATTCTGCTTTGCCATCTAACCACTTTTTTCGTGGTCTTCCTCTCGCCTTCTTGTTATCTGAATGACACCTGTTAAGTCTTCATGTTGTCTATCTTCTTGAAGGAAACAAATAAAAATACAGGTAAACCCAACTCTATTACTGGAGTCTGGATCCTAGCCCACTGTGTGATTATTGTATGCCTGCTCTATCATCACTAAAGGGAAAGTTGTTTTAAAAAAAAAAAAGGTTGCTACGCTGAAGGATTGACTTTATTGAACCGGGTTTTACACCATATGGCTCAGACACTCTCTGCAGAAATGGTATGTTACCTGCCGAGAATATTTATAGAGCATGAACTCTGTAGCTCCGGCAACAATCCTAGAGGTCTCTGGGAAAACAGGCACTCGCGAACAGAGTGGTGCGGTCCGGATTCGAACCAACAACCTTCAGATCGCAAGGCAAGGGCTTAACCACTTAGCCGCAGAGACCTCCTAAAAGATTTTTAGGCCGACCAAGGTCAGAAGAGAGAGCCGCGGTGGCGTAGTTGTTGGTGAACTCGCTTCTCAAGGCTGGTGGTCTGGGTTCAACTCCCACAGTGCTCATGGCATTTTTCCCGACCACTGCGACTCTCAGATCAACCCAACCTCAACTGGGTACCAGACATGCTCTGGGAAAGTAAAGGCAGCCGGCATGATGCTGACCACATCACACATCGTGTGCCGACGGTCAATGAAAATACAGGCCTAAAACTGTATTGCCCTATATACCAGGAGGTATGAAAGGGTTTTAAAAATAAAAAAAGGACAGAAGACAACCATGTGAATGATAATATACAGAAGACCACAAAAAAACATTGCTTCTTTTTGTGATACAACAATAAAGATAATTTATATATTTTAATATATATATACATATTTTTATATATATTTATATCTGTACTATAAACCGAAACACTACTAGATCATGTTAAACAATATACTAGTAAACTTTGCAATTTCAAAATGAACAACTAGCACTTTAAGATTTCGCTAAAAAATATCATTTAGTGACAAGAAATAGTTCACCAACATGACTCAAGATTTCAGTATATCCCTTCAATTATAAGTTTACTAATACACTCTGGCAGTAGATGTTCACCTCTACGTAGGAGAAGGCACGCCTGTATGGCAGGGGACACTGGTAATAAGGAAAGTAGGCCTTCCTGCAAAAATCAGTCAGAAGCACCTACCAGGTTCCCTACACCTGAATTCATATCTGGCGAACACAAGAAGAAGTAGATGTGCATTCAGAGTTCAACTTCCACATACATGTTTGATACGTTGTCCTCGACTGTTTATCTTTCTTACGGTTAATTACTTTTTCGGTGTTGCTTACTCTTAGTGGACCAGGACAAAAGCCATGTTTTTACAAGCCATTTTTTAGAATAAAAATGCCCTTTAGTGTGGCTCCTGGTAAAAAGGTGCCCAACCCAAAGCCCTGTTGTGTGGCGTTTAGTCCACAAGGAGTTAATTGTTCTACATGCAGTCCTCTATATTCTAATACAATCTAAATGACTTCATTCTATGGTTGAATGAATGTTGTCTTCCCCACAAGAAGTCATTTTGATTTCCACAACAAGAAACAATAGTACAAGAGGATCTTAAATGATTAAACTAAATTTGAAACAAATTGGCATGAGGAAGCTGCATACATAGTTTTTCAGTGGGCATGCTATCACATTTAAAAAATATATAAATACTTTTAAACTGCTAATCATACAACAAGATCATGAAGTTCAAAAGTATGTTATTGGACAGCTGTGGGCACATGTGGTTTCTGAATTTGATGGACAAGTAAACTATGCTAGTCAGCAACTTACAAATATAAATATATAAGAAGAGAGAAATAGAGAAAGAGAGAGTAGGCAGCATTTGTGATTTAAGGGTATTCACTCGGACACACATGAGATATGCATGCTTGCAATATAAGCCACAAGTCGTGTTCTTCGTTGATGAAGATGGCATTCAAAGACAAAAATAAGGTGTAAAACACATTTGGTCAGATGTCACTCAACTCCCTCTTTTATCTGTGAAGAAAAAGAATTGAATGATAGAAATTAAAAAATGAGGCAAATACGTTATATATATTCCTCTAGTACCAATAAATGTTACATCGGACCTGCAAGTAATTTCTACAAACCAATCTATCCTGGGCAACTCGCTAAGAAATTGAGCCTGATATTTCTCACCTATCTCAGTAATGTTCGTTTCAAGGTTTCCTGCATCCTTTCCTTCTTGAACCATTTGACCTACATACATATATATATATATATATATATATATATATATATATATATATATATATATATATATATATATATATATATATATATATATATATATATATATATATATATATATATATATATATATATATATATAATATATATATATATATATATATATATATAAACCCAAAGATTTACTACAATCTATCCATTTTTATAGCACTACCAAAGAAAGCAGGAACGATAGAATGCAAAGAACACCGCACAATCAGCCTCATGAATCACGTAACAAAACTACTTTTCAGCATTATTATGAGAAGGGTACGAAACAAAATATGACCAGAAGTTAAGGAAGAACAATGTGGCTTTGTTGAACGAGGGGAACAAACAACGCAATATATACAATAAGAACAATGGAAAGATCAATAGAAATGAAGTTGGACTTATACCTATGTTTCATAGACTACTCAAAAGCTTTCGATAAAGTAAAACATGGAGAAATAATTAGCATGTTAGAAAGTATAAATATTAATGCGAAAGATCTGAGACTGATCAAGAATATGTACTGGCAACAAAGTGCAGCCATAAGACTAGAGAGTAAGATTGGAATTTATCAGGTGATACAATTAGGAGTACGACAAGGTGCGTACTCACCAGACCTGTTCAGCCTATACAGTGATACATCATGAGATCTATAGAAGAAAAGACAGGAATAACAGTCAGTGGACAAAATATGAACAATCTAAGATACGCTGATGACATAATTCTCATGGCTACAAATGAACAAGATCTACAAGACTTGATAGACATACTAGTGAGAGAAAGTGAAAAGAAAGGATTAAGCATGAATATAAAGAAAACAGAGGTTATGGTTGTCTCCAAGATATAGGAAACACCAACATGTAATATCAAAATAAATAACACAACACTGAAACAAGTCCATCGATTCAAGTATCTGGGAACATTCCTAACATCAGATGGAAGATGTACAACAGAGATTGGGAGTAGAATAGCTCAAACGAAAGCAGCTTTTATGAAAATGAAGAACACACTATGTGTGAACTCACTACCAATGACATTGCGAAACGAGTACTCCAGTGCTATATTGAACCAATACTTATGTATGGCAGCGAATCATGAAAAATGAACAAACAATCAATACGATCATTGGAAGCCACAGAGATGTGGTTTTACAGAAGAATGCCGAAAATTCCATAGACAGCAAATTAAAACAAATGTGGAGGTTTTAAATCAGGCCTGCACACAAAGAAACCTTATCAAAAGAATAAGAATTCGACAATCAAGGTTCTTCTGGCATATAATGCGAAGAGAAGATTTAGAATATTTGGTGACTACAAGGTAAAATTCAGGGAAGGAGAGATCGTGGAAGACAGAGGAGAAGATGTTGGATGGCCTGACATCATGGTTCGACAAAATATCGACATCAGAACTGATTACATGCACCAAGCAGAGAGTTGTGGAGAGACATGATCGCCTACTCCGGCAGGCACGGCACTTGATTGATATAACTATTCTAAATTGTGTATTCCTTCCAAAAATGCCTAAATTAGTAAAAAAAATAGCAGTGTGCAATGATCTATCCATTCTTTTAAAAAAAAACCTATTTGTGGAACAAAAAAGTTTCTAACAAATTCTCAAATCTAAGCTAAAGTATTTCTCTCACTTTCATCCATCCGCCAGAAAGGTGCAAATCTGTATATCCAAGAGTTTATATTAAGTCACACACTCATCCTCTACTGTGGAGTGTGCAAGTTGACTAGAGATACGACAGTCATAGAATTCTATCAGTTTTTATTATTCTTCGGACATGTTTCAGTCTAGCCCTTGCTCATTCAAACGTTTCTTCTGCTGCGATCTAAATTCAGTAAGTCTCTTCTTCTTCTTCTTTGCGTTCGTTCTTACGACCAATTTTAATCACTCTTTGTGATATGTTTGATCTTTGCCAAGAACGTGCATACGTTGCACATTGGTTTGGTAGGCCCCTAAACGCATAGACTTCTACACGTTTAGGACACATGCATCCGATTTCAGCCAAACCTCCTTAGTCGCCTCTTACGACATGCATGGCAGGTAACAGTGGTTCTATTCTTTACATCCCAAATTTGGGTCCCGATAACCACTCGGGCGTCAGTAAGTCTAATACTGTCCTCCTTCTTCTTCGAATGCTTCATATCGACCACTTGTTAAAACACTTTTTGTGATTTGTATATGACTTGAGCCTACAAGTAAGCCAACACATCTGATTTCAGCTACGCTTTTTATTTACTAGCGTGGCTTCCCTAAGCCCATACCTCAGTCGCCTCTTATGGCATGCCTTGCAGGTCACAGTGTTACTATGCTTTGCTCCCCTTGTGAACCCTGACAACTGTCCTTTCAAAAAAAATTGAGAACATGCTGGAGATCACTTTCCGAATCTTGACTTCCAATGCATGAAGTTGATCTACATGCATTCTGCAGACATGGTCCAACAACAGCAAGTGCTAGTTCTATTCTCTCTCTCTCTCTGTCTCGATCACTCTTAGACTGATGTATCAGATTTCAAATAAATCATATTCATATGGAAACCTGATTCATGCAGCCTTAGCATGGGTGGGTTTCGTCACATCTTCAGCGCCATTTGAAACTCTGGTGTGTATCCTTCGGTGATGTGTCCGGTTTCAGCCAGCGTTTACTGGGTTCGCTTTCCATCCACCTTTGGCTGTCCCCAGCCGACCTGCAAGGCAGCAGGTTAGTTCTATTCAGATTTGCAGAGACAGGACCATGAGATCATGACTTATTTTATAACATCAGAGATCCTGCTACACCCATGAGCTAACAGCTACAGATGTAACACATCTGGCACAAGATACAAAAGTAAAGTCCTACAACATTTCCCAGCGCATGGGGCCATGATACGATTCAAAATGTGGGAGGTGTCTGTTGTGAAGTGGTTAAGCATTCGCCTGCCTTGTTTTCTTCATTTACTCATATTATTTTTTTTTAAATCACTCTGTGAGATTACCTTTAATTTTAGCATAAGTATGTTATGACAGCATATGTATGTTATGAATAAGTTTGGCAAAAGCAACCAGGAAGTTAAACACTATGAAGAACATGTGGCAAAGCACCAGCAAAATATTTAAATTAAATATACTGAGAACATGCATTTTTCCAGTGGCCACTTATAGTTGTGAATCATGGACCATTACACAAACAACAAGAATGAAAATCCAGTCCTTCGAAATGAAATGCTACAGAAAGGTCCTACGAATACCATGGACAGAAAAAGGAAGAACACTGATGTC
This sequence comes from Arion vulgaris, assembly GCA_020796225.1. NCBI lineage: Eukaryota > Metazoa > Mollusca > Gastropoda > Stylommatophora > Arionidae > Arion > Arion vulgaris. Next base: position 24,884,218 of record CM036754.1, on the reverse strand, counting down.
CTGAAAGAACTGAATGTTAAAGAGAATTGGCTGATAAACAACATACTATATAGACAAATTAGATACTTTGGCCACATCAAGCATCATGATGGCCTGGAGGTGGGCAGGGTCCTAGGAAGCAGAGGCAGACTAAGAAGAAGATGGCTACAAGATATTAAAGAAACCATGAATATGATCATCAGCAAAGGGGGTGAACTGGCTAGAGACAGAGTGAATTTCAGATGCGCTGCAAAGAAAGCAACATCCTATAAAGGACACGCACCTTGATGATACTGTTATGATATGTTTACAGCAAAAAAGTGATATCATTTCTTTCCAAAGCAGTACATATGGTTGCTTCATGATGATAGATTTAAAAGGAATTACATTTCTTCTTCATTTGTTCTACATTAACCACTTGTTTAACCACTCCTTGTGGTCTGTATATGATTTGCCCCTAAGCGTTAGTTTCTTGTGACAGTTAGTGCCTATACAGACACAGACCAGTACATCTGGTTTCATGTATGGTTTTTATTCGGGTTCACCTCCCTAGTCCATAACAGTCTCTACACTTACTGCATGGCACCATTTATACTGGTACGCATTTGCTCTGGAGTGATCACTTCTCCTACCCCAATCAGTCATAGAGCATGAGATGATGTACTGTTGTTAAGAGAGTTTCCTATAAGGAACACGCTCATTCTTTTGGGACACGTCAGAATTAAATTAAAATTTTAGTATCTCAAATTTATCCTGAACAGTCACTTTACAGCCTGATGTTTTCGATTTTTAATTGCCACGTTTTTTTTACATGCTCAACTTTAACATGGGACCTATGTTTTATCACCCATCTTTAACAGGACTAGGCACTCGATCTCACCTACCGTGATGACTAGGGATCACTGAAACATAGCCAGATTTCTCCACATGGAAAGCGAACTGAGTGCTTTTGGAGCGTGAAGCAAGCATCATATCTTAACACCATCTTGGTTATAAAGTTGTTTCCAAACAATATATGATTTAGTTGGGACATCAGTTATTACACTGTTTATAATCTTTTCTAAGCAATATATGATTTAATTGGGACATTAGTTATTGCACTGTTTATAATCTTTTCTAAGCAATATATGATTTAATTGGGACATCAGTTATTGCACGATTTAGAATCTTTTCTAAACATGATATGATTTAGTTGGGACATCAGTTATTGCACTGTTTATAATCTTTTCTAAACATTATATGATTTAGTTGGGGCATCAGTTATTGCACTGTTTATAATCTTTTCTAAACATTATATGATTTAGTTGGGGCACTATGTATTGTTGTAAACTCTTCTAGAGAGAAAAATATGAATGTATGGGTTCAATAGATAACTGATTACTAGAGAAGAAGAATTATTAAGTAACCAAATGAAATGTTGAACTTACCACTTTCCCTGGTCTTGCCCACGTAAGGATGATGCCCTCTTGACATGCTGTCACTACACACTCATTTCGGAATGATACTGAAGTCAGTCGTTCATGGGAAACTTTTTTACACACGAGAGGCTCAAGCATAGGGACCTGGTCTAGATTTGGACATGCCTGAGTGCCATACAGTTTCATCACATTGTCAAATGTACGAACATTGTTTGATTTAACAACTGTAGATTTATCAGTATTTCTAGCTGCTAAACTGAAGTTTCTCTTATGATCCTTTTTATCGCTGACATCCTTTCGTTCTGACACAGCCACTGTTGCAAATTTAGAGCTTGCATTCATCACAGCATTTTGTATAGGGTGAGCGTAACCATCAGAGTTTGTATTTGAGGAAATATCATTAGCTACTACTGCTCCAACTGAGTTTTGTTTCTCCGAGTGTGGCAAGCTGTTTGAAAGTGGTATTGAAGAAGAAGATGAAGAATTTGCATTTATTAATCCTTTACTGCAAGTTCTAGATTTACCATAAGGTTGTTTTAACACATCCTCTGTGAGGTCCCACAAACACAGTTCAGTATCCTGTCCAACGGATCCAAAACGGTAAGAAGAACAGTTTAACCGTGTGCCTGTCTCCAATACTGAAGATGAAGAGTTATGATTGGCGGTGTCTATGTGTTGACCGTTTGGATGATGCAGGGGTGAACTGTTGGTGAGACAATCCTCAGTTGCAGTACCTGAGTCTAGCTTACTTATATGATTGCTTTCTTTATCTACTAACGTTGGTGGTAACACAACTTCCCCATCTGGTCCTAATATATCACTGGTGTCATCATTACAAAATATACAAGTATATGGGTCAAAAGACACCATGTTTACCCACGATTTGTGGCCGTGACCTCTACACACAACACGTTTTTCAAGGAAAGACCACACTGTAACTAGATCATCCTCTCCTCCAGTGACTAGGTAGTTGCCATCTGGTGACCAACACACACATAACAATCCACCAAAGAAACTTTTCATTGTTCCTAGCAATTCCATAGTATTATAATGAAACACTCGAAGATGTCCATCTTGGCCAACAACAGCGAGGTATCTTGAACAAGGAGAAAAGGCAAACTCATTGATGGACCCTTGTCCTATAACCCATCTATACAAGGGATTGCGTGTGCTTTTGGTCTTGCATGTAAAGACAGCAAAACCATCTCCCTGTTTGAAAAGCTGATAATTTGGAGGTGTTTGCCCACAGGGCAGCACTTCATTGTAAAGATACATTTGACCAGAGCTATGTGATACCAGAAACTGATTTGCTGAAGCAGGTACCCATTTGATGCAAGTCACTTTTGTCTTGTCAATTAAACGCTGGGGACAAAAAAATAATATAAATGTTACAAGTGACAGTTATTTATTATTTAACCGAAGATATGTTATTTGTTAAAGCAAGTTGAATGCATTTGAAAATAGATGTCTGCGAAAAATAATGAATATAAAATGGAACAATTCAGAAGTTATGAAATCAGAGACATGTCTGGTCAACCACTAGTGACAACTGTTATAAGAAAGAGAAGATGGAGATATGTTGGGCACACCTTGAGGAGAAATGATCAACGAATATCAAAGCAGGCATTGAAGTATGATGCAAAGGGTTCAAGAAAGAGAGGTCGACCTAAGGAGACCCTGAAGCAAACTTTGCTGAGAGAGGCAGGAAATATCGGTCTCAGTTCCATGGAGGAGATTGAGCGAGTTGCCCAGGATAGAGCGGTATGAAGAAATTACTTGCAGGCCCTATGTAACGTTTAACGTGACGAGAAGAATTATTATTATTATTGTTATTTAATTAATCTCATAATAGTAAGGACAGACCAATAGTTACTAAGTTTCCTCAAAAGATCCTAAAGCGCATGCATGCTGCAGATTCCTCTGATTCCCTGGTTAACACATTACTTATTCTGCTCCTCGGGTGTCCAGTTCTATTCATGTTTAGACTTGATTACAAATTTCTTGAATTGCAGTATAAAAGTGTCATCAATTGTCCATATTCAACAAGCAGTTGTTAAGCAACAACAGTATGTTTTTGCTCAGCCCCCTCCCTACAACATAAGACTGTCCAGCTAAGTAAGGAAATGTGAAATTTTTGTTTTATTTTTATGTTTGATAGAACACTGTAAGCTTTATTGTAATTTTACACGATTCTTTGAGTTTGAAGGTTATTTATTAATGAAAAGTGTTCATAATACTCTATAATCCTTAGTGTTATATTACTTTGTGACATAATATAAAATTGTTTTTTTATGATGTGTGGATTTTAAAATAAGTTTGCCATAATCTATTGAAATGCAAGGTTTATGTTATTCGATCGATGTCATGGTACACTGGGCATTCCCATGCGGGCTCCGTCCTTCACTGTAGCAGCCATCCCAAAATCCACTTGCTCACTGTACCCATGAGAAGTTGATTAGTATACCTTCTCTCACCACAAAGACGACACTGTTTGGCATGCCCAAACTTAACTCCTAATTCTTGAAGTTGATCCAGTGTCTGAGACTCCCACATATCACATAAATGAGCATTCTCTGCATTGATGACATCGGCTATGTCCATACTTCTGCCAGCATGAACCATGGGTGCAAGAGTTACGTGAACGATTTCCAGAAATTTCCACTTGAGCTGAATGATCTTAATTTACAGGTAGCTGTGGTTTTCTTTCTCCATCTATAGGTGCTTTTGCAAAAATTCTGTCTATTTTCTCACTACTACAAACACTTGTGTGTCCAGAGCAGTTGATCAAATAAAACTCTGGAGGCTGAAAGCATCTATTGATGTCATCCATCCATACCAACAAGTCTCCTTTTTAAAGCTTTGAAGATGAACTTCTTCTTCGCGTTCGTTCTTACGACCAATTTTAATCACTCTTTGTGATATGTTTGATCTTTGCCAAGAACGTGTATACGTTGCACATTGGTTTGGTAGGCCCCTAAATGCATAAGACTTCTACACGTTTAGGACATGCATGGCAGGTAACAGTGGTTCTATTCTTTACACCCCAAATTTGGGCCCGGTAACCACTCGGGCAAAGATGAACTGAGAGTTGGGTATGATAATTTACCTAGTAACACTTTTAAATACAAATGCTTTACAGAAATCCTCAAATCATGGAAACAGAAAAGAACAAATAAATCTATAGCACAAGAATTAAATATAAAAATTAAGTTTATTTTTAAAAAAGTAAAGTATTTTGGACATATAAAATGTAACTAAGACCTGGAGAAGACAATCATGGCAATACCAGGAAAGAGATTGAGAGGTAGGAAGACCCAGGGGAGGATGGATGCATGATGAGATAGACAAATTGCAAATGGATGCATCAGATGGGGGCAAAATTGAATAGGAGATTTTTAGAAGAGCTGTCATGGGAGTAAAGTTTCATAAGAAACACACTACTAAATGAATACAAGTAATAAATAGTACACAACAGAATCATTTTTCTAAGGAATTCTTCATTAATCCTTTTATAACAGTTGACTTTCACAATATTTTACTTTGTAGCAAAGTACAGTAGTCTTCAGCAAGTGCTTTATTTGAGCTTTTCCTGACCTTTCTGCAAGACAGAAGTTAACTGTCAGAATGAGTTCTCTTAGAAAAGTTGCTTTCGGACCAGCAAGTCTATCATACTCCATTATAGTGATTTTTTCCACCTTATTTTTGCTGAAGTTCTAGTCAAAATAAATGTGTTTTCATTCATTATAGAAAGAGGGAAATTGATAATTTTGGTTAGAAGGTAAAAAAAATACTTACTAACCATTTTTACCTTCTAGCCAAAATTATCAGTTTCCCTCTTTCTACAATGAATGCAAACACATTTATTTTAAAATTAACTTTCAAACATACTGTACCATATAAGGCATTTCATTAAGAGCTTGGTCTATTATAGATGTAAGAAACAGTCGTAAAAAAAATATTGCACTTGTATTCAAAATAAATAACACAGACTACATAAACTTACAGCTCAAATATCCCAGTTTCAACATTTCATCATGGACATATAAGCTAGTTGTATAACAAACATACTTTTTCTTCAAACGCTCTATATTGACCACTTGTTAACCACTCTGTGTGATTTGTATGTGATCTCAGCATAAGAGCGATTGTACGCTGTGCTAGTTATGCGCCTACAAGTAGGCCAGCACGTCCGATTTCTGCGACGCGTTTATTTACTAGGTAGCTTTCCTAGGCACCTACCTCAGTTGCTTCTTATGATATGCCTTGTAGGCCGCAGTGTTGCTATTCTTTGCTCCTCTTGTGAATTTCGGCAACACACTGGCGTAATAAACATACAGAAGATATCACTTATAGAATCACCTACCTCTTCATTGTATAATTTACTAATTTCCTTTTTAACTGGGTCTATTAGTTGCACCTGCCCTGCAGTAAAACCAACCAAAAGTAAAACACTTTCTGGAGTAAGAAAGTGTTGATTGAAGTCATGGCAAGTAGGTACAGTGCCCTTGTAAATGCGTTTGTCTATAGGTTTGGTCAAATCAGCAGCCTACAATGAAAATATAATAATATGGTTAATATCTAATAAAATCATCTTGTTTTCACCTTACATCTTCTTCTTCGAACGCTCAATATCGACCAATTGTCAACCACTCTTGTGATTTATTTGTGATCTGAGCCTAAGAGTGATTGTACGTTGTGCCAGTTATGCGCCTACAAGTAGGCCAGCACATCCGATTTCTGCTACGCTATTTATTTACTTGGGTAGCATCCCTCACCTTACATCTAAAAACTTCCTAGAGTTGCTTGTATTGTGCTTGTGTTCTATTCACCTATTTAATTTACTATTGGAGTTTTGTTTCATTGTGGTGTCTTCTGTGAAGCTGCAAAGATGTAGCAGTAAGAATAAACAAAACAAATCAAGCCATTGTTATGTAGACCAAAAGGACTTGGTTTGAAAACAATTGAGAACTAAATTCAGAACACACAGAAGTAACATTCTCTGAACATAAAAAAACCCCCAAAGGATTGACTTCATTGCAATGGTTTTTACCCCATATGGCTCGGCCTCTTTCCGCAGAAATAGCATGTCACCTGCAGAGATTATTGCATCAAGCACAAATTCTGTAGCTTTGGCAACAATCCTAGGGGTCTCTGAAAAAATGCACTTGTGAACAGAATGTTGTGGTCTGGATTTGAACCCACAACCTTCAGAAAGTAAGGCAATGGCTTAGTGTTCAGAATGTTCCTAAACCGGAACGACCCACCCACTCAAAAAGATTGCAAAGTAGTAAATGTTCTTTGGCGTAGATCCAAGTCCAAATATACGGCATTAAAAAGATCATTAAAGAGTGTTTATCATATGATGCAAAAGGAACGCAGCACTCCATCCAAAAGGTTGCAAAGTACAAAAGGCTCTTTGGCGTAGATCCAAGCCCAAATATACATGTTTAAACGGCTCATTAAAGAGACATGTACACATAAAGGAAAGCATTCAACTGTCAGTAAAGACTCAAACATTTCCTTAGGTTGGAAAACAAATTCTGATGCGCCTGTCCTACACTAGTAGGAGCCTAACCAGTGCGCAATGTTATAGTTGTTCTTGGCAAAGATCAACTAAATATCACAACAAGAATGATGAAATTGGTCGTAAAGAATGAAAGAAACAAACAAATAAAAAGGTAATGGCCTAACCACATAGAATGGGCTGACCTGAAAGCCAATAAGATAGGAAAGAATTCCACTGCCACTGAATTTTTATCCTGGAATCATGTGCCTACTAAGCAAGTGCAGTAACCACTATGGTATCACAGTTCTCAATAAGAGATTTAATTATTAATTACTATTATAGCTAGTGTCACATTAATTATGTTGGTTTGTTTTAGTACCAATTTTAAGTTTCCTTGCCTTTAAATTAATGTATTGTCATTTAAAAAAAAATTTATTACATTTTGTTTATTATTTCATAACATCAGTTAGCAAGATGTTATACAGTATGTGTCGGGAGTCTCAATGGCATCTGTTGGGAGTCTTGTTTGCATGTCGTAATGAAGGATGTGGGTTTGAATCCAGACCAAGACACGCATGCAATTTTTTCATGAGATCCCTAGGATTGTTACCGGAACTACAGAGTTTGTGCTTTGTGCAATGCTCTCGGCAGATGGCATGCCATCTCTGCTGACAGGGACAGAGCCATGTGGGGAAACCCGGTGCAATGAAGTCAATCCTTCGCCTGTAGACAGTATGTTATAAATGTTTGTGTTTCATAACTATAAATGTTCCAAGTCATTGACAGTGTGCTTTATAGTCTGAACCACTGTTGTAGTCAGATTTGAAAATCAAATGACAATATACAATTTATATTCATTTTGATTTTAATAATGCAGTTTATACCTCTCTTAGAGATGAACACGCAGGCTTTCAACCAAATAGATCCTGTGCTGAACAGATAGCCACATTACGCATAATAACAGAGCAAAGTATTGAATGGAAAGCCCCACTTTATATCGGATTTGTGGATTATGAGAAGGCTTTTGACAGTATTGATTTGTAAACACTTTGGAAATTGATGAGGCATTATGGAATCCCACAGAAAATTATTAACCTAATAAGAGCAACATATGCAGATATGAAATGTAGAGTTCTCCATGAAGGTAAAGACACTTTTGGAATAGAAACAGGAGTGCGGCAGGGATGTCTTCTATCACCTTTGTTGTTCTTACTGATAATAGACTGGATTATGAAGACAGCAGTAACTAACACTAGAAATGGAATCCAATGGAGTCTGACAGAGCAACTAGAAGATCTGGACTTCGCTGATGATATAGCCCTTCTGTCCCATACACAAAATCAGATGCAGGATAAGCTAAACACACTGAATCAAAAGTCCAAGCAACTAGGGCTGAACATTCATAAGGAAAAGACAAAGATAATAAGAATTAACCAAGCAAATGACAACTCGATCCTCCTGGAGAAATCCGCTTCAAGAGATAAAATCATACACATATTTGGGCAGCAATGTAGACAAAGAGGGTGGAATAGATAGAGATGTCAAAATAAGAATACAGAAGGCAAGAGGAGCTTTCATTGCGCTGGGAAACATGAAAGTCTAAAGAAATCAAATCTAGAACTAAAATTTTGATATTTAACTCTAATATTAAAGCAGTTCCACTGTATGTGTCAGAAACACGGAGAACTACTAAAACAATAATACGTAAATTGCAAACATTCATCAATTGGTGTCTGCGCAGAATAGAGGGACTAAGATGGTATGATAGGGTCACAAATGAGGAACTTATGGAGAGTACAAGACAAATTCTGGTGAACAGTTTTAAAAAAGACACTGGCGCTGGATAGGACGTACTTGGCGAAAACCAAACGGGAAAATAACAAGGGACCTTGCCTGGAACCCACAGGGACAGTGAAAGAAGGGGAGGCTGAGAAATACATGGAGACGAGATTTGGAGGCAGAGATCAACAATACAAAGAAGAGCTGGAGGGAGCGGCAGGAGACTTGGTTGAGGGCTTATGCCCCAATCGGGCTAAAAAGGCAAAGAGAGAGAGAAAGAGTTTATACCTCTATCCTGAAAATTAATTAGGTACATCTGAAGTAAGAGTAAGGCTGGTCTCTATGGCGAGGGACAATACCAATGGTGATTGATAAGAAAGCAAGCAAAAATCAGTCAGAGGCACCACAACTAGGATTGAATTCATAGCAGAAAAAGAGAAAAAAATAAGTTATGTGTGCATAGTCACTATTGATAATAGTAGTGTACCAACTATCAGAACATGATGACACTCCCTGATTAACTTGCAAAAAATATTTTATTATAATTGGATATATTTTCATTTTGTCTTAAACTTAAGGAACTTGCAAGTTTATATTAATTTTTATAGTGCTTTATTATAAACTTGAAAGACATTTCAGAAATCATAAACCGTTGCTCTACTTTAGGGCCACAATTTTCTAAGCCAGTGTTGAAGTGTACTGTAAAAATGTTTTATTTCCCTTCTAATCAGTCGGTTGAATGACTCGTTTGTTGAGTCATTGGCTGATTGGGGGGACTTCGAGATTGGGGTGAAGATATTTGACCGACTTTCTGATTCACTGGGATGAAGTAAATGAACTTATACATACCCTGAATATGTCAGAAAGCTTAAAAATAAGTACTATTTACGTTGAGCATAAATGTGTCATCATTTATTATGAATGTAACTGTATTACCTTGCGAACACCTTTGTAAACATATACATATAGCTCCCTGCCAACGTTAAAACATAATCGGTCAGGGCATGGAGACCCATCATTGACATCAACAAAGGACACTTTAACGGGAATATTCGCTTGCCCGTTAAATGCAACGCGACTTGGTTTAGAATATTCAGAATGCTGCATTAATTTATATGATCCTTCGCGAGTAACAAAGTGTGTTTTTATGTCTTCTATTCCACCCTCACTCTGCGTCGCCATATTGAAGATTTGCTAACTTAAACAACAACACGCCCGGCCGGATACTAATCTATGTGCGCATGAACCTGTCACACTTCCTACTGTTTCTGGAAAAGTGGAATCGGGTTTCGTCTTGCTTCTTAACAACTGTATATGACGTTATAAAATACTAGTCCAATTCAGAAAGTAGTTCAAATATGTAAACGATACGATATTTATATTACATTTTCTTTATAATTTTTGTGAAAGATCACGTTACTCTTTCTGAAATATATTCCATAGCAAAAAGTTGAATATAATTTGAAGGCTGAACTCGTAATTAATTTAATTAAGCAGCTGAAAGTAGTGAAAGAAGATAATGCAAGTGAAGATGATGTTATTTATACCACTTCGTCTGTGCATCGTGATGAGAAGTCAGGTTGGGGTTTCTTGGCTCACGCGCATGGTATATAGGGTTGTTGCAGAACGAAGTGGAGCATACAGAAAACCTACTCCCAATATGATGATGAAGGTTGAGGACGTTACTGCTGCCCTCCATTGGCTTTCTATGACTCCGTTTACTGAGGCAGTTGTTGTTTCTGACTCTCAGTCGATGCGTAGAAAGATCTAGAATGACAGGTTGCGCCTTGAGTGGATGTCGTCTATAGAATTTTCCAACCTCCAAAGACTCACGTTGATTTACTGTACTGTACATGCGGGTGTTCTCGGTAACGTGAGAGAAGACAGGCTTGCATCGAAAGCATCGATTGTTGAGGAGTTTAGGATGGATACAGGGGACGGTCTTCGGTCTCTTGGCGACCTACTGTTTGATGAAGACACTAAAATGGACGTTGAATCAATCCAACGATTTAAGGAGTTTGGAATTACATGTTGTACAATAAGAACTGGATGCTTGAGGGCAGAGAGAAAGTGTGTTTAACCAGTGAGCCACAGGAACCCTCAGTATTCATATTCTTCGAGATATGTTAGTGTCGAAGTGCGATGATGATGGTCCTAACAATCAATAAATCAATCATTTAAATTGTTGTTTCTTAATCGCCCGTCTGGTGCCTGTGCCCGCAAGGGAAGCAAAGAATAGTACCACTGAGACCTAAAAGGTATGTCGTAAGAGGCGACTGATGTAGGACTCATGGAAGCTACCCTAGTAAATAAAAAGCATCGCAGACATCGAATGTGCTGGCCTATTTGTAGGCGCATAACTGTAACTATATCAACTTTTTCGATTATGAAAAGGCATTTGATAGCCTAGAAAGGGAAACACTATGTAAACTGCTACGGCATTTGGCGTCCCCCAGATGCTAACCAACCTAATAAAGAAAATGTATGAGGAGACAGTGGGTAGAGTAGTGCTTGAAGGAAAACTGACAGAGGCCTTTGAAATAAAGTCATGTGTGAGACAGGACTGGCTTTTATCACACTTCCCCTTCCTGCTGGCTATTGACTGGATAATGAGATCAACAACAGCCGGGAGACGGGTGTGGGGAAGGGGGGATACAGTGGACCATGATGAGTCAATTGGAGGAATTATATTTTGCAGACGATCTAACATTCCTCTCCCACAGCCATTAACAGATGCAAGAGAAAACATCTTAACTGGAAACAATCTCACAACAACTGGGTCTGACTATTCATGGAAAAAAAATGTTAATATCATGAGATTAAATGCTAATTTCAGAGACCCGATCATACTGAGAGGATCACCATTAAAGGAGGTGGACACATTTACATATCTGGGAATTGTTATTAACATCCAAGGTGGCTCAGACGAAGATGTTAGAGTTAGAATACAAAAGGTAAGATCAGCCTTTGCCATTCTGAAGAACTTATGGAGTTCAAGAATGATCAGGAATAAAATTAAGATAATGATATATCACTCAAATGTCAAGGCTGTCCTTCTATATGGAGATGAGACATGGAGAACAACTAAGGGGAACACCAAAAGTTGCAGACATTCATCAATAGATGCCTGCGTAGGATACTCCATCTGCGATGGTATGACAGGACTACAAACAGGGAACTTTGGGATAGAACAGGACAACGACGGTGGGACGAGATAAGGAGCAGAAGGTGGCGATGGATAGGACACACACTGAGGAAACCCCTTACAGCATCACAAGACAGGCTCTCCAATGGGATCCCCAGGGCAGTAGAGGTAGGGGAAGACCCAGGAACACCTGGAGACGGAGTTGGAGACGGAATGCAAGAAAATGGGGAGAGAGTGGAGAGATCTGGAAAGGATGGTCTTGGATAGGAGGGCTTGGAGGCCTTGGTTGTGGACCTATATTTCCCTAGGGGCGAAGGGTGAAGAAGAAAACCTACAAGGTATGTCGTAAGAGACGACTGATGTAGGACCTAGGAAAGTTACCCTAGTAAATAAAAAGCAACGCAGACATCGAATGTGCTGGCCTATTTGTAGGCGCATAACTAGCACAACGTACAATCGCTCTTAGACTCAGATCACATACAAATCACACAGAGTGGTTAACAAGTGGTCGACATATATAGATATACATAATTGTGAAGGGAAAATCATGCTCTCAGCCTTGGTTAGCAGCTGTTCTATGATGGAGGCTCTGACTGGTGGATAACTCGCTACTCTGCTGATACGGCAGCTTCTGCAGCTTGTCTGATTTCGTCCGCTTTTCTTTTCGTTCGCTTGAAATATTGTCTATATATTTCAATGTTGTCTATTGTATAATTGTGTCTTGTATCTCCCACATAGGTCCGTGCTCAAAGCAGCAGATGATGCAACAATTAGTCAGGTGCAAGAAATATTTAATAAAATATGGGAAGAAGAAACTCTCTCAGAACAATGGAAAAAGGAAATAACCTCAAAATTAGAGACAGTGAGCAGAAAATTTGAAATGGAAATTAACACCGAAAAAAGTCAGATACTGGTGAATAGAAGCAATAACCACGAGCACACCAATATCTGGCCAAACGGACAAAAGCTGGAGGAAGTGGAAACGTTTAAATACCTTGGGTCCTACATATGCATCGATGGTAACTCTGGTAAGGAGATTAAGTCAAGACTTGAGATGGCTTCAGCCACTATGTCTCGGCTAAACGTGATATGGAAAATCAAAATCAGTACTATGGAAAAAATCAGTATATACAGATCGCTGGTGCAATTCATTCTTTTATACGGTTGTGAGAGCTGGACGCTCAATGCAGAACTGGAACGAAGAATACAAGCTTTCGAATATAGGTGTTACAGACGGGTACTACGTATTAGTTACATAGAACATGACGAATATTTATGTAAGAGACCAAATAAACAACCTCGCAGGTCGACAAGTACCACTCTTGACAATCGTGAAACGGCGTAAACTTGCGTGGTTCGGGCATGTGATGAGACATAGCTTACTAATAAGAATTATCCAGAACAATACTTTTGACTCGTTACTCATTATGTCTTCCTTCTACTTCCTAATATAATTTTATAGTTATATTTTAAAATAGTGCTATACGTACATTGTTACGACACATTTTTTAAAAGCATTTATATGTGTGCACAATTTATAAATATGCAATACAGGCTGGCTACAATTGTTTTACATTTTTAGATAACTTGTTAGCATAATGGCGGATTAATACAAACTGTTGCTAAAGTATTTAGGCCGTAGTTAACCAAGCCAGTTATAGAAAAACTGCGACTTAAAATTGCTCTTACGAAGTTGAGGAACTACTGAAGCTCATCGCACGTAGTTATTTCGGAATCTTGTTCTAAGAAACATTAACTATTGTAAGTTCGCAATTGAATATGTGAATGTCTTTTACAATAATAATGTTTGTTTCCAACTCATGCTAGCTCCAACACAACGTCAACAGTGCCAACACTAACTGTATAATATACTATAATGTTAAGTTAATGATAAGAAGTCGTATAACTCGATAAATAAGGCTAAGGTTTCGATGTTTTTAAATCATAAATGTTGATTAAAATTAGATTTTAGTGTTCTAATCTAATACATACACATAATATATTTATTGATATGATGATTGATTGATTGAAGTGAGCCATCATTAGTTGCCATTAGGCATTACTATGTGTACTCGTACTGTTGACACTGACATATGGTGTCGACAGATTACAACTGTTTAGCTGTAATGTTGCCAGTGTAGCGGTAGAGTTGGAATAATAATTTTGAATAAATTAATCATACATAAACTAATCTAATGTGATGGTATGTGCTTCAATTTCTCACTTTCACATGAATATACCACATGAATGCATGAACTCAAAATAGTACCAAAGTTTCTAAAATTCTACAATTGCCACACGGCAGGGACATAGTGGGTATAGTAGCAGTGAGGAAGGAATTCATATTGCTTGTTGTTTGGTTAAGCGTGTACGTTAACTTTGATATTACATTTTAAATAAATGTTTAAATTTATGACTTGTGCAAAATGTTTTTTCCTTCAAAATAATCAAGCTTACATTTTCACTAGGAATCCATTTTACCATCTCTGGCCTAGATCGTTTTTAGAAATACATTTGCAATATTTTAATAGTAAGTGATCTATGTAACTTTTAAAATAATTTGCTTACATCTCTATAGACATTTAACTTTGTAATATTTCTTCTTCCTCACAGATGCCAGAAATAATAAATGCTGAAGAAATGGAGGGAGAGAAGGAGACATTTGCATTCCAGGCTGAGATTGCTCAGTTAATGAGTCTTATCGTCAATACGTTCTATAGCAACAAGGAAATTTTTCTTAGGGAACTGATTTCTAACGCATCTGATGCTCTTGACAAAATCCGTTATGAGTCTCTCACAGATCCAAGCAAATTTGATACAGGGAAAGATCTATGTATCAAAATTACTCCAGACAAGGAAAACAAAACTTTGACCATTGAAGACACTGGTATTGGTATGACCAAAGCTGACCTGGTCAATAATTTGGGTACAATTGCCAAATCTGGTACAAAGGCCTTCATGGAGGCATTGCAAGCAGGTGCTGATATTTCTATGATTGGTCAATTTGGTGTGGGTTTCTACTCGGCCTACCTTGTAGCAGACCGGGTTGTTGTTGAATCAAAAAATAATGATGATGAGCAGTATATATGGGAATCATCAGCGGGTGGATCTTTTACTGTTGCTGCTTCCAGCAGATCTCCACTTGAACGGGGTACTAGAATAACTCTCTTCGTGAAGGAGGATCAGCAAGACTACTTGGATGAGAAAAAGATCAAAGAAGTTGTCAAGAAACACAGCCAGTTCATTGGTTACCCCATAAAATTGCTGGTTGAGAAGGAACGCAACAAAGAAATTTCTGACGATGAAGAGGAAGAAAAGAAGGAGGATGAAAAGGTAGAAAAGGATAAACCCAAAGTAGAAGATCTTGATGAGAATGATGATGATGACTCTGTAAAAAGGACAAAAGAAGAAGAAAAAAATTAAGGAAAAGTATACTGAATTGGAAGAACTCAACAAAACCAAGCCTTTGTGGACAAGAAACGCGGATGACATCACTGCGGAGGAGTATGCAGAATTCTACAAGTCTCTCACTAATGATTGGGAAGACCATCTAGCGGTTAAGCATTTTTCTGTTGAAGGACAATTGGAGTTCAGAGCACTTCTTTTCATTCCGAAGAGAGCACCATTTGATATGTTTGAGAACAAGAAGAAAAAGAACAATATCAAACTGTATGTTCGCCGAGTCTTTATCATGGACAATTGTGAAGACTTGATCCCTGAATATTTGAATTTTGTGAAAGGTGTTGTAGACTGAAGATCTGCCACTTAATATTTCAAGAGAAATGCTTCAGCAGAGCAAGATTCTTAAAGTTATTAGAAAGAATCTTGTCAAAAAGTGTCTCGAACTTATTGAAGACCTCACAGAGGACAAAGAAAACTACAAAAAGTTTTATGAACAGTTTTCCAAGAATCTGAAGGTATGGTCAGCATTTTAGACGTGTGGTTAAAAGTAGCAAATTTCTGCATGTTATAGATTGTACCAGAAAATGGGACAAAGATCTCTTATTTATTACATTTTTTTATATTAAAATAACTTTTAAACTGAATCAAGTAGCCATGATTTTCGACATTGATCTCTTAATCCTCTGTATTAATTAGTTGTTAAATATTTTTACAGCTTGGAATTCATGAAGATAGTACAAACAGGAAAAAATTGGCAGACTTTTTGAGATATTACACTTCACAATCAGGGGATGAAGTCTCATCACTTAAAGATTGTCTCTCGAATGAAAGAGAACCAGAAAGATATTTACTACATAACAGGTGAGTTCTAAAACACCTGATTATAAAGGTAAAAGAGGTATGTTTTCAATCATCATCAGGTGCTGCTGTGCCGACTTGTGTAGGTGATCATGGATCTACACAAATCTGTCTCTGATGTTTGCTATCATCTCAGATGTTGACGCTCTTCCATGCCATGAAGTCAGGCCATCCAGAAATTTTCTTGCTTTAACTTCCTCTGTTTCACCTACCCTAAATTTTACCAGTTGTCACAATGTGTTCTATACCTCCCTTCCTCATCACATGTCCAAAAAATGATGACTGCCTTTTTCTTATATTGATGATAAGCTTTCTTTGTGTCTTGATCTCAACATCAGTTATTTTAGCAGTCCATGGGATTCTCATCATTCTTCTGTAAAACTACATCTCTGTGGCCCTCAGAGATTTTTGATATGTTTATTGTCCATGACTCGCATCTGTATGTCAGAATTGGTTCTATGTAGCGTTGAATAACTCATTCTGATCTCAATTGACAATGATGTGTTGCATATTACATTTTAACTATACAAGTTTAACCCAACGGGACTGCAGAGCCGATATATCGGTTCAGAGCAATGTTCATGATGTCGCAGAACCGATATATCGGCTTTTGGATGTCTGTTCACGGAAACGAATGTATCTTCAGAACCCCTTTACAGAAGTTAACAAAATCTTCAGAAACGGAAAGTACATATATGTAGGTACATTACTATCTCCATTTAACAAAGATGTGAAAGAGGGAAAGCAGTGTATTATTGTGTTCAAGTCGAGTCTTTTTGTTTTAAACGTTAATGTTTCCGACGATGTTTACAGTGTAATCTTGAGTACTGTTAGATCAAATTATAACTTGTGATAGTAATGAAGAAGATTTAATTGATGGTAATAACGACATTTGATTGTTTATGAAATGCAGTATCGATAGTTGTAAGTCTAATGTAATAATTGCATCTAAAAATGGGCGTTCCATATTCCTTTTATTGATGTGTCCGCACTAAAAGTGAATATTATAAAAACTACCGCACCTAGTTAGATGAAACTTTTAGAATATGTTCGCAAATGGATTATCTTCATTAAACTGCTACTTCTGGAAACATCTATGAATATTAAGATGTAATACAAACCGAGAGTAAAAATATTTTTTATGATTTTTCGTTTTTTCAAAATAGTCATGCTACAATAATCTAATTTTCTCAAACGTATATCACCTGATGTAAAATATTATTATATTAATGTATTCCACATCCAATTAACAACAATTTAATATATAATATGTCATACTTTAGAGAAACAGTACAAGAGTTATAAAGGATTAAACTAATTGACATTGAATGTTAAATTTGAATCGCAAAATAAATGCGTCCAGAGGTCAAAATAATACAGAGCGAAAGGGTTCATGTATTTAGATTAGTTGTCAACACTTGATAATTGGGAAAGTCAATATGCAGATAGACAACATCTAAGAAATACTACAACAGCATTGACTCAAGTACCTTTGCAGCACCCGTCTCCCATCAATGAGAAAGTAAGCTTCTCCCTGTGCGTCACGGCTTAAATGGATAGTCAAAGATTTGATAGTGTGCTAATATATGTAAAGCGGTGAATGAATTCTTTTGATTCGCGATTATTCCTCTACAGCTTATTATGGTGTGTGTGAGATTTGATTGGCCATAGGGGAGACTGCCAGAGCTTTATCATGTATAAATAAAATGTCCCGTAGCCTTTTCAGTAGAGTCTGAAGTGCCTGTCACTTCACATTTCTAGGCCCTAGTGTGCAGGATGTAGGAGGACCAATTCATTTCCCAGGTGTGGAGCATCAAGTGTGTGACTGAACCCACAATGTTCTTGTTTCCGATTGGACAAGTGAAGGATCTACACAGTATACTATCCATGCCACATGTCTATCTGCCTTTACTTCTCAGCATTTCTTTGACACTGTTGAGGCTGGGTTGATTTAAGAGCCATTATAATTTTGGATAATATTCCGCTGCAAATGGGGAGTTTAATCCTGGGACTAACCACTGCACTATCACAGCTCTCCATATGAACTTGTGACATAAAAATAAACCTCTTTCATTTTTTTATAATCCTAGGTGAAAGTAAAGAATCCATTCAAAACTCTGCATTTGTGGAGAGAGTCAAGAAGAGAGGCTTGGAGGTTGTTTACATGATTGACCCAATTGATGAGTACTCTGTACAGCAATTGAAAGAGTACGAAGGCAAAAACCTGGTCTGTGTCACGAAAGAGGGTCTTCAGTTGCCAGAGGATGAAGATGACAAAAAGAAACTGGAGGAGGCCAAATCACAGTTTGAAGGATTATGCAAGGTTATGAAAGAAATTCTGGACAAGAAAGTAGAAAAGGTATACTATAGACAGTGAGGTGTAGAGATGATGTAATGTTAGTTTTCATTCTATCTATTTTCATTGTCATATTTTAGGCATAAAACATTCATAAGTGATCACCATTGCTACCTGTCTGCCTTTTTAACCATGGTATCCCATGTCCACATTTTCCTTTTCATCATCTTTCCCAGGTTTCCTTTGATCTTCTGCTTCTCCCTTTGTCTGCGGTCCATCGAAGAGCTGTCTTTCCCCAAGTGGCTGTTGGAATTCTAAACTTATATCCAAGATCAGAAAAATGTTGCTTAATTTAGTTTAGTCGTTAGATTATCATCACTGCACATCAAACTAATTAGTCCATAAGTGCTCCTGACTCCTCAGTATGTGGTTCAGCATGTGGCTGCTAACGACACCAGTTCTATGTTGGTGTACTATTCTTCTTTGACTTCAGTATAGTGCTCTTAGAAAAATGTTGCTTTTTTTTAACTGAATAAGAAGTAAAGTTTGATAGATAATTTTCCACGGTAACAACCTCCATTGTGAGAAGAGATTGAGGCAGTTACTTGCAACTAGATCATTTTCCAAGGCAGAAACCTCCAGTATGAGAATAGAGATTGAAACAGTTACCGCAACCCTAAAGATAATATGTAAGGCATAACTCCAGTGGGAAAATGGTTTACTTAAATCCTGACTTTATGTTTATGAAGACCAGCCATCCTTCATTTTCTGAATATGCAGTTCACAACATAAACAAAATGCATTCTGGTGTCACACCAATCACTACTTAACTCGGTAGTTGGCTGATGAAGCCAGATTCTGCAAGTGCAAACCGTGCACAGAAACACACCATAGTCATAATTGTCCCACCAGCCTTTCCGCCAGATTTCAACATTGGTGTGAATCTATGAAATGTTATTTTTTAACAGATGATGATTGTGATAGCATATAAATATATAATTGTATACACATTGATTTAAATCAGCATTTTTTTTCTCCACAGGTGGTAGTATCAAACCGCTTGGTTACATCCCCATGCTGTATCGTCACCTCGCAGTATGGCTGGTCAGCAAACATGGAGAGAATTATGAAAGCTCAAGCTTTGCGGGATACTAGTACCATGGGCTATATGGCGGCTAAGAAACTTCTCGAAATCAACCCTGATCACTCGATCATTATAAACCTGAAAGAGAAAGCCAATGCTGACAAAAATGACAAAGCCGTCAAGGACTTGTGTTTGCTGCTTTTTGAAACCTCTCTGCTGGCATCCGGCTTCACTCTGGAGGACCCAACTTCACATGCTAACAGAATTCACTGTATGATTAAACTGGGACTTGGCATTGATGAGGATGAATGTGCTGCTGGGGACGTAGGTGGGGTTATTCAAGAAGAAATATCCCCATTGGAAGATGAAGAAGAAGATGCATCTCGAATGGAGGAAGTGGATTAAAAAGACACAAATTCGATTCAAATTTTCAAGTGACTTACTGCAGAGAATAATTTAAGTTGTGCTGTATTATATTTAGCGTAGTGTCTTGCTTGCTACTCTGAATTTTTGCATTCAACATTTTTCTTCTAACGGAATGTGTCTCGGTACCTGTCACATATACTCGTTATATATTTGAAAAAAAGTTTCAGATATTGGTACAAAACTTGATAAAGATGTGAGGTTTTGAAATGGACAGCTATAGCCATCTAATCTCTCGTTATCTACTCAATGTAAAAAAAAAAATGTATACGGGTAAAGTGATATCTTATAACTTCCATTTAAAATAAAGCATTCTGGTATTACTACAAAACTTGATAAACAAGTGAGACTTTGAAATGGACAACTATAGCATCCTAATTGTTTAAAAAAAAAAAAATTATCTGCACAATGTAAAAGAAATGATATAGGTAAAAAGTTGTGTTATAAACTCGTAAAAAAAGCATTTATAATGTTTTGTTTGTTTCAGAGAAAGGTGATAGGCTACCGATAAATATTAAATCTGAGACTGTATAATTAACTCCTTGTGGACCAAACGCCACACTACGTGGCTTTGGGTTGGACCTTTTACCAGGAGCTACACTAAAGGGCGTTTTTATTCTAAATACAAATGGCTTGTAAAAACATGGCTTTTGTCCTGGGCCACTAGGAGTTAATATAGTTGTTAACCCCTCATGGCCCCTCTGATAAATTTTAAATGCAATGAACATGTTTTTGGATAATTTTTTCTTTCCATTAATTTCTTTTGTAATATATAGTCTGTTGCTGTCATACTAAGTAATAGCCTTTGTCAACAACAGTCATGTATGTTGATCATTTAATATTTCAGAATGTTTGTACATGACAGTGTAGATACAATTGTTTATTGCTAACTTACATAGCTATTCTTCTGCGACACTAAGATGTACAGATTCAACAAAAGTGAATGCCAAATAATTGTATCAGTACTTTTTGTTCTAACCTGATTTCCAAACCCTTATGACTTCATGGTATCTAATATTGTGTCATAAAAGTAAATGTTATGTTGTCTTGGTGAAACTAGTTTCCTAGCTTCTCTTAATTGTCATGGTTATCAGTCTACCCGGTGTTTCCCACTAGATAATACAAATATTATCAGGACAAATTGCATTATTTTTATTTGAGCATACAATATTTATATTTGAGCAAAGTATTTGTACTTGTTATGACTAAATACGGTGGCTATATAGTATATAATACTTGGAGCATTATCTTGTTTCAAGCAGAAGTGACCAGTTTGACTTCAGGCTGTCTAATCTGGTAAAAAAACTTCAGCTACAAGATCCAACTAACCATAAGCTAGCACAAGTTGGTTGTGGGCCTATGCTCTACAAAATCCAACTAGCCATAAGCTAGCACAAGTTGGTTGTGGGCCTATGCTCTACAAAATCCAACTAGCCATAAGCTAGCACAAGTTGGTTGTGGGCATATGCTCTACAAAATTCAACTAGCCATAAGCTAGCACAAGTTGGTTGTGGGCCTATGCTCTACAAAATCCAACTAGCCATAAGCTAGCACAAGTTGGTTGTGGGCATATGCTCTACAAAATTCAACTAGCCATAAGCTTGCACAAGTTGGTTGTGGGCCTATGTCCTACAAAATCCAACTAACCATAAGCTAGCACAAGTTGGTTGTGGGCCTATGCTCTACAAAATCCAACTAGCCATAAGCTAGCACAAGTTGGTTGTGGGCCTATGCTCTACAAAATCCAACTAGCCATAAGCTTGCACAAGTTGGTTGTGGGCCTATGTCCTACAAAATCCAACTAACCATAAGCTAGCACAAGTTGGTTGCTGGCCTATGCCTCAACAAGTAAAATGCAAAAGAGAGAAGCACTTTGAATGCTGAAGAACAACAAAAAGGAAGCATCCAGACTGCCATTATGTCACACGTAGCGACTGAAAAAAAATTGTCAGAATGTTCTGATAAAACAAAAATTAGCAGACAAGAACTGCTTGACCTGTGCAACCCGGAGGAAATTCCACATAGCGATAAAGCTAAATGTAAATAGCGATAAAAGATAGATGCTGGAATTCTGTATAGACTGCATACTCAAGTGATTTTAAAAATCACCTCAAGAATTGACATTCATTCGGAGGGGAAGCAAATGTGAGGCAGACAAAAGATAATCTGGCGGAGAACAGGGGAAGCAGATGTGCACAGTGGGGATCGCTCAGGCTTTGGGTTCCATTTAAAGGATGGCCATGGATCAAGAAAGGTGAAACTTTGTTGCCTTTCAAGATGTCGCAAGATGTGTTGGCCACCAAATGCTTTGTTGGTCTATAAGCCAACCAAGTCGAAGAAGACTAGTTGTTGGCTTGCAAGACATCACAAGGTAACTGACTGCTTTGTCGGTTCATGAACTGAACAAGGTTAAGATATTTGCTTTGTGACATATATGGCACCACAATGCTTATTGACCATGTACTGAACAAGGCTAAATATTTTATTCTTTATCCATGTCCAAGGCAGAATAATAGTATTTCATTTGTATATAAATAATGAATAAAACAATGTTTTGAATAAATTAATCATTTGCTGACTGTGTATACATAAAAAATGTTTGTCATATTTATTGTACTAACTTCTTGGTCCATTATCTGTCAATGCAATTTTGAAAAGGTAGCTCAGGCATCATGGGATTTTGAACCCACAACCTTCAGAATGACAGGCATCTTAATCACTTTGCCATAGAGACTCCCGGTATTAACTAAAGCTAATATGAATTTTTTTTTTTTTTTTCGTCCGCTTTCAACTCAGACGAAGTTTCATCTCTGAAACTGATTTTGCGTGAAAATCCGTTTTTCCAATTTCTTACAATGGCAGCAGCGTGCACATTGTAAATTACTTACACTGGCAGCCGTGTGCTCAATGTACTCGTAATTAGTATTCCCTCTCCATACAGGCAGATTTTCTCCGACTTCAGAGGTACTCATGTTATCGTCCTGAGTAAGACCAGGGGACTCGAACAAATGCCGGACAGTAGGTTCGAACCCGAGCTATGAGGCGTCTCACAGCTAGCAGGCCGAGCTACTATCAACTACTCTAGGCAGTCCCCGCTAATATGAATTAACGTCTGTAGTTTAAGTGGTAATCTCTATCACAACTCAAGTGTACCTGTATCAAACTCCATGGCGGCCAAGTTTGGAAGCAAATTAGTTCCCATGGATTTTATGAGCGGTAAATGTAAACCTCTCCATTCAGAAAGCGATCTCAAACTACTGAACGTATAAGTGGTGCCTAGAAAATTGATAACTCATTTACTGTGGTTGATGGCTAAGTCCTATAAAGGATATGCCACAATTTTCATTTTCAATATGAATTATCTTAATTTCCGGTGAACAAAGGGGTTGACCATCAAGATTTACAAACTCTGTTGAATATTCTAAACTTCATATTTATTTTCAATCATCAATTCTCAACAAAAAAATGATATCTTAGCTTTCTTGTGGACACATCCATATGTATAGTGTGCATAAAGTTTGAGTCATCCCAGACACAGTGCCCCAACATTTGCAGCGGTATCTCTGTCTTCTTGAGGTGTTATTTAACTGTGTTTCCAGATAAGCATTTGTTGCTCCATTGTAGGTACAATAGGCAAAAGTTACGAAATATTTCTGTAGAAGAGATCATATTAAATAATAACTACACGTTGTTTACTGATTATTGCTATTACTGATTATGGATAATATGGAAAACTAGTAAAGAACGAGACCTACAACAGCATCAAACCATGACCAAAATTGAACCAAATTAAAACCGTGACCAAAATTGTATAAAACATGACAGGAAAATCAATAACACTAAAATCGAAATAATGAATATAGGAAGAAAACATAATAAACTAAACATCCATGTCAATGATTCTACAATCAACCAAGTGCAAGAATTCAAATACTTGGGAAGCATGTTCACAGAAGATGGAATATTAGACGGAGAGATAGGAGGTAAAGTGCAAAAGGCAAATGCTGTAACCTATCAGCTAGCGCCATTGTTAAGGCACCCAAACATCTCGGTGATAGCTAAACATGACAGATGACCAACAGCATGTTCATGCATACTCTGTGTTACCAGAGCCAAATGTGGACAATGAGCAAAGCACAACTGCAAACAATAACTTCATGTGAAATGCGATGCCTACAAAAAGTTACCAACAAAACCAGAAAAGACAGTCACCAATATCATAAGAGAGAAAGTTGGGACAGAACCTTGCTTGAATTACATTGAGAAGCAAAGAATGAAGGGGTTCAACCATTTTGGGCACTTGATAAGAATACAACCAAACTCTACTGCATACAGTCTTACAACAGAACATCAGAAAATAAGGCGAGAGGAAGACCATGGCTGGGTAACAACCCAGTAACAGTGGTAACAAAAGAAGTAAAATTGTTGACCAAAGGCTTAATCTCAAAACGCAAAGTAAGGTAGTTTTACAAAGCACAACCAACTAAACCGACCTTTCAATCAAAAGGCTAAGGATTGGTTACCAAACTGACATAGTACTCCATACAGACCTATAGGTGGACTGTCTTCCCCAGCAGATGTTGAAGAATATGCATGCTGATAGTTTCTGTGTCTCGCTGGTTAAACCGTGATGCACAGATCCATCTGTATATATATACATCATCATCCGATGTGTTATCTGCTATCAGCTGTTTAATTGCTAGTTCAACTTTCATGTTGTTCAAATCTCTATTCTCCTCCAAGAGTAGTGACAGCATTATGGAAGTTGGCAGCGCTTTAATCTATCAGGATCGGTAAAGACTGCAATTAAAGGTTATCCTTAGACAGCACACTCTGTCATGGTGCTTGATAGCCTGCCCATCAAAGGTGACTGGGTATGTCAGCCTTGATACTCAAAACATTCTCAGGATTGACCAGAGAGCGGTACACCCTACAATGCAAGATGGTATGCAATGTTCGTTGAATCATTTCTTATATATCCAATCCAGTCCTACATATTAAAATGTAATCTGCAAAAGTCTATGTCTGCCCCAGCCCAGTTTGCTGTACTTTGGCTACATTTGCTGTATAGATGTTGAACAACACAGGTCATGGAAGGGAACCCTGTGGTAATCCCGGGTATTTGTATGCAGGGTCTGATGTTCATGTTCCTAGATCTATCACTCCATCAAAGAAGGAGCTATCCAGTTTACAAGCTTCGGGAGGGCTGCATAGTTTAGCCAAAAAAATATTTTAAAATCCATTTTGTTACAAGCATCCGTCAAGTCAATCACCACAGCGACATCCTTCCGCTTGGATTGGAAATCCAACAGCATGCCATGCGTACACTGATAATTTTTGGCCAAGCTGTTACCAAAAGCCATAATTTCTATGGCACTTGGTCGCTAAAGCAGATTGTTATCAAATTAGCTATCGGTGACCCCTAATTTAGTTTTAAAATGATTTAGTTTAAAGTTCCATATTTAATTATGACTTTTAAAAACGTGTTGCTTGGACAATTCATAACATAATTTCTTTTTTAGTATCTGTTGCAGTAAAAGTTGCAGAACAACAGTTTTCATGAGATATAAATCGGAGAATATATATCCGATCCAATCACTGATGCTTTTTTAAAACAAGCTCATTGGAGCTGCTTTCTTTGAGCATACCTATGTTGACATCTGAGAGTGTACACAGAAGAATTATTTGCAAATATATCAAACCTGTATGTCATTTGCTGAAGGTAGATAAGATGTTTCAGTAGATTCTGTTGCTGAAGCAGGGGCACTCCTAGTTAGTGACTGGTTAATGCACAGGGAAAAATTGGCTATACCAGGTGGACCCTGTAATTAATTAATTAATAATTTGAGGAAAAATTATTAATTCCATCAGATGGATTAAAATAAAATTGGCTAGCTATGACTTCATGTGTAGTCATGATGTCTAATATGTCACCTCTGACCTATTTTTGCGTAAAGGCTAGCTTTTTTTTTTTCTTTTTGATTCAGAAGCACTTGAGCTTTCATCTCTTCGGCTCGGTGCCATGGACATCGTAACCCTTCGGTTCTGTGCCACAAGCACCATAAATCTAAAGAACCTGTGGCTTTTCTGCCAGCCCGCGGAATTGAACCCACACTCACAGGGAACTTGTCACCCGTCGTCCCAAAGCTCTACGAACATGCTGGGCAGGCGGGCAAAGGCTAGCTTAACTTATCACTAATAGTTTAGTTTAGTCGTCGGATCACCATCACTGCACATCGAACAAATTAGTCCATAAGTGCTCTGATCTCTCCCTCAGTATGTCCTTCAACGTGTGGCGACTAACGTCACCGGTTCTTTGTTGGTTTACAATTCTTCTTTGTCTGCCAGCATAGCATTCTTGTCGAGCTACACCACACTTAACTGAGTTCTTGCAGTCTGGTTAGAGTTGTAGATTCAATGCTATTAAGTGAATCATGTACACGTCCTCTCTCCCTTAGGGAACTTATCACTAATATCCCTCACCATTCAGGCATGCCATCCTACAACTTCAGAGGTACCTGTAATTTAGATCCTTTAAACATCGGGGTTTTCTTACGTCCAGCCGCATACCATGTACGAATTAAACATTTTTGGTCCAAGCTGGCCTTGAACCCCAGAATTTCCATTTCACATGGTCACTAACTTTATGGGGCATTCTCGAGAGAAACATTATCTATAATAATCAGCATCACAGATAGTTAACAATAATAAAAGTTAGATCCATGAAGTGCCAATATAAAAAGAAATATTGTATGTAAAGATATTTTTTATCTCAATATTGATATGGATATTCATAGCCAACATCAAGCTAACAATGTTAGTTCATCATCATCAAATAGCTTGTCCTGAGCAGAACTTTGCTATCCCAACAGTCCTCTGGATTTCTCTCTCATAGGCCAGTTTCCTTGCCTCTGCAGCCATCAGCCACATCCTGAATCCATCTTCTCCATGGTCTTCCTCCTCTTCTCCCTGTCGGTATGCCTCCTTCCATGATCGTGCTCTCCAGCCCCTTCATGTCTTTTTTATATGTCAAAAATATCTCCATTTTCGCTTTCTTATTTGTAGCATCAGCCAGTTTTTTTAATGTTAAGTTCTTTCTGGATAGATCTATTTGTTCTCTTCTCTGTTCATGATATACAAAGGAATCTTCAGTAGCACTTATAGTCAAAAGCACATATATGTTTTTCCACTGCCTTATTAAATGTCCATGCTTCACACCCATACGTTGAAACTGGGAATATGCACGCTCTTAGCATTCCTATCCTTGTTAGTTAGTTAATATATAAAACAGTATAGAATATTCTAGCCACAGCAAATGTCTTATTAATCTTGCCTTACAGAATCTGATGGTAAAGTGTAACAATAATTGTGTTACTTACTCGAGGTCCAGGTATGAGACTAATATTTGCAATAACAGCATCAAATTTAGCGTTTGTGAAATCTAACTTGTAACTAACATTTTGAAGATGGGCTGATACTTCTAAGGCTCTATACTGAAAAGACAGATATAAAACAAATATACATATATCACTTGATGATGTAGCCAGTTGTCATGAAACATAATAGTAGAAAAGATATAGTAAAACAGTTCTTCTTCGAACGCTCCATATCGACCACTTGTTAACCACTGTATGATTTGTATGTGATCTGAGGCTAAGATGGAGGATGACCAAAGGAGATACTAGCAGGCTGTCAGTTTTCCACCACTCTTGTCTTCGCAGAATCTTGGGAATCTTTTGGCCAGTTAAAATATCCAATAACCAACTACTCCAAGACACAAGACAAGAGGCAATGAATGACATACTCAAAAGAGAAGATGGAAATGGCTCGGACATGTTATGAGAATGAGACAAGAAATGCCTGCAAGGATAGCCCTCACTTGGACACCAGAGGAAAGAGAAAGAAAGGCAGACCACGGACAACATGGAGGCGCATGATGGAGGAGGAACTGGACACCGCATCTCTGACGTGGGGCTCTGCGCTGAAGGTTGCACGGACAGGAGAGCATGGAAAGTCCTTTCTGAAGCCCCATGTGTCACTAGGCATGACGGGATTAAGTAAGTAAGTAAGTGAGGCTAAGAGCGATTGTCCGCTGTGCCAGTTATGCACCTACAAGTAAGCCAGGACATCCGATTTCTGCAATATTTTTTACTTGCTAGGATAGCTTCCCTAGGTCCTACATCAGCAGCCTTGTAGGTCGCAGTGTTACTATTCTTTGCTCCTTGCTAGCCCCAGCACCACACAACGAAACAGATCTAATAAAATTTCTTCACGATCAAGTCTTTTTTCATGAAAGACAACAGTAGAAAAATAAAATGGCACCTAGGTTCAGATTTATGGTTGTGAGTACATGTAGTGAGAATACTATAGCAGACAAAATAAAAATGACTTACATAATTGTAAAACAGCGTGGTTGATCAAGGTAAATCTGGTCAATGGCTACCATTTCAGTATCCCCAATAGAAACATAAAAGAGTTGAATCTGCTAACAACTTTGGGAGATGCAAATTATCTGTTTCAAACAACCAAGGACAGTGTTTCTTACTTGAAACAGCTTGTCAGAAGAAACGAGTCAGAGTTTTGAGACTTGAAGATGATTTGAAGACTCATTGATCCTGGAAGATGCACCAAATATAAATGACTTATGCTGCATACAACTATGTTTCCCTTTCTCTGAACACTTTTCCGAGAAAATGACAGTGTCCAGGGTTGCACTACACAAGTCAGAGATGTAAAATAGTAGATTAGTTATTGAACCAATGTCCCAGTACCCATTCACACTCAGTTTCTCTCAGCAGATGTCAAAAGGTTTGTATGCTGATGGTTCCTGTGACTTGCTGGTTTAGATACTGCATTCTGTTCCTTGGGTGTCTGGCCAAGTTACACAGAATTAGATTTCAAACTCTTTATAAATGCTGCGTAGATTCAAGATCTGCTGCTATGTCTTCATGCAACAGGTGGTCACTGAGCAACAGAAGGACATTCTTCTTATCCATCTTCAACACCCTGACAATTGGTGCAAGAATATCTGCTTTCATTATCATATGTGCAGGACAGTATATTCCGATAAGTCCCTAAAGGTTTGAAGCCTTGATAGAAAACATCCACTGATACAACATCCTGCTGTTTGAGCCTATTAAATCATGACCGAGAGTTGGATACACAATTTGCCCAAAGTAAACAGTCCCAGAGAACCATTGAAGGGCGGCAGTAAGGATCTCAACTTTCATGTGAAAGTAGTTATCTGGTATGTTCTAGTCCGCTTGGCAATGAGTGTCATCTGAAAAACACACTTTGCATTGCAGTTGCAAAAAATCACGTTTTGGACAGGATTTAGTGATAAAGCTCATGCACAACCATTAAATCTACAACTTATCCATTTTTCACTATAATTTTTCTATCCCTCCTAAATTTTCTCATTCACTTCTTCCCATCTTATTCTTTCCGCTCAGTAGTATGATGTCTACATTATACTAGATAGTACATGGAAATTAAGAAATTAATAGAAAGGCTTCAAAGGCTAAGAATAGCCAGCACTCTGTAGCCTCATATTTTTCTAATCTTGCCATTAGTATATGAAAGGTTGCAAAGCTCTGTTTTAGAAACAACCAGAAGGCAGATGACTTGAAAATATTGCAGAAATTTTACAAATTCTCACAACTGTCATTGCAATACATTTGACTAAAATCCCAATATATTCGTCCCCGCAATATTCCATAACAAAAGTAGCAAAATAAAAAAAAGTATAATGTATACCTCCACAAAAGATGTCAAATTTTTATGTTGCATCCTTAATACTTCATTCTGAAATAAGAATACATTAGTTAAACAATACCAACATACTGCTATTAATATATATATATATTAAAGGCACTTAATAATAAAGAAAAGATGAAATAATACTAAAATCTATTACTCAAATGATATAAACATGAGATCAGTTAAATTTTTATACATGTCATACACATAAATATCATTGCATAAGGTTATGTCATGGCATGTGAGTTAATGACTAACATTTGTGAGTTAGTATTATTAATATATAAGATAACCAGCGTACCTGGTTCAAACTCCGTGGCGGGCAAGTTTGAAAGCAAATTAGTTCCCTTGGACTTTTCTAGACGATAAAAATAAATCTAACCATTTAGAAAGCAATGGCACACTACTGAATATATAAGTAGTGCCTAGAAAATTAGCGACTCGTTTACTGTTGTTGATGGCTAAGTCCTGCAAAGGATATGCCACAATTTTCATTTTTCATTAGCAACAAAAGGGAAGACTGAAGTTAAAACTGTAGCAATGGCATATCATGTAAAACAAAGTACTGTAGTTTTACAAAGTATAAAAACTATTAGCACAAAGGTTGATTAACACAAAAATCATCTTTATCCTTGGATAGTCAGACTTTCTTTTGTTGAAGAATTCTTGATTTATATCCTGAAACTCTTTATACTACCGTCCATTGACTTAATTAGTGAAAAAGGAAAGAACTCATTTTCATACTATGAGATATTTTGAGGAATTACAGTGTTAGGCTTGTAAGTTTCATTAGTCAACAACATACGATGAGTGATGGGGTCAACATCATGATGGCTGTCTTTACTTCCTGGTGCCCAACCAAGGATGGGTCACCCAAGAGTTCTTACAGTCATAAAAAAATCCCACTGTGAAATTTGATCCTGGAACCATGTACCTATGAAGCAAATGCACTAATCAATATGCTATCGCAGTTCTCTAATCTAATTGGGTGGTTACTTGTTTAATATTAATTTTTCAATATATTATAGATACAATTTATTTAACTGCTTAATTGTAACATTTCTAAGCGAGCTATTCTTCAATAAATTTGATGTTATACGCATTCAGAGATTGATCGAGCAGATTAATTCCCTTATACTAAAATCAACTCCTATTTTATTTCAGTAGTTGGTCCAAAAATATGTGCCTTGCGGCAACATAAGGCCGAATAGTTGAGATGGAAAAATCAAAATTCCTGTTTAATGGGGGGCTGGTTTTTGTAAGTGTTTGATAGCACTAAGTTTTTCTGCAATTTTACACAATTCTATGAGCCCATGGTTATTTATTGATGAAAAATGTTAATAATACTGATATTCCTTATTGTTAAACTTAACTTGTAACATAATATAACCTTGATTTAACATGTGTTATTTTTAAAATGAATCCGTCTTTATCTAACAATACTGGAATGCGAGGTCACGCGACGATTGTTGTCTGATTTTCGAGAATTTTTACCTGAGCTCGCCAGCCTTACTTATGTTATCGGAGGCCACGTAAAAAATTGTATTTAAGAGTAAGTTTTGAAGCAATTTATTGCACCACTATATTACAATTAAAATACATTTTTTTGCAAATATAAATAAATATCTTTACCTCTTTTATCAAATCATTAATTTTCTGCTGCAAATTGGTGAGAGCCTGTCTAAAATCTGAAGATGCCTGTGTTGAATCTGAACAGTCAAGAGAAGATGATTCAGATAGTGTTATCAATTGGTTACAAAGCGAATTTTAATGATACTGGCCATTCAGGAGCTTGCGATGTCCAGGTCACAGCCATCTGATCATGTTCCTCTGATGATCATAGTCGATTTGCTCTGGAGAACCGTTTTATTTCATTATATGGTACCTTGCGGCCTCTTGGACTCAACGCATTACATTCCTATGCTTCTTAGTACTTTCTCATCTCATGCCTTGTAATCTATGTGTGTATTTGTTTCATATATATAAGTTATATTTTCACTTGATTGTTTATTGTTTCTCTTCTTTTCCACTTTTAGTTTTGTGTTGCACTCATTTTGTTATTCGTTTTTATTTCCAGATTTTCGTTAGATACTTTTGAATGTTTCTGTAAACATCCATTTGTAAGTGTTCTTTTAATTCGTCACTCCTGTTGTATCATTTAATTGATAAAGGCCATTTGATCAAAACGTTGCTGTTTATCGTCCCTGTTTCTGTATTTTGTAAAACTATAGTACTTTGTACGTGTTTCGCTATTACAAAGCGAATGAAATATATTAGCATTGTTGAATTAAATATCACATGAGCCCTCTGTATTTTACATAACCTGGTGTTTCCTATTATCAGTTATCAGTTATATGACTACTACGGACACATCCATAGGTGCTCCGATCTCTGCCTCAATAGATCAAGCAGCGTCCAGCGGCACAACACGCCAGTTCGATGTTGGTTAATCAATCTCTTCACATATTTCATGTCTTGATGAATGATGATAATAGATTGTGCTAGTACATGCAAGTACAAACTGCTCTATATCTGTTTAAAATGCCTTTAGAGGTCAAAAATTGACTTTATTGCTAAGAGTTTCACTATATGGCTTGGTCCTTCTCTGCAGAAATGGCATGTCATCTGTAGAGAGCATTGCATGAAGCACAAACTTTGCAGCTCCTGCAACAATTCTAGAGATCTTTGAAAATATTGCACTCATGAATCAAATGACATGGCCCAGATTAGAACCCACAGCTTTCGGAACTAAAAGCAATCAACTTTATCACTTCGCTACAGAGACTAAAATATATGTGCATTAGTGTCATCTAGTGCCTAGATTATTGATAGTACATACAAACATGGACTGTTTTATATGTGGAACAGTGTCACCTAGTGACTACTCAGTTACTATAATAAACAACAGTGTATTAGTGTAACTTCTCATAATTTATTTACTTCTTAAAGAGTACTAAGTGTGGAAATCTACTGCCATCTTCACAAAAACAAAGCTCAGAATATTCAGCTCAAATGTGAAATCTGTATTGCTGTATGGCTGGGAAACGTGGAGAGTCACCAAGTTAAATACAAATAGGATTCAGACCTTTGTGAATGGATGTCTTCGGCGGATTCTCAGAATGAGATGATGAGACAGAGTTGCAAACACAGACCTGTGGATTCTTACCTATGATGACCCAGGTTAAGAGGAGAAAATGGCGATGGGTTGGGTATGCCCTACGGAAGACACTGTCGAGTGTCACTAGACAAGCACTCGAGTGGTACCCACAAAGAAAATAAAAAGAGGACACCCTAAACAGACCTGGAGATGAAGTCTTCTTGAGGAACTGAAGACTGCTCAACTAACCTGTAAAACTATAAAGAAAACAGCCAGAGACTGTAAAAAGTGGCAAATAACTGTTGAGGCCCTATGCTCCATGAGGAGCGGAGAGGGATAAGTAAGTAAATAAATAAGTAAGAGCTAACAACTGCAGTAGACAACCTTGCAGAAAACCGGTCTCAAAGCACTTCATGCAATTTTACGGTGATTTTTTTAGAAACAATTTTTTTATGTTTTATTCTATGCTGGGTTTAACAGTTACTTTTCAACAATGCACAAGATGGAAGTTAGTGATTATAGCTTTTACTCTTCAATGAAAGGTTCTTGAAATTCACACATATATTTGCCGAGTGGTGCCGGGGCCTGCAAGGGAAACAAAGAATAGTACCACTGCAACTTACAAGGCATGTCGTAGGAAGTGACTGATGTAGGAACTAGGGAAGCTACCCAATTAAGGGGGGATTCGGTAGTGTGGGGATCAAGAAGCTATTTTCATTGTTTTCATGTTAATGTAAAATTTGTATAACTATTTTGAAAGATTATGACTTAGAATAGTAGAAAAAAATTAGTAAAAAAATAAAAATGTCAAAGCGTTGCCATGGAAACAATACAAAATGGCTGCCAAAAACAAAATTTCAAATCCATAAGGCTCTGAATCTAATGAATGTAAATGAATTCTGTTTTCACTCTAAGGTGCGCAATTCAAATATCTTCAATATTACACACATGATTTTTAGGATATATTAAATATTTAATTTTTATAAATTTTTGAGTAAAAAGTCCCACAAAATTTGGTCAAAAAGCTGTTTTGGGGGTGTCTTTACCCAAAATTCATCAAAAATGTAATATTTAATATATCCTAAATATCATGTGTAATTTTTTAGACATCACAATTGCTCACCTTAGAGTGAAAACATAATTCATTTATATTCATTACTTTCAGAGCCTTAGAATAAAAATTTTGAGTTTGGTGCCATTTTTATTGTTTCCATGGCAATGCATTGACAAATTTTTAAACAAATTTTTCTACTCTTTTAAGTCATAATGTCTTAAAATTGTAATACAAATTCTACATTAATATCCAGAATCCCCCCTTAAATAAAAAGCCTCGCAGAAATAGGATGTGCTGGTCTACTTGTAGGTGCATAACTGGCACAACGTACAATTGCTCTTAGACTCAGATCACATACAAATCACACAGAGTGGTTAACAAGTGGTTGATATGGAGCATAAGAAGAAGAAGAAAGAGAATAACACATATATTATAGTAACTGATCATAGTAAGCATTGAAAAGCATTAAGGAGGCTTCACACATTTTGTCTATCAAATAATAATTTGGTCTACAAGGTGTGTTTGCTCCCGAGTCTTTATCCAGAATGATATGATTGCCTGATCCTAGGCAAAAAAAATTCACTTAGAAGCTCTCCAAGGCTGTTTCCTTCACTAGTGTTAACTATTTTACAGATGTAGTTGATATATGTGATAAACAACAGCAGGTATATCCTTGACCTACTCCAGATCTTTTGTGGCTGATGCTACAAATAAGAATGAGAGAATTAAAGTATTTTGTACATATAAAGAGACAAGACATGAAGGGCTGGAGAAGACCATCATAGAAGGAGGCATCCCGGAAAAGAGGAGAAGAGGAAGACCACGGAGAAGATGGATTCAGGATGTGACTGATGGCTTGAACATGACGATTTCAGAGGTGGGACATCTGACCTACGAGAAAGAGAAATTCCAAAGGGCCGTTAAGATGGCAAAGTTCTGCTCAGGACAAGCTATTTGATGATGACTCCAGATCTAACATGAAATTTGTATTATATTAAATTTCTGTGTTTGTTCTAACTGTACACTTGTTGTTTGCATAGAGACTTTTGCATAGATTATTTAAGAGTTTGTCACCCCCATTTTATCTATCTAATGACTGAAAATCATATCAATACATACTGAATACCAGGTTGGTAATACTGAGAATTAACGCTGCCAGTGAGATGAGGAGAATGATAACTAGTATAATAATAACTTGACATCTGGTTTGTGTTGTCCTTGTAGACTTCTGTGAAGTCCCTAAATGTTTGCTGGCGTTAAGCTGCATGTAAGTATGCAAAGTGTCTTGTTCATTCCTTGAGATAGAACTGGGGAAAATAATACAAAGTTCTAGTTTAATTGTTGTGAGTAAAAGCCTCAAAAACAATGCGAGGATAACTATTGCCGGTGAAAACTTCATGTTAACAACTTTGAAAATTTGTCTATTTATATTTTCTTTGTCGTCTGTTAACATAGATGTCGCTGTGGCATTAATGAGGATGATCTATCAACAAGCCAGTTTAAATCAATAAACACACAAATTAAGGCCAAAAGGAGCACATTTTAGAGTGTTTAGTGGGGGACTGCCTAGAGTAGTTGATAGTAGCTCGGCCTTCTAGCTGTGAGACGCATCATAGCTCGGGTTCGAACCTACTGTCGGGCATTTGTTCGAGTCCCTGGTCTTACTCAGGACGATAACGTGAGTACCTCTGAAGTCGGAGAAAATCTGCCTGTATGGCGAGGGAATACTAATTACGAGTACATTGAGCACACGGCTGCCAGTGTAAAGTAATTTACAATGTGCACGCTGCTGCCATTGTAAAAATTGGAAAACGGATTTTCACGCAAAAATGTTTAGTTGGCAGATTTCCCAAACACATCTAAATATTTCCATCAGGGTATATCATAACATGAATATGCCAGATTAAAATCTCCAATGGGAAATACAAATGTGCATGGAGTCATAGACAGAAGACACCTTACTAAAATTAGATAAAAGCCAACAAATCACCATCTTTGGGATCAACATATGACACTGTAGCCTGCAAGCCCTTTTCTACAAAATAAAACTGCACATCAGTACACAATATTCCGAAACACATCCTGCAAGGATATTGCCTCTTCATTGACTTGAGGTTTAAAACCTGAACCCAGAAGACTAAGGTATAATAAAGGCAAAGAACCTGTTTTCCTAACATGACACATATTGGGAAATAAAGTGTTAACTCTCTTTGACTAACAACTAACAGCAAACAATGGGTGATCTGATCAACATCATGTTGGCCACCTTTACTTCCCAGTGTTCTTCTAATACCCAACTCAAACTGGATTGACTTGAGAGCTATACAGTTGGGAAAAACCCATCCTGATTATGAAATTTGATCCTGTGACCATACACTTACAAAGCAAATGCAGAAAGACTAAAAATAAAGGGGGGAATTTTGGGGCACCCACGAGGATGTCCTGTTGACAACTTGACTCGTGATTTTTCCTTTTTTTCTGTTTATATATCTGAGTATAAGAAACTAACCATAGAAAAAAAGAAAAGCAAAGTCAAAGAAATCAGAGTCATGTGACCAGCACTAGAGTAGAAAGCTAAATATATAGATCAGTAGAGTGTGGCATAAGCAACAAAACAGAAAAACTGTACAAAATTGGTGTCGATTCAAACAAGGTGCCCCCATATATGTGTTCAGTCTCTTTCAATTAGCTGAAAGTGTTATCTGTAACAATTTTTAATTTCTCCTCAGCGATAAAAAGTCCTGTTACCCATTTTCCACTCGTCGGACTAGGGAAGTTACTCTACCACTGCCAATCTGTCCTCTAAGGAATGACTAAGTAAACATTTATTTTACAAGACATACTCTTGTATGTGTGTACTGAAGACATGCTCACAATCCTGACTGTCACCGCTAGTAACACCAGATATGTTTAACTGAGGCAGTGGTCGAAAGCTGTTCAGCACAGTTTGACTTCTACCTACTGCTAAAACGTCTGAACAATTTCTGAAACAATAAACGACAACAATTAATAACATTTTTTTTATTATGAACTATGGAACTATGCTGACAGAGAAAGGTGATAATTGCATTTAAGAACTTCTTACTTCTATTGTTTTTCTATTAATTCTTGTTCACTATTCTCCATGCCATGAAACTGTTTCCTATATCTTCTTTAGATGCCATTCTGTCTATTTTCACATCAATTCTGTTTGTTATAAAAGTGTTCTTTAACACATTAACTACCAAGTGTCACAGTCTGTACCCACTTGTCTGTTCCATTTGGCCATGTGTTGCAAACTACACCATGATAAATTTCATTTTCAAATTAATTTCAAATTTACTGTAAGACATTTTGAATGTTACAGGTTTTTTTATTTATTCTTTTGCATCCTGCTTGCTTGTGATGAATTTACATTTAGTTATCTACAAAATTACTTGTCATTCATTAAATTTTGTATTAAAACAAATTGCATTTTCATTTGTACATACACCTGAAAAGTGGGAAAAACAAATTAATGAATTTGGTCACAGTGTTTTTTGTTATGCGGTAGTCAATGTACTGAACTTCATTAAGAAACAACAGATTAAATGGTTCAGCCATATAAGCAGATTACCAACAGACAGTGCGCCTCAAAGAACAATGTTACTTCGATACATTGGATACAAGCAAAAGGTTGTCCGCGCAAAAGGTGGACGTCAGAGAAAACAGAAGTGGCGTAAAACACTGTTTATGAAGCACACACAAAAGCTCTTTCTATAAATCTCTTCTTATTCTGACGTTGTGAGGCAATACAGGATTAAAGTATAGAGGAAGAAAAAGAAGATTGCTTCATTGTTTAAAGTCTGACGCTGTGAGGCAATACAGGATTAAAGTATAGAGGAAGAAAAAGAAGATTGCTTCATTGTTTAAAGTAATTGGAGGCCTCTGTGGTGTAGAGGCTAGGTGCTCATCTCTTGTGTCAAATATACCAGGTTTGCTCCCTCGTGGAGCCATCTGGACATTTTTCCAGAGATCCCTGATCTCAGTGTAGGTGAGATCGAGTTCCTAGTTCTATCGGAGATGGATGATAAAACGTAGGTCCCATGATCAATTTGAGCATGTAAAAGATCTGCGAACAAACAATTGAATACAATCAAAGTAAACAGCTTATATTTATAGACCAATAAAAGGCATTTGATAGAGTAAACTGGTGCAAACTATGGAAGATCCTTGAAGAATATGGCGTTCAGGGACAACTATTAGGTAATATCATGGCCTTATATCAAGATAGCCAGAGTACAGTAAGAACAACAGAAGGAATGACCGACTGGTTCTCCATTACATCAGGTGTTAGACAAGGTTGTGTCCTCTCACCACTACTCTTTATTGCATATATGGATAAAATAACTCAAGAGTCAAATTCAGATAATGATGAAATAAATGAACTGCTGTTTGCAGATGATCAGTGCCTGATACATCAAAATGAACAAGATCTACAACATCATATTGACACCTTGAACAAAAATTGTGTAAATCATGACATGAAAATCAACAACACTAAAACAGAAATAATGAATATGGGAAGAAAACATAATAATCTAGACATCCATGTCAAAGGCACTAAAATAAACCAAGTGAAAGAATTCAAATACTTAGGAAGCATAATCACAGAAGACGGAAGACTAGATAGGGAGATAGAGGCTAGAGTACAAAAAGCAAATGCTGTCGTCTACCAGCTAGCCCCATTGTTAAGGCACCCACAAATTTTACAGGCAGCTAAGCAACAGATGATCAACAGCATTTTTATACCTACTTTGTGTTACCACAGCCAAACATGGACATTGAGCAAAGCGCAGTCACAAAAATAACTACATGTGAAATGCGTTGCCTGCGAAAAGTTACCAATAACACAAGAAAAGACAGAATCACCAACATCAGCATAAGAAAGAAAGTTGGCACAAAACCGTCTTGAATTACATAGATAAACAAAGAATGAAGTGGTTTGGCCACTTAATAAGAATTCATCCAAACTCCACAGTATACAGAGTCTTCTACACCAGAACATCGGGAAAGAAGGCAAGAGGAAGACCACGGAAAAGATGGTTAGATGGAGTAGCAGAATCATGTGAAAGAGCAAAGATAACAATCACATAAGCCACCACAACAGCGCAAGACAAAAACAGAAAACCACGACACTGGGCAACATCCCGGTAACAGTGTGACGACAAAAGAAGAAGAAAGAACCCTTGGCAGTTCAAAATCAAGAAGAGCAGGCTGGAAAGCCGCTGCCTAGACAAAATTCAGTAGAAAAGATTGAAAATAGAATTCCTACAAACATGTCTTCACCGTTTTAGAAATTACATCAAGGCCCTCTCCAGTACTACGGAGTTCGTGCACTGCAGCTGAGATCTTTCTGTGTAAGAAAGATGGAAGCACACATGGTTACTCACCGACGTGCAATGATGACGGTCCTATCAATCAGTCAATCAATAAAGTAATTGGGTTTTCTTATTTCTGATTATTTCTCAATAGTTTAGTTTTTGTTTGTAAATCTTTAGTTCTATCTTTTGGGCTGTTTCTGATATTCTCTACTTTTCCTGCGCATCAACATCTATTGATATCCTCTTTGATTCCTATCTTACACATAAGACTTCCACTAATGATTTCCATTATTGTCATTCTTCTGCCTTTCTACTAAATGTTTTCCATGTTGAAAACTAAGCTTTGGGGAAACCTGACAGAACTGAAGCTGACCTCCCAGTTTGTGGTTCACAGTAAATTAAGCGCATGACTAGAGATCACTGAAGAAGAAGAAGTTTAGCTGTACTCTGTTTATTTGTTGATCATATTCGTTACTTCCGTTGCTCCCTCTGGGGTTCTTGATAAAAAACTCTGTGTGCTCATCTTATAATAAATTTTAAGCTACTTTGAATGATGTATGCATGTTTGTTATATGTGTATACATGTGTGTATGTATGATATTGTCTCGTCTCAAATATGTACAAGCACAATAAGCTTTTAGCATGTGTTTGTGCAGACACTGTTAGAACGAACCGTACCTGAGTGTTCTGTGTCTAGTTATAACGAGCGCTTGAGAAAGACACTCCCCCGTGAGTCATTTTTTTAGAATGGCTCATCGGTTGTGTCATAAAACTCTCGTATTGCTAGGCTAGGCGATTGGTGTCGTAAGGACTAGGGTAAGTGGTTTGAGTCCCGTGTTTGTCTATTTGTTTTTTCGTAAGCACTTAATACCTGTACCCTGTTTATTTGTTGATCATGTCAAGCTGCAATCTTTTAACTCTCTTTCCACAGTTCTTCCCCATGGTTCCTTTGAACTTGCAGACTTTCTTTTCCCCCATCCAATGTCCATTGGAGAGATGTCCTAGCCAATGTCATACATCAACATAAGATGGCTAAAAAACTAATGTCATCTGCATAGTTCAGATTCTCCAAGACAGAGGAAAATAAGAGGAATGATTTGTAATAATAGAATATAATATTTGTCATAAATTTATATGTTCATTTTTCAAGAAAGTAAGCAAGTGTGTTCATGGGCACCAACGGACGTTTTCCCAGGAAGAGGCAAACTGAAAAAAATAATAGTTGGTAGTTTACTATGCGGAAATGAAGAAGACCAGATTTGCATAAAAATGTTTTATAAAAAATCAATTTTCCAAGGGGTGGCACTTGGCCCCTCCTTGCCTTAACATATGGACGCCCATGAGTATATTGCAAATAGAAGTAAGAATTTTACCTGTGATATTGTTGATGACAAGAAGGATGGTGATCAGTTCTGTTGTATTGGTCAATATCCTCATATGGTTGCTCATAATGTATGGGCAGATGAGGACTGGGCAATGATGTGATAGAGGAAACAGGCAGTGACCTGTTATATTTAACACTTTCTGACCCTTGCAGGAATCACTGTCTCAAGGCCTAACATGGGGATTATATTCATGTGAAAATGAGTATAATCTACATCATAACACCTAATCATAACTTCTGCATGCAATATGAGAAAGCTTTAAAATATGGCATTATTTATATTTATCATCATCATCAAGTGCTGTGCTTGCTGGTGTAGACTATCATGGATCTCCACAAATCTCTGTCTTCGGTGTTTGCTATCATCTCAGATGTTGACGCTTTACCATGCCATGAAGTCAGGTTGTCAAAAATTTTCTCTCTGTCTTCCTCTGGCTCATCTACTCTAGATTTTACCGGATTTCACAATGTGTTCTAAACCTCCCCTCCTCACCACATGCCTGAAAATGATGCCTGTCTCTTTCTTATATTGATGATAAGCTTTCTCTGTGTCTTGATCTCATTCAACACCTTAACATTAATATATATATATATATATATATATATATATATATATATATATATATATATATATATATATATATATATATATATATATATATATATATATATATATCACTGTGGCTATGTTCAGTTAAAACAAATTGTTAACAAACGTGTATGTGCGTATATTTATATGATGTAGCCCACGTTCCAGCGTGTTCGTAGCGCGTTGGACTACGGGTGACTAGTCCTCTGTAAGTGCGGGTTCAACTCCGCGGACTGGCAGAAAAGCTACAGGTTCCCCAGATTTACGGTGTTCGTGGCACCGAGCCGAAGGGTTACGATGTCCATGACACCGAGCCGAAGAGCTTTCAGCTCAAGTGCTTCTGGATCGGAAAAAATAAAAATTATATGATGCCGAAAAGAGATTAGAGTTATCAGTAACTTAGAGAGTCTCTGTGGCATAGTGGTTAAGTGCTTGCAAAGAGATTAGAGTTATCAGTAACTTAGAGAGTCTCTGTGGCATAGTGGTTAAGTGCTTGCCTTTCGCTCCAAAGGTACTTGGTTTACTCCCTCATGGAGTCATCGGGATATTTTCCAGAGATCTCTGATCTCAATCTACATGAGATTGAGTTCCTAGTCCTATCAAAGATGGACGATAAAACATAAGATTGATTAGAAAAATAAAATTCCTATAAAATAATTTCCCCATCTTCCAAAATTACATCAGTTACCCTTGACAGTGCTACGGAGTTTGTACATTACCGCTGAGATCTTCCTTGTAAGAAAGAGATCGGAGCACATATGGTTACTCACCGAAGGGCAATGAAGATGGTTCAATCAATCAATCAATCATTCAATCAATCAATCAATCAATCAGTAACTATACTGGGAGTATGAGACTATAGGAAAAAATGAAGATTACTAGTCACAGTATATTGATATCAAAAGAAGGGTGAGACAGGGATCTGATCTGTAACCATGTATTTTAACCCTTAGAACCCGGGCTCCCGATATTTTGGGATTGAATGTAAGCGCACCATACCCCGAGCTCCCGATATATTGGTCTGAGCATATTTTTTCACAATTTTTCGGTATTTGAAAATAAATTGTGTACAAATAAGACGTAAAACACAATCCATGTGTTCTACATTGTTTTACGAGATGGTGGACGCTGTTGTGTGATTTTGTTGTACTGGTAAGGTAATTAGTTAAGTATTCAATCTTTATATCTTCATATACGGGAGTATTCGTGCCCACATATTAAATCAAATAAATTTTAAAGTTTAGTATTCTTCAAATATACAATAAGCTGGAAAAATGGAGATGATGGGGTAAATCAATAACAAATTATAGAGCACTTAAGAGTGCTAAATTATCATGTTTTAATATAATTATGATGTGTACTGTTTTTGCCCAGGAGCTTCGGGAAGAGATTTTTAAGGTACAGGTGGCCAGGGTTCAAAGGGTTAAACAAATAGCCACCACCATTGCACCTTGATGAATAAAGATACCTCCCCCTATCTTTTTATTGGGATTTTATTTTTAAAAAGAAAATTTTTAATACATAGGAAGATCTCAGCGGCATTGCAAAACTCGTACCACTGTCAAGGTTACAGACGAAATTTTGAAGATGGTGAACATCTGTGCAGGAATTTTAGTTTAATCTTTTAAATGATTTTTGATAGGCTGTGGCTTTGCAGCTTACTTTAATCGGTTTTCAACTGCCAAGAGTTCTTTTAGTGTGCACCTTAAACACTGGTCCTTTGTCTTATTGTCTGTCTCCAATAGAACTCAGAACTAGATCTTACCTACACTGAGGTCAGGGATCTTTATAAAAATATTTTGATTGCTCCACCCAGGGAATGAACTCAGTACCTTGGAGCGAGAGGTGAGTACTTTACCCCCATGCCACATGGAATGAACAGAGTGAACATGAAATAATTTCATCAACATTGTTCATAACAAGATGACAGTGTTCTGTAATAGATGTAGAGTCGCACAAACTGACTGGATCAGACGGTAGGAAAGGCAACACTGTATTTTAATCTTATACAAGTTCAGACATTACCTGAATCTAATCTGAGAAATGGCTTGTCTCTTGCGTTAAATCTATTCAAGTTGCCACCCACATGATTGGATGGGATATCAGGATTACTGTCATGAAGACTAGAC
This sequence comes from Arion vulgaris, assembly GCA_020796225.1. Lineage (NCBI taxonomy): Eukaryota > Metazoa > Mollusca > Gastropoda > Stylommatophora > Arionidae > Arion > Arion vulgaris. The sequence goes on along the minus strand of CM036754.1, from coordinate 24,840,974 downwards.
TCTGCGTAGGTTCGTGGGTCAGCAGGGGTTATATATCCATTGCAATTATATATATTAGAGCTTGATGTTTTCATCTCCAGTGAAGAATTATTACCCGCTCTATGTTCTGTAAAAGTTCCAGTTTGTGATGAATCTATCATAGTTTTGTCCTAGTAGCTATATCATTTCTCTACATATATAGGCATATGGTTTATGTTGGCCTTTCTTAGTGGACCAGGCACCATGTTTTTACAAGCCATTTGATTTTAGAATAAAAACGCCCTTTAGTGTGGCTCCTGGTAAAAAGTGTCAACCCAAAGTCACATAGTGTGGAATTTGGTCCACAAGGAGTTAATCTTTATACTGCTTTCTTGTGGTTGCTTGGTTTTGGACATGTGTGGATCCGTATTGTTGCCATGACTGATATCGTGTCAGTGATATCTCTACTATATTACTGCTATCATTTCGAGTTGACATACTCAGGCTGCCATGAATGATGTCAGATTGAAAAAAATAAATTGATTCTTCGGTTCATTTTAAGTAGAATTGACCTGTAAACAAACAGGAAACATATTCACTGCATATATAATTATTTAATAGAACATGTAAAAAGCTCAAATAAGTAATTGTTTCTTCATTTTTAACAATTTGCTGATATTTTAGAAGATCTCTATATATCAATTAAATGCAGTTGAAACATAAATAATAATAATTCCTCTTGTACCGTTATACGTTACAAGGGCCTGCAAGAAATTTCTCCATACCGCTCTATCCTGGGAAACTTGCTCCATCTCCTCCATGGAACTGAGACCAATATTTCTTGTTTCTCTCAGCAAAGTTCGTTTCAAGCTCTCCTTAGGTCGTCCTCTCTCTCTTGAACCCTTTGCATCCCACTTCAATGCCTGCTTTGATATTCTTTGATCATTTCTTCTCAAGCTGTGTCCAACATATCTCCATCTTCTACTATTTATAACAGTTGTTACTAGTGGTTGACCAGTTATTTCTCTGATTTCATCCCTTCTCCTGAATTCGTTTCATTTTATGTTCATTATTTTTGGCAGACATCTATTTTCAAATGTATTCAACGTGCTTTCTATATCTTTGACATTTTCCAAATCTCGCTGGCATATGCTTGGATTGATACAACACAACTAACATATATTTGAAATGATGTTACGGTGCTCAATGCTATTGTTACGATAATTTCGTGAGTGGCAAAGTGTGCACATAATAAAGTAAACAACTCGGTCAACTGTCCTTCTTCTTCATCCAACTTTCAAAGACATCGATTTTTATAAAGTAGTGATCAACTGTAGTCTATATATGTACACATCCATACAGTTTAAGGCTGACTTGAGAGTTTACCACTTTCATTTCCTGTTCATCGTTGCGGAATACTCTCCTGCAAGTCAACTGTTCCTTATCTGGCGTGACATGGATTCTTAAGTTTATATTCTAACCATTTTGTACCACAAATTGAAATTGTCTACTAACCCTCGGGAACAAGGACTGCTATGTGCATCATCTAAATAATAAGGAATCTATGTAGTCAAGCTAACCGTACCTTCCCGTGTTGCTCTGTTTCCACTAACACGTCTATGGTGAAAGCGATTCACCGACGCTATAACTTGAAACCTGACGGGGTAAAATAGCAAGATATGGTTGTGGTAAACCAGACAAATAGATCGAAAGATTTCTTCGATAGTTGCGATCGATGTTGGACCAACCTGGGCGTGCACACGTTCTATACACCCACAAAGATCACACCCACACACTAAGACTCCCCCTCCCTCTGCTAAAAAAAAAGCAAGCAGAGAATCAAACTCCTGTAAACCTCTGATGCCTAGCAGGCAGTGTTCGGGAAATCAGGAAATTGATCTCATAATTTCTCACACAAAAGACGAATATGTCAGCCTGAGAGGCGTGGGCATATGTAGATGAAAAAGAACATCAACGCATAGTAGGCTACAATTTGTGAATATGCTCAGATATCTGTTAAGATATGGGTTGCTGACGTGAACTGCTACAATTTGTGAATATGCTCAGATACCTGTTAAGATATGGGTTGCTGACGTGAGCTGCTACAATGTAGTAGCAGGAACGAATCCCGAACAAAGAAGGGATCCAACCCAAACTGCTGACAGTATCATCTCTGCGCATCTAAGAGCAATGTTTAAGAAGAGTAGTGCCATTGTTAAAACAAGAATAATATACTCAAGATCATACAATGGAATGCAGCGGGTGTTATCAGAAAGAAACCCGAACTACAAAAAATCATACACGAACAATAATAGACCGACATTGGGGTCAAAGGCTCATGAGGTCATGGTGGTAACATGAGCCAGGGTTAGCGAGGGGCGCGCTAACCAAGACCCTGCCCCTAACCTCCACGCGGTGACCCTGGAAACAGACTCTGGTTCTGGTCTGGCTAAGAGGGGCAGGGATCGGGGAGAGGAAACTACTGGTAGTGGTAGCAGTGCAATTACGGAAAGACGATAAAGATACATACAAATAAAATGCACAATTCTCCTGACCGATGTCCAACAAGATATTGCCCAAGTCCCTGAACGCAAAGAAACAGCAACGAAACGACTCAGACATGGATGAGAGGTGCATCCAGTGACCAAACGTATGCCCACGTAGGGCGAAGCTCGAAGCCCTGAGGAGGGGCAAACATTGCCAGCCCGTCGGCAAGAATAAATAAGACAGGACCGTAACGAATGAAAGTCTACCCTCGTGTTGGTGCGAGAGAAGATTGCAGCTGACCCCGCATTGGTAGCCTGGTGCAGATACATGTACTGGGCAAGGTTTGCCGAGCGCAAAAGAACAAGTTGCGTTTAGTGCATAACGAAACTACCCGCCCTGGGAAAACCGTGCAAGGTACTGTGCGATTAAAATTAACATCCCCGGAAGAACTGAGGTTGGTGATGCCTAAAGGAACTGCCAGCCTTGGGGCAACTGGGCAAGGTTCGATTGCAGTCGTAACTAACATCCCCGGAATAACTGGGGCGGGTGATGGCGGCGAGCGCAAAATCCTCAGTTACGCTTATAGTGCCCACTGAAACGACCCTCTACATTGTTTGTACTCGGTCCCATGCCAGTGCTTTCGAGGTAAATTGCAAATTGCCACGTACCGATACGCGTCTAGAAAAGGCTGAGAATGTTCCTTCCCGGATCAAACTCAAAAATGTACGGTAAAGCAAGGCCGACAATGTACGGATCAAACAGGAAGCCCGGGTCCTGAACATTGGCGAAGGCCGATACTTTACACGGTGTTTTATACGAGTAAGACGCCGTCCGAGGACAAGCTGACAAGCCCGAGAAATATTTCTCAGTCAGAACGGGTAAAGCAGCGTAACTCACTGTCTTGGCGTAGATCACAAAGCCCAAATATACGGCAAAGTTGATCGAAAAGGCGTAGATCCGAAAGGATCGTTCTAGGGAAGTTCACCCTAGTAAATCAAAAGCTGGCAGAAAACGGATGGGCGGGCCTAGTCACCATGGGCGCACAATCGTCCGACGTAGATCACTCCGTTCTTGCCAGTGGACCAATTATACATCACAATAAGAATGATCAAATTGGCCGTGAAGAATGTTAGCAGAAGAAGAAGAAGAAGACCGACATTGTATACACGATAACCATCTAAATATAGACTGCCGCTTCTCTAACAAGAGCTATGATACATTCAGACTGGATAAGTTGGGACTCGAAGGAGGCATCCCCACTCAAGTTAAAAAAACATCGAAGCCGCATATATCTCCAGAAATACAAGCGAAGTCAGATACTTAACAATCAAAATACTTGATTTGTTTCTTGTAGAACCAATACACATCACTAACCAGTAGACCTGTAGAAGGATACAGCCAACACTGGAAGATTAGCTGGCAAACCAGTTGGCAATGATAGCGACGAAATATAGTAAGACAGTATATAAGAGGTAATGCACACTAGACTTGTTGCGCAGCGTGGTAGAATAGTTAGGAAAAGCAAACGTAAGTTGACGTAGACTAGCACCGACTCCTAGGTGACAAAATATTCAGTATATATATATGGAACTGCAGTAAAACTATTTGATTGGCAAAACACGTAATTACAAAGTACTGTAGTTTTACAAATTACAAAAACAATGACAAAATACAGCAACGTTTCGACCAACAAGGCCTTTATCAAGCAAACGAACAAACAGGAGTGACAAATTAAATTAAGTTTTTATGTGTGTTTTGTGTTACATTTATTTCGTTATTCGTTTTTATTCCAGATTTTCCTTAGATACGTTTGTATTTGGTCGTCCATTTGTGTTTCATTTTAATTTGTCACTCCTGTTTGTTCGTTTGCTTGATAAAGGCCTTGTTGGTCGAAACGTTGCTGTATTTTGTCATTGTTTTTGTAATTTGTAAAACTACAGTACTTTGTAATTAGGTGACAAAATAGCGAGATAGGGGACCGATATAAACAACCGAAGCTGATGGACGTGAAAGTGACAAATAAACCTGTACTACCACCGTGAAATGGAGTTTTGTTGTCTGTTTATCCAATCTATCACAATTTGAGTGGACGCCTTACAGCAGTGTTCCTATAACAGGCCTACTGTCCTAACAATAAAGGATTAGAAATACAAACAACCGAATAGAACCACTTAATCCTAGGTGATTTGCGAGGACATACATTTACCACTAACATATATCACACATATACTACTAACATATATCACACACATATATATGGCCCTTTTCATCTTTACAGACGGTCAATAGGCAAGTGTTTTACTGTGACAACTTCTGAGTTTTCGCTTTTCTCTCTTGTTGTTCAGCTCGTACATAAGTCTCTTCTCAAAAGACTCTGCGCCCTTCCGTAATTTGGCTTTCCACACAACTCTGTCATCAGCTAGTCCCTCCCATGTGCTGGGATCTATAGAAAAGTTTTTCATTGAGGTTTTGCAGACATCTTTATATCTGAGCAGTGGTCTGCCCTGGTGCCTCTTCCCTCCGAAAGTTCACAGAACAACATTTGTTTTGGTATGCGATAAGTTTCCATTCTTCTCACATGTCCCAACCATCTTAGTCGTCTACTGCTGAGCATGCCCATGATGGAAGGCAGATTTGCACGTTGTAGTACTTCAGTATTGGTTATCTTGTCGTACCACCTGATGTTCATAATCTTGCGGAGACATCGAAGGTGAAAGATGTTAAGTCTCCTCTCGTGTCTTGAGTAGGCTGTCCATGTTTCTGAGCCATATAGTAAAGAACTAATTACACAGGCTCGATATATTTGAGTCTTCGTCTGCAATGTCAATTTTTGTTGTCCCACGCTCGCTTTGATAGTTTGCCGAATGTAGTAGCGGCACTCCTTATACGAGCGTTGATTTCCTCGTCAAGAGAAAGGCTGGCAGTGACCGTGGACCCAAGATAGCAGAATTTTTGCACTGGTGTTAGATGGTCGCCATTTAAAGTGATGTTTGATGTCTTACCTCCTGACATAATACAACTGTTTTGGAGACACTTATTGTCAGAGAAAAGAGGTCGCATGCCTTTGACAAATTATTAATTAGACTTTGCAGTGTGGTCTCACTGTGGGCGACTAAGGCAGCATCGTCAGCGAAAAGGAGGTCCTTGAGAAGTATTTCCGTCGTTTTTGTCTTGGCTCTTAAGCGAGCCAAGTTAAACAGTGAACCATCAGATCTAGTGCGGATGAAAACATCACCATCAGCGTCCCCTAAGGCGTGGTTCAAAAGGACTGCGAAGAAGATACCAAAGAGAGTGGGGGCAAGGACACAGCCCTGCTTGACTCCACTCTTAACCTCAAAACTATCAGATGTGCTGCCATCGAACTGTATGCTGGCTTTCATGCCCTCATGGAAGGAAACAATCAATTGGAGCAACTTTGGGGACAACCAATATACTTCAATATTTTATAAAGACTTGGCCTGCTGACTGTGTCGAATGCCTTAGTCAAATCCACGAAAGCAATACATAGAGGCTTGCTCTGCTCTCTGCACTTCTCTTGTAGCTGTCGAAGGGTAAATATCATGTCAGTTGTTGACCGTCTAGCTCTGAATCCACATTGTGACTCTGGAAGAACACGCTCCGCCAGTTTCTGTAGTCGTTTTGAAAGGACTAGTGCAAAAGCGTTGCCTGTTACGCTTAGAAGGGAGATGCCTCTGTAGTTGTTACAATCCCCTTATCCCCTTTGTTTTTATAGAGTGTCACTATCTTTGCATCCCTCATGTCCTGAGGAAGTGTTCCTCTCTCCAGCACTGAATAAGGAGATTGTAGAGGTGGGGCAGCAGGACATCCCTATTGTATTTGAGGATTTCTGCAGGAATGTTGTCTAGTCCTGATGCCTTGCCATTTGAAAGTTTGTTGATTGCTTCGGAAAGTTCCTGCTCCGTGGGTTCGGTATCCAGCTCGGTTTGGTCATGATGTTTCGGTATGATCTGATCGAGGACTGGGTGTGCTGGTTTCTCCACAGAGTAAAGATTGGAATAGTGTTCCACCCATCTTTCGAGCTGTTTGGTCATATCTGTTATTGGCTCACCTGTTTCTGATCTTAGTGGTGCAATTTTTGTTATGTTTGGTCCCAGAGCTACTCTCACACACATATAGTATACTACTAACATTTGTTACATACACATACCACTAACACATATCCTTTACATATACTACTAACATATATTACATACATATACCACTAACACATATCACATACTACTAACATATATCACAGGCACACATGGCATACCCCTAATATATAGGCCCTATCACACACATACACCTCTAATAAACAGTACACGTATATACATCACCGCCAACACACCATTAACATACTTCAAATTACACGCACACTCCCTACACATTTACACACACCCCCAATACTGGGCACACGCGATTTACTACACATTCATTTACACAGACTACACCAATCATCATTTGAACAACTTACCTGTGTAAGTACCTTGTGTCGCGTCAGTAGTTAAAAATTACAAACACACATTCGAACAGAGAATATGAAGAAGCCTGAATATGTTCTGTCCCTGGCACAATACTAGGTTACTGGGTGTTATAAGTTGAAATTGATGTGCTTAAACGACACTAAAACAGTTTCTGTGTTATTTTGTAAATGCAAACTGTGTGATAGGATCAGTTGTCACTGCACCTTAAGATTCTGACTGTTGCCCCGAGCAAGATCCGGGAAGTGTTCCAACTTCCAACCGATTCGGTTATGTTTTAAATTAAACTAAGAGACTGACACAACAAATGACTAATAAGAGTCACGAGAAACGTAAGGTAGTGTGTTGACACGACAGGTTTAGTTTGGACACATGACGTTCACTGAATACTGCTTGAAAAAAGACACCTACCTGTATTTATTACTGAACAGTGTCGCTGAAAGGAGATGGAAGCATAAGCGATGTGTTTTACATATATGTCAAGCGGAGCGAGTTGTTTTGCAATAATGTCAAGAGGAGCGAGTTGTTTTGTATATATGTCAAGAGGAACGAGTTGTTTTGCATATATGTCAAGCGGAGCGAGTTGTTTTGTATATATGTCAAGAAGAGCTAGTACCAGAGCGAGTTGTTTTGCATATATGTCAAGCGGAGCGAGTAGTTTTGTATATATGTCAAGAAGAGCTAGTACCAGAGCGAGTTGTTTTGCATATATGTCAAGCGGAGCGAGGTGTTTGGAAAATATGTCAAGCGGAGCGAGTTGTTTTATATATATGTCAAGAGGAGCGAGGTGTTTTGCATATATGTCAAGCGGAGCGAGTTGTTTTGTATATATGTCAAGAAGAGCTAGTACCAGAGCGAGTTGTTTTGCATATATGTCAAGCGGAGCGAGTTGTTTTGTATATATGTCAAGAGGAGCGAGGTGTTTTGCATATATGTCAAGCGGAGCGAGGTGTTTTGCATAAATGTCAAGAGGAGCGAGGTGTTTTGCATATATGTCAAGCGGAGCGAGGTGTTTTGTATATATGTCAAGAGGAGCGAGGTGTTTTGTATATATGTCAAGCGGAGCGAGGTGTTTTGCATATACAGGACGGGCCAAAATAAATGAGAACATCGCGTAACATACGCGTTATTTAGAAATGTTATTTAATTTAATTATATTCTTTCATGTAATTTGTTTGCCAATTATTTAGCTAATCAGAAATCATGTTCAATTTTTCTAAGCATCGACGCCACTCGTTTAATCAGAATACGGTTTTCCTCAGTAATTTTTGTCATTCTTGGTAACAAATTTAAACCTGCAGATGTAAACAATTGGCATATTAAAAAATCTAAGATTGTGTCCGCAAATTGTCGAAATAAAAACATCATATAACTAAATACGTAAGTAAATAAGTAAACAATTTAAGCTATTATAGAGACAGTTAAAACAATTTTGATGTCATTATATTACTTTTACGCGATGTTCTCATTTTTTGGGCCTACCCTGTATGTCAAGAGGAGCGAGTTGTTTTGCATATATGTCAAGCGGCGGGAAGGTAAAGTGTTCGGCTCTTGCTCCTAAGAAACTTCCAAGGTTCGTTTCCGCGTGGAACGATCGGGATTTTTCCAGTTATCACTGATCTCAAGTTAGGTGAGATCGAATTCCTAGTCATTTCCAAGACGGGCCGATAAAACTTAGTTTCCTTGTTCAAGTTGAGCACGTAAAAGAACAATTGAATGCTGAGAATCTCTAAAAGTAGATGTAATATTACATAGTGAACACTTGCCGATGATACGGATTTGACTCACTGCCGCTCAGACCTTCATGTGTAGGAAAGATATTTGAACCAACATGATTATTCACCGAACTGCAATGATGATGGTCCTATCAATCAATATATGACAAAAGATACTGGAACAGATAGAAGAAAATAATTTACCAGCAAGAAATATGTAGGACGAAGTAAAGTGACATTGATTGATTGTATCATTATCACTTCTGGTGAATTCTATATTCTGATTCCTTTCTTATACAGGAAGATCTACTCTAGCGCTGTCCAACGCGATGCCCGTGAAAACCATAACGCCCGCTTCAAACATTCAGGGCGTACTATTTTTCTATGTCGGATTTAACGTTAATCAGGTTTTTTTAAAATGTTAATTTCAGTATTTCGTAGCACTTCCATAAACAGGATCTTCTTGCTTTTACAATCTTGTTTTATTTTGTAATCATTTTACTGCCCCTAACACCACCCATTTGCCTTTTTTTTTACTGGAGAAAGCGTCGGCATACATTACTATTGTTATTAACAGTAGTATTATCCCATAATGTATTTTTAGAACAACGCGTCTGTGTACCGTAGATCTGTTACTATTGTGTACAATCCGGTGAGGTTGATTTTAATATAACCTGAAGAAGAAATATTTCAAACTACATCAAATTTTCTTGGAAAAAATATTTCTCTAGCGTCATGGATATTCTAAGGCTGCTTGCAAAAATCACTGAGATCCAACAGGTAGTTTTCGAGAAAATCAATTTCAAACGTGCTCACGAATTAATGGACAGACTATAGTAGTATTTCAATCGTGCCATGGCGCCTGCGCCTCCACAACCATCAGTAAGATGCGCCACAATATATGAAAACGTTGAACAGAACTGATATAAAGGGTTCAATAGTAGTTCCCGAACTCTGTAGCACTGGTTACGGGTTCCCGATGTAGCTGTGGATCCCGATGTAGCTGTGGATAATGGTGATCCATCCTATTTAGATCCATGATTTAGTTCATTTAGGATTCATAATGTGTTTTTTTATGTTCCCTGAAGAAGACTTATAGTCGATACGTTTTATTTTGGTTAGTTTTATCATTTTATTATTCATTTTGGCTTGCTTATGGGATACCATACATACGTGTCTTTGTCCTGAAACGCTAATTTATTACGTATCACCGCAGCGTCCCTCGGTTTTCTCCAGATCTGATCTGAACCGCTCTGACCAGATCAGACATGTAGGTTTCCGCCCATCGCGGTGATTCTTTTAGGAACTTTTAATTAAAATACACATTATTTTTGGCGTGGTAGCGACTTTTAAGTCTACTCTTATCGGTTTTAAAACCATTAATAATTTTTTTACGTGTGCAGTTTAGACACACTAACTTAAAGTTTACCGTCTGTATCTTATAGGAATATTTAAGACACGCCCATACACGCGGCTAGGGTAACTACACATGTTTTATTGAGTTGATTGAGCCACAGTCTTCTGTAGAACAAGCCGACGTGCTCGTGTTGAAATTTCCGAAAATCATCCCAACATCGTCGTCGGGGCATTTATACAGTAGCATCGAAGACGATTATGAATTTCAATTCCTTCTTCTTCTGCGATCAACTTCTGCTATGAGACTACTCTGGTACGTGTCATAAACAGAACGGTGTGCTTGAGGTATTCACCGGTTCCCATAGTTTGTTTGAAAGGTTCTTTATGTTGGCCAGATTTCCATTCTCACGCTGCTTAGACTGGGGCAGTCTTACAGGATATGCTCTGGGGACTGCTTTGGTGCTTCCCATGTGCAGGCAGCCGTGTCCATGAGACCCATTCTATGGACGTGTGCTCTGAGACCGCGGTGTCCCGTTCTATGTCTAAAGACTGTGGTCTACGCTTTTCTGTTTAGTGTATTTATATTGTCGTGCTCTGGGTTGTATCCTCCGTTTGTTTTTCTCCACATCATTTTTCTGGATTATTTCAGGAGAGTCTTTGCTTAATGTCCCCTCCAACTCAATAAGTATGAACACGCATTTTTAGCTGGACGATAGAAAAACCTACTGTACCGAGAAATAAACATCGTCTACCGGTTTGAAAGTTCATCTGGTTGTTACTAAGATACGTCCTTTACACTCTGGTAGAAGATATTAGCTAAAGGTCACGGTGAAAGTGCTTTACCGCTGACTCTGTCATCTTTAAGTCTCAAGCCATATGTCGTTACCGTATCATCCTTCTGGTTCAAATTTCGTAATTAATTTAATGAACTATCAACTCAGACCACTGTTCTTGGTGTGTATAAAACAACACAGAACTATACCCTCTAGAGCTGTGTTTCCCAACGTGGGGCCCACGCCCCACATGGGGACAATTTGATTGTTAAGGAGGGACATTTGTCAAATGGAAAAGTACGTTATTCTAAAGTGAGGTAAATGTGTCATATACATTTAAATATGCATTTTTTTTAAATTCTACGTTTACTCTACTTCACATTAAATTAATTTTAACACATACTTGAACACATACTTGAACAATTCAATTTTTGAATATTAAAAAGTATGTATATATTACACATAGGGGCATACGAATTTTAGAAAGACTTAGGTGGGGCCTGGCACAATAAAGGTTGGGAAACACTGCTCTAGAACATCAACGACCACCCATAGAAGTGACAAGTGAATAACCATACAAGAATGCACACACAACAGTCAAATGATATTGTTTTTGTTTTATTGTATTGTAACGATGAACATGCCCGAGTCATACATTGTATACGTAACAGTCCAATAACATTGATATATACAAAGAGATTACTCATCAATGACAAAATGATAAATAATTCATTCTGTGCATGTAATTACGTGATTAGACTTGTTTCTTAATCTCTCTTATATTTTCGAAAGAAAACAAGACTTATTAAGAAGGGACAACACCGTGACATTCTTAAAACGTGGAAGACGCGTTTTAATTTATAGGGTTGATTCCCTTGAGGGTTTGACGAATATTGACGTTTGCTTTTGATTCGTTGCTATGTCAACCGAGTCCGTAGACTATGTTCTGAATATTCTTAAATTGCGATATACACATATTTTCACAGATACAAGTCCAGTATGCGGTTGTGCTGTTCACACATATTGATTGTTGTTGTCGAATACCCAGGAATTATGGAATTCACACCATATTAATCACGGTACATCACAGCAAACATTTCATTAAGGTCTGCGCAAGAGCTTACATTTCAAGTAAAAGTTACATAAGAGCAAAAGCCGGAACATCAAAAACATTCATAGTAAATTCAGTAGCTAGACAGTGATGTGTAACATCAATGCATAACACCACTGCTGTTTATAAGATACATGGACAACATAAGTAGAGATCAGGAATAGAGGAAGAAAATAATATTTCAGAACTTTCATTTGCAGACGACCAAGTACTGATTGCAGAAAACAAAGAGTCTCTCCAGAACCATTTGAGCTTAGTTAACATCAAGGGGAGGAGTACAACATGAACATAAATATAATAAAGACAGAGACAATGGCAATAAGTAGACAACCAGATAACCTTACAATAAAACTCCAAAATGCAGAAATAAAACAAACCATTGAGACCAAATACTTAGGAGCAGTTTTAAATGCAAACGGAAGTATCGATAAGGAAATCAGCAATCGATGCACAAAAGCTAACCAAGTACTGGGACAGTTAACACCACTGTTGTCACATAAAGAAATACCGCTAAAATCTAAAGCAAATCTTTTAAGAACGATTTTCTGGCCAACACTATATTACCAGTGTCAAACATGGCCAATAACAGCAGCTAATAAGCGGAAAATCATTACGACGGAGATAAGGTGTCTTAGAAGAGTTGCAAGTGTGACAATAAGAGACAAAATTAGAAATGAAGAAATCAGAAGAAGACTGGATGAGAAACCAGTCATGCAATCCATAAAAGAACAACATTAAATGGTTTGGCCCCCCTCCCCAACACTTCTATAAAGAAGTAAATGATGGAAGATAATAGAGAGTCACGGTTCTAAATTTAAAAGTCCAAAAGTCTGGAATGGCGCAGTGATACGCACACAAAATGCGTCAGTTTCCAAGTCGCACGTGAATATCTCTCTACAACAATATAGTTCTACACATAAAAATTATACCGTCAGTTTTAACGACAGAAACTGAAAACAGCAAATATGATGCTGTTTATACATAATATCAAATATCATATACATTGTTGAGAATTACATGAAAATGTGATATTCTACATATTTTTGTTATACTTAATGTAACCAAGAAAGGATAACCGTATATTTTTCTCAACATTTTGAGTTATTAGAGCCATATCAAGACCACACTAAATAAACACGGATATAACACAACAAGGGCGACACATCTGGCCATGAAGCTCAAACTTAAGCTCCCACCACAACGCTTAAAGGCAAGAACGGACAACCAATTGCATCATCCACCTGAGGAAAGACAATAGATACAGACAATAGAGTCATATCTCATGTCACTGGTATCCCTAGAATGTCAGCAAGGCTGGCATCACAGTGTCAATGAAGGGAGATAATTCTCTAATATTCTTAGCGAAGGGAGATACTTTTCAAATATACTTGCACTTCTTCTTCTTCCCCTTCTTCTTCTACCATGTTCCATCAGGTCCTTAGCGTGTGTCATTTGCGACAGCACATTACCTATGCTGTAGTATCTATGCTGTACATATCATATCAGAGCTGGAGTGTTTGTGTACGTTCTACTCATCTTGGACAAGAGCTAGAATTGGGCTGCCTTAGCATTAAGAGACGATGGGGCTTTTTGTGCTGCCGACAGATACAATAACCAATGCAGTGCTCACTACGCTCATTCTCCGACACCAGATTGTCTGCTGATCATGCCGAATTCTACTATACTTTGAACATATCTTCTATGCGTTTTGGCTAATATTAAAGTATAACGCCCATTTGATCGTCGCCAAAGGGTGGGAGTCTTCATAGAGCCAATACGCAACTAAAAACAAATTCTGTGCAGCTCTCATTCGAAAAAATGTCTACGCTCCAAGTTTTTTTTACACGTTAAACCGTAACTGGGTCCATCCACATGGCCCTACCGGGTAAACCCTCCCCCTCTCCCCAATATATTTCATACATATGCTCAAATGATGTTAAAAACAAGAGAATCATCAGGAATGGAGTCATTGCATCTTTACGATTAGAATCAATCTTCAGAAAGCTGTACATATTGGTTCTATACCCTCCGATCTAATCGGTATCATTCTAACTTCTTTCCATCCACATAATGTGCATGCATAATGCTCACGCATTTGTAAAAGGGCGTTTTGGCGATTATGAAGCAAAGAATACAAGATAGGCCTCACAATTTGTTACTTGCATGCTGTATTTATTGTAGTGCTATTGTGTTTTTTAATAGTTAACGTGTCTTGTATCCTTTATTTGATAAAGATCTGATGATCGAAACGTTGATTTATTTCTTCTGTTGTACATTGTAAAATATTTAACTCCCTCTTTTGATATCTGACCAAATCTACAAATTAATCATTTGTGAAGGTTAATATGTGTGGCTTAAAACTTATTCAACACACATTTTTTTATATGTACAATCCTATGTACAGCTGAATTTGACGAGAGTTTCATATTGCCACCGTTGTCTTGATCGTTCCCTGCCACATATATCAGGAACGATGCTTTACATTATTTCTCTTTTAAAATCACGATGACGTTTATTGTGACCAACATATTTCATTCCTCGACACATTATAAGTGTTTTTCGTTGTTCTAGTCTTGTAGTATACTTATCTTTTCTTTGTCCTTTCTAAGAATTATTCTGAAGTACTGTGTTTCAAACAATTACATTTTCTTCTTTAGTGCTTGTGTACCGTTAAGAAAGTAACGGCAAACTACTGAACGTATACGGGGTGCCTAGAAAATCAACGACTCGTTGACTGTGGTTGATGGCGAAGTCATGTAAAGGATATGCCTCGATTGTATAATAGTCTAGGACTCATATCCATATGCTGCCACATAAAAAAAAATTCATAAGCTTCAGTTATGATATTGTTACTCACCACATCAACATAGTAACCACCTAAACGGAATTTCGCTATACAAAGTTCTTTATTTGATGGGTTACATTTGCTGTGTTATCTTAATTGTAGTAATTATGTCATGATAATAAACATAAAACGGGACTAAATCAGGAGAAGTGAGGAAATAAGAGAAGTATTTGATCAACCACTAGTAACAACTGTTATAAGAAAGAGAAGATGGAGATATGTTGGGTATACTCTGAGAAGGAAATATCAAAGCTGATATTTAAGTGGGAGACAAAGGGTTCAGGAAGAAATGACGCACTAGGAAAACGAACTTTACTTAGAAAGGCGAGATATATCAGATTCAATTTCGTAAAGAGTTTGAGTGAGTTGCTCAGGACAGAACGAGATGGAGAAATTACTAGGAGGCCACATGTAACGTATAACGATTCCAGAGGTATATATTAATTATGTCATACATATCAAGCAAGAAGGTTGTCAATGCTGGCATATCACGTTGTGTTCATGGTTGCAGACTTTCAGCTTTTCATCAAAGAGAGTTCCGGCAGGACAGCTCATTCGGGTTGATCCCAACTGACGATTGCTTACTGGCATGCAAAGAACAAAGTGGTGACATGATACCGGGTCTGGGTGGATTCCTAGACCCAAACTATCACAATCGACGGACTCTGAAATAGAAAATAAAGAAAACATTGAATAGCCTTTAACATTGTTAAATATATTGATATAACTTCTGACTTGAAGCTTTACTTGTGTGTTTCGTACACACACACACTTATAAACACACTTATACTTGTATATAGAATGGGTTGTTGAAGACTCACCTTCTCCTTCTTTCCCCATTTCACTTCCAAGAAGGCATAGGTCCACAATCAAGGTCTTGCAAGCTCTCATGCACGTGGTCGTGGTTATTTAAAGCTAAGTGTTTTTTACAGGGTGGGGTAGCTAGTCCCACGCCAAGCCTCCACTTTCGCTGTAAACAGCATGTGGTAGGTAATAGTGGTTCTATTTTTACCCCGATTTCTGACCCTGGTAACCACACGGGCGTCACTTTGAATAGTCCATCTTTGACTATCGGACAGGAGAGACGTGTAGGTGCATTTTCTGAGATTCTCATAGTCTGTATTGCGATCAGATCTCGAATCGAATATGTACGCACTTATCCTTCTGCTTATTCCAGAGTATCTCTCATTCGATCCATACCCACTTAGCCAAACATTTATCTGATACCAGGCCACCCGTGAAGGTGGGGTAGGGTCTTGGTCAGTGCCAGCTCACTATATCTGGCGCTATTTTATATTCTACATTATTGCGCCTGAGGCCCCAAGGCTCACCTTCATACACGGATATGTCAACCGGAATAATAAAGCCAGTATATTACAAGTAAAATATTTTGGACAATTAAAGAGACACGAAGGACTGGATAAGACCATCATGGAAGGAGACATCCCGGCAAAAAGGAGAAGAGGAAGACCACGGATAAGATGTATTCAGGATGTAACTGATGGTTTGAGCATGACCGCTGCAAAGGCAGGCCATCTGGCCTATGAGAGAAAGGAATTCCGAAGGAATGTTAAGGTGACAAAGTTCTGATCAGGACAAACTATTTGATGATGATATTCCAAATTCATCATTTTGTCAAAACAACATACAGCCAATGTTAAAGTCATCATTTAAACAAAAAACAGCATACAGTCAGTACTAAAGTCATTATTTTGTCAAAACAGCCTCCTGTCACACAAATACAAATATCATACAAATCAGGAAAGTCTCTACAAAATTACAGGGAAGAAAGATAGAAGACGACAGAACGAGAATACACTGAGTGACTTAATATCGTTGTATTGAAGAGCGCCAACAACTGAGATTATTGACAAAGCTGGAGATAGCAAGTCGTGGAGATCATTGTTTTCCAGCGCCAGAAGGTACGGCTCCTGATGTTGATGACGATGATAATTAGCACACATGTTGATGATGATGATATATATATATATATTTAAGAACTTTAACATTGAATGAGGCTAAGATTATATATGGTAAATAAATTACTATTGTTACTCACGGGAAAGAGCATCTCCCGCGTCGTCATATGTGTAGTAGTTAGGGTAGTCAGTATCTTTTTTAGCTTCCTCCTTATTATCGTTCACTTCTTCCTCTGAATCTACTATATCTTCTTGATTATCCACTGACGATGTCTCCGAGTGATCAGACGACACACTTCCTGACTTGGTTGATGTCTGAACATGGTCATCGTGATTGTGAGAGATCAATGGTCCGGTTACGGCTGCAGCAGATGAGCCGTGATCAGGTTTGTGGTCTATATTGATGATCTTGCGACCAGAGGCTGGAGCAGATTTTAAGGAATTCTCTTTCTTCAAGTTGGAAATACGTGAAGACTGAGTAAATGCCTCGTAAATTGTTCTTAGAAGTGGATATTTGGGGCCACCGCAGCGTCCATTAAAATCGTCCATCTCTACTGACCAAACAAAAGCACCAGCAAGGTCTTCTTTAGTTATTGTTGCAGCCTAAGTTGAAACACAGAAAGACATAGTATTTTGTTAAAAATCATTTTAGAAGGATAGGGTGAAGACAAGCAAGAAATAGTATGACATCATGAGAAAAACAATACCAAAAATGCATGCAGGAATTCAGGGCCGTGCGGTAAATTTTCTCAGTATGATGCAAGTCTTCGAAATTCCGACCTTTAAATGTTTTTTCTTCAAAATAACCTTCTATTGTGATTTTGATCTCTCTGTTATGCCCCCTTACGGTTCCGCTTGATGCGGCCGCCTCTCTGTATAATACTTCAAATTTTCGAACCTTTGAGGTTCATTGTTGCAAATATCACCCGTCTCCATTCATATCTGTTTTGTATCCTTCTCTTTCCAATTGTTGACTCTTTGTATTTCTGGAACTACGTCAATGTTTTCTTGGTCTGCTTCGTGCACGGCGACCTATTTGTATTGAAATCTATTGTGGTCTTCAGCTTTTTATGCTATCTGCTCTCTGCTATTCATTCAATACTTCTTAGCTATCATATTATATTTACCTTCATGACGGGGGGAGTGAGGGGTGGGGGAGTAATAATAACTAATTATAATTTTTCTTATTGTTTCTCCGTCTTCATTGTTCTCTATTTTAATTCTAGTTTCTCAAAGATTTATCTTAAGACTTTATTTTCAAAGGTCTGTGTTAATGTTTTATCTTGTTTTGTTGTGTTCCAGGTTTCGGATCCATATAGACACATTATTATTACTTATTGGTATTATTACAGTTTTGTATATTGTGATCTTAGTGTTAGGGCACATTCACTTATACGTTAACAGATGTTTTATGACTTCCTCTTCACCCTTCACCCCTAGGGAAGCATAGGTCAGCAACCAAGGCCTTCCAAGCCCGCCTATCCAAGGCCATCCTTTCCAGATATCTCCACTCTCTTCCCATTTTCTTGCATTTTTTCTCCAACATCCGTCTCCAGGTGTTCCTGGGTCTTCCCCTACCTCTATTGTCCTGGGGTTCCATCGGAGAGCTTGTCTTGTGATGCTGTTAGGGGTTTCCTCAGTATGTGTCCTATCGCCACCTTCTGCTCCTTATCTCCTGTTCCACCTGTCGTTGTCCTGTTCTATCTCAGAGTTTCCTGTTTGTAGTCATGTCATACCATCACATATGGAGTATCCTGCGTAGGCATCTATTGATGAATGTCTACAACTTTTTGATTTCCCCTTAGTTATTCTCCATGTCTCCGTTCCATATAGAAGTTTTATAGCTAATTATACCTAATTTCCTGATTGTATTCTAGATTGTATTTCTTCTCTTATTACAGTATAGTGTAGCTATTGAAGTTCGTGGCCAAGCACTTATATATTTTTGTTCTTTTAATTTTCATATTATCTACTTGTATGTATTGAGCTTCCTTTTTTTCTCTTGTGTTATTATTGCATATTTTGTCTTGTCTAAAATGATATTAAGTCCCATATTTTCTCACCGATTTCATTGTTTTAATGTTCTCATGGTTTCTTGCTCAATATCTCGCCCGTGTGTTCCCGGTGCTCACAAGGGGATTAAAGAATAGTAACACTGTGACCTACAAGGGATGTTGTAAGAGGCGACTAAGGTAGGGGCCTAGGGAAGCTACCATAGTAAATAAAAACGTCGCAGAAATCGGATGTGCTGGCCTACTTGTAGACGCATAACTGGCACAACGCTCAATCGCTCTTAGACTCAGATCACATACAAATCACACAGAGTGATTTAACAAGTGGTCGATTTGGAGCGTTTGAAGAAGCAGAAAAAGACGTTCATTATCTCTTAATACATCTATGTTATCCGCACAACCAAATATTATTCTTGTATCATCGAAAACATCGTCTACTTGTACATTTCTTCTGATCTTGTTCCTGGACTGTTAAACCCATCTTTATTTTATGCAGAAATTAGTCTGTTTACAAAAGTTAAGTAACTAAAGAGCCCCTTTTTACTCGTATACCCTGTTGTATATTTGAGAATATTGTGTTTGACTCATTATTCACTTGATCAACTGCATACAATGGGTGATTTGGGCAACATTATTTCGGCTGTCTTTACTTCGCAGCGTTTTCCTTGGTACACAACTGAGGCTTGTTCAATTTGAGGGGCAATAGGCTGTGATGACGATACATTTGGTTATACAGTTTGTCTTTTGATCACTTCAGTATTCGAGTTATTCGTTATCTTTCACACTAATTGTATGAAGTATGTAAAATTGATCTTTTTTGTCCTCCTTGGATTTTTTTTGGCCGTCGCGTTAACAAGTTGACGCGTATTTTTCTGAATATAAAAAAATGTTTAAAATGAAATACTGATTTTTTTTGGGTAATATTATTTTCTTCTTCTTCTTCTTCTTCTTCTTCTTCTTCTTCTTCTTCTTCTTCTTCTTTTGCTTCGTTAGCTCTGATAAAATAAAATGTATTATTTTGTGTAGCAGTTTACAGTGCGCTTGTTATATCTTCACATGTTGTCTGTCATATCAGTTTTCCACATGACATTTGGAACATAACTGGTCTTCTATCCTCGATCCCTACTCACTTAATCAGACTGCAGTGACGCAGTCTCATACCAAAGTCAACAGTCTATTACCTATATACGATACAATTCTGTAGCTCATGCTGTCCCTTACCTTAAGATAAAAGCTGTCAGGAGAATCGAACCCAACCCATTCACCACCGCCGTAAGCGTAAGGAACTTTTTGTTCCTCGATCCATTTGACCTTCCAGCCCTCGTTGATAACTTTTTCACAAATCTGAACAAGAGGAAACAGAAATCAATCTCAGAGAATAAAATAGAGTTTCTTCGTAAAATCATAAACAATATAACCCTTGTTCATTCAGTATTTCTTCTGTGGTTTATGCCAGTTAATGTACCTCATAAGTAATCAACGACGTTCATGGGCGTTCACATACATTTTTCCAGGAGGGACAAAAATAAATTTTAAAAAATTGTAGTTAGTTTACTACGCGGAAATGGAAAAGACCAGATTCGCATTAAAACTATGTTATCAAAAAGCCATTTTCCGGGGGTGGCACTTTTCCCCCTCTTGCCTAAACGTAGAAACGCCCACGACGACGTAATATGTTACTTCTGACACAGCTGTGACGAGTCTGTGTAAATATGGAATTCAGCGTGGCATGTAGCAGTGGCGGCTCGTGTTCATTTTTGTTGGTGGGGCCAGACGAAAATGTTCGGAAAAATCATGGTTTTGGGTTAGGTTATATTTCAATTAAAAAATAATAAATACACGATTCACATTATGTTTGGTGGTGCCCCGCCCCACCGGCCCTTAATGACGAGCCGCCACTGAGTAGTAGTATGCTTTTTTAAGTACCGAAGAACCATAGAGCTGTGCCACTAGATGGGTACTTCGCAGCGAAGTTGGAGACTGGGTAGTATGATGCGGGAGTGAAGGTCTGGCGCGATTCTCATACCTAAATGATGAGGTAGGTATCTCGACATGGAGATTGCATCCTAGAGTAAAACCTCTTTTCCTTTGTTGTTTGGTCAAACTGCTCAAAATGAAACAGCTCACTCCGCACCCCCTTGTCTCCAAGTACATCTGTCTTTATCGATTGTTTCGCATGCGTATGTGGTTATGTCAAGATCCTTCAAATCTTGCATCTCATTTTGGCTCTTCCTGTTGGTATCTTCCCAGAGATCATCTCTCCATAAAGATGATTGGTTACTGAACTGATGTCACAGCACTCTGGGCAGACCTATAGGTGCTCAATTTTCCCCAAAAGATGTCGAAGGGTATATATACTGATGGTTTCCGTGGCTCGCTGGTTGAACACACTCCTCGCTCTGCCCCTCAAGCATCCAACTTGTGAAATGTGCAATTCCAAACTCTAAATTCGAATCGCTGGATTGATTTAACGTCAATTTTAGTATCATCATCCAACAATATGTCGTAAAGAGACCGAATAACACCCCCTTTTATCCATGCTAAACTTCCCGACAATCGGTGCTTTCTATGCAAGTGTGTCCGCTGTCTCGTTGCCTCAAATACTCGCATGGTTAGAACAGTAGATACACGTGAATCTCTGGAGGTTGGAAACCTCTATAGATGACATCCACTCATACCACAACCTGCCATTTTGGATCTTCCGAAGCATCGACTGACAGTCAGAAACAACAACGGCTTTGCTGAATTTTTTTTTCAGGCTGAGAGTAAAGAGTCCAGGATTCAGACCCATTGAATAGTGTGCTCACCACGCAAAACCTATAGATCTATGTTTTTGTTCAAATAAATTCCACTACCATTGTGGAATTGAACCCTTACCAAGTGCATAATAAGCAAGTGCACTAACCACTACGCTACCGCTGCTCTCTGTTACATTTGTATAAACCTTGCATAATGCTAAAATATTGCATATTTTGTCTTGTCTAAAATGATATTAAGTTCCATATTTTCTCACCGATTTCATTGTTTTAATGTTCTCGTGGTTTCTTGCTCAATATCTCGCCCGTGTGTTCCCGGTGCTCACAAGGGGATTAAAGAATATAATATTGCAATATAAGTTAGCATTGTTTCAGTATACTCAGTAAACCTTATGGTATGAAAACTGGTTCTTTACTTTACTTTTACTTTAGTGTAGATACCTAATAGTTTCTAGGAGGAGCGTCTGGCCCATTGGATTAGAGCGCGGCTCCTTTGCGGGCGACCCCTGTTCAATCCATGGAAATTACCAAGGATTTTTTTTCTGTTGTGGGCATAAAAAATTCCTAACCTGAACAGCTTTGCGGCGACTACACTAGCCATGTGGTCATTAAATGCCTCACGCTCTCGTCCCACCTGTCCTACACCGCCCTAAAAGAGGGTACTACAGACAGTAATGACAGTAACCTAATAGTTTAATACAAGAATGATTATTATACTATACTTTGTTGTACATACCTCATAGTGTGATAGAATGCCAGACTCCTCTGTATACTTTCCTTTAGTGTTACCGCCATCCGCTGGTGCTCTCACTCCAGTCTTGGTGTTGTCGGTTAGCTTCCAGCCCAGACCGTAAGTGGCAAGTCCAAGAACAATTTTCTCCTTTGGCACACCATAATTTAACCAGTATTTTACGGACCACAGCTGGAAAGGATACGCCAGTTACATATGATTAAATTTATAAACCGTGAACGTAAAACACAATAACTAATCCTCACACCAAATATGGATTCTCTCTCTCTCTCTCTCTCCCTCTCTCTCTCTCTCCATGTGGTTTTTTTTAGTCCCGGTTGAAATTAAGTGAACTCATGCCAAGTCTTCATATCTTCCTATCTCTTAAAGCTACTGTCATATTTTCCGTATATCATTAATCTCTGTATTCAAATATATTCTCCATGTATTTCAATGCTTTTCTATCTTTCGTTTTCCCTGGGAGTTCCAGTCCTTCTTGTTCCACATTGGAATCCTGATAACATCAGATGAAATATGCAGATCAGAAATAAAGAGTAGAATCATCATCATCAAGTAGCTTGTCCCTCCTGGAACTTGACCCCCAATGAAAAACTATATTCTGTGCAAGATGCCCGGTGTCAGCTGAACGTATGGGTGGGAAAAATTGGACATTTAGCAAGACAGTGGACAAACATATATGTTTTTCAAATATAAGTTTTACAGAAGAGAACGTATGTCATGGACAGAGAAGAGGTCTATCCAGGAGGAACTCAAAATCAAAGAAAGCTGGCTCATGCTACAAATACGAAGTCTAAAATTGAGGTATTTTGGACATATTCAAAGACACAAAGAGTTGCAGAAGACCATTATGGAAGGAGGAATCTCGACACAGAGAATAAGAGAAATCCCACGGTGAAGATGGATTTAGTATGGGACTGGTGTTTTGAGCATGAGTGCCTCAGAGGCAGGACATCTGGCCTATGAGAGATAAATTTTGAAGGACTATTATGGTGGCAAAGTTCTGCTCATGACAAGCTATTGGAGGATGAACCTTTTCTCTCTCTCTCTCTCTCTCTCTCTCTCTCTCTCTCTTATCTCACACACACACACACACAAATACACACACACACGTGATACTATAACATTTACTTACAGCATATAGTTCTCTCTGTTCACCTTCAGGATCAAGGGGATGAGGTAGAAGTGGGCTGTGGTGACCTGTCTGTTTCTCCCAACCAGAACCGTGGTAGTTATAAGTCATCAGAAGCATATAGTCAATGTACCTGGGGAAAGTTATAACAATGTATATTGCCCAAACAGCCGAAACTTAAACATATTTACATTATTTTCTTTAATTCTTATTTCTTGTCTTCTTCTTTTGTCGTCACACTGCTACCGGGTTGTTGTTAACAGGATTCTGCTATGTCATCTAACCATCTTTTTCGTGGTCTTTCTCTCGCCTTCTATCCTGATGTTCTGTTGTAGAAGACTCTGTATACAGTGAAGTTTGGATGTATTCTTATTAAGTGGTCAAACCACTTGATTCTTTGTTTCTCAATGTAATTCAAGCAAGGTTCTGTACCAACATTCTTTCTTATGCTGATGTTGGTGACTATCTTTTCTAGTGTTATTGGTAACTTTTCGCAGATACCACATTTCACATGTAGTTATTTTTGCGACTGCCCGTTGCTCATTGTCCGTATGTTTTTAATCGACATTATTTATTTAATAATATTTTATTTTGGTATAAAAGACAAATGTATTACTTGTGTATCTCGGACTGTTCATACGATTTCTCAGCATAGAAAGCGCTCGAGGCGGTAGCGAGGGTCAGCAAGAGTCGATCCTTTCCAGAGGATATGCCTTCAGCTGCAAATCCTTCATATAGAGCCTGTGAAAGGTTAAAAGTTATTTAACAAGACAGGTGGAACAAAACATCGTTACAAGTAATTGTGGATCTTACTAACATCAATTTATATCTGAAATGCAAGTCGTGGCATATCCTTTACAGAATGTCACCATCAACCACTGTAAACCAGTCATTGATTTTCTAGGCACCACTTATACGTTCAGTTGTTTTCCATTGTTTTATGAACGGGGATGTCTATTTTTACCGTTCGTAAAAATCCACAAGAACAAATCTGCTTCCAAATTGCCCGCTTTAGAGTTTGAACTAGGTACTCTTGGGTCGTGATCGCGCTCATTACCACTAAACTACAGACGTCCATATATATATATATATATATATATATATATATATATATATATACATTTTTTTTCTTTCTTTGCTGTGCCTCTAGATTGACGTGGTAAAGGATAGTGCATATGTTCAGACTGTATGTGATATATCTCTAGTATCTATGCTATCTGGAAAGCTGCCACCCTGGTCTTGTAAAGAACAAACAAATTTCCAGACAAAATTAAGAGATATTAATTGATCCATGACTTCTGGAACGCTGGGTTATCCCTCCTACAGAATGCTGGTCCACCAGAATTCTGGTCCACCAGACACTACACGAGATAGTTTAGTACACAAGATATGTACATCTAAAATATATAACACTTTTTTTCCTTGATAATGTTCTTTCCGAGCGTCTGTCGCGGTAGTGAACACGATCACAATCCAAGCGTACCTGGTTTAAACTCCGAGGCGGGTAAATTTGGAAGCACATTAGTTCCCTTGAATTTTTACAAACGGTAAAAGTAGACCTCACCGTTCAGAAAGCAATGGCAAACTACTGAGCGTATAAGTGATGCCTAGAAAATCGACGACTCGTTTACTGTTGTTGGTGACAACGTTCTGTACAGAATATGCCACGACTTTCAGTGCTCTCTCACATTTAAGGGAGGCTAAATGGACACTACATACAAATGGAAGATCTTGATTTTGCAGATATTTCCGAATTAGATTAAAAAAAACAAAAACAAGATATGCAAAGAAAAACGGACAACTTATCATCCATAGCGTCAAATGTTGGACTTCAGATAAGCTGTGATAAGACAAATATAATAGACACATATGGCAAGAAATGCAGATCACACTGCTGTCAAATAAATTGTTGTTCACTTTTTCACTTTGCATGTGCATGTGTGCAATCTTCTAATATATCAACACAATTTATAAATACCAGTTGATATTAAAGAGCATACCATCAAGAAAATTAAATATTTCGGACACATCAAACGACATGAGTGCACAGAGAAGGTAATTTTGGAGGGAATGGTACCTGGAAGAAGAAGGAGAGGAAGACATAGAAGACGATGGGCATTGAATGTCATTGACGATCTGAGAATGACTGTTGCTGACGCCGGTCAACTTGCACAGAACAGAGAGTTTTTCAGGACTGCTGTCCTGGGAGCCAAGTTCCGGAAGAGACAAGCTACTTAATGAATGAATGAATAAATGTGATTTTTTTTAGATAGATGAATAAACGTTGATAATAAACCTACAGAATATGAAATAATAAATTAAGAACCTGTAACGAGCAGACTCTCTTTCTAGTCTTTGACGTCTCTGGCGCTTAGGGTAGCAATGAATGCATTCCATTCTTATCTATTCTTGGCCGTTCTCTGTATTGTGTTCCAGCTAAGATTAATTTCTGTCCATTTTTTGTTCTACTGTTCTTCTTCAAGTCGTTTTGGGTCTTCCATGTTTTTGTTACTCTCTGCTGTCAATTTCAGTGCAGTTTTTGGGACAGAGTTAGTATCCATGCGTATCACAAGTTCAATCCATCTCCAGTGCCTCATTTGGATGATGGTGCTCATATTCTCCTATTGACACTGTGTAAGTAGTTCTTGGGGCCCACCTGCCCAGCGTGTTCGTAGCGCGTTGGACTGCGGTGACAAGCCCTCTGTGAGTGCGGGCTCAATTACGCGGGCTGGCAGAAAAAGCCACAGATTCCCCAGATAGTCGTTGTTTGTGGCACCGAACCGAAGGGTTACGATGTCCATGGCGCCGAGCCGAAGAGCTGAAAGCTCAATTGCTTCTGGATCGGGGAAAAAAAGTAGTTCTTGGTTAGAGATAGTATCTGGTCATAATAAGAGTAAGATTGCTCGTTGACAAATACATGGACAAACAGTCTAGTCAAACGGACGCATACTGCTGCAATCGATAGCTATTGTGTTAACTGAATGAAGCTTTGCTTCAGATTAATACATCGTTTTTTTGGACTGCTCTTATAAGAATATTGGTTTTAATATCAATACATAGCCACCGTTATTACATTTTCAATATACCACTAAATATTCACCTTCATAAGTAGAGTAAACTTGTGTCTGTCCTCTGGTTCACTTCCTCTCCAGGCTGGAAATTCCCAGTCCATGTCTAGCCCATCAAAGTTGAATCTAGAAAAAACAAGTTGTAAAAAAAAAGACATTATCAGAATAGCAAACTTATGAATTTAAGTAATGTCTCACACTTATTGTTTTCTATTAACTTTTAAAAAACGGAAAAGTTGACACGAAAAATGGTTGCTTTGAAAAGTACATAGAGATATCCTGGTAAGTGCACTTGCTTCGTATACTCGAGGTACCAGGATCAAATCCCACAGTGGAATTACTTCGGACTTACTACCGAATCGACGCTGGTATAAAACATAAACTGGACATGGAAATCAGGACATAAAAGGGAGGCAGGCTGGAAAGAGAAAAATTGTGGATGGATCATTCCGAGAATGTTATTTAAAATGTGTGTTCACTAGAGGACATTGTAACAGGTGGAGAATTGGTACGTGTGTCAGTGCGAACAATACACTCTTTTTAGTATTTATCAGACTGGATAGAAAATGCAGACAAGAATACAATAACAAGTGGTCGTTGTGGAAGATCATTACAAAATCAAAATACGATCTTGAGCTATCCTTCTTCTTCTTCACCTTTCAACTCCCAGAGGAGCACAGGCCTTCAAGAAACTTCTTCCAGCTCTTCCACTCTCATGTCATCCCTTCCAATTCTTTCCATGTTTTACCTATTCCTTTAACATCAACCTCCAGCTCTCTTCTCCAGGTATGTCTAGGCCTCCCCTATTCATATTTCCCTGCGCTAACCTGCCTTGATCAAATTAACATCAAACGTACTGACTAAACAATTGCCGGTAGAAATAAAATAATAAACTTACTTTCTGAGGTAGAATATGACGTTGGATACCCATTTCTTCCATATTTCATCACTCTTGATAATCGGTAAAAATGGCTTTGATCCAATCTTCCAACCACCCACAGCCAGTAGAACCTTCAGGTCAGGGTTCTTCTTCTTCAGTCTTGTTGTCCTGGCATATAGACCTGGAAGACAATTTAAATATGAACAAAGATAGACAGTAATAGCAGAAGGTTGGCTTAAATTCACTATTTATTTGACACGAATCCTCAATTTATCCATCTCTCTATCTCTTGCATCACATTTTTCTTCTTCTTCTTTTGTCGTCACACTGCTACTGAGTTGTTCCAGATTGTCGTGGTTACAGTTTTCTTCTACAATTTCAATAGTCGAACACAGTCCGAACTGTCTTGTTTTAAAATGTTTTCCACAAATGGGACTTTTGTGACTTAAATAAAATGTAGTAACAACGACTTCTAAATTTAAAATAAAATATTTTGTGGTTTCTTTGTTTGTTGTTAAGATCAAGCTGTTCTTGTTTTTGTTTACATTATTTTATCATCATCATAATCATCATCATTATCGTCATCATCAATGCCGTGGGGTAGATTTTCTCAGTATGACGAACGTCTTCGAAATGCCACCCTCCCCCACCCCCTTAATAAATAATATATAATTCGAGTCCTTATTGTCCTAACATAATCATTTTCAATGATAATAAGTAACTACAATTGCTGTAAAAAAACCCAATAATTCTCCTACTGATCTACTTTTAAACACAAAAACAGAATTAGAATAAATGCAAAAATATTATACTGATGCAGATATATTATAAACCTGATTTGCTGATTTAAACACAGCACATCCACTTGCCACTTCACCAGACGAACTAATATTAAGATCAAATATTGTCAATAATTGTAAACTCGACGCAGAGCTATCAACGTGTAACACTTTGCAGTTGTCTTTTGTGAAAATTACTGCCTCAGCTTAAAGGAACGGCCGCGCTGTATATTACAACCCAAAAAAAAAAAAAATGATTCTCGCTGTAAGATCAAAAGTCTTTCGGCGAGCGTGCGCCAACGATGCACATGCCCCAGATACCGAAATCAAAGGGTACCGAAAACGCTTAGACAGAGGCGTGCGATAAATCCTAAATAGTATACATCAATATCCGATCGGAATAACACAGACCAATATAGGTGCACAGCCTCTTGCAAGAGTAGACATATAGGTATGCAGTCTCGTGCAAAGTAGATCTATTCGTGCACAGTCTCTTGCAAGAGTAGACATATGGGTATGCAGTCTCGTGCAAGAGTAGACATATAGGTGCGCAGTATCTTGTAGACACTAGCGGAGATTACACATGTGACGCTTGTGATGTTCGGTCATTATACATATTTCTCATCCTTCATCTCCGTAACTCTATCTACTGGTACTCCCACATGATGTTAAATTTGAACAGTTTCAACACAGAAACATCATAAGAAACGAAACGAACAACAGATATGGACTCCAACGTATGGTAACAACATATTCATAAAAAAACATAACTTACCATTCTCTCCCAGATCGTTCCAGTTGTTAGGTTTAATACCTGTACCATCTTCAGTAATGTCCACGAATGCAAAGATCACGTGAGTACACAAGAAAGGATCGATATGTTCCGGCCAGAACTTGCCCTCCTCAGGACGGGAGCTCGCTGAAGACCCGTAGTAACAGAAAATCTTCTTTTTTGGTTTTCCTGTTGAGGAAAATCGGTTTAAACATGTTATCAGTATGTGTATAGTTTGTGTAACATATGCCAGCGAGAGTTGGAAAATGACTAAAGATATAGAAAGCAAGTTGAATGCATTTGAAAATAGATGTCTGCGAAAAATAATGAATATAAAATGGAACGAATTCAGGAGAAGTGATGAAATCAGAGACATGTCTGGTCAACCACTAGTGACAACTGTTATAAGAAAGAGAAGATGGAGATATGTTGGGCACACCTTGAGGAGAAATGATCAACGAATATCAAAGCAGGCATTGAAGTGGGATGCAAAGGGTTCAAGAAAGAGAGGTCGACCTAAGGAGACCCTGAAGCGAACTTTGCTGAGAGAGGCAGAAAATATCGGTCTCAGTTCCATGGAGGAGATTGAGCGAGGTTCCCAGGATAGAGCGGTATGGAGAAATTACTTGCAGGCCCTATGTAACGTATAACGCTTAACGGTACGAGAGGAATTATTATAGTTTGTGTATAATTTATAAGTGTTTGTAGCAGTATCCAATCAAATTCTTATTGTTCTTTCTCCAATCCTGTTTTGCCTTACAACGTCAGGATAAGAAGATTGATAGGAGCATCATCATTGCAATTCGGTGAGTAACCATGTGTGCTCCGATCTCTTTCATACACAGGAAGATCTCAGCGGCGGTGCACGAACTCCGTAGCACCGGCGAGGGTCTCAGATGTAATTTTGAAGATGGTGACGATATTTTTGTAGGAATTTTATTTTAAAATATTTTCTAATGAATTTTGCCCGTGTAGCGGGTAATTATTACTGACCTGCCTGCTCTTTTCGATTTTGAACGACCAAGTGTTCTTTTGGGCACACCTTGAGGAGAAATGATCAAAGAATATCAAAGCAGGCATTGAAGTGGGATGCAAAGGGTTCAAGAAAGAGAGGTCGACCTAAGGAGACCCTGAAGCGAACTTTGCTGAGAGAGGCAGAAAATATCGGTCTCAGTTCCATGGAGGAGATTGAGCAAGTTGCCCAGGATAGAGCGGTATGGAGAAATTACTTTCAGGCCCTATGTAACGTACAACGGTACCAGAGGAATTATTATTATAAGTGTTCTTTTACGTGCTCAAATTGAACACGGGATCTACGTTTTATCGTCCGTCTCCGATAGAACTAGGAACTCGATCTAGCCTAAACTGAGATTAGGGATATCTGAAAAATTATCCAGATGGTTCCAGGAGGGAACGAACCTGATACCCTTGGCAATAGAGACGAGCGGCTAATCTCTACGCCACAGAGACACCCGATGATAAGAAGAGATTTATGGAACGGGCTCTTATCTACGCTTCGAACATCGTGTATCTCACGGCCTCTGTTATTTCTGTGATCTACCTTTTACGAAGACAACATTGTGCTCTTTATCTTTGTTACAAAAAATATTAGAATATTGCAGTATTGTGCAGATGACATTAATACTGCACTTAACCTTTTATTTTCTTGTTGAGACATTTTTTTTTTTTTTTTTCGATCCAGAAGCACTTGAGCTGAAAGCTCTTCGGCTCGTGTCATGGACATCGTAACCCTTCGGCTCGGTGCCACGAACACCGTAAATCTGGGGAACCTGTAGCTTTTCTGCCAGTCCGCGGAGTTGAACCCGCACTTACAGAGGACTAGTCACCCGTAGTCCAACGCGCTACGAACACGCTGGGCACGCGGGCTTTGTTGAGACATAAGAGATAATTAGAAGAAAAAAACCCGCATTTTATAAGCGATAATTAAATGAACAATTAGTATATGATTTAGATCTGAAGAGGTGCATCAAACATAATAAATATAATATTATCATATATATTTAACCAATTCGTTACTCTGAGACGATATACAGGCTTGCAGTATTTTTTAAGATGACGCAAAGCCAGTATACAGGCTAATACAGTATACATTGTAATATAAATGCGTCCCGCTCGAGGAGGTTAAAGAAATATTAAGGAGGAAGGTATATATATATATATATATATATATATATATATATATATATATATATATAATAATAATAATTTCTCTCGTACCGTTATACGTTACATAGGGCCTGCAAGTAATTTCTCCATACCGCTCTATCCTGGGCAACTTGCTCAATCTCCTCCATGGAACTGAGACCGATATTTCCTGCCTCTCTCAGCAAAGTTCGCTTCAGGGTCTCCTTAGGTCGACCTCTCTTTCTTGAACCCTTTGCATCCCACTTCAATGCCTGCTTTGATATTCTTTGATCATTTCTCCTCAAGGTGTGCCCAACATATCTCCATCTTCTCTTTCTTATAACAGTTGTCACTAGTGGTTGACCAGACATGTCTCTGATTTCATCACTTCTCCTGAATTCGTTCCTTTTATATTCATTATTTTTCGCAGACATCTATTTTCAAATGCATTCAACTTGCTTTCTATATCTTTAGTCATTTTCCAACTCTCGCTGGCATATGTTAGGACTGATACAACATTTGAATTGAATATTCGTAATTTAGTTTTAGTACTATATAACTTGCAGTTCCATATTTTATTTAGACTTTGTTAAAAGCTGATGTTGCTTTAGATATATATATATATATATATATATATATCTTTACAATTAAAATTTTGGAGGAAGTATTATTTATGTGGTAACAGATGGATGAGAACCATAAGCCATAACACAAGCATTAAAGGGTGGTCTCTATGACGAAGTTGTGAAGACGTTTGCTAGACGTTCTGGAGGTTTTAGGTTCGAACCCGGACCGAATCACATGAGCAATTTTTTTCGGAGATCCCTATAATTGTTGTTGGAACTACGGAGTTCGTGATTTGTGCAACATTCTTGGTAGGTGACGTACCAGATTTTCACCAAAAATGAACGAATTAGAATGTTTGTGATTTTGGACAGATATTTTTTGTACGTAGATATTCTTTTTTCGATCGCCCACTATGATATTCAGGCGTAGTCAGGGCGCCTGGTATGACGCTTCGGACTGATTTTTGCGTGAAGAGATGCTTTCCTTTTTATCAACGTACATAGATGTTAAATAGTATAAGGATAAGATACAACATTGCCGCACTATCTATTTTATAGGTTTGTTCCCTATTTAACATTCTAACAGAGTGGTTTCCCTAAGCTTAACGGCAAGAGTGGACAGCTAACTCCATCTTCAACCTGGGAATAGACAATAGACAATAATAGACAGAGTGTTTGAAACGTGAATGTAGAGAGAACATGTTATTAGTGTAACGTGGCCTTTTTAATTACTGTTTTATAATTGAATGATGCTTATTATAATATAATAAAATAAAATATGGAGCTGTAAGTTATATAGTATTAAAACTAAACTACAAATTTTCAATTCAAATGTTGTATCAATCCTAACATTTGCCAGCGAGAGTTGGAAAATGACTAGATATAGAAAGCAAGTTGAATGCATTTGAAAATAATGTCTGCGAAAAATAATGAAAATAAAATGAAATAATTCAGGAGAAGTGATGAAATCAGAGAAATGTCTGGTCAACCACTAGTGACAACTGTTATAAGAAAGAGAAGATGGAGATATGTTGGACACACATTAAGAAGAGATGCTCAACGAATATCAAAGCAGGCATTGAAGTGGGATGCACAGGGTTCAAGAAAGAGAGGACGACCTTCTTCTTCTGTGTTCACCTGCTTTGAATTCAGGCGTAGCTATGCGCCTGGTGTGGCGCTTCTGGCTGATTTTTGCGTGAAAGTCTGCTTACCATTTAATTGGTTTCCTTGCCATACAGGCCGGTCTTCTCCGACTTCAGAGGTAAGAAGACGACCTAAGGAGACCATGAAACGAATTTTGCTGAGAGAGGCAAGAAATATCGGTCTCATTTATTTAGAGGAGATTGCGTGAATTGCTCAGGATAGAGCGGTATGGAGAAAGTGCTTCCATGCCCTATGTAACGTATAACAGTACGAGATGAATTATTATTATTATATTTCTTCAATTACTTAAAAGTTATCTCGTTGAATATTATTTTTGTTTAGGACTTTTTCACATCATGCCGCGCGGTATAAGTATTTTCATTATAAGTCATTATTAGTATGTTACAGTTAGTAATGCAGCATCTGTCCCAATAGATTAGAGCGCGGTCTCCCCGGTTCAATCCCCGGTAAGGCCAAGAAGTTTTTATCTGTCGGGGCATAAAGAAAAAGTCGTAAACTGAGCAGTTTTGTGACTGCATGACTGCACTAGCCATGCGGCCATTACATTTTACAGGCTCATATCCTCTCTGTTCTACACTGCATTAAATTTTACAGGCTTATATCCCCTCTGTTCTACACTGCATTAAATTTTACAGGCTCATATCTGTTCTACACTGCATTAAATTTTACAGGCCCATATCCCCTCTGTTCTACACTGCATTAAATTTTACAGGCTTATATCCCCTCTGTTCTACACTGCATTAAATTTTACAGGCTTATATCCCCTCTGCTCTACACTGCATTAAATTTTACAGGCTCATATCTGTTCTACACTGCATTAAATTTTACAGGCCCATATCCCCTCTGTTCTACACTGCATTAAATTTTACAGGCCCATATCCCCTCTGTTCTACACTGCATTAAATTTTACAGGCCCATATCCCCTCTGTTCTACACTGCATTAAAATAAGTGGCATTACAGACAGCAAGGGAAGTTTAAACAAAATATTTTTACAATTAGTAGTCAGCAATATTAAATATTTTTTTCTGTTGTGGGCATAAATGAAAAATCCTAACCTGAACAGCTTTGCAGCGACTGTACTAGCCATTCTTCACCCTTCGCCCCTAGGGAAGCATAGGTCCGCAACCAAGGCCTTCCAAGCCCGCCTACCCAAGGCCATCCTTTCCAGATCTCGCCACTCTCTCCCCGTCCTCTTGCATTCCATCTCTAACTCCCGTCTCCAGGTGTTTCTGGGTCTTCCCTTACTTCTATTGCCCTGGGGTTCCATCGGAGAGCCTGTCTCACGATGCTGTCAGGGTGTTTCCTCAGTGTGTGTACTAGCCATGCGGCCATTAAATTCATCAAGCTCACGTCCCACCTGTCCTACACTGCCCTAAAAAGCGGTACTACAGGCAGTAACGATATTTTTTTTTAAATCTTTTAAAAATATTAAGTAACTGGTACTAAGTAACAATAGCCGCGGAGAGCCGTGGTAGCGTAGTTGTTAGTGAATTCGCTTCTCAAGGCTGGTGCTCTGGGTTCAACTCCCGCAGTGTGCGTGGAATTTTTTCCCGACCGCGATGGTTTCTCAGGTCGACCCAGCCTCAACCTGGGTACCAGACATGCTCTGGGAAAATAAAGGCGACCGGCGTGATGCTGACCATGTCACCCATCGTGTGCCGACGGTCAATGAAAATACAGGCCTAACACTGTATTGCCCTATATACCACGAGGTATGAAAGGGTTCCCTTACCCCCCTTTACTAAGTAACAATAATGAATATGAAAAACATATAATGCATAAATTCTCTACAAATGACACTGTAGAAAAGAGTACTCAAATGCTATATTGAAACAATACTTATATCTGACAGCGAATCTTAGAAAATAAACAAACAATTAGGGTGTTCAAGATAATTGCAGCCCCATTGACAAATCAAAAGTTGCCAGATAACCTATCGCGTTGTGTTTATTTACTATTTAAACCAGTTCTGACTAGCTCTTCCTACGTCACATTTGTTCATCGCCCCTTTCCGCACTACAATTACACACCATCACACAACCTTGACCTATACTACGTCATAACTGAACCTTCTCATTTCCATACATATATGCCAGATTAGCTCCATTCATAGGCTGCTTTTAAGTTGAACACCTGTATAAGATCCTGTAAGTCACAGAGATGGTGTTTTACAGAAGAAAGCGAAAATCCAATGAACAATGAAGATAACAAATGATGCGATTTTAAAATAGGCCTGCACACAAAGAAACCTTTTCAATAGAATAAGAATAGAGCAATTAAGGCTCATGCGAAGGGGAGGTTTAAAACAGCGGTTCTCAAACTTTACATTATCACGGAACTCCTTTTAAATACATTTCGCTGAATGGACCCCAAAAGTTTATATATATGAAAATCTTCTAGCGATGGAGTTATTATTACGCTACACAAACAGCCAAGCTGGCTCCAATTTCTTAGACTGTGGGAAACTTCAAATGATCTTTCATTTTGCCCTGTCAGACATTTAGACTCCGGTCTGATCCGGGGTCTTTGATTTCGCAACGGAACTAGCTTACCGCTGTTTTTATACTTGTTTAAAAAATTTATATGTCTGTTTGAAATGTCAAAGATTATAATGTTTCTTCAAGCGTTTGAAAACCCCCTGTGAATACCTTGCGGATCCCAGTTTAGAAAACGCTGGTTAAGAACATTTGGTGACAGCGGGGAAATATAGAGAAGGAGTG
The DNA here is from genome assembly GCA_020796225.1 of Arion vulgaris. Taxonomy (NCBI): domain Eukaryota; kingdom Metazoa; phylum Mollusca; class Gastropoda; order Stylommatophora; family Arionidae; genus Arion; species Arion vulgaris. Next base: position 24,805,586 of record CM036754.1, on the reverse strand, counting down.
ATCGTGGAAGGCAGAGGGAGAAGATGTTCGATAAAAGATCGATGTTAGTACTGATCAACTGCACCAGGGAGAGAGAGTTATGGAGAGACATAATCGCCGTGATGTAATTTGATGAACGAAGTAACGAGCATATAATGAAAAAGTAACAAATATCACAAATAGTAGAAAGTAACTGAAATGTGCATCACTGTTAGAATAATTATTACTGACCTGCAGAATGCGCTGTCATGAGACCGGAAGTCGCATCAGCTGGCGCTTCTTGACTGCCGGCATCTGCTGGCTTGGGTTTCGAAGCAAAGATTTCGTTTTGATACGCGGATATTGTCTTGTTGTCATTACTTTTATGGTCTAGTGTTTTGATCTTTATATCTGCAGACGCGGCAGCAGCGTTAGGTAATTCGGGTGTTGCCATTCCTTTCTCATATTTGATGTAATAGTCGTTCTTCTTTGGTGGAGAGAACGGGCTACGTTGCAGAGGCTTTCCCGATACTATATTCCCTGGATTAATTCTCCCAGCGCTGGCTACTGACGCAAAAAGTTGCAGTTTTAGATATACGCTGAGAAGAAGCATCACTTTCAATTTTGTCCACATTTTCGCACTGCAGAAGGAAATGCTCATTTTCTGTGGGGAAAAATAAATGACAAAAAATAAATTGACGTATTTAGTGGTTTATGCAATGGACGTCATAAAATACATGGGTCCCGTCTCTCTTCCATTCCTCTCTTTCTATTCATCTCTCTCTTTCTCTCTAAAAATAATAAATAATAGAACAATAATTGTCACATCTAGACCATCATTAAAATACTAAAATGGAGATGAATTGGATATGGATCTCATATATCAGTATGGGGATTGTCTAGTACAGCTCTCGCATGGACACTGGGTTGAAAAATAAGACCTGAACGTCCATAGGAAATATGGAAAAGAACGCTGAAAATATAATTGACGGATTGTGGCAGAACGTGGTGAACTATTATAGAAAGGTGGCATAACGGAAGCAATGGAAAGTGTGTGTATGTCAAACGAGCCGCAAGGAGGATATACATATAGATATAATTGTCGTATTTATCGACCTCATATATAGCCTAATGAGCGTCAAACAGTACACAAACCGTTTCGTTCTCTCACCATAAAACAACCTTCACAAAACAAGGTGTTAGTCGATAAAGTTAAAAGAATCAATTATTATCTAAGCTACAGTAATTGATATTTATTCGCAATTAATTATACTTTAATCACACAGACAAAAAAGTAAGGAATGTCTACATTACACTGACATTTTATCTATTTATTCTCGAATCCTGTTTTGTCTTTCAGCGTCAGGTCGAAAAAGGAAACACCTGGAGCGAGCCAGTCTATGCGCCTTGTCTTTCTTTCTTTTCTCCAATCCTGATTTGCCTCACAGCTTCAGGTTAAGAAGAGATTTCTAGAACATATTTTTTGTGTGCGCTTCATAAACAGTGTCTGACATTAATAATAATTCCTCTCTTACCGTTATACGTTACATAGGGCCTGCAAGTAATTTCTCCATACCGCTCTATCCAGGGCAACTCGCTCAATCTCATCCATGGAACTGAGACCGATATGTCTTGCCTCTCTCAGCAAAGTTCGTTTCAGGGTCTCCTTAGATCGACCTCTCTTTCTTGAACCCTTTGCATCCACTTCAATGCCTGCTTTGATATTCGTTGATCATTTCTCCTCAAGGTGTGTCCAACATATCTCCATCTTCTCTTTTTATAACAGTTGTCACTAGCGGTTGACCAGTGTCTGACATTACGACTATTAAAATTGCAGAGCACATTTAAAGAAAAGGAAAGATTCCATTTTAATACCATGTGATATATTGAATAACACGGTGTAAGAACCGTATTCTTACTTTTACATTTTTGTTCCACTGTTTCTCTGATACACAAATAAGGATGAATCGACATAGAAGCCGTATGGTCTAAATAAAATCACACTCCAACTGCGGAACATAATTGTGGGACCAAGCGCATACGAAGCAAGCGTAGCAACCACCACGCTAGTGCGGCTATAGAAATGCAATTATTTATTGGATTTTACTGAGATGTAGAAATATGGAGATTATTTCCTAGAATTTAACGTCATAAAGAGTGAGAAATATTGAAGACTTCCCAGTATAGGACTTCGATATAAGGGAAGACTACAGTAAAACTATGAAGCAATGGCGAAACAAGTAAAAACAAAGTACTCTAGTTTTACCAAATACAAAAACAATAACAAAACACAGCAACGTTTCTACCAAAAGGCCTTTATCAAGCAAAGGATACAATAATCTCGGCAGGTGGAGTGCTATTTCTGCGAAGAAGGACCAAGCCATATGGGGTAAAACCCGGTGCAATGAAGTTAATCCTTCGGCTTTAAAATCCTTTAAAGGATACAACAGAAGTGAAGAAATTCACTTCACAGAAATGAAGAAATTCACTTCACAGAAGGGAAGAAATTCACTTCACAGAAGTGAAGAAATTCACTTCTTACACGGCACATTACATACAGAATCAGACAATAAACTCATAACGGCCCTAAAATCAAAGTAGCCTATAGGACTTCACAATTGTGAAGTAGCGTCAACTGTTTATTTGTTAAATTCTTTCTATTGCTTTCTGTCCTGGGCATGCGGGTGTTTACGGTAATGAGAGAGCGAACAGGCTTGCATCAACAGCATCGATTGTTGGGGAGTTGAAGATGGATATACTGTCCTGGGCATGCGGGTGGTTACGGTAATAAGAGAGCGGACAGGCTTGCATCAACAGCATCGATTGTTGGGGAGTTGAAGATGGATATACTGTCCTGGGCATGCGGGTGTTTACGGTAATGAGAGAGCGGACAGGCTTGCATCAACAGCATCGATTGTTGGGGAGTTGAAGATGGATAAGGGGGATATTCTTCGGTCTCTTCGCGACTCTCTGTTGGATGAGGACACTAAAATCGATGTTGAATCGATCAAGCGATTTAAGCAGTTTGGAGTTACCCGTTGTTCAAGTCGAACTGGATGCCTGAGAGACAGAGTGAGAGGTGTGTTTAATCAGCGAGCCACGGGAACCATCAGTATGCATACTCTTCGATATCTGTTGGGGAGACTGAGCATCTATGGGTCTGCCCGGAGTGCAATGACGTCAGTTTAGTAACCAATAACCAATAACCAATTTCTATTGCTTTACACAACAACCCAAATACATAATTTAAGTTTAGTCGCAAAATAAGTTTTTAAAACCAGAACTGAACAAGACACTATGTCACATCACATTAGCAGTAGGTTTCATTACTACAGCCTGGTTAACCGAGTAGGAATCGAAGAACAAAGATCAGTCGGTCCCAAAATATTACATGCTTAACGACAAAATACTTAATTTCCAGAGTCGAATAATGCGTGCTTAAAGAAGAGCTGAACAAAAACCTACTTCACATCCAAATGGTAGCACTAGCAATAGGTTCCATTACAGCAGCCTGGCCTACCGATTAGGAATTGAAGAAAGAAGATACGCCGGTCCCAAAAAAAGGATGTACTAAAACATATGCGTTAAACCAACAGATGCAGATATCGCTGGAGACAACACACAATCTAACAAGCACGATTTCAGGGAGAAGGAAAAAGAAGAATAAGAGACAGAGCTTAGAGAAGCATCCTCGATCAGTTTCAAACTGCTGAACTATCGCCTTAATAATTTGATAACATTAGTGCTTATGTAACAATAATTTAAAAAGAAAAGAAAATATGCAAAAAATATATTAACTTACTTTTCCAATGTTTTTTTCAGTCGCTTGATTCAGGCTCAATATATTCAAGTATTATTTTATCAGATCAAATGTTTCGGTGTTGAGTTGATAGACTGTCCCAAATTTGTTCTCAGTACTAGATTGTGTGTTAACTTCACAATTCACTTGTTTAGAATTAGAATCCCGTACTTCTGTTTCGTTGAGTGTTCGATTGTCTAGGTAACTCAAGCAACTTTGTGGAAAAAGTATCAATCAAGCAGAAAGTGATTGATGTCGAGAACGACTGATGTAATGTCAGAATACAGTGATGAACCTCTTTTATAGGGCTGTAATTTGGAGTTGACAGTGAGACTCGAAATTCTTTTCTTCCTTGTCTGTTAGCAATTGTCAGACGATACCATCACACATCCAAGTTCTCCCCCCTTTCTCAAGGATAAACAGAGATGTCGTCAAATTGTTGAATGTGGTTAACCAACATCCAGCAAGTGCATGCAAACATTAAATTGAAGTATTGTTTTAAAATATGCAGAACTCGAAAATCCCTTAAATCCGTAACAATCTTATTGCAAGTGTGGAATTTTGACGCAAGGACATGGTCCCTTTGATTGTGGTTTAACTGGTTATCATTTCAAATTGTGTTCTTCAAGTTCTTGTGTTCAAGTTTTAATGAAAGTTCTGTTGCATATACATGTTTATATTTTCTACAGTTTGTTGTTTTAAAGTTGCGTTTAACCTACTATCGTTGTTGAATAGTGGTTATTAATTATTCTTACTATCAATTTATTTTGAAAGAAAAAAAAGAACAATACACCGTTTTATAGTTTTCAAATTTACATTTATTTTTTAAATTACAGATATGATGTTGAATGCTTTTTATTTGTAGGTTTATATTGTTTTGTAAGTTTAATATTTCAAATGAGATCCAGTAAGTGCTACGGAGTTCGTGGACTGTCGTTTGGTCCGCCAGCAGATCAAACAAGGAAATATGCATATAGAAGAAGAGGTAGAGAAGTGAACGTTAGAGGCCGACTGGACATATTGAGTGATTTATAGAACCATCATCATTGCACTTCGGTGAGTAATCATGGGTGTTAATATATCTTTCTTACACAGGAAGATCTGAGCTGCAGTACACCAACTCCGTAGGATCGGCGAGGGTCCCCGATGTAATTTTGAAGATCGTAAAAATATTTTTGTAGGAATTTTAATTTTAATCTTTTCTAAAGAATTTTGACCGGGCAGCGACTTTCCAGCCTGCTCTTCTCGATTTTGAACAGAAAATGGTACTTTTGCGTGCTCAAATTGGACACGGGACCTACGTTCCATCGCTATCTCCGATAGGACTAGAAACTCGATGTCCCCTACACTGAGATCAGAGATCTGTGGAAAAATGTCCCGATGGTTCCACGAGGGAGCGAACCTAATACCTTTGCACCGAGAGGCAAACACCTAACCTCTACGCTACAGAGCAACTTGAAAGCACCAGCATACATATGCTTCATTATTGACTGCAAGAGACTGAACATATGTGCTTGTCAAGAGCGTCTTTCTGTTTGTAGAATCTGCTTAGTCAATAGTGTCAGTGAGATTAAAATACTGCATCTATCATCGATCTTCCTCTACTTCATCTTTCAACAAACTTCTTCAGCTCTTTCTCTTTCCTGCCATCCCTTCCAATTTTTTCCATGTTTTACCTTTCCTTTTAATATCAGCCTCCAGCTCTCTTCTCCGGGTCTGTCTAGGCCCTCCCCTACACCTCTTTCCCTGCGGTTTCCAAAACATTGCCTGTCTTGCAATGCTTCCGGTTGGTCTTCTCATTTTTTGTCCTATCCACCACCAGCGTCTCTTCCTTAGCTCTTTCTTCACTGGTATCTGCTTAGTTCTTTCTCTGAGTTCCTCTTTCGTAATCTTATCATACCATCTCAATTCCTCTTCTACGTAAACATCCATTTATGAATCGATCTTCTACTTTCTATTTTTCAATGATCCAGGGCGCTTGGGATCTTTGCTCTTTAGCCCAATGTTACGTAGTGGTATCTGCATGTGTTTGTAAGTTGTTTGTTTTGTGCCGTATAACGGGTTAAATTTTTCGGACCTTAAAGGAAGAAGGATCTTCCTGACATCAGTCATCACTTAGCATATGAAGGGATTGTGTTGAACGGTTTCATGATGATGTGCGTACGGCTGGTACTTTGGAGTGTGTTATGTTTGAAGTCTGTTCATGTGATTATTAATGAGGTATGTGTAGACACATCCAACTATAAACTTATGTATTAGAATATATTAAAGTTGTCTGTGGTGTAAGGTTCGGAGTCGAAAAATAATGATCTGATCTTCCCTTGTAAGATGATTGGTTTTGTCATTGGGAGGTTTAGGTTTGAAGACTTATCTTTCAGTGTCTCACCTAGTCCATCTGTTCGGTCCCATTATTTTTATTTGTTGTTTTTATGATTTGATTTGCTGTATGGAGAGTTGTTGCTGCTACTGGTTGTTCTTGAGTTGACACCTTCTTAGCCAACATGTCTGCTTGATCTTTTCCCGGGGTGTATTTGGATGTTCCGGGATCTATTTCATAAATGATCGATAGAGAGAGTTGTTCTTATAACTGTCGCTCGTGTGGTGCTGGAGTCCGCAAGGGAAGCAAATAATAGTACCACTGCGACATATAAGGCATATCGTAAGAGGCGGCTGATGTAGGACCTAGGGAAGATACCCTAGTAAATAAAAAGCATCGTAGAAATCTAATGGGCTGGCCTACTTGTAGGCGCATAACTGGCACAACGTACAATCGCTCTTAATCTCAGATCACATACAAATCAAACATATTAGTTAACAAGTGATCGATATGGAGCGTTCGAAAAAGTTCTTAGAACAAGAGGTGAACTCATTTGATGTTTTCATTATATCATGTACGCTAAGTTGCCGGTAGGAGTTGTACTGCGATGGTCCTACTGAACGATTGTAGAAACTAGAAGATCTACCGAGGTGACTGACTGTTGCTAGACATACGCAAGCGATTTATGTCGAGAAAGGATGGTGGTGGTGATTCTCTATTGAGAGAACTTTTCCAGAGAAAAGAGATTCGTGTTTGGTGCTTACTTCTAGAATCTTGCAATTAAAGACTGTTAGCCCAATTCCAAAAGACCACATCCAAGTGGTGGTGGAAGGTGGGGGAGTCAATCTCACTACATTGTACACTCTGCAGAGGTTGAGTCTTCTGTGCATGATATAGATACCACTAACCACAAAATAAGAGAAAGATGGAGAAGAAAAAAGTTTCCTGTTGATTTTCTTATTCTTCTTCTTTGTCGTCACACCGTTGCCGAGCTGTTTTCAAAGGTCGTGGTTTTCTGTTTTTGTCTTGCGCTGCTCTAGTGGCTTGGGTGATAGTTATTTTTACTTTTTGACAGGATTCTGCCATACCATCTTTCCATTTGTTCGTGGTCTTCCTCTCGTCTTTATTTCCCGATGTTCTGTCGTAGAAGACTCGCTATACAGTGATTTATTTCCCGATGTTCTGTCGTAGAAGACTCGCTATACAGTGATTTATTTCCCGATGTTCTGCCGTAGAAGACTCGCTATACAGTGAAGCTTGGTTGTATTCTTTTTTACAAGTGGCCGAACCCCTTCATTCTTTGTTTCTCAATGTAATTTAACGCTTTCACTTCGTAATTAAATAAGGACATCAGAAGCAGAGTGGGCATAACTTCATGCACCGAATACATCGAAAGACAACAAATGCAGTGGTTTGGACACTTAATGAGAATGGAATACAACCAACCACCAATAACAGCATACAATAAAAATAGATCGGGTACTAGAGCTAAGGGTGTACCAAGACAAAGATGGATAGACAATATCAAGACCACACTACATAAACACGGATATAACACAACAATGGCGACTTATCTGGCCCTAGAACGCAAATTAAATCTCCCATCCCTACGCTTAACGGCAAGAGTGGACAGCCAACTACATCTTCCACCTGGGAATAGACAATAGACTTCGTAATTGTTTGGGTTTTTTTACCCTGGGCGCATTATATTGCAATGTATACCGGATTAGCTAGTATACTGGCTTTGCGTTATCTTCAAAAGTACAACGAGCCGGTATAACGGTTCTGAAGTGTGAAGGGGTTAAACAATAAGAGGTTGAACAAAACAGTACAAATGTAAGTTAAGCATTCCCATTTGAAGAGAGCCGTAATAATGTAGTAGCTAATACACTATGGTAAAGACGCGTGTTCCTGGTATCACTTTTTTAAAGTTGAATTTTGATATTTTCCGACAGTAAATGATGCATTTGAGATGTGGATATATAGAAGAATAGGCAGAGTTTCATGGACAGAAAAACAGACAAGTAAACAAGTTTTAGGAAAACTAGGCATGAAGAAACAATTATTAAGAGAAATATAATTCAGACAAGTAAAGTATTTTGGGCACATAAAAGACATGACACCATGATAAAATATTTACTAGAGGGGAAAGTTGAGAGAAAGGGGGAGAGCAAGAGGAAGACCGAGAGATAAGTGGGAGAGACTCTTTAAGAAATGGACAGGTTACAGTCTGGCAGAGTGCAACACCAAGGCGAAAGACAGAGGATGCTGGAGATTCAATGCAGCCAACCTTCGATGTGGAGACGGTACCTGATGATGATGAAATGATATCAGGTCGACCGAGTCTAAATTCGGTATCAGTGTAAGATTAAGAAGTAAAAGCGAACGGAATGATGTTGACCACTGAATGATAGAAATGAACCACAGCTGGAACACAATAATGAGGACGACAAAGTAAAGAGAAGGGAAAGAGCATATACATAGTTGCTCCGGCGAGGATTCCTAATTGTCTGCAGTTTGTATGTTGTTAGAATACAAATACTGTAAAAGAACATTTCAAGCCCGCATCGACTCACTAGTCATCTACGCCGCACACACAGACAAACATAACACAACTACATTCCTTTGGAGGACAAATGGTGGTCATCATCACCCGTGATTAACGAGCAACATCTGAATACAAATAACAATATCCCCGACAATTTTTTAGAGATTTGTTAGTCAACTTTTAATTTGGAGATGACAAATATATATTTTAATAACTCGGTGACAGTGCTAACATCATATGGCCTCTTGCAAATACAGACTGCACATGAAGATTGAAATCTAAATACACATCATTGAAAGGAAACTGATCAAATCAGGGGCGGCTCGTCATTAAGGGCCAGTGGGGCTGGGCCCCACTCAAAATAATGTATAACGTGTATTTATTATTTTATAAATTAAAATATAACAACCAAAAACCATGATTTATCCTGAAAAAAATGTCTGGCCCCACTAGCAAAAATAACCACGAGCTGCCACTGGATCAAATTATAGCAGTGATTAAACAATCTGACCTTTTTTCAGAAGCATGTATTAAGAAATTGTGTGCAATCTCTGCTATTAATAAAACACAGACAATTTAATAAAGGAATGTGTATTGCCAGGACATATTGAATATGCTCGAAGAGGACGATGGCAGTGAAATAGTTATAGCGAGCTCGAAAAGAGATGCTAACAAACTGCTGGTGTAGCAGACGTCAATCAACAATGGACTGTAGTTTGAGACAGCTTCTCCAGCAAATGAAACAAATACCTTTTACAAAAATGCCATCGCGATTTGATAAATGAAACAAAAGAAGTGAATTTCACAGGTCATTTATAAATCGACCAGCATGTCTGTGCAACGTCAAGTTCAATGATCAGTTCACATGGCATTGAGTGTACAATAAGTTAGGGGTCGAGAGGGTCAATCAATCTCTGCACGGACAATAAGAGTCTTCTTAGAAAGCTCCATATCGATCACTAGTTAACCATTTTTTGTGATTCGCATGTAATCTGAGCCTAAGAGCGACTGTGCATTGTTCCAGTTATGCGCCAACAAGTAGGCCAACACATCCGATTTCTGCAACGCTTTTTATTTACTAGGTAGCTTCCCTAGGCCCTTACCTCAGTCGCCTATTACAACATGCCTTGTAGGTCGCAGTGTTACTATTCTTTGCTCCCCATGTGAGCCCCGCCAACACACAGGCGATACAATAAGAGTAAATATAATGCTGTTTCGAAATTTGTGAAAAGATGGCGTTGAAGAACTAGCTGAGTGTGTTATTAAAAAATGCTTGTCCGTAGGACTAGGCAATGAGTGCCGTATAGAAGGATTGTGGTTCAAATCCTGTGTTTGGTAATTTATTTTTCAAAATCCCTAATACTTGTTCAATATCTATTTATTGATCATATTCATTGGCTCCATTGCTTCCCTACGGGGTTCTTACATATTCATTGGCTCCAGTGCTTCCCCTGGGGTTCTTACATATTCATTGGCTCCATTGCTTCCCTACGGGGTTCTTACATATTCATTGGCTCCAGTGCTTCCCCTGGGGTTCTTACATATTCATTGGCTCCATTGCTTCCCTACAGGGTTCTTACATATTCATTGGCTCCAGTGCTTCCCCTGGGGTTCTTTCATATTCATTGGCTCCATTGCTTCCCTACGGGGTTCTTACATATTCATTGGCTTCAGTGCTTCCCATTGGGGTTCTTACATATTCATTGGCTTCAGTGCTTCCCCTTGGGGTTCTTACATATTCATTGGCTTCAGTGCTTCCCCTGGGGTTCTTACATATTCATTGGCTCCAGTGCTTCCCCTTGGGTTCTTACATATTCATTGGCTTCAGTGCTTCCCTACGGGGTTCTTACATATTCATTGGCTCCATTGCTTCCCACGGGTTCTTACATATTCATTGGCTCCAGTGCTTCCCTTGGGTTCTTAAAAATCAACTCCTTATTCTCTTGTAGAATAATCTAAAAGTTAACAATTAACTTAACTGCATATCCTTTACAGGACTTTGTGAATCAACCCCAGCTTTTAACTAGGTTTGTGATTTTTCTAGACATTATTACGTTCAGTAGTTTGTCATTGCTTTCTGAACGGGTGGTGCCATTGTCCTTTGTAAAAATCCACACGTAACAATTTGCAACCAAACTGTCCGCCGCAGCGTGATTCGAACTCAGAACATCGGGGTTAATAGACCGAGTCACAGACCCTAAGCCACAGATGCCACAGTCAGAATAATCTACTGGGCCTAATTCTATTGCGATAACTCATTTTAATGCCAAAGGTTTTTCCAATATGTCCTCAACTAAATCTTCCTATCTTTAGTGATCTCTTTCAGCTACATATATCATTTTTGTACTTTTATTTGACTCGATCATAGTTGCTTGGATTTTGTAGCTGAGATTTTCTACCGGATGTGGTAGCTCAGCGCTGCCCCGATGCGGTGTCCGGGGGTTGTGTGTGTTTGTGTGGGGTGGCGCCAGTGTGATACATCCCTGACGCACTATGTTATTCATTCTGTTGTAACATTAATCAGAATTTCAAGAAAAATAAGTACCTTTTTCTGAATTCAGAATGTTTCAGTTTTTTCGTAAGCACATTTACATATCTGAGAAGTGTTATCAACATTCAAGGTGGCACAGATGAAGATGTTAGGGTTAGAATACAAAAGGCAGAATCAGACTTTGTCATTCTGAAGAACATATGGAGTTCAAGAAAGATCAGGAATAAAACTAAGATAATGATATTTAACTCATATGTCAAGGCTGTCCTTCTATATGGAGCGGAGATATGGAGAACAACTAATGGGAACACCAAAAAGTTGCAGACATTCATCAATATATGCCTGCGCAGAATACTCCATCTGCGATGGTATGACAGCACCACAAACGAGGAACTGAGGGATAGAGCGGGACAATGGCAAGTGAAACAAGAGATAAGAAACAGAAGGTGGCGATGAATAGAATACACAATGAGGAACCCCCAACCCCACATCATCACGAGACAGGCTTTGACACAACAGGTATTTGATAGCATATAATAATAATTCCTCTCATACCGTTATACGTTACATAGGGCATGCAAGCAATTTCTCCATACCACTCTATCATGGGCAACTCGCTCAATCTCCTCCATGGAACTGAGACCGATATTTCTTGCCTCTCTCAGCAAAGTTGTATATCTTTTTGAGCCAAGTAATGTACGAGTCGGGTTGCTGACTTTCATAAACGGCTTTCATCAGCAACTGTCACTGATGCACTAGGTGCATCGTACACCACCTGACTGGTCGGTTTACCGGTATGGCATCCTTTATTGCAAGTTTCTGTAGCTCTTTACTAATTGATAGCAGACTTGTTATTTATTTTCAAAATTTGCAAATGGCAAGTTTTTGTATTCTAAAAGACTGACACATGTGTGAACATTGTAAGGTTTATTTCATAAAGTAAATACATATATCAACAAGTAACAAGTATTACAAACAAATCAAGTATTCCAAGAAGGTTTCTAATAATAATAGATGGTCATCATCAGCGATGATGACAACAGCCTCAGATGTGTGTTGTTGCACCTCTCTGGTGTGTGCAGAGGTGACTATAGAGTTCAATTTTGGAACACAATCCACTATCACAGGTGGAGCATATAGGATCAAGGTTGGACAAGTGGGCATTGTGTGTTCTGTCTTTTCGCACCACCTGCTTTCTCTGTGCCTCAACGGCATGCAGATTCTCAGCTATACAAGTTCCTCTTGTGTTGCTACAGCGCCACATTTGGCGATCTTGCGAAGGGATTCTAGCACATGGTGTTTACATTGAAGCATTTGAAGAGTGTCTTAAAAGCTTTTTTTCTGTCCACCAACTGATCGTCTGCTCCCTTCAATCTCGCCATACATCATCTGTTTTGGGATGCGGTTATCAGGCATCTGAGCAAACTGTCCGGTCTATCTCACCTCTAGTTATCCACTAATTAACGGTGTTTTAAATGACTTACATTAAATGGCATACATTACTAATACAAGCAAAACACAGATGATGTTGATATTTGAAACAATATTTCTGGATAAGTTATGAATTCACAATGTGTTTACCAATGAGATTGATTGATCATCATTGCCCTTTGGTAAATAATCCTGTGTGCTTTGTACTCTTGCTTACACAAGAATATCTCAGGGGCAGTGCACAAACTCCTACGAGGGTTCCAGGTGTCATTTTGAGAATGGTAAAAATTTTGTGGGAATTCTTATAATTGAACTAGTATTATTGCAGATTCAAAAGCAGATTATCAACAGATAGTGCACCTCAATCCTACTCCAATACAGTGGATACAAAGCAAAAAGTCGTCCACGCAAATGGTGGACCTAAGAAATAACAAAGGCAATGAAAAACACTGTTTATGAAGCACACACAAAAGCTAATTCCATAAATCTCTTCTTATGCCCACCTGCCCAGCGTGTCCGCAGCGCGTTGGACGACGGGTGATAAGCCCCCTGTGAGTGCGGTTCAATTCTGCGGGCTGGCAGAAAAGCCACAGGTTCTTCAGATTTATGGTGTTCGTGACACCGAATCGAAGGGTTACGACGTCCATGTCACCGAGCCGAAGAGCTGAAAGCTCAAGTACTTCTGGATTGGAAAAATGTTTAAAAAATAAGGCACTTTGTAAGCTGATATTCATTTTTGCAAGGCTGTTCTTGATGCCGTCGCTCCATCTTTTGTGTGGTCTTCCTCTTGCTTTGTACTCATTATACTTTTTCTGTGTGCCTCTCTGTGGTTGTCAGTACCAGTTCATTCTTGCCTTGCAGGTGGTGGGGGCCAAACCATTTAATCTGTTGTTCTTTATGAATTGCATGACACGCCGAGTAGTTACCGGGACCCAAATTTGGGGTGTAAAGAATAGAACCACTGTTACCTGCCATGCATGTTGTAAGAGGCGACTAAGGAGGTTTGGCTGAAATCGGATACATGTGTCTGCTAGGGAATGCTAACCCGAAACAAATGCTTGCAGAAAACGGATGCACCAGGCCATAAGGCGTATAACATGGTGCAACGACCCCTCACAATGAGGAATGGGATAACGGATTATACATAAAATCTGCTTCTCATTTCTTCATTTCTAATTTTGTCCACCACAGAATCCAACATAATTTCCAGAACATGATATACATTCATAATTATAACAAAATCTATCAATAAGATACATAACCATCACATTTTTTTATGTAGACAACAAAGTGGAAGTAAAGATTTGCTGCAAAATCTGTGGCAGGTTTTTGGTGTCCATACAGACATAAGAGTGACCCATGGGCAGTTGCTTATTAAGTCTGTGAAAACAAGAAAAAGGGAATACTAATAGTTAAAATATGTGTGTATATTAGCTACAAATCTTTACAATTGAGAGAAAAGATAGAGCAGTTGATATATGCTTCAATGAGTAAACATTGGAAAGAGTTGATAGTTTTTAATATTTAGGTTATTTCTTTTTTTTCTCTTTTTGATCCAGAAGCACTTGAGCTTTCAGCCCTTCGGCTCGGTGCCATGGACATTGTAATGCTTCGGCTCGGTGCGATGAACACCGTAAATCTGGAGAACCTGTGGCTTTTGTGCCAGCCTGCGGAATTGAACCGCACTTACAGGGGGCTTGTCACCTGTCAACCAACATGCTACGAACATGCTGGGCAGGCGGGCATTTAGGTTCTTTGATAACAAACGGCAGAAAAGGGACTCGGTTAATGTCACTATTACTCTGTTCAGTTTGAATAACTTTTTAAATGAACAATGATTCTCATAATATCAAATACTACATTCTCATCAATTTTTGGTGGTTGGTTAAAAGAGTTATTATTAACTCCAACAAATTACTTTCCCTGGCAACAATCCTAGATATCTGGAAAAAATGGACTTGTGAACAGAATTGTGGTCTGAATTCGAGCCCAGGACCATTGGAATGCAAAGCAACAGAATAACCACTTAGTCACAGAGACATACAATGAGAAGACTTCATCATCATCAAATAGCTTGTCCTGAGCAGAACTTTGCCATCCCAACAGTCCTCCGGAATTTCTCTCTCTCATAGGCCAGATGTCCTGCCTCTGCAGCCGTCATATTCAAACCATCAGTTACATCCTGAATCCATCTTCTCTGTGATCTTCCTCTTCTTCTCTTTGCCGGTATGCCTCCTTCCATGATGGTCTTCTCCAGCCCTTCATGTCTTTTGATATGTCCAAAATATCTCAATTTTCTCTTTCTTATTTGTAGCATCAACCAGTTTTCTTTGATTTTGAGTTCTTTCTGGATAGATCTATTTGTTCTCTTCTCTGTCCAAGATATACAAAGGACTCTTCTGTAACTTACAAAGACTTACACATTAAATTCCAACAGGAGCATACACTATGAGATTCACTATACTATTCCTTACTGTAAACAATGACTTGCTATCATGCTGTTTACTTTCCTGACAATGACAATAGCAACACAAAAACTTAAGCATTTTGAACATCATAAATAATCGGGTCTCTTGTGATGCAGAGCTTAGGTGCTCATCTCTTGTTTCAAAGATACTCGTTTTCCTCTGGTTACCGGGGCCCAAATTTAGGCTGTAAATAATAGTACCACTGTTACCTGCCACGCATGTCGTAAGAGGCGATTAAGGAGGTTTGGCTGAAATTGGATGCACATGTCCCAAACGTGAAGAAGTCTATGTGTTTAGGGTCCTAAAAAAAACCAATGTGCAACATATTCACGTTCTTGGCAAAGATCAAACATTTCACAAAGAGTGATTAAAATTGGTCGTAAAGAATGAACGCAAAGAAGAAAGACTCCCTCACGGAGCCATCTAGATATTTTTCCAGAGATTCTTGATCTCAGTGTAGATGAGATTGAGTTTATATTTCTATTGAAGACAGAAGATAAAACATTTATGTGCTCAACTTGAATCCCTGTGTTCAAGATTAGCATGTAAAGAACACTTAGCAGTTCAAAATAAAAAAGATCAGGCTGGAAAGCTGGCGCACGGGAAAGATTCATTAGAAAGATACAAAAATAAAATTCCTACAAAATATTTTCACTAACTTCTAAATTACATCAGGGACCTTCACCTAGCTACAGGCTACTGAGTTTGTACCCTGTTGCTGAGATCTTACTGTGTAAGAAAGAGATTGAAACACACATGGTTACTCACCAAAGTGCAATGATGATGGTCCTATCAATCAATACAATATTGTGTATACCAAATTCAACCTACCTTATTGCTTGGTCACCAAGCGATCCTACAAAAACTGCATAAGCATTTACATCCTCATTCCCTGTCAAGATTTCCCCAAGTCGAGATGGACGAATGCCATATCGGTCAAGATTTGCATCACTCAATATAATAACAAAATGTTCATCAGCTTCTTCCTGGGCGATAGCATTGATGTGGTGCTTGGCTGCCTCTAGGGTATTGTCTCCACTAATGCAAAACTGAGCATGGGCTAGCATCAATTTCAACACATTCAATCTCTCTTTATTATTTTTTGGGGGCTTGTCCATCTTCACAAACTGTTCCAAGTAGGTTTCACCCGAGTGACCATAGATGTCATACTGTGGATACAAATATTATTTTGTTTCAGATAAACTTATTGCTTTAGATTATGCTGGAGGAAACAGCTCTACATGATGTAGGATCATACACATACCTTGGTACCAGCATAGACACAGAAGTAAGAACAAACAAAGATGTCAAGATCAGAATACAAAAGGCAAGGGGAAACTTTATTGCATTGAGTTAGATATGGAAGTGAAAGGAGATCAAAACAAACAGGGAGCTTGGAAACATGGAGGAAAACAAAATAAACCACCACAAAACTGCAGACCTTCATAAATGGATGTTTACGTAGAATAGAGGGACTGAGATGGTATGATACGATTACAAACAAGGAACTCAGAGAAAGAACTAAGCAGATACCAGTGAAGAAAGAGCTCAGGAAGAGACGCTGGCGATGGATAGGACACACATTGAGAAGACCGACTGCAAGCATTGTAAGACAGGCAATATTTTGGAACCCGCAGGGAAAGAGGAGTAGAGGAAAGCCTAGACATACTTGGAGAAGAGAGCTGGAGACTGATATAAAAAGGATAGGTAAAACTTGGAAAGAATTGGAAGGGATGGCAGGAGACAGGAAGAGCTGAAGAAGTTTGTTGAAGACCTGTGCTCCGTTGGGAGTTGACAGGTGAAGAAGAAGAAACTTATTGCAAACTATTCTTATTCGTTTTCGTTGACTTATATAACCACTTAGAAACCACTCTTTACTATGATTTTTGTGTGTGATATGAACATAAGTCAAAAGGTTCTACAACTGAAAGATTGACTTCATTGAACCAGGTTTCACCCCATATGGTTCGGTTCCTCTCTGCAGAAAAGGCACGCTACCTGCTGAGAGTATTGCACAAAGCACGAACTCTGTAGTCACGGCAACAATCCTATGGGTCTCTGGAAAAGAAATTCATCTGTGAGCGGTCCAGATTTGAACCCATGGCCTTCAGAATGCAAAACAAAGGCTTAACCACAGAGACCATCTGAACATAAGTTGTGCTATGTTTACTTCTCCTACCTCTAACTGTTCAGGTTTAGAACACATTGTGACAACTGGTAAAATTGAGGGTAGACAAGAAAGAGGAAGACAGAGAGAAAATTTTGGATAGCCTGACTTCATGGCACGGTAGAGCGTCAACATCTGAGTTGACCAGCAAACACTAAAGACAAAGATTTGTGGAGATCCATGATCGCCTATGCCAGCCGGCACGGCACCTGATGATGATGACCTCTAACTCTGTTTTACATTTTATACATGTCTTTCAGACCATATGTTATTTCTGTGGTCCACCTCTTGCATATGTGACCTTTTGCCTTGTATTCACTGTATCTGAATAGCTTTGCTAGTTGAAGTATACTGTCTGTTGGTAGTCTGTTTATATGGCTGAACCATTTCTTTTGTTGTTTCTTGATGAAGTTCGGTACTGATGTTGTACCCACTTTTTCCCTGATGTCTTCATTTCTATACTGGTCTCTTCTTGATACTCCGAGCATTCTGTGTAGACACTTCATCTCGATCAAGGTTACTCACCAAAGTGCAATGATGATGGTCAGATCAATTGATGCCACTCTGGATAATTTATCTATTCTTTCCTTTCCCATCACCCCTGCATGTCCAGGCATATAAAGTCAAGACAGCTTTTTGAGACAGGACTGCTGAATCCTGTTTACCAACTCAATGTGAGGTTTACCAACACTGATTCTACTAAGCATACTCATTGAGTCCATTACTATAATTGCATGCAACACTTTTTGTTCTACCAGCGACGACATCGTCTTAGAGACATATCAGACTATAACTTCCTCTTCTTCTTCTTCAAACGTTTTATATCGACCAATTGTTAAATCACTCTTTGTGATTTGTAGGTGATCTGAGCCTAAGAGCAATTGTACGTTGTGCCAGTTATGCGCCTATAAGTAGGCCAGCACATCCCATTTTTGCTATGCTTTTTATTTACTAGGGTAGCTTCCTTAGGCCACTGCCTCAGTCACCTCTCCGCCCTTGTAGGTCGGAGTGTTACTAATCTTTGCTCCCTTACGAGCCGCAACACCTGAGCGACTATAACAGATTCTAAGAAACCTCTCTAACCTTAAATTTATCTTCATAGGTTTCAAAGGCCTCCATCAGCATCAGAACAGCTTCCATCTCTCTGGTTAGTCTGGAGTCATGACCATCAAACCGGTACATACTTCCTGATACATCCACAAGTAAACGAAGACGTTTAGGATGTTCTTGGGGATCCATCTAGATGACAAATTAGAAGCACTTTATATAGTAATAAAACAAATATGTGCTTATGAAATAGTCTTTAAAAATATTTTTACCAAAGAGTTTACAGCTATTTCAGTTGCTTACAACAAGCTTAAGAATAAATGAGTGCTCATTTGTTCTATAGAGAAATCTGATGTGAGTGCTCATTTGTTCTACATAGAAATCTGATTTCAATGTCTATTTGTCCTATATGAAATCTGACTCAACCCTCATTTGTTCTATATAGAAATCTCACTCAGCACTCCTTTGTTTCTGACTCAGAACTTATTTGTTCTATACATAAATCTGACTCAGAACTAATTTGTTCTATATAGAAATCTGACTCAGAACTCATTTGTTCTATATAGAAATCTGACTCAGAACTCATTTGTTCTATCTAGAAATCTGATTCAACCCTCATTTGTTCTATATAGAAATCTGACTCAGCACTCATTTGTTCTATATAGAAATCTGACTCAACATTCATTTGTTTCTGACTCAGAACTCATTTGTTCTATACAGAAATCTGACTCAGAACTCATTTGTTCTATATATAAATCTGATTCATCTCTATGTTCTATCTGAATAAACAAATTAAGTTTCTACATTCAGTTAAAAATGACACAAACAAAATATTTTGAACATATAATATAATCAGATACATAAATTTGTTGGAAAACATAGAAAATAAAAATCTTGAAGGCAAATTGCAAGAGGATATTATTGGGAAGAAAGAGTTCACATATGGACAGTAATATAACGCTCAGAGTCTGTCCCAACTACATAAGCTAGAGTATGTTTGGGACATTAGAGCCAATGTTTGATGCACAGACAACACTCTCATTTTGTATCATTCTCCCTCTCTCTTTTACTCTCTCTTTTCCCTACCTCTGGCTCTTTTTCTCCTCTCCTTTTGTATATACTGTTTTCTCCAGTTAATCCCTCTATTAGCTTGGCATCATCTAAATCTCCATATGATTGATGCTTAATCCATTGACGTTCTTTGCCCTTGGCCTAAGAAGAATCTCAACAGGTTAGACTCAGAATAGCAAGAGAAACAGACACAAAGTCATGCATTCCCTTTCTCTCCATCACTCACTAAACAATAACAAAACAAAAGACTACAAGGTTCATTAACTAGAACCAGCACTCAAAGACATCAAACTAGAATCACAAAAATACCCAAACATGAAGTCCTTTGAAATATGCAGCCATGGAATTTTAAAAGATTGTCAATGGATTACAAAAACAAATGGCCACATATCCAGATCGGTTCATGACTGTGTTAAACAAACATTCAATAACAAACAACTGCTTGGATGGAACTGTCAGAACAAATAGAAAAACAAGGAAGAATGGACCAACTGGTGAGTCAGTATTGCAAGGTGTATTTAGGAATTCACAGTTCTCTTGATGTTGCCAAATAATGCAGTGCTTGGCTGCTGAATATGGTCGATCAATGACCTGTTTGGGATATTTTAAGAACAAAAAAGTCTGATTAAATGTTGATATTCTTTAGTATTTCAACACTTCAAGGCTGCAATGTGCCAATTTGCTGATTCATGAAATAAGGATGTCCTTCACACATCATTTAGAAATGGCATGTTTTGTTTGGAGGTTCAGTGTTCCCCTCTCACATTAAAAAATACTTGTTTCCCTTTTCTTGGAGTGAATGGGTTATTTTTCCAATGATCCCTGATGAGTTTCTAGTCCTGTCAGAGATGGGTGACAAAATTTAGTCCCAAGTTCAAGCTCTTATTTTCTCTAATCCTGTTTTAAGGTTGTCTTCTCCATGTTTTTGACTCATACAGCAGAAATATTAAAATACAAATTTCAAAAATAGATCAGCAGATTGTCTAAACCAGAATATTAAATATAAAACAGAATTGTACCCATTGTTTACTTTTAAAAAAAAGAAATTAAATATTACCTGCTGGAACATTGTTTAAGTGTCCATATTCTGTTTTCAATCCATCACTTTTAAGTTCTTTGTGGTCTATTTCTATACTGTTTGTTCGTCATTGTTTACGATAATCAAGTATGCACATATTTTACTTGTGCTTTTTCTTAAAGTGTATCCATTGTTAAAATCTCTGGTACAAGCACACATAAAAGTAAAAATAGTTTCAAACTGACAATACAACAAAAGTTTTTTTTGCAACTTTAAAGCTATTTAAAGCTTTAAAACTATTTAAAGCAACTGAAAGAGTCCATGTTATTTTAGAATATTGTTTGTCTCATATTGTTCATTGTTATCCTACTTTCTGATTTCCTCACACCAGCATGCTTGCCTTCTTGTGAGTAATGGACCAGGCTGATATTCTGAATTTCCTATGGGAGAGAGGTAGTGTAAACGATTCAAGGAATGAGGGTGACTCAGCAACCATAACCAATGCGACAAGAATACTAATTCAAACATGGTGTAGCTAGACACGAGCACTTTATTGGAAGTCAAAGAAGAATTTCAAACCAACAAAGAAATGTTTTCTTTAGTTGCCACATGGTAAGAGACATACTCAAAAAGTGATAGAAGCACTTATGGACTAACTTGTTCTATGTGCAGTGATGATGATCTGGCGACTAAAATAAACCTATTTTATAATGATATTTTCATTTGCTTCTATCAACTTGAGCAACATAGTTATGTAGTTAATCAAATTCCTTATGAAACTGAAGAAAAGAGAACACAATTAGACATAACTTAGTTTTACTATAGCAAATACACCAGAAGATAACCAAAACCACTGTATAGACCAAAGGGGCATTTTCATGGAACTTAGACATAATAATAATAATAATAATTCCTCCCGTACCGTTATACGTTACATAGGGCCTGCAAGTAATTTCTCCATACCGCTCTATCCTGGGCAACTCGCTCAATCTCCTCCATGGAACTGAGACCGATATTTCCTGCCTCTCTCAGCAAAGTTGCTTCAGGTCTCCTTAGGTCGACCTCTCTTTCTTGAACCCTTTGCCTCCCACTTCAATGCCTGCTTTGATATTCGTTGATCATTTCTCCTCAAGGTGTGCCCAACATATCTCCATCTTCTCTTTCTTATAACAGTTGTCAAGACATAGACATAGAAAAGTAACTTAGACATAGAAAAGTGAAAATTAGATACTGAAACATAGCTAGAATATAACAGTTGCAAGAACGTACCACCTGAAAATGGAATCATCAAGAGTAAATGCCAGACCAAGAAACAAGAAAAAAAATGGATTGATGGCGTTAAAGACATCTTAAAACTCCCCAATACCACAGCATATCATGTGACCAAGACCAAGCATGCATTATCTCAGAAACCAATCATCAGTTAAACCTGTTATGCCTAACGGCAAAAAAGCAGTGAAGGACAAAAGAAAGAACATGTTGTTGGCACCATTCTATTTTTGCAGACAATAGTGCATAAGCATTATTTGCATAAGCATTTTTTCAGACAATAGTGCAACTCCAAAAAAAAAAAAAAAAAAAGGTAACTAAAATCCAATAGAAAGAAGCATGTGTCTAGCAAGATCATTCTACACCAGGAAAGTCTTCAACAATTGTTTAATGGGATTTCAGAGACACTGTCGCCACTTCATGCTTCAATGTATCATGCTAGGTGTTCGACTCTTAACCTCTGTGACTAACCGTACCGGTTTGATGTTGATTTATGAGCCTTCTCATATATCTGTATATGTGTGAGCGTCTGTAGCTCAAGGTGAGCTCGATCACTAACCCAAGCGTATCTGGTTCAAACCCCACGGTGGGCAAGTTTGGAAGCAAATTCGTTTCTGCGGAATTTCTACAAAAAAGGTAAAAATAGACCTCACCGTTCAGAAAGCAATGGTAAACTACTGAACGTATAAGTGAGCCTTCGAAAATCAATGACTCGTTACTGTGGTTGATAGCTACGTCCTGTTACAGGATATGCTACAATTTTCATTCATTCATATATCTGTTGTGCTGTTATTTTTCTAGTCCTTCCAATCTGCAATCCATGTTCTTGCAATCTAGTAGTTGATGTGGATTGGTTTAAATGAAAATCCTCTTTGCGGCCACACTCTATGAGGGTGTTCAGAATGTCAGCTCTATCCATTGGCAGACCCCCTGATATGGAGGCAGAGCCAGCCAGCCTGTCTGCTCTCTCATTGCCATCGACACCCATGTGCCACGGATGGAGATGAGTGTAATTCTGCAAATTGTTGATGCTTGTAGTGATTCAGATCATTGTCTGCACACTGAACCAGTCTCCATCTTTTGGATCATGCTCAATAAGTCATTCAGAATGCACGCATGAGTGAAGTTTTGTGACTTCAGCCATAGTAGTGCCTAAGTCACCACAAGAACTTAACAACTGTTCACAAAAAGTAATGAAAAACTAAACAAACTTGATTGGAAGCTTAACAAGAAATTAAACAAGAATGTTAGACAAGACAAGAGGAACCAAAATTGACAAAAACGTAGAGTAGGAAATACAGACGGCAGAACTGGGAGACTTGAAATCAATCAATCAAGTGCCATGTCTACTGGCTTGGGCGATCATGCCTCTCCACAACTCTCTCTCCTTAGTGCAGTTAATCAGTTCTGACATTGATCTTTTGTTGAATCAAGATGTCAGACCATCCAGCATCTTCTCCCCTCTGTTTTACATGATCTCTCCTTCCCTGAAAACACTTTACAATATCACAAAAATTGATGTCAAGGAAATGTCAAAGAAAAAAGTGAATTCATTAGAATGATAAATAAGATAAATATTAGACGATAGAGAGAGAAGGAGATATAAATATTATGTCTTGAAATTAACAAGTGTAATAATAAAGATATTCACCTGGAGTGAGTCCAAAATCACCCTCAGACTCTGAACTTGTCGTTTAACACCAGCTGAGTACCTCTCATACAATTGGCCATCATAATCACTCATCTCTATGTCCTTCAATCTGTTTTGTGAGTGATGGGGAGAGTTGATAATTTACAGTAATCAGTTTTATCTAAAACTCTGAACTATTTAGTCCTCAAGACCTCACTGAATTAAACGTACTGCCCACACATCCTGTTCTTCTCCAAATTAACCGTAATGACCACACATCCTGTTCTTCTCCAAATTAACGGTAATGCCCATACATCGTGTTCTTCTCCAAATTAACCATAATGCCCACACATCTTGTTCTTCTCCAAATTAACCGGAATGTCCACACATCCTGTTCTTCTCCAAATTAACCGTAATGACCACACATCCTGTTCTTCTCCAAATTAACCGTAATGCACACACATCCTGTTCTTCTCCAAATTAACCGCAATGTCCACACATCCTGTTCTTCTCCAAATTAACCGTAATGCCCATACATCCTGTTCTTCTCCAAATTAACCGTCATGTCCACACATCCTGTTCTTCTCCAAATTAACCGTAATGCCCATACATTCTGTTCTTCTCCAAATTAACCGCAATGTCCACACATCCTGTTCTTCTCCAAATTAACCGTAATGCCCATACATCCTGTTCTTCTCCAAATTAACCGTCATGTCCACACATCCTGTTCTTCTCCAAATTAACCACAATGCCCATACATAATGTTCTTCAAATTAAACTTAATGCTTACACATCCTTTCCTTCCCAAGACTGATCTTGGTGATTATATATCCTGCTCTTCCCAAAATAAGGAGCTACAAAGTTTGTGCTTTGTGCAATACTCGCAACAGGTGTTGTACCATTTCAGT
Source organism: Arion vulgaris (assembly GCA_020796225.1). NCBI lineage: Eukaryota > Metazoa > Mollusca > Gastropoda > Stylommatophora > Arionidae > Arion > Arion vulgaris. The sequence continues at coordinate 24,781,464 of CM036754.1, read as the reverse complement.
GACCAAGTCCTATTGGAAAACTTGGTGCAATTAAATCAATCCATCTTTTCATATGTTTAGACTCTTCCCACATTTAATCAGTGAGTAAATCAAGCAAGACATCACAATCATCATGCACGAAGATTAATTTCTGTTATAGCCTTATCATTTTTTCATCTTGTATTACTTCAGATGTTTGTTGATGTCTCATGAAGCTCATTCAAACGCAGTCTTACAGTGGATCCCATCACACTGCAATATAAGTGGAAATGAAGAGGCAGACAAGCCAGCAAAGGCAGGAGGAGGACTGCCGCAGACTGATTACAAAATTAGAGGCTAAAACAACCGTCGAATGGCGATATAGAGAGAAGTGGTCGCTAGACAACCCCAACACAGCGCCAAAGATGAGTACTATGGTCTGTCCTGTAGCAAACAAATTGTCATATTCTGCCTCCGTACCGACCATAACAGACGCCGGTCCCACCTTTACAACAAATTTTAAATTGGCACAAATAGCCTGTGCCACTGCGGAAAGGCGGACATGACGGCAGATCACCTACTGCAAGACTGCCCACTGCTAGCAGGTCTGAGAAACGAAACCTGACCAGAAAATACCGAGCTAAATAAAAAGCTGTACAGAGGAACGGAGTCCCTAAAAACAACAGCAGAATTTATGGAGAAATCTGGTACATCAGTCTAAGTGGTGGTCGCGAGAGAGAGATGTTTGTAGATTTCTCATGAAGCTTGACATGGCATTCCAGATCTTAAACTGTCTTGCCCAGCTTCTTTTGTTCTTGCCCCAGCACACAAGATTTATAGACCCCTTTTTCTGCCTTATGTCCAGAGACACAGAGAGTCAGAAAACGTACTGGCCAAAACCTTGTTTTGATCTCCCTAAGTTATGGGAAGAACTGGTTTCATTGCACTGGGTTTCCCCATACAGCTTGGTCCCTTTCCACAAAAATGGGATGCCACCTGCAGAAAGTATTGTACAAAGCATGAACTCTGGGGCACTTGTGACAATTCTAGGAGACTGGATAAAATGCACATGTGAACATAACGACGACACTAACCACTATGCAACCTGGACTCTCGTTCTATATATGTACTGATGATGAACGTCCATCATAGATGATGACCACAATTTTCATCCAAGGGAATGTTGTTGTGTTATATTTGTCTGTGTGTGCGTAGATGACTAGTGAGCCAGATGCAGGCTTGACATGTTCTTGTACAGTGTGGGCAAAGTATACTTGCACTTGTGGGGAGCTTTACTGCCTTTCTATTTTGTCGTTTTTGTTCCATTCGTGCAGTTCTATTGGCCTCGGAGGCTGAAGAACCGTGTCGAAAGAGTGTGCGCCAGGCTTGTACTAAGTAAGTACTCATTAACAATCTCAAGTACCAACAATTTATATCTATATTCTCTTTGTATCATGTTTCATACATAAGACTTTCACAAGCGATTTCCATTTCTGGCGTTCTGCCGCCTTTCTATCAATTGTTTCCCATGTGGAACCACAATCTTTCAACTCTCTTTCCACAGTTCTGCTTCATGTTTTCTTTGGATGTTCAGACCTTCTTTTCCTATCTCCTGACCATCAAAGAGCTTTCCTAGCCAATGACACTACTGGCATATAATATACATACCCAATCCATCTCTATCTTCATCTTTTAATCATGGTCTCCAGTTTGCAGGACTTTGCTTATTTGCCAGTGTGTTGCTGGGCCCCACAAGGGTAGCAAAGAATAGTAACACTGCGACATACAACGCATGACGTGAGAAGTGACTGAGGTAGGGGTCTAGGAAGCAACCCTAGTAAATAAAAAGTGCAGCAGAAATTGGACGTGCTGGCCTACTTGTAGGAGCATAACTGGCACAACATACAACCGCTTTTAGACTCAGATCACATACAAATCACACAGAGTGGTTAACAAGTGGTCGAAGAAGAAACACTTATTATGAAATATCTTCAACTTGTTTATGATGTTGTGTGTCATTTTCCAGCACTCACTACTGTACAATTACACTGCTGGACACTGCATCTATAAATTATAAGACCAAAAATTAGATAGCTTAAAAATGAGACAACATAATCACCTTTGTCTGTATGCCTTCTGGGCCATATCTCTTGCTGCTTGCTTCACCTGCAAATCACACACACACAATTGATTAGGATAAGCATTATGTCAGATGAAGTCAAAGATTCACATCAAAGGTTGACTTCACTGGGTCTCCAGTATTGTTTGCGTCTTACACTTTACTGGTACACTATGACAGACTGTTGTTTATCCATCTCATGATTATATCCACCAACTTATAGTATCCACTTAATCTTGTTTATGTCTTTTTCTTCTAGCGTGGTTTTCAGTATAGTTTCATGTATTTTATGTGACTTTCATTAATTTATTATTTCTAACTTGGACACATCTCTAACAACTTGCTCATGATACCTAAACAAAATCTCTCTCTTTCTCTCTAGCCTGTTGTGCACTTTTGCATATCACAGCAACCTTTTCTTCTTCTGTGAACGCTCCATATCGACCACTTGTTAACCACTCTGTGTGATTTGTATGTGATCTGAGACTAAGAGCACAGTATTCCATAACACAGTCTACAAGTGTGTCCTGCACCTCGCTCTGCATCCAACAGAGTTGGAGTTGGCTATTCTTTCTTTAGGAGAAGAAAAAGTGAAAATTAGCAGCTTCCTGATGACCCAAAGAAAACACATGCCAACCGCACCTCCCAGTAGTGTAGACTGGGAACTTTGACAAGAAAATCCAAGACTAACAGGGATCTGGCTTGAATGAACATTAATAGTCCAGGAATGGTTTTTCCTTGCCCTCAACCCACAAATAAAGAAGGTGAACCCAAATAAAAAGCATGCAGAAATTGGATGTGCTGATTTATGAGTCTATAGGCCCCTAATTGGCACAATAAACTCACACTCTAAGGTCAGAATAAAATATAGATCACAAAGAAAGGTTGAACAAGTGGTTGATGTGGAGTAAACAAAGAAGAAGAAGAAGAAGTATTCCATAACATATAAAACATACAACAGGAATGAAATATATGAATGTGGTAAATAGTTAGAGTAACAGAAAGAAATGAGATGAAAAATGAGACTATTAGAAACATAGTATTCCATATTATAGTGGGCGTTGGGTCGAGTACTTTGCTATTGTCGCCATCTATTCGCCTGAAATACTAACTGTAAACACTCTGTATAATAATAATTCCTCTAATACTGTTATACATTACATAGGGCCTGCAAGTAATTTCTCCATACCGCTCTATCCTGGGCAACTCGCTCAATCTCCTCCATGGAACTGAGACCGATATTTCCTGCCTCTCTCAGCAAAGTTCGTTTCAGGGTCTCTTTAGGTCGACCTCTCTTTCTTGAACCCTTTGCATCCCACTTCAATGCCTGCTTTGATATTCGTTGATCATTTCTCCTCAAGGTGTGCCCAACATATCTCCATCTTCTCTTTCTTATAACAGTTGTCACTAGTGGTTGACCAGACATGTCTCTGATTTCATCACTTCTTCTGAATTCGTTCCATTTTATATTCATTATTTTTCGCAGACATCTATTTTCAAATGTGTTCAACTTGCTTTCTATATCTTTTGTCATTTTCCAACTCCCGCCGGCATATGTTAGAATTGACACAACATTTGAACCGAAAACTCTGCCCTACTATTAAATAAATTAAACCTGTGACACAACAAAACAGCAGAGAAAAACAAAAGCAAAGAAAAAAGAAAGCTCAACCAGTACCAGTGCTAGACCATATTAAGAAATAACAAAGCATATGGTTCAGCCATGTGACATGATTACCACCAAGCAGTACCCACACGAGCTCTAATATTCAGATACAATGGTCTCAAGGACACAGACTGTGCACGTAAATGATGTTAGTTAGTTAGTTTGTTCCTTTCGTGCAAAGGCGGCACATAGGGCAGAGGTTTTAGATCTCCATGTGATACGGTTCTTTGCTAGCAGTTGCAGATCTTGTATGGTTTTACATCCCAATAGTTTACTTTCTTGTTGGATGGTTCTTCGAAGAGTGGTCTTTGGTCTTCCACGTTTTCTTTTCCCAACTGGTGACCACATAAGGACTTGTCGATTTAGTCTCTTTTCGTCTGATCTAAGAACATGACCTAAATATTTCCACCTTCGTTTCCTTATAATATTTGATACGGGTTTTGGTGTGTTCTATCTCTCACTGTGTTGTTAGAAACGAAATCACTCCATTTTACTTTTAATAATTTTCGTAGACATTTATTCTCAAAGCTGTCCAGTTTCTTATCAATTTTCTTTGTTGATTTCCAACTTTCACAACCGTAGGTCAGTACAGGAATCACACATGACCTAAATAATTTAACTTTTGTGCATATACTAAAGTCTTGAGATTGCCAGATATTCGTTAATTTAGTGAAGGCACTAGCTGCTATAGCAATACGAGAGTTTATTTCTTTCATCGTGTCTCCGTTGTTTGACACTTTACTACCCAAATATGTAAAATGTTCAACTTTCTCCAGTGTTTGGCCATTTATTACGATGTTGTCTGTCGAGTTTGTGAGGTCCATAATTTTGGTCTTGGCAGAATTAATCTGGAGACCAACCTGTTCTGCAAGACGTAAATGATGACTGCAGAAATAAATATCAGAGGCAGTTGAAACCACAATATACTAAGTTCACTTAACAGCATTTCCAAGAAATCTTTGCATATCCTGAAGCTGAAAGGCATAACAGAAGCAGAGGACAAAAAAGAAGAAAAGATGAAACATTTTCTTGTGTTATATTTGCTCAAACTAACATTAATACATGGTGTTCAAGATAATTGCAGCCCCATTGAAAATTCAAAACTTGCCAGGTACACATTGAGTTGTGTTTATTTACTATTTAAACCGGGTCTGACTAGCTTGTCCTATGTCACATTTGTTCATCGCCCCTTCCCGCTACAATTACACACCGTCACACAACCTTGACCTATACGTCATAACTGAACCTTCTCATTTCCATACATATATGCCAGATTAGCTCCATTCCCGGGCTGCTTTTCAGTTGAACACCCTGTATATTATTCTAAAACAAATGAAGCATTCTTCAGAGGAAACAAAATCAATTCAATTCACATGTTCTGGTACAGCATCCTTCTCCCATTGAGCCACCTGGAACACTGTATGTCCTGCATCAAGTCTATAAGGGCCACCAAACCCACCAAGACCTGCTGTACCACTTCCACCTGATGTGAGAATATACCAAAAAAAATATATATATATATTTTCAGACCTTAGAGTATAAAATGCCTGTCACTTCACATTTCTAGGCCCTAGTGTGCAGGAGGTAGGAGGGCCATTTCTTTTTCTCACGCATGGAATTTGACTCACAATCTTCCTGTGTCTGAGTCAATAGGCGAACACTTATGCATTACGCTAATCTGTCCCACTGGTATTCTTTCATGTCAGAATAATCTTTTCTTCTTCTTCTTTGCGTTCGTTCTTTACGACCAATTTTAATCCCTCTTTGTGATATGTTTGATCTTTGCCAAAGAACGTGTATACGTTGTACATTGGTTTGGTAGGCCCCTAAACACATAGACTTGTACACATTTAGGACACATGCATCCGATTTCAGCCAAACCTCCTTAGTCGCCTCTTACAACATGTGTGGCAGGTAACAGTGGTTCTATTCTTTACACTCCAAATTTGGGCACCGGTAACCACTCGAGTGAATATTCTTATGATTCTGTGTAGGTATGAGTGGTAAAATGTAGACGATCTCCAAGAATTCCTCATTGTCATTCTCCACTCATAAAGCAGAACTGATAAAATGATACTGTTTCAAGCATCTGACACCTGTTTAAATCTATTCTATTATACATCATCATCAAATAGCTTGTCCTGAGCATAACTTTGCCACCCCAACAGTCCTCTGGAATTTCTCTCTCTCATAGGTCAGATGTCCTGCCTCTGCAGCTGTCATGTTCAAACCATCAGTTACATCGTGAATCCATCTTCTCCGTGGTCTTTCTCTTCTTCTCTTTGCCTGTATGCCTCCTTCCATGATGGTCTTCTCCAGCCCTTCATGTCTTTTTATATGTCCAAAATATCTCAATTTTTCTCTTCCATATTTGTAGCATCAGCCAATTTTTTTTTCATTTTGAGTTCTTTCTAATGGATCTATTTGTTCTCTTCTCTGTCCAAGATATACAGAGGACTCTTCTGTAACACTTATATTCGAAAGCACATATGTGTTTTTCACTGCTTTATTAAATGCTATTATACATAGACTAGTTAAATAGAACAAACTGAGATACACACATAAAGTCACCATCACTAGTGATATCAGTTCTAGAATTATTACAGCTTGTGAAATTTTTTCAAGTGTATCCACTTACCCACACCTCCAGCCCATGTACCACCACCCACATGAGGTTGATTTAGTGGGTCTTCTTTGCCATGTTTAATATCTATGTTCTCATGATCTCTTCCACTTTCTCGTTCTTTGTTCAGCTTTAAAAAAACAACACATTGATGCACAGTTAATACATTTAGAGTAGCAACACTTTGTGAAAAATTTAAAACATGAAAATGAATGAAAATTGTGGAAATATCCTTCACAGAACTTCGCCATTAACCACAGTAAGCTAGTTGTCGATTTTATTATTTTTAAAACATACCACTTAATAATCACATGAATAGAATTCAACCACAACACACTCCAGAATGACAGCTATGTGCACATCATCATCAGTTATATGAGGACTATCATCATAGCACTCCGGACACGTCAATAGGTGCTCCGATCCTCGCCTCAACATATCCAGCAGCCCAACACGCCAGTTCGATGTTGATTAATCAATCTCTTTACATATTTGAGGACGACCTAAGGGAGACTCTGAAACAAACTTTGCTGAGAGAGACATATCGTTCTCAGTTCAATGGAGGAGATTAAGCGAGTTGCCCAGGATAGCGCGGTATGGAGAAATTGCTAGCAGGCTCTATATAACGCATAACGGTATGAGAGGTATTATTATTATTATTATTGTTTGCATATTTGGTATGTCGTTCTTTTTGGGCTACACCAATATGAACACCCATCACTCTCAATCTGGTCGGCGAGTGGAAAGCACATCATCATGAAACAATTCAACACCACCTTTTAAGGTTTCAAACATTGGATGATGTCAGGAAGATTCTTCTTCTCTCAAGGCCAGATAAAAGGAACACATTATATGGAACAACTTACAAACACATGCAAATACCACTACATAGCATCATGTCAAAAGGTAAGAGCCCAAGCGTAGCTGGATCAATATCAATAGATAGAAGTAGACAATGTAATGAACACAATAACATAACAGATAGATGTAATCAATGTAACAGACGTTAAAGGTTTCCAATACAAAGAAATGGTTAATAAATGCTCCGACTATCTGTATCCTAAACTTCAAATTAACAGTCACAACAATAGAGTAATGTGAACCCAGTGGTCAAAGTCTAGAATTTTTTGTTATTCTAGTTCCTTCTAACCGGTCACAGATAAGCCTTCTTCTTCTTCAAACACTCCATATTGAGCACTTGTTAACCACTCTTTGTGATTTGTATCTGATCTGAGCCTAGGAGCAATTATACATTGTGCCAGTTATGCGCCTACAACTAGACCAGCACATCCAATTTATGCTATGCTTTTTATTCACTAGGGTAGCTTCCCTAGGTCCTACATCAGTCGCCTCTTACGATATGCCTTGTTGGTCACAGTGGAACTATTCTTTGCTTCCTTGGCCCACCACCACACAGGCGACAGATACGTCTAATACCAATGTCCTGTTTCATTGAATATTTGAACCCAAATGAGATCATGAATGGCACTAGTGAAAAAAAAAGGGAACTATATAGTGATTGTTTGATTGATTGGACCATCATCATTGCACTTCCGTGAATAATAATGTATGCTCCAATGTCTTTCTTGTACAGGAAGACCTCAGTGGCATTGCACGAGATCCATAGCAATGACGAATGTCCGAGTAATTCTGAAGATGGTAAAAATTTGTGTAGGAAGACAAGTGTCCCAAAGTAAGTCCAATAGTAAAATTGTGTCGGAATTTATTTAAATCTTTAACTGAATTCTGCCAGGGCAGCAGCTTTGCAGCCTAATCTTATAAATTTGCAACTGTCATGAGTTCTTTTATGTGCTCAGTTTGAACACTGGACCTACATTTTACCTCTGATAGGACTAGAAACTTGATGTCAACTACATTGAGATCAGGGATATCTAAAAAATATCCTGATCACTTCAAACAGGGAATGAATTGCATACTTTTGGAGCAAATAGCGAACACCATACCGCCACACAACAAAAGATACCCCAAAACTAATTATGTAGAAAAAGGATGCAAAAAATAAAATATGGTTGAAGTTTTGTGACAAACCTGGAGAGGTCTAGTATCCTCATATCCAAGCATATCCCGCCACTGTTTTAAGGATGTTTCCAGCCTTACTGGCACTGTCTCCCACTGTCTGACACAGCCACCAATGTCCACTGACACTATTCCGTCATTTGAAGTTGGAGCAATTAACAGATTACAGTCTGCGCTGTTGAAAAGCCATGAAGCATATGGAGAAATCTGTTTTGGGCTAGAGAATAAAATAAATGTTTAATACAATACTTATTATCTATCCAATATCCATAAAACAGTCATGCATATTTGATTATCTACATATTCTCTAATCCTGTTTTGCCTTTCAGCGTCAGGTCGAAAAAGGAGACACCTGGAGCGAGCCTGTCTATGCACCTTGTTTTTCTTTCTTTTCTCCAGTCCTAATTTGCCTCATAGCTTCAGGGTAAGAAGAGATTTATAGAACAGGCTTTTGTGTGCGCTTCATAAACAGTGTCTTTCGTCGCCTCTGTTATCTCTCAGGTCCACCTTTGATACTCAAGGCGTGTATATGTTCATGCTGTGCTTATGTTCAAGACGCACAAAGAAAGCTTATTAAAAATGTCAGAAACAGGCAATAAGCATTTTTAGGCATGCCCGAGAATAGGAGACTTGAAAAACATTGCGGCAAATAACAAAAATCAATGTTATTGTACAATACGTAATGAAAATTCTGGACATTCAAACTGCACGGTACAGAAAAATGTGAACATCAGAGCTAACAATCAGTACTCAGGAGAGACATTAGTGGAGATCCTTCATCAAAAATAGCAGCTTGCATGGCACAAGATGATGAAATTTTCTTCTTTGAAGGCTCTATATCGACCACTTGTTGAACCACTTCTTCTTCTTCTTCTTCGCGTTCGTTCTTTACAATAAATTTAAATCACTCTTTGTGATATGTGTGATCTTTGCCAAGAACGTGTATACGTTGCACACTGGTTTGGTAGGCCTCTAAACGCATAGACCTACACGTTTAGGACACGTGCATCCGATTTCAGCCAAACCTCCTTAGTCGCCTCTTATGACATGCATGGCAGGTAATAGTGGTTCTATTCTTTGCACCTCAAATTTGGGCCCCGGTAACCACTCGGGCGATTGAACCACTCTTTGTGATTTGTATGTGATCTGAACCTAAGAGCTATTGTACATTGTCCCAGTTATGAGCATACAAGTAGGTGCACCTCCAATTTCTGCAACGCTTTTTATTTATTAGGATAGTTTCCCTAGGTCCTACCTTAGTCACCTCTTACAACATGCCTTGTAGGTCACAGTGTCACTATTATTTGCCCCCTTGCAAGCCCGGCAACCCACGAGTGTGATGACATTTAATATCTTTCAATATTTCTCTGTCATCCCCCATTCTCTTATAAAATCTTATTTGTTTAGCACTATGTGTTATAGCAACTGTTATAAGAAAGAGAAGATAGAGATATGTTGGGTATACATTGAGAAGAAATGATCAACGAAGACCAAAGCAGGCATTGAAGTGGGAGGCAAAGGGTTCAAGAAAGAGAGGATGTCCTAGGGAATCCCTGAAACAAACTTTTCTGAAAAAGGCAAAAATGTCGGATTCAATTCCAAGGAAGAGATTGAGTGAGTTGTCCAGGATAGAGATGTATGGAGAAATTACTTGCAGTCCCTATGTAACATATAGTGGTATGAGTATATGTGTTATATATATGTGGTATATATATAGGATTACTGTTATCTAATTACCCTGGTTTTGAGATCCCAATTTGAAGTTCGATTTCTTTCGACCACAAATGGTTCTCAGGTCTGCCTAACCTCAATTGGGCACCAGAGAAACACTGGAAAGTAAAGGCGGTCAGCATAATCTTGACCATCACCCTCATCATATATCATTAGTCAAAGAAAAATATGGGCCTAACACCTTATTCGTCAATAAACAACATGATATAAAAATTGGTCTATTTTTTTAAACTTACCCTGGGACAGGAATGTACCGCAGTTTGTGACCGGCTGGATCTGAGACTTCTAAGTAGCCACACAGGTCAGAAGCTTTTATATCTGAAACAAATTAAACCTAAGATGTAGTAGTACTTGCTTAGTTGAAATACAACAGATGTTGTCAAGATGAATAATAGATTGAAAGGAGAAATGGTGTTGCTAATAGCAAAGTTGGTAACACTCTGGGCTAGTGATTACATGCCGTAGAAGTTCCAAGGTTCAAGATCAGCTTGATCAAATCTCAAAAAGGTGAAATTCAACCTCAGACCTATGAAGCACATGTCCTAACCAATACGCTATTGCATCTCTCTTTTCCAGAATTGCCTGTTAAACCTGTGTCTCTTTTTGTGTCCCCAATACTTCACTTTCCTCAATCTTTTTTTCTTATCAATCAATTTTCTTTAATTCTGAGTATTTGTTGGATAGATCTGTCTTCTCTTTACTCTGTTCATTGACTTTTGAATTCTGTTCTGTAACATTTATATTCAAAACACTTACACGTTTCCAGCTGACTTATGTGTTACTAATTTCTTTGTCTAATATACTAAGAAAACTTGACAAACGAAGAGAATTTGTATATAAAATTCATTAGTGTGGTGCTGGGAACCGCAAGGGAAGCAAAGAATAGTACCACTGCGACCTACAATGCATGTCATAAGAGGCCACTGATGTAGGACCTAGGGAAGCTACCTTAGTAAATAAAAGCATCGCAGAAATCGGATGTGCTGGCCTACTTGTAGGTGCATAACTGGGACAACGTACAATAGCTCTTGGGTTCATATCACATACAAATAACACAGAGTAGTTAACAAGTGGTCGATATGGAGCGTTTGAAGAAGAAGTATATAAAATTGTCCAGAGATTACTGTTTTCAGTGTAGGTGAGATCGAGTTCTCAATCCTATCGGATACAGATGATAAAACGCAGGCCTGTGTTCAATTTGAGCACTAAAAGAACCCATGGCAGTTCAAAATCGAAAAAAACCGGCCAGAAAGCCGCTGCCCTGGTAAAATTTATTCGAAAAATTTAAAAATAAAATTCCTACAAAATATCTTCACCATTTTCTAAATTACATTGGGGACCCTCGCCTGTGCTACAGAGTTTGTGCACCGTTGTTGAGATCTAACTGGGTAAGAAAGAGATCAGAGCACATATGGTAACTCACCGAAGTGCAATGACAATGGTCCTATCAATCAATAAATCAATGCATATAAAATTGATAACAATCAATCAGCCGACTTGCTAAATGTTCGAGTCTTGAACAAGTATGGTCTCACTAGGGATATCCATACTCTTAGTGATCTCATTTTTTTGGCCCTATCTGTTGTATTTTATAAAGATTTAAGTTGCCTAAGCTTAGAATGACCTGGACAGAGAAGAGAAAAAAACAAGGACATACTACAAGTCTTACTTATTGGGGAGTATTGACTCATAAACAACACCATGTCCAGGAAGATTAAATATTTTGGAGCGTTAAGCGTTACATTGGTTTGGAGAGAATGATAATGGAAGACATATTTCCTGGAGTACGAGGCAGGGGACGACCAAGATGAAGGTGACAGCAAGACATCAAAGAAACCTTGAAATGAAGGAGGTGGAAGAACTTGCTAGAAACAGAGAGCTTTTCATTTTCAGGTAGGCAGTGATGAAAGTGACGGTCTGCAAGGGATATACTACTTAATGATGAAGATTTTATAGAGCGATGTTTGGTCATTTAATTTCTTGCGTCACATCTCCACTGTTTGTTATCAATGAACCAAGATATTCAAAACTGTAAGCTCTCTTTAATTTCTCTCATTTAATAAGTATATTGACTAGTATATGTATTTTATCAGTTGTCATTATAATTTGATGTAGTGTGTATAAACATAGACAAACTAAAGTTAAGACTAAAAAAATCACAAATACAGGCCACAATCATGATCGACAACACCAACTCTGACTGCCAATAAGCGGAGTTTTTTTATGGATGCACTATCCATTTTGCAAGCCCTCCAGGGTAAACCTCCATCCCTGAGAAAGGAGATCAGCAAGATTTCTGTCAACAAGAGAGTTACACATCAGTGGGTACCATCACACTGTGGACTGCCAGGTAACGAGACGGCAGACAAACTTGCTAAGAAGGAGCGAATGTGAACAGGTGGATAACGAGATCACATACTTTGAAAAAAACAAACTATTGTGGATATTAGGAAAGAACCTAAACTATTCAACGAAGACTGACACACGCTTGACAGACAAGGACAGACTATCATCTTCCGACTCTGGAAAGGTCATAACAGACTGAACGAACACACATGATACATTTGTCCCCATATCCTCTGTGTCCATGTGGCACCACTGATCAAACCACAGAACATGTTCTGCAAGACCTCCCTAGAAAGGAATGCTGGCCCAACAACACAACACTATATTCAAAACTACACTGCACTAGAGATGAGCCCCAGATAACAGTCAACTTCATCATAAGAACACATCCAACGGTATAATCATCAAAATAGCGATCGCAAAGAAGAAGAAGACTAAAAACATAAAATAGATCTGAAAAATCATCTTTAGTTTCCATAAAAAAATAACTTACTATTTTGTCTGACTTCATTGGGAACATGCTGAACAGGCAATACTCTGACCAGCTGACCAGACTGTGGCAGATACGCTATGGATCTTTCTTGATTGAATGACAGTGGTTTAGATTTGAGTCCAAAAGTGAGATCAGGTTGGTTGGTAACAGATGTTTCTGGAAGAGGTGGTCGAGGCGCCACATGGATATCCACTTGGTTCTGTTGTTGATTAAAATAAATTAGCACTATTTTTATGACAGAATACAAAATATTATTTTCGATTAGAAATTTGAAAGTATGTACACTTACAGTAATGACCTGATTATTGCGGGACCCCGCACAACAGACAGTTGATAACCAATGACTGACTTCATTGTACCAAGTTTTCCCACATGGCTCAGTTTCTCTCTGCAGAAATGTCCTAACATCTTCCAAGGGTATCATACAAAGCATGGACTACATAAAAAGCACTGATCTATATCAGCTGTTTTTTTTTTTACAAAAAGCCTGGCCTGCAACAAAGTATTTTATCTGCTACTATAGTGTGTCCGAAATACACACTGCAGTAGCAGATGAAATACTTATTTTCGGACACAACAAACGACATGAGTGCCTACAGAAGATAATTTTGGAGGGAATGGTGCCTGGACGAAGAATGAGAGAAAGACCTAGAAGATGATGGGTGCAAGATGTCATTGATGATCTGAGAATGACTGCTGCTGATTCTGGTCAACTTGCATAGAACAGAGAATTTTCAGGACTGCTGTTATGGGAGCCAGGTTCTGGAAGGGACAAGCCACTTGATGATGATGACTACAGTGTTGGATTTTTTGTGAGCAGTTGTATGCAATCAAATTACTAGCACACTGCACAAAACCGTTACGGTACCTATGAAGGCTGACTCAAGTCACCCGGAAAAGTATCAATTTAAAAGGGCTATGGCACTGCTGTAACTGATCTAGCAGGTCTGTAGCGTATCCATTAATGTTAATAAAAAGTAAAATGAAGTTTAAACTGACTAAATTTAATTTCTGTTGCCTAAAAAATAATGAACTCTTTTCTACTAATTATAGAACCATATCTTTTTAATAAGGTCAAAAATAGTATGATTCATTTGACTTGCTTCAGAAACACAAAGTAATCCACTTCTGTAGGTTTAACAATAACATCTATATTTGGGGATCTCTGTGGTGGACAGGTTAGTGCTGGTCTCTCGCTCCAGAGGTACTCAATTTTCTCCCCAGTGAAGTCATTAGGATATTTTTCCATAGATCCCTGATCTCAGTGTAGGTGAGATCAAGTTCCAAGTCCTATCAGAGACGGACGATTTAACATATGTCCCATGTTCATGTTGAGCATGTAAAAGAACCCTTGGTAGTTAAAAATCAAGAAGAGCAGACTGACAAGAAAAGGAGTTGCCTGGGCAAAGTTCTTAGAAAGATTAAAAAATAAAATTCCTACAAAATATTTTTACTATCTTCTAAATTACATAAGGAACCTTCGCCGGTGTTAGGGAGTTCGTGCATTGTTGACGAGATCTTCCTATTAAGAAAGAGATCGGAGCACACATGATTACTCACCAAAGTGCAATGATGATGGTCCTACCAATTAATCAATCAATCAATCTTAATTTATCTTAAGGTCTAATACTTTCTCTCAAAAATATGATTAAACTCACCAATTCCGGGAATCCAACAAGAACTGAAGCATATGTGTCATTGAGTAAAGCCACTCTGTTAGGGCTGCTAATCCTCTCATTGAGTACATCACTCAGTCGGTTATCACTTAGCTGACTTGTAGCCATATGCAAGAACTTATTGGTGCTAGATTCTACAATATTTAAACACATCAGATCAGAATACATACCCATACTGAGACTGTAAATAATCAGTATTTTCAAGTATGTTATTGGTACTATAAAAGGAAAATCAATAAAAATGATGAATATAAAATGGGACGAATTCAGGAAAAGTGATCTTCTTCTTCTTCGTTCCCCTGCTGTGAATTTGGGCGTTAGCCATGATATGATGATTGGTATGGCGCTTCTAACTGATTTTTGCATGAAAGCCTGCTTTACCATCTGACTGGTGTCCCTCCCTTGCCATGCAGGCAGGTCTTCGCCAACTTCAGAGGTAGGAGACGTGATGAATTCAGAGAAATGTCTGATCAACTAGTAGTACAACTGTTATAAGAAATGTCTGGTCAATTAATACAAAATGTGATACTGGGGGTACAGCAATTTATTACTTTGCAGAGATTGGGGGAGGTGGTATACAGGTGTTGATCTCAGGTGGGTTCAACTGTATACATAATAAAGAGAAATACAGAAGTACATTATTCTTCTCTTAGTAATAGTTATAAGAATACATAGGGCCTGCAAGCAATTTCTTCATACTGCTCTGTACTGGGCAACTCGCTCAATCTCCTCCATGGAAATGATACCGATATTTCTTGCCTCTCTCAGCAAAGTTCATTTCAGGGTCTCCCTAGATTGTCCTCTCTTTCTTGAACCCTTTGCATTCCACTTCAATGCCTGCTTTGATTCTTCTCAAGGTGTGTCCAACATATCTCCATTTTCTTCTTCTTATAACAGTTGTTACTAGTTGTTGACCAGACATTTCTCTGATTTCATCACTTCTTCTGAATTCGTTCCATTTTATGTTCATTATTTTTCACAGACATCTATTTTCAAATGTATTCAACTTGCTTCCTATATTCTTCTCTTGGACAGTAATAAATGATGCTTTCAGTCCTTAGACTCTTACATGAATCTAGTGACTTAGACATGCTGATGCTCATGATAATGAACAAAGAGACATGCCTGCATTAAAAACACCTGTCATCAGTGATTTGGAGATGGATAGCAGGGACATAACGCAGTTGTGTAGTGACTGACTTGAATCAGGACATGGAAATTGATGACTCATCTTGACAGATTTAAATGGTCTGTAATCAAACAATGCATCAATAGGACATAGCAAATAAAAGGCATACTTAAGAGTGTGATTAACCAGTGAGTCACAAGAATCATCACCAAGCGTGATCTGCAAAACCTGCTTGGTGGGACTCTGTACAAGAACACATGTTCTTCAATGTTTACTTAGACAAACTGTGCATCTCTCTATCTCTCTCTCAATTGTTTTTTTTGTGGACATTTTGATCATTCTAGAGAGATATATAAACAGCCTTTGCCAAGAACATTTTTTTATGACACAATCTTCAGTACCATTTGGAGCTCTAGTGCTTGTCCTTGGCGAAGTGTCCATTTTCAACCAGCATTTACTCGTTCGCTCTCCATTGGTCCTCGACTATCCCCAGCCGACCTGCAAGCAGCAGGTTACTGTGCATCTGTGTATCTTTCCTGAGCATTATGAGGTTAGTCCACTAACCAACATATACAAATGTGTTTAAAATTGTAACTCTTTAATGTTCAACTAAAATTTACCAACCTCCGTCCTCTTTAATTGGCAGAAGTTGAAACTCATCTTCAGCTTTTCTCTCCAGAATGTACTTTCTGGAAACATACAATGTCAAGTTTAATTTGATTAAGATGAAATATTACAAAAATAGGTTATGAATTGCATACAACAAATATATATATAAGATTAACTGTCATCATCGTCATCATCACACTTTCTGTCTTCTACAGTTGGAGATTGAGACCACCTTTACAGACTAACAGCTAACAAACCAACCACCCAACCAACCAACCAACCAACCAACCAACCAACTAAACAGCCAACCAACAAACAAACCAACCAACCAGACAGCCAACCAACAAACAAACAAACCAACCAACCAACCAACCAACCAACCAACCAACCAACCAACCAACCAACCAACCAACCAACCAACCAACCAACCAACCAACTAACTAACCAACATACCAACCAAGTAACTAACCAAGTAACTAACCAACCAACACAACAGCAAACATACCAATCTACCAACTAACCAATCAACCCAACAACAAACATACCAACCAACCAACGAATGAACCAACCAACCAACTAGCTAACAACCTAACTAAATAATTAACTAACTCTTTGCTGTTTTCTTATCGTCAAAACAAATTGTTATCACAAGAGTTACAAAATTAAGTAGTTACTTTTCTGTCAAAATATTGCTAGAATCTACCAAAAGAGTTCTCAGGGTACAACGAAATAACAACATGTGGGCAAGGTATTGTGAAGGACAGTAATGAGACGGAGTTGAAATTTGGACAGGAATTACGCTTACAGACGACTAGTACCTTGTTACTTCTTAAAATTGTTTTGCATTTATGCAAATTTACCTCTCTAGACATAGGCCAGGAGAGAAGTGCAGGTACATTCATTCTAAGATTCTGCACCTTTGAGACGTAACTATGCTTGCACCTATACCTATACCAGAGTAGCTCATCCTCGATCCCCACTTACTTAGCTAGACAACAGCCATTGTCTGTTTCCCGGGCCCCACGAGGAGGTGGGGGTAGGTATAGTCAGTGCTTGCTCACTGACCCTGACTTGTCCCTTTATGTTATTGCGCCTGAGGCTCCAAATTCCACTGAATGATAACAAATATGGTAATAAACCAACGAGAGCTCTGACGATTTTCAAAAAATTATCAAAATATTTCATGCTGTCAACTGCAACAAATGATAAGACGGTAACAGAAACAACTCAAACTAGTGATGATTCAATGCATAACAGAATCCTTTTTGTGCATGTTTTTGTCTTGATTTATAGTTTCCTATAGTGTCCTAAAGAGTGTGTCGGCATTGAACACAAGTTCAGCAAATTGTTATGCTCAGATACAGTAAACAGACTTGTATGCCAGACAGTGTCGTCTTCGTGGTAGAGAGAAGATATACTAATCATTTTCTCATGGGTAGGGTGAGCAAGTGGACTTTGGGATGGCTGCTGCAGGAAGGAGCATACATGACAATGTCCAATGTGCCATGACATCGATCGAATAACATAAACGGAAATTATTATAAGACCATAAAACAAAATTAAGCAGCAAATTAAAAATAAATTATGAAACACAAGATGGTAGCAATTGGTCCAAACCTTTCTGGATCTGCTTGTGAAAGAACCCACTGCTGTGATCCTACAGAATGACAAGCTTGGATATTGAATGGCACGGATATTGTGTGAGAGATACCCTCAAGCATATTCAACACTTCAATCTGTTGGCTGATAGAAGAAAAAATCGGATATTGTGTGAGAGATACCCTCAAGCATATTCAACACTTCAATCTGTTGGCTGATAGAAGAAAAAATATAAAGAATGACTACACTGTACCTTTTAATATCATGGCATGGAACATATTCAAAAATATAATTAGTAAACAGCATAGATACTTAATGTTGTAGTAAGATATGAGTGTCTATATTCGTTTTTTTTCTTTCTTTTTATTATTATTCACCCGGTATGAATTCGGAGTTGTCATGGTGCCAAATATAGTGCATCTAACTGATTTGTGCGTGAAGGCTTGCTTTACTTATCCCCAGTGTCCCTTGGTATTTAGGTGAGCTTTACTCCGTCTTCAGAGGTACCTGTAACTTAGATTCATGAGTAAAGGATCAGTCTCCTCTAATCCTACCGTGTTCCATGCGCACACGAGAATTTTGGACAAGCTGGGATAGAAATCTGGAATTTTCAAGGCATGTGGTCACTATCGTATATTATTACCAACTTTGATATCACAACTTCTCTATGACATATGATGAATTTAATCAATGACGGTCATCATCTGACTGGAACAGAGCATCAAGGATCTCCAGAAATATCTATTCTATGTACTGACTATCAACTCCAGTTTTGACATGCTTCCTACGTTTATTGCAGTAAAGGAACCATTTTCATACCTAGAGGTATCCACTACTGCCTTGTAGTTTGATTGGGGACAATTAAAGGCGAGCGGAGCAAACTGTACACAAAACTGGACGACAGGCAAACCAAAAGTCCCCAATAAACTTGTAACCTGGGCAGATGACGCTCAACATCCCGAGAAGGAAAGTTGTCTAAGGGTAGCTACCCTAAAAGAAAATAACAACCAGCTGCCTTGCAGATCGGCTGGGAACAATCAAAGGCTGATGGAGAGCAAACCCAGTAAACGCTGGCTAAAACCGGACACATCGCCGAAGGATAAGCACCAGAGCTCCAAATGGCGCTGAAGATGTGACAAAACACACCCATGCTAAGGCTGCATGAATCAGATTTCCACATGAATGAGATTTATGGGAAATCTGGTACATCAGTCTAAATGGTGGTTCGAGAGAGAGATACCTAGAGGTATATTGGAGAATACAGTGTTAGGTCTGTATAATTTAAATTGACTGCTGGCACACGATGGTTGCTGTGGTCAACATCCCGTTGGTAGACTTTACTTCCCAGTACTTTTTCTGTTACACAATTGAGGCTGGGACAACCTGAGAGCTGCTACGGTCTGAAAAATATTCCAGTGGAATTGAAGTCTAAGAAGCATGATTACTCTTCTTCTTCTTTGCGTTTGTTCTTTACTACCAATTTTAATCACTTTTGTGATATGTTTGATCTTTGCCAAGAACGTGTATACGTTGCACATTGGTTTGGTAGGCCCCTAAACGCATAGACTTCTACACATTTAGGACACATGCATCCGATTTCATCCAAACCTCCTTAGTCGCCTCTTACGACATGCATGGCAGGTAACAGTGGTTCTATTCTTTACACCCTAAATTTGGGCCCGGTAACCACTCAGGCGGCGTGATTACTAAAATCTACATTACAGTGGCTCTCAATATTGAAGGTTTAGTGCCTGTAAACTTATGTATTCATTATTACTACTAATACTCATCACCATCATCATCACCATCATCAGTCTTCTAAGCACCCAAGGAGACCACACATTGGCTACTGTAAAATATTCCATGCCCACTATAAAATTGAATCTGGACCATGCGTCTTACTGTAATGCCTCTACCAGTAGTTGGATGCGATCAAGAATCATCTGAAGTAAGCGATTAACCCTACTGAACTTTCTCTAATCCTGTTTTGACTCACAGCATCAGGGTAAGATTTATAGAATGGGCTTTTGTGTGCGCTACTTCAAGTGTCTTTCATCACCTCTGTTATCTCTGAGGTCCACCTTTTGCTTGGCCTGATTTTTGCTTTGTAAATACTGTATTACTACAATACTCATCATCATCAGTCTTCTAAGCGTCCAAAGAGACCACACAGGGGCTACTGAAAAATATTCCACACCAACTGTGTAATTGAACCTGAACTATGCGCCTAACTGATCTTTCTTTGTTAATAATGTTTATGAATGTATTTCTCAAACTATCAACTATTATTAATTTATATTTACTTCATCATTACTTTCTACTTGCTTCAACATTGCTTTATAGAAAACAAATATAATGGTTTGAGCAAAAGTGTAAAAGGGCTGCAATATTTGAACACAATTTTGTGGTACCACTTATGACTTTAGCTCATTTATTCAGCTCAAATGTGAAATCTGTGTTGCTGTATGGCTCGGAAACGTGGCGAGTCATCGAGTTAAATACAAATAAGATTCAGACCTTTGTCAACAGATAACTTTGGCAGATTCTCAGACTGAGATGGTATGACAGAGTTGCAAACACAGATCTATGGATAAGAACCAGACAGGATCCCATGATGACCCAGGTTAAGAGGAGAAAATGGAGTCGGGCATACCCTATGGAAGACACAGTCCTTTGTCACTAGACAAGCACTTGAGTGGAACCATTAAGGAAAATGAAAAAGAGGACATCCTAAACAGACCTGGAGACAAAGTCTTCTTGATGAACTGAAGAGTGCTCGAGTATCTTGGAAGATCATAAAGAAAACAGCCAGAGACCAAGAAAAGTGGCGAACGTTGAGGCTTTATGCTCCAAGAGGAACAGAGAAGAATTAGTAAGTAATAACTTTGTATATATTTAATAATATACTGTTTTTAATACATTTTTATTGACAGTACTGTCTGTTAAATAATATACTGTTTTAATACATTTTTATTGACAGTACTGTCTCTTAAATAATATACTGTTTTTAATACACTTTTATTGACAGTACTGTCTCTTAAATAATATACTGTTTTTAATACATTTTTATTGACAGTACTGTCTCTTAAATAATATACTGTTTTTAATACATTTTTATTGACAGTACTGTCTCTTAAATAATATACTGTTTTTAATACATTGTTATTGACAGTATTGTCTCTTAAATAATATACTGTTTTAATACATTTTTATTGACAGTATTGTCTCTTAAATAATATACTGTTTTAATACATTTTTATTGACAGTACTCTCTCTTAAATAATATACTGTTTTTAAAGCGGACCACAGAAATAACAGAGGAGGTACAAAAAAACCACTATTTATGAAGAGCATACAAAAGTCCGTTCTATAAATCTCTTCTTATTCTGACGCTGTGAAACAAAATAGGATTCGAGAAAAGTAAGAAAGAAAGATGAATGACTTTATGACTTAAGTACAAAATTATAATAGTATCCACAAGCTGATTGTTCACTTCTGACAAACTACTCACCCATCCAACTTATAAAACAGAGTAGTTCCTCTTGGGTCAACGTCTTCAGTGACGCACATTCTATAGGAGTTCTGGAATAAAATGTGTGAAAGTAAATATATTTGCTTCAACATTTGTCTTAAAACACACACCACATAAAAATGTACAAAGACTATTATAATGCGTTTTAGTAGGTTCTCAGTTATCAGAGGACTATCATCAGAGCACTCTGGACATGTCCATAGGTGCTCCGATCTCCGCCTCAGCAAATCCAGCAGCGTCCAGCGACCCAACACGCCAGTTCGATGTTGATTAATCAATCTCTTTGCATATTTAGTATGTCGTTCTTTTCGGGCTGCACCAATATTGACACCCATCGCTTTCAATCGGGTCAGCGAGTGGGATTCACAGTCCTGAAACTCCTCTGTTCAGAAAGACTCTCTCAATGCGTGAAGAATGTCACTTCGATACATGGCAGCTCCCTCTGATATTGTAACCAAGCCAGCCAATCTATCAGCTCGTTCATTACCCCTAACTCCTGCGTGCCCAGGGACAAAAATGAAGGTGATTTCTCTGATCATTGTTTGTACCAGTACCTCCACCCAGTTGTGTCTCACCATACCTGATTCTTATTAGTAGTCTTATTGCATTCTTTGAATGCTCCATATTGACCACTTGTTAAACCACTTTTTGTGATTTATATGTGATCTGAGTCTAAGAGTGATTGTATGTTGTGCCAGTTATGCGCCTACATCTAAGTAGGCCAGCACATCCAATTTCTGGGATGCTTTTTATTTACTAGGGTAGCTTTCCTGGGTCCTACATCAGTCACCTGTAAATCAGTCAACTCTTACGACATGCCTCGTAGGTTGCAGTGTTACTATTCTTTTCTAACCCATGTGGGCCACGGCAACACACTGGTGATTTTTAATTGGTTAACATTAGCAGCCCATAACAAAGTTTACAAAATCTATTGCATACATTATATAACTTAATTCCCTTGTCACAACAGAGATGAAGTGTCTACACAGAAGTGCTGGTAGTATTAAGAAGAGACCATGTTTAGAAATAAAGACATCAGGAAAAAGTGGGTACAACATCAGTACTGAACTTCATAAAGAAACAAAAAATTAAATGGTTCGGCCACATAAGCAGATTACCAACAGACTCAAAGTACAATGTTACTCCGACACAGTAGATGCAAAGCAAAAGGTCATCCACGCAAAAGGTGAATCTCAGAAATAACAGAGTCGGCGGAAAACATTGTTTATGAAGCACGCAAAGGTTGTTCTAGAAATCTCTTCTCATCCTGACGCTGTGAGGCAAAACAGATTAGAGAAAAGAAAGAATTCCTTTGTATGTTTTCTTTTACCCAAACCAGAAACTTTGTAATTTTATAAAGGTAGTACAGTGAATATATTATACAACAAAAAAAAGCAGAAAAAGACCAAAACCACATACACCAGTAATTCATGTACATAAAACCATCCTCTTGTGTTCCTTTCAAGTTCATCCCAAGCATGTTATCAAAATGTATGATGGTCATGTGGTAAAATACCTCTGAAATCGAAGTAAGGCTGGGCTGTACGGTGAGAGGCACTGGTGATAATGAAAGCAAGTCTTCATGCAAGAATCAGTCAGATGCGCCACAATAGTCACTGTGACTATTCCTAAATTCTTAGTAGCTGAACAAAAACTGTGCTTAAATGTGAACTTACTTCAACTTTAGAGGTAATAGAGGGGAATCTTCTCTTGCTAGCAGGAAGTTCAGGTAAACCTTCAGTAATAATGCGTGTTATCTGCCCATTTTCAACATTTGCTGTAATCACAACATTTGTCTAGAGAAGGAAAAATAAAGATTATATTATAAAAAAATTATATGACAGTATTGAAGAACAATACAAATCTACAACAGTGTTTTAACATTAAGGCATTGAAGAAATTTGCACTAAAAAATAACAGAATATATAAACAAAACTCTAAGGAGAAATATGTGGTATTACATAATTGGATACATCCAATACAATAATACTAATTTAATAATAGCTGTCAATCGCAAGCGATGATGATAACAGCCTCAGACATGTGCTGCTGCACCTCTCTGGTGTGTGCGGAGGTGACTATAGAGTCCATTCCTAGAACAGTGCAGAGGTGACTATAGAGTCCATTCCTAGAACACAATCTCAAAAAACAGGTGGGGCATACATGATCAAAGTTAGACATGTGGGTGTTGTGTGTTCTGTCTTTTCGTGCAGCTCGTTTTCTATGTGCCTCAATGGCACGATGATTCTCAGCTATGCGGGTTCCTCTTGTGTTGTTACAGCACCATATTTGGCGATCTTGTGCCAGGGATTCCCAGCATGTGGTGTCTATATCAAAGCATTTCAGATACTTTAAGAGTATCTTTAAAGCCATTTTTCTGTCCACCAACAGAATATCTGCCCCCTTCAAGCTTGCCATACATCCACTGTTTTGGGATGCGTTTATCATGCATCCGAGCAACGTGACTAGCCCATCTCACTTGGGTTTTCTGCAATAGGGTGTTGACGCTTGGAATTTTTGCTCTTGTGTGGACTTCAGTATCTGGAATTTTGTTCTGCCAGTCTATTTTTATAACTCATCATCATCATCATATTTTATCCTCATCAGAGATAACAGATAAGGCAGAGATAACAAAAATTCCATTCAATTCGTTCTTGTTCCTTTCTTTCTACTTCATACCTAGTTCTTTGATACAATCATTTTATAAATATATTTTTCAATAGTGCCTGTGTCTGTTTTATTTAATGAAATTCAGCAATTTCTTTCAGTTAATGTTAAGACATAGTAAAATACAGTAAAATGAAGTTAAGGACAATAAATATACAGACAAATCTCTGAAGACCACACAGATGTGGATTTACAAAAGAATACAAAGTATCTGATGGACTTTTAAAAAGACTAATAATGATGCGCTGAAAAACAGAAAGAAAGACATGTTCAATGACTGGTTTTCCTCTCCTATTATTGACAGTTTCCATGACATTTTCATGGACAGTTTTTCATTTCTCCCATAAAGTACAATTTTTTATTAAATTTTCATGGACAGTTGTGTATCTCTCCCATAAAGTACAATTTTTTATTAAATTTTCATGGACAGTTGTGTATCTCTCCCATAAAGTACAATTTTTTATTAAATTTTCATGGACAGTTGTGTATCTCTCCCATAAAGTACAATTTTTTATTAAATTTTCATGGACAGTTTTGCATCTCTCCCATAAAGTACAATTTTTTATTAAATTTTCATGGATAATTTTGCATTTTGACTCTTAAATAATAGATCTATTACATTTTCATTGAATAATTTGTCCTTTAAATAATATACTGTTTCTATTACATTTTCATTGGCAGTATTGTCCCATAAATAATATACTGTTTCTATTATATTCATTCACTACAGATAAATACTGACCACTTGTTCATGTATTATAACTGTATCATCCAATGGAGAAGACAAAGGTTGGATTCGCACCTGTAAATAATGTAATTATATTAAGTAAAAGATTCTGCTCTTATACCATGCAGCGTAATGAAAAATAAAAAGTATCAGTTTTGTGCCAGCAAATTTCTTTACCAAAGGCATAATATGGGTGCATACACTCTCTCGCATGCATGCACATATATATATATATATATATATATATATCTTCTTTATTCTCTAACTTTGTTTTGCCTCACATCCTCAGGATAAACTTATAACATATAATATCTTTATTAATGTCTTTCACTATATTGTCTTTGATACATCATCATAGCATATACTACCTGTGGTTTGTATGATCCCATAGTTGAAGGGAAGACATCGTACATGTCTATAAAGTTGGCAGTATGGGAGGTTGGGGTGAGTGTGTACAGACAGATGGGATGACAAGTAGCCACATGAATGACATCATGTTTATTCTGACCTGGGCTTCTTGTGCTTACTAAAAATAGAATGATACATTGAATTAGTGTAAATCTTTAATCTTTGTTATTTCATAATATGCACAGAATCACAACTGCTGTTTTTTTTCTTCTTAAAAGGGTCTAAAGTCAAAGGATTGCTTTCATTGCACCGAGTTTTACCCCATATGACCCAGTCCCTCTCTGCAGAAATGGCACAGCCCCTGCCAAAATTATTGCTCAAAGCACAAACTCCGTGGCTCCTACAACTATCCTGAGGGTCTCTGGAAAAAAAATAACTTGTGAATAGAACAGTGCGGTCCAGATTTGAACACACAACCTTTGGAGTGCGAGGCAAGGGCTTAACTTTAGCCACAACGACCCCCTTTTCTTCTTAAAGCAATACAATATTTTTCTAAATGCAATATTGCATTTATTTAGTTGCTATAACATTTTGCTAAACTTGATAAGTTTAAAAGTTTCATGTACAACCTTCCTAAGTTACTTTTAGCAATGTGCGTGGTCATATTTTTGATGTTATTAGTTGTCTCATTTTGCTAAACATCTTTGTTAATTCCTATTCCCTTCAGCTTAGTTTTTCTGATCCAGCAGTAATTTCAGCATGAGCTCTTCAACCTGATGTTATAGCTGTATAGTTACAGGTCTGCTTGAGTTGTGGTGCATTTATGTAGAGAGTATTCTCCACTTCTGAGTGTGGGGGTAGGTAGAGTACTTGTAGCATAAGTTACAGAGTGCAGGGCATTGAAAGAGATGGTTTGTGAAAGTTTTGCATGATCAGTCACACAGATGGCACTGTAGAGCGATCTTTGGCTGAATGCAATGTAGATGTGCATTCAGGGGCACACACAGAGTCCTATGGTGAAAAAAATGACTTGTGTTGTAAGACAATTTATGGCATCTATTGTATTTTGGGTAATGTGTGTTTAAAAATGGCTGTATGTTTTGCCTTTTGCCCATTCTTATTCTTCGTCTTCTTTGAACACTCCATATCAACCACTCTTTGCAATTTGTATGTGATCTGAGCCTAAGATCAATTGTACATTGTGCCAGTCATGCGCCTACAAGTAGGTCAGCACATGCGATTTCTGTAACACTTTTTTTAACTAGGTAGCTTCCCAGGCCTCTACCTCAGTTGCCTCTTATGACATGCCTTGTAGGTCGCAGTTTTATTGTTCTTTGCTCCCCTTGCAAGCCCCGGCAACACACAGGTGTATTGCCCATTCATTCAGAAACTCCTACTTTTCCTTCTTCCATTTAACTTTACTTCAGTTATCATATTGATTTCAATATTCCTGATGTCTTATAATTACAAAGTCATCTTTGATTATTGTGTTCAATATATGGTCATTGAATGACATCAGTATATTTCATTATTCTAATCTAAAGTGTCTGTTGTTGGATGTGTTCAAGATCATCATGTGTGTTCTTTCTCCTCCTTTCTTTACTCTAATCCTGTTTTGTTTAACAGCATCAGGATAAAAAGAGATTTCTAGAACAGGCTTTTGTGTGTGCTTCATAAATAGTGTTTTTGTCACCTCTGAGGTCCACCTTTTGTGTAGAAGGGAAACTAGCGATAAAGAAATAAAGCCTTTATGCAGAAAGAAAAGTTCTTCATTGAAACCTTGTAGACATCCTTAAATCTGAGCAGTAGTTTGCCTTGGTGCCTTTTCCTCTCCGAAAGCTCACAGAACAACACTTGTTGTGGTATGTGGTTAGTGTCCATTCTTATCACATATGATAATATCGGTTCTATATAGCACTGAGTAGCTCTCTTTCTTATTTCCATAGACAACATATAGAACATAAACATAGATTATACCTTTACTAACAGCCACATCACACACAACATTAGTTTCTTCAAGAGGTAGAATAGAGTGTGCTTCTTCCTCTGTGAACACAGATGACCTGGACTCTGTTCTGTTTAAGCTGACGCTCTGCACCGACAATGGAACTGGACCCTGACAGATGGAATACACAGAACATGAGTAATTTTGAGGAAAATTAAATAATACTTTCAAACAATAACAAAATGAATGTTTACATTTCTTGGTAGTGTTCTCAACGTTCAATGTGGCACAGAAGAAGATGTTATGATTAGAATACAAAAGGCAAGATCAGTATTTGTCATTCTGAAGAACATATGAAGCTCAAGAATGATCACAAATAAAACTAAAATAATGACATTAAACTCAAATGTCAAGGCTGTCCTTTTATACAGAGCTGAGAAATGGAGAACAACTAAGGGAAACACCAAAAAGTTGCAGACATTCATCAATAAATGCCTGCACAGGATATTCCATCTATGATGGTATGACAAAATCACAAACAAAGAGCTGTGAGATTGATTGGACAATGGCAGGTGGAACAAGAGATAAGGGGCAGAAGGTGGCGATGGATGGTGTATGGTGTGGCTGACAATCTGAGGCAGACGGCGGCCATTATTAGAGAATCTGAAATCCCAATCTAGTGAGAACGCAGAAGAATCTTCAAAGAATGAACAATGAAACTTGCTGACATTAGATTCTGTTCACAAGTGGACACTCAGTATTTGTGGAAGCTTACCTTTATGGTGATTCTATTGGTGCTCACTGGTAACTTTAAAGAAGCCATTCCTGAACCAGATCTTTGCCTTGTGATGTGCCACTGTCCAGCACGCTCAAATGCAGGCATGGGAATTCTGCACAATTTTGTGAACATGAAACGAAACTTAATTTTTTTGTCCCACTATTTCTTAACATTAATAACTAATTACAACAGTAATCGTCATCAAATAGCTTGTGCTGAACAGAACTTTGCCACCCTAACAGTCCTTCAGAATTTCTCTTTCTCTGTTGCCATCATGCTCAAATCATCAGTAAAATACTGATCCATCTTATCTATAGCCGTCCTCCTTGCCAAGATGCTTACTTACATAATGATCTACTCCAACTCTTCAGATTTTGTTCTGTGCAAAACACTTAAATTTTCTCATTTTATTTGTAGCATCAGCCAGTTTTTCTTTGATTTTGAGTTCTTTCTGGATAGATCTATTTTTCCTCCTCTCTGTCCATGATATATTTGGATGACTCTTCTGTAACACTTCTAATTCATATATATACTTTTACACTGCCTTGTTAAATATTCATATTTACCACCCCTACTGAGAGTACACATCTCTCATATATCCTCCATTTTGGTTCTTGTGCTGTACTAGGAAGATCTTCAAATGTTGTATAGTACTACAAAAACAATTCTGAATTTGTTCATTATTTTGTTGTTGACATCCTCTCTGGCACTCCCATCTAATGTTACTACCTTTCCCAGGTATGTGAATATTTTTGCTGCTGTCAACTTCTGGCTCTCTATTTTTACTAGTAGTTGAGCCTTCGTCTTGCATTCCGAAGGTCATGAGTTCAAATCCGAACCGCACTGTTCTGTTTGGGAGTGCATATTTTCCAGAGACCACTAGGATTGTTGCCAGAGTGGAGCTACAGAGTTCTTGCTTTGTGCAATACTCTTGGCAGGTGGCGTGCTATTTCTGCGGAGAGTGAACGAGCCATATGTGTTTTTTGGGGTGTTTTTCCCGATCCAGAAGCACTTGAGCTTTTCAGCTCTTCGCTCGGTGCCATGGACATCGTAACCCTTCGGTTTGATGCCACGAACACCGATAAATCTGGGAATCTGTGGCTTTTTCTGCCATCCGCGGAATTGAACCCGCACACACAGAGGGATAAGCCATATGGGTTAAAACGCAGTGCAATGAAGTAAATCCTTCGGCTTTAGACCCCTTTAGACTACTGCAATGTTGCTTAAGTGTAGTATCATAGCTTCTGTCTTATTGAGATTTATGTTTCTTCTTCTTTTGTCATCACACTGCTAACGGGTTGTTGCCCAGTGTTGTGGTTTTCTGTTTTTGTCTTGCAATGTTCTGGTAGCTTGGGTGATTGTTATTTTTGCTCTTTGACAGGATTCTGCTATGCCATCTACCCATCTTTTTCATGGTCTTCCTCTGCCTTCTTTTTCTGATGTTCTGTTGTAGAAGACTGTATACTGTGGAGTTTGGATGCATTCTTATTAAGTGGCCAAACCACTTCATTCTTTGCTTCTCAATGTAATTCAAGCAAGGTTCTGTGCCAACTTTCTTTCTTATGCTGATATTGGTGACTGTCTTTTCTGGTGTTGTTGGTAATTTTTCGTAGGCATCGCATTTCACATGTAGTTACACACGTATGTTTAACCCAGCTTATTAACTGTGTTTGTGTAATTTGCCTATGTCTTTTGAATATATTGCTAGGAATGAACTAGCAATGCAATATCATCTGCACATTCTATGTCTCCCAGTTTGGAAAACATTGTCCATCTTATTACTCTAGGAAGGTTTTCTGTAGTATGTCTCCTTATCCCATCTATGACAAGCATTACCGATATAAGGGAAGACTGCAGGTAAAATTATGTAGCTATGGCGAAACAAGTAAAAGCAAAGTACTGTAGTTTTACAAAGTACAAAAACAATACACATGTTAAGGACTTATTGTCCGATAGTATATGTTATGTCTGTCGTCCAAGAAGTCTGAATTTCTTTGCTTCTGTTGTATCCTTTGCTTGATAACTTTCTTTTGGCCGAAAAGTTGCTGTATGTTGTTTTTGTACAATCACTTTAGAAGACATACTTGTTGAACAGTACAATACTATAGTTAAAACTGCATAGCATCGATTGTTGGGGAGTTGAAGACTGATAAGGGGGATGTTCTTCTGTCTCTTTGCAACAGTCTGTTGGATGAAGACACTTCTTCTAACGTTCCATATCGATCATTTGTTAACCACTCTGTGTTATTTGTATGTGATCTGAGCATAAGAGCGATTGTACGTTGTGCTAGTTATGCGCCTACAAGTAGACCAGCACATCTGATTTCTGCAATGCTTTTTTATTTACTAGGGTAGCATCCCTAGGGCCTGCATCTGTCGCCTCTTATGACATGCCTTGTAAGTCGCAGTGGTACTATTCTTTGCTTTCCTTGAGGGCCCCGGCACCACACGGGCGGATGAAGACACTAAAATAGATGTTGATTCAATCCAGTGATTTAAGAAGTTTGGAGTTACCCATTTGCAATGGCGTCAGTTTAGTAACTGATAACCAATAACACAGCACTAGAAAGAGCTCCAGACAACAGTTGATCATCATAAGAACATATCTGATGTTATAATCATCTAAGTAGAAATCGCATGAAGAAGATGAAAATTATTAATCACCTCTAAGTTTAGAAACAAAGTTGACTATGGCTCAGACAGACAAATCAATCTCCAAGATTAATGACAAAATAGACTAGCATGCAGATAAACATTTCATGAAATACATGGAAAAAATATGAGTTAAAATAGTGTTCCAGAAACCGAACTAGATATGTGCTTAACTGGAACCCATATGGGAGGATGTAATACTATCTATAACCAAATACTGCTTTACACAATATTAGCAAGAGAATATGAGCTCCATCATACATAAGAGATGCTGAAGATGTGATACACATGAAGACTAACTCTGTCATGATAAGTGCTCCGAAATAAATACTAGGGGTAAACGAAAATGTGGAAGACCCAAAACAACATGGAAGAGAACAGTAGATCAAGAATTGAAAGAAATCAATTACAGCTGGAACACAATACAGAGGATGGATAAGAACAGAAAAGAATGATGTGCATTTGTTGCTGTCCTAAGCGACAAGGGCGTTACAGGCTAGAGAGGAGAGAAAAGCAAGATGCACTTTGTTAAACTACTTTACTTTGTTTTTACGTGTTTCACCTGTGATACATAGTATTACTACAGTCTTCACATGTAGCATCTCTTTTTTTTTTCAAGAGCGTTCAATTTCGCAGTATACAGATTAATCAAGGGGAACACTGAAAGAGAAGTCTACAGACACATTGCTAACCCAAAGCCCAACTGCAACCACTGTACAAAGAAACATCAGAGCACCATTTTTGACTCCGAACACAATACATATCACTTAAAAATAACAAATTCGTATTCTCAGAATAAGATATGACAGAGATACAAACACAAACCTGTGGATAAGAGTGAGTCACAAGCACATAATGACCCAGGCTAAGAGGAGAGAAAATGACGATGAGTAGGGTATACCCTGCGTAAGGCACAGTCGAGTGTCACTAGACAGGCACTTGTATGAAACCTAGAAGGAAAACAAAATTTCCTAAACAGACCTGGAAATGGAGTATTCTTGAGGAACTGAAGGAGGCTGGGCTATCCTGGGAAGCCATGAAGAGCAGCCAGTGATCGGGAAAAGTGGTGAACAACTGTTGAAGCCCTATGCTCCCCAAGGAGTGGACAGGAATAAGAAGAATAACATGAACAGAATTAAACCCTAACACACTACAGAGTGTCAGAGACCGGGAAAAGTGGCAAACAACTGTTGACGCCCTATGCTCCACAAGGAGTGGACAGGAATAAGAAGAATAACATGAACAGAATTAAACCCTAACACACCACAAAGTGCCCCCTGTGCACAAATCATTATGAAACTGTTGACCAGGACTTCATCAAGTGGTAAGTGTTGTATGTCAGGAATATTCTTCTCCAAAGTCAGATAAATGAAACACACTACATGAAACAAAGCAACAACTTAGAAACCAAATAAAACTACTTGGAATTGGACAAAAGGACAAGCACCCAGATACACCTCTGAATCATTGAAGAAGTTCAACAATGTGATATTAATTCAAGATCATTTCTTATATAATTTCAATGGGATGTGAAGGGATCCGCATTGCTTTCATGTAAATCCAATAGTTAGACCATTAACAAAGATCCGCAACCACATCCCTTGCGTATCTTGGAAATGGCAAATCTGAGCATTATGATTTGCTCCATAAACAATAGCAATGAGTAGCACACTAAGACCCAGTATTACACACTAGGCTGGGGAGTGAGGAATATCCTGAGCTTTGGTCTTAACTGAAACTTCTATATGGCACAGGTTATGTGCAGAGGAAACCAAACATGGATTTAGTACATGTATTAAAAGTTGATTCCAACAAATTAAAAGACAAAAAAAAAACTAGGGTTAGGTCACTTGATGAGAAAGGAACCAGATCTACTACCATTATCTTCTTTTCTCTAATCATGTTTTGCCTCACAGAGTCAGGACAAGAAGAGATTTATAGAACAGACTTTTGTGTGGCTTCATAAATAGTGTTTTTCAATGCCTCTGTTATGTCTGAAGTCCACCTTTTGAATGGACAGCCTTTTGTTTTGTATCCACTGTATTGGAGTGGAATTGCTCTTTGAGGCGCACTGTGTGTTGGTAATTTACTTATGTGGCCAAATCAATTAATTTGATTTTTCTTGATGAAGTTCAGTACCAATGTTGTACTACTTTTTTTTCCTGTCTTCATTTCTAATCCAGTGTCTTCTTCATAGGTGCTTCATCTTTGTTTTGACTAGTTTTCTTCTGTTTGATGTCAGTGACCAGATTTAGAACTGATAGCATAATGTTGGGAGAAAGAGTACTACCGTCATGCGCCAATAACAACACACAACATGGACTCAGGGCATGAGGAAAAATGAGAACCTGATGGAGATAACATTAGAGAGATTTTACAACAACATGGTCTCAAGGCACGAGGAAGACTGACAACCTGATAGAGGGATAAAACAAAGAGATTTTACATCAACATGGACTAACAGCTACAGATGCAACAAATCTGATCCAAGACAGACAACTATGACTCCCTTACAATGCTCCACAGCATATGTGTACAAGATAAGATGGAGAGTTGAGAAGCAGCTTTGTGCAAGATGTGACTATGTTCAAGGCTCTATTTCAGCATGTTATGGAAGTGGAGTATACAAGACAAGTACTTCCAGTAAGAGGATGGAGATTGAGGCTGTTACTGTTGCCCTCTATTGGCTCTCTGGGAATGGGGTTTACTATGGCCGTTATTGTATCTGACTCTCATTCGATGCTTTACAAGACCATAAATGGCAGGTTTCGGTATGAGTGGATGTAGTCTATCATAGTTTCTAACCTCCAGAGGCTTCCGTGGATCTAATGTTCTGGGCATGCGGGTTTTTGTGGCAATGAGAGCGGACAGGCTTGCATCAACAGCAACGATTGTTGGAGAGTTGAAGATGGATACAGGAGATTTTCTTTGGTCTTTTTGCGACTGCCTGATGGATGAAGACACTAAAATTGACGTTGAATCGATCCAACAATTTAAGCAGTTTGGAGTTACCAGTTGTATAGGTAGAACTGGATGTAAAAGGGGCACAGTGAGAGGTGTGTGTAACCAGTGAGCCATGAAAACTATCAGTATGCATACCCTTCTATATCTGTTGGGGAGACTGAGCACCTATGGGTCTGCCCAGAGTGCAATGATGTCAGTTCAACAACCAAAAACCAATGTTATTGAAAGTCACAAAAACAAACAAAGAACCCTACATTTACACAGTGCTAAACATTCAAACCTGGTATTGGCTTCAAAAGAGTGACAAGTTCGGCAGCTATACTTCTTCACAACAACTACAAATATTTTCAATAAATTACAGAAAAACACCAAACACCTCATTAGCAATCAACTCCCAGAAAATAAACCACACAAACAAGAAACACAAAGTGAAAAAATAACAGTTTAATCTGATATAATAATTCCCTAAGATTTCCGCAACAAACACAAAAAATGTGATTTTCAACATGACTTTCAATGGAAGCAAAAGTTGTCACCTGCTTGTGATGCCCCCAGAATATTTTTAAAATAATTACTAGAAAATTTCATTTTTCTAGCTCTGTGCTAAACATAAGGCCACAAAGCTGTCCCTCTATATATATTATGTCTCTCTCTACACTTAATATAGATTCACTTCATTCAATTCACAGAATTAGTTTTTAGAACACATTATTTCCATAATTATCACATAATAATTAAAAAAATAATCATCTCAGGGAATCTTTATATCAGGAAACTATAAATAAATTATCCCACATAAATTACCAAAAGGAAACATAAACGGTTTGGACTCAAGAGTCTGAATCAACATTCATAATTAACAGACTTTTAATTGCACACAAAAGTCTGGACTATAAAATCAGAATTTGTACCGTGCACATTTACATATTCACACAAAATTCTGAACTAAGTATCAATAATTATACTTTATAAATTTATATATGTACACAAAGGTGTGAACTATAATAAATATGTATACTTCGCACATTTATATACACACATAAAGTTCTGATTTATAAACCAACACTCATCATCCAATAGCTTGTTCTGAGCAGAAGTTTGTCACCCTAACAGTCCTTCTGAATTTCTCTCTGTCATAGGCCAGATGTCCCGCCCCTGCAGCCGTTATGCTTAAGCCATCAGTTACATTTCGATCCATCTTCTCCATGGTCTTGCTCTTCTCCTGTTTGTCGGGATGCCTAATTCTATAATGGTCTTCTCTAATCCTTCAGTCTCCTTAAATGCCCAAAATACTTCAATTTTCTCTTTCTTATTTGTAGCATAAGCCTCTGAGTTTCTTCTTTGATTCTGAGTTCTTTCTGATCTATATGTTCTCTTCTCTGTCAATGATATACAGATGACTTCTGTAACACTAATATTCAAAAGCACACATATGTTTTTCCATTGCCTTGTTAAATGTTAATTCTTCCTACCCACAGATTGCCACCGGGATTGCATGTTCTTAGTATTCTGATCTTTGTTTTCCTATCAGTCCCATTCCACAATGATAATTCTAATTAACACAGCGCATAAGGAGGCTCGCTCCAGGTGTCTTTTTTTTGGCCTGATTACGAAAGGCAAAACAGGGATAGTGGATAGATGGAGAGATCTGACATATTACAATGGCCCCAAAATGTCCTATCAGCAATATCAATCGTGTACACTAGTAAGTATTTTTATAAAGGGGCAACACAAGCATATGTACCCAGACAACTCTTGCTTACTCTTTAGCCAGTGTTATAGAAGCTTGTGATGTTCCAACTGGGATGCCATGCTTCTGCATTGTTTCCACAATCGTCTCTTGCAGTTCTTTATTGTAGGAGTCGAAGTCGAACACATTCTTCACAACAGTGGGGAGGCCTTCGTTGGGATAAAACTGACGGATAAATAAAAAATGAACTTATTTTCGGGAATTTTATTTACAGGAAAATTATGCAGATAAAAAGCACTGTGACAGTTAAGGCAAACATAAACCATGGAGAATTTATGAATTTTATTTAGCTCAGTATACACTTCAGAGTAAAACATTCTATTGTTCATTTGAGGATCATTTTCACCTCACATGTCTATAATTGCACCAATCTCTCAATCCTGTATTTCAATGTGTTCACACTAATAACTCCCATTCTGTGTTGGTTGATGTATCTACTGGGGTTATTTCATAATTTTCTCATCTTGCTACACCTATCGGTATGCATAAATTGTACAACCAAGATAGATAATACCCTTTACCTTCGTTGAAATCTTCAGAGCGCATGTTTTCTTTTAGAGCATTGATGATGTTGCTTTTGTATGATCATAAGCTACTACTGGAGCCAATTTGACAAGACACACACTTACAATAGGAACATTAACATCCATCAAAAGAAGGTAAATAACATGATAAAGGAGCCGACTAAGATAATGCTAAGGACAACAAAAGAATCTAAACTCAGAGTAGCAAGAAAAACCTACTGGATTGAAGAGATACAAAAGTTTAAAGAACTGAATATTGCCAGAGAATTAGCAGAAACAGAACAAAGCAAAGAGAGTAGCATAGACTTCAAGTCAACCTTTGCAAGCTATAGAAGAGAGATCAACCTGGGCAGAGATAGAAGAGACTATGGACATTTATGAAAGGTTTGAGCTATCACAATAGTGGATAAAGAACAAAACCCAAAAATGCATTTAGTTAAGAAAAAGTAGAATATGTTTAAAGAAAAATGAATGTGCAAAAGTTAACCAAATAAACATACCAAAAAAAAAAAAGACAAGACAGCAAAACAAAAATGAGAACTAAAGAGGACACTTACAGCAGAAGACAATTTTATGTTCAAATTTATGAAATAAAAAATGGGGGACTGCCTAGAGTAGTTGATAGTAGCTCGGCCTGCTAGCTGTGAGACGCCTCATAGCTCGAGTTCGAACCTACTGTCCGGCATTTGTTCGAGTCCCTGGTCTTACTCAGGACGATAACGTGAGTACCTCTGAAGTCGGAGAAAATCTGCCTGTATGGCGAGGAATACTAATTACGAGTACATTGAGCACAAGGCTGCCAGTGTAAAGTAATTTACAATGTGCACGCTGCTGCCATTGTAAGAAATTGGAAAAATGGATTTTCACGCAAAATCGGTTTCAGAGATGAAACTTCGTCTGAGTTGAAAGCGGACGAAAGAAAAAAAGAAAAGAAGAAAAAAAAATGAAATAAAAATGAAAATCAAGGCATATCCTTTACAGAAGTTCACCATCAACCACAGTAAACTAGTCGTCAATTTTCCAGGCGTCACTTATATATTCAGTAGTTTGCCATAACTTTCTGAATGGTGGGGTCTATTTTTACCGTTCATAAAAATCCATACCAAAATCAGTGCCTGCTCTCCTGTTATAGGCGTGAGATTCTGATACCTGAAGGGCCTGATTCCATCCTGAACTGTTTACAATTAGTGAGTCTGTAGCAACTACGAATACACTTCAATCAAATCCACAGAAAAAGTGCCGCTATTATTGTGAAGAAACCAGAAGGATAAAAATAGGCGCTAAAAATAGTAGAAAACAAGAAAGACTTGTATAAATGAAACAACTCGAATTGCACAGTGTACGGCAAACAGTGTTTAACAGAGTACGATGTGGCGTCATGTGCTGCGAAAAGCATTGAAAGAGTTCAGAAATATACTTTTTTAAAAAGCATAGAAAAACACTGCGTCAGCAAGAAAGACTTGAAATAAAGGGAACTGAGAAAGACAGAGTTGTAAGATATGGGATGGTTTGACATGATGGAGGAAAACAATGAGTATCTGTAAACAATAAGGATATGATAAATTCTTATTAGACAGATAGTTGGACGGCTGTAAAATAAATTTTATCTTCACTAAGCAAGACACAAGATGATGAAGGTTTATTTTTTTTTTTTTTCCTGATCCAGAAGCACCTGAGCTGAAAGCTCTTCGGCTCGGTGCCATGGACATCGTAACCCTTTGGTTCGGTGCCACGAACACCGTAAATCTGGGAAATCTGTGGTTTTTCTGCCAGTCCGCGGAATTGAACCAGCACACACAGAGGACTTGTCACCCGTAGTCCAACGCGCTACGAACACACTGGGCAGGCGGACAAAGATTTATTTAAGATCACGAGAGAGAAATAAGTTACCTGGAGATGTCGAACCATGTTGACCACTTCTCTGGTAGAATATGGGTAATTAATCAAGCCTTGGTCTGCCATCTCCCTCAGGTCAGAAAATGCAGACACAAGACGTTTCAGGGTGGCGTCTGACACATCCGGACCGTATTGACGCAACATAGCCATCTCAGACTCCATGTCAGGATTATCAATTGCTTGACAACTGAAGATATCACCTAGTGGGGCAGAAGTGTGAAATGTCATGTAATATATGATATAATAATAATAACAATTCCTCTCGTACCATTATATGTTACAGAGAAAGTAATTTGTCCATAAAGCTCTATCCTTTGACACTCGCTAAATCTCTTCCATGGAATTAAGACCGATATTTCTTGCCTCTCTGAGGGTATCCCTAGGGCATCCTCTTTATCTTGAAACCATTGCATCTCATTTCAATGCCTGCTTTGATATTCTTTGATCATTTCTTCTCAAGGTATGTCCATCATATCTCCATCTTCTCCCTCTTATAATAGTTGTTACTAGTGGTTGACCAGACATCTCTGATTTTTCAGAATGACATGCAAACATCGTAGCCACTTTGTCATAGAGACCTCCAGAAAAATGTTCAGACTCAATGTAGCAGTTCACAAAATATTACAGGTTGAGCAGTCCTGTACTTCAGAGAGTACCTTACTGTAACTGGCTTACAATCTTGAAAGTACACTAAAGATTAAATGATTGTATTCATCCCAGCAGTCCCCTTCACATTAGCCTACCTTATCGTGGTTGGAGGGTTTGTGTGCCTTTAGGATCCTTCAGGCTATATCGGCAGAGTCTAACTCCTAGCAGGTCTAACCAAGTCGAACAGACTGAAGGTGAAAGGCTAGACCAAAGGGTGGGGGAGCGGGATGGGGCCTGATAAGGTGACAGCACAGAATCCACCGGCGAGTGGTAAATGCTATGACTGCAATCAACCCATCTCCCAGCTATGGGACAAATAGCAGTCATCCTTTCTCTCCCTTGAGGAGGACATCTTTTTTCTTGTACTTCTATGACACTTTCCTCCAAGTATATGGGATTAAACTATAGTGTCCTGGGAGCACACCCTACATAAAAGCCTGGGTTGGTGAGCCCGATTGCAGAAAGCTGAAGTCACCTAGAGTAGGACGACCCCAGAAAACCGGGAAGACAGATCTTGTCAGCAGAGCACTGCAACTGTCTGGAGAACAAACTCAAAAAAAGATGTCATCAGAAATGGAATGTGTCAGCCATTATTGGCGGGAGGAATCGCAAATACAAATGACTCAATGGCCATGCCATCCTAGCAGTTAGGCATTCATCCTCAGCAAACTTCATCCCAATGTAGATTTTTTTTTTTGGATCCAGAAGCACTTGAGCTTTTCAGCTCTTTGGCTCGGTACCATGGACATCGTAACCCTTCGGTTCGGTGCCACGAACACCGTAAATCTGGGGAATCTGTGGCTTTTTCTGCCATCCGCGGAATTGAACCCGCACACACAGAGGGATAGTCACCCGTAGTCCAACGCGCTACGAACACGCTGGGCATACGGGCCCCAATGTAGATTATATCATTCCATTTCACTGGCAAGCTTGTCTGTTTCCAGCTTATACAACATGGATGTGAAGCAAGGTCTACATCTATTGTGTTACCCCTGACCCATGCATTTCTGTGTACTGTAAGTGTCCAGCAGTTTATCACTAAAACTTAAGAGGGTGATAACAGATCCATGAGCACTAACACCATTGAAAAAGTTTCAATCTAACCGACTTAACTGCAAGGACATGTC
Organism: Arion vulgaris; assembly: GCA_020796225.1. Lineage (NCBI taxonomy): Eukaryota > Metazoa > Mollusca > Gastropoda > Stylommatophora > Arionidae > Arion > Arion vulgaris. The sequence goes on along the minus strand of CM036754.1, from coordinate 24,741,920 downwards.
TGATGATTACATAGGATATGTTAACTTAATCCATAATTGAAATCACTGAAAACTGCTACTTCTTCTTCTTCCTCAGTGATCTCTGGTGGTGCACTGTGGACAACAAGCTGGGCAGTTGGCTTCAGCTCACCTAGGAGAGTACAGTCTTGCATTACAAGCTCCGGTGTTTGTTCCGCTTGCTGACACCTACCTGAATGTTACTGCTCTTTGTAACAGAGGCATTTTTATTTCAAGTGTCACATGCAAGGCCTTAGCACTAACCCTTTCAAAACAACTACGAAAACTATCAGAGCGTGTTCTCCTAGAGTTAAAATGGTGATTCAGAGCTGGACTGTCAACAACTGACATGATATTCACTCTTCGACAACTGCAAGAGAAATGCAGACAGCATTTCACTATTTTCGTTGATGTGACAAAAGCATTTGACACGGTTAGCAGACCAGGACTTTATAAAATATTGAAGCATATTGGCTGTTCCCTAAAGTTGCTCCAACTGATCAACTCCTTACATGAAGGCATGAAAGCCAGCACACAGTTCGATGGCAGCACATTTGATAGCTTTGAGGTTAAGAGTGGAGTCAAACTTCTCTTTGTAGTGCATTTTTTGTGTGGTAGTCTTACTGTATGTCCAAATCATTTGATATCAGTATTACAAGAAACAATAACTGAATAAGACTGCTTACCCATGGCACCAAAGAAATCATTTCCCAAGAATGGAAAACCTGGTCTGTTTGCTAGCACAATCAATCTGAAGTCTGGATGAGCAACAATCACATTTTTGCTGGGAGAGATGCCAGAGTCAGCTGAAAGCAGATGGAAATAAAACATGGTCTATCAGATTGTCCTATGGTCATTTATACACCAACTAGCAGATGTACCCATTCTTTGCATGAGAATTTAGTTTAAATTTAGTTTACAGTTACATTTGTTATCCTTTTCCGCTGATCTTCCAAGTCATTCCTCTTTAGTTTCCTCATCAATCGCCTTTACATTCCTCCGACGCTTGTAGTCAAGCCTAATAACTAATGTTCCCCCCTTCAGGTTTCTCTCCTTCATTTTTCTTTTCTTATCATTCTCCAACTGCATATCTGTAACTTCCTTAGTTTCGATAGATCTATGAAATAGTATAATTTCCGAAATTTTGAAGTCCCAAACAGTGCGAGACTAAGCATATTAAAGAAACATGCACCATCCCGTCAAAATCGGCTAAAATAACAATTGGCAAATTGAATTTATTCAGATTATAAACTTATCCAGTGCCCAGATGTGTTTTTAAAAAAAAAATATTTGGCCTGAGCGTGAATTGAACGTATGGTCTACCATATGGTAGAATGTGTACTTATCAATTAAGCCACCGTCACCTCTTAGCAAATGTGTTAAAATACGTTATAATAATAGTCATAATCATCGCTTTAACATGTGATCAACTACTGAAAACAGGTATTCCCCTTTTTTGGTTTTCCCATTTCGTTAAGTTGGAATTTAGATATAGAGACGAACCAATAGCCTGGTTTAATCAATTTTAACATCTTCCCATCTATGAAAGCTACCCTCTTGCCAAATTTAAAGTCAGTAGGATGTCCAGATATCTTGAAACAATGGGAACAGACAAGTATACAATTTATTCAACTCATTCATATATATATGCGCAGTCTCCCTCAACAGATATCGAAGAGTATGCATACTGATGGTTTCCGTGGCTCACTGAATAAACACACCTCTCACTCTGCCCCTCAGGCATCCAGTTCTACTTGTGCAACGGGTAACTTCAAACTGCTTAAACCACTTGGTCGATTCAACATCTATCAAGTATAATATCAAGGTTGGACAGTATAATATTATAGTAAGTGCATAACTGGCACAATCTCTCTTAGGCTCAGATCACATACAAATCACATAGAGGTATAACAACTGGTTGATATGGAGGGTTCAAAGGAGAAGAAGAAGATAGAAATGCATGACTCACCTGCAACAATCCTTCGACCATCAGTTAAATGCATTTCTCCGGACTCAACCAAAGTTTTAAGGACACAAGTGACATTTGTGGGTGCTTTGTCAGCTTCATCAACAACAAGGACATGACCTAGTTTGACAGCCACAACCTGTTTAACAGTAAACATAATCTTATTAATGTAGTACTAGAAATTAGTATACAAACACAAATATACTAACAAGTACTGTTTCCTACGTTAATTCATTACAAGTACTTCTTCATTTAATAACGGTAAGCTATTGAATGCACAGATCGAAAATCTCTCAGGCCACAGAAATGTGATTTTATAGAAGAATGATGAGAATCCCATGGACTGCTAAAATGACTAATGTTGAGGTGCTGAATGAGATCAAGACACAGAGAAAGCTTATCATCAATATAAGAAAGAGGCAGTCATCATTTTTCGGGCATGTGATGAGGAGGGAGGTTTAGAACACACCGTGACAACCGGTAAAATCGAGGGTAGACGAGACAGGGAAGACAGAGAGAGAAAATGTTGGATGGCCTGACTTCATGGCACGGTAGAGCGTCAACATCTGAGTTGATAGCAAACACTAACGACAGAGATTTGTGGAGATCCATGATCGCTACTCCAGCCGGCATGGCACCTGATGATGATGAAGCTATTGAAGAAAAATATTTATTAATGTTTTCTTTGACATTCCTATATCAGTCATCAGACCACAACACCTAATAATGGTGGGTTTTTATGTTGAAGTGATTAAGACGTCGCTTGTCGCTCTAAAGGTTGTGAATTTGATTCTGGACCAAGTCACACAAGCCGACCATACCTAGCAGTGGTGTTGACCAGAACACTTTGACTAAGACGTCCAAGGCTCTGGCTTGTCTAGGGAGATGGACTATACACGGTCAGGTATTTTTTTCTTTCTGCCACTTAGAAAGGCGAACCTAATCAAAAGCATACAGAAACTGGATGTGCTGGCCTATGGCTAAGTAGACGCCTAACTGGAACAACAAACTCACTATCATATTTTTGTTGTTTTTCTTCTTCTTCTTGTATTCATCTGCTATGAATTCAGGCATTGTCAGGGCGACATGTATGATGCTTCTGACTGATTTTTGCATGTAGGCCTGCTTTCCTTGTTATCAGTGTCCCCCGTCTTCTCCAACTACAGAGGTTAAATTTGTGTTCTCAAGTGATGTACTCGGTCATATTGTAGAAATTCTATGACAACACAGGCTCTGCAAACAACAAATGCAGCCAACTTGATTTAAAGCTGAAAAACTTCAGCTCCTCAATGCATTTCTCTGTGACAGTGGACAGAAAAAAGCAAAAAAACAAAAAACATAGTCTATCACTAACTATGTTTTCATAGACAAACTAAAAGGTGGGCTTACCAAAGGTGAATCCTCATACATGATGACTCCCTCCTTCACAGTCGGTTGTAGTGTCAATGTCTGCACTGTTGTGTCTCTATAATTCAAAATAGACATAATATATATTAGTCCAACTTGATACTAAGCAAAACCTTATCCACGGAAAAGGTGGATCTCTCTCTCGATCATTCTCTTTTGGCCATTTTTATCATTCTTATCGTGATATATAAACAGCCTTTGCCCAGAACATGTTTTAAGTCACAATCTTCAGTACCATTTGGAGCTCTAGTGCTTGTCCTTCGGCTATGTCCGATTTCAACCAGCGTTTGCTGGTTTCGCTCTCTGTTAGCCTTTGACTGTCCCCAGCCAACCTGCAAGGCAGCAGGTTAAAGGTGGATCTCAGAAATAACAGAGGCAGTAAAAAACTATTTACAAAGCACACACTAAATTCACTTCTAGAAATCTCTTATCCTGACACAGTGAGGGAAAACATAATTAGAGAAAAGAAGAGTCCATCATTTTAATGACACCTTGGACCTAAAAGCTGGCCACAACATTACTTTAACAACTTATAAATGTGTTTTTTGGTTAATTTATATTTCCATCTGTATCTTATTTTCACTAATAACTTCTTGAAGGCTGTAAACAAAAACATACACATATTGTGTATTTTGTAAAAAAGTGGAGGAGCATTAAGTTAAGCACTCATTCTAAGATTCATTATGAACACAAATATTGTTATTGGTTTGGCATACATATCTTACGGCAACACATGAGTAAAGATTGGTTATATTCTTCTTCTTTAAAAGCTTCATATCAACCGCTTGTTAAACCACTCATGATTTGAATGTGACCATAGCCTAAGAGCGATTATAAGTCGTGCTAGTTATGCACCTACAAGTAGGACACCACATCTGATTTCTGCAACACTTTTTATTTACTAGGGTAGCTTCCCTAGACCCCTACATCAGTCGCATCTTATGACATGCCTTGTAGGTCGAAGTGGTACTATTCTTTGCTCTCCTTGCGAGCCCGCAACACACAGTCAAGATTGGTTATATAGTAATTGGTAGTGAAGAATTCGAGATTGGTTATATAGTAATTAGTAGTGAAGAATTCGATATTGGTTATATAGTAATTGGTAGTGAAGAATTCGAGATTGGTTATATAGTAATTGGTAGTGAAGAATTTGAGATTGGTTATATAGTAATTAGTAGTGAAGAATTCGATATTGGTTATATAGTAATTGGTAGTGAAGAATTCGAGATTGGTTATATAGTAATTGGTAGTGAAGAATTCGAGATTGGTTATATAGTAATTAGTAGTGAAGAATTCGATATTGGTTATATAGTAATTGGTAGTGAAGAATTCGAGATTGGTTATATAGTAATTAGTAGTGAAGAATTCGATATTGGTTATATAGTAATTGGTAGTGAAGAATTCGAGATTGGTTATATAGTAATTGGTAGTGAAGAATTCGAGATTGGTTATATAGTAATTGGTAGTGAAGAATTCGAGATTGGTTATATAGTAATTGGTAGTGAAGAATTTGAGATTGGTTATATAGTAATTAGTAGTGAAGAATTCGATATTGGTTATATAGTAATTGGTAGTGAAGAATTCGAGATTGGTTATATAGTAATTGGTAGTGAAGAATTCGAGATTGGTTATATAGTAATTGGTAGTGAAGAATTTGAGATTGGTTATATAGTAATTAGTAGTGAAGAATTCGATATTGGTTATATAGTAATTGGTAGTGAAGAATTCGAGATTGGTTATATAGTAATTGGTAGTGAAGAATTTGAGATTGGTTATATAGTAATTAGTAGTGAAGAATTCGAGATTGGTTATATAGTAATTAGTAGTGAAGAATTCGAGATTGGTTATATAGTAATTGGTAGTGAAGAATGAATATGCTATCCTAAGTAATTCATACAATCTCTTCTATGGAACTGAGTCAGATATTTTTCCCCTCTCTCAGTAAAGTTTTCCCTATTGCGTCCTTTCTTTCTTGAATGATTTGCCTCTCACTTCAATGCGAACTTTGTGATTCTTCATTTTTTTCTCAGAATATATTCAGCATCTCCTCATCTTCTCTTTCTTATAACAGTTGTTGCTAGTGGTTCATCAGACATTTCTCAAATTTGATCACCTCTCCTGAATGGGTCCTCCTTTATGTTCACTATTTTTCGTAGACATCTATTTTCAAATGCATTCAACTCTTTCTGTAGTACAGGTCTCCATAATTTTCCCATTACTTTCTGTTTAGTTTCATCCTTTTCAGGTCTTCCCAGACACTTTAATATCTGTTTTCAGTTCTCTTCTCTATGAACTTTTAGTCTTCCTCTGACGCTCTTCTTTTTTGGTTCCTGAATAGTGTTGGAATAGTGAAGCGTTTACAGCGCCGACTTTGCAGTAGGAGACAGGACCTATTACTTGTTTAGACAAGCTCTAGTAAAATTAGGAACTTGAGTCTCTGATTTATGGAAGAGTGGTTGGCAAGGAAGTGAACAAATCACCTCATCTACAAATGCTAAGATCTGGATCAGATCTCTATGGCACTACATGCTATATCAGTTATATGAGGACTATCATCATAGCACTTCGGACATGTCCATAGGCGCTTCAATCCCAGACTAAATAAATCCAGCAGCCGAACACGCTAGCTTGATGTTGATTTATATGCTATATGATTACCCTTACTAAAAGGGTTTGAAATAAAAAAATTTGACTTCATTGCATTGGGTTTTATCCGATATAGCTCAGTCCCTCTTCGCAGAAAAGGCATGCTACCTGCCGAGAGTATTGCACAAAGCACGAACTCCGTAGCTCCAGCAACAATCCTAGGAGTCTCTGGAAAAATGCACCCGTGAACAGAACGGCATGGTCCGGATTCAAACCCTCAGCCTTTGACTCGCAAGGTAAAGGGCGTAACCACTTAGCCACAGAGACCCCCTTACTCACCTATGCAATTGCACATATTCCCTAGGTCTGTTGAGTAATTGCAAAAAGCGATCAACAATTTTGTTCTTTCCAACACCTTGATTTCCCACCAGCAATAAATGTTCATCAAGAGTAAAGTCCTTCAGCATGTCTTCCATCACAGTCAAATGCTAATGAGAAAGGAAATTTGACAAAATGGTTGGTATGTAAACAGACTATAATAAACTTCTGCTTCTTCAAATGCTTCATATCATCCACTTGTTAACCAATCTTGGTAATTTGTATGCGATCTGAGCCTAAGAGTGATTGTACGCTGTGCCAGTCATGAGTCTACAAGTAGGTAAGCACAGTCATTTCTGTGATGCTTTTTGTTTAAGATACCTAGGTCCTACTTAAGTCGCCTCTTATGACGTGCTTTGTAGGTTGCAGTGGTACTATTCTTTGCTTCCCTTGCCCCAGCACCACACATGCGACTATAATTAACTAATCTATCTTTCAGTGCTAACTTCCTTAAAGAACAGAATATAAACCTGAAATACTTGGAAAAAAAGGTTAGAATCTATGACTATGCACTCAGAGCGTCCTCTAATGTCAAGGGTTAGAACAAAATGTAGGCAACAGTTTGACATTGCACATGGGCAAGAGTCAGCTCTGACTGTTTCCTTTATCACCAATCAAATCTGAGAACATGCTACAGTATAACTTAGTAGATGTGATACCATAAAGTGAGGTTTTCTGTTTGTAAATTCTTACCAGTAGCCCATCTCTACCATCTTGTATGCTCATTGAGATAATATGCATGTACTCATGAAAAAAACTCCAGAATGATACTGAATAGATATCGATATAAGGGGAGACTGCAGTAAAACTATGTAGCAATGGCAAAACACGTAAAAACAAAGTACTATAGTTTTACAAAATACAGAAACAATGACATTACACAGCAAAGTTTCGAACAAAAGGCCTTTGGTGCAAAGGATACAACAGAAGTGACAAATTTCACTTCTTTCACAGCACACTACGTATAGAATACAACAATAAAGTCCTAGCTACCATAAAATGAAAATCTGTGAGTAAAAACAAATAATGAAATAAATGCAAAAACTAGAAGTGGAAAAAAAGAAGATAAACAATAGATATCTGATAATAGAGAACCAGTACGTGAAACTTTCTGATGAGGGACACCCATCTGAAAGACACTGTGACTAAGAGATGACCAGCAGGCAATCTGGTGGTGGGGAATGAACACAGTGAATCCAACCTTGGCTGCTGTATCATTGAACAGCACAGACAGCCCCCTCACCTACTAGTGCTAGGGCAGACCAAATCAGGCTTTTGTCAGGGTTGGGTAGGAAATCTAGAGACACCACAGCTCTTTAATATAAAGTAGGAAAAAATACTACATTGTCGTGGAGAGAGCAGCAGTAGCATAGTTGTTAGTGAACTAGTTTCTTAGGTTAGTGGTCCGGGTTCAATTCCTCAGTAGGCGCGCAATGTTTTCCCCAAGCTTCTCTAGGTCCCTACTCAGTCGCCTCTTACAACATGCTTTGAAGGTTGCAGTGTTACTATTCTTTGCTTCTTCATGGTCTCGGCAACACATGGGTGGTTTAATAATATAAATATTTTTAAAACATGTCTTTTGTTCTAGAATTAAGTAAATGATCTAACCTGTGGATTTTCATAGAACAAAATATCTGGTACTTTGGTTCTGTTTTGTGGGTCATAGACTGGAACTGTTGTCTCTCCTATTCTCACAAGACCATCCTTTACCTCGCCTGTTAAATAAGAAGATTCCCATGACCAGTTGGCATCTTATTGACCACAAATTGAAAAAAATAGTTTAAAAATATATGAACAGTGCAGAGAGACTAGTTTATAACAATTTCTCTGCCAAGAAAGAATTAATATATGCTCAGTCCCTTGAAACTTACTGAAAGTGTCAGCTACAGAATAAACTTACAGTAGCACCATAGATGATACAAATTTCTCCCTTAAATCAGAAAGTTAGGTACCCATTTTCAGTCTTCATTTTGGGTCTTCCACGTTCTACACATTCTTGTGTCCATCTCAATGCAGTTTTCGTGACATTCTCCATGCGTTATCACATGCCAAATTCATCTCCAGCCTCTCATTTGGCTGACGGTGCTCATATTCTCTTGTTGGCACTGGCACTATGCAAGCAGATCTTGGTTAGAAATAGTATTTGGCAAGAACACATGTAAGATCTTCCGCAGACAAGTTGTACGGAAGGTGGAGAGTTTGGACATATCTTGTTCTTTCATAGTCACTTCATAGGGGTCTCTGTGGTTAAACCTTTGTCTTGTGTTCTGAAGTCCATGGGTTTCAATCCAGACTGTGCTGTTCTGTTCACAAGTGCATTTTTTCTAGAGACCCCTAGGATTGTTGCAGAAGCTACAGTTCATGATTTGTGCAATACTCTTGGCAGGTGGTGTGCCATTTCTGTGGAGAGGAACAGAGCCATATGGAGTAAAACCCAGTGCAATGAAGCCAATCCTTCGGCTTTAGACCTTTTGTTTTAGAGGGTCTCTGTGGTTAAGCCTTAGCCTTGTGTTCTGAAAATTGTGGGTTCGGATAGGTGCCACATTGTTCTGTTTATGAGTGCATTTTATTCAGAGACCTAAAGGATTGGTGGCAGAGCTACAGAGTTCATGCAATACTCTCAGCAAGTGGCGTGCCATTTTTCTGCGGAGACAGATCCAGCCTTATGGGGTAAAACTTGGCACAGCAAAGTCAATCTTTCGCTTTAGACCCTTTAGTCCCATTTCCTGGTAATTAACACATGTTATATTTGATACAAATGTACAAGAATATACACAAAATGAACATACAAGTCACCAAATGCTGATAATCATCAAGATGTTGGGCTGTTCTTGGGGGCAGTATTTGAGACTCCTCAAGAGACTGATTCAATGCTGATTGTGCCAGACGAGGTAAAAATCTGTTTCAATGTCAAACAACGACAAAATGTAATAAAATATCACAATGTATAACAACCACAATCTAAATGAATAAAAAAGTATTGCTGAATATCAAAGGTCAGCCAGCCCACCCGCCTGGGGAATTCCTTCCTATTTTATTAACCAAACAGTAAGATTACAGAGATGTGACTTTACGGTAGGGTGCTAAAAACACTATAGACAATAAGAAGTCAGACAAGGAGGTTCAGATGTAAGCAAATACACAATGGACACTTATCAAACACAGCAGAGTGAATCTGTCATTTTCTAAACTCATGTTGGAAGAAGAGGAAGATAATCACATGCTATATTGATGGGGAAAAAGAAAGAGGATGACAAAAGAGAGAGAATACTAGAGTCTTATATTGTGACAAGGAAAAATGAGTGATTGATTGATTGATTGATAGGACCATTATCATTGCACTTTGATTTGTAACCACATGTTCTCTGATCTCTTTCTCACACAGGAAGATCTAAGCGGCAGTGCACAAACTCTGCAGCAAAGGCGACGAGAGTCCCGTTGGTTAGCTCTTCTTCTTCTTCAAACGCTCCATATCGACCACTTGTTAACCACTGTGTGATTTGTATGTGATCTGAGCCTAGGAGTAACTGTATGTTGTGCCAGTTATGCGACTACAAGTAGGCCAGCACATCCAATTTCTGCAATGCTTTTTATTTTCTAGGTAGCTTCCTAGGTCCTACATCATTCGCCTCTTATGACCTAGCTTGTAGATCACAGTGGTACTATTCATTTCTTCCCTTGTGGGCTCCGACACCACACAGGCATGATTATCTCTAAAGCCGGTAAAGTAAAATAGGGTGACAGAAATGTATCACATGGGAAACCCGTAGGTACTGCGTTGGACAGCACTTGTCTAAACCAAGCATTATGGTAATACTGATAATCAAATCTGACAATTTATTAATTTGATTTGACATGAAGATAACATTTAAATTGGAAAATTACTCAAGATATAGAAAGCAAGTTGAATGCATTTGAAAATAGATGTCTATAAAAAATAATGAATATAAAATGGAACGAATTCAGGAGAAGTGATGAAATCAGAGACATGTCTGGTCAACCACTAGTGGCAACTGTTATAAGAAAGAGAAGATGGAGATATGTTGGGCAGACCTTGAGGAGAAATGATCAACGAATATCAAAGCAGGCATTGAAGTGGGATGCAAAGGGTTCAAGAAAGAGAGGTCGACCTAAGGAGACCCTGAAACGAACTTTGCTGAGAGAGGCAAGAAATATCGGTCTCAGTTCCATGGAAGAGATTGAGCGAGTTGCTCAGGATAGAGCGGTATGGAGAAGTTACTTTTAGGCCCTATGTAACGTATAACGGTACGAGAGGAATTATTATTATTATAACATTTAAAATGAGCAAAAACATGATATTTGTTCCACAATATATTCCTTTATACATCTTCTACCAATTTTCTAAATGGAACTCAAAATACAAAGTTTACCTTGATAGACAAGCCTTGTGTATGACTCCATGAAGATCTTCACTTGGAAACCGAGCAAGTCTACGGGCAATCCTAAGCAACTGTCGAGTGGACAAGCTTGAGGCCAATGACTGAAGCTGTTGAAGATTGAGTTCTAGCTATACATTTTCATCTGCTATTTCTAATCTAATATTACTGTTTTAATTGAATAGAACAATTGTTTACATGCACACATACACAAGTATATACACACACACATATAATCTTAGCATAAGACTCTATGGCGTCTTAGACTCAGAGGTAGTGAGCTAGATCACAACCCAAGAGTACCTGGTTCAAACTCAGAGATGGGCAATTTGGAAGCAAATTTATTCCCATGGATTTTTATCAACTGTAACAATAGACCTCACCGCTTTAGAAAGCTAAATGGAAAACTACTGAATGTTTAAGTCCTAGAAAATCAACGACTGCTTACTGTGGTTGATGGCAACGTCCTGCAAAGTATATGCCACTAATTTAATTACATTATAAAAAGAAAAAAAAAAGGTAACGAATGCATCCCAAAACATGACCTGAGTTCTGAATTTGCCAAGCCTATATTAAAGTTTCCTTAGAGCCAATCTTCCTCCCAACAGTGTAGTTCGTGGGAGAGCTTGAGTATCTCAGCGACATAGAGAGCTATGTCGGAGGTAGCATTGCTCCCAGTAGGTTTAATCATGCCAAACAAATCAAAGGATATGGATCAAATGATGAGGGACACCACTTATTCTACAGGCTGATAGGTTTTGCATTAGGTTGATGGCCCACTATAGAAAAAACTAGCTACTGAAATTTCTTCGGATTTTTCAATCAGATACTGGGAGAGCAGTAGACGATTGAGGTGGAAACACCATCTATAACAAGCAGGGCCAAATACGCAAGGAACTGTAGACTGAGAAAGAGAAGAGGCTGAAAAGATCTGGAATGAATTAAGTTGGCTTGCTCAAGACAGATCTGGTTGGAGGGAGTTGAGAGGAGAAGACGCAATCTTTTTGTTTCATTCGCTCTTCTCAACCATTTTGATCATTCTTATTGTGATATATCAGTCTTTGCCAAGAACGGTTAGAACATTACCCCCACCCTACTAGTTTAGGACGAGCGCATCTGAAACTGAAGTTTTCGGCCTAGAGTCAATCTAAATTGCATCATCCATTACATTCTATTCACTCACCGTGCCATCGGAAGAATGCCTGAGCTTGTGTACAAAGTCAAATAACTTGCTCAGCTCTGGTACACCCAGAACCTAAAATGAACAGTAAAATAAACAAGTTGTATTTGTTATTTAGACATGTCATCTCTTGGATTCCCTATAAAAAATTTAATCTGACACCATTTTGTGCTCTATTAACAACAACAAAACTGTTAAACTTTCACCTTCAGTAGCAGATCAAAAAAACTTTATAAAGTTACAATTCCTTATATTTAGACAGATTCAACTAATTTTGACAACATAAATTTATGTACCAATCGAGATATAACATCCATCTCTTCTGTACGAGAAAGTGGTCTCATGCCATGGTATAAGAACATTGTGAGCATCTCAGGAGACAGCCACTGTTGTTTGGCACTGCCTATGACAGGGGGTTCTGATAGAGCCACGATACGGAATGATGGATGGATTGGAAGAATATTTCTGAAATGATTACAATTGTAAAACATATTTGTAAAGCTGTATACTGCATGAAATGATGGTACTTATAATTAATCAATGTCAGTCATAAAATATTTATTCTTTTCTAAACAGTCATATTTCTTTGCCCTTAATAATAAAAACTGATGAAAATATCTGTCCTATTTTATACAGAACAAATAAATATTCCGAGATTGCAGTGTCCGCTCTAAGTCTGAAGACTGTGGTCAGTGTTTTCTGTTTAATGTGTTTATGTTGTTGTGCTCTATGTTGTATCCTCCATTTGCTTTTCTCCACATCGTTTTTCTGAACTGTTTCAGGAGAGTTTTTCAGTTTCAGTTTGGAATATCTTCATTGCACTCCGGACATGTCCATATGTGCTTTGATCTCCTTCGCAATATCTCCAACAGTGTTCAACGACTGATCTACTCAGTTCGATTTTGATTGATGAGCCTACTCATATACCTGTTGTGCTGTTCTTTACAGGAGAGTCTTTGCTACTTTAAAGCTTTGTGTTGGGTAGGGTGTGTTAAGCTCCCTCCAGCCTGTGTAAGTTTCTCAGCCTTTTCATTTCTAGGGAATGATACAGCGTGCTGGTATTCACTGTTTAGTTTAGTTTAGTCGTCGGATCACCATCACTGCACGTCGAACAAATTAGTCCATAAGTGCTCCGATCTCTCCCTCAGTATGTCCATCAGCGGTGGCGACTAACGACACCGGTTCTTTGTTGGTTTACAATTCTTCTTTGTCTGCCAGCATAGCGTTCTTGTCGAGCACACTTAACTTTGAGTTCTTGCAGTCTGGTTAGTGTTGTGGATGCACCGCTATTACGTGAATCATGTACACGCCCTCTCTCCCTTAAGGAATTTATAATATCAGCCTGGTCCATTGCTCGTCCGCTTTGGACAGCAGCCATACCTGCAAGCCTATCCGCACGTTCATTCCCCTTACACCTGCATGCCCTGGTACAAAAATAAAACTGATCTTTGTCAGCTTAGACCTCCCAGCGATTCTATCCAATGTCTCCTAGCCCATCCTGTTTCAATCTTCCTGAGCATACTCATTGAGTCACTGAGAAAACATGCATGGATAAAAGTCTGTGATTCTAGCCAAATCATCGCTTGGTAACCGCCATGATTTCCATAGTGAGACTGCTTGTAGTCACGGCAAAACCACCACTGTCTTCCTTCACAACATCACCTCCGACCTGAGCAGTGAAAGCCCACGAGCTCCGCACATGTCGAATCACCGAACCATCCGTATAAATGATTACATCATGCTCAGATGCGTTCTAAGAAATTAATGCCTGAACCTCTGCCTCCACAACAAGTGGGTTGTGTTGCCTGCATTCTTTATCAAGTTCGATGCATACAGAAAAGGATGTAGCGATTGCTCTTGGCACTGGTATCCATTCTTCACCGGGATCAATGTCTTCAAGTGTACACACCTGTTCAATACAGTCCTCGGCCTGACCCATCCAAGATTTTCTTCTTTTTAACCTATTTCCTTTTGTCTCTTTATTTCCAAGTGCAGAGGATGTTGTGTGTCAGCATTGACTCAAAGGTATGCTCGTGCACGGCTCATCAGTATTCTATACTTCATAGAAGGATAGTCAAGGAGATAGCGCATCGCCCTGCACGACGTGTCTTTAGTGCAACCAAGTATAATGCGCATCGCCTCGTTTTGTATTCTTTCCAGTCGTTCTATCTGACTATGACTGAGAGTCAGGATCGCCAGCGCATACTCAAGCACAGAAAGGACCAGACCCTGGTATAAAATACAAAGATGGCGCTGTTCACAATCCGCCGCAGCCATTACCCTCATCGCCAGCAAACCTTTCCTCGCCTTCATTATCACATGAGCTATGTGTTCCGTAAAGCTAGACTACGATCAAAACGCAACCCCAGGTATTTCATAGACTGAGATCGCTCCACTACCTCTGAACACAAAACTCAGAACTTATTTAGTGTGGTATTCACTGTAGAACTAATTAGCTCCAGCAATAATCCTATGGATTCCAGGAATAAAGCACTGTCCGGATTTGATCCCACATCCTTCAGAACGCAAGGCAAAGAAATTGAATGTGATATAAGAACAAGGAAGAAAGAAAACAAAGACCTAGAAGCTAGTTAAGTAACTGCCCTCTGGGCAGACTTAAAAAACATGGATTAAGGGTCGGATACCATCACTACCCCATTGAACTTAGCCTCAGAAAGTCAGTGCAGAGCTGCAGTGACAGCACAGATCTCTATCCTCATGCTTGATGTAGTTGTTTGAAAAGCACCACTCTGTTCTGTAACTATCATCCTGCCCTGAGCTCTAGCCAAGAATCCCTAGAAAGAGCTATGAAGGACTTTCAGGTAGATGTCAATGACCTCTGAATTAGGAGAAGGCCCAACTCTATGATGGGGGACACTGATAATAAGGAAAGCAGGCATTCACGCAAAAATCAGTCAGAAACTCCATACCAGGTGCCCTGACTATGCCTAAATTTATAGTGTGTTAACACAAGAAGAAGAAGATGTCAACAATCGAACATACTGGTCTTACTAATCATCCAATATTATAATTGTTGTACACACCTGCTCTCTAAATCCTGATCTGATAGTCCTGTTTTCTCTTTAATATTTTCATACTTGTCTTTCCCCACCAGTCTTGTGCCATCAAACAGTTGTAACTCTCTCTCATTCACCAATCTGTGAAAAACGTCAAAATTATAAGGAGGTACACCAGAGTTTTGGAAATCTGTTTCATAAACTAGGAGACTTAAAAATTCACTACATACTTTGGGACAGATTAGGGAAATCTAATATGATAACCAATGTGTCGTTAGGACTCCATATAAATGTGTATGCCTGTGAAAGACTTCACTGATCAAAAGCTTTAGAATCTCTGTGTTAAAAAAAACTGACACATGCTATCAATGGATTAAATTCTGTTACATTTTTTTTAAAAAACTCTGTTGTGTGTAAAATGATGATGAGTGATGATAATCCAAATAGACTGCTAAAATGACAAATTTGGAGGTCTTGGAAGATGCCAAGACAGAGAAAACTTCTTACCAATAAAACTGTTCATCATTTTTTGGACATGTGATGAGAAGGGGAGGATTAGAACACATTGTGACAACCAGTAAAATCAAAAAGATATGATGAAAAAGAGAGAGAAAAATTTAGACAGCGTGACTTCATGGCACGAAAGAGCATCAACATCTAAGATGATAGCACATACCAGGGACAGAGATTTGTGGAGATTTATGATCGTCTATGTCAGTAGGCACTGCATTTGATGATGATGATGTGTAGAAATAGTAGTTTTTTAAAATTTGCAACAGACTTTGTAGAATGATATGCCATTTTGTTGATAAATGATGGCATTCTTATCACAAGCTAATTGAATGGTAAATTTAGATGTCTATTTTATTTTATAATAATGTAAATAGAACAATAGCTGTCGATTTGTCATCTCCCGCTGTCTTCCACAATCTCTCCTTCCCTGAATTTTACCTGTTGTCACCAAATGTACCAAACCTCCTCTTCGCATTATATGTCAGAAAAACATTGATTGTCTGATTCTTATTCTTTTTATAAGGTTTCTTTGAGACGAGGCCTGATTGAAAACCTCATCATTTGCTTTCTTGCTTAGATAACATTGTATCAAATACAAAAAAATCACACATATCATCAACAGTGAACATTATATAAATCCTTACCTATGTAATACAGAAAAAGAGCCTGCATTGACTCTGTGCACACCATCCAACACAGCTAAACCACCTTCTAGAGCAGCAGTAACTAAGGGTGTTGGCTGCCATATAGTGTCCCCATTGGGTAGAGTACTTCTCTGCTGAAGGAGGTCTCTGGATGTCATATCCTGGTTAGTAGATAACAAAATGGGATATATTAGTATGTGATAAAGTAACCGTACACATCACAAAATTGGTAATAGACATTGAGGGGTACATAACGGCTTTCACTGATTAATTCTTCTTCTTCTTCTTCTTCCTCGAATGCTCCACATCGACCATTTGTTAAACCAGACTTTGTGATTTGTATGTGGTCTGAGTCTAAAAGCGATTGTACGTTGAGCCCCTTATGCCCACACTTCCGATTTCTGCGACACCTTTTATTTACTATGGTAGCTTCCCTAGGTCTCTACCTCAGTCACCTCTTACAACATGCCTTGTAGGTCGCAGTGTTCTACTCTTTGCTCCCCTTGGGAGCACCAAAAACACACAAATGATTTATTGTTAAGACCACCATCACCACTACACTTTAGTGAGTAACCATGTGTGCTTCAATCTCTTTCTTAAATAGGAAGATCTCAGCGGCAGTGCACAAACTCCATAGTACTGAAGAGGGATTCCTGATGTAATTTTGAAGATGATGAAAATATTATGTGGGAATTTAATTTTTAATATTTCTAATTAATTTTATTTCAGATAATTGTTATCCCATGTCTATATGAATGAATTTGTGAGCTTTTGAGCAGTGATGTGCATATTTTAAATTCTAAGGATTAATTACGAAGCTGGAATGCAAATAAATGAATTTATAGGTTCATTCTGCAAAGTCAAGATCCTTCAGTTGTGTTCACTAGACTCCATTTCTTTTCCCATGATTGTTTCTACAGGGTGTTCAACTTAAAAGCAGCCCCATTGATAAATAGAAATTTGCCAGGTATGCATTGCATTTCCGTGTATTTACTGTTTAAACCGGTTCTGACTAGCTTGTCCTACGTCACATTTGTTCATCACCCTTCCCGCACTACAATTACACACCATCACACAACCTTGACCCTATACTACGTCATAACTGAACCTTCTCATTTCTATACATATATGCCAGATTAGCTCCATTCATGGGCTGCTTTTAAGTTGAACACCCTTTAATATACAAATGAATTTCTTCTTCTTCTTCAGCGATCTCTGGTCATGCGCTAATTTACTGTGGACCACAAACTGGGCAGACAGCTTCAGGTCTGTCAGGTTTCCCAAAGCTTAGTTTTCAGGTCGACTGGGTGTGGCCACATGTTGCTTCTCAGCTCACACAGAAGAGGACAGTCTTGCAGGATATGCTCTGGTGTCTGTTCTGCCTGCTGACACTGGCAGAGAGCTGTTTGACTTATTCCTAGTCTGTATAAGTGTTTGTTGAGTCTGCAGTGTCCGTCGTAGGGCGAAATATAATGACCTGGTCTGTTCTGCTTAGGTCTTTGAGGAGTCTTTTCCATAATCATATCCAGTGTTTGTCTTCCAGTCTACTGCAGATTTTCTCTGTATGAGGGTTTTGACCTCTTGAAAAGACAAGGGTTGGTAAATTTGCTCTTTGGCACTGCCCTCCTTAGCTAAGACATCAGCACTCTCATTGCCTGCAATGCCACAGTGAGATGGAATCCACTGCAAGTGAATTTCTGCCTTTTCTGAAAGCTGAGCAAGTTCTCTTTGTAGTTTTTGTACTGTGCTGTCAGTGGATTTAGCCTCCAGGGCTTGTATAGCTGACAGTGAGTCTGTAAGAAATACCATCTTGCCTGCAGGTGCTTGCAGCTTATTCATGTGCTGTGCTGCCATCAGAAGGGCTAAGAGTTCTGCTTTGTAGTTGGAACATATTCTTCCAGTAGGAGCCGCTAGAGACACAGTGGTAGCATCTGGGTGCCTAATGTACACTCCTGCTCCACCATTCATGGTTGCCTCCATTGCCGATCCATCTGTGTAAATTCTTATCCAGCTGTCTTCTGGAAACATGTAATGGAGATGTTCCATTGTAATTGCTTTTTCACTAGATTAGGCTCGGCATCTTTGCTTAATAATTTAGGGATGGAGGTTGAGAAGTTTAGTGCTACTGAGTCTGGTTCCCAGTGATCAAAAAGCAATTCTTCAGGTATGGAATTATGATTTAGTAGTTCCAAATATGACTTTCCTATTTCTTTTGCTTTGTGGTTTAGACTTGTGCGCTTTAGTCTGTTCTTTGTTCTAGCTGCCATTTTTTCATGCAGTGGATGGTGAGGCATTCTTTTGATCCTTTCAGTCTGTAGAATCACTTTTCTCCTTCTTCTGTCTTCCAAGGGCTGGATGTTGGCTGCCTTTTCCATTTCTACAATTGGTGTAGATTTCATGGCTCCCAAAATAGTACGCAGACACCTGTTTTGTGTTTTTCCAGTATCGATTTGTTTGAATGGGCTGCTGATATCCATGTCGATGATGCATATTCAAGGGTCGGTCTAACTGCACCAGTGTACACCTGACTCAGGATTCGAATATCAGCTCCCCAGGTAGTTCCAGCCAGCTTCCGCATCACACTTTGTTTCCTCATAGCCTTTCTGTTTGTTTCCATTATGTGATGTTTCCATGTCAGACGACTGTCAAGCTTAACTCCCAAAAGGTTGGAGTATGGGAGCGGGAGCGATATCATCGTTAAATTTCAGTCTGAAGTGTTCTTCCTTTGTTGACAATGAGAAAAGCGTTGCTATAGTTTTGCTCGGGTTTATTTCTAGACCCCATTTACTTGCCCACATTATGACGCTGTTCAGGCTTGCCTGGAGTTTAAGGATGGCAGAACCCAGAAACTCGGAGGTGTACCACACAGCTAGATCATCAGCACGGAGAGAGTGTGATACATGTCTGGGCAGAGTTTGTGGCAGATCATTAATATATACCAGGAAAAGCAATGGGGACAGTACGCTGCCTTGTGGGACTCCTGCTCTTAATTTGAATCTGGGACTGTGCACTCCATCCAATTTTACAGATGCTTGTCTATGGGTAAGAAAGTCTTTTATCCAATAGTACATTCTACCCCGTATTCCACTGCGTAGGAGCTTGAGTAGCAAACCATCTTTCCAGACTTTGTCGAAGGCCTTAGACATGTCGAAGAACACTGTGAGGGTTTTCTTCTTTTCTTGGAAGCCATTTTCTATGTCAAATGAATTTGATAATCCTGTTCATTTGTTCTATAGTTTTTATAACTCTCCTAAAAGTATCATTCACTCATAAATTTCTCCCAATGCAAGAAAAGGTATTCAGAATGTTACTTTTTCTGTGTTCAGGTCTGTGATCCTGATAGATCTTCAGGTCTATTGTCTTTCCCCAGTTGGGTGATGGAATTTGATGTCCACTCTTGCCGTTAAGCGTAAGGGTGGAAGCTTTACTATTCCAGAGCCAGATGAGTCGCCCTTGTTGTGTTATATTCGTGTTTATTTAGTGTGGTCTTGATATTGTCTATCCATCTTTTTCTTGGTCTTCCCTTGGTTCTGGTACCTGATCTCTTTTTATTGTATGCTGTTATTAGTGGTTGGTATTCAGGTCTATTACCAGGCAGATTTCATCATTTTTTCAGATTGAAGCAGAATGGGGCATAGCTACTATCTCAGTTCTGCACTTTCTGACCAGATCTGATGTTATCAGTCATTGTAACTCAGGCAATCCTGAAGTATGTGTATATGGGTCTGGATTCCAGTTCAACTTAGACATCTATTTGTGTACAAGCCCCTGAGTCATTACAGGTGATTCAGCTGTTTTTATGGGACAGTTTCTCATGTAAAACTGGGTGCTCTGCTTATATCTTCAAAAATTGTAAGTATCAACATACCTGATAAAGCATAATAGGCTCCAAATGATAACCTAGCATATCTGCAAACTGCTTGACAACAACACTCTTTCCACAACCCTGGATAGAAATATTCATATCACATCTTAGTACAACAACTGTG
The DNA here is from genome assembly GCA_020796225.1 of Arion vulgaris. Taxonomy (NCBI): domain Eukaryota; kingdom Metazoa; phylum Mollusca; class Gastropoda; order Stylommatophora; family Arionidae; genus Arion; species Arion vulgaris. Next base: position 24,721,846 of record CM036754.1, on the reverse strand, counting down.
AGAAAATAGAAAAGAAAAGTTTCAAAGCTAATGACTATGCTCAGATATCTGACATGAAATGGAACTGTCCCCCTGTGCATTACCTTTGAGTTCACTGAGAAAACTTTTCTCTCAGCTTGAACTTCTAAGCATGAGAAACCGATCACAGAAGAAGATGTGTGTAGTTAGTCTGTCAGAAACACTGAATAGGGTCAATATATATGCACTCGGGATCCTAAATGTGAAAAATAAATTTCAGCTGGCATAAGTGTCAGTATTGGAGTCCTTACACAGTCTTCTTCTTCACCCTTCGCCCTAGGAAGCATAATCCACAACCAAGGCCTTTCAAGCCTGCCTATCCAAAGCCATATTTTCCAGATCTCTCCACATATTCTTGCATTCCGTCTCCAACACCAGGTGTTCCTGGGTCTTCCCATTCCTTTATTGCCCTGGGGGGTTCATTGGAGAGCCTGTCTTGTGATGCTGTTAGGGGGTTTCCTCAGTGTGTATCATATCCATCGCCACCTTCTGCTCCTGGTGGTGGGGAATGCACACAGTGAATCCAACCTTGGCTGCTGTATCATTGAACAGTAGCTCCGACAACTAATCTGTGAGAGTCAACTCAATGAGATCTGAACACTGTCCCCGGGGGTGCACAAATCCAGATTACTGTTCATTTGAGGATCATCTTTCAATTTCCAGTGTTTTTAGACTAACAACTCCTGTTCTGTGTTGGTTGATACTGGGGTTTCTTTCATGTCACTGAGTTATGCCAGTTAGGCTATCAGTTTTCAGATAAACAATGTAATGTACAGAAAGTTGTGAAGATAGACCAATTCACATCTAGTAACAATTTTTTTTAAATGTTCAATGTTCTGGTTTTATCTGTCCAGATTATTTTCCAGTTTTGGTAGAATTTAAGCTTTCTCTATTTCTTGCACTATTTATGCATTTGTTCTATCATCCTTAGTTACAGTATACAAAGAGTCTAAAGCTGAAGGATTTTCTTCATTGCACTGGGTTTGATCCCATATGGCTCGGTTCTCCTTCTCAAATCTGGGCCTTAATGATCACAGTTTTACTATTCTTTGCTCCCCTCAAGAGCCCCGGCAGCACACAGGTGGGTAATATATCAAAATACATCAAAGAATATTCTTTGTAAGTAACATCTTCCAAGCAACAATTTCCAGATAGCGAAATATACAAATATATACCAAAAAAACAACATGAAAAATGAAATAAAAACATAAAGACAATATACCTTTGGTCCAATAATACAGAAATCTTTAACAAGGTGGGACTGTGTAAGTTGGGACAGGACTGTCTCATGATATTGAGTGTTGACATAGTGGCTTTCTCTTTTTGGCCCGTCTGCATTGAGTGTACCAGCTGGGACCTGGCAGAAATATAATAAAGACAGTGAGTAAAAAGTGTATATTTATATATAAATATATATGTATACTGCAGTCTTCTTGTATATTGATATATTTATATATAAAACCACATCATCATTTTTCAAAGGGATTCCTGTGGTGTGGAGATAAAGTGCTCGACTCTTGCTCCAAAGGTACTTGGTTCGCTCCTTTAAGGTACTTTAAAGTGGGGTTTTTCTGTTTGCAAAGTCTTACAGTTACCCATCTGTACAAATTAGTGTCCTGTTGGATAATATGCATACATTTTGGGTGAAATTCTGATGTGTTTGTACTGCATGCCATAGGGCCTAGCAGTGGCGTAGTGTACTCACGTTTTCAGAGCAAATCAGACAGATCATACAGAATAGTTAACTTGCTTGATTATAATGGTTATTGCTTACTAAACTGACGTCATTGCACTAGAGGCAGACCTATAGATGCTCAGTCTCCCCCAACAGATATTGAAGAGTATGCATACTGATGGTTCCGTGGCTCACCGATTAAACACTGATAAGAATGAACAACAACAAATAAACATTATACACACTGTGCCCTTGATTTGATTCCAAGCCTAAATCATCTAATATGTTGTTTCAAACAGAGATTTTCAACAACCATGAATGTATTAATGTCCCAAAAATCAAATCTACTTTTACAGTTGCTACATTTTCAGTATCAACTTACAGGAGTATACCACAGAAGTTTTGTGAGACTTGAGTCATCCATGTTAGCGCATACAAACTTATACAACAACATTAAGTCAGATCCTGAGACCCGTTCAGTCTTCCCAAACTATCCGTTGGTGGCTTACAGACAGGATAGAAGTCTTAAGGATATGTTGGTATACAGTCGCCTTAAGTCCAATATCCAGAGTCATTTTGGCACTGTCCAGTGTGGCAGTCGGCGTTGCAATATGTGTGCCTATGTGATACAGACCCGTACTGTATCTTTTCCTAAAGCCACGTTTGTTATTAAAGATGATTTCACATACAAGTCCCGCAGTTTAATCTACGCTATCACTTGCATGCGGTGTGCTAAAGCATATATCGGTGAAACAGGTAAAATGCTCAGTGACCGTTTCGGCTAATACTTACGTGATATATGTCAAAGCTCTGTGACCCCTGTAGCCATATAGTACCTTGCGACCTCATGGACTCAACGCTCTACATTCCTATGCTTCTTAGTACTTTCTCTTCTCCTGCTCCATATTTTATATGTGTATATGTTAAATGTATATATGTCAGATATTTACTTAATTTTTTATTGTTTCTCTTCTTTTCCACTTCTAGTTTTTCTGCATTTATTTTGTTATTAGTTTTTAGTCGCATATTTTCATTCATTTTTGACCATTGTATCTTTGTAAAAGTTTTTTTGTAGTGTGCTGTACAATTCGTCACTACCGTTGTTCCGTTTGCTTGATAAAGGCCTTTTGGTCGAAACGTTGCTATGTATTGTCATTGTTTTTGTATTATGTAAAACTACAGTACTTTGTTATTACGTGTTTCGCTATTCTAAAATGACATTACTTAGATAACAAAAAATATTTATCAAAAACTGTTATATTTATCTATAAGGTTAAAAAAAAATTAAACTTGCCTGAAGATTATAGCCTTTTTGACCATACTTGATGATAACTGAAGATGTGTTCCCTTGCTTGGGTAATGTTTTCACTGATGCATTGGTTTCAGGCAGGTGATGTGAAATTTCAAATTTCTGTATTACAGGAAAAAATTGAACAAAACTGTTCTTAAAACTTCAGCAAATGTATATATATATATATATATATATATATACATATATACACACACATTCATATGTGATGTTTCCATACAAACCAGCCACATATAATCAGTTATATGTAACTACCAGGTAAAATTGTACAAATCATTAAATTACAATCTAAATCGTCATTGCTTTTTCACTACAAAAGAAGTTTTGTTATTGGGACTTACACTGCAGGCATCATGTAACATATACCAGTTACCTACCACCAAAAGAAAAGGATGATTAAATCAATCAGAAAGTCACCAATACTAACTCAGACTACCATACTATGAACAGATTAGAATAAGTTTTCATTTTGCACCTCAGTATAGGACACAATTGACTTCACAGTCACATGTATACAAAATGCAAGATTGGCAATTCAGCCCTGTGCACAGACAGCAGAGCATATACTTCAAGACTGCCCTGAATATGATATACTAAGACAAACTCACTGGCCTAGTGAAACAACACCGGACAGAAACCTACACAAACTCCTGTGTAAGCTAGAAAAGGCAGCAAAGCTTATACAAGACACAACATTGAATATATAGACAATATTTCAAGCAAACGAATGAAAGGATTCATGTAGCATGTCCTTTAAAGATGTTGCTCCCATCACAGCCTGCCTGATAAAACTCTTGGTCTCTGGAGATATATGCAGGTACATCTAGTTTTTTTATATTTAACTCAAATGTCAAGGTTGTCCTTCTATATGAAGCAGAGACATGAAGACAACAAAGTGGAACACACTTGCAAACATTCATCAATAGTTGCCTGTGCAGGATATTCCATCTGTGATGGTATAACTGGACCACAAACAGGGAGCTGTGAGATAGAGCGGGACAATGGCAGGTGGAACAAGAGATAAGGAGCAGACGGTGGCAATGGATAGGACACACAATGAGGAAACTCCCTAACAGCATCACGAGACAGGCTCTTTGATGGAACCCCAAGGGCAATAGAAGTAAAGGAACACCTGGAGACAGAATGCAAGAAAATGGGGAGAGATCTGGAAATAATGGCATTACATAGAGTGCTTGGAAGGCCTTGGTTCGGACTATGTCTCCCTAGGGCAAGGGTGAAGAAGAAATCTAGTTTTTCAATACCTAAGCTAAGCAGTAATGTGAAAACACTGCAGTCAAAACTACAAGTCACCAGAGATGAGCTCCAGACAACAGTCGACTTCATCATAAGAACTAGTCTGATGGTATAATTATCAAAATATTGATCGCAAAGAAGAAGTAATGTGAAGATATTATCAAGTAAAATAATCTGATTCATACCTTCATTGTCTGTTGAACAGCTTCCTTGCCTTCTTTACCTAACATTGCTGAGTATGGGTAAAGTCTTTCTAGCAGCTCGCTGTCTGAACAGTTGGGCATAACATTCTAAAAAAAAAACCCACATAAACATCATTATGAAGTTAGATTGCATTACGATTATTGCTTTGCTTAATTATGTTACAAAACTAAATCCTAGAGGAAGAGCAGGATTATGTATACCTGGGCACCCATGTGGTGCCAGGGCCTGCAAGGGAAGCAAAGAATAGTACCACTGCGACTACATGGCATGTTGTAAGAGGCGACTGATGTAGGACCTAGGAAGCTATCCTAGTAAATAAAAAGCATCACAGAAATCAGATGTGCTGGTCTACTTCTAGGTGCACAACTGGCACAACAAACAATCACTCTTAGGTTCATGTCACATACAGATCACACAGAGTGGTTAACAAGTGGTCGATATGGAGTGTTTGAAGACGAAGAAGCATACCTGGGTGGTATAGTATCGAAGGAAAGATTTCTCATAAAAAGGACATAATTGGAAAAGTCAAGAATGCAAATCAAACTTTCCCCACATTCAACAAAATCTGGAATGCTAAAGTATTAAATCCTAAAACAAAATTTTGAATATATAGAAGGAATGTCCTGGGAGTGTTATTATACAGTAGTGAGAACTGGAAAATGATCCAAAATGTCATGCACAAGCTGGAGACATTGCAAAATGAATGTTTAAGAAGAATTGTGCAAATTTTCAGGCTAAATAAAATAGCAAATTAAGAGCTTTTAAAACAATCAAATTGTACATCATTGGAGACTATCATTAAAAGAAAAAGATGAAGGTGGACTGGGTGTGGCCACATGTTGCTTCTCAGCTCACACAGAAGGGGACCGTCTTGTAGGACATGCTCCGGTGTCTGTTCCACCTGCTGACACTGGCAGAGAGCTGTTTGACTTATTCCTAGTCTATATAAGTGTTTGTTGAGTCTGCATTGTCCAGGTACGTAGTCGAAATACAATGACCTGGTCTGTCCTGCTTAGGTCTTTGAGGAAGTGTTTTTGCTCCATGCATACAACATTTGATATTACTGAAATATCATAACTCTAAGAAATCAAATTATTACAGAATTTCTTATTACTGAAATACCATGATTACACAGTATCTGAGATGGAACTGAATCCCTTACTGTCTTGCCAGAAAAATTGTATAAATGTTTGCACTTTAAGATATCGGTCGTCGGAAGTGTTAGCAAATATTCAACAAAGTACAGCTGACCATTTTACTACTAACACAACTGATGGAAGAGAACCGTTATAGCGTAGTGCACTTGTGTGTAGGCTCCTGGTCCCAGGATCAAATTCCATAGTAGTAATGGACTTTTTCCTACTGTAATGACTCTCGGTTAACCTAGCGCTATTGGGTACAATAAAAGAACAATGGGAAGTACAAGTGGCTAGTATGATGTTGACCACATCATCAATCGTGTACCCTTCGTGAAAGAAAATATGGGCATAACACAGTATTTCCCCAAAAAGCTCATGCTATGAAAACAGGTTCTTTACTTTACAGTTCATGGGTAGCCTCCATCTAGTGTTTCCATCTCTAAAACGGGACTAGCCGGTTTTTCTAAATTTTGGGGAAATTCAAAATCGTCATTGGAAATTCTGTATAAATGCTGGCACTCTGAGTTAGCTAAAAGGGACTGAGTACTTCTGTGGGCACTTATATCAGTACATAGATGTAGATTCTAACCAATTTTAAAGTTATTTATTTAATATGAAGCACTCACCAAGATTTTAATAATGCAATGTAGATTTTCAAGAGGGAAATCAGGTAGCCCAAGTGTTGAACTCTCCCTCTGTAGCAGTGTAATGGCAAATGAGAGGATACGAGACAGTCTGAAACATTATTTTCAACTAAATACTTAAATTTACTGATTGGCATAAGAAGTGAATGATCAGAACATGAACTGAAATTCTTAGTGAGTCAGTTCTAAATGATAAATATAATTATAATGTGAAGTGAAATAGTTTTACAAAGTACAGATCAGAAGGTGTCATCTCCACATCAAAAGTCAGCTATAATGGATCTCCAACATAGTGCTATAGTCTCTTACCATAGAGATATAGTCTGCCAAACTGATCTTTGTCCATCTCTTAATGTTTTTTCCCATTTTTCCCATTACCTTCCTCTTGTCCACAACCTTTCCCTAAATTACGGTTTTTAGCATAGTATTGTTTTTATCAGTGTCAGACTTGGTACCTGACAGCAACACACCACAGGAAGCTCACTACATGTGAAATGATATGCTTGAGGAAGGCGGTGGGGGTTACCAGGAAAGATAGACTACAAAATGAGGATGTCAGAAGTAGAGTGGGCATAACTTCGTGCACCGAATACATTGAAAGACAATAAATGCAGTGGTTTGGACATTTAATGAGAATGGAATACAACCAACCGCCAATAACAGCATACAATAAAAAGAGATCAGGTACTAGAGCCAAGGGAAGACCAAGGAAAAGATCGATAGACAATATCAAGTCCACACTAAATAAACATGGATATAACGCAACAAGGGTGACTCATCTGGCCCTGGAACGCAAATTAAAGCTCTCACCCCTACACTTACGGCAACAGTGGACAACCAATTCCATCATCCACCTGAAGAAAGACAATAGACATCAGCGTAGATTGCCATTTATACTCCATGTAGTAGTTCAGCAAACAGGTCGTTGATTCTTCTTCTTCTTCATCCCTAGGGAAGCATAGGTCAGCAACCAAGGCCGTCTAAGCCTCCAATCCAAGGCCATCCAAACCTCCTATCCAAGGTCATACTTTCCAGATCTCTCCACTCTCTCCCCATTTTCTTGCATTCTGTCTCTAACTCCCGTCTCCAGGTGTTCCTGGGTCTTCCCTGCCTCTATTGCCCTTGGGGTTCCATCAGAGAGCCTGTTAGGGGGTCTCCTCAGTGTGTGTCCTATCCACCGCCACCTTCTGTTTCTTATCTCTTGTTATACTTGTCGTTGTCCTGTTCTATCTCAGAGTTCCCTGTTTGTAGTGCTGTCATACCATCTCAAAACAAGTCGTTGATGTAAAGCAAATATTTAAATCCATTAAATAACATACCTTTCTTGAGGAACATTAGGTGCTAAACTCTGTAACTCTTCAAGCAGTTCCTAAAACAAAACATAAATGTTATCAGGTGGCGTAATTTTTTCCAGAAATAACTTGATAAATATTTAAATAAGATTTTCTAACTCTAATACCTTTGCTCTTTTATCAATCAATCAGCTGCCATGCCAGCCGGCATAGGCGATCATGTCTCTTTCCAACTCTCTCTCCTTGGTGCAATTAATAAGTTCTGATGTCGATATTTTGTCAAACTATGATGTCAGACCACCCAACATCTTCTCTCTCTGCCTTCCACGATCTCTCCTTCCATAAATTTTACCTGTTGTTACCAAATGTTCTAAACCTTCTCTTCACATTTTATGCCCGAAGAACCTTGATTGTCTGATTCTTAATCTTTTGATAAGGTTTCTGTACAGGCCTGTTTTAAAACTTCATTTGTTTTCTTCGCTGTCCATGGAATTTTCTACATTCTTTTATAGTGACTAGATAAAGAACTTTTGGTAGAAAGTGCAATAAATACTGACATCTGGGAGGCTGCTGCATAAGAATGAACCATTTAGCATACACTGTTTCGTCACAGTGCAGTGATCCCTATTTCGTCACAGTTCAGTGATTTGTGAGACATCCAGAACTGCAGCGGCAGAACAGAGGGGACAAACCAGAAAAGCAGTACAACATCTAATAATTTCCTGGCCACAGCGTCCAAAAGTCTTCCAGGAAACATCAAGCTTACAAGTCATATAAACACCCATAGAATAATAATAATAATAATAATTCCTCTCGTACCGTATACGTTACATAGGGCCTGCAAGTAATTTCTCCATACCGCTCTATCCTGGGCAACTCGCTCAATCTCCTCCATGGAACTGAGATCGATATTTCCTGCGTCTCTCAGGAAAGTTCGCTTCAGGGTCTCCTTAGGTCGACCTCTCTTTCTTGAACCCTTTGCATTCCACTTCAATGCCTGCTTTGATATTCGTTGATCATTTCTCCTCAAGGTGTGCCCAACATATCTCCATTTTCTCTTTCTTATAACAGTTGTCACTAGTGGTTGACCAGACATGTCTCTGATTTCATCACTTCTCCTGAATTTGTTCCATTTTATATTCATTACTTTTCGCAGACATCTATTTTCAAATGCATTCAACATTTCCCCCATAAATAACCCATAGAATAATTCCCCCAAATAATCTTTCTTATCTGCTGGATGATGGCATGAGTCTCTGATATGATCACTCAGATCTGTTGTTGCTGGGGCTCGCAAGGGGAGCAAAGAATAGTAACATTGCAACCTACAAGGCATGTCATAGTAAGTAGACAAAACGCAATGCGCACCTGGCAAGTTTTGATTTGTCAATGGGGTTACTTTTATCTTGAACACCCTGTAGTACAAACTCTTGTAATTTGTAATTTTTTTAAGTTAAAGACAAATATGAAACATATATTTGTCCTGACTACCTTGTATGGTACAGAGCATGTGAACGAGTGGATAAGAGCACAAATCTCTCAGTTATAAGAACACAGCTTTGGTTTCCAGGTTAGGAATGGAATTTTTCTTCCAAGGATACACAAATAAATCACAACATGCACACTGCATTGTCAATCAATAGATAATGCACTAGCTACCCTTCCTATATTCCTGGAAATATAAACTACACAGCAGCAATTTTTTTTACCTTGAAAGGTGTGGGGTGAATGTCTCTTGCTTGAAATCTGGAGCGAAGCGGTGGATCTAGTGGATTTCCTTGATATCGTGGAACAGGTAGGCCAAGAGCAATAACTCTGAAGTCTTTACTGACTCTGACAAGTCTTAAAGCATCAAGTTCTTCTTGAGAATGATCATTTAGCAGACGATCGTAGCGTTCTCCAGCCATCAGAAATCGGCCATCGTCTAACTGCATTTCCCTGTTCTCTAACAAATTGTTCAACACAGGTAATACATTCCGTTCTGCTTTCTCTATTCCCTCCAGCACTAGTACTCTTCCTTCTAATGCTGCTCTCACTGCACACTGAAAAATAAAGCATGTAAAAACAGAACTTAATTAACCACATGAAACTCATCTTCTGATCCTTTATCTAGCTAGATATTACAAGAGGACTGTCAGTTCTTTTATTGATTTTTTAACTAACCTAATAGCATGCCAGGTAGACTAATTAGTCTCTGTCAACAGATGTTAAATGTTATGTGTACTGATAGCTTCTGTGACTTATTGTTTAAATACACTCTTTATTCTACACAGTCCTACTTATGCAATGTCGGATCCCAAACTCTCTTTTTTAATTTTTTTCATAAAAGAAAGAAACTACAATGATAGTTCTTCTTTTTTTGTGCATGGTGACTTGTATTGGTTGCACCGCTGAGATAGTGAGAATTGGTGTCCGGGAAATTTTATGATGTTGAGGTGTTGATTGTTCATGTCAAAAAACACATAGCCCCAGTCCCAGTCAAACTAGAATATAAAATCCTTTCAAATACAACTACTTTCACATATCTTGGTAGTGTTATCAGCCACAAAGGAGGGGCTTGATCTGACATTAAAAGCAGACTGAGTAAGGCACAAAGTGCATTCATGATCCTTCAGACCGTTTACAAATCAGCTCAGTACAGCATCAGAACCAAGGTTAATATATACCGTAGATGTGTGTTATCAACTTTACTATAGGGATCAGAATGCTGGAGAATGACAAAACAAGATATGTCTAGACTCTCCACCTTCAATACTACTTGTCTGTGAAAGATCTTACATGTGTTCTGGACAAATACTATCTCTAACCAAGAATTGTTGTACAGTGTTAGCAAGAGAATATGAGCAAAATCATCCAAAAGAGATGCTGGAGATGGATTGGACATGTCATACGCAGGGAGACTAACGGTGTAACTACACAAGAGAGTAAAAAAAATGTGGAAAACCCAAAGTGTCTTGGAGGAGAATAGTAGAATAAGAACTGAAAGAAATGAATCACAGCTGGAACACAACGCAGAGGTTGGCCAAGAATAAAGAAGAATCTTGTGCATTTGTTGCTGCCCTAAGCGCCACAGGCTATAGAGACAGAGAACACACAGATTGTGGGTCAAGATTTGTTTTTAAAAATTTCAGAGCTTCTTTAATTTAAACAATGTTTCTTTATCTTACCGATTGTTTCAGAGTGCATCTTCACTTCATCGCCGGCTATCATACCATCACAACATTGCTACATGTAAAGGTGGGAGGTTTATAGTCCTAGTGACCATAACAGTTATGTAAGTAGCAGCTCTTTGAGGAAACCCCCTAACAGCATCACAAGACAAGCTCTCTGATGGAACCCTCAGGGCAATAGAGATAGGGGAAAACCCAGGAACACCTGGAGACGGGAGTTGGAGACGGAATGCAAGAAAATGGGGAGAAAGTGGAGAGATCTGAAAATGATGGCCTTGGATAGGTGGGCTTGGAAGGCCTTGGTTGCGGACCTATGATTCCCTAGGGGTGAAGAAGTAGCAGCTCTACCAGCAAAAACTAAAACTTTGATATCAGAGATTTCCAAGAAGTAAGATTAAACTAATAGAGAAACCTCATACTTTGAGCAAATCTGCTGGACTTGTAGTTCATCAATGAAAAAATTAAGTAGCTGTAAGAACAGGGAGGGACATACATACTAACTTCCTACCTGATCAATATATGAAGCTGTTCCATTTTCTATCTCACGTCTCTGCTTCAGGTCAGACTCTGTTGTGTCTCTGGACAAAGACACATATTCCAATTCCCTTTTGGTTAGTTCCTTAGATTTGGAAATTAAAAAAATACTCAAACATCAAAAGCAACAATGGCAGAAGGAAGGATCAATAAGCTTGACCTTGCTAGTTGTAAATCTGCTAATAAAAACTTTACTTAGTTTATGCATGTCATCGGGGATGCTCTGATGAGGATGACCTCCATGTCAGTATCTTCCAGGTTTTTATGGACTTTCTTCAGTAAGTCATCCATTCTGAGGATATACACTAATTTATGTTGTCAATCCAAACCATTTTCTGTCATTCTCTTTTTGTATCAATCCACGTCAATTGCTACATTGCAAGAGCTGGGATCGAAAATTGGAGGGGCCAGAAAAGAACAGCACAACAGGTATACGAGTAGGTGCATCAATCAAAATCGAACTGGTTCAGTCAGTCGGTGAATACTGTTGGAGATATTATGAAGGAGATCAAAGCACGTATGGACATGTCGGGAGTGCAATGAAGATATTCTAAGCTGAATTAAAAGTAAACTTGCAAAATAAAGAGTGATGGACATGAAAACATTATTGAAGATATAAAAAAATACACACCAAGTACATCATAGCAATATGTCTTCTTAAGGGGCCAGGTGGTCCTATCAGAAATACATCTTGACCCAATGAGTCCTAAATTTTAAAAAATACAATCATTAGAAATTTGTAATCACAACATTTATATTGTAAATTAACATTATTTTTTTTGTTAAATATCTATAACTTTGTCCTCACACCAAATATATAGTAAATGAAATTCTGTATTGAAAAAAAAACAATCACTGAATTTTGCTTAGCTTATGGCTTATTTCTTTCCGCTCCTCATCGAGCCTCAACAGTTGTTCACCACTTTTCCCGGTCACTGTCTGTTTTCTTTATATCCTTCCAGGATAGTCGAGCAACCTTTAGTTTCTTAAGAAGATTTGGTTTCCATGTCTGTTTAGGACATCCCCTTTTCTGTTTTCCTTGAGTGTTCCACTCAAGTGCTAGCGACACTCTACTGTGTCTTCCGTAGGGTATGTCCGACTCACTGCCATTTTCTCATCTTAACCTGGGTCATAATTGGTTCTTGTCATGTTCTTAACCACAGGTCTGTGTTTGCCTGTGATCTGAGCCTAAAAGCAACTGTATGTTGTGCCAGTTAGGCACCTACAAGTAGGTCAGCGCACATCCGATTTCTGCAGCACTTTTTATTTACTAGGGTAGCTTCCCTCAGCCTACCTCAGTCACATATAGCCTTGTAGGTTGCAGTGTTACTATTCTTTGCTTCCCTTGTGGGCCCCAGCAACACATGGGCGGTATCAAGAAATAAACATCATCCACTAGTACACAAATTCTGCCATTGAGCTTATCCAATTTCCGTAACTTTATTTGTATAGATGTTCAACAAGAAGATCAACCAGCCACACCACCAATAGAAGAGTTGCGCAGTCTTTGGGTTGTCCACAAGTGCAAAGACCTGTCTTAACAATTTTAAGTTTTCTGCATACATGATTTCTCAATCTGTTCTATCCTGTTTAGAGTATGTATATAATTGTTTGTTCTTTGCATGACATTTAGTTGTGAGATCTTTGGGATCTGCAGTTAGGTGATTTTGCCTTTAATGTTTCTTAAAATCTGCTTTTATTTTTTATTCAATATATTATTTTATTTTTTATCCGTTTAAGTGACCCACCTTTTTGTGTTAGGAGGTTAGCATTTCAATTTCCTTGTCATTTAAGCATAAATGATGCTCATATTTAGAAAGAAGGATTTAAGTTAACGATGTTAAGGAATATGGTGTCTTAGAAGAGATGCAAGTGTGACAATGAGACTAAATTAAAAATTAAGAAATCAGAAGACTGGATGTGAAATCAGTCATGCATTCATAAGAGAATAACCAATTAAATGGTTTGGATACCTGGCAAGAATGCCCTGGTATCGACTACTACAGAGATCCACACTGAAAAAGTATAATGAGTACAGAGCAGGAGGAAGACCATACAAAAAATGGAGTGACAGCATCAAGAATAACCTAAAGGAAATTAATCTCTTCTTCTTTGCGTTTGATTTCGTATGCTCGTCTAACCCATGAGATGGGTTGCCTCTATGAAGCTGTATGTCAGTTGGAGTTCCTCGAGAGTTCCCCATAGCCTTATTCTGTAAGCTTCGTTTATGAAGCCATGTTTCGTTTCTGTATGTATGATGGATATGATTGCAGAATGTGCTCTGGAGTGTGTTTTGTCTGACATCCACACTGTGCAGTCTGAGCAGGCTTTATTCAGTGCATGTGATGGTTGAGTCTTCAGTGACCTGGTCTTGGAGAAAGATTTTAAGAAAATTAATAAAAGCTTATAAAGTGCCTTAGAAGAAGCATACACAAGATCAACCCAACCCCCATAAAGAAGTAAATGGTGGAAGAGAAGAAGAAGGCTTTAAGTTTGCAACATATAATCATTCATATTTGACGGGGTTTTTTGTGTTAAATATAAAATGTAGAAATGAACAAATGAATATAGGTTAAGACCATATTTTAGCTTTTATATGAAATACTTTTTGCATGATCCATCGTAGATGTCTAAGTACTGTCTGTGATGGTTGATCGCTTACTGCAAAAAAAAATTTTAAATTATGAAATATCTTTCAAGATTTAGAATTCCTGCAAAATAAGATAATGTCTAATTTATAAAACAAAAATACATGATTTGAAACAAATTAAATTACTATTAAAATAAAGTATCAATTAAAACATCTACAAAAATAACATTCATTTTTGTATCATCCCTCGTCCGTATGGTGTCAGGCCCGCAAGGGAAGCAAAGAATAGTACCACTGCAATCTACAATGCATGTCATAAGAGGCGACTGATGTAGGCCCTAGGGATGCTACCCTAGTAAATAAAAAGCAGTGCAGAAATCGGATGCGCTGGCCTACTTGTAAGTGCATAACTGGCACAACATACAATCGCTCTTAGGTTCAGATCACAAATAAATCACACAGTGTTGACAGATGGTCGATATGGAGTGTTCGAAGAAGAAGTATCATCCCTAGTACCTCTTTTCTTAATTCCTTCATCTTGTACATTTCATATGTAAACTTTTAAAACCATTTTCTAGTTTAGATGTTAGAGATCACAAAGAGTAGTTTAACAAGTGGTCTTTATGGAGCATTTGAAGAAGTGATACATGTTCATTTGGTGTTTCCGCCATAAGGTATTAAAGTGTATTCCAATGGAGATATCAGTGCCACTTATTACATGACCTCCATCATGCTTTGGAAAACACAATCATTTGGTCTGCAACACGTTACATACTGTCTTATATTGTATCGCAGCTGACAATCCATTTCTGTAGGTTGCTCCACTATCCATCACTTGTGGACATGCCTTGTTGAAGTCAGTCGCTTATTTCTGTCATGTCAAATTGGCAAGACAGAAGAACTCCAGGAAAATTACTTGAAATTGCCCAACTACTGATACATAATCACTGTTGCAGTCTGTTCCTGGATTTCTTTTCAACAATTTTGCACTTTCTAAATCTTATAAGTACTAAAATTTGGTAATAATTTGATGAACTTTTCAAGATCCATAGGATACTGTTTGAATCAGGTGCTTCATATTATTATATCATATGCTCCTGTTCCTTCCTTATGTATATTACCCCTTTCATTTCTTTACCATAGCCTGTAGATTTCAGTAAGAACACTAACCTTTTCCTCACCAACTCTAACATTGAAATCTCAGGCAGATGACATATAGCGATGATTTTATCAATTTTGTTCTTTTATTCTTCTTGATAAAATAATGTGATCAAAGATGAGCAAAGATAACACATTATCTAACAAATAGGTAAAATAATTATTACATCCTTATAAATTAATGCTAATTCTGTAGAAAGCTGTTAACTCATAAGACACTTACAATACTTTTGAGGAACTAGTTCAGGATGACTAGGCTCTTGAACCAATTTACTGATATCTCCAATTGTAATCTTATTTCCATCTGAAATGCAAACAAGACTTCTTGAAAAATATGTACCAACAAATATCTATAAAGGAAGCGAATGTGTATACTAAATAAATATGAGATGGTATTCTGTTAGTCAAATGGGGGTATTTTGTATGAGTTACACTTTTTATATCAAAGATGAGAATAGAGTTTTAAGAACCCCAGGAAAAACAATGAATGTGATCAATAAATAGACAGTGTACAATTTTTAGGGTCTTCCGGTAAAAACAAATTATCAAACACAGAATTCAAACCATATACCCTTATTTCTTACGGCACCCATTGTTTAGCAATACAATACGAGTGTTTTTTATCAACAAGATGTTCAAATGTGGTTCTACCAATTCTCGGAACGGTGCTGAGAGCCGAGCCTGTTTGCAGCTGGGCTTGTTTCAAGCAAGCTTTTCTCAGTTTGGTATATCCATTCAAGTGACAACAAATCTCAGTTGTTTACATCCTTGTAGTGAAGAAAGGATCACAGCATAGTTCTTTTGATAGAAAGCAGCTCTCCATGCGAGTGATCCTTAGGAATCCGACAGTCGTTCTCCATTACGTATGACTGCCACTTTTTTCAGTGTTAGGAGTAAAGAGCGACCATGCTGAAAAATAAAACCATATTCAACTTCAACACGTTGTAGCTTGTTCTGTCTCTCTAGGAAATCCTGAGTATATGCATCAGTCAGCGCATGTGGTATGCTTCTTCTTCTTCTTTGCGTTCGTTCTTTACGACCAATTTTAATCACTCTTTGTGATATGTTTGATCTTTGCCAGAACGTGCATCGTTGCACACTGGTTTGGTAGGCCCTAAACGCGTAGACTTCTACGTGTTTAGGACACGAGCATCCGATTTCAGTCAAACCTCCTTAGTCGCCTCTTACGACATGCGTGACAGGTAACAGTAGTTCTATTCTTTACACAGCAAATTTGGGCCCCGGTAACCACTCGGGCGGGTGCTCTCTGATTTCAATACTATTCAACATAATGCAGTGGTTAAGAAGCAACAACTGACTGGCAGTGCCAGATGAACATCAGAGGTACCAATATAATTCAATATTTAGCTTGTTGAAAAGATGGAACCTCGGTCTGTTCTGGTTTCTGTGAAGACTAAATATCATGACTTGCTCTTTTCTGTGCATTTGATAACGGATCGTTTGTTTGGTAGTGCTTGCCCTACAGGGACCGGGCTACCCTGATGATTATGATGACTGATGTTCTGCTTTCCACATCATAGTGTATTTTCTTGTGAAAAATCTATATGCCTCTTCAAATGTAAATATGTCTAAAATATAATATTTTAAAACTGATCAAATTGTAAAAATTTGAAACAAATGTGCAAAGTATATCATTTTTCGATACTTAACCTGTTGATTCAGATAACAAGCGAATTTGCAAGAATGACGAATTCTGTCCAAGTCTTTCTCCAAAAATCCCTTGAAGGTGACGTAATCGTCTTCCTGCAGCCTCCATCGCACCTAAAAGTCTCATCTCATCTATATAACACGTTAAACTTCTGCTTCACACTAATTATGTATATTTCCTAAAACGTAACACATGATTTCGGTCAAAGTCCAGCATTGGACCTAAGGAGCAAACTTCTATTTATTGTTCATGACGGCCGACATTTTACAGCGAGAGTGGTATCCCATATTAACGTAGCTCTTTGCATTCGCAAATTGTTACTCGTCTTTATCTTGTTTTCTAATTCGCCCTACCACTAGCAATAGAATAACAATGTATGCAGTTCGTTATGAATGAACATTAAAACTTTGTCAAGGTATGATGTTTGCTTTGTCCAATCTAAATTTAAGAAATGCATACTGATCTTTGCAGATTAGTACATGCGTCCTTTTAACTTAAATACAAATTAAAGGGATGCTTTTGCTTTTACTTTTTACTAATCTTGTTATTCACATAAATATTATTATTGTTGCAGCTTGACATATTACACAAAACAACGGTATATACTACCAGTAAAACCGAAATGCGTTAGTGCTACTACTCCTATGATTACTGTTACTGTTGTTACTAGTTGGACTAGTTGTGTTTCACAACAAAAAGTGTTTTCAGGTGTCAGTTGATTTTGCAAGTGTCAGCTAACGGCTAACGCCTACTAATGACTGACTAATGTGTTATTATATTGTAAATAATTGTTATTGACTTGCATCTGTTAGTAAATTTGTGTGAAAAAAATATGATGCCAGCAGAGTTCCGAGTTCATTCGTTTTTTAAAAGTGGTATTTATCCTACTTTACCGTATTTGCTTATGTTATAGTCAATTGTTATACCCTTTCTTAAAAAATACATTGTGGGGAAATCGTTGTTTTAGATTTAGTGTGTTGTATTTTGGAAAACTACATTATTTCATGTTATGTATGATCGTTTTTGTAAAACGACATTAATTCATATTTTGATCTTTCACCTCTGATATATAGTATAATTTTAACACATCCAACTGTATCATTAATACCACCATCATATCCAGTTTCAATTGAGTCAACAATAGTCTGGGAGCATGGGTGGACAACCCTCTGCCTGCAGGCCAGATCTGACCAATTGTGTGTTTCTATTTGGCCTTCTCTGGAGGTTATAGTTCAACACTTTCAGGCCCAGGAAATGCTTTATCGTTAATTTTCATATATTCTAAAAATAAAAAAAGACGATTACATTCACACCACATTATTTAAAGTGAAAGTTGAGATTGCATTGACGCCACATTTTTCAAACAGAATTTCTGGAATAGATTTATTTATAAAAATAATAAAACTGTAACAAATAACTCAAAACTTTGTTTGAGGCAAGCTGTGTACATTAGGATCGCCATATGTCCTCATTTTTGCGGACATGTCCTCATTTCACAAGTAAATCTGAGCATCCGCAAACAAATGTGGAAATTCTGAGCTTTGGCCGTAATTTTACAAGCCAAGACAAAATGAACACTGTCAGCGACATCATATAGTAACCACATTGCACCTGCGTGATATTTGGTCTTCTTAGTTGGCACTCTAAACAGAATAAAAAATCTTTGGAAAACTGCTAAAATTTATTAGAGCAAACAAAACATGTGCTTTTTGTGGGCGTTTCTCTTTTATAAAAGTGGTTCATTCACTTTTTTTTTCAAAATTAGTTAGCACAAATGATGACCCAGGTTAAGGGGAGAAAATAGGATGGGTCAGGTATACCATGCAAAGACACAGATTGAGTGTCACTAGACAAGCATGTAAGTAGAACCAGCAATAAAAAATACAAAAGGAGAAATTTTGCATCCATCTATTAAAAATCAAGTCATCAAATAGCCTGTCCTGAGCAGAACTTTGCCACCCCAACAGTCCTCCGGAATTTCTCTCTCTCATAGGCCAGATGTCCTGCCTCTGCAGCTGTCATGTTCAAACCATCAGTTACATCCTGAATCCATCTTCTCCGTGGTCTTCCTCTTCTTCTCTTTGCCGGTATGCCTCCTTCCATGATGGTCTTCTCCAGCCCTTCATGTCTTTTTATATGTCCAAAATATCTCAATTTTCTCTTTCTTATTTGTAGCATCAGCCAATTTTCTTTGATTTTGAGTTCTTTCTGAATAGATCTATTTGTTCTCTTCTCTGTCCAAAATATACGAAGGACTCTTCTGTAACACTTGTATTCAAAAGCACTTATATGTTTTGCCACTGCTTTATTAAATGTCCATGCTTCACACCCATACGTTACCACTGGGAATATGCATGCTCTTAGTATTCTGATCTTTGTTTTCTTATCAGTTCCGTTCCATACTGTTTTGAGTTGTTTAATTTTTTGGAAAGCCATGTTTGTTCTTCTTTTAATTTCCTTCATCCCATTTCCATCTGTTGTTAGCAGTGAACCAAGATATTCAAAACTGTTCACATTTTCTACTTTCTCTCCATCTATAAAAATATCATTTGTCATGTTCGTTTTATCTGTTGTCATTATTTTTGTTTTTGCCACATTGAGATATAGATTTTGTTTTTGCTTTTATCTTTCACTTCTCCTAATAATTTCTCAATCCCTTTTGTGATGTTGACAGTAGCAATGTATCATCAGCGTATCTTAGTTCAGGTATTTCTCTTCCTCCCATTATAAAAGGATCGTATTGTTCTTTTCCGCTACCTTCTGTAACATTCCTAATGATGTTTTCTGCATATATGTTATGTTAACCAGAGAAGGCGACAGAATGCAGCCTTGTCTGACTCCCTGCCCTATGTCAAACCAGTCTGATGTATCATCACTTGTTCTTACAGCCGTCATTTGATCACTATAAAGTTCTCTTATGATCTGTATCAAATGTAATTGGAATCCCATTTCTCCCATAATCTTCCACAATTCCTGATGTTCTACACAATCAAATGCCTTTGAGTAGTCAATAAAACATGAGTATAGATCTACATTATACTGTCTAGATTTTTCTATGATTGTTCTCATGTTAAATATATGGTCACGTGGGCTGGTACTAGCGGGGGTTAGTACTAGCAAAAATCAAGTGCCGTCGCAAAAAAAGTGGGGTGATTATATTGATAACTTTAGGCGCAGTGAAATGTTCTCTGGAATCGTGAAGATGGCATAGTTCTTCTTTGCTATTCCAGCATACAATGCTTTGATTGAAAGACTATTTTCTTTAATCCATGCCCAATGGACCATTAAGAAAGATCCTTTCAGTGAGAATCAGTCAAGTAATGTTCACTTGTAAAATTATATTTCTAACATTTCACATGCAGGCAATTGTATGGCCATATGATGAAAAAGAAAGACATTCTAAAAAAAATCAGGTCATCAGAAAATGATACATGTAACACAATTTAAATGGAATTTAATGTTAGGAGAAGTGTCCTCATTTCGGAAGATCAAAATATGGCAACCCTAAAATGAAGAGCTTTTAAACGAAAAAACTGTTCATCATTGAAGACCATCATTAAAAAGAAAATTGAGACGGATTGGTTATGTATGTCGTATGCGATTAGGGGAATTGTCTAGTACAGCTCATGGGCAGCAGATGGGAAAAGAGGACCTGGTCGGCTCAGTCTTAAATGACTGAATCACACATCATGTGCCATTGGTTAAAGAAATTGTGGATCTAACTCAGTATTTCTCAATATATGACATGGTAGAAAAGTCATTTACTTTGTACTTTTACTGTCTATCAACAGAAAAGTTTTCCATTCATCAGCCACAATGATAAAATATCAATTTTCAAAGAATTTACGAAGACTTTTTGTCTTAGGAGAGCATGTTAATGGGGTAAGTAGATAATGGAGAATGGCTTATGAACAAGTATAGAAATCACTAAAGTTGAGTTATTGAATGAGATCAAGACACAGAGAAAGCTTATCATCAATATAAGAAAGAGACAGTCATCATTTTCGGGCATGTGATGAGGAGGGAGGTTTAGAACACATTGTGACAACCGGTAAAATTGAGGGTAGATGAGACAGAGAGAGAAAATGTTGGATGGCCTGACTTCATGGCACGGTAGAGCGTCAACATCTGAGTTGATAGCAAACACCAACGACAGAGATTTGTGAAGATCCATGATCGCCTACATCGCCATTGGTTGTCCACTCTTGCCGTTAAGCGTAGGGATGCGAGCTTTAATTTGCGTTCCAGGGCCAGATGAGTCACCCTTGTTGTGTTATATCCATATTTATTTAGTGTGGTCTTGATATTGTCTATTCAGCTGTTTTTTTAGTCTTCCCTTGGCTCTAGTACCAGATCTCTTTTTATTGTATGCTGTTATTGGTGTCTTACTTGAATCTACTGCTGTCCTAACATGCAAGAGCTCCCCATACAGAAATAGCTGACATGCTTGCTTACATAACATCAATAGTTGGTGCATTAGATAGAGATAAATGAAACGTACAGAAGTCACTCAACACCAGCATATTGAATTATCACACTGTAATTGACGATGTACATTTGACAAGGTAGTGGAAGAGCATATATGTGCTTTTGAATATAAATGTTAAAAAAGTGTCCTGCGTATTTCATGGTTAGAAGACAACAAATAGATCTGTCCAGAAGGAACACTGTTTTGGAACACTTGTTCAAAATAATAATTTTCTTTTTTGTTTGTGTGGATAAAGCTCTAATAAAAAATTCCTTCTTTCTTTTCATTTGCTTGAAATGTTTTCTATATATTAAATGTTGTCTCTTGTATAGATTTCACTGTCTTTTGTAGCTCACACAGAGGTCTGTGTAGTTTTATTTTCAGTGTGGATCAACAAATTATTTCTTGTTTGTCAAATTTATTTAGTACTACACAACTGAAACTTAGAGCGAAGGAAATGAATAATGCTTGTCTTATGCCACCTTCAACTCCATGTGATTAACAAACAAAGCATATTCAGTGACTAAACATTTGATGTAATCTTGAACTGAATAGTTCACTACCTTTTTTTTAGAGTTCTAGAGTTTGAGAAGACAGAAACTGTTTGATAAACACCCCTAAATGAATTAGGTCAGATTGGCAACCAGGTAGTGCAAACATGCACTGATTCACATTCTGGGTATGGTAGGCTGATTATGATTTAATTCTTTTAGTATGTACAGATATTCTAGTTGATATACATCATTTTGTATTTATAAATGATTTTCTTTTTTTTCTGCATTCCATATATTCAGATAATTGCAAACCACCTTTCAACGTCTTCTCCTTACATCAAATTGTCAACTAGTAAAGCATTAATTGATGAAAAAGTACAAATCAAAGTTCATGGTCTAGGCCAGGGTCAGAGAATAACATTGCTAGCTTATCTTGATGAATCCAACAGACTATTTGGGGCATGCGGGCATTATGTTGCAGATTCAGTTGGAACTGTGGATACTTTTAAAGACACATCATATGGGGGGACTTTTGAAGGTAATGCTTTTATGACTTCATGTTTACAGAACATTGCTCTCATTACATCCCTTCTAAAAGACTCTCAATCTCTAGGCAGTTCTCAAACCGCTCCATCTTCCTGTTCAATGTTTAATGTCCTGCTGTCACAGTTGTCTTGGTCATCCCTTGACTTGTCTTTTTGGAAACATGCCCTTTATTATTGCTCTATCTAAGCTTCTGTGAGATCACATACAAATCACACAGAGTGGTTAACAAGTGGTCGACATGGAGAGTTGGAAGAAGAACTACTTTGTTAGTATTGTTTCTTCAGATGGAAACATTGTGGTAGAAATAAAACAAAAAATGGAAGGGCAAATGCAACCTAATGCAGGCTTTGCAACAGCAAGATATCTAACATTTATGGCACATAGGCAACGTTCAGGATATATAAAACATGTATTTGGACAAACTATGGATCTGTGACTTGAAAAAACAAATAACAAATTTTAAGTATGTTAACGCCCGAGTGGTTATCGGGGCCCAAATTTGGTGTGTAAAGAATGGAACCACTGTTACCTGCCACACATGTCGTAAGAGGCGACTAAGGAGGTTTGGATGAAATTGGATGCATGTGTCCTAAACGTATAGAAGTCTATGTGTTTAGTGGCCTACCAAACCAATGTGCAACATATACAAGTTCTTGGCAAAGATCAAAGATATCACAAGGAGTGATTAAAATTGGTCGTAAAGAACGAATGCAAAGAAAGAGAAGAAAGTATGTTAACAGGATTAGAGTGAAGATTTCTTAGAAAAACACTTGTATAAACCTGGGAGGATAAGATTAACAACATGAAACTTTAAGAGCTAACTAGTTTGGAAGACATAAGTAAGGAGACGTTGGGGATGGATTGGATATGTCTTCAGGATGAGAAAAAAAGGCGTCCAAGCCATGCAATACAGTAGACACTGCAAGGCCAGCTGAAAAATGGGAGACCTAGAGGTACGGAGAACTTTTGAATCAGAGTTCTAACTACAGGCATAGGACTAGGTTCGTTGGGGTAGATTGGTTACTAAACTGACGTCATTGCACTCCGGGCAGACCCATAGGTGCTCAGTCTCCTTAACAGATATTGAAGAGTGGGCATACTGTTGCTTCCTGTGGCTTGCTGACTAAACACACTCCTCACTCTGCCCCTCAGGCATCCAGTTCTACTTGTACAACGGGTAACTCTGAACTGCCTAAATCGCTAATAATGAGGTAGATAGAAAGGCATAAGATCAAATTGAATGGACACATTCTTTTTCTGTCTTATGTACCCTTGGGCACAATGAGGACTGATGGTGACGAAAATATATTATATAACAATTCTTTTTCAAGTGCTCCATATTGACCACTTATTAACCACCCTTTATGATTTGTATGTGATCCGGGCCTAAGAGCGATTGTATGTTGATCCAGTTATGTGCCTACAAGTAGGCCAGCACATCCAATTTCTGCAACGTTTTTTATTTACTAGGTCCTACATCAGTCACCTCTTACAACATGCCTTGTAGGTTGCAGTGTTACTATTCTTTTCTCCTGTTGTGGGTCCTGGCAACACATGGGGGGGTAACAATGACATTGTTACCAAGAGAAATGTATTAAACATGTTCTATTATTCTTACAGAACTGAAGGAATTCATTTCTGAATGTTCTTTTCTTATTACAGGTGTTGAGCCTATGGGTTTATTTTGGAGCATGAAGACAGCACCTGGTGTGAAGCAGGGCAAACTGAGTAAAGCTGATGTTATGGTTCCCTATGACGTCACTGTTGCAGTTCAGAGTGAATTCAGACAGTTTAGTGAGCTTAACTGGTCTGATAACACTTCAAACTTGACGCAGTGTAACCTCCAGCGTACATATGCTGCTCCAGGGGTGAGAAAAATTCCGGTGAGAGAAAATGGATTATATGGGACATTATTTGTTCCACCAGGTAATATGTTAGGTTAATGTGGTTTATGCTGTTTTATTACATTATTCAGTGTTCTATATATATGTCACTATTTTTCAACAGATTATAATTTCTTGTTACAAATTTTTCTTTTAATTTCAAGCATTTTGCCATTGTTATTTTTATCTACCTGTTAATGAATTGAATTGATTGATTGATAAGACCATCATCATTGCACTTAGGTAAATAACCATGTGTATCAAATTTGTTTCTTACACAGGAATATCTCAGCATTAGCACACAGACTTCATAGCACCAGCAAGGGTTCCCAGTGTAAATTGAAGATGGTGAACATTCTTGTAGGAACTATTATTGTAATCTTTGAATGAATGTTAACTAATTTATTTACTTGTATGTTGAATTTGTATCCTTTTCATGTAGCATTTTAAACTTCTTACTATTTTGATTAGAGTTGAATATACAACACAGCAAAACAAATGAACACAAAAAGAGCAATGTTCAACGCAATCTTTCTCCCACATCATGTTACCAGTGCCAAACCTGGTCACTGACAACAAATGGTAGAAGAAAAGAAGAAAACTAGTCACGACAGAGATGAAGTGTCTACGCAGAATGCTGGGTGTAACAAGAAGAGACCGGTTGAGAAATGAAGACATCAGGAAAAAGTGGGTACAACATCAGTACTAGACTTCATCTCAAGAAACAACAAATTAAATGGTTCGGCCACGTAAGCAGATTACCAACAGACAATGCACCTCAAAGAGCAAGGCTGCTCCGATACAATGGGTAAAAAGCAAAAGGCCGGCCACGCAAAAGATGGACCTCAGAGATAACAGAGGTGACAAAAGACACTATCTACGAAGCGCATACAAGGTCCCATTTTAGAAATCTCTTCTTGAACTGACACTGTGAGGCAAATAGGATTTGAGAAAAGAAGACAAAACAAATTATTGGGAACCGATGAAGACCTCAAGTGCACCGCCCTGTTTATGATACATACCGAAGTAGTCGAATAGCAGAAGTTGATTGCAGAGGAAGATTAGTTAATTAGTTTGTTCCTTTCATGCCAAAGGCGGCACATAGGGCAGAGGTTTTAGATCTCCATGTGATGCGGTTCTTTGCTAGCAGTTGGAGATCTTGTATGGTTTTACATCCTAATAGTTTACTTTCTTGTTGGATGGTTCTTCGAAGAGTGGTCTTTGGTAGAGGAAGATTAGAGTTGAATATATTTTGCCATTTATTTTCTTATTATTATATGATATTCTTTTTCTTGAATTTTCTTTATTTCTCCTTCCATAGAAAATGTAATCTATCCTATATTTTATTTTTAACAGCCCACGTTTTTACAGAAATTAAATTTGTTGATGCTTAATGTATTTATTTCTTAAGTAAGTAAATCTCATTGAGTGCTTCTTCTTCTTCGACCACTCCATATCGACCACTTGCTAACCACTCTTTGTGATTTATATGTGTCCCGAGCCTAAGATCGATTGTACATAGTGCCAGTTATGGGGCTACAAGTAAGCCAGTTTTTGTGTGGCTTGAGTTTAGTTTTTTTATGTTTTTATTTCACCTCTTACAGATGTATCTTTTTTTTCATAAATTTAGGTGAAGGTCCTTTTCCTGCTGTGATATCAATTTCTGGTATTACTCCTGGCATTATTGAGTTTCGATCTGCCTTACTAGCATCACATGGGTTTGCTTCTTTTTGTATTGCTTATATTGCTTATGAGGATTTGCCAAAAACTGCTGCAGAAATTGATTTCAGTTACATTTTGGTAAGTTAGATGTAGAATGATTTTAAAAAAAAATAATAGTCATTTTCTAGTAAGTCACTGACAATGATTCAGAGTAGTGTAATTTTCTATAAAGCTGATGGCAGAGGTTTCCCGCATTGTCAGAATGTGACTTCTAGACAAGAAGACCACCCGTGTGGTGTTGGAATCCGCAAGGGTAGTAAATAATAGTACCACTGCGACCTACAAGGTATGTCGGAAGATGCGATTGATGTAGGACCTAGGGAGCTACCTAGTAAATAAAAGCATTACAGAAATCGGATGTGCTGGCCTACCTGTAGGCGCATAACTGGCACAATGTACAATCGCTCTTAGACTCAGATCACATACAAATCACACAGTGTGGTTAACAAGTGGCCGATATCGAGCATTCGAAGAAGACTAAAACTTTTACTTTGTTAACAAATGCATTAACAGTTTTGCTGTGTGTGAGAAATGTAGCATCATATTATGGCTTATTTTTCTTACTTTGTTATTCTACAGAGAACGTTTGATTGGCTAGCCTCACACCCCCTGGTTAATCCGAACTCAATAGGAGGCATATCAACATGTGTTGGTGGTGGTTTTCTTCAGCTAATTGCCTCATTAAGACCAGCAGTGAGTTATTTAGTTTTATTCATAGTTTAACTCATTCACACATCTGTGCCGATATGCTGGTTCGCAGTATGTTCTACAAGGATTTAAAACTAGTATGCTAGCTAATTCAGTAGACAACGGAGTGAAAGGGTCCAGAATTGACATCATTGCGTTCCAGGCAGACCAATAGGTGCCCACACTCCATCAGCATATGTAAGTTGATTGTTCCAACTGCATACTGATTACTCACTCAACTAAACTGGCCTCTATCGCATCTATCCCTGTTCATTTAATTCTTTCATTCTCATCACTGCTGATTTATCTATTGTTAGGTCCTCCTACAGCAGGCAATCATTGAAACTTTTATATCTGAATAGTAGTTATGTTATGTGATCGACATCATGGCACATTGGGCATTCCCATATATGCTCTGTCCTCCGCTGCAGTAGCTATCCCAAAGTCCATGTGCTCACCATACCCATGAGAAGTTGATTAGTGTACCTTCTCTCTCTCTTCCACGAAGATGACACTGTCTGGCATGTCCAAACTTATTTCCTAATTCTCGGACCCGTTCCAGTATCTGAGACTCGCGCATATCACAAAAATGAGATCATACTACATTGATGATATCGGTTCTGTCCATACTTCTGCCTGCTTGAATCGGGCATTGTTTGCAAGAAAGTCAGCACACTCATTACCCTGCACTTCAGCATGTCCAGGTGTGTACAACCTGGATAACAGTGCTCACTGTAGTGTGCTGTTGGGTGGTAATCGTGTTACATAGCCGAACCATTTGGTTATTTGTTTCTTAATATGCTCTAGCACTGGTGTTGCTCCTATCAAGTCTCTTATAATAATAATAACTCCTCTGGTACCGTTATACGTTACATAGGACCTGCAAGTAATTTCACCATACCGCTCTATCCTGGGCAACTCGCTCAATCTCCTCCATGGAACTGAGACCGATATTTCCTGCCTCATTCAGCAAAGTTCGTTTCAGGGTCTCCTTAGGTCGACCTCTCTTTCTTGAACCCTTTGCATCCCACTTCAATGCCTGCTTTGATATTTGTTGATCATTTCTCCTCAAGGTGTGCCCAACATATCTCCATCTTCTCTTTCTTATAACAGTTGTCACTAGTGGTTGACCAGACGTGTCTCTGATTTCATCACTTCTCCTGAATTCGTTCCATTTTATATTCATTATTTTTTGCAGACATCTATTTTCAAATGCATTCAACTTGCTTT
The DNA here is from genome assembly GCA_020796225.1 of Arion vulgaris. Taxonomy (NCBI): domain Eukaryota; kingdom Metazoa; phylum Mollusca; class Gastropoda; order Stylommatophora; family Arionidae; genus Arion; species Arion vulgaris. The sequence continues at coordinate 24,694,160 of CM036754.1, read as the reverse complement.
CTATATCTTTAGTCATTTTCCAACTCTCGCTAGCATATGTTAGGATTGATACAACATTTGAATTGAAAATTCGTAATTTAGTTTTAATACTATATAACTTGCAGTTCCATATTTTATTTAGACTTTTAAGTCTCTTATAGTCTAGTTTTAAAAAAAAATCTTATTCTTGTTACTCCCACTTTTTTCCACAAGCATTTTATCTCTGTTGTTGTAATGTTTATTACCCAAACAAAATCTTAGAATTATATTTTTCTGTACCTTTGATTTGTGTGCATCTGTAGTTCAAGCGGTAGTGAGCTTGATCACGAACCCAAGCATACCTGGTTCAAACCCAACGGTGGGCAAGTTTGGAAGCAAATTCATTTCCGTTGGATTTTACAAAGGTAAAAATAGACCTCACTGTTCAGAAAGCAATGGCAAACTACTGAACGTATAAGTGGTGCCTAGAAAATCAGCGACTTGTTACTGTGGCTGATGGCTACGCCACGATTTTCTTTCTGTACCTTTGATGTTAATTAACCTCTCATTCTGTCTATTTAATCTCTATTTAATCTCTGTCTGTTTAATCTCTCTATTTAATCTCTCTGTCTATTTAATCTCTATTACAGTTGAAGTGTATGGTCAGTTTGAACAGTACAGGAGTTCCTCCTGGTCCAGAACAGACAGTAGAAGGAATGCATGTAAAGTCACTGCAGTTTAAGATGGAGCGTGTTAAGATTATGGAAGAAAAAGTATCTTTCAGGGAGTTGTTTCAACTAGAAGATGATGTCACAGTTCCTCCAGTGAGTAATATTGTCAGTATGAGCAATTATTGATAAGTTTGAAACCAGAATGTTGGTGCATATGATTCAAGTACATTCAATTTTTCTGATACTGAATGATTAGGCCCCTCTTTTATTTAAGAAAATGTTTTTACGAGGTCACTATCCCCAAATACTCCCAGGTAATGTAGCTTGTTCTACAGATTGAACATATATGGCTTGAATATGAATCGATCCAAACAATTCTTTCTTGTCTAAATGATCTCCTTACTCACTTTTGATATCTTTATCAGAATAATTACATTCTAAGTCTAATTCATCTTTGAAATCATTCGAAACAAGTTCAACAGCTGTTGTTGTCTTTTTAGAGTGAACATTTCCAAAAATGTTCACCACATACTTTCATCATGAAAATACTGATGATTACATTCAATACCGAAATATCAGGATCACAGGTTTTAAGGTTAAATGTGAAGGTTAGTATACATTGGTATCATAGCATTAGATGGAACATGCAGCAATGAACATTAAAAGCAAGTACATTTGTCTTATATAAATTAAATATGTATAACTGTCTTAAAACTAACCAGTCTGTATTTTCCAGTCATATGAAACTACATAACACTTAGTCATTATTTGCTACCATGTCTTTGCAGGGCTGGCGACATGGTGCTAAATTTCTATCAATACAGGGACTGGATGATCAATGCATCAATCCTAAGTTCTTGAATTTATTCAAGAGTAAAATTCCAGAAGAATTTAAGAAAAATTGCACATTTGTTACCTACCCAGGTGCAGGACATTTTATAGAGCCTCCTTACTCCCCACATACTCGGGCTAACTTCAATCCAATTTTCAGTAAGTTACACTTTCTTTGTTAGATCAATGATTTATTTAGCTATGTGAGACACCGCCTTACACGATTCCATAATGTTTGACATCCACTGACTTCTTTGTCAGTCGGCTACAAGATATTAAAGAAACCATGAATACGACCATCGGCGAAGTGGGTGAACTGGCTAGAGACAGTGAATTTCATGTGTTTCACAGAGAGTAACGTCCTATAAAGGATACACACCTTGATGATGCACTTTCTTTTATTCATTTGTTGTCTCTATATTCTTTAAATTATGTATATGAGTTTCACCAGATCATTTTTCAAACTTAGCAGTTTTAGGTAGTCTGCAAGAATATCAAGAAAAGAATGAACGAAGTCAGAATTGCTTTTGCCAAAACAAAAACTGCACTTAAGGATATTTAAAACTGCACGTTTTCGGTGTTCTTGTTTGAATTGAATCTGGATGTTGGACAACAATAAAAACATAGAAATCTATACTCTTCTTCTTCTTTCTTCTTCTTTGCGTTCGTTCTTTGACCAATTTTAATCACTCTTTGTGATATGTTTGATCTTTGCCAAGAATGTGTATACGTTGCACATTGGTTTGGTAGGCCCCTAAATGCATAGACTTCTACACGCTTAGGACACATGCATCCGATTTCAGCCAAACCTCCTTAGTCGCCTCTTACGACATGCATGGCAGGTAACAGTGGTTCTATTCTTTACACCCCAAATTTGGGCCCGGTAACCACTCGGCGAAATCTATACTGAAACCATTTAACCTGGCTGAGAAAAATTTTCATATTATTTTAATCAAACAAAAATTAATAAAGAATGGCTCAACAGGTTCACAACAAGGAAATGCACACAATTATAGAAGGCAGACAATGGAGCCGGATAGGTCTCAGCTCAGAATAATCCAAAACCCATCACAAATACTGACATATAGTGGCCTTTGAAGAGAAGATGGAAGAGAGACAGACCAAAGTCAATCTGGTGGAGAACAATAGAGATGGGAATGCACAATGTTGGACCTGACTTGTTGGTAGATTTATTTAGCCATACGAGACACCACCTTACAAGATGCCATAATGTTTGACATCCACTGACTGCTTTGTCAGTCAGAGGTCGAGGAAAAGAAAAACATACTATTCTGGGACAAGTTGTTTGGTAATGCTAACAGCTTCTGACTGATCGTTGCTGTCTTTAAGTATTTTCAAGCTGACTTCTAGAGTATATAAATAAAAAGAAATGACATATCACAGTACTGGCATGTATCAGCTTTGATAGCCTCTCTATGACCAATCAAATCTGATACCATGCTACAGTATAATTCCAGATGAGGTGCTTCAAAGTGGAGTTTTTATGTGTGTAAAATCTTACAGTTCAGCTCATCATCATCATCAGGGGCCGTGTCGGCGTAGGCAATCATGGATCTCCACAAATCTCTATCTTTGGTATTTGCTATCAACTCAGATGTTGACGCTTTACTGTGCCATGAAGTCAGGCTATCCAAAATTTTCTCTGTCTTCCCCTGTTTCGTCTATCCTTGACCGTACCAGTTGTCAGTTCAGTTACCCACCTGTAAAAATCTATGTTCTGTTAGATAACATGAATACACTTTAACCAAAGTTTGGATGTGCCTGTCCCACATGCCATAAGGGTCTAACGAGGTGGCAACATACGTTTTTGGCACAGACCATGCGGATCACAAAAAGTGGTAAATATGGTTGATAGAAACCAACAAAATCAACATATTCCAATACTTCACAAATTTTGCTCTGCTGGCATGAGGTTTAGCAGTTAAGATATGCTTTATATATTATTACACCATTAAGTGTATGTTGTTTTACCCTGATGAAAGTTTTGTTGTTGTTGATAAGTTGATTTTGTGTCTCAGCCACAGCATAGTCTTTCATATTGATTTCTATGTTCATCTATTTTTTTCCAATTATACTGCAGCATTTCTAGTTTCCAGGAATCAGGTTTCACTTTGTTTGTTACTTTTTAGTACCAGAACAAGCATTTGTTTCATTTTTCATGCCTAGTCATTCTAGGGCAGTTATGAATCCATCATTTCACTGCGCCTATTCGCCCGTGCGGTGCCCGCAATGGAAGCAAAGAATAGTACCACTGTGACCTACAAGGCATGTCGTCAGATGCGACTGATGTAGCCCTAGGGGAAACTACCCCAGTAAATAAAAGCATTGCAGAAATCGGATGGGATGGCCTACTTGTAGGTGCATAACTGGCACAACATACAATCGCTCTTAGGCTCAGATCACATACAAATCACACAGCATGGTTAACAAGTGGTCGAGATGGGCGTTCAAGTAAGAAAGCTATTCACATTTGTTGCATTTTTCGTGCTTAGTCCTGTATTGTCATTCTAGGGTAGTTATGAATTCATCATTTCACTGCACCTATGATGTCTGTTATATGGAACTGTTGTTCTTGTATCTTTTGCTTAATAACAATTGCCTTCTGGTCCAAACATTTACTATAATGCTTTGTGCTTTGTAAAACTTTTGTGTTTATATATTTTGCATTTAGTGTTTTGTGTCAAAGTTCAGGGATTCCAAACTAATTACCTACTGCCCCTAAATGACTGAATGAAAATCGTGACATATTCTTTACAGGACGTAGCCATCAACCACAGTAACGAGTCGTTGATTTTCTAGGCACTACTTATACGTTCAGTAGTTTGTCATTGCTTTCTGAACGGTGAGGTCTATTTTTACCCTTTGTAAAATCCAATGGAAACAAATTTGCTTTCAAACTTGCCCGCTGCGGAGTCTGAACCAGGTATGCTTGAGTGGTGATCGAGCTGACTACCACTTGAGCTACAGACGCTCACCAAGTTCAGGGATTCCAAACTTATTACCTACTATCCCTAAATGACAGTGAATATTGTTACAAAATTACAAAACTACTTTATTTGTTTATTTGTGTTGACATATTTTGCATTTGATACAGTTTTCCTGCATATTGATAATAATATAGCTAAACACAATATTTGAAATTGAAACATGGATAAATTATTAATCCATCTATTAATTAAATTTGATGATAGATGTTATCAAAAAGCATTAATCTTTCTTTTCTTAACTCTTTCAAAGATTTTTGCCGCACTCTGCGCGCCACAGCGGAAGTCCGTTGAATGCCATTAACCGCCCACTGCTTCATAGAATTGCTTCCCTTATGAGAAGTCTTTCTAGTTTTACTTCTACTATTTTACATCTACTACTTTTTAATCTTATTATTCTATTAGGTTGTCCAGTTTTCTTCAATTTAGTTTATAATAATATATATATATTTATTTATTGACGAGTAGTTAGGATTGTTTTTTTTATTTTTACCTCCCTTGAATGAACTGTTTAAAAATTGAGGAAATAACTCGGCGTGGAAAGAGTTTTTAAAATCTATTATTTATTACAGAAGTTTATTTGCTGTGGGAGGAGAGCCAAACTACATGCCCAGGCACAAGAGAGCAGCTGGGAGAAGATACTGACGTTTTTTAATGAAAACTTGCAAAAATCACACGGCAGAGTAGCAGTTCAAGCATAAAGGCAATGCTAATGCAACAGTATTACCCATTGTAAAAACAAACCTAATAGTCTGAAATTCATATTGTTTTTTGTTTATGTCCAAATGAATTTAACTTATATTGCATTATATTTTTGTATTTTAAGCAGGCATAGTAGATGTTTTTTTAACTCTGCAGTTGAAACAGACTGCAGTGATGCTACCTAAACCAGTTGGAAATTATTATATTTGTTCTCTAAATAAATAAAATTAGGAAATAAGTTGAGAGGAAGACCACGAGAAAGATGGATATATGGCATAGCAGATTCCTGTCAAAAAAGCAAAATAACTATCACCCAAGCCACAAACATAAAATTCACAACACTGGGCAATAACCGGGTAACAGTGTGACAAAATAAATAACTTTATTAGAAATGTGTCTTAATATGGGGTCTCAATGGTGAAGTCATTTGCCTGTTGTACTGAAGGCTGTGGGTTCAAATCCGAGACACATGTGCAATTTTTTATGGGATCTCTAGGAATGTTGCCGGAGGCATGGAGTTTGTGCTTTGTGCAATGCTCTCTGCCGACAGGGACGGAGCCATATGAGGAAACCCAGTGCAACGAAGTCAATCCTTCGCCTTTGGACCCTTTTGTCTTAATTGTTTCATTAAATGTTTAGTTTCAGAATTTGATTTTAATTATGGCAGCACAGTTGTGATTCTGCTTCAGTCGATCACCAACATTTATGAAATGAAAATCGTGACATATCCTTTACAGGACATAGCCATCAACTACAGTAAACTAGTCTTTGATTTTCTAGAGAGTGAAATTTCTGGTGTGGTCATTTCCCCAGATCACCAAACTCAAAATAGGAACTAAACTTCTAGAAATATAGGAAAATAGTGAATCTTTGCCAGAGATAAATTTATGCAAGTGCTCCGTTGCTGGCAAGTTCAACAAGTTGAAAGGGACCTGCATGCATGGGTGCGCACTGGATGAAATGGTGTAGAATTTAAATGAGATTATTTTCCAGATAACGTTTTGGTAAATAAGTAATTTAATTGTTTGTGAAGCACTTTCATATAGGTTTCTAGCTATATAGGCCCTATTTTTGTGCTGATGTCTCCACAGTGACACCTCTACGACCCTAATGGGTTATGGGATTTATTATATGTTCATTGCAACCAATCACTTGATCAATTAAGATTTATGCATTTTTCATGTATTTGTTAATTGCCATTTTTTGCCAAATTATCAACATTGTTTGTTACTGTACTTAATAAAGAACTGTAATACTTTTGTTTGTCATCTGCCACCAGTAACCAGTTTTACTTCAATTTACTCTATATTTGTATCTACACATGGTTAGATAATTTGTTTAAATAATAAATTATTTTACCGAAGAGATTATGTATACACATTAAATAAAGATTTACACAGGCTGAAAGTCTATTTCATTTCATATTTTTATAATGTTGTTGTCAGTACTTGGGAAAATACTTAGCAGGATCATCCTTGAGAGATGCCATCAATATAAAACGAACAGATGAACATGCAGTCTTCCAACCAAATAGATCCTGTGCTGACCAGATAGCCATATTACGCATAATAATAGAGAAAAGTATTCAGAACACACGTTTATCCACCAAAATGCAATGCTCGTGGTACAATCAACGACTCACTTCAGATTTTCTCCTATTTTCCAGATAACAAACCAACAAGACAAATTGAGTTTTCTTCTTTCTTTGTGTATATTATGAATGTTAACAAAATGTAACATGTGAGATGCAGATGTATTTTTACAGGTAGCATAGCATACAAAAACCAAAAACAACTGCACATACATTACACAAGAGTACGCACCAACCAGTTTCCAGAGTGTCAAAATAAGAGTGCACACCACCCAGTCTCCATAACGCCAAAATAAGAGTGCACACCACCCAGTCTCCATAATGCTAAAATTATCCAGTCTTTCAATCAAACAAATCTAACTCCCCACAAACTCCAATAAGCAATTGATTTTTTCACACCTTGGACAAACCTATAGGTGCTTAGTGTCTTTCAGCAGATGATGAAGAGTATGCAGGATTTTATCATCATCAAAATAGCTTGTCCTGAGCAGAACTTTGCCACCATGACACTCCTCCGGAGTTTATCTCTCATAGGCAAGATGTCCTGTCTCTGTAACCGTGATGTTCAAAACAACAGTTACATAATGAATCCATCTTCTCTGTGGTCTTCCTCTTTGCTGGGATGTCTCCTACCATGATGGTCTTCTCCAGCCCTTCGTGTTTCCTTATATGTCCAAAGTACTTCAATTTTCTCATTCATATTTGTAGCATCAGCCAGTTTTTCTTTGATTTTGAGTTCTTTCTGGATGAATCTATTTGTTCTCTTTTCTGTCCATGATATACGGACAGGATTTACAACCAATTAATCAAACAATCTGCATTCATCTATTAAACACAACAACCATTCAACAGACATTCATTCAACCAATACTAAGCGCTCATAACAGTTTACATCATTTGATGTCTGCTCTACAATTTTGTGTTCAGATTGCGTATGAGAGGCACAGCTGGACCCTGCAAAACTTTTCGAGAAATGCGATGGTTTCCAGTGGCAGGGTCACGTCCAAAATATTTGACTGTTATTTCCTGGCCTACCTCCAGACCAAGGGAGCTAGCATGGGAAACCTACAAAGAGATAATACTACAATCTTGAACAAATTTGCTAAACTTACTAAGCTTATGGTGAATAGCATCATGTTACATTTAGATGAATTCTATTATACACATAAGATAGCCTGTAGCAGAATAATGCACATTGAATCTAATCATATTAATTTAATCATATCGGGAGGAGGTGGGGGTCTCTGGCATAGAGGTTAAGTGCTCACCTCTCGTTCCTAAGGTTATCAGTTCGCTCCGTCGTGGAGCCATCTGGATATTTTTCCAGAGATCCCTGATCCTAGTCCTATCAGAGACGAATGATAAAACATAGGTCCCGGGTTCAATCAATTTGAGCACTTACAAGATCACTGCAGTTCAAAACTTGGCAGTTCAAAATTGAGAGAGCTGGCTGGAAATTTTGCCTGGGCAAAATTCATTAGAAAAGATTACAAATAAAAATTCCTACAAAAATATTTTCACAATTACATCAGGGACCCTCACCGGTGCAACGGAGTTTGTGCATCTTCCTGTGTAAGAAAAAGATAGGAGCACACATGGTTACTCACTGCAGTGCAATGACGATGGTCATACCAATCAATCCCTAAATATTAACTAGACAAATCACAAAAATCAAATTTTTCTGTTGTTAGGATGCATAGTGTGATTGTGTTTTAGAAGTCTTGGTTTGTTTGAACTCATACAACAGTAATGTAGATCTCTTCATATTCAAAGAAACAGTAGACTCTACTTTTCTCTAATCCTGTTTTGTCTCACAGTGTCAGGATAAAAAGAGATTTCTAGAATGGGTTTTGTGTGCGCCTCATAAATAGTGTTTTTCACCGTATGTTACTTTTGAGGTCAAACTTTTGCATGGATGGTCTTTTGCTTTGTATCGGAGTAGCATTGCTCTTTGAGGCACACTGTATGCTGGTAATCTGCTTATGTGGTCGGATCATTTAATTCGTTGTTTCTTGATGAAGTTCAGTACTAGTGTTGTACCCACTTTTTTCCAGATGTTATTTCTAAACCTGTCTCTTCTTGATACTCTCCTGCGCAGCATGTAACCGTGCCCGTCTCCAACACCTATATTGATTCTTCATCCTGTCTCTTGCAATGTTCACAACATGTTGTATGGTCCATGGTAACTGTAGATGTTTGCTGAGAGGCATGTATGTAGCATGCAGCGTACATAATGTGCTCCGGTCTTTGCAGTAAAGGTTGTTGGTGCTTCAAGACATCGCATGGCGATTTATTGCTTTGGGTTTTTTCATTCCTTTCCATCATCAAATAGCTTGTCCTGAGCAGAACTTTGCCATCCTAACGGTCCTTGAGAATTTCTTTCTCTCATAGGCCAGATGTCCCGTCTCTACAGCCATCATGCTCAAATATTTAGTTACATCCTGGGGGGACTGCCTAGAGTAGTTGATAGTAGCTCGGCCTGCTAGCTGTGAGACGCCTCATAGCTCGGGTTCGAACCTACTGTCTGGCATTTGTTCGAGTCCCCTGGTCTTACTCAGGACGATAACGTGAGTACCTCTGAAGTCGGAGAAAATCTGCCTGTATGGCGAGGAATACTAATTACGAGTACATTGAGCACACGGCTGCCAGTGTAAGTAATTTACAATGTGCACGCTGCTGCCATTGTAAGAAATTGGAAAACGGATTTTCACGCAAAAATCAGTTTCAGAGATGAAACTTCGCTGAGTTGAAAGCAGACGAAAGAAAAAAAGAAAAAGAAAAAAGAAAAAAAGTTACATCCTGAATCTGCTTCTCTGTGGTCTTCATCTTCTCTTTGCCAGGAAGTCTCCTTCCATAATGGTCTTCTCCAACCCTTCGTGTCTCTTTATATGTCCAAAATACATCAATTTTCTTATCCTTATTTGTAGCATCAGTCAGTTTTTTTAAATTTTGAGTTCTTGCTGGAAATATCTATTTGTCCTCATCTCTGGCCTTTTTACTGTCACAAAATGTATCTTTTCAAATGAAATCTTTAACATGTATTTTGCTTAACTTGCAAACATTTCTTACCTTTCTCTGGTCAAGCTGAGAGTTGTGAAGGAGGATTGGTCTTAGCTTTGGGTGGAGTTCAACCATCACACCAGTATCCCTAAAGACAATTACCAAGCTGTTATTTACTAAAGTATTTATGAAAATAGATAAGCAAAAATAATATAGGAAACTCAGAGGTAAGTGCATACTAGATAATGTTGTTAAAATGATGGTCATGAACAAGTATTTTGTTTACTCCTGTCCTATTATCAAATGTGCCCAAAACAGTGTTTCGCTATTGCCAGGGCTTGAAAGGGAGCAAAGAATAGTAACACTGCAACCTACAAGACATGTGGTAAGAGGTGACTGAGGTAGGGGCCTAGGGAAGCTACCCTAGTAAATAAAGTGTCACAGAAATCAGATGCGCTGGACTATTTGTAGGCACATAATTGGCACAGCGTACAATCGCTCTTAGGCTCAGATCACATACAAAGAATAGTTTAATAAGTGGTAGATAAGGGTCGTTCAAAGAAGAAGTGATATGAGGACTATCATCATAGCACACCGGACGTCCATAGGTGCTCCAATCTCAACCAGTCCAGCAGCCGAACACACCAGTTAATGTTGATTAATCAATCTTTTTGTATATTTGGTATGTCGTTCTTTTCGGCTGTACCAATATCGACACCCATCTCTCTCAATCTGGTCAGCGACTGGGATTCACAATCCTGAAACTCCTCTGTTCGGAAAAACTCAATGCACTAAGAATGTCATTTCGGTGCATTGCAGCTCCCTCTGATATCGTAGCCATGCCAGCCAATCTATCAGCTCGCTTGTATCGCTTATTTATCTATGTCAATTTACAAGTAGTCATGTTTACTTAATAAGCCAGTTGTCATTTACTCTGGGTTGTGGAGGTCATTTAAAGAGACTACCACATGGTCCTATCTGCTGCCATCCTGGAAATGGTTCCATTTTTAGCCTCGGTAGTTCAGGGAACTGTCCGATGTTGTTTTCATCAAACACTTGATCGTTCTAAAACTTCATTTCCCTGGCTCCTGACTTCCAATGAGCATCACTGCAATATGTTCTATCATCAAATTTTTATGTTTGGCAATCAGTTCTTTTTCATTCTGACATATGGTCACTTACAAAGTTCTACCAGTATCAAAATGTGATAAACTCTGAGAGATAATATGATTAGGAATGTGTGTAGATCAGAGAAACCTCATGTAGCTATTGTTTAAACAAAACTAGAACTTCAAGTTGTAATATATAAAAATGTTCAGAACTAACCTAATCTCTACTATCCTTCCTGTGTGTATGGCTCCAAACTCAAGATCTGGTTCCCTCTAAAGGATATATAGAAAAGAGATACAGCAGTATAACCTTTAGTTAATATATTTGAGATAGTACCGATAACAAAAATATTAATAAATTAATCAAACCATTTAGTCATTCATTCTTCTTCTTTGCGTTCGTTCTTTACGACCAATTTTAATCACTTTGTGATATGTTTGATCTTTGCCAAGAACGTGTAAACGTTGCACATTGGTTTGGTAGGCCCCTAAACGTATAGACATCTACACATTTAGGACACGTGCATCCGATTTCAGCCAAACCTCTTAGTCGCCTCTTACGACATGCATGGCAGGTAACAGTGGTTCTATTCTTTACACCCCAAATTCTTTACACCGCAAACATACCCCCCAAAAACAGCTTTTTTTGACCAAATTTTGAGGGAATTTTCACCCAAATATTTATTAAAAATTTAATATATCCTAAAAATCATGTGTAATATTTTAGATATTACAATTCGCACCTTAGAGTGAAAACAGAATTCATTTACATTCATTAGATTCAGAGCCTTAGGGATTTGAAATTTTGTTTTTGGTGGCCATTTTGTATTGTTTCCATGGCAACGCTTTGACATATTTTTTTTACTTATTTTTTTCTACTATTCTAAGTCATAATCTTTCAAAATAGTTATACAAATTTTACATTAATGTGAAAACAACGAAAATAGCTACATGATCCCCATACCCCCGAATCCCCCTTAAGCGGTTTGGAATCACATGTTATACAAGTAGAACTTGATGCCTAAAGAGAAGAGTGTGTTTAACCAGCGGTCAACATGAACCATCAGTATGCATAACCTTTGACATCTGCTTGGGAGGATTGAACACCTATGTGCCTGCCCGGAGTGCTATGACTGTTGTTCAATTATCAATATCGAATAACAAAAACCAACACCAAATACTTAATTTTACCTGGTCTTCCAGGATCTTCTCAACCATCTCTTTAGCCTCTCCCATTGCATCAATGTTGGGGGCAAATATCTGGAGGCTGCTTTCATCAATGCGAGTTAACGTAACACCTTTGTAAGAATGTAGTGTAGTTAAGCAGTGATATAGTGACAAATATAATAGTAGTCTTCAAAGTGGGTTGTACATGGCGATTTAGTGATGTGCATGCAGATAACTTTTGGATTAGCATTGAGATTTATATCTATTATCTGGGGGTCTCTGTGGCTAAGTGTAAGCCCTCGCCTCTCATTCTGAAGGTCATGGGTTTGAATCTGGACTGTGACTTTATGTTCACGAGTGTATATTTTTCAGAGACCCTAGGATTGTTGCAGAAGCTACAGAGTTCATGCTTTGTGCAATGCTCTCGGTAGATGGGATGCCATTTCTGCGGAGATGGGCCGAGCCATATGGAGTAAAACCCGGTGCAATGAAGTCAATCCTTTGGCTTTAGATCTGTTATCCTCTCTGTACTGTTAAATTGTTTTTGATGTCTTTAGAAGAAATAGTATATTGTGATAGGAGATATTTAGACTGGTGATACATGTTTGGTATAAGATTGTACATGTTTGAGTAAGTAAGAACACTTTTAATACCATGTGGTGTGTTGGGGAATACAGTGCTGGGCTCTTATTTCTCGCTGACCAAAGACTTGATGGTCAACATGTCACCTTTACTTTCCAGTGTTTCTCTGGTACGCAACTGAGTGAGGCTAGATTGACATGAGAGCTGCTTGTCATCAGATCACATGGATACAATTTATAAATAAATACTTGAATATATATAAATATAAGTCAGGAGGAGAAATGGCGGTGGGTTGAACATACCCTGTAGAAGACACATTTGAGTGGAATGGGTAGGACATACCCTGTGGAAGATACATATGAGTGGAATGGGTTGGATATACCCTGTGGAAGACACATTTGAGTGGAATGGGTTGGACATACCCTGTGGAAGGCACATTTGAGTGGAATGGGTAGGACATACCCTGTAGAAGACACATTTGAGTGGAATGGGTTAGACATACCCTGTGGAAGACACATTTGAGTGGAATGGGTTGGATATACCCTGTAGAAGACACATATGAGTGGAATGGGTAGGACATACCCAGTGGAAGACACATTTGAGTGGAATGGGTTGGACATACCCTGTGGAAGACACATTTGAGTGGAATGAGTTGGACATACCCTGTGGAAGACACATTTGAGTGGAATGGGTTGGAAATATCCTGTGGAAGACACATTTGAGTGGAATGGGTTGGAAATACCCTGTGGAAGACACATTTGAGTGGAATGGGTTGGACATACCCTGTGGAAGACACATTTGAGTGGAATGGGTTGGACATACCCTGTGGAAGACACATTTGAGTGGAATGGGTTGGAAATATCCTGTGGAAGACACATTTGAGTGGAATGGGTTGGAAATACCCTGTGGAAGACACATTTGAGTGGAATGGGTCGGACATACCCTGTGGAAGACACATTTGAGTGGAATGGGTCGGACATACCCTGTGGAAGACACATTTGAGTGGAATGGGTCAGACATACCCTGCAGAAGGTACATTTGAGTGGAATGGGTCAGACATACACTGCAAAAGGCACATTTGAGTGGAATACGTTGGATATACCTTGTGGAAGACACATTTGAGTGGAACCCACAAGAAAAATTGAAAAAGGGGGCCTCAAACAGACTTGGAAGCGGCTGAAGTATGCCGAATTATCTTAGGAAGATATAAAGAAAATGGCCAGAGATCAGGGGGAAGTGGAGGACAGCTGTTGAGGTCCTACGCTTATGAGAAGCGGAAAGAAATAAGCAAGCACAAGATAATATATAAAAATATCAATTGATAGTCTGTGTTGGTGGTGAAGTTGAAAATGAGTGCACCTGGTGTCTTCAGAAATCTCAAATCTTTCAGCCTTTATGTTGATATAAAATTTCATTACTTCTGTCTTCTGCGTTCACCCGCTATGAATTCAAGTGTAGTCAAGGCACCGGGTATGGTGCTTCTGACCGAATTTTTGCATGAAAACCTGCTTTCCTTTTTATTAGTGTCACCCGCAATACAGGTGTGCCTTCTCCGACTTCAGATGTGTATTCCAGTACTAATTTTGGACGCTTCAAGATTTTGAAAGTAAGTTGCATCTGCTGATGGGTGATCAATAGACAAAACCTAACTTTTAGTATGATGTGAATCAACTATGTGTTGCTTGACAGCTGTTGACAAAGTCTAGAAAGATATAATCTGCTTCGAACGCTCCATATCGGTCACTTGTTAAACCACTCTTTGCAATCTGAGTACATGTGATCTGAGCCTAAGAGTGATTGTATGATGTTCCACTTATGCGCCTACAAGTAGGCAGCACATCTGATTTATGCGACACTTTTATTTACTAGGTAACTTCTCTAGGCCCCCTACCTTAGTCACCTCTTACGACAAGCCTTATACGTCGCAGTGTTACTATTCTTTGCTCCCCTTGCAGACCCCGGCAACACACGGGTGAAAAGATATAATGGCAAATGACCAACTCTTTAGTTTTCTGTTTATGGTTTATGCAGAGTCATCACCAGTCACTAAGCAGTGATAACTTGGTTGTTTGTATCGCCTGTGTGGTGCCGGGGCCTGCAAGGGAAGCAAAGAAAAGTGCCACTGCGACCTACAAGGCATGTTGTAAGAGGTGACTGATGTAGGACCTAGGAAGCTACCATAGTAAATAAAAAGCATTGCAGAAATAGGATGTGCCGGCCTACTTGTAGACGCATAACTGGCACAACATACAATCGCTCTTAGGCTCAGATCCCATACAAATGACACATAGTAGTTAACAAATGTGGAGCAATCGAAGAAGTGGTTCGTACAGGGTTGTGGACAGTGAAGTGACCACATGCCATGTCAATTCCCGGGGTCAAGACCAGTTTGGTCAAATATTCTCACTGTACGCGGTTGGACTACAAAGACCCTGATCATTTACTTGAGGATCTAAATTTCAAGTACCTCTGTGTCAGAACACGCCTCACCTGAAATGACATAAAATGTGGTATTTTTATGACTTCAGAGAAAGTAGTATTTTACCAAGATCCTCCAGTCTGGGGTACTCAAAAACACAGTTGTTGATTTCACAAAAATGTTTACACAACCAGGAACATCAACTACTAAAGGTTAATTACCTGTTTCTGACTTGATTTTGCGTAGATTGTAGCCACCAACTCCAATAAGTCGAGATTGTTTAGCATGATCCAGCACCAGTTTTTCTATCAATAATTACACAAATATCACAGATTAATTTAGAGAAAAATCCTCGTACGTCACAGAATATCGTTAAATAATTAGCACCAATAGTTTTCTCAAAGTCTAAAGTACAAGACGAATTAAGAAATGGAACTTAAAATTGGGAGAAACAACTGAGAAAAATCAAATGCAAGTTTCTAAGTTGGCATTATGATTAAATAATAATACATTTGACTTGTTTGAGTACAAGTTTCACTGTACGGTACATATCACTGTATGAGTTCAAATTACACTGTACATTTCCCTGTGTAAGTACAAGTCTCAATATACATTTGATCTGAAGGGTTGTTCCTGTGGGCCAGATTTTCGTTCTCCCGCTGTTCAAACTGGGACAGTCTTGCAGGATGTGCTTTGGTGACTACTTTGGTGCTCCACAAATGCAAGCGGCTGAGTCCCAAAGATTTGAGTACAACATTGACTATACGTTTGACTAAGTACAAGTTTCACTTTACATTTCACAGTCTGAGCACACATTTCATTGTCTGAGCAAATATTTCACCATATGTTTAATAAAATTTTAAAAACTGTTGTTACTGCCTGTAGTACCGCTTTTAGGCGGTGTAGGACAGGTGGAAACGAGAGCCTGAGAAATTTAATGGCTGCATGGCTAGAGCAGTCGCTGCAAAGCTGTTCAGGTTTATAATTTTTCATTTATGTCCACAACAGAAAAAACCCTTGACCTTACCGTGGATCGAACACAGGTCTCCCGCATAAGAATCACGCACTAATCCATTCGGCCAGATGCTAGGTTTAATTTGGCCAGCAATGGCGGAATGCGGGAGGGCCATTCAGAATCAGGACTGTTTGATTCTGGACACGACTTTGCTAGCGCATTTCCACCATGTTTGGTTGGGTATTATCCAGTTTCATTTGCCGAGCTACCACGTTAGTGCTTGAGCAATGCTGTGAGCTATGAATGTTACATGGAATGCTTTTTGCTGTGTCAACCGTGTATTTGTTGTGATTGTGGGTATTTAGAAAATGGCGGACAGCAGTTATGATTAACTCAACACAATCTGCCGCATGCAGTGTTTTGCATGTGCAGAAAGCTGGATTTTGTTGTGATTAATGTTCCCTTCGACATGAATTACAATCCAAGTGATGAACAGTTTTGTGTTGACACTTTATCAATGGCCATATGCATTTATGCGGTGCTGGTTGCTTTTTGTGGGGTACGACTTTTTCATTCTGGAATTAGTTCACACACAGGAGACAGTTGTTAGCATTCTGTGTGGTTTTTCGTTGTTACAGGAACGAAGCAATTATGGGGTGACATGTTGCAGTGAAGTTGGAACCGTACATATGAACTATGAACTGTTATGTTTAATTAAAAGAGAAAAGGCAACAGACCTTCCTAACCTAAAGACTTAATTACCTGTGACTGGTCCACAAGACTTTTTATCCTTTCTTGGAGATGTAATTGTCTTAGACATAATATCCAAAATCTGCTTTACTCCAACTAAGTCAAGAAAGAAATAATGAACTTTCTGACTATATTTTCATAGAAACAACATTATGCATTAAAGAAAGGCAAATAATGTAATGAAACAAAGACTATAAAAATGAAGATTATTGCAAATAATCTACTGCTTCGAACGCTCCATATTGACCCCTTGTTAACCACTCTGTGTGATTTGTATGTGATCTGAGCCTAAGAGTGATTATACTTTGTGCCAGTTATGCACCTACAAGAAGGTCAGTACATGCAATTTCGCGATGCTGTTTATTTAATAGGTTAACTTCCCTAGGTCCTACATCAGTCGCCTTGTAGGTCACAGTGATACTATTTTTTGCTTGCCTTAAGCGCCCAATAAGTTTTTTCTGGGGGTGGGGGTGGTGATCCTACATAGGACACATTAAAAACCATGCATAAGCCAAATTTGCTGGCCTACGGGTTCATAGACAAACATCACAAACACATGCTCTACGGTCTATGGCACAAATCACATACTGACCACAAAGTAGTTTAACTCTTTCCACGCCCATTTATTTCCTCAATTTTTAAGCAATTAATTCAAGGGAAGTAAAAAAAAAAAATTTTTTTGTAAATTACGATCCCAACTACTCATCAATAAATAAACATATATATATTATTATATACTAAATTGAAGAAAACTGGACAACCTAATAGAATAATAAGGTTAAAAAGTAGTAGAAGTAAAATAGTAGAAGTAAAACTAGAAAGACTTCTTATAAGGGAAGCAACTCTATGGCGCAGTGTGCGGCTTAAAGCGCAATGGACTTCCGTCATGGCGCAGTGTGTGGCTTAAAGCGTGGAAAGAGTTAATAAGTGGTTGGTGAAGAGTGTACAAAGAAGTTTATATGGCAAAGAGAAAACTCATATATAAAAACAAGAAATATAAAACTATTTCCAGAATTTAAAATGTATTTTAAAATCAGAATTTGTAAATGAGTTTCTGGATATTCCCTTCATATTTACTAGCAATTAACAAAATAAATTAATATTCTTGACAAGAAATACAGAAAAGATAACTTACAAAAACCTCCTTCTAGTGCTTTGATAATCATAAAGAAAGGAACGCCTGGTAACTTGATGTCTGCCTGCAAGAAATAGATGTGAAATATATTAAACTGATGTTAACTCTTTCCGAGCAGAGTTATGTCCTCAATTTTTAAACAGTTAACTCAAGGAAGGTAAAAATAAATGAAAAAAAAATCTTACTACTCGTCATTAAATAAACATATATATATATATTAATATATACTAAATTGAAGAAAACTGGGCAACCCAATAGAATAACAATGTTGAAAAGTAGTATAAGTAAAACTAGAAATACTTCTTATAAGGGAAGCAACTCTATGGCGCAGGTGCGGAAAAGCGTGAAAGAGTTAATGGTGAGCACAAGAGGCTCCAAAAGCAACAATAGCCCCAGTAAACCGATAACTGGTGTGTGCAATATATGAGATGGACAAAACAATAGTGACAACAATGATAGTTGCTGACCTGAATAGCAGTAAGACCTGTCTGTGTGGCTGCCATCTTGAAATCCATGTCACCCATGTAGTCCTCTATGCCCTAGAATTAATAGAGACAGCACAGTAAAAAAACTAGTTACAATGATTGACTCATTTTTTTAAATTATGAGCTTAGACACCCCCTATGAGGCCATTACCTTGTAGTGGTGGGGGGCTTGCGTATCTCAATGACCTGGAGAGCTATGCCGACAGGGTCACCCAAGTCGGACAAGTCAAAGGAGAGAGGTCAGGCTAAACGTTGCCGCCTGGTCCTCCAGGTTGGGGCTTGTGCGATGGTCTAACTACCCATCCATTTAAAAAAGAACATAGTTACAGAAACCAAAAACAAATTGTTCACAGTCAAGAGAAGACACAAATACTGCAAAGCAACAACATACAGCACGCCCAATATTGATTAAGGGAAGGGGTATAGAAGATGAATGTGTGAATGTGTCTACCTTGGAAGATCAGCAAATCAGGAGGTACAGATGAGGATATTAATGTCAGGATTAGGAAAGCCAGACAAGCTTTTGCTATCCTGCACACAGTGTGGAAGTCCACTGCCATCTCCAACGAAAACAAAGCTCAAGATATTCAGCTCAAATGTGAAATCTGTGTTGCTGTATGGCTCAGAAATGTGGCGAGTCACCAAGTTAAATACAAATAAGATTCAGACCTTTGTGAACGGAAGTCTTCAGCGGATTCTCAGACTGAGATCGTATAATAGAGTTACAAACACAGACCTGTGGATAAGAACTGGACAGGAACCCATAATGACCCAGGTTAAGAGGAGAAAATGGTGATGGGTTGGGCATACCTTACGGAAGATAGAGTTGAGTGTCACTAGACACACACTTGAGTGGAACCTGCAAGGAAAATGAAAAAGAGGACGCCTAAACAGACCTGGAGACGAAGTCTTCTTGAGGAACTAATTTGTACTGAACTGTTCTAGGAGACCATAAAGAGGACAGCCAGAGACCGAGAAGAGTGGCAAACAACTGTTGAGGACCTATGCTCCGTGATGAACGGAGAGGAATAAGTCAAGTCATGAACTTAGAGCCACTGACTGATATTTTGCGTGACTTGATTTTCTTCTCATCAGTGTCCCTCATTATTCAGACGAGCATTACTCAGACTTCAGAGGTGCTTGTAATTTATATCAAAAGAAAAAAAGTATGAGGTTTTCTTGTAATCCACCTAGGTACACAAGAGCAATGTTGATAACACCCTTTATCAAAAACTCTCATTCTCTATCATTTCATTATGTCATTTTCTCTTAATTAAATCTTTTCTTTACTCTTTCCAAGCAATTTTTTTAAGTATATCGGAAAACTGGTTAGAATCAATATTGATATCATCATGACCACTGACACTGTACAATGCTCACAAGTCTAGTGATTCACTGAGTATGATCTGACAGGTGGATGTTGGTTCGGTGCGCAGGCAATGGACTGAATCATTACAAGCATCAACAACTTGCAGAATTACACTCAACTTCGTTACGGGGCACATGGGTATTGATGACAATGAGAAAGCAGACAGGCTGGGTAACACCATATCAGGGGGTCAGCCAATGGATAAAGCTTACATTCTGAACGCCCTCACAGAGTGTGACCGCAAAGATGATTTTCATTTAAACCAATGCAAGTCAACTGCGAGGTTATACGAGTTTGGATTGAAGTGGCCAGAAAAGAACAGCTAAACAACAGGTACATGAGTAGGCTCATCAATCAACATCAAACTGCTATGGTTAGTGGCTGTTGGAGATATTGCGAAGGAGATCGGAGCACCTATGGACATATCTGGGGTGCAATGATATTCCAAACTGAAACTGGAGCCTAGTAACTTGTGATACTATTATTATGATATATTTAGTTCATAGTTCATAAGTACGGTTCCAACTTCACTGCAACGGGTCACCCCATAATTGCTCCGCTCCTGTGCCAATGAAAATCACATGAAATGCTAACAACTGTAAAATGTTTCCTGTGTGAACTAATTCCAGAATGAAACAGCCGCGTAACGCCACAAAAAGCAACCTGCACCGCATAAAATGCATATGGCTAATGTAGCAACACAAAACTGTTGATCACTTGAATTGCAATTCTTGTAGAAGGGAACATCAATCACGACAAAATCCAGCTTTCTGCACTCGCAATATAACTGCATACGGCAGATTGAGCTTGTTCGTCATAACCGCTGTCCGTTATTTTCTGAATACACACAACAAATGCACGGTTGACACAGCAAAAAGCATTCCATGTAACAGTCATAGTTCACAGCGTTGCTCAAGCACTAACTCAGTAGCTCGGTCAAACGAAACCGGAAAATACCAGACCAAACATGGCGAAAATGTGCTAGCAAAGTCGTGTTCAGAATCAAACAGTTCTGACTCTGAATGGCCCTCCAGCATTCCGTCATTACTGGCCAGATTTTTTCATTGCCATTATGATATATTTGTAGTGTGTATTAATTTGTATGGACTATTGCTATATTTGTATATTACTGGTATGCAATGTGCATGATAAAGACTCTTTAGTAAAGAGCACACATTATTACTGTTGTATTATATGTAAGTGTAAGAATAAAAATGTCTTGTCAACCACTAGTTACAACTGTTATAAGAAAGAGAAGATGGAGATAAATTGAGCATTCTGTGAGTAGAAATGTTCAAAGAATCACAAAGTAAGCACTGAAGTGGGAGGCAAATGTTTCAAAAAAGATGGGACACCCTAGGGAAACCTTGAAATGAACTTTACAGAGAGTGACGAGAAATATCAGACTCACTTTCATAGAAGAGATTGGAGGAGTTGACTTTGATAGAGCGGCTGGGAGAAATTGCTTACATGTCCAATGTAACGTATAAGGATATGAGAGGAATATTATATATATATATATATATATATATATGTGTAAGTATCATACTTTGTGTTTCGTTTATTCTCTGATATTCAGAATCAGTTTTACTTTAATCTACTACACTATGCTAGACGCAGGAGTCAATGAGTGAGCTGACAGATTGGCTGGTGTGGCTACGATATCAGACGGAGCTGCAATGGACCGAGATGACATTCTTAACACAGTATGAGAGTGTTTTAAAACAGAGGAGTTTCAGGGTTGTGAGTCCCAGTTGTTGATCAGATTCAGAGATGGGTGTCGATATTGGTACAGCCAGAAAAGAGGGAGATACCAAATATGCAAAATGATTGATTAATCTATATCAAACTGGCGTGTTGGGATGCTGGATTTGTCCAGACAGACATCGGAGCACCTATGGAAATGTCCGGAGTGCTGTGATGATAGTTCTCGTCTAACTGATAAGACAATACTTGATATCTTTCATGCACTCACCAAAAGATCTGTTAGAATTTTGTATTCAGAAATGTTGCCTGTGTCAAGTTCTGTGCGAGTCACAAGTCCCATTGCCACACCTGCGGCTGCCTCCTTCACCTGCACACCTGCATCCATCAATGCCAGACTTCCACCACACACAGATGCCATGGAAGATGAACCTTGCAGGAGCAAATAAAAAAATTATAAAATAAGAAAGTTTTGTGGGTGTGTTCTTATCATATTTACTAGAAAGTCAAGAGAATAATAAAAGCAAAAATATATTCACCAGCATGAAAAGATATAACATATAAACAAATAAATTAAAAAGGAATCATTTGTTTTGTACATCATTACTGGATGCAGAAACATTGATGATTGATTGGAACGTCATCATTGGACATCGGTGAATAATCATATGTGCCCTGATCTCTTTTTTTTTAAACACAGGATGGTCTCAGGAGCAGTGTACAAACTCTATAGAAGAACCACATAAAAAGTACTCTATGATTTTAGCAATTTATTGCCATTATGCTTTGTTGTTGTTTACAGCAATTAATTTGCTATAGTTTTCACTTTCCAGCCCAGCGCATAAGATTTCTGCATGCATTTGTTCTTCCTAGCCTATGACAGCATCTACACTACCTACAGGGCAGGAAGCCCTGTTCTACTCATTAGTTACTGTTTGTAAGGACCACCACCGGTCATTTTGAACATAGTTTGCTTGTGTCAGGTTTGATCCTTTGGGACTCGTGAGCCTTAAAAGTCACGCTGTAGACCAACTGTCTTTGGAAGACTAATCCTTATTTCCATTGATGCAACTGTTGCTGTTGTTCATGTGTTTATTATTTACAACTCCAGGATTGACTATTCATTCTCACTTAAATTAATACATTCACATCCTCTTTTTATTTGTATAATATTACCGTTAGATTCGAGGACTTCAGATGTTAAACGTGTAGTGAACTCTGACTCAGCGGGTAAAATAGCTTTAAGACCTCGCTCTGCTAGTGCTCCTACAGACAAACGAACAAGTAAAGAAAGAAGTAATTACAATTTCTTTATGTAAACAAAAAGAAATAATATTTTTTCACCTTATTGTTCGATGTTGTTTGTTAGTATCTACTCAAAAAGTCTGGTTCTATGAATGTATGATGCTAAAGAGAGTCTTTCCGAAAAGAGGAGTTTCAGGATTGTGAATCCCAGTCGCGAATCAGATTGAGAGTGATGGATGTTGATATTGGTACAGCTTGAAAAGAATGACATTCCAAATATGCAAAAAGATTAATCGACACTAAACTGGCATGTTCGGCCTCTGGCAGCTGCTGAATTTGGCCACTTGACGCTGCTGGATTTGTTGAGGTGGGGATCGATGCACCATTGGACATGTCAGAGTGCTATGATCAAAGTCCTCAATTAACTGATGACACTAAATTTGAAAGTTTGTCAAAACTTCCAAATATTTTTATGTGTATATGTTTACCTTGGGACCAGTGATCATTTTGCAGTTGGAGAAGCATGATAGTCTTGCAGAATATATTCATCAATCTGTGTGGACAATTCATTTGTGCACAGTAGTGATCGGACCATTCTTTGTCTCTATATGTGATTTTCAGTATCAAGTCCTGGTCTGATATCGAACAGGATGACCTGTTTCACTCGATCGAGGTAATGATTTCTTTCTGGTCGGCTTGATTGCAGGTCCGTCCAAGTGGTTACCGGGGCCCAAATTTGGGGTGTAAAGAATAGAACCACTGTTAATTGGCATGCATGTCGTAAGAGGCGACTAAGGAGGGTGGTATGAAATCGGAGGCACGTGTCCTAAAGGTGTAGAAGTCAACCTGCTGCCTTGCAGGATGGCTGGGGACAGCCAAAGGCTGACGGAGAGCGAACCCAGTAAACGCTGGCTGAATCTTGACACATCGCCGAAGGATAAGCACCAGAGCTCTAAATGGCGCTGAAGATGTGACAAAACCCACCCATGCTGCTGCATGAATCAGATTTCTACATGAATGAATTTATGGAGAAATCTGGCACATCAGTCTTTTAGGTGAGAGTGAGAGGGAGAGAGAGAGAGAGAGAGAGAGAGAGAGAGAGAGATTGCAGGTCTTCTTCCTGGAAAATGATTATTTATTTCTGTGTTCTCCCTTCTTTTGCTAACTTATATGTTTTCTTGCTGTCTAGAATGCCTCACTGAGATAGTGTCCACTGTGGAGACACCTTTCTTTTAATATTTCTTTCATGTATAGAGATTTTTAAATCACTGGCTGCTTGTTACTGGTGAGGGCTTGCAGGAATGATATTGCATTACTTCAGTAAAGAACATACTGACATTGGTTAATTAAGTTATTTATCTTTGTTGTTGTTTGCATTTGTTCTTATCAATCAAGTTAACCACTCTTTGTGATTTTTGTGATTTGCACCGATACTGCACTCTCGTTAAGGCCCCTACGGCATATAGGACAAGCACATCCTAGTTTCAGTACCCCATGAGTTGTTTATTATTTTTGCAGCAATGCTTAGGACCTGAAAAATATTGTTGCTAACTACTTAACTCGTTGTGGACCAAACGCCACACTATGTGGCTTTGGGTTAGACGCCTTTTTACAAGGAGCCACACTAAAGGGCGTTTTTAATTCTAAAAACTAATGGCTTGTAAAAAACTTAGCTTTTGCCCCAGTCCACTAAGAGTTCAACAGATTAGTTATAAATTACAAATCTAATAGCAATTATGAAGTGTAAAATAATTCATGTTGCTCCTGTGTGAACCAGATAATTGATCCACTATGATTTATAAGATACTAGGGCACTACTCTGGCTGGAGTCACAAAACTACACTCATGCATGCATTCTGAGTGATTTTTTAAGCATGATCCGAAAGGTGGAGGCTGGTTTGGTGCGCAGGCAATGGACTGAATCAGTACAAGCGTCAACAATTTGGTATCAGCTATGAAATAGCAACCAGCAGTACAACACTAGCTAACAACAATATATATTATGACACATCTATGAAGCATTAAAATGGTCCCTATGCTACTGTTAAAGTAAAGATTAAAAAAATTATTTAAGGCAAGAAGGTTTACATGAAAAATAATGGTTATTAATGTCAAACATGGTCCCTAACTAAATCACAAGCAAGAAAGATTACATGTGAAATGAACTGTTTACGAAAAGCCGTCAATGTTACAAGACAGGATAGATTGAGAAATGAGAACACTAGGTAAGTTATTGGAATCACAACATATTTTTAAAAAAATGAAAATCGTGGCACATCCTTTGCAGGACTTAACCATCAACAACAGTAAACGAGTCGTCGATTTTCTAGGCACCACTTATACTTCAGTAGTTTGCCATTGCTTTCTGAACGGTGAAGTCTATTTTTAATCGTTCGCAAAAATCCAAGGGAACTAATTTGCTTCCAAACTTGCCCGCCGCTTGAACTGGTACGCTTGGGTTGTGATCAAGCTCACTACTGCTTAAGCTACAGATGCACACAATATATTAGAAGACAAAAAATAAAGTGGTTCGGTCACCTAATGAGAATGAAACCAGATCTACTACTATCTCACGCATAACAGGTAACATGGACGCACAAGGAAGACCAAGAACCAGATGGATAGATAATATTACAGATATCCTGCGACACCAAAGACTAACAACTACAGATGCAACACACCTGGCACAGGATAGAAAAATGAAACTCCCCAAGCCGCTTCACGGCACATGTGGATAAGACAAGACAATTTACTGAAATAATACCCTACCATGACCAAGTTCTCGCCTTCCAATACCTCCTTTCCCTGTTTCATTTGTTGCATATGGTGGAAACTGCAAAGTATTTGTAATCAATGAATAGCGGGGTATAAATATGATAAATAATAATGCACATGATAAATAGAAACAAACATTTTTAAACATCACACTTTCAATTTTAAATAAAATCACAAGGAATAAATGATTATATATTACTAGAACGCATAGTATTTCACTTAGGGCTAGCCTTCTGACAATCTCTTACACTTCATTTTTCTTGAATGTGCTAACTAAACAAAGAGTATGTTGTGCTGTAGCTTCAGAAATGTTTATCGTCTTCTTCTTCGACGCTCCATATCGACCAGTTGTTAACCACTCTGTGTGATTTGTATGTGATCTGAGCCTAAGAGAAATTGTACGTTGTACCAGTTATGCACCTACAAGTAGGCCAGCACATTCAATATCTGTGATGCTTTTTATTTACTAGGGTAGCTTCCCTAGGTCCTGCCTCAGTTGCCTCTACTTCAGTTGTCTTGTAGGTTGCAGTGATACTAATCTTTGCTTCCCTTGCAGGCCCCAGCACCACATGGGTGGCAGTGGTTATGCATTTCTTTCTTTTAACTATCCAGGCAGGCTCCTGTTTACAGCTTCAGTGAATGAAGTACTGATCATGATCAAAGTACGTTTGGTTTGAAATGCCAGATATCTAACCACATTGCTGCCAATGCAGACCGCTTGCTTGCATGCTTATTTCCTCTCTGCTTCTCATGGAACATAAGGCCTCAATAGTCGCATCCACTTTCCGTGGTCTCTAGCCGTTTTCATTTTGACTTTCTAGGACAAGCTGGCATCCCTCAGTTCCCAAAGTAGACTCCATCTACACAGGTCTGTTTCAGAATCTCCATACTTTCCTACTGTGTCTATTTGGTGCTGGTTGGCTCACACACACATATTCTCTCTATACCTCACATATAGCACCAGCTCTCTTAATCATCTCAGTCAGGTGGATAAATATAAATTTTGTTTCCATGCATGTGAAGCAGAGGACATTTATGATACAGTTCACACTTTTGCCCCTTTCAATACATGTTACACTATCCCATTTATTATTTGTTTTCCTTTCCCGTCACCCAAGCATGTCCACACGTAAAACAGCATGTGTCAGAATAATCTGCATAAAATGTTATTGATTATAGCTTGCAGAATGTAGGGAAAATTGTACCAAAAAAAACATTTCATGTTATAACATAACGCTGACATCAAACGATAGAATAAAAAATAATCCAGACAGAGATGAATTGTCTACGCAGAATGCTAGGAGTATCAAGAAGAGACTGGTTTAGAAATGAAGACAGGAAAAAATGGATACAACATCAGTTCTGAACTTCACCAAGAAATAACAAATTAAATAGTTCGGCCCCATAAGCAGATTACCACCAGACAGTGCATCTCAAAGAGCAATGCTACTTCAATACAGTAGATACAAAGCAAAAGGTTGTCTATACAAAAGAGGGACCTCAGAGATAACAGAGATGACCAAAAACACTTGTTTATGAAGTGCACACAAAAGCCTGCTCTATAATTCCCTTCTTATCCAGACGCTGTGAGACAAAACAGGATTAGAGAAAAGAAAATGAAAGTGATGTTATGTTATGCGATCGACGTCACGGCACATTGGGCATTCCCATGCATGCTCTGTCCTCCGCTGCAGCAGCCATCCTAAAGTCCATTTGCTCACAGTACCCATGATAAGTTGATTACTGTATCTTCTCTCTCTACCACGAAGACGACAATGTCTGGCATGTCCACACTTACCGCCTAATTCTCGAACTCGTTCCAGTGTCCGAGACGTGCCCATGTCCCATAATTGAGAGCATACCGCATTGATGATATCGGCTCTGTCCATACTTCAAATGAAAGTGATAGGGACAGATGATCTAAACTTCATGAGATATTAACAAGAAATAGACACAACAACAACTGATAGAAAACTTACCTCATAATGAAGCATGAAGTTTTTCTCTTTAATACCCCTTGTAAAAATAGGAAATGTTGATAGAGATAACAAAGAAATACATAGAAAATACTTAGGATATATAACCAGACACAATAATAGCCGTCCATCGCAACCGATGTTGACAATGCTCTCAGATATGTGCTGTTTCACTACTTCTTCTTGTGTTCGCCCGCTATGAATTCAGGTGTAGTCATTTAGCTTCTGACTAATTTTTTGCGTAAAGACCTGCTTTCTTTATTATCAGTGTCCCCTGCCATACAGGCATGCCGTCTCCTACTTCAGAGGTAGTTTCACCTCTGATGTATGCAGAGATGATTGTAGAGTCCAATCCTGGGGCGCAAACCTCATACCGAAGGTGGGGCATACATGATCAGTGTTGGACATGTGTGTTCAGTCCTTTCACGCAGCTTTTTCTCTAAACCTCAGCAGAACAGCAATTCTCAGTTTTGCGAGATAGACACAACAATTTGTTGAAAACTATATTGGTAGGAAATGTTGATGGCAAGTAAAAGATAATGCTAAAAGTGGGAGGGAAATATGTGAACAACAAAATAACAGCATGGAAAAATGTATCACTGAGAGTTGTAATAGTATAGTGGTTGGTGCACTTGCTTCATAGAAGTGTGGTGTTGCCTGTCTGCCCAGCGTGTTCGTAGCGCGTTGGACTACAGGTGACTATCCCTCTGTGTGTGCGGGTTCAATTTCGCGGGATGGCAGAAAAAGCCACAGATTCCCTAGATTTACGGTGTTCGTGGCACCGAACCGAAGGGTTATGATGTCCATGGCACCGAGCCGAAGAGCTAATAAGCTCAAGTGCTTCTGGATCGGAAAAAAAAAAAAAGTGTGGTGTTGTGTTCAAAATTCTTAGTAAGAGTAGGATTTTTTCAGACCACAGCAGTTATCAAGTTGATCCAGTCTCAGTTGGGTACCAAAATAACACCAGGAAGTAAAGGTATCCGATGGACTGTTGACTACACCACACATCCTGTGCCAATATCATATTTTGTAACAGAATTTGGATTTATGATTTTTTAATGTTTCTAGTGTTTGCTTAGAACACATTGTAACAACTGGTAAAATCGAGGGTAGACGAGAAAGAGGAAGACAGAGGGAGAAAATTTTGGACCATTTACTTCTTTATAGAAGTATTGGGGGAGGGTTGTGGGGGCGTAGTGATCTTGTGTGTGCTTGTTTTAAGACACTTTGTAAGCTCATATTTATTTTCGTAAGGCTGTTCTTGATGATGCAGTCGCTCCGTCTTTTGCGTGATCTTCCTCTTGCTTTGTATTCATTATACTTTTTCTGCGTGGCTCTCTATGTAGACGATACCAGGGCATTCTGGTCAGGTGTCCAAACCATTTAATGTGTTGTTCTTTTATGAATTGCATAATTGGTTTCACATCCAGTCTTCTTCTGATTTCTTCATTTCTAATTTTGTCTCTTATTGTAACACCTGCAGCTCTTCTAAGACACCTCATCTCTTGTCATTATGATTTTCCGCTCATTAGCTCCTGTTATTGGCCATGTTTGACACTAGTAACATAGTGATAGCCAGAAAATCGTTCTTATGAGATTTGCTTTAGTTGTTAGCGGTATATCTTTATGTGACAACAGTGGTGTTAACTGTCCCAGTACCTGGTTAGCTTTTTGCAACGATTGCTGATTTTGCTATCGATACTTCCATCTGCTGTGAAAATTGCTCCTAAGTATTTGGCCTCAATTGTTTGTTTTATGTCTACGTTCTGGAGTTTTATTGTAAGGTTTTCTTAACATTACTTTTCTTAACATTAACATACTTAACATTATGTTTTAAAATTACATCTCTCTCATATATATATATATACACATAAATAATCTTATTCTCTTATGATAAGACTTCTTTACAACAGTTATGCTAGAAACATATTTTCCTAATTTTGGGTTGGAGTCACACTGTAGCAATCAATGTCATAGGGGTAAAAAAAAGTATTAGAGATCTCACAGTTTTAGGACTTAGTGTGTGGAGTTGAGGTGGTCTTTGTTATTTTTCCCTTAACTACATATCTAACTCAGAAAACAGGCATCAATATTGAAATGTGTTGCTGCACTGGCCATTTTATAATCAGTTATCAATTGTGACACCATAACTTTAACTGCGTAACAATGCTAAAAAACCTGGTGTTACTGCCTGTGTAGCACCTACTGCTTTTTAGGGCAGTGTAGGACAAGAGCCTGAGGAATTTAATGGCAGCATGGCTATTGCAGTCGCCGCGAAGCTGTTCAGGTTAGGATTTGTCTTTTATGCCCACAACAGAAAACATCCATGGCTTTGCTGTGGATTAAACACGGGTCTCCCACATGGGTAACAATGCCAGTACTCTGTAAATCTTATTATTTTTAAATCACAACTTACCCAGTTATCACAGAGACAGGGTCTGACTTAACAGTAGAATCCAAGCTGTCAAATGTGACTGTACATAATACCTAAACAATAATAAAGAATGTGAGGACATGCATATACTTTCAATATATATTTATAATGAACAATCACCAGTAACGTCTGTTACAAGAAGGAGAAGATGGAGATATGTTAGGCATACCTTGAGAAAAAATGATTAAAGAATATCAAAGCAGGTATTGAAGTGGGAGGCAAAGGCTTTAAGAATCAGAGGATGCCCTAGGGAAACTATGAAACAAACTTTGCTGAGAGAGGCAAAATTATCAGACTCAATTCCATGGTACAGAATGAGCAAGTTGCCCAGGGCAGAGTGATATCGAGAAATTACTTGCAGGCCCTATGTAACATATAATAGTACAAGAGGAGAATATATATATATATATCAGGTATTAGAAATGTAAATGCTACAGTTGGATAGAATTCAACAACAAAAAACTGCCATTACAGTGCTTTGTTGCTATTTCTAAGCATACACTGGGGGATTGTATAGGACAGAATTAAGGCAGCTTGCCTTAAGCTGTCGCCACACATGTGCAGGTCATCAGTTTTATTTTCTCACAAATAGAAAGATCTTCCAATCTTGTAGAGGGGGTCGAACATGGAAAGTTTTCATTAGGAAACACTTATTATAATAACTATTACTATACAAATAACTATTCGGCCAACAGCTTTAACTGCAGAAGATTGTGAATTTTAGGCCCGGCAACAAGTTTGACAATCAATGATCTCGGCGCAGAAAAAACTGTCTTTACCGACTGTGTTACTGTATTTTTATGATGGGGATGACATGAGCCGGAGGAATTTAATGGTTGTATGGCCAGTGCAGTCACAGCGAAACAGTTTTGGTTAGGATTTTTCTTTGTGCCATGACAGAAAAACCCATTGGTCTTACCGGGAATCGAACATGTGCCTCCCAAATGGGAGCCAGCACTCATTCATTCGGCCACTCCTCCTCGGAGCAGGAGAAGCACTAAAACACTAATCTAATATGACTGAATGCATGTTTTCATTCCTCAAATGATTCAAGCAACAGATTCATAAATATAAATCAAGAAAGATATAAAAAAGAATGGAAGCTAATCAACACATCAAGACAATGTACTTCAACAAATATAATTTTTGATACTTAACCAAGATAACACAACTTAGAAAAATGATCTGTAATTTTTTTCTCTCAATCATTAGGCAAGATTCATGTTTCATATTTGAAGACAGGACAATAACTGCCATCTTAAATGCTTTTGATTTAGGTTATGGACAAACCGATTAGCCGTTACTTGAGGCATTTCACATGTCACATCAAGCTATATAGTAAACAAACCTGTGTCTGCCCACGTTGAAACAATGCTGAACCATGTAGAGGCTTGAAGAGATCAACAGCACATGAGATGTCCCTTAAATTAGACAGGCCTCTGCCATCGCACCTAGAACATAATATATTTAAAAGAATGATATAAAACAGCAAAAACATGAAATGCTTGAGTTATTTTTTTACAAAGTTATAAACTTTCAAGAATAATATATATATATATATATATATATATATATATATATATATATATATATATATAAAATCTTCCTACAAAAATACATTACTAATTCAATTTTAGTGACAGCAATAGTTAGATATTATTATTACTTAGGGGTCTATGTACCTAAGTGGTTACATCTTGCCGTATGAAGGTTGTGGGTTCGAATCCAGACCGCACCATTCTATTCATGATTGCATTTTTTCCAGAGAAAACCTAGGATTGCTGAAGGAGCTACGGAGTCTGTGATTTGTGCAATACTTTCTACAGATGGCGTGCCAATTCTGCAGAGAGGGACTGAGACATACGGGGCAAAACCTGGTACTTCTTCTTTGAACACTCCATATCAACAATTTGTTAACCACTTTTTGTGATTTGTATGTGATCCTAGCCTAAGAGCGATTGTACATTGTCCCAGTTATGAACCTACAAGTAGGCCAGCACATCCGATTTCTGCACTTTTTAAATTAATAGGATAGCTTCCCTAGGCCCCTACCTCAGTCACCTCTTACGACATGCCTTGTAGGTCATAGTGGTACTATTCTTTGCTTTCCTTGAGAGTCCCAGAAACACACAAATAAAATATAAATTATCCCACTGTCAATGTTGAACATTCTATTAGAAAAACCACAAACATCTTGTTACCAACATATCCGATATTTGTACATGCTGATTTCTTATGCTGGCACTGACCAGCAAATATTGACTAATAAACATTTCAATAAAACTCAAGTATAACTTCTATCACAGAAAGAATAAACTTGTTAACAGTTTCATTGTTAAGAAGTACCTCCTTTCTTCATTTAAAATCAGGTCCCTGAAGACTTGTTTCACAAAAGCTTGATAACAAGCGTATATCAGACTATCATCATCATCTGGAAAGTTCTCTGTTGAAGAAATATACATTTAACATGTTCATAAATTAGTTCACAATAAGCTGCTGTTGTTCTTCTTCTTCTTCAATTTTCAATTCCCAACGGAGTACAGGTCTTCAACAAACTTCTTCCAGCCATCCCTTCCAATTCTCTCCATGTCTTAGCTATCCTTTTAATATCAGTCTCCAAGTATCTTCTTAAATACATGGTTAAAGTCATTAGAACAGATACAGATATCATTGTTCATTTGAGGATCATCTGTCGTACATCGGACATGTCCATAATCGCAGATCTCCTCCCAAGAATGCATTTCAGTGTTATTATGTTATGCGGTTGGCGTCATGGCATATTGAGCATTCTCATACGTGCTGTCCTCCAGCAGCCATCCTAAAGTCCATTTACTCACCGTACCCATGAGAAGTTGATTAGTATACCTTCTCTCTCTACCACAAAGACATCTCCAAACATAACTCCTAATTCTCGCACTCATTCTAGTGTCTGAGACTCGCCCATATCACATAAATGAGAGTGTACCGCATTGATGACATCGGGATTAATCTAAGTGGAATTACATGCTGTATATGGCTCTGTCCATACTTCTGCCCGCTTGAGTTGGGAGCACTGTTTCCAAGAAAGTCAGCTCGCTCATTTATAGATCACAGTGCTAGAGAATGACAATAAAGGATACAGGAAGAATGTTTACCTTTCACCGCTCATGCTTGGACACAATCAAGAGAATATTCTGGCCAGAAAAAATATCTAATAACAGATGTATCAAAACAACTAAGCAGAATATATTGAATACCGTTATAAAAAGAAAAGAGATGGAAATGATTTGGTCATGTTATGCGAATGAATCCAGCTATACAAGGCAAAACAGCCCTAACATGGGCACCAAATGGAAGAGAAAATAGGGAGGGGGTGTTAAGCCGAAGGATTGACTACATTGCACTGGGTTTTACACCATATGGCTCAGCTCCTCAGAAATGGCATGCCACCTGCAGAGAATATTGTACAAAGCATGAACTCCATGGGTCCGGCAACAATCCTAAGGGTCTCTGACAAAAATGCACGTGTGAATAGAACGGCGTGGTCCAGAATTTAAACCCACGACCTTCGACTCCAAAGGCAAGGGTTTAACACATAGACCCCGAGGGAGAAAAAAAGGAAGACTAAGAACACCATGTAGATAAATGATGGAAGAAGAACTGTCTGCAGTATTTCTAACTTGGAATACTGTACCAAAGGTTGTAACGGACAAGAGAGCATGGAAAACCCTTTCTGGAGTCTCATGTGCCACCAGATAAGTAATGTACGCCAAGACATATGCAACAGCCTCCTACATAACAGTGTCTTTTACTAAAGAACCTGCTAGTATACAAATTTTATTTTACTGTACTTTTAATTACACATGCAAGCAGTAATTAAATACAGAAAAGCTGACTCTATATACATAAATATGCGACTGGCCTTGCTTCTATACATAGTATTACAGGTTAATATATCCTATATCTATATAACTCTATACTAACACCCACCCTTGACATTTTTTATAACTGTGTCCCCAACAGCCCTTAGTGCCTGGTCTCTAGAGATCTGAAACAAAAACAATTCAAACTGAAGAACTGCTATTTATGTGTGGCTTAGGGGTAGTGAGCTCAATCATAACCCAAGAGTACCTGGTTCAAACTCCACGGTGGGCAGTTTGGAAGCAAATTTGTTTCTGTGGATTTTGTGAACGGTAAAAATAGACCTCACCATTCAGAAAGCAATTGCAAAACTACTGAATGTATTAGTGGTGGCTAGAAAATCAACAACTCGTTTACTGTGGTTGATGGGGTTTCCTGTAAAGTATATGGCACGATTTTCATTTTCAATGTACACTATTAAAGGTGGAACAGAGGCAGATATTAAATCTCGTTTGAATGAGGGTAGAGTCACTATGAGAGGAAGATCTAGAAGAAGATGGGTGCAAGATGTCATTGACGATCTGAGAATGACTCCTGCTGATGCAGATCACTCTTGTTGTTTATCACCTGTGATTTACTTTCATATGTCAGGAGTGGCTCAATGTAACACTGAAGAAATCTTTTTCTCACATGAATTTATGTAACATAATCATTATCATCAGGTGCAGTGCAGGTTGGCGTAGGCAATCATGGATCTCCAAAAATCTTTGTCCCTGGTGTTTGCTATCATCTCTGATGTTGACGCTCTTCCGTGCCATGAAGTCAGGCTATCCAATATTTTCTCCCACTCTCTTTCTCTGTCTCGTCTCCCCTCGATTTTACAGGTTGTTACGATGTGTTATAAACCTCCCTTTTTCATGACATGTCCGAAAAATGATGACTGCCTCTTTCTTATATTGATAATATGCTTTTTCTGTGTCTTGACCTCATTCAACACCTCCACATTAGTCGTTTTAGTAGTCCATGGGATTCTCATCACTCTTCTGTAAAACCCCATCTATGTGGCCTTCAGAGATTTTTCTATCTGTTTGTTTATTGTCCATGACTCGCATCCGTATGTCAGTATTGGTTCTATGTAGCACTGTATCTCTCATTCCGATCTCAACTGACAATGACTTGTTGCATATAATGCTTCTCATTTTCTGGAATGCTGCTTTGACCTGCCCTATGTAACACTGAAAAAAATATATTCTTACTTGACTATGTAACAATATAGAACTCTTTTTCTTACATGACTCTATGTAACAATGAAAAACTCTTTTTCTTACATGACTATGTAACAATGAAAAACTCTTTTTCTTACATGACTGTATAACACCAAAGAACTCTTTTTCTTACATGACTATGTAACAATGAAAAACTCTTTTTCTTACATGACTGTATAAACACCAAAGAACTGTTTTTCTCACATCTATAGACAACATGTTGCATGTGATTAGAATTAATACTAAATAACTGAAGATACTTCATGTCTGACTGTTAATAATGTGTGCTAGTTAGTCACTAGTTGCAGTTGCTTACCTAAAAGGGTCTAAAGTTGGTCTAAGATTTAATGATAAAACAAGTTAGTTTGACAATTCTATAGTGTAAATTTTGACTTTTCCAGATTCTTGGTAAGTCAGGTAGATTATAAATAATATAAAAACCATATTTTCTTCTCCTTTTTCTTCGAACACGCCATATCGATCACTTGTTAAACCACTTTTTGTGATTTGTAAATGATCTGAGCCTAAGAATGATTGTACATTGTGTCATTTATGCGCCTACAAGTAGGCCAGCACATCCGATTGCTGCGACACTTTTTATTTACTAGGGTAGCTTCCCTAGGCCCTTACCTCAGTCACCTCTTACAACATGCCTTGTAGGTCGCAGTGTTACTATTCTTTGCTCCCCTTCGAGCCCTGACAACATACAGGTGCAAAATCATACATGAGATCTTAGAGTGTTAGAATATACATCCTGGACAGAGAAGAGAAAAAACAAAGACATCCTACACGACCTGCATATCGAGGAGTATAAATAACATTATGTCCCAAAAGATTAGATATTTTGGCCACGTTAAACGTCATAGTGGTTTGGAGAGAATAGTAATGGAAGGCATGGTCCTGGAGTACGAGGAAGCGTACGACCAAGACGAATGTGGCAGCAGGACATTAAAGAAACCTTTACCATGACGCTGGAAGAGGCGGAGCACTTGCAAGAGACAGAGAGTTTTTGAGGCGAGCTGTGATGAAAGCGACAATCTGCAAGGGACATGCTACTACTACTTGAGAATATACAGATATTCTTGTTTGTTATAAAGAACAGATTATACAAATTGTGTGGACTAGATTGTAAGAATTGTGTGAACTAGACTGTAAGAATCTTGTGGACTAGACTGTACAAATTACATGGACTTACCTTATCATGCTCATTATTGTAAAGGATATCTCGTACATGATTTAAAGCAAAACTGAAAAGAAAGATAAATGAACATAAAATAATATGAAAGTTAATAAAATAGTTTATTTTGTTTTTCTGCTGCTATGAATTCAGGCGTAGTAAGGCGCCTGGTATAGCACTTTGGACTGATTTTTGCATGAAGGCCTGCTTTCCTTATTATCAGTGTCCCCGACAGACTTCTCCGACTTCAGTGGTATAGTTGATTTAAAAGTCACCTGTGTGTTGCCAGGTCTCACAAGGAGAGCAAAGAAGTAACATTGCGACCTACAAGACACGTCGTAGAGCGACTGAGGTAGGGACCTAGAGAAGCTACCCTAGTAATAAAAAGCATAGCAGAAATCAGATGTGCCCACTTGTAAGTGCTTAACTGGCACAACGTACAATTGTTCTTAGGCTCGGATCACATACAAATCACAAAGAGTGGTCGATATGGAGCGTTAGAAGAATTAAAAATTCTCACAGAGGATCTAACAGGGGTGGATACCCATAAATGGAAATTAGATATGCACACAGTTATTGACTATGCTAAGCTATCTCACGCCAAATGAGGCTGCCATTATTGATCACACTGGATTAAGGCAAGAAAATGATCTGTTTCATCTTCTGGGCACAGAAACTTATCGCAGAAGATGCAGGAGAGCAACTGGGTGCCAGTTACCTACCACCAAAAGAAAAGAATGACTAAATCAATGAGAAAGTCACAAATACCAACACAAAGTGACTACTATAATATGAGCAGATTGAAACAAGTTGTTATTCTGCGCCTTAGAACAGGACACAATCGACTCTGCAGCCACATGTATACAAATATCAAGGTTGGCAATTCAGCCACATATTTCAAGACTGCCCTAAATTTGATATACTGGAGCAAACTCACTGGCCTAACGAAACAGCACTGGACATAAAACTGCACAGATCTTTGTGTGAGCTACAAAAGAAAGTGAAGTTTATACAAGAGACACCGTAGAATATATATAGACAATATTTTAAGGGAACGAAAGGAAGGAAGGATCACAGAAGAATTAAACAGTATAGTTTAATCCGATTCTTTAGAATGTCATATTCATATGACTAATCCTTCCTTCCTTGCATTCGTTTAAAATTTTTATATATATTCAAAGTTGTCTATTAGATCACATTCAGTCTTCTGTAGCTCCCACAGAGGGCTGTTTAATTTTCTTTCCAATGATGTTTCACTAGGCTGGTGAGTGAGTGTGTTTCAATATATCATATTTGCGGCAGTCTTTAAATATGTGCTTTGCAGTCTGTGGTGCCTGTCCATATGGATGAATAACCAATCTACATTTCTACAATCTATGAAACATAGAAGAAATATTACACAATTAATAAACTGGGCACTGCAAAAAGAAAAATTAAATTTTCATTGATATTCATTTAAAAATCCTACCTTTGCACAGCATCAACCACATGTTGGGGTGGTAACTCGTGGCTCAAATTCTCTCTTTGGTTTTCCAACGGCTGCTTGTAGTTCTTTAATCTTCTCAATGATGCCTTGTGTAGCTTTCACTGCATGTGACAATGACTTTTCAACGTTATGCTTGCCTACTCTGTCAGCCTCCCCCTCGAGCATTACTTTAGAAATATAATTGCAAGAACATTGAGAATTTAATATGTACACCTAATAATATACAAAATAGTAAATATTAAAACATTGAGAACATGCATTTTTCCAGTGGCTACTTATGGTTGCGAATCATGGACCATTACACAAAAAAAGAATGAAAATTCAGTCCTTTGAAACTAAATGCTACAGAAAGATCCTACGAATACCATGGACAGAAAAAGAAAGAACACTGATGTCCTGAAAGAACTGAATGTTAAAGACAATTGGCTGATAAACAACATACTATATGGAAAAATTAGATGCTTTGATCTCTATAAAGTTCCTTTATGATTTGTATTAAATGTAATTAAAATACTATTTCTTTTAATATCTTCCACAATTCCTGACGTTCTACACAAATCAAATACATGTGAGTAGTCAATAAATCATGAGAATAGATCTACATTATGCTCGCTAGATTTTTAAATATGTTGACACATGTACCTGTTACATTTAGTCTGGTTAAGCAAGTTTCCAACCTCCAGATATTCAGGTATCTACTGTCCTGGGCATGCAGGTGTTTGCGGCAATAAGAGAGCGAACAGGCTTGCATCGAAAGTTTGGGAGTTTAGAATAGATATGAGGGATGTTCTTCAGCCTCTTGGCGACTTAATGTTGGAGGAGGACACTAAAATTGATGTTGAATCAGTCCAGCATGTTAAGGAGTTTGGAATTACATGTACAAGTATAGTTGGATGCTTGAGGGGTATAGAGAGGAGCGTGTTTAACCAGCAAGCCACAGGAACCATCAGTATGCACAACCTTAGACATGTTGGGGGAGACTGAGCACCTATAGGTCTGTCAGTAGTGATGTGACGTCAGTTCAGTAATCAATAACAAAATTAAACAGAAGTAGTATAATTTAAATAATTACTGACCTACTTTCCTTTCTGTGGTACCAGTAACGATAATATTGAGACAACTCTGTTGAAGCTGTCTTCGTGTTGGGTTGATCACAACATCTTCACCAAGTAAACCCACACGCACTGCAGCTGTTGTATCAAAATGTAATCAGTGGTTTAAATCTATAATTTTGTGTATCTGTCATCTACTATTGTAATGTAATCTGTTACATTGATCACAACATCTTCACCAAGTAAACCCACACGCACTGCGGCTGTTGTGTCAAATGTAATCAGTTTTTTTAAATCTATAATTTTGTGTATGTCATCTACTATTAATATAATCAGTTATACTGAACACAACATCTTCACCAACTAAACCCACACGCACTGCAGCTGTTGTATCAAAATGTAATCAGTTTTTTTAAATCTATAATTTTGTGTATCTGTCATCTACTAATGTAATCTGTTACATTGATCACAACATCTTCACCAAGTAAACCCACACGCACTGCAGCTGTTGTATCAAATGTAATCAGTGGTTTAAATCTATAATTTTGTGTATCTGTCAACTACTAATGTAATCTGTTATACTGACCACAACA
This sequence comes from Arion vulgaris, assembly GCA_020796225.1. Taxonomy (NCBI): domain Eukaryota; kingdom Metazoa; phylum Mollusca; class Gastropoda; order Stylommatophora; family Arionidae; genus Arion; species Arion vulgaris. The sequence goes on along the minus strand of CM036754.1, from coordinate 24,654,884 downwards.
TCTTCTTCTTCTTCGCGTTCGTTCTTTATGACCAATTTTAATCACTCTTTGTGATATGTTTGATCTTTGCCAAGAACGTGTATACGTTGCACATTGGTTTGGTAGGCCCCTGAATGCAGACTTCTACACATTTAGGACATGTGCATCTGATTTCAGCCAAACCTCCTAAGTCGCCTCTTACTACATATGTGGCAGGTAACAGTGGTTTTATTCTTTACACCCCATTTTTGGGCCCCGGTAACCACTCGGGCGACCACAACATAAAATTGAACATATATAAAACCCAATGTTGGACCTAAGGACAATAATTATGGCCACTGAAAAAGGGAACATGCTTCATTTTGAGAAACCCAAAAAAATCAGGTAAATAATTTATTTTCTCCAATCCTGTTTTGCCTCACAGCGTCAGGATAAGAAGAGATTTCTAGAGCCCTTGTATGCGCTTCATAAATAGTGTCTTTCATCGCCTCTGTTATCTCTGAGGTCCATCTTTGCATGGCCCGGGATTTTGCTTTGTATCCATTGCATCGGAGCAATTTGAGGTGCAGTGTCTATTGGTAATCTGCTTATATGGCCGAACCATTTAATCTGTTGTTTCTTGATGAAGTTTAGTACTGATCTTGTACCTACTTTTTTCTGATGTCTTCATTTCTCAACCGGTCTCTTCTTGTTATCTCCAGCATTCTGCGCAGACACTTCATCTCTGTCGTGACTAGTTTTCATCTATCATATGATGTCAGCATCCATGTTTGGCACTGGTAGCATAATGTAGAGAGAAAGATGGTGTTGAACATTGTTCTTTTTGTGTTCATGGTTACATGTTTGCATAATGGAAATGTCATTGTAAATTGTCTGTTCTAATTTTGAACACTTTGACATCCAACAAGCAATTGATATACTAAACTTTAATATGACCCAAAAAAAATAACTATGACATCAGTTGTTGCCTTTGAAACTCTTGAGAGAGGTTGTAAGAAATGACAAAGCCTTTGGGTTATGTTTATGAAAAGTCACCATCTGATACAGAAAGGACAGAGGCAGACAAGTGGGAAATACCAAGAGTGGACAAATTACAGCCTGGCAAAGTCCAACATCAAAGGATGAGGAGGTTGGAGGTCCATTGCAGCCAATCTTCGATCCGGCATATGATGATGATGATGATTATCAATTAACTAAAATTGAATCAAGGTTAGAAACATGACAATTAGAACTAGTTACATTAGATCATGATTGGTCTATAGTGAAGGCAAGGATGAGGAAAATGTTGACTTACCAACTGGTCCATTCCATGGAATATCAGACACAGCCAGTGCTGCAGATGCTGCAATAAAGAAAGTAGTAATGTGTTAGATGTTTCATTAGTGGTCCGATGGTTCATTAGCAAACTGTACACAAAACTGGACAGTAGACAAATCAAGTAGTCCAAAACAAAAGACAGGTAACCTGGACAGATGACAATCAACAACCCAGGAGGGAAGGTTGTCTTAGGGTAGACAGGTTGAAGCTACCCTAAAAGAAAATAACAACCAGTTGCCTTGCAGGTCGGCTGGGAACAACCAAAGGCTGATTGAGAGCGAACCCAGTAAACGCTGGCTGAAATCGGACACATCACCGAAGGATAAGCACCAGAGCTCCAAATGGCGCTGAAGATGTGACGTATCACACCAGTTCTTGGTGTAGGTTGATTTTATATCACAATAAGAAAGATCAAAATGTCCGAAAAGAACGATCGACAAGAAGAAGATTAGTAGTCCATTAGCATTTTGTGCTCTTTCAGCAAATGTATATAATTCTCATCAGGAATACATTATTTTGTTGCTGCAAGTTATTTTTCCATTTGATTATTTATCGTGCACCATTGCAAGCAATCAAACATTATTACTTCTACATGATACTGCAAGACTCTTTCAATGCCACCTTGTACTAGTTATATTTCTCAATTTTATTGGTTTCCATAATCCTACTCATTTCTTGCAACAATTTACTGAATTCACATATGGGACTATTACACAGCAAAGACTTTAAATCTTCTAGCCTAGACACAATTTGGAAACCAAATAAAAACTGCTCTTATAGCTGACTGAAGTCTTTAAATAATAGAATGTCTACTCGAAAGTTAAAAGTATGTCAAAATATCTACAACTTCTGTTCAACATTAATTCACTTAGTCCTTGTTTCCTGTGGAACATAACCAATAAATAAACAGAGAACAAGTATTTGGGGCTTTCGGAAAGAACAAATTACCAACACACAGGATTCGAACCACAAACTCTTATTTCTTACAGCACTCATTGCCCAGCCTTACATATGAGCGTTAAAAATAACACAACCAGCTAACTCTAAAAAATGCTCATATGTAAGGCTAGGCAATGGGTGCTGTAAGAAATAAAGGTTTGTGTCTATTTATTGATAATATTCATTGGCTCTGGCGCTTCCCATGGTTTCTTAAAACTCTTTATTCTCTTCTGTGGAACACAGGAGTGCATCTGTCAATCTTCGATTTCTATTCTGGGTTATTCTCTACAATTCTGTTCATGAAGCTCTAATTTTACTGACTTTTTCTAAAGTATTATTAATTTTCCCTACTCCTCTCTTCCCCTGTTCAGTGTATATCTGGTTACAATGTTAGGTAGTTTCTGGGAGGATGCCTTCAATCCATCAACATTTTTTTCCCCAGATTTATTGAGTGCTGTCTTCTCATCCCTACTTCTGTTAAAGCCTCTAGACATCTTATATTTACTATGCAACTTTGAAAGTTTTTGGTGAAAAAAAACCCGAAAGAACAGACATAAATCAACATTTCAACCAAAAGGCCTTTATCAAGCAAAGGATATGGAACAAACATAAAAACACTATAATAAAAATAAATATCAAACCGATTTTCTCTTTCAAATTTAGTGTATTGTTTTAATAGTTGCCCTCAAATTAATACGTCTGAAGTTAACTAACCTGCATTTATACTGATGACATCAGGATCATTAATACCATCTACAGCCAAGAGATTACACATCAGCTGTAAATAAGCAGTAAAGTGTGTTATTATTATTTAAGAAAGTGACAAACATATAGATTGCTAATATGTGATTTATCACACAAATCTAATTCTCTAGTCAGTCAGTCATTAGACCATTCTCATTGCACAAGGAATAAGTCCATAAGTGCAACCATTTTTATTATCTATACAACGGTCAGCATGTACTGATTGACAGTTCCAGTCTTGTACTGATTGACAGTTCCAGTCTTGTACTGATTAGTGATACATTGTCTACTCCCTGTACAATGTTCAGATCTAGCAACACATTTCTCTCTCTGGCCTGTGTCACTTTCGGCACTTAGGGCAGCAACAAATGCACACCACTCTTCTCTATTCTTGGTCATCCTCTGTAAGCTGTTCTTGGGGCAAACAAGTAGCAACACATCATTTGACTCCTAATTTCTACAGTCAGAACACGGAAGTAGGATTAAAATCATCACCTGAATCACCAGTCCGTCCCGTCTCCATAGTGACTTTCAGGACATCAGTCCTGTTCATAGCTCTACCGCTGGCCAATGTAGCCATGTCTTCAAGTCTGTCTGCTTTTTCATTTCTCCTGATTTTTGCATGTCCAGGTAGGAAAATTAAGGTGACTATGCAGTTCCGAACACAATACAGACTCCAGTCAGTGTCTAATCACGTCACCCGCAAAAGTCCTTCCTGATCAAGCTCATTGGGTCACTGAGAATGCAGACTGCGTCTCCAGCCAGATCGTTGCCTTAGTCACAACTCCCATATTCATGCTACTTATAGCACAGTGAAAACACTACCCCCTTCCCTAATAACTCTCCTGCTGCAGCGAACTGTGAAAACCCATGCACAACACAGATGACAACAAATCAATTCATGTAAAAGACAATGTCACAGTGTGTGGAATTCTCGTTGACCAATGCCTGCACCCCTGATTCTACAGCCACTGAGTTTTTCTTTGTACTTTCTCTGTTAAGTGTGATAATGATGTGGAAGGAGGTCTGTAAGTTTACCAGCCTCTTTATCCATTCTTCACAAGGCTTTATATCCACCAGTGCATACAAAAGCTGCATGACATCTTCTGCACAGTTCTCATCACTTCTCCATGATCCAGCCTAATGTTTAGTTTTAGTTTAGTTGCCAGATCATCATCACTGCACATCAAATCAATTAGTCCATAAGTTCTCCGATCTTCTCATTGTGTCTCACAGCATGTGGCGACTAACAACACCGGTTCTTTGTTGGCTAGTAGCATAGTGCTCTTGTCTAGCTACACCACATTTGACTTGGGATTCTTGCATTCTGGTTAGGGTCGTAGATTCATCACTATTACTTGAATGATTTACATGTCCTCTCTTCCTTTGGGAATTTAGAATATTAGTCTGGTCCATTGCTCACATGCTTTTTACAGCAGCCATACCTGCGAGCCTATCAGGTTCCCTTTATTTTCCCTTACACCTGCATGTCCTGGCACAAAAATAAAACTCATATTTGTCTGCCTAGACCTCCTCAGCAACTCCAACTATTGTCTCCTAGCACAGCCTGTTTCAATCTTCCTGAGCATACTCATTGAGTCCACTGCTATATCTTGGAATCTTTATGCGTCTGTAAGCTATTTTGTTCATTAAACTCTGTTTTTAATACCCAGGGATTACCAGTTTGCAATCGTTTTCCTTATACCTTGGACTTTGTACTTTTAACCTCATCTAGGTGTTTCTTCTATCAACCCTTTCAAATGGCAGAGGTTTCCAGATCTTTCTTTCACATCCCAGAATACCGCTAGACTCAATGTGATTACAGGTGCGATGTCAAAAACTGAGCAGTCTTCTACTCCTAAAGAAACTTTGCAAAGACTAATGAACAATCTAAAAATAAAATTTTAAATATAAAGTTGAATTCCTCCCAACAGTTTGATATAGATCTTCAGAAGACTAAATTACAGCAGAGATCATATCCATCATTGCTTACCAAGACAAGTCTGTTACTAGTACACGCTCCCCAACTCCATAAGAAATTGAAGTAAGGTCTTGACCTTGTGTTTATTTACCAGTTAGAATGAATCCGCATCCCAATGTCTGTCATTTTTTTTCTACTCTCATAGTAAGTATCATTTTACTGCCATCATCTAGTACTGGGCATTTAAAGAAGCCACATCAAATGCTCTCAACAAACATTAAAAATAAAATCATGATATCATACATAAAACAAGAAAAAAAATAGAAAAAAACAATGCACAAATTTATTTAAGACAAAGTACAGCAAAATTAAAACAAAGCACAAAAATAAAAGACAAAACTGCATTTATTGTCAAGTTATTATAGTGTCCTAGAAGTAGAAAACTAAAATAAACATTACAGTACAAACCTGTGTATTGTAGCAAAATCCTGCTGGGAAGAGAGGTCTTACAGATCGATCTGTAATATAAATACAATTTACAATACATTAACAACAATATCTATCAGAATTAAGTTGGATGAGATCAAAATTTAGTTTCAACAATTTCTTTTAAAATATACACAGGTATATTACCGGTTCAATGTGTTATATTCACTAATGCTTTTCTTTTTTCATCATTTAACACTAGGACAGCACAACAGGTATATGAGTAGGCTCATCAATCAAAATCAAACAGGTACAGTTAGTCGCCAGATGCTGTTGGAGATACTCTAAAGGAGATCTGAGCCCCTACGGACATGTCCGAAGTGCAATGAAGATATTCCAAACTGAAAGTGGCCACAGCCTTTCATTTTCTGTCTACAAATTTTATGGTAGATGTGATTTCTACAACTTTTCTCAAGTCTGTACTTCTCATTCTGTCTCTTCTGATTACCACATATCACCATCAACTTCAGGAAAGCTCCAAATGTTGATTCAGTAATTTAACAGTGACATGATTCTTTACATTTAATGCCATAACCACAGTCTTATTTATTGTCCATCACACGCTTCCATATGTCAGAAACTCTTTCTATGTAGCTCTGAAGAACTCTTGTTTTCATAGACTGCAATACTTCAATTAATGAACCAAAATCATACATATTCATATTAATTATACATACCTATAACTCGACTGGTAAGAATTTCTTTTTCTGTTGGACCCATTTCTCGCCTTAGAAAATTTGTTGGGATTCTACCAGCTGCTGCAGCTTTTTGACGAAAATCTACCTGTGGTATAAAAAAATGTATTTATATATAAACAACCATCATCATCAAATAGCTTGTCCTGAGCAGAACTTTGCCACCCCAACAGTTCCATATTATTGTTAGAGTTTTCTAGGCATTGTCTTGGAATGTAGTCTGCCATTGTTTTCCTTCCTGGCAGTGACAATACTGGTCCATGACCGTAGTCATTGTCTCTATTACAGAGATCCTCTGCCTACCAATGTGAGTTTTGAGACCATAACCATTGACACTTTGTTGGCTGCTCCCTCACTCATCCACCACCTGCTCCCATGGCTTCACGAGACCCTGCTGGGGCTATATAAATAATAGAAATTGGTGAATATTTTCCAACTACAATATTCAACTAAGTTTTTCTGACTTTATTCTAAATCTATATATATCTATATCTTCTTCATGTCCCATTTGACACATCAGACTTTCACAAGAGATTTTCATTGTTGTCGTTTTTCTACAAATTGTTTCTCATGTCAGGCCACAATCTTTCAACTGTCTTGTCTTTCATAGTTTTTCTCCATGTTTCCTTTAGACATTCCAGTCTTCTTTTCCCATCTGTTGTTCATCAGAGAGCTGTCATAGTAAATTTCCCTATTGGCATACAACATACATGACCAATCCATCTTCGTCTTTTAATGATGGTCTCCAATGATGCAGTCTGTTCGCTTTAAAAGCTCTTAATTGCTATCGCATTTGGCCAGAAAATTAGCAAGGAATGTCTCCAACTTGTGTATCGTTGTGGATCATTTTTAAGCTTTAACTATTGTATAATAACACTCATAGGACACTGCTTAAACATATTTTAAGTTTTGTTTAAAGATTTGATCATTTGGCTTTCTAGATTTTGTTAAGCATGGAGAAAGTTTGACGTTCTTTCAAATTTGTTTAAAAGGATGTCCTTTTCCGAATCACTGCTATGCAATACTGTACTACCAAGGTATAGAAAATCTTGAAATTCCTCTATGATTTCTTTTTGTAACATAAGTGGGTTTTCTGATTTTTGGTTATTTCTTATTACTATTGTTTTTTCCATTATTAACTTTAAGTTCAACTGTTTTAGCTGTTCTAGGAAGTTTATCTATTTTCGTTTGAGAATTCTGGCATTGGCTAGTCAAAAGACTAATATAGTCTTCATATGTTAAATCCTCCAGGGCTGAGGTAAGTGCACATCGAATGCCTTTGCTATTATCTTTTATTATGGTTTTATTAATGCATTACAATTCTTCTTCTCTCTACAATGAAAAAGCAACAATAGAAATTTCTTGTGGACGACTTATGTGTAAACAAAGAGGATACAGTTAGAAAACTAGGCAATATTATAAATGACATATTTGTACAAAATAGCCCACTTACTGTAAGAGGTAAGAAAGACTGAGATCCAGATTGCTTTTGGCTAACAGCTGTAACAAGAACAGTTGTGTTTCCAAGCTGAAAATATCAGAGTAGCATTTAAAACTGAATCAATGTCTTAGAGCTATGAACAGACTAGATTGCTCAGTCTCAAAAGCAGATGACAAAGTGTATGCATATTGATGGTTCCTGTGGCTCGCTGATTAACTCCTTGTGGACCAAACGCCACACTAAGTGGCTTTGGGTTGGATGCCTATTTACTAGGAGCCACACTAGAGAGTGTTTTTTATTCTAGAAACAAATGGCTTGTAAAAACATGGCTTTTGCCCTGGTCCACTAAGAGTTAAACAGATTTCTCATTCTGCTCCACAGACATTCAGTCCAGCTCATAAGTGTGATTTCAAACTCATTAAAAGACTGCATAGATTCAACATTAATTGCTGTGTCTTCATTCAACAGGAGGTCACTGAGCGACCATAGAATGTTCCCCTTATCCATCTGCAACATCCAGAAGATCAGTGATATCAATGCAAATCTATCTGCTCTCTCATTACTGCGAATATATACATGTTCGGAACAATATCTACACAAGACCCTGCTGGTTAGAAGCCTCTAAATATATACACATTTCAAAATCTACTATCTTTTACTTAAAAATCTAATTGTTGACAAGTGTTTATGTACTTTCCTATGTTCTGCATGATAAATATTATACTTTATAAAGTTGCCCTACTTTATGTTTCAACATTAACAGCCAAGATTGTGACAATCTCTCCTCACAAGGTCACTATCTTGTAGTGACGGGGAGCTTGCATATTTCCATGGCCTGGAAATCTATGCTGACAAGAGTTCTGCTCCTGGTAGGATCACCCATGTAAGACAGGTTGAAGGATAGAGCAGACAAAACGTGGTCTTCCAGGGTGGGAGTTAAACAATGGGCTAATGACCCATTCCTATACAAAATATTGTATTGCGGAAAAAGAAGAGATACTTTTGCTGCTGCATCGGGTGAAGGAAATGAGGTCAATCAGGCAACTGGTTTTATGAATAAGAGAGGTCAAACCCGAAAGGAAGTCTCCGCGCAGAATAGTAGAGAGTTAAAAGATTGTGGCCTGACATGAGAAACAACTGGTAGAAAGGTGGCAGCATGGAAATCTTTTGTGGAAGCCTTATGTGTCAAACAAAACACGAAGAGGATATAGATAGATAGCGACTACAGTACAAAACAGTTGTATGGTTCACAGTCAGTGAAAAAGAAGAGCCCTTTCAAAATATGCCTACAATAAAACAAGTAAATTAAACAGGATGACAAGTATGCTGTCATCTCTTCGTTAGTTGGATTAGTTACATCCTAACTAAATAGTAAACACCATGACATTTTCTGTTTCTCTGAGTACTCTATACATGGTCTAGTTTCAGATATCTTTGTTTATTTGAGGATCATCTTCATCACACATGTCCATAATTGCTCCGATCTACACTCAAGCATGTATTTTAGTGTGTTTAGTTATTAAACTCCTGTTCTGTGCTGATTGATGTATCTACTAGGGTTTCTCTCTTGGTTTTCCTGTCTTGCCACACCTATCAGTATGCATAACTTGGGTTTGAATCTGGACCGCGTTGTTCTGTTCACAAGTGCATTTTTTCAGAGATCCCTAAAATTGTTGCAGGAGCTATCAAGTTTTGGCAATACTCTCTGCAGGTGGTGTGTCATTTCTACAGAAAGGGACCAAGCCCTATAAGATTTTTTTTTTTTTTTTTCTTCTTTCGTCCGCTTTCAACTTAGACGAAGTTTCATCTCTGAAACTGATTTTTGCGTGAAAATTCGTTTTACCAATTTCTTACAATGGCAGCAGCGTGCACATTGTAAATTACTTTACACTGTCAGCCATGTGCTCAATGTACTCGTAATTAGTATTCCTCGCCATACAGGCAGATTTTCTCAGACTTCAGAGGTACTCACGTTATCATCCTGAGTAAGACCAGGGCACTCGAACAAATGCCGGACAGTAGGTTCGAACCCGAGCTATGAGGTGTCTCACAGTTAGCAGGCCGAGCTACTATCAACTACTCTAGGCAGTCCCCAGCCCTATCAGATAAAACATAGTGCAATGAAGTCAATCCTTTGTCTATATGCCCTTTAGGCTGACACAGTAGCTCTGTTAGCGATTCCCGATTTTCCGCTGGGTGAAATGCCGAGTCAAATGTACCTGGATTTGAGCCCATATATACTTGATGCTTGACTACAGCACACCAGCCACTATGCTACATTGACTCCATAACACTAACATTCAGTACTGCTTACCTAACAGCCAGTCTCTCTATGTGCAGGTACATCTTAGACTTCATTACTGTACAAGGTATTTAAGTAGATTTGCTATAGACACCATAAACAGGGGGTGGGGTCTAAATAAGACAGGTTTACTCCACGCTGTTCAAGATGCTCAATGATTGGCAGTGAATCTGGGGGTCTCTATGACAAAATAGTTAAGACATTTGCCTGCCATTCTGAAGGTTGTGGATTTGAATCTGGACAGTCACATGTGCAAGTTGTTTATGAGATCCCTAGGATTCTTGCTGGAGCTATAGAATTCGCTCTTTGTGCAACAATCTCTGCAAATTATGTGCCATTTCTGTCAAAAAGGGATGGAGCCATGTGGGGAAACCAAGTACAATGAAGTCAATCTTTTGCCTTTAGACAGTATATGATGACTATTGTACATGGCAAACTGACAAAAAAAACACCAAACACACAGCTTTAAAGTGTTTATTTAAATATACTAACCTCCGCCACTGCAGCACCATCTGCAAACCTTGCTAGTTTTCCTGTACTAAACTTCAGAGTTCTTAATTGAAAAAGCGGATAAAAGATTTTGTTATTTTAAAGAACTCATTGCAGTTTTAACAAGCAATTTTAAAAAAATCATACAAATATCTTTTTTCTCTTCAGCTGTCACTCTAGAATAGCCAGTAACTCTTGTGTAAGATGAGCTGCTAGCAGTTTACATTTTACATCAAAGATGCAATATTTGCACCTTCCAGACAAGCATATATTCATTTGGGGGTCTCTGTGGCTAAGTGGTTACGCCCTTTGCCTTGCGAGTCGAAGGTTGTGGGTTCGAATCAAGACGGCGCCGTTCTGTTCACAAGTGCAGTTTTTTTCACAGACTCCTTAGGATTGTTGCTGGAGCTATGGAGTTTGTGCTTTGTGCAATACTCTCAGCAGGTGGCATGTCATTTCTACAGAGAGGGGCTGAGCCATATGGGGTAAAACCCGGTGAAATGAAGACAATCAGTGTCTTCGGCTTTAAAAAAAAACCTTTATATATTCATTTTATTTTAAGCATGCGTACGTTTTGTTCAGGTCTTTCCATCCCATGATATGAAATGTTACTTTTCTGTAGGACTTTCCATCCCATAATACTAACAGACTCACACTGACTACACGACCAACAACAGCACCATTGACCATTGCATTCTTCTCTATGCCACTCTATAGTGAACCATGTTACAAGTTACAGTACTTTAGTTAGTTAGTACTACCCAGGCCTAGTACTAGTGACAGTCAGTGTACTGTTACTCTGTCCGTAGTGTTGTTAGGCACTGAGAAACTAACAAATTTCACAAATCAATGACACTCCACTTCGTCGTATTTTTCAGTAATGATTACTTATACTAAGTAATCTTTAGGCAGCAGTGTGAGTACCCAGTACTGTGAGTGAGCAGCGAGTGAATTCTGCCTGATCCTGTGATTTAAATTTTAAGTGATGATTTGAATTTTAGTGTGATTCCAGGTAGTTTTCAGTTTCGTTTATCAATCTCAAAAAGATGTGTAAGTCGGAACTTCCTATTAAAAAACTTACTGTTCCCCCAGCCTGACTTCAATTTCTCCACCTAAGGAAGTATCCTTCCATGGATTAGATTGTGCAAAATGTCTGCGATGTAACCAAATCGGGACATGCTTTTTGATAACATGAACCCTTGTTGACGCAAAGGGCGCAGCCATTTTGAAATTGTGTTCTTAAAAATTTGTCACAGGAACAAGACTAAAGTTTTGATTTAAAGTCGGACAACACTAACATAGAACAACAACAAAACGTCAAACATATATAAACATATTTCTCATAACGAAATTTACATTGAGGGCTCTAGGTTCATGTAATTATTGTAATCGGAATTGAAACAGTTAGACTTCATGGCTAAATCATAGTTAGATGTAAAATATTTTAGATTTTTTTCAGAAACTACTTTTAGCGCAACTTTTTATTATCAACATTCCCATTAAATTAGTTCAATAAATTAGTTTCGTTTAGTCGTCGGATCATCATCACTGCACATCGAACAAATTTATCCATAAGTGCTCCGATTTTCTCCTCAGTATGTCTCTTGTCGTGTGATAACTAATGACGCCGGTTCTTTGTTGGTTTACCGTTCTCCTTTGGCTACCAGTATAGTGCTCTTGTCTAGCAACACCACAATTTACTTAGAGTTCTTGCGGTCATGTTAGGGTTGTAGATTCACCATATTACTCGAATCATTTACACATCCCGTCTCCCTTAGTTGAATTCAGAATACCAGACCAGTCCATTGCTCTCCGCATTTTACAGCAGACATACCTGCAAGCCTTTCGGCGCGTTCATTTTCCCTTAAACCAGCAAACTTTAGCACACAAATAAAACTGATTTTTGTCAGCCAAACCTTTACATACAGCGACTACAAACATTGTCTCCGTGCGTGAGCATACTCATCGAGTCACTGAGAAAACATGCATGTATAAAAATATGTGACCCCAACCAGACCATCGCTTTAGTTACTGCCACAATTTACATAGGGAGACTGCTTGGAGCCACGGAAAAACCACCAGTGTTTCCCTTCACCAACATCCCTCTGTCTTGAGCAGTGAAGCTCATGAGCTCCGTAAGTGTAGAATCACTGACCAATCTGTGTAAATGATTACATCGTCCTCAGACGAGTTCTCATAAATAAGCAGGGTGAATGTAATACAAAGAATGAAAAACTAAATATATCCTTAAGAATACCACCTTCTTATAAATCATCTTCCATAATGCCATAAATGAAAACACGGGCAGGCGTTTGAAGAGAGGCAGATGCTGGATGGCAGAGGATGTTATTAAATATTTCTGTACTCTGGACGAGCTGAAGCATGGGGACGAATGGATGCCTATATCAGATGATATGATTGATTACACCAGGGTTGTCAGTACACTTGGACGCCGCTGTAGGGAATGGACTCCCTGGCGTCGCCACTGTGGAGATTCTTGCACTCGTGTATCAGCACTCCCATCCAGGTGATATAATTATTTACACTAATGGCTCTGTCATACGCGGAACAAGATAACCGCGGGCTTATTCAGTACACTTTCTTTCTTTCTAAAATCTTTCGTTCGGTTGCTTCGATAAGAATGAGAAAATTGACGTATTTTAGAGGCTAGAGTACAAAAAGCAAATGCTGTAACCTACCAGCTAGCCCCATTGTTAAGGCACCCAAAAATTTCACAGGCAGCTAAGAAACAAATGATCAACAGCATTTTTATACCTACTTTGTGTTACCAGAGCCAAACATGGACATTGAGCAAAGCGCAGTCACAAAAATAACTACATGTGAAATGCGTTGCCTGAGAAAAGTTACCAACAACACAAGAAAAGACAGAATCACCAACATCAGCATAAGAAAGAAAGTTGGCACAAAACCGTGCTTGAATTATATAAATAAACAAAGAATGACGTGGTTTGGCCACTTAATAAGAATGCATCCAAACTCCACAGTATACAGAGTCTTCTACAACAGAACATCGGGAAAGAAGGCAAGAGGAAGACCACGGAAAAGATGGTTAGATGGCGTAGCAGCATCCTGTGAAAGAGCAAAGATAACAATCACACAAGCCACCAGAACAGCGCAAGACAAAAACAGAAAACCACGACACTGGGCAACAACCCGGTAGCAGTGTGACGACAAAAGAAGAAGAAGAAGAAAGAGATACGAATGATTGGAGAAGACCACCATGGAAGGAGGCATCCCAGCAAAGAGAAGACGAAGACCACGGAGAAGATGGATTCATGATGTAACTGATGGTTTAAGCATGACGATTGCAAAGACTGAACATCTGGCATATGAGAGAGATTGATTGATTGATTGAGAGAAACTCCGAAGGACTGTTAAGGTGGTCAAGTTCTGTTCAGGATAAGCTATATGATGATGTTTTAATATGTGTCTACTATATTTATGTGCTAGCTAGTATAGTGATCTAACCGTATGCTTTGTTTTATGTAGTGTGTGATGCAACTTGATACAGCAATTGTTAGTTCGTTTTATTCTACGTGAGTTTTGAATTAAGTAAGTAACTTGCAGTTTACATCCTGGGTGTGAAGCATGGGCATTTAACAAGGCAGTGGAAACATATATGCGCTTTTGAATATAAGTGTTACGGAAGAGTCCTCCGTATAGCATGGACAGGAAAGAGAACAAATAGATAAATCAAGAAAGAACTCAAAATCAAAGAAAACTAGCTGATGCTACAAATAAAAATGAGAAGATTAAAGTATTTTGAACATATAAAGAGACACGAAAGTTTTGAGACCATTATGGAAGGAGGCATCCCTACAAAGAGTAGAAGATGAAGACCACGGAGAAAATTGATTCAAGATATAACGAATGATTTGAACATGATGGCTGCAGAGGCGGGACATCTGTTCTATGAGAGAGAGAAATTCTGAAGTACTGTTACCAGGACTAGCTATTTAATGATGAACTTAACTATCCATGCAGGTTATCCTATATTGTTGAAATTGTAACTATTTATTGAAAGGGCAAACATGCACCATTTTAGAATATAAAATAGTTTTTGTAATGTGTATTACTTATTTCATTTCTAAGAAAACGTTACATAAAGGGGGATGAACTCTTTAATTTGTTGTCTCTTGATGAAGTTCACCACTGATGTTGTACTCACTTTTTTTCCAGTTGTTTTCGTTTCTCAACCGGTCTATTCGTGTTACCAACAACATTCTGTATAGACACTTCATCTCTGTCGTGTTCAATTGAACTTATTAGTCAGTTCAGTAATTAATAACTAAGACACTTTACAGTGTTGTACATACGAGAAGGATCAGGGTTCGAGTGGTGTTTAAATGGTTCGGCCACATAAGCAGATTAACAACAGACAGTGCATCTCAAAGAGCAATGTCGCTCCGATACAATAGATACAAAGGAAAAGGTCGGCCACACAAAAGGTGGACCTCAGAAATAACGGAGGCGACGAAAGTCACTATTTATGAAGCACACACATGGACTCGTTCTAGAAATCTCTGCTTATCCTGACTGTGAGGATAAACAGGACCGAAGAAAAGAAGAAAGATAGTCCGAACAGAGCCACTTAAGCTGTGCTCAATATCCCCCAACAAATGCCGAACCTTAAGATGCTGATGTATCCCGTGATTTGTTGGTTAATCCTCAGATGCACAGTCGTTCTGGTACCGTGTTTTATTCAAATTTACTTGAAACGCAGCGTAATTCTGTAATCAATTGTGGCATCCTCAGTCAACAAGAGGTACAGACAAAATTTACAGACAGTTTTTTACAATCAATTTGTCTTCAGGCTACATAAATTGTGAATATGTGCGAAATTGTGATTATGTGCGAAATTGTGATTATGTGCGAAATTGTGAATATGTGCGAAATTGTGATTATGTGCAGCGATTTCAACGCCAGAAGAAAATAATATTGTCAGTGGCCTGATTGAGACACCGGAGAATGTGTTGACTGAGAGTGACTTGATACGTCTAAATGTCTGCAGGTCCACAAGAATATCTGATAGACAAGGTAACACAGACAAAATACTGGATCTCGCCCTGGTTTCCCGACATTTGTGTGTGGTGGACTATGGCCTGAGTCTCCTGACAGTGAGCAGAACATCGCGTGACAAGTTGTTCTTTGTAAAAGACCTTACCTTGTGTTATGACATTTTGTCTGTTACTATGTATATATTGATCTTTCTATTTTAAAATTTGTTCATAAACATTATGAATCTGATTCCTCATCTTCTTTTCTGGTCACTTTTATTTGCAGTTTTCTTAATTCTTATTAGGCTAGTGTGTTACTTATAGTCAGATAGCTATCTGTACAGATGTGTATATCTCATTCATTGTTTTTTGATTCTATGATATTTTCATATTTTCCATTTTTTCCTTCTATTTCTGTATTAATATCAGCCGTAACTATTAATACATCAGTAGAGTGGGTTAGTTTAACCGCACCTTGTAGTCTGTCATAGTGCGAATTAAGTTATTCGTTGCTATAGTTTGAGGTTTACGGGTACGTTTGTAGCAACGTAATACTACATAATTTTGTTGAGTTTTAGTAGAATCATCCCATCATTAAATATATATTTCCTCGTACCGTTATACGTTACATGGGGCCTGCAAGTGATTTCTCCATACCCATCTGTCCTGGGCAACTCACTCAATCTCTTCCATGGAATTAAGTCCGATACTTCTGGCCTCTTTCAGCAAAGTTCGTCTCAGGGTTTCCCAAGGGCGTCCTCTCTTTCTTTAACCCTTTGCCTCCCATTTCAGTGCCTGCTTGGGTATTCTTTGATCATTTCTTCTCAAGGTACGCCCATCTTCTAATTCTTATAACAGTTGTTACATATTACATCATTATGTGTTCAATATTCACAAGTCAATAAGTCTCCATGTGCAGAAACTTCTCCTGATTTTCACATATTATTTATGACACCATGGGCAAACGTTAGCTATGACTTACATAGACGAAATTCACAAGAGACTTCGTGCCTGATTCTGTTGAGATTTGCACGATATACGCTATCCTTCTTTGTCTCATATAGTCACCCACTTTAATAGCTGAAGGGTTTTTAAAAAGGGTTTTACAGCCCGAATGATTGACTTCATAACTTCTGGTTTTATCACATAGGTTTCTCTCCGCAAAAATGTCACGCCCCCTGCCGAGAGTATTGCACAAAGTACGAACCCCAGCAATCTAGGGTCTCCGGAAACAAATGCACCAGTGAACTTTAATAGCGCTGACCATCAATAATCTATGTTCACGTGACATCCAGAATACAGTCATCTGATCGTGTCGCTCTGATGATGAGGGTTGATTAGCCATACAAGATGATTTGCATACAATGAAAGCTTCATATATTTATATATATATCGTAAAGGTAGCAGCAGTAGCATTTATTATTTTGAATCTTTTTCTTCTTCCTCTTCGGTGTTCATGTCAATGGTTATGCTTGTTTATTCAACTTTACCTCAAGAGTTTCACATCTGCAGCTCCAAGCGCAGCTAGCGGCTCTTTCGTAATGGTCACACCTCGGATATAGCTGACAGCAGCGACATCGTGACACAAAATCTGACAATCGTGTTTTTAAACTAAATTGGTTATCTTGAATTCTCCGAGAGGAGTTAATTATTATTTTTTTCATGTCTGTTGGCCTACACGCTCTGACATAACCAAAACAAGGTTCGTCCTTGGGTTGAGAGATGCGTGCCTCGGCTTTAAAAGGCGTTAATCCCCTACACAACAAACAAAACAAGATAAACGTGTGTCTATAACCGGCCGTGTAACTGCTTGTGTGTCCTAATTTTTAACACTTCTGCATCTAGGTTACACACGCCGTCTTTGGCAGATAGAGTAGGTCTTACTTACTATGTATAACACAATTCTACAGAAACCGTAACAATAAGAGCACATTGATTCTTTGATGATAGATTACTGCATGCAAGACGTCCACCCAACATCAGGTATGGATTATTGCATAATACGAAAAAACACGAAAACAAGAAAGAAAGACAACCCATATTTTAATATCACTTTTATTGGTTCAAATTTGCTTTAGCTGGACAATGTGATTTTACATGGTCTTTGTATATGAGGTGTTGACATTCTTCTTCTTCTTCTTTTCTATAATCATGCTTTGCCTTACAGTATCAGGATAAGGAGAGACTTCTAGAACGGACCTTTGTGTGCGCTTCATTAATAGTGTTTTTCGCTGCCTCTGATATTTCTGAGGTCCACTTTTTGCGTTGATATTATTAGTCTCAATTGATAGCACAGTGTCATCATACATTAGAATGGATAGCCAAATCAAAAATGTGATAATAACAATTTTTATTAATATTTGGTCGTACTTGTTAGCGTTTACTTCAGTGCATATGTGGAGCGAAGGCATGCAGCTGTGAAATGAAGTCTCTGGCAACTGTAAGTGACATTGTAGGATCAAGATGTATATTCAAAAACATTCTTGTCTGCCAAGGAGGCATAGACACGCCAACACGTAACACTCGAGAGTTAATGGATCTTGTCATGGGTGGTGTGGAGACCCATCGGCCTGTCATAAACTGTGGACGATAGCAGTTAACAAATATAGCAAGTACAAAATTGGCATGTTTAATTATTTGAAATACGAGTATAAATTATGTAGTATAAATTATAGCTCTTCTTGCGACTAAGTTTTGTATTTTTGTTTACATTAGAATAAAAAACATAGCACATTCAGTTAAAAATAAGATCGCCCGCGTGTTGCTGGGGCTCTCAAGGGGAGCAAAGAATTGTAATACTGTGACCTACAAGGCATGTCGTAATAGGCGATTGAGGTAGGGGCCTAGGGAAGCTACCCTAGTACATAAAAAGCGTCGCAGAAATCGGATGTGCTGGCCTGCTTGTAGGCGCATAACTGGCACAACGTATAATCGCTTTTAGGCTGAGATCACATACAAGTCACGCAGAGTGGTTAACAAGTGATTAATATGGAGCGTTCGAAGAAGAAAAAAGAAGAAGAAGTATAACAAGGCTATCATAAAAAAAACTGGACGCATGAAAAATGTATCAATCAAGTGCCATGACCACCGGCGTAGGCGATCATGCCTCCCACAACTCTCTGCCTGGTGCATGTAATCAGTGCTGATGTCCATATTGTGTCGAACCATGATGTCAGGCCATCCAGCATCTTCTCCTTTGTCTTCCACGACCTCTCCTTCTCTGAATGTTACCTGTTGTCACCAAATGTTCTAAACATTCTCTTCGCATTATATACCCGAAGAACCTTGAATGCCGGATTCTTAATCTTTTTATAAGGTTTCTTTGGATGTATACATTACAAATAATCTGGGAAATAAAAAGCCATAGCCATGGCTCATGAGATCTAACTTAATGGTGTGATAATCTTTTTATTGCTCGTCTTGAAAGATAACTGAACCACATGAGCAGTTGTTTATCTTGTTAGGTAGCAGGTGTTAGTATATCTTACTAGGTATTTCAGTGTTAATTATTGCGGTAATTAGATCTTACGTTGGAGATATCAATAATATTAGATAATTTGGAGATCTTAATGAGATTAAGGGGTCGCTGTGTTGCTCGTTGTTCGTGTTAAATGTACCAGGTTCGCTCCCTAGTGGAGCCATCTGGATATTTTTCCAGAGATCGGAGACGGACGATAAAACGTAGGTCCGTGTTCAATTTGAGCATGTAAAGGAACCCTTGGCAGTTCACAATCCAGAAGAGCCACATGTAAAGCTGGGAAAAATTAATTAGAAAAGATTAAAAATAAAATTCTTACAACAATATCTTCACCATCTTCAAAATTACATCGGGGACCCTCGCCAGTGCTACGGAGTTCGTCTACTGCAGTTGAGATCTTCCTGTGTAAGAAAGAGATTGGAGCACACATGGCTACTCACCGAAGTGCAATGATGATGGCTCTATCACTCAATCAATCAATCAATCAATGAGATTAGATAAGTTAACGATTAAGTAATTTAGAGATCTTAATAAGAATAGACAAATTAGAGATCTCAGTGATACTTGGTAAAACATTCCGAACTGTCCAGCTTGCAATTGTAGCAGGGAATATGACACCAGGTTTTCCCTTTGCTTTATTCGTAGTCCCAAGTTTCAGCTAGGCACGTATTTTCAATTAAAAGGGTAACCATATACCTGATCTGGGAACATATAATTACAGACCAGATATGTTAGCAAGGAGACTTTTTCTTAACTAGAAGTAAATTTATGCCCTGTTTTTTCTTTCCTGGAGCCAGAGAGGTTAATTGTATTCTTTTTTGAACGTCTGGGTGATTGTCCGGTCACGATTGTCAAATTAGCTGGGTTTTTCCAGGCCAACAAAATAGATTTGACCGTGAGAAATATACTAACAGGACAATAACTGATATGGAAACAAAGAAAATTGCCAGTGAATAAATAGAATACATATTGTAGATTGAAAGCGCATTCGGATAGAGACAGAGGGACAGAGAGGTACCCAGGGACAGGCAGTGAGGGTAGTCAATTCTCATTCAGACAGAGGGACAGAGAGTAGGTAGTCTGAGTCTGAGACAGTTACAGACAGAAAGAGTGAAGAGACAACTTTAGACACTTCAGCGACACCTCTTTACACACAACTTTAGATACGCATTCGGATAGAGACAGAGGAACAGAGAGGTACCCATGGACAGTCAGTGAGGGTAGTCTGAGACAGTTAATTGATAGGAGGAAAGATTAGCCAGTGCTTGGTAGTCTACAGTTGGTGACATCATTCAAGCTAACCAGTGCTTGGTAGTCTACAGTTGGTGATATCATTCAAGCTAACCAGTGATTGGTAGTCTACAGATGGTGACATCATTCAAACTAACCAGCGCTTGGTAGTCTACAGTTGGTGACCACGCCAGAACTTAGTATTATCAACAAGACAGCCCTGACGGTGTTGACTTTGACCTAAATAGAGAGACAGTTGCAACTAAATCGAAAAAGAGACATTCTAAGAAAAGTGAGATATTCAAGGCGGTTCGATCGAAAAGGAGACATTTCAAATAAAAGGGACATACTCAAGGACTTCTGGACAGAAACATTCATGTTCATATGTTTTTGACAGAAGAGATAAGTAGACCATAATATTTAATACGATTATATTTACGGTTGTATTTTTAGATATAGAGGTGTCTTATTATGATGAGGTAATATACTTTTATATTTTTTTTCAGGAAGATTGGTTGTTTTAAATTGTATAAGGAAATTGCCAAATGCTAAACAGAACCATAAATAATCAACTGATTTGCATATATATATATATATATATATGAATGTATATTTTTGTATTGAAATAAGCAAATGAACAAATAAAAGTTGAGAATCAGATTGATTCTCACATAGAGATACAATATCTTTGACGGTCGTTTAAATTGGATTATATTCTATGTTAGAGTGTGATAGTTGTCGAGTTACTGTTTATGGTGCAGTGACGAAAGATAAAAGAATAATAGGTTATAGTAGTGTAGATTGGTGCCGTGTCCAAGAATATTAGTAGAGACCACAAGCCTCACGGCTACATATTGGTGCAGTGACCGAGGATATCAGAAGCAGTAGCCAAGCCTCAAGATTACATAGCTGGCTGGGGGACTGCCTAGAGTAGTTGATAGTAGCTCGGTCTGCTAGCTGTGAGACGCTTCATAGCTCGGGTTCGAACCTACTGTCCGGCATTTGTTCGAGTCCCTGGTCTTACTCAGGACGATAACGTGAGTACCTCTGAAGTCGGAGAAAATCTGCCTGTATGGCGAGGGAATACTAATTACGAGTACATTGAGCACACGGCTGCCAGTGTAAAGTAATTTACAATGTGCATGCTGCCATTGTAAGAAATTGGAAAAACGGATTTCCCGCAAAAATCAGTTTCAGAGATGAAACTTCGTCTGAGTTGAAAGCGGACCAAAAAAAAAAAAAAAAAAACATAGCTGGCTACCGTGACACAGGATAGTAGAGTAGCCAAGCTTCACGGTTACAGCAATGATCCACCACGACATATCTGACCAGCGAATGCAAAGTTATTGTAGATGCTATGGAACCACCACATAAGCACAGGAAATAGATTAATCTAGCACTAGGGATCTAGTTGATTGATTGATTGTTTGATTGATTGATTGGACCATCATGATTGCACTTCGGTGAGCGACCATGTGTGCTCCCATCTCTGTCTACACATGAAGATCTCATCGACAGTGCTCAACTCCGCCGCAATGAGCCTCGGTCTAGTAGAGATCTAGTATGCCAGCATCATAAACGTATTATAAGATTTAGGATACTTACACACAAACACCTACAGCATTTTGGTTCTTTAGTTATCTTTGTCTGAACAGCAGTTCCTGTGATGACCTCCATTTCTGCGCTGTGAAAACTACTGAGAGGGATGTTCTTGAAAGTGACGGAGCTCCGTTTGGAGACTTCCAGCTTGTAGCCATATCTGTCAGGTCCTTTCTTTTTGTCTAGCCACGTTTGCTCAAACTGTTCCAGGTTGGCGTCTGCGAACAAGTTTGCAAGCGATAAAGCATTATAGTGATTGTAAGTACACACATATACACATACGCGTGCACGAAAGCTTGTTTACAAACACGCACATATCATATATATGTATATAAAATACACAGAAACGCAATCAGATATACACATAGTCACAGACAAATTTGTTTACGTTTCAGAAACATGGACAACGAAAAAGCATTTAGAAGACATAATGAATACATTTCTGATGTAGATATACAGAAGAACATGCATTTTTATTAAAATAACAACGGAAAAGTAAAGAACTCTAGAAAAACTTTTGATGAAGAAAGAATTGCAAACACGAAATACAAATCAAACAAATAAAATATTTATTTAAGAGGTTTTAATCCTCAACATTTTTTATTATTATTTAATATTTATTAACAATCACCCAAGCCACCAGAACAGCACAAGACAGAAACAGAAAACCACGACACCGGGCAACAACCCGGTAGCAGTGTGACGACAAAAGAAGAAGAAGAAGAAGTTTGCCATTGCTTTCTGAACGGGTGGTGCCATCGTCCTTTTGTAAGAATCCACGCGAAAAAATTGCAACCAAACTGTCCGCAGCGTGATTCGAACTCAGAACGTCAGGGTTAATAGACCGAGTCACTATACCGTAAGCCACAGACGCCATCTAAACTTGTTAAGTAAGTATAAATATAGGACAAGCCGTGCTATGGCAAGTTTGCTAAGCATAGATTGATTGATTGATTGATTGACTGATTGATTTATAGGACCATCATCATTGCACTTCAGAGAGTAAACATGTATGATCCGATCTCTTTTTTACACAGGAAGATCTAAGCGACAGTGCACGAACTCCGTAGCACCTGCGAGGGTCCCCAATGTAATTTTAGAAGATGATGAAAATATTTTGTCGGAATTTTATATATTTAAAAAATCATTTTCATGAATTTTGCCTGGGCAGCTGTTTTCCAGCCTGCTTTTCTCGATTTTGAACTGTCAATGGTTCCTTTACGTTCTCAACTTGAACACATGACCTAAGTTTTAAGAAGGTCTTCGATAGGACTAGGAACTCGATCTCACCTACACGGAGATCAGGAGTCTCTGTAATAATATCCCGATGACTAAACACGGAGCAAACCGAGTACCTTTGAAACTTGAGGCGAGCACCTAACAGCTACGTCACAGAGGACTCCCCAACATAAGCGTAATTACAGTATACTGCAAACCGTGCTATGAAAAGCTTGGTAAGCATAAGTATACAGAAAGCCGTGTCATTGTAAGTTTTGTAAGGACAGGTTATATTCTGTGCTCCCAGAATCGGGCCATATAATTCGCACCTGCACATTCAGGAAAATAAAAGTGCACGTGCGTATACATACAGGCACAGCCACACATTACCGTTACCTGTGTAGGTTTCTGTAGACAGAAACAAGGCCCGTTTACTGGTGAGCCCAATTCTCCCCCTCCCGTAAGGTTCTCTCAAGATCTTCGTTCCCTCTACATCCAAGAACTGTACGTGGGTGTAGTACAGCCAACAGCTACCTAACAGAAAGGTCTCACCGTCCACGAGCATACCTGGCAGATCAGAATTAGAGAAATTGTATGTATGTATGTGTGTATGTGTGTGTACACGTGCGTGTACGTGTGCGATTGTGCTTGTGTCGGTGTTTATACATATATATGTTTATATACGTGCGCAATAGTGTGAGAGTCAGTTACATTTTTGAACGGTGACTGTTGCTTTTAACAATGTATGTAGGTGTTTAAATGCGTTTTAGCCCGTCTGCCCAGCGTGTTCGTAGCGCGTTGACTACGGGTGACTATCCCTCTGTATATGCGGGTTCAATTCCGCGGGATGGCAGAAAAAGCCACATATTCCCCAGATTTACGGTGTTCGTGGCACCGAACCGAAGGATTCCGATGTCCATGGCACCGAGCCAAAGAGCTGAAAAGCTCAAGTGCTTCTGGATCGAAAAAAATGCGTTTTAAGGTCAAGATGAGGAGTGTCTTCCGAATGGGTGGAACGTCTGGCCGATGGGTGGAGTGTCTGGCCAAATTGGTGGAATGTCTGGTTGAATGGATTATTGCGCGGGCTCAAATTCGGGAAACCCAGGTTCAATCCCCGGAAAGGTGTTTTTTAATAGTTTTTAGAATTTTTTCTGTCATGGCATAAAGACAAAATTCTAACTTGAACAGTTTCGCTGTGACTGTACTTCTTAACTTCAGTTTTTTTTAAATCCAAACATGTGTACCTTGAACAGAATTGGGACATAACAATCATCGTCCCAAATCTCTGCACATTGAGGATACTATCTTTTATTTATCCCTGTTCTACCTTTTTGGGGCGCCAAGAGGCACCTGGAGCAAGCCTCTATATGCGCTTTGTACAAAGTGGAATTTAGTTCCTCGTATATTCTATCGTTTAAGTGGTTGTAAAAGGAACCCTTTCATACCTCGTGGTATATAGGTCAATACAGTGTTAGGCCTGTATTTTTCATTGACCGTCGGCACATGATGGGTGATGTGGTCAGCATCACGCCGGCCGGCTTTACTTTCCCAGAGAATGTCTGGTACCCAGTTGAGGCTGGGTCGACCTGAGAGCCGTCACGGTCGGGAAAAATTCCACGGGCATTGCGGGAGCTGAACCCAGACCACCAGCCTTGCGAAGCGAGTTCACTAACAACTACGCTACAGCGGCTCTCTAAGTGGTTGTAATCTGAGTATGTTGCTGTTGTGTCTGAGTGCTAGTGCTCTTTGTGTCAGAATGTTTTGTGATAACCTTGATGCGTGTCCGAGCTATCTGACATGTTGTTTCCCAATATATTATAGCACCGGCAAGGATTCCATTTTCCCGATTTTGTTGTTTCCGATTTTATCTCTTTTTGTTAACTAAAGAATTCGTTATAAACACTTCCTCTCTGTCATTTGGATTCTTTTTTTCTCAATTGTTGTCAGTATTAAGGGTACTAAGAGTATATTATACAGGTAATTAGTGCCTGTTTTTGTGTGTGTGTTTTCTTAATTGCAAATATAAATAATTGAAATGCATGGCGATTTAGAAATAACTTATTGTGCTTTGAATTATTACACATTATAATTTAGCCTATACATTTATTACGTATTTATAAGTATGTATATATATCAAATAACGATGGTTCGTTCGAAGCAAAGACAGCACTTTGATAGACAGCATATAGAAGATGGTGATGGGACAGACAAAAGAAAACATGGAAAAGGACGGGGAAAAGCAAAATGAAAGAGTACAGACTGAGATGGGATGCCATAAGGCAGGAAGCCGATTGCAATGGGAATTCACTTGGAAATAACTTATGTGTCAACCATGACATTAAGAAGGTATAAATAGAACGAAGGTTCATCATGTTCGATGAATAGAAGAGGGCCGACTGCTACGACAAGTATTGTGAGGTCACTGACCCATGTAGCATAAGCCCGACTATATTAGTCTGGAGATTAGAAATTTCTGTTGAAGTGGCTAACTTTTTTAAAATCCATATGTTTGATCAAATTTTAAATTTACATGATTCTGTGAGGTGAGTCCTTAGTTATTTATTAGTTATAAAGTGTTAATAATACTTAATAATTTTTAATACTTAATAATCATTAAAATTTAATACTTAAAAAAACGTAATAATCCTTAGTGTTGAATTTGATTTGGGACATAATATAATCTTGTTTTTAAGTGCAGAGCTGGTTTTTTAATAAATTCGTCGTAATCTAACACTTCATTGAGGAAGAGGAAGTGTTTTATAGCTATATGAAGACTCAAAGTGTCAATGATACTCCAAGAACGATAGATGCTTCGCACTAGTCCAGGAAAGAGAAAGTTGAAGTGTTTTATAGCTATATGAAGACTCAAAGTGACAATGATACTACAAGAACGATAGATGCTTCGTACTAGTCCAGGAAAGAGAAAGTTGAAGTGTTTTATAGCTATATGAAGACTCAAAGTGACAATGATACTCCAAGAACGATAGAGGCTTCGTACTAGTCCAGGAAAGAGAAAGTTGAAGTGTTTTATAGCTATATGAAGACTCAAAGTGACAATGATACTCCAAGAACGATAGATGCTTCGTACTAGTCCAGGAAAGAGAAAGTTGAAGTGTTTTATAGCTATATGAAGACTCAAAGTGACAATGATACTCCAAGAACGATAGAGGCTTCGTACTAGTCCAGGAAAGAGAAAGTTGAAGTGTTTTATAGCTATATGAAGACTCAAAGTGACAATGATACTCCAAGAACGATAGAGGCTTCGTACTAGTCCAGGAAAGAGAAAGTTGAAGTGTTTTATAGCTATATGAAGACTCAAAGTGACAATGATACTCCAAGAACGATAGGTGCTTCGTACTAGTCCAGGAAAGAGAAAGTTGATAGAAACATGCGACGCTTTTCCAGGATGTCCTCTACATTGATTGATTGATTGATTGATTGATAGGACCATCATCATTGCACGTCGGTGTGTAACCATGTGTGCTCCGACCTTTTTCGTACACAGGATGATCTCAGCGATATTGCACCAGCTCCTCAGCACCTGTGAGGTTCTCCGATGTAATTTGGAAGATATTGAAAATATTTTGTGATAATTTTATTTTTTCAATCTTTCTAATTAAATTTGACCGAGCGACGGATTTACATCCCGCTCTTCTCGATGTTAAACTGCCAAGGGTTCTTTTAAGTGCTCGTCTTGAACACGGGACCTACGTTTTATCGTCCGTCTCCGATATGACTAGGAACTCGATCTACGAGTTCAGGGTTCTCAGGAAAAAATATCCTAAATGGCTCTGTGAGGGAGCCAACAAAGTACCTTTGAAACGAGAGACGATCACCTAACCTCTACGCTACAGACTAAAAAGTATAAGTGAAGTGATTAAGGGGAGACAGGACAAACGGTTTCTAACTTCCTTATTTCTCAGTCAAAAGAGATATTGTTTATCAGGTAGTACTAGGGACGGTCTGGTATGAAATATTATATAACTTTTAAATTAATTACTTGTCGGGTTGCCATGGAAAAGGCGGCCATGTTGGATTATAAACAATGCCGTAAAGTAGGTAAATACTCACAACTAATTCATATTATTCATTTTTTTAAATTGAAATACTTACATAAGCCATAGTTCTAGGCAGCTAGCAACTTTAAATTGTTCTGGGACAGATAACAAGCAGATAGAAGTGAAACGAATAAGACATATACAATTTTTACAAAAAAAATAGGAACCTATGGTTACTAAAAATATTGTGTTTAAAAATATATTTCTCAAAACTTGTATTTCTATATCTGACTGCCCTCAGTATTGATAGATCTATATGTATGCCAAATCTCATATTGATATCTTGAATGGTTACTGAGATTAACCTACTGAACACTTCCTAAATTAGTGAAAATCACAATTGTGAGAAAACTGCAATTTAAAAATATTTTTGGTGAAATATGAAAAGATCTTTAACTTACCAAAGAATTTCCACATAAATCGCTTATATGATTGACAGAACATCCGTCCCGTATGGTTATATGTTAAATCCACCTGTATTATATGTGCCTCCTTCCTTCTGAGATATTACATGCTCTTTGATGTGGAGCATGGGAGAACTACTATATTTTTAATATAGGCAAATATTGACGTAGACTAATGAGATAACGTTTTTAGCTATGCGATTGATAAAATCTACTTTGACAATTTGAATATCATTGTTGAAAGATGTATTTGTCTCTACAAAAGCTTTGAAATCTCCATCACAGAGCAACTGGTAGTAAACAAGTTGTCTCTTTCTCACTGACCTGGCAAAATAAGCTTGGCAGCTTCAGCTTCCATAGAATTGGATGAACTCTCACAATTTTCTCACACTGGCACTTTACCGTGATATATAATTCGATATATCTTTTATAGAATAGAGATCCC
This sequence comes from Arion vulgaris, assembly GCA_020796225.1. Classification (NCBI taxonomy): domain Eukaryota; kingdom Metazoa; phylum Mollusca; class Gastropoda; order Stylommatophora; family Arionidae; genus Arion; species Arion vulgaris. The sequence continues at coordinate 24,627,121 of CM036754.1, read as the reverse complement.
CATCACTAAGTACCAACAGAACGGTATTTCTAGACATTACCTCTTAAAAATACGTTAAATCTCCGAGAGGGTGGGCTGTTTAAAATCTAATTTTCAAATTTAAAAAAAAAAAAATTCAATTTTTTTACTGATTTTGATTCTAGAGATATACAACTAACAGAATAAAACATATTTGGAAAATCGATATTTTAAAGAAAATATGTCATTTAGTGAGTATTGAGACCCCTTAAGTAAAGTAAGTTTAAATACTTAACCAAATCCTATTAATTTACCACAACAATTGAAGTAACAATGATGTAAACGTACCCTGTAACAACTGTTCATATGTCAGTGTTTCCCCTGTGCGCCTATAAATATCCAACACATCTTGCTTCAGCAGACTTCCCTCTTCTAGAACTTTAGTATTCAGCTGGTAAAAGTCTGGGTGTCGAGTATACACACGCTCAAGTGCAAGTCTTGCATCTGGGTTTAAATCTTGACGTTTAAAATCCTCTTCTTCTGATTCTGTTTGTCTCAATGTTTTTTTTCGTAGAGTTTCAGTGGAAGTCACCTAAAATATTTCAAGAATGAAGTATGAGTGGTCGTACAACAAAACATAAATAGTTTAAGCTAACTCGACAAACTCGACAGACAACATCGTAATAAATGGCCAAACACTGGAGAAAGTTGAGCATTTTACATATTTGGGTAGTAAAGTGTCAAACAAAGGAGACACGATGAAAGAAATAAACTCGTATTGCTATAGCAGCTAGTGCCTTCACTAAATTAACAAATATCTGGCAATCTCAAGACCTTAGTATATGTACAAAAGTTAAATTGATTAGGTCATGTGTGATTCCTGTACTGACCTACGGTTGGGAAAGTTGGAAATCAACAAAGAAAATTGATAAGAAACTGGACAGCTTTGAGAATAAATGTCTCCGAAAATTATTAAAAGTAAAATGGAGTGATTTCGTTTCTAACAACACAGTGAGAGATAGAACACACCAACAACCCGTATCAAATATTATAAGGAAACGACGGTGGAAATATTTAGGTCATGTTCTTAGATCAGACGAAAAGAGACTAAATCAACAAGTCCTTATGTGGTCACCAGTTGGGAAAAGAAAACGGGGAAGATCTAAGACCACTCTTCGAAGAACAATCCAAGAAAGTAAACTATTGGGATGTAAAGCCATACAAGATCTCCAACTGCTAGCAACGAACCGCATCACATGGATATCTAAAACCTCTGCCCTATGTGCCGCCTTTGGTACGAAAGGATCAAACTAACTAACCAACTAACTAAACTAACTCGACAATCTTCATCAACGATATCCGACTGAACTGACATTTAGCAATGCTATTAAATGAATATAGCCAGTCATGTCAATTATTTAAACATGAAATATCATTCGATATTCAATTAGACACAGAAACAGCTACAATTATTTAAACATGAAATATCATTCGATTTTCAATTAGACACAGAAACAGCTAAAGTTTTACAGAAATTATGGACAGTATTGAGAATTGTCTAACCGAATGGATTAGAGCGCGATCTCCCTTTCAGGAGATCCGGTTTCCATCCCCGGTTAGGACAAGGAGTTTTTTTTTCTGTCGGAGACATAACGAAAACATTTAAAGGAGGTAAAACTCATAATTCCTGGGGTTCGAAGAAGAAGAAACCATGCGGCCATTAAATTTACCAGGCTCATGTTTCCCCTGTCATACACCACCCTAAAAAGCGATATTACAGACGGTAAAGACATTAAATTTACCAGGCTCATGTCTCCCCCTGTCATACACCACCCTAAAAAGCGATATTACAGACGGTAAAGACATTAAATTTACCAGGCTCATGTCTCCCCTGTCATACACCACCCTAAAAAGCGATATTACAGACGGTAAAGACATTAAATTTACCAGGCTCATGTTTCCCCTGTCATACACCACCATAAAAAGCGATATTACAGACGGTAAAGACATTAAATTTACCAGGCTCATGCTCTCCTGTCATACACCACCCTAAAAGCGATATTACAGACGGTAAAGACATTAAATTTACCAGGCTCATGTCTCCCCTGTCATACACCACCCTAAAAAGCGATATTACAGACGGTAAAGACATTAAAAACATTGTTTAATGAACAGTATAAATTCGATTTCTACTAAATATCTTTCATGAGACACAACTTGGCATTAACTTTATACAGATATACACACCGACAATAAACATCAACAAGAAAGGCATCAATACATGCTACAGTTAACTTGAAGTGGTTATGGCACAGTGCAAGTTGAAATTTCAGAAAGTCACTTTCCTTTTCGTATTTGGATATGTAGGAGTTAAGGAAATTGAACAAGAGGACAGACTTCATTGAAACGGGTTTGACCACATACGGCTCGATTCCTCTTCGAAGAAATGTCACGTCATCTACCGAGAGTATTGAACAAAAAATAAACTCTGTAGCTCTGGCAACAATCCTAGTGATCTCTGGGGAAAATGCATTCATTAACAGAATGGTGTGGTCTGGATTAGAATCCATGACCTTCGAAACGCAAGGTAGCGGCTTAACTACTTAGTCGCCCGAGTGGGGCCCAAATTTAGGGTATAAGGAATAGAACCACTGTTACCTGCCACGCATGTCGTAAGAGGCGACTAAGGAGGTTTGGCTGAAATCGGATGCATGTATCCTAAACGTGTAGATGTCTATACTTTTAGGGGCCTACCAAACCAATGTGCAACGTATACACATTCTTGGCAAAGATCAAACATATCACAAGGAGTGATTAAAATTGGTCGTAAAGAACGAACGCAAAGATGAAAGACTACTTAGTCACAGAGACAGCTGTGTCAGCCGTGCGTTTGCTGTGTGTATTCAGAAAATGGCGGATAGCGGTTATGGCGAACAAACTCAACCTGCCGTATGCAGTTATATTCCGGGTGCTGAAAGCTGGATTTTGTCGTGATTGATGTTCCCTTCGACATCAATTGCAATTCAAGTGATGAACAGTTTTGTGTTGCAACTTTAGCGACGACCATGTGCATTTATGCTGTGCAGGCTGCTTTTTTGTGGCGGAACACGGCTGTTTCATTCTGGAAACAGTTCAGACAGGGGACATTAGACAGTTGTTAGCATTTTGTATGATTTTTGTTGGTACAGGAACGGAGCAATTATGGGGTGACCTGTTGCAGTGAAGTTGGAACCGTACTATGAATTTATGAACTATGAACTAAGAGACTATCGTACTCAAAGATTTAGGTAGAATTGTTGGTGAGAAAAAAAGTTAGTAATGTTACTGGATGACACGGATTAAGAAAATATATTGTATAGACTATCTTATAGAATGGGCAAGAAATAATCCAGTACAATAATACATGGCTCTACAGCATTCTATGTACCTTTGGATTAAACAAGACCGATACATGATACCTGTAACCCTGCAGTAAAATGGAAAGCAATCACTGGATATGATTATGGAAAAGACTTCCTCAAATACCTAGACAGAACAGACCAGGTCATTATATTTCGCTTACGTACCGGACACTGCAGACTCAACAGACATTTACATAGACTAGGAATAAGTCAAACAGCTCTATGCCAGTGTCAGCAGACGGAACAGACACCGGAGCATGTCCTGTAAGACTATTTTCTACTGTGTGAGCTGAGAAACACACAGTAGACTTAAAAACTAAGCTTTAGGGAAACCTGACAGACCGGAAGCTAACTGCCCAGTTTGTGGTCCACAGTAAATTAAGCGTTTGACCAGAGATCTCTGAAGAAGAAGAAATACTTGTAACCAAATGGACTACAATTTAGTATCCAGGAGATTTATAACTGTTTTAATATCGGTGAAGACAAAACTAAGAACAGACTACAACAGTGATCACAAGTCAGTAATAGACAAATATAGAAAACAACAAAAAACAAGCATGGCACTTGATGATGATTATGACGAGAACCAACCTCTGTCGCAGTGTATGTCTTGGAATCATTAACAGCATCGACAGGAGGTGTTTTGGTGTTCTTTTCTATGATCTGTTTCCCAGACGATGCTGAAGATGTTGTAGTAGTTGTATCAGATGGTAATGATGACACTGTAGATATCCTCTCTGTCGATGAAATATTTGATGAAACCTGGCGAAACAAAACAAAAGAAATTATTTTACATTTTATGGTCAATGAATCAGTCAGTAAATTAATCAAACATTGACTTTAACGTCAGTACGTTCTATGTTGGGGTGGGGAGAGGAAAGGGGGTAGAATTGAAGAGGGAGGGTGTCTATGGAGAGGTGGTTACACACCTTGCTTTTCGATATGAAGGTCGTGGGTATGAATCCAGTCGTTCGGTTCGTGATTGTGTTTTTTTCCTCAAAGCTCTCTTATAGTTGTTACCGGAGCTACAGAGTTTGTGCTTTTTTCAATGCTCTCGACAGGTGGAGTGTCATTTCTGCGGAGAGGGACCGAGCTATAAGGGGAAAAATCCGATGCAATGAAGTCAATCTTTCGCTTTAGATTCTGTAAACTCGTAAACACACACACACACACACACACACACACACTTCTTCCTCGAACGCTCCATATCGACCTTCGTTTAACCACTCTTTGTGATTTGTATGATATCTGAGCCTAAGAGCGATTGTACGCTGTGTCAGTTATGCGCCTACAAGTAGACCAGCGCCTCCGATTTCTGTGACGCTTTTTATTTACTAGGATTGCTTCTCTAGGCCCCTACTTCAGTCACCTTGTAGGTCGCGGTGTTACTATTCTTTGCTCCCCTTGCGATCACAGGCAACACACGAGCGACACACACATACACTCACGCGTGCACCACACACACCCACTGTTAAGAGTTCTCACATCTAAACTAAATTTTTTCTTATATTATTTACTTTGATAATCTCTCTTTGTTTCAATCGACTTCAGTGTTTATGATAACCTTAAGTTCCCCCGTCACGTCACGACCAGTGTGTATGTCTGAGCGTCTGGCATTCATCTTACAGGAGCAGTTCGCACAGAAGACGTGCATGATAGTCGACGTGGCTAAATTTAGGTCATAAAGAGGAAAAAGGAACGGGGTGTGCTAGATGTATTTCTTTATCTGTGAGGAGAGGCGGATATGATAGCATTCCATTTCGTGCATTCTAAAAATGTTTCTATAGACACAAAGTCACATGCAGTTTGGAATCTGGTGAGTTGTGTAGAAGCTTTAGCCATAGGCTACTAATCAAATAAACAAGTGACGAGCAGCTCGCTCAGAAAAGGTTGAATCGCTTACTCACGCAAATGCTAGGTTCACCCGATGCGGCACTACTGTGTAGGGTCTGATTAAAAAAATAATAAGGAAAGATAGATTGATACCTTTTATAGGTTACTGAATCAATGGCAATGCACAGTTGTCAGTCCCATATGTGCTTAGTCTCCCCGGGCAGATATTGAAGATAATGCATACTGATGGTTTCCGTGGTTCACTTGGCATATACAATTCTCATACTGTTCGTCATGCGCTCAGTATTACTTGTGATTTTAAACTTAATAAAATGTATAGAATAAACCAATGACAGCGTCCTCGCTCAACAGATGGTCGTTGAACAATTGTGGATGTCCGTCTGCCCAGCGTGTTCGTAGCGCGTTGGACTACGGGTGACTATCCCTGTGTGTGCGGGTTCAATTCCGGGGATGGCAGAAAAAGCCACAGATTCCCCAGATTTACGGTGTTCGTGGCACCGAACCGAAGGGTTACGATGTCCACGACACCGAGCCGAAGAGCTGAAAAGCTCAAGTGCTTCTGGATCGGAAAAACAAAAAAACAATTGTGGAACGTTCACCTTTTTAATCTTAAGCTCATCGACGATATATGCTGATTATGCAAGTATCTTTGCTCTTTCATCGCTGCGAACAGTCGCATGTCTAGAACGAGTATATCCACGTACCACCCAGATGGATAGAAAGTCTCAATAGATGATACCCACTGACATAGCCAGCAATCTGTCAGTTTTAACTTTCTAAAGCATTGAATGAGAGTTAGAAACAATAATTGCACTAGTAAATGGAGTCTCAAAGAGCCACTGTAGAACATTCATCATCATCATCAGGTGCCGTGCCGGCTGCTGTAGGCGATCATGGATCTCCACAAATCTCTGTCTCTGCCTTTGATATCATCTCAGATGTTGACGCTCTTCCGTGCTATGAAGTCAGGCTACCCAAAATTTCCTCTCTCTGTCTTCCTCTGCCTCGCCTACCCTTGATTTTACCGGTTGTCACAATGTTTTCTAAACCTTCATTTCTCATCACATGCCCGAAAAATGATGACTGCCTCTTTCTTATATTGATGATAAGCTTTCTCTGTGTCTTGATCTTATTCAACATCTCAACATTAGTCATTTTAGCAGTCCATGGGATTCTCATCATTCTTCTGTAAAAGCATTTCTATGTGGCTCTCAGAGATTCTTCGATCTGTTTGTTTATTGTCCATGCCTCGCATCCGTATGTCAGTATTGGCTCTATGTAGCACTGAACAACTCTCATACTGTAGGGCATTAGCATCTGCTTCAGCCTCCAACCTCATACTGAAAGTACTGGTATAAGTCTGTCCATTAATTCGTGAGCACGTTTGAAATTGATTTTCTCGAAAACTACCTGTTGGATCTCAGTGATTTTTGCAAGCAGCCTTAGAATATCCATGACGCTAGAGAAATATTTTTTCCAAGAAAATTTGATGTAGTTTGAAATATTTCTTCTTCAGGTTATATTAAAATCAACCTCACCGGATTGTACACAATAGTAACAGATCTACGGTACACAGACGCGTTGTTCTAAAAATACATTATGGTAACATAGAAATATCGTGAATATACAACAATTTCACGAAATCCCGTGCACCTAACCCAGTCGACTTTGAAAGCGGAAAGCATATGACGTTATAATTGGGATACCGTTGTATAGTTATAGGCGTATCTCGCTATTTGTATGAAGCTATTGTATCATATTTGTTGGCTTATCAAAACTGACATTGATATCACATTCATAATGAGTCTGAAGTGCACATTTATAACAATACAGAAGGTTACAGTTTTACTATACCAACACTTCCGTAGGGAATCTAAGAGAGGTCATCTATATTGCGATATTCATAACCCTGAGAAACGAGCGCAACTGGCGCTTGGTCTGAATAGAGAATCCTTTTCCCGATGGATTAAACAGGACACAAAGTGCACTAATGTCAAGCTAGGACGGAAAAGAACAATTGACGACTTTGACATAGATGTCATAAGACGGGAGCTCTTGAAAATGTTTGCGACAAATCAACTTGTTACTCTCAGAAACTGACATTAAAACTGCAATCAGATTGCAGCATAGACATTTCTAAAAGTACTCTATGAAAAAATTGTAAGAGCCGCCGGCTTCACCTTCAGAAAAACTATAGGCGGCAGGAATATTATTTGTGAAAAGCCACATTTAATTGCTGCCCGAAGTAAATACCTGAGGCAGATCCGTGAGCGGCGGAGGCAAGGCTATGATATTGTATATTTGGACGAATCCTGGGTCAATGCTCACCACACCAATGCTAAAGAATGGCAATCAGTAGACGGTGAACAGAAAAGAAAATACCAAGCAGCAAAGGCCAGCGTATTATACTAACACATGCAGGAAGCAGTGAAGAAGGTCTTGTCCATGACGCTGGACTTATTTTCCAATCAAAAGTACCGACGGTAGGGACTACCACACAGAAATGAATGGACATATTTTCAGGCACTGGATGGAGAAAGATCTACTTCCAATTCTAAACAGACCATCATGCTTGGTAATGGATAATGCATCCTATCACAACGCAGTATCAGCGGAAGACAAAGTACCAACTGCATCAAATACAAAAGATCAAATTAGGACTTGGCTTGCTAAGGAAAATGTCAGCTTCGATGATACATATTTGAAACCCGAGTTGTTGCACCTGGTGAGGATGACAAATAAGACAAAGGTGTTTTATATTGACAAAATCATTGCGGAATACGGCCACACGTCTTTGCGACTACCTCCATATCATGCTCAATCCGATAGAGCTTGTCTGGGCTAAAGTAAAGGGCAAGTTGCCGAACAGAACAGGACGTTTAAAATGTGTGATGTTGAAGTTCTGACACGTGAGTCCTTCTCAATGATAGACATGCAGTTCTGGAAGAAGTGTGCTGAACATGTGCTCCGAGAGGAAGACGAGTACTGGCACCGAGATGGATTACAATTTGTCCAGCCAGTAACAATTATCAACCTCATGGAATCGTCAGATTCGGGATGATACAAATCATATTTTGATTACAGACTGAGAAATAGCAACGTATACATTTCCATATCCAAATGCGTCTACCATCATACAATTTGTGGTGAAGTTAAGACACCCTGGGGTCTAATGGTGACCGAAGGGAGGACTAACTGTTGCATATTGTATCCAAGTTCACGATTGCACATAAAGGGCAACACACTTAATTACTTGACCTATCAAGTTAATATGGAGATACACCTATGAATAGAATTGACATGGACAAATTCTAGGGATACTGTAAAATCTAAAATTTGAGCCCCCGTATTTGCAATTGTCATAAAAGATCAAAGGAATTCGCCGATGTGCAAAATCCGTAGCATCTATGGACTACTGGTTAGCTTTATTTTAGCGGCATGGATATTCTAAGGCTGCATGCAAAAAATCAATGAGACCCAACAGGTAGTTTTCGAGAAAATCAATTTCAAACGTGCTCACGAATTAATGGACAGACTATAACACACGTTCGATAGTTACGGTTATTTAGATCATCACTGGGAGTGTGGGTGAGTGGTGAGGCGTTCAGAAGGGAGAGTTATTTTAGGCTGAATATTAAAGGTTGCTGGTCTTGGATAGGAATGTAATGTGTAGGTAGGATCTTTGACTGTACAATTATCATCATCATCATCACATAGCTTATTCTGAGCAGAACTTTCCCATCTTAACAGTCATTCGAAATTTCTCTCTCTCATAAGCCAGATGTCCTGCCTTTGCAGAAGTCATGCTCAAATCATCAGATTCATCATGAATCCATCTTCTCCGTGGTTTTCCTCTTCTGATCTTTGCATGCATTACTCCTTCCTTAATGTTGTTTCTGCTTTCTTGTTTGTTTGTTTATATAGGTGATTAAGGCATCTTTAAGATGACTCACACCCTTTCTACCTAAGGACGAAACTTACTTTGGTTATATCAGCGCGTGTAGGTCAATAAACATGAAAAATAAGAATTAACTTCTTTCCGAGAATCCAAGTTATTATTAATGCTTGTCTACAACCAGTCGTGTCTTTTTATATGTCCAAAATACTTGACTGTACCACCGATAGAAATTACCATAAACTTACTTGGGGGTTGAAAGTCGTGTAACCATTTGACCTGTGCCTTTATCATTCAATTACGATATTTTCCATGATAAGTCTGATTCATTCACTGATAAGACCAACAGCATTGCAATAACTCGGCAGTACCAGCGAGAGTCTCTGGTGTAATTTGTTTCAATCAATCAAGTGTCACTTCTGCCGGCGTTAGCGATCATGTCTCTTCCCAACTCTCTCTCTCTCTGGTGTAGTTAATAAGTATTGACGCTGATCGCTTGTAGAACTACAATGTCAGACCATCTAACATCCTCTTGTTTAAGTATTTGTTTATTTGTTTTCTTTTCTTTCTAAGATATTCACCATATTCTTCTGTATATTCACACTTCCCAGGCTTCAATTCTTATCTACACTTGTTTGTTCATTGTTCCTGTTTTTACGTATCCACCAGCAGTTCTGCACTGTCATATAAAAATAAGCAAAACATCCCTACATATTCCATTTGTTTTAAGGAACGACACTATACATGAAAAGTAAAGATAATAAAAGAATAATTATACTCACTGAAGTTGAAGTAACATTGGTACCAATCACTGTCTCTTCAGTTAACTTGGGTGCCATCACAACCTTATTTGATGATGTCGTCGACAGGTTGTTAAGTTTGATTTGAATCTGCTGCTGCTGCGGCTGATGCGGCTGCTGCGGTTGCTGAGACGTTGTTGATTGTGTGTTTCCAAAGCTGATAGTCTGAAGTCTATTATTGTCCCCTCCCTCAGAATAATCGACCTCGACTACAGGAGCGAGCTTTGGTCCTCCTACAGACCTACCGGTTGTTTGATAACCATGTAGCTTGATTCCTGCCCCACCACCACCTGCAGATGCTGACGATGGGCCTGGCCATGTGCCCGTGCCTGATTTCCGCACTGGAAACTCGACATTATCATACGGAGCTGATATATCATTATCCAGGTCGCTCATTGCTTACGAGGATAAGTTAAACAAGAAGGGAACACGTGCTCACAGTGCTAACTTACAGATACAGAATAATTGTCTTCAACATCTGAAACTGACGTAAATCTTGCTTATATTTTATGGTAGTCAGGAAAACATCTACATCACTTGAGAAAGAAAAGAATTCAGAAACATAACATGTAAATACACTCTTTAAACTGTATGATAATTACCTTTCTCCATATTATTTATGTAGATTTAAGGCTGATACTACACAAGAACACTAAATAACCACGGATTTAACACTACAATGGCATATGTGGTGCCCGTACCCGCAAGGAAGCAAAAAATAGTACCACTGCGACTAATAGAGGACCTAGGAAAGCTGCCCTAGTAAATAAAAAGCATCGCAGAAATTGGATGTGCTGGTCTACTTGTAAGTTCATAACTGGCACAACGTACAATCGGTCTTATTCTCAGATCACGTACACATCCAACAGAGTGGTTAACAAGTGGTCGATATGGAGCGTTCAAAGAAGAAGAAGGAGAGCACTACAATGGCGACATCTGGTAGTGGAACACAAATTAAATCTTCCTCCCCCTACTCTTAACGGTAAGAGTGGACAACCAATTCCATTATCCACCCAGGGAAAGATAATAGACAATAGACTACTCAAAATAAATCATGACCACTTTCATTTCTAAGTTCTTTCTATCTTATTTATTTTAATTCTCAATGAACATAGGGTCAAACTTATCATCAACAATTTATATTAGTTTTAAAACTCTTTCCACGCACAGTTATTTCCTCAATTTTTAAGCAGTTAATTCAAGGAAAGTAAAAAAAATATTTAAATAAAACGATCCTAACTACCTGTCAATAAATAAACATATATATATTATTATATACTAAATTGAAGAAAACTGGACAACCCAATAGAATAACAAGGTTGAAAAGTAGTATAAGTAAAACAGTAGAAGTAATACAAGAAAGACTTCTTATAAGCGAAGCAACTCTATGGCGCAGTGTGCGGCTTAAAGCGTGGAAAGAGTAAATTCAACGTTCCTAGTGGAAAAAAGTAAGTAAAATAACCCTTTTCCGTATCTCGAGGTATATTGAGTAATACGCTGTTAAGGTCTGTATTTTTCATTAACAGTCGTCACACGCCGGCCGTCTTTACTTCCTGGTATTTTTTCATGGTACCCAATTGAGGTTGGGTCGACCTGAGAACCGTTGCGGTCGGAAAAACAGTCTCACGCCCACTGTGAATTTAAACCCAGACCGCTAGCCTAACAAAATCGTAGTCGATTTGCTCTGGAGAATCGTTTTATTACGTTATATGATACACTGCGACCTCATGGACTCAACGCTCTACATTGCTATGCTTCTTAGTACTTTCTCTTCTCATGCTCCATATTCTATATGTGTATATGTTAAATGTATATAAGTTATATATTTACTTGATTTTTTATTGTTTCTCTTCTTTCGAATGACGGTGCGTTTGAGTGAGCGCGCTAGTTCATCGAGGGTCGCTTTGAGCTCATTCACATACGCCTTTGAGTGCCGCGATGATCGATAGAGCATCGGTGAATATCACGACCTTATTGCGAGAGGTGCCTCTTCTCTCTAGGATCATTTCCACCGCTGTTCTTATTGCCTCTGCTCTGTAGTTATTCGAGTATTTGCCTGTGGCAATATCTTTTGTGACCGTCACTTTCTTTGGGAGTTTAAGCACTATTCCTCCTCCACCATCGCTGATTGCGTTCCTGGCCGACTCGTCAGTGTACACATGTGTCCACTTATTTTCAGGGTATTCGGTCGATATGTGTTTTTCTGTCGTCGCTCTTCTTTCGAAGTTTTCTTGCTGGCTTTTTTAGTATGCCTGGGATTGTTTCCCTTAGTTCTGGCATTATGGTTTTCCACGGCGGGCACTTATCAGTTGCCGGGATTGGTTTGGTTTTGCATTTTGCTAGGACCGGATGGTCTGTGGTCAGTGCTTTAGCGATTTTTACGAAGCTAGTTCTCTGTATTCTGCTTCTTTCAAATTGTTCGTTCATTCTTTCATGACCACTAGTCTAAGAAGTGAGTAAACTAAGAACTACACTACTTCGTCTCTTTCGTAGTGGAAGTTAGTGTTGAATTTGTTACTAAAAGTCTATCACTTTTTCCTTTCAGTTTCTGTAAACGCACCATTTTTATAGAATTGGGTTGTTTTATTACAAATCCATCGCCCGATAACCCGATGTACTATAATTCTCTTGGACACACATTTGTATAGATGAAAGTAAAAAAAAATTAAAAAAATTAGGTAACTATTGTCCGTTCAACTTGTCATGCCCACAAATAAAAATTTATATCTTTGTAACCATTTGATGAAATAACTTGCAAACTTGCATGTGAACTACACATATTCCCGACGATACAAAATATTTTTGCCATTCAAACAATCATACCATCTAGAAGTTTCCTTCTTTTGCTATATATTTAACGCCTCCATTGACATGGTTGGAGAAAACTAACGTTTACAGCCATTTAATACATTGATAACAGAAATAGCAACATTCAGGACGAATTCCGTGGTTTTTTGAACGATTCTTGCATGTTCCATGCACCAAATCTACTCGGGCTTGAACATGGTAAACAAATGACGTCATTAGTGGAAGTTAGACTTTTAGTTAAAGGAGTATATCAAAATTAGTGTGAGGCTATTTGGTCATATTGTTGACTTCTCAAAACAGACATTGATATAATATTTCTAATTAGTTTGAAGTTACAATGCAAAAAGTATCATTAATACTATACGCGCATCTCCGCAAAGAGGCACATATGGGTCATCTGTACTACAGTATACAAGAACCAGAGAAAAGAGCTATTTATTATAGTGATACCTCCCTACCACATGTGTTAACACAAGCACATTGTAACGAAGAAGTAGCAATTTGAAAAGAATCTCCCCAGTAGCTCCGCCATAACAGAATGCTATAGAAAAGTTCTTAGAACATCCTGGACAGAGAAGAGAAGAAACAAAGATATCCTACAAGACCTGAATATCAAGGAGCATTGGCTCATAAATAATATCATGTCCCGGAAGATGAAATATTTTGGCCACATTAAACGTCACAGTGTTCTGGAGAGAAAGGTAATGAAAGGCATGGTTCTTGGAAAACGAGGCAGGAGACGACCAAGACGAAGATAACAGCAGGACATCAAAGCAACATTGAACATGATGCTGGAAGAGGCAGGAGAACTTGCAAGAGACATAGAGCTTTTCATGCGGGCTGTGACGAATGCGACGTTCCGCAAGGGACATGCTACTACTTGAGCTATGCCATTGCCAGTCCCGAGCCTGGACGTGAAAGGGGGGTGGCATTATGACATGGCAGCTAACTTTAACTGTAATGTAAGTTATTTAAAAACAATAATACAACTATGTCTACATTTCTTGTTTATTTCATGACTACATTGCAAGTAGCAACATTGGCCCCCATGTATAAGCTGAGTTGATATGCCTTTGCATGAGACTTGTCATCAAATGTAATATTAGTTCGTTTACTGTAAAAACAAAAATTTCGTTTCAGATTAGCCAAATATGCGCCAACATCAAAGGAAACCGTTATATTACAAAATCTAGGTTTCCTACAGCAATTTCTTCCATCAGACATTTGCGTCGGTATAATTCTAAGGTTGGGTGCAAAGTTTCGCTACTGTGGAACTGATGGTTTTGCTACAATTCACATTGGACTGTGAGCATGAGTTGTTGACAGGACTATAGTTTTCATACCTATGCGGTGCTAGGTCTGTATTTTTCATTGACCATCTACCCACGAAATGTGAGGTCCATCACTTAGAACTATACTAATAGATAAGAATTTTAGATATATTCTGTTTCAGTTCAGTTTGAGTTTGGAATATCTTCATTGCACTCCAGACATATCCATATGTACTCTGATCTCCTTTGCAATATCTCCAACAGCGTCCAACGACTGACCGTACCAGTTCAATTTTATTAATGAGCCTACGCATATACCTGTTGTGCTGTTCTATTCTGGGATATATTCAATGAATCTTCTTCTTCTTCTCTTCCACCATTGACTTCTTTATAGAAGTGTTGGGGGTGAAACGTAGTGATCTTGTGTGTGCTTGTTCTTCTCTTCCACCATTGACTTCTTTATAGAAGTGTTGGGTGTGAAACGTAGTGATCTTGTGTGTGCTTGTTCTTCTCTTCCACCATTTACTTCTTTATAGAAGTGTTCGTAGTGATCTTGTGTGTGCTTGTTCTTCTCTTCCACCATTTACTTCTTTATAGAAGTGTTGGGGGTGAAACGTAGTGATCTTGTGTGTGCTTGTTCTTCTCTTCTACCTTTTACTTCTTTATAAAAGTGTTGGGGGTGAAACGTAGTGATCTTGTGTGTGCTTGTTCTTCTCTTCCACCTTTTACTTCTTTATAGAAGTGTTTGGTGTGAAACGTAGTGATCTTGTGTGTGCATGTTTTAAGGTACTTTGTAAGCTGATATTCATTTTCGTAAGGCTGTTCTTGATGCCGTCACTCCATCTTTCGCATGGTCTTCCTCTTGCTTTGTACTCATTATACTTTTTCTGTGTGGTTCTCTGTGGTAGGCGATACCATGGCATTCTTGTCAGGTGTCCAAACCATTTAATCTCTTGTTCTTTTATAAATTGCATTACTGGTTTCACATCCAGTCTTTTTCTGATTTCTTCATTTCTAATTTTGTCTCTTATTGTTTCAATGAATCATGAACACAAAATAGTTTTTTCCAAAAGAATGGAAAGAGACAGAAATAATACAAATTGAGAAACATGAGAAACCAAAAAATAAATAAAACAAGCTGCCTTCAAATCCGTCTCCTATTCTGTCTAGAACAGTAGTGGAAGGTATGGTCAACAACATTCTTCTAAGTTACCTTTATAAAACAAACCCAAATGTCTTGTAAACAGTGTTATGAAAACACAGACGTGCTGACTATCAAACAACATATCTGGCTCAGGAAATAGGAGATGCTTTCCAGAAGGAATCCAAACTTTTACCTGTTTTCTTTGATCTTATAGTTACATTTAATAATGTCTGGATGAAGGGACTACTGGTAACATTAACTCAGAAAGGAATTAATTGCAGAATTCCACAGTATATTGAAATTTCATACATGAAAGACGTACACAAGTTAAAATACAAGGAAAGAAAAGCAGAGGAATACCTGAGTGGTCCAAAAGAGAAGAAGCAAATTTCCAACACTCTTATCATCTTCATAGAGGGCCTGCTAAAGCTATTCACACTACACTCACAGCCCTGGTATCGCCTACCACAGAGAGCCACACAGAAAAAGTATAATGAGTATAAAACAAGAGGAAGACCACGCAAAAGATGGAGCGACGGTATTAAGAACAGCCTTACGAAAATGAATATCAGCTTACAAAGTGCCTTAAAACAAGCACACCAAGATCACTACGCGTCCTTTCCTCCGCTTCTATAAAGAAGTAAATGGTGAAAAAGAAGAAGGAGAATAAGAAGACTCACAGTACTTGACACAATAATGATCTCGTTATATGGATTGAGTCCGAGTGTTTCGGAGTTTACAAAAGTACGAAAACAGGAGGCGATTTATCATAGAGAAAACTCATTTCTCTGTTTACATATTTCAGCAAGATATGCTGAACATTGTACTAGGATTAACCTCTTCGCTATCTAGCCATTTTCTTGACTTACGTAGTCAGGTACCCTTTACAATTATCGCTGTCTACACTAAATACGATTGATACCGAAGACATTGACCGCTTTCTTTACAACTGAATCATATATTACACTTGGGAACGTTTTCAGCATTTATTCAATGCGAAGTCAGAGCTTTAACCACATAACAACGCCAACGCTAAGAAAATACATGGAGTCAAAGTTTGTTTAAATGTGAGTGTTGAAATATGAAGGATTGGTTCAGCACTCACATATATAGCACGTACTGGAGATGACAAATCGTGTGCAAAGATAAGCAATGAATTATTTTTCCTCCCGTAAATCAAATGTGCAAATACCAAGAAGACGCAAGTTTATCAACGCTAGAAGTGGTTCTCAGACTTTATGAGAATTTGTCTGAATGTGGACAGCGGTTTTACGGAATTAACATCTGAAGCAGTTATGTTTTATGAGATGTTTCAATGTGGATAGCTGTGTAAGCAAGCAACGTTTCACGATGAGATGTTTCAATGTGGGTAGTGGTGTAAGCAAGTAACATTTAGCAAGCAAATAAAAAAACACATGGAAGATAACTGATATAAAAATAGATTTTTAAGAGCATGTATTTCACCCATAACAACGTAACATTGATTATTGATAAAACAGTTGAAAACGAGATGAGCACCTTTGAACCCAAGCACTACAAATGAGTATTCAGAATACTATGGACGAAAAATGTACAAATATGTCCATTTTTACAACAGCTTAAAATTGAAGAGAAAAGATTCATAAAGAATATAAAAAGAAACAAAAATTGTAATACTTTAGATCAGTGGCGGCTCGTCATTAGGGGCCCGTGGGGCCGGGCCCCACCAAAAATAATGTGTAACGTGTATTTGTTTTATGAATTAAAATATAATCTAACCCAAAATCATGATTTTTTCCGCAAATTTGTGTCTGGCCCCACCAACAAAAATGATCACGAGCCGCCACTGCTTTAGATATATAAAACGACATAATTCTCGGAAAAAAATAATTCTGGGGACATACTACCGGTAGATAAAGGAGAGGAAGCACAAGGAGAAGGTGGATGGAGACTGTCATAGACGAGCTTAGTGTGACTGGGGCAGATGCCGGACACCTTACGCAGGAAGGGTAGATAGTTATAGCTGATGTGAGCCAAGTTTCGACAGATTCAAGCTAGATTATGGTAATGGTGATGCTGTCCTTCAATTTTGATCGTTCCCAACTCTCCTGTAAGGCAGTAGCTTGTCTTTTCTGTTGAAGAATACTGCCCTTAAATTAACTGCCTTACCAGGTTTAAGAACGTCATCTGTCCGGGATTTGTATAGTTTTATATGTTTTTCAGGTGTCTGTCTTTATGAAATGTTAGGCACCACCTGCCTACATTTTAAGCCTGGAAATGTCCACATTATTATAGGGAACTATAGATACACCAAAGCACCGGTAGCTGGTTCCCTCGTTGGCACAGTTATCAACAGTCACTACGTGAAGGTGGGGTTGACCTGTAAAAGCATGGCTCATCAGCAAGCAACTAATTTATTTTATTTTCATCTTCTGAAGAAAGTTTTTTTGACCTTGGCAAGCCGAACATGCTCTTACCTTGCAGACAAGATAACTGTCTGACATGCATCCATTCACTTTGAAACCACATACTTAAAAAAAAAAAATTGGCATTACTGTGATTCAATTTAACAATATAAAAATACGGAAACGATTCGGAATATAGATACTTCTATACTACTCTACACTATCGATATTTTCACTTCAATATTATCAAATACACTACTCTACACTATCGATATTTTCACTTCAATATTATCAAATACACTACTCTAAAACAAAGTTATACATAAAATAAACGAAACTTCATCGAATACATATCGTTCAAGAATGTGACTAATATATATATATCGAAGAACTATAGAAGATGCGACTAGAATAAACACGTTTTATAATACTACTGTAGAAGAGGTAACTAGCATGAACAAGTTTTATAATAATACTGTAGAAGAGGTAACTAGCATGAACAAGTTTTATAATAATACTGTAGAAGAGGTAACTAGTATGAACAAGTTTTATAATAATACTGTAGAAGAGGTGACTAGAATAAACAAGTTTTATAATAATACTGTAGAGGGGGTGACTAGAATGAACAAGTTTTATTATAATGCTGTAGAGGGGGTAACTAGAATTAACACGTTTTATAATAATACTGTAGAAGAGGTGATTAGAAAACATGAAAAGGTGACTAGAAAAAAGTGTAATACAAGTACACAAAATAAATGAAACTTCAACAAGACCATGTCGTTCAAGAATGAAATATAGAAGAAGTGAACTGTAGAAGAGGGGACTAGAATAAACAAGTTTAAAAATAATAATAATACTGTAGAAGAGGTAACTAGAATAAACAAGTTTAAAAATAATAATACTGTAGAAGAGGTAACTAGAATAAACAAGTTTAAAAATAATAATAATACTGTAGAAGAGGTAACTAGAATAAACAAGTTTAAAAGTAATAATAATACTGTAGAAGAGGTAACTAGAATAACTGAAGTAAATGTGACTATAAAAAAAAAAGTTTAATACTAATACACAAAATAAATGAAACTTTAACAAAAGCATATTGTTCAAGAAGTAATAAACACGGTTTGGTTACCAGAAAAATAATACAACTTAGTCTCAGCGTTAATTTACTATAGGTACTCAG
Source organism: Arion vulgaris (assembly GCA_020796225.1). Taxonomy (NCBI): domain Eukaryota; kingdom Metazoa; phylum Mollusca; class Gastropoda; order Stylommatophora; family Arionidae; genus Arion; species Arion vulgaris. Next base: position 24,608,426 of record CM036754.1, on the reverse strand, counting down.
TAATAACATATATTAGTGTTATATATAGACGCATGCAAAACAACGGTAGTTTCGTTGTTTAAACAACATAGCGGCGGTAAAACATACAACAGTTCTATACTATAGAGTTGGGTGATTATATGAAACTAATGTAACTAAATTACTAGATTATTTTCAACGTGTAATAATTTACATCTTAGAACATCCTTCTCAAGTAACGAATTGAATGAAGCCAAGATGCTCTGTTATGCCATGTACGCTTAAATCCACTTGTTTGTCTGAGCGATAAGGCAGAGCACTAAGATGCCAGAGCTGAAACAGTAGGCTCACTAGCAACGCGATAGTGTGTTCTTGCTTCTAGGTCGAACAGAGCAGAAGTAGAGTAGTGGGTGCCAGGAAAATATCGAAATCTCTGCGAAACGTAAGAGTTTTGTACCAGTGTAGAGTACTGAATATCAATGCGATTTGCGTCTGTTATTGTCATCATCGAAATTATGAACGGGATTTGTATGTTATGTAGTTTTCGACAGAGTACAGTGGTGTATAGAGAACTGAGATAGTATAGTAGTTATCGCACTTGATTCGTAGACTCGTGGCCATGTAATCAAATTTCCAAGTTGGGAATGAGTTTTATCCGATCGCAACGGCTCTCAGGTCGACCCAGCATCAATTGGGTACAGAGAAACACAGCAAAGTAAAGGACGTCGGAGTGATGTTGACCACATAAAACATCGAGCACCATCTGTGACTAAATGGTTAATCCCTTACCTTTGCGATCCGAAGGTCCTAGGTTCAAATATGGACCGCGCCGTTCTGTTCACGAGTAAATTTTTTTTTCTAGAGAGAACTAGGATTGTTGTCGGAGCTAGAAAATTCGTACTTTGTGCAATACTCTCAGAAGGTGGCATGTTATTTCTGCAGAGAGGGTCACAGCCATATTGCGTAAAACCAGATGCTATCAAGTCAATCCTTCGGTTTTAAAACCCCATTTTTTAAACAACAATTCAGGCTTAACACCACATTCCCCAAATGACCAGTTGGTATTGGAACGATTTTTGTTTACTTTACATTTGCAGAGTATGTTGGACGAAATATAACGATATGAGGAGAAAGTAAACATAATGAGATGGACATAGAAATGTTTGACAGAATGCACCACAATAAGTCACGTAGTAGCATGTTCCTTGCGGAACGTCTATTTCATCACAATCTGTCGTCCGAGTAGTTACCGGGACCCAAATTTGGGGTGTAAAGAATAGAACCACTGTTACCTGCCACGCATGTCGTAAGAGGCGACTAAGGAGGTTTGGCTGAAATCGGATGCATGTGTCCTAAGCGTGTAGAAGTCTATGCGTTTTGGGGCCCACCAAATCAATGTGCAACGTATACACGTTCTTGGCAAAGATCAAACATATCACAAAGAGTGATTAAAATTGGTTGTAAAGAACGAACGCAAAGAAGAAGGAGATCACAATCTGTCTAAAAAACACCCTTGTCTCTTCTAGCAAGTTCTCTCGTCTCCTTCAGCGTCATATTCAATGTGTCTTTGATGTCCTGCTGCCACCTTCGTCTAAGTCGTGTCATGCCTTGTATTCCAGGAACCATACCTTCCATTACCGTTCTCTCCAAACCACCGGGACATTTAACGTGGCCAAAATATTTCATCTTTCGGGACATGATGTTATTTATGAGCCAATTTTCATCGTCATGCAGGTGTCGTAGGATGTCTTTGTTTTTTTCTCTTCTCTGTTCAGGATGCTCTAAAAACTTTTCTTTAACCTCTTGTTTCAAAAGCTTCAATTGTGTTCTTTAATGTTTGTGTTATAATCCACGATTCGCATCCATATGTTACCACAGGGGAAAAGCGGGAGGGCCATTCAGAGTCAGAACTGTTTGATTCTGAACACGACTTTGCTAGCGTATTTCCGCCATGTTTGGTCGGGTATTTTCCGGTTTCGTTTGCCGAGCTACTGAGTTAGTGCTTGAGCAACGCTGTGAGCTATGAATGTTACATGGAATGTTTTTGCTGTGTCAACCGTGCGTTTGTTGTGCGTATTCAGAAAATGGCGGACAACGGTTATGACGAACAAGCTCAATCTGCCGTATGCAGTTATATTGCGGGTGCAGAAAGCTGGATTTTGTCGTGATTGATGTTCCCTTCAACAAGAATTACAATTCAAGTGATGAACAGTTTTGTGTTGCTACATTAGCGACGGCCATATGCATTTTAGTAGGTTGCTTTTTGTGGCGGTACGCGGCTGTTTCATTCTGGAATTAGTTCACACAGGAAACATTTCACAGTTGTTAGCATTTCGTGTGATTTTCATCGGCACAGGAACGGAGCAATTATGGGGTGACCCGTTGCAGTGAAGTTGGAACCGTACTTATGAACTATGAACCACAGGGAAAATACGTGTTCTCAGAAGTTTTACTATTGTTTTGTATTACCAAAATAATACTCATTAAAACAGAATCTCACAGCGGAGTTATGCTCCTATATGATACATATCGTAATTACAGGAGTTATGTCAAGTTTATTTCTCGGAAGAAAATAAATGAAAGCAGTAATTGTAACAAAGTACAACAGTAACTAATAATACAGTATATGACACTAACATCAACAGACAAAAGTCAATATATATCCTAGATATCTGCAACGACAGGCGTAATCGATCATGATGCTATTTGTCCTCTTTCATGGACAAGACTGCAAAAAATATACGATATAAAATGCCTATTGGAATCTTTGTGATAGTCTAAATGTAGTGTGCTGTGAAGTTCATCACTCCTGTTGTATCGTTTGCTTGATAAAAGCATTGTGGTCGAAACGTTGCTGTGTATTGTCATTGTTTTTGTAAAACTACAGTACTTTTTATTACATGTTTCACCATTCTACATAGTTTTACTGCAGTCTCCATCTATATTTACATATTTTTCTGGTATCCAACTGTGTCTGGGTCGATATGAAAGCTGTTACAGTCGGACATATATTCCACGTCCATTGTGGAGTTGAAACTGGACCACGCGCATAAGAAGCGAGTTCATACTCCTGTATATATAGCAATTGAATCAGAAAAAAACCCCCAGAAATCTTCAGTCCGAAATGGAAGTTAAGCACAAGACACGATGTACCAACCAACATCACCTTAGTTAATAGCCGTCCATCGCAAGCGATGATGACAACAATCTCAGACGTGTGCTGTTGCACCTCTCTGGTGTGTGCGGAGGTGACTGTAGAGTCAATCCTAGAACAGAATCCCCGACCACAGGTGGGGCATACATGATCAAGGTTAGACATGTGCGTGTTGTGTGCTCTGTCTTTTCGCGCTGCTCGTTTTCTCTGTGACTCAACAATACGATGATTCTCAGCTATTCGGGTTCCTCTTTTGTTGTTACAGCGCCACATTTGGCGATCTTGCGCATCACCTTAGTACAGTGAGATCGAGAACATTAAGATGACTGTTGCATTGAATACTGAAGCACATATGACATTTTCCAATGTACGAGAATGTGGATCGGGAAGATTGAGCTTGGATAAAGAAATACAGGAAATAGGATAAAAGACTGACTCAACAACATCTGATGAACTAAATTTATTGGATTCTCCAAAAGTAGTTAATTCTTATTTTTCATGTTTGTTATCATATACGCTCTAATATAACCAATAAAAAGTTCGCCCTAGATTGAAAAGGCGTGTCTCGTCTTAAAAGGCTTTAATCCCCTATAAAAGAAATAATCGGATGAACTATATTTTCCCTCATTTTCCTGTGTTTGTTGTTTATAAAATAAAATTTCCCGCGGCCTTTTCAGATCGTATGGTGTGAAGTCACTACACTTAACATTTCTAAATTCTTGTGTGCAGGAGGTAGGAGGGCCAATTCCTTTCCTCATGTGTGGAACGACGAGTGTGGGACCGAACCCACAACATCTTGTGTTCGAGTCGGTAGGCGAACGTTTATACATTACGCTAATCAGCCCCAAATTGATTGCTGTTACTATAGTTCGTTCCAAAATTCGTGATCACACTAAGGTTTAATTTGTACGCAATCTATCTGATGGATACAAGTAATTTTTGCATGCAGTCTTATATACCTCACGACGTTACAAATCCACGTTTAACTAATTGGTAGGTGGCTTAGTTGATGCAAAAAACGTTTTTGTTATATAATTTTGCATAAGCACAACAAAATGATCGTCAAAGTTTAGAACTTACAGTAATACACAAAATGGTGGCGAATGATTGCAAAGGCGTATTCCTATTACATATTATAAAAAGAAAGGTCACATAGTGAACAAATGATACCTTCCACTTCTATAAATGAAAGTAAATATTGCGTACATACGCCAATGACAGTCGGTAAGAAACATTGTGAACTGATTAATTTCACGGGATTCCCGATTTTGACGTGCACTGAATTGCATTTGGAACACGGAAATGCTTAGAGACAAACTTGACAATCGTACTGTAAAATTTCGACAAGTATACCAGATCGACATCGCGGTAAATTTAGTAATAACATATAATAAATTTTTTACAGAACTAAAGGTTTGGGTGGGCAAAAAATAATTTTGGAACGTCGTCACTGTTACCCATATAAAAATGCAAAAATCAAGAATTTCTGTCAAGTGGATGATTTTATATCGGTCGGTAAAGATGATCACGAATTTTGGAACGAACTATAGATGTAATATTTGACCTGCTCTATGGCTCTAAGACAAGATTTCATATAAGATGTGATAACAATTACAAAATTGTGGAGAACAGGATATACATGCATCAAACAACTGGATGTTAGAAGTGAAAAAATGGTACTGGATTGAACACTCCCCTCCCTCAAGATCACATCAGCAGACTAAACCTGAAAACAGCACACAACAATCTTTCACCTAAGAACAGGTCACTGCAGGCTCAACCATCACATGCACAGAATAAAGCCTGCTCAGACTGCACAGTGTGCATGCCAGACAGAAACACAGACTCAAGAGCACATCCTGCAGTCATGTCCATCATACATACACTAACTACACGAAACATGGCCTCATGAACGAAGTTTACAGAGCAAGCTATGGGGAACTCTTGAGGAACTCAAACTGACATGCAGCTTTATAGAGGTAACCCATCTCATGGTTTAGACGAGAATACGAAACCGAACGCAAAGAAGAAGAAGAACACACCCTGAGGAAACAACATACCCAGACATGCACTTGACTGGAAAGTGCACAGGAAAAAAAATGGATGCAGAAATAATATCTATTTTTTTATAGAAAAACTGTAGAATAGGTGACTTGAATGATCGAGCCTCACTGGCAGACGAAAAAGACGATGAAGAACATACTTAAGTGGAACTCGACTGTTACAGCTCACCGTTTCCCCTGATTTGGTGGAGGCTGTAGTAGTAGTAGTAGTAGTAGTAGTAGTAGTAGTAGTAGTAGTAGTAGTAGTAGTAGTAGTAGTAGTAGTAATAATCGTAGCAGCAGTAGTAGTATCTTGATAAAGGGTGGATACTGCAGTAAAACTTGGAAAAATAGGTAAACACGTAAAAATTCGTCATTCTTGTTGTATTGTTTGCTTGATAAAGGCCTTTTGGTCGAAACGTTGCTGTTTATCGTCACTGTTTATGTATTTTGTAAAACTGTAGTACTTTGTTTTACGTGTTTACCTATAGTATCTTGATAGATTCTTACCTTGATAAAGACATTTTGGTCGATACCCATCGACTCTGTTCAGTTGTGTTCCCTTGTAAAACAGCATCTTATCACTTTTTACATTATTCATTCCCATATTCACTTCCTTATTATGTGCATGGTTCGGGTTCAATTCCTCAGTTGGAGGGGGACGTTTTTTCCCAGACCGTAACAGATCCCAAGTCGTCCCAGCATCAATTGGGTACCAGAAATGCACTGGGAAATAAAGGCGGTCGGATGGATGTTGAAACTTATGGGTATAAGACGGTCATCCTCATGGTATGAAACAGGGTTCATTTTTTCCTTTTTTTTTTATTCCCAGTTTGCAACTCAGTATCACTGCAGTCTCATACTACGTGAACTAGCTTAGACCAAACAAACAAGAGAAGGACAGTAATGTGTTCTTGTTTACGTTCATTCTTTACGACCAATTTGATCATTCTTATTGTGATGTATAATTGATCATTGTCAAGAACGATTGTACGCTGCACACCGGTTTTAGGGCCCTTACTTGTGTATGGCACTATATACGTGTAGGACATGGCATCCGAATTTTAGCCTACGGGGAAATGTTTTGATGTCTTGCTGACATTCAGTCCCCAAAACTTTCCATTCCTTCGTGTATTCATTGCTCTTTAACAATCATTTATCGCCGTATATTTGGGGTTTGTGATCTTCTCCTAAGCGTATGTATACATTATGCACCCTTTCTGACTGTATGAAGTCATTCCAGGGCAGGTGTCGTCTCTGTGGCAAGAGACAAGAAATGGTTGAGATTAATTTTAGCTGACCTTCAAAGTAGAGATTACATATGATCTAATTGATTACATTGCTTATACTTACCTAGTTCTTCCGCTTTGCTTCTTATATTAATGAGAGTAATCTGCGGTCTCTGTAGTGTAGAAGTTAGATGTTTCACTCTCGCGCCAAAGGTAACTGGTTCGTTACCTCGTGGAGCCATCCGAATATTTTTCCAGAGATCCTTGATCTCAGTGTAGGTGAGATCGAGTTCCTAGTCCTATCGGAGACGGACGATAAAACGTAGGTTCCGTGTTCAAGTTGAGCACGTAAAAGAACTCTTGGCAGTTCAAAATCGAGAAGAGCAGGCTGGAAAGCCGCTGCCCGGGCAAAATTCATTGGAAGATTTAAAATAAAATTCCTACAAAATATCTTCACCATCTTAAAATTACATAAGGGATCCTCGCCGGTGCTACGGATACCGTGCACTGCAGCTGAAATCTTTCTATGTAAGAAAGAGATCGGAGCACACATGGTTACTCAACGAAGTGCAATGATGATGGTCCTTATCAATCAATCAATCAAAGTAAACACCCATTGATTGTCAGCATTTTATTTTGTCGGATTAATTTATTTTCTGCCGAATTATTGTCAACCTCACTCTGTTACATTGAAGGAATAAGGACACATCATTTATTGATAAAATTAAACAACGCTCTAAGAGAGACAACTGGTGTATATAGTATTTTGTTGCCCGTTTTCGTTCGTTACTATGAATCAAAGCGTAGTTCTGGCACCTTACATGATTGATTTTTGGGTGAAGACACAAACAATGAGTTTCATTTAGTGATTTGTTCCTAGATTATCAAATGCATGCCTTTATAGAGTATGACCACAAAGAGGATTTTCATTTAAACCAATTCACGTCAACTGCTGGGGTCAAAGGCGCATACACAGGGACAACGTAGCGCCTCTTTTAGTGAGTTGGCACTAAGCAAGATCCTACCCCACCACTACGTGGTGACCCTGGAGACAGAAAGAGGATCCTGTCTGGCTAAACGGGTAGGGATCGAGGAAGAACTACTCTGATACAAGTAGTGGTGCAGACACAGTTACATTTGATGAGATCTGCTCGCAACACAGACGAACAGAATCCCAGAGTGACTATTTCTGCACGTCCCTCCCGGCCGAAGGAAAAAACTGAATAAATAAAACGAACCGTTAAAAGTGGCAAGGTACGAGTCATTAGGAGGTATGTCCCCTCGAAACAATTGTCGCACCCGATTTGCCAGCTCTAGGCAAGAATTGTCGACAAAATGCAACGAGTGGTGACGACACCACGGAAGATTGCAGTAAACTCTGTATCAGAAGCCAAGTACAGATACACTTATTGGGTAAGCTTGGCAGTGCGAAAATCCTAAAGTTGCGTTCTAGTGTCTAACGAAATTGCCCTCCCTGGGACAACCGGGAAAGGTACTGTAGCATTAACAACTAACATCCCCGGAAGAACTGGGGTGGGTGATGTTTGCGAGCGCAAAATTTCAGTTGCGTTGCTAGCGCCGAATGAAACGATCCTCTAAAATATATGTGCGCAGCCCCAGTCCAGTGTTTTCTGAGGACAGGGAAAATGCAGAGTAGACATCGCAAATTGCCAAGTGTCGACACGCGACCCGAAACGGCTGAAAATACTCATATTCAGGAATAAGCTCACTGTGGATAGAAAAGTAATGCCGATAATGCAGAGGGATGACAGGTACAATTCCAAACATTGACAAAGGGCGATACGTTTCGGACGTCGATCATCCTACTCTAGTAAGATGACGTCCAAGTAGCAAACCCATCGGTCCCACAGTTTAGGGAATGCAACCCTAGTAAATAAAATGCTGGCAATAAATCGGATGTGCTGGCCTAGTCACCAAAGGTGCATAACTTAGCACAACGCACAATCGTTCTTAGGCTCAGATCGCACACAAACCACAAAGAGTGGTTTAATAAGTGGTCGATCTGGAGCGTTCACAGAAGAAGTAGACGTCAACTGCTAGATTGCAAGAGATTGGATTGAAGAATGTAGTGGCCAGAAAATAACAGCACAACAGGTATATGAGTGGGCTCATCAGTCAACATCAAACAGGTACAGTTAGTCGCTGGATGCTGTTAGAGATACTGCCAATGAGATTTGAGCACCTATGGACATGTCCGGAGTGCAATGAAGATATTCCAAACTGAAAATACTGAAACTACCATGATCTGTCCTGTAGCAAACAAGTTGTCATATTCCACCTCCGTACTGGCCATAACAGACTCCGGTCTCACCTTTACAACAAACTTAAAATTGTCACAACTAGCTTGTGCCACTGCGAGAAGGCGGACATGACGGCAGAGCACCTACTCTAGCAGGCCTAAGATCCGAAATCTGGCCGGAAAATACCGATCTAAATGAGAAGCTGCACGGAGGGACGGAGTCCCTAAAAACAAAAGCAAAGTTTATGGAGAAATCTGGTTCATCAGTCTAAGCGGTGATCGTGAGAGAGAAACTGAAAATGAAATTAAATGCATGGATTCTTCAAGCATATAGGTTTCCATTTTATAAATTGTACCTAAATCATCAGTTGCATGCGTTCTTACAGCCCTGGAGTACCTTTTGTTGAGTTTGACATTGGTTGATGTGGCAGCAATTATTCTAAGACATGAAATTTCTTTAGGTTAGCAGAGCCCTTACTCTAACTTAATTGAACATTTTGACAAAATTTTGAATGATCGTAACTTGATTAATTGTCCGCACGTGTGGTGCCGGGGCCCAACCCAAAAGGGAAGCAAATAATAGTACCATTGCAACCTACGTCTGATATAGGACCCAGGGAAGCTACCCTAGTAAATAAAAAGCATCACAGAAATAAGATGTGCTGGCCTACTTGTAGGCGCATAACTGGCACAATGTACAATCGATCTTAGGCTCAGATTGCATACAAATCACACAGAGTGGTTAACGAGTGATCGATATGGAGCGTTCGAAGAAGAAGATTAATTGTCAAGAGACTTGTGTGTCTGCTCCTTCTTAGGGACGGGTTGTGGTTACATAGTTGGAGCAATACTAGGCCCTCTGTAACAACAACGTATGAGCAAAAGCACATCAATGCATGCTTTTAAGATTCCCAAGCTGCCTCAATAACATCCCTGTTTTAGTATTTCTACCAGAGCACACCACAGAAATACAAGAACAACACTACAATATATTCCAATAAAATAAATAGTTCTTTTCCAGACTAGTCATCATCATCATCATCAGGTGCCGTGCCGGCTGGCGTAGACGATCATGGATCTCCACAAATCTCTGTCGTTGGTGTTTGCTATCAACTCAGATGTTGATGCTCTACCGTGCCATGAAGTCAGGCTATCCAAAATTTTCTGTCTCTGTTTTCCCCTGTCTCGTCTACCCTCGATTTTACCGGTTGTCACAATGTGTTCTAAACCTCCATTTCTCATCACATGCCCGAAAAATGATGACTGCCTCTTTCTTATATTGATTATAAGCTTTCTCTGTGTCTTGATCTCGTTCAGCACCTCAACATTGGTCATTTTAGCAGTCCATGGGATTCTCATCATTCTTCTATAAAACCACATTTCTGTGGCCCTCAGAGATTTTTGAATCTGTGTGTTCATTGTCAATGACTCGCATCCGTATGTCAGTATTGGTTCTATTTAGCTCTGAATAACTCGCATTTTGATCGGGATTGACAAGGACTTGTTGCAGATAATGCATCTCATCTTCAGGAATGATGTTTTCGCTTGTCCTATTCTACTCTAGTTTATTTTCAAGACTAGTAACAGAGCATATTAAAATAGGATAAATTCAGGAGAAGTGATGAAAGAGAAATATCTGATCAACCACGAGTAACAACTGTGATGAGAAGAAGGTATGTTGGTCATAACTTGAGAAGAAATGATCAAAGAATACCAAAGTAAGCATTGAAATGGGAGGTAAAGTGTTAAAGAAAAAGAGGATGCCCTAAGGAGACCCTGAAACAAACTTTGCTAAGAGAGGCAAGAAACAGTCTCAATTCCATGGAAGAGATTGAGCGAGTTACCCAGTACAGAGCGGTATGGTGAAATTACTTGCAGGCCCTATGTAACGTATGGCGTACGAGAGGAATTTTCAACGAGAGGAACAGTCCTCCGAATTTCTCTCTCTCATAGGCCAGATGTTTTGCCTCTGCAGCCACCATATTCAAACCATCAGTTACATCCTGAATCCATCTTCTTCGTGGTCTTCCTCTTTTCTCTTTGTCAGCATGTCCCATCCATGATGGTCTTCTCCAGGCCTTCATGTCTTTTTATATGTCCAAAATATCTCAATTTTCTCTTTCTTTTTATTATATTAACAGATCACACAATTCCAAATACCATCATGCCCTGATATAACCAAAAATACTTCAGTCTTAGGTTGAAAGTGCATGACTTGGTCCCAATACGCTTTAACTCCTCAACTAACTCACAAAACAAACATAAGAAATCTTGTTACTGCTTCTTGCTAGTGATAAACTTTCCCAAACAAAAACCATACTTGGGAAATTAATCTCAGAGAATTATTAACAGTAATTTATAAATCTCTAGTAAATGCAAACATAATAATTCTCGAATGAGTGGACCATCATCATTGCACTTCGGTGATTAACCATGTGTGCTACGATCTCTTGCTTACACGGGAAGATCCCAGCTGCAGTGCTCGAACTCCATAGCACCGCGAATGTCCCGATGTAATTTTGAAGAAGGTGAAGATATTTTTGTAGAAATCTTATCTAATTAATTTTGCCGTGCAGCGCTTTCCAGCCTGCTCTTTTTGATTTGAACTGCCAAGGGTTCTTTTACGTGCTCAAATTGAACACAAGACCTCCGATTTATCGTCCGTATCCGATAGGACTAGGAACTCGATCTCACCTACACTTAGATCAGGGATCTCTGGAAAATATCCAGATGGCTCCACGAGGGAGTGAACCTGGTACCTTTGGTACGAGAGACAAGCACCTAATCTCTATGCCACAGAGACATCGAATAATAATTCTTACAATACAGCATCACATATTTGACTGACACACTTGAACAAAACTCATATGTATTTCATGACAAACATATAGTATTTAGTTGATGGAGTTTATCATTATGGTCACATTTTTAACAAACTCAAGCAAGATCACCAACACATTTGTTCACATGAGTAAACAATAGTGGAATACAGCTATGAAGATAATATTTGCATAAGGCATTAATGTTGATAGTATTCTAAATATTATGGATGTAAATGCACAGGATGGACAGTATTCTCAACATTATCTCAGAGAGAATGGACAGTATTCTCAACGTAATATCATACACAATGGACACTATTCACAACGTAATATCGTACACAATAGATACTATTCTCAACGTAATATCATACACAATAGATACTATTCACAACGTAATATACACAATGGACAGTATTCCCAACGTCACCTCACACAATATGGACAGTATTCTCAACGTCACCTCACACAGTATGGACAGTATTCTCAACGTCACCTCACACAGTATGGACAGTATTCTCAACGTAATATCATACACAATGGACAGTATTCCCAACGTCACCTCACACAGTATGGACAGTATTCTCAACGTCACCTCACACAGTATGGACAGTATTCTCAACGTAATATCATACACAATGGACAGTATTCCCAACGTCACCTCACACAGTATGGACAGTATTCTCAACGTAATATCATACACAATGGACAGTATTCCCAACGTCACCTCACACAGTATGGACAGTATTCTCAACGTAATATCATACACAATGGACAGTATTCCCAACGTCATCTCACACAGTATGGACAGTATTCTCAACGTAATATCATACACAATGGACAGTATTCCCAACGTCATTTCACACAGTATGGACAGTATTCTCAACGTAATATCATACACAATGGACAGTATTCCCAACGTCATTTCACACAGTATGGACAGTATTCCCAACGTCATCTCACACAGTATGGACAGTATTCTCAACGTAATATCATACACAATGGACAGTATTCCCAACGTCATCTCACACAGTATGGACAGTATTCTCAACGTAATATCATACACAATGGACAGTATTCCCAACGTCACCTCACACAGTATGGACAGTATTCCCAACGTCACCTCACACAGTATGGACAGTATTCTCAACGTAATATCATACACAATGGACAGTATTCCCAACGTCATCTCACACAATATGGACAGTATTCTCAACGTAATATCATACACAATGGACAGTATTCCCAACGTCACCTCACACAGTATGGACAGTATTCTCAACGTAATATCATACACAATGGACAGTATTCCCAACGTCACCTCACACAGTATGGACAGTATTCTCAACGTAATATCATACACAATGGACAGTATTCCCAACGTCATCTCACACAGTATGGACAGTATTCTCAACGTAATATCATACACAATGGACAGTATTCCCAACGTCATTTCACACAGTATGGACAGTATTCTCAATGTAATATCATACACAATGGACAGTATTCCCAACGTCATTTCACACAGTATGGACAGTATTCCCAACGTCATCTCACACAGTATGGACAGTATTCTCAACGTAATATCATACACAATGGACAGTATTCCCAACGTCATCTCACACAGTATGGACAGTATTCTCAACGTAATATCATACACAATGGACAGTATTCCCAACGTCACCTCACACAGTATGGACAGTATTCCCAACGTCACCTCACACAGTATGGACAGTATTCTCAACGTAATATCATACACAATGGACAGTATTCCCAACGTCACCTCACACAGTATGGACAGTATTCTCAACGTAATATCATACACAATGGACAGTATTCCCAACGTCATTTCACACAGTATGGACAGTATTCTCAACGTAATATCATACACAATGGACAGTATTCCCAACGTCATCTCACACAGTATGGACAGTATTCTCAACGTAATATCATACACAATGGACAGTATTCCCAACGTCATTTCACACAGTATGGACAGTATTCCCAACGTCATCTCACACAGTATGGACAGTATTCTCAACGTAATATCATACACAATGGACAGTATTCCCAACGTCATCTCACACAGTATGGACAGTATTCTCAACGTAATATCATACACAATGGACAGTATTCCCAACGTCACCTCACACAGTATGGACAGTATTCTCAACGTAATATCCTACAGAATGGTGTTCAGCTACAACAACTACACATATGATTGCAAGTTGTACAATAATTAATGGTCTAGTATTCTCAACATCATCTCAGACATAATAGACAGCATTCTCAACATCATCTCAAACATAATGGACACTATTCTCAACATCATCTCACACATAATAGACAGTATTCCCAACGTAATATCCCACAGAATGGTGTTCAACTACAACAACTACACATATGATTGCAAGTTGTACATTAATTAATGGTCTAGTATTCTCAGATTTCCTGACACAATCTTGTTCTCTAAGATTGATCCCATTGGAATGTCAATCTTCTCACCATGGTTGGCAATAATGATAACTGTACCCTGGAAATATAAATGTTAAACTTTGATATTAATTTTGAAACTAGTGCCCATCTGAAATCATGAAGAATGCAGTAACACTATGTAGTACTAAAGGAAGAGTACTAATATAAGAAAGAGGCAGTCATCATTTTTCGGGCATATGAGGAGAAGGGGAGGTTTAGAACACATTGTAACAACTGGTAAAATCATAGGGAGATGAGTCAGAGAGAGACAAGTTTGGATAGTCTGTCTTCATGGTGATAATTGAAATGCATCGCAATTTAGAAATAACATTGTTATTTTAATAATTGCACATTATAATTTAGCCTATACATTTATTACGTATTTATAAGTATGTGTTTATCAAATATTTCCAGAAGATAAGAGAGAGAAAATTTTGGATAGACTGACTTCATGGCACGAAAGAAGTCAACATCTGAGATGATAGCAAACACAAGAGACAGAGATTTGTGGAGATCCATGATCGCCTACACCAGCTGGCACCTGATGATGATGACTACTAAAGGAGAAACATTATGACACAAAGTAAGATAGTTTTACAAAATACATTAATTTGATATCATCATCATTGGGTACTGTCTCCGCATCAAAGTTTGGCCACAATGGACCGCTAACATCTCATGTCTCTTGCCTTTATGTTGCATTCTGTCAGGCTGTGATTTGTCCATCTCTTGATGTTTCACTCCCACTTGTGTCTAGGTATTCTTCTTGCTTGCCAACCTTCATCTTTCTTCTTTCTTTTCTCATATCCTGTTTTGCCTCACACGTCAGAATAAGTAGAGATTTCTAGAATGAGCCTCACTAATAGTGTCTTTCATCACTTATGTTATCTATGAGGTCCACCTTTTGCATGGCCGGCCTTTTGCTTTGTATCAATTATATCAGAGAAACATTACTCTTTGAGGTGCACTGTCTGTTGGTAATCTGCTTATGTGGTCGAACCATTACATTTTTGTTTCTTGATGAGGTTCAGTACTGATGTTGAACCCACTTTTTTTCTTCTGATGTCTACATTTCTCAACCGGTCTCTTTTTGTCAACTTTCTCCTCTAATAAGGTTTTTGAAAAATGTGTCATGTCACTTTATGTGTCCGAAATATTTCATTTCTTTAATTTTAATTTCCTACAGTTATTAGTTTTCTTTATTATTAGTTTATCTAAACTTCTTTATTTGCCTTTCCCCCTCTTTCCATGAAATATGACCTTTCCTTATGTATATCAACATCTCTCAAAGGCAAAAATTCTATCTTCCAAATGCTTGTTCACTGTCCATGTTTCTGAACCATACAAATTGAATAGAAATTCATAGTGGTATATAATTTTTTACAGGACGTAGCCATCAACAACAGAAAACGAGTCGTCGATATTCTAGGCATCACTTATACATTCAGTAGTTTGTCACTGCTTTCTGAACGGTGAGGTCTAATTTTACAGTTCGTAAAAATCCAAGGGAACTAATTTCCTTCCAACTTTGCCCAACGCGGAGCTTGAACCAGGTGTGCTTGGGTTGTGATCGAGCTCACTATCGCTTAAGCTACAGACCATACAAATATACATAGTAAATATCATCATCATCATCATCAAATAGCTTGTCCTGAGCAGAACTTTACCACCCCAACAGTCCTCCGGAATTTCTCTCTCTCATAGGCCAGATGTCCTGCCTCTGCAGCCGTCATATAGTACCAGATAATCCTCATCTTTAGCTTATTTGTTATCTGTTTAGATGTTAGTATATTTTATTTGATGAAGACCATTTAGTTGAAATGTGCATTCACTTTGTAAGATTATCTTATGTTTTGTGTTGTTATATTTTGCCTTTGTGACGAATGAGCCATTTATAAAACAACTACAGCTGTCACCTACCCTAAGGCTGACATTCTTCCCAAAGTTAACATCCCCAGCTACAGTGAGATGATCCAACTCAAGCAAGTCGGGTATGCTGGCGAATCTATAGAGAAAATCTTTCACCTGGAGATGAGAAAGTTATAGAGTTTATCAACGTTACTGAATACATACGTAATTAACTAACGGAATAATAACTAACATACATGCACAAAGCAAATTAAATAATAGGACAAATGATGCCAATTTTAAAATGCAAACATGTCACCATGAACACAAGTTGAATGCTATTTCCTAAAACTGTTTATAACTAACTACCTGATCTCACCTTAGAGAACTGATGTCCGAGTTTGACCAAGGGCACACTAGGAAAGGACCGTTGTGGTGACATTTCCAGGGCTCCTGTCCTCATGGCATACAGATTACTCATTACTATCAACAGGTCTGAGGTCGTCTTTACAGGTAGGAAACGACTACGTGGAACATTTATTCCTAGTTAATTAAGAATAAAACAGTTGAAAACAAATATAGCCTAGTACCAACAGAATGAATTGTGCTAAATAGTTTCTTAGTATGAAGATTTGATGGCATAATATAAGTAAATCTGAGGACATTCAGATTTTCTGTGACAACATATGTTCAAATGTACAAAAACAATGTACAGCGATGTTTCAACCAAAATGGTATATTGCTATATATCGTTTTTGTACTTTGAGCAACTACAATATTATGTTTTTACGTGTTTCACCATTGCTACATAGTTTTATTTGCAGTCTTCCCTTATATGGATACAACATATGTTATGTAAACAAGGACCATACAACAAGCATTAAAAAAAAATTATTATTTGAATCTATTGAAACAAAGGTACGTAAGAAAAATTATGGAAATGGCCAAGATGAAGGAGAGGAAAAATAAGGACATCCTACAAGACCTGTGCAATGAGGAAAATTGCTCATTAAAAATATCATGTTTTGGAAAGTGAAATATTTTAGTCCCATTAAAAATCAGTTTTGGACACAGACAATAAATGAGAAAATAAGAATACAAACGACAGAGATGAAGTGTTTATGACAAATTCTAAATGTTACAAGAAGAGATCAGATCAGAAATGATGAAATCGGAAGAGTGGGGTCATTGGTTTGGGCATGTATCAATGTTATCACACAACAGTCTCCCACAAAGAGCACTAGAAATCAGATACACTGGCAACAGACACAGAGGACGACCACGCAACGATGGACCGCGGAATATCCGCGGCACTAAATTCCACCTTGTACTAAGCGCATAAGGAGACTTGCTTCATGTGTCCCTTTTCTTCGACCTGAAGCCGAAAGGAAAAGATTAGAGAATAGAATAAACATTAGTGGCATAGAGATAGCAGTAATGGAGGGTTTGGTTTTTGGAAGACGAGGCAGAGAATGAGCAGCAAGACGACTGTGAAAACAGGAAAAGAGGGAGCTTCTGTTAGGAAAAAAAAGAGTTGAAGGAGATGGGAGAATTGACACGAGAGTCTTTTGGGCATGTGGTGATAAGAGCGACATTCTGCAAAGGACATGCTACATAGAGAGAAACAGTTTCTGATTATTAAAATATACATTTTCTTCATGTTTTTAAACATAGATTATTTATTCATAGACTCAGCCCCAGTCATGGTGCAGCTAGACAAATGCACTATACTGGTGCCCTCCATTGGCTCTACTGGGGTTGTTGTTGTGTCTGACTCTCAGTCGATGCTTCGGAAGATCCAAAATGGCAGGTTTCAGTATGAGTGGATGTCGTTTATTGATGTTTCTAACCTCTAGAGTCTTACATGGATCTACTGTCCTGGGCATGCAGGTGTTTGTGGCAATGAGAGAATGGGCATGCTTATATCAACAGCATTGATTGTTGGAGAGTTGAAGATTGATAAAGGGAATTTCTTCGGTCTCTTCGCGACAGCCTGTTGGAGGAGGACACTAAAATAGATGTTGAATCAATCCAGCTACTTAAGCAGTTTGGAGTTACCCGTCGTACCCGGGAGAATTGAATGCCCGAGCGCCAGAGTGAGGAGTGTGTTTAACCAGCGAATAACTGGAACCATCAGTATGCATACCATTCAAGATCTGTTGGGGGAGACTGAGAATCTATGGGTCTGCCAGAGTGCAATGACGTTGGTTCATTAACCAGTAACTATACTGGAAGCCAACAAAATAACAGTAATCCAACTTAGAACGCAAAACCATCCCCAAAGGGCACTACAAAACAAAATGGGATCAAGAACACCAAGAACACAACAAGGACGATGGATATTACGAACTGTCTAGAAAGGACCAGACAGCCATACTTCGCCTCCGGACAGGTCACAACAGAATGAGACGCCACCTGTACACTAAATTCAAGATAGGCACCAACGACCTGTGCCCCTGTGATTTGGCGAGTATGACAACAGAACATATCCTATAGAACTGCCTCCAGTTTGCAGACCTATGAAGAAAGAGGTGGTCCATTTACAGCAACGTCCAAGATAAACTGTATATGCCATATGGCTGACATTATGAGACAGACGGCTGCCTGTATTAGAGAATCCCAAATCCCAATCTAGTGAGAATGCAGAAGAAGAAGAACAACTTAGAACTGGTGTCTTTGGTTGTTTATCTTATTGTTCATCACAACGTCCACCCCAAGAGATTCGGAATACTTATCTCATGCGACACACGTGAAATACATTCATTTGTTGTCTCCTATGATGGAAGTAAAGTCTACAATTTCCTACAAACAGTATCTACTTCAGGACATAAAAATTAATCAAATAAAATCCTTTGTATTCAGATCTAATCAAGTGCCATCTCCACATCAAAGGTTGGCTGTAATGGATCTCGAACATTTACTGTCTCTTGTCACGGTGGTACATTCTACCAAACTGTTCTTTGCCAATCTCTTAATATTTCCTTTCTACTTGTAATGTTGCCTTCATCTTGTTCATTTGTTTTGAACATTGTGTCATATCTTTTCATCTGTTCAAAAAAACATGGTTTGTCCATTTATGATCTCTGAATAATTTTCCTCTCATCTTAATTCTCTAGAACTTCATCATTTGTTTCTTTTTGGGTGTCTCTGCGGTTAACTCTTTCCACGCTTTAAGCCGCACACTGCGCCACGGCGGAAGTCCGTTCACGCCATAAGCCGCACACTGCGCCATAGAGTTGCTTCCCTTATAAAAGTCTTTCTTGTATGACTTCTACTGTTTTACTTATACTACTTTTCAACCTTGTTATTCTATTTGGTTTTCCAGTTTTCTTCAATTTAGTATATAATAATATATATATGTTTATTTATTGACGAGTAGTTGGGATCGTTTTATTTAAAAAAATTATTTTTATTTCCTTGAATCAACTGCTTAAAAATTGAGGAAATAACTGTGCGTGGAAAGAGTTAAGTGTTTGCCTTGCACCTCAAAGGTCGTGGGTTCGAATCTGAATCGCAGCATTCTGTTCCCAAGTGTATTTTTCCAGAGACCCTAGAATTGTTGCCAGAGCTATGGAGTTCATACTTTGTGCAATACTCTCAGCAGCATTTCTGCAGAGAGAGACCAAGTCATATGAGGTAAAACCCGGTGCAATGAAGTCAATCCTTCGGCTTTATGCAATTTTTCTGTACTAAAAAAATGACAAGAAGCTAGTCTTTGTGATAGAACTTTGAAAACCGTTACTTCATCTAACTTACCTATAGCTCTATCAAAACTTTTAATGGCAGCACCAACGGCAGTTTCTAGTTGTATCACATTCATACCATTGTCAAGCATCTGGGAGGAAGTAACACAGAAATGTTGAGCATTATTGGAATTATCTCCATGAAACAGAACTAAGTTTAAGAGAATTATCTATCTTAACAGTTAGTCTTAATGTACTGCTCTATTCATAATCTTCTTCACCCTTTACCCCTAGGAAGACATTGGTCTCCAACCAAGGTCTTTCAAGTCCTCCTATCCAAAGCCATTTTTTACAGATCTCTCCTCACTTTCTTGCATTCAATCTCCAAATCCCGCCTCCGGGCGTTCCTGGGTATTCTCTGACCTCTATTACCCACTACTCATAATGATGTTTATAAATAGATAATTTGTATTGATCATTAATAAATGTATATTATTTGGAATTTAGTATTAGTCCCATGCAATCAAAATAGTTAGCTAGTTAGTCATCAGATCACCCTCACTGCATAACGAACAAGTCTATAAGTGATTTTATCTTCAGTACATTCATCAGCAACAGCAACTGACAGTTCAGTCCTGTACTGGTTAATAAAACAATGTCTACTCCCCGTTATCAGTGGACTATCATCATAGCACTCCGGACATGTCCATAGGTGTTCCGATCTCCATCTCACAAATCCAGCAGCGTCCAGCAGCCCAACATGCCAGTTCGATGTTGATTAATCAATCGCTTTGCATATTTAGTCCAGTCTACTCCCTGTATAGTGTTCAAATCTAGCAACACCATATTTAATTCCAAGTTTCTGCAGTCGGGACATGGACGTAGAATCCAAGTCACCCCCTGAATCCTCTGTCTAGTCTGTTTCTCTAATGGCGTTCAGGTGTCAGCCCTGTCCATTTATCTACCTATTGTTCTGCATCCGTACCCACAAGTCTGGTCTGTTTATTCCTTTTCCCTGACTCTTGCATGTCTGTGTACAAAAATGAAAGTGAATCTGTGCAGTCCCAAACTCAACATAGATTCCAGCTGCAGTCTTCACAGACAACCTGCCCAGATCCTCTTGAGCATGCTCATTGAGTCACTAACAATGCAGGTATAAATGGTGCTCTGTGTCTTCAACCCGTCATAGCCCTAACTTCCATAGTCATGCTTATTGTGGTTAGAGAAAAAGTACTCCACTCTTCCCTAACAACTCTCTCTTGCTACACTGAACTGTGAAAGTCTATGGGCTATGCAAATGACAAACAACCGATCCATTCATGTAAATAACAATGTTGTATTCTGTGAATTTCTTGCTGACCATTGACTGTATCTCTGATTTTACAACAAGAGAGATTTTCTTACAGGGTTCACAAATATAATTTGTATTCCCCATTAATAAATGTATATTATTTGAGATTTAGTTATAGCATAAAAGTCAAAATAAAACAACCACGAATCAAAACTCAAGTACTTACTTCTGTCCTTTCATTTACTTGAAATATTTATTGTCTATACATTCAATATCTCAGGCTCTCAGATGGAACCCCCAGGGCACTAGAGGTAAGGGAAGACCCCGGAATACCTGGAGACGGGAGTTGGAGATAGAATGCAAGAAAATGGGGAGAGAGTGGAGAGATCTGGAAAAGATGGCCTTGGATAGGCGAGCTTGGAAGACCTTAGTTGCGGACGTATGTCTCCATAGGGGCGAAGGGTGATGAAGAAGATATATTCAATGTTGTCTCTTGTATAAACTTCACTGTATTTTAAAACTCACACAAAGATCCATGTAGTTTTATTTTCAGTGTTGTTTCACTGTCAGTGGGTTTGCTTCAGTATATCATATTCAGGACAGTCTTAAAGTAACTAAAACCCTATTATGTGCGGATATATTATAATTTCTTGGAAATAAATTGCATTGTTGTTATAACATGAGCTTGTGAACAACTATAGCATTTTCCATGACCCTGGAGGCCTGCAGACATCAGGCTGATAACCATTGTTCCTCATTATTGTAAAGTGCAATGCCGGCTGGCATACATGATCATGGATCACCACAAATGTTTATTCTGAGTAATGACTATCAGCTTGGATGTTGACATTATCTGTCATGAAGCTAAGCTAAGTCCACTGTCGTTCTCTGTCTCATCCTCCATTAATTTTGTCAGTTGTCACTATGTGTTCTAAACCTCTTTTTTATTTTTTAGAACAAGTTGAAAAACTAATGAGTGCTTCTTTCTTATCTTGATAATATTGTTAATAGTTTAGTCATCGGATCATCATCACTGCACATCGAACCAATTAGTCCATAACTGCTCAGATCTCATCCTCAGTATGTTTCTCAGAGTATGGAGACTAACAACACTAGTTTTTTGTTGGTTTATTATTCTTCTTTGGCTACCAGTACAGTGCTCTTGTCTAGCTAACCCCATTTGACTCGTAATTCTTGCAGTCTGGTTAGCTTTGTAGTTTCACCACTATTCCTTGAATCATTTACCCGACCTCTATCCCTTAGGGAATTTAGAATATCAGCCTGGTCCATTGCTCACCTGCTTTTTACAGCAGTCATACCTGCAAGCCTATTGGCACATTCATTTCCCCTTACACCTGAATGACCTGGCACAAAAATAAAACTGATTTTTGTCAGCCTAGACTTCCTCAGCGACTCCAACTTTTGTCTCCTAACCCAGCCTGTTTCAATTTTCCTTAGCATACTCATTGAGTCACTGAGAAAACCTGCATGGATAAAAGTCTGTGACTCCAGCCAGTCCATCGCTTTAGTTACTGCTATGATTTCCATAGTGATACTGCTTGTAATCACGGCAAAACCACCACTATCTTCCTTCACAACATCCCCTCTGACTTGAGCAGCGAAAGCCTATAAGCTCCACATGTGTCAAATCACTGATCCATCAGTATAAATTATTAAATCATCTTCAGAAATAATATTGTTAATAAAATCACACAACATTCTTGACAACATCGAACAAACTGTATAGTGAAGCCCTTTTAATCTTCTTGTCAAGAATTACAACGTTAACTTTAATATCTACATATCTAGTTCTGACCTTTGGGTTAAGGATTATCTCCATGTGCAGTGTTGCTTCATCAACAACCCTTTTCATTGCATTGAGGCTTATCCATAAATTATTGGTGTTGAAAATCCTACATAAGGAAGATGGCATCATCAATGTTATTACTGTATTACAAAATCCCAGCAAAATAAACTAGTTTACTACTTTATATATTCCTCTCGTACCGTTAGACATAACATAGGACCTACAAGTAATTTCTCCATGCCGCTTTGTCCTGGGCAACTCTCTGAATGTCTGACATGGAATTGAGTCGGATATTTCTCGCCAGGTTCATTTCAGGGTTTCCGGATGGTGTTTTCTTGAACTCTTTGCCTCCCACTTCCATGCCTGCTTTGTTATTCTTTGATCATTTCTTTTCAAGGTATGCCCAACGTAGCTTCATCTTCTCTTTTTTATAATAGATGTTACTAGCGGTTGACCAGACATTTCTCTAATTTCATCACTTCTCCTGAAGTCGTCCCATTTTCATGTTCATTATTTTTCGCAGACATCTATTTTCAAATACATTAAACTTAATTTTTATATCTTTAGTAATTTTCCAACTCTCGCTGGCATATGTTAGGATTAATACAACAATGGAATTGAAAATTCATAATTTAGTTTTAATACTATATAACTTGCAGTTTCATATATTATTATTTCATAGTTTATTACTGCCAGTCATACATTTTTTGTTTTAATTATATGTCAGACTATACTTTATTTGTAATTTAGAAATACAGATACATTGAAATAATGAACATAAAATGAACATTGAACACAACGTGCAATTGCTCTTTGGCTCAGATTACATACAAATCACACAGAGTGGTTAACAAGTGGTTGATATGGAGCATTCGAAGAAGAAGTTGGGGAAGACTGAGCACCCATGGGTTCACCCGGAGTGCTGTGACGTCAGTTCATTAACCAATATTATATGAATCTATAGATATTTGAGTTCCTTATCAGTAAAGAAAGAACAGATCCGTTTAACCTTTCTATAAATTTATAAAAACATGACAACAGAGGATTGAACATGCGGTTAGCAATCTTATTTAGAAAAATAAATGTGTACAGAAACCCCTACTGTAAGGACACAACAATGTTTTAGTGATGATTGTCTGCAAGGAGAGTAGCTGTAGAGGTTATCCCATGATTTTACTGGAACGAGAAAGTATAGATAAGGATGATCAACAATATAGAAACACAAAAAACAAGAATCGATTGGCACTTTTTAAAATGTAACAAAATCTGCTTATAGGTCTAGAATTTAAATAGCAGAATATATAGCCTTGTTTTTGAGGGATAAATGAGAGATGACAGAGTAAATATTTGACAGAAGGGGATGGATGACAGTTAAAGGTTGACAAACTTGATGGATCAAAACATGAAAGGATAACAGATGTGATGAATTAACAGGGTGAAAGGTTGACAAACTTGATGGAACAAAACATGAAAGGATAACAGACATGATGAATGACAGTGTGAAAGGTTGACAAACTTGATGGAACAAAGCATGAAAGGATAACAGACGTGATTAATGACAGGGTGAAAGGTTGACAGACTTGTTGGTTAACGATGAAAGATTAACAGACTCGATGGATAATGATGAAAGATTGATAGACTCGATGGATAATGATGAAAGGTTGACAGACTTGATGGATAACGATGAAAGGTTGACAGACTCGATGGATAATGATGAAAGGTTGACAGACTCGATGGATAACGATGAAAGGTTGACAGACTTGATGGATAATGATGAAAGGTTGACAGACTCGATGAAAGGTTGACAGACTTGATGGATAACGATGAAAGATTGACAGACTTGATGGATAATGATGAAAGGTTGACAGACTCGATGGATAACGATGAAAGGTTGACAGACTTGATGGATAACGATGAAAGATTGACAGACTTGATGGATAATGATGAAAGGTTGACAGACTTGATGGATAACGATGAAAGGTTGACAGACTTGATGGATAACGATGAAAGGTTGACAGACTTGATGGATAACGATGAAAGGTTGACAGACTTGATGGATAACGATGAAAGGTTGACAGACTTGATGGATAATGATGAAAGGTTGACAGACTCGATGGATAACGATGAAAGGTTGATTATTGGTTACTGAACCAACTCTTAAAGTAAGCACACTCACACAAGAAGTTAGATACTGCTGAACAAAGTAAGAACTCCTCACACAAAAACTGATATACTGGTGCAAAGAACATATAGGAAAAGAAGCAAAAAAGCACAATGTAAGGCTGCACAGATGAGTACTTTTCAATTTGAACACATACATAATATTGGTCTTACTTGAACTTGCTCACACTTTTGAACTCATCAACCTGAAAAACAAACAATATAAATAAATATATATATAAATATATACACATGAATGAAAATCGTGGCATATCCCAAAGGACGTAGCCATCAACCACAGTAAACAAGTCGTTGATTTTCTAGGCACCACTTATACGTTCAGTAGTTTGCCATTGCTTTCTGAACGGGTGGCGCCATCGTCCTTTTGTTAAAATCAACGGAAACAATTTGCAAGCAAACTGTCCGCAGCGTGATTCGAACTCAGAACGTCGGGGTTAATAGACAGAGTCACTAACCCCTAGGCCACAGACGCCACATATACACATAGGAACAGTAAAATGAATATTAAAACAAAAAAATGTGTATACCAGGTGTGTTATCCCCAGCAACCTTCTTTATGGCAGTGAAACATGGTCCACAGACTTGCATCAGTAAAAGTATCTAAACAGATTTCACATGCAATGCCGTTGAATTCATTTCGGCATTAAATGACAGGGATGGATTAGTGTAATCCATAAGCTTTCACCTATCAACTCGGACTCAAGAGAGTTGTGGGTTCAATCTCATGCTAGACGCTCCACATGTGAGGAAAGGAATTGGACCTCCTATCTCCTGCACATTAAAACTTGGAAATATGAAGTGACAGGTATACCCTAAGGTCTGCTAAGGGTACAGGAAATTTTAGTTATTTTATATTAACTCTTTGCAAGCTTTTCGCTGCACGGTGCGCCACAGTGGAAGTCAGTTGAACGCCATTAGCCGTACACTGCGCCATAGAGTTGCTTCCTTTATAAGAAGTCTTTCTAGTTTTACGTCTACTGTTTTACTTCTACTACTTTTTAACCTTGTTATTCTATTAGATTGTCCAGTTTTCTTCAATTTAGTATATAATAATATATATATGTTTATTTATTGACGAGTAGTTAGGATTTTTATTCTAAAAGGTTTGTTTTTTAACCTCCCTTGAATTAACTGTTTAAAAATTGAGGAAATAACTCTGCATTGAAAGAGTTGTCTCTAGGCAAGATGAAAACAATGAGATGCTGAAAAGAACAAGTACTGCAACAATATTTGCCTTGTTGTCTTCATAGACTGAGATATTTGGGGAACAGTTGGAGGATAGTAGAATGTCAAAAGACTTCCACTAAGAGACATTGCAGATAGACAGAAGATCTTGGGGTCATCTTCTATTGCAACATAAGGATGTGTGCAAGACTGGATTCGAGAAAAGAAGACGACGAAGAAAGAACCAGCGCCTGTTACAGGATAACAAACAGCCATCACTCTATATTAGCAGCCACCATGACTCTCACTGCTGCGAGACCTTTACATGCCTTGAAAAGGACATGCTCAACATGGTCCCTGAAACACAAACCATGGTCAAATGTAACATCCAAAAATTGTATCAAGTTAATTCATATCAACACAGCAGAGCCTCATAATGGCATATGTGCATTAACTGTGTGATTATTATAGGGAAAACCATGTTGCTACTGCTTTTGTAGGATTGACTAGTGATCTGAAGATATCTATGAACAGAACCTGACATAGATTATGACATAGGTTATGTATGAATGAATGAATGAAAATTGTGGCATATACTTTACAGGACTTAGCCATCACAGTAAACGAGTCGTCAATTTTCTAGGCACTACTTATAAGTTTAGTAATTTGCCATTGCTTTCTGAACGATGAGGTCTATTTTTATTGCTGTAAAAAAGCAGGGGAACGAATTTGATTCCAAACTGCCCACTGCAGAGTTTGAACCAGGTCTGCTTGAGTTGTGATCAAACTCACTACCTCTTAAACTACAGGTACCCACTACATAATGCACATGATGTATAGGGATTATATTATTCAACTTCTTGCACTTCAGGCTATACTGTAAGGTTCTGTGCTCCAAGATGACAATGCCCATTCTGGCAGAGCTCATCTTGTTGACGATTTCTCTAACAGCAGCATGTCAAGGTGATGGACTGACCATCATTCTCCTTTGATTTCAACCTTATTGAACGGGGTCAGGAAGCGAAGTTGATAACAAACTACGCTAGTGTCATGTCATGAAAATTCCGGAGTTCAAGCTCAGATTGGATACAAAAAAGTTATTGGTGTGCACACGGTACGTGGTTGGACTACAGACTCCCTGATCCTTTATTTGGGAATCTAAATTACAAGTACCTCTGAATTCGGAGTAATGCTCGCCTGAATTGCAAGCGACACCGGTGATAATGAAAGCAAACATTCATGCAAAAATTAGTCATAGGTGCCATATAAGATGTTATGACTAGGCCTGAATTCATAGGAGCAAACAAAAAACCCCTACAAAACCCTTATTGAACATTGATGTAACATAAATTACTTACATGATCTGTAGGAACTTGAGCAAGCTCTAGCAGACGTAGTTTCCCATCATATTCTATCAATGTACCACCCTAGAGAATAAACAGATACAATTAATATCAAATAATAATTAATCTAGCAGCAGGATATCACGACATATACAGAGTGAACAATGGAGTTCACAATGCACCCACAGAGTGAACAATGGAGTTCACAATGCACACACAGAGTGAACAATGGAGTTCACAATGCACACACAGAGTGAATAAAGGAGTTCCCAATGCACACACAGAGTGAACAATGGAGTTCACAATGCACACACAGAGTGAATAAAGGAGTTCACAATGCACACACAGAGTGAACAATGGAGTTCACAGTGCACACACAGAGTGAATAAAGGAGTTCACAATGCACACACAGAGTGAACAATGGAGTTCACAATGCACACACAGAGTGAACAATGGAGTTCACAATGCACACACAGAGTGAACAATGGAGTTCACAATGCACACACAGAGTGAATAAAGGAGTTCACAATGCACACACAGAGTGAACAATGGAGTTCACAGTGCACACACAGAGTGAATAAAGGAGTTCACAATGCACACACAGAGTGAACAATGGAGTTCACAATGCACACACAGAGTGAACAATGAAGTTCACAATGCACACACAGAGTGAACAATGGAGTTCACAATGCACACACAGAGTGAACAATGGAGTTCACAATGCACACACAGAGTGAACAATGGAGTTCACAATGCACACACAGAGTGAATAAAGGAGTTCACAATGCACACACAGAGTGAACAATGGAGTTCACAATGCACACACAGAGTGAACAATGGAGTTCACAATGCACACACAGAGTGAACAATGGAGTTCACAATGCACACACAGAGTGAATAAAGGAGTTCACAATGCACACACAGAGTGAACAATGGAGTTCACAGTGCACACACAGAGTGAATAAAGGAGTTCACAATGCACACACAGAGTGAACAATGGAGTTCACAATGCACACACAGAGTGAACAATGAAGTTCACAATGCACACACAGAGTGAACAATGGAGTTCACAATGCACACACAGAGTGAACAATGGAGTTCGCAGTGCACACACAGAGTGAATAAAGGAGTTCACAATGCACCCACAGAGTGAACAATGGAGTTCACAATGCACACACAGAGTGAATAAAGGAGTTCACAATGCACACACAGAGTGAACAATGAAGTTCACAATGCACACACAGAGTGAACAATGAAGTTCACAATGCACACACAGAGTGAATAAAGGAGTTCACAAATGCACCCACAGAGTGAACAAAGGCGTTTACAATGCAAACAAAGAATGGAGTTCACAATGCACACACAGAGAGAACAATGGAGTTCACAATGCACACACGAAGTGAACAATGGAGTTCACAATGCACACAAAGATTGAACAATGGAGTTCACAATGACCTTTTCTTATCTGAATTCAGATCAGTTCCTTTACACTGAAATATATATATAAATGATTAAAGTGATGACAGTGAATCTGCAACACTGACCTGACTGCAAAAATATCAAAACAAATGAAAATTATGATTAAATCATTCAGAAAGTCACCAACAGAGTTTCAGCTTGGAATATCTTCATTACACTCCGGACATGTCCATAGGTGCTCCAATCTCCTTTACAGTATCACCAACAGTGTCCATCGACTGACGGTTCCAGTTCGATTTTGATTGATGAGCCTACTCACATACCTGTTATGCTGTTCTTTTCTTGCTACTCCAATCTTCAAACCCAGCTCATGCAATCTAGTAGTTGACGTGGATTGGTTTCAATGAAAAGTTAAATGAAATTGTTTTTGGCGTCTCTAGACTTCTACCTCAGTATCCTCTTACGACATGCCTTGTAGTTCGCAGTGTTACTATTTTTGCTCCACTTGGGCCACAGCAACACACTGGCAAGAATAATACAGGTCTAATTCCATATTTTCGAATACTCCCCATGATATGAAAACTTTGTTTGCTCTAACATTACTTTAACATGTGTACACTTTGCTCTCTCTCCTCTACCTCAATCACATATTACGCCATCTTAGCCTCATACCTTAACATCAGCTCTGGTTTTGTCTGTGACCTCCATGACGAACTCTGATGCTGAGCTATCCTGTGAGTCCAGCAAATAGTTTAGAATGTCTGGTTACGGTTAAAGATTCACTAAATGACAACAATTGCGTTTTGAATTAAAATGTTTCATTAGATAAGGTAGTGTACTGGTCGACTACTATCTCGAATCAAGAATTGCTTGCACGATGCCAACAAGAGAATATGGGCACTATCATCCGAAGACGACGCTGGAGATGGATTGGACATGTGATGCGCATGGAGACTGGCTCCGACACAAAAACTGCACTGAGATGGACTCCAGAGGGTAGGCGAAAGTGTGGAAGACCCAAGACGACCTGGAGGAGAACGATAGAGCAAGAGCTGAAGGAAATGAATCATAGCTGGAACACAATACAGAGGAAGGCCATGAACAGGGAAGAATGGTGTATGTTTGTTGCTGCCCTAAACGCCAAGGGCGTAACAGGCTAAAGAGAGAGAGATTAGATAAGGTACAGGTTCCGTATATTTATCCTATCATTTTGCATGTGCATAAATAAATGTTAATTTAGCCACTAAAAAATTTATAAACGTCTTTACTTTGTGTTTGTGTTATTTGGTACACAGCTCTAATGCAACCTTTCTGGTTTTATCCCTATCACACAATCCACATGTGACTATTTCATTTAGCAAGATGACAAACACAATGAGTGATTTTGGATAATCTAAAAGTTCAATTTAAGCATTTTCATGATGAAAAGATGCACTGAAAATTTCAGAAATTGCCACTCTAAAAGGATAACAACAGAGTAAGCTGTTTAGCTTGTGTTGAATGATTGTGAAGATGAATTAGATTTAAACTGTTATTATTCTGATGAGAATATAGAAAGTGATTCAAATTATCATTTCGACAAAGATGAATTGTTTTATTAATTGATAGGACCATCATCATTGCACTTTGGTGAGTAACCATGTGTGCTCCGATCTCTTTCTTACACAGGAAGGATTCAGCTGCAGTGCATGAACTCTGTAGCATCCCGGCAAGGGTCCCCGATGTAATTTGGAGGTAGTGAAGATACTTTTACGGAATTTTATTTGTGATTTTTTTCTAATGAATTTTGCCAGGGCTACGACTTTCCAGCCTGCTCTTCTCGATTTTGAACTGCCAAGTGTTCTTTACAATGTTTAAATTGAACACAGTGCCTACGTTTTGTCATTCTTTTCCAATAGGAATTAGAACTCAATCTCACCAACACTGAAATCAGGGTCTCTGAAAAATATCCCAATGACTCCACGAGGGAGCAAACCAGTTACCTTTGGCATGAGAGGTGAGCACCTAACCTCTACACTACAGAGACACCATTTAAAAAAAAGATTTATATTTAATCTAAGTTTGTTTAATCCAGAGATCAGAATACAGTACCTGGCAGTGTAAGGGTGTGTGACCCATGTAATATATCAAGTAAATTTAATATAGTTTGGTCCCCTGTAAATATATAATAAGCAAGAATATTAGATATAATGAGATAAGTCAATAGCAAATTATAGAGCATTTAGCTATGTCAAATTATCTAGTTTTTAATATCATTCTGATTTGTGCTGTTTCTGCTCTGGAGTTCAGGGGAATGGATATTTAAAGAACAGGTGGCCAGTGTTTAATGGGTTAACAACAGTAAGGATACTGACATCCACAGTAGCTCCCATGTTGTCAATGTTGGATACAAAGACATATTTCTTGCCTTCTTTGATAAATTTTTCAAGCAGACCAGAGTTGTAAAAAGAGTTATAAACATCACCATGACCAGGTGGATACCAGCTGAAGAATAAACAAAAAAATATAGTTTGTAAATTATTTTTTTTAAAACTTATATACTCAGATAAATCTAGGTTACATTATTAATTTAATAGCACAGAGAAGTAAATCAATAACGGTTATTAGAAATTGAGCAGACAATACATCACTTCTGTAAGACATATAGGTACTCAGTCTAGTCCAGTGCATGTTAAAAGGTTAAAAATAAAACTGTCATTACAGCACTTTGTCCCACGTTCTGAGAGTTCTCTGGGGGATTGTGAAAGGCAAAGGAATTAAATCCCCTAGCTTGAAACTGCATGTGATCCCATGTGCAGATCAGCGTCTTATTTTTCTTTCCAACAGAAAACTTTTGATCTTACTAAGGGGTTGAACACAGGACATTTCCATCAGGAAACACTACAGTGTTTCACCGTTCGGCCACTCACCGTCCTGTCAAAAAGTTTAAAGTTGCCTGAATATATTGAGTTTCCACATATGGTTTGGACCCTCTCTGCAAAAATGACTCATCACCTGCCAGAGAGTATTACAAAAATGACTCATCACCTGCCAGAGAGTATTACAAAAATGACTCATCACCTGCCAGAGAGTATTACAAAAATGACTCATCACCTGCCGAGAGTATTACAAAAAGCAAAAACTCCATAGTTCTAGAAACAATCCTATGCATATCATAATAAATGCACTCATGAACCGAATGATGTGATCTAGATTCAAACTCATTACCTTCAGAAAAGAAGGTAAATTACTTGACCACTTTGCAAAAAAGATTAATGATTCTCATGGTTTGTTGGAAAGCATACTCTTTATCCAATTCCTCTGGTACCCATTTCTACATGTGTTCTGTTAAATTTCAAACTCCATCAATAACAGTAAAGATGTGTCCTCAATTACAATTTCCTCATCCAACAGGCAATTAGCACTTGCAGTATGTCCTGCTCGTTTCCATCACAAAGTTTGTGGATGCTTATGCAAGCCTTCTCAATACTGCTCTATTTCAAGGATAGATTCACACTGAACTCTAGAGGTTGGATCTGTCATCAATTGCAATGTCCTCATCCAACAGGCAAACGATTAGCAATTGAAGTATGTCCCGCTGATCTATCACAAAGTTTACGAATGCTTATGTAAACCCTCTCAATACTGCTCTATTTCAAGGATAGATTCACACAGAACTCTAGAGGTCGGAAACACATATATAGATACTATGAACTCATATCAACAATTGGGGGTCTCTTGCTAACTTGATGCACTAGTTCGAACATGCCATGGAAATTCTGGGGTGCAGGATCAGCTTCTCCCAAAAACAGTCAGTGTGCACACAGCATACGGTTGGACTACAGAAAACTCCGATCATTTACTAGGAAGGAGGAGGGGAGGGGGAGAAAGGTCTAAATTACAAGTACCTCTGAAGTCAACGTAAGGCTTGCCTGAATGACAAGGGACACCGGCAATAAAGAAAGCATGCGTTGATACAAAAATCAATCAAGGGTACCGTGATTTCTGAAATCATAGTGGGCGAACGGTTTAAAAAAATCAAATCAGATTGCAGTGACCTAGATGCCACTGGTCAGGCTTTACACATTGTTATGACCAGGGAGAAAATAGTCATATTTACTAATATATCAATTAAAATATTGTTACCCTTCTAGTGACTCTTCTGTGAAGCTTCTTGGTACAGGCATCAAGGTATCTCTGTTGATTCTGGGGTATCTATAAACAGAAAAGTACAATAAACAGAAATATAATTATACTCAAGTACCTATGTATAACGTGACATCTACGAACTAGTTGCAATTATAAAGATAGCAAACTCAAAATATAAAAAGTAGTCAGAAGCAGAATGTATCAACTTCTTCTTTGCGTTTGTTCTCTACGACCAATTTTAATCACTCTTTGTGATATGTTTGATCTTTGCCAAGAACGTGTATACGTTGCACATTGGTTTGGTAGGTCCCTAAACGCATAGACTTCTACCGTTTAGGACATGTGCATCCGATTTCAGCCAAACCTCCTTTGTCGCCTCTTACGACATGCGGGGCAGGTAACAGTGGTTCTATTCTTTACACCCCAAATTTGGGCCCGGTAATCACTCGGGCGAGAATGTATCAACATGTATCAACATTTAGTGACAGGAAGGAATCGACATACATACAAATAACACAATGGCCATGGCAAGGAAAATTAAAGGCTGATGCAGCAGTTTCATTCTGTATTCCTAATCTGGAAGCAGTCATGCAAGCAAACAAGCTTAGTTCTGCTCAACAACAACTCCATTCCTCTTACGTTAGAGAAGTACCATGTTTGCCATGTAGAACTTAGATAGGAAATGAGAAAAATACTTTTTATCATCTGTCTTTTCAAGATGGAAGTGAAAAGACAGATGATTAAGTGTATTTTTCTACAAACACTTTGTTACCAGTGTCAAACTTGGTCTCTAACAGCAACACACCACAGAAAGCTCACCACATGTGAAATGAAATGCTTGAGGAAGGCAATGGGGGTCACCAGGAAACAAAGATTACGAAATGAGGACATCAGAAACAGAGTGGAAATAACTTCATGCACCGAATACATTGAAAGACAACAAACATAGTGGTTTGGACATTTAATGAGAATGGAATACAACCAACCATCAATAACAGCATACAATAAAAAGAGATCAGGTACTAAAGCCAAGGGAAGAAAAAGATGGATAGATAATATCAAGACCACACTACATAAACATGGATTTAACATAAGGGCCACTCATCTGGCCCTGGAATGCAAATTAAAGCTTCCACCCTACACTTAATGACAAGAGTGGACAACCAACTCCATCATCCACCTGAGGAAAGACAATAGACTTGTGTATAAATCTCACCTGCTTTGGTTGAATGTAAAAATGCTGACTTTAATCTGACTGTACTTGCGGAGAATCTTCTGTGTGTCATCGTCCGTGTTGAAAGAATTCATCAATACAAGTGGCACATCAACTCCATATAGCTTGTTCAAATGCTAGATAATCAGAATATTTAATTAAGCATCTCAGTTTATAAGTCGAATAATATCAATGTAATAAAACAATAATCTACAATGGTTGGGATACCAGGCTAGTATAGTCATGGCCCCTACTGAGATGTTCTGCCTACCATCTCGGAATGGAGACCATAACTGACATTAATTATCAGCATATCTCACGTTCCATTCATCACCTGTTTCAATTGCTTCGTATTAGCTAGTTTCCAAATTAACCAGAAAGCACTGTGTTGTGTCACTTGAGCCACTAACAGTGCTCATTTTTCAAGAAATCCTGACAACCTGATGTGTTGTATGTTTTCACGGAAACATTACACAAGCTGGATGAAAATAAATATCCTTTCTTCCAAAATACACATGAAATATCCTTTCTTCAATGAATGTAAATTATATATTACACTTTGTATATTACTTACTTACTAATTTACTTGTTCCTCTCCGCTCCGCATGGAGCCTAGGACCTCAACAGTTATCCTAGTTGGACTCATAGTACACTTTTCTCGGTCTCTGGCTGTTTTCTTTATGGTCTCCCAGGATATTTTTGTTGTCTGCGGCTGAAAAGTGGTTGTCAGCACATCAGCTTCCTTGCGGGTTTGGCTGCTATGCGTCATCTATCGCCGACATGGTGCCTAGCCCTTTCAGAGACTCGAGTTAGTTTTGAACAATTTGTTTTTGGTTTCTGTAACTACGTTCTTTTTAAATGGGTGGGTAGTTCCCATCGCACAACCCACCAACCTGGAGGACCAGGAGGCCACATCGATCCAGCGATCTAGGCAGTTTGGAGTTACCCGGTGGACAAGTAGAAATGGATGCCTTAGATGCAGAGTTAGGAGTGTGTTTAATCAGCGAGCCACGGGAACCAACAAGCATACTCTTCTGTATCGGTTGGGGGAGACTGAGCACCTATGGGTCTGCCCGAAGTGCAATGATATCAGTTCAGTAACCAATAAACAATAGTCTCAAATATCCATGGTTTGTAATATCCAGATGTTTCTAATTTTTACATTTTGCCAAGAATTTATGTTGCATTTCTTTAGTGTTGACAGTATGTCTATTTAGAAAGTGTGGATTGCAACATTGATAATTTAACACCTAGACTGTTAATTTTGTAACTATATCTGTGATATTATGATTCTCTAATTGTCCACACTGAGCCTCTGTAGCTTAGGCAGAAGTGAGCTCGATCACAACCCAAGCGTACCTGATTCAAACTCAGCGGTGGGCAAGTTTGGAAGCAAATTAGTTCCCTTGAATTTTTACAAACACTAAAAGTAGACCTCACCGTTCAGAAAGCAATGGCAAACTACTGAAGGTATAAGTGGTGCCTAGAAATCGACAACTCGTTTACTGTTGTTGATGGCTACGTATTGTAAAAGATATGCCATCGTTTTCAATTGTCCACCCAAATTATTCTAATTTGCCTTACTGTACATCCTACATTGAGAAACAATGATATTAAGATATGCCTGTCACAAATTTGCATGCCAAAATTACATATAAGCCAAGCACATAAAATCTTGGATGTACGGACTTAGAAATAGGACAAGATAAACACATTTCTTGTAAGAGTACTCAAAAACTAGACAATTTGATTATTTAGGGAATATTTATTCATAATAGATGTCTTACAGTATTAAATTCCCTGCCTGTGACCCACTTTGTGAAAAAAAGACAATAAACAGAACAGACAAGAGATAAAGCCTGTATCTTCTGATGGAGCATTACTTTGACAATCAAGGTATTTACAATATAAAAATCCTTCACTAACTACCATTACCATACATTATATGTTATTTCTGATCCTTTAGAGAAGCCTTCACATTATTGTATCCCTCTCATACAGTTATATGTTACATATAGCCTGTAAGCAATTTCTCCATACAGATCTATCCTATGCCACTCATTTAATCTCTTCTATAAAATTGAATTTGATAATTCTAACCAGGATTTAAATGTGGCATTCCACAAGGTTTCATTGAGGTGAATTTATATACCACATTTTTATGTTTAAAGTGAATTTGCATACCACAAGGTTATCTTTAAAGTTGATATAACGCGGTGCTCAAATTGTAATGAAAGGGATACAACTGTAATGAAAGGGGACATAGATGAATTTGAGAATGGTGGTATACACTTGGAAGTGGCTACAATACAGTACACAATTTTTTTGATGTACTTGAATAGTCCAGAGTTAATAAGAAAAAAGTAAAATTATCTATAGTTTATTTAAAAAACCAATTTAACCTGCAAGGGAGTAGTAGGGAAAGAAAGCATGAATGCAGCAGAAGAAAGAATGCACTGAGAAGCAAATAAAATCATCATGATGGATGACAATATTATACAGTGTTGGAAACTATGACATTTCAGTAGAGGACACTAGTCATTAGAAAAAATAATGAGTTTTATATAACCCCAGGGGAAGTATAGGTCATATCTCTAGTTTCATCACTCTAGTCATAACAGTGTTGTCACAGCCATTGTTGTTACAATGGTGTTGTCACAGCCATTTTGTTACAATAGTGCTGTCGCAGCCATTTTTCTTACAATAGTGCTGTCACAGCCATTTTTCCTACAATGGTGTTGTCGCAGCCATTTTTTTCAATGAGTGTTGTCACAGTCATTTTCTTATAAATGGTGTTGTCATTCATTTTCTTACAATGGTGTTGTCACAGCCATTTTTGTTACAATGGTGTTGTCACAGTCATTTTTGTTACAATGGTGTTGTCGCAGCCATTTTTGTTACAATAGTATGTTGCAGCCATTTTGTTACAATGGTGCTGTCAGCCATTTTTCTTACAATGGTGTTGTGCAGTCATTTTTGTTACAATGGTGTTGTGCAGTCATTTTTCTTACAATGGTGTTGTGCAGCCATATTTGTTACAATGGTGTGCAGCCATTTTGTTTCATGTGACCATTTGTAGCACAAATTTATTTTAAAGAGAGATAAATTGATTGATTGATTGATAGGACCATCATCATTGTACTTGGGTGAGTAACCATACATGCTCCAATCTCTTTCTTACATAGGAAGATCTCAGTAGCTGTGCATGAACTCCGTAGCACGGAGGGTCCCTGATGTAATTTTGATGATAATGAGGGTATTTTGTAGGAATTCTATTTTTAACCTTTTCAAATAAATGTTTCCCAGGCAAAGGCTTTCCAGCCTGCTCTTTTTAATTTTGAAATGCCAGGTGTTCTATTTTTTGGTGCTCAAATTGAACACAGGACCTATGTTTTATCTTCAGTCTCTAATAGGACTAGGAACTTGATCTCACCTACACTAAGATCAGGGATCTCTGGAAAAATATCCTGATGGCTCCACGAGGAGCGAACCAAGTACTTATGGCAGAGAGGCAAGGACCTAACCTGATGACCAACTATTGCATACATATCTCTCTTCTCTGACATCTAGGCAGTCATTCCTGGCCATCCCTCAGTGTTTGTGTTTTCTGTGTCGATTTTACTGCAGAATGATATATTCTAACTTTATCCTTGAATTTACTACTTTGCACATAATAGCATCTACTGGGATGGCTAAGTTTATCAATCTTGATTGCCGCCTGCCCAGCGTGTTCATAGAGCGTGGACTACGGGTGACTATCCCTCTGTGTGTGGGTTCAATTCCGCGGGATGGCAGATAAAGCCACAGATTCCCCAGATTTACGGTGTTCGTGGTACCGAACCGAAAGGTTACGATGTCCATGGCACCGAGCCGAAGAGCTGAAAAGCTCAAGTGCTTCTGGATTCGGAAAAATTTTAAAAATCAATCTTGATCACTAATGCTGCACCATCATTAAAATACACTGCTTCCTCCACTGTGTTTGTCAACAAAATATTCAGATACTTGTTTTGTCTTTCCATGGAGACGTTTTTACAGCAGCTGTTCATTGGCTAGGTCCTTAAACACTGCATTTGTAAGCTTAATTATGTTTATAATTATTGGAATATGACTTGAATGATGAGTTGAGTACAAGAGAATATGAGCACCCCATCAAGACGACGCTGGAGATGGATCGGGCATGTGATGCGCATGGAAACTGGCTCTGACATGAAAACTGCACCGAGATGGACTCCAGAGGGTAAACGAAAATGTGGAAGACCCAAGACAACCTGGAGGAGAATGATAGAGCAGGAACTGAAAGAAATGAATCATAGCTGGAACACAATACAGAGGAAGGCCATGAATAGAGAAGAATGGTGTGGATTTGTTGTGCCCTAACGCCAAGGGCGTAACAGGCTAAAGAAAAAGAGAGATGAGTTGAGTGGACAGACATTCAATGGTTTTTCATTTGATGACCAATGTTGCCTTTGATAGCATTTTGATTAGCTAAAATGTCATATTTGATTGACAATGCATCTTTCCGTACAAACAACTGCCATACAATGTGGCAGTGTGTTCACAGAGAGTTCAAATATAAATTACATATGAATTATTTACCTACCTGTAATGTATTGGATTCTCCGCAAGGAGTTAACTTTAACTCTTAGAACCCGGGCTCCCTATATTTCGGGATTGAATGTAAGCGCTCCATACCCCGAGCTCCAGATATATTGGTCTGAACATATTTTTTCACTATTTTTCGGTATTTGAAAATTAATTGTTTACAAATGAGACGTAAATCAGAACCCATGTGTTCTACATCATTTTTACGAGATGGTGGACGATGTTGTGTGATTTTATTGTACTGATAAGGTAATTAGTTAAGTATTTAATCTTCATATCTTCATATACAGGAGTATTTGTGGCCGTGCCCACATATTAAATCAAATAAATTTTAAAGTTTAGTATTCTTCAAATATATAATAAGCAGGAATAACAGAGATGATGGGGTAAATCAATAACAAATTATAGAGCATTTAAGAGTGCTAAATTATCGTGTTTTAATATAACTCTGATGTGTACTGTTTTTGCCCAGGAGCTTCGGGAAGAGATTTTTAAGGTACAGGTGGTCAGGGTTCAAAGGGTTAATTTTTAAAGTTTGTTTTGCCTACACTCTCTGATTTAATGGAAAAAGGCTTGTCCTTAGGTTGAAAGATGCGTGCCTCTGCATAAAGAGGCTGTAATCCCAAACATAGCAAACAAACAAATACATTTTCTTTACCTCAATCTGCTGCACATTAAGGTCCAGAAATGTCAGCTCGCTTCGCACTTGAATAGCACTCTTTGGTCCAGTACAGCCCATGCTAGTACCAAGACCACCATTTAACTTAATAACAACCAGCTGATTCAGCAAGGCTTTCATGTCTTTAGTTACAGGTAGCTGTAGATCACTATATTTCCGTATCTGATTTGTTAGAATAAGAAAAACCTTGGTGTATTTAAATAAATTATGAATAAAAATAGTGACAAATCCTTTACAGGATGTTGCATCGATTATAGTAAATGTGTTTCTAGGCACCACTTATACATTCAGTAGTTTGCCATCGCCTTCAGAATGATGAGGTCTATTTTTACCGTTAGTAAAAATAGACGGGAACAAATTTGCTTCCAAACTGCCTGCCGTAGTGTTTGAACCAGGTACTCTTAGGTTGTGATCGAGCTCACTACTGCTAAGCCACAGACACCCAGAAACAAACTATACAGTGTTAAAGCTTCACCAATACAGTAGTTAGAGCACTTGCTTCTTGATCAAGTGGTCTTGGTTCAGTTTCCAGTTAAAGTTGGATTTTTATAACTCAAAATGGCTCTCCCGGTTGACAAGCCTTGATGTACAGCATTAAAATATATGCCAATATGCTAATGAGATGCCAATACTATAATGAGAGCTGCAATAGTATAGAGGTTAAAGATCTTGCTTCGTAGACCTGTGATCCAGAGATCGGCTTCACAATGGAAATGATATTTTTTCCCAAAGTGTAATGGTTCTGAGGTAACTCTATGGGGTCTCTGTGACTAAGTGATTAAGCCCTTGTCTTGCAACTCAAAGATCGTGGGTTCGAATCCGGACCGTGCCATCCTGTTCGCGTGTGCATGTTTTTCAGAGACCCCTAGGATTTTTGCAGGAGCTACGTAGTTCACATTGTGTGCAATGCTCTCGGCAGGTGGCATGCCATTTCTGTGGAGCGGGACCGAGCCATATGGGGTAAAACCTGGTGCAATGAAGTCAATCCTTCAGCTTTAAAACCTACAAAAAACCTTTAGGTCAACTCTGCCTCAATTGAGTTACCAGAAAAATACTGGAAGTAAAGGCTGCAGGCATGATGTTCACTACACCACCATCGTTTGCAGTTGGTCAAAGAAAAATACAGACCTAATACTGTATTTCTGAAATTACCTGTCGATGTGAAGACAGGTTCTTGACTTTACTTCTACATACTAGACTTTCCATGTTGATCTTAGATTATCTTGTAGGTGAGGAATAAACAAGGCTACTGCAGCTTTCAAAGTATTGCAAATGGCAACTCTGACTGTAGCTTACAAGTATGTGAAATGGCAACTCTGACTGCAGCTTACAAAGTATGTCAAATGGCAACTCTGACTGCAGCTTACAAAGTATGTCGCAAATGGCAACTCTGACTGCAGCTTACAAAGTATGTCGCAAATGGCAACTCTGACTGCAGCTTACAAAGTATGTCGCAAATGGCAACTCTGACTGCAGCTTACAAAGTATGTCACAAATGGCAACTCTGACTGCAGCTTACAAAGTATGTCACAAATGGCAACTCTGACTGCAGCTTACAAAGTATTTCACAAATAGCTACTCTGAAACCAAAGATCTTTTAGCATAGTGCCAGCAACCTTAAAATATTTAACAAATTCCAGCAGAGACCATCACTACTACAACAAATAAATACATTGAAGTTTTCATTGCTCATTTGAGGATTATCTTCATCACACATAACTATAATTGCTCTGATCTCCTCCCAAGCATGAATTTCAGTGTGTTTAGAATAACAACTTCTGTTCTGTGTTGGTTGATGTACCTACTAGGGTTTCTCTCATGGTTTTCTCGTCTTGCTTGCCTATCGGTATACATAACTTGCGCAACCAAGATAAAGAATACCCGTTATCTTCTTTGTTAAAATTGTCAGAGCGTATGTTTTCTCTTATCGTTGATGATGTCACTTTTGTCCATAGAAGACCTATTCTCGATCGTAGCAGTGCATCCACTCTTATTGCCCCTCACCCCAGAATGGGGACAAAGATGAAGGTTTAGTGTCTGGATTGTTGCATTTTTTATTACTTGCATCTGAAGTTTTCATATAATAGTAATATTAATGATTCCTCTTGTACCGTTATATGTTACATAGGGACTGCAAGCAATTTTCTCCATACCGCTCTATCCTGAGCAACTCGCTCATTCTCCTTGATGGAACTGAGACCGATATTTTTTGCCTTGTTCAGTTTTCATACAAGAGGTAAACTATAACACTGATCCAAAATATTTCTGGAGTAGCAACAAAAAAACTGGAATGGATGAAAACCACACAAAAAATTGCAAATCTAATGCACACAAGCAATATGAGACTTACTGATTCAGGAGCTAATAGTTTCATCTTTTCCCACTCCACAGAGGGTCCAGACTCCTGTAGAAATCTGCCAAACAAGTTCTCTAATCCATCAAACTCCTTTTGCACACGCTGAAAGAAGTTAAGTGAAGGTTAAATAGGTTTGGACAATAGTAGTCTTTTGAAGTCATGAAAAGTATGGATAATGCATCCATAAATAGGTGACCTGTGTGTAATCTTGAAGTGTTGTTAATCTCTTTGATATCAGTTAGAAATCTCTTTGATATCAGTTGGAAATCTCTTTGATATCAGTTAGAAATCTCTTTGATATCAGTTGGAAATCTCGTTGATATCAGTTAGAAATCTTTTGATATCAGTTAGAAATCTCTTTGATATCAGTTAGAAATCTCTTTGATATCAGTTGGAAATCTCTTTGATATCAGTTGGAAATCTCTTTGATATCAGTTGGAAATCTCTTTGATATCAGTTGGAAATCTCTTTGATATCAGTTAGAAATCTCTTTGATATCAGTTAGAAATCTCTTTATATCAGAAATCTCTTTATATCAGTTAGAAATCTCTTTGATATCAGTTAGAAATCTCTGTGATATCAGTTAGAAATCTCTTTGATATCAGTTAGAAATCTCTTTGATATCAGTTAGAAATCTCTTTGACATCAGTTAGAAATCTCTGTGATATCAGTTAGTATATATATATGGTACTGCAGTAAAACTATTTGATTGGCAAAACACGTAATTACAAAGTACTGTAGTTTTACAAATTACAAAAACAATGACAAAATACAGCAACGTTTCGACCAACAAGGCCTTTATCAAGCAAACGAACAAACAGGAGTGACAAATTAAAATGAAACACAAATGGACGACCAAATACAAATGTATCTAAGGAAAATCTGGAATAAAAACGAATAACGAAATAAATGTAACACAAAAACACACATAAAAACTAGAAATAGAAAGGAAAAGAAACAATGAAACATCTAGTAAATATATAACTTGAATACATTTCAACATATACCCATATAGATTACAAAGCATGGGAAGAGAAAGAACTAAGAAGCATAAGAATGGAATATAACATGAATACATGCAACATATACCCATATAGATTACAAAGCATGGGAAGAGAAAGTACTAAGAAGCATAAGAATGTAATACGTTGAGCCCGCGTGGTCGCAAGGTACCATACAAAGAAATCAACCGATTCTCCAGAGCAAATCGACTGCATTCATCCGAGGAACATGATCGGATGGCTGTGACCTGGACATCGTGAGCACCTAAATGGCCAGTATCATTGAAAGGGGTGGCTACAGGGGTCACAGAGCATTGGCGTATGTCGCGTAAGTGTTGGGTGAATCGGTCACTGAGCCTCTTGCCTGTCTCGCCGATATAAGCCTTGTTACACCGCTTACAGATAATGGCATAGATAAGATTACGGACTCGCATGTGAACCCATCGTCAATAAGAAACGTGCCTAAAGGAAAGATACAGTACGCGTCTGTATCACATAAGCACACGTGTTGCAACGCCGACGACCACACTGACAGTGCCACTCCTTCCAATTGTCCACTACGATCTTCTCCTCCCACACAGGTGGTTTGTATTCCTCCAGACCTTCCATTATCGGACAACGAGAGATCTGTTTTAAGTAAGGGTCTTAAGTTTGTTCCTCTCCGACCCACCATTGACCACTACTCAACTCTTCAAGATGTGACTCGTTTTCACCGTGGCTTGCGCTTGAAATTTCACTTTCAGAACCAGGTTGACTCCGACCTATGTCCTGACACGAGTATGTTTTCCAAGTTTTCTACTAATAAACATGACTGGACACCCAAACCTGGTGCCTCTAACGCTCTTGATCTCTACATCAAGAATACTATACATGATATTGGACTGCTCCACCCAAAACGCCTTTGGCAGTCTAACATGTCACCGTCGGAGTTTCGTGCTCTATCACACCTCCGTCGACGTGATGACATTGTTATCAAACCCGCCGACAAAGGCGGAGCTATAGTCGTCTGGAGCAAAGATCTTTACCTTCAGGAAGGTCATACCCAGCTGCGTGACACTCAGTTTTATAAAACCAGCCCTACTGATGTCACTCAGTCTAATAATAATAATAAGGTTCGTGAAGTCATTAAGAACTTAATTGCCACGAACGACCTTCCATCCAGTGCATCATCACTCTGTGTGATCGATAGCTGTTTGGGTAAACCCGCCTTTATATGCTCCCCAAAATTCATAAACTCCACAATCCCGGTAGGCCTATCGTTTCTGCTTGCTCTTGCCCTACGGAACACATCTCCGAATTCCTTGATAGCATCTTTAATCCCATAGTCACCACACTCCCGTCATTTTTGAAGGATACAAACCACGCTTTGTCTGTCTTTTCTACCATTGAGTTGCTACCGAGAGAACCTACCGTCTCTTCCTCCTTGATGTGTGCTCATTGTACACTTCTATACCTCATCCTGACGGCCTTATAGCTCTCCAGTTCTTCTCAATAGGAGAACTAATCCACTTGTGTCAACTTCTGCTCTCCTTCGTCTTGCGGAACTAGTTCTCACTCTTAACTCCTTTCAGTTTAATGACCAATCTTTGAGCAGATCAGTGGGTTGCCATGGGTACTAAAATGGGACCTAGTTATGCTTGTCTTTTCATGGGTTATCTTGAACACCTAGTATGGACTACATATGATGGCCCTCTTCCGTCTGTCTATCACAGATACATTGATGACTGTATTGGCATCACTGATATGCCTGAAGCCGATTTGTCACGCTTCATTAATTTCATTAATGTTTTCAACCTTCTATTCGTTTTACTTCTCACATCTCCACTACTTGTGTCAACTTTCTTGACATTACTATCACCTTACGCCTATCCGCTATCACTACATCAGTATATTACAAGCCTACTGATGCACATAGTTTTCTCCTCTATACTTCTTCCCATCCCCGGGCTTGTCGTGACTCTTTGCCATTCTCGCAGCTCTTACGCCTTCGTCGCCTTTGTAGTGAGGACGATGATTTTCTTGAGAGAGCTCGCGAGATGCTTGATTTCTTGCGTAGGCGCCTATACCCGGAGAGGGTGCTTGTCTCGGCTATGCATCGAGTTCAGAAAATCACTCGCCAGCAGGCCCTTACTAGTCAGCATAGGACTACTAACTCTGACAGAGTAAAACTTATCTTAACTTACCACCCCCATAGCTCCCTGGTGAAAAATGTTTTAT
Source organism: Arion vulgaris (assembly GCA_020796225.1). Taxonomy (NCBI): domain Eukaryota; kingdom Metazoa; phylum Mollusca; class Gastropoda; order Stylommatophora; family Arionidae; genus Arion; species Arion vulgaris. The sequence goes on along the minus strand of CM036754.1, from coordinate 24,563,557 downwards.
TCCGTCATCTGTCTCTCCTTAGATCAGATCCTGAGACCCATTCTGTCTTCCCCAACTATCCTTTTGGTGTCTTACAGACGGGACAGAAGTCTTAAGGATATGTTGGTACACAGTCGCCTTAAGTCCAATATCCAGACTCATTTTGGCACTGTCCAGTGTGGTCGTCGGCGTTGCAACACGTGTGCTTATGTGATACAGACGCGTACTGTATCTTTCCTTTAGGCACGTTTCTTATTGACGATGGGTTCACATGCGAGTCCGTAATCTTATCTATGCCATTATCTGTAAGCGGTGTAACAAGGCTTATATCGGCGAGACAGGCAAGAGGCTCAGTGACCGATTCGCCCAACACTTGCGCGACATACGCCAATGCTCTGTGACCCTGTAGCCACCCATTTCAATGATACTGGCCATTTAGGAGCTCACGATGTCCAGGTCACAGCCATCCGATCATGTTCCTGGGATGATCGCAGTCGATTTGCTCTGGAGAATCGGTTGATTTCTTTGTATGGTACCTTGCGACCACGCGGCTCAACGTATTACATTCTTATGCTTCTTAGTACTTTCTCTTCCCATGCTTTGTAATCTATATGGGTATATGTTGCATGTATTCATGTTATATTCCATTCTTATGCTTCTTAGTTCTTTCTCTTCCCATGCTTTGTAATCTATATGGGTATATGTTGAAATGTATTCAAGTTATATATTTACTAGATGTTTCATTGTTTCTTTTCCTTTCTATTTCTAGTTTTTATGTGTGTTTTTGTGTTATATTTATTTCGTTATTCGTTTTTATTCCAGATTTTCCTTAGATACATTTGTATTTGGTCGTCCATTTGTGTTTCATTTTAATTTGTCACTCCTGTTTGTTCGTTTGCTTGATAAAGGCCTTGTTGGTCGAAACGTTGCTGTATTTTGTCATTGTTTTTGTAATTTGTAAAACTACAGTACTTTGTAATTACGTGTTTTGATATCAGTTAGAAATCTCTTTGATATCAGTTAGAAATCTCTGTGATATCAGAAATCTCTGTGATATCAGTTAGAAATCCTTTTGATATCAGTTAGAAATCCCTTTGATATCAGTTAGAAATCCCTTTGATATCAGTTAGAAATCACTTTGATATCAGTTAGAAATCTTTTTGATGATATCAGATTATAAAAAAGAAATTAAAAGAAGGCTGAGCATTGCTTTTGCAAAAACTAAAAGAACTAACCTATGGAAGGGAACTGACATAAGAACAAAAATAACGTGTTTAAGAGCCTGCGTTTTTGCCTTTGCAACATATGGTTGTGAGACATGGAACATTGACAAAGCGGCGGAGAAGATCATTAATGCCTCTGAATGCAAATGCTACAGAAGGGCACTTAGAATATCATGGACAGAGAAAAGAATAAATGCTTCTGTTCTACAACTGCGTGATATTAGAGAGAGTTGGCTATTAAAGAGCATAACATCAAGGAAAATAAAATATTTCAGTTACATCAAAGGACATGAGTGCCTAGAAAAGGTAATTTTGGAGGGAATGGTGCCTGGCAGAAGAATGAGAGGAAGATCTAGAAGACGATGGGTACAAGATGGCATTGACGATCTGAGAATGACTGCTGCTGATGCCGGTCAACTTGCACAGAATAGAGAGCTTTTCAGGACTGCTGTCATGGGAGCCAAGTTCCGGAAGGGACAAGCTACTTGATGATGATGATGATGAACAACCCACTCTCTTTAATATCAAGCTGTTGCAGAACAGAAGTGTTTATTCTCTTCTTTGTCCATCATATTCTAGGTACTCTTCGCTAACATTTGCATTCAAAAGCATTAATGATCTTCTTTGCAGCATTGCCAATGGTCCATGTCTCGCAACCAGTTATCTGTGCTAATTTATCTGAATCTTGTATCTTATATGTAAACATGACATCATCACCAGCAGGTGCCATGCCAGCACAGCACCTGCTGGCGTAGATGATCATGGATCTCCATAAATCTCTGTCTCTGGTGTTTGCTATCATCTCAGATTTTGATGCTCTTTCATGCCATGAGGTCAGGCTATTCAAAATGTTCACTCTCTGTCTTCCTCTGTCTCATCTACCCTCGATTCTACTGGTTGTCACAATGTGTTATAAACCTCCCTTCCTCATCATATGTCCGAAAAAATGATGACTGTCTATTTATTATAATGATGATAAGCTTTATTTGTGTCTTGACCTCATACAACATCTCCACATTAGTAATTTTACAGTCCATGGGATTCTCATCATTCTTGTGTAAAACCACATCTTTGTGGACTTCAGAGATTTTTCGATCTGTTTGTTTACTGTCCTTGACTCACATCCGTATGTCAGTATTGGTTCTATGTAGCACTGTATAACTCATTCTGATCTCAATTTACAATGATTTGTTGCATATAATCCTTCTCATTTTATAAATGTGTAAACATGACACACTATACAATTGATATATGTCACATTGGTCACATGGCAACACTTCTATAAAGAAGTAAATGGTGGAAGAGAAGAAGAAGAGGTCACATGTCGATTTTCAAATCAATTTAGAGTAAATTTGAAGTACAAGTAAGCACAACACACTAGATCATCATATCAACAAGTTGATGTGCTTACATGTCAATTTTTCTCATAAATAATCTACAACTTTCAGGTACTAGGCCTTTCGAATGAATGTGATGAGGTCACGTCATGTGCCTTGCCTTCTGAAGGCTGCAGGTTCAAATCAAGCGACCAATATGTATAAAAGTGCCACATATAAACAGGACCAATTTGTACAAAAGTGCCATATATAAACAGGACCAATTTGTACAAAAGTGCTATATATAAACATTACCAATTTGTACAAAAGTGCCACATATAAACAGGACCAATTTGTACAAAAGTGCCATACATAAACAGGACCAATTTGATAAATGGACCATACATAAACAGGACCAATTTGTGCAAAAGTGCCATATATAAACAGGACCAATTTGATAAATGGACCATACATAAACAGGACCAATTTGTGCAAAAGTGCCATACATAGACCAATTTGATAAATGGACCATACATAAACAGGACCAATTTGTGCAAAAGTGCCATACATAGACCAATTTGATAAATGGACCATACATAAACAGGACCAATTTGATAAATGGACCATACATAAACAGGACCAATTTGTACAAAAGTGACATATATAAACAGGACCAATTTGAGCAAAAGTGCCATACATACACCTGACCAATTTGTACAAAAGGGCCATACATAAACAGGACCAATTTGATAAATAGACTATACATAAACAGGACCAATTTGATAAATGGACCATACATATACCTGACCAATTTGTACAAAAGGGCCATACATAAACAGGACCAATTTGATAAATGGACAAAATCAAGTATTTTTTTTTACAAACTGCAATCATATTTTGATTTAAAACAATACATTGAGAGTTTATATATACGAGGCATGTTCAAATGAAAACGGGACTTGTGGATTTATTTAAAAGTATCATACGCAAATTAACAGTTTCAACGGAATTAAACAAAGCAACCACTTGTGAATAAGAATGCACCTGGGTTCATCAGAAAAAATCTCCGTATGCATTTAGGCAAGCATCCCACTGTTTAGGTAGGCGTCGAATGCCGTCCGAGAAAAAGGTGCGTGGCTGCTCACTGAACCATGTGGTCACCGCTCTCTTCACGTCTGCATCGCTGTTGAATCGCTGTCCCTTTAGTGCTTTCTTCAACGGTCCGAACAAATGGAAATCACACGGGACAAATCGGGACTATAGACTGGGTGATGAAGAACTTCCCAATTCTTCTTTGCCAATGTTTCCTGCACAATTTTTGCGACATGCGGACGAGCGTTGTCAGCAGATCTTGCACGGCCAGGTCAGGCGCATATTGTTGCAACAGAAGAAGCCATAGCCTTGCTTGATAAAGCAGTACTGACTGACCGTCATCGGAGCATTCGTTCTCTTGCAGAAGAATTCCATATGTCAATTGGGACAGCCCACATGGTTGTTCGGAAGAAATTGAACTATCGGAAGGTGTGTTCACAGTGGGTCCCACGGATGTTGACTGACCACCATTAGGAAGAACGGATGGGGTGGAGTTTGAACCATTTGATGCGTTACAGGACAGAGGGTGATGCATTTCTGTTGAGCATTGTGTCAGGTGATGAATCGTGGTGCCACCACTATGAACCGAGCAGCAAAATTGACAGCATGCAATGAAAACATCCAGGTTCACCAAAACCCAAAAATTCAAGACACAGGTTTCTGCTGGGAAGATTATGGTGACCGCATTTTTTGACCATGAAGGGCTTTTGTTGACCGATTTTAAGGAACCTGGTGTCAACATCAATGCCGCCCATTATAAAGACACTTTAGACAAGCTGCATAAGGCCATCAAGGCTAAGCGACCAGGCAAGCTTTCTCAAGGTGTGATTCTTCTCCACGAAACGCTCGTCCGCGTCGCAAAAATTGTGCAGGAAACATTGGCAAGAAGAATTGGGAAGTTCTTCATCACCCAGCCTATAGTCCCGATTTGTCCCGTGTGATTTCCATTTGTTCGGACCGTTGAAGAAAGCACTAAAGGGACAGCGATTCAACAGCGCGAGCGTGAAGAGAGCGGTGACCACATGGTTCAGTGAGCAGCCACGCACCTTTTTCTCGGACGGCATTCGACGTCTACCTAAACAGTGGGATGCTTGCCTAAATGCATACGGAGATTTTTCTGATGAACCCAGGTGCATTCTTATTCACAAGTGGTTGCTTTGTTTAATTCCGTTGAAACTGTTAATTTGCGTATGATACTTTTAAATAAATCCACAAGTCCCGTTTTCATTTGAACATGCCTCGTACTAGAGTAAGAAATTGGTTTTTTTTTAAAAAGTCTAACTTAAAATAAGAAAATAGAAACCTACTTCTTGCAAGCCAGGTGGAGCTGTTGTTAGAAGTTTGTGAAGCTCCTTATTCATTGCCGACTGTGCATCTTTGCGCATGGCATCTCTGAACTCTATGTCGCTAGGGCTCCGTCGATGACCCTTCCCTAGCCCTGTCTGAGAAAAAAAGAACCAATATCATGTTATAAATTGCTTCTTGTTGAGGTTTCTTTTATTTTTTAGAAAGGGTTTTAAAGCCGAAGGATTGACTTCATTGCACCGGGTTTTACCCAATACGGCGCGGTCCCTCTCCGCAGAAATGGCACGCCACCTGCCGAGAGTATTGCACAAAGCACGAACTCCGTAGCCCGGCAACAATCCTAGGGGTCTCTGGAAAAAAATGCACTCGTGAACAGAAGGCCGGGGTCCGGATTTGAACCCACGACCTTCGACTCGCAAGGCAAAGGGCTTAACAACTTAGCCACAGAAACCCCAATTTTTATAAAGAAAGACATATGTGTCCTTTTAGCAGAAGAGAGGGACACAAACTATATGTGTATTAAAATAACTGATTTATAAATATTTTCATACCTACTTTGTGTTACCAGAGCCAAACATGGCAATGAGCAAGGTTCAGTCACAAAACATAGCTACAAGTGAAATGAGCTGCCTGCAAAAGTTACCAACAACACCAGAAAAGACAAAAGTCACCAACATCAGCATAAGAAAGAAATTTGGCACAGGACCTTGTTTGAATTACATTGAGAAACAAAGAATAAAGTGGTTTGTCCACTTAATAAGAATGCATCCAAACTCCACAGTTTATAGAGTCTTCTACAACAGAACATCAGGAAAGAAGCGAGAGGAAGACAACGAAAAAGATGGTTAGATGGCATAGCAGAATCCTGTCAAAGAGCAAAAATAACAATCACCCAACCCACCAGAACAGCGCAAAACAAAAACAGAAAACCACGACACTGGGCAACAACCCGTAGCAGTGTGACGACAAAAGAAGAAGAAGAAGCAGAAATAACTAAGGAGTGTGTTCCTTATCAGGAAACATCTACCAGAAGAGGTAGGGCTTCACTTAAGAGCTGAGTCATGATTTGGAAACTCATGGGTCCTGATAGAATACATCTGATATAAGCGACCCATACAACTGTAGTGGTTTTCCCAACCCAGAAGACTTTCCTGAAAAAAGTGTCTGAGTTAGCTCTCTACATGCTTCTACATATAAAAATACAAATACTGTTCTGTAATCAGTGGGACTGAGCTAAGACAAGTGCATCAATTTAAATACCTCAGAGTCCTGGTAACATCAGATGGTAGATATCGGTCAGAAATAAAGAGCAGAATAGGCCAAGCAAAAACATCATTCCATACAATGAGAAACATTATTCCATACAATAAGAAACATTATATGCAGCAAGTCCTTGTCAATTGAGATCAGAATGTGAGTTATTCAGTGCCACATAGAACCAATACTGACATACGGATGCAAGTCATGGACAATAAACAAACAGATCGAAAAATCTCTGGTTCACAGAGATGTGGTTTTACATAAGAATGATGAGAATCCCATGGACTGCTAAAATGATTAATGTTGAGGTATTAAATGAGGTCAAGGCACAGAGAAAGAAAGGTTATCATCAATATAAGAAAGAGGCAGTCATCATTTTTCGTACATGTGATGAAGAAGGGAAGTTTATAACACATTGTAACAACTGGTAAAATCGAGGGTAGACGAGACAGAAGAAGACAGAGAGAGAAAATTTTGGATAGCCTGACTTCATGGCACGGTAGCACATCAACATTTGAGATGATAGCAAACACCAAAGACAGAGATGTGTGGAGATCCATGATCGCCTACGACAGCTGGCACGACACCTGATGATGATGAATCAGTGTGAAGACTGCCACAGACCAGACCTCGTAGAACACACATAAATAAACACTTGCCAAATCTGAATGCTGTACCGTAACTAAATGTAGAATTATCACAGCTATGCTCTAAACTAAGCAGCACTACATACTTTTCTCTATCTAAAACTCTCTCTCTCTCTCTCTCTCTCTCTCTCTCTCTCCGCCCTAGACCAATGAACCAGATTTTATCATGAATGCTACCGTGGCATATCTGAAACTAATAAAGCTTATATATTATTTTTAATTTGTTGTTGTTTGCGTTCGTTCTTATCAATCAACTTAACCACTCTTTGCGATATGTTTGATGTGCGCTGAGAACAAGAATACGTTGCGCATCATTTATCAGATCCTATGCACGAATGTAGAACAGGTGCATAAAAAAATGTCGGCCTAATTAAAAATTGTATAAATGATTTAGTTGGCTGAAATCACACAATCACAAAGCGCAAGGAACGAGGTATGTTGCGCCTAGTTCATAAGATCCGATGCACGAATGTACAACAGGTGGACACAAAATAATGTCGGCTTAATTAACAATTTTACAAATGATCTTGTTGGCTGACATCACAGAATTGTAAATGGAGGCTTACAGGTGGATATTTTAGAACGTATGAACAAGGAGAAATAAGAAGAAGTCTGTATAACATATTAACTGATCAATATGTATAACTTTTGTCAACACAATATTTGAGAGGATTCTATATATATATATATATATATATATCGAAAATCGTGGCATATCCTAAAGGACGTAGCCATCAACCACAGTAAACTAGTCGTTGATTTTCTAGGCACCACTTATACGTCCAGTAGTTTGTCATTGCTTTCTGAACGTTGAGGTCTTTTGTTACCTTTTTGTAAAAATCCCACGGAAACGAATTTGCTTCAAACTTGCCCACCGTGGGGTTTGAACCAGGTACGCTTGGGTTCGTGATCGAGCTCACTACCGCTTGAGCTACAGGATATATATATTTAGAGAGAGAGAGAGAAAGTGATAGAGTGCATGGAGGAGGCAGAAGAACTAGCTTTGAGAATAGAGTGAAAACGTTTTGTCTCTGTCTTATGTATATTTGGGTATGTGAAGACTTCATAACATTACTTAGTCTTGTATATCTGAATAACGGTTGCCATGTCAACCAACATAACTTTATCTAGTCTTGTATATCTGAATAACTGTTGCCATGTCAACCAACATAACATTATCTAGTCTTGTATATCTGAATAACGGTTGCCATGTCAACCAACATAACTTTATCTAGTCTTGTATATCTGAATAACTGTTGCCATGTCAACCAACATAACTTTATCTAGTCTTGTATATCTGAATAACGGTTGTCATGTCAACAATCATAACATTACCTAGTCTGATGTATATCTGAATAACGCTTCATGTCAACCAATTACATACCTAGTCTTGTATATCTGAATAACGTTGCATGTCAACAGCATAACTTATCTAGTCTTAGTATATCTGAATACGTGTGTCACATTACAACAGTCTTGTATATCTGAATAACAGTTGCCATGTCAACCAACATAACATTACCTAGTCTTGTATATCTGAATAACAGTTGTCATGTCAACAATCATAACATTACCTACTTCTATAAGAGTCTTGTATATCTGATTAACGGCCGCCATGTCCACAATCCCGATCCTGGACCGATGTACTAAAGTTACTTCTTGGCGTGGACAATTACTTTTTAAAACAAATACTAGCAGATGTGACCAGGCTAGTGTTAATTTGCACAAAATATAGATACTCTTAAACAACCCACACCATGTGCTAATCTCAGGTACATTATACTTGATTAGGGTTAGTTCAGGTAGATTTGTGGTAGGGGGTGTTAGCCACAGTTTTTGTGTTTCAGTTTGTTTACTGAATTAAATTGTAGTAGATATTGGTTTTTTAGTTGAAGATAGATACAGAGATATATAGATAGATAAATAATAACATAGACATATAGATAGACAGACAGAAAGACAGACAGACAGACAAAAAGACGGACAGACAGACAGGCAGGCAGATAGGCAGGCAGATAGATAGACAGCCAGACAGACGGATAGATAAATACATCGATAAATAGATACATAGACATACATATATATATATATATATATAAATAGATAGATATATAGATAGATATATAGATCGAAGGATACACAGATAGATAGATAGATATATATATATCGATAGGCATGCAGGCAGCCAGGCAAATAGATATATTGATAGTTACATCGATAGATAGATACATAGACAGACAGACAGACAAACAGATAGGTATATAGATAAATATATAGATAAATAGTTACATCGATAGATAGATAGATAAATAGAAAAATAGTTATATCGATAGATAGATAGATAGAAAGAAAGATAGATAGATAGATAGATAGATATATAGATACATAGACATAAAGGCAGACAGATAGAAATATATGTATATAGATATATATTTATATATATATATACACACGCTAAGAGAGAGAGAGAGAGAGAGAGAGAGAGAGAGAGAGAGAGGAGAGAGCGAAAATGAGAGGAAACTAAAATCTAAAATATAGTAAGAAATGGAACCGATAGCGCAACTAGGTATACTGTGTATTGAAACTGTTTGCTACAATGAGAAAGTATTCCAAGCTAGAAATATTTCTCACCGAAGTAAACACAGCTAAGTGTTTCATTGCAACATAGTGTTGGGAATAGCATGTATAGTGTTTAACTAAAAATTACCCAAAACATAACCAAACGCGTCCTTCGTAAAAAAAATAACAACCACACATATTGAGAGCAGCAATAGCAGAGCGATTTTTCATTTGTTTCGTATGTGTGTGCCCTAAGATCAAATTTCAGTGGAATTATATTTTTTCCGACCCAAACAACTCTTAGGTCGACTCGGCATGTTGACCACATTACACATCGCGTGCAACTGGTCGAAGATGAAAAATTCGGGTTTAACATCATATTTTCAAATGTATCTCAATGTATATAAACAATGTATTCTTTACTTTTTAAACAAAAACTATACTTTTTCAAATGTATTTTTCAAATGTATCTCAATGTATATAAACAATGTATTCTTTACTTTAAAAAAAACAACAACTATACTTGGCCATTACCGTAAGCACCCGTGTGGTGCCAGGGCCCTAAGGAAGCAAAGAATAGTACCACTGCGACCTACAAGGCATGTCGTAAGAGGCGACTGATGTAGGAGCTAGGGTACTACCTTAATAAATAAAAAGCATCGCAGAAATCGGATGTGCTGGCCTACTTGTAGGCGCATAACTGACACAACGTACAATCGCTATTATGCTTAGATCACATACAAATCACATAGGGTGTTTAACAAGTGGTTGATATGGAGCGTTCAAAGAAGAAATAAATGAATCACAGCTGAATACAACACAGTGGGCGGCCAGTAACAGCTGAATACAACACAGTGGGCGGCCAGTAACAGATGAATACAACACAGTGGGCGGCCAGTAACAGCTGAATACAACACAGTGGGCGGCCAGTAACAGCTGAATACAACACAGTGGGCGGCCAGTAACAGCTGAATACAACACAGTGGGCGGCCAGTAACAGCTGAATACAACACAGTGGGCGGCCAGTAACAGATGAATACAACACAGTGGGCGGCCAGTAACAGCTGAATACAACACAGTGGGCGGCCAGTAACAGCTGAATACAACACAGTGGGCGGCCAGTAACAGCTGAATACAACACAGTGGGCGGCCAGTAACAGCTGAATACAACACAGTGGGCGGCCAGTAACAGATGAATACAACACAGTGGGCGGCCAGTAACAGCTGAATACAACACAGTGGGCGGCCAGTAACAGCTGAATACAACACAGTGGGCGGCCAGTAACAGCTGAATACAACACAGTGGGCGGCCAGTAACAGCTGAATACAACACAGTGGGCGGCCAGTAACAGCTGAATACAACACAGTGGGCGGCCAGTAACAGCTGAATACAACACAGTGGGCGGCCAGTAACAGCTGAATACAACACAGTGGGCGGCAAGTAACAGCTGAATACAACACAGTGGGCGGCCAGTAACAGAGAATACAACACAGTGGGCGGCCAGTAACAGAGATTACAACACAGTGGGCGGCCAGTAACAGCTGAATACAACACAGTGGGCGGCCAGTAACAGCTGAATACAACACAGTGGGCGGCCAGTAACAGAGAATACAACACAGTGGGCGGCCAGTAACAGCTGAATACAACACAGTGGGAGGCCAGTAACAGAGAATACAACACAGTGGGCGGCCAGTAACAGTAATACAACACAGTGGGCGGCCAGTAACAGGAATACAACACAGTGGGCGGCCAGTAACAGAGAATACAACACAGTGGGCGGCTAGTAACAGAGAATACAACACAGTGGGCGGCCAGTAACAGAGAATACAACACAGTGGGCGGCCAGTAACAGAGAATACAACACAGTGGGCGGCCAGTAACAGAGAATACAACACAGTGGGCGGCTAGTAACAGAGAATACAACACAGTGGGCGGCCAGTAACAGAGAATACAACACAGTGGGCGGCCAGTAACAGAGAATACAACACAGTGGGCGGCCAGTAACAGAGATTACAACACAGTGGGCGGCCAGTAACAGCTGAATACAACACAGTGGGCGGCCAGTAACAGCTGAATACAACACAGTGGGCGGCCAGTAACAGAGAATACAACACAGTGGGCGGCCAGTAACAGAGATACAACACAGTGGGCGGCCAGTAACAGAGAATACAACACAGTGGGCGGCCAGTAACAGAGAATACAACACAGTGGGCGGCCAGTAACAGAGATACAACACAGTGGGCGGCCAGTAACAGAGAATACAACACAGTGGGCGGCTAGTAACAGATAATACAACACAGTGGGCGGCCAGTAACAGAGATTACAACACAGTGGGCGGCCAGTAACAGAGAATACAACACAGTGGGCGGCCAGTAACAGAGAATACAACACAGTGGGCGGCCAGTAACAGAGAATACAACACAGTGGGCGGCTAGTAACAGAGAATACAACACAGTGGGCGGCCAGTAACAGAGAATACAACACAGTGGGCGGCCAGTAACAGAGAATACAACACAGTGGGCGGCCAGTAACAGAGAATACAACACAGTGGGCGGCCAGTAACAGAGAATACAACACAGTGGGCGGCCAGTAACAGAGAATACAACACAGTGGGCGGCCAGTAACAGAGAATACAACACAGTGGGCGGCCAGTAACAGAGAATACAACACAGTGGGCGGCCAGTAACAGAGAATACAACACAGTGGGCGGCCAGTAACAGAGATTACAACACAGTGGGCGGCCAGTAACAGAGAATGGTGTGCGTGTTACTGGTCCTAAACGACAAGAGAATCACAGGCAAGAGAGATATTATTGTCATTCTTACTGAGACCCACCCAGAACAAGGATTGTATTTAAAAAAATTCACAGAAAAAAAAACTAACAAAGATATCGTCATACAATTTGGCCACCTGTTGCAAAGTATGTTTTCGATGATAAACAACGTTTAGTGTATGTACTCTAATTAGTTATTTAAAAAATAATTGATTTTCTTGAAAATATATTGTATATAGTATATATATCTTGAATATATATTTTCAAGAAAATTAATTATATTTTAAAATAACTAATTACAGTGCATACACTACGTGATGTTTATCATCGAAAACAATGTCGTTTGCAACAGGTCAAATTATGACAATATCTTTGTTCATTTTCTCTGTGAATTAAAAAAATACAACCCTTGTTCTGGGTGGTCTCCCTTAAGCCCTTTGCCTTGTGAGTCGAAGGTCGTGGGTTCGAATCCGGACCGCGCCGTTCTGTTCACAAGTGCAGTTTTTCCAGAGACCAATAGGATTGTTTCTGGAGCTACGGAGTTCGTGCTTTGTGCAATACTCTCGGCAAGTGGCGTGCCATTTCTGCGGAGAGGACCGAGCCATATGGGGTAAAACCCGGTGCAATGAAGTCAATCCCACGGCTTAAAAACCCTTTAAAGAATAGAAGACAGCACTGAATATGTTACTATGATGTAACAATAATAAATCATGTATAAAACATGAAGGAGAGGGTGGGGTCAGTGATTGTACACAATATTGTAACAAATATCAGCAGCATAGAGGGACTGAGATGGTATGATAGGGTCACAAATGAGAAATTTATGGAAAGAACAAGACAGATTCCAGTAAACCAAGAGGTTAAAAAAAGACGCTGGCGCTGGATAGAACACACTTTGCGAAAATCTGAGGGAATTATAACGAAAAAGGTCCTTTTCTGGAACCCGCAGGGACAGCGAAAGAAGGGAGGCCGAGAAATACATGGAAATGGGATTTGGAGACAGAAATCTAATAATCTAATATAACGAGAATATGGAGGGAGTTGCATGAGATAGCTAGAGATAAGAAGACTAGGCATGAGCTGGTTGAAGGTCTATGCCCCAATCCGGATTTAAAAAGGAATATATATATATATACAGTAGCGGCTCGTATCCTTTTGCTGGTGGGGCCAGGCACAAATGTTCGGGAAAATCATGGTTTTGGATTTGGTTATATTTTAATTTATTAAATAATAATGCACGTTACACATTATTTTTGATGGGGCCTGGCCCCACTGGTCTTTAATGACGAGCCGCCACTATATATATATATATATATTTATATACTAGGTTTTTACTTTATATCCACAGCCTGCCATCTAGCTGGTATGTTGTTTTGTTTTGGTCTTACTGTTGTTGATACTTTCGTTTTTTTGGTTTCATACGCACTGTTATTATGTGTGTGTTAATGACCTATAGATCGTCAGGCGCATCGATCAGACGACCAGTTAATAACATATGACATAGCCAAGAGCAAGAAAGTAATAAAGATCTTCTAACAGCCCTTTTTATGTTGTGTGAGGGCTCTCGGTGGCATGGGGGTAATGTCCTTACACTCCGCTAGAAAAGTTCTCCGTTCGCGTCTAGTGTACAGTGATTGAGCAGTTGTCTACGCAGACTACTCAAAATAAAATGGCATGACAGAATTCCAGATATCGAAGTACTCATAAGAGCCAAGATTCAAAGTGTCAACACCCTGTTATAGAAGGCCCAGGTGAGATAGGCCGGTCACTTTGCATGGATTCCTGATAAACGCATCCCAAAACAGTTGATGTATGGTGATCTTGAGTAGAATAGAACGATCGGTTGGTGGACAGGAAAAACGCTTTAACGACGCTATAAAATGCTTCGATATAGACACCAGGCACTGTAAATCTCTTATGCATAATCGCAAAATGTGGTGCTGCAACAACACTAAAGGAATTCACAAAGCTGAGAATTGTCGCTTGTCTCTATTGTCTTTCAGCGAATCTCTAAGTCTCTTTTCAATAGATTCTGCAACTTTGCGTAATGTTGTTTACCATATATAACTCGATCATCAGCTAGTTTTTCCAATTTGCTGGGACCGATAGTAAAGTTATTCAGTGAAGATTTGCAGACATCCTTATATCTGAACAGTGGTCTGCCTTGGTGCCTCTTCCCTTCCGAAAGTTCACAGAACATTTGTTTTGGCAAGCGGCAATATCAATGGCAGAGTACTTTCACAGTAACTCTAGCGACGATGAAAAAATGCCATTCTCCCACGTCCTTTAAGAAAATGACGGAAAACCAATTTTAATCTTGTGTGATTGGAAAATCGACAGTAATTGAATCTTAACAGCGTCCGATGGTAGGGAAAATCAATAAAAAATTCAGGTAAATAGGACACTGTTAAAACACATAGATACAGTTCACCAGCGCTGTGAGACGGGAGCTATGGCGCCCGTGGGAAACATCCCTGGCGTCCACTTGACTTGCCATCTTTAACGCTAATAAAAATTTCAAGGGAAAAAAGTATTGCTGAATAACAGTATGTTTTTGTTATTTTCATAAGCATGTGTTTTCTCAAGTTTAGACAGGATAAAGTATTCATCTATTATCTTTTAAAATGAACTTTACTATTACTATTATTTATGACTATTAGTATTGTTAGTAGTATTATTGCAATTGCTACACGGCGTCCGTGTCTCCACATTCATTAGTCAGATGGGGGGTCTCTGTGGCCAAGTGATTACGTCTTTGCCTTGCGCTCGGAAGGTCGTGAATTTCTTCTTCTTTGCGTTCGTTCTTTACGATCAATTCTAATCACTATTTCTGATATATTTCATCTTTACCAAGAACGTGTATACGTTGCAGGTCCCTAAACGCATAGACTTCTACACGTTTAGGACACGTGCATCCGATTTTAGCCAAACATCCTTAGTCGCCTCTTACGACATGCGTGGCAGGTAACAGTGGTTCTATTCTTTACCCCCTCAAGTGTAGGCTCCTGTAACCACTCGGGTAGTGAGTTTAAATCCAAACTCCCGAGTTCAGTTCTTTCCAGAGACTCCTAGGATTGTTGCCGGATTATGGATAGAGCTGACATTCTGAACGCCCTCATATATTGTAGCCGCAAAGAGAACTTTCATCTAAACCGATCCACGTCAACATCTAGATTACCTGAACTTGGAATGAAGATTGGGGTGGCAAGAAAGAGAAGCACGACATACTTATGTGAGACTCACCAATCAACATTGAACTGGTAAGTTTAGTCGGTAGACGCCGTTGGCGATGTTTTCAATCCTTAGGACAGTATTGATTAAGCAGTTATTTATCTTTGCATATATCTTCATCTTTGTCATATGTCATTCTGGTGTGAAGGGCAATGTGGGGTGAAGGGCAACGTGGGGTGAAGGGCAATGTGGGGTGAAGGGCAATGTGGGGTGAAGGGCAATGTGGGGGTGAAGGGCAATGTGGGGTGAAGGCATTGGGTGAAGGGCAATGTGTGAAGGGCAATGTGGTTAAGGTATATTTTGGATGAAATCAATTGGGTGTGAAGGCAATGTGTGTGAAGGGCAATGAGGTGTGAAGGGCAATGATGGGGTGAAGGGCAATGAGGGTGTGAAGGCAATGAGGGGTGAAGGGCAATGAGGGGTGAAGGCAATGGAGAGTGGATGCAGTGGCGAGTAAGCTCGATCGAGAATGGTGTTCTATGAAAGCGACATTAGCAATGTCTAAGAGAGTTACTCAGACAGGCACAAGAGCAATGCTGCTCCGACAATGGGCAAAGCAAGGCCGGCACGCAAGAGGGCCTAGAGATAAAGAGGCGACGAAGAGCTATCTAGAAGCGCATACTAGGCCGTTAGAATTCTTCTGACCTGACGCTGAGGCATACAGGATCGAAAAAAGAAGAATAGCAATGCTCTAAGAGAAAATTCTGAAGATTTCAAGGAAGAAGTTAAAAGGTATTTTCTTTCTCGGCTGTTCAAGTTATACATACCGATAGGTGTGGCAAGACCGGAAAACCATGAGAGAACTCACAGTAGATAAACAACCAACACAGAACGGGAGTTTTAGTTTACATTCTAAACACACTGAAATACATGCTTGGGGGGAGATCGAAGCA
Source organism: Arion vulgaris (assembly GCA_020796225.1). Taxonomy (NCBI): domain Eukaryota; kingdom Metazoa; phylum Mollusca; class Gastropoda; order Stylommatophora; family Arionidae; genus Arion; species Arion vulgaris. Next base: position 24,547,278 of record CM036754.1, on the reverse strand, counting down.
ATTATGGACATGTCCGATGAAGATAATCATCAAATTAACAATATCTTTGCATATATTACATATACACGAGAGCCGCTGTAGCGTAGTTGTTAGTGAACTCGCTTCGCAAGGCTGGTGGTCTGGGTTCAGCTCCCGCAATGTGCGTGGAATTTTCCCGACCGCGACGCTCTCAGGTCGACCCAGCCTCAACTGGGTACCAGACATGCTCTGGGAAAGTAAAGGCGGCCGGCGTAATGCTGACCACATCACCCATTGTGTGCCGATGGTTTAACACTACAGGCCTAACTGTATTGACCTATATACCACGAGGTATGAAAGGGTTCCTTTACTTTTACTTTTACATATACACAGTGACAACCGACGAAACAAAAGGAAGATAAGACAGATGACAACAGAGAAAGACATAATATTTTGACAGATTAACTTCATCATGTCCGTACCACGCAAGCTTACGATGTTCACCAATGGCACTGACACGTCAGTATAGTTACTTTATCCATAACAAGATTCGCTTGTTCTGTGCTATTTGTAAGAGACATCGCACCATCTTTCTGAAATGAAAATCCTGGCATATCCTTTATAGGACGTCGCCACCAACCATAGTAAACGAGTTGTTGATTTTCTAGACATCCCTTATACGTACAGTAGTTTGCCATTGCTTTCTGAACGGTGAGATTTATTTTACCGTTCGTAAAAATGCAAGGAAAATTGTTGCTTCCAAACTGCCCATCGCGGATTTAAACCAGGTACTTTTGGATTGCGACTGAGCTCACTGTCGCTAAGTCACAGACGTCCATAAGATCTTTCTATAACATTTATATATAAAAGCTTGATACTTATCACTCTCTTCATTGATTGTCCAACTCACACATCCACACATGTGATCCGAGCCTAAGAGCGATTATACGTTTTGCCAGTTATGCGCCTACAAATAGACCAGCACATCCGATATCTGCGACGCTTTTTATTTACTAGGGTAGCTTCCTTAGGTCCCTACCACAGTCGCCTCTTACGACATGCTTTGTAGGTCGCAGTGTTACTTATTCTTTGCTCCCCATGCGAGCCCCGGCAACACACGGGGGATATATCCATACTAAGAAATCGATAGTAATGACGATTTGTGTACGTTGATCTTCGATCCCGTAAACCGTAAGCTGATCACCATAAAACAAGTCATTTTTTCCAAATCACATTTAGCCTTGACACGGCGGCATTGCAAGTTTTCACGAAATTTATGTACCTGCACTTTCATCACTACACATGCATGTTCTCTAGTATGTACAAATCTGTACTTCTAATTTTTGGGAAGCAAATTTTGATGTTTACGAACGGCCAAAAAATAGACCTCCCCGTTCAGAAAGCAATGGCAAACTATTAAACGTATAAGTGGCGCGTATAAGGTCAGCGACCCGTTTACTGTGATGATCACGACGTCCTGTAAAGGATATGCCAGGATTTTCATTCGTTTTAATGCTAGTGGGGGACAAACACATTATGGGCGTTCACATAAATTCTTTCATGGATTTGGAGGGTGTGAGGAGGTGAAATAAATATAAACAAAATGTAGTTGGTCGTTTGCTACGCTGTGATGGAGAAGATCAGATTCGCATAAAACGGATTTATCAAAAGCCATTTTCAAGGGCAAGTCTCCCCCCACCTTCACATATGGACGCCCATGGAGGGACATATACATATATATATTTCATTGTGATTATATCAGTCACCCGCCATCCGTGTTTTGCCAGGGCACGCAAGGGAAGCAAAGAATAGTACCACTGCGACCTACAAAGGCATGTCGTAAGAGACGACTGATGTAGAACGTAGGGAAGCTACCCTAGTAAAAAAAAAAGCATCGCAGAAATCGGATGTGCTGGTCTACTTGTAGGCGCATAACTGGCACAACGTACAATCGCTCTTAGGCTCAGATCAGATACAAATCACACAGAGTGGTTAACAAGTGGTCGATATAGAGAGTTCGAAGAAGTAGAAGAAGACAAATAGTCGCCCGCAAAAGAATGTTGTTTACCTCATATACACATAAAGAACTATTATACTTCCTCGTTCGTATCTAGGATACATAACCACGCAATGTGAATACAGAATATCGGTCGACGAGAATACCGCTTCGCGAATATATATACATATGACGGTATGTACTACACCTCGAATGTATATATATATATATATATATATGTACTAGAGCGCACTCTGTGTCAAATCGCAAACATCTCCCTGATACAAAACACATATAAACATACAAGTTATACAGACCTGGGATATAGAAACATATTCCAGGTTGAATGATTGCTTATTCGAAGACATGTTCTCCGTCTGTCTCTTCCCTTGTGAGTATGTACAAGACTTTTACACTGGCACCAAATGTGCACAACAAAACAAGGTTATCTGCCAAAAATAACCTTTAACCTCGCACAGCTAAGGTTACACTGCGCATGAACACTCAAAATGCTAACGTAACCCAAAAAAAACACACACAAAAAACATTAAGTAAATTGTATATAACGACGTTTTCTGTTAACATAGCTTCATAACACGTTTGCTTTTTTTTTAAAATCACAATTTCATGCACTACTTTTTCTCTTTACAAAGCGTTGAATATACTGAATATCAAATGTATGCATAATTTTAGCTAAAACCTCACTAATACATACACTTGGTGGTGTGCACACAATTCGAGAAATGTAAAACAAAACACATAGCAATCTTCTCTATTCTCAACGACCAGTTTATGCTTGATTCTACTTAGAGTTCGTGAAGAAAGTTCCCCTTAACGGTCTTTTCTAATGACCAGCCAGATCTGGCACCAGGCTACAGTATAACTCAGTATATGTGGTAATGTAAAGTGAAGTTTTTGTTTGTAAAATCTTACCAGTAGATCATATGTACAAATTGTGTTTGTATAGAGATAAAGACCCTTTGCCTTTTGAGTCGAGGGTCGTGGGTTCGAGTCCGGACCGCGGCCTTCTGTTCACGAGTGCAGTTTTTTCCAGAGACCCTAGGATTGTTGCCGGAGTTACGGAGTTCGTGCTTTGTGCAATACTCTCGGCAGGTGGCTGCCATTTCTGCGGAGAGGGCCGAGCCATATGGGGTAAAACCCGATGCAATGAAGTCAATCCTTCGGCTTTTAAACCTTTTATAGAGATAAAGGTATACAGATAGCACTGTAGTGACGCAACGAGTGGGTGAAGGTAAGTTTAAAACGTGTTAAAACTTCAAGCGTCGTTCATTTTTTCGAATGAGAGCTGCTCAGAATTTGTTTAACTGTATTTAGTTGTATACAGCATTCTAGTATCTTCTTCTTCTTCGCGATCACCGCTTAGACTGGTGTACCAGATTTTCCCATAAATCTCATTCATGTGGAAATCTGATTCATGCAGACTTAGCATTGATGTGGTTTGTACGTCACATCTTCAGCGCCATTTTGAGCTCTGGTGCTTATCCTTCGGCGATGTGTCCGATTTCAGCCAGCGTTTACTGGGTTCTCTCTCCGTCAGCCTTTGGCTGTCCCCAGCCGACCTGCAAGGCAGCAGGTTATTCCCGGGATTACTTCCTTGTGTTTTCTTCTTTTGTTTTTCCGCTATTATTTCTCCAAAATTATCCTTCCTCTTTTATATTGTCCCAAATGTCCTTTATCTGTATATGAGGGACAATATGCATGTGGCTGTAAGGAAGCTAGAATGATGTTGAATACACCTGAGAATAGAGAACTAATATCAACAGCATTCTGTAGCACAAGCGGTAGTGAACTCGATCACGAACCCAAGAGTACCTGGTTCAAACCCCACGTTGGACAAGTTTGGAAGCAAAATTCGTTTCCGTGGGATTTTACAAAAGGTAAAAATAGACCTCACCGTTCAGAAAGCAATGCAAACTACTGAACGTATAAGTGGTGCCTAGAAAATCAACGACTTGTTTACTGTGGGTGATGGCTACGTCCTTTAGGATATGCCACGATTTTCATTTTCTGACAACTGATACCCATCATAAAGGACGACCTATTATGGCGTACACATTTAACACTAGTACACATTTAACCCGCTAACTACCAAATGTCCCAATCTACGCACGTTTCCTTGACCTGTTTGCTCATATGCCGAGGACTGCGCCATGACTTGTTTCATTGTTACATTAGCTCTAAATTCACCTTCCGTTACGGAGGAAGAGAAATACCTGAACTAAGATATGCTGACGATACAGTGCTACTGTCAACATCACAAAAAGGAATTGAGAAATTAACAATGGAAGTGCAAGAGAAAAGCGAAAAACAAAATCTATACCACATTGTGTCAAAACACAAAAATAATGACAACGGATAAAACAAACATGACAAAATATATTTTGTAATCAACGGAGAGAAAATAGAAAATGTGAACAGTTTTGAATATCTTGGTTCACTGCTAAAAACAGATGGAAATGGGATGAAGGAAATTAAAAGAACACACATGGCTTGACAAAAAATTAAACAACTAAAAACAGTATTGATGTGACTGACATGAAAACAAAGCTAAGAATACTAAGAGCATGCATATTTCCAGTGACAACTTATGGGTGTGAAGCATGTACATTTAACGAGTCGGTGGAAAAACATATAACTGCTTTTGAGTATAAGTGTTACAGAAGAGTTCTCCGTATATCATGGACAGAGAAGAGAAGAAATATATCTATTCCGAAAGGACTAAAAATCAAACAAAACTGGCTGATGCTACAAATATGAATAAGAAAATTGAAGCATTTTGCACATATATAAAGAGACACAAATGGTTGCAGAAGACCATTATGGAAGGAGGCATCCCGGCAAAGAGGAGAAGAGGAAGACCACGGAGAAGATGGATTCAGGATGTAACTGGTGGTTTGAGCATGGCGGCTGCAGAGGTCTCATCTGACCTACGAGAGAGAAATTACGAAGGACTGTTAAGGTGGTAAAGTATTGATCAGGATAAGCTATTTGATGAAGATGTCCTTACTGTATACAAATTGGTACTTTGCTTTACTTACTATCTTATAGAAAGAGATACAGCAACACTGTAGCAAAGGTTAAAAAATTTATAGAGAACGTTTACTCATCTTCCTATGTATGCAAAAAAAAAGAATTTATATATCCAATGTTGAATCAATCCTCACATATGTCAGCGAGAGTTGGAAAATGACTAAAGATAGAGAAAGCAAGTTGAATGCATTTGAAAATAGATGTCTGCGAAAATTAATGAACATAAAATGGGACGAATTCAGGAAAAATGATGGAATCGGAGAATTATCTGTTCAATCACTAGTAACAACTGTTATAAGAAGGAGAAGATGGAGGTATGTTGGGCAGTGGTCTCCGATAACATACGGCCGGCGGGCTCAAGTAAAAAAAAAATTATATTCGGCCTTATGTTGCCGGGAGCCAAGATTGGGCACACCTTGAGAAGAAATGGTCGAAGAATACCAAAGCTGGAACTGAAGTAGAAGGCAACGGGTTCAAGAAAGAGGACGCCATAGGGAGACCCTAAAACGAACTTTGTTGAGTAAGGCAAGAAATATCGGACTCAATTCTATGGAAAAGATTGAGCGAGCTGCCTAGGACAGAGCGGTACATAGAAATTACTTGCAGGCTCTATGTAGCGTGTAACGATAAGAGAGGATAAAAATATATAAATTTATCCTGACAAAAGTTATTTATGGTTAAATTGAACTATCATGTCCGTCTCAAACCAGACAATTAACATAGTTGTCTGTTCTAATTAAGATCCCGTAAAGAAAATGCTGAAGAAAAACGTAACATACAACACAATTCTTAAAAATACGGTCACAAATTTATTACAACCTGCAACATATGTATGTATAAATATATATTCAATGTAACACACGTGTTGTCTCACATAAGCCTAGCATTGAGTAACACAGTTTACTATACTACAATGAAGCAGCCGAATAACACGGTTTACCACCTCCCAATAACAAATGTCAAACGGCTCAATTCATAGAATGGTTTTGAGGGGAAAAACAGCACAGGAAAGTCAGAAGCTTTATATATATATATATATATATATATATATATATATATATATATATATATATATATATATATATATATATATGCTTATTTTAAAAAAATACATATATTAGAATAACATGAATACAATGGGGCTGTTTGTTAACGTGTATTTCACAACGATTCAATCAGGGGTTCTCAAACATTAGGAGTAGTGCCTTTTCCTCAGTAAATAAAAAGTGTCGCAGAAATCGGATGTGCTGGTCTACTTTTAGGCGCATAACTGGCACACCGTAGAATCACTCTTAAGCTCAGATCGCATACAAATCACAAAGACGGATTAACATGTGGTCGATATAGAGCGTTTGAAGAAGAAGGAGAAGAAGCATCTTTTATATGTATGTTTTGTAAAAGCAGGCGGCAGGCTACAACAGACAGACCAGAAGTATGACGTATAAGGAAGCAAAAGTGCGGATAAAAATGGCCTACAAGAACAAATTGGTCACCAAGGTCATGAAAAAAATGATGCATACTGCCAACTCAATAGAGAAGAACAGGTTGTCATTTATCGGCCACGAACAGGGCACAATAGGCTGAGATACCAGCTGTTTAACAAGTACACAATATGCGCTTCTGACATATGCACATGTGGCACCAGCAAGGGGACAGAGACACACATACTGCAAGAATGCCCAACATACAATGAACAGAGAGAACGTACATGGCCAATCCCCATGTCAGTCCAAGACAAGCTATGTGGAGATGTATATGGACTCTGGTTGACCACTAATTACTTTAGAAGTATACCGCCCGAGTCGTTACCGGAGCCCATATTGGGGTGTAAAGAATAGAACCACTGTTACCTGCCACGCATGTCATAAGAGGCTACTAAGGAGGTTGGGGTGGGGCTAGCTACCCCACACCATAAAAACACTAGATGGCTACAGAACGGAGAGCGAACCGAGTAAACGCTGGCTGAAACCGGACACATCACCGAAGGATAAGCACCAGAGCTCCATATGGTGCTGAAGATGTGACGTGAAACACACCAATGCTAAGGCTGCATGAATCAGATTTCCAGATGAATAGAATTTATGGGGAGGTCTGGTACATCGGTCTGGGCGGTGATCGCGCGGGAGAGAGAGAGAAGTATACAAATCTATGTCTGAAAACGTTGGAAGAAGAATCATGTATTGTTATTATTAGGATTCAGCATCGTAGTGTGTACTATGGACTGCACGTTGCAGAGGATAAAATGTAACTAACAAGCATCATGACATTGAGGTACTGGCGGTGACTAAAGCACTACTCTGTCTGGAGTCACAAATTACACTCATTCGTGCATTCTAAGTGATTCATAGAGTATGGTCACAAATAAGATTTTCATTTAAACCAACCCACGTCAACTACTATAGTCTGTCCATTAATTCGTGAGCACGTTTGAAATTGATTTTCTCGAAAACTACCTGTTGGATCTCAGTGATTTTGCAAGCAGCCTTAGAATATCCATGACGCTGAAAATATTTTTTCCAAGAAAATTTGATGTAGTTTGAAATTTCTTCTTCAGGTTATATTAAAATCAACCTCACCGGATTGTACACAATAGTAACATATTTACGGTACACAGACGCGTTGTTCTAAAAATACATTATGGTAACATTGAAATATCGTGAGTTTCACGAATTCCCGTGCACCTAACCCAGTCGACTTTGAAAGCGGAAAGCATATGACGTTATAATTGGGATACCGTTTTATAGTTATAGGCGTATCTCGCTATTTGTATGAAACTATTGTATCATATTTGTTGGCTTATCAAAACTGACATTGATATCACATTCATAATGAGTCTGAAGTGCACATTTATAACAATGCAGAAGGTTACAGTTTTACTATACCAACACTTCCGTAGGGAATCTAAGAGAGGTCATCTATATTGCGATATTCATAACCCTGAGAAACGAACGCAACTGGCGCTTGGTCTGAATAGAGAATCCTTTTCCCGATGGATTAAACAGGACACAAAGTGCACTAATGTCAAGCAAGGAAGGAAAAGAACAATTGACGACTTTGACATAGATGTCATAAGACAGGAGCTCTTGAAAATGTTTGCGACAAATCAACTTGTTACTCTCAGGAAACTGAAATTAAAACTGCAATCAGATTGCAGCATAGACATTTCTAAAAGTACTCTATGGAAAATTGTAAGAGCGCCGGCTTCACCTTCAGAAAAACTATAGGCGGCAGGAATATTATTTGTGAAAAGCCACATTTAATTGCTGCCCGAAGTAAATACCTGAGGCAGATCCGTGAGCGGCGGAGGCAAGGCTATGATATTGTATATTTGGACGAATCCTGGGTCAATGCTCACCACACCAATGCTAAAGAATGGCAATCAGTAGACGGTGAACAGAAAGAAAAATACCAAGCAGCAAAGGCCAGCGTATTATACTAACACATGCAGGAAGCAGTGAAGAAGGTCTTGTCCATGACGCTGGACTTATTTTCCAATCAAAAGTATCAACGGTAGGACTACCCCATAGAAATGAATGGACATATTTTCAGGCACTGGATGGAGAAAGATCTACTTAAAAATTTTAAACAGACCATCATGCTGGTAATGGATAATGCATCCTATCACAACGCAGTATCAGCGGAAGACAAAGTACCAACTGCATCAAATACAAAAGATCAAATTAGGACTTGCTAAGGAAAATGTCAGCTTCGATGATACATATTTGAAACATATTTGATACATATTTGATCGAGTTGTTGCACCTGGTGAGGATGACAAATAAGACAAAGGTGTTTCATATTGACAAAATCATTGCGGAATACGGCCACACGTATTTGCGACTACCTCCATATCATGCTCACCTCAATCCGATAGAGCTTGTCTGGGCTAAAGTAAAGGGCAAGTTGCCGAACAGAACAGGACGTTTAAAATGTGTGATGTTGAAGTTCTGGAAGAAGTGTGTTGAACATGTGCTCCGAGAGGAAGACAAGTACTGGCACCGAGATGGATTACAATTTGTCAGCCAGTAACAATTATCAACCTCATGGAATCGTCAGATTCGGAGATACAAATCATATTTTGATTACAGACTGAGAAATAGCAACGTATACATTTCCATATCCAAATGCGTCTACCATCATACAATTTGTGGTGAGTTAAGACACCCTGGGGTCTAATGGTGACCGAAGGGGAGGACTAACTGTTGCATATTGTATCCAAGTTCACGATTGCACATAAAGGGCAACACACTTAATTACTTGACCTATCAAGTTAATATGGAGATACACCTATGAATAGAATTGACATGGACAAATTCTAGGATTACTGTAAAATCTAAAATTTGAGCCCCGTATTTGCAATTGTCATAAAAGATCAAAGGAATTCGCCGATGTGCAAAATCCGTAGCATCTATGGACTACTGGTTAGCTTTATTTTGGCGTCATGGATATTCTAAGGCTGCATGCAAAAAATCACTGAGATCCAGCAGGTAGTTTTCGAGAAAATCAATTTCAAACGTGCTCACGAATTAATGGACAGACTATAGATTGCAGGAGCTGGGATTGAAGATTGGAGTAGCAAGTAAAGCACAGCACAACAGGTATATGAGTATGCTCATCAATCAAAATCGAACTGGTACGTTCAGTCGCTGGACGCTGTTGGAGATATTGCCAAGGAGATCGGTGCAACTATGGACATGTCAGGAGTGCAATAAAGATTTTCCAAACTGAAAGTGAAAATGTAACTACTGTTTTCCACCAAGTATAGTGTAGAAGGGGATTGGGAACATTGTTCATGGAGTGATTCGTCCTGATCATTTTAAGCAAGGCTGTCCAACGCGGTGCCCGCGATCTACATTTCTGGCGTCCCATGTTACCCCGCCGACTTTAACGATAATCATAATTTTAATGGGGAAAAACATTTATGAATAACAAGATTATTACATTTTTTGGTCATATCAGTCCCGAGAACACCGTCTTACCGCTTTTACAATCTTATTTTCGGTCCGTAACCATTCTACTGTTCTTACTACACCATTTGTTTTTTCCGATTTTTCACTGAAGAACCAAAATTAAATTAACTTGAAACATGTACTCAGTGTCATATTTCACACTATGATAAATGTAAGTACAATATTTTTTTCTGAAATAAACGTCAGGATTATAAGTTAGGATTAGGATACGTCATTCTCCTTCACCCTTTGTCTCCAGGGAAGCATAGATCCGCAACCAAGGCCTTCCATGTCCGCCTATCCAAAACCATCCTTTCCAGATCTCTCTACTCTCTCCCCATTTTCTTGCTTTCCGTCTTCAACTCCCGCTTCCAGGTGTTTCTGGGTCTTCCCCTACCTCTATTGCTCTGGAGGTTCCATCAGAGAGCCTGTTGTGTATGCTGTTAAGGGGTTTCATGAGTCTCTCCTTGTGGGATCCTTCTTCTTCCTCGGGTGGCGAGCTATGTATTTCCCTGTTGGTGGTTTCTGTAGCCATCTAGTGTTTTTACGGGGTGTGGTAGTTAGCCCCATGCCTAATCTCTTTAGTGGCCTCTTAAAACATGCGTGGCAGGTAACAGTGGTTCTACTTTTTACACCCTAATTTGGGCCCCGGTAACCACTCGGGCGAGGAAAAGTGATGTTATTAATATGTTTTAAAACTACTATTAATATCACTCACTTACTATTATCATTATTCGTATTATTATTACAAACACCGCATGGCGACCGCGACTCGCCAGCCATCAGTCAGATGCGACCCAGTAAACAAAATGGTTGGACAGTACTGATATTAGTAATATCACATGCCCGTCTGCCCAGCGTGTTCGTAGCGCGTTGAACTACGGGTGACAAGCTCCCTGTCAGTGCGGGTTCAATTCCGCGGGCTTGCAGAAAAGCCACAGGTTCACCAGATTCACAGTGTTCGTGGCACCGAACCGAAGGGTTACGATGTCCGAGGCACCGAGCAGAAGAGCTGAAAGCTCAAGTGCTTCTGGATCAGTAAAAAAAAATATCCCATATATGCTAAGGCACAGACTGCATGAAGTATTATAAATACTGGCGGTCTCTGTCGCATTGATAAATAGTGCTGCTCGGATATCGTTCCAAAAGTACTCGGTTCGCTTCTTGCGTGGAGCGATCGGGCTATTTTCCAATGATACCTTATTTTTTTGTAGGTGTGATCGAGTTCCTACTCCTATCGGAGACGGACGATAAACGTAGGTCCCATGTTCAAGTTGAGTACATAAAGGAACCCTTGGTAGTTAAAAATCGATAGGAGTATGATGCAAAGTCGCAGTTTATTAAAAGATTGAAAAAATAAATGTCTCCTTTTTTTTACAATCTTTATAATTACATCAGTCTCCCTTTGCTAGTGGCGTAGAGGATAGTGACTCGGTCTTTTAACTCCGACGTTCTGAGTTCGAATCACGTTGCGGACAATTTGATTGTAAATTGTTTCGCGTGGATTTTTACAAAAGAACGACTGCACCACCCATTCAGAAAGCAATGGCAAACTACTGAACTATGCCTAGAAAATTCACAAACAGCGTTAAAAAGCTGGGGTTGATTCGCAAAGTCCTGTAAAGGATATGCAATTAACCTTTTTAAAACTCCCTTTGCTGGTGCTACGCAATTCGCTCACTACCGCTGAGATCTTTCTTTGTACAAAAACAACATGTCAGAGCACAGAAGACTATTCCCCGAAGTGCAATTATGATTGTACTAAATCAGTCAATCCCTCTTCAAATTTCTCTTGACTCATAAGGATACAAATGTTATTCTTCAAAGTGCTATTTTCTAAGGATGTTTTCTTCATTTTATTTGCCATTGTAAACTTCAGTTTTGTCTGGCTACTATTCTACTGTCTTTCAGTGTAAAACTAGTGCTCAAGTCTGCACTATTTCAGAACAATAAACTTTTGTTTGGAGACTGTCATCGCAACGTCTGCGCTTGATAAAGAACGTTTAGTGGAAACGCCCACCTTCTCAGTTACTGTACTTTTGCAAAGCTGTTTTATTTCGCCCCCTCCCATAGTACCTCCATTGTCATGCTGCTTGTTAGTTACATTTTTATTCTGTACAACGTGGAATCCATAGTACACACTACGATACTGAGCCTTAATAATAATGCAATTCTAACGCAATCCACGACATACACTAGTTCTAAAAAAGGTTTTAAAAGTGAAGGATTGATTTCATTGCACAGGGTTTCCCGATATGACTCCGTTCCTGTCGGCAGAGATGGAACGTAATCGGACGAAAGTGTTGCGCAAAGCTTGAACTCCGTAGCTCCCATAAACAATGTTAGGGAACTCATGACAAAATTGCACATATGACTCGGTCCATATTCGAACCCGCAACCTTCAGAGCGATAGGCAAATGTCTTAACCACTTCGCCATGCCCGCCTGTCCAGCGTGTTCGTAGCGCGTTGGACGACGGGTGATAAGCCCCATGTGAGCGCGGTTCAATTCTGCGGTATGGCAGAAAAGCCACAGGTTCTCCAGATTTACGGTGTTCGTGGCACAGAACCGAAGGGTTACGATGTCCATGGCACCGAGCTGAAGCTCAATGCTTCTGGGTCTAAAAAAATATTTACGCACCAATACTAATTTTTAGCACAATAACACTGTTTAAATGTGCACTGGCTTGGTCGCGTAAAATTTTTCTAAGCGTCAAGAGCAAGACATCGGTATAATTTCGATGTAAACATTAAGAGATGGGCACAAAACAAAGAACAGTCTGGTAGAGTGTACCACCGTGGCAAGAGACGAGAGGTGGTGGAGATTCATCGCAACCGATCTGCTATTTGAATCTGGCAACTGATCAATCAAACAACGCTATATATTGCTTGATTGATAAATTGATTGATTGATAGGACCACCAACATTGAACTTCGGTGAGTAACCATGTGTGCTCTAATCTCTTTCTTACACCGGAAGATCTCAGCTGCAGTGCACGAACTCCGTAGCACCGGGAGAGTCCCAGATGTAATTTTAAAGATGGTGCAGATACTTCTGTAGGATTTTATTTTTAATTTTTTCTAATGAATTTTGCCAGGGCAACGTCTTTCCGTCGTGCTCTTCTCAAATTGAACACAGGACATACGTTTTTATCGTCCGTCTCCGATAGGAATAGGAACTCGATCTCACCTACACCGAGATCAGAGATCTCTTGGGAAAAAATATATATCTTGAAAAGGCTGAGAACCACTTCTAACATATAATGTTAACACATAAATACTCGGGAAGTTTAACAGACGAATCGGTTAACTTACACCTCTGGCATATATATTTTAAGACATCACCCCCCTATAAAGTGTTCATGCACTAATTAGATAGGAACATGAGAGACTTGGTTCCCTGATAACCAACATGAAGAGCAGATATAACCAGCAAAACGACCTTGAATGCATATATGCCATACATCAACAGTAACTTAGCCGTGACCCCAAAACGTGCAGATCGAAATGACAAGAGAATGTATGTTATTAAGAAAGTCGACCAGGGGTCACGATGTACAAGGCTATGTATGTTACGTGTCTGATTTAACCGTGTTAAGGACAAAACAGACTCTCATGTGATAAATATAGATCTTCTACTCCCAGGCGTTTGTTTAAGCGTGGTCCCCGGCAACATATGTTATCCGAGGTCACGATTTCAGATAACAGAAGAAACGAGGATCTTTGTGGCGTAGATGTTAGCTGCTCGTCTTTTGTTTCAAAGCTACTCGGTTCGCTCTCTCGTGTATGCCATTGGAATATTTTTCCATAGATCCCTGATCTGAGTGTAGGTGAGATCGAGTTCCTAGTTCTATCGGAGACGGACTATAAAAAATAGATCACGTGTTCAAGTTGAGCCCGTAAAAGAACTCTTTGCAGATCCAAATAGAGAATAGCCTGATGGACAGCGCTGCCCGGCAAATAAAGCCTGATGGACACTGCCCGGGCAAAATAAAAAGCGATAAGACGCCGCAAAATAGAAGAATGAACAGCGGCTGCCGGGGCAAAATTCATTAGAAAGATTAATAAATAAAATCCTATAGAATATTTTCCCCATCTTCTAAATTACAACGGAGACCTTCGCCGGTTGATTCCCGGAGTTCGTGCACTGCAGCTGAGATCTTCCTGTCTAAGAAAGAGAAAGTAGAACACATGGTTACTCATGGAAGTGCAATGATGATGGTCCGTCCTATCAATGAATCAATCAATCAACAGAAGAAACAACCACACAAAAAGAATTAGATAGCACAACATTTTGGTAATGAAGCGAAACTTTGCTAGAACACCGTATATAATATTTACAAAGGCAGTGTAAGTTAACCGATTCGTCTGTTAAACTTCCCGAGTATTTATGTGTTAACATTATATGTGTAGAAGTGGTTCTCAGCCTTTTCAATATATATATTTTTTCCCAAGAGATCTCTGATCTCGGTGTAGGTAAGATCGAGTTCCTAGTCCTAACGGAGACGGACGATAAAAACGTAGGTCCTGTGTTTAATTTGAGCACGTAAAATAACCCCTGGCAGTTTAAAATTGAGAAGAGCATGACGGAAAGCCGTTGACCTGGCAAAATTCATTAGAAAAGATTTAAAATAAAATCCTACAGAAGTATCTGCACCATCTTTAAAAATTACATCGGGGACCCTCGTCGGTGCTACGGATACATGGGTACAGTTATTTGCAAAAGAGTCTAAAGGCGTCCGTGTGTTGCCGGGGCCAACAATAGTAACACTGCGACCTACAAGGCATGTCGTAAGAGGCGACTGAGGTAGTGGAGCTACCCTAGAAAATAAAAAGCGTCGTAGAAATCAGGATGGATTGGCCTACTGGTAGGCGCATAACTGGCACAATGCACAATCGCTCTTAGGCTCGGATGACATACAAATCACACAGAGTGGTTAACAAGTGGTCGATATGGAGCGTTCGAAGAAGGAAGATTGTGGTTAGTGACGACGTCCTGTAAAGGATACACACGATTTTTATTTCCTTCATATACATGCATACATACGATTTATTTCCTTCATATACATGCACATACACACGTACACGACCGTAAAAGTCAGCATTGTTACATTATACTTAAAGCAAATCTAGTATATACAGTACACGCATCGTGACCGTGACCTATATGCATAAACTGATGGCAGGTGTCAACCATTAACATAATTACCAGCGAATTATGTGCACCACTATTCACATACAATTGTTTCAACATCAAATGCCGCTACAAAAACGATGTAACATAGAAATATCAAAGGCGGTAGCAGTCGCCATATATGTGGCGGAACCGACGGCACTTGCCTGAAGTCTTTGTTTATGATTCTAGTGAATCAAGAGGTTTAAAAAAGGCACTGGTGCTGGATAGGACACACTTTGCGGAAAACTGAGGGAAATATAACAAGAAGAGTCCTTTCCTGGAACCCGCAGGGACAGCTGAAGAAGGGGAGGCCGAGAACTACATGGAGACGGGATTTGGAGGCAGAGATCAACAATATAAAAAAAGAGTTTGAGGGAGCTGCAGGACATAACTAGAGATAGGAAGACTTGGCATGAGTTGGTTGAGGGCCTATGCCTAATATGGGTTAAAAAGGTAGAGAGAAAAGAGAGAGAGAGAGAGAGAGAGAGAGGAAAGAAAGAAACGTGTCATTTAACAAATGTTACCCATGGGCGTCAACATAAATTTTCCCAGAGTGGGACAAAATTAATTTTGTACAATTAAGTTGGTAGTTTACTATGCAGAAATGGATAAGACCAGATGTGCATAAAACTGTTTTATCAAAAAATCATTTTCCAGGGGGTGGGGAGGGCACTTACCCCATTTGTCTTAACGTGCGTACGCCCATGATGTTAACTAACGTCGTGTGAAAGGCCTGTACTTTATGATAAAGCGCGTTTCTTCGTCAATAGCTACATTCATATATAATATCTTTAGATAGCAACGGAACAAATGGGGCGTATAAATGTGTCTCGTTTTTGTGTGAGGTAAGTTTTTGTGTGATACTGAATGAAATGTCTATTCGTAGGGATATTTAGTACTATTGAACACAGCTTGAGAAACTACAAATATATATAAATGTACGTTAGGTTTAATTAACACAAGTTTGACTAAGTGTCAATGAGAAAGGGCACGAGAGATAAACAATCACAAATAATATTCCGCTCGTGTGGTCCGGGGCCGCAAGGAAGCAAAGAATAGCACCACTGCGACATACAAGGCATGTCGTAAGAGGCGATTGATGTAGGACCTAGGAAGCTACCCTAGTAAATAAAAAGCATTGCAGAAATATGATGTGTTGGCCTACTGGTAGATGCATAACTGGCATAACGTACAATCGCTCTTAGGCTCAGATCACATACAAATCACACAGAGTGGTTAACAAGTGGTCGATATGAAGCGCTCGAAGAAAAAGTAATATTCAAATATAGTCTACCGATATGACACTACTTCCCAACCTAATAGTATATATATTTATATCTGAAGCGACTGTTACAGTTCATCATTATGTCATCTGATGACTGACAGAATAACGAATAAGAAAATTATTCCACTACAAAGAAACATATACGCCGTTATTCTTCATTTCCTTGTGCATGGACCGACAAAGTAGTATGTAGCCCAGCGCTGCTCAACGCGGTGACTGCGGGCAGACGTGTGATACATCCATGCCGTCCTATTTGTCTCCGCCGGCTTTAACGATAATCAGGCCCGTCTGCCCAGCGTGTTCGTAGTGCGTTGGACTACACGGGTGACTATCCCTCTGTGTGTGCGGGTTCAATTCCGCGGGATAGCAGAAAAAGCCACAGATTCCCCAGATTTACGGTGTTCGTGGCACCGAACCGAAGGGTTACGATGTCCATGGCACCGAGCCGAAGAGCTGAAAAGCTCAAGTGCTTCTGGATCGGAAAAAACCCCAAAAAACCCAAAAACAAACGATAATCAGAATGCCAGGAAAAAAAAGTATATCTGAATAACAATAGGTTTATTTTCTTTTCCGTAAGCATAATAAATTTTGTTTAAAGTTAACGTTTAATCAGGATTAACTTTTCATCTGTTATTCTTTTCATAAATGTTACTAATATTATTCTGTGCTTTTATTAAAGCTCCCATACCTACGCTTAACGGCAAGAGTGGACAGCCAACTACATCTTCCCCCTGGGAATAGACAATAGACTAATATTATTTTATTATTATTGTTATTAATAGTATTATCCCAATTGCCACTCGGCGCCCGTGCCTCCACAGTTATTAGTAATAATAGATGCTCCCCAATAGATATAAAAATGTTGAGCAGCACTGCTGTAGACGATCCTATTACCGATATAAGGGAAGACTACAGTGAAGATTTTAGGGAAGCTAGGGACTTATTGTCTTACTGTATACAAGTCTGCCGTATAGGAAGTCTTCATTTCTTCGCTTCCGTTGTATCATTTGCTTGATAACGTCCTTTTGATCGAAACGTCGCTGTCTATTGTTTTTGTGCTTTGTAAAACTATAGTACTTTGGGTTTTTTTCTGTACACCATACCTATTGTGCACACTTATTCAGACAGACCCATGAAACAGGCAGACTTAGTACAAGATAATAGATTAAAACAAGAAATTGTTTACAGCTATATTTAACGGACCAGATCGGTGGTTCTCAAAGGGTGCGTCCATGCCCACCAGTATGCTCGGTGACATTCCTAGGTGCGACCTAGGAAATCCCAGATCAGGGGTCGACAACGCGGTTAAATTAAATGATGACTAAAGTAATTATCATATTCCAACTATTTCTGTATTTCTGTGCATCTTTCTTATTTAGTTTTTTTTGTATATTGGCACCTACGATTTTTTGTTGGACTTCAAGTGCGCCACGACTTAAGTTTGAGACCACTGGACTAGATTTAGCAGAATAAGATTGCAAATATTGCACGGTGTGAAACGTGCATGCTATATTACGGTAAATTGATAAACGGTGTTAAATGTTACTAGCACAGATTTTAACCCTTTCGTTGCTACATACTTTCCGAAGACGGATCTAACAATAGCTACTCTTTGTTTCTAGGTCACAAACGTGAATGAACGTCTATAGCAGTGACAGTAGAAATGTATAACGTGTTAACACGTCTTTAGCCCACAGAGGAGAGATAGTAACAGACGTGTTAACGCGTCTTTAGCAGTGAATGGGGAAAACGTCTATACACGTCCTTAGCAACTAACGAGTATCAGATACGAGTATACATCGTGTGTTCTATAAACAATGTTCCGTTTCTTCAGCAACAGTAATAACAATCAACGGACAGGCCAACACTTCGTATGAGACACAAACATCTATAACAGCTTCCAACAAGTTCACATGAATCTAGTACAGACATTAGCATACATTATTTCGATTACTTTTTCATTGATTGATAGAACCATAATCATTACACTTCGGTGAGTAACTATATGTGAACCAATTATTTTTCTTACACAGAAAGATCTCAGCGGCAGTACACGAGCCCCGAAGCACTGTCGACGTAACCCGATGTAATTTTGAAAACGGTAAAAATATTTGCAGGAATTTTCTTACAGGGATGTCACTTTATAATTTGATAGAATAAAAATAAAATTTCTCATAGCATTTTCAGACCTTAGAGTATGAAGTGTGGATCATTTCATATTTCGAGGTCCTAGTGTGCATGAGGTAGGATGGCGAATTCCTTTCCTCACGTGTGGAACGTTGAGTGTGGAATTGAACGCACAACGCTCGTGAGTCCGAGTCGATAGAGGAAAACGCTTATGCATTACGCAAATCTGTTCCACAATAAGTATGATAAATGAAAATAGTGGCATATCCTTTACAGAACGTCGTAATCAACCACAGAAAACGTGTCGATTATCTAGGCTACACTTATAACAAAAGTTTGCCATTGCTTTCTGAATGTCTGAATGGCGAGGTTTACTTTTAACGTTTGAAAAATTCCACTAACAAATTTGCTTCCAAACTGCCAGCCGTGGAGTTTGAACCAGGTACGCTTGGGTTATGATCGTGTAACGTGTAAGCTGCAGACGCCCCCGCACAATAGGTACACAGCGTGTAAATGTGAGAATTGTACACTAAACATTCCTTATTTAAGACAGTCAAGATTATTGTGTCTCTAGTACAGTATCGGATCTACTAAACGTATCAATAGCTAACAAGGTAAGAGATATGAAATTGTTCACAGATACAATTTTCTTGAAATAATAATATAAATAGAATAATAACAATTTCTAACTGTCATTACAATGCTTTGTTCACATAGACCAGCGGTTCTCAAACTTTGCATTACCGTGGATCCCTTTTAAATACATCTTACTGCCACGGACCCCAATAATTTCTATTTATGAAAATCTTCTAGCGATTGAGTTATTATTACACCACACCAACAGTCAATCTGGCTAGAATTTGTGAGACCCAGGAAACTTCAAATGAAACTTCATTAAAGCGACTCATTATTCATATTCCATCTTCTGTTTGGTATAATTTAAAGTATACCTTAAAGTGGGTTTCCCCTTTATTTTACTTGTTATCATGAACATCTTTTTTGCCATTACAATAATTTCTTTTACTTATCAATGTTTTGGTAACATTCACAATCGTTGTTTGCAGGCGCTGCTTATAATGTTCATTTGTGCAGAATAGTATTATATAGGGTATTCAACTTAAAAGCAGCCCCAGTGATAAATAGAAATTTGCTAGGTACGCATTGCATCTCGTCTATTTACTATTTAAACCGGTTCTGACTAGCTTGTCCTACGTCACATTTGTTCATCGCCCCTTCCGCACTACAATTACACACCATCACACAACCTTGACCTATACTGCGTCATAACTGAACCTTCTCATTTCCATACATATATGCCAGATTAGCTCCATTCATGGACTGCTTTTAAGTTGAACACCCTGTACTACAGGCAGTAACGATAGTGTTGTATAAAACCAGGCAAAGCATAGAACCTAGGCTTGTCGAATTGAGCAAGATAAACGGTTGTGGGTTCTTCTTCTAACGCTCCATATCGACCACTTGTTAACCACTCTGTGTGATTTGTATGTGATCTGAGCCCAAGAGCGATTGTACATTGTGTCGGTTATGCGCCTACAAGTAGGCAAGCACATCCGATTTCTGCGATGTTTTTTTTATTTACTAGGGTAGCTTCCTAGGTACTTTATCAGTTGCCTCTTACGACATGCCTTCTAGGTCGCAGTGGTACTATTCTTTGCTTCCGTTGCGGGTCCCGGCACCACACGGGCGGGTTGTGAGTTCAATTCCCACAAAAATGATGTTCCATAAATGAGTGAAGAAACTAGACCTTCTACCTCTCGCATACTGGATTAGAAAAGTGAAGTGATATGTATTTCACACCTTACAGTATGCAAAGGCTAAGGGACATTTTCATTTCATACACGTTGTTCCTATGTCTTGTTACAAGTCTAAGCATATATCCGACATATGTCTTATGTTGTGTGGATTAGGTTGACAAGGTAACGTGACACTACACTTCCTGTGTGATATGTATCCTTTATTTTTCATGTCCTTGCTGACTTGCATTATGTATACAAGGGGTTGAGTTGTTTACCATGTAGGTCGATTGATATCCTGAGCTAGTTATTGATTCATGAATCTGTAGACAAGCTTTGGCTGTTGTATTTATTTTTTCTTTAATACATACATACATGCATTGTCAACGTGATCAAATAATTCGATATTGAGTATACAAGGTTTTGAAACAGTTCGATTGTGATGATGGTGATGATGATTTCTGAATCTATTCAGCTCATTCCTTCTATTTTACTTGAGGCAAATGTGAGATGAGATTGCCCGTGTTAAAAGATAACGTCAATTTTCCATTATTCGTGAGCAGATTAATATGAGGGGTTTCTGTGGTGTAGATGTTAGGTACTCGTCTCTTGTGCCTAAGGTACCAGGTTCGCTCCCTCGTAGAGTCATCTGGATATTTTTCCGGTGATCCCTGATCTCAGTGTAGGTGAGATCAAGTTCCTAGTCCTAACGGAGACGGACTATAAAAAGTAGGTCCCGTGTTCAATTTGAGCACGTAAAAGAACCTTGCAGTTCAAAATCAAGAAGAGCAGGTTTTAGAGCCGCTGCCCAGGAAAAATTCATTAGAAAAGATTGAAAATAAAATTTCTACATGAATATCTTCACCTTCTTCAAAATTGCATATGGGACCCTCGCCCGTGTTTCGGAGTTCGTGTACTGCAGCCGAGATCTTCCTGTGTAAGAAATATATCGGAGCACACATGGTTACTCACCGAAGTGCAACAATGTTGGTCCTATCAATGAATCAATCACATTAATAGAAAAGGAAACACAGTGTATATCCTATGCAAGGCAACGCTTACACCATTAGCGTCACCAGTTGGGGCAAACCATTGGGGAGGTATACTGTTTTCACCCAGTGATTACCAGTACCCATATTAGGGTGGAAAGAATAGAACCAATGTTACCTACCACGCATGTCGTAAGAGGCTACTTAGGAGGTTGGACGTGATGCTAGCTACCCTTGCTCGTAAGCTGGTGAGCTAGCTAATCCATGGTTTTAAAAACACCCGTCTTGACGGCTAAGTGATGGCACCAAGAGAAATAAAGGTACTGGGTGCAATTCAGTGTTTGCCCATTATTTTGTTTCCTTCATGGATCCTCAAATACTTTTTAAATGTCTACTTATCTACCACACGCTATCACACAAACATATATATATGAATGAAATTCCTAACAGATCCTTTATATAACGACGGCATCAACCACAGCAAACTAGTCGTTGATTTTTCTAGGCACCACTTATACGTTCAGTAGTTTGCCATTACTTTCTGAACGATGAGGTCTATTTTTACCTTTTGTAAGAATCCACGGGAACAAATTTGCTTTCAAACTGCCCGCCCGCCGCGGAATTTGAACCGGGTACGCTTGGGTTGTGATCGAGCTCACTATCGCTTAAGCTACAGACACCATATCTAATTAATGCTAGGGACGACATATATATATATCGTAGTATTTTTGTATTTCCTTGACTGCTTTCAAAATCTATCCGCGGCGCCGTTTAAACTAGAGCATCTACTTTCCCCGACACGTCTTGTAATTGGTGTGAGAGCAAGGCATGATCATCAACGGAGTCTATATTCTCCAATTTTTATATATGTGCCCACTGACTGTCTTTCCCAGACTTGGTATATGCTTCACAATGTATATCATTCGTCAATATCTGATCGGAGAGACTGCGCACATATGGTTTTGAGGGAAGTACTATGTGGTTCAAAAACTAATATTATGTAAATTAAAAACTGCATGAAAATGGACAATGTGATGTCAAGAAAATGAATAGGGCAGAGAAAGTGAGAGAGCGATGGATGATAGTATGTACACGCAAATAGAAACAATATGAGAATGAGAGAGAGAGGGGAGAGAGAGAGAGCGAGGGTGATATTGTAAGCACACCACATATAAACAATGTGTGAGAGAGAGAGAGAACGAGGGGTGATATTGTGTACACACAAATACAAACAATATGAGAGAGAGAGAGAGAGTAAGGGGTGATATTGTATACACATACCAATATAAAAATATGAGAAAAGAGAGAGAGAGGCTATACTGTGTACACACACAAACAGAAAGAATATGAAAAAGGGAGAGAAAGAGATAAACATTCAGAAGTTAAAAGGCATATGGATGACTATAACAGATAAGGTGAAGTTACGTTGTTGTTTTTAACCTAGAATTCGCTTAGAAATGATAAGAGTGCAGATGGATATTACGATATCAGCAGCGCAGTTTTAATAGCCTGGAAGAGAAGAACATGTGCAACTGGGATCATTAAAATGTGTGCACTCAACGCGTAGCACACTGGAGTCTGCATTTTTTACAAGTGTTTAGTAATTGAAGAATTGCATCTATATTTAAACCAGAACACACTCACTACCTTGGTCGTTACAGCATTGAGTAGTAAATAGAATCCCCTCATTTCCTAGTACTCTTCTCTCTCCCTCTAGAGCATAGATTCCCAAACTTTTCGACCCCCGCCCACTTTGCACAACATACATTTTGTAAACGCTCCCCTCCACATTATAACAGTTTGCCAACTCCCTCAAATCACAATATATATATGCTCTATTTTCTCTTGACAAGAAAAAATTGATATACACTTTGTAATAGCATGGTCTAATTTTTCAAATGATTATATGATGAAATAGAAAAATTGATGAAAAAAATGGATCGTAAGACCCTTAGGATTAATTAAAAGCAAATCTACATTTGAAATTATTCAATCGCAAAATCACGAAAATAATTTATTTTAAAATATTTATTATTAATTTCTTCGGCCTGACCCAACGCTGAACACTCCCAATTCTTCTGAACCACTGGGGCAACCACTGGGGGGGACCGCCCACTTTGGGAAACGCTGCTCTATAGCATGTGACGGCGATAGCGCTCAGAG
The DNA here is from genome assembly GCA_020796225.1 of Arion vulgaris. Lineage (NCBI taxonomy): Eukaryota > Metazoa > Mollusca > Gastropoda > Stylommatophora > Arionidae > Arion > Arion vulgaris. The sequence goes on along the minus strand of CM036754.1, from coordinate 24,523,832 downwards.
CTACAACAAATGCACATCATTCTTCTCTATTCTTAGCCATCCTCTGTATTTTGTTCCAGCTGTGATTCATTTCTTTCAGTTCTTGTTCTACTGTTCTCCTCCAGGTCTTTGGGTCTTCCACGCTTTCGTTTATCATTTGGTCCATCTCAGTGTAGTTTTCGTGAAAGAGTTAGTCTCCATGCGTATCACATGCCCGATCTATCTCCAGCGTCTCTTTTGGATGATGGTGCTCATATTCTCTTGTTGACACTGTGCAAGCAGTTCTTTGTTAGCGATAGCATTTTGACCAGAACAAGCGTAAGATCTTTCGCAGACAAGTTGTAGGGAAAGTGAAGAGTTTATTCGATAGTACTAGTGCAGTTCAAATCTAGCTTCTGTCCTGAGTAAGTAAAATAATACACAAACGTCCCATCCCTTCAATGCTATGTAGGATATAAGTTATAATTTGTATTATGTCAAAAAAGCAAAAGCACAATTTCTGCTGGATAATTAAAAGAAGAAAATACAAATAAGATCAACATTTAACGTTTATATGTGTTCATGTTCTTCGTGAAACTGATAGCAGATGAATTTACCAACCCGTTCCACATACTGATTTATTTACATACATAAATACAGCATAGCACTAAACGACCACGTTTCTTAACAAACATATTATAAGCTGCTACCTAGTGAGACTGCCACAATTTTAGGAAGAAAAAGTAAACAATCAAAGCAAAACGCATTCTTTTGTAATGTATATTTGTTGTATCGGTTGGGGTGAACAAAAAGTTGGAGAAGTTGGCACAGTGTACAATTTTACGCAGAGAAACGGGACGGAATTCATGATTTATTTATTGCAATTCTGAAAGCAATTATCGCCCATTAAAGCTCATAGTGCAGTGTAAATTCAGCTTCGACGACCTTATTATCAGCCTCAACTGGGTACCAGACAGGGTTGGGAAAGTAAAGGCGGCAGGCGTGATGCTGACCACATCACCCATCATGTGCCGATGGTCAATGAACGATACAGGCCTAACACTGTATTGCCCTATGTACCACGATTTATGAAAGGGTTCCTTTCCTTTTTACCTTTATTATGAACAATCCTATCTGACACTATGATATACTATAACCCAGTAGTTGTGGTACTATAAAGATGGACTTTATGTTCCCAATATCTTATCGGTAATCTATATCTACAAATTTATATTCTATGTGTTCCCAGGTTATCAGGTGTTATGGTTAGGGCTAACAACCCAAATTTTTTTTTTTTTTAAGCAGTTACAGAAACTGAAATAGTGTTAGAAACAATTTCAGAGCTAATTTCAATTAGGAATGCTGAATAGAAAAACTAATAAAAATATCAGTGACAAGTAGCAGTACTATCGACTGAGTATATCCATCATCATTGTGTTTCAGTGAATAACCATGTGTGCTACAATCTCTTTTCTTTGCACAGGAAGATCTCAACGGCAGTGCAGGAATGCCGCAGCACAGGTGAAATCCTTAATGTAATTTTGAAAAATATTCAAAACTTTTAGGATATTTATTTTTAACTGGCTTCTTCTTTCATTTTTCAGCGATGCCTTAAGAGTTTTCTGTCATGTCAAGAAGATTCCTAATGTCTGCAAGGTGTCCAATACTGAGAGTTCCAGCCTACTATTCAGAATGGGCTCACATAAATACGCTGAGGTTGATATACTGACCACACATTTAACTAGTAATTAAAATTGTTAGGGGTAAGTATAAAGTAATCTCAAGTATGTAAAAGTAGGAATTCAGTAATATCAAGTATGACACAGTGGAATTTCAATGTGGTATCAATTCTAACATTTATCAGCTAGAGTTGCAAAAGACAAGATATAGAAAGTAATAAAATGCATTTGCAAATAGATGTCTGCAAAAATAATGAACATAAAATGGGATAAATTCAGAAGAAGTGATGAGCTTAGATAAATGGCTGATCGGTCAACAACTCTTATAAGAATGAGACGATGGAGAAATGTTGAGAATACAAGAAAAAATGATCAAAGAAACACAATCCTTGAAGTGGAAACAAAATGGTTCAAGAAAAAAGAACACCTAGGAAACCCTGAAACAAGCATTACTGAGAGATGCATGAAATATTGGACTCGATTCCATAAATAGATTCAACAATTTGCCCTGGATACAGCAGTACAAAGAATTTGCTTGCATCATCTAAATTCGTACAAGAAGAGTAGGATAAGAAATAATAAAATGTCACAATAGAGACCAAGCATACAATGTTGTCAAGTATGAGATGAAAATTGTAGCATATCCTTTAAGAACATAGCCATCAACCCAGTAAGCGAGTCGTTGATTTTCTAGGCACCACTTAACATTCAGTAGTTTGCCATTGCTTTCTGAAAGGTGAGGTCTATTTTTATCTTTTGTAAAATCCAGAAACGAATTTGCTTCCAAACTTGTCCACCGTGGGTTTGAACCAGGTCACTTGGGTTGGTGATCAAGTTCACTACCGCTTGAGCTACAGATGCTCACGTCAAGTATAGTATGTCACAATACAGATAAGACTTTCTACTTTACCTTATCATTGGGTCAGACACTGGTATAATGATTGCCACATATAATGACATCACAAGTTTCTATGTTTAGATTGTTAATTTAGGATCATCTTCTTCACACTTGTCCATAACTGTTCTGATCTCCTTCTAAGCATGCATTTCAGTGTGTTTAGACCACAGCCAACTCTAATATTGGGCCACATAATTGACTGGGGAAACCCTGACCCAGTTTTGAGTTGGGGGCTGATTTTTGTATATGTTTAATAGAACACTGCAACCTTTTTTGCAATTTTACTCAATTCTATGCGTCTGTGGTTATTTATTGATGAAAAATATTTAAAATACTGATATTCTTATTTTTAAACTTAACTTGGTACATAATATAACCTTGATTTAGCATATTGTGTTGATTTTAAAATGAATTCGTTTTTATATAACAATACTGGAATGTAGGTCACGACGGTTGTGGTCTTATTTCCTAGAATTGTTAGCTGAGCCCTCTGGCCATATGGTTATCAGAGGCTATGGTTTGAACTAACAACTTCCGTTCTGTGCTGGTTGATTTATCTACTGAGGTTTCTCTCATGGTTTTCCCATCTTGCTGTATCTATCTGTATACAAAATTTGCACAACCGAGATAGAGAATACCAATTATCTTCTTCATTGAAATCTTAACAGCGTATGTTTTCTCTTACAGCACTGATGATGCCGCTTTGATCCATAGAAGGCCCATTGTTCCCCAGTGCATCTGCTCTCTGATTCAAAGACCTGGAACAAAGAGGAAGGTTAGTGTCCGGACTGCCGCATTACATATTAGTTTTATCCACTGCCTTCGTACATAACTGGTCTTGATCTTCTGTATCATTTAGCTTGTTAACATATGATATCAGTTTTCTGTTGCATATGGTTAGTCAATAACCATTTGTTCTCTTCTGTTCTGTATGCATCCTTCTCTAGGTGACCCAAGTGTTGTATTTTCCATTTATTTATTGACCCGCTATTTACAAACCACTAAAGAGTCTTCATATGTTATACTTGTATTAATATGATTAACTTTTCACCATCAGTTGCCAAAAAATAAACATTTTCCTATTCTCTACCAACAAAGTAGGCCCTAGTGATTTATTCATCAATGTCATTGGGAAGTGTGTCATTCTTGATTTTCTATTGCAGTTAGTTCGAATCCACTAGTAAAGCAGTTTGCTACATCACTCCATCAGCTCATGGAGTACACCGTACAACCATAACACTAAAATAGTAACAACGTCAACAGGGACTTCACTTTTCAGACGATTGTACGTACTACGCCGGTACTAGTACTAGAGTTGACCACGACCGAACTTCACTGCAGCATAACGAAATGGTGAGTGGTCTAAATATAATACTAGAGATAAAAAAATAACCATCTAATTTAGTTTTGAGACGATTTGGAGTTAAAGTTCCCTTGGAATGTAGGAATATGTTACTTATTGACGATCTCTGAGGGATTCATTCAAGTTACTAGTTACGACCAAAAATTAAATTGAATAACTAACTATGAATTGAATGGTTCAGTTTAGACTGCGAAACAACTTAGAGGAAAGTCGCACTAATAAGAAAAATTGTAGCACTGAAAGACTATTGGACAAACGAAGAAAAAAGTAAGCATTAAATGTATATCTTACTGTACTCAGCGTATGCTCCATTGTATTTATGTTGTCAGTTTTGCTTGAAAGACTCTGGGCAAGATGAGCTCTTCCGTAATTTTCTCTTAGGGTCAAGGTCAAGGCAGTTCAACATGTCATTCTAAATATCATGGCATATAAGAAAGCACATCATTAATTTGAAATAATGCATTTGCAGGTAGCTTGACACGTTCTATCAAGAAGGATGTGGTCTGTTGCTGTGGCACATTACTTTTCTGGTCACTATTGTTATCAATAATTGAAATTTAATGAGAGGGCAAATGAAATGGACCTACAATAATACTGACAAAACGCACGTTTGTTTATCTAGTGCTTTCAGTAAAACTTGCATTGCTGTGGTGATTGACTTGGAGAACGCTTATAATAAAGAAGATAATTGAATAATGATATACTCTTTGCCAGTGGCGGCTCGTCATTAAGGGCTACTGGGCAGGCCCCACCAAAATAATGTATAACGTGTATTTATTATTCTAGAAATTAAAATATAGCAACCAAAAACCATGATTTATCCGGAAAAAATGTCTGGCCCCATCAGCAAAAATGATCACGAGCCGCCACTGCTATTTGCTAAAATGTGTGGTCAATCCTTGGCTGGGGAACTGAGTAGCTACTCTTTGATGGAGAGGACCGTTGTACTACGTTAAGGAATATGGGCAATGTTTACCGAGTGGTTACCGGGGCCCAAATTAGGGGTGTAAAGAATTGGACCACTGTTACCTGCCACGCATGTCGTAAGAGGCGACTAAGGAGGATTGACTTGAGGCTAGCTACCCCACCCCATAAAAATCACTAGATAGATACAGAAACCACAACCAGGAAAATTCATAGCTTGCCACCCGAGGAGGAAGGACCCCGTAAGGAGGGACTCATGGCAAGAAAATGGAGAGATAGTAGAGAGATCTGGTAAAGATCACCTTGGATAGGTGGGCTTGGAAGGTCTTAGTTGTGGACCTATGCCTCCCTAAGGGTGAAGAACAAGAAATGAAATGGACCTGCAATAATACTGGCAAAACGCACCTTTGTTTATCTAGTGCTTCCAATCAAATCTGCCTTGCTGTGGTGATTGACTTGGAGAACCCTTATAATAAAGTGGACAAATGAATCATGAATACTCTTTGCTAAAATGTGTGGTCAATCCTTGGCTGGGGAACTGAGTAGCTACCTCTTTGATGGAGAGGACCGTTGTACTACGTTAAGGAATATGGGCAATGTTTATTTAGCCAGGACGAGGAGAATATATATAATCTTTAGTGGTGACTTCAACGCCATGAGTAGGCATTTGTGAAATTCCCTACCAACAGATACGGTGATAAGTTAAAAGACGCTGGTGGCATCAAATATAGTCTGCATCAATGATGACAGAGCAGCCAGATTAACGAGTCAGCCATGTGACTAATAATTCATTGATTTGATATTGGTGTCTTCCACTGTACAAATGGAGTATGCTGTGATATTGCGACAGTGATCATTGTCCTTGCGCGATCCTGTTCGAGAAACACAAAACAGTTGGGCACAGAGAACGCGCGCGGGCACAACTTTCAGTATGACACAACAGGACAGGACACAGCACGATTAGGAGCAGTAAAATGAGAACTTTTTGCAATAGACAGAGAAGTTTGGCATAGCCTCCGTGGTGGAATGAAAATGTCGCTGAAGACTGGCTGAACAATAGACGAGATGTTAAATTGTGACAAAATGCCAGGAGGCCCACTAGAACACAACCTTAATAAACTAAGGCCCTGAAAAAGGATATTGATAAGAAAACTGTACACTCTAAGACATGTTCAAATCTGCAAAAGAGCGCCGCGCGGGATGAATTTTGCAGTAGACTGGGCGCTGAAAAATCCCTGTCCACGTTCTCGAGACTTTACCAGCGTAAGAATGGTACTTCGCAACGTAGATGCATCCCGAATTTCTAGAGTGCAGGCCGGACTTGACAGAAGTCGGATGAGAATAAGTAAAATGTCGTTAGACGATATAGACAACAGACAGACCATAGTGACAAGGCTGAAAGATTGAAGATCTGGAGGATTATAGCAGTGCTATTCAGTGATGCGCTGTTGGATGAAGAGATGCGTGTTACTTCTGAGGCCTTCGCGACAATAATTAAAACGTCCGGCAACACTGCTCAAGGTCCTGATGACATTCGATATCAAGATATTAGCGACTTATCGAATAATGATATGGAGGACCTCACCAAAGATATAAAACTCAGCATCCGGATTGGTGAGATCAGGGAGGAGTGGCTTCACAACTGCCATTGTCGTAACCAAACAAAGATCACCACCAGATAGCTAAGTACATAATTATTATTATGCAAAATACGATGTAGGGGGAAGACTGCAGTAAAACTTGGTAAATAGTGAAACACGTACAAAACACGTACAAACAAAGTACTATAGTTTTACAAAATAAGATGGGCAAGCTTCTGAAGAAAATTGTAACTGGACTTTACTGGAGTGGGACCTCGAAAATCGTCTTATCTTCTCGCTCACTCTTATTAGGTTACATATCTGGGAAAGAGACATGGTGTATCACTGCGGTCTTGGCCTGTGATGTCTTTGATGGTTTCCATGCAGGTATCAAAACATGGGCAGTGGTTGTGGACTTGGAAGACACATACAACAGAGTGTCCTAAGATTATCTCGTGCACCAGACTATCATACCTTAATCATAAGTTGGTAAGCTGCCGCGCTGTTCAAGAGGAAGGATGTACCACGATGTCGTGGATGATCATCTGAGCCGGTGATAGTATATTCAGATCTGCCACAAGGCTCTCCTCTGTCACCAGTCTTATTCAACATTTCGGGGTGCCTATGGCGAAGTGGTTAAGAAATTTGCATGTCGTTCTAAAGGTTGTAGGTTCAAATTCTGACCAGTTACATGTACAATTTGTTCATGAGATTTCTAGTATTGTTGCTTGAGCTATAGAGCTTATGCAACACTCTCGGCAGATGGCGTGATGTTTATACAGACAGGGACAGAGCCATATTGGGAAACCTGGTGCAATGAAGTCAATCTTTTGCTTTTGAACCCTTTTATTCAACATATACAATGCACAGTAACAATCACAGATGGAAGACAATCACAGACAACAACTTGATGGAAGAACTAGAACATTATCATTTGCTGATGACATTCTGTTACACAGACTGGGAAAAGACATGAATGAGATTTAAGGTGGGATACAAAGGGAACTTGACCGCATCACATCCTGGTTTGATGTTTCTGGAACACTAGTCAATATAAGTGTCAATGTTGTACAAAGAAAATGGCTGCTGAACATTTGCAAAAGTTGGAACTTGAGTGATGTAACATGTCCAATTCTGGGACAAACACTTTGGAGATGCAAACATCCTGGAGCTGATCATTGTTTTGTTTGAATGTATTGAAAATGATGTCTGAGAGAAGTGAACATAGAAGAAGTAGCATGCTTCATTTGTTTGACATGCACTGTAGCATAAGTAGAAAAGTGCGTTGGAGAAACAATGGATAAGGAGTGTGTACAAAGTGATTGATATGAACATTATCATTGCATTTTGGTTAATAATCAAGCATGTTTCGTTCTCTTTCTTACACAGAAACATCTCAGCGGCAGTACACAGATGCAGTAGTACTTGTGAGGGTCTTTAATGTAGTTTTTGGAGATGTTGAAAAGTTTTAGTAATTTATTATCATTTTTTAGGAATTTTGCCAGGGTAGTGTATTGCTAGCCTACACTTATCATTTTTCAACTTCCAAGGATTAGCCTAATGCATAAGTGTTCGAAAAATTGACTCGAACACAAGAGGATTGTGGGCTCAATCCCACACTCAAGTTCCAAAGTGAGTAAAGAAACTGACTTTCTGACCTCCTACACACTAGGTTGTAAAAATGTGAAGTGATAAGCACTTCATACACTAAAGTCTGAGAAGGCTACAGGAAATTTTATTTTGATATATATTAAGGATTCTTTTACATGCTCAACTTAAACATGAGATCTACGTTTTATTGTCCATCTCAGCTAGGACTAGAAACTCATTATCTTTTATATTAAGATGAATGATCCCCCTCAATGTATAATTCCATGCTGTATAAGCAGACCTGAGTGTTTGAAATAAAAAGTGCCATGTGATAAACTATTTGACCATGAAAATGATCAGTATGCGTACTTTTCAACGTCTGCGTGGGAAGACAGAGCACCTATAGGTCTGCCTGGAGTGCTATGACATTCAGCAACCAATAATCAAGAAGGTACACGCTCATCTATGTGATATGGGCAAGTATCAGACACTGGATTGGTTTTGAGAATTAGTAGTTGAATTTGGACATGCCAGACAGTGTTTTCTTCATGGTAGAGAGAAAAAATATACTTATCATGGGTATGGTGAGTAAGTGGACTTTGGGATGGCTGCTGCAGTGGAGCATGAATGCCTAATGTGCCATTACATCGATCGCATAACAAAACAACAAAGAAATAAGTAACATTCACTATCAGTATCAAGAGTGTGTAGATTCCTATGAAATTTCAAATTTTCTATAAATAGTATTTTAGTTATAGAATCTCTATACCACGAACAACAGGCAACCATTAAAATAGGAGGTGAAATAGCAGAATGGTTCAAGATTCAAAAGGGTAAGACAGGATGTATTCTGTCCCCATACTTATTTAACATATATGCGGAGAAAATTATGAGGAATGTAAAAGACGATGCCAACTCTGTGAATTATGACCCTTTCACTATAGGCGGCAAATCCATACCAGAGCTTAGATACGCAGACGATACAGTATTATTATCCACCAGCAAAGAGGGTTTGGAAAACCTAATCATGACGACCAAGAAATATAGCGAAGACCAACATCTATATTTGAATACACAAAAAACAGAAATAATGTCAACTGACAAAGCAAAAGGCTCACCTAACATCCAAATAAACAATGAAGAGCTCCGTGTAGAGAGCTACGAATATCTGGGCTCAATAATTAACAATAACGGTGACTGCTCCAAAGAGATATCAAGAAGATTGGCAATAGCAATCAAGAAGTTAAACACAATGAAGAACATGTGGCAAAACAAAATATTAAAATTAAAAATACTGAGAACATGCATTTTTCCAGTGGCTACTTATGACAGAATCATGGACCATTACACAAACAAGAACGAAAATCCAGTCCTTCGAATACCATGGACAGAAAAAGGAAGAACACTGATGTCCCGAAAGAACTGAATGTTAAAGATAATTGGCAGATAAACAATATACTATACAGAAAAACTAGATATTTTGGTCACATCAAGCATCACGATGGCCTGGAGAGAATAATATTAGTGGGCAGGGTCCCATACCAAGAAGAAGATGACTACAAGATATTAAAGAAACCATGAATGTGACCATCGGCGAAGTAGGCAAACTGACTAGAGATAGAGTGAATGTCTGTTGCGCTGCAAAGAGAGCAACGTCCTACAATAGATACGCACCTTGATGACGAGTGTTTGAGTATGCCATAACCAATCCAATTGACATTTTATAAACTTGCAGGAACATCACTGTCGAGACTTAAGTAGACTTTAAGAGATTCACAATGGACAGACATGACCAGGTAATTTGATTAAGTCTTTTCAACCTCATGATCCCGTTCATTGTGTACAACTTATAATTTTGGTCTGCCATTGTAAATTAAATTGATTGTTATATTTGTGTTTGGAAATGAATACTTTTCTTAATATTAAAAATACATAGCTGTTCATCGCAAGCAATGATGACAACAGCCTCAGATGTGTGTTGTCTCACTTCTCTGATGTGTGTGGAAGTGACAGTAGAGTTTAACCCTGGACCACAATCCTTACCACAGACAGACATGAGCAGGGTTGAACATGTGGCGTTGTCTGTTTTGTCTTTTCGTAGTTTTTTTTCTACGTCTGAGCACTATAAAGATTCACAGCTATGCCAGTTCCTCTTGTGTTGTTGCGGTGAACTTGCATAAGGGATTTCCAGCATGTGGTGTTTATATCAAATCATTTTAAAGACACTTTAAAAAGTGTCATTGAAGCTCTTTTTCTGTACATCAACCGGTCATTTGCTCCCATCAAACTCACCATACATCAACTATTTTGTGATGTGTTTATGAGGCATCTGCACATGATCAAAGTGTGGATGCTTGGAATCTTGATGACTAGTATTTGTAATTTCGCCAGTGTGGTGCCGGGCCCAAGGAAGCAAAGAATAGTACCACTGCGACCTACCATGCATGTCGTAATTGACGGCTAGTGTAGGGGCCTAAAGAAGCTACAATACTAAATAAAAAGCATCACATAAATCGGATGTGCTGGTCTACTTGTAGGCGCATAACTGGCACAACGTAAATTGATCTTAGGCTCAGATCACACTGATTGGTTAACAAGTGGTCGATATGAAATGTTTGAAGAAGTATCTGTAATTTGGTCCTGTCATTTTATTTGGAGCAGTCTGTGGAAACAACTTGTGCGGAAGTGGTTAAGTTTTCTTGTTCGTCTGCTATACACCGTCCATGTCTCACCGGAGTACAACAAGGTGGTAAGCATTACCTCAGTACATTTTCAACTTTGTGGCAATGCTTATCCTCTTCCACACTTAATATTACTGCATGTCGATGCACATCTAAAATGTCACTGCAAACGTTTGGTTTTATTGCTAAACTATACATGAATTCAACAAATGTAGACAAACATATGTACAAAAACTGTTTAATTATATAAAAATATAATCAACATGAACTTAACATGTCTGCATAATGTTAAACAGATCTAAGTACACTTCACATAATAACGCAGTGAAAGAAATGAATGAAAATCGTGGCATATCCTTTACAGGATGTCGTCATCAACCACAGCAAACATGTTGCTGATTTTCTAGGCAACACTTATACATTCAGTAGTTTGCCATTGTTTTCTGAATGATGAGGTCTATTTTTACAGTTCATAAAAACCCATGGGAACACATTTGCTTGCAAACTGCCCGCCATGGTGTTTGAGCCAGGCACACTTGGGTTGTGGTTGAGCTCACTACTGCTAAGACACAGACGCTCACCATAATGCAGTAGGTCCCTTAAAACGAGCACACATAAGGAATATAGTTGCATCCTTGATGCAAATAGCAAGTTATGTACACAAAATAATAATTAGATGCTGGAATTAGATTGGCAATAGTGGTAGAAAGAGACTCCACATTAAATCAGCATAATTTTCTAAGTGATGGATCATATAGGGAAGGCGAAAGAATGAAAGACCAGAATATTAGAAAACTGGAAGGTAAGCAGAAGTCAGTCCTGAGAATAAGATTATAAGCAAAGTGAAGAGTTTGATGTTCCCTTATAAAACATAATAGTCTGCGATTACATCATCAGATCATGGCCTAGGATTTAAGATAAAGGAGAATGCTTATTCTATCTCTCGAGATCACCTAAAAGACCGATGTACCAGATCTCTCCATAAATTCATTCGGAAACCTGATTCATGCAGCCTTAGCACGGGTGGGTTTCGTCACATCTTCAGTGCCATTTGGAGTTCTGGTGCTTATCCTTCTGCGATGTGTCAGGATTCAGCCAGCGTTTACTGGGTTCACTCTCTGTTAGCCTTTGGCTGTCCCCAGCCGTCCTGCAAGGCAGCAGGCTGACTTCTACACATTTAGGACATGAGCATTAGATTTCAGCCAAACCTCCTAAGTCGCCTCGTACGACATGCGTTGCAGGTAACAGTGGTTCTATTCTTTATACCCCAAATTTTCCTAGCCCTCTGTGAGTGCGGGTTCAATTCAGCGGCTGGCAGAAAACCACATGTTCCCCAGATTTACGGTGTTCGCGGCACCGAGCCAAAGGGTTACGATGTCCATGGCACCGAGCTGAAAGCTCAAGTGCTTCTGGATCGTAAAAAATACCCAAAATTTGGGCCCGGTAACTACTCGGGAATGCTAATTAAAACACTCTGTTATAGTTTGTTCATTGAAGAAGATTAATATCTTACCATAACCTCCAGTCAATGTCTGGCTATAGATGTGGATTTACATAAAGCAACAGATCATCTCGTTTCATCTGAGAATTGGTCAGATTGCTTAACATATCTTTACACATACAAAATCTCTCCCCAAAAAGAACCTCATTGCAGGACTAGAATTCAGACACCCTGTCACATGCTTCAGGATTTGCCAGCCTTAAATAATCTACAAAGCCAGAGGATGTAAAACTGAGACAGAAGAAACAAGAGAATATGAGCACCATCATCCAAAAGAGAAGCTGGTGACGGATCAGACATGTGATATGCATGAAGACTAACTCTATTACGAAAGCTGCACTAAGATAGACAACAGAAGGTAAACAAAAATTTGGAAGACCCAAAACGACCTGGAAGAGAACAATAACTGAATAACAGCTGGAACACAATACAGAGGATGGCCAAGAATGGTGTGCATTTATTGCTGCCCTACGTGCCAGGAGCATAACAACTAGAGTGAGTGAAGCTATGTAGATGCTGAATAAACCATGAAAAGATTATGAAGATTGCCCATGCGTTTGAGCCTGGACCATCTCAATCTTCTTGAGCATACTCATTGAGTACCTTATAAAGCATGTATGGGTGACTCCATTCATGCCACTGATTTAGTTACCACCTAGTTGTATTCACTGCAAAACTATCATTGTCTTCCTTCAAAATATCCCACCCAACCTGTGCAGTGGAAGTCCATGTGGTCTGCATGTGCAGAATCAATGCATGAATTTCTGCCTCCATCACAACAGGGTTTTCTTGTCTGAATTCTCTAGCAAACTGAAAAGGATGCATTTCTCCCTGCTGGCACTCATATCCTTTGTGAACACACCTGTTAAATAAAGTCACCTTTGTCACCGACCCATCTAAGATTTTACTTTTTAGACTCCCTCTTTTCTCTCCTGGTTTCCTCTAATGCATTAAAAAATTATTAACACCAAATAAATCAAAATAATAGATCATATGTGAAAATATTAATCAGTGACAATAAAATAACTGAAATATAAAAAAAAATTGTCATTAACATTCTATGCCAAATTTGTCAAAGTTTCTCAAAATTATTCCTATTCGTAGATGAACTTTTCCCATTGCGATGGTCTGTAGTCTGTATCTATCAGCACCACTGTAGATTAGGTCTGGGTTCTTCAGGTGAGGGCCTCCACCAAGGAAAAACTGTGATACACTTTCCATAAATGATCCAGCAGGTCTCCATGTGTGACAGTCTATTTCATGAGTGCCAGGAGAAGTTGGGAGATGAACAAACCCATAACCATATAACTCATTCCGTCCAAAGGAGTCCTGATGCCATACTTGAAAGTGAAGCCTCGGCCAGCCTAATGATAACAATCAGTATCAAGAAATGTAGATATTATTTATTTATATACATAAAATTGTGTCAAGTTCTTCTGTATAGTCTAAAATAATAAAATAGTCTCTGTGAAAATTAGTGCTCTGATCTTCATTTGGGGAGAAAATAATGCAACCACTGAACCATACTATGCATATCAGCAATCATAACTATACCGGGATTGCACATGGTATTAGTAATCTAATAGACAACACCCAATTAGACACACACAAAAAATGAGAAATAACCAAAAAACAGAAAAGTACCAATTATGATAGCAAAATGAAGAAAATAGAAGTTCAGGATTCTGTATACCTGGGAAGTACAGTATTACAGAATGGTGATTCGGAAAAATGAAAAAAGAAAGTCAAATTTTCGACATGTTCAGCAAAATCAGGAATCTTAAAAACAAAACAAAATATACAGAAACAGTGTCCTGGAAGTGTTATTATACAGTAGTGCTGGGTTGGAAAATGACCCACATCGTGCACAAGCTGGAGACAATTCAAAATAAATATTTAAGAAGAATCCTGCAAATATTCTGGCCAAATAGAAGAGTAAATGATGAAAACTGAAATGAAGGGACATGATTTACACGGATGGATTGGTAGTTAGCCATGAAAAGTCCGTATGGGCCTTCTCTGTAAGCTCATGCGGCAGAATGGTCAAGGAATCCAGTGGTGCATTTAGTATGACAACAAGCAGCATGACAATGGAGGTGGTAGTGACTAGGGTACTACTCTGGCTGGAGTCACAAAACTACACTCATGCGTGCATTCTGAGTGATTCGTTGAGTATGATCCAATATTCCAGTGTTGGAAAGACATGGCTCGTGAAAGCATCTTCTTAAAGGAGCCATTAGCTTGTTCTTTCTTTCAGCATTGCATGCATAGTACAGACTGGGCTGTGTTTGTTGTTTGATTAAGAGATTTTCTTCACTTCAGTAAGCTTTATATTACCTGTCCAGTGTTTTCTGTGTAATTTATAACTGTCTTTACTAGCCTCTGGACTTTCCCAGAACTCTTATTACCTTGTTTATTAAATTTGAAGTTATCTGTATGTGTTTTGTTGAGCACAACAAAATAGCACGAAGACTTGCACCTGTACTTGGATAACATTTTAAAAATAACCTAGTATGCCTGATACAATATTACATAGTTACATGAGAGATGTTTTGGAAAGGCAAATAATAACAGCTTCCTTTTTAAGGAGCTTAGTTGGTTGATGTCCCTAACTTGTGCTCTCTTGTAGTAAGGTGTAGCACTGTGTGGATGACTGTATTTCAATTCATATTTTTCTTCTTTGTTTATTATTGTCCTGTTATCTTCCTATACCTGTCTAGCATTTGTTTTAATATTTATAACTACTGAAATTGTAGGACAAAGGTTACTAATGAGGAACTTATAGAAGGAATGAATTAATCACCAGGGGAACAAGAGCTTAAGAAAAACCGCTGTGTTTGGACAGATACTATAACTCTATTTGTCATATTATCTTTTACTGCTCTACTTTCTTTAAATTGTATAGTTATGGTATTTTCCCAATCAATGACAGGAGAAGTTGAGAGATGGACAAATCCATCTTTACTGGTCTTCAGTTGCATCGATTTATCCTGTTTATTCAAAATATTTAAATTAACACTTTGGCTGCCACAGACGACAAAAGTCAGCGAAATACCAAGTACCTTTCCCTTCCATCATTGACTTTTGTCGACCGACATATGCCGTCGATGATGCCTTTTTTAAATGGGGAGTACCTCTAGCCGACAATGGGGGTCCCGTGATGTACTACTTCTGTATTGTTCCGACGAGCTCTCCAAAATGATGGATCTAACTTACTGACGGTAAACGTCGATATAAGTCCGATTTTTCATAAGTAAACAAAAATGTTCAAAATGGGCAACATAGCTGAGGAATAGTGATGGGCAACATAGCCGAGGAATAGTGATGTCCAACATGACTCTTTTTAGCCAGTAATAGTGTTAAAACGAACTCTGAATGCGATACGAATTTGAACTTTGATTCACGTCACGATGCTTATAGATCCATAGCAGATATTCCCACGGGTACAGGAGTAGGTGATGGACACCCATTGCAAAACGCGGCATCCCATACTTTGGATAGGTATGGGAGCGACGCCAATATCAGTTACTACAATAGCTTGTGGATTATAAAGAATATACTCTATATATAGACAGGTTAGTAGCTCATTAATATACGAACACTATTCCATAGTTTAAAAGTCTGAAGTTTATTTTTACGATTTTTAAATTGTCACCCTAAAACTAATTATGCTGAAAAAATAGAGTGGCAGTGAGCCAGACTTGGTTGAAAAATGGGTGGCAGTGAAAGTGTTAATTGACCTGTTGATCTCTTAATGATTGACTTTGTTTTGACTGTATCTGGTGTGTTGTAAAGTTAACATTATTTTGATCATTTTACTAATGATATCACCAAGTTTTGGTAAGTCTCTGGTCATTTGGTTTGTTTTGCTGCCTTCTCTACCTAGTAAGCCACATAATCTATGCTACTTTTTCTATCCTCTCTGGTGCTAATTTTCAGTTGCCTGTCAGCTTTCAGTATATACTGTTTGCGGCTACTTAGCTAGTAACAATTATATTTAAACATCAGCTATTAAAATACTTGTGACTGGATATTTCTGTTTTCTCTCCTGTATTATTATGCTTACATATATCTCCGCCCGAGTGGTTACCGGGGCTCAAAATTGGGGTTTAAAGAATAGAACCACTGTTACCTGCCACGCATGTCGTAAGAGACGACTAAGGAGGTTTGGCTGAAATCGATGCATGTGTCCGCTAGGGAATGCTAACCCAAACAAATGCTTGCAGAAAACGGATGCACTAGGCCGTAAGGCGAATAACATGGTGCAACGACCCCTCACAATGAGGAATGGGATAACGGATTCTACGGCCGCCAATCTGCCTCGGAGATTTAGCCACGCAGTAAGAATGTCAGACCTACCATCATGAGGGTGACCAAAACTTACTGCGGGAAGAAGTCAGCACAAACGAGGAAGCAGAAATCATAGGAATTATATCCTACAGAACTGCCCCAGTATGCAGACTTGAGAAGAAAGAGGTGGCACACTTACACTAGCGTCCAAGACAAACTGTATGGTGTGGCTGATAATCTGAGGCAGACGGCTGCCTTTATTAGAGAATCCAAATCCCAATCTAGTGAGAATGCAGAAGAAGAATATATATCTCATCACACAAACATATAATACGTTAAATGAGTCTAAATAATAGTCGTCCATCGCAAGCCATGATGATAGCTTCAAACGCTCACTACTGCACCTCTCTGGTGTGTGCGGAGGTGACTATAGAATTCAATCTTGGAACACAATTCCTACACAGATACATGATCAGAGTTTGACATGAGGATTGTTTTATATGCACCTCAGCAGTACAATGATTTTCACAAATACAAGTTCCTCTTGTGTTTCTACAGAGCTACGTTTGGTGATCTTGCGCAAGAGATTATGTGGTGTCTGTATTGAAGTATTTTTGAGACTCTGTAGAAGTTTCTTTGAAGTGTTTCTTCTGTCCACACATGTGTCTAAATATACACATATGTTGACCACACACAACTACAACATTCATAGTGGGCTGTTGGTCAAAGAAAAATAAGGGCCTAACACTATTTCTCAACATACAACATGATATGAAGTTGATTATAAAAATACATACAAACAAATACATATAAACATCATGTGTACAAACCTTGAATTCCTTTGGTAGCAAAGTGAAGATCAATTGGGTGGGAAAAATATGATGTATCCTGGCTGTCAGGACTATCTACTTGTGTCTGTCCTTCTCGTGAGCCACTTAAAATCTTCCATGCTCCACCTAAGGAATACATAATATAGTTATCTTACTTAGCAATACAACAAAATTAACTATAGTAATAGGAAACATTGTACAAGGTTTGTCTTGTGGCCTCTTACACTTTTCTGCTTGTTTTAGTGTTCTTCTGTCTCCCCTCCATTGGCTCTAGGCTGCTCAGTTCCTGTACTGGAGTAGATCTTATTGTTTCAGTAATAATTTTCATAGCTTGATTCTGTACACAGTTGATTTTGTTAAATTTGGATTATGCTACAATTGCCCATGCAGAAATTTCATAGTCCAATGTAGGCCATAGAAATCCATATATAGCTTCTTTCATCATCATCATCATCAAATGGCCTGTCCTGAGCAGAACTTTGCCACCCCAACAGTCCTGAATTTCTCTCTCTCATAGGCCAGATGTCCTGCCTCCACAGCTGTCATGTTCAACCCATCAGTAACATCCTGAATCCGTCTGCTCCGTGGTCTTCCTCTTCTTCTCTTTGTCAGTATGCCTCCTTCCATGATGGTCTTCTCCAGCCCTTGATGTCTTTTTTTATGTTCAAAATACCTCAGTTTTCTCTTTCTTATTTGTAGGGTCAGCCAGTTTCTTTGATTTTGAGTTCTTTCTGGATCTGGATAGCTTCTTTAGAACACTTTAATCCATGCCCCAGGTTGTACCAGCTGGTTTGTTCATGACTGCCGTCCAGGATTTTGCTGTGATTTTTTTGGTTTGAGCCTTCCATGTCATGTGTCGGCCAAAGGTGAAGTTAAGCTGTTGATATCTCCTAAGAGCTTATTCTGCAATGGTACTAATGATGGCCAGATCAGTTTTCTCTGCTCTTTATATGCAAGAGGAATTTGTGCTACTGGAGCATACTTTAATTGTAAAACTTACCACAGTGAACACCCCATTTACAAAACAATCCACTTTGAGGGAATCCGGATGCTCCAACAATTTGACCAATGACATGCACCTCTGCCATCTGTAGATTTTATTAGGCAAGTGCTGTTAATATATGAATAAGCAAGTTATATTGAACAAATACTGCTTTAATAAATGTCAAGTACATTGGCCTATTATTTTCTGAAAACTTCTGATAATGACACATATTGCAAATATTTTTACATTTTGATTCTACAGAGTGTTCAAGATAAAAGTAGCCCCATCAAGGAAGCCAATCTGGCATATGATTATGAAAAGGAGAAGGTTCAATTATGACATAGTATCAGTCAAGTCAGCGAGTCTTTTTGTGATGGTGTGTAATGATGGTGCGAGAAAAGGCGATGAACAAATGTGACAAAAGGACATGCTAGTCAGAACCGATTTAAATAGTAAACAGACAAAACGCAATGTGTACCTGGCAACTTTTGATTTGTAAATGGGGCTGCTTTTATCTTGAACACCCTGTATAATATTAGATACATTAGTAATGACAATATAAATAAATTACTACAAATTGTACAGCACACATTTCTTGATAACTTTGTATGGGTAGAAATATTTTGTTTAGTAATAATCCATACTGAATCTTGGTAACATATCATAAACAACACAAAAATGCATGTACCAATTAACAACCAATACAATCATTACATGTATGTAATAAACATAACTAATTTGAGGTTTTCAGTTACGAAATAATTTGACTAAGGAAAATACAATTTTCACCCAACTTCAGAAAAAAGGTTGTCAGTCACTCCCAGAAATCACTTTTTAAAAGTATAATTACACTTACTACATCAAATTGGTACATTGACAATAATAATTGGTATACAAATAACGTCATAAAGTTAGGTATTAAAAATATAAACATGGAGTTTATCAGAGGACTATCTATACTATATATATTTATATAATATTAATTATTATTATTAGGTTAAAGATGCAAGTCGAAACTTGATATTGACAAGAAAGAATAGCAATAAGCAAAGACGAAATAGTCAAAACAAAGAGCTAACTAGAATAGATTAGTATAAATGGAGTACATTACCACTGTTTTTAATCATGAATAGTAAGGACAGTTTTAAAATGTTTACGTTGTTAAGTAGTTTCCAAAATCAATAGTTCGCCATGTTGTTTTCACTATGCCGACAGCCTGGCCTGGTAGAGATGTGCGAATAGTAACTAACCGCTACTCAAATACATTTAACAACCGGTATTCGCTAGAATATGTACCAGTTACTTGATAGGTTACTTATTGGGTATTGGTCTCTAATTACTCCAACTGCTGAATCTGCTGTCTAAACAAGTAATGCTCCAATAGTTTCCAAGAGCAGGCAATACGGCAGGAAATTACTGAGCTGACTTTCTGGCAAGAAAGGAGCAGGATGGTCCTTGAAGCAACCAATCTCAGACTTTTCACATGAAGAATCTAATATACGAATCAAGGCAGATCGTACAAGATTAGAGAAGTCACTATAGGGTATAGGATCAACAACATAAGATATGCAGATGAGACAGTATATTGACTGCAGACAATGAACAAGATATGTATAATTTAGTGAATGATGTTATTGAACACAGTGAGTAATTATAGCTAGACTTAAATATAAAGTGTAAGAAAACATAGATTATGGATATCTTCAAGATGAAAGGAGAGCCGCAGTAGCGTAGTTGTTAGTGAACTCGTTTCTTATGCTTGTGGTCCGGGTTCAATTTCGCAGTGGCATGAGGTATGGACAAAAACCTTAGCAAGATGAAAGGAACACTGCAATGTAATATCCAAGTGAATGGGAAGACTCCTAAATATGTGATACGGTACAACTGTCTTAGAACATTTTACTGATGATGTTTGGAAGAAATTAGAACAAGATTTTCCTTGGCGATAGCAGTCTGGCAAGATGGAAAACATTCTTTTTGATAAAAAAAGCCTGTCAATTGCAGATTGAAATTAAAGTGCTATATAGAGTCTATGCTGGGGGATACATGAACAAATAGCAGACAAGTTGATTAACATTTAATTGCAGTAGAAAACTCCAATATTTTATGAGTTTTCATTCTTCTTTTAGAGCAGGGGAAAAGAAAATCTGGCTTTTTTTGCAAACTCAGAAGACTGACTTCAGGTTTGTATTGCTTTGCTTAGAATGGTAGAAATTACTACTCACGTAGTTTATTGATGATCAGTGATGTTAAGTAAGTTAATTGCATATCCTTTTACAGGACTTTGCGAATATATGTTTATGCTTTGCCATTTTCTGACTTCGTTGAGGTCGTTCTGGATTATACACATTCTCAACCACTATGGGACGCGTGTCACCAACAGGTAATTTGAAGTTTCTACTTTGTATTTTTCCTTCAAAGAAAGGAGAAACACTAGGCTGTAAAAGAGTAAAGGAACCCTTTCATACCTCGTGGTATATATAGGTCAACACATGGTTAGGCCTGTATTTTTCATTGTCGGCACACGATGGGTGATGTGGTCAGCTTTACTTTCCCAGAGCATGTCTGGTACCCAGTTGAGGCTGGGTCGACCTGAGAGCCGTCGCGGTTGGGAAAAATTTTACGCGCATTGAGGAGCTGAACTCAGACCACCAGCCTTGAGAAGCGAGTTCACTAACAACTACGCTACAGCGGCTCTCAAATACTAGGCTGTAGCTGAACACAAATAAGCAGGGAGTGCAATTTTATCAGACTCAAGAACACAACTTTAGATGTTGTGCTCTGCATACATCCCCCACACCGGTTTTCCAAGGGAGGACAGTTTTATCAGGTGCAAGAACGTAACTTTTGATTTTGCGCTCGGACAGTATTACCCATCTCATTCACGTGCTCTTGGCCCCTGGTACATATTTTACTGTAGTCTTCCCTTGCGTCGATACGACACATACCGATTACATCGACCTTTTGCAGAGTCGCGCCGAGATCGGGCAGTATAAGTTGCTACTATTGACTCTGGGTGACGTGAGTTCCTGCCTACATACCACTCGTTGTATTGTTTTCTTACTCCATTTCTCTGTCATTTGTACTGTTTTTGTCTCATTTAATCATCACTAGACGTCGACTAGGAGATACTTGTAGACTCACCTACTCTGGAATGTAAACAGATCTCATAGCATTTGTGACTGCACTTATACTATTATCATATCACATGGTAGTTCATCTTCAATCCATAACCGCTTTGCTAGACTACAGCACAGTAGTCTGCATCCAAGGCTACCACGTGAAGGAGAAGTAAGTTATTTGTCAATGCGAACTCACTGACCCTAGCACAGCAGCTTTGTCACTTTATTTTATTTGCGATATTTTACTCTGTGTGATCTAAAAAAAAGACAAGTCAAGGTTACACAAGAGACAACATTGAATACATAGAAAATATTTCAAGCGAACGAAAGGAAGGAAAGATCCTATTGCTATTTAGTTATATCGCTGACATCTTCAGTTTGCTGAAAGACACTGAACACCTATGTGGGTTCGTCTCAAGTTCAGAAAAGTCGTTCCACGATATTTTATTTAGTAGTGATGAACGGATACAATAATATATATTTAAGAGTTAAGAAAGAAGAAAGAAATGTGTGATGGAAACATCTTCGTCAGCAAACGATTATAAAGGCAGTACAGTATAGTTTAATACTAGTCAGTTAAATAGACATTATAAAGGTAAAGTATAACATGATATATATTGAACAGGTGCTCTGTAAGAATATAAAAAAAGATGGGTTTAAACACATTTGTCAACAAAAATAGCACATTAAAAGAAGATAACATTATAGTTTACAGTTAAAAAACCCAGAATAAATAAAAGTATATGCGTACATATTTCTCTTATCGCAGTCTGGTTGAAATAATATGTGTTGTGTGTCGATAATGGAGAATACTGATGAAAAAATGTGAATAACACAAAATATCAAATCCTAAATTGTGGTAGTTTAAGATAGTACAACAGACTGAAGATCTGTTGGTGGAAACCTCAATTTATAATGTTGTACACAGTCACGTATATTCCAGGTGTGATCGCGTGTTACACGCACCCAATTGAAACATGAAAATGAAAATATTGTTTTAATTAAAAGATAAATTATTTCGCAATTTTTCAATAACAAAAAAAGCAACAACATTTATTGTTGTATTTAAAAATAATTGATATTTTATTGTAGATAAAAGCGAGAAATCAACCTACACCCAATCTTGAAACACCCAGCAATTCCAGTAGAGGCTAAGAGACATTATAATGCAATCTTCATACCAACACTGTGCTACCAGTGCCAAACATGGCGCTAACAAAAGAACAAAAAGGAACATTACTACCTGTGAAATGAGATGCTTGAAGAAAGCGGTAAATAAAACAAGAAGAGACCACAATAAAAATAAGGAAATTAGGACAGTCGGAGCAAAGCCTGCTATTTGATTCATTGAAAAAGTAAGTAAAGGTAAGTAAAGGAACCCTTTCATACCTCGTGGTATATAGGTCAATACAGTGTTAGGCCTGTATTTTCATTGACCGTCGGCACACGATGGGTGATGTGGTCAGCATCACACCGGCCGTCTTTACTTTCCCAGAGCATGTCTGGTACCCAGTTGAGGCTGGGTCGACCTGAGAGCCGTCGCGGTCGGGAAAAATTCCACGCGCATTGCGGGAGCTGAGCCCAGACCACCAGCCTTGCGAAGCGAGTTCACTAACAACTACGCTACAGCGGCTCTCAATTTCAAATTCATTGAAAAGCAGAGACGAAAATGGTTTGGCCACTTGGTGAGAATGAACCCGAATACACCAGAGCGTACAACCTGAAAATGGAATCATCAAGAGGAAGGGCAGACCAAGAAAAGATGGATTGATGGAGTTACAGACATCTTAAAACTCTACAATACCACATCATATCAAGCGACCGAATGGGCACTATCTCGGAACCGATCATCAGTTAAACCTGCTACGCCTAACTGCAAAAAAAGCAGAGAAGGACAAAAGAAAGAAAGACAGAATTAGCGAGTACATTAGTACATTTAGTACATTAAAAAAACCCGGCAAGTAGCGGACCTGTGTCTGTGACAAGAATCCAAAACACATTTCTATTCTGTTCGATGCTATGCGAGAGATAGATTTCATAGATTTTCAGTGAATATTTGTGAATCAGCACATGTGTATATGTACGTGTGTATGTGCGTGTGTGTTGTGTTCACGCACACACCCATGACGATAGGGTTTTAGCATCATCTCTCTTAGTTTAAATTTCTTGGTAGCAATTTGGTGGCAAGTAAACACAACCATACTGTTTTTAGTTATGGTTGTGTGTACCTGTTACCAAATTGCTACCAATAAGTGATAGAAAAACAAACTTTAGAATACTAAGAGTATGCATATTCAAAGTGGCAACGTACGAGTGTGAAGAATGGACATTTAATAAGGCAGTAGAAAAACATATAAGTACTTTTGAATATAAGTGTTACATGAGAGTCTTCCGTATATCTTGGACAGAGAAGAGAACAAATAGATATATCCAGAAAGAACTCAAAATCAAAGAAAACTGGCTGATACTTCAAATAAGAAAGAGAAGATTGAGGTATTTGGACATGTAAAAGACACGGGGCTGGAGACCATCATGAAATGAGACATCCTGACAAAGAGAAGAAGACGAAGATCACAGAGAAGATAGATTCAGGATGTAACTTATGGTTTGAACATGGCGGCTGCAGAGGCAGGACTATGAGAGAGAGAGAAATTTCAATGGACTGTTGGGGTGGCAAAGTTCTGCTCAAGACAAGCTATTTGATGGTGATGAAACACAACCAAGTTATGTATAGAAAACATACGACTTCCTATCCATATCATCAAAGTTAAACTGCATATAAGTTATGAGAAGTCAGATATAATGAAGACAACTATTGCAGGTAATGCAGATATCACCGTGGAATGGAAAATGATAAAAAAAAGCCCAGAGCAGTTCACCTATTTATGTAACAATTTTGATTGCACATGAAATGTTAATAATCAGTTTTTAAAAGTCTTAATAAAATATGGAAATGCCGGTTATATAGTTTTAAAACTAAATTACGAATTTTCAATTCAAATGTCGTATCGGTTTCTTCTCGAGAGAACTGTCAAGGTTACAATAAAACTATAACAAATTATATTCTTAGTACATTGTCACGGATATCGTGTGTGCACGGATAAGGTTGATCTTAGTGTCAATTTCTGTCATGTACTGTCAATTATATTTTTCTCAAGCTCATTAACCTTATGTATACCTCTTTTAGTGGGCGGCTGTAGCTTAAGCTGTAGTGAGCTCGATCACAACCCAAGTGTACTTGGTTCAAACTCCACTGCGGGCAAGTTTGGAAGCAAATTTGTTCTCATGGATTTTTAAGAAGAGGTAAAAATAGACCTCACCGCTCAGAAAGCAATGATAAGCTTCTTCTTCTTCTTTCTCGAATCCTGTATGCCTCACAGCGTCAGGTCAGGAAGAGATTTCTAAAACGGGCCCTAGTATGCGCTTCGTAGATAGTCTCTTTCGTCGCCTCTGTTATCTCTGAGGTCCATCTTTTGCGTGGCTGGCCTTTTGCTTTGTACCCATTGTATCGGAGCAGCATTGCTCTTTGGGGTGCACTGTCTGATGGTAATCTGCTTACGTGGCCGAACCATTTAATTTGTTGTTTCTTGATGAAGTCTAGTACTGATGTTGTACCCACTTTTTTCCTGATGTCTTCATTTCTCAACCGGTCTCTTCTTGTTACACCCAGCATTCTGCGTAGACACTTCATCTCTGTTGTGACTAGTTTTCTTCTATCGTTTGTTGTCAGCGTCCAGGTTTGGCACTGGTAACATAATGTGGGAGAAAGATTGTGTTGAACATTGCTCTTTTGTGTTCATGGTGACGTGTTTGCATCTTAAAATTGGCGCCATTTGCCCTATCATTTGATTTGCTTTGTTGCATCTGTGTTGAATTTCATTAGTTATTCTTCCATTTGCTGAAAAATGCTCCCCAGGTATGTGAAATCTTTACTTGATTTAGTAGATGATTATCGATGGAGATGTTGGTAGTGTTTTCCTCTCTGGCGAATGTCATTACTTCTGTTTTGTCGATGTTAATTCTCATGTTGTATTCGTTACATGCTAACTGGAGTCTGTTGATGTGTTGTTGTAGCTGTTCTTCTGTTGTTGATATGATTGCCTGATCGTCTGCAAAAGAAATTCATTTAAGAGTTCTCCGAGGTTGTTTCCTTCGCTGGTGTTAGCTATTTTACAAATGTGGTCAATGTACGTGATGAATAGCAGCGGGGATAGTACGCAACCTTGTCTTACTCCTGATCCTACGTGAAACTTTTCTGATAATCCTGTATTTGTTCTAATCGTACATTGGCTGTCAGTATAAATGTTCTTGCAAAGGTTGATTAGGTGTTCATTAACCCCATAGGTTGTTAGTATTTTCCACAACTTGTGCCTATCTACGCGGTCGAACGCTTTTTCCTGATCTACAAATGCAACGTGTAAATGTTTGTCGGATTCGATAGTCCTTTCTACTAACTGTCTGAGGGCGAATATTGCGTCTGTATAGCTTTTGTTCTTCCTGAATCCCATTTGGGAGTCATTAAGCTGTGGCTCGATGATGTGGCGGAGCCTTTTCTCAAGTATTTTGCAGAATATTTTCCCAGTGTGGCTCAGTAGCGCTATGCCTCTATACTTTGTACAGTCCCTCTTGCTACCTTTCTTCTTCCATATGGGAACAATTGTAGCATTCCTCCAATCTTCTGGTGTTTCTTGTGTGATCCAGACTTGGTTGAATAGTCTATGGAGCCAGCTGATTCCTACCTCTTTAGTTGCTTTGATTAGGTCGGCCGGGATATTGTCTGGGCCTGGTGTTTTATTAGGTGGGCCATATTTACAGCATTTCTGATCTCTGATAGTGTTATGCTTGGTTCTACTTCTGAAGTTACATTCACTGTGTGTTCTTGAGTGTTCGGTTGGTCCTCTTGTTGTAGGTTGAGAAGTTCACTAAAGTATTGTCGCCATCTGTTCATTATCATTTTGGATCATTAAGAGCTTGGCCGTTTTCATCGTTAATGACAAGCTACTGAACGTATAAGAAGTGCCTAGAAAATCGACAACTCGTTTACTATGGTTGATGGCTAAGTCATGTATACCATGTAAAGGATATGCCACGATTTAAATTTTATACTTATTTTATGTTGCTATCTATTATCATAATTCTGTTTCGAGAGTAAACGCAATACAGTGTTACTGTATTTATCTTTATACGATACTTAATGCCTGCAAGCAATTTCTCCATACCTCTCTATCATAGGAAACTCGTTCAATCTCTTCTTTGGAATTCGAATCCGATAATTCTTGCCACTCAGTAAAGTTAGTCTCAGGGTTTTTCCAAGGCGTTCTTTCTTTCCGGAACCATTTGTCTCCCAATTCAAGCGTTGTGATTATTTGATTATTTCTCTCAGAACATGCTCAACATATCTCCATTATTTCTTTCTTATAACAATTGTCACTAGTGGTTGACCATAAATTTCTCTGAGGGCCAGTGTTGCCGGGCCCCACCAAAAATAAAGTGTAACGTGTATTTATTATTCTATACATTAAAATATATCCTAACCGAAACCATGATTTTTCCGAAAATAACTGTCTATCCCCACCAACAAAAATGATCACGAGCCGCCACTGTTCGTATACATATATTTTAAAATGCATTTAACTTACTTTCTATATCTCCAGTCATTTTCCAACTGTCGCTGGCATATTGATACGACAATGGAATAAACAATTCGTAATTTAATTTTAAAGCTAAAAATAACTTGGAGTTCCATTTGAAGAACTATATTTAAAAAAAATGTGAAGATAATTTAAGAATATAGAATAGCTAAGTGCCTCCCACATTTTAAGACAAGACGTCAATGAAACTCAACCTATACAGAAAAGTACAATATATGCAAGACCTCGGAGAACTCTTAAACGAATTTGTTTTTGCAGATGATCAGGCAATCATATCAACAACAGAGGAACAGCTACAACAACACATTAACAGACTCCAGTTAGCATGTAACGAATACAGCATGAGAATAAACATCGACAAAACAGAAGTAATGACATTCGCCAGAGAGGAAAGCACTACCAATATCTCCATCGACAATCGTCAACTAAAACAAGTAAAAGACTTTACATACCTGGGGAGCATTTTTTTAGCAAACGGAAGAATAACTAATGAAATTCAACACAAATGCAACAAATCAAATCAAATGATAGGACAAATGACGCAAATTTTAAGATGCAAACATATCACCATGAACACAAAAGAGCAATGTTCAACACAATCTTTCTCCCTACATTATGTTACCAGTGCCAAACCTGAACACTGAGGATAGAAAAGAAAACTAGTCACGACAGAGATGAAGTGTCTACGCAGAATGCTGGGTGTAACAAGACGAAACCGGTTGAGAAATGAAGACATCAGGAAAAAGTGGGTACAACATCAGTACTAAACTTCATAAAGAAACAACAAATTAAATGGTTCGGCCACGTAAGCAGATTACCATCAGACAGTGCACTCCAAAGAGCAATGCTGCTCCGATACAATGGGTACAAAGCAAAAAGGCCGGCCACGCAAAAGATGGACCTCAGAGATAACAGAGGCGGCGAAAGAGACTATCTACAAAGCGCATACAAGGGCCCGTTTTAGAAATCTCTTCTTGACCTGACGCTGTGAGGTAAACATGATTGGAGAAAGAAAGAAGAAAGTAAGAAGATCCATCGTTTACGGGGTGGTCTTCTGGGTCTGTTGTCGTTGTATCTGAGTGTTAGTCTCTTTGTGGAGACTGTCTTGTGGTAACCTTGATGAATGTCCAATCCATTTGACCTGTTGTTTCTTAATGTAGCACAGTCAAGGTTTCCACTTGTTTTCTGATTTCCTGGTTTCTGATCTTATCTCTTCTTGTTTACATTTAGAATTGGTCGTAAACACTTCATCTTTGTCGTTAGGGTTCTTCTTTTCTCATTTGTTGTGGTTTTTTTCCTTTTTTCTTCTTCTAAGAATTGATTTCATTGCACTGAGTTTTAGTCCATATGGTTCGATCCCTATCCGAAGAAATGGCATGCCACCTGCGGAGAGTATTGCACGAGCCCAAACTCCGTAGCTCCGCAAACAATGTTAGGGTTTCTAGAAAAAAAATGCATTTATGAACAGAACGACGTGGTAACAAATAACATACAGATGTGTGAAGCTCTATGGAAACAATACATAAAAGAGGTTACAACAAAAATCTAGAAAGAGGAAAACCCCACTATCCTGTAAACAAAACAAGCGATACCATTAGTCGTGTTTGGCCATTATGTTTCTCTCGCAGACACATACCATGATATAAAGTGGTGCTATTCTGCCATTTCTGATATGACAGTTGAATAAAACTGTAAAATGTATAAATCAATTTTTCATTTATTTGGCTGACTCCTGTTTAGCTGGCAGTTTAATTACACACTTCTTTCTTGTCCTCACCATCTCTGCCTATAATACATACAACAGAAGAGTGATTTGAAAATACGATTAAATATTTTAAAGTCTAGACATCAAAGAAGTTTTAATAAATTGAATGCTTTGTGTCAAGTTTCACTCAAGCGTACACACGTTTCATATGAACATCTTTGATAAAAGTACAGTTCTTAAGACGGTCATGTACAGGAAATCGTCAGGAAGTGGTCTGACAAATATAAATCAAATTCAACATGTGCGTGTCACACTCCAGAAACTTGAAATGAAAGAAGACTGGGAGGCATTTTACACTTCTATTGTCAATCTTCGATAAACCAAATAGTAATACCATTGAGCGCGTTATATGCTGCATTCCTCTAACGTGACGGTATGAGATAGCTGACCTTGCAATCTAGCATTGAACTAGAAACATTAGATCAAGTTTTCACCAATATATCTTTCTGATTGTGTACGAGACATCGTTTTAAAGATGTACACGACGTATCGCAGGACGTATCATCTTTTGAAATATTGGACATATTTCGTTGCTTTTCAATTACTCTCCGTTCCTATTCGATTTTTATATTAACTGTAAACTTGATAACAGTGAAGTATAAACGATAACGAATAAATATCATCGTGGCTTAAGAACGAAATTTACCATTCATTCTAGAGTACACTGTGACCCCCCAAAAAACTAGAGATTTTTCATGAATGGTCATGATGCTAGTTTGTGAACATTTAATAAACAATGCATCCATTCACAATTTTCTTCATGTTGTCATATTGTAAATCATAATTATAAACAATATTTTAATTTGGCTAAATTACGAGAGCAATTATTTTGAAAGTAAAAAAAATAATTTAGTCCAGAGGCTAAAAAAACTTAGCTGGGAATCAGATATTATAAGTAAGCAAAATAAGGGACCCGTTTTCATACCATGTGTTATAGATCATAACACCATGCCAAAGGACGTACTTATTGACCACTGGTAACCACAATCAATAATAAAAAATATTTTCAACCTACTTCCCAAAATTGTCAAACAAAGACAGCACAAAATCTAGCGAGAAAAAACAGCAACCGCAGAGGAACGTCTTGACCAAATGTTTCCAGTTATCACGTATCTCAATGTAGGTGAGATCGGATTCCTAGTCCTATATGAGACGGGTGATAAAATGTAGGTCTCGTGTTCAGGTTGAGCACATAAAAGAACCACTGACAGTTGAAAATCCGTAAGAGGTAAACCATTGTCCTGACAAAGTTCATTGAAAATATTTTAGAAAAGAATTCTTGCAAAAATTGTTTAACCATCTTCAAAATGACATCTGGACAAGAATTTCGTAAAATGTAGGTCTCGTTTTCAGATTGAGAACATAAAAGAACCATTGACAATTGGAAATGGGGAGGCTGAGAAATACATATAGACGGGATTTGGGGGCAGAGATCAACAATATAAAGAAAAGCTGGAGGGAGCTGCAGGAGATAGCTAGAGATAGGAAGACTTGGCATGAGTTGATTGAGGACCTATACCCCAATCTGTGATAGAAAGGCAGAGAGAGAGAGAGAGAGAGATAGAGAGAGAGAGAGAGAGAGGAACAGTTGAAAATCGATATGAGTATGCTACAAACCATTGTTTTGACAACATTCTTTAAAAAGTTTTCTAAAAAAACACTGAATTCTCGCAAAAGTTGTTTAACTGTCTTCAAAATTACATCTGGACAAGAATTTCACAGGTGTATCTGTAATGGAGGCAACCATGAAAGGTGAACCGGGAATTTAGCACCAAAATGCCACTACTTTGTCTCTGTCAGCTTCTACTAGACGATAATGTTCCAACTACAAAGCAGAACTCTCAGGCATCCTGAATGCCGTACAGCGCAGGAATAAGTTGCAAGCACCTGCAGACAAGATGGGCTTTCTAACAGACTCACTGTCAGCTATAGAAGCCCTGGAGGCTAAATCCGCTGACAACACGGTACAGAACTTAGACAGATAACTTTCTCTGCTGTCAAAATGCGCAGACACGCACTTTCATTGAATTTCATCACACTGTAGCATTGAAGACAATGAGTTTGCCGATATTTTGGCTTAGGAGCATTCTGCAAATTCGCTGCCAGTGCAAAATTAAGTAAATTAGTATTAGTAAGGTTGTATGTGTTTCATTTTGCCCGCCCGCCCAGCGTGTTCGTAGCGCGTTGGACTACGGGTGACAAGTCCTCTGTGAGTGCGGGTTCAACTCCACGGACTGGCAGAAAAGCCACAGATTCCCCAGATTTACGATGTTCGTGGCACCGAACCGAAGGGTTACGATGTCCATGACACCACCGAGCCGAAGAGCTTTCAGCTCAAGTGTTTCTGGATCGGAAAAAAAAGTAAATTAGTAAAATGAAAATGTCTACAAAAATTGTCAATATCTTCAAAATTACAACGAGAAACCTCGTCTGTGCTACGGAGTTCGTGCACTGCCACTGAGATCTTTTTGTTTAAGAAAGCGATTGAAGAGCATATGGTAATTGACTAAAGTACAGTGGTGATGATCATATCAATCAATAAAGCAATCGATCTCCAATATAACACGTGATATGAAAACGAGTATCTTTCTTACTTAAGACGTTCGCCCGCCTTCCCAGCGTGTTCGTAGCTTGTTGGACGACGGGTGACAAGCCCCCTGTGAGTGCGGTTCAATTCCGCGGGTTGGCATAAAAGCCACAGGTTCTCCAGATTTACTTTATTCGTGGCACCGAGCCGAAGAGCTGAAAAGCTTAAGTGCTTCTGGATCGGGAAAAAAACAACTAAGACGGTTAACAACATAACTGGTGAATCAATTTATTTGGAAACGAATTTATTCAAGTCCATGTTCGTCTGTTCGTCTTTACTAGCGGAGATGCACATTTGAGAGAGAAAGAGTTAAACATTATTAAAGAGAGAAAGGGATAGGTTAGGAAAGAGGTAGAGAGATAGAGATCTAGATATATTGTTGTAACTAGATCAGTGTGGCCTTTTTTTTTTTTTTTTTTTCAGAAGGGTGCTGCACATTTAGTTTGACATTCTAAAACTACGTTCAGTCAAAATGTTGATTCCTGCCTCAGGCATACACAGTAGTTATGTCTGTGCTGTTAGATGTAGTTTGAGTTGGATGCGTAGTTGTTATCTAACCTCGTAGACATGAGAGTTAAGGTTTGATCCTGCGATGAAATTCAGTTTGAAGTCGGATTTCGTTTTAGTACCTCAACAGTTTCATGTCGATCACAGATTAGGTATTAGGAGTCTCGGTGGCGTAGAGATTAGGTATTAGAGTCTCGGTGCGTAGAGATTAGGTATTAGAGTCTCGGTGGCGTAGAGATTAGGTATTAGGAGTCTCGGTGTCGTAGAGATTAGGTATTAGAAGTCTCGGTGTCGTAGAGTTAGGTATTAGAGTCTCGGTGTCGTAGAGATTAGGTATTAAAGTCTCGGTGTCGTAGAGGTTAGGTATTAGAGGTCTCGGTGTCGTAGAGATTAGGTATTAGAGGTCTCGGTGTCGTAGAGGTTAGGTATTAGAAGTCTCGGTGTCGTAGAGATTAGGTATTAGAAGTCTCGGTGTCGTAGAGATTAGGTATTAGAAGTCTCGGTGTCGTAGAGATTAGGTATTAGAAGTCTCGGTGTCGTAGAGGTTAGGTATTAGAAGTCTCGGTGTCGTAGAGATTAGGTATTAGAAGTCTCGGTGTCGTAGAGGTTAGGTATTAGAAGTCTCGGTGTCGTAGAGGTTAGGTATTAGAAGTCTCGGTGTCGTAGAGGTTAGGTATTAGAAGTCTCGGTGTCGTAGAGTTTAGGTATTAGAAGTCTCGGTGTCGTAGAGTTAGGTATTAGAGTCTCGGTGTCGTAAGATTAGGTATTAGAAGTCTCGGTGTCGTAGAGGTTAGGTATTGAAGTCTCGGTGCGTAGAGGTTAGGTATTAGAAGTCTCGGTGTCGTAGAGGTTAGGTATTAGAGGTCTCGGTGTCGTAGAGGTTAGGTATTAGAAGTCTCG
Source organism: Arion vulgaris (assembly GCA_020796225.1). Classification (NCBI taxonomy): domain Eukaryota; kingdom Metazoa; phylum Mollusca; class Gastropoda; order Stylommatophora; family Arionidae; genus Arion; species Arion vulgaris. Next base: position 24,491,021 of record CM036754.1, on the reverse strand, counting down.
GTGTCGTAGAGGTTAGGTATTAGAAGTCTCGGTGTCGTAGAGGTTAGGTATTAGAAGTCTCGGTGTCGTAGAGATTAGGTTGCTCGTCTCGTGCAAAGGTATTAGGTTCGTTCGTAGAAGTCATCTAGAATTTTTCCATAGACCCTTATTCAATTTTAGAGTAGATCAGTTTCAGTCCTATCAGACGATGATAAACTGGTTCCGATGTTCTTCTTGGCACGTAAAAGAACTCTGGCATGTCAAAATCGAAAAGAGAGGAGGAAGCCGCTGCCTGGACAAAATTAATTAGAAAAGTTAAAAGTTAAATTCCTACAAAATATCGTCACTATCTTCAAAATTATATTGGGGACCATCGCCGGTGCTACGGAGTTCATGCACTGCAGCTGAGATCTTCCTGTCAAATATCCCCTAATATTTGATATCTTGCTGTATCAAAGCAAGATCTTCACTGTTTATTTTGCAACATATTCTTTCTGTTATTTATTCATGTTATTTTCTGGTTTACTATGATACCATAGTATCAGCTTTACATTGAGCGTCTGTAGTGTAAACAGTAGTGAACTCTATCACAACTCACATGTACCTGGTTTATACTTCGAGGTGGGCAAGTGTGCAATTACACTGGGTTTTCCCATATGGCACCATTCTTGTCGACAGAAACGGCATGATATCTGCCAAGAGCATGGCACAAAGCACGAACTCAGTAGCTCCGGTAACAATCCTAGGAATCTCATGAAAAAATGCACGTGTCTCGGTCCGGATTTGAACACGCAACCTTCATTACAACAGACAGACGTCTTAATTACTTATCTTCACTTTTTTTTTTCCGATTCAGAAGCACTTGAGCTGAAAGCTCTTCGGCTTGGTGTCATGGACATCATAACCCTTCGGCTCAGTGCCACGAACAAGGTAAATCTGGGGAACCTGTAGCTTTTCTGCCAGTCCGCGGAGTTGAACCCGCACTTACGAGGACTAGTCACCCATAGTCCAACGCGCTACGAACACGCTGGGCACGCGGGCGACTTCTTCTCTTCACTATGGAGACCTCCTCCTTCCAATATTCAGTCTGCTATTTCTTTTTTACAGCACTTTCCCAAAGTCTCATTCTATTCCATATGTATTCTTATGTGTTGTTAATGTTTTTTTTTTTTTAATGCACTAAATGTTCGAGCACTTTGAGTTATCGAGCTATTTAAGATTGCTTTATAGATTGTGTCGTTTTATTTTGGTATCCTACATATATCGCCCTTGTGTTGCTGGAACTTGCAAGGGGAGCAAAGAATAGTAACACTGCAGCCTTTAAGGCATGTCGTATGAGGCGACTGCGGTAGGGCCTAGGAAGCTTCCTAGTAAATAAAAAGCGTCGCAGAAATTGGAAATGCTGGCCTACTTGTAGGCGCGTAACTGTTGCCACGTTCAATCGCTCTTCGGCTCGGATCACATACAAGTCACAAAGAGTGGTTAACAAGTGGTCGATATGGAGCGTTCGAAGAAGAAGAGGAAGAAGGTCCTGCATCCAATTGTTGATTCAAATTTGATTTAAAAAAATTGAAGTGAAAAAATGCAAGTTTAAAAAGACGTTAATCCATCGTGTGGCGACGACGGTTAATGGAAACTAACGGCCTAACACCGTATTTTCCAATATGCCTCGAGATATTGAAAAAAGGTATAATTACTTTTATTTTTTATGTATACATATATATGTATATGTGGTTCATGGCTACGTATTTTGGGATATGCCACGATTTTCATTTATATATGTGTGGGTGTATGACCTTTTTCGTGTTTACAGACGGTCAATTGGCAAGTGTTTTACTGGGAAAACCTTTGAGTTGTCGCTTTTCTCTTGTTTTTCCGCTCATATATAAGTCTCTTCTCAAAAGACTTCGCACCCTTGCGCAATGTCGCTTTCCATATAACTCTGTCATTAGCTAGTTTTTCCCATGTGATGGAACCTATAGAAATGTTCTTCAGTGAGGCCTTGGAGACATCTTTATATCTGAGCAGTCATCCGCCTGCCCAGCGTGTTCGTAGAGCGTTGGGCGACGGGTGACAAGCCCCCTGTGAGTGCGGTTCAATTAACACGGACTGGAAGAAAATCCACAGGTTATCCAGATTTACGGTGTTCGTGGCACCGAACCGAAAGGTTACATTGTCCATGGCACCGAGCCGAGGATCTGAAAGCTTAAGTGCTCCTGGTTTGCTAAAAAAACATATCTGAGCAGTGGTCTGCCCTAGTGTCTCTTCCCCTCCGAAAGTTCACAGAACAATATTAGTTATGTACAAAAGGTGTACATACACTAAACATACAGTGACGGTATGTCGACAACTATAAGGTCTGTAGGGAAGAACAAAGCAAAAACAAATGTGGAAATAAGACACCAGGATAGTAATTGAGATGAACTAGGTGCATTCAGAGCAAGTCCTATTCAGATATGATGATGCTATATCCAACATTAAACACATCTGGAAAACAAATGATGAGATAGAGATGATCTTTACTTAACAGTGGCAGGCTAAATTTGGAAACGCGTCGGGGAAGTTGGATTATCAAGGTAAGACAAACGTACTTAGTTAAAGTGTCGTGCAGATCTTATCCGTGATCTGGGAGTCTCAGTGGAGAAACTGTGAAACCGTTTGCATTGTAATTTGGGTTGTTCTTCTTCTTTGAACGTTCCATGTCGACCACTTGTTAACCACTCTTTTTTATTTAAATGTGATCTGAGCCTAAGAGAGATTGTACGTTGTGCTAGTTATGCGCCTACAAGTAGTACAGTATATCCAATTTCTGCGACACTTTTATTTACTAGGTAGCTTCCTAGGCCGCTATCTCATTCGCCTCTTACGCATGCCTTGTAGCTTGCAGCGTTATTATTATTTGCTCCCCTTCAGAGCCTCGGCAACACACGGGCGGTGATTTGGATTCGAATTCGGATTGCTTTCGTTATGAATGCATTTTCCCCCCAAATCTTAGGATTGTTGCTCGAACTACGGAGTTCGTGCTTTGCGAAGCAGTCACCACAGATGGAGTTCTATTTCTGATGATAGATACAAGACATATGGAAAAACCCGGTGAAATGAAGTTAAACCTTGACATCTAAAACGATTTATATTAAAGACTTTTTTTCTTTTCTATCAGTCATTTTTCGACCATCGATCATATGACTATCATCATCGTCATCATAATCATCGGCATCATCATCATCATCATCATCATTATCATCATGGTTATCATCATTATCATCCCCAATCAGCATCAGCATCATCATCTTCGACATAATCATCATTATCATCATCACCATCATTATGATAACAATTATCATCCTCACCATCATCATCGTCATAATCGTAATCGCCATCATCCCTATCATCGTCATCATCATTATTGCCATTGTCATCATCATCATCCCCGTCATCATCTCTGTCACCATCAACATCATCATGATAGCCATAGTTATTCTTACAATTACTATTATCATTATCTCCTTCATTATCATTTTCATTATCATTTTCATTATAGCCACCATCATCATCACTATGATCGTTATCATCCTCACAATTACCATTATCATCATCATCATCATCACGGTCATCATCATTATCATCACCCCCAAATATCATCACCAACATCATCATTGTCATCAGCATCATCATCCCCATTAACATCATTATCATCATCTTCCCTAAATATCATCACCAGCATCATCATCCCCATCAGTATTATTATCATCATCCACATCAATATCATTATCAAAACCATCATCATTATTCTTACAATTAACATTATCATCCTCCCCATCATTATCATTATAGCCACCGTCATCATCACTATTATCTTTATCATCCTCACTACTATCAGAATTAGCATCATAATCATCATTATCATATTCATCATCGTCATCATTATCATCATCATCATCCTCACCCAGCATCATCATTGCCATCATCATCATCCCCATCATCATCCTCATCTTTATCACTATCATCATCCTAATCAACATCATTATCAGAATCATCATCATCGTCATCGCTTATCTTTATAATTTCATTATTTGCATCTAACATTTCCAGCTAGTATTGTTATCTCTTGCCCTCCACTGTCTCTTCGCCTCGTACAAGTGATATCAAAATATTCATCCTATATTCAAGGTATTGAATTGCAATTCCTAGCACTATTAGTATACAAAGAATATTTGCACCTTTCCTCAAATGTTTCTGCCTGATAGCGAAACACTTAAGTAATAAGATCAAGTTCCTACTTCGAAACTAAATAAAACCACAAATATTGCACTCGTAAGCAACATACATTTAGGAAGCTGACTTCATGAACATGTGAGTCACTTGTTTTTGATGTCCTTCGATGCAGTCAGTTTCTTGATGAGGATTAAAAAAGAACAAAAAAGAAAAATGATATTGGATGATATCCAAAATGCTGACTTGTATGTAAAAAAAACCCCACCCTTTGAAATAGTGCGAGGAAACCTCGGCGTCGTGTCTGCTAAAGCATTTGGGCAATAGAGAATGAAAGAGCTTTAGAAGTGTTGAGGTGTGCGACCGACCACAAGTTTTCGCTCAGGGATGAGATCACAAAGGAAATACATAGCAAGAACTGTGCTAGATAAAATACGATGAAGGCGATAACAGTACTGAAGCGATGAATCATGCAGAAAGAAAGAAATAATGATCTCGGATGACGTACAGACATTCTTGGATGCATGAAGTAAGCAGAAGGGGAAAGCACAAAGAAAGTACAAAGAATTATCAACACCCAAAATTCCATCTCTGACCATGTGTGTCTTTTTTCTTTATTCTTGTGATTACGCTATCACTAGCCAACAACAATGATTTTTAAGCAAAGCTGTTGTCAGACTAAGGTTTCTTGTTGCATCGATGTGGATAGAGGTTTGGGGGACTCTGACGAAGTGGCCAAGTCGTTTGCTTTGTGTTCTGAAGGTCGTGTATTTGATTCTTGTATTCTGTCCACTAGGCACATTTTTTCCAAAGATCCATAGGAATGTTGTTGGAGCTACGGAGTTCGTTCTCTGTGTAATACTATCAGCAAGTGAAGTGAAATTTTTCAGAGCTGGGACCGAACCGTATAAAGAAACCCAATGCAATTAAGTCAATATTTTGACCCAAAACTTTTTTTTAAGCTGAAGAAAGTATATCAAGTTGTACTGGTGACGTCTATCAAATATATTTTGCTTGTCCATTTGCTGGAGTAAAGTAAAGTCAACGGACGAGACTTTAAAATAAAAACACCGTGTAGTGCCAGGGCCCGCAATGGATGCAAAAATAGTACCACTGCAACCTACAAGGCACATTTGTAAGAGGTGACTGATATAGAGTTCTAGGAAGCTACCTAGTAAAAAAACGTCGCGGAAATCGGATGTGCCGGCCTACTTGTAGGCGCATAACTGACACAACGTACAATCGCTATTATGCCCAGATCACAACAAATCACATAGAGTGATGAACAAGTTGTTGATATAGAGCGTTGGGAGAAGAAGAGAATAACAAAAACAACACATCAATGGAGAAGAAAAGCTGAATACAGGAATCGAGTGTGAGACACTCTAACAAGTGTTGTTGATATATGTCTTAGAAACACTATTGGAAGATGGAAGAAATGAAATTGAAGTTAAGAAAAGAATCATCATCGTCACTCCTCGTCGTGGCAAAGAGCACACAAGACAAAAAGTTCCACTTATATCTTCTTCTTTGCGTTCGTTCTTTACCACCAATTTTAATCACTCTTTGTAATATGTGTGATCTTTGCCAAGAACGTGTTTACGTTGCACATTGGTTTGGTAGGCCCCTAAACGCATAGACTTCTACACGTTTAGGACACATGCATCCGATTTCAGCACAACCTCCTTAGACGCCTCTTACGACATGCGTGGCAGGTAACAGTGCTTCTATTCTTTACACCCCAAATTTGGGCCCCGGTAACCACTGGGGCGGTTCCACTTATATCAATTTGGTGGGTTATTTTTTACATATAACCTTATAGTCTTATGCATGTCTTTCAACTCCTCTTCAAAAGTTCACCCCCATGAGCCGCTAAGTCCCCCTCTTTTAATCGCTCTCTTCTCGATGTCCACTGCATTGCATGTCTTGATCGTCTGTCTAAGGCTCTTCCCTTAAATTTTCATTGTCCTTCATCTTTGCAGTTGTTCTGTCCGAAAATAAGATCAATTTTAAGTAAGGGTGGGTTTAAGATAAGGTTATGTCCTGTCTCCAATCATGTTTAACATTTCCTTGGGAAAAAACAACTACTGAAAGGAAACAAACAACAAACAAGAATGGTATTTGGGTCACCTTAAAATAATATCATACACCGTTGAAGACCATATTAAAATGAACAGTTGAAGGCAAGAGACCAAACGTAATACATAACTGGGAGAAGATTATCAAGAAGTGGATAGGCAACAGTATGTCAGAGTGATTATCAGTTATCAGTTATGTGAGGACTATCATCATAGCACTCTGGACATGTCCATAGGTGCTCCGATCTCCGCCTCAGCAAATCCAGCAGAGTAAAGCATCCCAACACGCCATTCGATGTTGATTAATCAATCTCTTTGCATATTTAGTATGTCGTTCTTTTCGGGCAGCACCAATATTGACATCCATCTCTCTCAATCTGGTCAGCGAGTGGGATTCACAGCCCTGAAACTCCTCTTTTCGGGTAGACTCTCTCAATGCGTGATGAATGACATTTCGATCCATGGCAGCTCCCTCCGATATTGCAGCCATGCCAGTAAATCTATCAGCTCCTTCATAACCCTCAACTCCTGCGTACCCAGGGACAAAAATGAAGGCGAATTCTCTGATCATTGTCTGTACTATAGTCTGTCCATTAATTCGTGAGCACGTTTGAAATTGATTTTCTCGAAAACTACCTGTTGGATCTCAGTGATTTTTGCAAGCAGCCTTAGAATATCCATGACGCTAGAGAAATATTTTTTCCAAGAAAATTTGATGTAGTTTGAAATATTTCTTCTTCATGGTTATATTAAAATCAACCTCACCGGATTGTACACAATAGTAACAGATCTACGGTACACAGACGCGTTGTTCTAAAAATACATTATGGTAACATAGAAATATCGTGAGTATACAACAATTTCACGAAATCCCGTGCACCTAACCCAGTCGACTTTGAAAGCGTAAAGCATATGACGTTATAATTGGGATACCGTTGTATAGTCATAGGTGTATCTCGCTATTTGTATGAAGCTATTGTATCATATTTGTTGGCTTATCAAAACTGACATTGATATCATATTCATAATGAGTCTGAAGTGCACATTTATAACAATACAGAAGGTTACAGTTTTACTATACCAACACTTCCGTAGGGAATCTAAGAGAGGTCATCTATATTGCGATATTCATAACCCTGAGAAACGAGCGCAACTGGCGCTTGGTCTGAATAGAGAATCCTTTTCCCGATGGATTAAACAGGACACAAAGTGCACTAATGTCAAGCAAGGACGGAAAAGAACAATTGACGACTTTGACATAGATGTCATAAGACGGGAGCTCTTGAAAATGTTTGCGACAAATCAACTTGTTACTCTCAGGAAACTGAAATTAAAACTGCAATCAGATTGCAGCATAGACATTTCTAAAAGTACTCTATGAAAATTGTAAGAGCCGCCGGCTTCACCTTCAGAAAAACTATAGGCGGCAGGAATATTATTTGTGAAAAACCACATTTAATTGCTGCCCGAAGTAAATACCTGAGGCAGATCCGTGAGAGGCGGAGGCAAGGCTATGATATTGTATATTTGGACGAATCCTGGGTCAATGCTCACCACACCAATGCTAAAGAATGGCAATCAGTAGACGGTGAACAGAAAAGAAAAATACCAAGCAGCAAAGGCCAGCGTATTATACTAACACATGCAGAAAGTAGTGAAGAAGGTCTTGTCCATGACGCTGGACTTATTTTCCAATCAAAAAGTACCGACGGTAGGGACTACCACACAGAAATGAATGGACATATTTTCAGGCACTGGATGGAGAAAGATCTACTTTCAATTCTAAACAGACCATCATGCTTGGTAATGGATAATGCATCCTATCACAACGCAGTATCAGCGGAAGACAAAGTACCAACTGCATCAAATACAAAAGATCAAATTAGGACTTGGCTTGCTAAGGAAAATGTCAGCTTCGATGATACATATTTGAAACCCGAGTTGTTGCACCTGGTGAGGATGACAAAAAAGACCAAGGTGTTTCATATTGACAAAATCATTGCGGAATACGGCCACACGTCTTTGCGACTACCTCCATATTATGCTCACCTCAATCCGATAGAGCTTGTCTGGGCTAAAGTAAAAGGGCAAGTTGCCGAACAGAACAGGGCGTTTAAAATGTGTAATGTTGAAGTTCCTTCTCAATGATAGACATGCAGTTCTGGAAGAAGTGTGTTGAACATGTGCTCCAAGAGGAAGACGAGTACTGGCACCGAGATGGATTACAATTTGTCCAGCCAGTAACAATTATCAACCTCATGGAATCGTCAGATTCGGGATGATACAAATCATATTTTGATTACAGACTGAGAAATAGCAACGTATACATTTCCATATCCAAATGCGTCTACCATCATACAATTTGTGGTGAAGTTAAGACACCCTGGGGTCTAATGGGACCGAAGGGAGGACTAACTGTTGCATATTGTATCCAAGTTCACGATTGCACATAAAGGGCAACACACTTAATTACTTGACCTATCAAGTTAATATGGAGATACACCTATGAATAGAATTGACATGGACAAATTCTAGGGATACTGTAAAGTCTAAAATTTGAGCCCCCGTATTTGCAATTGTCATAAAAGATCAAAGGAATTCGCCGATGTGCAAAATCCGTAGCATCTATGGACTACTGGTTAGCTTTATTTTAGCGTCATGGATATTCTAAGGCTGCATGCAAAAATCACTGAGATCCAACAGGTAGTTTTCGAGAAAATCAATTTCAAACGTGCTCACGAATTAATGGACAGACTATAGTACCTCCACCCAGTTGCGTCTCACCATTCCTGATTAGACTTTACACATCATGCTTATGGAGTATGAAAACACGAGAGTAGTTGTGAGTGGTCAGACTGTATCATTAGTATATGTATAAGCAGAAGAACTAGCCGTGAATGCATTACAGCCAACCTTCCATGTGGAAACAACACATTCTGATAATGATATTGAATATATTTATGACACTCGTCCTTTTATAAGTGCCACAATGACACATATCATTTTAATCTTTAACTTGTGTGAACATATGATCCTGTTTTCTAAGGGACATTAACATTACGAGTAGCGTATTGTAGAAAGGACCACTGCGAGGTCGAATGAGAAATGTATATAGTCAACGAGCTACTGGAACTATAAGCATGGATAATTTTTCCCATCTGTTTAGTTCTTAGTATAGGCACACTTCTTTTTCCTCTTCTTCTGCATTCGTCCACTATGAATTTAGGCATAGTCAGGGTGCCCGGTATTGCGCTTCGGGCTGATTTTTGAGTGAAGGCCTGCTTTCCTTATTAACAGTGTGCCCCGACATACAGGCGGGCCTCCTCCGACTTCAGAGGTAGTATACGCATACTAAGAACATGATTTAACATGCTAGTTTTTTAGAATACAATTTTTAATGGATCACCAGACTACTACTGCATATTTCAGAATTTACAAAACTACGTTACAAATTCAATTGCAATATATTTCAAACAAGTATACCAATAAAAAAAACGGCATTAAATGGATTTTGTAAATGTTTTTATTTTAATTAACATATCTTAGCACTTGATGTGGCTTGTTGGTAAATTGATACTGTCTGAACGCCTTTTCGGTAGTTATCGTATTATAAGAGTTTAAGAAATCTGTTCACAGTGTAGTTTAGTTAGCTAACTAGCTTCAAAGAACATGTGGTATCTACTGTGGATTGTGCCTTCTCTAGTAAGACAGCTATCTCATGAGCTCTGAATATATTACTGCATGATCCCTAAGGTTACGACTCGAAGTATAAATTGTACACCACCTTCTCGCGCTAGCGCTTAAGCATTGTAGTTATTAAGATCAGTATTTCAAATCAAAGCAATCCTCATAGCTGCTGTCTGCACAATTAAAGCATTGTAGTTATTAGATCAGTATTTTCAAATCAAAGCAATGCCTCATATTTTTGCTGAACTGGTTCACAATTAAAGCATTGTACTTATTAGATCAGTATTTTCAAATCAAAGCAATGCCTCATATTTTTGCTGAACTGGTTCACAATTAATTTATTGTGTGTCTAATTTATTTAGCGTCTCCTGGTCCTCCAGTTTGGTGGTTGTGCGATGGACTAACTGCCCATCCATTAAAAAACACGTAGTTACAGAAGGGTACCAGGACATAGAGGCAGACCAAGAAGAAGATGGCTACAAGATATTAAAGAAACCATGAATATGACCATCGACGAAGTGGGTGAACTGGCTAGAGACAGAATGAATTTCAGATGCGCTGCAAAGAGAGCAACGTCCTATAAAGGATACGCACCTTGATGATGATGAGTTACAGAAACAAAAAACCAATTGTTGAAATCTAATTGAGTCCCGGGCGGACTAGGGCTCTATGCCATGCCGGAGACAGATGACGAGCAGTAGGTGCTCGCCTCTTGTGTGACACCATAAAGAAAACACACAGCGACTGTGAAAAGTGGTAAACAACTGTTGCAAACAAAGACATCTAGAAAATGTGGAGAAAATAGTTTTAAACAAAAACATCTAGAAAATGAGGAGAAAATAGTTTCAAACAAAGACATCTAGAAAATGTGGAGAAAATAGTTTTAAACAAAGACATCTAGAAAATGACAAAAAAACATAGTTTTAAATAAAGAAATCTAGAAAATAAGGAGAAAATAATTTGAAACAAAGAAATTTAGAAAATGAGAAAATAGTTTTAAACAAAGAAATCTAGAAAATGAGAAAATAGTTTTAAACAAAGAAATCTAGAAAACGGACAAAATGAACAGAGAAATATTCAGACCAAAAATTGGTTACTGAAAATGTATTGCTAGAACACAAATACAACATCACTTAACTAAACAAAGGCATGTAACATGAAAAATGTAAGGATATGAACTTCAACAATACAGGTATACATTCAACAGAGATAATCGACCTGGGGAAAACCCAGAGATTCAAAAGATAGGTAACAATATATAATCATACATATAAACTAATATGCATGAGCATAATACATACACACACGTGCGTACATAAATGAATACATTGACGTCGAAGTAACTCAGTTGTGAGATAAATTATATTTTGCATATGTTATATTTGATTACATTTGAAATCATTTTGATCAAAAATTCCAGAGTCGATTACACATTTATACAGCACAATGTCTACAGACAATATTAGCACTGTGCAAGAACCACCACAACCCTGCGTGTGACGTTGTTTATATTTGTTTTTAAAGGGTGGTATTGTTCTTGAAATATGAGTATTTTTTATTTTGCAGGGTTTCCCAAAAGTTGGCATGCAGGTTAAAATGTTGGAGCTTTTTCTACAGCAGGTTTTGAAATTCTCCCCCACGACCGTCTTCTTCTTGTTCTTTTCTCCTCACACTGCTACCGGGTTGTTGTCTAGTGTCGTGGTTTTCTGTTTTTGTCCTGCGCTGTTCTGGTCTTTTGGGTGATTATTAATTTTGCTCTTTGACAGGATTCTGTTATGCCATCTAACCATCTTTTTCGTGGTCACCTCTCGCCTTCGTTCTGTTGTAGAAGAATCCGTAAGAATTGTGGAGTTTGGATGCATTCTTATTAAGTGGTCAAACCACTTCATTCTTTATTTCTCAATATAATTCAAACAAGGTCCTGTGCCAACAAACTTCAACAACGAGCGTAACAAAGTTTATTAATAATAATATTAATAGCCGTCTATAGCAATCGATGATGACAGTATAATCGTAAATGTTTTGCACCTTTCTGTTGTGTGCGGAGGTGATTGTAGAATTCGATCCTGGAACACAATACCTTACCCCAGGTGAAACATACATGATCAGGGTTGGACTTGTGGGCTGTTGTGTGTTCTGTTTTTTCCGTGCAGCTCATTTTCTCTGCGTCTCAACAAAACGATGATTCTCAGATATGTAAATTTCGCCTGTGTGGTGCCGGGGTCCAAAACGGAAGCAAAGAATCGTACCACTGAGACCTACAAAGCATGTCGTAAGAGGCGACTGATGTAGGACCTAGGAAAGCTACCCTAGTAAATAAAAAGCATCGCAGAAATCCTGTGATGTGCTGGCCTACTAGTGACACATAACTGGCACAATGTATATTCACTCTTAGGCTCAGATCACACATAAATCACAAAGAGTGGTTAACAAGTGGTCGATATGAAGCGCTCGAAGAAGAAGAAATGCAGATTTCTCTTATGTTATTACAGCATCACATTTGTAGATCTTGCGCAAGGGGTTTTCAACACGTTGTGTCTATATCAAAGCATTTTAGAGACGCTTTACGAGTGTCTTTGAAGCGTTTTATTCTAACCACCAACTGGTAGTCTCCTCCCAACCGACATCTACTATGCTTCTCTGCTCTCTCGGGTACATCATGCACACACATTCACTTTCTATAACACATAAACACATACTCTCTCTAAGACACAGTAACCTTCAAATGCACATGTGCTGTCTCACACACACATCCACCTACAGTTTCCTCTCATGTAGAACCACACTTACTTTGCCATTTAAACATTCACACGATCTCTCACACAAACACGTACACTCTCTCACAAATACACTTTCTTTCTCTCTCCCAAATAAATTCAATAATTATATTTACATATATACTCTCAATCTCTCTATGTTTTCCACATAGTCACTCTCACAAAAGTGCGCACGCACACACACACACACACACGCGCACGCACGCACACACACACACTCTGTCTCTCATATGCACACACACACTCTATTTCATATGCAAACACACGCTCTCTGTTTCTCCAAAACACATTTTCACTCTCCCAAACACACACATTCTCCAACTACCAGCTACATTCAGTACAAATACTCACTCCCTCTCCTTCACAAACACACATTATATCTCTTATACATACACATACTCTCCTACTCACAAACGCACACATGCACACACTGCCTCTTGTTAACCACCCTTTGTGATTTGTATGTGATCTAAGCCTAAGAGCGATTGTACGTTGTGCCAAATATGCGCCTACAAGTAGACAAGCACATCCGATTTCTGCTATTTTTTATTTACTAGGGTAGCCTCCCTAGGCTCCTACCTCAATCGCCTCTTATGACATGCTTTGTATGTCGCAGTATTACTATTCTTTGCTCCCCGTGTGAGCCCCGGCATAACACGGGTGAACACATCCACAATATACTTACGCAACCCGACATATAGTGATGTAATAAAAGTCCAATCTATCGTAAGAACAAATAAAACTTACATAACTTTACTGTTGCTAAGCTCATCTTAATATTTTGAAGGTATATTTGATCATTTATATTCAGAAATAACTCAAAATCAAAGAAAACTGGCTGATGCTACAAATAAGAAGAGAAAATTGAGATATTTTGGACATATAAAAAGACACGAAAGGCTGAGAAGATCATCATGGAAGGGTGCATACAGGCAAAGAAAAGAAGAGGTAGACCACAGAGAAGATAGATTCAGGATGTAACTGATGGTTCTAACATGACAGCTGCAGAGGCGGGGGGACATCTGGCCTATGAGAGAGAGAAATTCCGGAGGACTGTTGGTGTGGCATGTTCTGCTCAGGACAAGCTATTTAATAATGATGATATTTGATAAGAAATAGCAGCAAATTGATACATTAAGCCGTTTCCGTTCTGATTGATATCAATAGCGATCAGACGCTACACTTCAAAAGTATTTTTCGTTTCGTAATGTAATTTAAAATACAAGATCTGTAACTGAATTTAGATATCAAGATATAATCATAACAAATCTTCAGGGCCTAGTACTGAGAGATATCTCGCACTTCACACCTGTGGAAATTATGGGTTTAAAAAAAAATTATGTGCAGTTATTTATTTTTAATTCCATAAGTTTAAATACATTGCACTTTTAAAAAACCACTAAATCTACGCGTGTGTTGTGTATATTTATCTTCTTCTTCTTCTTCTCTTCCAACAACTACTTCTTTAGAAATATTGTGATGGGGAAGGGGGGATGTAGTGATCTTGTATGTTCTTGTTTTAAGGCACTTTGTAAGCTGATATTAATTTTCGTAAGGCTTTTCTTGATGCAGTCGCTCCATCATTTGCGTGGTCTTCCTCTTGCTTTGTACTCGTTATACTTTTTCTATGTGGCTCTCTGTGGTAGGCGATTCCAGGGCATTCTTATCAGGTGTCCAAACCATTTAATCTGTTGTTATTTTATGAATTGCATGACTGGTTTCACATCCAGTCTTCATGAATTCATGACTGGTTTACATCCAGTCTTTTCTGTTCTTCATTTCTAATTTTGTCTCTTATTGTCACACATGCAGCTCTTCTAAGACACCCCATCTCTGTGATTACGCTTTCCCGCTCATTAGCTGCTGTTATCGGCCATGTTTGACACCAGTTGTGTATATTTCATACGATAAATGACAAGATAAACTACTTGACATGTGAGTTTATATAAAAGTTGAACGTATTTCTCTGACGAAAAAAAAAAAGAATAAAACAAAACAGGTGTCCTGTGGCTAAGTGTTTACGACGTTGAATTTCGTTACGAAGGACATGGGTTAAAATCCGGACCCCGTCGTTCTGTTCACGAGTTCTTTGTTTCCAGAGATCCATAGAATCGTTGACGGAACTACGGTGACCGTGTTTTCTGCAATACTCACTGCAGGTGGAGTGTCATTTTTGTGTAGAGCGAGAGACCTGTCGATAAGGCGTAAAACCCAGTGCAATGGAGTAAATTCTTCGTCTTTAGGACTTTAAAAATATAGTTGAATAATCAGTCAAATAAGTCAACATGCAAGGGGCCCGTAAGGGAAGCAAAGAATAGTACCACTGCGACCTGCAAGGCATGTCGTAAGAGGCGACTGAAGTAGGAAACTAGGGAATCTTCCCTAGTAAATAAAGAGAGTCGCAGAAATCGGATGTGCTGGCCTACTTGTAGGTGCATAACTGGTACAACGTACAATCGCTCTTAGGCTCAGATCACATACAAAACACACAGATATAATTTCCACTATAATTTTCGTATTCAAACTGGAAACAAACCGTCACAGATACCCCTCATCTATGAAAAAAAGCTATAAACAACCATCTTTAAAACATTTCTTTTTAACAACAAACTTCATAAAAAAGCTGTAAATAAACTACCGTTAAAACATTTCTTTTTAACAGCAAACTTCATAAAAAGCTGTAAAAAAATCACCGTTAAAACATTTCTCTTTAACAACAAGCTTCCTAAAAAGCTGTAAAAACCACCGTTAAAACATTTCTCTTTAACAATAAGCTTCATAAAAACTGTAAAAATCACCGTTAAAACATTTCTCTTTAACCAGAAACTTCATAAAATGCTGTAAATAAACCACCGTTAAAACATTTCTCTTTAACAACAAACTTCATAAAAAGCTGTAAAAAAAAATCACCGTTAAAACATTTTTCTTTAACAACAAACTTCATAAAAAGCTGTAAAAAAAAATCACCGTTAAAACATTTTTCTTTAACAACAAACTTCATAAAAAGCTGTAAAAAAAATCACCGTTAAAACATTTTTCTTTAACAACAAACTTCATAAAAGCTGAAAAAAACTACCGTTAAAAATTTCTATCTAACAACAAATTTCAAAAAAAGCTGAAATAAACCACCCTTAGAACTTCTTTCTTTAACCATAAGCTTCTCATTTCTCACAGATCATTAAGGAAGGAACGTATAAACAATAAGAAACTTTCTGTATTCTTTTCATGTAAACAAACTTTCTGTAATATCTTTTAGTGCTGGTGTGATTTATGAGACGAACTGATGGTATTTGACATAACAGATTTCTCAAAGGGAGTTTTTAAAGCGATCCAGGTTTAATTAACTCTTAAATTGGGAATATTAAGTAGTATAAGGTGTGAACAATTTATTAAGAAAAGTTGTAAGAGAAGTTGTCTAAAGTATGTTAGGAAACTAGGTAGTGCAGAATTTGATGCAGAGCTGAACGGTGTGCGATGTTTTATAAAGAGTCATGCCATTTGGATAATGTGTTTCTGCAAAGATTTGTAGGTCAACTCGATCATTTTCAGCACTTTATATGCTTTCTTTACTGAGTTAAAACTTAGTTAAGTTGGGTAAGAAAAAGATATAAATTTCATAGTGTGTTCCATCTCTACCTCATGCCTTTTTAACTCCTGATTGGGGCATATGCCCTAAACCAACTCAAGCCAAGTTTTCCTAACTTAAGCTATCTCCCGCAGCTCACTCCAGTTTTTCTGTAAACCGTTAATCTCTGCCTCCAAATCTCTTCTACGTGTATTTCTAGGCCTCCCTCTTCATTGCTTTATCTGTGGGTTCAAGAAAAGGGCCTTTATTTCCTCAGATTTTCTCTCTTCATTGCTTTATCTGTGGGTTCAAGAAAAGGGCCTTTATTTCCTCAGATTTTCTCTCTTCATTGCTTTATCTGTGGGTTCAAGAAAAGGGCCTTTATTTCCTCAGATTTTCTCTCTTCATTGCTTTATCTGTGGGTTCAAGAAAAGGGCCTTTATTTCCTCAGATTTTCTCTCTTCATTGCTTTATCTGTGGGTTCAAGAAAAGGGCCTTTATTTCCTCAGATTTTCTCTCTTCATTGCTTTATCTGTGGGTTCAAGAAAAGGGCCTTTATTTCCTCAGATTTTCTCTCTTCATTGCTTTATCTGTGGGTTCAAGAAAAGGGCCTTTATTTCCTCAGATTTTCTCTCTTCATTGCTTTATCTGTGGGTTCAAGAAAAGGGCCTTTATTTCCTCAGATTTTCTCTCATTGCTTTATCTGTGGGTTCAAGAAAAGGGCCTTTATTTCCTCAGATTTTCTCTCTTCATTGCTTTATCTGTGGGTTCAAGAAAAGGGCCTTTATTTCCTCAGATTTTCTCTCTTCATTGCTTTATCTGTGGGTTCAAGAAAAGGGCCTTTATTTCCTCAGATTTTCTCTCTTCATTGCTTTATCTGTGGGTTCAAGAAAAGGGCCTTTATTTCCTCAGATTTTCTCTCTTCATTGCTTTATCTGTGGGTTCAAGAAAAGGGCCTTTATTTCCTCAGATTTTCTCTCTTCATTGCTTTATCTGTGGGTTCAAGAAAAGGGCCTTTATTTCCTCAGATTTTCTCTCATTGCTTTATCTGTGGGTTCAAGAAAAGGGCCTTTATTTCCTCAGATTTTCTCTCTTCATTGCTTTATCTGTGGGTTCAAGAAAAGGCCTTTATTTCCTCAGATTTTCTCTCTTCATTACTTTATCTGTGGGTTCAAGAAAAGGGCCTTTATTTCCTCAGATTTTCTCTCTTCATTGCTTTATCTGTGGGTTCAAGAAAAGGGCCTTTATTTCCTCAGATTTTCTCTCTTCATTGCTTTATCTGTGGGTTCAAGAAAAGGGCCTTTATTTCCTCAGATTTTCTCTCTTCATTGCTTTATCTGTGGGTTCAAGAAAAGGGCCTTTATTTCCTCAGATTTTCTCACTTCATTGCTTTATCTGTGGGTTCAAGAAAAGGGCCTTTATTTCCTCAGATTTTCTCTCTTCATTGCTTTATCTGTGGGTTCAAGAAAAGGGCCTTTATTTCCTCAGATTTTCTCTCTTCATTGCTTTATCTGTGGGTTCAAGAAAAGGGCCTTTATTTCCTCAGATTTTCTCTCTTCATTGCTTTATCTGT
The DNA here is from genome assembly GCA_020796225.1 of Arion vulgaris. NCBI lineage: Eukaryota > Metazoa > Mollusca > Gastropoda > Stylommatophora > Arionidae > Arion > Arion vulgaris. The sequence continues at coordinate 24,473,150 of CM036754.1, read as the reverse complement.
GGGTTCAAGAAAAGGGCCTTTATTTCCTCAGATTTTCTCTCTTCATTGCTTTATCTGTGGGTTCAAGAAAAGGGCCTTTATTTCCTCAGATTTTCTCTCTTCATTGCTTTATCTGTGGGTTCAAGAAAAGGGCCTTTATTTCCTCAGATTTTCTCTCTTCATTGCTTTATCTGTGGGTTCAAGAAAAGGGCCTTTATTTCCTCAGATTTTCTCTCATTGCTTTATCTGTGGGTTCAAGAAAAGGGCCTTTATTTCTCAGATTTTTCTCTTCATTGCTTTATCTGTGGGTTCAAGAAAAGGGCCTTTATTTCCTCAGATTTTCTCTCTTCATTGCTTTATCTGTGGGTTCAAGAAAAGGGCCTTTATTTCCTCAGATTTTCTCTCTTCATTGCTTTATCTGTGGGTTCAAGAAAAGGGCTTTTATTTCCTCAGATTTTCTCTCTTCATTGCTTTATCTGTGGGTTCAAGAAAAGGGCTTTTATTTCCTCAGATTTTCTCTCTTCATTGCTTTATCTGTGGGTTCAAGAAAAGGGCTTTTATTTCCTCAGATTTTCTCTCTTCATTGCTTTATCTGTGGGTTCAAGAAAAGGGCTTTTATTTCCTCAGATTTTCTCTCTTCATTGCTTTATCTGTGGGTTCAAGAAAAGGGCTTTTATTTCCTCAGATTTTCTCTCTTCATTGCTTTATCTGTGGGTTCAAGAAAAGGGCCTTTATTTCCTCAGATTTTCTCTCTTCATTGCTTTATCTGTGGGTTCAAGAAAAAGGCCTTTATTTCCTCAGATTTTCTCTCTTCATTGCTTTATCTGTGGGTTCAAGAAAAGGGCTTTTATTTCCTCAGATTTTCTCTCTTCATTGCTTTATCTGTGGGTTCAAGAAAAGGGCCTTTATTTCCTCAGATTTTCTCTCTTCATTGCTTTATCTGTGGGTTCAAGAAAAGGGCCTTTATTTCCTCAGATTTTCTATCTTCATTGCTTTATCTGTGGGTTCAAGAAAAGGGCCTTTATTTCCTCAGATTTTCTCTCATTGCTTTATCTGTGGGTTCAAGAAAAGGGCCTTTATTTCCTCAGATTTTCTCTCTTCATTGCTTTATCTGTGGGTTCAAGAAAAGGGCCTTTATTTCCTCAGATTTTCTCTCATTGCTTTATCTGTGGGTTCAAGAAAAGGGCCTTTATTTCCTCAGATTTTCTCTCTTCATTGCTTTATCTGTGGGTTCAAGAAAAGGGCCTTTATTTCCTCAGATTTTCTCTCATTGCTTTATCTGTGGGTTCAAGAAAAGGGCCTTTATTTCCTCAGATTTTCTCTCATTGCTTTATCTGTGGGTTCAAGAAAAGGGCCTTTATTTCCTCAGATTTTCTCTCTTCATTGCTTTATCTGTGGGTTCAAGAAAAGGGCCTTTATTTCCTCAGATTTTCTCTCATTGCTTTATCTGTGGGTTCAAGAAAAGGGCCTTTATTTCCTCAGATTTTCTCTCTTCATTGCTTTATCTGTGGGTTCAAGAAAAGGGCTTTTATTTCCTCAGATTTTCTCTCTTCATTGCTTTATCTGTGGGTTCAAGAAAAGGGCTTTTATTTCCTCAGATTTTCTCTCTTCATTGCTTTATCTGTGGGTTCAAGAAAAGGGCTTTTATTTCCTCAGATTTTCTCTCTTCATTGCATTATCTGTGGGTTCAAGAAAAGGGCTTTTATTTCCTCAGATTTTCTCTCTTCATTGCTTTATCTGTGGGTTCAAGAAAAGGGCCTTTATTTCCTCAGATTTTCTCTCTTCATTGCTTTATCTGTGGGTTCAAGAAAAGGGCCTTTATTTCCTCAGATTTTCTCTCTTCATTGCTTTATCTGTGGGTTCAAGAAAAGGGCCTTTATTTCCTCAGATTTTCTCTCTTCATTGCTTTATCTGTGGGTTCAAGAAAAGGGCCTTTATTTCCTCAGATTTTCTCTCATTGCTTTATCTGTGGGTTCAAGAAAAGGGCCTTTATTTCCTCAGATTTTCTCTCTTCATTGCTTTATCTGTGGGTTCAAGAAAAGGGCCTTTATTTCCTCAGATTTTCTCTCTTCATTGCTTTATCTGTGGGTTCAAGAAAAGGGCCTTTATTTCCTCAGATTTTCTCTCTTCATTGCTTTATCTGTGGGTTCAAGAAAAGGGCCTTTATTTCCTCAGATTTTCTCTCTTCATTGCTTTATCTGTGGGTTCAAGAAAAGGCCTTTTTTTCCTCAGATTTTCTCTCTTCATTGCTTCATCTGTGGGTTCAAGAAAAGGGCCTTTCTTATATTTCCTCAGATTTTCTCAAGGTGTATCCTATCCAGCGCCAGCGGTTACTTTTTTTTAACCTCCTGGTACATTGAAATCTCTCTATAAGCTCCTCATTTGTGACCCTTCTTCTTCTTTCTCGAATCCTGTATGCCTCACAGCGTCAGGTCAGGAAGAGATTTCTAAAACGGGCCCTAGTATGCGCTTCGTAGATAGTCTCTTTCGTCGCCTCTGTTATCTCTGAGGTCCATCTTTTGCGTGGCCGGCCTTTTGCTTTGTACCCATTGTATCGGAGCAGCATTGCTCTTTGGGGTGCACTGTCTGATGGTAATCTGCTTACGTGACCGAACCATTTAATTTGTTGTTTCTTGATGAAGTCTAGTACTGATGTTGTACCCACTTTTTCCTGATGTCTTCATTTCTCAACCGGTCTCTTCTTGTTACACCCAGCATTCTGCGTAGACACTTCATCTCTGTTGTGACTAGTTTTCTTCTATCGTTTGTTGTCAGCGTCCAGGTTTGGCACTGGTAACATAATGTGGGGAGAAAGATTGTGTTGAACATTGCTCTTTTTGTGTTCATGGTGACGTGTTTGCATCTTAAAATTGGCGCCATTTGCCCTATCATTTGATTTGCTTTGTTGCATCTGTGTTGAATTTCATTAGTTATTCTTCCATTTGCTGAAAAATGCTCCCCAGGTATGTGAAATCTTTACTTGATTTAGTAGATGATTATCGATGGAGATGTTGGTAGTGTTTTCCTCTCTGGCGAATGTCATTACTTCTGTTTTGTCGATGTTAATTCTCATGTTGTATTCGTTACATGCTAACTGGAGTCTGTTGATGTGTTGTTGTAGCTGTTCTTCTGTTGTTGATATGATTGCCTGATCGTCTGCAAAAGAAATTCATTTAAGAGTTCTCCGAGGTTGTTTCCTTCGCTGGTGTTAGCTATTTTACAAATGTGGTCAATGTACGTGATGAATAGCAGCGGGATAGTACGCAACCTTGTCTTACTCCTGACCCTACGTAGAACTTTTCTGATAATCCTGTATTTGTGACCCTATCATATCATATCAGTACTTCCATTCTGCGCAGACCAGTTAATGAATGTTTACAACTTATGCTGTATTATTTTAGTCGTTCTCCATGTTTTTGACACACACAGCAGAACTGCTTTAACATTGGAGTTAAATATTCTAACCCCCTCCCTTCTCATCTCCCTAGATTTAAGCTCTTTAGTTTTAAAGAGATAGAGGCTAGAGTGCAAAAGCAAATGCTGTAACCTATCAGCTAGCCCCATTGTTAAGGCACCCACAAATTTCACTGACAGCTAAACAACAGATGATCAACAGCATTTTCATACCTACTTTGTGTTACCAGAGCCAAACATGGACAATGAGCAAAGCGCAGTCACAAACAATAACTACATGTGAAATGTGCTGCTTGCGAAAAGTTACCAACAACCTTAACCTTATCGTAACCCTTCGGTTCGGTGCCACGAACACCGTAAATCCGCAGAGCCTGTGACTTTTCTGCTAGCCCCGCGAAATTTAAACGTGCTCACAGGGTGTTTGCCACCCGTCGTCCAATGTGCAACGAACACAATAGGTAGGCGGACGTTTTTGTGTTTTTTTGCTTAATTCTAACCATCTTTGTCTTGTCCTTTGAATGTTTAACCCTAGTTATTGTTACCTCCGATCAAATATGCCCGATATTTTTCAGTCATATTTCAAACTGTGAGAAGGCTTCTTAATAGAATACTTGGGTATACCTGGAAACAGTGGCGGCTCGTGATCAATTTTGTTGGTGGGGCCAGACACAAATTTGTGGGGAAAAAATCATGATTTTGGGTTTGGTTATATTTTAATTCATAAAACAAATACACGTTACACATTATTTTTGGTGGGCCCGTTCCACTTGCCCTAATGACGAGCCGCCACTGCCTGGAAGGATAAGATTAGCAATATCAGACCTCTAGATCTAACTAGACTAGAAGACCTCGATAAAAAGATACAAAAAAACGATGATGGCGATGAACTGAGCATGTTCTGAGGATGCCGACAAGAAATGAAATACAGCGAACACAGCAGGGACAGTGAAACAAGAGGGACAAATGGGACACACAGTGTAGAGAATATGAAAGAAGGACTCAGAGACGTGTATAGACCTAGGTTTGATGTAAAAAGAAAGGTACAAACAGAATTGTGTGGACATTTTCAATCTCTTTCTTATCTGTCCCTGAGTGCGACGAGGACTGGCGATCATGATGATGTTTCATATAATGTTACTAGATGCAACGATTACAGGGTCTCAATGGCGAAATAGTTAATTCGTTTGCCTGTCGTACTGATGGTTAGGGGTTCCAATCCGGACAGAGACATATCTGCAATTTTTCCTGAGATCTCTAGGATTGTTGCCAGAGCTACAGAGTTCGTGCTTTATGCAATGCTCTCGTCAGATGTCATGCCATCTCTGCCGACAGGGGCGTAACCATATGTGAAAAAATCGGTGTAATTAAATGAATCCTTCAATGTTGGACCATTTAGATGCAACGATATTGTCTTCAAATGAAAAGAAACTGTTTCTTATTGCACGTTAGGAAATGGAAATATTTTTGCATCTAAGACATGTCATTTAATATATTTCATATTCTTACTAATTCATCATATTCCCACGTCGGGAATTCTAAAAACAACCAACATGCAACCATCAATTTATTATATCCTTAGTTCCAGGCTGGGATTGTATTAGAGTCAACGTGACCAGAGAAGTGACCTGACCTATTTAAATATTATCAAGATTTGTTGCACCCAGGCCTATGTTCTAATCGTTTCTGAAATACGCAGTGTCACAGTCTGTCTGAAAATGTACATCAGCATGATCATTATCATTATTATCATCAACATCATCCTCATCCTCGTCATCATCATCATCATCATCATCACCATCATCTTCATCATCACCAACATACTCCTCAGCATCATCATCATTACCAACATCATCATTATTATCATCATAGTCATCATCAAGTGCCGTGACACTGCTGTAGTTATGATCAATAATTTTTACAACTCTCTGTCTTCAGTGCTGGCTAGTGCCAGTGTGTTGTCGGGGCTTGAAAGGGGAGCAAAGAGTAGTACCACTGAGACCTACCAAGCATACCATTAGAGGCAACTGAGGTAGGGGCCTAGGGAAGCTACCCGAGAAAATAAAAAGCATCGTAGAAATCGGATGTCCTGGGTTACTTGTAGGTGCATAACTGACACAACGTACAATCGCCCTTAGGCTCGGATCACATACATATCACAAAGAGTGGTTAACAAGTGTAGCGTTCGAAGTCCTTGCTAGTCCATTTTTGGTGGCTTCGGGAATAGTGACTAGTTGTATTAACCCCGACGTTCTGAGCTCGAATCACGCTGCGTACAATTTGGTTGCAAATTGTTTCGCGTGGATTTTTACAAAAGAACGATGGCACCACCCATTCAGAAAGCAATGGCAAACTACCGAACGTAATAATGCCTAGAAAAATCACAAACAGCGTTAAAAAGCTGGGGTTGATTCGCAAAGTCATGTAAAGGATATGCAATTTACTAACTTTAAGTCTATTTTTGGCATTTTTCCACACCATGAAGCTTATTCTCTGAAACTAACAATTGTTGGATACAAATCATTAGGGTTTCCTGTAGTTCAACCTGCATACTGATAATTATTGGACAAAGCTGGCCTCAAACCTAGAAATTTCCACTAGCGCATGGTCACTATCGCAGCGTGCTATCAACGTCACTATCGGTGACCACATTGCAATATAGCCCTTGTTATGAATCACACAAAAATATTCGTCGAAACAAACTATATATTAAAATCTGATCAAGTACCATCTCCACATGAAAGGCAGACTCTCTCTCTTTCTCTCTTTCATCTCGTAATCTAAGATGTAATTTTGTAAGCTTCGACTGACGTACCAGGTTTTCACATGAATTCTACTGTTGTTATTAGGAACTCCGTCCCTCCGTACAGCTTCTCATTTAGTTCGATATTTTCCGGCCAGTTTTCGTTTCTTAGGCCTGCTAGCAGTTGGCAGTCTTACAGTAAGTGCTCTGCCGTCATGCCCGCAGTTGCACAGGCTAGTTGTGCCAATTTTAAATTTGTTATACAGGTGGTATCGGAGTCTGTTATGGCCGGTACGGGGGCGGAATATAATAACTTGTTTGCTACGGGACAGACCATAGTACTCATAGTTGGTGATGTGTTGAGGGTGGTCTTGCGACCACTGCTCTCTATATCGCCATCCGATAGTTGTTTTAGCCTCCTCGTAGCTGATTTCGCAATCAGTCTGCGTCATGAAAGGCAGACTAACACAGATCAGAAACATGCAATTCTTCAATGACTGTGTTTTCTATCAACCTGCTTTTATTGTCCCTTACTTGATGTTACATTCCCACATCTATTCCGTACGATTCTGTAAACATAAAAGTGACATCAACCAGGAAGTTGTTTCTAAAAAACTTTACTTTTTTCTTCCTCTTTCTTGTTTATCCTGAAAATTGCATTTGCTACGCATGTGGTCGCTGTTTACAACGGGAATGAAATATCCACACTTTTCCACCCAACACATCTGTTTTCAGAACACGTTTTGGGGATCGGGTCTGTTTTCCCTTTTCTATTCCTACTTCTTCTTTTGTCGTCACACTGTTACCGGGTTGTTGCCCAGTGTCGTAGTTTTATGTTTTTGTCCCGCGCTGCTCGTCTTCTTCTTCTTCTTCTTTGCGTTCGTTCTTTACAACCAATTTTAATCACTCTTGTGATATGTTTGATCTTTTGCCAAGAACGTGTATACGTTGCACATTGGTTTGGTAGGCCCCTAAACGCATACACCAAGACTTCTACACGTTTAGGACATGTGCATCCGATTTCAGCCAAACCTCCTTAGTCGTTTCTTACGACATGCGTGGCAGGTAACAGTGGTTCTATTCTTTACACCCCAAACTTGGGCCCCGGTAACCACTCGGGCGGCTGCTCTAGTGACTTGGGTGATAGTTATGTTTGATTTTTGATGGAATTCAGCTATGCCATCTTCCATCTTTATTTTCCTGGTCTTCCCTCTTGCCATTTTTTCTGATGTTCTATTGTAGAAAACGCTGCAACATTCTTTCTGTATACGTTAAACTGAAGTGGTGCAGCATAGTACAATGTTAACTATTTGAAGAAATAGTAGGGTCTTGGTCAGATTTGGTCGCTGAGTCCAGACATCTTATTAACTATATATCTCTCTCTCGTGTGGTGCCGGGGCTCGCAGGGAAGCACAGAATAGTACCACCCCAGACCTACAAGGCATGTCGTAAGAGGCGACTGATGTAGGAGCTAGGACGCTACACTAGTAAATAAAAGCATCGCAGAAATCGGATGTGCTGGTCTACTTGTAGGCGCATAACTGGCTTGGTTATTGGTTACTAAACTGACATCATTGCACTCCGGGAGACCCATAGGTGCTCAGTCTCCCCAACAGATATCGAAGAGTATGCATACTGATGGTTCCCGTGGCTCGCTGATTAAACACACCTCTCACTCTGCCCTCAGTTCTACTTGTACAACGAGTAACTCCAAACTGCCTAAATCGCTGGATCAATTCAATATCTATTTTAGTGTTCTCATTCAACAGACAGTCGCGAAGAGATCAAAGAACATCCCTGGCATAACTGGCACAACTTACAATCACTCTTAGGCTCAGATCACATACAAATCACACAGATTGGTTAACAAGTGTTTGATATGGAGCGTTAGAAAAAGCAGAAGAAGAACTACATATCTTACTGCCCAAAACAACCCGTCTGTCCAGCGTGTTGGTAGCTCGTTGGACTACGGGTGACAAGCCCTCTGTGATTGCGGGTTCAATTCCGCGGGCTGGCAGAAAAGACACAGGTTCTCCAGATTTACGGTGTGCGTGGCACCGAACCGAAGGGTTACGGCGTCCATGGCACCGAGCCGAAGAGCTGAAAGCTCAAGTGCTTCTGGATCGAAAAACCACAAAAACTGCTAAAAACACTACTTCCATTTAGCGTATTGCGCAAGTACGAGATATGTCACTATGACTAGACAGGATTGTTTATATTATATTTGACGCAATAAGAGATCCTTCACGGAAACATAATAAATGAAGGAGAGTCGAACTGTTACAAGTAGAACATATCAAGTGTTTGTTTGTACCCAATGATCTTATAAATACCGGAACCAGGTTCATTGGCACCACCAGCATGTGAGAGATTAGTTCCACCAACCTGTGAGTCTGGAATTAGGGCAAGTGTAATAATTCAAACTTAAACATATCAATCAAAGTGAAAGGTGGAACATCCTGGTTGAAGTTTTCAATGCTAAGAACCACCAGCACATTTTGTTAGTAATAACATTAATATTTAATTACGAATAACACTATAAAGAAAAATACTGTACCAAGTGTTGTAAAGTTTTATTATATTTCCTGATAATATTGATATTTACAATATCTCAAGGTACGCGTAGGCTCCTCGTGAAACCATCAGGATATTTTCCAGAGATCCCTGATCTTAGTGTAGGAGTTCCTAGTTATATCAGAGACGGACGATATAGGGGTGCGGGTTCAGTTGAGATCCTGATCTCGTGTAGGGTTCCTAGTTATATCAGAGACAGACGATAACACGTGGTCGCGGGTTCAAGTTGAGATCCCTGATCTCAGTGTAGGAGTTCCTAGTTATATCAGAGACGGACGATAACACGTAGGTCGCGGGTTCAAGTTGAGATCCCTGATCTCAGTGTAGGAGTTCCTAGTTATATCAGAGACGGACGATAACACGTAGGTCGCGGGTTCAAGTTGAGCACGCAAAAGAAACCATTGGCAGTTCAACATCGTGAAGAGCAGGCTGGAAATACACTGCCGGGCAAAATACATTGAAAGATTAATGAATACAATTTCTGCAGAATATATTCCCCTTCTTCTAAATTACATCTTGGATCCTCACCGGTGGTACGGATGTCGAGAACCGACTCTGAGAAATTCCTATGTAAGAAAGAGATCAGAGCACACATGGTTACTCATCTAAGTGTAATGATGATGGTCCTATCAATCACTTAATCAGTCAATCAAAGTTGATTATGTTTCTGATAATATTGATATTTGCAATAAATTAAAGATAATTTTAAAATAATGGTCATTGAGTGCAATATAACGTATTGCTTCTATTCTACAACGATCTAATTTTAGCTCTGCTCGTGTATTGCCGGGATTTACAAGGGGAGCAAAGAATAGTAACACAACGACTTACAAAGCATGTCGTAAGAGGTGAATGATGTAGGAAGCTACCTAGTAAATAAAAAGATTGCAGAAATATGATGTGCTGACCTAATTGTAGGTTCATAACTGCCACAACGTTTCTTCTTCTTCTTCTGCGTTCGCTCGATATGAGTTTAGTTTAGTTTAGTCGTCGGATCACCATCACTACACGTCGAACAAATTAGTCCATAAGTGCTCCGATCTCTCCCTCAGTATGTCCATCAGCGTGTGGCGACTAACGACACGGTTCTTTGTTGGTTTACAATTCTTCTTTGTCTGCCAGCATAGCGTTCTTGTCGAGCTACACCACACTTAACTTTGAGTTCTTGCAGTCTGGTTAGTGTTGTGGATTCACCGCTATTACGTGAATCGTGTACACGCCCTCTCTCCCTTAAGGAATTTATAAAAAGCCTGGTCCATTGCTCGTCCGCTTTGGACAGCAGCCATACCTTCAAGCCTATCCGCACGTTCATTCCCCTTACACCTGCATGCCCTGGCACAAAAATAAAACTATCTTTGTCAGCTTCGACCTCCCCAGCGATTCTATCCAATGTCTCCTAGCCCATCCTGTTTCAATCTTCCTGAGCATACTCATTGAGACATATGATATGAATTCAGGTGTAGTCATGGCGGGGTGCTTTTGAGTGATTTTTGCGTGAAAGTCTGCTTACCATTTTACTGGTCTCTCGCCTACAGTCGAATCTTCCCGACTTCAGAGGTGCACAACGTACAATCGCACCTAGGCTCAGATTACACACAAATCACAAAGAGTGGTTTAACAAGTGGTCAATATAGAGCATTTGAAGAAAAATAAGAAAATTTTAGCCCTACCAATAGAAGAAATACATTTTGTTATAAAAATCAACTCAAGATAAACTATTTGGAGATGTACACAGACGCCCGTCTGCCCAGCGTGTTCGTAGCGCGTTGGACTACGGGTGACTATCCCTCTGTGTGTGAGGGTTCAATTCCGCGGGATGGCAGAAAAGCCATAGATTCTCCAGATTTACGGTGTTCGTGGCACCGAACCGAAGGGTTACGATGTCCATGGCACCGAGCCGAAGAGTGAAAGCTCAAGTGCTTCTGGATCGGAAAAAAAAAAAGATGTACACAGAACTCCAGTCAAAACTATAGTAGTTTGGTAGAGTACTACTTAGAACTTTAGTGAGGACAAAAACAACTGTCACATATGACATCCAAAACGAAATGGAGATTTTGACATCTCTTGACCACTAGGACACACTTTCCTATTATGGTAGAGGGTAACTATGCTATCAATAAACTTGTTATAGATAAGACCCCAGAAAAAGTATCAAATTCCATTTAAAGTTATTAAAAGTGGAAATAATATTCTTGCCCACAAATGCATCAGCTGATAACATTAAGCTGGCAACATTACATAATAAGCTCTGCTGTTAGTCTGTTTGTCAGAACTGTACTAATACTGTTAGCCTGCTAGTCCGAGCTGTACAAATATAATATTCTCCACCATATATCTTGGGGAAAAACATGTTAAAAACACTGTCTTTCAAGATTGGGAAAACAAATAATATAAACAGACGTTATCTTCTCAGATGAAAAATGCTAACAATAATAGGTTTTCTAAAATACTAATTTAGAAAATCTTCTCACAGTAATTAACAAAAATAAAAACTTTGCAGAAAAATCCAGAAAGAAAACAATCATAGCAATTTAGACATAAATTAGTATGAAGAACTTGTTGTATATCGCAAGCAAGGAAACAAACATAAAACTTCTGAGAACATTCATCTTTTCTGGGACAACATTTGGATGAAAAATCATGGACCATAGCACATGCATTACAGAAACACATCGAGTCGTATGAAATAAAGTGTTTCAGAAATAAAGTTAGAACATAATGAACAAAGAAGTTAAGGGATGTATATATATATATATATATATCATGTCAGATCTGAACATTGATGAACATTTTCTTAAATATAATATGATTGATTGATTGATTGACAGGACCATCATAATTGCACTTCAGTGAGTAACCATGTGTGCTCCGATCTCTTTCTTATACAGAAAGATCTCAGCTGCAGTGCACGAACTCCGTATCACCGGCACGGTTATCCGGTGTAATTTTGAAGATGGTGAAGATATTTTAGTAGGAAATTATTTGTAATCTTTTCTAATTATTTGTACCAGGGCAGCGGCTTTCCAGCCTGCTCCTCTCGATGTTGAAAAGCCAAGGGTTCTTTTGCGTGCTCGAATTTAAGACAGGACCTACTTTTTATCGTTCGACTAGTCCTATCTGACTAGGAACTCGATCTCACCTACAATGAGATCAGGGAGCTCTGGAAAAATATCCAGATGGCTTCACGAGGGAGCGAACCTGGTACCTTTGACATCGGAGAGTCGAGTACCTAACCTCTACTCCACAGAGACCCCGAATCAGGTAAACCCTGAACTACAGTCCAATCAGGCAAACCTAAGATTTCCAATAACAAAGTTGGCTTTAACATTTGCAAAAAAATAACTAGACCCACAAAATTACGACTTTTCATCAGTGAAGATGTAACTATGTAATCCTTAAGGCGGAAGACCCACCAAGTACAAGGGTTCACTTTTTAAAAAATTAACAGAAAAAAAAACCTACCACACATATTGTCATACAGTTGGCCACTTGTTACAAAAGACATTGTTGTTGATGATAAACAACGTTTAGTGTATGCATTGTAATTATTGATTAAAAAAATATATTTTGTGTTCTTTAAAATATATTTACCCCCCACCCTTCTTTTCCCTCCCCGTCATCGATCGGGGAGTAGATTTCACTAACATTAGAAGTGCAAATAATGCCAAACTAGCGCAGATAATGTACACATCACCATAATTATAGTGTGAACCTCACAAAAATTTCTAACCCAGTTGTTTTGTAGATATGGCTCTTGCAATATAACCATTCCAAATAAAAATAAAAATTTCAAATTAGAACAGCAATATCTTTGCTTATATTCAGTTTAGACAAAAAGATGAGGTTCATAATATAATTATGGGTGATATGTACATCATATGCTAGTTTGGAATTCTTTGCACGATGAAGGTTTTTATTTTTGCAATATATTTTCAGGCAAATGAAACTTATTTTAAATAAATAATTACAATGCATACACTAAACGTTGTTTATCATCAAAAACAATGTCTTTTACAATATGTGGCCAAACTGTATGACAATATGTTTGTTAGTTTTTTTTCCTGTTAATTTAAAATAAAAAGACAACCCTTGTTCTGGGTGAGTCTCCAGCTTAATTTGTCAGTGGATTCTTCTTCACAAAGATTAGTTGTTGAAATTTAAATAGAAATTACATCTTTAATGATTTGAAATACGTGCTAAAATGTATCTCTGTTGAAGTGGTTTATGGCCTGTAATGTCAATTCTCTTTCAAGTGCATATATGTTGGTGACATTTCATTTAAGAACACTCATCTATTGGGGCATTTATATTCTTACCTTGTGTGCAACTTAATTCTGCAAAGTGTAAAGGTAGGACAGGTACAGGAGACCGAAAAATCATTTAGAGAATGTTGTTTTGCTGCAGTGTTCAACTGTATCACCTATGCTACCGCTATAGGTATAGTATATCTGGAATGTGACGATTTCATCAAGATAAAGTGACTATGTAGCTATGTGCATATGCTGACATTCCTATTGCTTAGTTGTATACTAGGGAACAATGTTGTTAATGATGATGCAATTTGTGATGATGATGATGATAATGATAATGATGATGATAATGATGATGATAATGATGATGATGGTGATGAAGTGTTTTATGGTGATCTTCTTCTTCTTCTTCTTCTTCTTCTTGCGTTCTCCCGCTATTAATTCAGGCGCAGTCGCTCGTTAGTTTACTGACTAAATTACTAACTTTTTCTCTCTCTTCATTCTCTCTCTATCTCACACACAGACACAATTCCTCACTCACCAATTCCATCCATTTTCACATTCATCTATCTACTTACATATTGACTTCATCCTTGACACATTCTATCCCCACCCACAATCTCTCACTCTCACCCTCTCACTCTCACACTCTCTCAGTCGCACAATCTCTCACTCACACACTTTCACTCGCACACTCTCTCACTCACACACTCTCTTACTCTCACGCTTTCTCACACTCTCCTACTCTTCAACTCTCACGTTCTCTACACTCACACTCTCTCTCACTCTCTTACTCTCACACTCTCTTCTCTCGCACACTCTCACTCTTACACACTCTCTCTCATACACCCTGACTCCCACACTGTCACACTCTCTCACTCCCACTCTCTCATTATCACACCATCTTGTCCTTACTCCTTGTATGCTTTATAGATCCCAATAATAATAATTCAATATGTTACTTGATAAAGACAATTTGGTAGAAACATCTCTGTAAATATTATATTTGTACTTTGTAAAACTATATTACTTTATTTTTACGTGTTTCACCTTTGCTACATAATTTTACTGCAGTCTTCCCTTATAGCTATATTTTTTTTATACATCACAAACGTAATTCATTTGTAATTAATCAGACTGTATGCTTCTTAAAAATGATGCTAAACTCCTGTTGGTTCGTTTCAAAATGGCGAAAAAAGTAAAAACAAAATATGTTACAAAGTACGAAAACAATGTGCAGCGATGTTTTGACCAAAAGGCCTTTATCAAGGAAAAGGTAGAACAGAAACGAAAAAATTCAGATTTCTTTGACGGCAAGCATAACATATAATAATAATAATATCTCTCGTACCGTTATAAGTTACACATGGACTGCAAGCAATTTCTCCATACCGCTCTGTACTGGGCAACTCGCTCAGTCTCATCCATGGAATTGAGACCGACAACTCTTGCCTCTCTCAGTAAAGGTCGTCTCAGGGTTTCCCTAGTGCGTCCTCTCTTTCTTGAACCCTTTGCATCTAATTTCAGTGCTTTGATATTATTTGATCATTTCTTCGTTCAACATATCTCCATCTTCTCCTTTATATAAAAGGTGTTACTAATCGTTGACCAGACAACATATAAAATCAGACAATAAATACCTAACGGCCCTAAAATCAAAATATGTGACTAAAAACAAAAACATACTAAATAAATGTTAAAAACTCGAAAAGGAAAGAAGATAAAACAGTAATAATAAAACATATACTTAAATATATATATTGAGTATGAGAAGAGACAGTATTAAGAAGCATAGGAGTGTAGTGCATTGAGTACATGAGGTCACAAAGTACCAAGTAAAGATATAAAACAATTTTGTAGAGAAAGTTTAAACATTTGTTTAAATATAATTGTTATCTGTTTCCGTGTTCTGTTGTGTGGTCATGTCATTTTCTATAACGTGATGTATGAATTATAGACTAAACAACTAAAGGCGTTTTAAGGCTAAGAATCGACTATATTGTACCGGGTTTTCCATCGACTCCTTCCCATCTGAAAAATGGACACCACCGATCAAATATTGCTCAATCCACGAAACATTATAACTCCAGAAATAATCTAAGGAGTCTCATATAAAAACGATGCATTTGTAAACTAAACGACACCGTAGAGATTTGAACCCCCGACCTTCAGAAAGCAAAACGAACGGTTGAACCACTTCCTGACAGAGACCACAGACTAAACAATGTTTGTGTCAATATATTGTTTTCCTCTCACGCACACATTTTCTCTCTCTATCTACCTCACTCTATGTGTTGAATTATCTGTCTATCTTTCCTTTTCTTATTAGACCAGATGTTTCTGATAAGAGAAATGGGGGTAAATGCTGAAATTAATCCCAACCTTTCTTTACTCATAACAATTCTCATACCGAGTATGTTTGCTTATATAAACTCTACCGAATGCAGTTC
Organism: Arion vulgaris; assembly: GCA_020796225.1. NCBI lineage: Eukaryota > Metazoa > Mollusca > Gastropoda > Stylommatophora > Arionidae > Arion > Arion vulgaris. The sequence continues at coordinate 24,457,743 of CM036754.1, read as the reverse complement.
TAACACATCATCATCATCAAGGTGCGTGTCCTTTATAGAACGGTGCTCTTTTACAGGCATTAGAAATTCACTCTGTCTCTAGCCAGTTTACACACTTCGCCGATGGTCATATTCATGGTTTCTTTAATATCTCGTAGCCACCTTCTTCTTGGTCTGCCTCTGCGCCCTGGGATCTCGCCGTCCAATATTGTTCTCTCCAGGCCATCTGTGGCTTGATGTGGCCAAAGTATCTAATTTATCTGTATAGTATATTGCTTAACAGTCAATTCTCTTTAACATTTAGTTCTTTCAGGACATCAGTGTTCTTCCTTTTTCTGTCATGGTATCGTAGGATCTTTCTGTAGCATTTCGTTTCGAAGGACTGGATTTTTCTTAACACCAGCAAACCATTATTAAACAACCAAACACATTACGTTATCCATCCGTCTCTGGTCATTCTGGTATCATGTGCTTCTTCTCATGCTCCGCGTATATTTTAAATGTATATAAGTTGTATATTAACTATATTTTTTTAATTGTTTCTCTTCTTTTTCCAATTTTAGTTTTTCTGTAATTATTTCGTTATTTGTTTTTAGTTTCAGATTTTCATTTTATGACCGTTGGAATGTCTCTGTCGTATTCCATATGTAGTATGCTGTGAAATTCGTCACTCCTGTTGTATCGTTTGCTTTATTAAGGCTTTTGGTCGAAAAGTCGCTGTGTATTATTATTGTTTTTGCATTATGTAAGACTACAGTACTTTGTTATTACGTGATTTTCGCTATTTTTACATAGTTATACTGCAGTCTTCCATAATTTTACTGCAGTCTTATCGATAATAATATTCTTTTGTTGTTGTAATATTCTCAGTAGTTTCATCTGAGTTTCCTATTTTAGAACCATTTATGATATCCTTTCTTTGTAGTAATTTTACTTCCGAATTGTTTAACCAGTTTGCCTTGCGTTCTGAAGTTCATGGATTCGAATCTAGATAGCGCCATTTTATTCACCAGTCGCCTCCCGTGTGTTGTCGGAGCTCACGAGAGGAGCAAAGAATAGTAACACTGCGACCTACAAGGTCTGTCGTAAGGGAGATTGATGTAGGGGCCCAGGAAGCTACCCAGTAAATGAAAAGCGTTGCATAAATTGAATGTGCTGGTCTACTTGTAGGCGCATAAATAGCATAACGTACAATCGCTCTTAAGCTCGGATCACATACAAATCACAAAAAGTGGTTAACAAGTAGTCGATATTTGGCGTTCGAAGAAGAAGAAGAAGCTGGCAGTGGTGGTGCGTGATCCTTTTTGTTGGTGGGGCCAGACACACATTTTCAGAAAAATCATGGTTTTTGGTTAGGTATATTTTAATTTATATTAAATAATAAATACAGGTTACACATTATTTTTGGTGGGGCCCGGCCCCAATGGCCCTTAATGACGAGCCGCCACTGGAAGCTGGATCGATTCAGTCCATTTTAGTGTCGTCTTCCAACAGTAGGTCGCCAAGAGAGGATGTAGAAGAAGAGTCGAAGGACAAAGAAGCAAAAAAGAAGAAGTAGAAAAAACTGACACACAAACAGAACAAAAACAGTTTTCTCAGATAACATAATATATCTAGCATTCCTAGAGCAGGTCTACAAATCGTAGTCATAAACTAACATAACCATAGATATCAGTGGGAGGTGACTGATTAGGGAAACAGCTACATTGTCAGATCGTAAACTGTCAACAATAACAAAGCTGGGGAAATATCCGGTATGGAATATGATCTTCAGAATTTGCATATTTCAAGGACGGAAAAGTCGATGTATATATAGTTTATTTTTATGATTCACTTTGACATGTTTCTTTTCTGTATTTATGTGTGTATTTGCATTTTTAAAAGAATGAAGTGTTTTGGCTACTTAATAAGAATGCTTTCAAACTCCACAGTATACAGAGTATTCTACAACAGAACTTCAGGAAAAAAGGCGAGAGGAAGACCACGAAAAAGAAAGATGAAATAGCAGAATTCTGTCAAAGAGCAAAAATAACAATCATTCGAGCCACCAGAACAGCGCAGGACAAAAAACAGAAAACCACGACACTAAGCAACAAGGCGGTTGCATTGTGACGACACTGGGCAACAACTCGTTAACAGTGTGACGACACTGGTCAACAACACGCTAGCAGTGTGACAACACTGGACAACAACTCGGTAACAGTGTGGCGACACTAGGCAACAACACGGTAACAGTGTGACGACAAAAGAAGAAGAAGAAGATTTACTTTTTAACCTATAATAATAAATGTGGATGTGTGTGCATGTCGATAATGACAGCTGATGTTTTATTTTATAGTTCTTCTGTCTTCAAACAGATTCCATGTAACCTTTCCGAACCCAACACGTACCACTTAATAATCATATAAACATTATTAAACCACAACACACTCCAGAGTTCCAACTGCGCACACATCATTATGAAACCGTTCACCACCACATCTTCAAGTGCCAAGCGCTAGATGATGTCAAGATGTCCTTTCTTCCTCCAAGGCCAGATAAATGGAAAACACTATACAGAACACAAGAACAATTTACAAACACATTCAGATAAATACCACTGTATATCATTAGTCCGATGGGCAAGAGCCCAAGTGCCTGTGAATCGTTGAAGAAGAAAATGATCTCTAAGAACAAACTAGACATTCTCTTGACTGAAAGAGCAAGAGAAATGTGGGGACGACAAAGAATGCACAGTAAAGAAGGGTAGAAATGTTATAAGAGAGCGCGCAAAAGCTTAATAAATAACACAGGATTTAGTACAATTACAGATCAATTATTCAGCAGGGAAAAAAAAAGATTTCATATCAGCAGGAGTAATATTAGTATATAAAAAATAACCAAGACATAACGAGCAAAGTGGTTTCTACCAGTTGTGTTGTATCTGCGTTGTCCTATTTTTCTTGTTGTTCTTATTATTCCTCTCCGCTACTCGGGGAGCATAGGGCCTCAACAGTTCTTTGCTACTTTCCCCGGTCTCTGGCTGTTTTGTTTATGGTTTAAAATAGTCCAGTCTCATTCAGTTCTTAACCACAAAAAATTCGTATTCAGGTCTGTTTAGATTGTTCCCTTATCCGTTTTCCTTGTAGGTTTCACTCAAATGCTTATCTAGTGACACTCGTCTGTGTCTTCCACAGGGTATGCCCAGGAAAAAATTCATTAGAAATATAAAATAATTAAAACTTCTACAAAATATTTTCCCTATCTTCTAAAATTACATTGGGGATATTCGCCGGTGCTACGAAGTTCGTGCATGACCACTGGTACATTCCTGTGTAAGAAATAGATCAGATCAAATAGGGTTACTCACCGAAGTGCAGTGATGATGGTTCTATCAATCAATAAATAAATCATGTATGTTGTATGTGTATGAAACTGTCATTAACATTAGGTCGTGCCATCTTCATTTAGTTTTCTAGCCTAGCAATCATATGAGAATTTCTTCTCCGACCTGAGACCATTATTTCTTCTTATAAGTTAAAAAGTTAATTGCATATCCTTTACAGCACTTTGCGAATCAACCCCAGCTTTTAACGCTGTTTGTGATTTTTCTAGGCATTATTACGTTCGGTAGTTTGCCATTGCTTTCTGAACGGGTGGTGTCATCGTCCTTTTTAAAATTCACGCGAAACAATTTGTAACCAAACTGTCCGCAGCGTGATTCGAACTCAGAACATCGGGGCTAATAGACCGAGTCACTATCCCCTAAGCCACATATGCAAAGAAGTATCTTCTTATACTTCTCCAAATTATTTTTATGTTATACTATTTGTTCTCTAACCTTCAACTTTTCCTTACATTATACTCTTCATCAATGTGTCCTGTCTGGTATATAAAATACAATTTTCTTTAGCTTTTTCAGATCTTAGAATATGAAGTAATTGCTACTTCCTATTTTTAGATCCTAGTGGGCAGGAGGTAGGTGGACCAATTCCTTTTCTCACGTGTGGAAAAACCTAGTGTGGGATTGAAACCCCAACGTTTCGACTCAGAACTGAACACAACAGACTGAACAGACACCTACACAGACTAAAACTAGTTCCATCACCCACATGTGCATGTGGACAGACAGCAACGACAGCCGACACACATCCTGCAAGATTGTCATCCGATGAATCAACTGCAGAAAGAACACTTGCCAACAGACACAGACATCAACAAATAGCTGTTTCGGAAGCCTTGATAAACTAACAAACACAACAACATACATCCAAAGAACCGGACTCATCGTGTAGACATTGAACATCAACGAACGAGAAGAAGAATGAAAAAGAACCCCAGCCATTTTGAATCCGAGTCGATAGGCAATCGATTACGCAAATCCGTCGTCCGTCATGTCTTTTAGTGTGATCAACATACCGTATCTGTCTATCTTTTTTTATTCTTTGAGTAATTACCTTTGTTTTCCTCTTCTTCTTCTTCTAACGCTCCCCATCCACCACTTGTTAAACCACTCTTTGTAATTTGTATGTGATCTGAGCCTAGAAGCGTTTATATGTTTTGCCAGTTATGCGCCTACAAGTAGTCCAGCTCATCCGATTTATACGACGATGTTTAATTTACTAAAGTAACTTCCCTAGGCCCCTACCTTAGTCGCCTTTTACGACATGCCTTGTAGGTAGCAGTGTTACTATTCTTTGCCTCCCTTGCGAACCACGGCAACACACCGGCGCTGTTCTTTTTCAATTTGTTTAATGATTTGATTATTAGTTTTACTTGCTTATGTGATACCATATATATGTGTCTTTGCCATAAAACGTTAGTTTATTAAGTATGATCGCAGCCTCTCCTCAGTTTTCTCCAGATCTAATCCGCTTTGACCACTTCAGATCTGTATGTTTCTGTACATCGCATTTTTTCAATTGTAGCAACACTTCTTAATTTGTTCCTTTTTCCTTCCACTATTTCTTTCTATCGCCCGACTTTTCTCAATATCCACATCTCGAAAACTTCTATTCTCACTTCCAGCTGTTTTGTTCATTGCTCATGTTTCCGCCCTTTACAACAATACTGAATGTATGTTAACACTCCATGATTCTCATTTTCTGAGTGTTTGCTATTTGCCTTAATGTTAATATCCTTTTCATGCTGTTAAACATACTTTAGCAATTCCTATTTGTTACTGTGGTTATTTTTCTTTTTTATTACCCAAAGATATTTCCCCGTCAGAAACACTTCAACTTGCTTTCCATACAATCTATTTAATGTCTTCTAGTAACTACCTGGCTTTATAGACTCGAGATAACACGTCGTTTTGTTAAACTCGTATGCGTTGGGCGCACATGCTTGAGGCTCCTATCTGTGGCTCAACGTACAAAAGCTCGAAGATGCAAATCCCATTCTTATCACTAAAAGTGGTTAATAAGTAGTTGATGTAGAGGGAATAACAAAAGAAGAAGACGCTTTTCGTGACTTTCCTACACAGGTGCAGGTTGAATGAGTATTTTAATTTACCCAACCAAAGAAAAGACATTTAAAAAAAATGTTCGCCCAGGGTTTAAACTCATGCCTTCACGAGACTTGTGTCCTAGTGATTCCGCCAGCATTTCACACACAAAAAAAGTAATCAAAAGAAACACAACAGATCTAAATACTAAGTAACAAACAGAAGAAAAATGTAGTCACACGTTCATAGTTCATAAGTACGGTTTCAACTTCACTGCAACGGGTCACCCATAATTGCTCCGTTCCTGTGCCAACGAAAATCACACGAACTACTAACAACTGTGAAATGTTTCCAGTGTGAACTAATTCCATAATGAAACAGCCGCGCACTGCCACAAAAAGCAACCTGCACCGCATAAAATACATATGGCCGTCGCTAATGTAGCAACACAAAACTGTCACACGTAAAAACAAAGTATTGTAGTTTTACAAAGTATACAAACAATATACAGAGACGTTTCGACCAGAAGACTTTTATCAAGCAAAGGATACACTAGAAGTGAAGAAATCAAGACTTCATCTACAGCAGACATAACATATATAATCAGACAGTAAATACACTTCATCCCTAAACTGAAAATACGTTTTAACCCTTTAGCTGCGAAGGACGTGTATATACGTTTTTCCCATTCACTTCTAAAGACGCATTAACACGTCTGTTATTATCTCTCCTCTGTAGACTAAAGACGTGTTAATACTTTATACATTGCTACTGTCACTGCTAAAGCGGGCATTCATGTTTGTGACCCAGAAACAAAGAGTAGCTATTTTTAGCTCAGCCTTCAGAAAGTATTTAGCAGCGAAAGGGTTAAGAACAATATTAGCTCTATGTTGCATTATTCTTTCTTATTCTTCGAAGGCTCCACATCGACCACTTGTTAACCACTCTGTGTGATTATGTCATCTGAGCCTAAGAGCAATTGTATGTTTGCCAGTTATGAACCAACAAGTAGGCTAGCACATCACATTTCTGTTATGCTTTTTATTTACTAGGTAGCTTCCCTAGGTCCTACATCAATCGCCTCTTACGACATGCCTTGTAGGTTGCAGTGGTACTATTCTTTGCTTCCCTTGCGGGCCTCGGTACCACACGAGCGATGTTGCATTTATAAAACCTTGTTGACGATTGCTGCTGGGGGTTGTTGATAATCGCTAGTAACTACTTGTCTTTAATAATGATGTTTATGTACTGGGGTATCTGCTGGCGGCACGTATCACGACATTGGCTAGTTGACAACTGACAAACATGCAATACATTGTAAACGTCTATGATGACATTTATGATTGATCACATCGATGGGTTGTATGAGAACATATGACTTGAAGGTTTGTACCACATTGTACTGTCAACCACATGACGATTTATAAAAGACAGACTATTCTTCGAGACTTCATATTACAGCTTTTATTGCAGAAATCATACAACCACGTCTGTTTGTGTCCAGTGTTATTGTTTTCTCTCCTAACCTCGTTCCTAGGCTGTCACTACTTTACGTCATTTGGTTTTTCCTACGTAGATGTCTTGTTGTCATGTGTTGCCCTTCTGTTTAGAGAGTGCAACACATAGTCTACTAAGTTATTTATGTATTCTATAAACTGAATTACTTGTCATCCGCTGGCTGCCCTGGGGCTGCTCCTACACCTCCCAGGCGACTTCGCCGTTGCCCCAACGGCGACAATCCAATCCTAAGTGCACAGTTATATGCTAGTGGGGATCATTAGGTGTGTGATAGCTGAATGGAAACTAGTTACCACACGTCACGAAACGTGGCTTCACAACAACTAATCTATAACTATCAACCATGGTCGAAAAGAAAGGAAAATCCTGACGGGATCTCAGGAGGACCGAGTTGAATGAGCTAAATGGGAACTAGTCACCACACGTCGTGAAACGTGACTCATAAACTGGTCATAGGTGACCATGGCTGACATCAAAGTTAACCCGCTGTGCATGTGTGCTGAAACAAAATAGCATAGAAAATTCAGTCACAAAAATGTCAGTGGACAATTAATTGCGCCATAAACAAATCCTAAGGTAATGCAACAGCATGTCAATCCGCTTGTGGGGTCAATGCGAGGTGGCTGTACTTGGACATCCTCTCCTCCCATGTCGTGGAGCGGACTAGGGTAGCTCCGCCAACTGTCACTATATTAATCGTACTGTCACTCTTGCCAGTCGGAGTCATATCTAGCATTCTGAAAGCTCAAAGAAAAAAAAACTAGTTATAAACTGATCATGGCATGAAGAAAACAAAAATTTGTATATATTGTTTCAATGTCAACAGTATTTATACTCCATTGAGGTAACAATATTTAACCAAACGACCAACCCAGGGGAAATGGACCAACATCTGAGAGCACCCATGCTCCACTGTCTATCACGAAAAGCGGCAAAATACGCGATAATGACAATCATCAATGTCCAAATTATATACATATTTGACTTCCGTGAGGTTGTGTTAACCCCGTTCTTAGGTGGTGGGGAAATCCTAGTTCCACATTGCCAACTCATTCAGAAGGCAATGAGGTTGAAAAAAATTTCAAACTAAAAAACATAACCTAAAAGGCTACAACACCAACATTATAATCGAACTCAGCACCCTTCCATCAACATCTTATAATCACTGATATATATAATCGATAAACATTAAAATCCACCCAACAACCCCAAAGGAACAATTATTAACCCTCAATCAACTGAACCCAGTGGGACTCAGGTTACGGGGGCTTCACATCTCTTGATGTGTCGGCCGGATATTGTTAGCCGAGATTGACTAATACCGTCTATTGGTGCTATTATATAATAGTCTGAATTATTATCAGGAACCTGTAACACACGGTATACCTGTGTAGAATAAACATTTTCTAGTTTGTTTGCGTCCCTATTATGTCCAATACTCCGCCGCACTAAACTATGCAACGGGATAATGTCGATATTGCCCCGTTTATCATCTCCCAGCTTGTGAAGATGGGCTAACCTATCACTGGCATTTCTATGAGCTTCCGCCAATGTATCTTTGCGAGGAGCTCCATCACCATCATGAAAGAATAAATCTTCTATAACAAAATTGATGGGTAATTTGGGATGTCGACCATAAAGTAAATAGTACGGCGACCATCCCGTGGAGGTGTGCGGAGTAATGTTGTATCCCAAAACCAAATTGGGCATATGTCTGGACCATTCCAATTTATCTGGGTCTGGCAACGCACGGAGCATAGCCAATAATGTGCGATTAAATCTTTCACATATTGCGTTTCCTCGCGGATTATATGTCGTGGTCCTGGATTTCTTTATCCCATGCCTATGGCAAAGTGCCAGCACAACAGCAGACTCAAACCCTTTCCCTTGATCCGAGTGTAATTTACTGGGTACACCAAAAGCAGGGATCCACCTATTCTGTATAACTTCTGCCACAGTTAGTGCTGTTTGATCCACCGTAGGATAGGCAACCACATATTTAGTAAACACATCAGTAATTATCAATGCAATCCCACTTCTGACACCATTGTTGACGATTGCTGCTGGGGGTTGTTGATAATCGCTAGTAACTACTTGTCTTTAATAATGATGTTTATGTACTGGGGTATCTGCTGGCGGCATGTATCACGACATTGGCTAGTTGACAACTGACAAACATGCAATACATTGTAAACGTCTATGATGACATTTATGATTGATCACATCGATGGGTTGTATGAGAACATATGACTTGAAGGTTTGTACCACATTGTACTGTCAACCACATGACGATTTATAAAAGACAGACTATTCTTCGAGACTTCATATTACAGCTTTTATTGCAGAAATCATACAACCACGTCTGTTTGTGTCCAGTGTTATTGTTTTCTCTCCTAACCTCGTTCCTAGGCTGTCACTACTTTACGTCATTTGGTTTTTCCTACGTAGATGTCTTATTGTCATGTGTTGCCCTTCTGTTTAGAGAGTGCAACACATAGTCTACTAAGTTATTTATGTATTCTATAAACTGAATTACTTGTCATCCGCTGGCTGCCCCTGGGGCTGCTCCTACAACCTGAATTCAGAAAATGTGTAGAAATATTAAGATGCAGAGCTATATGTTTTTTTAAATTGGGAAAGAAAACAAATTAATAATAATAAACAATAGATTGAAATTTCACTTTTGAGATTAAAAATAGAAAATTCAGAAATGAAATGACACCTTCTTCTTCTTCTTTGAGTTCGTTCTTTACGACTAATTTTAATCACTCTTTGTGATATATTTGATCTTTGCCAAGAACGTGTATACGTTGCATATTGGTTTGGTAGGCCCTAAACGCATAGACTTCTACACGTTTAGGACACATGCATCCGATTTCAGTCACACCTCCGTAGTCGCCTCTTACGACATGCGTGGCGGGTAACAGTGGTTCTATTCTTTACACCCCAAATTTGGGCCCCGATAACCACTCGGGCGATGAAATGACATGCAAAATACAAATTAAGTTTCGATTCGTAACATCGAAAAAGAAGGAAGAATGGAAGGGGAAAAAAACGAGGTTTGTTATCTTTTCTGACTGAAAATAGATTCGAAAATAGGGATCCGAGACTTAATCTGAGATATATGTGTGTCACGAAGATAACAAGAGCAACATAAATAGAGCAACGATGTCTTCTGTATATTGTTGCAATCACATGAGAGTTAACTGTAATATTTGTAGCAGTTGAGTTAACGTATGTTGCAGCAGCAGTGTGACGTGAGAACCGGTTACATTAAGTAACAAATATATTTTTATTACAATACTGTAACAGGAAGTTGGAGATGTGTAACAGGTCTTTCTCTCTCTCTCTCTCTCTCTCTCTCGCTATCTCTCTCTCTCTCTACATATACTAATATCAGAATACCAAGATAACGTTAATTATTAGTAGCTTCTTCTTCTTTGCGTTCGTTCTTTAAGACCAATTTTAATCAATCTTTGTGATAAGTTTGTACCTCCTTAGTCACCTCTTACGACATGCGTGGCAGGTAACAGTGGTTATGTTCTTCACACCCCAGATTTGGGCCCCGGTAACCACTTAGACATTTCCTCTATGTACTTTTGAATTTAAGTGTTACAGTAGCTTCCTCCGTATATATATATCAATAATCTAGCATGGTTTGCTCCTGGTGCTTAGTGACGCAACAAATACACACAATTATCCTATATTTTGGACGTCCAAACGTTAATGCAAAAAGTGGAAAGTGCGACCCTAAAAATAGATTTTCGATAAAAAGTTTTATTCAGTTTTATCTGGTCTTCTCCATTTGCGCGTAGTAAACTTTTTTTTAAATTTTGCCCTCCGTTGAAAAACTTACGTGGACGCCCATGGTTTGAAGGGAAAAATAATTGTGAAAATTGTGCAAACATGGGTGTGTTTTTTTTTAATCACACACAAAGAAATATGTAGATATTATTATTAGCCTGTATCTAGATTGTTTATCCGTAACTACAATTTTGAAGAAGAAAAATAAAACAAGAACTGACGCTGAGTTGAAGAGGAGTCTTGCGAAAATACTAGGGAAATATAGCAAGATGTGTCCCGACTGGAACACTTAGGGAAAGTGAAAGAAGGGGAAGTCTAGAAATACATAGAGAGGAGATTTAGAGAAATGGATTACCGATATACAGCTGGGGAGGGAGATGCAAAAGATAGCAAAATATAGGTAGACTTGATGTGGGTTAGTGGAGGGATTATGTGGCAACCAGAGTTTAAAAAACACAAGTTTGAGAGAATGAACACTCCATTTCCTTTAAGAAAGATTTCTTATGGTTCACTAGACTAGCTTAGCCATTGATTGATTGATGGATTGATTGATTGATAGGTTCATCCTCATTGCAATTCGGTGAGTTACCATATGTGTTCCGATCTCTTTCTTGTCCATGAAGATCTCAGCGGCAGTGCACGAATACCGTAGCACCGGCGAGGGTCATGATGTAATTTAGAAAATATTAAAAATGTTTTATTGGGATTTTATTTTTTAATCGTTTTAAATGAATATTGCCTTGGCAGCAGCTTTGCAGCATGCTCTTCTCGATTTTGAACTGTCAAGAGTTCTTTTTACGTGCTTAAATTAAAACACGGGACCCACGTCGTATCGTCCGTCTCCGATATGACTAGGAACTCGATCTCACCTACACTGAGATTAGGATCTCTGGAAAAAATCCCTATGGCTCCACAATTTAACGAACCCAAATTTCCTTTGGCCCGAGAGGCCAGAACCTAACCTCTACGCCACAACCCTAATGAAATAATTTTGGAATCTATGTGGCGTAGAGAAATGAAAACTCAATTACTTTTAAGAAAGACTGGCACTAGCCAAGTCGGTGAGCTCAGGTACAAATTCTAGTAAATAAGACCACGACTGTCGAGTGATCCTCACATTCCAGTACATTATTGTTGTACACATTCCAGTACATTATTGTTGTATATAGACGAAGTCATTATAAGAACAACACAACATGTTAAATCAAGGTTATATTATGTGACAAATTAAGTTTAAAGCTCAGATTACATTATGTGACAAATTAAGTTTAAAGCTCAGATTATATTATGTGACAAATTAAGTTTAAAGCTCAGATTACATTATGTGACAAATTAAGTTTAAAGCTCAGATTACATTATGTGACAAATTAAGTTTGAAGCTCAGATTACATTATGTGACAAATTAAGTTTAAAGCTCAGATTACATTATGTGACAAATTAAGTTTAAAGCTCAGATTACATTATGTGGCAAATTAAGTTTAAAGCTCAGATTACATTATGTGACAAATTAAGTTTGAAGCTCAGATTACATTATGTGACAAATTAAGTTTAAAGCTTAGATTACATTATGTGACAAATTAAGTTTAAAGCTCAGATTACATTATGTGACAAATTAAGTTTAAAGCTCAGATTATATTATGTGACAAATTAAGTTTAAAGCTCAGATTACATTATGTGACAAATTAAGTTTGAAGCTCAGATTACATTATGTGACAAATTAAGTTTGAAGCTCAGATTACATTATGTGACAAATTAAGTTTGAAGCTCAGATTACATTATGTGACAAATTAAGTTTGAAGCTCAGATTACATTATGTGACAAATTAAGTTTAAAGCTCAGATTACATTATGTGACAAATTAAGTTTAAAGCTCAGATTATATTATGTGACAAATTAAGTTTAAAGCTCAGATTACATTATGTGACAAATTAAGTTTAAAGCTCAGATTACATTATGTGACAAATTAAGTTTAAAGCTCAGATTACATTATGTGACAAATTAAGTTTAAAGCTCAGATTACATTATGTGACAAATTAAGTTTAAAGCTCAGATTATATTATGTGACAAATTAAGTTTAAAGCTCAGATTACATTATGTGACAAATTAAGTTTAAAGCTCAGATTACATTATGTGACAAATTAAGTTTGAAGCTCAGATTACATTATGTGACAAATTAAGTTTGAAGCTCAGATTACATTATGTGACAAATTAAGTTTGAAGCTCAGATTACATTATGTGACAAATTAAGTTTAAAGCTCAGATTACATTATGTGACAAATTAAGTTTGAAGCTCAGATTACATTATGTGACAAATTAAGTTTGAAGCTCAGATTACATTATGTGACAAATTAAGTTTGAAGCTCAGATTACATTATGTGACAAATTAAGTTTGAAGCTCAGATTACATTATGTGACAAATTAAGTTTGAAGCTCAGATTACATTATGTGACAAATTAAGTTTGAAGCTCAGATTACATTATGTGACAAATTAAGTTTGAAGCTCAGATTACATTATGTGACAAATTAAGTTTGAAGCTCAGATTACATTATGTGACAAATTAAGTTTAAAGCTCAGATTACATTATGTGACAAATTAAGTTTAAAGCTCAGATTATATTATGTGACAAATTAAGTTTAAAGCTCAGATTACATTATGTGACAAATTAAGTTTAAAGCTCAGATTACATTATGTGACAAATTAAGTTTAAAGCTCAGATTACATTATGTGACAAATTAAGTTTAAAGCTCAGATTACATTATGTGACAAATTAAGTTTAAAGCTCAGATTATATTATGTGACAAATTAAGTTTGAAGCTCAGATTACATTATGTGACAAATTAAGTTTGAAGCTCAGATTACATTATGTGACAAATTAAGTTTAAAGCTCAGATTACATTATGTGACAAATTAAGTTTAAAGCTCAGATTATATTATGTGACAAATTAAGTTTGAAGCTCAGATTACATTATGTGACAAATTAAGTTTAAAGCTCAGATTACATTATGTGACAAATTAAGTTTAAAGCTCAGATTACATTATGTGACAAATTAAGTTTAAAGCTCAGATTACATTATGTGACAAATTAAGTTTAAAGCTCAGATTATATTATGTGACAAATTAAGTTTGAAGCTCAGATTATATTATGTGACAAATTAAGTTTAAAGCTCAGATTATATTATGTGACAAATTAAGTTTAAAGCTCAGATTATATTATGTGACAAATTAAGTTTAAAGCTCAGATTATATTATGTGACAAATTAAGTTTAAAGCTCAGATTACATTATGTGACAAATTAAGTTTAAAGCTCAGATTACGTTATGTGACAAATTAAGTTTAAAGCTCAGATTACATTATGTGACAAATTAAGTTTAAAGCTCAGATTACATTATGTGACAAATTAAGTTTAAAGCTCAGATTATATTATGTGACAAATTAAGTTTGAAGCTCAGATTACATTATGTGACAAATTAAGTTTGAAGCTCAGATTACATTATGTGACAAATTAAGTTTAAAGCTCAGATTACATTATGTGACAAATTAAGTTTAAAGCTCAGATTACATTATGTGACAAATTAAGTTTAAAGCTCAGATTATATTATGTGACAAATTAAGTTTAAAGCTCAGATTATATTATGTGACAAATTAAGTTTGAAGCTCAGATTACATTATGTGACAAATTAAGTTTAAAGCTCAGATTACATTATGTGACAAATTAAGTTTAAAGCTCAGATTACATTATGTGACAAATTAAGTTTGAAGCTCAGATTACATTATGTGACAAATTAAGTTTGAAGCTCAGATTACATTATGTGACAAATTAAGTTTAAAGCTCAGATTACATTATGTGACAAATTAAGTTTGAAGCTCAGATTACATTATGTGACAAATTAAGTTTAAAGCTCAGATTACATTATGTGACAAATTAAGTTTGAAGCTAAGGAGTATCAGTATTATTAACATTTTTCATTAATAAAGAACCATAAACGCATAGAATTGAGTAAACTTGCCCAAAAGCGTAAAGTGTTCTATCAAACACTTACAAAACCAGCCCCATTTAACAGGAATTTTCGATTTCCTTTAGAGCTAGTCGGCCTTTTGTTGCTAACCAGAAACTGTTGTCCAGCTGTCTTAAATAAGCTGTATCAAATGAGTCATATCTACGTGGACCAGTTAAAGAGATGGGGATTTAATACCATACACTCCGCAATACGTTGCTCTACATACGTCAAAATATCCTTATCTAACAGAAACGATACGAGAAACGAATAAAGAATTATCGCCCAGGTAATGAACTTTTGGCACAATTTCAGCCTCCAGTAAGGCTATAGCTAATTGACCTAAAATATTTTTCTTATCTGAATGACACTGAATATTATTATTATAATCAGGTATAATATTTATTTCGTCCGTGTGGTAACGGGCCCACAAGGAAGCAAAGAATAGTACCACTGCCACCTACAAGACATGTCGTAAGAAACGACTGATGTACCACCTAGCGAAGCTACCCTATTAAATAAGATGTATCGCAGAAATCGGATGTGTTGGCCTATTTGTAGGCGTATAACTAGCACAACGTACAATCGCTCTTAGACTCGGATCTCAATGGACAAGATCTTCCAGAAAGCAAGACCCCAACGTACCTGGGAGTCACACGCGATCGAAAGCTGACTTGGTGCCCCCAAATCGAAAATGCTACGGCAAAAGCGAGACAGAGGCTCACGATGATGCGCAAAATAGCAGGCTCCACGCAGTGCCGGATTAGGATAGCGCGGGCCTGTAGAAATTTAGCGCGGGGCCCTAGGTTTTGTATGATAATAAAATAAAACACAACTTTTACAAACAAACTTGTCTCGATTTAATGTGAGCAAATTTAGAGATAATACTAAACAAATCAATTTCTCTAAGTAAATTCAATGTTCAACGACATAAGGTGAGGTTATTTAGACGATCTTGTCCCATCGTGTTTCTTAACTCACTTTTTATACGTTTTAATGTCGAAAAAGAACGTTCTCCGCTGCAGTTAGTAATCATTAAAGACAAGTAAATTCGTAAGACTATTTCTACATTTGGGAAACACGACTCTAATGAATTTTCCATTACAAGTTTATTAAATTGCAGTTCAAGAGCCTCATGCTTTTCGTTGCTAATAGCAGCAGCTACATTAGTTTTACAGCAGTAGACGACTAAGATGGTTGGGACATGTGAGAAGAATGGAAACTTGCCGCATACCAAAACAAATGTTGTTCTGTGAACTTTCGGAGGAAGAGGCACCAGGGCAGACCACTGCTCAGATATAAAGATGTCTGCAAAACCTCAATAGAAAACTTTTCTATAGATCCCAGCACATGGGAGGGACTAGCTGATGACAGAGTTGTGTGGAAAGCCAAATTACGAAAGGGCGCAGAGTCTTTTGAGAAGAGACTTATGTATGAGCTGAACGACAAGAGAGACAAGCGAAAACTAAGAAGTTGTCACAGTAAAACACTTGCCAATTGACCGTCTGTAAAGATGAAAAAGGCCATAGACATTAGTTTTAAGAAGTTCAATGAACTGCATAAGTTAGTCGCCTAGGCTTTCTTCCAAATCCTCTTGGTAAGAGCTGCCAATATTTGGAGTTCTTTTCAAGATCTCTTCCTCTGTAATAGATTTTAACTGCCGGAGTATTCCAAATGCACCAGTCACTCTATGGTACAGCCTAAATCAATAACTTTGCAAACAAAACAGAACAGTTGTCCTTTAGTTTCTGTATAACACAACCAATCTTTCACGTGAGTTTTGTTTGTTGGTGTATGTGTTTATGTGAAAAACGACTTTCGACAAAATCGTGGATTGTTTGAAGTTGTTTGGCCATTCACCAATATCGTTGGAGTACATTTTACTTTCGTTGTGTTTTTGGCTTGTAGATGATGTTGCTACATTAGAAGCATTTGCTGTGCTTTCTGCCTCTCTTTGGCTTGAAGATGATATGGCTAAATTGGAAGGACTTGCTGTACATTCGATTTCAGTTTGTCTAGTGGAAAATGTGGCTAAATCGTGAAGAGTTGCTGATCTTAATGGTAGTATTGGTAATGATGATTCTTCTAAGGCACTGCTTTCATCTACTACATAGTGAGACGCGACTTCTGTATTTTCTGCTTCGATTTCGTTGGATTCAGCACCATCACAAACGACATCTAAAAATTCAGACAGCTTGTGTGTTTTTGATATAACATCTGGTTATTTTTCCATTTTCATCTGTCACATAGGCGCGGGCCCCCTAGAAGCGCGGGGCCCGTAGCAATTGCTACTTCTGCTACTAGGCTAATCCGGCTCTGGCTCCACGTGAGGAGCAAACACCAGAGTCCTCAAAACACTCTACTCTGGAAGAGTGCGACCGGTCCTAGAGTACGGCATTGCAGCGTGGAGTAGTGCTTCCAACAAGCAAATCGCCAAAGTAAGCAATAGCCAAAACCGTGCAATGCGCATTATCACAGGAGCCATGAAGTCCACGCCCATCAAGGCGATGGAAACAATCACAGGCATGAAAACAATCAAGGCGATGGAAACAATCACAATCACAACCAATGGTAGATCGAAGGGACAAAAAGTCTTGTATTGGCGGAAAAACTTAAACGGCTCGATTCCCACCCTATGTAGGAAAGAATGAACGGATTCGGAAGAGGCAGAATCCAGAGAATTAGCTTGGAAAATAAACTGACCGCAGACCATCCGGTCCAAGCAAACTGTAAAGCTAAGTCAATACCGACAACTGATAAATGCCCGCCGTGGAGGACCAATATGCCATAACTAAGGGAATCAATACCAGGCATACACAAAAGTACAGCAAAAAATATGCGAAAGAAAAGTAGTCACAGAAAAACACATAGCAACCGAGTACCCTGAAAGTGAGTGGATACACGTGTATACTGACGGTTCGGCAAAGAACGCAATCAGCGATGGCGAAGGTGGAATAGTGCTTAAACTCTCAAAGAAAGAAACGGTCATGAAAGCAATTGCCATAGGTAAATACTCAAATAACTACAGGGCAGAGGCAATAAGAAAAGCTGCCGAAATGATTCTAGAGAGAAGAGCCACCTCTCGCAACAAAGTCGTGATATTCACCGATGCTCTATCGGTCATCACGGCACTCATAAGCGTAGGCAAAACAGAGCTCAATGAGCTGAAAGCGACCCTAGATGCGCTAGTCCACTCACTTAAACGCACCGTCATCCAGTGGATACCATGACACTGCAACATGAGCGGAAATGAACACGCCGACAAGCTAGCTAAAGAAGGCAGGCGACTACCTCAGACTGATCTCGAGATCAGTTATGAGGAAGCCAGAACCACCATCGGCTGGCACTATAGAGACAAATGGACAAAAGACCATCCTCAGTACAACAACAGCGACGGATACTATGGTCTGTCTCGTAGTAAACAAGTTGCCATACTCCGCTTTCGTACCGGCCACAACAAGCTCCGCGCCCACATGTTTAACAAATTTAAAATTAGCCCAACTTGCCTGTGCCCCTGCAAAAGGCGGACATGACGGCAGAGCACGTACTGCAAGATTGTCAACTGATAGCAGGTATAAGAAAAGAAACCTGGCCCCATAACACAGAGTTTAGCGAGAAGTTGTACGGAGGAACGGAGTCCCTTAAAAACACGATAAAATTCATGATAAAAGTTGGTTCATCAGTCTAGACCGGGATCGTGAGAGAGAGACTCGGATCACATACAAATCACAAAGAGTGGTTAACAAA
This sequence comes from Arion vulgaris, assembly GCA_020796225.1. NCBI lineage: Eukaryota > Metazoa > Mollusca > Gastropoda > Stylommatophora > Arionidae > Arion > Arion vulgaris. The sequence goes on along the minus strand of CM036754.1, from coordinate 24,439,275 downwards.
TGGTTGATTTGATGCGTTGGAAGAAGAAGAAAGATAAATATACAGAGATAGATCGAGAGAGAATTAGAGAGAAAGAAAAAGATAACGAGGCTGCAAAAACTTGTTCTGTAAATTCTCAGAAAATTATAACTTGTCTAATGTTCACCTTCCTTTACCTGAACTTAGTGCTTTTGTTTACTTTATGTGTCTATATTTTACGTCAGAGATAACTGTAAACAAATTCTGTCACACTTGTCCTGCTATTTAAATCAGTGGTTCTCAAAGTGTGTGCCCAGGCGCCCCACTGTGCCCGGTAACATTCCATGGGTCGACATCGCGGTGTCAGCGGGCACCAGCGTAAAAAATCGCCAAGACACATCAGACCCATGCTTCTCATAGGCAGAACTTAACTGGTGAATAAAGGTGCGAAGCATTTTCCAGTTATTTCTATATTTCTTATCTTTTTGCATCTTATTAATACCGTTTTTTTTGGTGTAGTGCGCCTACGATTTCAAGTGTGCCACGACTTAAAAAAGTTTCTGAACCACTGATTTGAATCTACACTCATTCTATGAGCTCTCTGTGTGATAAGCCGGTTCCAATCCCATGTTTCCTATACTCCCTTTTTTGCATAAACAGCGGCCTCCCAACTTTTAGTCCCTTCTGTATCGTTAGTTCTCACCTCATCCTTCAGGATAGATCAGGTATATAAAGCATCAACCTGCTAGTTTCGCAAGGACTGTCTTTAAGTGTTCCATCCACAGCTAACTCAAAATTAGGCCACATAACTAACAGGAAAAACCCTGACCTAGTTTAGACTTGGGGGCTGGAATTTGTATGTTTGATAGAAAACTGCAAGCTTTTTGCAATTTTACTCAATTCTATGAGTCTCTGGTTATTTATTGATGAAAAATACTAATAATACTGGGTATTCCTTATTCTTAAACTTAACTTGTTACATAATATAACCTTGATTTAGCATGTTGTATTGCTTTTAAAATAAATTCATCATTATATAATAATACTGGAATGCGAGGATGACACGGCGGTTGTGGTCATATTTCCTAGAAGTTTTACATGAGCACGCCGGCCGTTTGTTATCGTAGGCCATGTCTAACGTTCACCTTCCTTTACCTGAACTTAGTGCTTTTGTTTATTGTATGTGTCTACATTTTACGTCAGAGATAACTGTAAACAGATTATGTCACATTTGTCCTGTCTATCTAAATCTACAATCATTCTATGAACTCTCCGTGTGATAAATCGGTTCCAATCCCATGTTTTCTACACTCCCTATTCTCATAAACAACGGCCTCCCAAGTTTGACTCGCTTCTGTACTTTCCGGTATCGTGAACTCTCACATCATCCTTCATGACAGATCAGGTATATAAGGCATCCACCCGCTAGTTTCGCAAGGACAGTCTTTAACTGTGCCCGTCCATCAAAGTTTCCGTTCTTAACGACCTCTCACCTTCAGGATTTAATAGGGTTTAACCGCCGGGCAATCCACTAGTGGGACACGGCACACAATACGGTCTGCTAGTAATGTCAGACGGGAAAACGTATGTTTACACCGCCTGTTAAGTCTTTGCCCTACATTTGGCAACAGACCTGGTATAGCTTAATGTTGTTCTTACGCGTAGCTGAAGTCTGCTTATTTTATAACATAACATCATGTTCATACGTTTCATAACAAGTTATGTTTAACAAGTAAAAATGTTTTAATAACAAATAGCTGTAGCCCTTGTTAAATGAAGTAGAAAAGCGCCAGAGCAATATAGTATCCGTTATTTATACTATTAATGCTGAAGCTATTAGTAGAATTGACACCAAGAAAGTACGATTGGAATATTTGATTATAAGATTGGAATTTGTGGTTATAAAATTGAAATATTTAGTTATACAATTGAATATTTGGTTATAAATTTGAAATATTTGGTTATAAGATTGGAATATTTGGTTATAAAATTAGAATATTTGGTTATAAAATTAGAATATTTGGTTATAAAAGTATTTGGTTATAAAATTAGAATATTTGGTTATAAAATTAGAATATTTGGTTATAAAATTAGAATATTTGGTTATAAAATTAGAATATTTGGTTATACAATTAGAATATTTGGTTATAAAATAAGAATATTTGGTTATAAAATTAGAATATTTGGTTATAAAATTGAAATAGTGGATTATAAAGATTGATTGATTTATTGATTGGACCATCATCATCATTGCACTTAGGTGAGTAACCATGTGTGCTCCGATCTCTTTCTTACATTGCACTTAGGTGAGTAACCATGTGTGCTCCGATCTCTTTCTTACATTGCACTACGGTGAGTAACCATGTGCTCCGATCTTTTCTTATTGCATAGGTGAGTAACCATGTGTGCTCCGACTCTTTCTTACATTGCACTTAGGTGAGTAACCATGTGTGCTCCGATCTCTTTCTTACATTGCACTTAGGTGAGTAACCATGTGTGCTCCGATCTCTTTATAAAGTTATCTATTAAAAGTTATTGACTAAAGGGTATATTAACACGTTCATCTTTAATGATCAAGCGGCACTAGGACACTTGCCCTTCGGCCCAATGCTATGTAGTGGCATCTGAGTATGTTTGTAGGTTGTTGTTTTATTCCGTATAATGTGTTCCATTTTTCTGAACTTGAAGTAAGAAGGATCTTTCTGACATTATCTAGCGTTTGGTAAATGAAGGTGTGGTGGTGAACGGTTTCCTAAGGATGTGCACACAGCTGTCACACTGGAAATTATGTTAAACGTTGAAAGTGAACACAGTAAAATATATCAAATAATTGACATGTTTAGTTGTGTCATTGTTGTCTACAATTTCAGTCATGTGTGAAATCGGTATAACGTTGTGCATGTCCGGTTCAGTTAAATGAAGTCGGTATTTTTCTTTTTTTCCGATCCAGAAGCACTTGAGCTTTTCAGCTCTTCGACTCGGTGCCATGGACATCGTAACCCTTCGGTTCGGGCCACGAACACCGTAAATCTGGGGAATCTGTGGCTTTTTCTGCCATCCCGCGGAATTGAACCCGCACACACAGAGGGATAGTCACCCGTAGTCCAACACGCTACGAACACGCTGGGCAGACGGGCAATGAAGTCGGTATAACGTAGTGAATGTCCGACTCTGTTATATGAAATCGGTATAACGTAGTGGATGTCCGGTTCAGTTATATGAAGTCGATATAACGTAGTGAATGTTAGCATCTCTGGTGACCTATTTTACTCCACCGGCATTAAATCTTAGTGGACAAGAGCAAAAGCCATGTTTTTACAAGCCATTTGTTTTTTTAATAATAAAGATGCCCTTTAGTGGGCTCCTGGTAAAGGCATCCAACCCAAAGCCACATAATGTGGAGTTTGGTACACAACGAGTTAACAGAATTAAACAAAATTGTAAGATAATTTTCTACAGTAGCCAACGTTTCCTTTTTTGTCACAATCACAATATATAATTAAACGTTTAGTCAGAATTATGTTATCATCTGTTATTATATTTTTGTATTAATCATTAATTAATGTTACTTTTCGTATCAATTTATCATTATTCTTATTAATGTTTTTGTTTGCAACTGCCATACGTCGCCCGCGCCTTCACATACATTAGTCAGATTCGTCCTGGAAAGCACTGGTCTATTAGGTTCATCCCCTCACGGAGCATTGTATCCGGTCATAGATTCTGTTGGCTAACAGTTTTCCCCTAACTTTTACGCTGCCAGTGACTTGATCCTCCAAGGAGTGTGAGATTACAGACGCCGCTACTTGCTAGTGGAGGATGAATGTACCTGAACCGTAAAGTACATTTAGACATCGTAGTAATGGGACTGTATTTGAAAATCAACACACAAAATGTTTCAAATAAATACTAACTGAATAAGAAAGACAACGAATATAGTTTTAATTAGTGCAATAAAATAAAAAATAAATAGACTTTTCGACTGAAATGTGTTTATCAAGTAGACTTTGTCTATTCGTGAAATTTGTAAAATTACAGTTGTATGATTTTACATCTTTGACCCTTCTAATATAGTTATCTGTAGGAAAATTGTAGTATAATAAACAAGGCAACTATTTGTCGCAAAACTCCTGTTTCGACTTCTTCTTCTGCCATGATTCATAAGCGCACTAACTTTTTGTCTCGGTGTTATGCAGTTTTTCTGTTGTATTAAAGAGACGGGGTCTGTGAATTTTTTAGACGCTTCGAACAGGAGCCAAATTTGGATTGTTCTAACACTAGGGGTCGAGGACTCTTTGTTCTGTTCAGTAACATATCAGTCAAGGTAAGGTTCACTATAGTAGACTACCTGCCTGTCATATCGACTTTTATCTTCTTCTTCTTCTTCGCGTTCGTTCTTTACGACCAACTTTAATCACTCTTTGTGATATGTTTGATCTTTGCCAAGAACGTGTATACGTTGCACATTGGTTTAGTAGGCCCCTAAACGCATAGACTTCTACACATTTAGGACACATGCATCCGATTTCAGCCAAACCTCCTTAGTCGCCTCTTACGACATGCGTGGCAGGTAACAGTGGTTCTATTCTTTACACCCCAAATTTGGGCCCCGGTAACCACTCGGGCGATCGACTTTTATTATACTCAAGATTTGGTCAAATGTTAAAGGATCATCATGGCCTGAGTTATTGTGCATTGAGTTCAGTTTTTAGATCTAGCAGTCATCAGAGCATTTCTCCTTCGACATCATGACGTAAGTCACTGAGTGCAGGGTATTGAAAGAGATGGTGTGTGACAGTTTCTTGTGAGCAGAGTGTTCTATGTAGCCTAGAGGTTTTGTGCTCGTCTCTCGTGCCAAAGGTACCAGGTTCGCTCCTTCATAGAGCCATCTGGATATTTTTCCAGAGATCTCCGATCTCAATGTAGGTGAGATCGAGTTCCTAGTCCTATCGGAGACGGACGATAAAACGTAGGTTCCGTGTTCAATTTGAGCACGTAAAAGAACCATTGGCAGTTCAAAATCGAGAAGAGCAGGCTAGAAAGCCGCTGCCGAGAAAGAATCATTAGACAAGATTTTAAAAATAAAATTACTGCAAAAATGTCTTCACCATCTTCAAAATTACAACGGCTCTCTCGCCGGTGCTACGGAGTTTGTGCACTGCAGCTGAGATCTTCCTGTGTAGGAAAGAGATCGGAGCACACTTGGTTACTCACCGAAGTGCAATCATGATGGTCCTATCAATCACTCAGTCACACAGATGATATTGCCGAGCAATCTTTGCATGAGAGCGATGTAGGTGAACCTTGGTTCACTATTTTCAGTCTTAGTTAGAACTATCCTGATAACTCTCCAATTACACAGAAGATGTATTCATATTGTCCAATGTAACAACCATCATTTTTATTCTTTCCTAGATGTAATTCATCATCATCATCATTCAATAACTTGTGCTGAGCAGAAAATTGCCAAAATTAACGTTATCTATATCATAGGCCAGATGTCCCCTCTGCAACAGTTATGCTGAAATCATCAGTTACATCCTGAATCTATCTTCTCCGTGGTCTACCTCTTCTCCTCCTTGCAGAGATGCCACCTTCAATAATTATCTTCTCCATCTCTTCCTATCTTTTTATATGTCTAAAATACTGCAATTATCTCATTATTTTTATATAGTTATAATTACTATAGTCCTTCACTTGTGTTATTCATCAATAGTTTCCATAGCATCTGTATAGACCAGCGTTTCCCAAACTGGTGTCCGTGTACCCCCGGGGATCAGCGAGGTACTCACAGGGGGTCCTCAAGCGTTTGAAGAAATATTATGATCTTTGACATTTTAAAATGAAAAAATAAATTGTGAAAAAAATGTATAATGACGTTGGTAAACTAGTTCTGCTTCGAAATCAAAGTACCCGGAGCAGACCGGAGTCTAAATGTCTGACAGGACAACATGAAAGATCATTTGAAGTTTTCCTCAGTCTGAGAACATTGTTTACTATTGTAACACACAGATAATTCATTCTTGTCCATTTTTAATATATATAAAGTTCTGGGGTCAACAGCAGAAGAATGTATTTAAAAGGAGGTCTGCGGTATGACAAAGTTTGGGACCCGGTGTTATAGACAAATAAGTAGACAGTTTGTGTATAAACAAATTAATTATTTTTCTTTTGTATTTATTCGTAGAAATCCCAGTGTGCATTGCTCAACTCGTTGTTTACAAACGTTATACTCTCTTTGATCTATCTATTTACTCTAGCACGCATGATCGCTACAGCAATATTATGGCTGTGTGTGCGACCGTTCATTCCACCATCAACATGCATGTCTGTATCATTTTGATTCCTTCGTGAGCAACAGACGGCAACGCATGCTCGTTGTAAAACATGCTACAGCACACATGTGTACTAACAACAAGCTGAATTTCGTAATTTTTTTCCTGAAGGATTAACAGAAAACGAAAAAACTTCCCAGAAAGTAAAGCAGTTTTTTTGAATGTGCAATACGTTTCTCCATCTCATTTCTCTAAACTTGATGCTTAAAATTTAACCTAATTTGTTTTAACAGACATAATTCGTGCATTTATTATTCCAACGAACACCAAATTAGTGAGATTTATCTATTAAAAATATTTATATAAGTAAATAAGAAGAACATCTGCAAAATTTATAACTGCGAAACCAAAATTGCTTTTGTAATTCATAGCTAACACTACTCTTGATATATTTATTAAGAAACTAGCTAGTATAATACTGTGTGGATAACAAGTCGGTGTTACAAAGTGAACAAATAACTTTAATGTTGTGTATAAAATGGAGTGAATAGACTTATTGATATCAAAGATTAGTTGATTCTTAGATCTGGGATCAAAGAGCAAGAACCATGCTTCGTTACACAGTTGGAGTTTTAATCTTGCTACCTCAAAGTCTTCTAGGACTTATACTTCTGACTTCCCACGGTAAGTTGTTCTTATGGGTTATTGTGACAAGTTTTTGTACTATTTTTGTTATCAGTTTTTGTTGTAAATGTTATTGTAAGTTATTGTTACGAGTTATTGTTACGAGTTGGTGTTATTATCAGTTGTTGTAAATGTTATTGTAAGTTATTGTTACGAGTTGGTGTTATTATCAGTTGTTGTCGTAAATGTTATTGTAAGTTATTGTTACGAGTTATTGTTACGAGTCGTTGTTATTATCAGTTGTTGTCGTAAATGTTATTGTAAGTTATTGTTAGAATATCAAGCCTGGTTGTTCAAAGAGAACAATGTCCCCATGAGAAGATTTATTTGGATATGGGTACTGTCTTGGCTAATAATGAATGCAAAGATATTTGTTATTTCCCGATCCAGAAGCACTTGAGCTTTCAGATCTTCGGCTCGGTGCCACGGACATCGTAACCCTTTGGTTCGGTGCCACGAACACCGTAAATCTGGAGAACCTGTGGCTTTTCTGCCAGTCCGCGGAATTATTGAACCGCGGTAGCTTCCCTAGGGCATACATCAGTCGCCTTTTACGACATGTCTTGTTGGTCGCAGTGGTACTATTCTTTACTTTCCTTGCGGGCCACGGCACCTCACATGCGCTTCTTCTAGACAATATTTTTATATTTAAACGTAGACCATTTTGAAATTTTTTATTATATCTCGCCTGTAACAAATATTTATTGTCGACTCCAGGTGTTACACATCAGAGGTCAAGAAAGGGCAATAAAACTTGTGGCGTGTTTGAGTAGACAAACCATCAAGGGTTTAGGTTCAAGTCTTGGGTCACGTACCAGATAAGTGGGTACTCTAGTTGGGTCCAACATAAAGGCATTGCCAGAGTTTAATAAAGAACTTTTAAAGTATTCAGGCTTTACCGTAGATTTGAAATAGTCGCTCTTAAGGATACAACGTTACTTTTTGATAGCTTCGGTTCAATAGGATCTCATAGAACTAACTATACATTCGTTAACATCGCCACTAAAGAAATGATTTAATGGATCCAGTCTTCTAAAAGAAACCAAATAAATAAATATGTTTAATAGATCGTATATCATATCTATTAAAAAACTAACTAACTAACCAATGGAAGGAACTGACGGAAGAACAGAAATCAAATTTTTTGGAATCTGAGTTTTTCTCTGACAACGTTTGGTTGTGAGACATGGAGCATTGCCAAAGCGGCGGAGAAGATCATTAATGCCTTTCAATGCAAATGCTACAGAAGATTACTTAGAATTTCATGGACAGAGAAAAGAACAAATGCTTCTGTCCTGCAACAGCTTGATATTAAAGAGAGTTGGCTATTAAAGAGCATAACATCAAGAAAATTAAATTTTTCAGACACCTAAAGGACATGTGTGCTTAGAGAAGATAATTTTGGAGGGAATGGTGCATGGAAGAATAATGAGAGGAAAATCCAGAAGACGATGGGCGCAACATATCATTGACGATCTGAGAATGACTGCTGCTGACACCGGTCAACTTGCACAGAACAGAGAGTTTTCAGGAATGCTGTCATGGGAGCCAAGTTCCGGAAGGGACAAGCTACTTGATGATGATGATATCATGTAAAGGGTATATGTAGCGGAGAGGTTAAGTGTTTGCCTCTCGTGCCAAAAGTAACCGGTTCGTTCCCTTGTGGAGCCATCGGCACATTTTTCCAGAGATCCCTGATCTCAGTGTAAGTGAGATCAAGTTCCTAATCCTATCGGAGACAGATGTTAAAACGAAGGCCCCGTGTTCAATTTGAGCACGTAAAAGAATTATTGGCAGTTCAAAATCGAGAAGAGTAGACTGGAACGCCGCTTCCCTGGCAAAATTCATTAGAAAAAAGATTAAAATATAATTTCTACAAAATATCTTCACCGTCTTCAAAATTACATCGGTAACCTCGACGGTGCTATGGAGTTCGTGCACTACAGCTGAGATCTTCCTGTGTAAGAAGAGATCGGAGCACACATGATTACTCATCGAAGTGCAATGATGATGATCATATCAATCAAGCAATCAATCTTCTTCTTCTTATTCCAACGCTCCATATCGATCACTTGTTAACCACTCTTTGCTGTGATTTGTATGTGATCTGAGCCTAAGAGAGATTGTACTTTGTGCCAGTTATGCACCTACAAGTAGGCCAGCATATCCGATTTCTTTTTATTTACTAGGGTAGCTTCCCTAGGCTCCTACCTCAGTCGCCTCTTACTACATGATTTTTTATTTCCGATCCAGAAGCACTTGAGCTTTCAGTTCTTCGTTTCGGTGCCATGGGCATCGCAACCCTTCGGTTCAGTGCCACGAACACCGTGAATCTGGGGAACCTGTGACTTTTCTGCCAGACCGGGAATTGAACCGCACTCACAGTGAGCTTGTCACCCGTCGTCAACGTACTACAACACACTGGGCAGGCGGCACTACTATACGCTTTAACACTAGGGAATAAAATTGTTATATTGTTAAATTGATTATTACGAGTTAGAAACTGAGACTGTGTTACTGAAATGTGAAGTGTTTTATTCAATAATCCAGCGGCGCTTACGTTCTTGCCCTTCTTCCCAATGTCATGTAGACATGGCATTTAAGAACTGTGTTGTCTAGTGATTTTTGCTCCTCCAGACAGGAGAAGGAACTGTAACTGCGTTAGCTAAAGGGACGAAGTGAGCTTTTGTGTTGTTCAGTGATACAGCATAGAAAGTAGGGTTCATTGGGATCATTCTCCGCCACCAGATTGTCTACTTCATGCCAAATCAACTTTGCTCCAGGCATTTTTCCAAATGTCAGTCATCCCTTGCTGAATCACTGCGACTTGTCAGTGACTGTCAATCGTTATAAAGTTTCATATTCTTCTTCCACTTCGAACGCTCCATATCGATCATTTTTTACTCTTTGCAATTTTATCTGATCTGAGTCTAAGAGCTATTGCACGTTGTGAAAGATGCGCCTACAAGTAGGCCAGCACATCCGATTTCTTCGATGATTTTATATTTACTAGGGTAGCTTTCCTAGGTCATACATCCGTCGCCTTTTACGACATGCCTTGTAGGCCGCAGTGGTACTATTCTTTGCTTTACTTGCGGGCCACGGAACCACACAGGCGCTTCTTCTAGACAATATTTTTATATTGCACGTTGTGAAAGATGCGCCTACAAGTAGGATAGCACATCGATTTCTGCAAAGCTTTTTATTTACAAGGGTAGCTTTATAAAGCCTCCTACCTCAGTTGCCTCTTACGACATATCTTGTAGGTCGTAGTGCTACTATTCTTTGATCTCTTTGTGAACCACGGCAACACACGAGCGAGACTTAGCATTTAAGAACTGTATTGTCTGGGGGATTTTCTGCCCAATCCAACCAGGAGAAAGAATTGTACTGCGTCAGCACTAAAGGTCGAAGGAGGCATGCTGTGTTGTTCAATGACATATCATAGAATGTCATCATCATCAGGTGCCGTGCCAGCTGGCGTAGGCGATCATGGATCTTCACAAATCTCTGTCGTTGGTGTTTGCTATCAACTCAGATGTTGAAGCTCTACTGTGCCATGAAGTCAGGCTATCCAAAATTTTTTCTCTCTGTCTTCCCCTATCTCGTCTACCCTCGATTTTACCGGTTGTCACAATGTGTTCTGAACCTCCCTTCCTCATCACATGCCCGAAAAATGATAACTGCCTCTTTCTTATATTGATGATTAGCTTTTTCTGTCTTGATCTCATTCAACACCTCAACATGAGCCATTTTAGCAGTCCATGGGATTCTCATCATTCTTCTGTAAAACCACATTTCTGTGGCTCTCAGAGAATTTTCGATCTATGTGTGCATAGAAAATAGAGTTCAATTAACTTATTCACCGCCGCCAGAATGTCTGCTGATCATGCCAAGATGCACTTTGCTCTAGGTATCATCACTTGCTGAATGACTGCTCATTTTCTCTGCCAATCGTCATAGAGTTAGTTTATTACAAATACTCTGCAAACATTAGTGCACATGTTAGTGCACAAGTTAGTTCACAAGTTAGTGCACATGTTAGTACTCCGGACTAGTTAGTGCAAATATGGCTTCATTCTAACCCTTTTGCTGCTACATACCTTCCGAAGGCTGAGCTAAAAATAGCTACTCTTTGTTTCTAGGTCACAAACGTGAATGTACGCCTATAGCAGTGATAGTAGCAATGTATAACGTGTTACACATCTTTAGCCACAGAGAGATAATAACAGACGTGTTATGCGTCTTTAGAAGGAATGGAAACAACATATATATATATACGTCCTTAGCAGCTAAAGAGCTAATCACAGGGGCCATGCATATTGTCAAATAAGACACACATTTGTACTGATATACATTTGTACTTATATGCTGCTGGTAAGGTTTGTAAACAGAAAACCTGACCTACTACGTCTACTATGTTAACCTGTATCACCCATGTGTTGCCGTGGCTGCAGGGAGCAAATAATGGCAACACTGCGACCTACGTGGCATGTCGTATGAGGCGATTGAGATAGGGTAGCTACCCCAGTAAATAAAAAGCGTCACAAAAATCGCACGTGCTTACCTTCTTGTAGGCGCATAAATGGCACAACGTACAGTCGCTCTTAGGCTCAGATCAAATACAATTCAGAAAGAGTCGTTTGACAAGTGGTTGGTATGAAGTATTCGAAGAAGAAGAAGACTGTATCATGGTGTCAGATCTGAGTAGTCATTTCTGATGTCGGAGAACACGCTCGTATTTTGCCTGGGCCATCAGGTGGTGCACTATACGGGGCCATCAAGTGGTGCACAGTATATTATCACTTCCACGGGGCCATCAAGTGGTGCACAGTATAGTATCACTTCCACGGGGCCATCAGGTGGTGCACAGTATAGTATCACTTCCACGGGGCCATCAAGTGGTGCACAGTATAGTATCATTTCTACGGGGCCATCAAGTGGTGCACAGTATAGTATCACTTCAGGCCATCAGGTGGTGCACAGTATAGTATCACTTCTGCAGGCCATCAAGTGGTGCACAGTATAGTATCACTTCTACAGGGCCATCAAGTGGTGCACAGTATAGTATCACTCTCAGGGCCATCAAGTGGTGCACAGTGTAGTATCACTTCTACGGGGCCATCAAGTGGTGCACAGTATAGTATCACTTCCACGGGGCCATCAGGTGGTGCACAGTATAGTATCACTTCTACGGGGCCATCAGGTGGTGCACAGTATAGTATCACTTCACGGAGCCCTCAAGTGGTGCACAGTATAGTATCACTTCTACAGGGCCATCAGTGGTGCACAGTATAGTATCACTTCTCAGGGCCATCAATGGTGCACAGTATAGTATCACTTCTGCAGGGCCATCAGAGTGGTGCACAGTATAGTATCACTTCCACGGGGCCATCAGGTGGTGCACAGTATAGTATCACTTCCACGGGGCCATCAAGTGGTGCACAGTATAGTATCACTTCTCGGGCCATCAAGTGGTGCACAGTATAGTATCACTTCCACGGGGCCATCAGGTGGTGCACAGTATAGTATCACTTCCACGGGGCCATCAAGTGGTGCACAGTATAGTATCACTTCCACGGGGCCATCAAGTGGTGCACAGTATAGTATCACTTCTCGGGGCCATCAAATGGTGCCAGTATAGTATCACTTCACGTACATATCATGTCGAAAGAGACGACTGAATTAGGGACCTAGGGAAGCTACCATAGTAAATACAATGCGTCACAAAAATCGGATATCGCAGAAATCGGACGTGTATGCGCATTGGCACAACGAACATTCGCTCTTAGGCTCAGATCAGACACATTTCACAAAGATTGGTTTAACAAATGGTCGATATGGGACGTTCGAAGAAGTAGTACAAGAAGACTGTATCATGGTGTCAGGTCTGGTTAGTCATACCCGAGGTCGCACTGCTGACTCATATCAAAATGTAGTCATTCCAATTGTATATCGAAATTGCGTGCGCCGTGTACCTGAACTAACTCTTGAAACATGAATGAAAGATAAGCTTTGCACTATTGCTCTGTCAAATATGAATGATAATGTGAATGAAGTTTGGCGTTACTAAACTAACTTTCCGATTTATAAGTTGAAGGGGGGAGGTAATGCTTCACTGAATCTTTCAGTATTTCAATCAAACATTCGTTCAACTTGAATCTATCCAAAAGACAGGAAGGATGATGTGGACAAAGCTCTTTATTAAAAAAATATAGAATGTTTCTTGTAAGATTTACGTTTGTTAAATTTGACAAAATATTGGGGTCTTTGTGATGTAGAGGTTACCTGCTCCTCTCTCTCAAAGGTATCTGGTTCGTTCCTAGTGGAGGTATGGGGTATTTTTCCCGAGATCCCTGATCTCAGTGTAGGTTAGAACAAATAAACGAGACGATAAAATGTAGGTCCCGTGTTCAATTTGAGCACGTAAAAGAATCCTTAGGAGTTCAACATCGAGAAGAGCAATCTGGAAAGCTGCTGCCCAGGCAATATTCATTAGAAGAAAAAGGCATTTCTACAAAATATCTTCACCATCTTCAAAATTACATTGCGGACCTCGCCAGTGCTACTGAGTTCTTGCACCGCAGCTGAGATCTTCCTGTGTAAGAAAGAGATCGGAGCACAAAAGGTTACTCACCGAAGTGCAATGATGCTGGTTCTATCAATCAATAAATGAAAAAAAAAAAATATGATCTTAACGTCTACAAGGAATTAACCCTAAGGATTGTCTTCAATTGCATCATGTTTTAAAGCTATGAAGCAAAACAGGATTAGAGTACAGAAGAAGACTACACAGATATATAAGACTTTCAAAACAACTACCAAAAACTGAAATTAAGTCCAGACCGTTATTCCTCAATGGCATACATCGCCTAGACAGGAAGACGAACGTTTTAGAGACAACGACCACCTTCGCTCTTAATGTAAAAATTTCAAATATAAATGTGCTTTGGGTATGAAGTGCATGTCACTTCACACGTCAAGACCCTTGTGTGCAGTAGGTAAGAGAATCAAATCCTTTCCTCACATGTGGAACGTCTAGTATGGAAATGGGCCCCCAATACTCTTGTATTTTTTTTTTCCGATCCAGAAGCACTGAGCTTTCAGCTCTTCGGCTCGGTGCTATGGACATCGTAACCCTTCGGTTTTGTGCCACAAACACTGTAAATCTGGAGAACCTGTGGTTTTTCTGCCAACCCGCAGAATTGAACCACACTCACAGGTGGCTTGTCACGTCGTCCAAGCGCTACGAACACGTGTATCCGAGTAGATAGGCGAACGTCTACTCATGACACTAATCCGTCCCACAAGAACGATAGAACATGATATATACACTGAAAGTAATAACAATAACCTCGACTGCGCACCGTACTTTATACATTATTTTTCTACACCGATAACGAAGTTACATTTAACAACGGTAAGCAGTTTCTAGCATAAATATATGCTAATCCTATAGCGATGTCATACATTTCACGGCCTAATCCAAAGCAACATAACATTTGCAAGCCACATCATTCCCCATTATTGTTTGATTCAAACGTTAGTATTCTACAAGGGACACACTTATGAATGGCAGATACGGTGTCCTGTTCCACCCATCAATCAACTAAGGCGCGACAGCGCGTTCTAGTCTTGTCTGGGTAATTTTAGTGCCACAAAAGCATGTCTGGTGTGATCACACTGTGTTGAACTATTTCTAGAAAAACCGGTTCTTTGCTTTTAAATGTTAAATGTACCGTATGCCATTTTTTCTTTCTAATGTACGGAATATCATTTCTTCTTTCTCAAGTACAGTATATTCTTTCTTATTTCTCAAGTACAGTATATCCTTTCTTCTTTCTCAAGTACAGTATATTCTTTCTTCTTTCTCAAGTACAGTATATTCTTTATTCTTTCTCAAGTACAGTATATCCTTTCTTATTTCTCAAATACAGTATATCCTTTCTTCTTTCTCAAGTACAGTATATTCTTTCTTCTTTCTCAAGTACAGTATATTCTTTCTTCTTCAAAATGTACAGTATATTCTTCTTTCTCAAATACAGTATATTCTTTCTTCTTTCTCAAGTACAGTATATTCTTTCTTCTTTCTCAAGTACAGTATATTCTTTCTTCTTTCTCAAGTACAGTATATTCTTTCTTCTTTCTCAAGTACAGTATATTCTTTCTTCTTTCTCAAGTACAGTATATTCTTTCTTCTTTCTCAAATACAGTATATTCTTTCTTCTTTCTCAAGTACAGTATATTCTTTCTTCTTTCTCAAGTACAGTATATTTTCTTCTTTCTCAAATACAGTATATTCTTCTTCTTCTCAAATACAGTATATTCTTTCTTCTTCTCAAGTACAGTATATCTTTCTTCTTTCTCAAGTACAGTATATTCTTCTTCTTTCTCAAGTACAGTATATTCTTTCTTCTTTCTCAAGTACAGTATATTTTCTTCTTTCTCAAATACAGTATATTCTTTCTTTATAATCTACAGTATATCCTTTCTTCTTTATAATCTACAGTGTATTCTTTCTTCTTTATAATCTACAGTGTATTCTTTCTTCTTTATAATCTACAGTATATTCTTTCTTCTTTATAATCTACAGTGTATTCTTTCTCAAGGACAGTATATCTTTCTTCGTTCTAATGTACAGAATATCATTTCTTATTAATAATATACAGTATATTCTTTCTAATGTGCAGTATATCCTTTCTCATGTACAGAATATCCGTTCTCATGTACAGTATATCCTTTCTCATGTGCAGTATATCCTTTCTCATGTACAGTATATCCTTTCTCATGTGCAGTATATCCTTTCTAATGTGCAGTATATCCTGTCTCATGTGCAGTATATGCTTTCTCATATACAGTATATCCTTTCTCATGTACAGTATATCCTTTCTTATGTACAGTATATCTTTTCTAATGTGCAGTATATCATTTCTTCTTTATCATGTACAGTATATCATTTCTTGTTATGTCTAATCAAATAGCTTGTCCTGAGCAGAACTTTGTCACCATAACAGTACTTTTGAATATCTGTCTGTCAAAGGTTAGATGTTCCAACTCAGAGGCTGCAAATCATCAGTTATATCCTGAATCAGTGGCGGCTCGTCATTAGGGCCAGTGAGGGCGAGCCCACAAAAATAATGTTTAACGTCTATTTCTTTTATGAATTAAAATATAACCTAACCCAAAATCATGATTTTTTCCACAAATTTGTGTCTGGCCCCACCAACAAAAATGATCACAAGCCGCCCCTGTCCTGAATCCATCTTCTCCGTGGCTTTCATCTTCTCTTCTTTGCACGGAATCCTCCTTCCACATTGCTTTTCTCCAATCCTTCGTGTCTTTTTATATGTCAAAAATACTTTAATTTTCTCATTCTTATTTGTAGCATCAGCTGAATTTTCTTTGAATTTGAGTTCTTTCTTGATAGATCTATTTGTTCTCTTCTCTGTCTATGATATACGGAGAACTCTTCTGTAACAAATTCTCAAAAGCGCATATGTTTTACCCCTGTCATGTTAACTGTCCAAGCTTCACACCCATATGTTGCCACTGAAATAAGCATGCTCTTAGTATTCTGTTTTTGTTTTCCTATCAATTTTATTCCACATTGTTTTTAGTTTTTTTTAAATTTGTAACACATATCCACCAAATTATTGTTTATTTTCCTCCTAATGTCTACCTCAATTTGTGATTTATCGCCAATTAACAGCCGTCTATATCTAGCTCTTTGAAGTTTGTCAATTTCAGACTAAGTCCGTATCTTTATTCATTGGAATGTTATCAACAAAGACGATAAATTTATAAACCAACGAGCGCAATTCGCAGTGTCGCCATATTTCCATCGGTATTCATGATCACGTGCGATGGATTACAGCGAAGTACAGAGAATTCGCTTATCGTATGGGACACAAAAGGGTTGTGTTCAAAGTTAATTTCCCGCACTCGACGTTTCACGAGCGAGGAAATGAATTGACCCGCATACTTCCTGAATACTGGGTTATAAAGGGAGATATCTATGGTGAAAGGGTTAAGACCTTTGTCTTGCATTCTGAGGCTTGGGGGTTTGAATCGGGACCGGTTTAAGAAAAATATATGGGGGAAAAAATGGTTACAACATCACTACTGAACTTCATTCAAAAACTGAAAATTAAATGGTTCGGTCACACAAGCAGATTACTAATTGCATTAACTCCGTATACACGCATATCAAAACCAAGTTGTTAAACGCTGTTTTCTAGAACATAATTTTTAATGGAACACCCACATACTTTCATACAGTGGCGGCTCGTGATCATTTTTGTTGGTGGGGCCAGACAGACATTTTCGGAAAAATCATGGTTTCAGTTAGGTTATATTTTAATGTACAAAATAATAAATACACGTTACACCTTATTTTTGTGGGCCTGGGTGCCACTGACCCTTAATGACGAGCCGCCACTGCTTTCATATATCAGAATTTGGACATTGAGAGCTCTTTTTTATCAGCTCACCAAAGAATTCTTCTTCAAAGATCTCATGTCATGTGGTTAATTTACCGTGGACCCCAAACTGGGCAGTCAGCTTTGGGTCTGTCAGGTTTCCTCAAAGCTTAGTTTTCAGGTCGACTGGATGTGGCCACATGTTGCTTCTCAGCTTTTTATAGACATACATTTATATATCATCTTGAATAGGATAAAGAAAAGAGGTTTGATTGATTGATTGATTTATAGGACCATCATCATTGCACTCGGTGAGTAACCTTGTGTGATCCTATCTCTTTCTTACACAGGAAAAGCTCAGCGGCGGTGCACTAACTTTGTAGCACCGGCGAGGGTTCCCGAAGTAATTTAGAAGATGGTAAAATACTCGAGTTGCTCCCTCATGGAGCCACCGAGTTATTTTCCCAAAGATGCCTGATCTCAGTGTAGGTGAGATCAATTTCCTAGTCTTATCGGAGACGGACGATAAAACGTAGGTCCGTGTTCAATTTTAGCATGTAAAAGAACCCTTGGCAGTTTAAAATCGAGAAGAGCAAGCTGGAACGAGAAGAGCAGGCTGGAACGAGAAGAGCAGGCTGAAACGAGAAGAGCAGGCTGGAACAGAAAGCAGGCTGGAACGAGAAGAGCAGGCTGAAACGCCGCTGCGTGGGCAAAATTAATTAGATATTCATTAGAATAAAGGTTATCAATATCGGAGTATTTAGTATGCGCTAGTCTAGTTTCATTAAGATGTTCAACAGGAAATTACGACCTATAAATGATACTCCATCTGTAATGCTATGACAAGACCACAAACGGTGAATTGTGGGACAGAAGCAAAATTATCAACGCTCTCAGAGAAAACATACGCTCTGAAGATTTAAACGACGAAGATAAAGGGTATTCTCTACATCTGTTGCGCAAGTTGTGCATACCGATAAGTGCAGCTAGACGGGAAAACCACGAGAAAAAACCCAGTAGATACATCAATCAATACAGAACGGGAGTTGTTAGCCTAAACACACTGAGATACATGCTTGGGAGGTGATCGGAGCAATTATGGACATGTCCGATGTGCGATGAAGATGATCCTTACATGAACAATGAACTCTATCTGCATTTCTATGACAAGATCACAAACAGGAGACTGTAGCATAGTGCGGGACAACTGCAGCTGGAACAAGAAATAAGGGGCATAAGGTGGCGAGGAAGCTCCCTGACAGCATCACGAGACAGGCTCTCCGATGGAACCACGAGGTAATAGAGGTAAGGACAAACCCAGGAACACCTGGAGACGGAAGTAGGAGACAATATGCAAGAAAATGGGGAGAGAGTCGAGAGATCTGGAAAATAAGGCCATGGATAGGAGGGCTTTGAATGCCTTGATCACGGACAAATGCGTCCCTAGAGACGAAGGGTGATGAAGAAGAAGAAGAAATTAATGAAGCTAGTATATGTCAGTCCAGTCAGAGCCAACTATAAACTACTGGGCCTTCGGGCTCAGGTAAGAATTGTAGGAAATCAGACCTCAACTACACCACGTGACCTCGCATTCCAGTATTGGTGTATATAGACGAATTCATTTTAAAATCAACACAAAATGCTAACTCGAAGTCATATTATGCAACAAGTTAAGTTTAACAATAAGGAATATCAATATTATAAATATTTTCACCAATAAATAACCATAGACTCACCGAATTGAGTAAAATTGCAAAAAGCTTGCAGTGCTCTATCAAACATCTGTAATTTCCAGATCCATTTTCTTATCTAGGTCAGGGAATACCCGGCCAGTTGTCTGGCCTGTGCTAGAACCTGGCTCTTGGTCCAGTCCAGTGGCTCTCAACCTGGCAGGCGCACCATAGTATCAACCCCGAAGCAATCAAGTCAATCCTTCACCTTTAAAAGTGAAAAACACTGGCGACCTCACTTAAAAATGTTTACGTTTTAGTACTGTGAAGACTGTACCACTTCACATCGCAACGGTTTGATCTTTGTAGTCATTCATATGGGAGGACCACCCCGTGTGCGAGCAGGTCTGAATTTGTCTCTACCTGTTTCGGTGAAAAGAAAAAAAATCGTGTTTTATCCTTTACATGACTTAGCCAACAACCACAGTAAACGAGTCGTCGATTTTTTAGTCACCACTTACACATTCAGTAGTTTACCATTGTTTTTTTTTAACGGTGAGGTCTATTTTTAACGTTCGTAAAAATCCAAGGGAACAAATTTGTTTCCCAAATTTGCCCACCTCGGAGCATGAACCAGGTACTCTTGGATTGTGAACGAGATTCCTACCGATTAAGATACAGACTCTCACCATCTGCTCCGGTATGAAGTTATACTTCACCATCTGCCCCTACATCAAGTCTTCTCTTACGACATGCTTTGTAGGTCGAAGTGGTACTATTCTTTGCTCCCCGTTCGAGCTCCGGGAATACATGGGCAAGCTGAAATACAAAAAACAAAGATATTACATTTCCCAACAACCTCTATTAATTTTGTTTTTTGAAAATATTACATTTAAGTTCTCTAACTTTCCTTTAATACCCAAGGACGTCATCTCTGTTGATGAATGGAAACAAATTGTGACCAAGTATTTGTGTATAGAGATTTCGCAGGGTTGGCCGTTTTAAGGTCAAGTCTGCGAGAAGAAATGACATTTCGTTTTGGCTGAATGCGTCCTTTATTTGCATTATGAATCATTTTTGTGTGCAGATCTCTTTCTTAACGAACATTGAGGCGACAGCGAGGTTGTAAAAAGAACGAGTGACATAACAAAGAAATGTGAAACGTGATAGGTTTACTTAGTGCCTGCTACTGTCAGTATAGTTGGAAGATGTGCTGCACTGTCCCATAAGTGAATAGAAAAGAATGTTTTAAAAAGTTGAAGATTTACAAAAGAATGGCTCATTGGTTGTGTTCGTAAAAACGCTCGTATTGCTAGGCTAGGCGCTTGGTGTCGTAAGGACTAGGGTAAGTGGTTCGAGTCCCGTGTTTGTCTATTTGTTTTTCGGAAGCTCTTAATACCCGTACCCTGTTTATTTGTTGATCATATTCGTTACTTCCATTGCTTCCTCTGGGGTTCTTGAAAAATAACTCCTTGTGCTCAGATTTACAAAAGCAAACTAACACAATTACATACAGATAGAGCAGCATAAAATGCGTGTATGTGTGTACGTGTGTGTGTATTTGTGTGCATGTTGGGGGTCTGTATGGCGAAGACGTGTGTCTGTAGATCTTAACAATATGGTTTCGAACCCGCATCGAGTCATATGTTCAATGTTTTCCTGTGAACCGTAGTGTTATTGCTGGAGCTATGGAGTTCGTGTTTTGTGCAACATTCTCTGTAGATGGAGTGTTATTCCTGACTATAGGGACGGTGTCATTTTGGGAAACCTAGTGCAATGAAGTGAATTCTTCGCCCATAGACTCGTTTTTAGCTTTTGTGTGTCTGTGTGTGTTCGGGCATGTGATGAGAAGGGAGGTTTAGAACACATTGTGACAACCGGTAAACTCGGGGGTAGACGAAACAGGGGAAGACAGAGAGAAAAAATTTGGGATAGCTTGACTTCATGGCACGGTAGAGCGTCAACATCTGAGTTGATAGCAAACACCAACGACAGAGATTTGTGAAGATCCATGATCGCCTACGCCAGCCGGCACGGCACCTGATGATGATGATGATGATGTGTGTGTGTGTGTGTGTGTGTGTGTGTGTGTGTGGTATACGTATGTGTGTTTCTATTTTGCGTGCGATATAAAAAAATTGAAAAATAGAAACTTACAAAATATGTCTGCATAAACATTTGATACAAACAAATTTACTAAACAGCTTAAAGTGTGTGGTGAATGAATAATACAGCACACTGTCATAAAAAGGGATTAGTTAATGCAGTTTTCAAGGTTCAGTTTTAATGGCATAGTATTAACGTAAATTCACCAGGTTTCTTCTCTATATGACTCGGCCCATTTCCGCAGACATTACACACTACATGCCGGTAATATTGGACACCGCCTGTGTGTTGCCGGACCCCCAAGGGAAGCAAAGAATAGTAACACTGGGACCTACAAGGCATGTCGTTTAAGGCGACTGAGGTAGGAGCCTAGACAAGTTACCATAGGAAACAAAAACCGTCGCAAAAATCGAATGTGTGGGGGCCCACTTATGAGTGCATAACTGGCAAAACACACAATCGCTCTTAGGTTCAGATTGCATACAGATCACAAATAGTGGTTAATAAGTGGTCGATATAGAGTGTTAAAAAGAAGAAGAATGCGGAATATTAATGTGTTACATCAAGATAAATGACACGTCATTGTTTTACTGGAGCTCGTAAGGAAAGAAAGAATAGTAACACTTCGACCTACAAGGCATGTCGCAAGGAGCGACTGAAGTAGGGGCCTAGGGAAGCTACTCTAGTAACTAAAAAGCGTTTCAGAAATCGGATGTGCTGGCCTACTTGTAGGCGCTTAACTGGCACAACGTACAATCACTCTTAGACTCGGATCACATACAAATCACAAAGAGTGGTTTAACAAGTGGTCGATATGGAACGCTCGAAGAAGAAGAAGATATGTGATAAAGAGTTAGCCGTTGATAGATAGACCAGTTAACGTTATTTCTTGAAGACTGAACTGTTAATGGGTAGAGGTGTTTACACTATTTCTGCTATAAAATAATCTTGCAACTACCAAAGCAACTGATAAAGCTATTAGTCTGTTAAAGATATTCTATTGTTACTGACTGTGTTACCGCTTTTAGTGCAGTGTGGGACAGATGGGACGAGAACCTGACGAATTTAATGGCCACGTGATTAGTTAGCGCCCGAGTGGTTACTGGGGTGTAAAAATAGAACCACTGTTACCTGCCATGCATGTCGTAAGAGGCGATTGAGGAGGTTTGACGTAGGGCTAGCTACCCCATTCCGTAAAAAAACCGTCAGATTGCTACAGAAGCCACAACCAGGGAAATTCATAGCTCGCCACCCGAGGAAGAAGAAGAAGCACCCAACTAGAAGGGACTCATGAAGCGACCCGGTGAAATCCGAAAAGAAATCGGACTTCCGACTCACATTCTTTCAACCCGGAAGATCATCAGGATTAAAGTGGGGAGAAAGTGGAGAGATCTGGAAATGATGGCCTTGGATAGGCGGGCTTGGAAGGCCTTGGTTGCGGACCTATGCTTCCCTAGGGACGAAGGTGAAGAAGAAGAAGAAGAAGAAGGACTAGTTAGGGTTAGAATACAAAAGGTAGATCAGCATTTGCAATTCTGAAGAACATATGGAGTTAAGAAAGATCAAGAATAAAACTAAGATAATTATATTTATTTAACTCAAGTGTCAAGGCTGTCCTTATATATGGAGCTGAGACATGAAGAACAACTAAGGGAACACCAAAAAGTTGCAGACATTCATCAATAGATGCCTGCGCAGGATACTCCATCTGCGATGGTATGACATGACCACAGACAGAGAACTGTTGGATAGAGCGGGACAACGGCAAGTGGAAAAAGAGATAAGGATCAGCAGGTGGCGATGGATAGGACACACACTGAAGAAACCCCCCCTGATAGCATCACGATACAGGCTCTTCGATGCAACCCCCATGGCAATAGAGGTATGGGAAGACCCCGGTTTACCTGGAGACGGGAGTTGGAGATGGAATGAAAAAAACCCCGGAGAAAGAGTGTAGAGATCTGGAAAAGATGGCCTTGGATAGGCCGGCTTTGAAGGCCTTGGTTGCAGAACTATGCTTCGTTAGGGGCTAAGGATGAAGAGGATGGAAAGTGCAGTCGTCGGAAATTGTTCGGCTATTATTTTTCTTTATGCCCCGACAGATACAAAGTCTTTGAACTTCTTTTGATTGAACACTGATCTCCTGCATGGTGGGGTAGCGCTAGAATTCATTCGGCAAGACGCTCCTCCCAACAAATTATTTCGTTGCAAATATGATAAGAAACGAACACAATATCATCAGATGCCGTGCCGGCTGGCGTAGGCAATCATGGAGCTCTACAAATCTGTCTCAGGTGTTTGCTATCGCTGCTTAGTGTCTCAGATATTGACGCTCTTCCGTGCCATGAAGCGCGGCTATCCACAATTTTCTCTCTTTGTCTTCCTCTGTCTCGCCTACCCTCGATTTTACCGGTGAACACAATATAGAATCAATATAAACAAATGTGGAATAACTATTTGTTAATATTTGTTACTATCATTATTTTCAGGTTCTATACTTGGACAAGGCAACACTTCCAATTTGAATATCGATGACTTTCTGGATGACGATCACTTCCAAATCCCATCCAGTAATCTAAATAAAGAGAACTTTCCGTTAGAATGGGGTGATGTTACAATCAGCAGAGATGTTATACATCGTAAAAAAAAGTTGTATAAATCGCAAAGACGTTATAATAAAATCCATCACAGTAATATCTTCAACAAGAATGAAGTGTCCATAAACCAAAATGGGAAAACTTTTTCAGATTTTGCTCCAACAATGGAGACAATATCAAGTGAATCTAATAGAATTCGACAGAAAAGATCCGAACTAAAGGGAGGAAATCCTTTTCTTATACACAGTGATAGTCGTTCTTCAAAACACTCTCAACATCACTATAACGAAGATAGTTTACATTCCAAACTGCACGTATTCAGACCAAGTTCCAGTGATGCTCTTCCTTCAGCACAGTCATCTAAATCTGAAGAAAACTCACAACATTTTAGACATCGACATGACTATTCTTCTTTAGAGTCCATTTCATCATTAGTAGGTACTTCAGGGAAATTACATCCATCATTCAAAGGCAGCAACATCCAGAGGATGAACAAATTACTGAAGGTAACTTCTTTCTTTAAAATTGCATGTATCCAGTGGCGGCTCGTCTTTAAAGGCCAGTGTCCCACCAAAAATAATGTGCATTTTTTATTTTATAAATTAAAATATTACAACCCAAAATCAGGATTTTTCCGAAAATGTTTGTCTGGTCCCAAAAATCAAAAGGATCACGAGCCTCCACTGCATGTATCTAGTTGTCATATAGTACAATGTATGTATTTAAATACAATATTCCAGATTGTTAATAAAATGTTAACAACGGAATTTTGCTACGAACAACATCAACTCTTAAAAATCTAAATAAAATATATTTAGGTCCAAACATGGACAATGAGCAAAGCGCAGTCACAAAAATAACTACATGCGAAATGCGTTGCCTGCGAAAAGTTACCAACAACACCAGAAAAGGCAGAGTCACCAACATTAGCATAAGAAAGAAAGTTGGCACAGAACCTTGCTTGAATTACATTGAGAAACAAAGAATGAAGTGGTTTGGCCACTTAATAAGAATGCATCCATACTTCACAGTATACCGAGTCTTCTACAACAGCACATCGGGAAAGAAGACAAGAAGAAGACCCCGAAAAAGATGGTTAGATGGCATAGCAGAATCCTGTGAAATAGCAAAATAATAATCACCCAAGCCACCAGAACAGTGCAAGACAAAAACAGAAAACCACGACACTGAACAATAACCCGGTAGTAGTGTGACGACAAAAGAAGAAATAAAATATAGAACTCCAAATTTAATAGTTTTAAAACTTAATTAGCAAATTTTCAATTCCAGTGTTGTATCAGTCCTAGTGGGAGTTGGAAAATGACTAAAGATATAGAAAGCAAGATGAATGCATTAGAAAATAGATGTCTGCGAAAAATAGTGAACACAAAATGAAACGAATTCAGAAGTGATGAAATCAGAGAAATGTCTGGTTAACTACTAGTAACAACTAGTATAAGAAGGAGAGGATGGAGATATGTTGGGCTTAAATGTTCAGCAAGGGACATGGTACTAATACTTGAAAATATATTGCGTAGCTCATCGAGAAGAGTAGTGAATGGATAATACATAGATAAGGAATGTGATTTCACGCTAAATGATGAAGTAGATATACTTGTCATACGTGGAATACCATTACTGTTGTGACGAGTTCCGTAACAAATTGTTCTGTCATTGTATTTTAATTGTGACTACATTTACATCTGTGAAAATTAAACATCAGCGTTTATTGGTCTCTTTTCTTGATGACCTATTTCTTTGACCTCTTGTGCTTACATAAGTTAATAGCTAGCAAATATGTGAAAATCGCATACATATGCCACGATCTTTTCAACTTGGACAGGTGGAGTGCATAGGTAATCACAATTTGAATAGAATAAGAGATAATTTCAGTTGTACCTGTAACTTCAAGTTGACAGTCTGGGTGTTTATCTGGATATGTTAGGAAGAAAGTGGTCGAATATTAATGTTGGATTGGATGTTAGGAAAGTGGTCGAATATTAATGTTGGATTGGATGTTAGGAAAGTGGTACACTATTACTGTTGGATTGGATGTTAGGAAAGTGGTAGAATATTAATGTTGGATTGGATGGTAGGAAAGTGGTCGAATATTAATGTTGGATTGGATGTTAGGAAAGTGGTAGAAAATTAATGTTGGATTAGATGTTAGGAAGAAAGTGATCTAATATTAATATTGGATTGGGTGTTAGGAAAGTGGTCGACTATTAATGTTGGATTGGATGTTAGAAAAGTAGTAGAATATTAATGTTGGATTGGATGTTAGGAAAGTGGTAGAATATTAATGTTGGACTGGATGTTAGAAAAGAGGTAAAATATTAATGTTGGATTAGAAAATATATATATACATATGAAATCTCTGTGGCATGGAAGCAAGGTGCTCGCCTCTCACTCCAAAGGTTCTTTCCCCACATGAAGAGATCTGGTTATTTTTTCCCGAAAACAATGTCTTGATCCAGTTGCTAGTCCTATTAATGACTGACAATATAACATAAGTCGTACGTTCAAGTTGAGCACATAAAAGAACCCTTAATAGTTGCAACACTATAATAGTAGACTGCGAAGCCACTGCTAGTAACAAAATGCATTTACACAATTTTTAATACCACTTCATACACACATATTGCCCGTCTGCCCAGCGTGTTCGTAGCGCGTTGGACTACGGGTGACTATCCTCTGTGTGTGCGGGTTCAATTCCGCTGGATGGCAGAAAAAGTCACAGATTCCCCAGATTTACGGTGTTCGTGGCACCGAACCGCAGGGTTACGATGTCCATGGCACCGAGCCGAAGAGCTGAAAATCTCATGTGCTTCTGGATCGGGAAAAAAAAATACACACATATTGCTATCTACAAAATCACATTAGAGATGCTCTTCGATGCTACAGAGTTCGTGCACTGTCGCTGGGATGTTCCCGTGTAAGAAAGAGATCAGTACCAGGCATTGTTATTCATCAATGTGTGCAATGATAGTGGTCCTGTCAAATTATATATATACACTTTTCTTCACCTTCGAGCGCTCCATATCGACCATTTGTTAACCAATCAGTGTGATTTCTATGTGATCTGAACCTAAGAGCGATTATATGTTGTGCCAGTTATGAACCTACACTTAGGTCAGTACATCAGATTTCTGCGACACACTTTTATTTACTAGGGTAGCTTCTCTATGCTCCTACCTTAGTCGCCTTTTACGACATGCCTTGTAAGCCGCAGTGTTACTATTCTTTGCTTCCCTTGTCTGCCACGACAACACACGGGCGACCGAGCTGTATAGAAAACTACATTACACAAAGGTTGCATAATCTTTGAGAGACTTGAAATGAGCTTAAATGCAAGAGAAAGAAAAACAAACTCAGAAGACGTCACAATCACACACTTGCCAAATTACTGTCTGTAAAGACGAAAAAGATTACACACAAATGGATTCTGGCTATACCTAATTTTGCTGAGTTCTTGAAAAAACAAATTCCAAAACAAAGAACTCCAACAGCAGTAGCCATTTTCTCTCTTTGTTGGTTTAAATGTACTTCAAGTAGTTTATCGTTTTTTCCTTTTATCACATCTGTTCTCTTCCATCTCTTGCTAATCACAGATGGTGTGAGCCAAGCTTTAATGCACAGTTTTAATTGATGCTATCCAGTGGCGGCTCGTCATTAAGGACCAGTGGGACCGGGTCCCACCAAATATAAGGTGTAATGTGTATTTATTATTTTATACATTACAATATATCCTAACCGAAACCTTTATTTTTCCGAAAATATCTGTCTGGCCCCACCAACAAAAATGATCACTAGCCGCCACTAATGCTACCCCTTGTAGATCTGATGTGTTTGTTATGTGGCTCTCGACATATGATCATCTAGACAGGCTGTGTTTATTATGTAATGTTTCTCTCTTAAATTCGTTAGGTTCTTAATTTGGCTCTCAGAGTGCCCTCATTTAAATCCGCTGTAGGGGGACTGCCTAGAGTAGTTGATAGTAGCTCGGCCTGCTAGCTGTGAGACGCCTCATAGCTCGGGTTCGAACCTACTGTCCGGCATTTGTTCGAGTCCCTGGTCTTACTCAGGACGATAACATGAGTATCTCTGAAGTCGGAGAAAATCTGCCTGTATGGCGAGGGAATACTAATTACGAGTACATTGAGCACACGGCTGCCAGTGTAAAGTAATTTACAATGTGCACGCTGCTGCCATTGTAAGAAATTGGAAAAACAGATTTTCACGCAAAAATCAGTTTCAGAGATGAAACTTCGTCTGAGTTGAAAGCGGACGAAAGAAAAAAAAAAATCCGTTGTGATTATCATGTGTCTCTCGTGGTGCCCTTCTCTAAATGCGTTGTCAGTTATCGCTTGTCTCTCATGTTGCCCTTCTTTAGATTCGATGTGGTTGTGTGCCCCTCGTAGTACCTAACAAGAGAACTTACTCAGCTGTCAGAAAAGGCAGAAATTCACTTGCAGTGGATTCCATCTCTCTGTGGCATTGCTGGCAATGAGAGCGCTGATGGTTTGACTAAGAAGGACAGTGTCAAAGATCAAATTTACCAACCCTTGTCTTTTCAAAACAATCATACAGAGAGAATCTGTAGTAGACTGGAAAACTAACACTGGCTTCAACTGAGGAAAAGACTTAAGCAGAACAGAAAAGGTCATTATATTTCGCCTACGAACCGGACAATGCAGACTCAACAAACAAATTCTAGCCTGAACAGTTTCGAGATGGCTGCACTGCGACGGCCATTTATTCCACATGCGTATGTCCACCCTGTCCTACACCGCCCTAAAATTGCGTTACATGACTGGAGTATTACAAGGAGAACCGATAGTTGTTTTTTTTAAATATAACGTAAGCAAATGGGCGGCTTAAGAGAAGGATAACAGTTGTAAATTCAATGATATATTCAGCATTCTCTCTTGAAGATAATTTAACCCTTTCAATCCGTCATTTATTATTTATATTACATTTTGTACCGAATTAGCCAGTATACTGTCTTTGCGTCATCTTAAAAAATATTGTGAGCCAGTATATCGGATCAGAAGGATGAAAGGGTTAAGACTGAATGTAGGATAGGTACTGCTCTGTGTTTCTGATAGATTAAACGTGATCAAGAATATCATATTTCGACGTCAGCTATCTTCCCTCATTTTATACTGAGATATCGAATACTATAATAAAGTCAGCTCTCTGTTTCAATGTTTCAGTATTTTAGTTTCTCCATAAAGTAGTTTCTTTTCGAATACCAAGGGTGTGTGAACCAAATACTATTTCAGAGGTATTCCAACAGTGAACAGTTTTCTAGTTTTGTATGACATTTTCTCGCACATGTGGTGCAGGGACCCACAAGGGAAGCAAAGAATAGTTCCACTTCGATCTACAAGGCATGTCGTAAGAGGCTACTGATGTAGAGTCTAGAGAAGCTACTCTAGTAAATAAAAAACATCTCAGAAATCGGATGTGCTGGCCTACTTGTAGGCGCATAGCTAGCATAATGTAAAATTGTTTTTATGCTCCGATCACATACAAATCACACAGAGTGGTCAACAAGTGGAACGTTGGAAGAAGAAGAAGAAAGAAAGAACAACAAATACACAAACAATTATTACACACAAATATACAAACACAATAAGCTTATCGCATGTGTTTGAGCAAACACTGTTCGATCGAACCTCACCTGAGCATTCTGTGCCTAGCGAAACGAATCATTTGTGAAAGACACTCTTGTAAATCTATTTTCAAGGAAAGCTATTTGCAAGGAAAGCTCGCTGGTTATGTTCGTAAAAACGCTCGTATTGTTGGGCTAGACAATGGGTGCCGTAAGAAATACGGCTTTGTGGTTCGAGTCCTCTGTTTGGTAAATAGTTTATTGCAGAAGCCATTATGCTTGTTCATTGTCTATTATTCATTA
This sequence comes from Arion vulgaris, assembly GCA_020796225.1. Lineage (NCBI taxonomy): Eukaryota > Metazoa > Mollusca > Gastropoda > Stylommatophora > Arionidae > Arion > Arion vulgaris. Next base: position 24,409,647 of record CM036754.1, on the reverse strand, counting down.
CTTCCGTTGCATCCCCTGGGGTTCTTAAAAAAACCTTCTTATACTCCCTCAATGAAGATGTGATTTTGACTGACTTTAAGGGTCTTAGTTTTCTTTGTGTTAACCCTTAACCATTGGGATAATGGAATTTCGATCATTTATGATCGATGCATTATGTCTATTTAAGTGGCCATAAATGTATATCTATTTTGCATTTAAGTTGGTAAAATTTATGTTATCTAATGCAGAACATATGATAATCTAATAAAAATTATAAAAAAATTAATTATATATTTTTTAGATGTCTAATCTCGTTGACTGAAGCACACCTTATTTCCCACTTGCCCTTTTGAAGAAACGTCCAAGTTGCTCCAGCCAAAAAGCCCAAAATATGTGATAAAATGGATTCTAATAACTCAGATTACTGTCCTGATGAAGTCACCAGTGATTCTTGAAATATCTATGCTTGAGTCAGATGAACATTCTATGCCTGTGTCCCTTTGACTCTGTTTGCAAGATGCCCAATAACTTTTTCCTGATTATTTTGTCTATCAAATATCATTGCGTAATCATATTTTTGTTCAATAATATCTTTTACTTGCAAGGTTTAGGAATTATATACCTATTTAATGTTTATGTATGATACTATAAGTGCTAGTTCTTTATGGGCTGCTTACTAGACCAATTCGGCATCATTTTCTCTTGAAGGTTATATTTATTGACTTTTTTTTCTTTACAATATGAAAATATTGAATATTATAAATTTCATGATTACTGCCTTTCATATGTTCCAAACATGTTTAAATTCATATATGTTTTGCAAATATGAAGACTTTAAAAGACTGTAATAAAAGATTTCATTATATTCGTCATACTTATTTTTTCCCTTCTTTGTGACTGTAAAAAAGTTGTCATTTGTAGAATAATCTATTTTTAGACTTTTCATAAGTAGATCACGGAGATCATAAATTACATCACACTTATGTTAAAACCACATATCCTGATAGCCCATCCAATTAGCTTTCCAACCATATATAACATGCCTATTTTCAATGCAAAGAACGTGTATGGTTGCTAAATATAGAGCAGGGCATCAAAATATAGAAAAACCTTAAAACCTGCCAATGGTTAAGAGTTAATGCTTGAACATTTTGTGTCATTCTTTCCATTTTTTTAGAAGTTTCTCCTCTTTATTTTTCCCATGTTACAGATGTTTATTCTTAAATGCATAAGGTAATTCAGAAGTCTTCTGTATTCCTTTACTGTCCCAAACCATCCTGCAAGGTATGAAGTAGTTTATGCTGTTGCTTAATTTTGTCGTTAGACGAACTGCTCCATGAATGAAATAGTTTATTTGTTTGTTTGTTAATTAAAGGATACAAATCTTTTTGAGCTGAACATTTGTTCAACTTATCAGTGATTGTATTTTGTTGGTCAATGCGCTCTGATATAACCAATTAATTCCTATACAGACGATACAAAACAAGCGGCCGTCCACGCAAAAAGTGGACATCATAAATAACAGAGGTGGTGAAAAACATTATTTATGATGCGCACACAAAAGTTGATTCTAGAAATCATTTCCTATCCTGACGCTGTAAGGTAAAACAGGATTTAGAGAAAACAGGATTTAGAGAAAACAGGATGAGAGAAAACAGGATTTGAGAAAAGAAAGAAGAAAGAACGATTATATTCATCAGTTACATCTAATGGCATTGACAAACAAATACAAATAAAATAAGAATGAATTCCTTTGCATAGAATCCAAAGATAAAATAGCTCCATCTGTGCGGCCTTTTACAGAGTTTGCAATCAATGAAATGCCATGCCTGCCGGTGTAGCGATCATGTAGCGATCTCTACTGCTCTCTCTCTCTCTCTCTCTCTCTCCTTGATCAGGTAATCAGTCCTAACATCGATCTTTTGTTTAAACGAGATGTTAGACCATCCAACATCTTCTCCTTCTGTCTTCCACGATCTCTCCTTCCATGAATTTCTTCTCATCATCATCAAATAGCTTGTCCTGAGCAAAACTTTGCCACTCCAATAGTCCTCCATAATTTCTATCTCACGTAGACCAGATGTTCCTCCTCTCCAGCCGTCATGTTCAAACCATCAGTTACATCCTGAATCCATCTTCCTCCGTGGTCTTCCTTCTTCTGTTTGTTCTATTGCTACAAATGTTCTAAACCTCCTCTTCGCATTATATGCCCGAAGAATCTTCAATGTATGATTCGTATTCTTTTGATGAGGTAGTTTTGTGTGCAGGTCTGATTTAAAATATCATCCTTTGTTTTCTTCGCTATCCACGGAACTTTCAGCATTCTTCTGTAAAACCCCCATCTCTTTTGTTTCCATTGATCTTATTGATTGTTTGCTCATTGTCCGTGATTCGCTGCCATACATAAGTATTGGTTTAATATAGTTTTGGAGTACTCGTTTTCGCAGTGTCATTGGTAGTGAATTCATGCATAATTTGTTTTTCGTTTTCGTAAAAGCTGCTTTTGCTTTAATGATTCTACTCCTAATCTCTGTTGTACATCTTCCATCTGATGTTAGGAATGTTCGCAGATATTTGAATTGATGGACTTGTTTCAGTCCTGTGTTTTGTATTTTTATTTTGTATTTTTGTGTTTCATATTTCTTAGAGATAACCATTACATCAGTTTTCTTTATATTCATGCTTTATCCTTTCTTTTTCACTTTCTCTCACTAATATGTCTATCAAGTCTTGTAGATCTTGTTCATTTGTAGCTATGAGTTTTAACTTCTCTAATATTTGACATCCGTTCAAGTTGTTTTGAGTATTATCTTTCAATTTCATCAAATTTTAAACCTATCTATGTTCATATCTCCATAACGTCTTCTTATTTTGTGTCATCGCGACCACGGTTTCTATCCTACAACGAGTGAAGGTGGGATCGTTTTATAAGGACATAGTTTATCAGAAATCTACTACCAAAATTGTTTACACCTTGCGGAAGAACGATATCTGATCCTATCACAACTCAAGCTTGTCCTCACCGTGCTTAGCTGGGTATATAAAAAAGACATTAAACCTTTGAAAAAAAACTTCATAAAAGAAAACGAGTGAAACGAAATTAATTGAATTTGAAACAAAAATTGCCCATGTGGTGCCGGGGCCCGCAAAGGAGGCAAAGAATAATACCACTGCGATGTACAAGGCATGTCGTAAGAGGCGACTGATGTAAAATCTAGGGAAGCTACTCTAATAAATAAAAAGCATCACAGAAATCGGATGTGCTGACCAACTTGTACAGGCGCATAACTGGCACAACGTACAATCGCTCGTAGGCTCAGATCACATACAAATCACACAGAGTGGTTAACAAGTGGTCGATATGGAGCTTTCGAAAAAGAAGCAGAAGAATGGTAAAAAAAACAATCTTGCAGACGAAATATTACATTTTAACTGCAGACATTTACCAGCCAATGACTCAAACCATGTACCCTGTATCAGATTGTAGACAAGATAACCAATACAGACTCGTTGATAAGCATACAATATAAACAAACATATCTGTTGATTTAAGAAGCAAAGAAAAGAAAGGTTTAATATTCCCTCAGGAAATAACATCACTGCATAGAATATGAAATAGAAAGTTTTATTCTAGAAATAAACACTGTACAAGATATAGAAATAGAAAAGAAAGGTTTAATATTCCCTCAGGAAATAACATCACTGCATAGCAAGATATAGAAATAGAAAAGAAAGGTTTAATATTCCCTCAGGAAATAACATCACTGCATAGCAAGATATAGAAATAGAAAAGAAAGGTTTAATATTCCCTCAGGAAATAACATCACTGCATAGCAAGATATAGAAATAGAAAAGAAAGGTTTAATATTCCCTCAGGAAATAACATCACTGCATAGCAAGATATAGAAATAGAAAAGAAAGGTTTACTATTCCCTCAGGAAATAACATCACTGCACAGCAAGATATAGAAATAGAAAAGAAAGGTTTAATATTCCCTCAGGAAATAACATCACTGCATAGCAAGATATAGAAATAGAAAAGAAAGGTTTAATATTCCCTCAGGAAATAACATTTCTGCATAGCAAGATATAGAAATAGAAAAGAAAGGTTTAATATTCCCTTAGGAAATAACATCACTGCATAGCAAGATATAGAAATAGAAAAAAAGATATAGGAAGCAAGTTGAATGCATTTGAAACTAAATGTCTGCGAAAAATAATGAACATAAAATGGGACGAATTCAGGAGAAGGAATGAAATCAGAGAAATGTCTGGTTAACCTTTAGGAACAACTATAGAAAAGGACACAAATAGAACATTAAATAAACATTGAACATGACGTTGGAGAAGGTGAAAGAACTTGATATAGATCGAGAACTTTTCAGGTCTACTTCGTAAACGAGTGAATGCATATTCCAATCCCCGTTGGAGAAGGGTTCTTTTCCTGACCGAAACGGCTCTGAGATCGACCAAGCTTCAATTGGATATCATAGAAAAAATGAAGTAGCAGGAGTATATCACATGTTATAAAAATGGGTTCCTTACTTACTTTATTTAGCTTGGTTTACATATTTATCTTTCTTGGGGGTCTCTGTGGCTGAGTGGTTAAACCCTTTGCCTTGTGAGTTTTTTCCAGAGACCCTTATGATTGTTGCTGGAGCTACGGAGTTCGTTCTTTGTGTAATACTCTCGGCAGGTGGCTTGCCATTTTTGCGGAGTGGGACCGAGACATATAGGCTAAAACCCGGCGCAATGAATTCAATCCTTCGGCTTTAAAACCCTTTTTTTTTAAAAAAACATATCTTTCTTGTGGTGTTATCAGCGTTTTGTTGATATATCAGATGCTATTTTATAATATTTTTCTAATATTTTGTTGGATAAATCTGACCTGATTTATCTGTGTTCTGTAGACGACTCCATTTGAAAGACAGGACTAAGCAAGGATTTTTTTTTAAATTTAGAGCTAGCTGTTTGTGCTCTGTCCAACGATTGTCTTCAGGGCTAGGCAATGGGTCGTGCACGTAATGAAAGGATTGTTGTTTGAATCCTATGTTTGATAAAAATATTTTCTCCGAAGACCCTTAATACTTGTTTATTATTTATTTATTTTCCACATACAATGGCTCATGTGCAGTGGCGGCTCGTGATCTTTTTTGTTGATGGGGCCAGACATTTTTTCTAGATAAATCATGGTTTTGGGTTGCTATATTTTAATTTATAAAATAATAAATAGACGTTATACATTATTTTTGGTGGGGGCCAACTCCACTGGCCCTTAATGACGAGCTGCCACTGCTCATGTATTTCCCCTTGGGTTTTAAAACAACTTATGATTCACTTTTTGGAATATTTATGTATTGTGTTTTAGATAGTTGCAATGTTTACCTTTGCAAACGTTGAAATAACAATCACCAGAACAAAATTGCAGGGAAAGTGAGAAGAGAAATTCTACACAAACCATTGATTGACTGATTGACTGATTAATATGACCATCACCATTGCACTTCGGTGAGTAACCCTGTGTGCTCCGATCTCTTTCTTACACAGGAAGATTTCACCTACAGTGCACGAACTCCGATGCAACGGCAAGGGTCCCCGATGTTATTTTGAAGATGGTGAAGATATTTGTGCATGAATATTAACAATTTCTAATAAATTTTACCCGGGCAGCATTTCCGATCTGCTCTTCTCGATTTTGAACTGCCAATGGTTCTTTTTAGTTAGTTAGTTAGTCTTTCCTCTTGGGCCTGTGGGCGGCGCATAGGGCAGATGTCATAGTTCTCCATGTCTCGCGGTTCGTTGCTATCTGTTTTAGGTCTTTAATGTTTACTAGGCCCATCGTTGAGCCTTCTCTGGTGATGGTTCTACGCAGAGTCTCTCATGGTCTTCCTCGTTTTCTTTTTCCTCTGGTGTCCATATGAGGGATTGGTAAGGAGTCTTCTCTCATCCATTCTAAGTGTGTGGCCGATGTAGTTCCAGCGGCGCTTTCTTATAAAATTTGATACATTTTCTTGCTTGGTCTCTTGTCTTATTTGTGTATTGGGTCTGAAATCTGACCATTTGAGGTTCAATATTCTTCTAAGACATTTATTCTCAAAGTTATCTAATTTTCTTTCTAGAGCTTTTGTTGCTTTCCAACTCTCGCATCCATAAGTTAATACTGGAATCACACAAGAGTTAAAGATCTTTAATTTTAAGTGCTTGCTGAGTGAATTGGACTTCCATATATTTGACAATTTGTTAAAAGCACTTGATGCCAATGCGATTCTGTGTGGAATTTCTGGCGCTGTATCCCCGTAGATGTCATCATACTCCCTAGGCATGTAAAACTTTTGACTTTTTCAAGAGTGTAGTTTTTAGTTGAATATTTTCTGGACTGCTGGTAAGGTCAACAATTTTCGTTTTTGTGGTGTTTATTTGGAGATCAATTTGTCCTGAGATATTTTGGAGAAGGTTCTTTTACGTGTCCATATTAAACACGGGACCTACGTTTTATAGTCCAACTCCGCTAGGACTAGGAACTTGATCTCACCTACATTGAAATCAGGGATCTCTGGAAAAATATATTTATAAAACTCATAGTTATAAACAAGGGACAGAAAGTTGTGAAAAAAACATAACTTGCGCAAGTTGACGTGGCACTTGATGATGATATGTATTACATTTGTTGATACACGGAGTTACTGTTAGTTGTTTTGTTTCCATGCCAATATGAGCGTCTTGTAGGAGCCTGGGCGGAGATGATGATGATATGTGATATATTTGGTACATGGGTTCTTGTCTATTCATGCAAATATGAGCATCTTGTAAGAACTGTGGAGGCTGATGATGATGATGATATCTTTATATTTGTTGGTACACGGAGTTTCCGTTAGTTCTTTAGTTTCTTTGCAATAACGAGCGTCTGGAAACAAGCGTGCAATGGTCTAGAAATTTGTTCTGAAAATTAGGATTAAAAGCGTTTTAGTTCCACCTCTGGAAGATAAAGTTAAAACTTGCACCCAACAAACAATTCTTCTCACGACTCCTAAGTGATTACCTGGGTAATTGGAGGTGAAAGAGCAAAGTTGAGTAAACATTAGACAACGCCCATGGAAACGTGAAAACACAAAACCTCCCATGGGATGTGGGTGAAGGACAGGTCATGAAATGTTTCCTTATTTCTGCATTTCTGTTTTGTGTGTCTCTGTTTGTCTGTGCTTCTTACTACGCCCTCTCCCTGTTTATCTCTCTCTTTCTTGCCCTCATTATTGTCTGTCAGATAAGTGTAGGTAAACTATGTAGGTCGTTGATAAATGAGTGTGCGCAGGAGAATAAGTTTACACTTAATTCTCATGCCTTGTATGTTGTTTACATTTTATCCACCTAATCGAAGCATGGACATTTAAATAAGGCAGTGGAAAAACATATATAATAATAAATAAAGCCCATAACCCGTTAGGGTCGTAGGGGTGTCACTATGGAGACATCAGCACAAAAAGCACGTCATGAATCTCTGTCTTCAACTCCTCGGGCGAGTGTGGAGAAACTGTCCCGACCAGCTCTTGATGTTGTCATTTAGGGTCAAAGGCGCAAGGAAACAACGGTGAGCCAGATTAGTGAGTTGGCACTATCCTTCCGTCACCTCCACGTGGTGACCCTGGTAACAGACGGTAGTTCCGGTCTGGCTAAGAGGGCAGGTGCCGTGGGAGAGCTACTCTGGGGCAAGTAAAGATGCATAGGTAGGCACGCTAGATGGGATCCGCTCGCAACACAGACGAGCGAACTCCCAGAGTCACTATTAATGCTCGTCTCTCCCGGCCGATGGGAAAAGCTGGAAGGATAAACGTGGAACCGCGCGTGGCGAAACTCGGAACCCACACATGCCCTCTCTTGAGCCCTCTCTCTTGAGCCGATGACTATGCTGGGAGTCGAGTTGAGCTGCAAGAGGGTCCACGTAGGACGAAACTTGGGCCCCTATCTCAGGGCTGGGGGCATGATATAAAGCCATCGATGAGATGTGGATCCACGCTGGGCAAAATTCGGAGCCCGAGCATGCTCTCTCTTGAGCCCTTTCTCTTGAGCCGATGAGTATGCTGGGAGTCGGGTTGAACTGCACGTGGTCCCACATAAGCCTATAGAAAAGACGTCGACCCGCGCGGGGCGAAATTCGGAGCCCACGCATGCTCTCTCTTGAGCCCTCTCACTTGAGCCCTCTCTCTTGAGCCCTCTCTCTTGAGCCCTCTCTCTTGAGCCCTCTCTCTTGAGCCGATGGGTATGCTGGGAGTCGAGCATCGCTGCACGCGGGTCCACACGGACAACCTTGACAATTGTGAGCACAGTGGGAATTGACGGAAATGGTTAGGTAGGCACCAGGGCAGAGTGTGCACGCATGCGAGCGATGCTCGGGTGGGCCCACAGGCGGCAGGAAAAACCAGGCGCGGCAGGCACGGCAGCGGCAAGCATGGCAAGCGCGGAAATCAAGAGGGTGTGCGGACCACCCGAGTGTGCAGAACAACTGGAAAACCCAGCAGAGGTAAAGTCAGTGCTTGTTTCTGCTCGCAGGAACTACTGTGCCTTGTAGTTTGATTGGGGACAATCAAAGACTAACGGAGCAAACCGTACACAAAACTGGACGGTAGGCAAACCAAGCGGTCCATTAACAAGACGGGTATAGCTAGGCAGATGACGCTCAGCAGCCCTGGAGGGCAGGTCCTCTACGGGTCGCTGCCCTGAAAGAAAATAGCAGCCTGCTGCCTTGTGGGTTTTGGCTGGGGATAGCAAAAGGCTAACGGAGAGCGAACCCAGTAAACGCTGGTTGAAACCGAACACACCATCGAAGGGTAAGCACTTGAGCTCCAATTGGTACTGAAGGCTGTACACGTACATTCCGTTCTTGATGTTTGGCTGTTTATATATCACAATAGAATTATAAAAACGGCTTAAGAACGATCTCACGCGAGAGAGAGAGAGAGATATCAACATATATATATAATTTATATACATACACTTGAACACCATTATTTTGTGATTTTGGGAGGTTATCCTTTTAGTTGCCGAGGTTCTGGACGAATAGATTAGAGCACGACTCCCATGCGGGAGACCCGGGTTCAATCCACGATGAGGCTAGGGAAAATTTTTTTCTGTCGAGGGCATAAAGTAATCATCCTAATCTGAACAGTTTCACGGCTCTGCACTAGCCATAAAAGACCCCAAAAAGAGAGCTGCTGTAGCGTAGTTAGTGAATCGCAAATTTTACATGCTCGTGTCTCACCTGTCTTACACCCCCAAAAAAAGGCGGATAAAAGGTATTACAGTCAGTAACGACAGTTTAAAAAAGGAAAATAGTTTATGAAATCTGACAATGAAGTGTTATATGATTCATACAACCTTACCGTGTGACCTACAAATGTTACAGTACAATAGCACACATTTAACACATAAAATTTCACAGACTCTCCAGACTTGATTATCACTTCAATGAAGGTTAACAACTAAATGGAAAAAAAACGAGGTCAGTTTCTGATAGTTAACCCGATAGTCTTCATTGGTTCTCTAAGGGTCTTGAAGTATGTAATGAATTACGATACATCATCCGTTATGGAGATAGTGAAGTGTTCTATCTGTCAGAACAGAGAAAAAATGAGCTCTTCAGTTTATCTAGGTAGTCTTACAGGTTCCGCTGAAAAGTTGAATTTACTGTTTTATAGAGTCAGCGGGGGATTTGAAATTTGTTGGAATAATAACAAAGCAGGCTGTGTCGTTATCGTCGGAAGCTCAAACCAGGTAACAACAAGTATGTTGCTATAAGAATTAACATTTACCTCTCAAGAAAGGAAGATACAATAGTTTTATTCTTCGAATGCTTCATATCGACCACTTGTTAACCACTCTGTGTGAGTTGTATGTGATCTGAGCGTAAGAGCGATTGTACGTTGTGTCAGGTACGCGCCTACTTCTTCTTCTTTGAATGCTCCTTATCGACCACTTGTTAACCACTTTGTGTGATGTGCATGTGATCTGAGCCTAAGAGCGAGTGTACGTTGTGCCAGTTACGAGCCTACAAGTAGGCCGGCACATCCAATTTCTGCGACGCTTTTTATTTACTAGGATAGCTTCCTAGGCTCCTACATCAATCGCCTCTTACGAGTTGCCTTAAAGGTCGCATTAATACTATTCTTTGCTTCCCCTACGGGCCCTGGCACCACACGAGCGAGATACAATAGTAATGTTACTAAATTAAAAGCAGATAAAAATCAACAAAATTAACACATCAACAAATATGATTCATAATTGTTGTTATATAAAGGTATAAAACCTCTTTACGCCGATGCACACCTTTTTCAACACAGGAACGACATTTTTTTTAAAAAATCACAGAGCGTAGATAAAAAATATCAACGATAAAAAATAAGATCTGATTCCTTTCGAGAATGAAAAATATAGTTTGTCATATTTATATCTTTAAAATACTAGATAATTAATGTAAAATATTTCAGTCTTCAACACATTACATTGCTTATGAGAATGTTCATCTACAGCTTATATGCAATATATATATATAAATATCTTCATTAAAATAATTCAATATGTCTTGCCTTTCCTTCTCAATATTCAGTATTCCTTGCCTTTCCTCCTCAATATTCAGTATTCCTTGCCTTTCCTTCTCAGTATTCAGTATTCCTTGCCTTTCCTTCTCAATATTCAGTATTCCTTGCCTTTCCTCCTCAATATTCAGTATTCCTTGCCTTTCCTTCTCAGTATTTAATGTCTCCATAAAAAAGCAACAAAATGTATGGTTCGGAAACATATGCAGATTACCAACAAACAGTGTGCCTCAATGCGAAATTATAATCCGATACAGTGGATACAAAGCGAGTGGCCGTTCACGAAAAAGATGGACATCATAAATAACAGAGGCGGTGGAAAGCACTATTTAAGAAGCTCACAAAATAATCCGTTCTAAAAAAAACTCTTCTTATCCTGACGCTGTGAGCCAAAACAGAAATAGAGAAAAGAAATAAGAAAGCAGACGACCGCTATTAACTCCCAGATTACGACAATCCTCATGAGAAACCGTTCTGTCAGTACCAATTTTCTGATAAGCCACTTCACAAACCAAAACATTACATAGAAGATATATATTCTCAAAATGCATTTGATGCTATTTGTGTATAATACAGTAAGTAATTTATTTTAAAAAAAAAATGTAAATGCTACATATTCTTATATATAAAACAGGTCTTACTATAAGAACATTATAATTAATTTGACTAGATCCCCTTAAACTGCAAATTTCATTAGAAACTAGAAGCAAGTAAAAACAGGGTTTCAGTGTTTGTATTTTAAGCGTCAATACCACAAGTATATAGTAGTCCCTTCTCACGCCTGATCCTCTTTATCATTTTGTACCAAATTTTATTTCGCATGGCGTTCTTCGTTGTGTGATTTGTCTTGTTTTTATTTCTGTCGTTTGATGATTTACATAAATGTTCTAAATTTCTGTATGTGAAAATATTGTTTCTACGTGTTTCGCCATTGCTACATAGTTTTACAAACATGCTTCCCTTAAATCGAAATATGTGAAAACACCGGTTATCCAAACAGTAATTTGTTAATACCACAGAAGTTCATCATATTTTAGCCATTTACATTTACTGTTCAACTTCCACATTTTCCCATAACATCTTCATTATATCTGTTGTCCGACCCAACTTTGACATTTAAATCTCCCACTACTATAATCAGATCATAATTTGATGTAGCTTTCGTTTCTGTTAGCAGTTGTTCATAGAATGTATAAATTGTCTCTCGTGTAACGAACTATAGTCAATTATGAGGATATTGGTGAATCATCCTCTCAGTACCAATCTTACTATTCTATTATTTATGACTTTTCTGTCAAGCAACACTTTTGTGTTGCCCTTAATCGGAATAATTGCTGATCCCTAACTGTGCTGTCCATTCTTTTGTTATAGAATGTTAGTACTGATTCTCACGTTGCTGTTTTATTTGAAATATTTCTGTTTAATTATTCACTCTTTGTGGTAGCTGTGGTGAAGTGGTCAAGTCGTTGCCTTGCGTTCTAAATGAAATGAGTTCGAATCCAGACCACTTCGTTAAGTTCATGTCGCATTTTGTTTCGAAGAATCTGGTATTTTTGCATACAGAGTTCGCGCTTTGTAATTACTATCTGCAGTATGAGTGCGAGTTCTTTGTGGAATGAGCTAGACATATGGTCGGCAGTAATCGTGCAAGTTCTCTGTAGAATGAGCTAGATATATGGTCGGCAGTATGCGTGCGAGTTCTCTGTAGAATGAGCTAGATATATGGTCGGCAGTATGCGTGCGAGTTCTCTGTAGAATGAGCTAGATATATGGTCGGCAGTATGCGTGCAAGTTCTCTGTAGAATGAGCTAGATATATGGGAAACCTGATGCAATGAAGTGAAAACTTGAACAAGAGCAAGCAAGAAAAAAGGTTGATAATCAAACCAGTGGGAGTGCAAATAGAAGAGTTAAATTTTAAATGTTGAGAACAGCTCACAACCAAATGCAAAGAATAACAAAGAGATTGTTATAAAAGTAGCGAAACAATGAGAATAAGAGGCGAGAGTTGTAATCTTGTTAGAGATCCCCGCAGCTTAGAGTTACCCGTTGTACAGGTAGAACTGGGTGCCTGAGTGGCAGTTTTCTTTTTTCGATCTAGAAGCACTTGAGCTGAAAGCTCTTCGGCTCGGTGTCATGGACATCGTAACCCTTCGGTTCGGTGCCACGAACACCGTAAATCTGGAGAATCTGTGGCTTTTCTGCCAGTCCACGGAGTTGAACCCACACTCACAGAGGACTTGTCACCCGCAGTCCAACGCGCTACGAACACGCTGGGCAGGCGGGCCTGTGTTGCAGTGTGAGGAGTGTGTTTAACCAGCGACCTACAGGAACCATCAGTATGTATACTCTTCGATATCTATTGGGGAGAATGAGCACCTCTGGGTCTGCACGGAGTTTAATGACATCAGTTTAGTAACCAATAACCAATATAGGTCTGAATAAAAGAAACAGACAACTAATATTCAGTAAGAAGAGCTACTAAATCCCTTTGTTGAGTAGGAAACATACATTTGAAGATATGAAAACGAAGTCCTAGAATACTTCTACATGATATTTCAGAAACGATATCAAACTTAGTCATATATATCGTCTTCTTCTTCGGACGCTCCACATCAACCACTTGTCAACCACTCTGTGTGATTTGTATGTGATCTAAGCCTAAGAGCGATTGTACGTTGTGACAGTTATGCACTTACAAGTAGGCCAGCATATCCGATTTCTGCGCTGTTTTATATTTACTAGGGTAGTATACCTAGGACCTACATCAGTCGCCTCTTATGATATGTATTGTAGGTTGCAGTGGTACTATTCTTTGCTTTCCTTGCAGGCCCCGGCACCACACGGGCGAGTCATATCTATAAATTACCAGATGTAGATGAAGTACGACGCCGAAACTCGGATGTACTGGACCGAAAAGTGAAAATATCTTAGCTGTTTGTAAAACGATGTACAATAGCAGCAAAAACATCGGTCAAAATAAACTTCAAGCTACCTATGACTGATATGTGTATGTATGTTATATGTGAGTAATTGTGTGTATATATGCTGTGATCTCGTCGCATATATACAAGCACAAAAAGTGTTTTGTGTGTGATCGAATCTGACCTGATTATTATGTGTTCAACATCCGACGCTGTTTATGAAAGATATAACTTAGTGAAGTTATTTTATTTAGAGCTAGCTGGTTATATTCTTAAAAACGTTCGTCTGTAAGGCTAGGCAATGGGTTCCGTAGGAAATAAAGATTTGTGGTTCGAATCCTGTGTGTGGTAATTTATTTTTACCAGAAGTTCCCTGAAACATGTTCACTGTATAGTTATTGATCATATTCACTTCCTCCGTTGCTTCCTTGGGTAAAAAACAACTCCTTATTATCTTCTTGTCAAAACCACATACAGTCCACAAAGAGAAGCCAACTAGTGCTGATATGAACCAGAGCCAGCCATAAACTTATGGGCCTTCGGACTCAGGTAAGAATTATGGAAAATCAGACCACAACTACACCACGTGACCTCGCATTCCAGTATTTTTGTAAATAGAAAAATACATTTTAAAATCAACACAAAATGCTGAATCGAAGTTATATTATGCAACAAGTTAAGTTTAACAATAAGGAATATCAATATTATGAATATTTTTCACCAATAAATAACTATAGACTCATAGAATTGAGTAAAATTGCAAAAAAGCTTTCAGTGTTCTATCAAACATATATATTTTCCAGCCCCCTTCTCTGATCTAGATCATGGATTCCCAAGTCAGTTGTCTGGTCTAGTTATCTAGAGTTGGCTGTGGTACAACAGTCAACGCTGTTTATGAAAACTATGACTTAGTGGAGCTATTTTTTTAAAAAGAACTAGCTAGTTATATTCTTAAAAGCGCTCGTCTGTAAAGCTAGGTAATGGGTGCTGTAAGAAATACAGTTTTGTGGTTCGAATCATGTGTGTGGTAATTTATTATTTCCAGAAGCCCCTAATACTTGTTCGCTGTCTATTTATTGATAATATTTATTTCTTCTGGTGATTCTCTTGGGGTGTTACAAAAAATCCTTATTATCTACAGTTAGAACCTACATATAATTCACAAAGAGAGGCCAACAACTACCGATAGAAACACACGCAGAAGAAGAAGAGGAAATGCGTACATAAACAACCAAATTATTATAAGAGATAGGATCCAAATAGTTGTTTAGGACCTTCAGAAGGTCTTGGTTAAAAAAAGAAGAAAACCATGAAGGCTGGCAAAAAGTAATAATTATTCAAAAAGATAATATTTTGATAAAATTATATCCACTGAAAAGTATAATGGAAACTCAAAATTACCACCTTCCGAATCATTCTCAATGAATAACTCAAAATAGACGCACGTATCATATTTACTAGCTATCTGTGGGTTCAATTTCCGCGGTCGATGTTCCCCGAAAGAATAAAGGAATTGATACTCCTACCTCCTGTATAAGTATACAAATTTGAAGTGACAAGCACCGGTCTGCAATGGCTACAAGAGATTTTCATTTGTTAAATATACGTTTCTGCATGCACATAACGATTTGATATGTAGTTCCTAATGTAATAGGCCAAGGAGTTAGACAGGGCTGCATTTTGTCACCGTACCTATTCAATATATATGCTGAAAACATCATTAGGAATGCCAGAGAATCTGCAGAGATGGATAAATAAGACGCTCTGCTGATTGTAGGTCACGAATTACAAAAATTAAGATATGCTGACGATACAGTGCTAATTTCTACATCACATATTTGTATAGAGAATTTGATACACTTCAAAACACCAGTGAAGATCAAAACCTTTATCCCAATCACAGAAAACGAAGATATTTACAACTGATAAAACAGAATTGATGGTAATATAGTGTCAACTGCCACAAAATAGAAAGAGTCGACAACTTTGAATACATTGGGGCATTGTTGACAAATGACGGGAATGCTATACAAGAAATTAAAGAAGGCTGAGCATTGCTTTGCAAGTACTAAAAGAATTAACTAACCTAGGAAAAGGAACTGACGTAAGAGCAAAAATCAAGTGTTTAAGAGCCTGCGTTTTTCCTTGGCAACATATGGTTGTGAGACATAAACATTGACAAAGCGCAGAGTAGATCATTAATGCATTTGAATGCAAACGCTACAGAAGAGTACTTAGAATATCATGAACAGAGAAAAGAACAAACGCTTCTGTTCTGCAACAGCTTGATATTAAAGAGAGTTGGCTATTAAAGAACATAAAATCAAGGAAAATTAAATATTTCGGAGACATCAAACGACATGAGTGCCTAGAGAAATTAATTTAGGAAGGAATGGTGCCTGGAAGAAGAACGAGAGGAAGACCTAGAAGACGATGGGTGCAGGATGTCATTGACGATCTGAGAATGACTGCTGCTGACACCGGCCAACTTGCACAGAACAGTTTTTCAGGACTGCTGTCATGGGAGACAAATTCCGTAAGGGACAAGTTACTTGATGATGATGAATGTAATAATTATCATTTATTATTAACATATATGACATTACATATTGTATATATGTATTTATTTTCTCCACATATTCTGACAGCAAGAAGAACTTCCATTTCACTTTAAGAACCACAAGTCCAACACTTCGCCTGTCTCTGACAACTCAGACATCAATGTTCTCTCTAGTAAGCAGATTGTTATTCTTTCGTTAATATATTATTTAATAATATATTGTAATATTCATATGGAGTGATTTCGTTTCTAACAACACAGTGAGAGATAGAACACAGCAACAACCCGTATCAAATATTATAAGGAAACGAAGATGGAAATATTTAAAGCATGTTCTTAGATCAGACGAAAAGAGACTAGTCTAAATCGACAAGTCCTTATGTGGTCACCAGTTGGGAAAAGAAAACGTGGAAGACCTAAGACCACTTTTCTAAGAACAATCCTACAAGAAAGTAAACTATTGGGGTGTAAAACCATACAAGATCTCTAACAGCTAGCAACGTACCGTATTACATGAAGATCTGAAACCTCTGCCCTATGTGCCGCCTTTGACACGA
The DNA here is from genome assembly GCA_020796225.1 of Arion vulgaris. NCBI lineage: Eukaryota > Metazoa > Mollusca > Gastropoda > Stylommatophora > Arionidae > Arion > Arion vulgaris. The sequence continues at coordinate 24,393,043 of CM036754.1, read as the reverse complement.
AAGGAACAAACTAACTAATATTCATAATTTATTATAGTTCAACAGATATAAGCCAGACAGACATGCAGAAGGACATACAATAACGTAGACAAACAGACAGACACATTGATAATGATAGATAAAAGGATAGAGTGATAGATAGACTGGTAGACAGACATACAAACATTCAAGCAGACAGACAGTCCAACAGATAGAAAGACAGGCAGGCAGATAAAATAAGATTGATAAGACAGGTGGAAAGACAGACAGACATACATATATATATATATATATATGTACATGTCTTGTATACACAACTTGTGCATCTATTTCAAGAGTTAGACATCTCTCGCCCTGTGTAGTGCCAGAGCCCGCAAGGGAAGCAAAAATATTACCTCTGCGACCTACAAGGCATGTTGTAAGAGGTGACTAATGTAGGACCTAGGGAAGCCACCATAGAAAATAAAAAGCATCGCAAAAATCGGATGTGCTGCTCTACTTGTGGATGAATAACTGACACAACGTACAATCGCTCTTAGGCTCAGATCACATACCAATCACACAGAGTGGTTAACAAGTTGTCGATATAGAGCGCTCCAAGAAGATGAAATCTCTAACCACTGTTACTATGAATTAGCAGACATGACGGAAGAACATTTCCATACAAACTGTCATCTACATGAAGAACTAAGGAAAAATATGTGTCTAACACCCACCACCTTCGAAAAACAAATGAATTGTGGAATTAAAAACATAAAACAGGCAACAGAGTATATATTAGAATTGGAAATTCCAGTCTAAAATGAATAATGATATCACAAGAAGAAGATTCCAGTCTTCCTTACACCTGAATAAAAAATTTTAAAAAAAAACCACCCACGGCACGTCTACCCGGGTCACGTTTCACATTCCAGGTGTTTCAACCATTTCTAGTTGGCAGTAACATATGATACATATCATCCGAATAAAATTAAGAAATGTATGGCGCTGTGGCAGGAATAATTTACTGATAAAAAAAGATGAAGACTGGATGCTAAATATAGACCACACATAATCTTTGTTAGTGCAGCAGAGACATATTAATAAGTCACAGGGTCAAGGTAACAAATCATTCGTTAACTTGTAGACTTATTTTTTTTACATCTTGGATTATTTATAGGTAAATGATAGATCATTTTTCGTCCTTCCTCGTTCCTTTCTTTCGCATGAAATATTGTCTATATATTCAATGCATAAACTTCACTGTTTTTTGTAGCTCACACAGAAGTCTGCATAGTTTTCTGTCGAGTGTTGCTTAGTTAGGTCAGTGAGTTTGCCTCAGTATATCATGTTCGGAGCAGTCTTGAAGTACGTGTTCTGCAGTCTGATGTGCCTGTCCACATGTACACATGACTGAATTGTCAATCTTGAATTTTGTATACATGTGGCTGCTGAGTCGATTGTTTTCTTGTTCTAAGGCACAGAATGACAACTTGTTCTAATCTGATCATATTATAGTCGTCGTCTTGTGTTGGCATTGGTGGCTTTCTGATTGATTTAATCATCCTTTTCTATTTCTTTCTTTCTTTCTCGAATCCTGTATGCCTCACAGCGTCAGGTCAGGAAGAGATTTTAAAACGGGCCTAGTATGCGCTTCGTAGATAGTCTCTTTCGTCGCCTCTGTTATCTCTGATGTCCATCTTTTGCGTGGCCGGCCTTTTGCTTTGTACCCATTGTATCGGAGCAGCATTGCTCTTTGGGTGCACTGTCTGATGGTAATCTGCTTACGTGGCCGAACCATTTAATTTGTTGTTTCTTGATGAAGTCTAGTACTGATGTTGTACCCACTTATTTCCTGATGTCTTCATTTCTAAACCGGTCTCTTCTTGTTACACTTTTCTGTTAGTGGTAGGTAACTGGTACATCCCGTTGCTCTTTTACATCACCTTCCTTGGCCAGTCAGTCTGCTGTTTCATCCCTTTTCTCTAACTCTGGGATGCCCCAAAGCATCAGGATAACAAGATATTTCGGAAGCCTCATGAAGGCATGCACTGTTTTGGAACCCGTAGGAAAGAGGAGTAAAGGAAGGCCTAGACAGACCTGGAGAAGAGATGTGGAGGCTGATATTAAAAGGATAGGTAAAACATGGAAAGAATTGGAAGGGATGGGAGGAGAAAGGAAGAGCTAGAAAAAGTTTGTTGAAGACCTATGCTCCGTTGGGAGTTGAAAGATGAAGTAGAAGAAGAACTTTGATAGTTATTTATAAATTTTGGAGTACTTTACACGTCAACTTATACAGTGATTTAGACATTGTTTAATACCTCCTTTTCGCTGACGATGCTGCCTTAGTCGCCCGCAGTGAGACTACACTGCAATGCCTAATCAATAATTTGTCAAAGGCATGCGACCTATTTTCTCTGACTGTAAGTGTCTCCAAAACAGTTGTACTATGTCAGGGAGGTAACACAACAAATATCACTTTAAATGGTAACCATCTAACACCAGTTCCTAAATTTTGCTATCTCGGGTCCATGGTCACTGCCAGCCTTTCTCTTGATGAAGAAATCAACGCTCGTGTAGGAGTGCTGCTACTACATTCGGCAAACTATCAAAGCAAGCGTGGGACAACACAAAACTGACATTGCAGACGAAGGTTCAAATATATCGAACCTGTGTAATTAGTTCTTTACTATATGGCTCAGAAACATGGACAGCCTACTCAAGACACGAGAGAAGACTTAACATCTTTCACTTTCGATGTCTCCGCAAGATTATGAACATTAGGTGGTACGACAAGATAACCAACTCTGAAGTACTGCAACGTGCAAATCTGCCTTCCATCATGGGCATGCTCAGCAGTAGACGACTAAGATGGTTGGGGCATGTGAGAAGAATGGAAACTTATCGCATACCAAAACAAATGTTGTTCTGTGAACTTTCGGAGGAAGAGGCACCAGGGCAGACCACTGCTCGGATATAAAGATGTCTGCAAAGCCTCTATGAAAAACTTCTCTATAGGTCCCAGCACATGCGAAGGACTAACTGATGAGTTGTGTGGAAAGCCAAATTACGAAAGGGCGCAGAGTCTTTTGAGAAGAGACTTATGTATGAGCTGAACGACAAGAGAGAAAAGCGAAAACTCAGAAGTTGTCACAGTAAAACACTTGCCAATTGACCGTCTGTAAAGACGAAAAAGGCCATATCTAATAATAATTACACAGCAGCTCCTACTGTGATTCATAAATGGTATAGTGTTTTACACAGACACTTCGACCATGATTCAGAAATTCTAAAAGTAATTTACAGAAAGAGAATAATGAGTTTTATGAATCACAGTGGAAGCACTGGAGCCAATGAATCTTCTTCTTTTTGTCGTCACACTGTTACCGGGTTGCTGCCCAGTGTCGTCACACTGCTACCGGGTTGCTGCCCAGTGTCGTGGTTTTCTGTTTTTGTCTTGCGTTGTTCTGGTGGCTTGGGTGATTGTTATCTTTGCTCATTGGCAAGATTTTGCTGTACCATCTAACAGTCTTTTTCGTGGTCTTCCTCTCGCCTTCTTTCCTGATGTTCCGATGTAGAAGACTCTGTATACTTGGAGTTTCGATGCATTCTTAATAAGTGGCCAAACCACTTCATTCTTTGTTTCTCAATGTAATTCAAGCAAGGTTATGTGCCAACTTTCTTTCTTATGCTGATGTTGGTGACTGTATTTTCTGGAGTTGTTAGTAACTTTTCACAGGCATCACATTTCACATGTAGTTGTTGGTAACTTTTCACAGGCATCACATTTCACATGTAGTTGTTGGTAACTTTTCACAGGCATCACATTTCACATGTAGTTTTTTTTGCTTAGAATAAATAGACGGTGAACAAGTATTAGGGCTTCAAAAAAATATTACCCAATACAGGATTCGAACCCAAACCTTTATTTCTTACTGCATCCACTACCTAGCTCTACTTGAGTACTTTACACGGTAACTTACAAAGTGATTCAGAAATTGTCCCTTACTCTCCAGAGTTGTGTACGAATTGTTTCAATGATTGACGTCAAAGTTCATATATGCTAGTCCACAGACGACTCTAGATAACTAATCTATAGATGTTTGATAGAACACTGCAAACTTTTTTGCAATTTTACTCAATTCTGTGAGTCTCTGGTTATTTATTGGTGAAAAATATTCATAATATTGATATTCCTTAATGTTAAACTTAGCTTGTTGGATAATATAACTTCGATTTATCATTTTATGCTGATTTTAAAATGAATTCGTCTATATACACTAATACTGGAATGCGAGGTCACGTAGTGTATTTGTGATCTGATTTCCCACAATTCTTACCTGAATTCAAAAGCCCATAAGTTTATAGTTGACTCTGGCTAGTGACACCGAAATATATCCTCTGTACAATTAATATTTCAATACAGACCGGTAACCAGTATGTGGCACCGACGATACAGATTGAAATTTACTTGATATGTCTAGAGACGGTCTCGAGATAGTTTGCACAGTTGTACCGGCTTCTGTTGCAAACATTTATTTATTAATTGATATCCCGACGTGGGATGACGGACCACACACAAACTGCAGTAACATTTGCAAAGAATGTGATATTCAGTGTATACCTTATCTGCCGTATCATGTTTATATATACCTTTCTGAGACTTCTCTACCATCACTTCTTGTGTTACACTTGTGATCTATTCCTATCTGCTTTCTATTCCTGATTTGTCTTTCAGCGTCATGTTAAGAAGAGATATTTGCAACGAGTCATTGTGTACGCCTCATGCAAGGTTGTGTTTACAGTCTCAGATATTTTGTTAATCAATCATTTACACGAGTACCCTCATGGTCTGTTTCCACTGTCTAAATATTATAAACTCTTTTTGTATGCGCATTCTTGTGGTAGTCTTGGATGTTTTGTCTTTCAACGTCATGTTAAGAAGAGACACTTGTAGCGAGTCCTCGTGTACGCCTCGTGCAAGGTAGTGTTTACAACCTCAGATATTCAATCATTAAACATGAGTACCCTCAGGGTCTGTTTCCACTGTGTCTATATATTAACTCTTTCTGTATGAGCATTCTTGTGATAGTCTTGGATGTATATCAGAACCATTTGATCTGTTCTTTCTTCCTATAGTTAAACACTTTTATTGTTCGAATTCGTTTTCTTATCTTGTTTTTTTTTGGGGCCTATTTTTGATATGTTTAAAATTCAGTGCAGGCACTTCATTTCTGTTGTTTTGATTCTCATTTTTCTTTTAATGCCCACGTTTGCGCTGATTGCAAATTGTTGACAGAAAACTGTATTGAACAATGCTATTTTGGTAACTACATTTATATGTTTTTTTTTTTTAGTCTTTCTGTCTTCACTGCCTTTAATAGCGCTTTTTTGTACGTGTGGGACAGAAGGGAAATGAGCCTGTGGAATTTAATGGTCGCATGGCTGGTGCTGTCGCAGCGAAACGAAATTCTTGGCCTTACCGAGGATTGACCCGAATGTGAGTTCGCGCTCTAATCATTCGGTCAGACGGTTGGTGGCAATTATCTTTTTTCTTCTTCTTCTTCCTCAAACGGTCCACAACGATCACTTGTGAACCACTCTGTGTGATTTGTATGTGATCTGAACCTAAGAGCGATTATACATTGTATCAGTCATGCACCTACAAGTAGGCCAGTACATCCGATTTCTGCGATGCTTTTAATTTACTATGGTGACTTCCCTAGCTCCTACATCAGTCGCCTCATACGACATGCATTGTAGGTCACAGTGGCACTATTCTTTGCTTCCTTTCGGCTCCGGCACCACACAGGCGCATTATTCTATATTTTTTCTTTTTTTTCTTTTTGGTTTACAATGGTGAAACTTAGATAAATTCAAAATTTAATCAGTTTAGAAAGGATGGCCCTGGATAGGCGGGCTTCGAAGGCATTGGATGTACACCTATGGTTCCTTAACTCTTTCGCTGCTACATACTTTCCGAAAGCTTAGCTAAAAATAGCTACTCTTTGTTTCTAGGTCACAAACGTGAACGTACGCCTATAGCAGTGACTGTAGCAGTGTATAACGTGTTAACACGTCTTTAGAATACAGAGGAGAGATAATACCAGACGTGTTAATGCGTCTTTAGAAGTGAACGGGAAAAACGTATATATATACGTCCTTAGCAGCTAAAGGGCTAGGGGCGAACGGTGAAGAATAAGAATCAGTTTAGCGTAATTCAGCGTAAGTATGATCTACTTTATTACTAGATAGAGATGATATGAAATAATACTTTCGTGTCACTATTTCCTAGAAACAATCAAGACACGAAGGAAACGTTGGGCTCCTAGTGTGAAGAGAGTAAAACTGTCTCAACTAGTCGGCATGATGTCAGAAATTGGACAACCTGTCATTGTGAGAAAGCGGAACCGGATTGAAGCTAAAATAGGAGTTTTAGTTGTCGTGGAGAACTCCATATACCGACAGTATCTGGAAGATAACGGGGATAATCCAAAAGCAGCTTTGGCAAGATTACGCCGCTATTATGGGATGATCTTCTCTATGGTAAGTTTTTCTTTGTATGTTTATTGATTGATTGATTTATTGATTGATATGACCATCATCAATGCACTTCGGTGATTAACCATGTGTGCACCGATCTCTTTCTTACACAAGATCTTAACTGCAGTGCACGAAATTAGTAGGACAAGCAATGGTCACCATAATAATTTTGAAGATGGTGACGATATTTATGTAGGAATTTTATTTATAATCATTATCTAATGAATTTTGCCCGAGCAGCTGCTTTCCAGCCTGCTCTTCTCGATTTTAAACTGTCACGTGTTCTTTTATATGCTTAAATTGAACACGGGGCCTACGTTTTATCGTCCGTCTCCGATAGGACTAGGAACTCGATCTTACCTACACTGAGATGAGGGATCTCTGAAAAAATATCCAGATGACTCCACGAGGGTACGAACCTGGTACCTTTGACACGAGAGACAAGCACTAAACCTCTACGCCACAGAAACCCCTTTGTTGTGTATATGCTGCTTATCGTGTCAACATTCCTTTAACAATTTGATTATTCTTTTGTCCTACTCGATTCTGATCTCGTCCAAGTTGTACTGGGGCTCATAAGGGGAGCAAAGAATAGTAGCACTGCGACCTACAGGGCATGTCGTAAGAGGCGACTGAGATAGGGCCTAGGGGAAACTACCCTAGTAAATAAAAATATAAAAGAAATATAATGTGCTGGCCTACTTGTAGGCGGATGACAGACACAACGTACAATCGCTCTTAAGGTCAGATCACATACAAATCACAAAGAATGATTAACAAGTGGTTCGAAAAAGAAGAAGAAGAAGAAACTGCTAAATAAATAGACGTGTCAACCTGTTATTTCCAATCAAGCAACTTTCAACAAGAACAAACTAGAACAACTTGTGAATAATTATGGTTTAAATGAATAATTTCTGCCATTGTGTTAATTGTAGGGAATGAGAGTTCCACAGAAGACAGGTTTAAGCACTTTTATTTCAAAGGATCTGTTCCTTGTGAAGAAGAACGCAAAGAGATTCATGATCTTGCACATATTTTGGAAGATCTTCTGGGAAATCAACAACGTTCTAAATATCAGAGCTTTAACGACAACATTCTCTTTACGGAAATGAGGTGTTTTAGAAAAGCTGCAAGTGTGCAAAAATAGAAAAAAATAGAAATGTAGAAATCAGAAGAAGACTGGATGTGAAACCAGTCATGAAATTAATAAAAGAACAACAGATTAAATGGTTTGGATACCTGGCAAGAATGTCCTGGTATCGTCTACCACATACAGCCACACAGCTCAAGGAACATTACAAAGACTTATGTTAAGTTTAACGTTACTGACCCGAACTTGACAAATTAACAATGTGTGAATAATACATCTGGAGTCAGTAGCTTATTAATAATCTTCTTATTTTCGAATTCTTTTCCATTGTCCCTGAGTGAGGTTTTGAAAAAGACGGAAGACGTAAGACCTTTTATTTGTTCTTCTTTGAAGTTCCATACCGACCACTTGTTAAACTACTCATTGTGATTTGTATGTGATATGAACATAAAAGAGATTGTACGTTGTGTCAGTTCTGTGGCCACAAGTAGACCAGCACATCCGATTTCTGCTACGCTTTTTATTTACTAGGTAGCTTCCTAGGCCCTACCTAAATGTCTCTGCGACATGTCTTGTAGGTCGCAATGTTACTATTCTTTGCTCCCCTTGCGAGCCTAGGCAACACACGGGCGAGATGTAAGTTCTAAAGCGCTTTCTAAGTTGGTATACATTTCTCTGTTGTTCTTAATGGCAAAACACGTAATAACAAAGTACTGTAGTTTTACAAACTGCAAAAACAATGACAATATATAGCAAAGATTCGACCAACAAGGCCTTTATCAAGAAAACGAACAACAGGAGTGACGAATTAAAAAAAAACCACTAACGTATGGACGACTACATACGGAGACATTCAAACGTTTCTAAAGAATGTCTCAGATGACTGCAATATACCAGCACGATTTCCAAGTCTTTCCTCTGAATCCACAACGTTCACTCATAACGCTGAATATTTTAAGTCCTCATCGGTATCAAGTGATTTCGTTACTGTTTTTTTTTTACCGTTTAGATAAGCAGACTGGCAACTATATATTGAGATAAACTAGGGTAATCTTTGTAATCGACAGCACACGTGCTACTATGCCGTAATGAAAGGTAGCTAAAAAATCTGAAAATGAAATCCCTACAATTAAATGTTACACGGAAGATAGTTGCGCCATGAGTTGGCTGTAGATTAGTGTCTACAAGTTGAAATCATCAACCTGAACTTCAGCTATAATCAACAACGCATAATGATCTTTAATCGTTCAGACGAAAATGCTCGTCTCATGACTAGGTGATTATACCGAGAGGAATAAGAGTCTGGGTTCAATTTCAGTGTTTGACAATTGTTTTCACCTGGAGTCTTATTTATCTGTGTAGTATTAGTTAGTTGGTTAGTTAAACATAACAACAGCAAGTTACCAATAGAAAAACGTTTCCTGATACAGTGATTTTTCATTGTGCATCATACGGATGGGAATATTGGATATAACAGACTGAACAAAGATCTACACAGGATAAGATTGTCCCCATCCACTCTGTGTCCCTGAGGCACTGCAGATCAAATCACAGAACATGTCCTGCAAGACTGTCCCCTGTATGTCCTCACTAGAAAGGAATGCTGGACACACAATTCAAAACTATATGGCACCAGAGATGAGCTGCAGGCAACAGTCGACTTCATCATTAGAATTCGTCTAACGATATAATCATAAAAATTGCGAACGTAAAGATGTAGAAGAATAATATTGGATCATCACGCAGTCATTAAACTAAACATATAAATATTCACAGATAACATTTAAGAACGCAATGAACAAGAAAAGGAATAGGTAGACATTATCAACAATCGCATGCCACAAAACTAAACAAAGGCTTAAAGTTTTGGATACGTCTATCCTAAGCGAAGGAGCATAAGAATCGAAACGCAACGTATTCCTCTTTAAATCGTTCACTCTGTAATTTGTTTCTTACCTCCAAAAGCATTTGTATTGTAATGTATACTAACTTATCCAGTGAACTGACTTCTTCTTCTTCTTCTTCTTCTTCTTCACCCTTCGCCTCTAGGGAAGCATAGGTCCGCAAACCAAGGCCTTCCAAGCCCGCCTATCCAAGGCCATCCTTTCCAGATCTCATCACTCTCTCACTATTTTCTTGCATTCAGTCTCCAACTCCCGTCTCCAGGTGTTCCCTACCTCTATTGCCCTGGGGGTTCCATCGAAGAGTCTGTTTTGTGATGCGGATAGGGGATTTCCTCAGTAGGTGTCCTATCCATCGCCACCTTCTGCTCCTTATCTCTTGTTCTACTTGCCGTTGTCCTGTTCTATCCCAGAGTTCCCTGTTTGTAGTCCTGTCATACTATCACAGATGGAGTATCCTGCGTAGGCATCTATTGATGAATGTCTGCAACATTTTGGTGTTCCTCTTAGTTGTTCTCCATGTCTGCGCTCCATATAGAAGGACAGTCTTGACATTTGAGTTAAATATCATTATCTTAGTTTTATTCCTGATCATTCTTGAACTCCATATGTTCTTCAGAATGGTAAAGGCTGATCTTGCCTTTCGTATTCTAACCCTAACATCTTCATCTCTCTCTGTCTCTCGCGATCGTTCCAAGGCCGCTTTTATCATTCTATTGTGATATATAAGCAGTCAAACATCAAGAACGGATGTACGTGCACAGCCTTCAGTACCTATTGGAGCTCAGGTGCTTATCCTTCGACGGTGTGTTCGATTTCAACCAGGGTTTACTGGGTTCGCTCTCCGTTAGCCTTTTTCTGTCCCCAGCCAAAACCCACAAGGCAGCAGGTTGCTATTTTCTTTCAGGGCAGCGACCCGTAGACGACCTGCCCTCCAGGGCTGATGAGCGTCATCTGCCCAAACTTCATCTGAGCCACCTTGAATGTTGATAACACTTCACAGATATGTAAATGTGTCCACCTCATTTAATGGTGATCCTCTCATTACGATCGGGTCTCTGGAATTAGCATTTAATCTATTGATTTAATATTGATCGCTGTATTTTTTTAAGGAACTGGCTTTAGGCCATCTTAAAAAATACAGCGAGCCAATATATTTGCTCAGAAGGACAAAGAAGTTCAGTTTAGTACATCTTTTCTTTCCTTTTTGTCTTAGATGAATCAACGTTTCCAGACTATCAACGATCCTTATCTCAGCATTACTGTGAGCATCTCAAGTATATTAGTTGCCGAGGTGAGTGATATCTATAGACTTAACTAGAAGTCACAGGTTTGTTACTTTTAATTATGTTTGTAAATGAGATAACGATATTTGTTTTCAATGTTTCAATGAACAAATATCTCTTGGCGTATCATTTAAAGGACGTCACCACCAAGCACATAATACACCAGTCTAGGCACCACTTATACATTCAGTAGTTTATCGTTGCTTTCTAAACCGTGAGGTCTATTTTTACCGTTCTTTTACACAGGAACGAATTTGCTTCCAAACATACCCACCGCGGAGTTTGAACTAGGTTTTTTTTTTTTTTAAATTTTATTTAAAACTGTTTTTTTTATCCAGAAACACTTGAGCTTTTCAGCTCTTCGGCTCGGTGCCATGGACATCGTAACCTTCGGTTCGGTGCCACGAACACCGTAAATCTGGGGAACCTGTGGCTTTTCTGCCATCCCGCGAAATTGAACCCGCACACACATAGAGGGATAGTCACCCGTAGTCCAACACGCTACGAACACGCTGGGCAGACGGGCTCACTAGCGTTTAAGCTACAGACGCTAACATTGTGTAATACGTTTCTCACAAAGTAATATAATTACATATAATTTAACAGAATTTTTTTTTTCTTCCTTTCTTCTGTCATAGGAACTTTCAACAAATTTTTACTGGACAAACTTTCTACTCTTTGATTTAAAAAAAATGCGCCATCAACGTTATCTTCTTCTTCTTCTTCGAGCGCTCCTCAACGACCACTTGGTAGCCACTCTGTGAGTTTGTATGTGATCTGAGCCTAAGAGCGATTGTACCTTGTGTCAGTTATGCGCCTACAAATAGGCCAGCACATCCAATTTCTACGACCCTTTTTATTTACTAGGGTAGCTTCCCAGGTCCTACATCAGTCGCCTCTTACAACATGCCTTGCAGGTCTCAGTGGTTCTAATCCTTGCTTCCCTTGCGGTCCCCCGGCACCACATGGGTCATAAACAAGGCAACGTAGCTGGCCCCTCCGCTGATTGTGACGGAAATGGTGATATTATTGTAACTTTAGCCCTGGTTGACAACTGAACACAACAGTTGGTCGCTTAGTATTGGATCGAAAGTAGTTCAGGAGTGGCATGGAAAATATAGAAGCTCTTAAACAAAGTCTATGCTTGGAATACATGCATGTTTACGACTACGTGAAAAGAACTCTAGTTCTTACAAGCAACACACAGCTTAAATTTCCATCAAGTTATTGGTTACTCAACTGCCGTCAAGGCATTCCGGACGTATCCATATGTGCTCAGTCTCCCTCAATAGATATCAAAGGGTATGCATATGGGTATTTGTGGCGTAGATGCTAGGTGCTCGCGTTTCGTTCCAAAGATACTCAGTTTGCTCCCTCGTGGAGCGATCGGGAAACTTTTTCAGAGACCCCTGATCTCAGTGTAGGTGAGATCGAGTTCCTATTCCTATCGGAGACGGACGATAAAACGTAGGTTCCGTGTTCAAGTTGAGCACATAAAAGAACTTCTTGGCAGTTCGAAATCGAGAAGAGCAGGCTGGAAAGCCGCCGCCCTGGCAAAATTCATTAGAATGAATAATAAAATATTTCCTTCAGCATATTTTCAAAACCTAAATTATATTTAGGACTCTCACCGGTGCTACGGAGTTCGTGCACTGCAACTGAGATCTTCCTGTGTCAGAAAGAGATCATAACACATATGGTTACCCACCGAAGTGCAATGATGATGGTAAAAGCAATCAAACAATCAATGGGTATGCATACTGCTAAAGTTAACTAAGCATAGAAACATACTTTTAATTTCAACTCAACATTAATATCTACAGCGACGGGAAGATTCTAGCTGGATAGAACAAATCGTTGACTGGTCAACAACTCGAAGTCATGGCCGTGGGTCCGTCATGACAGACCGGGCGTTGAAGAAGTTTACAAAGTGGATCAATGGACGAACGGATTTACCTCAATATGATCATGCAATGGCTTTTACATCGTGAGTACTTTATATGTTTTTTTAAATTTTATTTCTGTGTACCTGTGATTGTGAGTTTAGTGTCTGGGGGAATGAATTAGAGCGCGGGCTTGTGAGTTTAGCGTCTGGGGGAATGAATTAGAGCGCGGGCTTGTGAGTTTAGCGTCTGGGGGAATGAATTAGAGCGTGGGCTTCCCTCCGGGAGGCCTGGGTTCAATTCACGGTAAGGTCAATTACGTTTTTTCTGTCGGGGGCATAAAGAAAACAATCATAGTCTGAACAATTCCGCAGCTACTACACCAGCGATTCGGCTATTATATTTCACAGACTCATGTCCCATCAGTCCTACGCCGTCCTAAAAAAACGGTATTACTGTCAGCAACAATATTGTTATTTAAACTGTGATAATCTGTGCTTGTGTCTCTTTTAATTTCACTGCTTTAATTCATATACTTGTGTATGTATGTATTTAAACGTTACCATGCAGCAGCGTGTCTTGTACATATATTTGATAACAACTTCTTTAGTATCAAAAGTCTAAAGACTAAGAACTGACTTCATTGCCCCTGGTTTTCCTCCATATGACCCGGTTCCTATCGGAAGAAATGGCACGCCACCTGTCGAGAGTATTGCACAGAGCACGAATGTTATAGCTCCGACACCAACCTTAGATGTCTTCGGAAATAGATTCGTAAACAGGACAACGAAGTGCAACGGATTAGCCTAATACACAAGAGTTCGCCCTCCAACACTTCTATAAAGAAGTAAATGGTGGAAGAGAAGAAGGAGACAAGAGTTCGGTTATTGACACGGACATCAGAGACTTGTGTGCTTAATCCCACACTCGACGTACCACACGTGCGAAAATCATTTGACCATCCTACCTCTTGCACACTCTCTCTTCTCTCTTTGCCTTTTTACCCGGGTTGGGGCATAGGTCCTCAACCAACTCATGCAAGTCTTCCTATCTCTAGCTATCTCCTGCAGCTCCCTCCAGCTCTTCTTTATATTGTTGATCTCCGCCTCCAAATCTCGTCTCCATGTATTTCTCGGCCTCTCCTTCTTTCGCTGTCCCTGCGGGTTCCAGGCAAGGACCCTTCTCTCTTGCACACTAGGGTATAGAAATGTGAAGTGACAGGCACTAGATACCCTAAGTTCTGAAGAAGCTACGAGAAATTTAATTTAATTTTAAACAGAACATCGAAGTCCATATTCGAGCGTACAACCTTCGTATCTCAAGGCAAAGGCGTAACTACATAGCCACATAAATGTTTCTTGCTATGTCGCTCCGTAATAATCTCCGTTACTGTTACATTCAAGTTATGTATCAGTTGTTATGTATAAGTTGTATTTAGTTGTTATCATGTATCTCTCGTCGCTTTGATCGGCCTCTTCACCACTTTACTGGAACACGCCTTTTATAATTGTATTTTCCAAACATTTATGTTTAATTGCTCAACCAACAGTTTGTCCTGAGCTAAACTTTGACATCTTCGAAATATCTCTCTCATAGGTCAGATGTCGAGCTGTCATACTCAGATCATTAGTCACATTCGAAACTCAACTTTTCCGTTGTCTTTCTCTTCTTCACTATGTCGTGATGCCTCATTACATAATGAACTTTTCTAAATCCTCATGTCTCTGTATATGTTCAAAATACTTCAAATCTCTCGTTCTGATTTGCAGCATCTGTCAGTTTTCTTTGATTGATAGTTCGTTCTGGATATATCTGTTTGCTCTCTTCGAAGTCTGTGATACACAGAGGACTCTTCTGTAACACTTATATTCTAAAGCACACATTTCCTTTTTCCCTGCTTTGTTAGTTTTCCTTGTTTCACATAAATACAATGCCACTAGGTAAATACATGCTATTAGTATTATGATCTTTTTTTTTTCTAAACAGTTTCATTTCATGTGGTACATTTCCAAACGACTTCACTGTATTTACTTCATTGTTCAGATCGTTACTGCTGCCCTTCATTGGCTCTCAGGGACTCCGTTTTCTAAGATCGTTGCTATTTCTGACACTCGCCCGAGTGGTTACCGGGCCCAAATTTGGGGTGTAACGAATAGAACCACTGTTACCTGCCACCCATGTCGTAAGAGGCGATTAAGGAGGTTTTGGCTGAAATCGGATACACGTGTCCTAAACGTGTAGAAGTCTATGCGTTTAGGGACCTACCAAACCAATGTGCAACGTATACACGTTCTTGACAAAGATCAGACATATCGCAAAGAGTGATTAAAATTGGTCGTAAAGAACGAACGCAAAGAAGAAGATTTCTGACACTAAGTCTATTCTTCGGAAGATCCAAATGGCAAGTTGCGTATGAGTGGATGCCATATATTGATGTTTCCAAACTCCAGAGACATGTGGATCTACTGTGGCCAGAGCATGCAGGTGTTCGCGGCAACGAGAGAGCGGACAGGATTGCATCAAAAGCATCTATTGTTAGGGCGTTTAGGATGGATAATGGGATGTTCTTCGGTCTCTTAATCTATTTCAGTCTCACACACTCTATTTCAGTCTCACACACTCTATTTCAATATCACAGAAACTATTTTAATATAACACAATCTATTTTAATGTCACCAAGTCTATTTCAATCTCACATAACCTTTGTCAATATAACACTATTTCAAAATCCCACACAATATATTTCAATTTCAGACAATCTAAATCAATTTTGAACACCCACTAAAACAGAATAACACAAATTGTGACCCCGAAACATCAACTAATACAAAATTGTGCACATTGTAACTTTTCTATATCCCCTAATACAGAACTTCTCACAACACTGACTCACATTCCTACAATCTCTCACACAAACTTGATCATACAATCTCTCACACAAACTTGATCATACAATCTCTCACACAAACTTGATCATACAAAACTACTCTCTTCTTCTTCTTCTTCTTTACTCTTCGCCCCTGGGGAGGTATAGTTCCGCAACCAAGGCATTCAAAGCCCGCCTATTCAAGGCCATCTTTTCCAGATCTCTCCACTCTCTCCCCATTTTCTTATCTCCAGCTCCCGTCTCCTTGTGTTCCTGGGTCTTCCCCTACCTCTATTGCCTTGGGGGTTCCACTGGAGAGCCTGTCTCGTGATGCTGTTAGCCGGTTTTCGGATGAGCACAAGGAATTTTTTATCAACAACCACAGAGGAAGCAACGGAAGTAACAAATATGATCAACAAATAAACAGGGTACAGGTATTAAGAGCTTTCGAAAAAAATAAATAGACAAACACGGGACTCGAACCACTTACCCTAGTCCTTACGACACCAAACGCCTAGCCTAGGCGGTTTTCTCAGTGTGTGTCCTATCCATCGCCATCTTCTGCCCCTTATCTTGTGTTCCACCTGTCGTTGTCCCGCTCTATCACACAGTTCTATGTTTGTAGTCCTGTCATACCATCGCAGATGGAGTATCCTGCCTAGGCATCTATTGATAAATGTTTGCAACATGTTGGTGTTCCCCTTAGTTGTTCTCCATGTCTCCGCTCCATATAGAAGGAAAGCCTTGACATTTGAGTTAAATATCATTATCTTATTTTTATTCGTGATCATTCTTAAACTCCATATGTTCTTCAGAATGGCAAATGCTGATCGTGCCTTTTGTATTCTAACCTTAACATCTTCATCTGTGCCACCTTGAATGTTGATAACACTTGCCAGATAAGTAAATGTGTCCACCTCCTTTAATGGTGCCCCTCTCAATATGATCTGGTCTCTGGAATTAGCATTTAATCTGATGATCTTTGTTTTTCCCCCATGAATAGTCAGACCCAGTTGTTGTGAGATTGTTTAGCTGTTGTCTCTTACATCTGTTGATGGCTGTGAGAGAGGAATGCTAGATCGTCTGCAAAATCGTCCTCCAATTGACTGATCATGGTCCACTGTATTCCATTTCTCCCCCTGGCCGTTGTTGATTTCATTATCCAGTCAATATCCAGCAGGAAAAAGAAGGATCATAGAAGGCAGGTCTGTCTCACATCAGTCTTTATTTCAAAGGACTCTGTCAGTTTTTCTTCATGCAGTACTCTACCCATTGTCTCCTCATACATTTTCTTTATTAGGCTTCCGGGGAACGCCATAATGCTGTAGCAGTTTCCAGAGTGTTTCCCTGTCTAGGCTATCAACAACTACTCTCACATAAGAGAGCCGCGGTAGCATAGTTGTTAGTGAACTCGCTTCTCAAGGCTGCTGGTCTGGGTTCAACTCCGGCAATGTGCATGAAATTTTTCCCGACCGCGACGGCTCAGATCGACCCAGCCTTAACTGGGTACCAGACATGCTCTGGGAAAGTAAAGGCGGCCGACGTGATGCTGACCACATCACCCATCGTGTGCCGACGGTCAATGAAAAATACAGGCCTAACACTGTATTGACCTATATACCACGAGGTATGAAAAGGTTCCTTTACTTTTTTACTTTTTTTTTACTCTCACATAACCATAGCTCATACAATTCATTCAACATTGAATCGCATATTTATATTTCATTATAAGACAAATCAAATTATGAGTATACATTAGGTTTAAAAAAAATGACTAACCGAATCACATCTATCCTTGATCAGACGGCGTTGATCACTCTAATTTATTGTTATTTCAGATACCGTCTATCGAACAAGCAAGGCGTTAGCTTAGGAGGTAAGTATTTTAGCTGTTTTGCAACCAACAAGGTATTGCTAATTTTCAGAATCTATTTATACGGTACCCAAATATTTCACTGACAGCTAAGCAACAGATGATCAACAGAATTTTCATACCTACTTTGTGTTACCAGAGCTACATGGACAATGTAGCTTTGTGCTACATGGACAATGAGCAAAGCGCAGTCACAAAAAATAAAAACATGTGAAATGCCGTGTCTGCGAAAAATTACCAATAACACCAGAAAAGACAGTCATTCCTTCCTTTCGTTCGCTTGAAATATTGTCTATATATTCAACGTTGTCTCTTGTATAAACTTTACTGTCTTTTGTAGCTCACACAGAGGCCCGTGTAGTTTTCTGTCGAGTGTTGTTTCATTAACCAGGCGATTGAACGAAGACAGGTATAGGCAGTATTACATAAGTAATGAAAAATTAATTATAAAATATGAAAATAAACAACACTCAACGTTTCGGTGCTTAGACCTTTATCAGAACAAAAAACTTACACAAAAAACTGAATTAACTAAAACATAATACTAACAAATGATGTGAAGCAAAAGATACTGGCATACGTACCTGCTCTTAGAGTGCTTGTCTCTTGGTCAGTATCTCGTGAATGATAGAATGGACAGGAATTAGGAAGACTATTAGGTTACCGGTTGGCTGGTCAATCGGAAAGGGTCAGTGGCAAGTTACGTAAGATATTGTGTGTACAGGTGGGAACAAAGATCACATGTGGGAAGAGCAGGAGAGGTGGGTGGAAGAAACGTGAGATAAGAGATAATGGCGTTAATTTCCGACATAGCATACTGATGTGTAGACACGTACACCCCCATAAAACATGAGCCCTATTAGGCTAATATGGATTGCATACACTCCGACAGCAGGGGCGGGTATGTAATCTAATGTTCCGGGGGTTGTTTTAGTGGTCAACAGTATCACACTGTAAGTGTCCCTCCTGTTGTTCGTTTGCTTGATAAAGGCCTTGTTGGTCGAAAAGTTGCTGTATTTTGTCATTGTTTTTGTAATGTGTAAAATACAGTACTTTGTGATTACGTGTTTTGCCAAACAAATAGTTTTACTGCAGTCTCATCTATTTTGTGAATATCTGCTATTTAGATTTTTGTTCCAGCTTTCATACCGAGGCACGCCCCTTTCAACATAAAGATAACATTTTATTGGTTATATCAAAGCGTGTAGGCCAACAAACATGAAACATGAGAATTAACTCCTTTCGGAGAATCCAAGTATAATAATTATAAGAATCGTGTTTTCTGCTGTCTTTTATCAACAGGTATGGCTTATCTCAACGCTATCTGCGACACACAATCAGGGAACGCAGTTTCTATAGTTGCGGACTCTGGCGACTTCCAGTGCGTCAAGGTGGCGACCCATGAACTTGCTCACAGGTAAGAAAGTTGTTTTTGTTTGTTATGTAGGGGAATAAAACCACTTTAAACCGAGACACGCCCTTTCAACTTAAGGTGAACCTTCTTCTTCTCTTCCACTATTTACTTCTTTATAGAAGGAAATGTAGTGATCTTGTGTGTGCTTGTCCTAATACACT
Source organism: Arion vulgaris (assembly GCA_020796225.1). Classification (NCBI taxonomy): domain Eukaryota; kingdom Metazoa; phylum Mollusca; class Gastropoda; order Stylommatophora; family Arionidae; genus Arion; species Arion vulgaris. Next base: position 24,374,068 of record CM036754.1, on the reverse strand, counting down.
TTGTAAGCTTTTATTCATTTAAAAAAAAGCTGTTCTTGATGCTGTCACTTCATCTTTTTCGGGTCTTCCTCTTGTTCTGTACTAGTTATACTTTTCTGTGTGTCCCTCTGTGGTAGGCGACACCAGGGCATTCTTGTCAGGTCCCCGCTTGCTTTGGTTATATCAGAGCATGCAGTCGAACAAACATAAACAATAAGTATTAACTCCTTTTGGCGCCCGTGTGATTCCGTCGCCCACAAGGGAAGCAAAAGATAGTACCACTGCAACCTACAATGCATGTCGTAAGAGGCGACTGATGTAGACCCTACTGATGTTACCCTAGCAAATAAAAAGCAGCGCAGAAATCGGATGTGCTGGCCTACTTGTAGGTGCATAACTGGCACAGGGTACAATCGCTCTTAGTCGCAGATCACATACAAATCACACAGAGTGGTTGACAAGTAGTCGATATGGAGTGTTAGAAGAAGAACTTCTTTCGGAGAATCCAATAGTTGGGTTTTGTATTGAGATTTGATAGCCGGTTTGTTAAAATCGATTACGTTTCTGAAGGATCAAGATATGGTTTTGAATCAGACCAGAAGAAACGCAGCTGATATAAACGTGTTGTTTTATCTCTGAATAAAGTAGTCTATGTCAGAAAGAAAGCAACTAGGTGTTCTTGTTCTTTGCAGTTTAGAACGCAGAATCAGTAACCAATATTACATCATAGAAAACAGAAAGAGATAGAGAGGAAACACAAATAAGTAAAAAATATGTAAAAGTATATCATTTTAGCAATAGAGAGAGAGAGAGAGAGAAAGAGAGAGAGAGAGAGAGAAGGAGGTAAGTGGGAATAGCAAGAAGTGAACAAGCAGCATGACAAAGTGTACGTTTATGGTAAGAGAGAGATAGGTAGAAAGACAGATCAAATAAATAGTTCAAGAAGTGAGCAGATAACATGTTAAAGTATTGTGCTGCCAAGAGAGGAAGAGGGAGAAGGAGAGAAAGAGAGAGAGAAAGATAGAGAGAGAGAAAGCGAGAGAGGGAGAAAATAGCAAGAAATGAGCAAGTAGCATGACAAAGTGTACTTTCATAGTAAGAGAGAGATAGATAGAAAGACGGAGAGAATGAAAACTTTAAGATGTGAGCAAACCCAGAGCCAACTATAAACTTATCTAGAGTTGACTGTGACAGACCACATATTAAGGTTTACTGCAATGGCAAGAGAGAGAGAGAGAGAGAGACAACACCAAGAGGTGGACAAATAACATATCAAGGTAAACTGCCGTACAAGGGAAGGGAGAGAGAGAGAGAAAGAGAAAGATATCGGAAAGACCAATAGGTAGACACATAACATGTCGAGGTAAATTACCATAAAAGAGAGAGAGAGAGAGGAAACACCAAGAGGTGGATAAATAACATATTAATTAAAAATAATAATAATAGCCGTCCATCGCAAGCGATGATGACAACAGTCTCAGACGTGTGCTGCAGCACCTCTATGGTGTGTGTGGAACTGACTAAAAAGTCCAATCCTTGAACACACTCCCCTAATTTCTCTAAAGAGAAAGGCAGAGAGAGAGAGAGAGAGAGGAAGCACCAAGAGGTGGACAAATAACATGTTAGAGTGTACCACCAAGGTAATATATAATTCAAGTTGTAGATTCACTATTGATATGTAAAAGTAAGTAAAAGTAAAGGAACCATTTCCTACCTACCTCGTGGTATACAGGACAATACAGTGTTAGATGCCTGTATCGTTCATTGACGGTCGACACACGATGGGTGATGTGGTCAGCATCACGCCGGCCGCCTTTACTTTCTCAGAGCTGTTCTGGTACCCAATTAAGGCTGGGTCGACCTGAGAGCCGTCGCGGTAGGGAAAAATTCCCCGCCAATTGCGGGAGTTGAACCCCGACCACTAGCCTTGAGAAGCGAGTTCACTAACAACTACGCTATCGAGGCCCTCTTTTGATATGTAGACTATCAATAATCTATATTATATAATAATCTATATCTGTTACAATTAACCATCATGTTTCGTTTTTTCCAGTTTAGGGGCTTATCATGATGGTGACCGGCAGAGTAAAACATGCCGATCTGATAGCAATTACATCATGTCACCTTTGACCTCCCATGAGAATCATGTATTGAAAAACGCTTTCTACTTCTCTCCGTGCTCTATCAGGGATATGTCTTACCAACTAAGGTCAGTAGTGGTATCTTCTTCTCTTGTAAAATCTCATCAACATCAATATCATCTTTGACTAGTTTTGATTGATAGTGATATAATGCCATCAGTAATGTTAGCTGTACCCTGGTACCATCATAGGCGTCTACACATTAAGGGACTTGATTCCCTCTCACTTCCTAGAAAATGATTTCTTTTAGTAAAACATTAAGATTGAATATTGCAAACTATCAGTTATATAAGGATTATCATCATAACACTCTGGACACGTCCATAAGTGTTCCGATAACCGCCTTAATCAATCCAGCAGCGTCAGTGCCCAACACTCAAATTCGATGTTGATTAATCAATCGGTTTGCATTTTTAGTATGTAGTTCTTTTCGGGCTGCACCAATATCTGTTGCAAACTAACTTAAATTAAACATTTATAACATGTTATAGAACCATCAGTATGCATACCTTTTGACATCTGTTGGGGGAAACTGTGCACCTATGGGTCTGCCGGAATGCAATGACGTCGGTTCAATAACCAATACTCAACCAATAACTGATTTTCCATTTCCGTGTAGTAAGCTATCAATTAAACACTATTTAAAATTCATTTATCTTCTCACGGAAAAATGTATATGGACGTCCCGTGATACTATGTTGATATTTCTGCAGTGCATACTACTCAATCCTAACATATGACAGCGAGAGTTGGAAAATGACTAAAGATATAGAAAGCAAGTTGAATGCATTTGAAAATAGATGTCTGCGAAAAATAATAAACATACAATGGACGACTTCGAACAAGTGATAAATCAGAGAAATGTCTGGTCAACCGCTAGTAACAACTTTATACAAGATGAAGATTTAGATTCTTGAATAAAGGCATATCTTGCAACAGATTATCAAAGTACAAGAGTTTGCATTGAGAACGCTAGTGTAAAGTTCGAGAAGCAAGATATCTGTCTCAAGTCTGCACTGCTGGGGGCAGTTCTGCAGGATCAGACTGCGGTAGGGAGAAATTACTTGTAGGCCCTATGTAACGTATAGTCGTTTTCCAACTCTCGCTGGCATATGTTAGCATTGATACAACATTTAAATTGAAAATTCGTAATTTAGTTTAATACTATATAACTTGCAGTTCCATATTTTATTTAGGCTTTTGAATGCTGATGTTGCTTAAATATAAGTTTTTGTTTATTTGTTTATTTTTTAATTGCATATCCTTTACAGACTTTGCGAATCAACCCCAGCTTTTTAACGCTGTTTTTGATTTCTCAAGGCTAGTTATTACGTTCAGTAGAAAATATAAGTGTTACAGAAGAGTATTGTTACTTTGCTATCCTAACATTTCTTCTAAAGTTCTCTCTCTTATAAGTCAGATGTTCCGCCTTTGCACCAGTCATGCTCAAATTATCAGTTATATCCTGAAACAATCTTCTCCGTGGTCTTCCTCTTCTTCTCTTTGCTGAGATCCCTCCTTTCATAATGGTCTTCTCAATTGGCTCACATAAGCCGCTGAAAGCGCCATTATGTATTTCTGTTAGATCTATATTAAAGAAAATTCATTTACCTACAAGATGATATATTACTCATTAAAATCGGTTAATAATTAAGGAAACTGCAGCTGAATTTGTACATCCACATGCAATTGGGAGAATAGGACATAAATTTAATTCAGTCCCAACCCGTTTTTTTTTTCAATTCGGTAGCCAATTTGTTAATGAATTAAAGCAAATACAAATATACTGGAAAATATCCTGCAATACTCCACATCAAACTCAGCGATGTACAAATTCTCTTGCCTGAATCTCCACCTGTTGTTGTTTCTTCACTGTGTAACATTAAGTATGTTCTCACCAGCAAGGAATCCTCGTCATGTGTGAAGAACGATCCGTCCGTCTACTACAGTTATGATCTGCAGAGACTACCTCCTGGTCAGTTATACAGCGCAGACATGCAGTGCAAGCTCATCTTTGGAAACAAGTCTGAATACTGTCGAGTGAGTTATCTATACATCATATCTTTCTTCTTTTTAAATTATTGTTTAGAATTGAGCCCTACTCAGAAGTGTCACAACTGGTAGACTCAGTACGAGTGAACATGTAAAATTAGAAGATGAAAGCGACCCTCGATGCACTAGTGTACTCAAGTAAACGCATCGTCATTCAGTGGATGCCATCACACAGCAATATAAGCGGAAATGAACAAGCTGACAAGCTAGCTAAAGAAGGAGGCGACTACCGCAGACTGATCTCGAGATCAGTTATGAGGAGGCCAGAACAACCATCGGCTGGCAGTATAAAGACAAATGGTCGAAAGACCATCCATAGTTCAACAACAGCGACGGGTACTATGGTCTATCTCGTAGCGAACAAGTTGCTATATTCCGTGTCAGTACCGGCCACATCAAGCTTCGCGCCCACATGTTTAACAAATTTAGAATTGGCACAACTAGACTGTGCCCCTGCGAAAAAGCGGACATGACGACAGAGCACATACTGCAAGATTGCCAATTGATATCTGACCTAAGAAAAGGAACCTGGCCCGAAAACACAAAGCTTCTCGAGAAACTGTACGGAGGAACGGAGCCTTAAAACCACGTTAGCATTCATGATAAAATCTGGTTTATCAGTCTAGGCGGGGATCGAAAGAGAAAGAGAGAGAGAGAAGCGTCATCACTCTGTCGAATAAGAGCGCTTTGAATTTGTTTAAAGTGGTTTTATTGTGCAACTTGATTTGTGTAATGAATGCCCCCACACTTTGGCCACGATCAAATAAACACTACACTTTCTTCTGTTTGTTATAACTCTTGAACTGTTCCTAGTGTTCTAAACTATATTCAAGTTTTTAGTTTCTATACTTCTTCCAAATATGTCAGATGTTTATAGTAATATTGCATACTTTTTTCCCACTTGTCCTCAGTTGTAATCGTTTTATTTACTTATTCCACTGTTCTTGTTTTCTTTGTTGCGATCACAGTTCTCATTATCTAAGCTACCTTTATTGTATCTATTTTTTAGCAACAAAACATTCATCGAAAGGAGCAGATTTTTGTTTTGTTTTGTTTTGTTTTTGTTTGTCCCTATCCGGAAAGAGACTATTTTTAAATTTGTAGTTTTATATTTATCTCTGCATGAAATATTTAAAAGGCTTAGAAAGAAAGTGAACTGCGTGAAAAACCACTATAGTCGGCCTGAGGATTTTGATGCACATTTGTATGACGCTATAGAGGTTAATGGTAATGACTGAGTTAAATTTTCTTACAATGCGTAACGAAAGGTTACAAGCGACATCTTGCTCTATTAAACTACTATCAAAATAAATTGGTTTACCACACACTGTATATGTAATAGCTTATAATTAACATTCGATCAACGCCCACGTATTGATCTAACATTTATCAAACTGACAGGAAGGCAGCCAGGGAGTGTACTTAACAGTAACCATTCATTTGTTATTGCGTGACCTGGGACTGAACAACTGAATGACAGAAAGTAAACATGGTACCGTTCCTAAGTGACTCAACTATGATTTCTTTGATAAGGCACGAAACATACATGATTTGTCATTCCGACATTTCAGGTGTAGGTGTATACTTGCATACATATATAAATAGAACAGATTAGCGTAATACGTAAGTGTTCGCCTATCGACACAAGAGGATTGTGGGTTCAATCTTATTCTCGACGATCCTCACGGGAGGAAAGAAATTGACCCACCTACCCCTGCACATTAAGTTCTAGAAATGTGAAGTTACTTCATACCCTAATTTCTAAAAAGGCAGATTATATATTATATATCTATAATATATATATATATATATATATATATATATATATATATATATATATATATATATAAAGTGTGTATGTGCCTCGTTTATATCCTAATTTTCAATAGATTAATTTGACTAAATCTGGTGGGGTACCCTGCATCTTTATAACGACTATGACTCTGACGAAAAATAAATTAGATAGTTTCATTTTTACTTTGGAAGTTAAAAGAACGTTTGGAATGGCTCGCTGGCTATATTCGTAAGGACGCTTGTATTGCTAGGCTAGGCGATGGGTGTCGTAAGAAACGAGGGTAAATGGTTCGAGTCCTGTGTTTGTCTATTTGTTTTTCGAAACTCTTAATACCTGTACACTGTTTATTTGTTGATCATATTCTTCGCTTACGCTGCTTCGTTGGGGTTCTTGAAAATACTCCTTGTTCTCATTTTTACTTTGTACCCACCAGTAGGTATAGTTTCATTTTTTACTTTGTACCCTCCAGCAGGTATAGTTTCATTTTTACTTTGCCCACCAGTAGGTATAGTTTCATTTTTACTTTGTACCCTCAGCAGGTATAGTTTCATTTTTACTTTGTACCCTCCAGCAGGTATAGTTTCATTTTTTACTTTGCACCCACCAGTAGGTATAGTTTCATTTTTTACTTTGTACCCTCCAGCAGGTATAGTTTCATTTTTTACTTTGTACCCTCCAGTAGGTATAGTTTCATTTTTTACTTTGTACCCTCCAGCAGGTATAGTTTCATTTTTACTTTGACCACCAGTAGGTATAGTTTCATTTTTACTTTGTACCCTCCAGCAGGTATAGTTTCATTTTTACTTTGCACCACAGCAGGTAAAGTTTCATTTTACTTACCACCAGTAGTATAGTTTCATTTACTTACCACCAGTAGGTATAGTTTCATTTTTACTTTGTACCCTCCAGCAGGTATAGTTTCATTTTCTTACACCAGCAGGTAAAGTTTCATTTTACTTTGTACCACCAGTAGGTATAGTTTCATTTTACTTTGTACCCACCAGCAGGTATAGTTCATTTTTTGACCACCAGCAGGTATAGTTTCATTTACTTGTACCTCCAGTAGTATAGTTTCATTTTTACTTTGTACCCTCAGCAGGTATAGTTTCATTTTACTTTGTACCCTCCAGCAGGTATAGTTTCATTTTTACTTGACCCTCAGCAGGTATAGTTCCTTTACTTTGTACCCTCAGAGGTATAGTTTTTTTTTTTACTTTGTACCCACCAGCAGTGATGCTGACCACATCACCCATCGCGTGCCGACGGTCAATGAAAATACAGGCCTAACACTGTATTGCCCTATATACCAAGAGGTATGAAAGGGTTCCTTTACTTTTTTCTTTTACCCACCAGCAGGTATAGTTATTTTTACTTTGTACCTCCAGCAGGTATAGTTTCATTTTTACTTTGTACCCTCCAGCAGGTATAGTTTCATTTTTTACTTTGTACCCACCAGCAGGTATAGTTTCATTTTTTACTTTGTACCCTCCAGCAGGTATAGTTTTATTTTTTACTTTGTACCCTCTAGCAGGTATAGTTTCATTTTTACTTTGTACCCTCAGTAGGTATAGTTTATTTTTTACTTTGTACCCACCAGTAGTATAGTTTTATTTTTACTTTGTACCACCGGTAGATATAGTTTCATTTTCCCGACGTAGTTCCACCACTAAGTCACATTTCACTCGAGTGGTTAAATAATAATAATAATTCCTCTCGTACCGTTGTACGTTACATAGGGCCTGCAAGTAATTTCTCCACACCGCTCTATCCTGGGCAACTCGCTCAATCTTCTCCATGGAACTCAGACCGATATTTGCTGCCTATCTCAGCAAAGTTCGTTTCAGGGTCTCCTTAGGTCGACCTCTCTTTCTTGAACCCTTTGCATCCCACTTCAATGCCTGCTTTGATATTCTTTGATCATTTCTCCTCAAGGTGTGTCCAACATGTCTTCATTTCTTCTGCAATTTGGGCTGATTTTGTAGCCGTGACCATCGTTCTCACATTCCAAAATCCAATTTTACGATGTACGTAAGTAATGTACGAGTCGGGTTGCTGACTTCCGCAAAGCGGCTTTCATCAGCAACCGTTATTGATGCACTAGGTGCACCGCACACCACCTGGCTGGTCGGTTTACCGGTATGGCGTCCTTTCTTGCAAGTTTCTGTATCTCTTTCAATTTCTTGTGATGAGGTAGCTGGCCTCACGCACAAGTCCTCCTCATTTTTCATCCGGGCTTGGAACCGACATTGGCAGAGTTACCCGAGTGGTTACTGGGGCCCAAATTGGGGTGTAAAGAATTGAACCGCTGTTACCTGCCACGCATGTCGTAAGAGGCGACTAAGGAGGATTGGGTGCGGCTAGCTACCCCACACCGTAAAAAACACTAGATGGCTACAGAACGGAGAGCGAACCGAGTAAACGCTGGCTGAAATCGGACACATTGCCGAAGGATAAGCACCAGAGCTCCAAATGGTGCTGAAGATGTGATGTAAAAACACCAATGCTAAGACTGCATGAATCAGATTTCTACATAAATAGAATTGACGGGGAGATCTAGTACATCGGTCTGGGCGGTGATCCGAAAGAGAGAGAGAGAGTCTTATTTGATCATGTGCAATACAGTAAATCACTCGGGAGTCCACGTTTTTCCAACTTAAACGCAAAAAGTGTTTTCTTATTATATTGATCCTTCTTAAATGTTCATACGTTAATGTTTTATTTGTAATAAATAAGGTTTCAGTAATATACTTTTTTTAGGAGATTCCAAGATTTGTTGTTGAAACTACTATAGGCGTCCATAAGTTAAGCCAAAGGGCAAGTGCCCCCCACACTCCAACTCCATTAAAAAATAACTTTTAAAAAATAAAACAGTTTCTAGGGATCTGGTCTTCTCCTCTTCTTCTCCATGTCGACGTAGTAAACTATCAAGTACATTTTAAAATTTTCAGTTCACACTTCCCCCCTTCCTTCTACCTATCTATTGTCTATTCCCAGGTGGAAGATGTAGTTTGTTGTCCACTCTTGCCGTTAAGCGTAGGGGATGGGAGCTTTAATTTGCGTTCTAGGGCCAGATGAGTCGCCCTTGTTGTGTTATATCCGTGTTTATGTAGTGTGGTCTTGATATTGTCTATCCATCTTTTCTTGGTCTTCCCTTAGCTCTAGTACCCGATCTCTTTTTATTGTATGCTGTTATTGGTGGTTGGTTGTATTTCATTCTCATTAAATGTCCAAACAACTGCATTTGTTGTCTTTCGATTATTGGGCATGAAATTATGCCCACTCTGCTTCTGACGTCCTCATTTCTTAAAGTCTGTCTCCCTTCCTTCACTCCTAGAAAAAACTTATGTGAACGTTCAAGGTCAAAACTACGACGTTCTTTCTTTGTGCATTATTTTCATTATACGTGTTGTTTTATTTCTGGGTGAAAGGATCAACTCAAATAGGGAAAACAGGTGCCATGGAGACAATCCTTAGTCTTTAAACTTCAAAATAAAACAATGTAAAGAAAACAGTGTTAAACTAATGAAAGCTGACACTATATAGACATTAACTCAGTTCTTACGCTGGTGTTCCGGGTTCAATTCTACAGGGGGCGTCAACTATTTTTCCGACCGTAACGGCTCAGGTCGAACCAGCCACAATTCGGCTAAAGCAGTGGAAGTATAGGCGGCCGGCTGATGTTGACCACATCAGCTCATCTGGTACCGATGGTCATTGAATAGAAAAGGTATTCTAAAGCCGAAGCATTGACTTCATTGCGCCGGGCTTTACCACATATGACTCGGTCCCTCTCCACAGATATGACACGCCACCTGCCTAGAGTATTGCATAAAGTACGAACTCCGTAGCTCCGGTAACAATCCTAGGGATCTCTGGAAAAAAATGCATCTGTGAACAGAACGGTGTGGTCTGGATTCGAACCTACAACCTTCGACTCACAAGGCTAGTGTTTAACCACTTAGCCACATATACCTCGTGGTATAAAAAAAGGGGTTCTGTTTATATAGACAAAAAACCCTACCTGAGTAGGGCTCTCCACAGCACTAAGCATAGTGCTACACACATGGAGCTGTTGGAGGTTTCTGGGTTTTAAAGAAAGCCGGGTACTCCTATTTTCCTCCTCCCATTGCACTATAGAAACAGAGTGAAAATGTATCATTCCTGGGGTTGGAAGTAGAAGATGTAGACATAAACGATGTCAGGTTAACTTGTTTGTGTATATGTGAGAAACATTCTGTCAAACATCTGTAACGGATACAGGAGCATGGAGTACCGAACTGACGGAAGTATACATTGTTACTTCTGTGCGATGCTTGTTTCATACTTCAACGTTGATGTCACTCAAACTAAACACGGACTCTAGTGGCAAATTTGCTGTGCTAACATTTCCCAGTACTTGAGTTTTGTTTACAAAACCTTATATGTGTTGCCGGGCTCACAGGGGGAGCTAAGAATAGTAACACTGCGACCTACAAGGCATGTCGTAAGAGAGGCGATGGAAGTAGGAGCCTAGGAAGCTACCCTTGTAAATAAAAAGCGTCTCAGAAATCGGATGTATCGCCTACCATAGAGAACCACAGAGTGCCTCACTGCGAGTACAGAGCAAGAGGAAGACCACGCAAAAATGGAGTGACAGCATCAAGAACAGCCTTAAGAAAATGATTAACAGCTTACAAAGTGTCTTTGAACAGGCACAAACAAGATTACTACATTTCCCCCGCTGGTAATGTACGGAGACCTACAAGTCTGAGATGTGGCCAGAGCGGATCAGATCAGATCTGGAGAACACCGAGGGGAAGCTGTGGTAATACTTAATAAATTGACGTTTTAGGACAAGAGACACTAAGGATGGTATCATATACACAAGCAAAGTGAATAATTAAATTATAAAACTAATAAAAGTCCCAACACTTCTATAAAGAAGTAAATGGTGGTAGAGAAGAAAAAGATCCTTCGCATTCCTTCTCTGTAATATCATCTGTTGTTGAATACAACACACTAACTGTTAATCCCACTGACTTGTTGCTATAAATCATACAGTACACAGGAAACATTAAAGTTACTTGAGATTAATGCTAAAATAACACCAACCATTTTAAGTACTTTCTATCTACACGGCTCATGTGGAGACATTTGAACTACTGGAGACTATTTCGTGTCAACTATAATCCTTGACCAGATTATAATCGTCTGAAGTTTCTATCAGAAATGGGTCAGGGAGATGTGAACAAATGTACACAGCAAATATGTGAAGCTTGGTTTATGAAGACGGGTGATGTTTCAGCACATACAAAATAATGACAGGCGTTTATTTTACACATTCATTAGAAGTGATACAGCGACCTCACAAATGTTATAGTTCGTTCCAAAATTCGTGAATCTCTTTACGGGCCGATATAAAATCATCCATCTGACACAAATTATTGATTTGTATATTTTTATATAGATAATATTGACGACCTTCCTAAAGTATTTTTTGCCAACCCAAACCTTTAGTGTTTTAGAATTTTACTTATATGTTTTTAGTAAAATAACAGCGATGTTGATTTTGTATACATGTAGAAGGGTAACAGTACGATAGTCAAATTTTTCTATAATTTCGCATTTACTTGCTCCACATGAAATTTAACGCAAGTAAAAATCGGGAATCCCGTGAAATTAATCATTTCACAATATATCATAACGACTGTCATTGGCGTATGCACGCAACATTTATTTTTATTGATAGATGTGGAAGGTATCATTTGTTCACTATGTCACATTGCTTTTTATAATATATAATAGGGATACGACTTTGCAAACATTCACCACCATTTTGTGTATTACTATGAATTCGAAACTTTGATTATCATTTTGTTGTGTTTATGCAAAATTATATAGCGAAAAACCTTTTTTGAATCAACCAAGCAACCTATCAATTAGTTAAAAGTTAATTCGTAAAGTCGTGAGGTATATAAGACTGCCTGTCAAAAATTACTGTTAGCCATCCGGTAAATTTCGTACAAATTAAATCTTAGTGTTTTCACGAATTTTACAACGTACTATACATGTTTTATTCTGAGTTTGAATACATCGCGCTAATCATTTGTCTAAAAGTAACAGCACGAATTGCCTGTTGCTTGCTGTGCAGGATCAGCTGTAACAAGCTGTAACAAAAGCTGTAACAAGCTGAGATTATAGTATAGAACAGCGTTCTCAAAATTGGGTTCCGTGATCTACCCACAGGGGGTCTTCAAGAAGAAGAAATAATATGATCTTTGACATTTCAAACAGAAAATAGATTTTTTAAAATGTATAAGAACAGTGGCAGACTAGTTCACTGCGAAATCAAAGGACCCGGACAAGACCCGAGTCTAAATGTCTGACATGCGAACGTGTGGTGCCAGGGCCCGCAATGGAAGCAAAGAATAGTAACACTGTGACCTACAAGATAGTAAGATGCGACTGCGGTAAGGATCTAGGGAAGCAACCATAGTAAATAAAAAGCGTAGCAGAAATAGGATGGGCTGGCTTACTTGTAGGCACATAGCTGGCATAATATTGAATCACTCTTAGAATCAAATCACATAGAAATCACACAGGGTGGTTAACAAGTGGCCGACACATAATATCACACATCCTTCACGCACTCGTAAAACATTGACAATTTCACACATCCTTCACGCACTCGTAAAACATTGACAATTTCACACATCCTTCACGCACTCGTAAAGACATTGACAATGCCACGCATTCTTCACGCACTCGTACAGACATTGACAATACCATTAATTCTGCAAACTCCGCTTCTTCTTTCGTTGTCGTCACTGCTCGGTTTGCCATGTCGTCACACTGCTACCGGGTTTTCAGTGTCGTCACATGTACCGGTTGTGCCAGTGTCACACTGCTACCGGGTTGTTGCCCAGTCCGTGCGTTGTGCCAAGTGCGTACTGCTAGGGTTGTTGCCGGTCACACTGCGGTTGTTGCCCAGTGTTCCTTGTGGTTTTGTCTGTTTTTATCTTGAGCTGTTCTGGTGGCTTGGGTGATTGTTATTTTTGCTCTTTCACAGGATTCTGCTAGCCATCTAACCATCTTTTTCGTGGTGTACCTCTCACCTTCTTTCCTGATGTTCTGTTGTAGAAGACTTTGTATAATGTGGAGTTTGGATGCATTCTTATTAAGTGGCCAAACCATTTAATTTCTCCGCTTACTTCATTAAAATATGAAAGCTTACAAGATATATTTTCATCCACACAGGAAGGGAATTTAGTAGACATCATGTGCGGCCAGCTATGGTGTCGAGATCCCAACAAGGACAATGGCTGTCGGACCAATACCTACCTCACGGCTTTACCAGGCACCGAGTGCGGACCGAACAGGGTGAGTGCATTTTTCATTTGTCTTTTTCTTTCTTTTCCCTAATCCTGTTTTCTAGATTTCTAGAACGGGCCTTTGTGTGCGCTTCATAAACAGTGTTTTTCGCAGCCTTTGTTATGTCTGAGGTCCACCTTTTACATTATACAATGTTTACATTATACAGTCAAAAGTAAGGTTAGTAACGTGCAGTGGCGGCTCGTGCTCATTTTTGTTGGCGGGGCCAGACAAAAAATTTCGGAAAAATCATGGGTTTTGGGTTAGGTTATATTATAATTTTTAAGTAATAAGTACACGTGACACTTTATTTTTGGTGGGGCCCGGCCCCAATGGCCCTTAATGACGAACCGCCACTGGTAACGTGTATTTTAACATGGTTGATACATAAAGACGAAGGATTTATTTCATTGCATCGGGTTTCCCCATTAGGCTCAGTTCTTATCGGCAGAAAGTGTACGTCATCTGTCGAGACGGTGCCCGCAAGGGAAGCAAAGAATAGTACCACTGCGACCTACACGACATGTTGTAAGAGACGACTGATGTAGGACCTTGGGAAGCTAGCCTAGTAAATAAAAAGCATTGTAGATATCGTTTGTGGTGGCCTACTTGTAGACGCATAACTGGCACAACGTATAATCGCTCTTAGGCTCAGATCATATACAAATCACACAGAGTGACCCGTCATTAAGGGCCAGTGGGGCCGGGCCCCACCATAAATAATGTGTAACGTGTATTTATTATTTAAAAAATTAAAATATAACCTAACATAAAACCATGATTTTTCCGAAAATTTGTGTCTGGCCAAACCAACAAAAATGAGCACGAGCCGCCACTGGAATAGTTAATCCATGGATGGAAAGTAGTTAAACAAAACAACTCAAAATTGGAGAACACAATTTAATCGACAAAATGTACGCACCTTCACATTAATACACAAATAATTTAATTGGCGCAGGATACTCCATCTGCGATTGTATGACAGGACTACAAACAGGGAACTCTGGGATAGAACAGGACAACGACAGGTGGAACAAGAGATAAGGAGCAGAAGGTGGCGATGGATAGGACACACAATGAGGAAATCCCCTAACAGCATCACAAGACAGACACTCCAATGGAACCCCCAGAGCAATAGAGGGAAGGAAAGACCCAGGAACACCTGGAGACGGGAGTTGGAGAAATAATGCAAGAAAATGAGGAGAGAGTGAAGAGATCTGAAAAGGATGGCCTTGGAAGGCCTTGGCTGCGGACCTATGCTTCCTAGGGCGAAGGATGAAGAAGAAGTCTGTTTACCTAAATTTATGTTATAATGATGCCTAATATTATTCTCATCATTCCAACAGGTATGCCATTTAGGTGAATGCATCTTAGACATCAGCAAGAACACCATTCAGAGACAACCATTCTCAGGTTCCATCAATGTTGTTTCCAGAGTTAGCAAGCCTAGCAAAACATCTTTCCACAAACAAGTAGCACAGAAACGAGATCACAAACATGTCAAACAGAGAGCACATTTTGGAAAACGTTCCAAAAGAAAGAAGAGAAGTAAGTAAAGATACCAGAGCAGGTTTAATATTTGTCTGAAATTAAATTATCATCTAATTAGCAAAAACTACAAGTTTCACAGTAAAATAGACAACTGGATAAAAGCGACATCTATTCACTGAATGTTCCACTCAATATAGGACTCATATAGAAGCGATATATATATCTATCTATATATATATATATATATATATATATAGAGAGAGAGAGAGATACTTTGTCTTTCCTTTGGATGAAACAGTAGGGTAGAGCAAAATGGTTTGTGCAAAATGGGCAAGGCACATTCTCCATATCAGCTACCCAGGCTAGGCACAAAGGGAGACGAAACTTAATGAGAGAAAAGCGACATCTCAGAAGTTTTCACAGTGAAACACTTGCCAATTGACCGTCTGTAAAGACGAAAAAGGTCATATATTTATATATATATACTAGAAGATGTATCCGTTCTTTGCATGGGGAATCTAGTTTAAATCTAGTTGTAAACAGTGCGAGATTGAGCATATTAAAGAAACATGCCCCGTCCCCTCAAAATCGGCTGCTTTCCCAACAATAACAATACGTTTTCTCTCCATGCTTGGTGGGAAAACTTTGTCGATTGTCCACATAAGATTAAAATGTCCCTCACTTCGATTGCCAGTAAAACCTGATACAGTAGAATTCCTGTGACAGTTGACAAATAACAATTGACAAATTGAATTTATTCAGATTATAAATTGATAAAATAGTGACCAAATGTGTTAATAAAAATAAAATTTAAAAAAAAATTATTTTGAACCAATTGTTCCGTGGTGTACACATTCTGCATATTATCAATATACTATGCGAACCAACATTTTTATCAATGCAAATTTGTAATTAATAGAGGACAATGGTAAGCAACGGTTGTGTCGGTGATATTTGACTGTGTTTGGGGTATTCAATTATGTTGGCGTTATTTCTTGTGTGCAGGTGATTTTTGTTAGGTTGGGGTAGTTTTATTTGTTTTGGTAGTTGTTATGTTGGGTGATATGTTGCGTTTTCGTATTTTTTTGTTGTTGTTGGTGATATTTATTGAATTGTGTGTGTGGTATTTGTTATGTTGGTGGAATTTGTTGTGTTGGTGGTATTTGTTATGTTTTGTATGGTGGAATTTGTTGTGTTGGTGGTATTTGCTATGTTGGTGGAAATTGTTGTGTTGGTGGTATTTGCTATGTTGGTGGTATTTGTTATGTTGGTGGTATTTGTTATGTTGGTGGTATTTGTTATGTTGGTGGTATTTGTTATGTTGGTGGAATTTGTTGTGTTGGTGGTATTTGTTATGTTGGTGGAATTTGTTATGTTGGTGGAATTTGTTATGTTGGTGGTATTTGTTATGTTGGTGGAATTTGATGTGTTTGTTGTATTTGTTATGTTGGTGGTATTTGTTATATTGGTGGAATTTGTTGTGTTTGTTATGGTGGTAGTATTTGTTATGTTGGTTGTGTTTGTTATGTTGGTGGTATGTTTTTCGTTTTCGTACTTCTTATGTTTGTGATAGTTGTATTGTTGAAAGTATTGTGTGTTTTCTGGAGCTTCTTATATTAAAGATATTTGTTTTCCTCGTTGTGTCTGTTCTTTTGAATTTGTTATACTTGTGGTATTTATATGGTGTTGCGCTCATTATGTTGATTTTATCCATTATACTATAGATATTTGTTGTGTTGGTGGTGTTTGTTACGTGGTGGTTTTTTATGTTGGCTTCTAATTACCTACGTCGACAAGCACGGAACTTGATCAGTTAATTATTTTGAGTTGTTTGTGGTTTTTTGTAATGTCTGTGGTTGTGTTGTTGTTGTTGTGGTGGTATTTCTTAGTTTGATGTTATTTATAGCATTCATTGAATGTATTCATAGTGATAGTATTTTTTTTGTCACCAGATCGATGCGTTGAGGACAAAAATCTAACTTACTGTCAAGGTTTGATTCGATTAAATCCAGGAGGATGTGAACGTCGTGCTATACGCCAGTACTGTTGTTTCACATGCAGACAACAGCAGAGACAACGACCAAGAAGGATATCATTTAATTAAGAAATAGTAAAAGTACGAATGATAAGAACGAAGCGTAATTGTTACGTCTGTGAGAGAACGTAAAGACATGCAAACGATATTGGTTCAATAAAAGTATAACTGACAGCTCATATGATTAATTGATTGGATGAGTGAGTTGTTCTGTACATGAAGAGTAAAAAAACAAAACAAATGATTGGATGTTTTGCTATAATGTATGCGCATTCTGGTGTTTATATTTCAATATATATATATTCATTTTATTTATGCAAATATGAGATTATGGGACATGTATACATACGCAGTGAGCGTCTGTAGCTCAAGCGGTAGTGAGCTCGATCACAAACCCAATCGTACCTGGTTCAAACCCCGCGGTGGGCAAGTTTGGAAGCAAATTCGTTTCCGTGGAATTTTTACAAAGGTAAAACTAGACCTCACTTTCAGAAAGCAATCGCAAACTACTGAACGTATAAGTGGTGCCTAGAAAAATCACCAACTCGTGTACTGTGGTTGACCTTGTGTAAAGGATATGCTACAATTTCATTTTCATACATGCACAAGAAAGATCAGAATTGTTGAAGATACACAAAATCAATAATACAAAAATAAAATATATCGCAGGTATGTACAATGCATATGCTGACAGGAGAGAAACTTGTATCAGTCGATATGGTGAAAAACAGACATTTGGAAGATTTGAATGTTGCAGACGATATTGCATTGTTAACCACTTCTCTCTTCTGAGTTGAAATACTGGTTCACGGTTGGAGAACGAACCAGATACATAACTGATATATAATCGTGATTCGAAACAGAATGATGTTTTAAAGCAATATAAAACTAGAAGGAAAGAAACAAAATATAAGTGGCAAAAATAAAGACAAGGAGAATACTAAGCATATCAAGAATAAGAAAGTAGTAAGTTTAACTAGCAGTAAGGTAACATAAAAAATATATAAAACATTTCAAGTGTAAATTGACTTCGACCATAAGGTGTACACAATCACATCGTTGAGTATCCTGATGTCATGATTATCTATCTATACAGTCGTTGATGATAAACACCTGTGGTGGGCCAGGAAGAAAAGAATAGTACCACTGCGACCTACAAGGCCTGTCGTAAGAGATAACTGATGAAGGACCTATGGAAACTACCCTAGTAAATAAAAAAGCATCGCAGAAATCAATGTGCTGACTGCATAACAGGCACAACGTACAATTGCTCTTAGGCTCAGATCACATACAAACCACACAGAGTGGTTGACAAGTGGTCGATATGGAACGTTCGTCGAAGAAGAAAGATGAAATTGACGATAAAGTGTATGCCTATATGGAAGGTTATTAATTCTTTTTGTTTGCTATGAAAAGTTGTGTATCAATATTGCCTGTATTTTAGTATTGTTAATTCCACTTGTTATATCACATTTATGTTAAATATGTTTCATGTTTTTATTTTTCTATACAAATACCTCAGTGTTTGAATACATATATATTCACTTTTGTCAATTGAGATTAATAGTTTTTTACAATTATTTTGCAATTACTTATGTGCTAATAGTTACTTAGACCAAAACTTAAGATATTTAACTCCAATGTTAAAGCAGTTCTGCTGTATGGGTTAGAAACACGGAGAAGGATTAAAGTAATAACGCATACATTGCGAACATTCATCAACTGGTGTCTATGTAGGATAGAGGGACTGAGATCGTATGATAGGTTCCCAAATGAGGAACTTATGGAGAGAACAAGACATATTTCAGTGAACCAGGATGTTAGAAAAATACGCTGGCGTTGGATATAACATACTTTGATAAAATCCGAGGGGAATATAACAAGAAGGGTTCTTTCCTGGAACCCACAGGGACAGCAAAAGAAAGGAGTGGCTAGAAATACATGGAGATGAGATTTGGAGGTAAAGGTCAACAATATAAAGAAGAACTGGAGAAAGCTGCAAGATATAGTTAGAGGTAGGAAAACTTGGCATGAATTGGTACTCCCCAATCGGAGTTAAAAGGTCGAAAGAGAGAGAAAGATAGTTACTTAAATGCGAGTAAAATACAAAAAAGGTTCAGACTTTTATCAGCAAATGTGGTGAATTCTCAGACTGAGAAGGTATGACAAAGTGACAAGTAAATTGCTGTGGTCCTGGTATCCCTGCGTAAGAAACAGTCGAGTGTCACTAGAAAAAGCTTGAGGAACTCGCAAATAAATTCGGAAAAGGGACGACCTAAATATACCTAATGACGAAGTTTTTCGAACTGAGGCATGTCGGGTTATCCTGGAAGCCATAAGAAAACCATCAGAGACCGAAAGTGGAGAACAACTGTCGGGGCCACATGTTTACGCCTAGCGGAGAGTAATGTATCAGTAACGTCATTAAATGAAACTTGATTTCTTATCATTTCATCCACAAAATCAAATCATTGTCAATTAATTCTGATGATTATAGTCTGGAAATTAAAATGACAATGTACAAAGTTTTCAGAAGTTGAATGTGAATGAATACTAAATTATATGGTAATGAACTGAATTGAATTATCATATAAGGTATGAACGGAATATAAATATACTAAATTAATAGATGGTAATGAACGGAATGTAGAATATACTAAATTAATAGATGGTAATGAACAGAATGTAGAATATACTAAATTATAGATGGTAAAACGGATTAGAATTACTAAATTAATAGATGGTAATGACAGAATGTAAATATACTAAATTAATAGATGTAATGAACGGAATGTAGAATATACTAAATTAATAGATGGTAATGAACAGAATGTAGAATATACTAAATTAATAGATGGTAATGAATAATACAATTAATAGATGTAATGAACGGAATGTAGAATATACTAAATTAATAGTAGTAATGAGGTAATGAAATAATCTATGAACAATGTAGAATATACTAAATTAATAGATGGTAATGAACGGAATGTAGAATATACTAAATTAATAGATGGTAATGAACAGAATGTAGAATATACTAAATTAATAAATGGTAATGAACGGAATGTAGAATATACTAAATTAATAGATGGTAATGAACGGAATGTAGAATATACTAAATTAATAGATGGTAATGAACGGAATGTAGAATATACATTTTCAATTTCAATGAACGGAAGAAATGCTGCTAACATAAATTTAGAGTTAACTTGATAATTAGACAAATCATGTTTAGTTTAGTCGTCGGATCACCATCACTGCACGTCGAACAAATTAGTCCATAAGTGCTCCGATCTCTCCTCAGTATGTCCATCAGCGTGTGACAACTAACGACACCGGTTCTTTGTTGGTTTATAATTCTTCTTTGTCTGCCAGCATAGCGTTCTTGTCGAGCTACACCACACTTAACTTTGAGTTCTTGCAGTCTGGTTAGTGTTGTAGATTCACCACTATTACGTGAATCATGTACACGTCCTCCCTCCCTTAAGGAATTTATAATATCAGCCTGGTCCATTGCTCGCCCGCTTTGTACAGCAACCATACCTGCAAGCCTATCCGCACGTTCATTCCCCTTACACCTGCATGCCCTGGCACAAAAATAAAACTGATATTTGTCAGCTTAGACCTCCCCAGCGACTCCATCCAATGTCTCCTAGCCCATCCTGTTCTAATCTTCCTGAGCATACTCATTGAGTCACTGAGAAAACATGCATGGATAAAAGTCTGGATTCCAGCCAAATCATCGCTTTAGTAACCGCCAGATTTCCATAAATGAGACTGCTTGTAGTCACAGCAAAACCACCACTGTCTTCCTTCACAACATCTCCTCCGACCTGAGCAGTGAAAGCCCACGAGCTCCGCACCTGTCGAATCACCGAACCATCCGTGTAAATGATTACATCATGCTCAGATGCTTTCTCAGAAATCAATGCCTGAACTGCTGCCTCCACGACAAGTGGGCTGTCGTGTCTGCTTTCTTTATCAAGTTTGATGCACACAGAAAATGATGTATCGATTCCTGTTGGCACTGGTATCCATTCTTCACCGGGATCAATGTCTTCAAGTGTACACACAATACAGTCCTCGGCCTGACCCATCCAAGATTTTCCTCTTTTAACCTATTTCCTTTTTGTCTCTTTATTTCCATGTGCAGAGGATGTTGTGTGTCAGCATTGACTCGAAAGTATGCTCGTGCACGGCTCATCAGTGTTCTATACTCCATAGTAGGATAGTCAAGTAGATAGCGCATCGCCCTGCACGACGTGTCTTTAGTGCACCCAAGTATAATGCGCATCGCCTCGTTCTGTATTCTTTCCAGTCGTTCTATCTGACTATGACTGAGAGTCAGGATCGCCAGCGCATACTCAAGCACAGAAAGGACCAGACCATGGTATAAAAGACAAAGATGGCGCTGCTCACAATCCACCGCAGCCATCACCCTCATTGCCGTCAAACCTTTCCTCGCCTTCATTATCACATGAGCTATGTGTTCCGTAAAGCTAGACTACGATCAAAACGCAACCCCAGGTATTTCATAGACTGAGATCGCTCCACCACCTTTGAACACAAAACCACAGATGGTGTTGGAGTGTTGACGATGCGGTTGTTTAAAGAGAACCATGTCACAGCTGCTTTTGTGGGGTTGACCAATGCTCCTGCTTCATCGCACCATCTACCTATGCGGTCGAGTTCTGACTGAAGTTCCTCCACAAGCTGTTCTCTATCCTTGCCCTGACGATACACCAACACATCATCAGCATATGACATTGTCCTTCCTCTACCCGTGATCTGCTAGACAAATCATGATACAGTCCTTGGTTTACTGGTCAAACGGTACAGACAAATATACGCTTTCTGCAGATTTTGGTAGTTAATGTGTTAATAATCACATAAACAGAGTCCAGCTACGGCACACTTCACAAAGTGTCAGAAGTATACACATCATGCAATTGTTAACCACTGCTACTTCAAGGTGCCAAGGTCTGAAAGTCAGAATGATTATTCTTTCTTCAAGATCGTTTAAGTAGAGAAGACAAAACAACTTACAGATAACACATGTAGATGCCACTACATGACGACGTCATTAGGTCAAATGTGTGTCATGACTGAAGGGTAAAAGCACAAATACCATTGGATCATTTTAAGATGGTAAAGTACATTACACAAACAACAAGAACGACAATCCAGTTCTTCGAAACGAAATGCTACAGAAAGATCCTACGAATACCATGGACAGAAAAAAGAAAGAACACTGATGTTCTGAAAGAAATGAATGTTAAAGACAATTAACTGATAAACAACCTACTGTACAGAAACATTAGATGCTTTTGTCACATCAAGCAAACAATATTAGAGGGCAGGGTCACAGGACTCAGGGGCAGACCAAGAAGAAGACGGCTACAAGATATTAAAGAAACCATGAATATAATCATCAACGAAGTGGGTGAACTGGCTAGAAACAAAGGGAATTTCAGATGCGCTGCAAAGAGAGCAACGTCCTATAAAGGACTTGATGATGAAAGTACATACATCTGTGAGATGGGAACAAGTCAACAAACATTAATTTTGCCAAGTGTATTTTTTAATTAGAAAGTTAATATGTTTGATAAGGAGCAACATTGTATTAGTCTTTTGTCTATTCCCAGGTGGAAGATGGAGTTGGCTGTCGACTCTTGCCGTTAAGCGTAAGGATGGGAGATTTAATTTGCGTTCTAGGGCCAGATGAGTCACCCTTGTTGTGTTATATCCGTGTTTATGTAGTGTGGTCTTGATATTGTCTATCCATCTTTTATTGGTCTTCCCTTAGATCTAGTACCCGATCTCTTTTTATTGTATCCTATTATTGGTGGTTGGTTGTATTTCATTCTCATTAAATGTCCAAACCACTGCATTTGTTGTCTTTCGATGTATTCGGTGCATGAAGTTATGCCCACTCTGCTTCTGATGTCCTCATTTCGTAGTCTATCTTTCCTGGTGACCCACTGTCCTTCCTCAAACATTTCATTTCATACGTGGTGAGCTTTCTGTGGTGTTGCTGTAAAAGACCAAGTTTGGCACTGGTAACAGGATTTTTGTAGGAAAAACATTGTATCATATCTTTTTACTTCCATCTTGATCTTTGGGTGTTGTAGTAATGATGCCAGCTGCTAGGTCACTGCATTTGCTTTTTGACAAATTGTCTCTATTTCTCTATCGAGTTTTCCGTCCTGTGTGAAAATGCTGTATTGTAAAAATTGTATTATTCACAAAATAGATGAGACTGCAGTAAAACTATTTGATTGGCAAAACACGTAATCACAAAGTACTGTAGTTTTACAAATGACAAAAACAATAAAAAATATTTATAAAATAGATGAGTTAGTCGAAATGTTGCTGTATTTTGTCATTGTTTTTGTAATTTGTAGAAATTATATTAGTACTGCTGTCAAATATATGTTTCGAATGTTATGAAATGACAATTATGACAAACTACAATAAGTGAACACAAACAACATTGTTAAGACAACGGACAGTAATGAAAGAAATTGGTGGACAGCTTCACAAACAAAACATGTACACGAGGTTTGCTTTGTCAGTATGTGGTGATGACAATATTACTATTACCAATATATTACAGACACAACTATAGGTGCACAACACTAATTGTATACTCACACCAACTGTGTATTGAGTGTATTATTAGGATTATATATTTGATCAATATAGCACCACCATATGACTTGCAGTTGACAGAAAAAATTGAACAAATGGTTTAAATGTGCAAAATTATAGTTTATTTGTCCGTTCTATTTTTTTTTTAGATTCAGAAGCATTTGAGCTGATAGCTCTTCTCTCGGTGCCATGGTCATCGTAACCCTTCGGTTCGGTGCCACGAACACCGTAAATCTGAGAACCTGTTGCTTTTCTGTCATTCCGCGGAATTGAACCCGCACTCACAGAGGACTTATCACCCTTTGTCCAACGTGCTACGAACACGCTGGGCAGGCGGGCGACCGTTATATTTTAAAAACATACATTATATCCATATATTACTCTTGTTATAATTTACATAAGACCTGCAAGTAATTTCTCCAGACCGCTCTCTCCAGGTAAACTCGCCCAATCTCTTCCACATATTCATATATACTTTGGGAAAATTAAAACGTACAGACCCAGCCATATTTGAATTGAGCCAGATCATTAAAACACTTAGGACATGTATTATTTAAAGCCAGACATTACATTTATACAGTTTAATTTTCTATTCTCAAACAAAACCTGCAAGTAAGGGACTAAACCTCTGTCTTCCTTAACTATGTAAGGTAGATAACAAGAGGAAAAGTCAGGCTATATATTTTCCAATGATTTTTGAATCAAAGCAGAAATTTAAAAAAAAACAATTTTAGCCCGCTTGTCCAACGTGTTCTTAGCGCGTTGGACGACGGGTGACAAGCTTCCTGAGAGTGCGGATTCAATTCAACGAGCTGGCAGAAAAGCCACAGGCTCTCTAGATTTACGTTGTTCGTGGCACCGAATCAAGGTTTACGATGTCCTTGGCACCGAGCCGAAGAGCTGAAAGCTCAAATGCTTCTGGATCGGGAAGGGGATTATATTTATATTTCCTTTATCCATCGATGTACACAAAAGACAGACATTTAGTAAGATGGTTGTCACTCTGTTAGACAAGAAGTAGTTCGACTGCAATGCTGTAATTATTTTTTTAATCAGCACGAATTTTTGAACGTACTATATTTAACCTGTCTGCACAGGGTGACATTGCTATTGATTAAGCAGCACGCAAAGACTTATATATCGAAAAAGGACATGAATTTTGAGAATAACAAGCGAGTAGCGGGAACTATGAGATGTCATTGCCCGTCTTCCCAGTGTGTTCGTAGCGCGTTGGACTACGGGTGACTATCCTCTGTGTGTGCGGGTTCAATTCCGCGGGATGGCAGAAAAGTCACAGATTCCCCAGATTTACGGTGTTCGTAGCACCGAACCGAAGGGTTACGATGTCCATGGCACCGAGCCGAAGAGCTGAAAAGCTCAAGTGCTTCTGGATCGGAGAAAAAAATATGAGATGTCATTACCGTCGCTATGAAAGACTGAGTATTTAGTGTTCTGCCCACAGAACCATGTTATTATGGCTATTAACTAAGAAATATCGCATTCACACTACATTGTTCTCACTGCTATTAACTTTCAATTTACTCCATAATTAAGCTATTGCTTCTTATTCTTGACCAATTATAGTGGATCATTTTAATACTTCGTTTTAAGCATCTGACTATGATATATGGGTGCGGATGATTTAATAGCAAATTACTTCCCTTGCTATCAACTTGAATGATATCACGGAAAGTTCTATGTAACTATCAGGTAATTACTTGTGACTCCTATTAGTTTGATATCTATATCATTTACCTGTAAATGTTTTAAATTTTAGACACATTAACTTGAGTTTAATTGCGTGTAAATATTCTTTATCTAAAGATTAATAATGCGATTCCTAAACTAGGAATAAGCGACGTTTGAATTAATGCGGTTGTTTCCCCTTGTCCACATCCGCAAAACGGAGACTCCCTGGACAATTATTTCTTGTTGTCGGAACAAGAGAGGGCCTCTCTATAATCGACAGCAGAGGTGTTCACTTGTCTGTGGATACTCGATCCCCAGAGCAGGGGTCATAGGTGCAATTCTAGGGACAACGGTGCGCCAGGATTAGTGAGCTGGCACTAATCAAGATCCTACCCAACCTCCACGTGGTGGCCCTGAAAACAGACAGAGGATCCTGTCTGGCTAAGCGGGTAGGGATCGAGGGAGATCTACCCTGGTATAAGTAGTGATGCAAGCATGTTTATACCAGATCTAATCACAAGATAGACGAGATGAATCCCTGAGAGACTGTCTCTCACATCTCTCCCGGTCAACGGGAAAAGCGAAATAAATTAAAAAACGAATCGTATAAAACTGACAAGGTACGAGTTGTCAGGAGGAAAATATTCACGTCCCCTCAAGTAATGGTGGCAACGCATTTGACAGCTCTCGATAACGATCGTCGGAAAAAGAGGCAATGTGAAGTGACGACACAAGGGAAGATTGCAATTAACTCCGCACAAGAGGCCAAGCGCAGATATATCTATTGGGTAAAGTTGGCCGAGCGCAAATCCTAAAATTGCGTTTTAGCCCCTAACGAAACTGCCTTCCCTGAAACAACCGGGCACGGTACTGTTGTTCTTACAACTAACATCCTCGGAGAAACCGGGGCGGGTGATGCTTGGCGAGCGCAAAATCTAAGTTGCGATGATAGCACTAAATGAAACGACCCTCTACATTATTTGTGCGCAACCCCAATCCAGTGTTTCCCGTGGCCAGGGAAAATGCAAATTGCCAAGTGCCGACACGCGCCTCGAAAAGGCTGAGAATATTCCTATTCCGGAATAAACTCAACGTGGTCAGAAAAGTAAGGCCGACATTGTAAAGATTTGGCAGGCTGTCCAACTCCGAACAATGGCGAAGGCTGACACTTTTCACAATGTGTTGCACGAGTAAGATGCCGTCCCAGGACAAGCGTAAGTGTCGCAAAACGACTGAGAAATGTTCCTAATCCGGAACATAATTATAAATGCTGCACAGCTCTTTGGCGGAGTTCATAATGCCCAAATATACGGCGAAAGATGATCGTCAGCAAATCCTAGGCAAGTTACCTAGTAAATAAAATGTTAGCTGTAAATCAGATGTGCTAGCCTAGTCACCATATGCACATAATTTGGCACAACGTAAAAACGTTCTTGTCAAAGATCAATTATATATCACAATAAGAATGATAAAATTGGCCGCGAAGAACGAACGCAAAGAAGAATCCTCAGACCTGTGTTGTCTACGCAGGTACATTTTCCGTCTCCCACCATTGCAGGAGCAGGTGTGAAATTATCCTTCATCACAATGAAGACAACAACATCATTTTTCTAGTTTTCATGTACAGTTTAGGACACCTGGAAATACGTTGAAATTTATATTAGATAATAGAAGCAAGAAATGAATATCGCCCCTTTCGTGTTTTGCCGGAGCTCACAAGGGGAGCAAAGAATAGTAACACTGCGACCAACAAGGCATGCCGTAGTAGGCGACTGAGGTAGGGGCCTAGGAAAGCTACCCTAGTAAATAAAAAGCCTCGCAGATATTGGATGTGCAGGTCTAATTGTAGGCGCATAACAAGCACAACGTACAAACACTCTTAGGCTCGGATCACATACAAATCACAACGAGTGATTAACAAGTGGTGGATATGGAGCGTTCGAAGAAAAAGAAGTATCAACAACAATGTCTACAACAGCAGTAACAACAGCAACAACAGCTACAAAACAATATACAAAAACATCAACATCAACAATGTCTAGTAACAATGAAAACATTAACATTTACGACTGCAACAACAGTAACACCAACAGCAGCAGAAACATAATTATTAGTAACAACAGCAGCAGAAACAGTATTATCAGTAACAACAGCAGCAGTAACAACTACAACAGTAACATCAACAACAGGTGAAGCAACAACAGAATCAGTAACAACCAAGAACAGCAGCAGCACCAACACCAGCAGTAACAACAACATCATTCTCAGTGACAACAATAATAGTAGCAGTAACAACATCAGTAGTAAAAGCAGCAGCATCGGCACCATCAGTAACAACAACAGTAGCAACAACAACAATATTAGTAACAACAACAGAAACAGATACACGCAGCAACTTTTACTTCCCTTTATTCACTTTATAACAGCTTTTTAAAGAGCAGGTTGACCTGCAGACAGTGTGTGTGGGCGCCGGATTACGTCAGGATGATATACGAAACGATGTGGCTGACAAAATGAAGCAAAAAGCAAAGATTTCAACAAAAATGTATCGTAAAGTAAAGAAAGCGGAATTAAAAGATGTTAAAAAAATAATCATAAATTGGATTTGAAACTTGATAAAAGTTAATAATGAATAACAATGAACACACGGAAATAAAAATATATGACAACATATTTTATTACTTTTTTCAAATATTAATAATCGGGTTTAATGATTAGCGTAATGCATAAGCTTTCACTTTTCGACTCAAGACAAATAATGGTTGTGGTTTTAATCCCACACACGACGTTCTACACATGAGCAAAGGAATTGCCCTTCTACCTCCTGAACGATAGGGTCTAGAAATGTGCAGTGACAGACACTTCCTACCCTAAGAACTGAAAAAAAACTACTGGACATTAAAAAATATACTGTTACACTTTATAGTGATTTACCCAATTAGATCTGATAATGTTATTTCAGTCTTAAGTTGATCAAATATTGCATAATTATATTTCAGTCTTAAGTTGATCAAATATTGCATAATTTTATTTCAGTCTTAAGTTGGTCAAATATTGCATAATTTTATTTTATTCTTAAGTTGATCAAATATTGCATAATTTTATTTTATTCTTAAGTTGATCAAATATTGCATAATTTTATTTTTAAGTTGCTCAAATATTGCATAATTTATTAAAACATAAAAAAATAGATTTGAACATTTCAGAAACAGTGAAAAATTCAGAATCTTAGGGAATGTAGAAGACGTTGAAAATAAATCTAAAGTACAACATATTTATTAGAATTTAAAAATGATAAGCTAGGCTAATATTATAACATACATCAAAGATAAATAAAGAATAACATCTGGTTCCGGGCAGGTGCACTCATCAAAGAATAATAATGAAGATGACGGTCTTGAACGTCATGCATGTCATAAAAGCAGGTTGCTATGTTGTACATCAAAGTACAGTCTGAAACGGTTTCAACAAGGCCACGGCTTTCATCCAGTGGTTACGGATGACGTAACGTCAGAGAATGAAGACACTGGTGTCTGAAGAATGACGGAAATTAGTGTGGGGCGTGATGGAGAGAGAGAGAGAGAGAGAGAGAGAGAGAGAGAGAGGCGATGTCAACTTCAATGCATATTTGTATTATAACTTTGACGTTGTTGTCTGCCATTCTACGACAACAGATGAAATCATTAAGAATAAAACGACGAAGAAGTGGCAGAAAGAAAGTCATGGTGAACTAGAGTCTGCACTGGTTCATATAGTTAATTGCGATAGAAGAAACAAACATAGGACAACTTTATGTGTGTAGTTTTGATGTTTATGATGACGTTGTGTATTTGATAATATGGTATAACGCTCTTATAGTACAATTGATAAGAAAAAGGAATCAACTCTAGTCATTTTTATTTTTCAAACCTGCGTAAAATACTTCAGTGTTATCGTATAGCTCATATATTAAATATTAAAATAAAAATTGCAGTGTTTGTTTTTGTTATGTATGGGAATAAAGCCTCTTTAAGCCGAGGCACGTCACTTTCAATGTAAGGACGAAACTTGTTTTGGTTATCAATTCCCGTAAGCCAACAAACATGAAAAATAAGAATTAACTCCTTGCGAAGAATTCAAGTTAATTTAACCGTTAATTTATTTTAACTCTTCCTTTTCTTTTTATTTGAAAGCTCCATATCGATCACTTGTTAACCACTCTTAATTGATATATATTTCTATCATTCATGGTCAATGTTCAAATGATTATGTGCATGAAATAGAAGATTGATGAAAAAGTGGATCGTGTAAGACGGGCATAAGATGAATTAAAATGCAGAATTTAAATTTGAAATGATTATTCACTAGCAAAAATCACGAATATAATTTATTTAAAAATATTTATTACTAATTTCTTCTTTCAGGTGCCACCGAGCCCTAATCGCTTTAACACCCCCAAATTCTTCTGAACCCACTATCGCCTCTCTAGAAGGCTTCAGCGCCCAAAAGGGGAGGGAGGAACGTACCACCCACTTTGGGAAACGTTGGTTTAGACTAAGCATATGACACTGTTCACAAAGAAGAAGAAGTTATTATGTCAACAGTTTGATCACATCGACCTCATGTACGTAATAGTAATGATCATTAAAAAATATTTAAAAGAAATTTGTTGAAAAAATGTCCTCGTAAACCACTGAACTATTTGAACTAAAAATAATTAATAGAAGAGAAAATAAAATAAAGAAACATAAATATTTGAAATACAAAACATCGCGCATGTTCTCTTCAGACATAACAGTCAGGACAGATACAGAAAGAAAGGGAAGCAAAAAATGTTACAAATGTTTTCTCACAGATAAAAGCCCTCGTTGACAAATTATATTTTAGATTTGAAATCTGCGTTGTCCCAGACTTTAACTACCGACGAGGCTTACAAGTTGTCAGCTGTTCATCCAAAGAATTAACCTTCCCTGCTTTCCCTTTGCAGACAGTCAGACGCCAGAGTTCAATCAACCGTGCTCTTAAATCAA
Source organism: Arion vulgaris (assembly GCA_020796225.1). Classification (NCBI taxonomy): domain Eukaryota; kingdom Metazoa; phylum Mollusca; class Gastropoda; order Stylommatophora; family Arionidae; genus Arion; species Arion vulgaris. The sequence continues at coordinate 24,343,873 of CM036754.1, read as the reverse complement.
GGAACCCAGAAGTGGTCCACGCGGCTCAAGACAAAGGTTGGCAACGTCTATTGTGCAGATCAGAAATGACGTCTTGTTTGAAAATTTAAAAAAAGAAGTGAAAATAAAATTATATGAATAGTAATTAGAGAAGTTGAACGATATAGAAGACAAATTTTAGATGTTATGAATAAAGGAGATCACGTCCTGTCGGTTTCTTGTTAATTTATGCTTTTTTTTTTGTTGAAAAATGTCAAAATATCAGAATTGAAAAACGGCTAGCTTATCCCCCTTCACTTTGTAGTCAAAAACCGTTACAAGTTATCGCCCTTATGTCAGGAAACGTACGGAAAGTTTTAAATTTAATATGTTTTAATCCATTGGTAATATCCAAAACCAACCATCTAACGTCATCTCGAACTCATTATTTCATTTTTTCCTGTCTGGCTACGTTTTCTTTTCTGAAGTTGTCTGTACTGCTTGTATATTAATTAAAAGACAGCCCCTAAGTTTTTATTTTGGCCAAAATAATTTATAAACTATACTGACATTTTGTTTTGCTGTACTTTTGTTTGGGGATGTTTTTTTTTACTGCATTGTCACGTTTGCCGGCTGTTATACGAACAGGGAATGTTGGGGAGAGAGCTAGCCAGGGATTGTATCTCTGGTTGGGAAGTTAGAAATCATTGTTTTTCTTATTTATGTGTTGTTGGCTTTTTTATATCGTCCGTTCAGAATTTGGATCAGAATACTGAAAAAAAAGGTGTTGATAAGGTTTGAACGAAATTAATGAAGATTTGAATAGGTCAAAATTTATAAATGAAATGATGAAGATCAGGGTTAATCTGAAAAATTAATACAAATTGATGGAGGATTATGTGTAGATATATGTAAGATAAATGTCAGATGTCACTTAGATGTAAGATAAATGTCAGTTAGATGTAACTTAGATGTAAGATAAATGTCAGTTAGATGTAACTTAGATGTAAGATAAATGTCAGTTAGATGTCATCATCATCATGTGCCGTCTCCACATCGAAGGTCGGCTGCAATGAATCTCCAGCATCCTCTGTCTTTCGCCTTGGTGTTGCACACTGCCAGACTGTAACCTGTAAGTTTCTTAAAGTTTCCCTCCCACTTATCTCTCGATCTTCCTCTTGCTCTTCCCTCCTCAACTTTCCCCTCTAGTAAATGTTTTATCATGGTGTCATGTCTATTTATGTGCCCAAAATACTTTACTTGTCTGAATTTTTGTTTCATCATGCCTAGTTTCAGTTAGATGTAAGTAATGTGAACTTAATTAGTGTATGAGGAGATATTATATATTATAAGATATTAGGTATTAGAAGATTGTGTCATCTGGCTTGGGGCCAGCAAGGAAGCTTAGAATGGTAACTCTGCGACCTACAAGACCGAGAGTAAGAGGCGACTGAGGTAAGGTTCTAGGGAAGCTACGCTAGTAAAAAAAAAAGCGTCGCAGAAATTGGATGTGCTGGTCTACTTTATCCTGTAAATAAAAAGCGTCGCAGAAATCGGATGTGTAGGCGCATAACTAGCACAACCGAGAAATATATGGAGACTAGATTTGGAGGTCGAGATCAACAATATAAAGAAGAGATTGAGGGAGCTGCAGGAGATAGCTAGAGATAGGAAGACTTGGCATAAGTTGGTTGAGGGTATGTGCCCCATTCCCGGTTAAAAAGGCTGAGAGAGAGAGAGAAAAGATAGTGTGTAGTAAAAGATAAATGTGTAAACGAGTAAAAGTTACATGTGTAGTAAAAGAAAGTGTGTAGTGAAAAACAGTGTGTGCAATGAACAATATTTTGTAAACAAGTAAATTTTTAATAAAAAAAAAATATTTTGAAATTTGAAAATTAAATATTTGGTTGTAGTAAAAATCTAACAATTTGTATTTGGCACAACATCTCTCTATCTATTGCAATTTGTCGCATCTATTGCTTGTATTTGTTTCAACATGAACTTATAGTCATTCTTATTTTTTTATCTTCTCAATATTCTGCTGATACAGCAACATAAAAGCAGACCTTGCAACATGGACATAAGATAATATTCAACCAAATATTTTCGTTAGGAAATAAAAGCGTTTGAAAATATGAAGATGTATTGCATGTTTTACAGAATAGAATCACAAATAATATCACAATCATAAATATGAGAGAGAAATATGAAACAATGTATATTATTTTACTGAATAATTAAGTAATTCTATTCTTTTTATTTGTCTTTATGTTATTTTAGCAGCCCGGAGCTTGCAAGGGGAGCAAAGAATAGTAATACCACGGCCTATACTGCATGTCGTAAGAGGCGACTGAGGTAGGGGCATAGGAAAGCTACCTAGCAAATAAAAAGCGTCGTAGAAATCGGATGTGCTGTCCTAATTGTAGACGCATAACTGGCACAATGTACAATCACTCTTAGGCTCAGATCACATACAAATTACACAGAGTGGTTAACAAGTGGTTGATATGGAGCGTTTGAAGAAGAAGAAGATTGCATGCTTTACATGAAAGAATATTTATAAATATGAAACATGTGATATTATTTGATTGATTAATGAAATAATTCTGTACTTATCATTTTTCTTTATTTTATTTCAGCCGCCCGTGTGTGGCTATAGCTCGCAAGGTGAACGAAGCGTAGTAACACTGCGTACTTACAAGGCGGTAGTAAAGTGCGACTGAGTGTACTAGGAGGGCCTGGAAGCTACACTAGTAAATAAAAATCGTCGTAGAAATCGGATGTGCTTGCCTACTTGTAGGCGTATAACTGGCACAATGTATTCTTCTTCAAGCACTCCATATCGATCACTTGTTAATCAGTCTTTGTGATTTGTATGTGATCTGAGCATAAAGTGATTGTACGCTGTGCCGATTATTCACATATAACTAGGCCCAGCATATCCGATTTCTGTGACTCTTTTATTTACTAGGTAGCTTCCCTAGGCCCCTACTTCATTCGCCTTTACGACATGCTTTGTAGGTCGCAGTGTTACTGTTCTTTGCTCCACTTACAGTCCCAACAACACACATTTGTGCACAACGTATAATCACGCTTATGCTCAGACCACATAGAAATCATCAAGAGTGGTTTAACAAGTGGTCGTCATGAAGCATTTGAAGAAGAAGATATATTGGACAAAACCCACTGGAAACAATGTTTTAAAATAACATAACAGATAGACATAATATATCAATGTACTTCTACAGCAATGATTGATCTGCGTTTAAGTAACCAAGATTAAAGAATAAATAACAGATAGACATAATATATCAATTACTTCTACAGACAATGATTGATCTCAAGTGGTTTAAAAGTAACTCAGAAGCATTAAAAGAAGTATTTGAAACACTGCGAAACAAGTTAAAATAACATAACAGATAGACATAATATATCAATGTACTTCTACAGCAATGATTGATCTGCGTTTAAGTAACCAAGATTAAAGAATAACATAACAGATAGACATAATATATCAATGTACTTCTACAACAATGATTGATCTGCGTTTAAGTAACCAAGATTAAAGAATAAACACATCAATAATGAAGCAGAATTTCCAGCGGCGTCTAAACATTAAGGAACGAAGTAGCAAGTACCACCCATTAGAAAATTTCCTTTTTGATAAACAGTTTTATTCGAATCTGGTCTTTTCTATTTTCGTGCAGTAAACTACAAACTAAATCTTTAATATTCACTTTGTTCTCTCCTGGAATAATATATGTTTCCGCCCATGAGAAGAAGATACTGTTGTAGGCTAAATGAAACGAAATAACACATTTATATCCACATAAACTAGAGGTAGATAAATTGAACCTGAGAAGAGCTAAAATTGTAGCAATAACAAAACTCTAGCAATAAATCTTTAAATTTAACTAAAGTATGTGTCCATTGATCTATTAACTCTTACGATACGCAAAGACACTTGACAAACCACTGTGGATGTACCAATTTTCCGAAATCCGCTTCACAAAAAAAAAAAAAGATTAAATAGAAACAAAACTATTCACAAGATTCATTTTATGTTATTTGTGTATACATTTTGAAGAATTCACCATGGGGGTTTATGAAAGAGGGCTTTCAGATATGCATATTCTGATAAATGAATTCTGCGCTCATTTCTCCTTTAACAGATTGATTTGTGAAGTTCTACTTTAGTCTAGACAACAATATAGGGTTCACTGCATTCATTTATTCTCTAACAGAATGTCTTCTGGTCTTTTTAAGTTCTACTTAAGACCACATTTTCAAACCAAGGCGGTCATCACGTCCTGACGATGTATCTTTACGATGGGTGTCAGTTATCGTAAGGTTGTACATAGTGGATCTATATTCTTAAGTCTGCAACATAACGGCCACCTTTCAATCACATAATGAAATGAAATGACAAGCATGGCATATTCTTTACATGACATCGCTATCAACCACAGTAACAGAGTTGCTGATTTTCTAGACACCACTTATATATTCAGTAGTTTGTCATTGCTTTCTGAAAGGTGTGGTCTTTTTTGATCGTTCGTAAAATCCCCGAACACATTTTTTCCAAACTGCACGCCGTGACGTTTGAACCTGGTACTCTTGGATTGTGAACGAGCTTATTACCACTAAGTCATATACACCCACAGCATATGTGTGCATATTGTCTAATAGACCAGTAAGATAAACTGTAGTTCTTAACCTCTTTGGGAAGCAACCTTATACCGTCAACGCCCGAGTGGTTACCGGGCCCAAATTCTGGTGTAAGAATAGAACCACCGTTACCTGCCACGCATGCCGTAAGAGGCATTTAATGAGGTTGGGTGTGGGGCTAGCTACCCCACACCGTAAAAACACTAGATGGCTACAGAACGGAAAGCGAACCGAGTAAACGCTGGCTGAAACCGGACACATCGCCGGAGGATAAGCACCAGAGCTCTAAATGGTGCTGAAGATGTGACGTAAAACACACAAATGCTATGGCTGCATGAATCAGTTTTCCACATGAATAGAATTTATGGGGAGATCTGGTACATCGGTCGGTGATCACGAGAGAGAGAGAGAGAGAAACACCGTCAACAAAGAGAGAAAGTTACCAACCGTGTAGTTTGCAAAACTACTTCACTTAATGAACTGATATTTCGTTGTTTGGTATATACTTTTCCTACCGTCTTCCCTGTTATACATAGCCTATATGACGAATCAGAAATAATAGGCATCTCTAAAAATCAAAATATTTCGAAATGCGTCATAAAAGTAAATAATAGGGTTCAATTAAAATAGTTCAAGGGATGTTAAAAAGCTAGACATACTTAACTCAAAGATGAAAAGTGCTCATCAGAAATTTAAAAAAAATAGGACAGAACAAGGAAAAATTGTTTACTATCAGAAGCTGGAAAAACATTCCGTTATTTTAGAAAAAAAATATATGTCAATTTAATTACGATAGAGGTTATAAGTAAATATAAAGTAAGTTGACAAGGTTTAAGTGCACTACAACTTTACAACAAAAATATCAAGAGCTTCCTGGACATATTAAAACGTTGAAAATGGTCTTTTTTGAGGTCAGTGTAGAAACGAAATGTCTAATGTAAACTTTGATAATACGGTCGATTGCAGTAATAACTGTCTTTACTGGATGTTTTACTGCTTTTAGGGCGTGTAGGAGGGGGTGATCTTGAGTAATTTAATGGTCGATGGCTAGAGCAGTGGCCACGACACTGCTCAGTTTAGGATTTTTTCTATATGCCCTCTACAGAAACAAAACGCCTTGGCATTAACGGGGATTCAAACCGGGTCTCTGCAATGAGAGCCCGCGCTCTAATCCCTTCTGCTAGAGGCTCTTCGGCTGCAGTAAAACAATAGAGTAGGGAAATAAAAAGATTGTGTTTTCATTTCATGCCTTATGGACAGAAACGACATCATCAACGCTCTCAGAGAAAACATACGCTCTGAAGATTTCAACGACGAAGATAAAGGTTATTCTCTATCTCAGTTGCGCAAGTTGTGTATACCGATAGGTGCGGCAAGACTACGAGAGAAAACCTAGTAGATACATCAATCAACACAGAACAAGAGTTGTTAGCCTAAACGCACTGAGATACATGCTTGGGAGTTAGTTAGTTAGTCTTTCCTCTTGGGCCTGTGGGCGGCGCATAGGGCAGAGGTCATAGCTCTCCATGTCTCGGGTTCGTTGCTATTTGTTTTAAGTCTTTAATGTTTACTAGGCCCATCGTTGAGCCTTCTCTGGTGATGGTTCTAGCAGAGTCTCTCTTGGTCTTCCTCGTTTTCTTTTTCCCTCTGGTGTCCATATGAGGGATTGGTAAGGAGTCTTCTCTCATCCATTCTAAGTGTGTGGCCGATGTAGTTCCAGCGGCGCTTTCTTATAAAATTTGATACATTTTCTTGCTTGGTCTCTTGTCTTATTTGTGTATTGGGTCTGAAATCTGACCATTTGAGGTTCAGTATTCTTCTAAGGGAGTAGATCGGAGCAATTATGGACATGTCCTATGTGCAGTGAAGATGATCCTCAAATGAACAATGAACAGTAATGAGGAATATGATGTCAGAGCCGTGAATGTCTTGATCAACTGTTCAATTTGCAAGATATGGTCGGAAAGATTCAACCCTGAGTTCTCATCAATGATTTATCAGATCTAACATTATAATTTATTAGGTGTGTTACTATAACTTATCAGATCTAACATTATAACTTATTAGGTGTGTTACTATAACTTATCAGATCTAACATTATAACGTATTAGGTGTGTTACTATAACTTATCAGATCTAACATTATAACTTATTAGGTGTGTTACTATAACTTATCAGATCTAATATTATAACTTATTAGGTGTGGTACTATAACTTATCAGATCTAACATTATAACTTATTAGGTGTGTTACTATAACTTATCAGATCTAACATTATAACGTATTAGGTGTGGTACTATAACTTATCAGATCTAATATTATAACTTATTAGGTGTGTTACTGTAACTTATCAGATCTAAGATTATAACTTATTAGGTGTGTTACTATAACTTATCAAATCTGACATTATAACTTATTAGGTGTGGTACTATAACTTATCAGATCTAACATTATAACTTACTAGGTGTGGTACTATAACTTATCAGATCTAACATTATAACGTATTAGGTGTGTTACTGTAACGGGGTGTTATATGTTTATAGAAAATAAGTTGAATACATTTGAATATAGATGACTGCGACAAATAATGAACATAAAATATGGACGAATTCAGGAGGAGTGAAGAAATCAGAGAAATGTCTGGTGAACCACTAGTAACAAGTGTTATACGAAGGAGAAGATGGAGATATGTTGAGTATATCCTAAGAAAAAATGACAACGGAATACAAAAGCAGGCAGTGAAGTGGGAGGCAAATGGTTAAAGTAAATGAGAACGCCTTAAAGAAAAATCCCTCCAACATCAAAGTAATCCGTTATATCACAAAATCCAGATTTCCTATAGCAATTTATTCCATCAGACATTTACGTCGGTATAATTATAAGATTGTGTGCAAAGTTTCGGTAATGTAGAATTGATGGTTTGTTTGCAATTCGCATTGGAATGTGAGCACGAATGGATGAACGGACTATAACTCATAAACTCCCACATACGTAGTCTGCACATATTCATGTTGAAGAACTTTGTCAATATTTGATCTAAACAACATTGAAACAACACGTAAGGTCACCAATATTAAACTCCAAATGTGCGTCTCAATTAAAAACAGAACGAATAGGAGAAAAAAACAGCGAAACAAAACCGCATCCCTAGAGAATTGTCTGAAAATTGAACTTTTTTGTTTTGTTTCTCTGTCTGTCTGTTTCGTCTTTCTATTGCTATTTTTTAAATTTTTCTTTCTGTTATATTTGGTTGATGTTTAACTTGTTTACAAAATATTGCAATGTTTATCATCATCATCACATGCCGTGCCGACTGGCGTAGGCGTTCATGGATCTCCATAAATCTTTGTCTCTGGTGGTTACTATCACCTCAGATGTTGACGCTTTTCCCAGTGCCATGAAGTCAGGCTACCCAAAAATGTTTTCTTTCTGTCTTCCTCTATCTCGTCTCCCCTCGATTTTACCGTTGTTACAATGTGTTCTAAATCTCTCTTCCTCATCACATGTCAGAAAGGTGATCATTCAACACCTCCGCATTAGTGATTTTAGCAGTCCATGGTATTCTCATCATTCTTCTGTAAAAGCACATCTCTGCGGCCCTCAGAGATTATTCGATCTGTTTCTTTATTATCAGAACAATCCCGTACGTCATGATGGTTCAGTATTGACATGCCTGAGCAGGAACATGCGAGAGGGGGTGGCGGGGGGATGGTCTCTGTGGCGTAGAGGTTAGGCCCTTGTCTCTCGTGCCAAAGGTACCAGGTTCGCTCCCTCATGGAGATTCATATTTTTCTAGAGATCCCTGATCTCAGTGTAGGTGAGATCGAGTTTCTAGACCTATCGGAGACAGTCGATTAAATGTAGGTTCCGTGTTCAATTTGAGCACGTAAAAGAGCCCTTGGAAGTTCAAAATCGAGAAGAGTAGGTTGGAAAGCCGCTGCCTGGCAAAATTTATTTAAAAAATTGAAAAACTAAATTTCCTATGAAAAATATCTTCACCATCTTTAATATTACATCGGGAACCCTCGCCGGAGGTACAGAGTTCGTGCACTGCAGCTGATGTCTTCCTGTGTAAGAAGGAGATCGGAGCACACATGCCTACTCACCGAAGTGCAATGACGATGGTCCTATCAATCAATAAACCAATCAAGAAATAAACGTGCAAACAGTTTTTATTATTGTGATTAATATTAATGATGAGCAAGCGTGGGTGGAGGACATAGGAGGAGCCCCAGTTAACAACATCAATGTCGTTACAGCATTGCGCAATATACGCTTATGCAAGAATGTTATTTCAAGATGTTGTAATATTGATGTCACAATAGTGACATTAACTTTATTCATATAGTAAATGAAATAAATATAATAAAGACAGAGGCAATGGAAACAAGTAGACAACCAGAAAGTCTTACAATAAAACTCCAGAACGTAGACATAAAACAAACAATTGAGGCAAAGTACTTAGGAGCAATTTTAAAAGCAGATGGAAGTATCGATAGCGAAATCAGCAATCGTTGCACAAAAGCTAACCAAGTTCTGGGACAGTTACCACCACTGTTGGCACATAAAGAGATACCGCTGGAAACTAAAGCAAATCTCATAAGAACGATTTTCTAGTCAACACTATGTTACCAGTGTCAACCATGGCCAATAAAAGCAGCTAATGAGCGGGAAATCATAACGACAGATGGGGTGTCTTAGAAGAGCTACAGGTGTGACAATAAGAGACAAAATTAGAAATGAAGAAATCAGAAGGCTGGATGTGAAACCAGTCATGCAATTCATAAAAGAACAACAGATTTGATTAAATGGTTTGGACACCTGACAAGAATGTTCTGGTATCGCCTACCACAGAGAGCCACACAGAAAAAAGTATAATGAGTACAAAGCAAGACAAAGCCCACACAAAAGATGGAGCGACGGCATCAAGAACAGCCTTACGAAAATGAATAATAGCTTACAAAGGGCCTTAAAACAAACACACACAAAATCACTACGCCCCCACCCCACCACTTCTATAAAGAAGTCTTCTTATCTTATCTTAACTACATTTGCCGTTAAGCGACGTGGGAGAGTTAGTTTTCTATCTTGTGCCAGGTGTGTTGCGCTTGACGTTGTCAGTCCATGCTTTCGCAGGGACTCTGTGAGATGTTATCCATCGTGTTTTTGGACTACTTCGTGCTCTGCGCCCTGAGTGTCGATTATTAAAGGCACATGATGGTAGTAAATGTGGTTCCATTCTCATTAGATGGCCGAACCACTAGATTCTTTGCTTCACGATGTACTGTATGCATGGTTTAGTACCAACGATGCTTCTGATATTCTCGTTTCTCACTCTATCTCTCCTTGTAACGTTGACAGCTTTTCGTAGACATCTGATTTCACACGTTGTAATCTTTCTTTCTTGTGTCTTAGTCAGGGACCATGTTTGGCACTGATAGCAGAAAGTTGGAATAAATATGCAGTTTATCAGTTGTCGTTTGACTGCCATGTTAATGCTTGGATGTTTTAATAGTGGTGACAGTTGGTATGTCACTGCATTTGCCTTCTGGCATCTAGTCTCGATTTCTCTGTCCATCTTTCCATCTGCTGTGAATATACTCCCGAGATATTTGAATTCTGGAGTCTTGTATTTTTACACTATTCACGTGTATATTTAGTTGACCTGTTGACCTACTTATTGTCATAACTTCTGTTTTGGAGGTGTTAATTTTCATGTCATATTTTCGCATGTGGCTTGCAGGGCATTTATGTGTTGTTGAAGTTTGTGTTCGTTGTTGTAAATTATACTCTGATCATCTGCAAAGAGTAGTTCGTTTTCGAGCTGTTATCGAGGTTGTTATCTGTCTTGGTTTCTTGCGTTATCCTGTCAATGTATATATTGAAAAGTATAGGCGAAAGCACACATCCCTACCTTACTCCTGATAATAATTCCCATTCGCCTGTCAAGCCGTCGCTTGTTCGTACTACGCTTGAGCATTTTTGGTACAGCGCTCTAATATTGTCTAATAGTTAGCCCTGAATTCCGTATTCACTTAGTATGACCCATAGTTTGTTTCTGTTTATTCTATCAAAGGCCTTTCTTGGTCTATGAATGCTAAGTTGAGCTGTTTGTCATATTCTATGGTGTTTTCACTACTGAGTTGCCTTAATGTGAACAGGGCATCAGTGCAACTCTTTCCCTTTCTGAACCCAAATTGAGCGATGTTCAGCTGTGGTTCTATTATAGGTTTGATTCTAGATTCCAAAATTTTAGCATATAGTTTCCCAACATGACTTAATAACGATATGCCTCTGTATGTATAAAGAAGTAAATGGTGGAAAAGAAAAAAAAGATACCGTCAATGACTATGGTTACGTACAGATGTGCGGCAATTCCAACAGCGTCTACTATATCTTCATACTGAACTTTTCCCGTTTATCCTAGCTATATAGATAGACTAGCAGTTTACGCGTTCTTTGCACTGGGGGTGGGGGGGAGAGGGGAGGGCGTGTTTAGTTTAAATATAAGTTAATATGTTATCCTTTTCCGCTGATCTTCCAGACCCCAATAAACTGTAGCTAATCCCAAATAGCCAGTAAAACCTAATACAATTGAATTCCCGTGAAAGTTGAAAAATAACAATTGGCAAATTAAATTTATACAGATTATTAACTTATCGATGTGTTTAAAATAAAATTTTAAAACAAAAAAATGGTTGTTGTCATCTACAGAACTTACATATTGAAATTCCCATAAATGTATTAGTATTCGTGTTATGTTCGAAAGACGTCACTGGACTATAAAAGTATGATCGCTTTGTGCATTACGTGACCGATAACGTTGTGAAAACATGGATATACACTTTCGGCGATTTCTACACAGAATGACCATGTGCATTAAGTTGGAATATGGTTATAGAAAGGAACAAATAATTAAGTTTGATAATTTTCTCCTCTTCATATCTTTGAAAGCTAACTTCTTGCCAAATTTCAAGTTCGTAGAATGTCCAGATATCTCCAAACAATTGTTATATATAAATATAATAGAGAGCCGCAGTGGCGTAGTTGTTAGTGAACTCGCTTACGCTAGTGGTCGGGTTCAATCCCATAAGGTGTAAAACCAAGTAGGTGTGGAATGTTTTAGACCATATCGCTCTTATGTCGGCCTGCCTCAGTTGTCAATTTTATAGATTAAAGTGATAATCTTCCTTCTGTTCAAAATGCAACTTGTTGTGCATTAAGTTTCGTGATCTAAAGTTTCTCAGGTGCCACCTTGGATGTCTAAATCGCCCGGTTGGTGCTGAGGTCCGTAAGGGAAGTAAATAATAGTACCAATGCAACCTACAGGCATGCCTAAGAGGCGACTGAGGTAGTGGCCTAGGAAGCTACTCTAGTAAAAAGCGTAGCAGAAATTGATGGGCTGGCTTACTTGGTGCATAACTGGCACAGCGTGCAATAGCTCTTAGTCTTGGATCCCATCAAATTACAAAGTGGTCCATATGAAGCATTTCCAGAAGAAGAAGATCATTAAGATACCCGTGATCCAGAAATTCGATTTCTACGTGCTCTTTATTCAGGTTGACTCTACATAAGTCGCAATTGAAAACAACATGATTTAGGGAGTTTATTTCCTAGGGAAGTTCATTCCTTAGACGAGACAGAGCAAGGTGAGCATTTGACCTTGCTCTCAAAGTTTCACTGTACACAACACTGGGAGGTGGGGGCTGACTTGTGTGTTCTAGGTGGCCTCAACAGGCTACTAATTTTCACATTTCGCTCTTCCTAAGATAGACTAGTGACCCAACTCTGCTGGATTCAGAGCCTAACGCAGAACACAGCCTCCCCCGATTGGTTACCGGGTCCATATTCGTGTAAAAAATAAAATTACTGTTAGCTGCCAACATGTCGTAAGAGGCGACTAAGGAGGTTGGGAGTGGGCTAGCTACCACACCGTAAAATACACTAGATGGCTACAGAACGGAGAGCGAACCGGGTAAACGCTAGCTGAAACCGGGCACATCACCGAAGGATAATCACCGGAGCTCCGAATGGTGCTGAAGATGTGACGTAAAACACACCAATGCTAGGGTGAGAATCAGATTTCCACATGAATAGAATTGATGGTGAAATCTGGTACATCGGTTCTGGAGCGGTGATCGTGAGTAGAGAGAGAGAGAGAGAGAGAGAGAGAAGCACATCCTATAGACTGTATACATCTCTAAATTACATTATTATGAAGTTATCATACAGACGTCACCAACTGCACAGAATACACCCATGTAATGTATAACGGTGAAATGAAAGTCGTTACAGCACTTCGCCATCAAGCACAGTAAACGAGCCGTTCTTTTCTAGCATCACTTATACGTTCAGTAGTTTGTCATTCATCGATCAGAAAGGCATTTGACAGAATAGATAGAAGTATTATATGGGAAACACTATATAAATTTAGGATCAAGGGACAACTGCTAGACAATATCAGATCAATATTCAAAAATAGCCACAGAGTGGTAAGAACAACAGACGGAATGACAGACTCATTCAAAACAAAATCAGGAGTAAGACATGGTTGTGTGCTCTCACTCTCTCTTCAACACACATATATATACATATATATAGACAGAATAGTGAAAGAGGCAAAGTGCGAAAAAGACCTTATGGACATAGACAATGATCACTACGACCAATTAAACAACCAAATCTACAATTGCTTTTGCGGACAACAAGTTTAATCTATGAAGATGAAGATCGTGAGGTCAAGACAGAGAAGATTTATTATCAATTTAAGAAAGAAGCAGTCATAATTTTTCGGGTATGTGATGAGGAGGGGAGATTTAGAACACATTGTAACAACTGGTAAAATTGAGGGTAGACGTGACAGAGGAAGACACAGAGAACAGAGAGATAGCTGACTTCATGACACGGTAGAGCGTCAACATCTGAGTTGATAGCAAACACCACAGATAGTGATTTGTGGAGATCCATGGTCGCTTACGCTAGCCAGCACGGCATCTGATAATGATGAACCATCAACCACAGTAAAGGAGTCGTTGATTTTCTAGACACCATTTATACGTTCAATAGTTGCCATTGATGAGGTCTCTTTCTGCCGTTCGTATCCACGCGAAATAATTTGCTTCCAAACTGCCCGCCGTAGAGTTTGAACCAGGTACACTTTGTTTGGGATCGAGCTCACTATCACTTAAGCTTCAGACGCCACGTTTGCTAATAAATAATTAATAATAAGAAATATTTTCATGAAATGTAAGAGGATATCTTCCAGTATTTAAAAAAAAAAATATAAACCATAACAACAACAAAATTAATGTGGAGTTTGCATGTTTGAAAAAAATAAGAAGTAATCTTGTTGTTTTCAACATTGTTTGAATCGATACAATTCTTGTGTTTTAGTACCATCTTCAATGCAGATTTCATCTGATTAAACATTCACGACAAAGACGAATGAGAATTAATTGCCTTCCACTTCTCTGTTAAGTGACAGAATTTGGTTGTGAGAATTGTTGTATTTCATACAACACCAGTATTGGTTCTTTATAAGCGTCCTTGAAAGACACTGCAATTTAGATCGTTAATTGCTGAATTCCTGGATTTGGTTTTTATAGAATTTCTCGTAGAGCGGCAATTGAGGCATTGGTCCACACACAAATCAAATACAGTTGACAATTGCTTCTCTTTGTTTCAGAGTGATGGTCTGGCACCAGGATGACATGTCTTGACTTAAAGAAGCAATATCGCGATAGAAATCATTCATTACGACCAGAGCTTCTCAAGTGAGTGTTCTGTTTGTTTCTCGACGTCTTAGAATTACCACATGAGGTTTCGACAGGAACTTGGCGTGTGAGAACTGACATAGCTTCACTAAGGATGAAGAGGTGGAATGAGGGTTAGAGAAGCTTGGTTGATTGTTCTGATTCAAATTTATAAATTCCACTGTGGTTCTAATTGCCACTATGACTCATTTTCAGCTTCAATCGTTTCAGTCACTGTTTCTATGTTGTGGGTTATATATGACCATTGTTTGTAGTTCGTTTGTTTTGTAATCTTGTTTGATAAAGTCATTTTGGTCGAAACATCATGTATGCTGTTGTTGTAGCATGTACAACTACTTTACTTTGTTTTTATGTACTTCATCTTGAACATAGTTTAACAGCAGTCTTCCCTGGTACTTCGTTTGCAACAGTCTTCCCTGGTACCTAGTTTTACAACAGTTTTCCCTGGTTACTTCCTGGTTTGCAACAGTCTTCCTGGAACATAGTTTTACTGCAGTTTTCCTGGAACATAGTTTACAGCAGTTTTCCTGGTACTTCGTTTTGCAACAGTCTTCCTGGTACCTAGTTTTACAACAGTTTTCCTGGTACATAGTTTTACTGCAGTCTTCCTGGTACTTCGTTTGCAACAGTCTTCACTGGTACCTAGTTTTACAACAGTTATCCCAAGTACATAGTTTTACGGCCGTCTTCCTGGAAATGTCAAAGTTTTTGTACAAACAGCTTTCTTATTTTACAAAGTCCTTACATGTTACAGTGTTCCTGGTACATGTTTTACTGCAGTGTTCCCTGGTACATAGTTTTACTGCAGTGTTTCCTGGTATATAGTTTTACTGCAGTGTTCCCTGGTACATAGTTTTACTGCAGTCTTCCCTGGTACATAGTTTTACTGCAGTGTTCCCTGGTACATAGTTTTACTGCAGTGTTCCCTGGTACATAGTTTTACTGCAGTGTTCCCTTGTTTTGATAATAATACCATTCATTCTACATTTCAATGATTTAAAAACATTAATGAATGTTGATTTTCAATTTTATATTTACTGACAGAAACTCTGTTTGCATAGAACATACACATTTAGCCTTTAGTTAGTTCTTATAATTAGTCATAGCAAATTCGTCTATATAATTTATAGCAAATTCGTCTATATAGTTTATAGCAAATTCGTCTATATAGTTTATAGCAAATTCGTCTATACAGTTTATAGCAAATTCGTCTATATAGTTTATAGTAAATCGTCTATATATTTATAGCAAATTCGTCTATATAGTTTATAGCAAATGCTAATCAACATAATTTCCTATCAAACTCGTAGAATTATAGCACGTTCGTCTATCTAATTATAGAATGATCTTCAAGCTAAAGAAAAGACCCAAGACTATAACAATTAACTAGTTTATGAGAACATGTCGCAATAAAATACCAAAAAGAATGAACAATTAATGATACGTTTTAAGATCCAGTATAAAGAAAATACCAAATAGAAGAATATAGCATGTACGAGTTTGGATGATCAGATTCAAGAAAAACTATAAAGAGGAATATTGTAAGAACGAGTTTGGAAGATTAGCATTAAATATAAAAGGGACATTATAAGAAAAAATTTAGAACAAAGCATGATTTTTGTGAGATTCAGAAGGGGTGGGCCTTAGAGATGAAACTAAAAATGGTCGAAACAGAAAAAACTGCTTTAAGCAGACGTTACATCAAAGCCAGTTCTAGAAATCTTCTTCATCTATCGCTAAAGCTGTTAGGACAAATCGAGATTTTGGAGAATAGAAAAGAAAGAGCAAGACGGCATAGAGGCCTCTTTTCCAGGTGTCTCCTTTTTCAACCTGCTGCTGAAAGGCTAAAACAGAATTACAGAATAGATAAATAGAGTCTATGAGTACTTTCATTGTGCTCAGAAACTACACTTGCTTGTAGACAGTTTCTTCTGTATAGTAGAGCTATCATTGTGTTTTGACATCATTAGTTAGCTCAGAAACTACACTTGCTTGTAGACAGTTTCTCTGTATGTAAGAAATATTACATTGATAAGTTGACATCATTAGATTAGCTCAGAAACTCACACTTGCTTGTAGACAGTCTTCCATGTATGAAGTATCATTGTCTTGACATCATTAGTTAGAATTATAACAACGGAGCACAGGTCTTCAACCAACTTCTTCTTCATCTTCCTCTCTCTTGCCATCCCTTCCAATTCTTTCCAAGTTTTACCTATCCTTTTAATACCAGCCTCCAGCTCTCTTCTCCAGGACTGTCTAGATCAGTGTTTCCCAACCTTGTTTGTGCCATGCCCCACCAAAGCCTTTCAAAAATTCGTATGACCCCCTCTCCTTCCTATGTAACATATACACAAAATTGATTTTCCAAAATTGAATTGTTCACTGAAGAAACTTAAATGATAGGTTTTAGGAAGAAATCACTAGAAATTGTTTAGGAAAAACTGTAAGTAAATTTTCAAAACATATAATGGAGAACTGAAATTCAAGTCAATATAATTTTAATGATATATTTTTCTATATTATTTTAATTATTAGTAACTATTTATTACTTACATTTAGTGAGATCCTTGCGATTGATAGATGCAGCAAAGAGATTTTATGCTAGGTTCCAATTTAGTTAGTTTCAGTCTCAAGTCTTCCATTGTGTTATATTCAACCAATTTCTTTTTTAGCAGCAAATCAGTTATGGCACTAAAACCACATTCAGGTAAATATGAAGATAGAAATGGTAATAAGTTTTCTTGCACATTTGGTTCAATTTGTATATTTGATTTCTGTTTCCTCACAACGCCATGCCGTCGCTCCTTTTATATTAAATGAAGTTTTAACTAACTCATCATTGTGCATTTCTGTGAGTTCTTCTTGATACTGCATATTTCAAATATCAGACAAATCCACTAACATTGACTGTAATCAATTTGTTTAAAATCAGAAAATCTTTCTTTTAAATCACTAGAAATAATTTTCAGATGATCGACAATAACAAGTATCAGTATAGCGGTATCAGTCACTTCAAATAACAAGTATTAGTATAGCGGTATCAGTCACTTCAAATAACAAGTATTAGTATAGCGGTATCAGTCACTTCAAATAACAAGTATTAGTATAGCGGTATCAGTCACTTCAAATAACAAGTATTAGTATAGCGGTATCAGTCACTTCACATTTCTGGAGCCAATGAAACTCTTCAAAATGTTTGTTGCAAATATATTTCTGACATAGTTCAATAAAGGTAATAAAACCAATTATCTTAGTTTTTCCATCAACAAGAGTTTTATTCTTCCTTGAAGGTGGTTATTTAATATATTTTGTTTTTCAAGGATATCGGTTAGGTAACTCACAAATGCTTTACTATCGACCGTTAACAGATACTTTATTTTAAAAAGAGCTATCATGGACATTAGAAAAGAACCTACACCATCCAACGATGACTACCACACACTTGACCGACAAGGACAGACTGTCATCTTCCGACTCAGGATAGGTCATAACAGACTGAACAAACACCTCCACAGGCTGCGATTGTCCCTAACCTCTCTTTGCCCCTGTGGCTCCGCTGAACAAACCACAGAACATGTCCTGCAAGACTGCCCCTGTATGTCCTCCCAAGAAAGGAATGCTGGCCCTACAACACAACACTACATTCAAAACTACATGGCACTAGAGATGAGCTCCAGACTACAGTCGATTTCATCATAAGAACGCGTCTAACGGTATAATAATCAAAAAAGCGATCGCAAAGAAAAGAAGAGATACTTTATTTCAGGTTTGTCTTTTAAAAAGTCACTAAGAGTATCAAATAGTTTCATAAATCTTGTCACACAGTTCCCTTTCGAGAGCCATCTTACTTCAGTGTGAAGTAAAAGTCTCACATGGTTTTCTTTTTGTTCTTAACAAAATAGCTTGAAGAGACGCTCACATTTGACATTAGCTTTAATAGCATTGATACACTTTATAACTGAATTTAGTACTTTATTTAGAACAGGCGAAATATTCTTAGCTACTAAATTTTCCCTGTGAATAACACAATGCACAAAAAGCATTTCTGGATTCTCATCTTTCAGCAATTTTAAGCAGCCATTTTCCTTGTCTATCATATTATTAGTACCATCTGCGGCACAAGATGTTATATTTATCATTGGTATATTTTTGACATATAAGTAATTTTTTAGCTTATTATATACACCTTTGGAGGTAGTGGTGCTTTCTAATGATTTACAGAACAACATTTCTTCAGCACAATCCCTTTTATCAATATATCTTACGTCATATCATATATGCCGTTCACATCGAAGTTGCTGCTAATTAGCATCCTGTTTCCTTGTTCACACGCAGACTTAACCTGTCCATTTCTAGTTTCCTCATACTCTGGTCTTCCTTATCTTACGTAAGTTATCAATATTACTTATCAACACTGTCTCTCAAAGTTCATGCATCTATTTGCACTGAGAATTTTCTTGTTTTCAGTTTTTGAACAGGTTGTATTTCAATATCTTCACTCATTTCGTCAATTTCTTTGCTAACAGTATTGTTACTGAGGTGCATAGCTTTCACCTCTTGGTCATCTTTTTCCAGAACCGTTTTAAGAAATGATGATATTGATGGTTTGATTAAATTCTCTCCTATAGTATGATTTTTCCAACATTTAGCAATGAGTAAGGAAATTTGATAACTAGCCTCAAGAGTACGATTGACAGTTGCAGTATGAGCAGTAAACAGGGACTGTAATGTTGCTCTTTTTTCAAAATTTGTCTTTAAAGTTTGAAAGTAATTCAAATCTGACATAATATGAGCACTATGTTTCGCCTTCAAATAATCTTCAAGACGACCTCGTTTCATTGATTCGTTGGTCAAGCATTGTTGGTGTAAAAGACATTAATGTGGAATACATTAATATAATAATATTTCACATCAGGTGATATACGTTTGAGCAAATTCGATTATTATAGCATGACTATTTGAAGAAAAAAACAAATCATTAACAATATTTATCCTCACATTTATGTGTCAAATCTGCTCTTCTGAAAAAGTATGCGGTGTTCTCTTCTAATTAGCTCTGATAAATTCTAACCTCCAATAGTTATATCTTCTACGTGAAGCTCTTCGGTTCTCTTCTGCTTTTTTTCGTATAATCTGGCCTAACAGTCCTGTACTTTAGCTTTTCTGTGTCTAGTTCTCTATTTTTTATTCTAGCTACCTCATAGCTGTTCTGTATTTGGCTCTCTATCTGCACTATTATTCCCTCTTCTTAAAGTCCATCGTGTATATATACGGGTGAATATTCTATTACTTTACTATTCCAAAACTTTGTTCTCAGGACTGCGATTTCCCACATCTGCTACTCCCTTGGAAAAGACTCATTTTACTTCGACTATCGGCATTCTTCTGTTATTGTCTACAAATGTATGTCCCAACCACACCTTCTCAATCTGTCGTTAAACATGGAAAAAAAGATCTCATGATATTCTACTGTAATTCATATATAAATGCTTCTTCGTTAACTATACAACTACAAAATGATATTCTAAGGACACCTGTATAATCCAGCTGTACAGTGAGTATCCATTACTCTGGTAATCAGATTAATGGCCCATAACTTGTATTTGAGTCAAACCACCTTGATATTTCTTGGTTTCTTTTCCCATCATACCTAACATTCCAAGCCAAATCAAACTTCAGACCTGCTTTCTATGGCGGAAATATGATATGCTTGGCTCTGTCCAATACTATTACATACTCAAGATTGCACTATATAAACTCATTTTTATCTTCATGACAAGGTTGACAAATGACGGACACATTACAGTTTTTTTAAAAATATGACTCGATTTTAACACAATAACACACGAGTTCCCGCTTTCAAAGCTGTTAAAAGGAGGTAGAAATGTACCTAGATATAAGTACTTTCCGTTTATTGAAGATTTTTAAACTTCAGTAAAGTGATTGTGAAGCAACAGTCGTTTTTGTAAACAGACATCCAAAAGTCAGTATATTGGTTTTGCAACATCATGAACATTAGTTAAACTCTGAACGAGTCCATCGCCCCCTAAACGATGAAAATGCCCCTGTGGGCGTAGCCCCACGTTGGGAAACAGGGGTCTAGACCTTCTTATATTCCTCTTTCGCTGTGAGAGTTAATTTAGTATTCTGTGTATATTTGTTCTTGATAAAGGTGTAGTACCGAAACGTCGAGTGTTGTTTATTTTCATACTTAATCGTTAATTTTTCATTACTTATGTAATGCTGTACATACCTGTCTTTATTCAATTGCCTAGAGAATATATAGAGGGTTAAAGAAAAGATAAAGAAGAAGAAGAATATAACAATTAATAACAAGTTTGTTAGATAAGGTTTGAAGAAAAAAAATAAAATAACGAAAAATAAGAAACGCGGAACAGCACTAGAAGAGCAGATAATTTGCCGTCTCCCAAATAATGTGCAGACAGTCAAATTGATCTGGGAAATTACAGAGGTTACGCTTCTGATAATTGAATAGAAGTGCAATAACCAGCATTAAGTCTCCACCAGCCATCTGTACCCACAAAGATGTCCCAGAGTGTGAACCTGGCATGACCTCTATTTGCATTACAGTAAACTTGTGAGAAAACTTCTTAACTGTTCTTATTAAACTCCCAAGTTCTCTTGAAACAAACGTTAACTGTGTGTAGTTTTAACGCTAGTAGGACCAATAGTGGGAATATACAACAAGTAAATATCATAATAAAGTTTAACATGAGTGATTATTTCATGACACAGTTGCAAAGTTAAATAATTTCTTCAGGGCCTCTGTAATCATTTTTGTTGGCGGGGCCAGACAAACTTTTCGGAAAAATTATGGTATTGGGTTAGTTATATTTTAGTATTTACTATTATTTGTATGTTCCGGACGTTACCTCACATTACTAGAATGATCTAATATATAACTAAGGTACACAACTGAACTCACCAAACGACAGTGTTACTTATAAAAGTGTTGGAACACATTGTCGTGCACAGAAGTATATTGATGGAACGGGTTATTACCTAAATTATTTTGCTATGGTTAATTAATTGTTTCTATTATTTTCTATTACTTTTATATATCATTAAATATTTACGCACCAGTACTAACGTTTAGGCAATAACACTGTTTGAATGTGTACTGGCTTGGCCGCGTACACATCTCCTACTGAATGAATGAAAATCACAAATATGTATGTGCTAAATAACCAGTCAAGACAGACTTCCTAGTTAGCCATGTTAACAGACGGTCTAAATAGACCACATTTCTACTGGCCCCAAAAAATAGTGCACTATAAATGCATGAAGTATATTAATTAGAGAGAAAAGACACTGAATTTCAGACTGCATCTATTTTAAGCGTTATATTTACAATTTGAAGAGGCCAACTCTACTCACTAGGTCAAATGCCTTTGTTAGATCTATGAAGGCAATGTACAGTGGCATTCTTTGTTCATGACATGTCTCCACAGAGTGACATCACACACAGAGTGACATCACACACAGAGGAAGGGTTACAACACCTCATGGACAGATTTGCTGCAGGATCAAATGAATTCGGCCTGACCATCAGCCTGAAGAAAACAAATATAATGCTCCAGGATATTAGTAGAGCCCCATCTATCAACATTGGTAGTCATACGCTTGAAGTAGTCAACACCTTTACATACCTTGGTTCTGTCATCAGCAGCAACCTCTCCTCGATGATGAAATTAGTAGTCCATTGGGAAGACCCCACTGCTATGTTTAAATTAGCAAAGCGTGTATGGGAAAACAGGGCACTCACAAGAAACACCAAGACACAAGTATATAAGGCTTGTGTTCTCAGCACTCTGCTGTATGGTAGTGAGGCGTGGACCACATATGCTAGACAAGAACATCGCATCAACATCTTCCACATGCGCTGTCTCAGGCGAATATACAACATCCGATGGCAAGACCACATCTCCAATATATGTCCTGGACAGTGCTGGCATTCCAAGCATGTACACCTTGCTGAGTCAGCGACGTCTGAGATGGCTGGGACACGTGTGCCGTATGAGCGATGATAGAATCCCAAAGAACATTCTATATGGTCAACTCGCATCTGGTGCTAGACAGCATGGGCGCCCATTATTACGCTTCATTGACACCTGCAAGCGTGATCTAACTCATGCGGCATAGACAAAGAACACTGGGATCAGCTGGCCAAAGACAGCAAGCATGGCAGCGGCAGTGAGGGACGCTCAAAACGAAAAGAAGAAAACATCACAACATGTGGAGGCAAAAGAGAGCACAGAGAGCAGAGAGAACATTCTATGTACCAGCTCCAGTCTCCAGTTTTATCTGCAACAACTGTGGCAAGGATTGCCACTCCAGAATAGGCCATTACAGCCACAGGAAAGGTTGTGATTTAACGCAGAACATACTACGTGACGCAAGACATATTGTCTCCTGAGACAAAGAGGCCAATGAATATACAATTTTCAAATTTAACCAGTATGATGTTAAAAGTTTGAATAAATAGTTTATTAAATAATAAATACATGTTAAACATTATTTTTGGTGGGACCCGGCGACACTTGCCCTTAATGGCGAGTCGCCACTGAATTCTTTTGAAGTCAAATATCTATAGAAGTGTACTCGAAATACCATGAACAGAAAAGAGAATATATAAATCAATTTTACAAAATCTTAAAATTGAAAAGATTGTAATAAATTGAAATAATAGAAATAATAAAAAAATAAAATAATATATATATAATTACAGTAAAACTAATATAAATAATTAAAATGTAATTATATAAATACTGACAATCAAATAATATAAATATTTACATTACAATAATATAAATAATTAAAATAAATAATAGAAATAATTGTAATAAAATAATAGAAATAATTGTAATAAAATAATAGAAACAATTGCAATAAAATAATAGAAATAATTGTAATAAAATAATATAAATAATTGCAATAAAATAATATAAATAATTGTAATAAAATAATAGAAATAATTGTAATAAAATAATTGAAATAATTGTAATAAAATAATAGAAATAATTGTAATAAAATAATTGAAATAATTGTAATAAAATAATAGAAATAATTGCAATAAAATAATTGAAATAATTGCAATAAAATAATGGAAATAGTTACAATAAAATAAAAAAAATAATAAAACAAAATCAATTGGTGGGAAAAATAAAATGAGAAATATGACATATTATGAACATATAAAACGACTTAAGTCTCTGGAGAATATCGTTTTGGAGATCATAATGTCGGGCAGAATGGGGAGAGGAAGACCAGGAAGAAGTTAGATGTAAGATGTCACAGACGAGTTCAGTATGACCTCGGAAGTTGTTGGACACCTCGAGCTGGACAAGGAAGTATTTTAATTTAATATCACAATAACCAAGCGTCCACAGGGACAAGCTAAATGATGATGATGATTGTCCCATTTCTCTTTTTATTTTCGTCTACATTTTATTTACTTTGTTCTCCTGCTGTCATGATTTTTATTATAGTCTACATTTTTTTCTTCAATGTTGTTGTTAATTATTCCTAATATTATGTTTTTTTTTACTTTACATTTTTTCTCTCTTTGTATTTCGTTTTGTTCTTTATTCTTCTTGTTTTTCATTACTTTCCCTTTCTGCTTTTCTTTTTTATCATTTTATTCATATTCTTCTCCATTATCTACTTCACATTTGTTCACCAACAGAGGGTTCGCTTTTCAAATCTATCAAAATAGAGTTTTGGTTGTAATTCACACAATTATCGTTCACAAATAAAGAAATGATTTAGTCTGCCTCATCAAGGTGCGTATCCTTTATAGGACGTTGCTCTCTTTGCAGCACATTTGAAATTCACTCTGTCTCTAGCTTGTTCACCACTTCTGTCGATGGTCATATTCATGGTTTCTTTAATATCTTGAAGCCATCTTCTTCTTGGTCTGCCTCTGCGTCCTGGAACCCTGCCCTCTAGTAGTGTTCTGTCCAGGCCATGTGACAAAAGTATGTAATTTTTCTATATAGTATGTTGTTCATCAGCCAATTCTCTTTAACATTTGGTTCTTTCAGGCGCCTGAGTGGTTACGGGACCCAAATTTGGTGTGTAAAGAATAGAACCACTGTTACCTGCCACGCGTGTTGTAAGAGGCGACTAAGGAGGTTAGGCTGAAATCGGATGCACATGTCCTAAATGTATACAAGTCTATGTGTTTAGGGGCCTATCAGACCAATGTGCAACGTATACACGTTCTTGGCAAAGATCAAACATATCACAAGAGTGATTAAAATTGATCGTAAAGAACGAACTCAAAGAAGAAGAAGAAGTTCTTTCAGGACATCAGTGTTCTTTCTTTTTCTGTCCATGGTATTCGTAGGTTCTTTCTGCCTACCTCCCACATATTTGGGTTTAGAAGTATGAAGTGACCAGCATTGTACATAATACCCTACGACAGTATAGTCCAACACGAGGCCCGCGGGTGCCATAGCGCATGTGGGATATATCACTGGTGCTCTATTTTATTTATGTGCTTTGTGCAATACTCTCGGCAGGTGGCTTGCCATTTCTGCGGAGAGGACCAAGCCAGATGGGGTAAAACCCGGTGCAATGAAGTCAATCCTTCGGCTTAAAACCCTTTAAACCCTTATCTGGATCTGACGTTGATAAGAATTTCAAGAAATAAAAAGGTGTTTCTGTGTACATACTGCAATAACATTATGATTCAGCTTTTTCGTCAGCTTCATATAAAAAAAAAATATTAACCTGTATTCAGGATTACGTTCTAATGTTATTATCTCTAGTAATGTTACTATGTCAGCGTCTGTAGCTTAGACAATAGTGAACTCGATCACAACCCAAGCATACCTGGTTCAAACTCCGCCGCGGGCATATTTGGACGCAGATTAGTTCCCTTGAAATTGTATCAACGTTAAAAATAGACCACTCCGTTCAGAAATCAAGGGCAAACTACTGAACGCATAAGTGATGCCTAGAAAATCGACCACTCGTTAACTGGTTGATGGCGACGTCTTGTAAAGGATATGTCATGATTTTCATTCAATTTACATTAGTATTATTTATTTGTAGTATTGTTAATGTAGTATTGTTGTAGTATTGTTGTAGTATTGTTAATGTAGTATTGTTGTAGTATTGTTAATGTAGTATTGTTGTATGTAGTTGTTGTAGTATTGTTGTAGTATTGTTAATGTAGTATTGTTGTAGTATTGTTAATGCATTTGCCATATGGCAGCCACGTCCCACAGTCATTAATCAGATGCGTTCCAATATATATATATAAAAAAAGAACATTAGATTCAATACCTACAAGGGTCTACAGGACAATTTCCTTTTTTTCAAGAACCGCCATCCTTGAAGGATTTATTTTGCATTATAAGAGTTCAGTGCCCATGTCGTTAAAAAAAACGGAATTGGAGAGTTCGCGTAGGACGTATGATAGCTCTATAGGTTCGGTCACAAACGTGAATAAGTTCGATTCTCGTTATGATCGATTCCAGTCTACACATCTAAAAAAAATGTGCAATGAAGACATTTTGAGTCACGTGGTGGCGTTATCAAGACATTTACTTTGCAGTAGAAATGTTATGAAAGTTCTAAACCCAGACCTCGTCCAGGCTAATTAAGAGCTCACATATTTATATTATATTTAGAAACCACAAAAGTTGTAGGTTAATCTACAGAGTTCATAATGTGCTCAATACTCTCGTCAGATGGGTTGTTACTTTTCTGCGAAAGAGGGACCAAGTCATGTCTAGAAAACCCGGTGAAATCAAGTCAGCCATTCGTCTTTCGTTCCTTTTAGTCTAGACCAGTGGTTCTCAAACTATTTGAAGTCGTTGCACACTTGAAATCCTACAAAAATTAGTAGGCGCACTATACACACAAACGTAATAAATAAGATGCAAAAAGCAAAGAAAAACAGAAATAATTGGAAAAGGTCACGTACTTTATTCATCATTTAATTTCTGCCTATGAGAAGCATGGGCCTGATGTGTCTTGGAAATGTTTACACTGGTGTCCGCTGGTCCCGCGTTGCCGACCTCTGATCTGGGATTTCATAGAGCACACCTAGGAATGTCACCGGCCACATTGCTGTGCGCCTGTGTACACCTTTTGAGAACCACTGGGTTTGACTGTCAGTAATCTCACACTGACTTTGAGTACTCTTTTTCAAGTTTAACCAGAAATTGAGAAACAAACTGTGAACGATTGCACTCTAACCTTTTAACCAGTGTCCTTGACTTGTAGTCAATAATTAGAGCAAAAACTACCGGCTTAACAATGGTAGTTTTTGGTTGACATGAAAGCACACTAACAAGGTGATCTTATCTCTGAGCAAGACGGTTTTGAACTCTGAGGTTGAGATAGGCATGACATTGAAAGCATCATCATCTGTGCCAGTCAAGACATAAAGTGACGTTTAAGTGCAATTTTAATGTGTAACTGTGAGTGACTGAAATAGTGCACTTCAATTGCATTTCTGTGCAAGGGAGTTTGAGTATCTGGCACCTGAGAAGTGGTAGCACTTCCCACACTTTCATTGTCCACATTTAAAAAAAAAACTTTTTTGCATTTTGCAGATGTCGTCGTAGTTCGTCTAAAGCGTTCTAGGGAAGGGGGAAATTGTGGGTTAAGAAGAATTTGGGGGAGGGGGTATTCAAGCGATTAGGGTTCGGTGGTTCCGTAAAGAAGAAATTAAAAATAAATATTTTAAAATAAATTATTTTCTTGATTTTACGATTGAATAATCAATTAAAATTTGAATTCTGCATTTTAATTCTTCTTATGCTCGTCTTACACGATCCATTTTTTCATCAATTTTCTATTTCATGTATATAATAATTTGAACATTGACCATGAATGATAGAAATATATATCAATTTGGTATGTCAAAGAGAAAATAGAGCGGGGGAGCGTTGTATAAATGTGGGGGCGGAGAGCGTTGGCAAACTATTATAATGTGGAGGGGGCGTTAAAAGTTTATGTTGTACAAAGTGGGCGGTGGGCCGAAAAAGTTTGGGAACCTCTGATCTATACTTATGTGAAGAGAGCAACAAACTACACATATAAGAAGATTTGTCATCATATTTCCTATCTCAGACGCAGACACTAAACATCTAAGATTAAAGAGAAGAAGATACGACAGTGAATTGGGAAATGTGCTTGAAGAAATAATAATACTTAACAGAAGAGACAGAGTGAATTCAAAGAATATTTATTAGAAAAAAATGAATGGAGACATAACAGCATGTAAAATAAGTGAAAAGACAACCAATAAAATATTAAGACAATTTTAAGAGTGTGAATCAAATTTAACTAGCGATGTGTGTGTATAACAGTGAAACAGTTGGTCTAAGAGAGCGAGTTAGATCAAGAGATTGCTAGTCAACTTCAAAGAAATATCACAGCAAGGGCTTACATGAACCTCTGGAACATATCTGACCCAACATAAATAAATTAACTTCTCAGGATAACTCCATGGGGATTAAAGTGGTTACAAAAAAACAACTTAGAAACAATCTTTAATTTTATTACATATTTTCAGATATCATCATCATCAACTAGCTTGTCCTGAGCAGAACTTTGCCACCCCAACAGTTCTCCGGAATTTCTCTCTCCATAGACCAGATGTCTCGCCGCAGCAGCCGTCATGTTCAAATCATCAGATATACCTTGAATCCATCTTCTCCGTGGTTTTCCTCTTCTCTTTGCCGGTATGCCTCCTTTCCTGATTCTCATATATGATTATGAATTATGCTACAAATTGGACTAATGACAGTGAGTCATGGACAAGGCACAGACAAATGGTAAGAACATTGGATGCCACAGAAATGTGATTTCTCAGAAGAATGTTGAAAGTTCAAGGGACGGCTAGAAAGGTCAAGGAAGAGATCTTGTCATTCAAGATTCAAAGGTCAAGATTCATGTCGAAATCCAATCAATCGCATAAGAAGCAGACAATCTAGGTTTTTTTGGCATACAATTAGAAGGGGCAATTTAGAACATTTGGTTACAACAGGCAAAATACAGGGAAAGAGAGATAGAGGGAGACAAAGTGGCTTGAAATCGTGGTTCGGCAATGGTTTGGTGACAGAGTTGATGGATTGTACAAGAAACAGATCGATGGGGATAGACATGAGATCACCTACGCCATCCGACACAGCACGTGCTTGATTGATGGGGCTCATACAACACACTTTTCATGTGGTAGATTTAGTGGTGGTAGTAGTAGTAGTAGTAGTAACAGTATTAGTAGTTGTACTTGTAGTAGTTGCAGTAGTTGTAATTTGCTTAGTAGTACTAGTGGTACAGGTAGTTGTAGTAGTAGATGTAGTAGTAATAGTAGTAGAAGCAGAGGAAGTATTAATAATAATAGTAATAGTAGTAATTGTAGTAGTAGTAATAGTAGTAATAGTAGTAGTGCAAAGTGGGCAAAGTGGGTAATAATAATAGCAATAGTAATATTAGTAGACGTAGTAATAACATTAGTAAAGACAGAGGTGTCATTATTAAAAATAGTAGTAGTAACAGCAGTAGTAATAGTAGTAGTATTAGTAGCAATGTATTACCCAAACGACTCTTTTATGGTAAGCTGCATAGCGGTAAACGCTAACAGGGGGGCCAGAAAAAGCGATTCAAAGATACACTCAAGAACTCGATGAAATCTTTTGGCATAGATGTCAACAACTGGGAGAATGCTGCTCAAGACAGATCAGCCTGGCGCACACTTCTTCGACACGGTTCTTCGGCCTGCGAAGTAGGTAGAACAGCACGGATGGAACAAAAACGTCAAAATAGAAAGGCAGTAAAACTTCCCACAAGTGCAAGTATACCTTGCCCACACTGTACAAGAACATTTCAAGCCCGTATCGGGCTCACTAGTCATCTACGCACACACAGACAAACATAGCGCAACTACATTCCTTTGGATGAAAATTTGTGTGGTCATCATCATCCGTGATGGACGAGCATCATTAGTAGCAATAGTAATATCAGCAATAGTAGTATTAGTAGTAGTAGTAGCAGTAGTAGTAGTAGTAGTAGTAGTAGTGGGTAGGTAGTAGGTAGTAGTAGTAGTGGTAGTAGTAGTATGTAGTAATAGTAGTAGTTGTAGTAGTAGTAGTAATGATAGCAGTAAAAGTAGCAAAGAATTATTAGAAGTAATAGTAGACGTGAGATTCTTCACTTCATTGCCTCGTTGTTAAACAGACACCAACATTACCAGATCGTATAGAGACGAAACAACAAAACACAAAATAGAGAAGTTGAACAGGCGAAATCAACGTTTTAATAATACTGACTGTATTAAGTAAATGGTACACAATTCAAGTAAAGGAATATAATATGGGGCATTAAGATATCCTTGAGTTAATATACTTTGCGAAGGCTTTACACTTCTTTATTATTTTTCCTCTTTTGCGCTAGCTCGTGGACATCACTTTTCGGTCCTGTTTGCTCTTTTCTTTCATTTTGTCCTTCTCTACTGTTTTGAAGTTTGGAGAAGCAGGTTTAACTGATGACCGGTTTCCGAGATAGTGCACGCTCGGTCGCTTGATATGATGTGATATTGTGTAGTTTTAAGATGTCACAATATGATGTAACTCCATCAATCCATCTTTTTCTTGGTCTGCCTCTTCCTGCTTGTTGTTTACACGGAATATGGTTTGAGCGAGTACGATGTGCTGCTAGTTTATAATGTTAACCGAACAGCTGTTATATTTGCACTTTTCAGCACAGCACTTCCTGGGTTCGTAGACTTCTTGGTACACGTTTAATATATTACCAACTACTTTCCCATCGCCACACATTTGTTCGTTTCTCTCGTCCAAGTTTTAAGCTAGCATGATCTCTTCTTCTCTTCCACCATTTACTTCTTAATAGAATTGTTGGGGAAAGGAGGAGGAGGGGGGCCTAGTGAACTTGTGTGTGCTTGCTTTAATGCACTTTGTAAGCTGATATTTATTTTCGTAAGGCTCTTTTTGATGCCGTCGCTCCATTTTTTGCGTTGTCTTCTTCTTGCTTCGTACTCATTATAATTTTCCTGTGCGACTCTCTGTGGTAGGCGAAACCAGGGTATCAAGTTAGAATGTTACTTTCTCATACATGTTAAAATTAGTTCGCAAGTGTTCTTTAAATGATTGGAAAACCATCATAAAGTTGATGAATAATTATGTATGTTATGTATAATTATTATGCCACGCCAAAAGTGGATCTCAGAGATAACAGAGGCGACGAAAGACACTATCTAGGAAGCGCACAGAAAGGCTCGTTTTAGAAATCTCGTCTTGACCTGACACTATATAAGGGGGTAAAACAGGATTGAAGAAAACTCACGAAAAGAAAAGTATAGAAAAAGTCTACAAATTTGAACACAAACTACATCTTCAAATCAAATTTACCTGACGAAAAAGAAAATCGTTGCATATCCTTTACAGCACTTCACCATCAACAATAGTAAACGAGTTGTGGATTTTCTAGACACCACTTATATATTCAGTAGTTTTCCATTGCTTTCTGAACGGTGAGGTCTATTTTTAGCGTGTGTAAAAATCCACGGAAACAAATGTGTTTCAAAACTGCCAGCCTTCGTGTTTGAACAAGGTAGGCTTCGGATGTGATTGAGTTAACTAATGCTAAAGCTATAGACGCCCACCGCAATGTAATACTCACTGAAACCAACGTAACGTAAACAAAAACAAGCTTCAGGTGATTCAAACTGTGCCATAAACAACTGTTTTCCGAACTCATTATCATTCATTGTATGGAAAAAAACCCCCAAAAAACAGACGTCAACTACAGCATCATCAACAATTTATATCAGAGGGCTGCACATTTTTGTTTATTCTCCTCTGAGAGGTTTAGAAATAATTGAAAAGCTCTGAAACATGAGAAATTCTTAATTATCAAACTGATTGTCCATATGTGTGTCACCGGAAAAACGCGAGAACGTCAAATTCTGCACACCTAAAATTGGACAGCTTATTTCTGCAGATATTTGTAGCACTGTAATAATAGTACCACTGTAACGTACAAGGCGTGTCGTAAGAGGCGACTGATATATTACCTAGCGAGGCTACACTAGTATATAACAAGCATCGCAGAAATCAAATGTTCAACAATATTATGATGGTCTTTCAATCATTTAAAGAACACATGTGAACTAATCTTATCACGATATAAAGAAATGGATTTGTGGCCTACTTGTATATCTGGCACAACGTACAATCGCTCTTAGGCTCAGATCACTTACAAATCACACATAGTGGTTGATATAGAGCAGCGTTTCCCAAAGTGGTCGGTACCGCCCCCAGTTGGCGCTGAAGCCTTCGGTGGGGGTGATAGTGGGTTCAGAAGAATTTTGGGGGTGTTCAGGCGAGTAAGGGTCGGTGGCTCCTTAAAGAAGAAATTAATCATAAATAGTTTTAAATAAATTATTATCGTGATTTTGCGATTGAATAATCATTAAGAACTTGAATTCTGCATTTAAATTTATCTTATGCCTGTCTTAAACGATCCATTTTTCATCAATTTTCTATTTCATGCATATAATAATTTGGCAATTGACCATGTATGACAGAAATATATATTAATTTTCTATGTCAAGGAGACAATAGAGCATGTATATATGTGGGGAGGGGCGTTGGAAAACTCTTATAATGTGGAGGGGGCGTTACAAAGTATATGTTGTGCAAAGTGGGCAGTGGGCCGAAAAAGTTTGAAAATCTATGATATAGAGCATTCGAAGAAGATATATATTTTTGGATGACCTGGATATATATTTTTGGATGTACACTGTTGGTGATGTTGCCAACTTCATGCCGACAACATTTTCTTCCAACTATTTCTTTAGTATGCAACTAAAGCTGGGTGATGGGTGATCTGAGAGCCGTCACTGTCGAAAACAAGTTCCAAAAGTAAAACACATCAGAGTTGTGTAATAAAGTTGGTAAATAAATACTAGTGAAATAAATACTAAATATAGTATGTAAAACTGTATGGAAACAGAAACACTGCAATAGAACAGAGCTGCAATCTTAAAGATTCGTCTCTGCAGCCCTCTGGGAGATATATCGTTTGTCTGGAACATTCTATCAAGTCTACAGAGATTTGAAAAATTCACACAAAGTCTAAGGAAATATACAATCCTAAGGGACCTTGCAACAAATGACAGACATTATAAAGTAGTTATGTCTGTATTGCAGCTTAACTCAATATATACCATTAACCACTTTAATGGCATACAAATTTGAACCAATCACACCACCAGCCAACTATAGTGGTCGTTTATATAGAACACTCTTTTCTTTTTATACTAAACCTTCCACAATATTTTCATAGCTTTAAATAGTAAGTAAATGCATATATATATATATATATATATATATATATAAAGTGGTTGAGATGATGTATTTATGTGATAGCTAATGAAAACAACGTGAATATAGGATCTCTGTGACCTAGATGTTAAGTGCTCGTCAATGGTACCAGGTTCGCTCTCTCGTGAAGCCATCTGGATATTTTTCCAGAGATCCCTGAGCTCAATGTAGGTGAGATCAAGTTCCTAGTCTTATGGGAGACGGACGATAAAACGTTGATCTCATGTTCAATTTGAGCACGTAAAAGAACCATTGACAGTTCAAAATATCAAGAAGAACAGGCTGGAAGGCCGCTGCCTGGGCAAAATTTGTTGGAAAAGATTAAAAATAAAATTCCGACAAAATATCTTCACCGTCTTCAAAATGACATCGGTGACCTTCGCCGGTGCTACGAAGTTCGTGCACTGCATCTGATATCTTTCTGTGTAAGAAAGAGATCGGAGCACACATGGTTACTCACCGAAGTGCAATGATGATGATCCTATCAATGATTCTATCAATCAATCAATCATCATGTACATAAATCCTTTAAACAAAAACAATTCTGTCATCTCTTTCATCTTCTTCTCTTAACTTCCTTGAAGATAATACATCAACAAATTTCCTCTAACCAGATCTGTCTTGAGCAATCCAACTTAATTCATTCCAGGTCATTCCCACCTCGTTTCTTTTTCTGTCTATAGTTCGTCTCCTCGTCTCTCTAGATCGCCCATACCTCTCTTGCCTCCGTATTACATTTCAAAGACACTGGTGTGTGTCTGGTATTCTTCATGATTAATGCATTGGCTGAAATCGGATGCACATGTCCTAAACGTGTAGAAGTCTATGTGTTTAGGTGCCTACCAAACCAATGTGCAACGTATTCACGCTCTTGGCAAAGATCAAACATATCACAAAGAGTGATTAAAATTGGTCGTAAAGAACGAACGTAAAGAAGAAGAAGATTAATGATGTCCCAACGACTTCTGTCTCCTCATTTTTATTGTGTCAACTATATTTATAACTCATCAAAATATAGAAAAACAATATTAATATGAACTTATGAATTACAAAGAAAAATGCATAAGCAGTAAAAGTATTAACAAAATATTGTGGAAAAACTCATAGACAGTAGTATTCATATGTTAACATTACAGACAGAGAGGTTAACTTGTTTTGCTTCCTTTTTGAACCCTTTCATACCTCGTGGTATATATGACAATACAGTATTGTTCATTGAAGGTCGGCACATGATGGGTGATGGGGTCAGCATCACGCCGGCCGCCTTTACTTTCCCCGAGCATGTCTGGTATCCAATTGAGTTTGGGTTGACTTGAGAGCTGTCGCGGTCTGGAAAAATTCCATGCCCACAGCTGGAGTTGAACCCGGACCACAAGCCTTGAGAAGCGATATTCACCAACAACTACGTTAGAGAGGTTAACTAGTGGCTAGAATTGTGACACCGACAGGACAATAAATAAACCTGTGGCTGTGTCTTCCACAGGGTATGCCCAAAACATTGACAGTTTTTCCTCGCCTTTGTTTATCATTGGTTACTATATTGTTCTTATCCACATGTCTGTGTATTTCACCCTGTCATACCATTCATGTCTGAGAATCTGTTGAAGACATTTGTTGATGAAGGATGGAGACATGTACCAGGACGTCATTGTGAGGATTGATAAATCTCGCCCGTGTGGTACCGGGTCACGCATTGGAAGCAAAGAATAGTACCACTGTGACCTAGAAGGCATGTCGTAGAGCGACTGATATAGGACCTGGAAGCTAACCTAGTAAATAAAAGCATCGCATAAATCGGAAGTGCTGACCTCTTGTAGGAGCATAACTGGCACAAGGTACAATCTCTCTTAGGTTCAGATCACATACAAATCACAAAGAGTGGTTAGCAAGTGGTCGATATGGAGCGTTTGAAGAAGAAGCTCTTAGGCTCAGATCACATACAAATCACAAAGAGTGGTTAGCAAGTGGTCGATATGGAGCGTTTGAAGAAGAAGCTCTTAGGCTCAGATCACATACAAATCACAAAGAGTGGTTAGCATGTGGTCGATATGGAGCGTTTGAAGAAGCTCGTAGGCTCAGATCACATACAAATCACAAAGAGTGGTTAGCAAGTGGTCGATATGGAGCGTTTGAAGAAAGGCTTTTAGGCTCAGATCACATACAAATCAAAAAGAGTGGTTAACAAGTGGTCGATATGGAGCGTTTGAAGAAGAAGCTCTTAGGCTCAGATCACATACAAATCACAAAGAGTGGTTAGCAAGTGATCGATATGGAGCGTTTGAAGAAGAAGCTCTTAGGCTCAGATCACATACAAATCACAAAGAGTGGTTAGCAAGTGATCGATATGGAGCGTTTGAAGAAGAATAAAGAAATAGAAGGATTTATAACTCGAGATTTTCTTGACACTGTCTTCGTTCAATTATAAAACGCAACTGTTTTCACTTTGAGTGACAAGTTTAGACGGTTCAACATTCATTTCAAATCTGTCTTCATCTATGATATTGAGTCGAACTAAGTAACCAAGAATAGAACATCCATGTTGCATATATTCACAAACTGATAAAGAGATTACAAACATTTTTTTTATCAGATGACATGAAGTGATAACAAATACAGAATAAAGATAACAAGAAAAAAACATTCGAACTTGATAATCAAGATAGAAAGCACCAATGTATTAGACAACACCAACATTTTTTAAAAATATGAAAATTAACTTTCCCTAACCCCATTCATACATTCTCTAACAACATACAATCATTCCCTAACCCCATTCATACATTCTCTAACAACATACATACATTCCCTAACCCCATTCATACATTCTCTAACAACATACATACTTTCCCCTAACCCCATACATACATTCTCTAACAACATACATACATTCCCTAACCCCATTCATACATTCTCTAACAACATACAATCATTCCCTAACCCCATTCATACATTCTCTAACAACATACATACATTCCCTAACCCCATTCATACATTCTCTAACAACATACAATCATTCCCTAACCCCATTCATACATTCTCTAACAACATACAATCATTCCCTAACCCCATTCATACATTCTCTAACAACATACAATCATTCCCTAACCCCATTCATACATTCTCTAACAACATACACATTCCCTAACCCATTCTATACATTCTCTAACAACATACATACATTCTCTAACAACATACATACATTCTCTAACAACATTCATACATTCTCTAACAACATACATACATTCTCTAACAACATTCATACATTCTCTAACAACATTCATACATTCTCTAACCCCATTCATACATTCTCTAACAACATACAAAATTCCCTAACCCCATTCATACATTCTCTAACAACATACACACATTCCCTAACCCCATTCATACATTCTCTAACAACATACACAATTCCCTAACCCATTCATACATTCTCTAACAACATACATACATTCCCTAACCCCATTCATACATTCTCTAACAACATAATACATTCCTAACCCCATTCATACATTCTCTAACAACATACACACATTCCCTAACCCCATTCATACATTCTCTAACAACATACATACATTCCCTAACCCCATTCATACATTCTCTAACAACATACATACATTCTCTAACAACATACATACATTCTCTAACAACATACATATCTCTATCTAAATCCTCTTCGTGTCCCGATTGACATATAAAGCTTCCACAAGAGACCTCCACTGTTGCCGTTCTGCTGCCTTTCTACCAACCGTCTCCACGTCTCTTTCAACTATAACAGGCTAGCTGGTACAAGGTCCTTGTTGAAAGAGGTAGTAGTGTTAATTTAATAGAATGATACTTTCTCATGAAGATGCAAGGAACACACTTAAGTTACACTTCGTTCTTCAAAACAATAAATTTTAATAGAAGAAAAATATTGATTCACAGTAACTCTCTAACTCAACGTCACTTTGGACAACCGTAATGTATATCTTAATAAGTCAATCCTAGGCATCAACTCACATCAACCTAAATTCATTCTATATTCTAATTGGAAAAAAAGAACCGTCTTATAATTTCACCGCAATTAGTTCATTTCACAATTCAACAATATATCTTAGTTCAGAAATTGTTCTTTCCCTTATAAGTTCACCACAATTAGTTCATTTCACAATTAAACAATATATCTTAGTTCAGAAATTGTTCTTTACCTTATGGTCAACTCCCATCAACCTAAGGATTTGACATGGTCATCTAGCAATTCTGTGTATGCTAGTTTGTGCATACTCTGTTCAGAAATACAGTGGTCTACAGTGGCCTCTCTAGAACTGGGTCGTCTGGTCTCTGGTCGTCTTGTCTCTGGTCATCAGGTGTTTGTCCACAACAACACCAATATTCGTCAGATGATTGTAAGGTTATTTGTCCCTCTGTATATGAAAACAATCTTCTCTGGTCATCAAGGTCTCTGGTCATCAAGGTGTTTGTTCACAACAACACCAATATTCGTCAGATGATTGGAAGGTTATTTGTCCCTCTGTATATGAAAACAATCTTCTCTGGTCATCAAGGTGTTTGTTCACATACAACACCAATATTCGTCAGATGATTGTAAGGCTATATGTCTCTCCGTATAAGAAAACAATATTTTCTTGTTCACTTCGCTAGTTCACTTCAGACTATCTCCATCTCTGTTCAAAGCTTAATGTTCTACAACTATATCTCTTCTGTAGTTTGTTGTCTCTCTTCTAAATCTAAAGTTCCACTGAATATATCTAACCAAAACCCCCAGCTGCCCC
Organism: Arion vulgaris; assembly: GCA_020796225.1. Taxonomy (NCBI): domain Eukaryota; kingdom Metazoa; phylum Mollusca; class Gastropoda; order Stylommatophora; family Arionidae; genus Arion; species Arion vulgaris. The sequence goes on along the minus strand of CM036754.1, from coordinate 24,306,314 downwards.
TACCTGGGTCTCGAGATTTCCGAGATTAAAGGAGTCCCCGAATACCATGGGATAAACTAATGTCCTGAGTTAGTAAACTGCTGGTCAGCAGCTAAATATTGGTAAACAAGGTGTTTACTTACCAACTCAAGGACACCCACTAATGTAAAAGGGGGTGGTTTGGGTTGCCCCGAATATACCCTAATCATAACAGTGAAACTGTTACACAACTCTCTCTCCACCGTTCTTCTCCATGTTTACTTTGGACGTCAAGGCCTTCTCTTCCCATCCGCTGTCCATCTGGGATCGGTCATAGCCAATGCCCCAACTGGCATACGACATACATGTCCAAACCACATCCATCTTCGCCTCTTAATGATGGTCTCCAAGGATGCACAGTCTGTTCCTTACAAAAGCTCCTAATTTCTTATGGTATTGTCCAGAAAATTTGAAGATTCTTTTTAAACATTTCTACATACATATATTCCCTAACAACATACACACATTCCCTAACAGCATACATTAACAACATACATTCATTCCCTAACAACATACACACATTCCCTAACAACATACACACATTCCTAACAACATACACACATTCCCTAACAACATACACACATTCCCTAACATCATACATACATTCCTAACAACATCACACATTCCCTAACAACATATATACATTCCCTAACAACATACATACATTCCCTAACAACATACACACATTCCTTAACAACATACATACATTCCCTAACAACATACACACATTCCTAACAGCATACATACATTCCTAACAACATACACACATTCCCTAACAACATACACACATTCCTAACAACATACACACATTCCTTAGCAACATACACAAATTCTCCAACAACATCACACATTCCTAACAACATACACACATTCCTAACAACATAACACATTCCCTAACAACATACATACATTTCCCTAACAACATACACACATTCCTAACAACATACACAAATTCTCTAACAACATCACACATTCCCTAACAACATACACACATTCCCTAACAACATACACACATTCCCTAACAACATACATACATTCCCTAACAACATAACAATTCCTAACAACATACACACATTCCTAACAATATACACACATTTCCTAACAACACACACATTCCCTAACAACATACACATTCCCTAACAACATACATACATTCCCTAACAACATACACACATTCCCTAACAACATACACACATTCCTAACAACATACATACATTCCCTAACAACATACACACATTCCCTAACAACATACATACATTCCTTAACAACATACACATTCCTAACATCATACATACATTCTAACAACATCACACATTCCCTAACAACATACATACATTCCCTAACAACATACACACTTCCTAACAACATGCACATTCCTAACATCATACATACATTCCCTAACAACATACACACATTTCCTAACAACATACATACATTCCTTAACAACATACACACATTCCCTAACAACATACATACATTCCTTAACAACATACACATTCCCTAACATCATACATACATTCCCTAACAACATACACATTCCCTAACAACATACATACATTCCTTAACAACATACATACATTCACTAACAACATACATTCCCTAACAACATACACACATTCCCTAACAACATACATATTCCTAACAACATACACACATTCCCTAACAACATACACATTCCCTAACAACATACACACATTCCCTAACAACATACACATTCCTTAACAACATGCACACATTCCTAACAACATACACACATTTGCTAACAACATCCACATTCCTAACAACATGCACACATTCCCTAACAACATACACACATTCCCTAACAACATACACATTCCCTAACAACATACACACATTCCCTAACAACATACACACATTTCCTAACATCATACATACATTCCTTAACAACATACACACATTCCCTAACAACATACACACATTCCTAACAACATACACACATTCCTAACAACATACACACATTCCCTAACAACATACACACATTTCCTAACAACATACATACATTCCTTAACAACATACACACATTTTCTAACAAATACACACATTCCTAACAACATACACATTCCTAACAATACACATTCCCCAACAACATACACACATTCCTTAACAACATGACACATTCCTAACAACATACACATTCGCTAACAACATCACACATTCCCTAACAACATACACACATTCCTAACAACATACACACATTCCTAACAACATAACACATTCCTAACAACATACACACATTCCTAACAACATACACATTTTCTAACATCTATATACATTCTTAACAACATACACATTCCTAACAACATACACATTCCCTAACAACATCACACATTCCTAACAACATACACATTTCCTAACATCATACATACATTCCTTAACAACATACACACATTCCCTAACAACATACACATTCCCTAACAACATACACACATTCCCTAACAACATACACACATTCCTAACAACATACACACATTTCCTAACACATACATACATTCCTAACAACATACACACATTTTCTAACAACATACACACAGTCCCTAACAACATACACACATTCCTAACAACATCACACATTCCCTAACAACATACACAATTCCCTAACAACATACACACATTTCCTAACATCATACATACATTCCTAACATCATACACACATTCCTAACATCATACACACATTTCTAACAACATACAACATTCCCTAACAACATACACACATTCCTAACATCATACACACATTTCCTAACAACATACACACATTCCCTAACAACATACACACATTCCTAACAACATACACACATTCCCTAACAACATACATACATTCCTAACATCATACACACATTTCCTAACAACATACACACATTCCCTAACAACATACACACATTCCTAACAAAATACATACATTCCCTAACAACATACATACATTCCCTAACAACATACACACATTCCTTAACAACATACACATTCCTAACAACATACACATTTCTAACAACATACATACATTCCTAACAACATACACATTTTCTAACAACATACACACATTCCCTAACAACATACACACATTTCCTAACAACATACATACATTCCCTAACAACATACACATTCCTTACAACATACACATTCCCTAACAACATACATTCCTAAAAACATACATACATTCCCCAACAACATACACACATTCCTAACATCTACATACATTCCCTAACAACATACACACATTCCCTAACAACATACACACATTCCCGAACAACATAAAACATTCCTAACAACATACATTCATTCCTAACAACATACACACATTCCCTAACAACATACACACATTCCCTAACAACATACACACATTCCTAACAACATACATACATACTCTACATAAACGCGTCAATGTATGAAATATCAAAGCAAGAGACTATATTGTAAACGCAAGGACAATATAGAACTGTCAACTCCATCCATCTAATAAATGATATTCTCAACAAGTTTTCTTGTAGAGAAATTCTCACTGTGGTTTTCAAGAAGTTTTCTTTCTTTGCAATTGTCACGTTCATTGCTATAGTCACCTCATTCTCTCAAGTGACTCATCGTCCACTCAGATGTTTTAATTGGATGATCGTCGAACCAAATCTTTCCCAGTTCAGAACCCGAACGTCTCTTTGCTCAAAGCCATTCTATTCCATGGAGACGAATGCGCAAGAAAACCCCCCAGGACTGATGGCAAGTGGAATCCAAAACAAAATGTGAGTGGTTGAATGGTGTGAAGGGGTGACAAGATGAAGAAAAGTGAATGTAATTAACACATCCTGCTTTCGTGGTTGATATATTGATTTTAGAATATTATTGAATGCAAGTTAATTCTAGATAATGATATACTGTTCTTCTTATTCTTCTTTCTTCTTTGCGTTCGTTCTTTACGTCCAATTTTAATCCCTCTTTGTGATATGTTTGATCTTTGCCAAGAACGTGTATACGTTGCACATTGGTTTGGTAGGCCCCTAAACGCATAAGACTTCTACACGTTTAGGACACATGCATCCGATTTAAGCCAAACCTCCTTAGCGCCTCTTACGACATGCGTGGCAGGTAACAGTGGTTCTATTCTTTACATCCCAAATTTGGGCCCCGGTAACCACTCGGGCGATATACTGTTGAATAATGATACAGTAACTTAGATGAGTTATACGGTTTTTACATTTGTTGAAACAGGAAAACTGAAAATTAAATATGATTTTTTATTGTCTTTTTATTGTCTTTTTATTGTCTTTTTATTGTCTTTTTATTGTCTCTTTTATTGTCTTTTTATTGTCTTTTTATTGTCTTTTTATTGTCTTTTTATTGTCTCTTTTATTGTCTTTTTATTGTCTTTTTATTGTCTTTTTATTGTCTTTTTATTGTCTTTTTATTGTCTCTTTTTATTGTCTTTTTATTGTCTTTTTATTGTCTCTTTTTATTGTCTCTTTTTATTGTCTTTTTATTGTCTCTTTTATTGTCTTTTTATTGTCTTTTTATTGTCTTTTTATTGTCTTTTTATTGTCTTTTTATTGTCTTTTTATTGTCTTTTTATTGTCTTTTTATTGTCTTTTATTGTCTTTTTCTTTTAGTCTTTTTATTGTCTTTTTTTATTGTCTCTTTTAATTGAAACTGTTTATATTGTGTCCCTCTTCGAAAGCTATGAATTCAGGTATAATCATGGTATTGATGTATAGTTCCTGTACTTTTGTCTAGATCAAAATGTAGTGCTTGCTTGATAACGGCCGAAGGGTGGGAGTTTTCGTTCATAGAGTCAATAAGCAACTTAATATATTAAAACATATTTCGAGTAGCTCTCATTAGGAGGAAGGATGACGCTCGGAATTTTTATACTCTCAACAGTAACTGGGTCCACTCGTTGTAGCAGTTCCGGTAGAGCGCCCCCACAAAAATGTTTAAAAAATATAGTTTAACGCATTGGACTGATTTTTGCGTGATGGATCGCTTTTTTTATCACCAGTGTCCCTCTCCATTCAGTAGAACCTTACTCCGACTTCAGAGGTAATTGTAACTTAGATCCCACTAAGAAGTATAAGGGTTTCATTTAGTTCAGCAATTCCCAAAGTGGGCGGTACCGCCCCCTGTGGGCGCTGAAGCCTTCCAGGTGGGGCGATGGTGGGTTCAGAAGCATTTGGGGGTAGTTACTTTATCATGATTTTGCGATTGAATAACCATTAAAAAAATGAATTCTGCATTTTAATTCATTTTATGTCCATCTTACACGATCCATTTTTAATCAATTTTCTATTTCATGTATATAATCATTTGAAAATTGACCACGTATTACATAAATATATATACATTTTCTATGTCAAAGTGAAAATAGAGCATGTATATATATATATATATATATATATATATATATAGGAGGGCGTTAGCAAAATATTATAATGGGGAGGGGCGTTACAAAGTTTATGTCGTGCAAAGTGGGCGGTATGCCGAAAAAGTTTGGGAATCTGTGATTTAGTTTAACCGGGTACTGTGTGCAGACAACATTTTTTTTACAAAGCTGGCTTCGAACACCGGAATTTCATCTGCATATGGTCACAAGGACAGAGCGTTATCAACTTCGCTATCTGCGAGATCAATGTTGATATTATTTAAATATAAATTTATCATCGACCGGCGTCCATTTGTTTTTGACACTACGCATGTCTTCATGTTTAGTAGTTACTTTTCTGTCTAACTTATTCATCTTATCTAAACATTGTCTAAGAGAGAAGGATTGACTTCTTTGCACCAGTTGTCCCAATATAGCTCCTACACACTCAGTAGAAATGGCAAACTTCTTGACGAGAGTGCTGAAAAGAGTACGAGCTCTTTTGCTCCGGTGGAGTTTTCACGGAGAAAGACTGAATCATATTGGTAAACTAGGATCAATGGAGCCATTCCTTTGTCTTCATACCTGTTGTGATTAGAGAGCCAATTACTTCGAGAAATAACGGTTGAACATATATGATCACTACATCACATTAAAACAAGTCATGGCACATTGTTGAAGAGCATACTAGAAGGTACAGCTGAGCGCAAGAGTGCATGAAGAAAACGTGGATATAAATTGGAGAGGATCATCAAAAGGGGGAAAATCAGAAGCTTGCTAGAATGTCATCATCATCATTATCATCAAATAGCGTGTCCAGAGTTGAACTTTGTCACCCTAACAGTTCTTCTAAATTTCTCTCTCTCATAAGACAGATGTCCCGTTTCTGCAGCCGTCAAACGTAAATCATCAGTTACATCCATTTTCTCTGTGGTCTTCCTTTTCCCTTTTTTGCTGGGATACATCCTTTCGCATTGGTCTTTCCGACCTTTCGTGTGCTAGAGTGTACCATCAGATTTAGTTATATAATTTCATCATCATCATCATCATTAATCTTCTCCGCTCCTCGTGGAGCATAGGGCCTCAACAGTTGTTCGCCACTCTTCTCGGTCTCTGGCTGTTCTTTTTATGGTCTCCCAGGTCAATTGAGCACTCTTCAGCTCCTCAATAAGACCACGTCTCCAAGTCTGCTTAGGGCGTCCTCTTTTTCGTTTTCCCTGCGGGTTCCACTCGAGCACCTGTCTAGTGACACTCGACTGTATCTTCCGCAAGGTATGGCCTATGCATCGCCATCTTCTCCTCTTGACCTGTGTCATCATAGGTTCCTGCCCTGTTCTTATCAACAGATCCGTGTTTGTAACTCTATCATACCATCTCAATCTGAGAATCCGCCGCAAACATCCGCTGACAAAGGTCTGGGTCTTATTTGTATTTGCCCTAGTGACTCGCCAAGTTTCCGAGCCATACAGCAACACCGACTTCACATTTGAGCTGAAAATCCTGAGCTTTGTTTTCGTGGAGATGGCAGCGGACTTCCACACCATGTGCAGGATCGTAAAGGCCTGTCGGGCCTTCCTAATCCTAGCATTAATGTCCTCATCTGTACCTCCTGATCTGCTGATCTTACTTCCAAGGTAGACAAATTCATCCACATCTTCTATGTCCCTTCCCTCAATCAGTATTGGATCTTGCTGTATGTTGTTGCTACGCATTACTTTAGTCTTCTCGGTAATATAATTTGCTAGATATATATTGCTAAAAATCTTCGATATAGCGACGACACATTCTTATGATGAGCTACTTTTTTCTTCACATTATGTCGTGTAAGGGTTATAAATGTAATCTTAGATGGTCGAGTTAGCTATAACTTACTTTTTTAGCGACAAGAAGATCATCTACGCGACAGGCCGCGTGTTTAATGACCTTATAATTATTCCTATTTGTAATTTATTTTGGCATTTTCCTGCAAGCTTCTCAGACGTGTCTGGCATTTTTATTTTATTTTGTCAAATAATTATTTCATCTAGATTCTGAGCATTCCCACAATTTTTGCAATTCGTTTTTCTTAATTGAAGATACATTTATGCATACGCTAACAACATATAAATTCATGATCATCACCAGTCTTCATCACACCCAAAGAAACATAGGGCAAAGATTTATATGCTGGAGTACGGGGGAACGAGCGTACTGACTCTCTTGCAAACAATGCCCGACTTGCGGGCAGAAGTATGACAGGCCGATATCATCAAGCAGTACGCTCTCAATATGTGACATGAGCAAGTCTCAGACAACACTGGAACGAGTTCGAGAATTAGGCGTAAAGTTTGGACATGCCAGACAGTGTCGTCTTCGTGGTAGAAAGAAGATATAGTAATCAACTTCTCATGGTACTGTGAGCAAATGGACTTTGGGATGGCTGCTGCATCGGTGGACAGAGCACGAATGGGAATGCCCAATGTGCCATGACGTCGATCGCATAACATAACATAACATACCATAGAGCAGAGACAAACAATTTCACTAATTCAATTTTGTGTCTTGCGACTATGACGTGCTGGACCTTCAAGAACAGTTTGGAATTTGTCATGTTTCTGTTTAAATTTGTCATGTTTCTGTTTAATGTTGTCACGTTGAAGATGCACGTTTAATTTGTAATGTTTCCCCTTGTTGTCATGTGTCGATTAATTCTGTACATGAATTTTGTTTACATACCTGATTGTCATGAGATTTCTAGTTACAAATTGTCATGTCAATTCAATTTGTGTCTTCGACTATGACAGTTCGGACCTTCAAGAACAGTTTGGAATTTGTCATGTTTCTGTTTAAATTTGTCATGTTTCTGTTTAAAAAAAAAAAAAAGTAAAGTAACCCCTTTTCACCAGCAGACAATCTAAGGAAAGAGAATAAGCACAGGGTCTGTATCTTGTAGCATTGAGTAGTTCCCCCTTCGCCTAATGGGGGTTCTGTGGTGGAGAGATTAAGTGCTCCTTCGTGGAGCCATCGGAATTTTTGTTTACAGGTACCTGATCTCAGTGTAGGTGAGATCGAGTTCCTAGTCCTATCGGAAATGGACAACAAAACGTAGGTCCCATGTTCAAGTTGGGCACTTAAAAATCGAGAAGAGCAGGCTGGAAAGCATCTGCCCGTGCAAAATTCATTAGATAGATTTTTTTAAAAATTTCTAACAAAATATTTTCACCCTTTTCAAAATTACATCCTATTCGATGCTACGGAGTCCGTGCACGGTCGTTGATTTCCTCGTAATAAAGATATCGGGACATACACATGGTTACTCACTGAAGTGCAATGATGATGGTCCTACCAATCAATCAATCAATCAATCAAACCTAGTGGTAGTGCAGTCATATTCTTCTCTTCTTTTCAATCATTCTTATCATCCGCTTTTAACACTATTTCTGATCTGTCATGTAGTGCCGATAACACAAGTACATTACTCCTCCGCGTTTTTTTGGGTATGATCACAGCCAACTCTACAATAACTACTAGGCCTGACGACAACTGATGGGGAAACTCCTGACCTAGATTCAGTCGGAGAGCTGGAATCTATATATGTTTGATAGAATACTGTAAGCTTTTTTGCAATTTAACTCAATTCTGTGAGTCTATGGTTATTTATTGGTAAAAATATTCATAATATTGGTATTCCTTATTGTTAAACTTAACTTGTTGGATAATATAACTTTGATTTAGCATTTTGTTTTGTTTTTAAAATGAATTCGTCTATATACACCAATACTGGAATGCGATTGTGGCAAGAGAGCATGTTGTGGTCGGATTTCCCATAACTTTTACCAGAGTCCACAGGCCTATAAGTTTATAATTGGCTCTGGTATGATATACAAGTCACAAACACTAAATTACATCAATGAAGCGTGCAACATAAAATACTGTATCGCATTAGGTTGAAGGACAGGAGTTCAGATTTGTTATATTCACCTTGCAGAGGGGAATCCACATTTAATGTGTCGAGTGAGTTTAACATATATTTTTGTAATGAAAAGGCGCTTCCACAAAACGTATTGTCAGGTGCTCGATTTCAGAAGAAATGGTTTAAGTATTGTCTCTATCAGTTTGTATATGTTTCTAGAACAGTTCACATATATGTCTAGTAATTGTATTGCTATTATGTAACATGTCTATGTTCTTCATATGTCTAGCAATTGTATTGCTATTATGTAACATGTCTATGTTCTTCATATATCTAGCAATTGTATTGCTATTATGTAACATGTCTATGTTCTTCATATATCTAGCAATTGTATTGCTATCATATAACATGTCTATGCTCTTCATATATCTAGCAATTATTGCTACAATCTTATATGGCTTAACATGTCTATGTTCTTCATATGTCTAGCAATTGTACTGCTATGTTGTAAAATACTCATATGCATGGCGAGCGGCAGTGAGGGGCGGCTGAAAAGGAAAAAAAGAAAAACACCATCACATATGGAGGCACAAGAGAGCGCAGAGTGCAAAGAGAAAATCCTATGTTTAAGCTCCAGTTTTACCTGCAGCAACTGTAGCAAGGATTACCACTCTAGAATAGGCCATTACAGTGACAAGAAACGTTGTGATTCAACGCAGAATATACTACGTGACGCAAGACCTATTGTCTACTGAGAAAAAGAGGCCAATGATGACAATGACGACTCATATGTATACATACGAAATTCATGTCTTATGTAAAATCTATATGTTCTTTATTTGTCTGAAAACTATATTGCTATCGTATATAATATATATGTTGTTTAATGTGTTTGTTTCAAGTGAGCTTTACATACATATCTATCATTTGTTTCGTTACTATACTAAATATCTCTGTTGTTTTCTGTATGTATGTTTACTTAGGATTTTATTGCTGTATTCTATATGTGCTGTATTGTGAAAGAAGTGAAATTCGTCACTTCTGACGTATCCTGCTCTTGATAAAGGCATTTTGATCGACACATTGTTGTGTATTGTTATTGTTTTTGTATTTTGTAAAACTACAGTACTTTATTTTTACGTGTTTCGCCATTGCTACATAGTTTTACTGCAGTCTTCTCCTATATCGATAATATATATTTTTAGATAGCTTAACATAAATATATGTCTGCTGCTTTGCGAATATATCTCTAGGAACATACACTCTGTTATTTGTTTTGATACTATAAAAAATATATATCTTGTTCTGTGTACATGTTTTTAGACAGTTTCACATAGATATGTTGCATTTGTTTCGCTAATTTACAAACTATATAAGACTTGTAACTTTAACATAAAAATACAATGTTTCTCGACAGTTTCTTCCCTGACAACCGTATTGCCTGTGTTCATGTGAGTCTCTTATGAGTTTTGCAGAAGTGATTATTTCTTGTTTAGGCTGAAAGTCGGTGTAACGATTCCCTCGAGGTGTGGTAACTCTATATTTATCAGTGCTATATAAGTCATATACTTGTTAAGGTCCCTGTAAACTGCTACATGTGTGTGATGATGACGTAGAAAGATACTAGAAGTCTGCGAGTCTTATTCCAGATATGAACACAAGTTTGCAACAATGCATTAGTTCGTTTCCTTATAATGTTACTCAGTTTTTATCTTCTTCAAAGAAATAGAAAACGAGCAAGATTACGTTTTTCCTAGTGGATTGGACAAACAAACAAAGAAACTCAATTGTTGTATCTTTGTGAGTGTTTTTACAATTCAATGTATTTTAGCAACATTGCATAAAAAATGAATAGATTTATTTTGACACTTTTCCCAACATAGATTTTTTAATGGCACACGCATCAAAAACATTATTATCCTATACTCTGATAATTTATCTTCACACAGATCTTTTTCTTCTTCCAACGCTACATATCAACCACTTGTTAACCACTCTTTGTGATTTGTATGTGATCTGAGCCTAAGAGCGATTGTACGTTGTACAAGATTTGAACATACAAGTAGGGCAGCACATCCAATTTCTACGACGCTTTTTATTTACTAGGGTAGCTTCCCTAGGCCCTTATCTCAGTCACCTATTATGACATGCTTTGTAGGTCACAGTGCCACCATTCTTTGCTCCCTTTGCGAGCCACGGCACCACATGGTCGTTGCTATAACCCGTAGAGCAGTTATGCCAGAACGCACCAGGGCGTTGCACCAATATAATTTTTTGGAACTAGAACGCACTGGATACATATTACTACATTAAGATACTATACAAACTTGAAAGCGCTTACAAAGTGAAAGAATATGTTTTATTTTGAAAACCACTTCAGTTGATAATGCCGTGATTAGCACATATTTATAATCCACTATAGTGGATAAATGTCTGTATTAAGTTTAACAATTTCAGTTCTCCTGTGTGCTGTCGGGGCCCGATCAAAGATTAGTAACACTGTAACCTACAAGGGATGTCGTTAAAGGTGACTAAGGTAGGGTCATAAGGAAGCTACCCTAGACAATAAAAAGAGATGCGGAAATCGAATGTGCTTGCCTTCTTGTAGCCGCATAACTGACACAACGAACAGTCACTTAGATAACATCTCTCTCTCTCTTTGTCTTTTTACCCCGGATTGGGACATAGGCCCTCAACCAACTCATGCCAAGTCTTCCTATCTCTAGCTATCTCCTGCAGCTCCTCCAGCTTCTTTATATTGTTGATCTCCGCCTCCAAATCTCGTCTCCATGTATTTCTCGGCCTCCCTTCTTTCGCTGTCCCTGCGGGTTCCAGGCAAGGACCATTCTTGTTATATTCCCCTCCGGTTTTCGCAAAGTGTGTCCTATCCAGCGTCAGCGTCTTTTTAACCTGTTCGTTCACTGGAATCTGTCTTGTTCTCTCCATAAGTTCCTCATTGGTGACCCTATCATACCATCTTATTCCCTCTATTCTGCGCAGACACCAGTTGATGAATGTTTGCAATTTATGCGGTATCGTTTTAGTTGTTCTCAATGTTTCTGACCCATACAGTAGAACTGCTTTAACATTAGAGTTAAATATCTGAATTTTTGTTCTAGATTTGATTTCTTTAGACTTCCAAATGTTTCCCAGTGCAATGAAAGCTCCTCTTGCCTTCTGTATTCTTCTTTTAACATCTTTATCTGTTCCACCCTCTTTGTCTACGTTGCTGCCCAAATATGTGTATGATTCTATATACCTCTTGAAGTGGGATAACATACAAATAACAAAGAGTTGTTTAACATGTAGTCGTTATTGAGCGCTCGAAGAAGAAATAATTTCAGTCTAAAATTCTCAAAGTTTGCAATTCCTGATGATTTATTCCAATGGAAAACCGTAAGTTTCTTCTGCTTCTTTGAACGCTTCATATCGACCACTTGTCAACCACTCTGTGTGATTTCTATGTGATCTGAGCCTAAGAGCGATTATACGTTGTGACAGTTATGCGCCTACAAGTAGACCAGCACATCCGATTTCTGCGCTGCTTTACTTGTATTAGGTAGCATCCTAGGACCTACATTAGACGTCTCTGACGACATGGATTTAGTTTGCAGTGGTACTATTCTGTGCTTCCATTGCGGGCCCCTGCACCACACGGTTTAAAAACCCAAAAAATTACAGAAAAAAACCACCTTCAAGTATTTATATAGCCTGTTGTTTTATTATTGATATATAACGAGGCAGGTAGAACAGCACGGATGGAACAAAATCATCAAAATAAAAAGGCAGTAACACTTTCCACTAGTGCAAGTACACCTTGCCCACACTGTACAAGAACATTTCAAGCCCGTATCAGGCTCACTAGTCATCTACGCACACACAAACAAACATAACGCAACTACATTCCCTTGGATGAAAATTTGTGTGGTCATCATCGCCCGTGATGTACTAGCATCATCATCATCATTGTTATATAAATATAAATTAAATATTTTCATTCCATTTATTCAGATACATGACACAGTTTAAAAAAAAAAATCGTGGTAGGTAAGGTAGAAGATATGAGAGCTAGGGAAAGACATAGATGCAATTGGAAATGAAACATCATGAGGTGGCCTTATACATTTCTGGCAGAGTGTACCGTCAGCTCAAAGAACATAACTTTCTTGAGCAACAAAAATCAACCTTTGATGCTGAGACGGTACACAGCAGATTGAAACCTAGTGCTGTTAGTTAATTTTTTCTTGGGAAAGTTAGGATTGCCGTATCGATTTTTTATTTCCATCCAGAAACACTTGCGCTTTTCAGCTCTTCGGCTCGGTCCCATGGACATCGTAACCTTTCGGTTCGGTGCCACGAACATCGTAAATCTCGAGAACCTGTGGCTTTTCTGCCAGCCCACGGAATTGAACCGCACTCACAGGGGCTCACTACCGATTAAGCTACAGACGCCCACATTGGTCTATTACCACTTTCTAATTCCTCCTTCCCCCTTCCCCCAAAAAATTATTGTAAAAACGCTGTTTTGAGACGTACGTCCACATTTAAGAAACACTACCTAACATGAATCTTATCTATAAAATTTCATCAAGGATTTTATGTAACGCTGGTAGGCTTTATAAGACAACTTTTCATCTCGTGTAGAAATATTTACTGAGATATCGTTTTACAGCATATTCCCGAATATGCGCAAAAGCTAATTCAATCTCCAAATATGTCCACGACATATTGGATCGTTCAAGATTTGAAAATGATGTTCTATAACGTAATGGGATTAGGTAGAAATAAATATCCTGGAAAAGTAAACCCTATCTTAAATAACAGATTTTAAGTCAATGTCAATTTAAAGATATGTTCAATGTGTAAATTTAAAGTTGCAGGTTGGCTCTTTTTTCTTCTTCTTCTGCGTTCTCACTAGATTTGAATTTCGGATTCTCTAATACAGGCAGCTGTCTAGATCAGATTGCTAGTCCCGCTATACAGTTTGTCTTGGACGCTGGTGTAAGTGGGCCACCTCTTTCTTCTCAGGTCTATATACTGGGGGCAATTTAATGTGTTAATTTAAAGTTGCAAATGTCCGAGTGGCCACCAGGGGCCCAAATTTGGGGTGTAAAGAATAGAACCACTGTTACCTTCCCCGCATGTCGTAATAGGCGACTAAGGAGGTTTGGATGAAATCGGATGCATGTGTTTAAAAACGTGTAGAATTCTATGCCTACCAAACCAATGTGCAACGTATACACGTTCTTGGCAAAGATCAAACATATCACAAAAGTGATTAAAATTGGTTGTAAAGAACGAACGCAAAGAAGAAGAAAGAAGAAGAAGTTGCAAATTGGTTCCAAGATATAACATCATTATTGTACATTATGTTGAATAATCTCTTCTTGCTATCCTTTATGTACAGCAAATTATGTAGTGAATGGTTTGGGAAGTAAAAGTTCTCAATGTTTCGTCAAGTGCAGTTAATTCTAAAATCTATATAACAGAACCAGATAACTGTTTCTTCTACAACAGAACATCGGGAAAGAGGGAAAGAGGAAGACCACGGAAAAGATGGTTAGATGGCATAGCAGAATCCTGTGAAAGACCAAAGATAACAATCACACAAGCTACCAGAACAGCGCAAGAAAAAAACAGAAAACCACGACACTGGGCAACAACAAGGTAGCAGTGTGACGACAAAAGAAGAAGAAGAGGATAACTGGTCTAGAATCATCGACTTATTTTTCTTTGAACGCTGCATACCGACCACTTGTTAACCACTCTGTGTGTTTTGTATGTGATCTGAGCCTAAGAGTGATTGTACGTTTTGTCAGTTATGCGACTACAAGTAGGCCAGCACATCCGATTTCTGCGATGCTTTTTATTTACCAGGGTAGCTTACCTAGGTCCTACATCAATCGCCTCTTATGGCATGCCTTGTAGATCACAATGGTACTATTCTTTGATTTCTTTGTGGGCCCTGGCACCCCACGGACGAAGAATCACCGACAACACATCAAGCATATTGCTTGACTGGGTTCTCAGTCCTTAACAGCTTGCTTAAAGTACCATCTTCAAAGAACATACATTGTTGTAACGTTTTCAAAACGCTTCTGTCAATCAGGAAGTTTAATGTACATTTTCAGATAGAGGAAGTAGATCAAATAGATACCATCGAGATTTGAACCGATGTGTTTGCTGATTCATTTCAGAGCGCTATGTTCTACGCTACACTAACTGACTTCAATGAAGCATTATCATATCATTTATTTGACAAATATTGTTTCTGATGGATTATAAATAGAAAACAA
Source organism: Arion vulgaris (assembly GCA_020796225.1). NCBI lineage: Eukaryota > Metazoa > Mollusca > Gastropoda > Stylommatophora > Arionidae > Arion > Arion vulgaris. The sequence goes on along the minus strand of CM036754.1, from coordinate 24,290,749 downwards.
AAAAAAAACAAATAAATGGAAAGACTTAGGTTATTAGCCTTGTTCCGTGTATCTGGTCAAAAGGGATTTTTAGTTTCAAGTCTTTTAAAGAATTATTTGTGTAATATGTGACAATGTGTGTGTGCGTGTGTGTGCGAATGTGTGCGTGTGTGTGTCTGTGCGTTTGTGTGTGTCTGTAATGAGTATCGTAAATCAATGGCTATGACTCACAAGATCCGATTATAAAAACTTTTAAACCAAGCAATTGTAACAAGATATTCCTTGACAAGAGAGTATGCTCCAGTTCAGTTAAATATTAGGCCTGGAAAATTATCCCACGTCCCCACCCCACCATCCCAGATGGATGTTCTTTCTGGTAGCAATGTCTTCGTAGTCTGCGTTTGCCATACGATTCCACGTTCCCTTAGGCCCTTACCAGGATCTGCTTAGAGGAATGCCTCCGAGATAAAAAAAAATAAAAGAGAGAACCAAAATGCTTTCTTGTAATCCCATTTTGTTTTCTCTATGGACGTCTAAAAAAAACCTCCATCGGAACTGGATGGGGATACCACCAAACCCCTGAAGAAATCCCTCGGTGCGGGAGAACGTATTAACAACAAGTGGCTTCGATGGGCTCAGTAACTTTATCTCCCCAGACGTTTTTATTCCAAGTTAACGCGATGTTAATTAAGCCACTCATCGATGCCATCTCCAGTGATTTCTTTCCTCTCAACAAGTGCATAAAAAGGAAAAGAAGCAGTACTTGCTACAATCACCCTCAAGTTCTATTTCCTTTTTTTGTTTTATTCTTTTTTAAATAAAAATTTAAAATACTTTCCCAATGAGTTCATGTGATTTTTATGTCTCATAATTTAACCGTCCTGCTCTGCCAATGATTTTTTTTTTTTGCTCTCGATCTGACAGGCTCTTTCTGCTGTCTTAGTCTCTCTGTTGACACACATCCGTCGCTCTTGATAAAGTTGTGGGAGGGAGAAGAGATATAGAAAGGGAAAGAAAGAGAGAGAGAAAATAAATTATATCATTTGTGGCATCTTTACTTTCACGAAAAATAAAAGAATACCAGTTGCAATGCGTCCGTCACATTTAGCAGTTTGCTTGGTGAATCACTGCAGACAAGAAAACCTGTGTGAGATTACCGTACAACTGAAATGATCAAGGCTAACGTAATCGAGGTTGAAGTTTAGTTTGCATTTTTATGAAAGAGCTAAACACAGGGAATTACACCCTGTCAATAGATTTACATATTTATTTCAAATTGACAGATTATAATTTCTCATGTCAAAATTATGTCATTTTTCGGAATGTTAACTAAAAGTATTCAAGTATTTACGTCAAATATGTGAATAGTTCACTCAAACGACTAGAGTGCCTAGGGAAGATTATTTTCGAGGGAATAGTGCCTGGAAGAAGCTTGAGAGCAAGACATAGAAGACGATGGGTGCAAGACGTCATTGACGATCTGAGAGGGACTGCTGCTGACTCAGGTCAGCTTGCACAGAATAACTGTCATGGGAACCAAGCTCCGAAAGAGACAACCTACTTGATGATGATAAATTGAATATTAACTACAATAATAAACGTACTAATACATGTATTCCATTTGCAATGCGTCTGTTACATTTAACAGATTGCTTGGTAAATCATTGCAGACAACAAAACCTGTGTGAGACTGACATTGTCACGGATAACTTAATCAATGTTGTTTTCATTTTGAATGACCCTGGAAAAGCTAAGCGCAGGGAATTTCAACATGTCAATATATTTACATATTTATTTGAAACTGACAGATAATTTCTTCATGTCAAAAAGGTGTAATGTTTTTGGAATATTAACTAAAAGTATTGAAGTATTTAATTCAAGTATATGAATAGAAGTTACAAGAAGTAGTTACACGAGTCCCCACTGCTGTGTATAACATACATGGACAACATAAGTAGAGAAGCAAGAATAGAGGAAGAAAATAATATTTCAGAATTTTTATTTGCAGATGACCAAGTACTGATTGCACTAAACGAAGAATCTCTCCAGAACCATTTGAGCTTAGTTAACATCAAGGGTGAGGAGTACAACATGAAAATAAATATAATAAAGACATAGACAATGGCAATAAGCAGACAACCAGAAAGCCTTACAATAAAACTCCAGAACGTAGACATAAAACAAATAATTCAGGCCAAATACTTAGGAGCAATTTTTACAGCAGCTGGAAGTATCGATAGCGAAATCAACAATCGTTGCACAAAAGATAACCAAGTACTGGGACAGTTAACACCACTGTTGTCACATAAAGAGATACCGATAAAAACTAAAGCAAATCTCATAAGAACGATTTTCTGGTAAACATTATGTTACCAGTGTCAAACATGACCAATAACAGCAGCTAATGAGCGGAAAATCATAACGACAGAGATGAGGTGTCTTAGAAGAGTTGCAGGTGTGACAATAGAGATAAATTAAAATGAAGAAATCAGAAGAATGGATGTGAAACCAGTCATGCAATTCATAAAAGAACAACAGATTAAATGGTTTGGACACCTGACAAAAATGCTCTGGTATCGCCTACCACAGAGAGCCACACAGAAAATAGTAAAATGAGTACAAAGTAAGAGGAAGACCACGCAAAAGATGGAGTGACGGCATCGAGAACAGCCTTACGAACATGAATTCATCAGTTTACAACATCAGTTTACAAAGTGCCTTAAAACAAGCAGACACAAGATCACTACGTTTCACCCCAACACTTCTATAAAGAAATAAATGGTGGAAGAGAAGAACAAGCAGACACAAGATCACTACGTTTCACACCCAACACTTCTATAAAGAAGTCAATGGTGGAAGAGAAGAACAAGCACACACAAGATCACTACGTTTCACCCCCAACACTTCTATAAGAAGTCAATGGTGGAAGAGAAGAACAAGCACACACAAGATCACTACGTTTCACACCCAACACTTCAATAAAGAAGTCAATGGTGGAAGAGAAGAACAAGCAGACACAAGATCACTACGTTTCACCCCAACACTTCTATAAAGAAGTCAATGGTGAAAGAGAAGAACAAGCATACACAAGATCACTACGTTTCACACCCAACACTTCTATAAAGAAGTAAATGGTGGAAGAGAAGAACAAGCACACACAAGATCACTACGTTTCACACCCAACACTTCTATAAAGAAGTAAATGGTGGAAGAGAAGAACAAGCAGACACAAGATCACTACGTTTCACCCCCAACACTTCTATAAAGAAGTCAATGGTGGAAGAGAAGAACAAGCACACACAAGATCACTACGTTTCACCCAACACTTCTATAAAGAAGTCAATGGTGGAAGAGAAGAACAAGCACACACAAGATCACTACGTTTCACACCCAACACTTCTATAAAGAAGTCAATGGTGGAAGAGAAGAACAAGCAGACACAAGATCACTACGTTTCCACCCAACACTTCTATATAGAAGTAAATGGTGGAAGAGAAGAACAAGCAGACACAAGATCACTACGTTTCACCCCCAACACATCTATAAAAAGTAAATGGTGGAAGAGAAGAACAAGCAGACACAAGATCACTACGTTTCACCCCCAACACATCTATAAAGAAGTAAATGGTGGAAGAGAAGAAGAACAAGCAGACACAAGATCACTACGTTTCACCCCGGCAACACTTCTATAAAGAAATAAATGGTGGAAGAGAAGAAGAAGAAGTTACAAGAATGAAAATATTGAAGAAGTATGTAGATGGTACTGAAATTAATGGAAAACTAAAGCAGATATTCAAATAGAGTAACAGACATTGGAATACAACTGTAAGTTTTGATATACTTACTGTAGGCAATTGTAAATTGAAGTAAATTAAACTTAGAAGAAGAAAGACAGACATACGGAAAGAAAGAAGAGAGGAATAAAGGAAAGAAAGTGGATCAGTGGCGTGGATAGGTAAAGTGCTCTCATTTCACTCTCTAGAGGTACTCGTCTAGTTTCCCGAGTGTAACAATCAAGATATGTTCCCAGAGATCCCTGATCTCAACGTAGATGAGATCGAGTTCTTAGTCCTATCGGAGACGGAAGATAAAATGTAGATTGATCAAATTGAGCACAGAAAATAACCATCAGTATAATCAATAATAAAAATCTGCAAAGAGGCTGCCCATGAATAATTCAATAAATTAAATTAAAATTAAATTCCTACCAACATTTTTACCATCTTCAACATTACGCAAGAGATCATAGCCGGTGCTACAGAGTTCGTGAGCTTCAGCTGGTATATTCATGTACAAATAGATATTGTAGCTTACATCTTATTCATCAAAATGCAATGATGATGGTAAAATCAATGAATCTTTCGGAAGGAAGAATGGAAGGAAGGACGAATGGAAGGAAGGAAGAATGGAAGGAAGGAAGAATGGAAGGAAAGAAGAATGGAAGAAAGGGTGGAAGGAAAGAAGAATGGAAGAAAGGAAGAAAGGAAGGAAGAAAGGAAGAAAGGATAATATGGAAGGATGGATGGAAGGAAGGAAGAATGGAAGGAAGGAAGAGTGTAAGGAAGGAAGAATGGAAGGAAGGAAGGGTGTAAGGAAGGAAGAAAGGAAGGAAGGACGAAATGAATGAAGGAAGGATGGAAAAAAAGGAAGAGAGAAAGGAAGAAAGAAAGGAAGAAAGGAAGAGAGGAAGGATGAAATGTAGGAAGGAAGGGAGAAAGAAAGAAAGTAAGCAGTAGAATAATGTAAAGTAGACGTGACAAAAACCGTTACAATCAGACGTTTATTCTAGTAACTTTAGTTTGAAAAAAGCACACAAAAGAGTACCATTACGTTAGACACTAAAATTGTGTGAAAGCAATTCCAATATAACGGTTGGTTTATTTTCAAGACACCCGTTCTGCGACGTGTCAATGTTCATTGGCAGATTTCAAACTTTCAAGACGAGACCCTAGCGGCTAACTACATTACACTTTACCAGTACCAACATTTTCTTTATCTAAAATAGCTTTCTGGTTCACTGAAAATCAAGTTGTTTGCAAGAAGACCAAGAGAAGTTAAAAACAATATGAACAGTGTGAGTTTCCTTAGCAAAACCTTTCAGAAATGGATTCTTTGAAAGAGCAATATAACTTTTGTGGAATTTAACTGTTGCAATTTGTTTTTATGTTCCTTAGCTTCAGATGCCCCAAGAGATGTGTCCTGCAACGTATCATTACTTCTGTAAGTTGCGTAAACGTTATCGTGATAGAATGGTACGTTTTGTTAGCTCCCTGAGATAACGCGTCTTCGTTCTATACGAAAACCATATATATATATATATATATATATATATATGAATGTATTGTCTGATTCTATATGTTCTATGCCGTGTAAGAAGTGAAATTCTTCACTTCTGTTGTATCCTTTGCTTGATAAAGGTCTTTTGATTAAAACGTTACTGTGTATTGCTATTGGTTTGTTTTTTGTAAAACTACAATACTTTGTTTTTACGTGTTTCGCCATTACACAATTTAACGAATTCGGATTGACCATCAGCGTCAAAGAAACACAAATCGTATATCAAGATATTATCAGAGTCCCATCGACTAACAGTGTTGAAGTTCTATCGAAGTAGTCAGCACTTTTATGTATGTTGGCTCTACCTTCAGTAGCAACATTTCCAAAGATGATGAGTTTAGCAGCCACATTGGAAAGACATCGACAGTTATGTTCAAATTAACAAAATGTGTATAAGAAAATATGGAGCTCACTGAAACACCAGACACAACTATATAAGGCCTGTTTTATCAGCAATTTCCTGTATGGTAGTGAGACGTGGCAAGAGGAGTAGGGAAAGGCCTAGACTTATCTCGAGAAGAGATCTGGAGGCTGCTATTACAAGGATAGGTAAAACATGGAGAGAATTGGAAGGGATAGCAAGAGAGAGGAAGATCTGGAATAAGTTTGCTGAAGTCTTCAACACTTGTGCTCCGTTGGGAGTTGAAAGATTCAGATGAAGAATAAGAATTGAGACCAGACCACATTTTCCAGACAAGAAAAATGTCTTAACACTTTTCCCACGCACTGTCTCATGCAGATACACAACTTCAGATCGCGAAACCATATCTTCAATATGGAAGTGGTGGGAAATGCTGGATTTCCAAACATGTGGATACTTTAATGATCCAGCGGCGTATGAGATCACTGTGACATTTCTTCTTCTTCTTCTCTCGATCATTCTTCACGGCCAATTTTATCATTCTTATTGTGATGTATAATTGGTTCACTGACAAGAACGGGCAGATCTACGTCGGGTCGATTGTGCGCCCATGGTGACTAGGCCCGCCCATCCGGTTTCAGCCAGCTTTTGATTTACTAGGGTGAACTCTCCTTAGTGTACGATCCTTTCTGCCGACTATGTCGGCCCGGATCTTCGCCTTTTCGATCAACTTTGCCGTATATTTGGGCTTTGTGATCTACGCCAAGACAGTGAGTTACGATATTATGCTCTTTCTGACTATGAGGTCGTTCCGAATTAGAAACATTTCTCGGGGCTTATAAGCTTGTCCTCGGACGGCGTCTTACTCGTATAAAACACCGTGTAAAGTATCGGCATTCGCCAATGTTCGGACCCGGACAGCCTGTCAGATCTTTACATTGCCGACCTTACTTTACCGTTCACTTTTGAGTTTGATCCGGAGTAGGAACATTCTCAACCTTTTCTAGACTCGCGTTGGTACGTGATTAGTGCCTGCTCACTAATCCTGGCACACCACCTCATGCGCCTTTGACTCCGCTGGGACATTTAAGATACATAAGCGATAATGAAATTGTCAACATGCAACTGATGCAAGGCGGCATTGGACACCAATTTAATCACTTAAGTTGGGAGAGAAACCCTCAGGAAGTGGAAAGACAACAATCTGGAAGATAATATACCATCAAAGTAAGGGACATAACTGGTTAGAGAACAATTACAGTTTACTTTTGATTGCGGAGACGACAAACGTTTGATGAAATATTATTGTGAGTATAATATCGGATAATAAAAGTACTCAATATTGATAAACATTATAATATTGATAAACATTATAATATTGATAAACATTATAATATGTGCATAATCTTAGTTTCATTTTCAGTGAAATTATGCAGAGCTAGAAAACCACATTAATTTCACATTTATTACACTTAATATATGACACTTTACAAAAATACCTAACAGTTTGTACAATTTTTAATTATTGTACTAATTTCAGTCTTCTTCCATTAATAAAAAAATTTGTCATATACAAGTTTTCTCTTGTCTACTAATTCCAGTATTTTGTCTCTACTCAAAAACGTGTAAATCACTAAAATCGCAAAATTAATCTTCCAGCAATGAGTCTTGTAACATTTCCTGTTCTATAGACATTACTCAGTGAACCAAGAGGTTAAAAAATTACTCTGGCGTTAGATATGCCACACTTTGCGAAAATCTGAGGGGAATATAACAAGAAGGGTCCTTTCCTGGAACCGTAGGGACAGCGAAAGAAGGGAATGTCGAGAAATACATAGAGACGATATTTGGAGGCAGAGATCAACAAAATAAAGAAGTGTTGTATAGAGATGTAGAGATAGCTAGAGAAAGGAAGACTTGACATGAATTGGTTGAGGGCATATGCCCCAGTCCGGGTTAAAAGGCAAAAGAGAGAGAGAGAGAGAGAGAAATTAAACTCAAACCTGTCAAACAAACTTGAATCTGAGTACACCTGCAGTAGTTCATGTATCTGCTTCAAAGCAGAAAATTATCGAGCACTATACAGATCTTGAAGTTCAGGCAATAGTCAAATTATGTTGTACACTTTTGTTTAGTTCAGATTATAAATCACTGTTTTTCTTCAATTTAATAACTTCAAAAATAGGCAACAATTTAAATTTAGAACTTATATAAACTATATTTATTTCACTTTTAGAACAGACATGAGCAAATGTACTTTAATAATCCAATATTAATACAGAACTGTTGTTAGTGCCTGCAAGAGCGCTTTTTGTATGGCGGTGTAGGACGATGGGAGGAGGGGGCATGAGACTGGAATTTAATCATCGCATGGCTATAGAGATATGTTGAGGAGAAATGATCAACGAATATCAAAGCAGGCATTGAAGTGGGATGCAAAGGATTCAAGAAAGAGAGGTCAACCTAGGGAGACCATGAGACGAGCTTTGCTGAGAGAGGCAAGAAATATCGATCTCAATTCCATGGAGGAGATTGAGCTAGTTGCCCAGGATAGAGCGGTGTGGAGAGATTACTTGCAGGCCCTATGTAACGTATAACGTTACGAGAGGAATTATTTTTATTATTATGGCTAGTGCAATCGAAGTGAAACTGTTCAGGTTAGGATTTGTTCTTTATGCCCCCGACAAAACAAATTCTTTGCTCTTACCGGAGATTGAACCCGAGTCTTCCGAATGGAAGCCCAAGCGCTAATCAATTCGGTCAGTCGCACCTTATATATCTTAAACTATTTAATAGTTAATTTAAAAATTATTTCTCTGTAGTGTCAAATTTCTGGTGTGCAAGCATTTAGAAAAATTATAATTAAAGAATATTCTGCATTTTGTTCTATGTGTTATAATATATTGTCCATAATTTCATAAAACAACATCAGGTATTACTGCTTCTCACATATAACTATCTCTTTAGTCGTAGATTCTGTTTCATAATTTTTCAGTTTTGTGACATTTTAGCTAGCTTTAAGTTTATCTTACTTGCCACTTTGTATATGTATAAGCGCATCATTCACTTTCTATTGCACTAAACAACATCTACTAACGATGTCTGAAGAACTTTGTACAATATATTAGTTTATGAAAACAAATTTAGAAACATTTTCCAAAAATTAGAAGAATGTCAATATCACTTTAAAATGCTAAAACCTCTTCTAACTTTACACCAGCTTATACATATCATTCATTTGAATTTCCTACAACATGTTTCACCAAATTAAATTAATTGCTTTCAATGTTCTTACACTCTATGAACAGATCTGGATGTAACACTAAGTCCAGTATGTTCTATTGATTGCAGATTTCTCTGAAAAAATCTTTTAAAACACATTTTCTTTTTGTGCATTTCGTTAAAAAAATGCAGACAGTCGTCTAACAGTTTGTATATATTGTTTGCACTCTGTTATGTTTGATAAGCCTTGCAGTAAAATTGAATTTAGCGTATAATCATGGAACTGGGTAAATAAAGTGTTTGAATATATAACCAGAATTTTACTTTGAAGTCTGTATCAGTGACCACTCATAACACTTTGTTGAATGTCTGTCTGACTGAGTTATCATCAATGTTATATTTCTTTACGATCACCTTTGTGGTCTCTCTCTTTCCACAAGCATTCATCTTCTTCTATTATCGTTACATTGTTATCGGGTTGTTGTCTAGTGTCGTAGTATTTCAGTTTTTGTCTTGCACTGCATCAAAAGCATGAGTGGTAGTTATTTTTGCTTTATGGTAGGATTCTTCTATGCGATCTATTAATTTTTTCATAGTCTCAATCTTCCTTCTTTCTTGATATATGTTCTGTATCGTTAGGGAACTTTGTAAATTAAAAAAAGATATCGCCATCGATAGTTTTCAATAATTCTTTCGACAAGTTGTTTTCTGAAATGACAGTCAGTTCTACTACCGGAAAGTACAATGTCTAAGTAGAAGTAAAATGCTGTTTTTATGACCTATGGACTGAAATGTCAATCTGATATTGCTTAGAATATGCACATGGAAATGATTGACTTTATAAGTGAACGTTCTGAATTCAGAATGTAGAAACTTGAGGATACTTGTTCTTCTTCTTCTTGCGTTCGCTCCATATGAATTTATGCTTTGTCAGGGCGCCTGCTATGGCGCTGATTTCTGATTTTTTCGTGATAGCCTGCTTTCCTTATTATCAGTTTTCCACGCACATGCAGGTGTGCCTTCTCCGACTTAAGAAGTTTCTCGAAGATACTAGCATCGAAGATTATAACCAGTGGCGGCTCGTGGTCATTTTTGGTGGTGGGGCCAGACACAAATTTCGGAAAAATCATGATTTTTAGGCTAGGTTTATATTTTAGTATTTACTATTATTTGTCTATTCCGCGAAGTTATTCCCTCTTTACTATAATGATTTGGCGCCGCATGCGCAAATAACAAACAGGACAACGTTGCGCCAGGGTAAGTGAGCTGGCACTGATCAAGACCCTACTCCACCTCCTCTTGGTGACCCTGAAATAGACAAAGATCATGTCTGGTTAAGTGGGTAAGGATCGAGAGAGAGCTACTCTGGTATAGGTAATAAAGCAAACGCAGACACGCCTCTTGGGTCCTAAATACTAGTGAATACACGCATCTTCTGCCGATGTCTTATGAAAAAAGTTGCATAAATGCAAAGCAAATGTAAGAAGTAACAACGTACGAGTCGCGTGTAATCGTATACTCTCCCCCAGAATCAATTGTCAACCATAATTGTCAGCTCACATTGCCTGAAAGCCGGGCACTCTCCCCCACGCACTATAGGCAAAATGGTGAAAACTCATAATTCCTGGGGTTCAACAACAACTAAAATATATACCATACAACTAAGGTACAAAAGAAATCCCTACAACCTACCGTTGACCACAGTCCTTCACTATGAAATAGCAAAAAATAAAAACAAAACAAAAAACTTTGCTTTTCTTCACTGACAGTTAACCACGGTTTTTTACTAAACCACTTATTATTGAAAGTCCTCTTTTTCTTGCCATCTTGTTGTATATATATAAAGCTATTTGGATGATGTGCACCTAGCCGTTTAGTTTCAAGCTTTTCTTATATCTTTAACGAAGGAAACAGATTACGTAATAAATAATCCATTTGATTTATTTTGAATTTCGAGTAAGCCACAACTTCAAAAGTAGGTCACAGCTTGTCAATCGCAAACGAGTGTGCGTTGTAGAAGACATATGTATATTAAAAACGAAACGGACGATTACCGTTAACGATTATAATAATAGTTAGTTACATATTTCTATTAATGCTTATCCTTTTCTACTATTTTATATATAATTTGTGATTCAATCGATAATTATACAAAGTACTATTTAATCAAGAGTCGTCGCTTAACTGTTAATTGGTTGATCGAGTAGGAACTTAGCTTCCGGGGAATAAAATGACATAAATTGTTTTGGCAATTATTATTAAAGGTAGCGGTCAAAGGTAAGAGGTCGCAATGTTGCACAGTCAGTAGAGAATTTTAAAACGACCCGATAAAACATAGTGCGCTGATATATATGTCAAGCTTTATAGAGAGAAGCTGAATTGGAGGCCGTATATAATAGTTTTTAAATAATAATGTTTATACTAGGGCGCATTAAAAGTAATGCCTCCAAGTCCATAACTTTGTTAATGAAACATACATTTTCAGAAAGCTTGAGATGTCCACTACACAATAGAGTCATTATTTTTCGACATAGTCACCTCCACGTTCCCACACACACGCCAACGTCGAACTAGTTGTTGCATCCGTCGAAGAAAAAATCTGATGATTTTTCACGAAGCCAGGTACGCACATCTGCTGCCAAATCCTCGTCAGAAGCATATCTGTTTCCCTTGAGATGTTCCTTGAGTTTTGGGAACAGGAAAAAGTCACAAGGTGCCAAATCGGGGCTATATGGTGGGTGCACTAAAATGTCGTCAAAATTGAGACGCTCTAATGCTGCCGCTGTTTGTCTACTGGTGTGTGGACGAGCATTGTCATGTTGAAGGACTGCGTGTTTTCCAGAACGAACACGTAGCAGTCTTGTCCGTAGTTTCTTCATCGTTTCCACATACCGATCAGAATTGACAGTATTGCCGCGTTCCAAAAAATTTTTTGTGAATTACGTCCCGGCAGTCCCAAAATGGTCATCAAAACTTTTCCTGCTGACGCTACAGTTTTGAATTTTTTGGGGTGGGTGAGTTTTTGTGCCTGTATTCCATAGAGTGGCGCTTATTTTCAAGGTTGTAATGAAACCTATGACTCATCGCCAGTGACAATTCGGCAGATAAAGTCATCGCCTTCTCGTTCATATCGCATCAGGTGTTCCTGACACGTCTGATGTCGGCGATGCTTCATTTCCGGTGTCAGCATGCGAGGGACCCATCTTGCACAAACTTTCCTATACCCTAGCAATACATGAATAATGTGATGTACTCGTTCAGTCGAAATATCAAGCATTGTAGCGACATCTTTTGCTTGATGCGGCGATTGACATGAATCAGTTCGTCCACGCGAGCTTGGTGTTGTTCATCCACTGCTGTAATTGGTCGTCCGCTGCGAGCCTGATCATGCAAGGTCATCGTCGCTGGATTGTTGCCTTTAACAGTCCTTGCCCACCTCCTAACAGTACTCACATCCACACAGGCGTCACCATATGTCGATGGGAACACAACCTTCGGCCGTCAAGAATTCAATCACAGCTCTTTGCTTCAACCGAATTTCCATGTATGACGCCATCTTGGATAATGTTGTGCGCATGCGCAACATTCCAGACACTTGACACTTACTGTCCTGAAAATACACTTACATATACTTTATTCTGATATCGGTGTCAATTGCCTCCGAACACTATTAACAAAGTTATGGACTTGGAGGCATTACTTTTCAATGCAACCTCGTATATTATTATGAATGTTATAGTATTATGATATAACATTTATATTTTAGTGTTAAATATTCAACTTTCAAAGTTAATCAGTGTCAAGTTAACTATACTAATTACGAACAAAATTTTTAAAAAAATAATAAATATATGTTAATTATTTTTGGTTTGATAGGCCTGTTCTTACTGGTCCCTAATGTATGCCATGGGTGTATACTAAATGGAGGAAAAATATGTTGAATTTTAGGTTTCAGAATGTGTGTGATATTTTAGCGCTATATATCAACTTTCAAAGCTAATCAGTATCCTGTTGAAAGTGATAATTATAAACAAATAATGTCTGAAATAATAAGTACACGTTACTCAATATTTTTGGTGGGCCTGGCCCCACTGGCCCTTAATGACGAGCCGCGCTTGATTATAACCATTTAAACTAACCTTCTATATAAGTTAAAGTCGCTATGAAGACTATTCAGTTAATAAATCAACTGCTTATAAATTATCTACAATGTTTATCAGCCCTTATTTCTTGAAACAGTTTTGTTTTCTATTATTCGAAATGAAGTGAAATAAATACGAATGAAGAAATCGATTAACTAACGAACATATAGAAAACAGAATGTTCATTGAAGTTAAACAAACACAATCTGATTTGTACAGTCTTGTACTGGAAGCTCACGATCAACCCTCTCATTTAAGTCTGCAAACTAACGGTTTGTAACTTTTGATTTCTTCCTCTACCTGCTTCTTTCTTTCTCTCTTGCCCTTCCTCTATCATTTCACCATGTGTTCTTATTTTTCTCAGTAACATGATTGCAACATTATACTAGCTTGTACAAACAGTCTATGTAATTTCTAGAAGGGATTCAATAGATTAGAGCAACCAGAGCTCTGCTTTCTAATATTATTCATGTCCTGAACTCGTTGTTATATGAAGGGTTCGTATACTATATAAAAATATAAAGTTATTATATCAATATCATAAGGCGCCGTGCCGGCTGGAGTAGGCGATCACGAATCTCTACAAATCTCTGTCTTTGGAGTTTGCTATCATCTCAGATGTTGACTCTCTACCCTGCCATGAAGTTATGTTATCCAAAATTTTCTCTCTCTGTCTTCCTCTGTCTCGTCTACCCTCGATTTTACCGGTTTTCGCAATGTGTTCTAAACCTCCCCTCCTCATTATATGCCCGAAAAATGATGACTGCCTCTTTCTTATATTGATGGCAAGCTTTCTCTGTGTCTTGATCTCATTCAGTACCTCCCCATTTTAGTAGTTCATGGGATTCTCATCATTCTTCTGTAAAACCACATCACTGTGGCCCTCAGAGATTTTTCGATCCGTGTGTTTATTGTCCATGACTCGCATCCGTATGTTAGTATTGGTTCCATGTAGCAATGAATAACTCGTTAACAAGTTATTATATGCTATAATTTAGCTAGTACTTTAGGTCCTAGTTTGGTTGTTACATCTTTTTTTTAATAGATACATAATGTACTATTCAGTAACATTTGTGAATGTTGGCAAATCCTTCCATCTTTTCTTCTTTGTTCTTTTTAATGATCCAGCTGCAACTGTATTTTGTCATTCTGCTCAAATTTATGCAGTACTTGTATTGGACACCGGGTGGAAGAACTAGGGAGTTTATATATTTTCAATACGCCTCTGAAAAGAGTCAGCCATAAATTCTATCCATGTGGAGATCTGATCCATGCAGTCTTAGCATTGGTGTGTTTTACGTCACATCTTCAGAACCATTTGGAGCTCTTGTGCTTATAATCCGGTGATGTGTTCCGTTTCAGCCAGCGTTTACTCGGTTCGCTCTCCGTTCTGTAGCCATCTAGTGTGGTTTTTTTTACTGTGTGGGATAGCTAGCCGCACTTTCAACCTCCTTAATTTCCTCTTAGGACAATGCGTGACAGGTAACAGGGGTTCTATTCTTTATACCCCAATTTGGACCCAGGTAACCACTCGGGCGAGATACATTCCAAACGACATACGTAAACATAAATGATAAATTGCAGCTTTATTGTCCTTCTGAAATTGATAAAAACAAGAGAGAAGATTTATGTAGTCCAGGTGTTTCAGGTCTCTTCCTCGCTAGCTTTCGTGATAAAAAGATTGGTTATTGATTGCTGGTTTTTCAGAACACATTACCATTCATAGTTTATAACTAGTTAATGAAATGATAATCGTGGCATATTCTTTACAGGACCTCACCGCCTGTCTGCCCAGCGTGTTCGTAGCGCGTTGGACTACGGGTGACTATCCCTCTGTGTGCGGGTTCAATTCCGCAGGATGGCAGAAAAGCCACAGATTCCCCAGATTTACGGTGTTCGTGGCACCGAACCGAAGGGTTACGATGTCCATGGCACCGAGCCGAAGAGCTAATAAGCTCAAGTGCTTCTGGATCTGAAAAAAAAAAAAAACAGGACCTCGCCATCAACAACAGTGAACGAGTCGTAGATTTTCTAGGTACCACTTATACGTTCAGTAGGTTGACATTGCTTACTGAACGGTTAGGCCAATTTGTAGCGTTCGTTAAAATACACGAAAACAAATTTTCTGACAAACTGCCCACCACGGTGTTTGAACCAGGCCATCTATCGTTTTGTTCGAGCCCATTACCGATTAAGCTACAGACTCCCGCGAAAACAATTAATGTAAGGAGGTAAATACATTTAAAATAACAAGAAAAGAGTGTACCGAAAAGAATATAACATAAAAGAGTTAAAGCCAATTAAAATGAAAGAAAAGAGTGTACAAAAAATAATATAACAAATAGATCGACATTGAAAAAGAAAGAAAAAAATGTACAGAAAAGAAAATAACATAAAAGAGTACAAGACATCGAAAAAGAAAGAAAGAAGTGTACAGAAAAGAAAATAACAGAGTACAAGACATTTTAAATGAAGGAAAAGAGTGTACAGAAACGAAAATAACAAAAGAGTACAAGACATTTAAAAAGAAAGAAAAAAGTGTACAGAAAAGAAAATAACACAAAAGAGTACAAGACATTTAAAAAGAAAGTGTTCATTATCTTTCAAGATTCCAAATTTTATCGTTAAAGCTTAAGCAGACACATGTATTCTGTCCTAGATTTCCACTGCTAGCTAGCACTTATACAATTGTGGAACCACAATGTTCAAGTGATTCTACAAATGGATGCCACAAACAGACCGTGATGTGTGTTGTCTAGAACAGCGTTTCCCAAACTGTGGTCCAGGACCTTCGAGGGTCCGTGAGATACTTACAAGGGTCCTCAATCGCTTAAAGAAATATTACGATCTTTGATATTTCAAACAGGAAAGATTTTTAAAACATGTATAAAAACAGTGCTAAACTAGTTCCGCTGCGAATTCAAAGGAGCCGGACTAGACCGGAGTCTAAATGTAAAATAAGACAAACTGAAAGATCATTTGAAGTTTCCACAGTCTAAGAAATTGGAGTCAGCTTGACTGTTGGTGTGGTGTAATAATAACTCCATCGCTAGAAGAATAACATTTAAGTTAGTAATTGGCTGAAACGATCTTAGGAAAGATAGGATAAATAACGTTCGCATGCAGTGGATTTTACTACAATACATTTTTGTCTGAGCTTCAGGATGGATCACTGGCTGAAATTGAAAGGCAAATGTACTGATGATGCTAATGATGGCGCGTCTTGTTCAAGGCAAAATAAAACCTCTTCTTGTTTATTAAAATATTAAATTGCAGACAATGTGAACTATTGTAATACACAGATAATTCACTACTGTTCATTTTCATATATAGAAACTTAGTGGAGCACGGCAGCAAAATCTATTAAAAATGGGGTCTGCGGTAATGAAAAGTTTGAGAACCGCTGGTCTAGACCCATACATTCTGTTTCTTTAATGTATTCATATTTTTTATTGTTAAAAACACTTCTAGCCACTGGACTCATCATCGTTAAAGAGATATTTTCTGAATATTATGTAGGATGGAATGATATTAAAATCAAGATTAAACTTTCAGTAAAATGTTCTGAGACTGATAATGTTGTTTGAAATTCTGAGCTCATATGGTTATTGTTATATGTTTATTTGTGTTTGTTTTATTTTTCAATATTTATAATTCCGCACAAGCAACAACGTATTTGTTGGACTTGTTTATTTAACATGTGATAGAAAGTATATATACTTTTCCTTTTATTGTCTATGTTTATAAAATGTAGATTTACGTGGGGTGGGGGCGGTCAAACACAATTCTAGGGACAACGGTGAGCCAGGATTAATGAGCTGGTACTAATCAAGATACTACCACACCTCCACTTGGTGACCTTGAAAATAGGCACATGATCCTGTCTGGCTAAGCTGGTATGGATCGAGGGAGAGTTACTCTGGTATAAATAGTGATGCAAGCAGTTATGTTATACTAGATCTACTCACAAGATAGACGAGAAGAATCCCCGAGTGACTGTCTCTGCACATCTCTCCCAGTCGACGGGGAAAGCGAAATATATTAAGAAACGAATCGTATAAAATTGACAAGGTATGTGTCGTCATGAGGAAAATATTCACGTGCCCTCGAAGTAATGGTGGCAACGCCTTTACGAGCTCTCGGCAAGGATCGTCGGAAAAGATGTAATGTGAAGTGGCGACACAAGGGAAGATTGCAGTACAAGAGGTCAAACGTAGATATATCTTTAGGGTAAAGTTGGAGGAGCGCAAAACTTAAAGTTGCGTTTTAGCGCCTGTCAACAGAATACTACAAACAGAACAATGTAAACAGAACACTGCCAACGGGAAACTGTCAACAGAATTCTACAAACAGAACAATACAAACAGAACACTGCTAACGGGAAACTGTCAACAGAACACTACAAACACAGAACAATGCAAACAGAACACTGCTAACGGGAAACTGCCAACAGAGCATTACAAACAGAACAATGTAAACAGAACACTACAAACGCAGAACAATGTAAACAGAACACTGGAAAGGACATTCAAGGAATAAATGTCACAAAAGACCTAATTTAATTAAACTCACAGAAATCGCTAAACCAAATTAATTTGGCAGTCTCCAGTATGTTTGACCACTAACAATAGTGTTGTTTATTGCGTAGACACTATTCTCTCGTTTCGTTGGTCATTTGTCACTCACACTGACACGTGCAAGCCATGCAAATGCGACTGTCGATGGACACTGGCATCGACTGTCTGGAGAAAAATTAACAATTTATTTAATAGGCAAGCTTTTTTTTAAAAAATATTTAAAGAAGCTGTTTCCTAAAGTAGATAGGACATTGTGAGTTTTAACTCCAGTAGGCGTACTCTTAAAGAAGTTTCGTATATGATCGCAAGAGTTGATGGGTTAATTACAAGGAAGCAGGAAACGAAGGAATATCAAACTATTGATTTTGATGAAGTAATTTTGATGCAGTACAAATAACGAATATTTTTTTTGTTTTTACTTCTTTAATTCTTCGTATATCTTGGACAGAGAAGAGAACAAATAGATCTATCCAGAAAGAACTCAAAATCAAAGAAACTGACTGATGCTACAAATAAGAAAGAGAAAATTGAGATAGTTTGGACATATCAAAAGACATGAAGGGCTGGAGAAGACCATCATGAACGGAAGCATACCGGCAAAGAGAAGAAGAGGAAGACCACGGAGAAGATGGATTCAGGACGTAACTGATGGTTTGAACATGACGGCTACAGAGGCAGGACATCTGTGCTATGAGAGAGAGAGAAATTCCGGAGGACTGTTGAGGTGGCAAAGTTCTGCTCAGGACAAGCTATTTGATGATGATGAATCTTGTTTTGCTTACCGCGGCAGGATAACAAGATTTATAAAACGCGCACGTGCGCGCGCTTCGTATTTTGTTTTCTTTCACTTCTTCTGTTAGTTCTGTAGTTCACCTTTTGATTGTAGAATTACCATTTGATGTGCACCGTCTGTTGGTGAAATGATTGATTGATTTGATAGAACCATCACCATTGCAGTTCGGTAAGCAACCTTGTGTGCTCCAATCTCTTTCTTACACAGGAAGATCTCAGAAGTGCGCAAACTCCTTAGCACCGGTGAGGATCTCTGATGTAATTTTGGAGGTGGTAAAGATATGTTTTAGTAATTTTGTTTTAAATCTTTTTCTAATGAATTTTTCCGGAAGCGGCTTTCCAGCCCACTCCTCTCAAATTTGAACGGCGAAGGGTTCTTTTAGTGCTCAAATTGAACACGAGATCTACGTTTTATCGTCCGTCTCCGTTAGGACTTAGAACTTGATCTCATCTACACTGAGATCGGGTATCTCTTAAAAAATATCCAAATGGCTCCACGAGGGAGCGAACAGGTTATCTTTGGCACGAGAGACGAGCACATACCAACTACGCTACAGAGACGTCCCAAATGATTTGTCGAACCAGCACATTTTTGTTTATTCATAAAGATTAGTAGCAATACGAGAGACGAGCACATACCAACTACGCTACAGAGACGTCCCAAATGATTTGTCGAACCAGCACATTTTTGTTTATTCATAAAGATTAGTAGCAATACGAGAGACGAGCACATACCAACTACGCTACAGAGACGTCCCAAATGATTTGTCGAACCAGCAAATTTTTGTTTATTCATAAAGATTAGTAGCAATACGAGAGACGAGCACATACCAACTACGCTACAGAGACGTCCCAAATGATTTGTCGAACCAGCACATTTTTGTTTATTCATAAAGATTAGTAGCAATACGAGAGACGAGCACATACCAACTACGCTACAGAGACGTCCCAAATGATTTGTTGTCGAACCAGCAAATTTTTGTTTATTCATAAAGTTTAGTAGCAATACGAGAGACGAGCACATACCAACTACGCTACAGAGACGTCCCAAATGATTTGTCGAACAAGCACATTTTTGTTTATTCATAAAGATTAGTAGCAATACGAGAGACGAGCACATACCAACTACGCTACAGAGACGCCCCAATTGATTTGTCGAACAAGCAAATTTTGGTTTATTCATAAAGATTAGTAGCAATACGAGAGACGAGCACATACCAACTACGCTACAGAGACGTCCCAAATGAGTTGTCGAACAAGCAAATTTTGGTTTATTCATAAAGATTAGTAGCAATACGAGAGACGAACACATACCAACTACGCTACAGAGACGTCCCAAATGATTTGTCGAACAAGCAAATTTTTGTTTATTCATAAAGATTAGTAGCAATCGAGAGACGAGACATACCAACTACGCTACAGAGACGTCCCAAATGATTTGTCGAACAAGCAAATTTTTGTTTATTCATAAAGATTAGTAGCAATACGAGAGACGAGCACATACCAACTACGCTACAGAGACGTCCCAAATGATTTGTCGAACAAGCAAATTTTTGTTTATTCATAAAGATTAGTAGCAATACGAGAGACGAGCACATACCAACTACGCTACAGAGACGTCCCAAATGATTTGTTGTCGAACCAGCAAATTTTTGTTTATTCATAAAGTTTAGTAGCAATACGAGAGACGAGCACATACCAACTACGCTACAGAGACGTCCCAAATGATTTGTTGTCGAACAAGCACATTTTTGTTTATTCATAAAGATTAGTAGCAATACGAGAGACGAGCACATACCAACTACGCTACAGAGACGTCCCAAATGATTTGTCGAACAAGCACATTTTTGTTTATTCATAAAGTTTAGTAGCAATACGAGAGACGAGCACATACCAACTACGCTACAGAGACGTCCCAAATGATTTGTTGTCGAACAAGCACATTTTTGTTTATTCATAAAGATTAGTAGCAATACGAGAGACGAGCACATACCAACTACGCTACAGAGACGTCCCAAATGATTTGTCGAACAAGCACATTTTTGTTTATTCATAAAGTTTAGTAGCAATACGAGAGACGAGCACATACCAACTACGCTACAGAGACGTCCCAAATGATTTGTTGTCGAACAAGCACATTTTTGTTTATTCATAAAGATTAGTAGCAATACGAGAGACGAGCACATACCAACTACGCTACAGAGACGTCCCAAATGATTTGTCGAACAAGCACATTTTTGTTTATTCATAAAGTTTAGTAGCAATACGAGAGACGAGCACATACCAACTACGCTACAGAGACGTCCCAAATGATTTGTTGTCGAACAAGCACATTTTTGTTTATTCATAAAGATTAGTAGCAATACGAGAGACGAGCACATACCAACTACGCTACAGAGACGTCCCAAATGATTTGTCGAACAAGCACATTTTTGTTTATTCATAAAGTTTAGTAGCAATGTTTTAGTTAGATTTCTAAAGCGATTAGAATCAACGTCACTCTAGTTAGGGCGCCTACATATGCGCGCAGTTTCTTTCAGTTTAAAGGCAACGTCAGGGTCAGAACATATATTAAATAGATACGACATACGGTTATGATATTTTCTACAGCTCAGAAAGTTGGGAATACATTTCTAGATGGCTAGATTAAATAATAGGATTATGTGGTGGACTGAAGCATTATACATTGATATTTAAGTCTAGCTTCGAAATTACAGTGCTATTTCGACATGCAATCAACGAGCAAAACGTAGCTCCAATATATCTCGAGTGTTGGTTGTTGGTTATTGGTTACTGGTTACTGAACTGACGTCACAGCACTCCGGCCTAACCATTAGGCGTTCAGTCTCCGCCAACAGATGACGAAGGTTATGCATACTGATGGTTCATATTGCTCGCTGATTAAACGTATCCACAGTCTAAACAAGAGAAAGCCGAAATGTACATTACGAACAATTTGAACACAATCAAAGGGGAAAAGGCTAACAGTTTCTTGCCTGAAATTATATAAAGAAATGAATTTTTGTTGCAGTGCATGCATGTTCGTGAGGAAACGTGCGCGTCGAAAGGCTTGCAGTTATGTGTGCTGTAAAAATCAGGCGAGCAATGGACAAGGCTGATATTCTCAATTCCCTAATGGAGAGAGGACGTGTAAATGCTTCAAGTAATAGTGGTGAATCTACAACCCTTGCCAGACTGCAAGAATTCCAAGTCAAATGTGGTATAGCTTGACAAGAGCATTGAACTGGTAGCCAAAGAATAATAGTAAACCAACACAGAACCGGTGCCGCTAGTCGTCACACGCTACGAGTTAAACTGAGGAGAAAATCGGATCTCTTATGGACTCATTTTTTAGACATGCCGTGATGATGATCCGACGTTTAAACTAAAACTAAACTACACCAAGAAATGAAGAGTTTGAATTATTAGTATGAATTTGCAAAAACTAAATTATACCTTTTTTCCTCCTTATAAAACTGAATGAGAGGAGCGTCTGGTCGAACGGATAGAGCTTGGCTCCCATTCTCGAGACCCGTGTTCAATTCACAGTAAGTAAAGCCAACGATTTTTTATCGTGGCATAAATGAAAATCTTAACCTGAACAGCTTCGCGGCGACTTCACCTAGCCATGCGGCCTTAAATTCTCATTCTCACGTCCTAGCCGTCCTACACCGCCCTAAAAAGTGGTACTACATGCAGTAACGATAAAAAAAAAATATATATATATAACTGAATAAAGTTCACATATTTGCAATCAGTGTTTCAACTCAGTGCTTGACCAGTTTCAATCTGCTTGCAGTGCCAGCGCACGTACTCACTCAGTAGCTCACTCACTCATCTCAAAATAAAACTTCAAGTACATATTTTCAGCTGAATAATTTGAAATTCGAATTACTGAGATATGAAAATGTACAGCGGTTTCTCAAACACAGCTTACTTTCCAATCTCATTTTATCACATGCAAGAATAGAGATTTAAAAACAAAAACCATGAAACGTTACGAAACTAAAAATGATGACAGGAAATAGTTGTCTGGTAATGTATAACGAGATGGTCATTTGACAGATGATCAGATTTTCATCTTAATAAGAAATATTTCTTTATACTGTTTATCCTCCCTCTTCCTGTCATATTCTAAAGACGATTTTTTCTGTTCATTGAATTTTATTTTTTCTTGAGACACTACTTAAGTAAATTTAGTTTGCGAACTATAATATATGATCGTGTCAATCTCATTTATGCCTTCAAGAAGGCATCTGAACGTTGAAAGTTAGCGGTGTTAATGCAAAAACCGGTACATATTTGCATAGTATAAGAAGCAGTTGTATCTGCAGATGAGAAATGACAGCACTTTTAGATCCGGTTAAATATTTCAATACGCCTGTCTTCCTGAAAAATGAGATAGAAAAAATATAATAGAATCAAGTTTGGGTCAAAATAGATATAAATAATTTATCTCTATAGCTTGCAACAGTGGTTTCTAAACTTTGCATTTCCACTGAATCACTTTTAAATACATTTTACTGCCGCTTACCCCCAAAGTTTCTATATTTGAAAATTGACAGGAATGAATTATCTTTGTGTTACAATAGTAAACAATGTTCTCAGACTGCGAGAAACTCCAAATGGTTTTTCATTTTGTCCTATCAGACATTTAGACTCCGGTCTGATCCGGGTTCTTTAATTTCGCAGAGGAACTAGTTTACCACTGTTTTTATACATGTTTGCAGTAGACTGGAAGACAAACACTGGATATGATTATGGAAAAGACTCCTCAAAGACCTAAGCAGAACAGACCAGGTCATTATATTTCGACTACGCACCGGACACTGCAGACTCAACAAACACTTATACAGACTAGGAATAAGTCAAACAGCTCTTTGCCAGTGTCAGCAGGCAGAACAGACACCAGAGCATATCCTGCAAGACTGTCCTCTTCTGTGTGAGCTGAGAAGCAACATGTGCCACACCAGTCGACCTGAAAACTAAGCTTTGGGAAACCTGACAGACCTGAAGCTGTCTGCCCAGTTTGTGGTCCAGTAAATTAAGCGCATGACAGAGATCGATGAAGAAGAAGAAAAATGCATGTTTTAAAAATGTATTTTTCTGTTTGAAATGTCAAAGACCATAATATTTCTTCAAGTGCTTGAGGATTCACTGTGTGTATCTCACGGACCCCAGTTTGGGAAACGTTGGCTTACAACTTTAGTAGTTACATGCGTAGTGCTGTTTAGTTGTCATTTTCATGCCATTTGTTACATCATACATGTATCTTGGTTTCTGTTGCCATTGACAATTTACATGATTGTATCATGATTGTATTCTCATATCTTTATTAGAGAACCGAATGTTACTCTAGACAAGATATTGAACGACCGATTCTAGTGAAGACATAATCATTGAAAAGCTGTATCTAGTCAATATATCATATTTTAACCCAGTCCAATTACAGCAGGACTCACTCTAATCAAGACAGAAATTGCTATGCTAATCCATTCGCTGGGCATTGACTACTACAGCTCTCCGATAAACAGGGAAAGAAATGAAAAATAACCCGAACATCTCAAGGAAACATAGAGAAGAATGGTGGAGAGTTGAAAGATTTTGGTCAGACCTGAGAAAAAATTAAAAGAACGGTGGCAGGCCGGCAGCAATGGAAATCTTTTGTGGAAGCTGTTTGTGGTGCCAAACGGGAAACGCAACGAGGAATAGATAGGTTTAGCCAATGAAATGTAGTAGGACCGATTATATTCAAGCTGTATGTCATACGATATTCTAGTCAAAGCATTGTAGAATTGACTTTAATTGTCAAAATTATTTTTATCATGACATCCACTGGGTGTCATACGGTATTCTAGTCAAAGCATCGTAGAATTGACTTTAATTGTCAAAATTATTTTTATCATGACATCCACTGGGTGTCATACGATATTCTAGTCAAAGCATCGTAGAATTGACTTTAATTGTCAAAATTATTTTTATCATGACATCATCCACTGGGTGTCATACGGTATTCTAGTCAAAGCATCGTAGAACTGACTTTAATTGTCAACATTATTTTTATCATGACATCATCCACTGTGTGTTGTTCTGTCATGACATCATCCACTGTGTGTTGTTCTGTCATTACATCATCCACTGTGTGTTGTTCTGTCATGACATCATCCACTGTGTGTTGTTCTGTCATGACATCATCCACTGTGTGTTGTTCTGTCATGACATCATCCACTGTGTGTTGTTCTATCATGACATCATCCACTGTGTGTTGTTCTGTCATGACATCATCCACTGTGTGTTGTTCTGTCATGACATCATCCACTGTGTGTTGTTCTGTCATGACATCATCCACTGTGTGTTGTTCTGTCATGACATCATCCACTGTGTGTTGTTCTGTCATTACATCATCCACTGTGTGTTGTTCTGTCATGACATCATCCACTGTGTGTTGTTCTGTCATGACATCATCCACTGTGTGTTGTTCTGTCATGACATCATCCACTGTGTGTTGTTCTGTCATGACATCATCCACGTGTAGTTGTTCTGTCATGACATCATCCACTGTGTGTTGTTCTATCATGACATCATCCACTGTGTGTTGTTCTGTCATGACATCATCCACTGTGTGTTGTTCTGTCATGACATCATCCACTGTGTGTTGTTCTGTCATGACATCATCCACTGTGTGTTGTTCTGTCATGACATCATCCACTGTGTGTTGTTCTATCATGACATCATCCACTGTGTGTTGTTCTGTCATGACATCATCCACTGTGTGTTGTTCTATCATGACATCATCCACTGTGTGTTGTTCTGTCATGACATCATCCACTGTGTGTTGTTCTATCATGACATCATCCACTGTGTGTTGTTCTGTCATGACATCACCATCTGTGTTGTTCTGTCATGACATCATCCACTGTGTGTTGTTCTGTCATGACATCATCCACTGTGTGTTGTTCTGTCATGACATCATCCACGTGTGTTGTTCTGTCAGACATCATCCACTGTGTGTTGTTCTATCATGACATCATCCACTGTGTGTTGTTCTGTCATGACATCATCCACTGTGTGTTGTTCTGTCATGACATCATCCACTGTTGTGTTCTGTAATGACATCATCCACTGTGTGTTGTTCTGTCATGACATCATCCACTGTGTGTTGTTCTGTCATGACATCATCCACTGTGTGTTGTTCTATCATGACATCATCCACTGTGTGTTGTTCTGTCATGACATCATCCACTGTGTGTTGTTCTGTCATGACATCATCCACTGTGTGTTGTTCTGTCATGACATCATCCACTGTGTGTTGTTCTATCATGACATCATCCACTGTGTGTTGTTCTGTCATGACATCATCCACTGTGTGTTGTTCTGTCATGACATCATCCACTGTGTGTTGTTCTATCATGACATCATCCACTGTGTGTTGTTCTGTCATGACATCATCCACTGTGTGTTGTTCTGTCATGACATCATCCACTGTGTGTTGTTCTGGCATGACATCATCCACTGTGTGTTGTTCTGTCATGACATCATCCACTGTGTGTTGTTCTGTCATGACATCATCCACTGTGTGTTGTTCTGTCATGACATCATCCACGTGTGTTGTTCTGTCATGACATCACCCACTGTGTGTTGTTCTGTCATGACATCATCCACTGTGTGTTGTTCTGTCATGACATCATCCACTGTATGTTGTTCTATCATGACATCATCCACTGTGTGTTGTTCTGTCATGACATCATCCACTGTGTGTTGTTCTGTCATGACATCATCCACTGTGTGTTGTTCTGTCATGACATCATCCACTTTGTGTTGTTTATCATGACATCATCCACTGTGTGTTGTTTATCATGACATCATCCACTGTGTGTTGTTCTGTCATGACATCATCCACTGTGTGTGTTCTGTCATGACATCATCCACTGTGTGTTGTTCTGTCATGACATCACCACTGTGTGTGTTCTGTCATGACATCATCCATGTGTTGTTCTGTCATGACATCACCCACTGTGTGTGTTCTGTCATGACATCATCCACTTGTAGTTGTTCTGTCATGACATCATCCACT
The DNA here is from genome assembly GCA_020796225.1 of Arion vulgaris. Classification (NCBI taxonomy): domain Eukaryota; kingdom Metazoa; phylum Mollusca; class Gastropoda; order Stylommatophora; family Arionidae; genus Arion; species Arion vulgaris. Next base: position 24,264,265 of record CM036754.1, on the reverse strand, counting down.
GTGTGTTGTTCTGTCATGACATCATCCACTGTGTGTTGTTCTGTCATGACATCATCCACTTGTAGTGTTCTGTCATGACATCATCCACTGTGTGTTGTTCTGTCATGACATCATCCACTGTGTGTTGTTCTGTCATGACATCATCCACTGTGTGTTGTTCTGTCATGCCATCATCCACTGTGTGCTGTTCTGTCATGACATCATCCACTGTGTGTTGTTCTGTCATGACATCATCCACTGTGTGTTGTTCTGTCAGCGACATTATCCACTGTGTGTTGTTCTGCATGACATCATCCACTTGTGTTGTTCTGTCATGACATCATCCACTGTGTGTTGTTCTGTCATGACATCATCCACTGTGTGTTGTTCTGTCATGACATCATCCACTGTGTGTTGTTCTATCATGACATCATCCACTGTGTGTTGTTCTGTCATGACATCATCCACTGTGGTTGTTCTGTCATGACATCATCACTGGGTGTTGTTCTATCATGACATCATCCACTGTTGTTGTTCTATCATGACATCATCACTGTGTTTGTTCTGTCTGACATCATCCACTGTGTGTTGTTCTGTCATGACATCATCCACTGTGTGTTGTTCTGCAGGGACATCATCCACTGTGTGTTGTTCTATCATGACATCATCCACTGTGTGTTGTTCTATCATGACATCATCCACTGTGTGTTGTTCTATCATGACATCATCCACTGTGTGTTGTTCTATCATGACATCATCCACTGTGTGTTGTTCTGTCATGACATCATCCACTGTGTGTTGTTCTGTCATGACATCACCCACTGTGTGTTGTTCTGTCAGACATCACCACTGTTTAGTTCTGTCATGACATCATCCACTGTGTGTTGTTCTGTCATGACATCATCCACTGTGTGTTGTTCTGTCATGACATCATCCACTGTGTGTTGTTCTGTCCGACATCACCCACTGTGGTTGTTCTGTCATGACATCACCCACTGTGTGTTGTTCTGTCATGACATCATCCACTGTGTGTTGTTATGTCATGACATCATCCACTGTGTGTTGTTCTGTCATGACATCATCCACTGTGTGTTGTTCTGTCATGACATCATCCACTGTGTGTTGTTCTATCATGACATCATCCACTGTGTCTGTCCTATCAATACATCATCCACTGTGTGTTGTTCTGTCATGACATCATCACTGTGTTTGTTCTGTCATGACATCATCCACTGTGTGTTGTTCTGTCATGACATCATCCACTGTGTGTTGTTCTATCATGACATCATCCACTGTGTGTTGTTCTATCATGACATCATCCACTGTGGTGTTATATCATGACATCATCCACTGTGTGTTGTTCTATCATGACATCATCCACTGTGTGTTGTTCTGTCATGACATCATCCACTGTGTGTTGTTCTGTCATGACATCACCACTGTGTTGTTCTATCATGACATCATCCACTGTGTTGTTCTGTCATGACATCATCCACTGTGTGTTGTTCTGTCATGACATCACCCACTGTGTGTTGTTCTATCATGACATCATCCACTGTGTGTTGTTCTGTCATGACATCATCCAATGTGTGTTGTTCTGTCATGACATCATCCACTGTGTGTTGTTCTGTCATGACATCATCCACTGTGTGTTGTTCTATCATGACATCATCCACTGTGTGTTGTTCTGTCATGACATCATCCACTGTGTGTTGTTCTGTCATGACATCATCCACTGTGTGTTGTTCTGTCATGACATCATCCACTGTGTGTTGTTCTATCATGACATCATCCACTGTGTGTTGTTCTATCATGACATCATCCACTGTGTGTTGTTCTATCATGACATCATCCACTGTGTGTTGTTCTGTCATGACATCACCCACTGTATGTTGTTCTGTCATGACATCATCCACTGTGTGTTGTTCTGTCATGACATCATCCACTGTGTGTTGTTCTGTCATGACATCATCCACTGTGTGTTGTTCTGTCATGACATCATCCACTGTGTGTTGTTCTGTCATGACATCATCCACTGTGTGTTGTTCTGTCATGCCATCACCCACTGTGTGTTGTTCTATCATGACATCATCCACTGTGTGTTGTTCTGTCATGACATCATCCACTGTGTGTTGTTCTGTCATGACATCACCCACTGTGTGTTGTTCTGTCATGACATCATCCACTGTGTGTTGTTCTGTCATGACATCACCCACTGTGTGTTGTTCTATCATGACATCATCCACTGTGTGTTGTTCTGTCATGACATCACCCACTGTGTGTTGTTCTATCATGACATCATCCACTGTGTGTTGTTCTGTCATGACATCATCCGCTGTGTGTTGTTCTGTCATGACATCATCCACTGTGTGTTGTTCTGTCATGACATCATCCACTGTGTGTTGTTCTATCATGACATCATCCACTGTGTGTTGTTCTATTATGACATCATCCACTGTGTGTTGTTCTATCATGACATCATCCACTGTGTGTTGTTCTGTCATGACATCATCCACTGTGTGTTGTTCTATCATGACATCATCCACTGTGTGTTGTTCTGTCATGACATCATCCACTGTGTGTTGTTCTATCATGACATCATTCACTGTGTGTTGTTCTGTCATGACATCATCCACTGTGTGTTGTTCTATCATGACATCATCCACTGTGTGTTGTTCTGTCATGACATCATCCACTGTGTGTTGTTCTGTCATGACATCATCCACTGTGTGTTGTTCTGTAATGACATCCTCCACTGTGTGTTGTTCTGTCATGACATCATCCACTGTGTGTTGTTCTGTCATGACATCATCCACTGTGTGTTGTTCTATCATGACATCATCCACTGTGTGTTGTTCTGTCATGACATCATCCACTGTGTGTTGTTCTATCATGACATCATCCACTGTGTGTTGTTCTGTCATGACATCATCCACTGTGTGTTGTCTATCATGACTCATCCACTGTGTGTTGTTCTGTCATGACATCATCCACTGTATGTTGTTCTATCATGACATCATCCACTGTGTGTTGTTCTATCATGACATCATCCACTGTATGTTGTTCTGTCATGACATCATCCACTGTGTGTTGTTCTATCATGACATCATCCACTGTGTGTTGTTCTATCATGACATCATCCACTGTGTGTTGTTCTATCATGACATCATCCACTGTGTGTTGTTCTATCATGCACACCTTTTCTTTCTTTTCTCCAATCCCGTTTTACCTCACAGCGTTAGGATAAGAAGAGATTTCTATAACGAGCCCTTGTGTGCGCTTAATAAATAGTATCTTTCGTCGCCACTGTTATCTCGGAGGTCCAAATTTTGCGTGGCCGGCCTTTTGTTTTGTATCCATTGTATCAGAGCAGCATTGCTCTTTGAGGTGCACTGTCTGTTGGTAATCTGCTTGTCTGACTGAACCATTTAATTTGTTATTTCTTGATGAAGTTCAGTACTGAAGTTGTACAAACTTTTTTTCCTGATTGTTTTTTTCTGTCCACACTAGTCTAGGAAATCTTGACTGTTGTTTTATTCTAGTCTAAGTACGAGTTGAGAAAGGGATTAGGGGGTTCGCTAGTGCTGGAGATTGGGTTAGAGCAGTGTTTCCCAACCTTTTTCGTGCCATGCCCCACCTAAGCTGTTGTAAAGCTCTTATGCCTCCCAAATTAAATATATTGTGAAGTGGAGTAAACGTAGACTAAAACATGCATAGTTAATTGCCCTCCTTAACAATCAAATTGCGCCCTTCCACCTTAACAATCAAATTGCACCACTGTGGGGCGTGGGTTCCACGTTGAGAAACACTGGGTTAGAGGGAGGACAATACGTACCTAATTCAAGTTCTTTTTTCATGACTATTAAAAGTTAATTGCATATCCTTTACAGGACTTTGTGAATCAATCCCAGCTTTTATGCTGTTTGTGATTTTCTAAGCATTATTACGTTCAGTAGTTTGCAATTGCTTTCTGAACGGTGGTGCCATCGTTCTTTGTAAAATCCAAGCGAACCAATTTGCAACCAAACTGCATGACTATGACTCTAACAAAATCATTCCTCTGTTGTCAAAATTATTTAGTGCTCCACAACTGAAACTTGCAATGGGGAAAGAATTAAGCGCGCCTTATGTGTCTTTAAACAACAATTTATTCCATACCTTTCGTTCTGTATCATTGCTTGATAAATGCCTTTTGATCGAAACTTCACAGCACACTTATTTTGTTGACCTCCATAACCAGCTGTCAGATTTAAGCAAAGAATTCTTCAGTCTGCCAAGGTTTGGTAAACTAAAATGTCTCCCACGGTCCACATCATCTGTTACTTTTAACGTATTTATTTACATTACTGATGGGTCTTCAGTGTTTAGAAATTCACACAGTTTGCCTTAGACTCTGGAAATGGTAGAAAATAATTTTTCTACAGTTCAAAATGTTAGTGGGAATTTTAATATTGTAGTAAACATGCTCTTTAAGTGTGCATATACTAAGATTTAGTCGTATTTATGGAAAAACAAATTGAGAATGAAAGTTTACTGAAACTAAAAGTAAGACTTCCTATAAGAAGTCGTATTTCATGGAAAAACAAATAGAGAAAGAAAGTTTACTCAAACTAAAAAAAGGAAGACTTCATTGTATAAAGAGTATTCTACACCCTAACTTCAGGAAAGAAGGTGAATGAAAGTCTACGTAAAAGATGGATAGATGGTTTAGCAGAATGCTGTCAAACAGCATAATTAACTAAAAGCCAAACCACTAGAATAGCGCAAGACAAAAACAGAAAACCACGACAATGGGCAACAACCAGGTAACAGTGTGGCAACAAAAGAAGAAGAACAAAGAAAAATGAATACAGAATTACAGTACTGTCGGTTAATTCACCTGTTTTAAAATTTTTATGCAAACCCTATGGTATGACAATTTAATTGTAATACAAATTAATTCCACCGCACACACTATACATGAGTATATATAAAATAACAAAGACAGTTTTCTTGCAAACGTTCTTCGTTGCAGCCTTCCACGACCTCTAGATTGTGTGAGTATATGTGCTCCTGTTGTCGGGTCAATGAAGTTTAGACAATGATTTACTGTTTTGTAATTGAAGCCAGGAAGTGTTGCTATTGCGTATACACCCGACATTCATGTGACTACTATCAGTTATCAGTTATATGAGAACTATTGTCATATTCACATAATAGATGAGACTGCAGTAAAACTATTTGATTGGCAAACACGTAATCACAAAGTACTGTAGTTTTACAAATTACAAAAACAATGACAAAATACAGCAAGTTTCGACCAACAAGGCCTTTATCAAGCAAACAAACAACAGGAGTGACAAATTTAAACAAAAACATATGGACGACTACATACAAACGTTTCTAATGAAAATCTTCTCTATTATTTAAGCGCACCTTACGTGTCTTTAAACAACAATTTATTCCATACCGTTTGTTCCGTATCATTGCTTGATAAATGCCTTTTGGTCGAAACTTACCAGAACACTTATTTTGTTGACCTATAACCAGCTGTCAGATTTAAGCAAAGAATTCTTCAGTCTGCCAAGGTTTGGTAAACTAAAATATCAATACGATAAAAGTAACAGATATTACATTAAATCAGTAAAACGTATATCGTCATAGCACTCCGGACATGTCCATAGGTGCTCGATCTCCCTTAGCAAATACAGCAGCGTCCAGCGGCCCAACACGCCAGTTCGATGTTGATTAATCAACTCTTTGCATAATTAAGTATGTCGTTCTTTCGGCTGCACCAATATTAACACCCATCTCTCCCAATCTGGTCAGCGAGTGGGATTCTGAGTCCTAAAATCCTCTGTTCGGAAAACTATTTTTGTCAACTATTTAGACCAGCAATAAAGAAGAAACTGTCTTCTGCTTGTACGAAAGCGCTAACCATGCAGCTAAGTCACTTTGCAAAAACAGATTTCTTTTGTTGACAATTAACTTGTCGACATCTCCATCATCTTGTCCATCTGTAACTGTGTTGACAATTAACTTGTCGACATCTCCATCATCTTGTCCATCTGTAACTGTCAAAGTCTGGATAATTTTCCCCACAAACTCCAGTATTGTAAAAATGTCCTGTTGCTGTACAAGCAATAAAATGAGACAAATAAAATATAATGTAACACATAAAGATATAGTCTATTATCATTGTTTTCCCCAGTTGGATGATGGAATTAGTTGTCCCTATTGTCGTTAAGCGTAGGTGGTAGCTTTCATTTACGTTTCAGACCAGATGAGTCACCCATGTGTTATTTAAAGGGTTTTAAAGCCAAATGAATGACTTCATTGCACGGGTTTTACCCATATGATTTGGTCCCTCTAAGCAGAAATGACACGCCACCTGCCGAGAGCATTGCACAAAATACCAACCTAGGTATGCAACAATCTAAGTGTCTCTGGAAAAACGGAACTTGTGTTTATTTAGTGTGGTCTTGATATTGTCTACCCATCTTTTTCTTGGTCTTCACTTGGCTCTAGTACCTGATCTTTTTTTATGGTATGCTGTTATTGGTGGTTGGTTGTATTTCATTCTCATTAATTGTCCAAACCACTGCATTTGTTTCTTTCGATGTATCTGGTGATGAAAGTATGCCTCATCTGCATCTGATGTCCTCATTTCGTAGTCTGTCTGTCCTGGTGACTCCCACTGTCTTCCTCAAGCATTTCATTTCATACGTGGTGAACTTTCTGTGGTGTGTTGCTATCACAGACCAAGTTTGACACTTGTAGCAAAGTGTTGGTAGAAAAATACTTTTTAGCATGTCTTTTCACTTCCATCTTGATCTGTGTGTTGTACTGATGATGCCAGCTAGTAGGTCACTGCATGCCCGCGTGCCCAGCGTGTTCGTAGCGCGTTGGATTACGGGTGACAAGCTCTCTGTTAGTGTGGGTTTAATTCGGCGGGCTGGCAGAAAAAGCCACAGGTTCTCCAGATTTACGGTGTTCGTGGCACCAAACCGAAGGGTTACGATGTCCATGGCACCGAGCCGAAGAGCTGAAAGCTGAAAAGGTCACTGTATTTGTATTTTGGCATCTTGTCTTTATTTCTCTATCGTGTTTTCGAGAGACATAGTAAATTGATCAAAGTATTATTGGAAGGAAAGTTTAAAAGCCGATGAGCAAGAGAAAGACAGAGACACAAGTGGGAGGGAAACATCAAGAGATGGATAGAGCACAACCATGCGAAGTGCAACATTAAGGCAAGACAAAGGGGATGTTGGTCCATTACAGTCACACTTTGATGGCACCCAATGATGATAAGAACACGTAATATATTATATTAAAGTTTAATTGTTAAATTAATGTGTTATATTATAATATGAGTTTATATTATTTTGTTATATACCTTGAAAGGTTAGGTAGATTATGCAAACAATTATGTCCTACAACTCTATCCTGGGAAACTCGTTTAATCTCCTATGAAATTATCACCGATATTTTTGTACCCTCTCAGTATAGTTGGGTTTTTTTGGTTTTTTTTACCGATCCAGAAGCACTTGAGCTTTCAGCTCTTCGGCTCGGTGCCGTGGACGTCGTAACCCTTCGGTTCGGTGCCACGAACACCGTGAATCTGGTGAACCTGTGACTTTTCTGCCAGCCCGTGGAATTGAACCCGCACTCACGGGGGATTGTCACCCGTAGTCCAACGAGCTACGAACACGCTGGACAGACGGGCGTATAGTTCGTTTCAAGGTTTCTCTATATAGTCCTTTCTTTCTTGTGTGTTTTGCCTCACACTTTAATACCTGGTATGTGTTTATTTAATACTTTCTTATCAGTCAAAATATAATAGTTTATTTTATGCACTAGTGTTTTATTATTGTATTTAATTGTATGTATTTTTGTTATAATACAATCAGAATACTATATACCTGCCTTACATTACAATCCGAGTTCTATATACTTCTGTTGTTTGTTTGACACGAAGCGGAATGACATGTAGAGAACGTAACTGTTGTCAAATTACTTTTGAATAAAAAGATCACATTAAACGTTAATGTGAATAAAGGAAAAAACAATTATTAGATCTTGAGAAAGACAAAGATGTGTACTATCAGTGCTTTGGTTCATCACATATGTTAAATAATTCAGTGAAACGTATACCACAAGTGAAAAGGAAAACCTTGGGCAGTTTCTTATTTCAGTATTTGTTGCCAACGATCATGCAACCAAATTATCAACAGAAAAACTGTTATAACAACACATTAACAGACATACTACAGTTAACATGTAATGAATACAGCATGAAAATCAACATACACAAAACAAATGTAATGACATTCGCTAGAGAGGAAAGGGTTACCAATATCTCAACCGGCAAACATTAGATAAAAAAAGTTTACATTCCTGGACAGCATTTTTTCTGCAAATGGAAGAAAAACGAACGAAAACCACATAGATGCAATAAAAAAATTTAATCATAGGACAAATGGCAGTAATTTAAATATAAACACGTCACCGGGAACATTAAACGAGCAGTGAACACACAAGACGACCTTTTATCCCAACGCTGTGCTGTCAGTCCAAACTTGGACGTTGATATCAAACGACAAAACATAACAATAATTACTACAAAAATGAATTGTTCACACAAAAGGGATTTGCGTAATAAGAAAAGATCCGTTGAGGAAAGAGGACATTAGGAAAAAGAGAGTAAAACATCAGCTTGGACTTCATCAAGAAACAATTAAATCATTCGGCATAAAAGCAGATTGTTTAAAAACTGCGTCTTAAAGGGCAATGCGACTCAATACAGGGAACAACACAACAGATCGTTCGCGCAAAACGCAGACCACAAAAATAACAGAGACAATAAGAGACAACATTAACGTGTTGCACACATGAGACCGATCTAGACATACTATCCTGATGGAGATGAGGACAATCAGGTTTAAAAAGTAGAGGAAGAAGGTAAGTAATGAAATGCATGGTTCCTGAAAGATGAGGCAGGTAACGATCAAGAAGCTGGTGGCAAAACGACATAAAAGAAACTTTGAGCACGACGAGGGAGGAGGACGCTGAATAACTGAATAAAGACTGAAAGCTCTTCAGTAGAATATGATGAGAGCCTGAGAGCGAAATTCTACAAAGGTAACTAAAAATTACACTAGGTTTCCTCGTATGCCATCTGGTAGAGTGTTACACAAACCAATGAACTCCATATCTCTAGCAAGAATTCTAGTGATTTCACGAAAAACTTACACAAGTGACTCGGTCCAAATTCGAACCAGCAACCTTTAGAACGACAGACAAACGTCTTAACCCTTTCGCTGCTACATACATTCTGAAGGCTGAGCTAAAAATAGCTACTCTTTGTTTCTAGGTCACAAACATGAATGTAAGCATATATCAGTGACAGTAGCAATGTATAACGTGCTAACTCGTCTTTAGCCCATAGAGGAGAGATAATAACAGACGTGTTAATGCGTCGTTAGAAGTGAATGGGGAAAACGTATATATACGTCCTTAGCAGCTAAAGGTACCCTTCGCCATAGAGACCCTGAAAACTCATCAACTCTGCAAACTCAGTCTTTAACGCTAGATTTGACATGCACATAAGACATACTTTTGATATATTTTAAAATTTATATCTGTGCAAATGAGACTTATATATAACATAACTCCAAGTTTACTCTAGAATACAAATACATTTTTCTGTTATATGTTTTCTCTCTCAATTACTAGATAAGATCATATTTCTTATTCTTCTGTATAAACGTACTTCTATATGAAGGTTCTTCGGGCATATAATGCGAAGAGAAGGTTTAGAACATTTAGAGACAACATGTACAATTCTGGGAAGGAGAGATCGTGGGAGACAGAGGGAGAAGATGTTGGATGACCTGACATCATGGTTCGACACAAGATCGACGTGAGAGCTGATTACATGCAACAAGCAGAGAGAGAGAGTTGTGGAGAGACATGTCGCCTACGCCGATAGACATGGTACTTGATTGATTGATTGATTGATGATCGTACTACATTCTGTAACTAAATATACCGTGAACAAGTATTAAGGAAGTCCGAAAAAACACAATTTAAAAAATACAGGATTCAAATCACAACCTTATTTCTTACGGCACCCATTGCCTAGCCATGCAAACGAGCGTTTTGTATAGCACAACCAGTTAATTTTAGAAAAAATGAGTTTTAATTAATCGTGTCTTTTTAACAGTGTCTCCGGGGTTTCTGTGGCTGAGTGGTTAAGCCCTTTGCCTTGCGAGTCGAAGGTCGTGGGTTCGAATCCGACCGCGGCCTTCTGTTCACGAGTGCAGTTTTTTCCAGAGACCATTAGGATTGTCGATGGAGCTACGAAGTTCGTGCTTTGTGCAATACTCTTGGCAGGTGCTTATTTCTGCGGACCTGAGCCATCAGGGTTAAACCCAGTTAATGAAGTCAATGAGCTTTTTTTTTTTTTTCCGATCCAGAAGACTTGGCTTTTCAGCCTCTTCGGCTCGGTGATGGACATCGACCTTCGTTCCGGTCAGTTTTCCAGACATTACCGTAAACTGGGAAATCTGTGCTTTTCTGCCATCCCAGGTTTAACGTACACACAGAGGGATAGTCACCCGAGTTCAACGCGCTCGAACACGCTGCAGAATCCTTCGGCTTTAAAACCCCTTTAAACAGCGTCGACTACAGAACACAGATTGATATGTAAACAATTCTGTTAAAAATTGATATCAAACTTGACTGGATGAATAATACTGTATTTGTCCATTAATATAATATAGTGTATTCTGGACAATTGATTGGTATACGAATATGTCACTTGAATAGTTCATAAATATTTGCTTGCTGATGAAGATTGGTTACACTTATCATTTCTTCTTTTTCTTCGATCGTTCTAGGCCTGTTTATCATAAACAGCCATCCATCAGAACGTGATGTACGTGCACCAACCTTCAGCACCTATTTGAGCACAGTTGCTTATCCTTCGGTGGTGTGTTCGATTTCAGCCAGCTACACTTATCATTTAATATACCATAAAAACAAAATGTTGAATCGATTCAGCGATTTAAGCAATTTGGAGTTACCCTTTGTACAAGTAAAATAAGTCTGACTGAGGGGCAGAGTGAGGAGTGTAACCAGCGAGCCACGGGAAACATCATTATGCATACTCTTAGATATCTGTTTAGGGAGAATGAGCAGCTATGGGTCTCCTCGGAATCCAATGACGACAGTTTAATAACCAATATCGGATGTGCTGGCCTACTTGTAGGCGCTTAATTGACAAAGCGTAAATCACTCTTAGGCTCGGATCACATGCAGATCACAGAGTGGTTTAACAAGTGATCGATATAGAACGTTCGATGAAGAATTAACTAATAACCACTAACCAATAACCACTAATCAAACACAAAAATACAGATTTTGTTGTCTAAAGAAACTTTATTTTAAGACAGTCTAGCTTCGAGTTGTGTATTAATCTTTGATTTATTAAAATCAGATTTAGTGGATTAAAATTTTAACAGCTTCAAATTAATCACAATTATTAAGCATAACCTTACCATGTATAGATCACAAAATGGATAAAAGGTTTCACAGGGGTTAAAAATGGAGAGAGGTTTGATATTTTTGTCCCCAATTTCGTAAACATATTCATTACTTTTGACAATACTTTGTAGGCTTCTGTCTGGCCTCAAATCAGTACATCTAAACCATGAAGGTATTCCCGAGAGGAAAGATCCAAAATTTAATGGCCATTCCGAAAGGGAAATGTATTATCATTGAGGTTAGTATGTAATGTGTTATTTTTTTAAAAAGCTCGAAAAAGTAAACCCCCCAACAAAACAAACGTACATAATGTGAAAGCCAACTAATTATCTGACTACAACTAAACTGAAAAAGGTCACATTTGGGGAAATAGTATTTAAAAAGACAGTATGTGGAATATTTTTCTGACTGTAACGGCTCTCTTATCGACTCATCATCAATTGGGTATCAGGAAATGCATTGGGAAGTAAAGGCGGTCGGTGTGATATTGGCCACATTACCCATCGTGTGCCGACCGTTAATGGATAATATGAGCCCTGTAAAAACACTGTTTTATCATATATACCTGGAGGTATGAAAAAGGGTTTCTTATTTTTGTTATGGCAACCCTGCATATTAAGTGTATAAAGGATGCAGTGGCAGGACGCGTTCTAATAGTGGTAAGATCAAATCTTATTTTTGTTATTGCAACCCTGCATATTAAGTGTGTCAAAGATGCAGTAACAGGACGCGTTCTAATAGTGGTAAGATCAAATCTTATTTTTTTAATTGCTGAGACAAACTAAATATTCATTCTACACACAACGAAACAACGGTATCTATCTATCTTCTTCTTCACCCTTCTCTCCTAGGGAAGCATAGGTTCGCAACCAATGCCTTCCAAGTCCGCCTGTCCAAGGGCATCCTTTCTAGATCTCTATCCCCATTTTCTTGCATTCCATCTCCAACTCCCGTCTCCAGGTGTTCCAGGATCTTCCCCTACCTCTATTGCCCTGGGGGTTCCATCGGAGATCCTGTCTTGTGATGCTGTTAGGGGTTTCATCAGTGTGTGTCCTATCCATCGCCACCTTCTGCTCCTTATCTCTTGTTCCACTTATCGTTGTCCTGTTCTATCCCAGAGTTCCCTGTTTGTAGTCCTGTCATACCATCGAAGATGGAGTATCCTGCGCAGGCATCTATTGATGAATGTTCAACTTGTTGGTACTCCTTAATTGTTCTCTATGTCCCCACTCCATATAGTAGGACAACCTTGACATATGAGTTAAATATCATTATCTTAGTTTTTTTTTTAGTTTTACTTTGATTCCTGATCATTCTTGAACTGCATAACGATATCTGTAAGCGACAATTATTTTTTTGTCTAAACATCTTCTTTCTACTACTTCTAATAACTACTGCTACCACTACTTTACTACTCACTACTGCTACCATATTACTACTCTACTTACTACTATACTACTATACTACTCTACTCTTCTACTACTCTATCTACTATTACTACTACTACTACTTACTACTATTACTACTATTCTACTACTACTACCACTTACTTTCTACTACTCTACATTACTACTTACTACTCTACCACTACCACTTTACTACCATACTCACACATACTACATTCTACTTACTACTACTATACTACTACTTACTACTACTACTACTATTACTCTACTCTACTACTTCTACTATTACTACTACTACTTCACTCTACTGCTACTATTGCTTCAATTACTACTACTACCAGCACAACCATCACAACAACTGCTGCTACTACTACTAATATCACTACTACTACCACAAATTATGCTTCTACTACTAATGTTGATATTGTTTCTACAACTGCCACTACTAGTAGTAGTACTAGTACAGCTACAACTACTAATATTACTTCTACTAATTCTACTACTGCTACTACTAATGTACTTACTACCACTGCAGCTGCTGTTACTTATGGGGAGAACAAGACAGAGCCCAGTTAACCAGGAGGATAAGAACAAATGATGGCGCTGGATAGGACACATATTGGGAAACTTGAGAGGAATATAACAAGAAAGACCCATTCCTGGAACCCGCAGTGAAAGCGAAAGAGGGGAAAGTCCAGTATTTTCCATTGACTGTCATCACACGATGGGTAATGTGGTCAACATCACGTCGGCCGCCTTAACTTCTCAGTGTCTTTCCTGGTTCCCAAATTTAGGTTTCGTTTGATCTGAGAGCCGTAACGGTCGGAAAACAATTCCTCGCTCACTTTGGAATTGAACCCAAACCACATGTCTAGGAAGCGAATTCACTAACAACTACGCTACTGCCGCTCTTAAATACAATGTAATACTGTTATAAAAGACTAAAGGAACTCGACTGAAGATAAGCAAAAGTTAAAAACCAAAATGAAAAAAAAGTTAAAAATATTATCTCTCCAATTCTGTTTTAACATTTTGTGAATGAGAAGATAAAATCAACAGATGGTGTGTTTAGAAATAACATTTCAAGTAGGACTCTAAACAAGCAGATGTGGGTGGCGTGTTATTTTTTCTATTCAATTCATGGGACGACCACCAGACAAGAAGTGTATTACGTTACAATTTACCAAATGTAGTTTAATAGTAGATTTGTGTTTTAGAAACTGTTTGAGTAACAAGAAACCCGTTTCAATATAAGTTTAATGTAAACCTGAGAGCTTCCAGGCAAACCATCAAAGTAGTTACTGCACTCGACAAAGAATTCTCAATCGTAGATTTAGATAACTGTTTGTGAAAAACTGTGAGGTTGGACATTTTGTAACCGGTGAGGTTGGACGTTTTGTCGGGTGTTGTTTCTTTTAGAGATGCGGAGGATAAACAGACATCTTGGGTGGGATTTGGGAGACGGTGAAGATGTGTGTGTGTGTGTGCTCGTATAATTGTGTGCATATGCTTGTTTATATATGTGAGTTTTGTATGTGCAGCTATGTGTTTATTTGCAGTGTGTGAGCTATAATAGTATAACCTTATGACCAATGATGGATGGTAAAGTTATCCTATTAACCGAAGGAAAACAAACGCAAGGTAATGAACGATATTAGCGTGTTTTACATTAAATGAGCATCAACCATTTGACTGATGTTTGATACACGTGACCCCCTGGGAATACATGTAGAAGAACAGTCAATAAAGAAGTGTAGTACTATACAATATATTTGAGCGCATCTGACTAGTGACTGTGGAGGTGAGGGCGCTGTGTGGCAGCTACAATAATAATACTCACAGCGGTACTAATGGATGTGGAGGTGAGGGTGCTGTGTGGCAGCTACAATAATAATACTCACAGCGGTACTAATGGATGTGGAGGTGAGGGTGCTGTGTGGCAGCTACAATAATAATACTCACAGTGGTACTAATGGATGTGGAGGTGAGGGCACTGTGTGGCAGCTACAATAATAATACTCACAGTGGTACTAATGGATGTGGAGGTGAGGGTACTGTGTGGCAGCTACAATAATAATACTCACAGTGGTACTAATGGATGTGGAGGTGAGGGCACTGTGTGGCAGCTACAATAATAATACTCACAGTGGTACTAATGGATGTGGAGGTGAGGCACTGTGGCAGCTACAATAATAATACTCACAGTGGTACTAATGGATGTGGAGGTGAGGGCACTGTGTGGCAGCTACAATAATAATACTCACAGTGGTAATAATAGTATTTTTCTTCTCATCTTTCGCCCCTAGGGAAGCATAGGTTCACAACCAAGGCCTTCCAAGCCTGTCTATCTATAACCATCTTTTCCAGATCTCTCCACTTTCCTCATTTTCCTGCATTCCGTCGCCAACTCCCGTCTCCATGTGTTTCTGGGTCTTCCTCTACCTCTATTGCCTTGGGTATTCCATCGGAGAGCCTTTCTCATGATGCTATTAGGGGGTTTTCTCAGTAGGTGTCCTATTCATCACCCCTTTTTCTCCTTTGCTCTTGTTCCACCTGCTGTTGTCCCGTTCTACCCCACGGTTCCCTGTTTGCGATCCTCTCATACCATCGCAGATGGAGTATCATGCCTAGGCATCTATTGATGAATGTCTGCAAATGTTTGGTCTTTCCCTTAGTTGTTCTCTATGTCTTTACTACATATAGAAGGGCAGCCTTTACATCTGAGTTAGATATCATTATCTTAGATTTACCCCTGATCATTCTTGAACTCCACATGTTCTTCACATTGGCAAATGCTGATCTTGCCTTTTGTATTCTAACCCCAACATCTTCATCTGTGCCACTTTGAATGTAAATAACACTTCCCAGATATGTAAATGTGGCCACATCTTTTAATGGTGCTCCTTTCAATATGATCGGGTCCCTAGAATTAGCATTTAATCTCATGTTATTTATTTTGTCCCAATGAATAGTCAGACCCAGTTGTAGTTAGATTGTTTCTAGATGAGTCGTTTTCTCTAAATAATAATATTAACAGATCAAAATGTAACCTTACCAAGGTTTAATTTTTTTAAATATTGTGCATACAAAAAACTGAAACATACTGTTATTTAGTAATACTTGTTATCTTAAGATGTTAATTAGTGTTAATGTCAGCGGAGTAAATTTGGCGATATGATCATGTCAGACTACGCTATGGCTCCAGTGGACACCGAGTTGGATTGTACTGTCACACAGTAGTCATCATCATCAAGTAGCTTGTCCCTTCCGGAACTTGGCTCCCATGACAGCAGACCTGAAAACTCTCTATTCTGTGCAAGTTGACCGGCATCAGCAGCAGTCATTCACAGATCGTCAATAACATCTTGCCACCATCGTCTTCTAGGTCACCCTTTCATTCTTCTTCCAGGCACCATTCCCTCCAAAATTATCTTCTCTATGTCATAGCTAGCAGTCCCCCTCCCCACCAGGTGGCAGCTGATGGGAACCAGACAGTTACTTCTAGGTGAGCTGTAATATTTAGATATTTTATTCCTTAGTGTTTACACTTCTAGCAGAAGGTGGAAAAACTAAACCAGACATCTTCTTCTTTGTGTACATGCTCGGGTTGTTTGCGAGACATTGACAGTAAAACTAATCGACGTAGTTGTGTAGTGACGGCTTAGTTGCATTTGGCTAAACAAAAGAAAGAACTTAAGACATTGACTGAGAGGACATTTTTATACTTCAATCTAATAATGATAAAATAAAGAATGTACTGGAAATATGGCATTTGTATACTTTGACATCTGTTTGAGTTGTCAATAAGTTACTACATACAACAATATCAAATATTCAATTGGATAAAGTTAAATTAATGATGGCAGGAAGGTAGTATCACAATGGACTGAATAAAACGAACTGAACTTACTGCGATCAAGAGATACACGATAAATGGGATAATGGAAGATCGATGGAAATTACTGCAATATCAATTACATGTATTATACCATCTGTGGAGAACACATCTTTATCATCAAATTTCGAATTAGGAACGAATTGTACAATAATGACAATAACAGATATACGTTGCTCACATCCACAACAGAATCAAGGTAACGTGGAAGTGTATTATCATAATGGCTAGGAAACACAACATCTCTAAAAGCCGGAATCATACAGTAACAAATGAACAACCACGTAAAGGAGAACGCCCACCAATGATCCCAAAGTAAGGACCTGACTACAACAATGCGAAAATAATAATAGGACCCTGACTACAATGCAAATCGATTGGTATATACAAAAGACATAAACTAAAACAAATTAAGGAAACCATAATAATAATAAATAAAGAAGGGGACCCTATTACATCTAAACACTTATGTCGTTTGATGTGTCCAAATATTAATTTTGTTTGATGTTATGCTCTTTGAATAGCCAACTCTCTTTAATATCAAGCTGTTGCAGAACAGAAGCATTTGTTCTTTTTCTGTCCATGATATTCTAAGTACTCTTCAGTAGCATTTGCATTCAAAGGTATTAATACATTTGTTCAAGGTATTAATGATTTTTCCGCCCCTTTGTCAGTGATCCATGTCAGTGATCCATGAATGGAAAAACGCAGGATCTTAAACATTTGATTTTTTGGGGGTTCTTATGTCAGTTCCCTTTCATAGGAACTGATGAAGAGTATTAGTGATGAAAATAAAACTGGTAATTTCACGTGATAACAATATTGCAATAAATTCAGTTAATGCATTAGAGATTCATACATATCAAATATACCAATAGCAGGTACATGGTAAGCAACATACACCATAATGATGCAGGATAAGTTCTAACACTTGCTAATCAACTTCTCTAGTGCATACCGTCAGGTTGAAATTGTGACTTACGCAGAAAATGTAGTGGTTCTTCTTCTTCTTCATTTTCTTCTTCTTCTTTTTCTTCTTCTTCTTCTTCTTCTTCTTCTTCTTCTTCATCTTCTTCTTCTTCTTCTTCATCTTCTTCTTCTTCATCTTCTTCTTCTTCTTCATCTTCATCTTCATCTTCTTCTTCTTCTTCTTCTTCTTCATCTTCTTCTTCTTCTTCTTCTTCTTCTTCTTCATCTTCTTCTTCATCTTTTTCTTCTTCTTCTTCTTCATCTTCATCTTCATCTTCTTCTTCTTCTTCTTCGAATGCTGATATCGACCACCTGTTAACCACTCTGTGGGATTTGTATGTGATCTGAACCTAAGAGCGAATGTATGTTGTGACAGGTATGCACTTACAAGTAGGTCATCAAATCCGATTTCTAGAACGCTTTTTATTTACTAGGGTAGCTTCCTAGGTCCTACATCAGTCACCTCTTAAGACATGTCTTGTAGGTCGTAGTGATACTATTCTTAGCTATCCTTACGGGCCCTGGCACCATACGGGCGTGTAGTGGTTCGAAAACGCGGACATATAACATATTTTGTGAATCCTTTGTCTACATGACCGACATTGAAAAACTTTCATTTATAAACACAAATGTAATCTTATATTCATGATGATATAATAATACACAAATTTGCAACTAAATAAAAACAAGAAAAATAAAATAGTAATCAACAAGAAGAATATGAAATTTGAGACAACAATCAATAGGAGTCCGGAATGAAGATTTTGTTTTTTGTTATATGAATAATTTATTTTTCCGAGGTTATCTTCTGCGTCTGTCACACTCACACAGTAACAAACAAACACAAACTTAATTTTACTTGCTTAACCATTTCTGTTTGCTTATAAAATGCTTGGTTTTCTCTTCTTTCTTGTTTTCAGCTTTAGTTGCTACATAGATTATCATAAACAACTATTATATTTTTTTTGGTTTCCCTCGTTCGACCGCTGTGAATTCAGTCATAGTCATGCCATCTTTGACTGATTTTTGTGTGAACGCTTGCTTTTCTTATCACTAGTGTCACTTACCATTCAGACGAGTCTTACTTCGAATTAAGAGGTACTAGTATTTATAATTTTGAAGTTTGAGAAGACCGGCGGGAAGCATTGCAAGACAGGCACTGTTTTAGAATTCGCAGGAAAAGAGGAGTAGAGGAAGGTCAAGACATAACTGGAGAAAAGAGCTAGAAGCTGCTATTAAAAGGATAGGTAAAATATGGATAGATTTGGAAGGAATAACAGTAGAGAGGAAGAGCTGGAAGAAGTTTGTTGAAGGTCTGTTTGCTCCTTTGGGAGTTGAAAAGTGAAGAAGATTTATAATATCCGTTTGTTGATGCTTCGTTTTGGTTGATTGATTGATTGATTGATTGATAGGACAATCATCATTACACTTCAGTGAATAACCACGTGTGCTCCAATCTCTTTCTTGCACAGAAAGATTTCAGTGACAGAACATGAACTTCGTAACACCGTCCAAGTCCATGATGTTATTTTGAAGACTGCGAACATGTTTTTAAGAATTTTGTTTTATATTTTTGCAATAAATGTTGCCCACGAAGCAGCATTACAGCCTACTCTTATTATTGTTAAGAATTTTGTTTCATATTTTTGCAATAAATTTTGCTCAAGAAGCAGCATTACAGCTTACTCTTATTAATGTTAAAGGCGATGAATGTTTCTTTCACGGACAAGAGTTTTTGTACGGACTCGAACTTGGGCGCACTTTCTACGCTTAATCGTCCGTCTCCGATAGGACTAAGAACTTTATCTCACTTACACAGAGATTATAAATCTATGAAAAATATTCTGATCTCTCCACGCAAGAAACGAACAGAGTACTTTGAAGCGAGAACATTTCTTCCACACTACAGAGGTCCCAGTTAGGGGTTAGGACATTGAATGCAATGCATCATAAGAACTGCTGAAGACATCATCATTAAGTAGCTTGTCTCTTCCGGAACTTCACTCATATAAAAGCAGTACTGACAAACTCTCTGTTCTGTGCAAGTTGAAAGGCGTCAGCAGCAGTCATTCTCAGATCGTCAATGACATCTTGCACTCATTGTCTTCTAAGTCTTCCTCTTATTCTTCTTCCAGGCATCAATACCTCCAAAAGTATCTTCTCTATGTACTCATATAGTTTGATGTGTCCGAAATATTTAATTTTCCTATTTTAATATTATTATTTAAAGAAAAGTGTACAATATTGAGAAAGTGTCAAATCTAAACATAAGCCTTTAGTCCTATAGGAAATGTGTACAATATGGAGAGATTGTTAAGTATAGCTTACACGTAAGTCTTGTAGGAATTGTTTTCAATATGAGGAGATTGTCAAGTATAGCATAAACGTTAAGTCCTATAGGAAATCCGGCGTGATGCTGACCACATCACCCATCGTGTGCCGACGGTCAATGAAAAATACAGGCCTAACACTGTATTGACCTATATACCACGAGGTATGAAAGGGTTCCTTCCTATAGGAAATGCGTACAATATGGAGAGATTGTCAAATATAGCAGAAAACGTAAGTCTTGTAGGAAATGTGTACAATATGAGGAGATTGTCAAGCCTAAACATAAAACTTTAGACCTGTAGGAAATGGGTACAATATGAGGAAGTTGTCAAATATAGCAGAAAACGTAAGTCTTGTAGGAAATATAATCTCCACCTTTCTTCTTCTCTTATATACATAATCTTGAACTCTGCTTGCTCTAAATGGCAAATTATCTCTCCCTCTGTATCATCGTATCGCCGGTATATTGCCGGGGCCCCCTCGAGAGGAACAAAGAATAGTAACACTGCGACCTACAAGGCATGTCGTAAGAGGCGACTGAAGTAGAGACCTAGGAAGCTGCCCTAGTAAATAAAAAGCGTCGCAGAAATCAGATGTGTTGGTCTACTACTTGTAGGCGCATAACCATAACTGGCACAACGTACAATCGCTATTAGGCTCAGATCACACACAACTCACAAAGAGTGGCTAACAAGTGGTCGATATGGAGCGTTTGAATAAGAAGATCTCCATTTTCCTTTGTTTACATAATAATAATAATAATAATAATAATAATAATAATAATAATAATAATTCCTCTCGTACCGTTATACGTTACATAGGGCCTGCAAGTAATTTCTACATACCGCTCTATCCTGGGCAACTCGCTCAATCTCCTCCATGGAACTGAGACCGATATTTCCTGCCTCTCTCAGCAAAGTTTGTTTCAGGGTCTCCTTAGGTCAACCTCTCTTTCTTGAACCCTTTGCATCCCACTTCAATGCCTGCTTTTTGTTTACATACACAATCTTGAACTCTGCCTTATCTAACTCGCACATTATCTCTGCCTATGTATCATCGCACATCCTCTGTCTCTACATTTGCGTTTAGAACACACTGACTCGACGCCATTTAGTATTGCCTACCAAATTTTTCTCTCTCACAAACTACCATCCTACTCTTTCATAACCTCACAATCTGCCTCTCTCACAAGCTATCGTCGTACTCTTTCGTAACCTCACAATCTCTTCCTCTCTCACAAGCTATCGTCGTACTCTTTCATAACCTTACAATCTTCCTCTGTCACAAACTATCGTCGTACTCTTTCATAACCTCACAATCTCTTCCTCTCTCACAAGCTATCGTCGTACTCTTTCATAACCTCACAATCTTCCTCTCTCACAAACTACCATCCTTCACTTTCATAACCTCACATTCGTCCTCTCTCACAAACTATCATCCTTCACTTTCGTAACCTCACATTCTTCCTCTCTCACAAACTACCATCCTACACTTTCGTAACCTCACAATCTTCCTCTCTTACACTTTATCCATCTCTTAAAAAACAATCATCTAAATACACACAGACAGACTGTGTACAGACATTCCTGATATAATCACGATGCCAGACGAAGGAGAATATAGACCACTGGAGGGTATGCTATTTTTAACTTGTACAGATTGTGCTGTCACCTAGTAGCACATAGGAGACTTCTCTAGTCTCATTACTGAGAATAGTCGAAATCTCATGGCCTTTCCTTTCTCCAGACGGTAATGGTGTCTGATGAGAAATGGAAATAGTTTTCGAGGTAGTTGATTTTCGATAGTTTTACAGTCTTACTAAGTCACTGTGATGGTTATATAAAGAAGAATGTGGTTTTATGTCATGAAATATAAAAATATAGAAATGAAGAAATATAGAAATATAAAAATATAGAAATGAAGAAATATAGAAATATAGAAATATAGAAATATAAAAATATAGAAATATAGAAATATAGAAATGTAAAAATATAGAAATATAAAAATATAGAAATGAAGAAATATAGAAATATAGAAATATAGAAATATAGAAATATAGAAATATAAAAATATAGAAATATAGAAATGAAGAAATATAAAAATATAGAAATATAAAAATATAGAAATGAAGAAATATATACTTCTTATTCTTCTTTGAACGCTCCGTATCAACCCACTCTGTGTGATTTGTATGTGATCTGAGCCTAAGAGCGATTGTACACTGTGCCAGTTATGCGCCTACAAGTAGGCCAGTACATCCGATTTCTGCAATGCTTTTTATTTACTAGGGTAGCTTCCGAGGTCCTACATAAGCCTCCTCTTACGACATGCCTTGTAGGTCGCAGTGGTACTATTCTTTGCTTCACTTGTGGGCCCCGATATAGGAATACTTATATACAACAATAATCTTGAGAATTGAAAAGAAATTATTTTCTTCGTCTTTTTTTTGGAACGCTGGATATCAACCACTTGTTAAACAACTCTTTGTGATATGTATATGGTCTGAGCCTAAGAACGAGTGTACCTTGTTCCAGTTATGCGCTTACAAGTAAACCAACACATCCGATTTCTGCGACGCTTTTTATTTACTAGCATAGCTTCCTAGGCCCTACCTAAGTCGCATCTTACGACACGCATGGTAGGTCACAGTAGTACGATTCTTTACTCAATGTTCGGGCCCCGGTAACACAAGGGCGATTTTATTTTAAAATGGACATATTAAATATTTTTGTCACATAAAGATAAATGACAGTTTAAAAAAAAATAAATGCAAGATAGAAATGTTTTCATTAAACAGACAAGAAAGAGACAGCGATATATTTTGTAAAAAAGTATTATATTAACAAAGAATCGATTTGAAGATTACATCACTATGACAAGAGACTTGAAATGATGAATATTTATTACAACTGACTTCGATGCTGAGATAGAACTTGATCCGTTCTGTGGATGAACGACAATCTCTTGGAACAAGCTCTTAATAGCAATGCTAAATATGCTGATTTTGACAATTAAAATGTCATGTACACGCAGAATGTTGAAGTATCAAGAAGAGACCGGTTTAAAAATGAAGACATCAGGAAAAAGTGGGTGCAACATCAGTACTGAATTCCATCAAGAAACAACAAATTAAATGGTTTGGCTACATAAGCAGAATGTCAACATATAGTGTGTTTCTCTCTCTTTTCTCGCGCACGATCACCGCCCAGACCGATGTACCAGACTTCCCCATAAATTCTCTTCATGTAGAAATCTGATTCATGCATCCTTAGCATTGGTGTTTTACGTCACATCTTCAGCACCATTTGGAGCTCTGGTGCGTATCCTTCGATGGTATGTCCGGTTTCAGCAAGCGTTTACTCGGTTCGCTCTCCGTTCTGTAGCCATCTAGTGTTTTTACGGTATGGGGTAGCTAGCCCCACGTCCAACCTCCTTAGTTGCCTCTTATGACATGCGTGGCAGGTAACAGTGGTTCTATTCTTTAAACCCCAATTTGGGCCCCAGTAACCACTCGGGTGACAGTGCGTTTCAAAAATCAATGCTACTCCTAAACACTGGATACAAAGCAAAAGGCAGTCCACGCAAAAGATGGAGCTAAGATATAGCAGAAGCGATGAAAAACACTACTTATGTAGCGCGCACGAAAGCTCGTTCTATAAATCTCATTTTATCCTGGTGCTGTGAGGAAAAACAGGATTAGATAAAAGAAAGATAACATACATTTATTTATTGTCCAGCTCACACACCTACTCAAATGAAAGCTTATCCAACATATGCTATAAATAATCTAATTACTTCATCTAGAAACACA
Organism: Arion vulgaris; assembly: GCA_020796225.1. Taxonomy (NCBI): domain Eukaryota; kingdom Metazoa; phylum Mollusca; class Gastropoda; order Stylommatophora; family Arionidae; genus Arion; species Arion vulgaris. The sequence goes on along the minus strand of CM036754.1, from coordinate 24,240,348 downwards.
CAGAAGATCAAGTTTCATAAATTGTTGACTATAAGTACATGACCTGATCAATCCCTTTTAACTAACTGAAAGTTTCAGCTACAGAACAGTTACCCAGTAACTCTGGCGACGATTCTAAATTTACACCTGGCTCTAAAGTGTAGGTACCAATATTTGACTTAGCGATTGAAAAATCTCCTTTTTCTGGAAGTGTGTTTCAGGGGGGATTTCCAGAGCTATTTCCCCCACCCTCTCCTTTCTCCAACCTACTCCCACGCATGTGCAGGTCAACAGCTCTATTTTCCCTCCAACAGAACAAAAAACGAAATTTACCATAGTGTAGAACATGATTCATGAAAAAAAACCATACCTAGTTTAACCACTTGACCACCTGTTCTCATTTGTATCTATGCTCTCCAACTATAGCGTAGGTGTTGACAATTCCAATAAATTATTCCCTTGCTATTTGCTCACTCTTGTGTTTACACACATTCTTCCTATCACCCCGTGGTATTTCGCAATGCATAAATCCTGTTGCCATTTCCGAAAGACAATTTTTTTCCAAAGAATTTTATTGTAAACTCTGAATGATTTTTATTGTTTTCATTTGTTTAGCTGCAGTCTTATTTTTTGATTGATTCTTTTTCTTCTTTTGTTGTCACACTGTTACCGGGTTGTTGCCCAGTGTCATGGTTTTCTGTTTTTGTCTTGCGCTGTTCTGGTGGCTTGGGTGATTGTTATTTTTGTTCTTTGACTCTGCTATGCCATCTAATCATCTTTTTCGGGGTCTTCCTCTGTCTTCTTTCTTGATGTTTTGTTGTAGAAGACTCTGTATACAGTGTTGATAGACTGATTGTTCGATTAGGTGTCATTTTCACAATGAAGGCCAACTATAATGGATTTCTGGTACTTCATATCATTTAAGATGGTATTTTTCTTCTTCTTCTTTTTCTTCCTTGAACGTTCCATAACGACCACTTGTTAAACACTCTTTATTCTTTGTATGTGATCTGAACCTAAGAATGATTGCGCATCGTGCCAGTTATGCGCCTACAAGCAGACCAGCACATTCGTTTTCTGCAATGCTTTTTATTTACTAGGGTAGCTTTCTTATTCTCCTACCTCAGTCGCCTCTAACGACATGCCTTGTAGGTCGAAGTGTTACTATTCTTTGCTTCCACTGTGGGCCCAGACAACACACAGACGAAGATGGTGTACAAACCATCAAACTGTTTTTTTTTTTCATTTCCTAATGATTTTCTTCAAAATAGATTTCGTCGTGTCCACTTGCCCTAACCTTTCGTTTTCCATTATATCATGAACTTTATATTCCACTAAAATATATGATTTGTCTTGAATGATTGTTTTCTCTAGGATTATCTGTTGAAGACTGCATATAGTCTGTTGAATTTATTTCTTTTTGTCTTCCAAACGCAGTTAACCTTTTTAAAATTCATATACTTAGCCACTTTGTTGATATAATTTCCGTCTGCATTTCTCACCACCACTAATTTCTTCTTAAAACTCTGTCTCAGTTTCTCTGTCCTGTTCTCTACTGTCTCCATGTTAATTTCACTCTCTTGTGATTGTGGTACCAGCAGCTGTCATCTTACATCCTGTCACAATGTCACTGATGTCGTCGGTACTCTCTCTCCTGCCTCCCTTTCCCTCTATTTTTTTCTTTCGTATTATTCATGCTTGTTCTCTTTGTTGTATTCTCAGTACTCTCACTCATTCTCATTCTTCTTCTTTCTCTCTTACTATGTGAGATTCGTTTACACTTAACAACTGTATTGAGCTTCATTTTAGAAACAACAAATAAATAGTTGAAACAAAAGAACAGATTACCAATAGAAAGTGCACCCAACGAGCAAAAATGCTACTCCGATACAGTGGATACAAAGGATACAAAAGAAAAGGCCATTCACGTTTTATGTAGACCTTAGAATTAATAGAGGCGATGAAAAACACTAATTATGAAGCACACACAAAAGCCCGTTCTAGAAATATCTTCTTATCCTGACGTTGTAGGGAAAAATAGGAAAAGAAGAAGACTAATTTATGAAGAAATTACTTAGTAACATCATGATGAACACCATCATTTAAAAGATACGCATGAAATGGATGAGACAGTTAGTACACATGTAGACTAACTCTGTCACGAAGACTGCACTGAGATGGATACCAGAGGGTAAACGAAAACGTGTGAGACCCAAAACTATCTGACGTTATGTTATACACCTGCACATGTGAACACGAATATAAACACGCACACATGTACACATTCACACATATAAACAAATGCACAAAAATGAACTTAACAATACACTCCATATAATCCCTCAATTCAAGATAACAACAAAACATAAAAATCAATAAAATAAAACACAGTATATACAGAGCAAGCAAATATGCTATATTTATGAATACTTACCCACAAACCTTCACATAATCACTAGACAAATCGATATCTCAACCTTCCAATCAATGAAAGATCGATCGATGATGCTTCTATATCGCTTAGCTCCAACCTGTGTTGGTTATCGAGTCAATGACTGTTTTCATGAAGATCATTAGGATATATTTACCATGTGACAATCTAATGTTGGAAACAGTTCGCCTGTGTAGTGAGGGGATCTGCAAAGGAAGCAAAGAGTGGTACCACTGTGACCTACAAGGCATGTCTTAAGAGCCAACTGATGTAGGACCTAGGGAAGCTACCTAGTAAATAAAAAGCATCGCAGAAATCGGATGTGCTGGGCTACGTGTAGGCGCATAACTGGCACAACGTACAATCGCTCTTAGACTCAGATCACATACAAATCACAAAGAGTGGTTAACAAGTGATCGATAGGAAGCGTTCGAAGAAGAAGAAGAAGAAGAAATAGTTGACAGACTTACAACTTGGACAATATTAGTTTATTTTTCTTCTTATCTTGTCTTCACATTGCCACTGGGTTATTGCCCAGTGTCGTGGTTTTCTGTTTTTATCTTGCGCTGTTCTGGCTGCTTGGGTGATTGTTATTTTTGCTCTTTGACATGATTCTGTTATGTCATCTAACGAATTTTCTGGTCTTCTTCTCGCCTTCTTTCCTGATGTTCTGTTGTAGAAGACTCTGTATACTGTAGAATTTGGATGCATTCTTATTAAGTGGCCAAACTACTTCATTTTTTTTTCTCAATGTAATTCAAGCAAGGTTCTGTGCCAATTTTCTTTCCTATGCTGATGTTGGTGACTCTGTCTTTTCTGGAGTTGTTGGTAACTTTTCGCAGGCATCGCATTTCAGAAGTAGTAATATTTTGCGACTACGCTTTGCTCATTGTTAATGTTTGGCTATGGTAACACAAAATAGTCATGAAAATGTTGTATGTTGGAAATGTGACAACCTAGTGTTGGAAACAGTTGACAAATTGACAACTTTGAACAATAATATTTACACTTGGAAAAAGAGTCGTGTTACAATTGGCTTACACGTACTTATATGTCATACCCTTACACAGAGCGAGAGAGAGAGAGAGAATGGAAGAACAGAACAGATGAACAAGATAGGGACAGAAATGAGGATATTCGGACAATATTTGGTAAAAAGGTAATCTTTTAACTGAGATCAGATAAAACGATAATTTTTTTTCCGATCCAGAAGCACTTGAGCTTTTCGGCTCTTCAGCTCGGTGCCATGGACATTGTAACCCTTCGGTTCAGTGACACGAACACCGTTCTGGAGAACCTGTGGCTTTTCTGCCAGCCAGCGGAATTGAACCGCACTCACAGGGGACTTGTCACCTGTCGTCCAATGCGCTACGAACACGCTGGGCAGGTGGACATAAGACAATATAGATAACACTGTAGCATGTACGATATATCCTCTCCTTCTTCTCCTCCACCATTTACTTCTTTATGGAAGTGTTGGGGAGGAGTGTAGTGATCTTGTATGTGCTTGTTCTAATGCACTTTGTAAGTTGTTATTCATCTTCTGAAGGATGTTCTTGATGCCGTCGCTCCATCTTTTGCGTGGTCTTCATTTTGCTCTGTACTCGTTTTACTTTTTCTGGATGGCTCTCTGTGGTAGGCGATACCAGGGCATTCTTGTCAGGTGTCCAAGCCATTTAATCTGTTGTTCTTTTATGAATTGCATGACTGATATCACATCCAGTCTTCTTCAGATTTCTTCATTTCTAATTTTGTTTCTTTATTGTCCCACCTGCAACTTTTTAAAGACATCTCATCTCCATCGTTATGATTTTCTCTCATTAGCGCTGCTATTACGAGTGCATTGAAAAGTAATGCCTCAGAGTCCATACTGTTAATAGTGTCGAGGCAATTGCACCGATATCAGAATAATTATATGTAAGTGTGTTTTCAGGACAGTAAGTGTCATAGTTCTGGAATGATTGCGCATGCGCCTACAACTATTCTAAGATGGCGTCATACATGGAAATTCGTTGAAGCAAAGAGCTGTGATTGAATTCTTGACGGCCGAAGGTTGTGTTCCATCGACATATGGTGACGCCCTGTGTGGTGTATACTGTTAGAGGTGGGCAGGACTGTTAATGCGACAATCCAGCGACGATGACCTTCATGATCAGGCTCGCAGCGGTGACCAATTACAGCAGTGGATGAACAACTACAAACTCGCGTGGACGAACTGTTTATGTCCAATCGCCGCATCAAGCAAAAGATGTCGCTGCAATGCTTGAAATTTCGACTGAACGAGTACATCACATTATTCATGTATTGCTAGGTTATAGGAAAGTTTGTGCAGATGGGTCCTCGCATGCTGACACGGAAATGAAACATCGCCGACATCAGACGTGTAGGAACACCTGATGCGATATGAACGAGAAGGCGATGACTTTATCTGCGAATGTCACTGGCAATGGTCACTGGTGCATCATAGCATCCTGAAAACAAGCGCGCAGTCTATAGAATGACAGGCAAAAACTCACCACCCAAAAAAATTCAAAACTGTCGCGTCAGGAAGAATTTTATGAATCTGGACTGCAGGCGATATTCCACACAGAATTTTGTGACAGCGGCAATCTGTCAATTCTGATCGGTATGTGAACGATGAAAAACTACGGCAAGAACTGCTAGTGTTCGTCCTGGAAAACACGCAGTCCTTCAACATGACAATGCTCGTCCACACAGTAGACAAACAGCGGCAGCATTAGAGATCTCAATTTTAACGACATTTTAGCGCACCCACCATATAGCCCCTGATTTGGTACTGTGACTTTCCTGTTCCCAAAGCTCAAGGAACATCTCAAGGAAACAGATATGCTTCTGACGAGGATGTAGCAACGATGTGCGTACGTGACCGTGAAAATCATCAGATTTTTTCTTCGACGGGATCAACAACTAGTTCGACGTTGGCGTGTGTTGTGGAATCGGAGGTGACTATGTCGAAAATAATGACTCTATTTGTTGTGGACATCTCAAGCTTTCTGAAAATGTATGTTTCATTTGTAAATTATGATATTAACAAAGTTATGGACTTGAGGTATTCTTTTTCATGCGCCTCGTAGCTATGTTTGACACTGGTACCAGGCACGATAGATACCAGGTAGAAATGTACATGTATTACTGAAGCATGTAAGAAAACGGCCAGGTAAGAAGATACAGGTATTACTGCAGGATAAGTGTTAGAGACTAGGTAAAAAGGTAAAGATAACACAACGTATATAATACAGAGAAGCAGGTAAGAAAATAATGATTGCATTGTAACACTTGAGATGGATACCAAATTAAATAAATATGTGCAACACTGTGGCATTTATGAAAACTATCAACACACTTTGCGAAAACCTCAGGGGAATATAACAAGAAGGGTCATTTCCTGGATACTGCAGGGACAGCGAAGGAAGGAGAGGCCATAAATACACAAAGACGAGATTTGGAGGCAGAGATAACAAAATATAAAGAAGAGCTGGAAGGAACTGCAGGAGATAGCTAGAAATAGAAAGACTTGGCATGAGTTGGTTGAGGGCCTATACCCAATCCGGGTTTAAAAGGCAGAGAGAGAGAGAGAGAGAGAGAGATCAACCAAATGACAACTGTCTTCTTCTTCTTTATAAGATAATTTTTTTGCCCTATAGTGTCAGGATAAGAAAAGATGTCTAAAGCGGGTTCATCTGTGCGATTCGTACGCGATGTCTTTCATTGCTTCTATTATTTATAAAACAAAAACTATGGTAATCAACAAGGAAATGGAAAAACCTAAAATGAATATAAAAATACATGGAGAATTACTACATCAAGTAAAAGCTACTCCTATCTCGGTCAGATGATAACAGATGATGGCAGATGTATAACTGAAATTAAAAAGAGAATAGGAATGGCCAAGGATAATTTCAATAGTATGAGAAAGTTACTGACATCCAAACAAATCACAAACAGGCTAAAATTAGAATGATCAAATGCTATATATATCCTATATTAATGTATGGCTCGAAACATGGACAATGAACAAGCAGTTAGAAGACAGAATTGATGCATTTGAGATGTGGATATATAGAAGAATAAGCAGAGTTTCATGGACAGAAAAACATACAAATAAACAAATTTTAGGAAAACTAGGCATGAAGAAACAATTATTAAGAGAAATAAAATTCAGACAAGTAAAGTATTTTGGGCACATAAAAGGCATGACACCATGATAAAACATTTACTAGAGGGAAAATTGAGGAGAAGAGCAAGAGGAAGACCGAGAGATAAGTGGGAGGAAACTTAAAGAAATGGACAGGTTACAGTCTGGCAGTGTGCAACACCAAGGCGAAAGACAGAGGATGCTGGAGATTCATTGCAGCCAACCTTCGATGTGGGACGGCACCTGATGATGATGATTATTTATGAGGCATGAAGAAATAAAATTCAGCCAAGTAAAGTATTTTGGTCACATAAAAAGACATGACACCATGATAAAACAGTTACTAGAGGGGAAAGTTGAGGGGAAGAGCAAGAGGAAGACCGAGAGATAAGTGGGAGGAAACTTTAAGAAATGGACAGGTTACAGTCTGGCAGTGTGCAACCTAAGGCGAAAGACAGAGGATGCTGGAGATTCATTGCAGCCAACCTTCGATGTGGAGACGCACCTGATGATGATGATTATTTATGAGGCATGAAGAAATAAAATTCACCAGTAAAATTTTTGGTCACATAAAAAGACATGACACCATGATAAAACAGTTACTAGAGGGGAAAGTTGAGGGGAAGAGAGAGGAAGACGAGAGATAAGTGGGAGAAACTTTAGAAATGACAGGTTACAGTCTGGCAGTGTGCACACCAAGGCGAAAGACAGAGGATGCTGGAGATTCATTGCAGCAACTTCGATGTGGAGCGGCACCTGATGATATATTATTTATGCTGTTCACATTTTACTTGAACGATCTTTCCTTTTGTCTACTGTTTCTGAAGCATTGCCCGATGAGGCTGTTTGTCTTGTTTGTAATCTGTTTATGGTGAAACATTCAATTTGTTGTTTATTGATAATGGTCACTACTAATGCTGTACCAGTTTACTCCTATGTTTCATTCATAAAGCAGGTGGTCTCTGTGGCTAGTGGTTAGAAGATTTGTATCGCTATCTAAAGTTGATGGTTCGAATCCGAAACTAGTGCACTTTTCAAGAAACATTTGTTTTCTTAGATCATAGATTATTGCGTTCCCATGTGGTGCAGGCCCAGTATGCCCGTGTGGTGCCAGGGCCCCAATATGCTCGTGTGGTGCCGGGCCCAATATGCTCGTATGGTCAAGGCCCAATATGTCGTGGGTGCGAGCCCAATATGCTAGTGTGGCCGAGCCCAATATGCTCGTATGGTCAAGGCCCAATATGCTCGGGTGCCGGGCAATGCTGTGGGTGCCGGAGCCCATTATCTCGTGTGGTGCAGGGCCGGAAGCAAGAATATACCACTGCGACCTGAAAGACATGTCGCAGTACGACTGATGAGGACCAGAAAGCTACCTAGTAAATAAAAGCATCGCAGAAATCAGATGTGCTGGCATTCTTGTAGGCGTATAACTGGCACAACGTACAATCCCTCTTAGGCTCAGATCACATACAAATCACACAGAGCGGTTAACAAGTGGTCGATATGGAATACTCGAAGAAGAAGAATTTCAAGAGCTACCGAGTTCGTTCTTTGTGCAATGCCCTTGGTAGGTATTATTTCTGCAGAAAGTACCGAGTACGGGAGGGTAGAAAAGTGGTATTAAGTAAATCATTCGTCTTCAGATGTTTTTTTGTGTGTGTGCTTCATTAGGAAATCGGTCTTTTCTTGATACTCCCAGCACTCCGCGGGGTTTGATGTCAGTCGGAAGAAAGATCGGATAACTGTCATGCATGTCATTTATGATACTATAAATCGTGATGAATTAGTGATCTCACAGCATTGGGTCTATGCCAATGAAGGTGATTAGCTATGCAGTAGACTTTCTAACTTAGTGTTCCCTTCAGTGAGACAAGTACTAATATGCAGTTGTGTTTAATGAAGCTTACAGGAATAGATCAAAGCTCAAACAGCTGGGACAATATTAACATTTCATTATAATATTAAAGGAGAACAGAGGAAAGAAAATTTTTTTTACAGAAAATAGAATACATTGAGTAATTTGACATAAAGTCAATGGCAGCAGGGAATACAAAAGTAATTTAAAGCATATAAGAAGATCATAAAAATATAAAAACGGTCGTTACTGTCGATAATATCGCTTTTTATGGGGTGTTTGATAGAGGGACTTGTGCCTGTGGAATTTAACGGTCGCGTGGCTAGTGCAGTCGCCGTGAAACTCTTCAGGTTATAATTTTTATCACAGAGAAAAAGCTCAAGAAAAATCTCAAGAAAAACCCTTGGCCGTACCGGAGATTGAACCAGGGTTTCCAAATATGAGCCGCGCTCTATCCATTCGACCAGACGTTCCACATATATAATGGGACAGTCTAGGGAATTACTGAACAATGCAACAGAGCATGAAACATTTTGATTACATTGCAGTCATGTTAAGGGATAAATGGTCATGCTAAACATGCAACGACCAAGGTCGCCTTAAGAACAGAATCCACGGGGGGAAATGTCCATTTGTTACAGACGCGCAATTATGCTACCATTCCCAAAATACGGACTTATCCACATCTGGGTTGCTCGATTGTCAGGATCATATATGTTATGTAGGGGTGTTAATTATTACATACTATCTGTTTTCTCATAATCTAGGTCAGGGGTCAGTGTTTACGGGGACGTAAGATGCGCGTCATGTTCATGAATTATTGAGTTTGAGAATAGGTACAATGTTTGCTCGCTAAATACATTTCGTAGGTGAATCATGTGGATATACTTCTAATTTTAATTGGTGTGTTACTATGTCAATTTAACACAGGACAAATTAATGCTGAATATCTCCCTAACAAAGATGTATGACGTAGTTAGGATTTGAATATATTTATCAAATTACTTGAATGCAGTTACTAGAATATAACAGAAACACAGAAAGCGAATGTGGGAGAGGGGGGTTATAACTCATCTTCATCATCACACAGTTTGTCCTGAGCAGAACTTTGCCATTCCAACAGTCCTTGGGAATTTTTCTTTCTCATAGACCAGATATCTCGTCTCTATAGTCGTCATGTTCAAACCATCAGTTACATCCTGAATCCATCTTCTCCATGGTTTTCATTATTTATAACTATTGAAGATTAACTCTTAGTGGACCAGGGTAAATTTGTTTTTAGAGTGAAAATGCCCTTTAGTGTTGGCGTTTCTTCCACAAGGAAATAAAGCTCTCCGGCTTGAAAGCTAGAAAAGAGGCAAGGTGTGAGAAATTAAGTAACGAAATTTACTGATAAAAATGTTATCATCGGATATCAAAGATAATTTAAGTGAGATCAACTTCTTATCCTATCGGAGACAGACGATATAACGTTGTACCAGATTCCCGTTGAGCATGTAAACAAATCCGTGACATTGTAAAATAGACAAAAGTACTCTTGAAAGCCACTTCCTGACAGTAGTCGTAAATAACAATTAGAAATATATTACTCTTAAATATTTTTTTAAATCTTCATAAATTTAATCCACGACCTTGCCTACGCTGTGTAGACCGTGCACTGTCGATGCGGTCTTTGTGTGCAATGCAGTGTTCGAAATCCACATGGCTATTCGCCACAATGCAGTTAGGATAGTTGAATCAATCAAACAGTACATTTCCACAAGATCTACTTTATGTTTTTTTTGCTATGTAATTTGGTATGATGATGTTTTAAAACAGGCATGCACACAAAGAAACCTTCTCAAAAGAATAAGAATCAGACAATCAATGTTCTTCTGGCATATAATGCCAAGAGAAGGGTTAGAACATTTGGTGACAATGGGTAAAATTCAGGGTAGGAGAGATCGAAAAAGACAGAGGGAGAAGATGTTAGATAGCCTGACATCGTGGTTCGACAATAGATCGACGTCAGAACTGATTCTGCACCAAGGAGATAGATCATAGATTCCCAAACTTTTTCGGCGCACCACCACTTTGCACAACATAAATTTTGTAACGCCCCCCTCCACATTATAACAGTTTGATAACCCCGCCCTCCCAATATATACATGCTCTATTTTCTCTTTGACATAGAAAATTGATATATATTTCTTTAATACATGGTCAATTTTCAAATAATTATATGCATGAAATAGAAAATTGATGAAAAAATGGATCGTGTAAGACAGGCATACGATTAATTAAAATGCAGAATTCCAATTTGAAATGATTACTCAATCACAAAATCACGAAAACAATATATTTTAAAATATTTATTATTAATTTCTTCTTTAAAGGGCCACCGCCCCTTAATCTCCTGAGGACCCCCCACATTCTTCTTAACCCACTATCACCACCCCCCCCCACCACCTAGATAGTTTCAGTGCCCACTGGGGCGGTACAGCCCACTTTGAAAACACTGAGATAGATAGATAAATAGAAAGATAAAGTTGTGGAGAGACATGATCGCATACGCTGGCAGGCAAGACACTTAATTAATTGAATTAAACACAAAACTGCATACATTTATAGGGAAACGAATACTACCACTCAAACATCATCCAATAGATATATGTCACTCTTGAATACCAAATTTTACAGTAATTAAGTTCATCACAAAGTGAAATCAAATGGAAATAAATGATCCATGCATGTTGACCAGAATTGATTAAAACTTTCAATGTGCACAGACGGACATCTAATTTCATCAAAGCATACACTTTTGTTGATTAGCCACGAGACAAATAATAACCTCTGCTGTTGTTCGCAAGTAAAATTGTCTTGGACAAATCCATGAACGACTATGTCTTTGTTTCCACGGTATCAAAGATCTCGCTTTAATCTTTCCGAATGTTTATTTAAATGTATGCCCCATCTCTCCTGTTTAAGTACCATAATCAACATGCAGAAGTCATTCATCTCGCAGTTTTAGGATCATCATCATCTGGTGCAGTACCGGCTGACGTATGCGATCACGATCTCAATAAATCTCTGCCCATGGTATCTGCTATCAACTCCAATGTCTTGGCTGAAATCGGATGCACGTGTCCTAAATGTGTAGAAGTCTATGCGTTTATGGACCTACCAAACCAAAGTGCAATGTATACACGTTCCTGGCATAGATCAAACATATCACAAAGAGTGATTAAAATTGGTCGTAAAGAACGAACGCAAGAAGAAGAAGAATCTCCTATGTCGACGCTCTTTCGTGCCATAAAGTCTGTCCAAAAATTCTCTCTCCATCTTCCTATGTCTCGTCTTTCCTCGATCTTACTGGTTGTCACAAAGGGGTCTAAACCTCCCCTCATCACCACATGTCCGAAAAATGATCTGTATTTTTTGTATATCTTGATAATAAGTTTTCTCTGTGTCTTGGCCTCATTCAACAACTACACATTAGTCATTGCGAAACCACATCTCGGTGGCCTCCAGAGATTTTTCTATCTGTTTGTTTACCGTCCATGACTCGTTTCCATATGTCAGCATTGACTCTGTGTAGCACTGATTAAAAATGTGACCTCGGTCAAGGCTATTGCAAACGCAGGACATGTTGACCAGGAAGCGATGGCTTATCGTGTCTGAAATAACTGTTCTGGAAGTAACTGATCTTAAAAGTCACTTTATTGTTTCACGAAGATACTTAATGATCTCATTTTGATTCCACTAGCGACTATGCCCAATTACTTTCTCGAACTGAATCTTGGTTCTGCCAATATTCTGGTGACTTTTAGTATTAATTTAGTGACCACTACGAGATGCTAAAGTTTCCAAGCAATCACTGTAAATACAACGACAGACGGTCACCAGACTCGGACATCGGTTTGTCTTCACTTAATCATGATGCTCTCTACTGTGCGTTCCCACTTAGCCATCTTCCCCTCTGGGAGATTACTCACTCCGCTCTGATATGGATTTGTATAAAGCTAAAGAGCATTGATCTCATCCGCTGGTGATATTTCACAACACAGCGATGTGCAGGTACCGTTTAATATAATTAAGTTGTTCAGTCTAGGACACAAATAGCGAGCGAGTTCCCGTCAATATGAGTAACAATTGAAACTACCAGATGAGTTCAAACTATCCAATAAAAAATCCCTGGACTCTCAATAGAACTAGAAAAACGGCACTTAATCCATCTCGAATTATACATTCTAATTTTTTTTTGGATTCGCTCTCAGAAATGAACTACAAACAAACGTATTGATTAACAGAGATCCTGACTATGGGGGTTTTAGTGCGATCAGTAAAGTCGTGTGCATCTGTTGGTTGAGGAAAATGTAGGAGCACATGTTATGACATAGCATTGAAACCACGTGCGATATTACTAAAAGAAAGATGGTCTTTAAATGAACAAATGGCCCGTATTCGTAGCGCGTTGGACAACGGGGTGACAAGCCCTATGTGAGTACGGGTTCAATTTCGCGGGCTGCCAGAAAAGCCACATGTACTTCAGATTTACGGTGTTCGTGGTACCGAACCGAATAGTTACAATGTCCACTGCACCGAGCCGAAGAGCTGAAAGCTCAAGTGCTTCTGGATCGGAGGGAGAAAAAACACCAGAACAAATGCTGGACTTAACGATCGAACATAGCAAAATCAGATCACAACTAACTATATATATATATATCTTGCTTTTTAAAATATTTGTTGTTGTTGGGCTGGCGGCTAAGAAACGAACTGTAAATGAAATGTCGCATAGCATTTGCAGAGAGTAGACCATTAATTGTGCAATATCTATCAATTTGTATTTCCATTTTTAAGTACGGCGGTAAGTAGGTGGACCAGTTCCTTTCATCACTTGTGGAAGGACAGTTGCGTGATTTGTTCTCACAACCATTTTTTTAAGGGGAGGGAGGGGATTTCGTTAAGTCAAAATTCTATGCGTTCATAAATATTTGGTTCCAGACAGTCATATTAGACCAGAGATCGGTGTCACTGTGGTGTGTTGGTGCGTTCTCCGTCTCTCGATCAAAAAGTATTAGGTTCGCTTCCTCTCGGGGATCAGTCTTACGCTATTCACTCGTGTATTTTTTTGTTTCGATCCAGAAGCACTTGAGCTTTCGCTCTTCGGCTCAGTGCCATGGACATCGTAACCCTTCGGTTGGGTGCCACGAACAACGTAAATCTGGAGAACATGTGGCTTTTCTTCCAGCCTGCGGAATTGAACCCGCACTCACAGGAGCTTGTCACCCGTCGTCCAACGCGCTACGAACACGCTGGGCAGGCGCAACTCGTGTATATGTATCATACTTCTAGTAAAAAGGTCAGAGGTTAACTGTACTGTAGAAACTTTTATGAGAAAATTCCTCAAATTTGACTTCAGAACTTTATGATGTTTTTAACCAACAGTCTTGGTTCTCCTCTTCTCTCTCTCTCTCTCTCTCTCTCTCTCTCTCTCTCTCTCCCGATTTCTTTATCTCGATTTCTTGTTTCTCTTTTTTTTTCTCTCTCCATCTCTCTCACGAATTCTCTTTTGCAACTTCACTCTATAGATTTCTCTTCAATATATCCAATATCTATCCCTCTTTCCATCCTGTTATCTCTTTCTTTTGATTTCTCTCTCTTTCGTCTCGCAATTTGTTCCTAGTTAACTGTCTCTTTCGCTTTCTCTCTCGGTATCTCTCCTGTTAGATTTACTTTCTTTTCTCTCTTTCTTTCTCTGTCTCTAGCAATTGTTACTCTATCCCGACTTGACAGCTTTTCTTAAACAATTTTTTTTCACATGCTGCGATCTTTCTCTCTTGTGTTTTAGTTAGGGCCCATGTTTGACATTGATAAAATAGAGTTGGTAAAAATAGATTGTTTATTGTGCTGATTGTCATGTCTGTGTTTTGAGTATTGAGCAATCCTGACAGTTTGATAAGTCATTGCTTTAGCCTTTTGGCGTTACTAGTGTAATAATTTGCCCCAAACAAGCGGCTGTGGCTATTTTTAGATATGTCGTGACGAGTCGGAGGAAGTCGTAGGATGGTCCATTTTAGGACAGGTAAACCAGTTAAATATTTGGAAGCAATTGTGGCTATTTTTAGATATGTCGTATATTTACAAATTTGGTTGCTAACAATTCGTTAGTATTCGACATTAGTATTAAATTGAAAGAAAACGGAAATTATGTCATTTTCCATATACATCCTGTTTTATCACACTGAAACCCCTATAAGCGTTAATGGAATAAACCGCAACATACGATAAACAGTAGACACACCCCGGAATACCCGAAGCCCGTCTCCCATTTGCTTAGGGTAAATTATTACACTAGGACCCTTTTGGCATCTAGTCTAGATTTTTCTGTCCATTTGTCCATCTTCTACAAAAATGCTTCCTGGTTATCTGAACTCCAAAACTTAAGATATTTTTGTATTATATGTTGACGTGTAGGATTTCCCACTATATAGTTTGATTTTGTCAGTTCACTGATACGTTATTCCCCATTCATTCTCTATGGACATTTATGGCGAAGTGGTTAGGATGTTTGCCTGTTGTTCTGAAGATTATGGGTTTGAATTCGGATATAGTCATTATTTTCATGAGGTACTTGCAAAGGATTGTTTTTGAATAATATACCAAGTTCGTGTTTTGTGTAACATTTTTGGCAGATGGTGTGTTATCTCTGCTGAAAGGGAGGTAAAACAGATGTAAACCCTGTGCAATTATGTAAATATTTTGCCTTTGGACCCATTTTTTTAGACGCCATTCTTATTCTTCTTCGTTTGTTCTTTACGGCTATTTTGATCTGTCTTATTGTGATGTATAAACTGCCTACGACAAGAGCGGGTTTTTTTATGCGTTGTGCTATTGTGCGCCTATGGTGACTAGGCCAGCACAGTCGACTTCACCAGCATTCTATTTTCTATGGTAGCTTACCGTAGGAAGACGCACTTCATTTATTTTCATTCGTTCATCCTATCTTTATGTTATCATCTATTACATTTGTCTTGTGTATGTCTACTGCTGAAATCACTTGTACAAAAACTAGAATATTCACAAACAAATAAACACTAGTAACATCGAATACGATACGGATTAGCACAATGCATAAGTATTCGTCTATCGACTCCAACTATCAAGAGGTTATGGGCTCAATCCCACACTACAGTTTCCATACTGAGCAAAGGAATTGACCCTCCTACATTCTGCACAATAGGGTCTATAAATATGAAGTGACAGACCGTTCATACCATAATTTCTGAAAAAGTTACGGAAAATTGTATTATAAAATCGGATACAAACAGATCAATACTGTAGACTTAAGACTACTAAAGACTCTTACACATAATGTATTGTGTAGCATCTATCTATTATGTAACATCACATTGGCCGTCCAGTTACCTCCCAGTGCTTTTCCTGGTAACCCAACTAGGTCCTAAGATCCGTTACGGTCGGAAAATATATTCCGTGCACACTGTAGAATTGAATCTGAACCACGTGCCTGCTAAGCCAATTCCGCTACTGCGGCACTCCTCTCCTGAGATGTACGCTCCTTTTTTCAGTTATACTAAATTCGTCTATAACATCCCTAATCCATCTTCTCTTTGGCTTTCCTGAACTTCGTTTTCGCGCTATCATAAATGAATATCATAAATGTATATCATAATGAATCATATGTGTTGCTACTTATTCCGCAATACAGAACTACGTTAGCATATGGACATATATATATATATCCTGACGCTGTGAGGCAAAACAGGATTGGAGAAAAAAGGAAAAAAATAAGAAGATATATAGCTTTAGATAATACAGGGTGTTCAACTTAAAAGCAGCCCCAGTGATAAATAGACATTTGCCAGGTACGCATTGCATCTCCGTCTATTTACTATTTAAACCGGTTCTAACTAGCTTGTCCTACGTCACATTTGTTCATCGCCCCTTCCGCACTACAATTACACACCATCACACAACCTTGACCTATACTACGTCATAACTGAACCTTCTCATTTACATACATATATGCCAGATTAGCTCCATTCATAGGCTGCTTTTAAGTTGAACAGCTTGTATATTTGTTAAACACAAACATTTGTTCCTCTTTTCGACAAGTTTTGTTTACAAATAATATCTCTTCATTAATTATTAGTTTTATGTATTACACACTATAGACAATAGATTCCCAAACTTTTTCGATCCACCGCCCCCTTTTCACGACATAAACTTTGTAACGCCCCCGCCCTCCTTGTTTTATCAGCTTGCCAGCGCGCCTCCACCCCCATATATATATATACATACTCTATTTTCACTTTGACATAGAAAATTGATATATATTTCTGTCATACATGATCAATTTTCAAATAATTATATGCATGAAATAGAAAATTGATGAAAAAATGGATTGTTTAAGATGGGCATAAGATGAATTAATATGCAGAATTCAAATTTTTAATGATTATTCAAAAGAAAAATCAAGCAAATAACTCTCACCAAATCCTTCTGAATCACCATCCCCCTCCCTGGAAGGCTTCAGCGCCCACAGGGGGCGGTATCGCCCACTTTGGGAAACGCCGCTATAGACGATACACCTGTCATGGTGGAATAACGTGCTACAGAAGAGGATACACCTATCATGGTAAAATAACGTGCTACAGAAGAGATACACCTATCATGGTAAAATAACGTGCTACAGAAGACGATACACCTGTCATGGTGAAATAACCTGTTACAGAAGGGGATACACCTGTCATGGTGAAATAACCTGTTACAGAAGGGGATACACCTATCATGGTGAAATAACCTGTTACAGAAGGGGATACACCTATCATGGTGAAATAACGTGCTACAGAAGAGGATACACCTATCATGGTGAAATAACCTGTTACAGAAGGGGATACACCTATCATGGTGAAATAACCTGTTACAGAAGGGGATACACCTATCATGGTGAAATAACGTGTTACAGAAGGGGATACACCTGTCATGGTGAAATAACCTGTTACAGAAGGGGATACACCTATCATGGTGAAATAACGTGCTACAGAAGAGGATACACCTATCATGGTGAAATAACCTGTTACAGAAGGGGATACACCTATCATGGTGAAATAACGTGTTACAGAAGAGGATACACCTATCATGGTGAAATAACGTGTTACAGAAGGGGATACACCTCTGACTTTGTTACTGTTCAAATAGATTAATTTCCAATACTTTCTGCAATTTGAATAATCATCATTTTGCATTTCAATTTTCTGTTTGGTTAAGATATTACCATAATTTTTGGTGATAATGGAAAGTTTGTATGCACGTGCGGTTGGTGGTCTTATGAAAACAGTGGCGTTGTCTGTTACCGTTATGCTCCAGCACACAGATGGCGTTTGTAGAATACGCGGCTTTCGGCTATTGACAGCTTTAGAAATCTGTAATGGCATTAGTCTCCCAGACTCTTGGAATACCAGAGAATGTAAGATCTGTCGAGAATAAAATCGCGTTAGGAAGTTCCGAATTATTAATAGAATAGGGTTTTTGTGAATAGAGAGAGAGGTTAAGAAAGGAATAGCGATAAGGATAAAGTGATAAAGAGATTGGGAATGAAAGAGATAAAGTGATATTGAAATTATCAGTCTCTGTAGGGGTCTCTGTGGCGTAGAGATTCGGTGCTCGCTTTTCTTTCCAAAGGAGGAAGGTTCGCTCCTTGAAGGAGACATCGGGATATTATTACAGAGAGCACTGATATCATTATAGGAGCTCAGAGGTTACCGGGGCACAAATTTGGGGTGTAAAGAATAGAACCACTGTTATCTACCACACATGTCGTAAGAGGCAACTAAGGAGGTTTGAATGAAAACGGACACACGTGTCCTAAACGTGTAGAAGTCTATGAGTTTAGGGCCTACCATGTCCGCCGCCTGTTCTTAGCGCGTTGTACAACGTGTGACAAGCTCCCTGTGAGTTCGACAGAAAAGCCACAGGTTCTCCAGATTTACGGTGTTCGTGGCACCGAACCGAAGGGTTACGATGTCCATGGCACCGAGCCTAAGAGCTGAAAGCTCAAGTGCTTCTGATCGGGGAGGGGCCTACCAATGTTCAACGTATTCACGTTCTTGGCCTATCAAACATATCACAAAGAGTGATTAAAGTTGGTCATAAAGAATGAAAGCAAAGAAGACGAACATAAGACGAGATTGAGTTCCTAGTTCTATCAGAGACGGACGATAAAACGTAGGTACCCTGTTCAAATTGAGCACATGAAAGAACACTTGACAGTTGGAGAAAAGCAGGCTGTAAAGCCACACCCCCATGGCAAAATTCATTAGAAAAATAACAAATATTACTACAACATATTTTCAATATTCTCTCAATTACATCGGGGACCATCGCCGATGCTACGGAGTTCGTGCACTGCCGCTAAGGTCTTTCATCAGTGGATAATCATGTATGCCCCGATTCTTTTTTGTACACAGGAAGTTCTCAGCGTCAGTGCACGAACTCTGTAGCACCGATGTGGGTCATTTAATATTGTAGGTATTTTATTTGTTTTAATCGTTATCTAATGTTTTTTGCATTGGCAGCAGTTTTACAGCCTACTAGAATCGATTTTAAATGGGAGGGTTCACTTGAGTGTTCTTTTTTAATACAGGACATACAATTTATCGTTCGTCTCTGATAGAACTAGGAGCTCGATTTCCCGTACACTAATATCAGTGATCTCTAGAATTATATCTCCATCACTCCACGCTAGGAACGAAACGAGTTTCTTTTGAATGAGAGGCAACACATTACTTCCACATCACAGAAACCTCCATTTTGTTTTGGAGAACCAGCTGGTTTTGTTCTTAAAAACGCTCATTTTCTTCTTCTTCTTCTTCTTCTTGTCGATTGTTCTCTTTGATTATTTTGATCATTGTTATTGTGATATATAAACAGCCTTTGGCAAGAACGTTTTTTACGTCACATCATTCAGCGCCATTTAGAGCTCTTGTGCTTATCCTTTGGCGACGTGTCCTGTTTCAGCCAACGTTTACTGGGTTCGCTCTCCGTCAGCCTTTGGCTGTCCCCAACCTACCTACAAGGCAACAGATTGCTGTTTTCTTTTAGGGTAGCGATGCTTAGACAACCTTCCCTCCCGGGTTGTTGCGCGTCATCTGCACAGGTTACCTGTCCTTTTTTGGACTACTTCGTTTGCCTACGGTCCAGTTTTGTGTACTATTTACTCCGATAACCTTTGATTGTCTCCAATCTAACTACAAGGCAGTAGTAGACGTTGAAGGGCTAGCTATGGGTGACCTAAGAAATAAGATTCGAAATGGTCCAAATGCGAATGATTTACTTCATTGCACTATCTTTGCCCATATGGCTCCGTCCTTGTCGGCAGAGATGGCAAGCCATCTGCCTAGAGTGTTGCACAAAGCAAGAACTCCGTAGCCCCGGCAACAATACTAGGGATCTCATGAAAAATTGCACATGTGTCTCGATCCGAATTCGAACCCCAAACCTTCAGTATGACAGGCAAACGACGCAACCACTTCGCCATTGAGACCCCCAACAAATAAGGGTTTGCAGATCGAATCCAGTGTTTGCTAATTCATTTTTTCCTGGAACCCCCTAACACTTGTTTTCCTTCTTCTTCACTTTTCTTCTCCCAACGGAGCACAGGTCTTTAACAAACTTCTTCCATCTCTTCCTCTCTCCTACCATTCTTTCCCATTCTTCCCATGTTTTACCTATCATTTTAATATCAATCTCCATTTCTGTTTTCCAGGTATGTCTAGGCCTTCCCTTACTCCCCTTTCCCTGCGGGTTCCAAAACAGTCCGTTTCTTGTTTATGCCAATACGATAATACGTCTTCACTGTCTACTTATTAATCATATTCATTGGTTTCGGTGCTTCCCCTGTGATTCTTCAACTTGCTTCTCTTCTTCAAAGTAAACACTGTGTTATCGTGTAAAAAAGAAAAAAGGAACCCTTTCATACCTCGTGGTATATAGGTCAATACAGTGTTAGGCCTGTATTTTTCATTGACCGTCGGCACAAGATGGGTGATGTGGTCAGCATCACGCAGGCCGCCTTTACTTTCCCAGAGCATGTCTGGTACCCAGTTGAGGCTGGGTCGACCTGAGAGCCGTCGTGGTCGGGAAAAAATTCCACGCGCATTGCGGAGCTGAACCCAGACCACCAGCCTTGCGAAGCGAGTTCACAAACAACTACGCTACAGCGGCTCTTGTGTTATCGTGTGTAGAACAAATAATCCAGCTTAATCCAACTTTTATTCAACATCAGCGCTTAATCTACATAATATACTAACATAAATGGAATGATAATTGACAACAGAGACGTCAACATTGCGTGGATAAAGAAAGTACATACATTCAACGATAAATGTCAAACATAATCAACGTCAGAACTCTGAACTAAACAAGTCGATATTTTGTTTGGTAAGTGTTGTTTGCGCAACAAATAAACAATGTACTTTTACATCTGTTGTTGACTGTTATCGCAGTAAACGTGTCTGCTACCTGACACATCATACACTTCTATTGTGTTTAATTCTTACATTTATCGTTTCCAGCACTTTTTAATCATCATATTTTCTTCAATTGTGATTGAATCGTTGCTTGTATCTTCTATCATCGTATTGTTTTAGTTGTATCTGTTTATATGTGCTGGACTTTCCAATAGTATTGAGTGTGATAGCTTTCACATTTGATCAAATATATGACAGTGATGTAGACTGGACTCAAATATATGACAGAAAAGTAGACTGGACTCAAATATATGACAGTGATGTAGACTGGACTCAAATATATTACGTAAGTAGACTGGACTCAAATATATGACAGTGATGTAGACTGGACTCAAATATATGACAGTGATGTAGACTGGACTCAAATATATGACAGTGATGTAGGCTGGACTCAAATATATGACAATGAAGTAGACTGGACTCAAATATATGACAGAAAGTAGACTGGACTCAAATATATGACAATGATGTAGACTGGACTCAAATATATGACAGAAAAGTAGACTGGACTCAAATATATGACAGTGATGTAGACTGGACTCAAATATATGACAATGATGTAGACTGGACTCAAATATATGACAGTGATGTAGACTGGACTCAAATATATGACAGTGAAGTAGACTGGACTCAAATATATGACAGTGATGTAGACTGGACTCAAATATATGATAGTGAAGTAGACTGGACTCAAATATATGACAGTGAAGTAGACTGGACTCAAATATATGACAGTGATGTAGACTGGACTCAAATATATGACAGAAAAGTAGACTGGACTCAAATATATGACAGTGATGTAGACTGGACTCAAATATATGACAGTGAAGTAGACTGGACTCAAATATATGACAGTGAAGTAGACTGGACTCAAATATATGATAGTGATGTAGACTGTACTCAAATATAAGACATAGAATTAGACTAGACTCAAATATATAGTCAATGAATCTACTAAAACATTAGATAATTACCACAAAAAAGAAGCTAACTGACTGGAAAGAAAATAATAACGGCTAGTTAAAAAGATAATTACAATGCTTTTTGTAAAACCAACTGGTCGTTGGGAGGTCATATTATTTCTGGAATCTACCGCTTCAACTTCTTTAATCAAAAATTAACGCCGATTTTCTTTATATTGTAAATATTATTTTTTTTTCGTTTGTCGCTATCAATTCGGAAGTAGTCATGTGCTTAGTATAGCGCCTATTCCTGATTTTTGCTTGAAAACTTGCTTTTGATATCCACACTATTTATGAAACGCACACAAAAGCACGTTCTAGAAGTATATTCTTTTCATGATGCTGTGAAACAAAACAAGAGAAGAAAAAAAGAATAAAGAAGGAAAAGTGTTCTTGATATTCAAGCGAGCCTGACGCCGAGTTCAGTGGTACTTGTAATTGAGATGTTCCAGTAAAGGTCAAGGGAACCTGAATTCCGAACGCACACCGTGTGAACACCTAGAATCTGTTTATCCCAAGCTGGCTTTGAACCCCAAAATGTCCACGGCAAGTGACAACTAGCGCAGATTCTAATCAACTTCTCTATGGTTGTCCACATCAATAAATTGTAATCAAATTAAAGTACATAAAATATGTCATAATGTTCAATTTAATATTAAAACTAAATTACGAATTTTCATTTCAATTGTTCTATCAACCCTAAAATATGCCAGCGAGAGTTGGAAAATGACTAAAGATATAAAAAGCAAGTTGAATGCATTTGAAAATAGATGTCTACCAAAAATAATGAATATAAAATGGGACGAATTTTAGAAGAAGTGATGAAATCAGAGAAATGTCTGGGTCAACCAGAAGTAACAACTGTTAAAAGAAGGAGAAGATAGAGTTATGTTGGACATAGCTAGAGGAGAAATGATCAAAGAATATCAAAGCAAGCATTGAAGTGGGATGCAAAGGGTTCAAGAAAGAGAGGACAACCTAAAGAAAACCTGAGCCCGTCTGCCCAGCGTGTTCGTACCGCGTTGGACTACGGGTGACTATCCCTCTGTGTGTGCGGGTTCAATTCCGCGGGATGGCAGAAAAAGCCACAGATTCCCCAGATTTACGGTGTTCGTGGCACCGAACCGAAGGGTTACGATGTCCATGGCACCGAGCCGTAGAACTGAAAAGCTCAAGTGCTTCTGGATCGGAAAAAAAAAAAGAAAACCTGAAGCGAACTTTGCTGAGAGAGGCAAGAAATATCGGTCTCAGTTCCATGGAGAAGATTGAGTAAGTTGCGCTGGATAGAGCGATATGTAGAAATTGCTTACAGGCCCTATGTAACGTATAACGGTACAAGAGGAATTATTTTTATTACAATACTACATTTATGACTAATGTTGAAGTGTTGAATGTGATCAAGACACAGAGAAAGCTTATCATCAATATAAGAAAGAAGCAGTCATAATTTTTCGGGCATGTGATGAGGAGGGAGGTTTAGAACACATTGTGACAACCGGTAAAATCGAAGGTAGACGAGACAGAGAGAGACAATTTTGGATAGGCTGACTTCACGGTAAAGCGTCAACATCCGAGTTGATAGCAAACACCAAAGACGGAGATATGTGGAGATCCATGATCGCCTATGCCAGCCGGCACGGCACCTGATGATGTTACATTTATATGATATTTCTCTGTTGTTAACAACATTTCTAGAAATACCAGACACACAACATCAACTTTTAAATTGATCATCTAGTGTTTGAAACTGCGTGACTCCTAATCGATTAACAAACGGTAGGATATCACAAAGAAACAGCCTATTTTCTAGGATTTCCTGGATTCTCAGAATACAGACAGTAGTAAATTAGCTTTCTCATCGTACATCAATAACACGCGTTCTTAAAGAGCGTTCCGCTTCGGTGAATTGAAAAATCATTTTAATACTTGAATTAATGTGTGTAATTTCGCTTCTTTTTATCATCTGTCTGACCAATTTCCATTAGTGCCAGATTTTCTCTTGCATTGAAAACATAATTTGTTGAGTTAAATATGAATCATTGTTCAAAAGATGATTTGACTCGTTGACTCACTTTTAATCTACTGTAGGAAATAACGTGTGGATTAGTTATAGTGGACTTTTCTGTACTGAGTTCACTTCAGGACGGTCTGTCTTTCTTTCTTTACTCCAGTCCAGTTTTGCCTCACAGCGTCAGGTCAAGACGACGGCCTATATGTGCTATATCTTCTCTAGTATATGTCAGGTCAAGAACACGGCTTATATGTGCTATATCTTCTCTAGTATATGTTGAAGTGAATGAATGCTGAGTGTTCTTGTGAATACATTATTGCGGCCACGCAAAGGTGCACCTCAGAGATAACAGAGGCGACGAAAGACACTATTTATAAAGCACACACAAAAGCCCGTGCTAGAAAACTCTTCTTACCCTGAAGCTGTGAGGCAAATCAGGACATGGTGAAGAGAAAGAAAGACAAAGTGCATAGAGGGGCTCGTTCCAGGTGTCTCCTTTTTCGACTTGACGCTGAAAGGCAACCAGGATTAGATAATAGATAGATAGTTAGTACTATTCTCGTGCAACTTTTTACTTCAAATTTCTGTAATAGCAATAAGGATGCGTCATTGATTGAGATGTCGTTTCTAAACAAAGTTGTCTAGTACAACAATTATATTTTTAACTCTTTCATAGTTTTCCTTTATTATAACTCGCCCGAGTGGTTACCGGGGCCATATTTGGGGTGTAAAGAATAGAACCACTGTTACCTGCCATGCATGTCGTAAGAGGCGTCTAAGGAGGTCTGGCTGAAATTGGATGCACTTGTCCACTAGGGAATGCTAACCCGAAACAAATGCTTGCAGAAAACGGATGCACCAGTCCGTAAGGCGCATAACATGGTGCAACGACCCTCACAATGAGGAATGGGATAACGCATTCTACGGTCGCCAATCTGTCTCGGAGATTTAGCCACGCAGTAAGAATATCAGACCTACCATCACGAGGGTGGCCAAAACGTACTGCGGGAAGAGGTCGGCACAAATGGAGAAGCAGAAATCATAGAAATTATATCCTACAGAACTGCCCCCAGTATGCAGACTTGAGAAGAAAGAGGTGGCCCACTTACACCAGCGTCCAAGACAAACTGTATGGCGTGGCTGATAATCTGAGGCAGACGGCTGCCTTTATTAGAGAATCCGAAATCACAATCTAGTGAGAATGCAGAAGAAGAAGAATTTATTATAACTTACTGTTGCATTTATATAGCAATATATACTAAATTAGACAGTTTACTGGTTATGCGTCACATTAAAAAAAATATTACAAGCCGATGTATCGGCTTAGAAGGACGAAGGAGTTTACAAGATAGAGAGCTCGTTCTATAACATGTGGTATATATATGTAGAAATAGAGACAAGATATCAAAAAGCAAATGCAGTGACCTACTAGCAGACACCATTACTACAACACCCAAAGATCAGGATGGAAATGAAAAGACAGATGATAAAAAAATATTTTTCTACTAACACTTTGTTACCATTATCAAACCAGAGCCAACTATAAACTCATGTAGGAATTATGGGAAATCAGACCACAACTACACAACGTCCCATCGAATTTCAGTGTTGGTGTATATAGACGAATGCATATTAAAACCAACAAAGAAGAATTGTAAACCAACAAAGAACCGGTGTCGTTAGTCGCCACAGGCTGATGGACATACTGATGGAGAGATCGGAGCACTTATGGACTAATTAGTTCGACGTGCAGTGATGGTGATCCGACGACTAAACTAAACTAATATTAAAACCAACATAAAATGCTAAATAGAAGTTATATTATGCAACAAGTTAAGTTTAACAAAATAGTTTTCACTAATAAATAACCGTAGACTCACAGAATTGAATGAAATTGCAAAACAGCTTGCAGTGTTCTATCAAATATATATATATATATATATATATATATATTCCAGACCCCTTCTTAAACTAGGTATGGGGTTTCTCCGTCAGTTATCAGGCACAGATAGAGTTGGCTGTTGCCAAGCTTGGTCTCTAACAACAACACACAAAAGAAAGCTCACCCCGTGTGAAATTAAATACTTGAGGAAGGCAGTGGTGGTCACCAGGAAAGATAGACTGTGAAACGAGGACATCAGAAGTAGATTGGGCATAACTTCATGCACCGAATACATTGAAAGACAATAAATGCAGTGGTTCGAACTATTAATGAGAATGGAATGCAACCAACCACCAATAACAGCATACAATACAAAAAGATCAGGTACCAGAGCCAAGGGACGACCAAGAAAAAAAATGAATAGACAATATCAAAACCACACTAAATAAACACGGATATAACGAAAGGACGACTAATCTGGCTCTGGAACGCAAATTAAAACTCCCACCCTTATGCATAACGGCAAGATTGGACAATCAATTCCATCTTCCACCTGGGGAAAGTAGATAGATAGGTACATTTAGAAATGTAGTGTTAGACCCGTATTATTCTTTAACCACTCTACACTTGATGACCAACATAAAATGCGTTACCGTTCCACTGAGATATTGTATTCTGGAAGATTGAGACTATAAAGAAAGTATACAAATCAATACGATATTTCGATTCTCACAAGAAAACAGTAACATTCTTAAATCTTCTTCATCTTTTTCAAACACTCCATATCGACCACTTGTTAAACTACTCTTTGTGATTTGTATGTGATCTGAGCAAAAGAGCGATTGTACGTTGCGCCTGTTATGCGCCTACAACTAGGTCAGCATATCCAATTTATGCGCTGCTTTTTATTTACTAGGGTAGATTCGCTAGGGCCCTACCTTAGCCGCATTTTACAACAAGCCTTGTAGGTCGCAGTGTTACAATTTATTTGCTCCCCTTGCGAGCCCGAGCAACACAACACAGACGACATTCTTAAACTGTATGTCTTATGCAATCGCGTAAACATTGCATGTATTTCTTATAAACAATACTAATAAAATCGAATCTATATTGACATGAACATGGAAGAGATTGGTAGTGAGAGAGAAGAAAGAAAGATAGTGTTTGTAGAGTAGGGCTTTGACAAAAAATGCATCAACCTCATTTCCAAAACATTGTATTTCACACCAAGACAGCTCTCAATGGATTTTCCTCTTACATTCACATCCCCTCTCTTGCACAACTACAGAATACAGGTCGACAAGGGAGCTTGTTTTTGTTAGAACATTGCATGACAAGTATAGAAACACGAGCCATTAGTTTTCATCAATGCGTGAAGCAGAGAACACTATCAAAGATTCACCCGCTGGGAGTGAGCAGTCGGAGTGGAATTTAAACGCAACAACGGCCCGACGTTTCTTGCTACAACGCGCAACAGAGCCGTTTGATGTTAAATTTTACTTATACATGTCACATTTTTTCATAGAACCCCATAACTCCTTTCATGAGAAGTAACCTGACCTGTGAACTCGATCACGTGTGAAGGTTCAAATTTGACTCAACCAGAAAGGGACAGATGTGAGTAATGTTACGCGCAGAATCACCAATGTTTTCTGTGCTAGTAGTAAATAAGACAAGGTAAAAGGTTAACTGTTTCACACATGGTTGATTTCGTCACAGTTCAGTTAATGTCAATTTCTTGTCTTGTTCTGTCCCTATCAAAAACTCAAGAAGTGGCTTCATGTTTTCAAAAAAACCTGGCTGTTTTACGATATCGATATAAGGAAAGACTGCAGTAAAACTGTGTAGCAATGGCGAAACACGTAAAAACAAAGTTGACAGTGTACAAGTGTTAAGAGCCTTCGAAACGATAAATTGACAAACACAGGATTCGAAGCACGTACGACACCCATTGCCTAGCCTTGCAATACGAACGTTCTTACGAAAACAACCAGCGAAACATTCAAAAATATGGCTTTACTGAGGAGTGTTTTTTACAAACGCTTCGTTTTAGCTAAACACAGAATAATCTGGTAAGGTTAAATCGAATAGAGTTTGCACAAACACATGCTATAAGCACATTGTACGTGTATATATTATCACTCATTATCAAGGTGCGTACCCTTTATAGGACGTTGTTCTCTTTGCAGCGCATCTGAAATTCACTCTGTCTCTAGCTTGTTCATCCACTTTGTCGATGGTCATATTCATGGAGCCTTTAATATCTTGTAGTCATCTTCTTCTTGGTCTTCCTCTTCGTCCTGGGACCCTGCCCTCTAATATTGTTCTTTCCAGGCCATCGTGACGCGTGATGTGACCAAAGTATATAATTTTTCTGTATAGTATGTTGTTTATCAGCCAATTCTCTTTAACAATTAGTTCTTTCAGGACATCAGTGTTCTTTCTTTTTCTGTCCATGGTATTCGTAGAATCTTTCTATAGCATTTGGTTTCGAAGGACTGGATTTTCGTTCTTATTTTTTGTGTAATAGTCCATGATTCACAACCATAAGTAGCCAATGTAAAAATGCATTTTCTCAATATTTTTAATTTTAATATTTTGCTGGTGCTTTGCCACATGTTCTTCATTGTGTTTAACTTCTTGATTGCTATTGCCAATCTTTTTGAGATCTCTTTAGAGCAGTCACCGTTATTGTTAATTATTGAGCCCATATATTCGTAGCTCTCTACACATTTGAGTTCTTCATTGTTTATTTGGATGTTAGGTGAGCCTTTGCTTTGTCAGTTCACATTATTTTTTTTTTGTGTGTGTTCAAAACAGATGTTGGTCAATGAAAAATACGATGTTTGTGACATCGTAAACGAAGCAAGCTACAATACAAGTTGATACAACCAGTTGTTTGTGACATCTTACAAGAAGCAAGCTACAATACAAGTTGATACAAACAGTTATTTGTGACATCTTACAAGAAGCAAGCTACAATACAAGTTGATACAAACAGTTATTTGTGACATCTTACAAGAAGCAAGCTACAATACAAGTTGATACAACCAGTTGTTTGTGACATCTTACAAGAAGCAAGCTACAATACACGTTGATACAACCAGTTATTTGTGACATCTTACAAGAAGCAAGCTACAATACAAGTTGATACAAACAGTTATTTGTGACATCGTACACGAAGCAAGCTACAATACAAGTTGATACAAACAGTTATTTGTGACATCGTAAACGAAGCAAGCTACAATACAAGTTGATACAACCAGTTGTTTGTGACATCTTACAAGAAGCAAGCTACAATACAAGTTGATACAACCAGTTGTTTGTGACATCTTACAAGAAGCAAGCTACAATACAAGTTGATACAAACAGTTATTTGTGACATCGTACACGAAGCAAGCTACAATACAAGTTGATACAAACAGTTATTTGTGACATCGTACACGAAGCAAGCTACAATACACGTTGATACAAACAGTTATTTGTGACATCTTACAAGAAGCAAGCTACAATACAAGTTGATACAACCAGTTGTTTGTGACATCTTACAAGAAGCAAGCTACAATACAAGTTGATACAACCAGTTGTTTGTGACATCTTACAAGAAGCAAGCTACAATACAAGTTGATACAAACAGTTATTTGTGACATCGTACACGAAGCAAGCTACAATACAAGTTGATACAAACAGTTATTTGTGACATCGTACACGAAGCAAGCTACAATACACGTTGATACAAACAGTTATTTGTGACATCTTACAAGAAGCAAGCTACAATACAAGTTGATACAACCAGTTGTTTGTGACATCTTACAAGAAGCAAGCTACAATACAAGTTGATACAAACAGTTATTTGTGACATCGTACACGAAGCAAGCTACAATACAAGTTGATACAAACAGTTATTTGTGACATCGTACACGAAGCAAGATGCAATACATATTGACACAAACAGTTTGTAACATCGTACACGAAGCAAGATGCAATACATATTGACACAAACAGCGGTTCGTGACAATTTCAATTCATTTCTCAGCGCTAGGAAGTTGACTCAATGTATAGTAAATTTATTTCCTGAAATCTGAAACGAACAACTTGAACGTAATGTGTTTTGAGCATATCCGACTGCGTGATGAACTGTACAGAGATTTTGAAGAACAGGTTTCACATATAAAGCGCAGACCACTGAAGAACCAGCAGGAGTAGCTATAGTTCTGCAACCAACATCGGTCGATATATTACCGATAAACATGCGAGAATTGCTGTAATGTCAATATTCAACAGATTTGACAACTCTAAATTAGTTATAATAGTCTAAAATAGGACAAATGGCTCCAATTTAAAGATGCAAACATGTCACCATGAACACAAAAAGAGCAATGTTCAACACAATCTTTTCTCCCCACATTATGTTACCAGTGCCAAACTTGGACACTGACAACAAATGATACAAGAAAACTAGTCACAACAGAGATGAAGTGTCTACGCAGAATGCTGAATGTAACAAGAAGAGACCGGTTGAGAAATGAAGACATCAGGAAAAAGTGGGTACAACATCAGTACTAGACTTCATCAAGAAACAACAAATTAAATGGTTCGGCCACGTAAGCAGATTACTAACAGACAGTGCACATCAAAGAGCAATGCTGCTCCGATACAATAGGTTCAAAGCAAAAGATCGACCACACAAAAGATGGACCTCAGAGATAGCAGAGGCGACGAAAGGGACTATTTACAAAGCGCATACAAAGACCCGTTTTAGAAATCTCTTCTTGACCTGATGCTGTGAGCAAACAGGATTCGAGAAAGAAAGAAGAAAGAAATTAGTTATCGCATTTACAGAAAAATCTCAAATGGCGAGAGCAAACAATATCACTCCGTAATTTACTTGACCTTCTGAGACATTTACTTTGCAATGTATACTAAATTAGCCAGTATATTGTCTTTGTGTCATCTTCAAAAATGATGTGAGCCGGTATATCGGATCGGAAGGATGAAAGGGTTAATGTTTCAGTCAATCTGAAAGTTTATCAGATCGATCAGATACGGTAAAAGTTACTCTTCAAACTTCGATTTTTTCTGTAGGTTGCTTCAAATAATGTCTATATATTCAATACGGTCTCCTATATTAACTTCACTGTCTTTTGTAGCTCTCACAGTATTCTGTGCAGTTTTCTTTCAAGTATTGTTTCACTACGTCCAAGTGGTTACAGGGGCCCAAATTAGGGTGTAAAGAATAGAACCACTGTTACTTGTCACGCTTGTCGTAAGAGGTGTCTAAGGAGGTTGGACGAGGGGCTAGCTATCCCACCTCTTAAAAATCAGTAGATATCTACAGAAACCATAACCTGGGAAATTCATAGCTTGACACCCGAGGAAGAAGGACCCTGCAAGGAGGGACTCATAGCAAGAATATGGGGAGATAGTATAGAGATATGAAAAAGATCGCCTTGGATAGGCGGGCTTGGAAGGCCTTGGTTGCGGACCTATGCCTGTTTAGATGAGAAGGGTGAAAATGAATTGTATTACTAGGATAATACGTTTATCTCAGTATATTATATTCGTGAAGTCTTGAAGTATATGCTCTGCAGTAGTGCCTGTCCGCATGTACACATGGCTGAATTGCTAATTTTGAAGTTTTTCATATCGTGAACCCTCGCCGGTACTAAGGAGTTCGTGCACTACCGCTGAGATCTTTATGTGTAGGAAAGAGATCGGAACACACATCACTACTCACTGAATTGCAATGATGATGATCCTATCAAGCAATCCAACAAACTATTGTCAATCAATAAATGTGACAGCGGGATCAATGTGTTAATGAACTAAGACGCATTGTAACATATTGTCAGGCGCGTGGGGTGTATTTTCTCAGTATGATGCACGTCTTTAATATGCCGCCCCTTAAATGTTTTTTCCTTAAAATAACCTTCAATTGTAATTTTGATTTTGCTGCTTATGCCGCCCCTTACGGTTCTGCCTGATACTGCCGCCTGTCTGTATCATAGCACGGCAAGTCAGTGCATATTGTTCTAGTCTGCTCATATGTTGGTAGTCGTCCTGTGTTAGTATTGGTAGCTTTTTGATTGATTGAATCATTCTTTTCTCTTGGTGGTTGGTTCTCTTGCAGCCACTTATTTGGACAGTCTATATACAATTTCATTTCCAAGTATTTCATAGTCAGACGTCTAAGTCTTAAAACTTACATTAAACACGTTGATTAGATTTAAAATAAACCCATAATTTACTGCCTTTAGTACCGATTTTTAGGGCGGTGTAGGAGAAGGGGGACGAGAGCCTGAGAAATATTGAATTCCCGCAAGGCTAGCGCAGTCGCTGTGAAGCAGTTCAGGTTAGGATTTTTCTTTTATGCCCACAACAGAAAAAATTCTTGGCCTTACCGTGAATTAAACACAGGTCTCCTGTATGGAAGCCGCGCTTCTATCCATTTGGCCAGAAGCTAGATACTTGATGGTAAAATACAAGCATGGTCCAAGCACCGCCTACGTATACAACACCAACTACAACAATCATCTTTAGCATTTAGGGCTGTTACAACAAATAACAATAAAGGTACTGTTATTGATAAAATCGTTACGTACATCATTTTGTTAGTTCTTCGTCTTCTTCAAATGCTCCATATCAACCACTTGTCAAACCACTCTTTGTGGTTTGTGTGTGATCTGAGCCTAAGAGCGATTGTAGGTTGTGCCAGTTATGCGTCTACAAGTAGGCCAACACATCCGTCTTATTCAACGCTTTTTATTTACTTGGGTAGCTACCCTAGGCTCCTACCCCAGTCGTCTCTTAAGACATTCTTTGTAGGCCATAATGTTAATATTCTTTGCTGCCCTTGCGAGCCCCTTACGATTCCCTTTCAAACCACTTTTCCTGTTTCTGGATAGTGTCGTGCAAGCGCACACAACGCTATCGACCAATCTTTTCAACTTTTCAGCTCTCCTCCTACAACTCCAATCAAAGATGATGCAATACTCCTACGAACACTCTTCCCATTACCCTATTTTCCACTAGCAACGTTATTGTAATTTCCAATAAGAATGGAGAACAAAAATGTGTTTCTAACTTTGACCTTCGTAACAGCAGTGTCCCCTTAATACAATAAGATTGGGAGGTGAAATGACATGACAAAACATTAATGTTTGACGAGAAGATTGAGGAAAATGAGAACATGAATAAAAAATCAATGATGTTCATATTTATTATTTAACGAAATTTGGAACTTATAAGTTTTAAAGATGGTAAAATATTTTACGGATTTTTAATTTTAATCTATCTTATGAATTTTGCATGGGTAGCGGCTTTCCAGCCTGCTCTTCTCGATTTTGAAATTCCAATGGTCTTTTATCGACATGCTCAACATGAACATGCGGCTTGCGTTTTATCGTCCGTCAATGAGAGTACTACTAACTTGATCTCACCTACAATGAGGTCAGGTGTATCTGAAAAGGTATCCTGATGTCTTCACGAAGGAGCGAACAGATTACTTTTGGGAAAGAGGGGCGAGAACCTAACATCTACGCAACTGTGACCTGAGTATATATATATATATATATATACACAGGGTGTTCAACTTAAAAGCAGCATGTGAATGGAGCTAATCTGGCATATATGTATGGAAATGAGAAGGTTCAGTTATGACGTAGTATAGGTCAAGGTTGTGTGATGTGTGTAATTGTAGTGCGGGAAGGGCGATGAACAAATGTGACGTAGGACAAGCTAGTCATAACCGGTTTAAACAGTAAATAGACGAGATGCAATGGGCACCTGGCAAATTTCTATTTATCACTGGGGTATAATATGTATGTGTGTATGTGCATGTATATATGTATGTATATAGGATTATATTATTAAATATTTGTAAATGTGTCCAACGGCGAAGGAGTGACTTATTACCCTGGTTTCCATATGGTCCGTCCCTGTCTACAGAGATGGTATGCCATTTTGTCGAGAGCATTGCACAAAGCACGAACTCCGTAGCTCCGCAATCACTTCTAGGTATTTCATGAAAAAAATTGAACATGTGTCTCGATCCAGATTGGAACCCAGAACCTTCAATATGACCTGGCAAACGACTTAACCACTTGACAATTGAGCACCTCTGTATGCGGGTTTGTATCAAGTCTATATTAGAAACTAAACCAACATTACTTACAGATATTAACCTTCAGCGTATCGCTAGGTGTGAGTAATGACGAGCGCTAAGTAACAGACGCACTGGGAGATAGATGAAAGAACTTGCAAAAGATAAACTTCACTCCCCGCAGACAAATGGCGCTGACTACCTCGAACTCCCACTTCCTCATTACCTCACTCATCCTCCTGTATTTTCCCCCAACATGAGGGAGTCTTGATGCGACCAAAAGGGGGAGATAAATAAACATCAACAAATCTACTGATCATAAAAGTTGAGTACAATATTCATGGGCAATAACTCTTGTAACGTAAGAACATCATTTTAGCAATATCACGGTATTTGTGAACATTTTCTGCATGTTAAGTAGGTCTAATCTCAAGAATATGGTTTTAATATCGTTAGAAAACACGCAATTTGTTTTAATTGAGGTGGTTTTTTACTTTGACTGACGTCAGACAAAAATCGACATTAATGTAACTTTAATTATGTACGGTGATAATGTTAGTTTTAGTTTAGTTGTCGGATCATCATCACTGCTGGTCGAACCAATTCGTCCATAAGTGGTCCGATCTCCTCCCCAGCATGTATTTCAGCGTTATGTTATGCGATCGACGTCATGGCACATTGGGCATTCCATTCGTGCTCTGTCCTCCGCTGCAGCAGCCACCCCAAAGTTCATTTGCTCCGTACCTATGAGAAGTTGATTAGTATACTCTCTCTCTACCAGGAAGACGACACTTCTGGCATGTCCAATCTTAGCTCCTAATTCTCTAACTCATTCCAGTGTCTAAGGCTTGTCAATGTCACATAAATGCGAGCGTACCGCACTGATGATATGTCCATGCTCTGCCGCTTGAGTCGGGGCATTGTTTGCAAGAAAGGCAGCAAGCTCGTTACCCTGCACTGAGCATTTCGAGCGTGGCGACTAACGACACCGGTTCTTTGCTGGTCTATTTTCTTTTTGGCCACCAGCATAGTGTTCTTGTCTAGCTATACAACGTTTAAATTTGATATATTGTAGTCTGTTAGTGTGTAGATTCACCACTATAACTGAAATCATATACACGTGGTGAAAATGAGCCCGAATACACCAGTTGCAAGTGCGTACAACCTGAAATTGGAATCATCAAGAGGATGGAAGACCAAGAAAAAGATGGGTTGATGGAGTTACAGATATCTTATAACTTTACAATACCACAGCATATCAAGCGACC
The DNA here is from genome assembly GCA_020796225.1 of Arion vulgaris. Classification (NCBI taxonomy): domain Eukaryota; kingdom Metazoa; phylum Mollusca; class Gastropoda; order Stylommatophora; family Arionidae; genus Arion; species Arion vulgaris. Next base: position 24,205,173 of record CM036754.1, on the reverse strand, counting down.
GAGCGTGCAATATCTCGGAAACAGATCATCAGTTAAACCTGCTACGCCCAAGTGCAAAAAATCAGAGAAGGACAAAAGAAAGAAGAAAGAAAGTACACGTCCTGTCTCCCTTAGGGAATTTATAATATATGTACTTTGATAATTATGTATGACAACACTGAGCTGCAACTTGGTAGCAGCGTGACAACAAATGTAGAAGTAAGCAGTTTCGTTTTGGAAATGTATGATAAGCTTCTTTGCAATATCGATTATATCAATGAATCTCCAGCATCCTCTGTCTTTTGCCTTGGTGTTGCACACTGCCAGACTGTAACCTTTCCATTTCTAAAGTTTCCCTCCCACTTATCTCTCGGTCTTCCTCTTGCTCTTCCCCTCAACTTTCCCCTCTGGTAAAGATTTTATCAAGGTGGCATGTCTTTTTATGTACCCAAAATACTTTATTTATCTGAATTTTATTTCTCTTAATAATTGTTTCTTCTTGCCTAGTTTTCCTAAAACTTGTTTATTTGTCTGTTTCTCTGTCCATGAAACTCTGTCTATTCGTCTATACATATCCACATCTCAAATGCATCAATTCTGTCTTCTAACTGCTTGTTCATTGTCCATTTATATATATATATATATATATATATATAAAACACTTCGTGTGCCTTTTGTCATATACATATTAAACAAGAGATTTCTATTGTTGCAGTTCGACTATCTTCTATTAGTTATTTCTCCATGTTAGGTTCCAATATTTCAACACATTTTCCACATTGCTTTTTATTGTTTCCTTTCGGTGCACATATATTTTTTTCTATCCATTGTCTATCGAAGAGCTGTTAGCCAATACCCCTAATGGGAAAGTACACACACATGTCAAATCCATCTATATCTTCTTCTGTTAATGATAGTCTTCAATTATGAGAAGTTTGTTCGATTTAGAAGCTATGTATTTTACATCGTATTTTTAAAGACAATTAACAGGATCTTAATAACATTTTATTTTGGAATGCCTCCAGCTTGTATATGACATTTTGGAATGCCTCCAGCTTGTCGATGACATTTTGGAATGCCCCCAGCTTGTGTATGACATTTTGGAATGCCTCCAGCTTGTGTATAACATTTGGAGTCATTTTCCCTCAAAATGTATATTTATGACAATACCTCTGTTAAAATAAGGCGCAGTGAAGTCAACCCTACGTCGTAAGACAATTGTATATATATATATATATATATATATATATATATATATATATATATATATATATATATATTTAAAGCACACCAAAATCTGTTGTGTCTTTCCTTGCCGTTTTCCCATCAAGTTTACCAGTTGTCATAAAGTTCTCACGACGTGCGGAAACCTACAAATCTGGTCTGGTCAGATCGGATTAGAACAGATCTGGAGAGAACTGAGGGAGGCTGTGGTGATACGTAATAAATTGGCGCTTAAGGACAAAGACCGAACGAGTGGTTACCGGGGCCCAAATTTGGGGATGGAAAGAATAGAACCACTGTTACCTGCCACGCATGTTGTAAGAGACGACTAAGGAGGTTTGGCTGAAATCGGATGCATACGTCCTAAACGTGTAGAAGTCTATGCGTTTAGGGGCCTACCAAACCAATGTGCAACGTATACACGTTCTTGGTAAAGATCAAACATATCACAAAGAGTGATTAAAATTGGTCGTAAAGAGCGAACGCAAAGAAGAAGGAGAAGGACAAAGACACGTATGTATGGTATCACATAAGCAGGCACAAATGAATGATACAACTAACACAAAAACTAACGTTTCGGTCGTAGACCTTTATTAAGGGGACAAATAAACTAAAGCAAAGATTTTAATGAGAAGGATCATTTGAGATGGATACGGAAAATACTCAGCAACGCTATATCTTCAAATAACCTGCTACAAGAATAGTCATGATGTTCTACATATAATAACTTCTCTATTTAATTTAAAGTTTTTATTTCTTTCTTCCCTGATGTTCCTCCATATATCACATGGCAAGAAAATGTATTCTTTACTGATTACATTGCTCTTCTAGCGCTAAGTGGAATCAATATTATTTTTATTTTTCTCCGTATTATGCATGTAAGAAATTGTTATATATATCTTCAACTTAAACATTTACACATACATTGGCGTCTGAGTGGATAAGAGAGGGGATCCCATGCGGGAGATCTATATTCAATCCACTGTGAGATCACGGATTTTTTTCTGTTTTGGTGGCATAAAAGAAAAATTATAACCTGAACAGTATCCCGGCGACTGCACTAGCAATGGGCCATTAGATTCCTCATTCTCATGTCCCCTACTTCCTGTCCTACATCGTCCTAAAAAGCTGTATTACAGGCATTAACGACAGCCCATACATTTTCAACATATAAATCAGAAAAAACAAAAGTTATTGGCGTATTCTGAAGAGAGAAAAAACACACGAAATGAAATCCCATTCATTGTAAATGTTCTTCTTCTTCTTCTTCTTCGAACGCTCCATATCGACCAATTGTTAAACCAGTATTTGTGATTTGTATACGATCCTAGCCGCAAAGTGATTATGCGTGGTGCCAGTTATGCACCTACAAGTAGGCCAGCACATCTGATTTCTGCGACACTTTTATTTACTATGGCAGCTATCCTTTTCCCTATCTCAGTCGCCTCTTACGACATGCCTTGTTAGTCGCAGTGTTACTATTCTTTGCTCCCATTGAGGACCCCATTAACACACAGACGAAATCAGGAAAACAAAAGTTATTGTAATATTTGAAGAAATGAATCGATACAATAACAATGAAATCTCATTCCTTGTGAACGTTATTTTATTAACACGTCTTCAGTTTTCTTACCATCTCTGAAAGATGATATATAAGTATTCTTACCATCTCTGAAAGATGATATATACGTTTTGTAACATCTCTGAAAGATGATATATACGTTTTTTCTTTTTACGTTTTACCATCTCTGAAAGATGATTTATAAGTTTTGTAACATCTCTGAAAGATGATATATAAGTTTTCTTACAATCTCTGAAACATGATTTATAAGTTTTGTAACATCTCTGAAAGATTATATATAAGTTTTCTTACCATCTCTAAAAGATGATATATAAGTTTTGTAACATCTCTCACTTGTAACTTCGTCAAAAACATCCTTAACAGATCTAGTTCATCGATTTTCTTATGTAGTAAAATGATTTATTGATGGTTTGCTATTTCGGGTACAAAGATAGAACTTGCAGAAGCAGTCATCCGGAACCCAATGTTATATTAGAATGCTTTGCATGTTTGTAATTCTATGATTAAATTTCAACCGCGAGCTAGGTTTACTCTTCAATGGTTCCATTGCGTGCATCTATCTTGTTTTCATTAGAATCAAAGAGACTTGGTATAACTGGAAGCAGCGGCCCATTCTAATGTGTTCAAATCTGAATATTTTCTATTATGTAGACTCTCATTTCTTTCTGTTATTAAACAATTTGTATAATACAGTTTAATGATTTCTTTTTTTTCAGACACGTCATCTGTTCTGGAATAGTCAAGTGGTTAGATCCCTCACATGGAGATCAAAAGAGAAACGTTTTGTCAAATCTTCCAGTGTAGACAAAAGGATTGTTCCTAGCAGTAAATTAATTGCCGAAACACAGTTTGGGGTAGGAAAGTTAATAAACAAGAGAATGTATGCGTTTATTTCCAACTGATATATAATACATCTATTGTGAGTTCTCTAACGCTGATATTAGAGCCGTTAGGAATGTATTGTTGTATTCTAAATGTAGTATGCTGTGAAAGAAGTGAAATTATTCACTTCTGTTGTATCCTTTTCTTGATAAATACCTTTCGGTCGAAACGGTACTGTGTATTGTTATTGTTTTTGTATTATAAGACTACAGTACTTTTTGTTACGTGTTTCGTCATTGTTACATAGTTTTATTGCAGACTTCCATTATATCGACAAACTCTAACGCTGCAGAAACTTGTGACATTAGCTATACTGAGATTACATTTACTTCTTTTACGATTGAAATGGTATATTGTATACTTTTAAGTCACGATACACAGCTTTCTTGCCCTCTTCGCTGTCGCCCTATATCTGTCTTTTTCTCACCCTGTCAGCCACAAATACAAACCTGGTGATATGTTTATAGCAGAGAAGTGTTCGCCGTGACAGTTTGTCATTTTCCCAAGTTTGGCATGATAGTCTGTCAAACATTACTCGTGCATTACACTTTTAATCTCACGGATTTGCTGAATGGAGATCTGTCGTTGTTGTCAGCAGGTAATGACTGTCACGCAGTTCTTGAAAAGTGCGATAGTTTTAGCAAGGTGCAGTAAACATGTGACATAATCTCGAACTGAGAAGATTTGATACCAATACCACAAAGTCTATTATTGAAGCGTCTAGATGTGAGATGTGCAGACAACATAATTTATCTCCAAAGACAGCCCGCCTGCCCTGCGTGTTCGTAGCGCGTTAGACGACGAGTTACAAGACTCCTGTGAGTGCGGTTCAATTCCGTGGGCTGGCAAGAAAAGCCACAGTTTTTCCAGATTTACGTTGTTCGTGGTACCAAACGGACGGTTACGATGGCCATGGCCCCAAGCCGAAGATCTGAAAGCTCAAGTGCTTCTGGATCGAAAAAATCTCCAAAAACAACAAGAGAGCACCCGAACCATATAATGTGGACATGGACAATTCCGTATTCTGGGCAAGATAGTAAGATCACGCATCTTCGTAGTAACAGCCATATGTGATTGGGATAAGGACATTTATCAGTTGGGCAGCTAGACATTTGGTATTACAAAGATTATATATAATATGTGTGTCTATTCTCTTAATTCTATGTATCAGTATTAAAAAAGATATAAATGCGAGGGATTGACATCATTGCATCGGGTTTTCCCATACATATCCGTCTCTCTCGCCAGAAATGGCAAGCCACACGTCAAGAGCTTTGCACAAAACACGAACTCTGATTCTCCAAGAACAATCTTAGAAAACTTTGGAAAAAAATACAAATGTGAACTGAAAGAAGCAATTCAGATTGGAACCAACAACCTTCAGGACGCAAAGGAAAACGTCTTATCCACTTCGCCACATAGACCTCCTTAATATAAATCTGTATGTTCTCTGTTAGTTTTACAAAAATATTTGTTTAGGCTTTACCCGTTAATACCACAGAGGGTAGTGCCGGTCACGTTTTAAACGTGTAAAATCCGAGCGTCGTCATCCTTTCGGACAAGAGCAGCGAAGGTCCCATTTTGAAGGTCTGTTGGGGTGGCAAAGTTCTGCCCAAGACAAGCTATTTGAGGATGATGATGTTCTCAGTTCATTATATTAGCCATGTGTTCTCTTTATATGTGTATGTTCTCTGTGTTGTATATATCTAAATGTTGATGTCGTTTCATATAGCTGTATGTTATCTGTTGGTTCTATTAATTGAATTCTCTCTATACATTTATACAGGGTGTTCATTTGTAGATCAGCTTGAAATATGTAGTACATGATGTCATCAAAAAATGTGCTTAAACTGAGTAGTGAAACTAGTCACAATAGTTACTGCTATGATCTACTGTTGTTCTTGGTAAACTAGAAAGAACAAATGAAATATTCTTAATAGCAGATATTGGAAATATCCACAACGGACTTCAAGATATGTTGTACATGTTTCTTCATATTGTCAAATATTCTTCAGTTGAAAACATCATTATGTTTTGAGTGAAAAGAATTACCCCAGCAGACAACAGTCATCACTGTATATTGCATCACAATTGACTTTGGAACACATTTTTTAGGACGTCATGTACTTTGTTTTTCCCATGTGTTCTACATTTGAAGTTTTGTGAGACTTTACAAACACCCTCTATCTTCTCTATTAGTACGATACAGCTTTACGTTCTCGTTACTGCAGCATTCTATATCTTTCTCTCATATCTTCCTCTCTCACATATCTTCCTCTCTCCATATCTCTCTATCTATCTCTCTCATATCTTCCTCTCTCATAGCTTTCTCTCTTTCATATCTTTCACTTTCTAATAGCTTTCTCTCTCTCATATCTTTATCTCTCTCATATCTTTCTCTCTCTCATATCTTTCTCTCTCATATCTTTCTCTCTCATACTCTCTCTCTCTATCTTTCTCTCCCTCTCATATCTTTCTCTCTCTCATATCTTTCTCTCTCTCATATCTTCTCTCTCTCTATCTTCTTCTCTCTCATATCTTCTCTCTCTCATATCTTTCTCTCTTCATATCTTTCTCTTCTAATAGCTTCTCCTCTCATATCTTTATCTCTCTCATATCTTTCTCTCTCTCATATCTTTCTCTCTCATATCTTTCTCTCTCTCATATCTTCTCTCTATCTTTCTTCTCCTCTCATATCTTTCTCTCTCTCATATCTTTCTCTCTCTCATATCTTCTCTCTCTCTCATCTATCTTCTCTCTCTCATATCTTCCTCTCTCATACTTTCTTCTTTCATATCTTTCCTCATCTTTCTCATATCTTATCTTCTCTCATATCTTTCTCTCTTCATATCTTTCTCTCATATCTTTCTCTCTCTCATATCTTTCTCTCTCTCTCATATCTTCCTCTCTCATATCTTTCTCTCTCTCTCTCTTCTATCTTTCTCTCTCTCTCATATCTTTCTCTCTCTCATATCTTTCTCTCTCTCATATCTTTCTCTCTCTCATATCTTTCTCTCTCATATCTTTCTCTCTCTCATATCTTTCTCTCTCTCATATCTTTCTCTCTCTATCATATCTTTCTCTCTCTCATATCTTTCTCTCTCTCATATCTTTCTCTCTCTCATATCTTTCTCTCCTCTCATATCTTCTCTCTCTCATATCTTTCTCTCTCTCATATCTTCTCTCTCTCTCATATCTTTCTCTCTCTATATCTTTCTCTCTTCATATCTTTCTCTCTCATCTTTCTCTCTATTCTTCTCTCTCATATCTTTCTCTCTCATATCTTTCCTTCTATAGCTTTCTCTCTCATATCTTTCTCTCTCTATATCTTTCTCTCTCTCATATCTTTCTCTCTCATATCTTTCTCTCTCTCTCATATCTTTCTCTCTCTCATATCTTTCTCTCTCTCATATCTTTCTCTCTCTCATAACTTCTTCTCTCTCTCTCATATCTTTTCTCTCTCATATCTTTCTCTCTCTCATATCTTTCTCTCATATCTTTCTCTCTCTCATATCTTCCTCTCTCTCTCATATCTTTCCTCTCTCTCATCTTCTCTCTCTATACTTTCTCTCCTCATCTCTCATCTTTCTCTCTCTCTATCATTCTCTCTCTCATATCTTTCTCTCTTCATATCTTTCTCTCTCATCTTTCTCTCTCTCATATCTTTCTCTCTCTCATATCTTTCTCTCTCATATCTTTCTCTCTCTCATATCTTTCTCTCTCTCATATCTTTCTCTCTCTCATATCTTTCTCTTCTCATATCTTTCTCTCTCTCATATCTTTCTCTCTCTCATATCTTTCTCTCTCTCATATCTTTCTCTCTCTCATATCTTTCTCTCTCTCATATCTTTCTCTCTCTCTCATATCTTTCTCTCTCTCCCATATCTTTCTCTCTCTCATATCTTTCTCTCTCTCATATCTTTTCTCTCTATATCTTTCTCTCTCATATCTTTCTCTCTCTCATATCTTTCTCTCTCTCTCTCATATCTTTCTCTCTCTCTCATATCTTTCTCTCTCTCATATCTTTCTCTCTCTCATATCTTTCTCTCTCTCATATCTTTCTCTCTATCATATCTTTCTCTCTCTCATATCTTTCTCTCTCTCTCATATCTTTTTCTCTCTCATATCTTTCTCTCTCTCTCATATCTTTCTCTCTCTCATATCTTCTCTCTCTCTCATATCTTTCTCTCTCTCTCATATCTTTCTCTCTCTCATATCTTTCTCTCTCTCATATCTTTCTCTCTCCTCATATCTTTCTTCTCTCTCATATCTTCCTCTCTCTCATATCTTCTTCTTCTCTCATATCTTCTCTCTCTCATATCTTTCTCTCTCATATCTTCCTCTCATCTCTCTTCATTCTTCTCTCATATCTCTCTCTCTCATATCTTTCTCTCTCTCCTATCTTTCTTCTCTCTATCATTTCTCTCTCTCTCATATCTTCTCCTCTCTCATATCTTCCCTCTCTCCTCTCATATATTCTCTCTCTCATATTTTCTCTCTCATATCTGCCTCTCTCTCATCTCGCCCTCTCTCATATCTTTCTCTCTCATAACTTCTCTCTCTCATATCTTCTCTCTCTCATATTTCCTCTCTCAGCTATCATCTTTCTTCTCTCATATCTCCTCCTCCTCTCATATCTCTTCTCTCTGATATTCTCAAATCATGTTACAAAACCCAAAATTATTTTAATTTCAATTTAAATATAAAATTATAAAAATATTATCCATCAGGTAAGACAACATTTTGTATTAAAAACTGACTGATTTCTTTACCTGCTATGTGTCCTATCACTGACACGTCTTCGTTTACCTGAGCACGAACACTCATCACTCCGGTACATTTCACAGACTGAGTACATTTACTTTACATTATAAACAACCTTGAAATCTCTGAAAATAATAAAATATATATCGTTCATCACTTCCTTGATGATTCAATACCCCACGCTATCGTATACAAATTGTGCTGTGTTTTTTCGCTAATGCAATGTACTCAGTAATCTGGTGAATATGACAATCTTGCACTTATCACCATCATCGTCATCATCGTCGTCATCATTATCATCATCATCGTCATCATCGTCGTCATCATTATCGTCATCATCATCATCGTCATCATTGTTTTTACCATCATCATCAACATCATCATCATCAACATCAGTTGCCGTTCATAGTTCATAAGTACGGTTCCAACTTTACTGCAACGGGCAACCCCATAATTGCTCCGTTCCTGTACCAACGAAAATCACACGAAATGTATATCAACTGTGAAATGTTTCTTGTGTTAACTAATTCCAGAATAAACAGCCTTGTATAGCCACAAAAAGCAACCTGCACTGCATAAATACATATAGCCGTCGCTAAAGTTGCAATACAAAACTTTTCATGACTTGAATTGCAATTCATGTCGAAGGGAACATCAATTACGACAAAATCAGATGCCGTCTCATCATCACAGGTTGGCTGCATTGGACCGACAACATCTCCTGTCTCTTGCCTTCATGATGCATTCTATGAGGATGTAGTTTATTCATCTCTTGATGTTACCTTTCTCTCTTTTGTCTCGGTCTTCCTCTTTCTATTTGTCCTTCAACGTTCCACTCTAATAATGATTGTTATCAATGAAGGAACTAAACAATGATCCAAAATTAAAGTTTGACATTTTTTTAAACTGATCCAGAAGCACTTGAGCTTTCAGCTCTTCGTCTCGGTGCCGTGGACATCGTAACCTCTTGGGGTTCGGTGCCACGAACACCGTGAATCTGGTGAACCTATGGCTTTCTGTCAGCCCGCGGAATATAACCTGCACTCACATGGAGCTTGTCACCCATAGTCCAACGCGCTACGAATACGCTGGGCAGACGGGCAAAGTTTGACTTAAGAACATATACGGGCGTCTGTACGTTAAGGCAAGAGGGTTAAAGTGCCACCCCTGGAAAATGATTTTTAATAAACAGTTGTATGTGAATCTGGTCCTCTTAATTTGAACGCAGTAAACTACAAACTAAAATTGATAAAATTCATTTTGCACCCTCCTGTAAAAATGTCTGTTGACACCTATGATTACATACTGTCATTGTCTCACTGAAATAACTAAACAAATAATATAAAATCAATCTCTGACGTGATTACATACTGCAATTGTCTGAATAAAGAAACTAAACAATAATCTAAACTTCATCGCTGACGTGATTACATACTGCGATTGTCTCAATGAAGAAACTAAACAATAATCTAAACTCAATCTCTGACGTGATTACATAGTGAAATTGTCTCAATGAAGAAACTAAACAATAATCTAAACTTAATCTCTGACATGATTACATACTGTGATTTTCTCAATGAAGAAACTAAACAATAATCTAAACTCAATCTCTGACATGATTACATAGTGAGATTGTCTCAAACAAACATGAAAACAAATCACTAGAGACACAACATGAAAATTGAGCATCCATGTAATAAAATATTAACCCATACATACATAAACACAGACAAATACAAACAGCTAGAAAGTATTTTCTTACAGAGAATTCTTTTTAATGGCTATCACACGACGATATATTCTGGCTTCATTTAACATTTCATCGCATTTATTTATCTCTCGTAAACTGAATTTGTATCCACTTCTGCCTAATCTTGAAAAGCCTTCCCACAACTCCCACATCCAATTCTGTATCGTTATCGATAATCTCCCTACACTTTCTCCAGATCCGATCACCGCCCTTGCATTTTTCATATATTGTTATTCTTAATGTATCCTGTAACATTATTCCCTCCCATGATCATTTTTGTCTCCCTGCATCATTAATCCTTCCGATATCCACTGGTTATCGTTCCTTTCTCTTATCAACAATACTCATTACTTATTAAAACATCCCCTAACAAATAATGTGAGAAAAAAAGGGAAGAATATTAAAATTATCATTATAAAAAAAAAAGAAATGAATATTCTTAGATCTCAGGAGCATGTCATTCCATTTTTAGCTAGGTCAAAAGATAACACTTTGGCTATATATCACATTAAGTGGAAGACGTGGCTTAACTGATCTCATTTATACATCTTAAATAGAACATATTCAATTACCTACATGTTTAACATTGAGAGATACAGTTCTAGAAAAGTTAATAGTTCTTTCAACTTGAATTTTATCCCTTTTTTTTCTTCTTTTTTTTGTGTGTTGTAAATTTAAAATAAAAACGATGCTTTGGTTATTATAGGTCTTAGATGGACAGCGGATGGGAAGAGAAGGCCTGGACTTCCAAGGAAAACATGGAGAAGAACTGTTGAGAGAGAGCTGAAGAAGTGCGGCCTGACGTGGAAGATGAAAGCCAGAAGAAAGGCAACAGTGGTAGTCTCTTGTGGAAGCCGTATGTGTCAATCCAGACACGAAGAGGATATAGATATTTAAAATAAAAACGATGCCTCACGATTTGTGTAGTTTTTCTTATACTTTGTGTGGAGTGGTTAAGTGGCTAAGCCTTTGCCTTGTATTCTAAAGGTGCTGGGTTTCAATTCGTTCACAATGGATCGCTCTGTTCACATGTGTTATTTTTGTTTCCATAGACTCTAGGTTTGTTGCTGAAGCTACGGAGTGTGTGATTTGTACGTTACATTCTGCAACAATCCTAGGTGTCAGTGGAAAAAAAATGAACAGAATGACGCAGTCCGTGTTCGCATCTACGACCTTCAGAACGCAAGCAAAGCGTAACCACTATCCACAGAGAAACACAGTAAGTAGTTTTCACATTACAGAAACAAGATACATCGATATTTCGATCAAAATACCCAGTTTATCAAGCAAAGGATCAATACTTACTAACAATAGACGATGATTCAATACAACAGATATTACAACTACAGGGACTAACACTTCATTGTATCTATCATGTCTTTTGTATAGCAGCATTGTCTGTATTCTGTCTTGCATTCTTTGCTCGATAAAGTCATTTTGGTAGAAACGTCGTATAGCTTGTTTTTGTTCTTTGTAAAAATATATTACTTTGTTTTTATATGTTTCGCTTTTGAACATAGTTTCTGCGTCTTCCGTTATGGTATAGTTTATTCAGTCTTCCGTCTATGGTATAGTTTTATTGCAGTCTTCCCGTCTATGGTATAGTTTTATTGCAGTCTTCCCGTCTATGGTATAGTTTTATTGCAGTCTTCCCGTCTATGGTATAGTTTTATTGCAGTCTTCCCGTCTATGGTATAGTTTTATTGCAGTCTTCCCGTCTATGGTATAGTTTTATTGCAGTCTTCCCGTCTATGGTATAGTTTTATTGCAGTCTTCCCGTCTATGGTAGTTTTATTGCAGTTTCCGTCTATGGTATGTTTATTGCAGTTTTCCCCGTCTATGGTAGTTTTATTGCAGTATTCCCGTCTATGGTATAGTTTTATTGCAGTCTTCCCGTCTATGGTAGTTTTATTGCAGTCTTCCCGTCTATGGTATAGTTTTATTGCAGTCTTCCCGTCTATGGTATAGTTTTCTGCAGTCTTCCCGTCTATGGTATAGTTTTATTGCAGTCTTCCCGTGTATCGATACCTTTGTACACAATCTTACTCTATGAAAGAATAATCGGAAAGACAATTTTCTTGTAAACTTCATTAATATTAGTTAGCAATAAGATGATTACACTTTCTCATTATACTCAAAATTACATCGATGACTCCTTGTCGTGTCTACGAAGTTCGTGAGCCGTCTCTGATATAATCCCTAGTAACAAAGAGATCGAAGCGCACATGGTTACTCATCAAATGTGTAATGAAGGGTGTCAATCACTCTTACAGAAACAATAAATATAACTTGACAGCAAGTAAAATCTAACCTATATTGTAATTTTTGTTTGTCTAAGATATACATATTTTCTTCTTCTAACGCTCCATATCGATCACTTGTTAACCACTCTGTGCGATTTTTATGTGATCTGAGCCTAAGAGCGATTTACCTTGTGCCAGCTATGCGCCTACAAGTGTGCCAGCACATCTGATTTATGCGATGCTTTTTATTTCAGTTTCAGTTTGGAATATCTTCATTGCACTCCGGACATGTCCATAGGTGCTCCGATCTCCTTCGCAATATCTCCATCAGCGTCCAACGACTGATCGTACAAGTTCGATTTTGATTGATTAGCCTACTCGTATACCTGTCGTATTGTTCTTTTCTTGCCACACCAATCTTCAAACCCAGCTCCGCAATCTAGTAGTTGACGTGGATTGGTTTAGATGAAGATCTTCTCTGCGGCCACACTTTATGATGCTTTTTATTTACTAGAGTATCTTTCCTAGGCCCCTACCTCAGTCGCCTCTTACGACTTGCCTTGTGTGTCGCAGTGGACTATCTTTGCTTTTCTTTAGGCCCCGTCACCATACGGGCGCGATATACATATAGTAATTATCACCTAGTGTTATTTCAGAAATTATCCCCCTTCGTAAATTTTTTATTATTCCAGAATTTATCTCCCTTTGTAAAGTTATTTCCCCTCACCATATCTCCGTTCACAGTTTGTAACCATCTATCTGCTGTATAAGCTATGTTTCTTACTTAAGTCTGCTTCTGATATTTTTATCACAGAGACAACTATCATGTTCACGATAGCACAACAACAGAAGAGCACAACTCATATTATTTGTGTGTGTGTGTGTGTGTACGGTGTATATAAGACAAACATCGCTAAGAAAGCAAATCTATTTCTGATTCATTGAAGAGAATTACTTTGTGCGTTTGTTTTCCACATTATAGATAACAATTTCTTTATGTTTGTTTGTGATAAAAGAGTTCAGAAGTGTCTCCTTTTTAGTATTACTGTATCAACACACAAACCATAGTTATCAGTTATTAGTTATCAGAAAACTATCTTTATAGCATCATAGCACTCCAGACATGTCCATAGGTGCTTCGATCTTCGCCTCAACAAATCCAGCAGCGTCTAAGTGGCCCAACACGCCATTTTGATGTTGATTAATCAATTTTTTTTTCATATTTGGAATGTCATTCTTTTCGGGCTGTGCTAATATCGACACCTATCTCTCTCTAAGAACCATAGTGTCTAATTGATTGATAGACTGATTGATTGATTGATAAGACATCATCATTTCACTGGTGAGTAACCATGTGTGCTTCGATCTCTTTCTTACACATGAAGATTTCAACTGCAGTGCACGAACTTCGTAGCACGGGTAAGGGTACCCGATATCATTTTGAAGATGGTAAAGATATTTATGTAGACATTTTATGTTTAATCTTTCCTAATCAATTTTCCTCGGCAGCGGTTTCCAGCCTGCTCTGCTCGATTTTTAACTGCCAAAAGGTTATTTCATGTGCAAAAATTTAACACAGGACCTACGTTTTATCGTCCGTCTCCGATACGACTAGGAACTCGATCTCACCTACACTGAGATGAGGGATCTCTGGATAAATATTCCCATGACTCCACGAGGGAACGAACCTGGTACCTTTGGCACGAGAGACGAGCTACTAACCTCTACACCACAGAGACTCCATAGTATCTAAAGTAACTTATACACATCTACATTAGCTTGTTTATTTCAACATAACAATCCCTACCTCTTCTTCTTCTTCTCCGAATACTCCACATCAACCACTTGTCAACCATTCTGTGTGATTTTTATGTGATCTGAGTCTAAGAGCGATATAAGTTGTGCCAGTTATGCTCCCACAAGTAGGCCAGCACATCCGATTTCTGCGCTGCTTTTTATTTACTAGGATAGCATCCCAAAGGCCTTTATCAGTCGCCTCTTACGACATGCATTGTAGATTGCAGTGGTACTATGCTTTGCTTCCTCGCGGCCCCGGCACCACACGGACGCCTACCTCCTCTCAACAAACGCACAATAACATCAACATACATTACTTCCTTGTTTAATTCTGCACTTGTTAGACAATTCCATGATATTTCGTCTATGCACGATTTGTTTACATTCACTGACACGAAAATGGCGACATTGTCTGTATTTTACACGCGAAATTTGAACTATAGGAGGTAATTATTGTGTGACATGAATGCTAATGAACCAACAAGAAACAGAAAATGTCGACACAAATGTTGAAACTTTTTTTGGTTTAGACAACAAATCACATTGGACAACGGCCAAATTACTTCTCGCAAAAAAATAATAGTTGTTCTTTGCATTTTTGGTTTTGTTGAGCAAAGTATTAACAGGATAACATAACAGTGATTTCTGGTTTTATAGATCGTCTAGTTCATAGATTCCCAAACTTTTTCGGTCCACCGCCCACTTTGCACAAGATAAACTTTGTAACGCTCGCCCTCCCCTCTACATTATAACAGTTTGCCAACGCCCCTCCCACATATATACATGCTCTATTTTCTCTTTGACATAAAACATTGATATATATTTCTGTAATACAGGGTCAATTTTCAGATGGTTATATGCATGAAATAGAAAATTGATGAAAAAAATGATTGTGTAAGACGGGCGTAAAATGAATTTAAATGCAGAATTCAAATTTTAAATGATTATTCAATCGCAAAATAACGAAAATAATTTATTTTAAAATATATACGAGTATTTTAAATTTATTCTTTAGGAAGCCACCACCCTAATCGCTTGAACACCCTCCTAAATTCTTCTAAACCCACTAACACCCCGAACTCTTCAGAGCGAACTTGGGGCGGTTCCGTCCACTTTGGGAAACAGCTGGACTAGTTTGATGTGATATTTATACCGAAACTAAAGTTATTTGTGACATAAGTTTTAAGGTCTTAAAGCCGAAGGATTGACTTCATTGTACCGAGACCTCACAGACAGAAAGGGCTCATACTGTAGACATACTCTTAGGCTTAGATCACACATACTAAATATACGGCGAAGAATGATCGTTAAGGAGTAATGAATACAAGAAAAGTGACCTTTCCAATGACTAGCCCTAGAAGGGTTGAGAATGCTCCTAAACCAGAACGACCTCACCAATTCAGCAAAGTAGTAAAGTGCTATTTGGCGTAGATACAAGCAAAAATATACGGCGTTTAAAGATCATTAAAGAGTGTTTATCAAACGATGCGTATCCGATAGAGAAGTCGCACTTCGCTCACTGATCAATACTTGCTGTAAAGTACCGATGGTACGAGGACTCAAGGCAAGTGTTTCCTCGAGAACAGGTCTCCTGCAACGATCACACTTGAAGGATCTACACTTCAAGTACCTCTGAAGTTGGTGAGACTGTCCATATGGTTGAGGGATGCCTGTAAAAATTTATAGAGGTCTCACGCAAAAATCAGACAGAAGCGCAATACCATGCGTCATGACTTTCTGCCTGAATTAAAAGCGGGCGTACGAGAGAAGAAGAAGAAGATAGTATGTAAACTAGTATTTAGATTGCCAGTCAAAAGATATGCCTGGTTATGTTTTAAATTTTTTCAGACTTGATTGTAAACCCTTCATTTTCGTTATTTTGTATATAGAAAGACATTATTTTATATATAGAAAGACAGTATTTTGTTTTAAGAAAGACAGTATTTTGTATATGAAGACATTATTTATATATGAAAGACAGTATTTGTATATGAAAACAGTTTTTGTATATGAAAGACAGTATTTTGTATATAGAAGAAGTATTTTGTATGTAGAAGACAGTAATTTGTATATAGAAGTCATTTACTAAATGAGTTCTAGAATCATTGTTTCAACATGTTTAAGGTTTCTTGATCTCTGAAATATTGATAGTCTTAATGTTTAGTTTAGTCGTGAGATCATCATCAATGCACATCGAATCAAATAATCCATAAGTACCCCTTTCTCCTCCTCAGTATATCTCTCAGCGTGTGACGACTAGCGACATCGGTTCTAGTTTAGTTTAGTCATGGGATCATCCATCATCAATGCACATCGAATCAATTAGCCCATAAGTTCTCCGATCTACTCCCCATCATGTCCCTCAACATGTGACAACTAACTACACCGGATCTTTGTTGGTTTAATTTTCTTCTTTTCCTACATTTATAGTGCTCTTGTCTAGCTACACCACATTGGATTTAGAATTCTTGCAGCTTGGTTAGTGTTGTCGATTCTTCGTCTTCTTCCAACGCTCCATATCGACAACTTACTAACCACTCTGTGTGATTTGTATGTGATCTGAGTCTAAGAGCGAGTGTACGTTGTGCCTGTTATGCGCCTACAAGTAGGCCAGCACATCTGATTTCTGCGATGGCTTTTTATTTACTAGGATAGTTTCCCCTAGGTCCCTACCTCAGTCACATCTTACGACATGCCTTGAAGGTTGCAGTGGTTTTATCCTTTGCGAAACACGTAATAACAATATAGATTACAAGGCATGGGAAGAGAAAGTACTAAGAAGCATAGGAATGTAATACGTTGAGCCCACGTGGTCGCAAGGTACTATACAAAGAAATCAACCGATTCTCCAGAGCAAATCGACTGCGATCATCCGAGGAACATGATGAGTAATAGAAAGATGACGGAATAAAACATTTTTCACCAGTGAACTATGGGGTGGAAAGTTAAGATAAGTTTTACTCTGTCAGAGTTAGTAGTCCTATGCTGGCTGGTAAGGGCCTGCTGGCGAGTGATTAACTGACTGCCTTAAAGCTCTCTAGTTCTTTCTCAATAGGAGAACTAATCCACTTGTGTCAACTTCTGCTGTCCTTCGTCTTGCGGAACCAGTTCTCACTTTTAACTCCTTCCAGTTTAATGACCAATTCTTTGTTTTATTCCGTATCTGTCTATCCTTAAGTCAGATCCTGAGACTCGTTCTGTCTTCCCCAACTATCCTTTGGTGGCTTACAGACAGGACAGAAGTCTTAAGGATATGTTGGTACACAGTCGCCTTAAGTCCAATATCCAGACTCATTTGGCACTGTCCAGTGTGGCCGTCGGCGTTGCAACACGTGTGCTTATGTGATACAGACGCGTACTGTATCTTTTCCTTTAGCCACGTTTCTTATTGACGATGGTTTCACATGCGAGTCCCGTAATCTTATCTATGCCATTATCTGTAAGCGGTGTAACAGGCTTATATCGGCGAGACAGGCAAGAGGCTCAGTGACCGATTCGCTCAACACTTGCGCGACATACGCCAATGCTCTGTGACCCTGTAGCCACCCATTTCAATGATACTGGCCATTTAGGAGCTCACGATGTCCAGGTCACAGCCATCCGATCGTGTTCCTCGGATGATCGCAGTCGATTTGCTCTGGAGAATCGGTTGATTTCTTTCTATGGTACCTTGCGACCACGTGGGCTCAACGTATTACATTCCTATGCTTCTTAGTACTTTCTCTTCCCATGCCTTGTAATCTATATGGGTATATGTTGCATGTATTCAAGTTATATATTTACTAAATTTTCATTGTTTCTCTTCCGTTCTATTTCTAGTTTTTATGTGTGTTTTTGTGTGTTACATTTATTTCGTTATTCGTTTTTATTCCCAGATTTTCATTAGAAACGTTTGTATTTGGTCGACCATTTAAAAAAAAAAAATGTGTTACTCCTGTTGTTCGTTTGCTTGATAAAGGTCTTGTTTGGTAGAAACGTTGCTGTATTTTGTCATTGTTTTTGTAATTTGTAAAACTACAGTACTTTGTGATTACGTATTAGGAAGTTCAGAATTTCATCCTGATCTATTGCTCGCCCGCATTTTACAGCAACCATACCTGCAAGCCTATCAGCACGTTCATTTCCTCTTATATCTTCATGCTCTAGCACACAAATAAAACTGATTTTTGTCAATCAAGACCTCGTCAACGACTCCAAATACAATGTGATTGGAAATAATATTTTGATCCGTTGAAAAAAGAAAATAATGTCAAATTGTGGATAATTACAGCAAAACAATACCCCAAAATCGGAAAATAAATCAGGAAGTAAAATCGTTCTAACACAAACGCAACAACAAAATAAATCAATTTTTGCATCTACATTTTAAATAAGAAATTTTTCTAAATATCGAAATTCGATATCTTCAAAATATTTCGAATTTTTGTTTATTCAAAATGTCTAGACTAGATGCACTTCAAATAACCGATATTGATTTTTGTTCTTCAAAACACTCAGTTCGATATGTTCAAACTTGTGTATGTTGTAAGATGTTCAGGATGTACTTGTTTGTTATATGTTATATACTATATCTTATTTACTATATGTCTTAAATTGCCACATGCTGAGAGACATACTGAGGAGATCAGAGCACGTATTAACTAATTGCTTCAATGTGCAGTGATGATGATCCGACGACTAAACTAGAAGACATACCTAGTAAAAAATCGGAGCACTTATTAACTAATTGGTGGTGTCTGTGGCTTAGGGGGTAGTGACTCGGTCTATTAACCCCGACGTTCTGAGTTCGAATCACGCTGCGTACAATTTGGTTGCAAATTGTTTCGCGTGGGTTTTTACAAAAGGATGATGGCAACACCCGTTCAAAAGCAATTGCAAACTACTGAACGTAAAAATGTCTAGAAAAATCACAACTGCGTTAAAAAGCTGTGGTTGATTCGCAAATTCCTGTAAAGGACATGCAATGAACTTTGTTTATGAACTAATTGGTTCAATGTGCAGTGGTGATGATCCGACAACTAACGAAACTCATAGTTGTAAGTCTTGTCAACCTGTTTAAAATTGTTTATAAAAAAGAATCTAGCTATCAACTACATAATTTTGGCAGCACACTCAATACGAAATATATATTTCTAAATTATCTTTATTAACTTTTTGATAAGAACTAACTTCTTAGATCACTATTTTAATATGTAATAAACTCCAGCCGGTGCTACGGGGTTCGTGCACTGTTGTCTTGTCCTCCAGCAGATCAGACAAGAAAAATATGCATACAAAAGAAGACCATCTGTATACATATTCTTCTATATCTGTTGGGGGAGAATAAGCACCTATAGGAGGTTCAGTAACCAAAAACCAATCTTATATGTTCACAATATTTAGTTTTGATATGTTCACAGTGTCTAGTTTCGATATGTTAACAGTGTCAAGATCTGACATGTTCACAATGTCAAGATCTGATATGTTCTAATGTCAATTGTTATGTTTAAGTAGTTTGTTATGTTTACAATGTCAAGATTTGATATATTCACAATGTCAAGATTTGATATGTTCTCAATTTTCAAGATTTGATGTTCATTCAGATCTGATATTCACAATGTCGATTTGTTATCAATGTCAAGATTTGATATGTTCACAAGCAAGATTTGATAGCTCAATGTCAAGATTGATATTTCAATTTAAGATCTGATATGTTCCATCAATTTGATATGTCACAATGTCAGTTTGATATGTTCACATGTCAAGTTTTGATATTCTACTTTAGTTCTTGTTTGGTTGTTAAAATCAATGTCCTTCATCTTTGTCCCAAGTCATTCTGGGGTCAAGGACAACGCGATGGGGTGCACTGGCAAGCAATTCTACGATTGATAATGGGTCTTCTATGGACAAAATGACATCAGCAATGCTCTAAAAGAAAACATACGCTCTGAAGATTTCAATAACGACGATAATGGGTAATCTCTATCTCGATTGCACAAGTTATGCATACCGATAGGTGATGTAAGACAGGAAATCCATGAGAGAAACCCAGAAGATAATCAACTAACACAGAACGGCAGTTGTAAGCTTAACCACAGTCAACTATAAAGTCATACGACCTTTGGACTCAGGTAAGAATTATGGGAAATCAAACCACAACTACATCACGTGACCTCGCATTCCAGTATTTGTGTTTATAGATGAATTCATTTTAATATCAACACAGCATGCTAAATCAAGTTTATATTATGTAACAATGTAAGTTTAACAATAAGAAATATCAATATTATGAATATTTTTCATATATTAATAACCAGATATTCATAGAATTAAGTAAAATTGCAAAAACGCATCAAGTATTTTATCAAACATATATATATATTTTTTTCCGATCCAGAAGCACTTGAGCTGAAAGCTCTTCGGCTCGGTGTCATGGACATCGTAATCCTTCGGCTCGGTGTCATGGACATCGTAATCCTTCGGCTCGGTGCCACGAACACCGTAAATCTGGGGAACCTGTAGCTTTTCTGCCAGTTCGCGGAGTTGAACCCGCACTTACAGAGGACTAGTCACCCGTGGTCCAACGCGCTATGAACACGCTGGGTGCGAGGGCGTCAAACATATATAAATTCCAGCCTCCCCTTCCCCAGCAGAAACTAGGTCAGGGATTCCCGGTCAGTTATGCAGCCCAGTATTGTAGTTGGCTGTGTCCAAATACATTGAAATATATGCTTGGGAAGAGATCGGAACTATTATGGACATGACCAATGTATGATGAAGATAATCCTCAAATGAACAATTGGTTATGAAAGAAACATACATAACTGATAAAGTATCTGTTCTGTTATATAGTATGTCTTTAATTCAAATACCTATTAATGTTATTTATCAACAGTTGTTGAATATATTCAACTTTTACCAGCTCTTTGGTCTATAAAAGGTAGATTTTAGAACCTGATCCCTTTTTTCAAGTAAGTATCTTTTAATGTTAAATGTGATATTATCATCAGTGGCAGCTAGTCATGGGGAGAACCTTAAACAAGTCTCGGAGATATGTCATGAACAAGCAGAAAATAGCCTTCATGTATCTTTTCGTATCTTTACGTGTCAGTTCGTACACAAGTTACAGAAGTCAACGATGAGAAGTTAGTGCTCTGTTTGTTCAAATTCTACAACTCAAAACTTGACAGAAATAAGAATACAAAAATATATGTGATCTGTATCGCATTCATTCGAGATAGCAGGTATACGCTTGTTTAACGCAGGTATGTTTTTATATAGTTATCGTGAGCAGTTTTTTTTCGCTTGTAATCATCAATGTTCTCAGTGCAATTGTAACACAGAAATGTACAACTGTTAATATCGTTAGAATTCAGAGATGAAATACAAACAGCTTTTTCTTCAACTGTTTTTGACTTGTTTTTTTTTTTGTTTCTCTTCTTTACCGGCACGTTCTCTGTGAACTTGACAATGTCATCATCATTTGTCACTGTTTTCGTATCATTCATGACCCTTTCTTTCTGCTATTCACTCTTGACAGAAGAGTCATCTGTATATCATGACCTTTCTTTCTGGTATTCACTCTTGACAGAAGAGTCATCTGTATATCATGACCTTTCTTTCTGGTATTCACTCTTGACAGAAGAGTCATCTGTATATCATGGACCTTTCTTTCTGGTATTCACTCTTGACAGAAGAGTCATCTGTATATCATGACCTTTCTTTCTGGTATTCACTCTTGACAGAAGAGTCATCTGTATATCATGGACCTTTCTTTCTGGTATTCACTCTTGACAGAAGAGTCATCTGTATATCATGGACATTTCTTTCTGGTATTCACTCTTGACAGAAGTGTCGTCTGTATATAATGGACAGAGAAGAGAATAAATAGATCTATCCAGAAAGAACTCAGAATCAAAGAAAAATTGGATGGTGCTACCCAACAGAATGAGAAAATGTAAATATTTTGGACATATAAAGTGAAACCAAGGGTTGAAGAAGATCATTATGGAAGATGGCTTCCCGGCAGGGAGGAGAAGAGGAAGACATGGAGAAGATAGATTCAGGATGTAACTGATGATTTGAGCATGACGGCTGCAGAGACGGGGCATCTGGCATATGAGAGAGAGAAATTGCGAAGGAAAGTTAAGGGTGACAAAGTTCTGCTCAGGACAAGCTATTTGTTGATGATAATGAGCTTTTTTCTTCCTACTCAAATACAAATAGTTCAATTAATTTTTATGTTTTTCGTAATAGGTTAATGGAAGTTGGGTAGTTTTACAGAAACAAAGCAAGATGCATCGACGTTTCGACCAAAAAGGATTTAACAAGTCAAGGATACAAAACAAACGTTATTAAAACTATGGTCCATTATATAAGAGATGGCATACAAAGTAGCTGATCAATCTCTATCTGATTTTGACATTGTCTTACTGCAGTAATCCTTTGTATTGCTAATAATGCTAGTTGTATTGCAATCATTCCTTGTATCGGTAATAAGGATAGTCTTATTGTGTCTTCTCTTGTAGGGATAAAGCTATTAGTTTTACTGCAGTTTTCAATTGTATCGATATTAATGTTATCTTTACTACAGTCTTTTCTTTTATTGATAACAAGGTTTATCAGTTAACAGATTAGCACTAAATCAGAAATGTTCATTTTGTGTTTTATTTTACAAGCGTGCCCCTTCCCTGTTAAAGATGCTATAGTATTGTCTAAACTAGCTAACAAGCCATTAGTACTTGCTTGCATTTAATGATTTACTTCCTCGTCACTACTTTCTTTTAAAACACAAAAAGGTTTAGTGGGTGTCTGTTGCTTAAATCCTTCGGCCTTCTAAGCCGATATATCGGCTCCTAGTGTTTGTTAAGATAAAGCACAACAAGTGTACTGGTTTATTTAATTATTCATAGCAACAAGAATTCGTCCGGAGACAATTAGGGAGTGAAAGGGTTAAACGGTAGTGAACTCGATTTACAAACCAAGCGTATCTGGTTCAAACTCGTTTCAGGCAGTTTGGAATCAAATTCATTTCGGTGGGATTTTTACGAAAGGTCAAAATAGTTCTCTGTCTCTCTATCTCTCTCTCTCTCTCTCTCTCTCCATCACCGCACAGACCGATGTACCAGACTTCCCCATAAACTCTATTTATGTGGAAATCTCATGCAGCCTTAGTATTGGTGTGTTTTACGTCACATCTTCAGCACCATTTAGAGCTCTGATGCTTATCCTTCGACGATGTGTCCGATTTCAGCCAGCGTTTACTCGGATCGCTCTCCGTTCTGTAGCCATCTAGTGTGGGTTTTTTTTACGGTGTGGTGTGGCTAGCCCTAATACAACCTCCTAATCCAACATTGACGGTCTGCCTCTTGGCACAGAGAACACTAAAGGGGCAATGAGAAACGGAAAGGTCTAAGGACACATGAAAGCGATCTTTTAAGGGGTTATACTACTGACAGTTGGGTCATTATGCTATAGATATCAATTTTCAAATTCATCATATTATGTTAGTATTGCATCTCTACAATCAAATTATGCAAAGAATTTTTATTTATGATCCCGAAAAATGCTTCAAAATTATTTGAACAGCTACCTCTAAAAATTCGCTATGAAAATGTCTTCAATTATCTTTCTTTTGTCCTAGATACAGTGTATGGCATTCAATTAACCCAATCGAGTCATGTATCATTGTTAAGCTTGATACTAACAGATATATTAGATTTAATTACTGAGCAATGACTGTATGCTGTAACGGACGATTTCCCTGACACTTTAGACTAAATTCACATTATATTTTTAAAACAGTTTTCTCCCATTTGTAAATTTCGTTAACGTGGTAATGTACGTTTTCCACCATGAAAAAAATCCTCAAGATAGCAATATGAGATTTGACCCTGACATATATATATTAATTGAGACCTTAGACAACAGAAAATGCATCTTTCTCTAACAAATAAATTTATATGAATTTTTTTATGAACCAGGGAGTCCTATTTTGGGCCGTAAATTGGGTATGTCTTATTCGTTGCACTCCTAGAGATCAGTTACATGTTACAGAACAATTTAAAGTTGTCAGTGGGCCAGAATATTGGTATATTTAGGTTATGCAGTCAAAAAAAATTGCAATTGTTATTTATTTCACTCTGTTTGGAGACCGTACGACGTTGTTTATAATCAACATGGTGCCGTTTCATGGCACCGATAATTTATTAATGCGAAAGATATCTAAATTTTCATTTTAGACCACTCTAGTAGTAACTGCTATGTATCACTTAATTTTATTGAGAGATAAGAAAGTTGAGAAATCCTGTAGCATAACCTTAAAGTGAGTGGACATTTCTTGTTTCTGCATAAGTATCATTGAGTGCAACGACGAGGACTGTTGATAATTACATGCTAATGATAGTGATTACCTTAGATGCAATGTAACATCCAGACATCAAAGAAAATCCAAAACAAAAATGATAAATACCACATTTAAGAAAATGAAACATGACACACACACAAATATTTTTGTAACAGACATTGAAATACAGTTTCGCAAACTAACTTCAAAATACAGATTCTTCGTTTATCAAGAATGTTAAAAAAAACCAGACAGAATTACAGACAAGCAAAAAAACTAAAGATGTTGATTGTGGTATGTCTGTAACATAAGCTAACAGGGTCACAGATAACAAGATAGATAATAAAGACATTAAGTGGAGTACTCAGTATGTGGACGTGCACGATCTTACGTGTTAATGTCAAATTGCAGACAAGGATGAAAAAAATAGTAACAGTAAACATCAAAATAAATAAAATAAAATATAAAATAAATATATAACTTAGAATAAAAATTATAAATCCATTTGTTTGATCTTCCAGATATATATCCAGTAGAATTAAGTACAGCTAAAGTACGTATTTCTAATAGACCAAAAAGACATTCCAAACGCATTGAGAGATTCTGTCCAAACAATGGATGTTCAGAGCTGTGAATCCCAGCCACTGACCAGATTGAGAGAGATGGGTGTCGATATTGGTACATCCCGAAAAGAACGATATACCAAATATGCAAAATTTATTGATCAATCAACATTTAACTGGCGTATGGGCTGCCGGATTTGTTAAGGCGGGGATCGAAACACATATGGAGGTGTCGGGTGATATGATGATGGCCATCATATAACTGATAACTGATACTCTCGCAGCCCGCCTGCCCATCGTGTTCGTAGAGCCTTGGACTGCGGGTAACTAGTCCTCTGTGGGTGGGGGTTCAATTCCACGTGCTGGCAGAAAAGCTACAAGTTCCCCAGATTCACGGTGTTCGTGGCACCGAACCGAAGGGTTACGATGTCCATGGCACCGGGCCGAAGAGCTGAAAGCTCAAGTGCTTCTGGATCGGAAAAAAATAATACTCTCGGAGTGACAATATAGCGCAATAGGAGAAATACCTCGCAGAATAATAGTACGTGTGTCTTTTATTTCTTTTTAACAAAGGGAGGGATGGGTGTTGTTAGAATATTTGTTATAGAAACGAAACTAAAAAAAAGTAGGAACATATAAAATGTGCAGTAGAAGTCTTTCTTTACCAGGAACTTTTCAGTCAAAATTCTCGATATGAAGTCACATTAAACAACATTGAATCAAAGATTGCAGGATCTAATGAGATTCGCACCTGAGATATGAAACAGGTGATAAAGAATAATGATTCGTTTCCATGTTGCAGAGAATTTTCGAAATTCGTGTCGACTTGTCAGCTATATTCTAATTTAGGGAATTGATGAATCATAACTTTGAGGACGACAAAAAGAGATTCGTATTTTTATAAAATAATGTTATATTTACCTGTGTAAACAAAAATGGACTAACATTGAATTGTAAAGAAGAGATTCGATCCGTTTTGCACATAATCTTGTAAAAGACTACATGTGACGCCTATGAATTTAGCTGTCACTCTGAGGTTGAAAAAGTTGTTACATAAGCTAAATGATTCTTAAGGAGAAGGATTGATTTCATTGGATGCTCCATATAGCTCCGGAATGGCAGATGAAATGCTGAAAGTGTTGCACAAAGCACGAACTTCGTAGCTTCAGCAACAATCCTAGGAACTCATAAATGAATACTTGAGTGAGAATACGTTTGCAGATGATAGAACTCACCAGATAGCATACAGACTGAAACAAACGTCTTAAGCTCCCTGACCCACCAGCTGAGACTCCTTGATGGAACTAATTAATTTACAGTGTTGTTAAAGATTTCAGGCCAGGTATGGGTTTTCAAAACCCAAAAAGGTGCATTGCATGAGACTTGTCAATACTTGTGTCTGGCCTCTTAAAACCTCTTTAAGTGTTAAAGTTAAACATTGTTCATTTGAGACAAGTTGACGCCCGAATGGTTACCGGGACCCAAATTTGAGGTGTAAAGAATAGAACCACTGTTACCTGCCAAGCATGTCGTAAGAGGCGACTAAGGAGGTTTGGATAAAATCGGCTGCATGTGTCCTAAGCGTGTAAAAGTCTATGCGGTTAGAGGCCTACCAAACCATTGTGCAACGTATACACGTTCTTGGCAAAGATCATACATATCACAAAGAGTGATTAAAATTGGTCGTAAAGAACGAACTCAAAGAAGAAGAAGAAGAAGAGACTCGTTGCAGTTACGTATACGTACCCCTGAAAGAAATAATGTTATGGATGTCAGCTCTACCCGAAATCTGGAATCTTGTCTTGACAATTAATGTGTATCACATTTCTGAAACAAACTGCGAAAGTGATTTAAAGTCTTCGCATACCTCTACAATCAATTCATGTTTTGAATGCATAAAACATCACTGGACCTAGTGCTGTTTTATGTATATAAATCACGAGAACTATGTCGTCGTGTATACTTTCAGCTTTGTCTGTAAGTAGATGCTTCTATCGCCCGTGTCTTGCCGGGTCCCTCAAGGGAAGCAAATAATAGTAACACTGCGACCTACAATGCATGTCGTAAGAGGCGACTTAGGTATGGGCTTAGGGAAGCTACCCTCGTAAATAAAAAGCATCGCATAAGTCGGATGTGCTGCCCTATTTGTAGACGCATAACGGGCACAACGTATAATCGCTCTTAGGTTCAGATCATATACAAATCACAAAGAGTGGTTAACAAATTGTCGATATAGAGCGTTCGAAGAAGAAGCTTTTATGGTGCTAGCCGTGTATGTACAGTCTCCCAAATGTACTTCTGGTATTGGAGAATCTGATGTCCACATAAGCAGAGTACCATCAGACAGTGCGTCTCAATGAGCAATGCTACTCCATACAGTGTATACAAAGCAAAAGGTCGTCTATGCTAAGGGTGGATCTCAGAAATAACATAGGAGGTGAAAAACATTATTTATGAAGGGCACACAAAAGCCCGTTCTATAAATCACTTCTTGTCCTGACGCTTTGAGGCAAAACAGGATTCGAGAAAAGAAGAAGATGTCAAGCTTATCGTAAATGATGCTGTTTTAGATAAGATAGTAACAATAAGGTATTCGAATATATTCACAACTTTCAGTTATGTGCTACTTCTGAAATCGGAGATTGCCAGCCTGTATGGCTAGAAAACCACTAAAACGGTAAGAATGATTAAACGGAAAAAATCAGCCAGAAGCGCCACACCAGGCGCCATGGCTACTCCTGAATTCATAAGGCGAATGAGAAGAAGAAGTTATGTGTCATTTAGTTTGCTATTTGACTGTTTGACAACATTTGGCAGGGGCTGATAAGGACACAATTACTGTTTTGTCTGTGTTGATGGTGAATATAACGTTTGAACAAAACCTCAGTGACTCTAATTCAGGCTAGTTTGCAGATCA
The DNA here is from genome assembly GCA_020796225.1 of Arion vulgaris. Lineage (NCBI taxonomy): Eukaryota > Metazoa > Mollusca > Gastropoda > Stylommatophora > Arionidae > Arion > Arion vulgaris. The sequence goes on along the minus strand of CM036754.1, from coordinate 24,177,148 downwards.
GCCTCAGAACCAGCATTGAGTGCGCAATCATCTGTTAACAACACAGTCACTTACGCTGTGTGATTTCTAACCTTGGTTTTTGTCTGAAATCTTCAGAGGTTGAGATGTTGTCGATCAATATGGTCTCTGATGTTGATAATTATGTTTTAGTATTTAAAGTTATATTAAACTGGAAGACAAATAATTGATAAGATTATGAAATGACTTCATCAAAGACCTAAGCAGAACATATCAGGTCATTATATTTCGCATACGTGCGGGACACTGCTGACTCATCAGATACTTGCATAGACTTGGAATAGGATGAACAGCTCTATGTCTGTGTTAAAAGGTGGAACTGGAAACAGGGTCTGTGCTACAAGACTGTCCACTTCATGGTGAGCTGAGAAACAAATTGTAGCCCCGTCCAGTTAAGATGAAAACTAAGCTTTGGAGAAACCTGACAGACCTTAAGCTGACTGTATGTTTTGTGGTTCATAGCGTATTACGCGCATGACCTTATATCACAGAAGAAAAAGAAACAGGTCGTTAAGCACACCCGAGAGCTTGATCGTCGTTGAAGTGAGAACATACCCTCGTTTAACTCCACTTAACACTGAAATAATTCCGACAGCTATCCACTCTCCTGAACTCATAACATACATTCCATCGTGCAGCTACTCAAGTTTTTTTTTGGCTTTTAATAAACAACCATATTTAGCCATGATCTTTCAGATTTGTATATACATTATACTTTGCTGACAAATGAATGGAATGCTATAAAATAAAGTATAAGAAGTCTGTGTATTGCTTTGCAAAAAACTAAAAGAACTAACTAAACTATGGAAGGAAACTGACATAAGAACAAAAATCAAGTGTTTAATTGCCTGCTTTTTTTCCTTGGAAATATATGGTTGTGAGACACAGTGACGGAGAAGATCATTAACACCTCTGAAGAGTACTTAGAATATCATGGACAGAGAAAATAACAAATGCTTCTGTTCTGCAACAGCTTGATATTAAAGAGAGTTGACTATTAAAGAGCATAACATCAAGGAAACGTAAATATTTCAGACATATCATACGACATGAGTGTCTAGAGAAAATAATTTTGGAGAGAATGGTGAATGGAAGAAGAATGCGAGGAAGACCTAGAAGATGATGGGTGGAAGATGTCATTGACGATCTGAGAATGACTGCTGCTGACGCCGGTCAACTTGCACAAAACATAGAGTTTTTCAGGATGCTGTGATGGAGCCAAGTTCCGGAAGGGACCAGCTACTTCATGATTATGATAATGATATACATTATTGTAATATAGAGTATATATAAATTACATAGAAGATGTGTACTGGACGTGTTATTATACAGTATTGAGTGCAGAAAATTATTCACAACATCATACACAAGCTGGAAACTTTTTCTAAAAAAATATTTCAGAAAAATCCTGCAAAATGTCTGGCCAAATACAATAGCAACTAAAAAGCGTTTAAAACGAACAAACTGTGCATAATTGGAGACCTTCAATGTACGACGTCGTCTTCATAAAAAGAGTCTTTTTGTATCTTATGCCAGTAGTGGTATGGGTTCAAAACATTAGGACAGTTCTCTGATGCAAAGCAGATGGGAAAAGAAGGTCTAGATATCCAAAGAAAACATGGAGAAAAGAGAAAGGAGTCTCTGCAGACCTAAGCATTGCACTACACCCTGAGCTTTGAAGGTTTCTGTTCAGAAAGTTAGTGCTCCGTTGATAAGGAAATGTGGTGCTCCCGGTATTACTAAGAATAAGTGAAGGTGCTCCGATTGCACTATAGGAAATAGAGTGAAGGTGCTCCCGATTGCACTATAGGAAATAGAGTGAAGATTCATCATTTATGGAACTTGAAGAAGAAGAGTGACTTAAGAAGACAAAAATAATAGAAAGTTGACAGAAGGGAGCAATTAAAATTTGTTGTGGAAACCTTTCTTGTCAAGCGGAACCACGAACAGGATATAATATAGATAGACAAAATATATCAGAATTTGTAATACTAACTAACTGGCTTCTTGTTAAAGATAAATGACTGTTTATTTGCTTTATTTTAAACGGAATTAGGATTCAAATTTCTTCTTCTTCTTCTTCGAACGCTCCATATCAATCACTTGTCAACCACTCTGTGTGATTTATATGTGATCTAAGTCTAAGAGCGATTGTGCGTTATGACAGTTATGCGCTTAGAAGTGGGCCAGCACATCCGATTTCTGCAATGCTTTTTATTTACTAGGTAGCTTCCTAGCTCCTACCTCAGTCGCCTCTTAGGACATGCCCTGTAGGTCGCAGTGGTACTATTCTTCGCTTCCCTTTCAGGCCCCTGCGCCACAGGGGCGAGATTCAGATTTTATGTCCTCAATTAGTTTAGTTAATAGGATCATGCCGTTTTCTACGTAGCTGGTAACCTGTCTCTGACCTTGGACAATTTAGATCTTTCAATAAACAAATTAAATAAAAAAGGCTCCATGATATTATCAAATGAAAGACATGCTACATTGATTAGCTCGCAGCTCACACTTCTGCTGTTGTTGTTATTCCAACTTTGGAAGTTTTATGTGAGTGGTGTGTTCCTGCACCAGCTAGTATCAATCACTTTTCTCTACGCTCGTTAGCTCTCATTTCATGTTGGTCTAAAGTGTTCCTTTGGGATTAAGAGAAGAAGCGTAGGGTTCAAACATTGTGTATGCAATAACACGTGTCAGTGACCACATTGGCATGGTTGATAATCATTTCCTGCGGTATGTAAGCACTGTGAGGGAAGTAGCTGCTGTAGAAACAATACAGATTTGGCGTGGCTAATGAGATAGCTGTTTGTTTTGAATGTTTTAGTGAATATTTTTTGTACAGAATACGTACAACATTGTTTTTTTATTATTATAAATCGAAGTAAAACACTGTAAGTGGTACGGTTAATTGATCGGTTGGTACGGTAAGTGGTGCGGTAGGTTGCACAGTAAGTAGTACGGTAAGTGATCCAGTAAGTGGTAGAGTAAGAAGTGCGGTAAGGGGTACAGTAAGTCGTACGGTAAGTAACACAGTAAGTAGTACGGTAAGAGCACAGAGTAAGTGGTAGGTAACTGACACAAAAAGCAGTACGGTAAGTGGTATTGTAGGTTTTGTGCAGTGTAAGTGGCACTTTAATTGGTACAGTAAGTAGTACTCGACATGACACAGTAAGTGCTCGAGTGTCATACGGTAAGTGGTAATGTACCGTTTACGGTAAGTTGTACGATAATGGGTACATTTACGGGTGTGGTAAATGGTACAGTAATGTCTACGGTAAGCGATAAGGTAAAACACATTATCGCGTAACAACTCTTGATGTTACACAATTACAATCATATGAAAACAACTGGCATGATTTGCTTAATTCTGTTTGTGATAACTACGTAAATTGTAGTGACAAAGTTGTGTACACAATTATATAACAATATATATGAGACTGCAGTAAAACTATTTGATTGGTGAAACACGTAATCACAAAGTACTATAGTTTTACAAATTACAAAAACAATAACAATATACATCAACGTTTCGACCAACAAGGCCTTTATCAAGCAAACGAACAACAGGAGTAATGAATTTTAAATAAAGAAATTACATATGGACGTCTAGATACGGAGACATTCAAACGTTTCTGTATATATAACTACCTGATCTTTCTTCACTCATCAACGCAAACTCTCTATCTATCTCTTACTTTCTCTCTCTCTCTCTCTTTTACTTTCAATTTTAATATTTATTAAGCGTTCGATTTTGATATAAAAGATCTCCCAGATAATAATATCAACGTTGAAAATATAAAATAAAAATAAAAGAAACCGTCGTTTCTTTTCCGTACCAAAATGTATCAAGACGAGAATGTGAAGAATTTTATTGCATGTGTGTGTGTTTTTGTAGGTGAATGTTCAGGTGTGTGTTTCTATCAGTGAGTATGCATCCATATTGAGGTTTATGTAGAGAAGAAGTTTGTGAATTCTTGTTGAATTGAAGGTTTGAAAAGGTGTTTCTCTAATGCTATGTAATTTAAAGGTGAACAAAAAACGAGACATTTTTACATGTGAAACGTATTTCTAAAAATGTGTTTGATAAGGTTTTCCGTTTTGTAAGGTATGCTTCAATCATTATCTGATATCAATCCGTTATTCAATAGAAGCCTTGTTTCATTCAGTCTGATATATTTTGTCTTAAAACAGTTTTCTGTATCCCTCTCTCATTGTTATTTGTTATATAGCGACTACAATTAATTTCTCCCTATCGCTCTGTCCTGGGAAATACGTTCAATGACGTCTTTTAAATTTTTGAAAATTTCTGGCCAGCAAAGGCGGAAGGCTGCAGGGCTATTCAGAATCAAGACTGTTTGATTCTGGACACGACTTTGCTATCGTATTTCCACCTTGCTTGGTCGGGTATTTTCGGTTTGTTTACCGAGTTACTGAGTTAGTGCTTGAGCAACGCTGTGAGCTATGAATGTTACATAGAATGTTTTTTGCTGTGTCAACCGTGCGCTTGTTGTGTGTATTAAGAAAATGGCGGACAACGGTTACGATGAACCGACTCATCCTACCGTATGCAGGGATATTGCAGAACAAACAATGGCACCTCATTGACTACGTCATCGTAAGGAAAATGACAGACGTGACGTCAGAGTCACAAAGGCTATGTGCGGAGCAGAATGTTGGACCGATCATAGATTGATCGTGTCAAAGCTCAACCTCCGCATCAAGCCTAGAAAACGTCACCAGGGTCGCAAACCAACAAAAAGCTGGCAGTCTCCAAATTGAAAAGCTCCGCTGTCACCGAAAGTTTAATAAGAGACCTGGACGACAAATTGAAGGACCTCCAATTTGGCAAAACCAGCGTGGACGATGACTGGACTGCCCTCAGAGACACCTTGTACCTATCTACCTCTGAGCTCATAGGACACTCTGTACGCAAGAGCCACGACTGGTTTGACGAAAATGACGAAGAAATCAAGTCTATTCTTCTCACGAAACATGAGATATACAGAGCCTATCAAAATGACCCATCATCATCATCCAAAAAAAACCAGCTTTCCTAGATGCTCGTAGAAGGGCTCAAGAGAGAATCAGGAAATTACAAGACGCATGGCTAAGCCAAAAATCTGATGAAATCCAGATATATGCAGACAGACATGATTTCAAACGCTTCTACGATGCCCTAAAAACTGTTTACGGACCTCAACAATCTCACCCCACTCCCATACTCGATGCAGATGGAGCAAGGCTACTAATTGACAAGCATCAGATACTAAATCGCTGGGCAGAACACTTCCGTTCTGTCCTCAACCATCCATCCACTATATGTTATGAAGCCATAGAGCGCATGCCCAGGTCCCAATCAATGCCAAGCTTGATATTCCACCTACCTTAGCAGAGGTCAAGAAGGCAACAAGTCAGATGTCCAGCGGGAAGGCACCGGGTGCGGACTCAATACCAACCGAAGTCTATAAAGAAGGAGGGCCCACGTTGATGCTAAAATTGACAGAGTTATTTACATCCATTTGGTGCAACGAACGTGTTCCACAGGAATTAAAGGATGCCACTATTGTCCACCTGTACAAGCGGAAAGGAAACCGCCAGGCCTGCGATAACCACAGGGGATCTCCTCCGTCAATCGCTGGCAAAATACTGGCCAGAGTCCTCCTCAATCGATTAATCGATCACCTGGAACAGGACTTACTCCCTGAGACCCAATGTGGCTTCAGAGCAGGTCGAGGAACAGCAGACATGATATTTGCTGCTCGCCAACTACAGGAGAAATGCCAAGAGCAGCACCGTAACCTCTATATGGTCTTTGTCGATCTGACAAAGGCTTTCGACACGGTTAACAGGGAGGGTCTATGGAAGATCATGGAAAAATTTGGATGCCCAAGGAAATTCATCAAGATCGTTCAACAGTTTCACGAGGGCATGATGGCACGTGTACTTGACGAAGGAGAGCTGTCGGAAGCCTTCCATGTCACCAACGGCGTCAAACAGGACTGTGTACTGGCCCCAACACTCTACAGCATGATGTTTGCTGCCATGCTCACGGATGTCTTTTGGGAAGGCGACGAACATGGGGTAAAGATTAGATACAGGACAGACGGTAACCTATTCAATCTTCGGAGGTTAAAATCCTCCACCAAGGTAAAAGAATCAACTATCTCAAACCTGTTGTTTGCTGATGACTGTGCCCTCGCTACCAACTCTGAGGAAGAAATGCAGACTTACATGGACAAGTTCTCAATGGCCTGTGATAGGTTTGGCCTCACCATTAACACCAAAAACAGAGGTCATGTTCCAGCCCGCCCTAGAGAACAGTATTACGATCCAGTCATCAACATTAAACACCAGTGTCTCCAGTCAACGGACAACTTTGCTTATCTTGGCAGCCTCCTATCCAGATCGGCAAACATAGATTCTGAGGTCCACAATAGGATATCCAAAGCCAGTGCTGCGTTCGGAAGGTTACGTGTCACTTTGTGGGAACGGAAGGGGATAAGCATAGTCACAAAGCTGAAAGTTTACCAGGCCATAGTGCTAACCACGCTGCTGTACGCAAGCGAGACATGGACAGTGTATAGCAGACACGGAAGAAAATTAAACCATTTCCACACAAGCTGTCTACGCAGAATACTAAAAATAAACTGGCAGGACAAAATTCCAGACAGCGAAGTCCTCACAAGAGCAAAGATCCCAAGCGTCAACACCCTGTTGCAGAAGGCCCAACTGAGATGGGTCGGTCACGTTGCTCGAATGCCTGTTAAACGCATCCCAAAACAGTTGATGTATGGCGAGCTTGAAGGGGCAGACGTTTAGCTGGTGGACAGAAAAACGCTTTAAAGACACTCTTAAAGTGTCTCTGAAATGCTTCGATATAGACAATACGTGCTGGGAATCCTTGCGCAAGATCGCCAAATGTGGCGCTGTAACAACAAAGAGGAACCCGAATAGCTGAGAATCATCGTATTGTTGAGTCACAGAGAAAACGAGCAGCGCGAAAAGACAGAGCACACAACACGCACATGTCTAACCTGATCATGTATGCCCCACCTGTGGTCGGGGATTCTGTTCTAGGATTGACTCTACAGTCACCTCCGCACACACCAGAGAGGTGCAACAGTACACGTCTGAGATTGTTGTCATCATCGCTTGCGATGGACGGCTATTATGTTATTGCAGAAAGCTGGTTTTTGTCGTGATTGATGTTTCCTTCAACATGAATTGCAATTCAAGTGATGAACAGTTTTGTGTTGACACTTTACCGACGTCCATATGCATTTATGCGGTGCAGGTTGCTTTTTGTGGTGGTACGGCTGATTCATTCTGGAATTAGTTCACACCAATAGACAGTTCACAGTTGTTAGCATTTCGTGTGATTTTTGTTGGCAGAGGAACGGAGCAATTATGGGATGACTCGTTGCAGTGAAGTTTGAACCGTACATGTGAACTATGAACTATTTAATTGATATCGATATTTCTCACCCCTCTCAGTAAAGTTCGTTTCATGGTTTCCCTAGCGTGTAGTTCCTCTCTTAAACCCTTTACCTCCCACTTCCATGCCTGCTATATTTTGTATCAGTTCGTCTCAGAGTATACTTAACATATCTTCAGCTTCTCTTTTTAAGAACAGTTGTTACTAGTGGTTTCATCATCAAGGTACATGTCCTTTATATGACGTTTCTCTCTTTGCAGCGCATTTGAAATATACTCTGTCTCTAGTCAGTTCATCCACTTCGGCGATAGTCATATGCATGGTTCCTTTAATATCTTGTAGCCATTTTTTCTTATTGGTCTGCCTCAGCGTCCCGGGAACCTGCCCTTCAATATTGTTTTCTCCAGGCCATCGTGAGGCTTACTGTGGCCAAAGTATCCAATTTTTCTGTACAGTATATTGTTTATCAGCCAATTGTATTTAACATTTAGTTCTTTCAGGGCATCAGTGCTCTTTAATAGCCAACTCTCTTTGATATCAAGCTGGTGCAGAACACAAGCTTGTGTTCTTATCTCTGTCGGTGATATTCTAAGTACTATTCTGTAGCATTTGCATTCAAAGGCGTTAATGATCTCCACAGCTTTGTCAATGATCCATGTCTCACAACCATATGTTGCCAAGGGAAAAACACAGACCATTCAACTTAATTTTTGTTCTTATTTTGGCGCTGGAATTAAACTAACAAAAATAATAGAATTGTTTGATCACCAAGCAAGAATACCAGGGCGTAAGACGAGGAAAAATATGGATAGGTGGAGTGGTTTATTTAGATAATACTTTTATTTAGAGAAACAGGACACTACTGACAGTTTACAAGATGGATAAAACTATATAAGTGAGAACTGCATCGCCAGGTCTGTTTGGGGCGCCGACTTCTCTGTTTCTCTTGAATGTTCCACATATGGGCTTGTCTAATGACACTCGACTGTGTCGTCTGCAGGGTATGTTCGACTCACCACCATTTTCTCCACCTGACTTGGGTTCTTATGGGTTACTGTTCTGTCCTTATCCACAATTAGGTGTTTCTTATTCATTCATAAATCTCTGTCTGAGAATCCACCAAAGACACTTGTTGATAAATTCTGAATCTATTTTGCTTTTAACTTGGTGACTCTCTTCGTTACCGAGCCATTCAGCAAAAACGTATTTCATATTTGTGCGGAAAAACCTGAGCTTTGTTTTAGTAGTTATGGTAGTAGAGTTCCACACCTTCCTGCAGGAGGACAAAGACTTCAAGGTTATCATAGAGTAGCTGTTGAATTATGAAACCAGCTTTACAATTAAACTACTCTCTTCTTCTTCTTCTTCTCCCCTTTCAACTCACGACGGAGCACAGATCTACAACAAACTTCGTTTAGCCATCCCTCTCTCTTACCATCCCTTCCAATTATTTTCACGTTTTGCCTATCCTTTTAATATCAGTCTCCAGTTCTTTTCTCCAGGTATTTCTAGGCCTTCCCCTACGCCTCTTTCCCTGTGGGTTCCAAGAAACAGTGCCTTTTTGCAATGTTTCCAGACCGCCTTCTCAGTGTGTGTTCTATCCATCGCCAGCGTCTCTTCCTTATCTCTTTTTTCCCACTGGTATCTGTTTAATTACATGTTTGTTGAAGTTTTTGGCTTTCAATTTCTACGGGGTGAGGTAACTAGCCCCACGCACAACCATCCACAGTCGCCTCTAACTACATGCTTGGCAGGTATACATTGCTGCATATTTCTTCCTCCCCTTTCGAGCCCCAACAACACACGAGCGAAACTACTCACTACTGTCTCTTCTAATCTTGAGAAGAATTATCAAATAATGTGACATATGTTCATTACTCATTCCTTCCCTTTGTTTAAAGCGTCAACTATGATTACTAGTTCTATTGTTATCTCCGCCTGCGCCATAACTCTTTACGTTTCTCATACTCTGAATATTCTCAGTATTATAGTCAAATTTGCCAGTAATGAATGAAAAGACTCCCTACTGGCGCCATCTGTTGACATATTCTGTTAAATTATTCATGCATATCATTCATTATTTTAAAAATATAAAAAATCTTCTCTATAGGATGTGAACTAGGTAGAAGCTATGTAATAAATACTGCTTGTCCATGCAGTCGCATAATAGCGTGCAGGTTGCAACATATTTTTTTAAAATGTAACCCCAAATGAAAAATAACTTCATCAAACCTTATCACTGGTTGAACCCATGTCTTTCATATTTAAAAAAAACCGAATTCTGACTGCCTATATATTTTCCATTATTCATTGTAACGAACGCATTAATGATCTCCTTGAGTTCCTTCTTCTTCTTCTTCAAACGCTCCATATCAACCACTTGTTAACCACGCTGTGAGATTTGTATGTGATCTCAGCGTAAGAGCGAGTGGACGTTGTATGCGCCTACAATTAGATCAGCACATCCGATTTCTCCGATGCTTTTTATTTACTAGAATAGCTTACCTAAGGCCTACATCAGTCTGTCTTTAACCATTTGGTTGATAAAGACATTTTGGTCGAAACCTCGCTTTAGCCTATGATGATGACGATGCTCGTTCATCACGGGTTATGATGACCACCATTGTTCATCCAAGGGAATGCATTTACGTTATGTTTGTCTCTGTGTGCGTAGATGACTAGTGACCTCGATGCTTGCTTGAAATGTTCGGTTACAATGTCGGTAAGGATTACTTGCACTTGGGACTTTTACCGCCTTTCTAGTTTGACGTTACTGTTCCAGAATACTGTGCAAAACTACCTTATTTGATGTTGTGATATTTCAAATTTGAACTATTTAATTAACCTGTAAGTTCAAGAACAACATTCGCTTACTAAATCTGTAAATTAACCATTTATAACGTTGATCATTTCTCCATCGATCCTACCCACCTCATTCTCTCTTTCTCTTTCTCTCTCCATCAATTCTCTCCGTATCTTTCCTTTCACCTAATTAATATGATTTCAACAATTTACTAGTGAGTTTATAAATAATTAAATATGTAAATAATTTCCAAATATGTAAATGCAATTTATATATTTTAAAAAACTAAATTGTGAGTTTTCAATTCCAATCTGGTATCAATCCTAACATATGACAGCGAGAGTTGGAAAATGACTAAGATTATTGAAAGCAAGTTGAATACATTTGAAAAAAGACGTCTGCGAAAAATAATGGACATAAAATGAGACAAATTCTTCTTCTTCTTTGCGTTCGTTCTTTACGACCAATTTTAATCACTCTTTGTGATATGTTTGATCTTTGCCAAGAACGTGTATACGTTGCACATTGGTTTGGTAGACCCCTAAATGCATAGACTTCAACACGTTTAGGACATGTTCATCCGATTTTAGCCAAACCTCCTTAATCGCCTCTTACGACATGCGTGGCAGGAAACAGTGGTCTATTCTTTACACCCCAAATTTGGGCCCAGGTAACCACTCGGGTAATGAGAAGAATTCAGGAGAAATGAGGAAATAAGAGAAATGTTTGGTCAAGGAGAAGTAAGAACTGTTATAAGACATATAAGATGGAGATATATTGGGCACACTCTGAGAAGAAATGATCAAATAAACACAAACTGGCATTGCCTTTTTGTGCCAAGTAGTTCAAGAACGAACTGGCTTGCTAGGAAAACCTTGAAACGAACTTTGCCGAGAGAAGTGAGAAATAGCTGACTCAATTCCATAAAAGAGAATGAGTGAGTCGGGCGACTGGTATGCCACTTCTGATTGACTTTTGCGTGAAAGCCTGCTTTCCTTTATTATCAGTGTCCCCTTGCGATATAGACGTGCCTACTCCTATTTCAGAGATTAATGGAATGTACAATTTGTAAGAACTATTATACCAGTCGAAGCTGGGTAGAAATGTTTTAATGTATTTATGAAGACAAGCAAACACTTTGAAGAGGCAGGAAATAATGGAATGCATTATGTTTAGTATATAAATAGAATGTGTCCTATGTTCTTCAGAAGATTTGATACATTAAATGTTTCTTTCAATCCTGATTAAGAGTTTCTTTTCTGTTAGGATTCCAAGTTTATATTTTATTCCTTCATTGTGTGTCCGCCCAGCGTGTGAAACAAACACTTAATTGATATGAAAAATCTACATTTTATGCTTTTATACTCTGTAAAAATGTTAGACTTTGTTTCTTTTCTTTAGCGAAACACGTAATCACAAAGTACTTCGTGTTTCGCCAATCAAATAGTTTTACTGCAGTCTCATATATATTGAAATTATTCCGTTTCTTTATGAAATTGCAACACTTTGTTCCTCGTCTTTGTAAAAATGTCACATTATGTTATTATTCTTTGTAAAAATGTCACATTTTGTTATTATTCTTTGTAAAAATGTCACATTATGTTATTATTCTTTGTAAAAATGTCACATTTTGTTATTGTTCTTTGTAAAAATGTCACATTTGTTATTATTCTTGTAAATGTCATTGTTATTATTCTTTGTAAAAATGTCACATTATGTTATTGTTCTTTGTAAAAATGTCACATTATGTTATTATTCTTTGTAAAAATGTCACATTATGTTATTATTCTTTGTAAAAATGTCACATTTTGTTATTATTCTTTGTAAAAATGTCACATTTTGTTATTATTCTTAAATGTCACATTTTGTTCCTTCTAATGAAAATGACACAGTTTGTTTTTCTTAATGAAATAGTTTGTCTTTTTAATGAAAATGTCAATTTTGTTCCCTTTCTTAATGAAAATGACACAGTTTGCTCCTTTTCTTAATGAAAATGTCACAGTTTGTTACTTATTCTTAATGAAAATGTCACATTTTGTTCCTTTCTTAATGAAAATGACACAGTTTGCTCCTCTTTTTGCCAAAATGTTTTCATCAAACTTCTTCTTTGAAGTTACGTGAAATAAAAAAAATATATTAAATAAAAATATGAAGGTTTCATTTAGAGAAGGTCTTAAACTTAGACAAAAGTGACTTTTTCAAGTACAGAAAACAAAACAAGAACAATATTTAATTTACACATTTAAATGATTTTTCTTTTTGGTGTTTTTAGTATACAAAGAAGTAAAAATGTTAAGAAAAATTACAAATAAAGACAAAAAATAATACACAGAAAAAGAATCAAATAATATATTTTCGACACATAATATAACAAGCTACTTTGATCAAAGCACTGTTGAAAGGAGAGATTGAGGAATGAAGAACAAAATAAAAATCGAGACCTAACTGAAGGGAAACATCAACAAATTGGAAAAAAATTACATCCTGGTAAAGAACAACATCAAGGTAAGCAGCATGGCATATTGTAGGAGCATTGCTACTAAAATTCGATGCTGTGAAGCCACCTGATAATGATACCGATATTGTAAATTGTGTTTATTACTTCATTGCAGACTTCCTCTAATGCTGCATACAGTAATATACCATTTATTCCATCCAAATTCCAAAAGTCAAAGAAATTAATTTCAAACTATGTTAAAATATTCAAACCGTAATACATTCCAAATATAACTAAGTGGAAAATAACGTTTGACACTGTAATTGTAGGCTGTTTTTTCAACATTAAACTTATAATAAAATTTCCAGATATAGGAAATTATGAAATGCTAATACAGTAAGCTTTTAATTTTATATTATTCAAGATCACATATAGCTCGCTCGCTGTTCACGAACTTATTGAATATCTTTATTAGAGTTTTTGCTGCCAATTATCTCAAAATGTTTTGACAAGTTTTTCAAATCAGCAAATCATTTTGGTACATCATTATTACCCAAGTATTCCACATTAATAACGTGGAAGAAGATTAAAATTATAACATTATTTTTAGCAACCATAAAACATTAATTTGTTTAAAGTTACATTTTATCTAGTATTTTTGATGAAAATGTAATATGCCATTTCTTCTTCCTCGTTCACTCTAAATCAACCACTTGTTTAACCCTCTTTGTGGTCCGTATATGATTTATCATTTGCAGCTTGAGTTCGTTGTGCAAATTAGGCGCATAAAGACCCGTAGGCTAGCCCATTTTGTTTATGTATGCACTTGTTCGATTTCAGCATAGCCCCCGGCAACATAAGGCCGACTATGTTGTCGGAAGCCACGGAATTCATCACCCTAAATAGAACATCAGAAATAACAAGTCTGAACCTAGGGGAGTCCATTTCCATGGGTGAGCCAGAGTCATGTTGGCCTTGGATAATACATTAAAAATGTATCTGTCTTCACCTCGGGGAGATGTGGTTGAATTGTTTGTTCTAGTGGTCATCAGCAATGAACACATTTTTAATTTTCCCTTTCTAAGATGGATGGACTATTCGACACAATCTTTTCTGGATGTATTCTGTAACTACTATTTCGTCATGCAATCGTCCCCAAAAAATCATTATGAATGCGCGTTACTGTGGATAAGTGACATCAACTGCACAAGAAAACTAGGAACGTTAATTAAGGATGTGATAAACCAGGGTGACGTGACGTAGATTGTCATTTTTTTTCCAAATATACAAACATGATCTCTCTGCATATAAGTTTGAGAACCGTTGTCTTAAATCATACAACGAGTAACAATCCCGTTATTCGATTCTAAAGTTTAATGTAGCGTAGCCAACTGATAAAATGTGAGAACAAGGAACAAAAGATGTATGACGTGGTGTGTCTTGGCGTTACAAAGGTCATAATAAATCCTTACAGTACATTTCTACACTGGGTAGTGTATTTTATGAGACATTCCTGCCCAAGTTTATTACAGAAGAGATTTCAAGCTACTTTACAAATCTAACAGAATCATAAGATTCTAGATTTCTTAACGTGCAGTGCCGACAGACTGACATAGACTCTCATGACCCTACACAATTGCATAAACACGTAGCATAAAAGTCGCTTACAGGCAGGAGCTCCCCATTAATATTCATCAATCACTAGAACAGATAACAGAGAGCAAACTAGAAAATGTACATAAGTCTGGGGGAAATGTTTGTGTTACAATTTTCCGCTCAGAGAACTGCTCATTATATGATGTAGTTAGTTTGATCGTGAAACTTGATTGTAGTCTTTCACTGATCTACATCTGTAATCGTTTTGCACCCAATGTTTTCACGTATTTATACTCGCAACATCTTCAACAAACGAGATTCTATACATATTTGGTGAATTGATACTCGTCAATTCTTCAACAGATGAGAATCTGTACTAGTTTGATATATTGATACTAGTGAATTCTTCAACAGATGAGAATCTGTACTAGTTTGATATATTGATACTTCTAAATTCTTCAACAGATAAGAATCTGTACTAGTTTGATATATTGATACTTGTCACTTCTTCAACAGATAAGAATCTGTACTAGTTTGATATATTGATACTTCTAAATTCTTCAACAGATAAGAATCTGTACTAGTTTGATATATTGATACTTCTAAAATCTTCAACAGATGAGAATCTGTACTAGTTTGATATATTGATACTTGTCAATTCTTCAACAGATGAGAATCTGTACTAGTTTGATATATTGATACTTCTAAATTCTTCAACAGATAAGAATCTGTACTAGTTTGATATATTGATACTTGTCACTTCTTCAACAGATAAGAATCTGTACTAGTTTGATATATTGATACTTCTAAATTCTTCAACAGATAAGAATCTGTACTAGTTTGATATATTGATACTTCTAAAATCTTCAACAGATGAGAATCTGTACTAGTTTGATATATTGATACTTGTCAATTCTTCAACAGATGAGAATCTGTACTAGTTTGATATATTGATACTTGTCAATTCTTCAACAGATGAGAATCTGTACTAGTTTGATATATTGATACTTGTCACTTCTTCAACAGATAAGAATCTGTACTAGTTTGATATATTGATACTTCTAAATTCTTCAACACATGAGAATCTGAACTAGTTTGATATATTGATACTTGTCAATTCTTCAACAGATGAGAATCTGTACTAGTTTGATATATTGATACTTCTAAATTCTTCAACACATGAGAATCTGAACTAGTTTGATATATTGATACTTGTCAATTCTTCAACAGATGAGAATCTGTACTAGTTTGATATATTGATACTTCTAAATTCTTCAACAGATAAGAATCTGTACTAGTTTGATATATTGATACTTGTCAATTCTTCAACAGATGAGAATCTGTACTAGTTTGATATATTGATACTTGTCAATTCTTCAACAGATGAGAATCTGTACTAGTTTGATATATTGATACTTGTCAATTCTTCAACAGATGAGAATCTGTACTAGTTTGATATATTGATACTTGTCAAATCTTCAACAGATAAGAATCTGTACTAGTTTGATATATTGATACTTCTAAAATCTTCAACAGATGAGAATCTGTACTAGTTTGATATATTGATACTTGTCAATTCTTCAACAGATGAGAATCTGTACTAGTTTGATATATTGATACTTGTCAATTCTTCAACAGATGAGAATCTGTACTAGTTTGATATATTGATACTTGTCACTTCTTCAACAGATAAGAATCTGTACTAGTTTGATATATTGATACTTCTAAATTCTTCAACACATGAGAATCTGAACTAGTTTGATATATTGATACTTGTCAATTCTTCAACAGATGAGAATCTGTACTAGTTTGATATATTGATACTTGTCACTTCTTCAACAGATAAGAATCTGTACTAGTTTGATATATTGATACTTGTCAATTCTTCAACAGATAAGAATCTGTACTAGTTTGATATATTGATACTTGTCAATTCTTCAACAGATGAGAATCTGTACTAGTTTGATATATTGATACTTGTCAATTCTTCAACAGATAAGAATCTGTACTAGTTTGATATATTGATACTTGTCAATTCTTCTTCTTCTTCTTCACCCTTCACCCCTATGGAAGCATAGGTCGGCAACCAAGACCTTCCAAGCCCGCCTATCCAAGGCCAACCTTTCCCGATCTCTCCACTCTCTCCCCATTTTCTTGCATTCCGTCTCCAACTCCCGTCTCCAGGTGTTCCTGAGTCTTTCTCTACCCCTTTGCCCTGGGGATTCCATCGGAGAGCCTGTCTTGTGATGCTGTTCCTTAGTGTGTGTCCTATCCATCGCCACCATCTGCTTCTTATCTCTTGTTCCACCTGTCATTGTCCTGTTCTATCCCAGAGTTCCTTGTTTGTAGTCATGTCATACCATCGCAGATGGACTATCCTGCTCAAGTATCCATTGATGAATGTGCAACTGTTTGGTGTTCCTCTTAGTTGTTCTCCATGTCTCCGCTCCATATAGAAGGACATCCTTGACATTTTAGTTAAATATCGTTATTTTAGTTTTATCCCTAAGTAAAATCTTCAACAAATAATATTCTATATATATTTGGTATATTGATACTCGTAAAATATTAAACCCTAAAAACTGTAAAATATTCAAGGAACTAGATTGAATGAATGATAGATCTTCATCATTGCACTTCTGTAAGTAACCATTATGTTCTGATCACTTTCTTAAACAGGAAGATCTCAGCGGCAGTGCACAAACTGCATAGCACAGTCGAGTGTCCCCGATGTCATTTTGAAGATGGGGAAAGTATTTTGTAGGAATAGTTTTAATTTGTAAAATTTCTAATGAATTTTGCTCAGCAGCGATTTCCAGCCCGATCTTCTCGATTTTTAACTACAAGGGTTCTTCTACGTGCTCAAATTGAACACGGGACCAACATTTTATCGTCCGTCTCCTATAGGATTAGGAACTCGATCTCACCTACACTGAGATCAGGGATCTCTGAACAAATATTAAAATGGCTCTACGAGGGAGCGAAACGAGTACCTTTAGAACGCGAGACGAGCACTTAACTTCTACGCCACTATGTTGATACTCGTAAAATCTTCAACAAGCGAGATTCTTGACAGATTTGAAAAAAAGATATAAAAACAGATAAAAAGATATATAGAAAGATAGACAGATCTGCAAAAAAAACGTCCGATGTACCAAAATTATAATTCTTTCAAGCTCACCTGTTCTACAAGTTCAGGAATCAGATTCCAGGTGAATTTCAAATTGAAGTTTTTTTTTTTAAAACACTCAACGCACATTAAACACGCGAGGTGCAATATTACACCTGCATGCTGCGCTGAAATTCACTTGTTCAACTTCCCTGTTCATCAACTGTTTCATCTTGTATCTCTTCTCATCTTAGTTCTGTTTATTTTCTGTTCTCTTCTGTTAATCAAAACGATATATCATCTATATCACAGATTTATGATTGGTATAACAGATATGTGTACTAACTTGCTCTGCAGGTTTGTATGACAGACGGACATCTATTTAAGAAATTTCTAACATACGATATCAAATGGAGATGTAACTGGTTATGTCTTGTTTTCCTTCATGAAATACCTCTCATTTCTGTGATATGGGCGAGTCTCAGACACTGGAAGGAGTCTGAGAATTAGGAGTTGAGTTTGGACATGTCAGACAGTGTCGTCTTCGTGATAGAGAGGGAAGGTATACTAATACATTTATCAGGGGTATGGTGAGAAAATTGACTTTAGGATGACTGCTGCAGCGGAGGACAGAGCACGCGTAGGAATGCCCAATGTGCCATGACATCAATCGTATGATACAACATAACTTGATGGCAGTGTTGTTAACTTTATAGTTAGTTAATTGGTTAATTTACTTAATCAGTTAGCACATTTGCAAGTTAGTTAGATAATTAGTAAGTGAGGTATTAAGTTAATTAATTGGTTAGCTAGACAGCTGCTGGCTGGTTAGTCAGATAGTTAGTAAAGTAACTAGTTAGTTAGTTGGCTAGCTAGTTATTCAGTTAGTTAGTAATTTTTTTATAAGTTAATTTGTTAGCTAATTAGTTATTAGTTAGTTAGCATGCTACTTACTGTTTTTAAAGTTAGTTTGTTAGTTAATCGGGTTAGTTATTTAGATAGTTTTAGTTAGTAGGTTAGTTATTTAGATAGTTTTAGTTAGAAAGTTAGTTATTTAGTTAGTTTTAGTTAGTAGGTTAGTTATTTAGATAGTTTTAGTTAGTAGGTTAGTTATTAAGTTAATTTTAGTTAGTAGGTTAGTTATTTAGTTAGTTTTAGTTAGTAGGTTAGTTATTTACTTAATTTTAGTTAGTAGGTTAGTTATTTAGATAGTTTTAGTTAGTAAGTTAGTTATTTAGTCAGTTTTAGTTACACTTATAAGAAACTAAAATAGGTGCTGAATCCATACAGCGATTTAAGAAGTTTGGACACCCGTTGTACAAGTAGAACTGGATGCCTGATGGGCAGAGCGAGGAATGTGTTTAATCAGCGAGCCACGGGAACCATTAGTATGCATACACTTCGATATATGTAGGGGGAGACTGTGCACCTATGGGTCTGACTGGAGTGCAATGACATCAGTTTAGTAACCAATAACCAATAGACTTCCTTTAGATTTGTTATCTCCTTAAACATTTATATTCTTACTCATGTCCATGTATTCGACTCTCTCAATTCTTTTCTGTTAGTTTTTCTTTCTTTTCTTCCTTATCTTTACATTTGTAATTTTTCTTGAGCTATCTCTTTCCCTTTTTGTTCAATCTCTTATCTTCTTTTTCTTCTCCTTACTTCTTTCAGTTATTTTTTTGGGTCTCATTTCCATTTTACCTTTTTCTTTCACAGCTCTTCACCGTTTCTCGATTTTTATCTCTTCCTATTTCTATTCTTACCAAATTGTAAAACGATTTCTTTTCTTTCTATTCTCTTATCCTGTTTTGTCTCACAGCGTCAAGATAAGAAGAGGTGTGTAGAATATGCTCCTCTGTGCACTTTCAACATTGTGTCTTTCGCAGCATCTGTTATTTCTGTGGTCCACTTTGTAAAACGTAGAAGCAATAAAAAAGCAGATTATTTCTGTAACACTTAAGCATACATGGTTTCTAGCATATTTGTTTAGTTTTGCGTGCTTGAAATACTTGTCACCCATTTCTCCAACAATTAAACATGTCAAAATGCATACAACTGTTAAAAACAATATGTTTTGATACGTAAAGTGCTTTCTATTTCTCACTTTACATTTGACATATTGACGATTACTTTAAGTAACTTTTCCAGTTGGTTGACTCCAAATCGACTGTCGTGTTTATTCATCAGTCTATTATAAGTGCTTTCTGGGAAAAGAAAGGATAGGAAAACAGCAAATGAGATATAATGATGTCTGTAATAACGATATGAAGGCTCTTGACAGAAGTAAAAGCAAATGAAAATAGTCGCCAAAATGAATATGTACTTGCAGACAGGAGGTACGAAGTGGACTGTTGTAGTTCAAGGACAGTCTGATCAAACAAGCATAGGAAATGAGGCTTTACTGCAGGATGTAATCCTATTCCAAGAGCCTTACCGTATCATATTGGTGTTTAGTTTAATCGTCGAGTCACCATCACTGCACATCGAACCAATTGATCTATATGTGATCCGATCTGCTCATCAGTATGTCTCTAAGCGTGTGGCTACTAACGACGCCAGTTCTTTATTGGTTTACTATTCTTCTTTGGCTACTAGTATAGTGCTCTTGTCTAGCTACACCACATTTGACTTGGAATTCTTGAATTCTTATTAGAGTTGTAGATTTACCACTATTACGTAAATTAGTTACCCGTTCCTTGGGCTATTCAGAATATCACCCTGGTCCATTGCTCACTCTATTTTTACTTTACAGCAGCCTTACGTGCGCCTAACGACGCTTTTACCTTACACCTGTATGATCTTTCACAAAACTAAATCTGATTTTTGTCAGTCTTGACCTCTTCAGCGACTGCAACCATTGTCTCCTAGCTCAGCCTGTTTCAATCTTCTTGAGCATATTCATTAATTCACTGAGAAAACATGTACAGTATGGATAAAAGTCTACTACAACTACCACCACTACCACCCCCAACACTACTGTTACCCATCTAGCAATAGCAGCTGCTACTGCCACTGCTACTACTATTACTACCAATACTACTACTACTACTACTACAACTACCACCACAACCTATGTAACAAAGTGGTCACAGGGAAAATACAATATCCTACAAAAGCGCACTAGAACGCACGGCTTTTGAAAGACAGTGATAAAATGGCGTAATGTGTGGTAACTAGCCTGGAGACTTAGCTAGCAACGGACATCGAAGGAGGACGTAGGAAGGGATAGTTAGATGGACATATAGAGACCGTTACAGAGACCTATGATGGACCATTAGAAAGACCAGACCTGATGGATTTAGTGATATGTACAGGGAGAGACAGGGACCGACTGAGTAACTTCGACCGTTAGACATATTTAGGCAGTTTGAACCCAAACAGTTAGGGATAGAGACGGACAGAGATATGATAGATAGATAGTTAGAGGTAAATTGGTAAGCTAGTTGTATCGTGAGGTAAAATAAGTGTACTATTGCCAGTATAATTATTTAAGTACCTTTAGAACTGATTAGATGAGCAAAGAAAGTGAGATATATGAAAAATTGTAAGACATTAGAGACCCTTTGAGTTTCTTCTCTTGTTTTCAAATGTGAAAGGAAAGTTAAAGACTTAGACTTGTTTTTGTTCTATCTGATAGTTATGAGATTTCTACTTGATAAATTAATATGTTGATTTTGTTCTATCTGATAGTTTTGAGATTTCTACTCGATAAATTAATCAGTTGTTTTTGTTCGATCTGATAGTTATGAGATTTCTACTTGATAAATTAATAAGTTGTTTTCTTTGATGTTTGAAATTCTTATATTTGAATTAAAATTATCAGAAGATTAAATATGGATAACCTAATGTTTGGTTTTCGTAATGAATGTATTCCATTTATGTTGGATAAATTAATATGTTGTTTATTTGACGTTTTCATTTCATATATTTGTTGTGCCGTACATCCAAATGAGAGAGAGTCAAATCAAGGACGAGGGCCTGAGATTAATGACTAAATGTTAAGAACCATCCTTTTACAAACTGGTGCTGTGACGAAAGAACACCCTTATCTTGTCACAAACTGCTGCTGTGACGAAAGAACACCCTTATCTTGTCACAAACTGCTGCTGTGACGAAAGAACACCCCCTTTTACTGTCACACCACCACTACAACCCCAACACTACTGTTACCCATCTAGCAATAGCAGCTACTATTACTACTACAATTACTACCACTATCACAACAATCCCCACCACTACTGCAACTCATCCAACAATAGCTGCCACTACTAGCTGCCACCGCTACTACTTCTCTCTCTCTCGCGATCACTACCTAGACCGATGTACCAGATCTCCCCATAACTTCTATTTATGTGGAAATATGATTCATGCAGACTTAACATTGGTGTGTTTTACGTCACATCTTCAGCACCATTTGTGGCTCTGGTGCTTATCTTTCGGCGATATGTCCGGTTTTAGCCAGCGTTTACTCGATTCGCTCTCCGCTCTGTAGCCATCTAGTCTTTTTTACGTTGTGGAGTAGCTAGCCCCAATCCTATCCTCCTTAGCCGCCTCTTACGACAGGCGTGGCAGGTAACAATGGTTCTATTCTTTACACCCAAGTTGGGCCCCGGTAACTACTCGGGCGGCGACTACTACTTCTAGTACTACTACAACTACCACAACAGTTGTTACGAAACATGTATTCAGATACGACTCCCATCATTTATCTTGTTTACTTGTGACTGTCTGATAGATTATGTATCACTACTTCTTCACTATAGACTAATAAATTGTTGGTAGAAACAACAAAGACGACTCCAGCTCTCAAACGGCTATATCTTCTCGATATCGATAGAAAGTTTCTATTGATACGTTTAGAGCAGCGTTCCCAAAGTGGGCGGTACCGCCCCCCAGTTGGAGCTGAAGCGTTCTAGGGGGGCGATAGTGGGTTCAGAAGAATTTGAAGGGGCGTTCAGGCGATTAGGGATCGGTGGCTCCTTAAAGAAGAAATTAATAATAACTATTTTAAAATAAATTATTATTTTCATGATTTTGCGATTGAATAATCATTTAAAATTTGAATTCTGCATTTTAATCTGTCTGACACTATCCCTTTTTAAAAATAAATTTTCTATTTTATGCATATAAGCATTTGAAAATTGACCATGCATTACAGAAATATATATCAATTTTCTATGTCAAAGAGAAAATAGAGCATGTATATATGTGGGAGGGGCGTTGGCAAACTGTTACAGTGTGGAGGGCGTTACAAAGTTTATGTTGAGCAAAGTGGGCGGTGGGCCGAAAAAGTTTGGGAATCTATGGTTTAGAGATATTGAGTTGTAGTAGTTTGATGTGTATATTACACACTATGTTGACATGTTTTTGTTGGCAAAAAGCAGATGAATACATACTGTACCGGCATATGTCTTCTTCTTCTTCCACCATTTCAGACATTTGTGTACTTTTAAAGTACTCGTAGTTAGTGGTCAACCGTAGTCCATGTACATCTCCATATAGCTTGTCTTGTCCTGATATGTGGATTGGTCATATGTTTTCTCTTTGTTCATTTTATGTTGGATATCCTTGCAGTATGTTTGTCTGTCACCATGGTACCATATTTATGATGTAGACAGACAGACAAGCAATTCACGCAGACCATGCAGACAAACAAATATGTGATAGGTAGAGGAAAATTCTCCGCAGGATTTGAAGATCGTAGAGTGCCAATTTTCTGTTTCTTCTCAATACTAAACCCAAATATGCGGAGATCAGTATGTTTCCTCATGTTTGAGAACGTAGGTTGCGTTATTTGAATCCAGAAATATATTCTGCTCAATTCTAACAGTGAACGCTGTGTGAGTTGCGATATTCTTTTTCACAAGTAGATATTTTTTCAAGTATTCATGAACGTTGGCAGTTGTTTTGCTGTAAGAAGAGAATAAGGAGTTTACATGACCACACACAACACATTGATAATCTGATAATTTACACACAACAATTGATAATCTGATAACATTACCACACACAACACATTGATAATCTGATAACATTACCACACACAACACATTGATAATCTGATAACTTTACCACACACAACACATTGGTAATCATCTACACACAACACATCGACAATCTGATACTTTACCACACACAACACATTGTAATCTGATAACATTTCCACACACAACACATCGACAACCTGATAACTTTACCACACACAACACATTGGTAATCTGATAACATTTCCACACACAACACATCGACAATCTGATAACTACATTGTAATCTGAAACATTCACACACAACACATCGACAATCTGATAACTTACCACACACAACACATTGATAATCTGATAAAATTACCACACACAACACATTCACAATCTGATAAAATTACCACACACAACACATTAACAATCTGATAACGTTACCACACACAACACATTGCCAATATGATAACAGGGTTACTTTACAAAGCGATATGTTATGATAGCAACACAATTCAACGAATCCACAACCAGATATAATAATGAGCAAACATACTTCTCACAAATAAAAGAAAAGAAATATCCAAAAATTTGCCAACTAAACTTTTTATTCGATAAAATAGTAAATGACAAAGACATTTTCAATTCACAAAACCAGAAATGTAAACATAAAGAAAATTAAAAACATACTAAATCTTGCTTTGAAATATAATAAAGTAGATCGTTATTTATGTTTCTGTCTCGTGAAATCGAATACGCGTTAGCAACAGCTTTGCAACAAGTCAGGCTAACTGACAGCTTCATATAACTTCTATATTAAAGTAGTTACTTGCTACAATGTTCAAATATTTCACAATGTCTTGATTGTATCCGTTACTTGCTTAATTTTAATGTTCACACATATACTTCGTGAATTCACTACAAATGACACTAAGAAAACGAGTACTCCAGTGCTGTATTGAACCAATACTTATTAAACGCAGCGAATCATGGACAATGAACAAACAATCAATAAGATCACTGAAAGTCACAAAGATGTGGTTAACAGAAGAATGTTGAAAATTCCATGGACAGCGAAGAAAACAATTGATGAGGTTTTAAATCAGGCCCGCATACAAAGAAACCTTATTAAAAGAATAAGTATCTGACAATCAAGGTTCTTCGGGCATATAATGCGAAGATAAGGTTTAGAACATTTGGTGACAACAGGTAAAATTCAGGTAAGGGGACAGAGGAAGAAGATGTTGAATAGTCTGACGTCATGGTTCAACATAAGGTCGACGAAAGGATTGATTACCTGCGCGAAGGAGAGAGAGAGAGAGTTGTGAAGAGACATGATCGCCTACGCCGGCATGCATGGCACTTGATTGATTGATATTTATTAATGTCTTGATTGTATCAGTTACATGCTTAACTTCACAGGCAGAATTTCACAGGCAGCTAAGAAACAGATAATCAACAGCATTTTTATACCTACTTTGTGTTACCAGAGCCAAACATGGACATTGAGCAAAGCGCAGTCACAAAAATAACTACATGTGAAATGCGTTGCCTGCGAAAAGTTATCAACAACACAAGAAAAGACAGAATCACTAACATCAGCATAAGAAAGAAAGTTGACACAAAACCGTGCTTGAATTATATAGATAAACAAAGAATGAAGTGGTTTGGCCACTTAATAAGAATGCATCCAAACTCCACAGTATACATAGTCTTCTACAACAGAACATCGGGAAAGAAGGCAAGAGGAAGACCACGGAAAAGATGGTTAGATGGTGTAGCAGAATCCTGTGAAAGAGCAAAGATAACAATCACACAAGCCACCAGAACAGCGCTAGACAAAAACAGAAAACCACGACACTGGGCAACAACCAGTGTGACGACAAAAGAAGAAGATGAAGACTTGCTTAACTGTTCAAATATTTCACAATACTTTTAAAGGGTTTTAAGCCGAAGGATTGACTATTGCACCGATTTTACCCCATATGGCTAGTTCCTCTCCGCAGAAATGGCACGCGGCCTGCCGAGAGTACTGCACAAAGCATGAACTCAGTAGCTCCAACAACAATCCTAGGGGTCTCTAGTGAGCAGACCTGTACTCGTGAACAGAACGGCGCGATACGGATTCGAACCCACGACCTTCGACTCGCAAGGCAAAGGGTTTAACCACTTAACCACATATACCTCCAAAAGTCGTTATTCTCTTTTTGCATTATGGTTTCGCATCACATAAGCATTATTTGTTTATGAAATGCTAGAATGTAAAATGACAATCAACATTCTACGTGCATCATTGAAACAATTTTTGTTGGCAATGTTCCTTAAAACAGATGACAAATGTAGAATACCACCATCAGAAGACAGACTTGACAACAGGAGAGACAGACTTGACACCAGTAAGACAGACATGACAACAGGAGAGACAGATTTATCTATTCTAATTTAAATTCTTAGACATATGAAATAATCTTTAATCTTGAAAGCGCGAATGTTTCTTTTGATGTTGAAACAAATGTCATTTAAAAATATTTTTGAATGTTTAACCGTCTAAAGTGTACAAATTGATATTAGTTACAGTACATCATTTGTTACTACAAGAAATGTTTCATTAACATCATGATTCTCAGACATACGATCCATATTAACAGCTCAACAGACAAGGGCAAGTCATGATATTCAGATTCCGCAATAACATAACACTCAGCTTTCATCTTTAAAAAACAAAAATCGTGGCATATTCTTTACAGGACGTAGCCATCAACCACAGTAAACGAGTTATTGATTTTCTAGGCACCACTTATACGTTCGGTAGTTTGCCATGCTTTTTGAACGGTGAGGTCTATTGTTACCTTTTGTAAACATCCCACGGATACAAATTTGTTTCCAAATTTATTCACCGTGGGGTTTGAACCAGGTACGATTGGGTTGTGATCGAGCTCACTACCGCTTGAGCTACAGACGCTTTCATCTTTACAACAAGATAACGATTGGTACCTATGATGAAGGAAACTGTGAAACTCATATAATTGTTATTAAATATCTTTTACAAAGCTGTCCAGAGTAGGATGAGCTGAGACGACTGGTATGGCCATCACGTCCATTGCATGAAAAACTCTTTGGAGAACCTCGATAACATGAGACGTTCTTTGAACTTATTCAAGTTCATGTTTGAGAGGGAACGAATAAGTGTTTTATATATATATAAATACATCGTCATCAACATGATTCATAAATAGCCTGTCCTGAACATAACTTTTCCATACTACGGAACTTCTCTATCTCTCTCTATTAGACCAGGTCTCCCCGCCTCTGCAGCTCATATCATTAGCGACACTCTGACTCAATCTTCGTCGTGGTTACCCTCTTTGCTTCTATGCCCTTTTCCATAATGGTCTTCTCCCACCCTTCGTGTCTTTTGTATATGCCCATCTTGTTTCAGTTTTGTCATTCTTATTTGTAGTATCAGTCACTTCTCTTTGATTTTGTTCCTGGAAAGATCTATTTGACCTGTTTTCTGTCCATGACATACGGAGACTCTTCTGTAACACTTATATTCTTTCTTCTTCTTCAGCGATCACTGGTCATGCGCTTAATTTACTGCGGGCCACAAACTAGGCTGTCAGCTTCAGGTCTGTCAGGTTTCCCAAAACTTAGTTTTCAGGTCGACTGGGTGTGGCCACATGCTGCTTCTCAGCTCACACAGGAGAGGACAATCTTGCAGGATATGCTCTGGTGTCTGTTCCGCCTGCTGACACTGGCAGAGAGCTGTTTGACTTATTCTAGTCTATATAAGTGTTTGTTCAGTCTGCAGTGTTCGGTGCGTAGATCTTTGAGGGAGTTTAAAGGGTCTTAAAGCCGAAGGATTGACTTCATTGCACCGGGTTTTATCCATATGACTCGGTCCTCTCCGCAGAAATGGCACGCCACCTGCCGAGAGTATTGCCCAAAGCACGAACTCCATAGCTCCGGCAATAATCTTAGAGGTCTCTGGAAAAAAATGCACTCGTGAAAAGAAAGTAGCGGTCTGGATTCGAACTCACGACCTTCGACTCGCAAGGCAAAGGGCTTAACCACTCAGCCACAGAGAACCTCCCATAGGAGTCTTTCCATAATCATACCCAGTGTTTGTCTTCCATTCAAACTTATATTCAAAAGCATATATATGTTTTTGACCGCCTTGTTAATATACATGATTTATGTATCCTTCTTCGTGCTTGGTGACATATTGGAATTCACGAAGGGCTATCTATTCTTTCTTCTTCCTTAAAACCGTACATACAATATCCATGTCCAAGATACTACAGACAGTTATTTGTTTCATTAATCGTCTTGTTGATCTGTGCTGCTTTTGTTTGTTCAATCTTTCTGTTTTTTCTCTTCTAATTTCCATATATTCTTCTTCTTCTTCGAACGGTCCATATCGACCACCTGTCAATCACTCTGTGTTGTTTGTATGTGATCTGAGCCTAAGAGTGATTGTACGTTGTGTCAGTTATGCGCTTACAAGTAGGCCAGCACATCCGATTTCTGCGATGCTTTTTATTTACTAGGTAGCATCCTAGTACTTATATTAGTCGCCTCTTATGACATGCATTGTAGGTCGCAGTGGTACTATTCTTTGCTTTCCTGGCACCACACTGGCGAGTTTCCATATGAGATCTGGTATAACTATATATGGCCATTTTCGTCTTTACTGTGGCAATTTCTGAGTTTTCGCTTTTCTCTCTTCTCTTTCAGCTCATTGCTATATATCTTTTCAAAAGATTCTGCACCTAAGCGTACTGTTGTTTTCCATATAACTTTATCGAGTTATATGGTATAACTATATGCATTTGCATAACATGACCAATGCATAATCATCTCGTTTCTGCGATGAGGGTATTCATTGTTTGTTTTCTGTTTAGTGGTTTGGATATACCCAGTGGCGGCTCGTGGTAATAGTTTTTGGTGGGGCCAGACACAAATTTTAGGAAAAATCATGGTTTTGGAGTATTTACTATTATTTGTCTAATCTGGGACGTTATCACCCTTTCGATTTTTGGTGGGCCGGGCCCCACTGGCCCTTAATGACGAGCCGCCCCTGGATGTACCTAATGTGAAATAATTTTTCTTAACAGAATAATCTCATTGTTTGGGAGACACAACATAGTGGGCGTATGTAGCTTAAGCAATAGCCAGCTCGATCACAACCCAAATATACCTGGTTCGAACACCGAATCGGGCAGTTTGAAAGGAAATATGTTCTCGTGGATTTTTAGAACTGTAAAAATAGACCTCAACGTTCCATAAGCAATGTCAAACTATCTACACCATCTTTAATCATGTTTTGCCTTTCGGAGTCAAGTAAAAAATAAGAGACACCTGAAACGAGTCTCCTTACACGCTTTGCACAAGTTGTAATTTGGTGCATCGGATATTCCATCGAGTAATCATTTACGTGGTCATCCTCTGGGTATGTTGCCGTTCTGTCTGAGTGCTAGAGCTCTTTGTGGGAGATTGTCTTGTGGTAACCTTCATACGTGTCTGAGCCATTTGACCTGTTGTTTCTGTCAAATGGCAAACTGCTAAACGTATAAATGGTGCCTAGAAAATCGCTTACTGCGGTTGATAGCAACATCCTGTATGTAAAGTATATGTTACAATTTTCATTTATTCAGTCATACATATATATATATATATATATATATATATATAACAATAATAATAATGCCTCTCGTATAGTTATACGTTACATAGGGCCTGCAAGCAATATCTTAATACCGCTCTATACTGGGCAACTCGCTCAATTTCCTCCATGGAACTGAGACCGATATTTCTTGCCTCTTTCAGCAAAGTTCGTTTCAGGGTCTCTAGTGGTTGACCAGAAATCTCTCTGATTTCATCACTTCTTTTGAATTCGTCCTATTCTTTGTTCATTATTTCTCGCAGATATCTATTTTTGCATGCATTCAACTTTCTTTCTATATCTTTAGTCATATATATGTATATATATATATAAAGGAATATATGTATTTTTAAAATACATAATTATTTCTTGTATTTAACAACGATAGTATCGGAATCTTTGATTTAAAAAATGTAGTATATGTGTGGTTTGTATTTACAAGAAATGTGACAGCAAGTTATACACATTATTCTATTCAAGGGGAAAAAAAAAACATTTGTTCCGCTGTTAGAGCATCAAACACTGGCTTTGTAATAATACTAGGTTTGGTAAATTATATCTGTAAATATGCATTAACTCTTTCACTCTTCTCAGCTGATTTACTGGCTTATAGTAATTTTTAATAGGTCATAAAGCACGTATGCTGGCAACTTTAGTATACATTGCAAAGTAAACGCGTCCGGGGATAAAATAAATTATAGACTAAAAGGATTAACTATTAGTGGACCAGGGTAAAATACATGTTTTACAAGACATATCTATTTAGAATATAAAAACGTCCTTTAGTGTGTCTCCTGGTAAAAAAACGTCCAACTCAACGTGACACATAGTGTGGCGTTTGGTCCACGTAGAGTTAAAAATAATAATTACAAAAGAAACGAATTATGCGTCTGAAAAAAAAATAAACTAAAAAAATTGAATAAACATTTGAATCTTAATTTAACAATCTAAGTACACGAAATTTAAAAAAAATTATGCATGAAGTGAATTTTAGCAACCATGGTTAAAACATACATAAAATCAGAAGAATAAAGTAGCATTGAAGATAAAACATAACAATGATATTCTAGAATCATACAAGGTAATGAATAATATGCGTTGATTTATATCACAAATGTCGATATGCAAATACAAGATTCATAAAACAGTCTATACAATTAATGACAATAAGAACGAATATAATTTCCCACATAATTATTTCGATAAAAATATGATTATTCAAATCAATTATTATTCAACAGTTTTGTTAACATCATGTAATAAAAACATACATATGTTTACAGATGTTAAGTTAGATTGAAATATGTGGTTTCCAGTCTGTAGAACTAGAATCCCTGATGCGCTAGTCTTAAACTGATTTGTTTTTCATATTAGTTCTTGTTGGTAAAGATGGTTTTTATTCCATCTTCCGTTTTCTGAATCTTTGAGGTTTTCATTGATTGATTGATAGGACAAATCATCATTGAACTTTGGTGAGTAACCATGTGTGCTCCAATCTCTTTCTTACACGGAAGATCTCAGCTGCAATGCACGAACACCTTTGAACCGGCGAGGGTCCACGATGTAATTTTGAAGATGGTGACGAGATTTTGTATGAATCTTACTTTAAATATTTTTTAATGAATTTTGCCTGGGCAGCGGTTTTCCAACCTGTTCTTCTCGATTTGAACTGACAATATTTTTTTTGTGGTCAAATTAAACACGGGACCTCGTTTTATCGTCCGTCTTAGATAGACTTGAAACTGGATCTCACTTACACTGAGATCAGGGATCCCTGGAGAAATATCCAGATGGAATAATGAGGTTAATTGCTGCAGATATTACCCCCTTCCATTCATTTATATTCTTATAAAAAAGTTAATTGCAAATCCTTTACAGAACTTTGCAAATCAACTCCAGCTTTTTAACGCTGTTTGTGATTTTCTAGGTATTATAACGTTCAGTAGTTTGCATTGCTTTCTGAACGGGTGGCGCCATCGTCCTTTTGTAAAAATCCACGGGAAACAATTTGTAACTAAACTGTCCACAGCGCGACTCGAACTCAGAACGTCGGGGTTAATAGACCGAGTCACTATCCCTAAGCCACAGACGCCACCTTCTATTCTTATACTGTTCTTAATTGTTCACGTCTAGTAGTTCTACCTCTAATTTAATATTATCTTTCTATAGTTTTCTTGCTCTATCTTGTATTCTCCGTCTCTGACCAGGCACGCTGGATGTGAATTACGCCAGCCTCTAACCAAAGAGGATTTACATATTTATTTGGATTGAATTTGTTTATTCTAGCCTGAATAAGCAACTAGTCCAGTGCGACATATATTCTTGAATGGAACAGAACCATGGAGAATGTACTGACAAATGAAAAGAAGAATTGACATTTCTCCATGTGATAGATTAGTGTACCATGTTACCCATCTAAGGAATTATGAAACCACTGTGACAGGTCTAGAAAGCCGTCGCAGGAAGGAATGTAATGACTATAGGGGAATCTCACTACTATGTCACATAGGAAAAATGTATGCTAAGATAATTGAAAGAACAACAATTGAAGAACAACTCTCAGAAGCACAGATGGGATTCAGACGAAATAGAAGCTGTACAGATGCAATATTCACATTAAGACAACTGACGGAAAGCGCAATCAAACATAACAAGACCTGTAGTGTGGCATAGACCAAGAAAATGCATTCAAATAGAGGCGAAAGAAACAAACTATGGGATTGTCTAAGAAAATATAGAATCAGCAAACATCTCATCAAGGTCTGCAAGAGTTTATATATTTCAAATAAAAGTTACATAAGAACAAAAGTCAGAACATCAAAAACATTCATAGTAAATTCAGGAGTTAGACAGGGATGTGTGCTCTCCCCACTGCTGTTTATAGAACATAAGTAGAGAAGCAGGAATAGAGAAAGAAAATAGTATTTCAGAACTTTTATTTGCAGATGACCAAGCACTGATTGCAGAAAACAAAGAATTTAATCTGTGTTTATAGAATTAGGATATTTCAAAACTGACATCATGTCACTTCGAGCGTACTATCTATTCTCTATTCAGAATGTTCTTAGAATGTTTGTGCAGCAATTTACCTCAAACGATTCAATTTCTTTGATATTATACACAAGAACAACTTGGATACACTCTCTTTAATAACATTTTTCTGCAGGTAATAAAATGGGTAAGAAAATAGTCTCATTGATATATTTACGTAAGTATTATCAATTGTCAAAGTGTGACATAATACATGCCCTAAACATTCTATAAAATACAAAAACAATGAAAATACACCTCAAATATTAACTTTGTTGTGTGTTGTCATTGTTTTTGTATTCTGTAAAACTACAGTACTTTGTTATTAGTTGTTCGCCATTATACATAGTTTTTCTAGTCTTTCACTATATCGATATTACTAAGCATTCTGTACCTAAATTTCAACATAGACAAGACGGCGGGTCCATCTTCTTTTGATATAGTACATCAGAGGTTCCCAAACTTTGCAATAACGTTTACCCCAGTTTGAGAAACGATGTAGTACATCTAGATTAATTCATAACACTTCCAGTTCAGAAAAAAAGTATTTAAAAAAAAAATAGATGTCAATGTCTCCATCTCTCTAGAAGTGTAATCTTTCATTCCTTACTGTCTTCTTCTTTCCTTCTCTGTGCAATGTCTCACACAGTATTCTTTCACTCACAGAAGGCATAAATTCTCATAGGGGGTGTACATTACAAGGAGGCTGCACCTTCTACTCAAAGTGAGGTCACAACGCACATAGATAACAGAATGAATTTTTAACAAAATGTTATCATAATGTATATACAATGTCTGTAAGAATCATTTAGCACATTCTAAAGTGTTCTCTTGTGGATTTGTTTAAGCAGCAGAGATGAACATTTTGATGTGACATCTCTGCACTGATGAAGCACGAAGTTGTTTCTTGTTTATAAAACAAATAGCACTTGGTGGTTCACTATCCACGTAGAACAATGGGACTATTTATCTAGTAGTATATGATCTCAGTGTAAGTGATATCGAGTTCCTAGTCCTATCTGAGAGAACGATAAAAGTAGGTTCGGGTTGAGCACGTAAAATGTAACGTGACAGTGTTAAAATGATAAGAAAATGATGGAAAGCGCTGCTTCGACAAAATTATTAAAAGCAATAAAAATAATATTTCATTACATTTTCTAAACCTCAAAATTTCATCAGGGACACTCACCGATACTGCAGAGTGTGTGCTCTACCAGGAGATCTTCTTCATAAGCAAGAGATCTGAACATACCAGGCTATTCTAATGTTAGTTATACAAACAAAACCTCAGATCGCTGTCCTCTGAAGGAATATCTACATAATTATACATCGTTTTCCTTGTAGCTAACATAAAGTGGTATTTATAATGTCCAAACAAATCATTCAGTAAAAGAATATACACTGCTTTTAAACAAATTCTCAAGAATGATTCGGTCGCTTAATATATTGCTACCGCTTGTCTCTTACACATTGATTATATAATAATTCATCTCGTACCGTTATACGTTACATAGGGCATGCAAGCAGTTTCTCTATATCGCTCTATCCTGGGCAACTCACACAATCTCCTACATGGAACCGAGACCGATATTTCTTGCCTGTCTAAGCAAAGTTTGTTTCAGGGTCTTCTTAGATCGTCCTCTCTTTCTTGAACCATGTAGATCCCACTTCAATGCCTGCTTTGATATTCTTTGATCATTTCTTCTCAAGGTGTGTCAAGATATCACCATCTTCTCCTTATTATAACAATTGCTAGTGGTTGACCATACATTTCTCTGATTTCATCACTTCTGAATTCGTTCCATTAAATTTTCACATTGATGAAGGAGGCTTTATTAACTGACACACTTAACGCAAACAATTCTTTGTAGATCTCATATTTCTGGTATTATGTATGAAGGGCTGGAGAAAACCATCATGGAAGGAGGTATACCGGCAGAGAGAAGAAGATGAAAACGGTGGACTCAGAATGTAACTGATGGGCTTAATATGACGGCTGCAGTTGCAGGACATCTGGCCTATGAGAGAGAGAAGTCCTGGAGTACTGTTGAGGTGGTAAAGTTCTGCTCCGGACAAGCTATTTAATGATGATAATGAGATCTCATATATAGGCCCAAAGCGAGAAAATATGATAGCTCTATCCTCAGATGGTAGGTACTACATTATGCAAAGGTACAATGAAGTGGTCAGTGATCATTTTCAGTGCAATTGTTAAGTAGATGCTCTCTGTTTCCAGTAGTTCTTTAATACACAGTCCTCTCTTCATTTCGTTCCTACGATTACAATATGATCACCATCATTATCAAGTAGCGTGTACCTTCCGGAACTTGGCTTCCATGACAGCCGTCTTGAAAAAAACTCTCTGTTATGTGCATGTTGGCCTGCGTCAGTTGCAGTCATTCTCAGATTGTCAATGATATCTTGCACCCATCGTCTTCTAGGTCTTCCTCTCATTCTTCTTCCAGGCACCATTCCTTCCAAAATTAACTTCTTATTCTAAAATTACAATATGATAACAGTTTTCAAATAAATAATTAGCTGCTCTCTCGTTAGATGATGACCAATATTAATGATTGGAATATTCTAGAAGTATTCTTTGGTGTGAGGTATTTATTGAAAAGTTATTCGTTTAATTGATAATAGTTTATGATTTACTTGACAATTGAATACATTGTCTACTGTGTGATATCTATGTCACTTCCATAGCAACAATAATGGCGTATTATGTACACAATCAAAACAACATAATGGTGGAAATAATCTTAGTTTATGACAAATAGATTAACTATGTTAGTCATGTGCTAAATATATTATTCTATGGAACCGAAGCATGGACAATGAACTAAGAGATGAAAAAGAAGGATTGAAGCTTGGAAAATGTGAATATATAGAAGAATAGAGCGAGTGACGTGGACAGAAAACTACTGAAAAGGTACTTCATTAAGGAACTGGACAGCGAGATAGAAATTAGATGCCCGTACGGTGCCGGGGCCCGCAACGGAAGCAAAGAATAGTACCATGGTGTCCTACAAGGCATGTTGTAAGTGACGACTGATGTAGGGGCCTGGGAAGCTACACTAGTAAATAAAAAGCGTCGCATAAATCGAATGTGTTTACTTGCTAGTAGACGAATAACTGGCACAACCACTCTTAGGATCAGATCACATACAGTTCACACAGAGTGGTTTACAAGTGGTCGATATGAAGTGCTCGATGAAGAATAAGATTAATGAGATAGTTTGTCCACATTAAGAAACACGACTTTCTGTTTAACCCAGTTTGGAATAGCAGGTAGAAGGCAGGAGAGCAAGTTAAACTTTCTTGGAATAGCAGGTAGAAGAGCAAGTTAAACTTTCTTGGAATAGCAGGTAGAAGAGCAAGTTAAACTTTCTTGAATAGCAGTAGAAGGAAGTTAAACTTTCTTGAATGCAGGTAGAAGAGCAAGTTAAACTTTTTGGAATAGCAGGTAGAAGGCAGGAGAACAAGTTAAACTTTCTTGGAATAGCAGGTAGAAGGCAGGAGAGCAAGAAGAAGATACAAGTTAAAGTCACGAAGTAAACAAGTAGAATGGAACAGGCAATATTGTGGCAAAGTGTATCGTCAGGGGCACGAGACAGAACTTGAAGAGCCGTTACAGTCAATCTTCGATGCAGAGACGGTACATGATTGATTGATTGATGGATTAAATCGATTAACTATTCTAGACATGTGTATGATTTATAGGCATATTTATTTGCTTTGTATTTATATATTTTACATTTGTAAAAGTAACTTTGATATTTATAACAATTGGTCAGCATTTTTTGCCGCCTCCGTCATACTTTTGATAACCGTTCAAGTATGCCTCCCAACTCGTACCAGTCGAAGCTAGAAAGATCTCGCACATCTCTGCCTTCTGCTGTCTGCAGGGAGATTATGTCGCTGTATCCGCTCTCTCCTGCGTGGTTGTGAGCCTTGACACGCGCGTTATAGATGCTGTTGAAGTGCAGACCATCAACTGTGCAGATGACTTCTCGACCCACGTACACCACCTGCAATAGATGAAGAAAAGGATAACAGTAAGTAAAACAAAGAACACCCAGTAAAGAGATTAGAGAACTTCCATATTTATAGAATAAGTACAGGAATGACAGCTCAACAATAAATACTCACCTGTCACTTGATAATAAATACAGAACTCAACAATTATAAGTTGTAAAACGAGATTAGTATGTTATTATAGAAGTAGTTACAAGCAGGGCAGTGCGGTAAATTTTATCAGTATGATGCAAGTCTTCGAAATGCACCCTTAAATGTTTTTCTATAAAATAATCTTCAATTGTGATTTTAATCTCGCTGCTTATGCCGTTCCCCTTTACGGTTACGCCTGATGCGGCCGCCTCTCTGTATCATAGCATGGCCCTGGTTACAAGTTGCAATAGCTTAGTAGTTAGCGCCCTCGTTTCATAGCAGTGTTGTCGGTGGTTTAATTCCACAGAAAATGAGTAATTTTACTTTGACAGTAACGGATCTTAGTTAGACTCAAGCTTAGTTGGGTGTCAGAGAAATAATGGGAAGTAAAGGTCGATGGTTGAATCAAAATACCGCCCGTGTATTGCCGGGGAATGTAAGGGTAGCAAAGAATATTAACACTGCGACATAAAGGCTTATTGTAAGAGGCGTTTTAAGGGTTTTAAAGCCGAAGGATTGACTTCATTGCACCGTGTTTTACCCCATATGGCTCGGTCCTCTCCGCAGAAATGGCACGCCACCTGCCGAGAGTATTGCACAAAGCACGAACTCCGTAGCTCCGGCAACATTCCTAGGGGTCTCTGGAAAAAACTGCACTCGTGAACAGAAGGCCGCGGTCCGGATTCAAACCCACGACCTTCGACTCGCAAGGCAAAGGGCTTAACCACTCAACCACAGAGACCCCAAAGAGGCGAAGGATGGAAGGATGTAAGAGGCGACTGAGGTAGAAGCCTAGGGACGCAATCCTTAGTAAATAAAAAGCATTGCAGAAATCGGATGTGCTGGCCTACTTGTAGGCGCATAACTGGCATAACGTACAATCGCTCTTAGGCACAGATCACATACACATCACAAAAATCAGTTTAACAAGTGTTCGATATAGATCGTTCGAAGAAGAAAAAGTTGGTTACCCTGAGAACATCCATTTTCTTACCTGAGAACATCCATTTCTTACCCTGAGAACATCCATTTTCTTACCTGAGAACATCCATTTTCTTACCCTGAGAACATCCATTTTCTTACCCTGAGAACATCCATTTTCTTACCCTGAGAACATCCATTTTCTTACCCTGAGAACATCCATTTTCTTACCCTGAGAACATCCATTTTCTTACCCTGAGAACATCCATTTTCTTACCCTGAGAACATCCATTTTCTTACCCTGAGAACATCCATTTTCTTCCTGAGACATCCATTTCTTCCTGAGAACATCCATTTTCTTACCCTGAGAACATCCATTTTCTTAAGATATCCCCCTTCAATTGTAAACATAATCGTATGCCTCTGCGTATATGAGGCAAATGAACTAACCACTACGTTATCACGGATCTTGTTATATATATATAGATTACTTTTTATTTTAACAGCTGTTTTATACCAACTCGTACACAATTTGAATGCAGTTATCTTGCATAGAGATGAACATACAGAAACGGATACACATTGGATTTATTGCACATATTATTCCTCACGTCATGCAGCACTTTGTTGAAATAAACAGACACAAGATGGACACAGATAAGAGATCACCTGGAATTAGGTAAGTTGGCTGAGACATGCTGTAGATGATAACACCGTGTGTTGATTCTGGCGTCGGAAAACTTTCCGCAGCAGGTGACTTAACAACAGCATTTTTAACAGTGTGCTTTTATTTAGGAAATTCGGATGTATGGGTTATTCTTTCTCTTTTTCTTCAAACGCTCCATATCGACCACTTGTTAACCCTTCTTTGTGATTTGTATGTGATCTGAGCGTAAGAGCGATTGTCGTTGTTCAGTTGTGCGTCTACATGTAGGCCAGATATCTCATTTCGGAGGTGATTTTATGTACTAGAGTAGCTTTCCTAGGCCCCTACCTCCGACACCTCTTATGATATGCATTGTAGGAAGCAGTGTTACTATTCTTTGCTCCCCGTGAACACAAGGCGAAAGGGTTATAAATATATATACATTTTCTCTTGTATGTTTGTTATACATTACATAGAGCCTGCATGTAATTTCTACATACACTGCTCTGTCATGGGCAACTCGCTCAATCTCTTGGAGTTATAAATAACTGCTTGCAAACCTGCGATGGAAATATCCTTTCCTTGCTTCGTTTGAGAGCTCTCATCTATCAACTTAAACATTATACCGCTCAATATCTTCGTCTATTTTCTAGTTTATTGTTGTAGTTAGTTCAGATCATTTCCAATGTGTTGCACAGATCTCTGTTTGCTGAGATCAGGACTGTAGTAGGTGCAGACCGGTACATACTCGTCTCGCGGTTCGTTGCTATTTGTTTTAAGTCTTTAATGTTTACTAGGCCCATCGTTGAGCCTTCTCTGGTGATGGTTCTACGAAGAGTCTCTCTTGGTCTTCCTCGTTTTCTTTTTCCCTCTGGTGTCCATATGAGGGATTGGTAAGGAGTCTTCTCTCATCCATTCTAAGTGTGTGGCCGATGTAGTTCCAGCGGCGCTTTATTGTGTTGTATTGTTATTCCAGCATCAATTTGACCAATGTGTCGCTACTGATCTTCTGATTTGCTAAGAGATCTAGGACTGTAGTAGTGTGCCAGGACCGGGTACAACCGTTCCCCAACCCCAGGTAGTAGCCTACTGACTAGACAGATAGTTTAGATAGATAAGTTCGTAGATATGAGATATGTAGAGACTGTAGTGTTTGCACACCAAATCTGCCCACTACAAGCAGATAGCAACACTAGGACGAGACATTGACGTAGTGAAACTAGTTGACGTAGATTTGTTAGTACTGCTTAGCGACGTAGTGACAACATAGGAGACGAACATAAACAGTGAAGATGGATGGACGTGTTTGGTGTATTGTCCACACATGTAACATCAAATAAATATATCTATATGAATCCACCATGGTCGTTCAGTATATTGAAGTTATGTTAAAGCCATAGTAAAAGAAATACCATTATCAACACCAAAAACACCACATAACTACAACAGGACTACGTTGCATTTGTAGTACATTTTCTCTTCAATGAACGTAAATTTAACCTTAATCTGTGATGAAGTGAACTAATGAAGAACTGACCTGTACAATGATTTAACTGAAGACCTGATATAACAAAGAACATAACTCAAGAAGGGCTGAAGAGAAGAAAAAAATGAATAAAGGACTGAACTGAAGATTTTATCTATCTAAAGAAGGGTTCAACTGAAGATTACCTAAGTTGAAAAGGAACTAAACTGAAAGTATGGGCAACTGATGGAAAACTGAGGCAGAACTAATTAATGGAACTGATTAAAATACTGACGAAGAACTGATAAAGAACTGAAGAAAAAACAGACGAAATTGATGAAACACTGACGAAAAACGGAAGTAGAACTTGAGAAATTTGAAACCGAAAAGAACTTGAGAACGATGAAAATCTGAAGAAAAACTTGAGAACTAATGAAAACTGAAGAATTTAACCCTTTAGATGGAAGACGATATATACGTATTTCCCATTCATTTAAAGACACATTAACACGTCTGTTATTATGTCCCTAGCTGAGGATAAAGACTTAACACGTTATACATGTACTGTCTGTATAGGCGAACATTCACGTTTGTGTCCTAGAAAAAGAGTAACTATTTTTAGCCACTTCGAAAGTATGTAGCAGCGAAAGGTTAAAAGAACGAGAAATGATGAAAACGGAAGAAAAACTTGAGAACTAACGAAAAACTGAAGAACTTATGTAAAACTAAAGACAAACTGATAAAAAAAAAAAAAAAGAGGAAACACTGATGAAAAGTCGAAACTGATGAAAAACTGAACGGATGAAGAAATGAAATAATGGTAGCAGGAAATATCGCTAGAGGAAACAAATGAAACAGAGAGCTAGAGAAAGGAAAAAAAGAGAACTAGAAATATTAACCTTGAATAATGGATACATTTTTGTATGACAATGTAACTTAGAACCAAAGCTAAGAACAGGAAGTTGCGCAGACACATGATTGATTAAACCGGTCAGAATGTAACATAAGATGTACAAGGAATGATGGGTAATCATAGGAATGGAGCGTCAGATTTATGATATTTCTTATTGAAGGAGAGGAAAGGTAGTTACTGAGTAGCTTCTACTTTCACAAACGTTTGAAAGCTAACTGAACTTACCCTTAAACTAAAATATACAGGACTATCAAGTTTTGGAATCAAATCTGTTCAGTTCATATTTATACTTTTAGTGTTATTTAGAATCATTATTTTCGTACATATAAATCTGAGTTAAGTATAATACAAAAATCCTGACGCTGTGAGGCACTATAGGATTTGAGAAAAGTAGAAGTACAATGTAAATAAAAAATGTATTGAGTTTATACATAGAAATCGTATTTATCTCCAGTGCGCAATAAATAAAAGTGTATTGAGTTTATAGATATAATCTTATTTATCTCCAGTGCGCAATAAATAAAAGTGTATTGAGTTTATAGATATAATCTTATTTATCTCCAGTACGCAATAAATAAAAGTGTATTGAGTTTATAGATATAATCTTATTTATCTCCAGTGCACAATAAACAAAAGTGTATTGAGTTTATAGATATAATCTTATTTATCTCAGTGCGCAATAAACACAAGTGTATTGAGTTTATAGATATACTCTTATTTATCTCCAGTGCGCAATAAACAAAAGTGTATTGAGTTTATAGATATAATCTTATTTATCTCCAGTGCACAATAAACAAAAGTGTATTGAGTTTATAGATATAATCTTATTTATCTCCAGTGCACAATAAACAAAAGTGTATTGAGTTTATAGATATAATCTTATTTATCTCCAGTAGCAATAAAAACTGTATTGAGTTATAGATATAATCTTGATTTATCTCCAGTCAAATAAACAAAGTGTATTGAGTTTATAGATATAATTTATTTATTCAGTGCAAATAAAAAAAGTGTATTGAGTTTATAGATATAACTATTTATTTCCAGTACGCAAACTAAATAAACGTTATTGAGTTTATAGATATAATCTTATTTATTTTCCAGTGTATTAAATCAAAAGTATATATCAGTTTATGATACAAATCTATTTATCTCAGTGGAATAGTCAATAAACAAAATGTATTCAGTTTATAGATATAATCTATTTATCTCCAGTACGAAATATAAAAGTGTATTGAGTTTATAGATATAATCTTATTTATGTCCAGTACGAAATAAATAAAAGTGTATTGAGTTTATAGATATAATCGTATTTATCTTCAGTGCGCAATAAATAAAAGTGTATTGAGTTTATACATAAAATCTTATTTATCTCCAGTACGCAATAAATAAAAGTGTATTGAGTTTATAGTATAAATTTTATTTATCTCCAGTACGAAATAAATAAAAGTGCACAGTTTATCTACTGTACTTTGATCATACGTGGTACTTTATACGGTTATCTTCAATTTTTAAATATAATGTTCACAAACTTGGATTATCCGAAAGGAGTTAATTCTTATATTTCATGTGTGTTTGCCTACACGCTCTGACATAACCAATAAAAGTTTCGTTCTTAAGTTGAAAGATAGTGTTCCTCGCTTTTTTCCGATCAGAAGAACTTTAGCTTTCAGTTCTTCGACTCGGTGCCATTGACATCGTAACCCTTCGGTTCGATGCCACGAACACCGTACCTGTGGCTTTTCTGTCAGCCCGCGGAATAGAACCGCACTCACAGGAGCTTGTCACCCTCTTCCAAAGCGCTACAACACGCTGGTCAGGTGGACGTGCCTTGGCTTAAAGAGGCTTTAATCTC
Source organism: Arion vulgaris (assembly GCA_020796225.1). NCBI lineage: Eukaryota > Metazoa > Mollusca > Gastropoda > Stylommatophora > Arionidae > Arion > Arion vulgaris. Next base: position 24,135,113 of record CM036754.1, on the reverse strand, counting down.
TACATGACAAGAAAATAAAAATAAATATTGAAGTTTCAGAAACATGTACAAAGATTGTTTAAAGGCAAGAGTGGACAGCCAACTACATCTTCCACCTGGGAATAGACAATAGTACAAGATTTAACTAAGTGAAGAACTACATCTTCACCTGGAATGACAATAACAATGGAAAAGAAGAATCAGTGGACAGCCAACTACATCTTCCACCTGGGAATAGACAATAGTACAAAGAATGCTTAACGTCAAGAGTGGACAGCCAACTATATCTTCCACCTGGGAATAGACAATAGTACAAAGAATGCAATCAAGTGGACAGCAATATATCTTCCACTGGATGAACAATGTCAAGAATTGTAACGTCAAGTGGCCAACTACATCTTCACCTGGAATGAAAATAGTCAGAACCTTAAAGCAAGAGTGGACAGACAACTATATCTTCCACCTGGGAATAGACATTAGACAATAGTACAAAGAATACTTAACGGCAGAGTGGACAGCCAACTATATCTTCCACCTGGGAATAGACAATAGTACAAAGATTGCTTAACGTCAAGAGTGGACAGCCAACTACATCTTCCACCTGGGAATAGACAATAGTACAAAGATTGCTTAACGGCAAGAGTGGACAGTCAACTACATCTTCCACCTGGGAATAGACAATACACAATAGTACAAAGAATAGCAACAAACAAATATAAAGTGAGAACAATGTTCTAAGAACATGAGTTTTGTGTGTAATAACGTGTTGATGTGAATTATGAACCATTAAACATGGAGCCATCTGGATATTTTTTCCAGAGATCTATGATGTCAGTGTACGTGAGATCGAATTCCTAGTTATATCGGAGACGACGATAAAATGTAGGTTTGATTTGCAGGCCTATAGCTACGTCCATGATTCATTTTACCTCAGTCTGTGCTGTCGTCTCTAGTAATCTACTATTTGTCTTCTAGTGTGGTTTCTACTAAGTCTTTTTATCTTTCCACTGTCTTCACTACTGCAGTCTCCTTCCCCATTCGCAAGGACTCGATATTTATGAATATCATAAGCTGCTGTGGTAGATGATCTTATACCTCCCGAGATTTTTTTCCGATTCAGAAGCACTTGAGCTTTCAACTTTTCGGCCCTGTGGAAATCGTAACCCTTCGGTTCGGTGCCACGAACACCGTAAATCTGCAGAACATTTGGCTGTCTGTCAGCCCGCGGAAATGAACCGAACTCACAGGGGGCTTGCCCTCCGTCGCCCAAAGCGCTGGGCAGGAGAACCTCCTGAGATAAATTACACTTGTTTGCTTTTGTTTTCACCCCATGAGATATTGCAAATATCGTTAATAGATTTGATCTTTGTTTTACTTTGAATGAAAATCGTGGCATATCCTGTACAGGACGTAGCCATCAACAACAGTAAACAATTGATTTTCTAGGCACTACTTATACGTTCAGTAATTTGCCATTGCTTTATGAACGGTGAGGTCTACTTTTACCGTCTGTAAAAATCCAAAGGAACTAATTTGCTTCCAAACGTGCCCGGCACGGAGTTTGAACCAGGTACGCTTGGGTTGTGATCGAGCTCACTACCGGTTAAGCTACCGACGCTCACACCATCAGGTTTTGGACATGTTTGTTAAATAATAGCTGCATGTCCATCATCACATTTAGTTATGTTGGGTTGTTATCTTGTTTTTTCCTTCTTTTATTTCCATCCAGGGATATTGTAATCTTTTGCTTTGACACATTGTTACCTCTTAAAGTAGTCTGTCTTTGTGTAGTTCACTTTCAATTTAAATGTCTAACTGTATTTACAGAGCCTGTCAAGTTCTTCATTAAGTCATCACGCACTGAAGCCAGTTTGCCTGTGCAACAAGAACAGGTCATCAGGATATAATACGCATGTCACTCAAAAACAGGAGGAATAGGGTGCAACTTGAGGATTGGGTGGGGTGGGGACGCCGTGGGAGACTTTCTTCAAGTACCCACTTTGATGACATACCATTGTTGATCTTTTTCAGGGTGTGCGGAGTGAGTAGGATGTTCAGCTGTATATCTTTCCCTGGAATCATGGATCTAACATTTTATACAGCAATCCTTTTCGTCACACCGTGCCGTATGCTTGTTGATTGCATATCTTTAGCTGATAGTATCTCACTCTCTCTCTCACTCTCTCTCTCACTCTCTGTGTGTGGTTCAGTGGTAAAGCCTTTGCCTCACGTTCCGAAGGCGTGGGTTCAATCCTGACGGCGACGTTCTGTTTACAGTCTATTTTTCAGAGACCCTATGATTTTACCTGTAGCTACTCTCAGAGTTCGTGCTTGTACAATACTTTGAAAGATGGCGTGCCATTTTTCCGGATAAGGACCAAGAAAACCTGTGCAATGAAGTAAATCCTACAACTACAGACCATTTTAAGATATATTTTATATATGTTTACTTTTTCTTCTGTTCTCTATCATCAGTTATCCTGTTTGTAGAAAGTGATAAACCTACAAAATACTAAAACGCTACTCTGGCGTGAGTCACAAAACTACACTCATTCGTACATTCTGAGTGATTCATTGAGCATGATCCGAAAGGAGTCTGGTTTGGTGCGAAGGTAGTGGACTGAATCACTATTAGCGTCAACAATTTGCAGAATTACCCTTCTGTTCGTTCCATTGCATATGGTTGCCATCGACAATGAGAGAGCAGACAAGCTGGCTGGCTCTGCCACAATATCAGGGGGTTAGCCAATGGACAGAGCTGACATCTTGAACGCCCTCATAGAGTGTTGCCGAAAGGACGATTTTCATTTAAACCAATCTACGTCAACTACTAGATTGCAGGAGCTGGGACTGAAGATTGGAGTTGCAAGAAAAGAACAGCACAACAGGTATGTGAGTAGGCTCATCAATCAACATCGAACTGGTACTGGCAGTCGCTGGATGCTGTTGGAGATATTGCGAAGGAGATCGGAGCACCTATGGACGTGTCCGGAGTGCAATGAAGATATTCCAAACTGAAACTGAACCTACAAAATATAAAACTGCTATATAGCTATTATGCAGGTGAACTATGCTACTAACAAATATGATCAGGAAATAAAGTAATCAATACATCAATATGATTAATCGGTTCGATTGAGAAAAATAAAATGGATACACTTCTTGAAGAAGTTGTGGAATAAGACGTAACAATTCATTTGTTACCAAAAGTAAAAAATTGATTGAGGCACTCGATGTGATATTGTGGTCTTGTCTTCAACAAAACATCCCTTTGACGCTAGACCAGCCGTAAAGTAATTTAAGGTAAGGGTTCTTAGACACAGGTTACTCCCGTGTGGTGCTGGGGTCCGCAGGGAAAGCAAAGAATAGTACCACTGCGACCTACAAAGCATGTCGTAAGAGGCGACTGAGGTAGGAACCTAGAGATGCCACCCTAGTAAATAAACAACGTTGCAGAAAGCGGATGTGCTGGCCTTTTGTAGGCAATATAACTGGCCCAAAGTAAATCACTCTTAGGCTCAGATCACATACAAATTACATAGAGTGGTTAGCAAGTGGTCATATGGGGCATTCCAAGAAGAAGACACAGGTTCAGAGAGCACTTGGAAATATCAGATTTCAGTTAAACAGTATCACGTATACGTTCGTATGTACATTTTGAGTCTCTAAGACGAAAAGGTGGAAGTGTCTGGCTAAATGAATTATAACGCGGGCTCCCATCCCGGAGATCTGAGTTGAATCACCAGTACGCAGATAGGTTTTATCGCAGGGGGCAATTAAATAATCCTAACCGTAACAGTTTCGTTACGACTGCACGAGCAATCGGCATTAAATTCCACAGCCTCCATGTTTACCATGTCCTACGCTGGTCTAGCATGCGGTAATAAAAGCAGTAATGACTGCTTTTTATCATTTATTTATTTATCGCGAAAAGGTTAAGACGTTGGACAGGCGTTCTGAAGGTTGTAGTTTAGAATCAGGACCGAGTCACGTGTTCAATTATTTCTCTATGATTGTTGGTGGAGCTGCGGAGTTCGTGCTTTGTGCAAACACTACTGGCAGGTCACATGTCACTTCAGTCGAGAAGGACGAGACATATGGGAAACCCGATGCAACGAATTCAAACTTTTTGTTTAGACGTCCCTGGTCAATTGTCTAAGCCCATCTGCCCAGCGTGTTCGTAGCGCGTTGGACGACGAGTGACAAGCCCCCGTGCTGCGGTCAATTCCGCGGGCTGTCAGAAAAGCCACAGGTTCTCCAGATTTACAGTGTTCGTGGCACCGAACCGAAGGGTTACGAAGTCCATGGCACCGAACCGAAGAGCTGAAAGCTCAAGTGCTTCTGGATCGAAGAAAAGTATATTGTCTAAAATTTAAATTTGTTACTTGTATATCCCAATAATTTCATTTTATTGTAACATTATTTATTCGATTTTCTGCATTTGTAAAACTTTTAAAGGGTTTTAAAGTCGAAAGATTGACTTCATTTCACCAGGTTTTACCCCATATGGTTCGGTCCCTCTCCGTAGAAATAGCACGCCACCTGCCGAGAGTATTGATCAGAGCACGAACTCCGTAGCTCCGACAACAATCCTAGGAGTCTCTGGAAAAAAACTGCACTCGTGAACAGAAAGGCGTGGCCCGGACGAGCCCACGACCTTCGACTCGCAAGACAAAGGGCTTAACCACTCAGCCACAGAGACCCTGTAAAACTGTATTTAGCAAGTGCAACACCAGCCACAGAGACCCCTGTAAACTGTATTTCTAGCAAGTGCTTCTTAGGATTAACTTCTCGGTCCAAGAATCCTTTAGCATAAGTAAATGTTAAGAACATCTGCAACAGATCGATATTTCTTCTCCTGGACGCTTGTGAACATTGTGAGGCTATTATCAATATGTTTGACCTCCCCACGTCTAAATGGGTCTTATTTGTTGAAGAAAAAATAATCAAAAGAATTAGGAAAATGTTAAGAAAATAAAAAATACGAGGTATGAAAAGAAAGGGTATACAGAAGAAAATGTTCTGTTTTAGAGAGCTTTTATCCAAGTCAGCAAATTTAGAAAGAGCAGACAATTGTGCTATTTACAAGGGGAGATAAAGCGTGACTGATGTAAATAACTGCTGATTGCACAAGAACGAAGTTATAGGTCATACGGGCAGAGCCTGTCTGATCAATAGAAAGATCAATAAGTGTAACAAGAGAGTGGTCGATAATAGAAATCGATAAACAATAGATAATCAATGAAATGGTAAGCTGCAACCACTAGATATAAGGGACTACATATGAAGCAATATGAGCTCGTATACATACAACGAACACATTCTTCGATATGGTATGATATCATTTCTTACATGACTATATAAACAGTGAATGTTTAGGTTTCTCGGTTTTTTGTCTAAGAGGAAAGTGTAGTGTGCACTTCGCCACGGCCAAATTGTGGGAACCTTCATAAGAGTCAATGAAAAATGAAAATCGTAGCATATCCTTTACAGAACTCCGCCATCAACCACAGTAAACGAGTCTTCGATTTTATAGGTACCACTTACACGTTAAGTAGTTTGTCATTGCTTTCTGAACGGTGAGGTCTATTTTTACTGTTCGGAAAAACAGACGTCGAACAAATTTACTTCCATATTGCACGATAGAGCCAATAGGCAACTAAATATATTTACACAACACTCCGAGCAGTTCTCATTCGAAAGAATCTCCACGCTCGGAGAGTTTTTACACGTTTCAAACGTACCTGGGTTCACCCGCTGCGGTACTACCGGATAAGGACCCAAATATTAGAAGAAAAATGAATCTTTAGTCTGACATGATATGTAGCAGTAGACAATAACATGAGATGATAGAACATTCAATCGGAATTATTGTATTTAAACAATTTATACCCAAACAACTCATTGTAAAATATATATTTTCCGCTCCTCAAAAAATCAAACGTAGTCATGGCGCATAATATGACTGTGTTTTCTCTTTTGGGAGCCGTACTACTACTTCAGATGAACATGTAATTTAGATTTCCAAGTAAAGGATCGGGTTTTCCCGTAGTCTAACTGAGTACACCGACAATTTTCGACCCAACAATACAAATAACAAAAATAGCACATGTTACAAACACGTTAGTATGACAGGTCAACAACGTTACAAAAGCAACACTAGTACCTAATCTCGATAAAGACGTTACAAACGCAGCTACAACGTCACAAACATAATTGTACTATAAATACAAAAATAAGGATCATACTAATGTCAATCATACAGCAGTTATGTCAAAATACAGCACTGGCGCTTATAATGCAGCACATGCAATCTCATCCATACAAACATTGATAAACACATAGTGATGATGCCACAACAAAATATTAAGAGTCACAAACATAATCAAGTCACGAAACAACACTGATGTTACGATACAGCAATGACGAAACAAACACGGCAATTACACCACACAACACACAAACACTAGTGTCACAAACAAATCTAGTAACTCTACATACCAAAAATTGAAAATACAAACACAATACTAGTGTCACAAACACAACAGTAGTGTCAAAAACACACCAGTAGCGCCACAAACAAACAACTAGTGTCACAAACAAATCAGTAACTCTACATACAGAAAATCAGCAATACAAACACAACAATAGTGACACATGCACAACAATAATGTCACAAACACAATAGTAGTATCACAAACACAACACTAGTGTCACAAACACAATAGTGGTGTCACAAACACAATAGTAATGTCACAAACACAACACTAGTGACACAAACACAAAAGCAGTATCACAAACACAAAAGTAATGTCACAAACACAACAGTAGTGTCGCAACAACAGTAGTGTGCAAAACAATAGTAGTGTCACAAATACAACACTAGTGTCAAAAATACAACACTAGTGTCACAAACACATTAGTAGTGTCACAAACACAATAGTAGTGTCACAAATACAACACTACCGTCATAAACACAACACTAGTGTCACAAACAGATCAATAACCCCACATACAGAAACATATCACTACAAACACAACAGTAATGTGAAACACAAGAATTTCGACAAAAACACACAACTACGTAATAGCACAGCAAGGACAGTGGGCTGGAACGTAACGCATACAAAACTCATTACATGTTTTTCCGAGGACAAAATAAAACACACAAAAATTAATATTCAATGACAAAACGTTTTTAAAGTAATTGCACATACACAGACAAAATAAAGGTATGAAAAACATTGACAATGAACTTTAGGCTGCTCAGTTGCAGTCAAATATGTAAAAGCATGTAAACACAGAGAAGAAAACAAACGTCCTTGTTAACACAAACATACACAATAAAACAGAAGACCAGTAGAGAACATATCATACAAGAAATACAAGAACACAAGAGAACATATCATACAAGACAATACAAGAACACAAAAGAACATGTCATACAGAAAATACAAGAACACAAGAGAACATATCATATAAGAAAATAGAAAAGCACAAGAGAACAACATATCATATAAGAAAATACAAGAACACAAGAGAACATATAAAATAAGAAAATACAAGAACACAAAATGACATACCATATACAAAATATAAGGACACAAAAGAACATATCATATAAGAAAATGGAAGAACACAAAAGAACATATCATATAAGAAAATAGAAGAACACAAAAGAACATATCATATAAGAAAACAAGAGAACAGCATATAAGAAAATAGAAGAACACAAAAGAACATATCATATAAGAAAATAGAAGAACACAAAAGAACATATCATATAAGAAAATAGAAGAACACAAAAGAACATATCATATAAGAAAACAAGAGAACAGCATATAAGAAAATAGAAGAACACAAAGAACATATTCATATCATAACAAGAGAACATATCGTATAAAAATAGAACACAAAAGAACATATCATATAAGAAAATAGAAGAACACAAGAGAACATATCACAAGAAAATAGAAGAACACAAAAGAACATATCAAATAAGAAAATAGAAGAACACAAAAGAACATATCATACAAGAAAATAGAAGAACACAAGAGAACATATCATATAAGAAAACAAGAGAACATATCATATAGGAAAATAGAAGAACACAAAAGAACATATCATATAGGAAAATACAAGAACACAAGAGAACATATCATATAAGAAACAGAGAACATATCATATAGGAAAATAGAAGAACACTAAAGAATATGTAAAATATGTAAAGCAGTAAACACAGAGAAGAAAACAAACGTCCTTGGTATACAAACATACACAATAAAACAGAAGAACAGTAGAGAACATATCATACAAGAAAATACAAGAACACAAGAGAACATATCATACAAGACAATACAAGAACACAAAAGAACATGTCATACAGAAAATACAAGAACACAAGAGAACATATCATATAAGAAAATAGAAAAGCACAAGAGAACAACATATCATATAAGAAAATAGAAAAGCACAAGAGAACAACATATCATATAAGAAAATACAAGAACACAAGAGAACATATAAAATAAGAAAATACAAGAACACAAAATGACATACCATATACAAAATATAAGGACACAAAAGAACATATCATATAAGAAAATGGAAGAACACAAAAGAACATATCATATAAGAAAATAGAAGAACACAAAAGAACATATCATATAAGAAAACAAGAGAACAGCATATAAGAAAATAGAAGAACACAAAAGAACATATCATATACGAACACAAGAGAACATATCGTATAAGACAATATGAGAACACAAAAGAACATATCATATAAGAAAATAGAAGAACACAAGAGAACATATCACAAGAAAATAGAAGAACACAAAAGAACATATCAAATAAGAAAATAGAAGAACACAAAAGAACATATCATACAAGAAAATAGAAGAACACAAGAGAACATATCATATAAGAAAACAAGAGAACATATCATATAGGAAAATAGAAGAACACAAAAGAACATATCATATAGGAAAATACAAGAACACAAGAGAACATATCATATAAGAAAACAAGAGAACATATCATATAGGAAAATAGAAGAACACAAAAGAATATATCATATAAGAAAATAGAAGAACACAAGAGAACATATCATATAAGAAAACAAGAGAACATATCATATAAGAACACAAGAGAACATATCATATAAGAAAACAAGAGAACATATCATATAGGAAAATAGAAGAACACAAAAGAACATATCATATAAGAAAATACAAGAACACAAGAGAACATATCATATAAGAAAACAAGAGAACATATCATATAGGAAAATAGAAGAACACAAAAGAATATATCATATAAGAAAATAGAAGAACACAAGAGAACATATCATATAAGAAAACAAGAGAACATATCATATAGGAAAATAGAAGAACACAAAATAACATATCATATAAGAAAATAGAAGAACACAAAAGAACATATCATATAGGAAAATAGAAGAACACAAAAGAACATATCATATAAGAAAATAGAAGAACACAAGAGAACATATCATATAAGAAAACAAGAGAACATATCATATAGGAAAATAGAAGAACACAAGAGAACATATCATATAGGACAATAGAAGAACACAAAAGAACATATCATATAAGAAAATACAAGAACACAAGAGAACATATCATATAAGAAAACAAGAGAACATATCATATAGGAAAATAGAAGAACACAAAAGAACATATCATATAAGAAAATACAAGAACACAAGAGAACATATCATATAAGAAAACAAGAGAACATATCATATAGGAAAATAGAAGAACACAAGAGAACATATCATATAGGAAAATAGAAGAACACAAAAGAACATTCATATAGGAAAATAGAAGAACACAAAAGAACATATCATATAAGAAAATAGAAGAACACAAGAGAACATATCATATAAGAAAACAAGAGAACATATCATATAGGAAAATAGAAGAACACAAGAGAACATATCATATAGGAAAATAGAAGAACACAAAAGAACATATTATATAAGAAAATAGAAGAACACAAGAGAACATATCATATAAGAAAACAAGAGAACATATCATATAGGAAAATAGAAGAAGACAAAAGAACATATCATATAAGAAAATACAAGAACACAAGAGAACATATCATATACGAAAATACACACATGGGGAAGTAGAACAAAAACACAAAATCCCAAACACAACGAAGAATACAAAGACACTCACAAATAACCACTCACATCCACGCACACACACACACACACACACAAGCCCAAAAACAACATGGCACACACACACACACACACACACACTTGGGATCGCTTATTCGTGAAACAGAAAATCCTTCCTTCCCCACACGTGCATTTACAAATCCTGGCCAAACATGAGTGCACAAGAAATCCCTTTTCCCGCCTGGCAACCGCTCGATGTACACTTCCCGCTCATTCCCCCAAGGAAGAAACAACAAAAACCCCAGATGAGAATGTCACGCGGGGTTAGAAGATCACTTTATCCGTTACAGAATGTGTTCAACTTGATATAACATGTCCACGTTTGTTTTCATTTAAGATTTGGATAAAACTAAGAAAATACAAGAGTCGGTTGCAGTGTTTGACTTTGAGCTTAAAGAAAGCATTAGGAAGCCGTTCCAAGATATCAAAAATAAAAGACAGCCTGATAATGTTGACATTGTAGTGATAGAGAACGTATGGAACAATGTTTAAAATAATTTACACGTTTGTAATGCTGTGCTGAAAATAGCGTCACGGAGATATCCGAACTTTAAAAGAACAAATGGTGGCGGTTTTTCAACGAAGATCGTTTTCATTTTCAATTTGTTCTTCCAAATGTAGAGAGCTTACTTGGACAACCACTAGTAACAATTGTTATAAGAAGGAGAAGATGGGATATGTTGGGCATACCTTTAGAAGAAATGATCACAGAATTCAAAGCAGACAAAGGAGACAAATGGTTCAAGAAAGAGAGGACTTCCAAAGTAAACCTTGAAAGGAACTTTGCTGAAATAGGCTTGAAGTATTGGACTCAATTCCATGGAAGAGATTGAGCGAGTTGCCTAGTTCAGTGTTGTATGAAAAATTAATTTCAGGCCCTATGTAACGTATAACGGTACGAGATGGATGTATATATACATCACTGGAACATCTCTCCCTCTCTTTTACTCTGATTTATTTCCGTTTTCAATTAAATATATGGATGCACTTATCAACATTGAATATATGGATGCACTTGTCAACATTGAATATGTGGATGCACTTGTCAACTTAATATTGATATTATTTATTTTCAAATTTCAAATTCAGTGTATCTACTGGAAAATAGGGCTGATATATTTTCAACTCTATGTGAGTTTTCATTGAAATTTCTGTAAAAATTACTTTAATTGAAATGTGGCCTTATCAGCTTAATAATGTTCAGATAACCTGAATATTGTTTAATAAATTCAACAGTTTGTACTGATGGTTGCTGAAGATATTTTTAAACATGTCAGATTGTTTCTGAAAATATGTTTAAACATGTACAGATATGTTGCAAAGAGATGTTTTAAACATGTACATATGTATTGCTGAAGAGATGTTTTAAACATGTACAGATGTGTTGTTAAAGAGATGTTTTAAACATGTACAGATGTATTGATAAGAGATGTTTTAAACATGTACAGATGTGTTGCTGAAGAGATGTTTTAAACATGTACAGATGTGTTGCTAAAGAGATGTTTTAAACATGTACAGATGTGTTGCTAAAGAGATGTTTTAAACATGTACAGATGTGTTGCTAAAGAGATGTTTTAAACATGTACAGATGTGTTGCTGAAGAGATGTTTTAAACATGTACAGATGTGTTGCTGAAGAGATGTTTTTTTAACATTAAATCCCACTTTACAGTACTTCATCTACTGAATTATACCAAAGCACGGTGTTAGATCCACAGTGGTGTAGTTGTTAGTGAAATAGCTTTTAGGTGCGTGGTTTGGGTTCAATTCCACAATGTAGTGGAACCGTAACGACTCTAAGGTCAACCCAGCCTTAACTAGGTACCTGGAAAAGCAATGGAAAGTAAAGATGGTAGGCATGATGTTGACCACATTACCCATCGTGTGCCAATGAAACATATGGCCTAACATAGTATTTCACAAATATACCACGATGTATTTCTCCCGTGTGGTGCTGGGGCCCGCAAGGGAAGCAAAGAATAGTACCACTGCAACCACAAGGCATGTCGTAAGAGGCGACTAATGTAGGTCCTAGAATGCTACCTAGTAAATAAAAAGCAGCGCAGAAATCGGATGTGCTGGCCTAACTGTATGCGCATAACTGGCACAACATACAATCGTTCTGGGCTCAGATCACATACAAATCACACAGAGTGGTTGACAAGTGGTCGATATGGAGCGTTTGAAGAAACAGAAGAAGAAGGTGTCCGATCTGCTTTCCATAATATAACCTGGAATATAACCAAATAGGGAAGGAAAACTAGATTCTCCACAAGGAGTTCATTTTGTTGTTATTGTTGTTGTTCTGCAGGCTCTGATATAACCAAACACGACTCGCGCTTATGGTGAAAGTGACGTGCGCCAGCTTAAAGTTAATAAAACACACAACCAAGAGGAGCACACCAAAAAAACATTGTCAGTTGAAAATCGATAGGATTAGTCAGCAAAGCCGCTAACCGGGCAAAATTAGTTTGTTTTTTTAAAAATGATTAAAATAAAATTCTTAAAACATCTTCAAAATTAACATCAGAAACCTCAGCAGTGCTAAGGAATTCGTGCATTTCTGCAGAGATCCTAAAATATACAAGAAAAAGATCGAAGAACACATGGTTAGTCATTTATTGCAAAGATTATTATTCTTTTAATCAATACATTTATCACATTCAATTTACATTCTTCTCTAAAGGTCTTGAGAATGAATATACATTCTTCATTCGACTTCTTTGTCTGCGCCAGTTGGATGTCTACTTCTTTTTATTGAATATTACCAAAAAAAAGGCTGCCAGTGGCCAAAGAACATTTTGACGTTTCGTAGAGCAACAAATTATAACTTTATTGTACTTGGTGAGTGGCAGTTCTTGCAGAAATGCACAAGACAGGACCACACTTGCATCTGTTTCTCGGCTATATTGTTCAGGTTATTTTTAATCCACCTCTACTTCCGTATTTCTTCCGAGGTCCACTCTTTGTCAGTTATCATGATGTATACCCGTTCTTCTTCATCTTCACCTTTTAATTCCCAGCGGAGCACAGGTCTTCAACAAACTTCTTCCAGCTCTTCCTCTCTCTTGCCATCTCTTCCAACTCTTTCCATGTTTTATCTATGCTTTTAATATCAGCCTCCAGCTCTCTTCTCTAGGTCTGTCTAAGCCTTCCCTACTCCTCTTTCCCTGCGGGTTCCAAAACAGTGCCTGTCTTGCAATGCTTCCGTCGGTCTTCTCAATGTATGTCCTATCCATCCCCACCGTCTCTTCCTGTGCTTTTTCTCCACTGGTACCTGCTTGTTCTTTCTCTGATTTCCCTTTCTTTGAATCTTTCTCCACTGGTACCCTTAGTTTTTCCTGAGTTCCTTCTGAGCTCTTTCTTGTACCTCTAGTTCTTATCTCTGAGTTTTCTGGTTTTCTCCACTTACCTGCTTAGTTACTTTCATAGTTCCTTTCCTGGCTCTTTCTCCACTGGATAAGGTCTCTTCAAGTCTTTCTCTGAGTCTCCTTCCTCTTCCCATGGTACCTATTTTGAGTCTTTTGTACTATGAACTCACCCTCTTCTAATCCATTACAAAGTCTTTGTATATCCTACTAGTTTTTAAAGTCTGCAGTTTCTGTATATCTTAACGTTTAATCTATTTCAAGTCTAGTTTTGTATATCCTTTCTAGTTTAATCTATCTTAGTTAATGAATGTAATATTATTTACTTCCTTCTTTCCTGCAGGTCTAAAGCTTCTTCACATTCCCATCCTGTCCTTACTTTATGGTTCAGAAGACCAATCTTCCTCAGGTCTTCTGAGTCTGTTTATGGCGCCCCCTCCCGTCTCCCATGCTATGATAATAAAAGTAATCACACTTAGATTTTTCTTCCTTGTTTCCAAGGTTACTTTTAATGTTGGGTGTTTGTTTACATAGCAGAAATCAAAGATATTACCATATTGTTTAACCACACTTACAAGAAGAGATAATGTTTGTTTGTTTATTAGGGGATTAAAGCCTCTTTAAGCCGAGGCACGCCCTTTCAACCTAAGGCGAACCTTTATTGGTTATATCAGAGCGTGTAGGCCAACAAACATGAAAAATAAGAATTAACTCCTTTCGAGAATCCAACAATTAAGAGATAATTGTTTGTCTCTGTTTCATAGTGGGTTTACAAGCGTAATAATGCAGAAATCAGCCTTCAACCTAGATTCCTTGTTTAGTTATTTAATGAGCGTGTTAGCCAACAAACAGAAAAAAGATATTCCAATTGTTCGAGAATCTACAAGAAGAGATAATTGTTTGTTTGTTTATTAGGGATTAAAGCCTCTTTAAGCCGAGGCACGTCCCTTTCAACCTAAGGCGAACCTTTTATTGGTTATATCGAGCGTGTAGGCCAACAAACATGAAAAATAAGAATTAACTCCTTTCGGAGAATCCAAGAATTAAGAGATAACTATTTCTTTGGTGCTATTTATAGCTGGTTTATGTTTCCCATGACGTCACTGCTTTTTTTATACTGTTTGAAGCATGTCATTGTTAAAACCATAGCCATCTCTAAATACGGCCATCGGACTCAGTTAACAATTCTAAGAAATAAGACCACAACCGTCGCGTGACCTCGCATTCCAGTATTGTTGTAAATAGACGAATTTATTTTAAAATCAAAACATGCTAAATCAAAATTATACAGGGTGTTCAACTAAAAGCAGCCCCAGTGATAAATAGAAATTTGCCAGGTATTCATTGCATATCCGTCTATTTACTATTTAAACCGGTTCTGACGAGCTTGTTCTACGTCACATTTGTTCATCGCCCTTCCGGCACTACAATTACACACCATCACACAACCTTGACCTATACTACATTCATAACTGAACCTTCTCATTCCCATACATATATGCCAGATTAGCTCCATTCATGGGCTGCTTTTAAGTTGAACACCCTGTATTATGTAACAAGTTAAGTTTAACAATAAGGAATATCAGTATTATTAATATTTTACATCAATAAATAACCATCGACTCATAGAATTGAGCAAAATTGCAAAACAAAAGCTTGCATTGTTCAATCAAACATATACAATATCCAGTCCCCAAATAAAAAATAGGTCAGAGCTTCTTCAGTCAGTTATCTGGCCAAATTTAGAGTTGGCGGCGGTTAAACATATCATTAGTTCACGAAGCTGACAGAATTTTAAAAAAATTATAATTGCCCCCAGCATGTTCGTAGCGCGTTGGACGACGGGTGACAAGCCCTCTGTGAGTGCAGTTCAATTCCGCTGGCTGGCAGAAAAGCCACAGTTTCTCCAAATTTACGGTGTTCGTGGCACCGAACTGTGGGGTTACGATGTCCATGGCACAGAGCCGAATAGCTGAAAGCTCTCAGTGCTTCTGGATCGAAAAAAAAATTATAGTTGGCTTTCTTTTTGTTGTTATACGTTTTGTTCTTTCGAATTAGGAGCATTGGGTCTATTTTGAATCGAATCTTTCGCCTCATTTCTTGTCTTCCTGGCTGCATACTAATGATACAGTGAATGAGGTATACTGAACACGGAGAAGCTATTCGAGCGGTAGTAATACAGATGAAATCAAGCATAAGCAACACGGACAGAAACGATATAGAAGACAGAAATGGAAATTTAATAATCATTGTTGGATGTTGTTTTCTGCTCTGAAGGAGTTAGACAGACACTAGTGTAGATGAAGGGACTATGTTGTAACTTGAGTGCGTAAGTTAAATATGATGAGAGCATAGCAGATGTGAGCTATTTGTGTGGATACATAGTTTCTGTGTAAGTTGCGTCTTTTTGGACTTGATGTATAGTTCTGGTCTTATTCTCTAAACTTTCTCTGTTCTTCTTCTTCTTCTTTGCGTTCGGTTTCGTATGCTCATCTAAATCATGAGATAGGTTGCCTCTATAAGCTGCATGTCAGTTGGAGTTCTTCGAGAGTTCCCCATAGCTTGGTCTGTAAGCTTTGTTCATGAGGCCATGTTTCATTTCGTTTGTGTATGTATGATGGACATGACTGCAGGATGTGCTCTGGAGTCTGTGTTTCGTTTCTGTCTGGCATGCACACTGTGCAGTCTGAGCAGGCTTTATTATGTGCATGTGGAGGTTGAGCCTGCAGTGACCTGTTCTTAGGCGAAAGATTGTTGTGTGCTGTTTTCTGTTTAGTCTGCTGATAGGATCTTGTGGGTGTTTGATGTGGGTTTGTTGCCTCCATACCTCTTTGTACTTTCTTTTGATATGTGTCTTGATTTCTGTTAGTGATACTGGGTGTTTCTGTTGTGTAAGTTTTGTTCCATCCTTAGCCAGCATGTCTGCTCTCTCATTTCCTGGAACTCCACAGTGAGCTGGTATCCACTGGAGAATAATTTTGTTGTGTTCTGAGAGCTTGTTTAGCTGTAGTGTCAGCTCTCTTTCCATGTTATCTTGTGGTTCCCTTTGTGTGGTCTGCAGGACTGACAAGCAGACGCAAAGGAAGACAAGTTTGTTGTTTTGGATGTTTCTTTGCTGCAGTATTTTTGAGGCATCCACAATTGCCTGTAGGGCCGTGCGGTATATTTCCTCAGTATGATGCAAGTCTTCAAAAGCCGCCCTTAAATGTATTTTCTTTAAAATAACCTTCAATTGTGATTATTATGCTTATGCCGCCCCTCTTAATATACCGCCTGATGCGGCTGCCTCTATGTATCATAGAACGGCATGGCCCTGCTCGTATGGGCAATTGGAATTGTCCAGCAATCAATGCTTTCGATGTAGATAAGACTGAGCTTCTAGTGCTATCGAAGACGTACAATAACAGCTAGATCACATATTTAGATCGTGACTTAACCGTTGATAATTGAAAATCAGTAGGAATAGACTGGAAAACAGCTGCCTTCAAACAAACAAGTAAAGCTAATTTTAAAGAAAATGTCTCCAGGATTGCTATATTTTCAGAATTAATCAGCAACGCGCATATGTACTACCGAAGTTGTGCACTGTCGCTAAGATATGCATGTGTAAGAAAGAGATTCGAGTACACATGGTTACTTACCGAAGTTGTGCACTGTCGCTGAGATATTCATGTGTAAGAAAGAGATTCGAGTACACATGGTTACTTACCGAAGTTGTGCACTGTCGCTGAGATATTCATGTGTAAGAAAGAGATCTGAGTGCACATGGTTACTTACCGAAGTGCAATGATAATGGTTCTATCAATCAATCAATTTTTTAAAAGATATTTAAAAAACTGTCATTACTGTCATTACTAAGGCAACTCAGCGAAAACACCATAGAATATGACAAACAGCTCAACTTAGCATTCATAGACCAAGAAAAGCCTTTGATAGAATAAACAGAAACAAACTATGGACCATACTAAGTGAATATGGAATTCAGGGCCAACTATTAGACAATATTAGAGCGCTATACCAAAAATGCTCAAGCGTAGTACGAACAAGCGACGGCCTGACAGACGAATTTGAATTATCATCAGGAGTAAGGCAGGGATGTGCGCTTTCGCCTATACTTTTCAATATTTACATAGACAGGATAACGCAAGAAACCAAGACAGATAACAACCTCGATAACAACTACAATTTAATAAACGAACTACTCTTTGCAGATGATCAGAGTATAATTTACAACAACGAACACAAAATTCAACAACACATAAATGCCCTGCAAGCCACATGCGAAAAATATGACATGAAAATTAACACCTCCAAAACAGAAGTCATGACAATAAGCAGGTCAACAGGTCAACTAAATATACACGTGAATAATGTCAAAATACAACAGACTCCAGAATTCAAATATCTCGGAGTATATTCACAGCAGATGGAAAGATGGACAGAGAAATCGAGACTAGATGCCAGAAGGCAAATGCAGTGACATACCAACTGTCACCACTATTAAAACATCCAAGCATTAACATGGCAGTCAAACGACAACTGATAAACTGCATATTTATTCCAACTCTCTGCTATCAGTGCCAAACATGGTCCCTGACTAAGACACAAGAAAGAAAAGAAAGATTACAACATGTGAAATGAGATGTCTACGAAAAGCTGTCAACGTTACAAGGCGAGATAGAGTGAGAAACGAGAATATCAGAAGCATCGTTGGTACTATACCATGCATACAGTACATCGAGAAGCAAAGATTCAAGTGGTTCGGCCATTTAATGAGAATGGAACCACATTTACTACCATCACGTGCCTATAATAATCGACACTCGGGGCGCAGAGCACGAGGCAGGCCAAGAACAAGATGGATAGATAACATCTCAGAGTCCCTGCGAAAGCATGGACTGACAACGTCAAGCGCAACACACCTGGCACAAGATAGGAAACTAACTCTCCCACGACGCTTCACGCCAAATGTGGTTAAGATAAGATAAGACATTACTGCCTGTAGTACCGCTTCTTTAGAGCGGTGTAGGACTGGTGGGACGTGAGCCTGAGAAATGTAATGTCCGCATGGCTAGTGCAATCGTCGCGAAGTTGTTCAGGTTAGGATTTTTCATCTGCCCACAACAGAAAAAAATCCGTAACCTTACCGTGAATTGAAAACGGTATGGTTGCCGCGCTCTAATCCTTTCGGCCTAATGCTCCTATCAATCAAAGCACGAAAATATAATACGATTATATTAACACGAAAATATCAATACGATTATATTAACACGAAAATATTAATACGATTATATTAACACGAAAATATCACTGCGATTATATTAAAACGAAAATATCAATACGATTATATTAACACGAAAATATCAATACGATTATATTAACACGAAAATATTAATACGATTATATTAACACGAAAATATCAATACAATTATATTAACACGAAAATATTAATACGATTATATTAGCACGAAAATATGAATAAAGTAATATTAACAAGAAATTATTAAAAAAATAATATTAACACGAAAATATCTACGATTATATTAACACGAAAATATTAATACGATTATATTAACACGAAAATATTAATAAAGTAATATTAGCACGAAAATATCGATAAAGTAATATTAACACGAAAATATTAATATAGTAATATTAACACGAAAATATAAATAAAGTAATGTTAACACGAAATCATATTATTACTAAGAAAATTATATATCTATAAAGAAATAAAATAAGATAATTTCAACAGTGAAATTTAACTGTCAAAATAGAGACAACATTTATAAATGCAACCCCGAAGAAAGGAACACAAATAATTTTTTCCCAGTTATAGCTAATAATATTACAGCAGATATTGTTGGCAACGAGAATGTCCCTGCCATCTAAAAGAACATCAAAATGAATCTGAATAATTCGACGAGAATGGCTAAAGGTCGCGATATTATTTCATCACAATATGTGAAAAGTTAAGGCCTTTATTCTATCTACATTTGCTCTCAGTTATTGCGTTTATTTCATCTAGTTAAGGGCACTATATAATCAATGTGTATGTTGTTGAAATCAAAGCAATTGATGAAAGATAATGTTAATACAAAAATTGTTGTATTTTTATCAATAATACTGGTGTCATGAATCTTATAACGACTTTGTAACCATTAATTTCGCGTGAACAGATTGCTGATAATCTCTGGAAAATACATTTTACATCGTCTCAATAACAGGGAAGAATGCTGACAACTTCCTACTGGATCTGTGTAGCCTAGCTAGCTATTCTGGTAGATGCATCTCTTAAGAGAATTCACACAAAAATGTTTTGCAGATCAGCAACTTATGCTTTGATGCACTTCTGGCATAACAGAGCAGAAGAAAGAGGAAAAACGATGAACGTTAATTTTCGGGATTGATCTGACCAGAACTGAATTTGGCGACCTCATTTCAGTGACCTGGACAACCGGTCATTAGCGTTTTCCTGAGCATAATATTCAAGAAAGATGCTGACAGCGCGTGGATGAAATGGAAAAGTGCAAATTCAGTAATAAATGTAACAGGCAAATGATATTAGTTTGTATAGCTTAAACGTGTTAGATTGTTCTGAAGCTTATATCAATATATATATATATTGTTAAATCTAGCAGAATCAATGGTTTGTTACATAGATATGTTAATTGTTCATTGGCGTCCAGCGGATTAACGGGTGTGTATACAAAATAGAAACTTTCGAATGAGCGGAGATGAATAGGCTCTTTCTTTAATGTTACGATCCTCAAGGAAGTGTTCTTTCTTTTCCTTGCCCCGTCTGCACTGTTGGCACTCTTTCATGCTGTTTGGCGTTCTCTTTTGTGCTTGTCCTATATCTTTTTTCCCAGTAATTTGTCCAGTTGTCGCAAAATGTTGTAACCCTGGTTTTAAGTATCATCACCCCTCCAAATAAAAACATTGCCTCCCAATTATTCATCAGAATCTCTCTTTTTCATAGGCCAGACTGGAGTTCCACATCTGGAGCAGTCATGCTCAAATCATCAGTCACATCATGAATCTATCTTCTCTACAGTCTTCATTTTCTCATTTTTGCCTGAACACATCCTTCTATAATGGTCTTCTCCAACACTTCGGGTCTTTTGATATGTTCAAAATACAGTAATTGTATCATTTCTCTATGTAACATCAGCCAGTTTTCTTTGATTTTGAGTTTCTTTTGTTAGAGAAATTTTGTTTCATTTCTCTGTCCAAGTAATATGGAGGACTCTTCTGTAATAAGTATATTCTTCTTCTTCTTCTTTTCGTTCGGTTTCTTATGCTCGTCTAAACCATGAGATGGGTTGCCTCTATGAAGCTGCATGTCAGTTGGAGTTCTTTGAGAGTTCCCCATAGCTTGGTCTGTAAGCTTTGTTCATGAGGCCATGTTTCGTTTCGTTGGTGTATGTATGATGGACATGACTGAATGATGTACTCTGAAGTATGTGTTTCTGTCTGACATGTACATTGTGCAGTCTGAGCAGGATTTATTCTGCGCATGTGATGGTTGAGTCTGCAGTGACCTGTTCTTAGGCGAAAGATTGTTGTGTGCTATTTTCTATTTAGTCTGCAGATGGGATCGTGGGATTGTTTACTTTGGGTTTGTTGACTTTACAGTTATTTGTATATTCGCCTGTTATGTGTCTTGATTTATCGTAGGGACACTGTATGTTTGTTTTGTATAAGTTTTGCTTCGCCTTAGTTTTTCCTGTCTGCTACGCCTGTATTCATAATCCCATATATGCCTTTCCACAGCTTTCTAAAAATATCCATGTTTCACACTCACACGTTGCCACTAGGAATATCCAAGCTATTAAATTGATTTTTTAAATTGTATATATCATCACTTGCCCTAAAAAATGTTATAGATGTGCTGAAAGGTCAAATTGCTGAGAGAAAAATCCCAATTAAACATGTTTCTTGTACAAATATTTCCTTAGTTTAATTGATCTCTCTCAGCACTTCTATTTTAGTTACAACAGCAGGCAATATGATTCATGTACATTCTTCTGTTTAATCACGTAACCGTTGTCTTCAGGTTTTTTCTTGTTGCTTTTCAACAATATATATAAAATATATATTTATATATACGTCTCTTCTTTCCGATAAAGACGACAGATAATACAAATCTGACGCCCGTGTGGTTACCGGGGCCCGAATTCGGGGTAAACCACCATTGTGGCTGAGGCCCGCCAGGGAAGCAAAGGATAGTACCACTGCGACTTACAATGCATGTCGTAAGAAGCGACTGATGTAGGACCTAAGGATGCCACCCTAGTAAATAAAAAGCAGCACAGAAATCGAATGTGCTGGCCTACTTGTAGACGCATAACTGGCACAACGTACAATCTATCTTAAGCTCAGATCACATACAAATCCCACAGAGTGGTTAACAGGTAGACGATATGGAGCGTTCGAAGTAGAAGAATTCGGTGTCAAGAATAGAATCACTATTACCGACCACATGATGTATACACCGAACTCGGAGGTTTGGCATGAGATTAGCTATCACACTTTGTCAATATATTCCGCTATAAAAACAACAACCAAGCCTATGAGAGCTTGCAAGGCTTTGGTTGAGGACCTATGAGAGCTTGCAAGGCCTTGGTTGAGGACCTATGAGAGCTTGCAAGGCCTTGGTTGAGGACCTATTAGAGCTTGCAAGGCCTTGGTTGAGGACCATGAGAGGCTTGCAAGGCCTTGGTTGAGGACCATGAGAGCTTGAAGGCTTTGGTTGAGGACCTATAGAAGCATGCAAGGCCTTGGTTGAGGACCTATTAGAGCTTGCAAGGCCTTGGTTGAGGACCTATTAGAGCTTGCAAGGCCTTGGTTGAGGACCTATGAGAGCTTGCAAGGCCTTGGTTGAGGACCTATGAGAGCTTGCAAGGCCTTGGTTGAGGACCTATTAGAGCTTGCAAGGCCTTGGTTGAGGACCTATGAGAGCTTGCAAGGCTTGTTGAGGACTATAGAGCTTGCAAGGCCTTTGGTTGAGGACCTATGAGAGCTTGCAAGGCCTTGGTTGAGGACCTATGAGAGCTTGCAAGGCCTGTTGAGGACCATAGAGCTTGAAGGCCTTGGTGAGCCTATGAGAGCTTGCAAGGCCTTGGTTGAGGACCTATGAGAGCTTGCAAGGCCTTGGTTGAGGACCTATAGACTGCAGCCTGTGAGGACCAGAAGTTGCAAGAGCTGAGAGACATGAGAGCAATGACAAAGAAGTATGAGGACCTATAGAGCTTACAGGCACATACTGAGCATAATACTACATAGCTGATGAACATGAATAACTAAACCATATCTCTACAATACATGAAGAAGAAAACAAAAAAATAACACCTACATACATAACATACATACATACTCATACATACATACAACATACATACAACTACTTCCTGTTGGTTGACTTACAATACATACAAACATACATACATACGTCTTCCTGTTGGTTGACTTACAATACATACATACATACATACATACATACATACATACTACTTCCTGTTGGTTGACTTACAATACATACAAACATACAAACATACATACATACGTCTTCCTGTTGGTTGACTTACAATACATACAAACATACATACACTACTACTTCCTGTTGGGACTCATAACTTGACAAATACATACATATCCTGTGTTGACAAAACATACATACAAACATACTTCTTCCTGTTGGTTGACTTACAATACATACAAACATACAATACATACAACATACTCTTCCTGTTGGTTGACTTACAATACATACATACATACTACTTCCTGTTGGTTGACTTACAATACATACAAACATACATATACTCTTCCTGTTGGTTGACTTACAAACATACAAACATACTACTTCCTGTTGGTTGACTTACAATACATACAAACATACATACATACTTCTTCCTGTTGGTTGACTTAATACAATACATAACATACTATCTCTGTTGGTTGACTTACAATACATACAAACATACTACTTCCTGTTGGTTGACTTATACAATCACATACATACATACTCTTCCTGTTGGTTGACTTCAATCTTACTAATACTTCTTTGTTGTATACAAACATCAACATATCATACTTCTTCCTGTTGGTTGACTTACATAATACATTACTAAACATACTACTTCAACAATGTATTACTGTTGACTAATACAATACATACAAACATACATACATACTCTTCCTGTTGGTTGACTTACAATACATACAAAGCATACTACTACTATTGGTTGACTTACATAAAAATCAAACATACTACTTCCTGTTGTGAAAGACGAAGAATATGGTGATACACTGACTGTATAATTTATTCATTCCTCTATACCTTTCTTCTCACCCCCTCCCCCCCTCCTCTCCCGAGTGTGTGTTTCCTCCATTTTGTGCTTTCCTCATATTTTCGACACTTTATAACTTCATATTTAAATATGCTTCTCAATGGAAAATCGTTATTTTCACGGACGAAGAGTCACAAGTTTCCGCTCTAATGAGCAATACAAACTTTATATTGCTATGCACGTTTAGAGGCGAAGGTTGGTGACGGTTTTCATAAAGGATGGATAATCAACCTACCTTGCCCAGACTGCAGAATCGTTCAAGTCTGTGCTATACGT
Organism: Arion vulgaris; assembly: GCA_020796225.1. NCBI lineage: Eukaryota > Metazoa > Mollusca > Gastropoda > Stylommatophora > Arionidae > Arion > Arion vulgaris. The sequence goes on along the minus strand of CM036754.1, from coordinate 24,110,923 downwards.
TTGTTAAGTGCAATTTTTACTGGTAGTTGTGTTTTCATGCAATTTATGTTTCTACTTCTCTAGAAACTCAAAGATTAGACTTATGACCATTAGTTTCACCGGAAATCTGATTACGGTGCATCTTCATTGTAAAAACATCGGAACTAGAAAACTAGTTTGTGAACTACGTGAAAGGTATTATTCGTCGAAAAATGAAATAATTCACAATTTTTGATATTTAGAATGGGTTCACTGACAGCGAATTTGATAATACTTTGTGTTAGTGACAGCATACTCTGGACTTTACGAGGGTAACTTAGCACAACATTTTGGAGTGTGTACATGGTCTCCGGTTGGACTACAGAATATCGTGATCCACTAGTTCGGCTCCAAATCACAAGTACCTGTGAAGACACAGTAAATTCGCCTGAATGGTGGTAGACGTTGGTAATAACAGAGAAGATATCACCAAGATAACAGAGAAGATATCACCAAGATAACAGAGAAGATATCACCAAGATAACAGAGAAGATATCACCAAGATAACAGAGAAGATATCACCAAGATAACAGAGAAGATATCACCAAGATAACAGAGAAGATATCACCAAGATAACAGAGAAGATATCACCAAGATAACAGAGAAGATATCACCAAGATAACAGAGAAGATATCACCAAGATAACAGAGAAGAGGGTAGAGAGAGAAGATATAGTAATCAATTTCTCATGGGTACTGTGAGCAAATGGACTTTGGGATGGCTGCTGCAACGGAGGACAGAGCACGAATGGGAATGCCCAATGTGCCATGACGTCGATCGCATAACATAACATAACATTGGTAATAACAAAAATAAGCTTTCACGCAAAAATCAGTCAGAGGTTACACTACTCTTGAATTCATAGCAAGCGAACGAAAGAGAAAGATACTGAAAATATTAGGCGACACAGATTCTTCTGCAGTCGGATAGATCTATTTGTTATCTTCAATGTCTATGGTATACGGATGACTCTTCTGTAACATAATCTCCAAGGCACATTTACGTGTTTCTGCTGCCTTGTTAAATGTACATATTTCACGCCAATACGTTGGCACCAGATATATTCAAGCTCTACGTATTCTGATCTCTGTTTTTCCTAACAGTGAAATTTCATATTATTTTTAGTTGTTTAATGTTTTGTAAAGCCATGATTGTACTTCTTTAAATTTCTTCATCACATTTACACCTTTTTCAGTTCTTTTCTGGCCACTCCAACTCTTCAATCCCAGCTCTTGCAATCTAGTAGTTGGCGTGGATTTGTTTGAATGGAAATCTTTAAAGCCACACTCTACGATGGCGTTCAAAATATCGTATCTGTCCATTTGATGGTCTATTGATATGATGGCAGATCCAGCTAACCTGTCTGCTCTCTCTTGCCAACAACACTCATGTGCCCATGAACAAAGATATTTCCATGTTTTGTTAGCAGTAAACCGAGATATTCAAAACTGTTCAACATTTCTACCATTTCAACAGACAGAACAAGTCACTATCTTCAATCCCAGCCCAGGCTACTACCGACTGAGATATCATCTTTTCAACAAACTAAAGATATGAAACTCTAATGACTGGGACTATGACAGTGAAAAACGATTTGTGAACGTCGTTATTCAAATATGTCAAGCACACGAAGAACAGTGTAGTTTGATATGGTTATCATCAATCCAATTAAATGACAACTTTTACGGAGATCTCGACAATCTGTCAACAATCACTGCTTTGTTCTAACGTAAACAATTCTTGCGTGAAAGTTAATGAAGAAAAAATGCTATTGTTCAATGTTTATTATAAGTGTTTATGCGATTATGTTTAGAAACGAAGTATGAAGTGCTTCAACAACTTATTAAGAATGCAACAAAACGCCCCTGTATGCATAGCCTTCTACAACAGATCACCAGGAAAGGCGACGAGAGAAAGACCACGAACAAAATTTGTCGCTGTCGTAATCTATATGTAGTGTGGTGGGAAATTCGTCACTTCTGTTGTATCGTTTGCTTGATAAAGACATTTTGGTCGAAACGTTGCTGTGTATTATCATTGTATTTTGTAAAACTTCAGTGTTTTGTTATTACGTGTTTCGCCATTTTACAGTTTTACTGCAGTGTTCCCTCTATCGATAATACAAGAAGGCATAGCAGAATCCTGTACAAAAATAACTATCAACCAAGCCACTAGAGTAGCGAAAGACAAATACAGAACACTACAACACTGTGCAACAGTTCGGTAACAGTGTCAAGACGAAAGAAAAGACGAAACATGAAGTCTATGTGATTCATTTGACAAAGTTTATCTCTTGTTTTTCTGACTTGCTTTGTTCGACTAGTTTGACTGAATTAATTTATTATTCTTTGTATATATAATAATAACAGAGCAGTTCACATATTAGGTAGCAATTTTTATTGCACAAGAAATGTTAAAAAAAAATTATGATACGAATTGGCAAAGCAACATCAGCTTTTAAAAGTCTAAATTAAATATTGAACTATATACAAGTTATATAGTATTTTTCAATTTAAATGTTGCATCAATCCTAACATATGCCAGAGAGATTTGGAAAATAACTAAAGCTATAGAAAGCAAGTTGAAGACATTTAAAAATAGATGTCTGCGAAAAATAATAAATATAAAATGGAACGAATTCAGGAGAAGTGATGAAATCAGAGATATGTCTGGTCAACCACTAGTGACATGTTATAAGAGAAGATGGAGATATGTTGGACACGCCCTGAGGAGAAATGATCAACGAATATCAAAGCAGGCATTGAAGTACGACCTAGGGAAACCTTGAAAAACGTTACTCATATAGACAAGAAATATCGGATTCAATTCCATAAATGAGAGTGAACGAGTTGCTCAGTACAGCGAGAATGTTTGGGGGAAATACTTTCACGTCCTACGTAACGTATACGATTCAAGATATATATATATATATATATATATATATATATATATATATATATATGCGCACCTGCCCAGCGTGTTCATAGCGCGTTGAACTACGGGTGACTAGCCCTCTGTGAGTGCGGGTTGGCAGAAAAGTCACAGGTTCTCCAGATTCACGGTGTTCGTGGCACCGAACCGAAGGGTTGCAATGTCCATGGCACCGAGCCGAAGAGTTAAAAGCTCAAGTGCTTCTGGATCGGGAAAAAAAAAATATATATATATATATCATCACTGTATTTTCTTACTGGTCTGTGTTGTTTTTGAGTTCTATTTCTTTTCGCATTTTTATTGATTACCTTTCTGAAGAAATGCATTTGTCGACAAGCGATTATCGCTTCTGTTTTATTTATAGTTGTCCTAATGTATCAAACACAAGATTTACATTGTCAGAAACAGTGCATAAAACATGAGGTAGAAAGAGAGATGTTTTAAAAATGGAGAAAGGATTTAACGTTGACAAGTGTATGTTCTTCATGTTTAACAAACATATGGTCACCTTTCTGAACCGAGGAAATAACATGAGAATAAAATATAGACCGTGGGGAAATGTTCTTGAGATTTACAATTTTTTATGTGAAGTTTTGGCTTAAGTTATCGACATTCAAGCTTTGTTTGAGATTTCTAGCGCCGTTATTGTGGCCATAAGTTCTGTATTTATAGACATTTTATTTTGTGTGCTGACAAATGTTGAGTAGAAGTGTACAGATGTAAGTTTCTTCATGTTTAGTAGAAGTGTACAGGTGTAAATTTCTTCATGTTGAGTAGAAGTGTACAGGTGTAAATTTCTTCATGTTGAGTAGAAGTGTACAGATGTAAGTCTCTTCATGTTGAGTAGAAGTGTACAGATGTAAATTTCTTCATGTTGAGTAGAAGTGAACAGATGTAAATTTCTTCATGTTTAGTAGAAGTGTACAGAGGTAAATTTCTTCATGTTGAGTAGAAGTGTACAGATGTAAGTTTCTTCATGTTTAGTAGAAGTGTACAGATGTAAATTTCTTCATGTTTAGTAGAAGTGTACAGATGTAAATTTCTTCATGTTGAGTAGAAGTGTACAGATGTAAGTTTCTTCATGTTGAGTAGAAGTGTACATATGTAAGTTTCTTCATGTTTAGTAGAAGTGTACAGGTGTAAATTTCTTCATGTTGAGTAGAAGTGTACAGGTGTAAATTTCTTCATGTTGAGTAGAAGTGAACAGATGTAAATTTCTTCATGTTGAGTAGAAGTGTACAGATGTAAATTTCTTCGTTTAGTAAAAGTGTACAAATAGACATTTCTTCATGTTTAGAAGGTTACAGACATGAATTTTTTATATGCAGTAGAAATTTACGGAACCGAATTTTTTAAAGTGTAGTAGTAGGTTACAGAAACGAATTTCGTTATGTTCAGTAGAAGTGTACAGAAACGAATTTCTTTATGTTCAGTAGTATTGTACAGAAACAAATTTCATTATGTTTAGGTAGCATAATTCAAAATATACGGTATGAAAAAGATCGTGACAGAGTATTTATCATACAATGCAAAAGGAACGCCGCACTCAGTCAGAAAGGTTGCAAAGTACAAAAGGATCTTTGGTGTAGATCCAAGCATAATATAAAGGGTTTTTAAGCCGACGGATTGACTTCATTGCACCTGGTTTTACCCCATATGGCTCGGTACCTCTCAGCAGAAATGGCACGCCACCTGCCGAGAGTATTGCACAAAGCACAAACTCCATAGCTCCAGCAACAATCCTAAGGGTCTCTGGAAAAAAAACTGCACTCGTGAACAGAACGGCGTGGTCCGGAATCGAACCCAGGACCTTCGACTCACAAGGCAAAGGGCTTAACCACTTAGCCACAGAGACTCCTCAAAATATATAGGTTCAGTATAAAGCATAATATATACTGTGTTAAACGCATCATTAAAGAGAAATGTACACGCGATGGAAAGGAAAGTGTCTGACTGTCGGCTGGATAGACTCTGACTTTTCCTCGACTGAAAACTTTGGTTTCGGACGCGCTCGTCCTACATTAGTATGGATCTAACTGGGGCGCACCGTTCTAACCGTTCTTGGCAAAGACTTTATATATCGCAATAAAAATGATAGGTTGTGAAGAACGAACGAAAACAAACAACAATAAAAACCAAAAAAAAAGTAGCACAATGTAATAAAAGAACTGATTTCCTATTTGGTGAGCGAGCAGGTTACAGCGGCAACATTAATTTCTTCATTTTAAGCGTATGGTTTCATAGATTAAACAAATCTATAACTGTTAAGATATATAAGCTAAGGTTATTGTCCTTTAACATTTGTTCCCAATTTTAGAAAGGGCATTACTTACAGGATTTTGTAAAGGCGGAAAATGTTATATCTTGATTTGAGGAAGGAAGGATGTATTGTGTTTCCAATTTCCTTGCGTTGATTGTATTTCGGAGACCAATCAGTCAAGGTTTTGTAAGACCTAGTGTAGGTGAATGTATGTGCGCGCGTATGTGTGCACTTGAAGAGATATGTGCAGGGTAGAAACAGTAGATAAATGTTGCTTATGTTGTAATGTATTCTACCTGTAGACATGTAACGACTGTGTGCTGCCGGAGCCCACAAGGGAAGCAGAGAATAGTACCACTGCGACCTAAAAGGCATGTCGTAAGAGGCGACTGATGTAAGGCCTAGGGAATCTATACTAGTGAATAAAAAACATCGCAGAAATTGGATGTGCTGGCCTTCTTGTAGGCACATAACTGGCACACCGCACAATCGCTCTTAGACTCAGATCATATACAAGTCACACATAGTGGTTAACAAGTGGTCGCTATGAATCGCTCGAAGAAGAAGTAGACATGTCTCTTATTGTATTTTTATACGAGACACATATGTGCTCAGTCTCTTCTAGCATATGTTTAAGTGTAGAGACTTTGCCTTGCGTTCTTATGGTCGGGGGTACAAGTCAGGACCACGCTGTTCTGTTCACTAGTGCATTTTTTCCATAGATCTCTAAGATTGTTGTTGGAGCTACGGAGTTCTTTCTTTGTGCAATACTCAAGACCGATGGTTATCTTTCCTGCTAACAGGGACCGAGCCATATGGGGTAACATTATTCGTCTTAAGGCCCTTTCTGACTCCTCACAGTTTTTTTATTTTATTTTTTTGGATCCAGAAGCAGAGCTTTCAGCTCTTCGTCTCGGTGCCTTGGCAATCGTAACCCTTTGGTTCGGTACAACGAACACCGTTAATCTGGAGAACTTGTGACTTTTCTGCCAACCCGCGGAATTGAACCGCACTCATAGGGGGCTTGCAACCCATCGCCCAACGCGCTACGAACACGCTGGGCCGTCACTGTTTCTATGGCATCGTTTTGCTTGTACAAGGTCTATCTCAAAATACTTAAATATCTCTAGATAAATTCAATATCAATTCAAAATCAATTTGTTATCCAACAAGCGGTCGCGAGTAACCGAACAACGTCCCAACCTCATATCCATCTTTACCATCCCGCCGATTGGTACTGTTGAAGGACGTCTACTGACACTAGCTTTGTCGAGAACGGCTCCATGTCCAGGATAGTAGATCAACGTAAATCTCTGGACTTCTAGAAATCTTGAAATGACTACTTTCAGTCATAAGTAAACTTGTCCATTTTAGACCATCTGAAACATCTACAGTGAAACGTCTGGTCGAATGGATTAGAGCGCGGCTCCCATGCGGGAGACACGGGTTCAATCCACGGTAAGACCAATGAGTATTTTTATGTCGAGGACTTGGCTGATATCGGATGCATTGTCTAAATGTGTAGAAGTCAACCTGCTACCTGGCAGGACGGCTGGGGACAGCCAAAGGCTAACAGAGAGCGAACCCTGTAAACGCTGGCTGAATCCGGACACATCGCTGAAGGATAAACACCAGAGCTCCAAATTGCCCTGAAGATGTGACGAAACCCACCCATGCTAAGGCTGCATGAATCAGATTTCCATATGAATGAATTTATGGAGAGATCTGGTACATCGGTCTTTTAGGTGATCGCGAGACAGAGAGAGAGATGTCGAGGACATAAAGAAAACATTCTAACTTGAACAGGTTCGCGGTGGTTGCACTAGCATGTGGCCATTAAATTCCATAGACTCATGTTTCTCCTGTTCAAACTTCCCAAAAAGCAGTATTACAGGCAGCAACGACAAGTTTTCTTTTTAAGCATCTACTGAGAGCTTTTAAATAAGCCTTTAAATAAAATATAAATTCACATTCCATAACAGCTGTTTCTTCTATTAGCATATAAATAAAATATAAATTCACATTCTATAACAGCTGTTTCTTTTATTGCTATTGTAATCTCATCAATGTTCGTAGACTTTATTGTCACATTCCCCGTCGTTGCTATGTAACCCCTCAAACCCCCTTTACTGGACATGTATTTGGAGGGTAGACGAGACAGAGGAAGACAGAGAGAGACATTTTTGGATAGCCTGACTTCGTGACACGGTAGATCGTTAAGATCTGAGTTGATAGCAAACATCAGGGACAGAGATTTGTGGAGATCCATGATTGCTTGCGCCAGCTTGCACGGCACCTGATGATGATTTGAATATATAATACGCTAATTGTATCTTGAATCTAGAGTAATAGTTAAGGAAAAGGAATGCTAGACGGTCTCTACAATCTAGATTCTCAAACTGGCTAGTTAGAGCATAATCTCTACCAGTGTCAATCAGTAATATGAGGACTATCATCAAAGAACTCCGGACATGTCCATATGTGCTTCTATCTACGTCTCAACAAATCCAGTAGCGTCCAGTGGTTCAAAACGCCAGTTTGATGTTGATTAATCAATTGCTTTCATATTTGATATGTCGTTATTTTCGGTCTTTACCAATATCGAAACCCATCTCTCCCAATCTCAAGCAAATGGGATTCACAACCCTGAAACTACTCTGCTCAGAAAGACTCTCTGAATGCAAATAAGAATGTCAGTATCGAAAGACAGAACAGACATGGGAGCATGTCCTGCAAATGTCAGTGTCTAAAGGCAGAACAGGCACGGGAGCACGTCCTGCAAATGTCAGTGTCGAAAGGCAGAACAGACATGGGAGCATGTCCTGCAAATGTCAGTGTCGAAAGACAGAACAGACAGGGAAGCATGTCCTGCAAATGTCAGTATCGAAAGGCAGAACAGAAACCGGAGAATGTCCTCTCCTGGATGAACTTGAGAAGCAACAATATTGCGACACTCAGTCAATCTAAGCTTTGAGGAACCTGATTTACCTGAAGCTTACTGTCCAGTTTGTGATACACACTCAATTCAATGCATGACCAGATATCACCGAAAAAGAAATCAATTTATATAAACAAATATTGTTGTTTTCATTTACCCAGACAGTGAGAAGAGAAATGGCGACAAGATGTATCACAGCATCAACACCCGTTCTTATCTGCAATGTTTATGCAAGCTGTCCTTCGTGACGTATCATACGTTTTATTCCCTCCTATGTTTTCATCGTATTATCTTAAGGAACTTAAAACGGACTCCATAATACCTCAACATCTTTCAGATAATATCTTTATCTAAACTGTGAGAGAATGTTTTCAATAATAAACAAATTCAACGTAAAGTGGATAGTTACATTTTAAGCTTTGTTCTTCTAGTATGTACAGTGTTGTTATCTAATCATCGTTGGACTTATTATCTTTTCTAAAACCAGCCTGTTTCTATCTTAGCTGTTTGTCTATGGTCTCTTTTAATCTCTTCTCAAGATGATAACTTTTCTTTTAGTGGCACTGAAATCATTATTATTCTCTTTAGTTATATATTTTTTAATCCTTATTTTATGACTAGTGTAACTATACATCGACGAAGATAAAGGGTATTTTCTATCTCGGTTGCGCAGGTTGTGCATACCGATAGGTGCGGAAAGACGGGAAAGCCACGAGAGAAAACCCAGTAGATACATCAACCAACACAGTACGGGAGTTGTTAGCCTAAACACAGTGAGATACATGCTTAGGAGGAGATCGGAGCAATTATGGACATGTTGGATGTGCGATGAAGATGATCCTTAAATGAACAATGAATGAACTATATATCCCTCTTTCAAGTCTGATAATACTTCCTCTACCTCATAATGTGCCAATTCTTCTTCTTCTTCTTCAAACTCTCCATATCGACCACTTGTTAACCACTCCTTGTGATTTGTATGGGAACCGAACTTAATAGCAATTGTACGCTGTGCCAGTTATGCGCCTAAACGTAAGACAGCACATCCTATTTCTGCAACGCTTTCTATTTACTAGGTTAGATTCCCTAGGCCCATACCTCAGTCGCCTCTTACGACATGCCTTGTAGGTCGCAGTGTTATTATTCTTTGCTCTCCCTGGAAGCCCTGGCAACACACGAGCGGACTGTGCCTAGTAATTTGTATAATCTTTCATTTGGTATTTCGTTGTCCGCACTAATGCATTTATTTTATATATGTCGTTATTTTCTCTTTACTTGATAGTACACAGTTAACTTGTAGCAAAATGTATGTTGCTTTTATGTTTGGAGTATTTTTGTGAAATTGACATATTTATCAGTTTTTGAAAACGATATGCATAGATAAACATAATATTATAGTAAATAAATTTCGTATAAATAGATATCAAACATAACATTATAGTAAATAAAGTGGGGGCATTAGCTAGGACAGCTCTCAGATGGACAGCTCATGGGAAGAGAAGGACTGGGCGTCCAAAGGAAACATGGAGAAGAACGGTGGAGAGAGAGTGGCCTAACGTGGGAGATGGTTGGTAGAAAGGCAGCAGAATGGCAACAGTGGAAGTCTTGTGGAAGCTTTATGTGTCAATCGGGACACAAAGAGGATATAGATAGATATAACTGAAGTTCGCATTCATAGATAACAATTAGTACCGAAAGTTTAAATGTATACTCAGCAACAGTAACACATAGATAACAATTAGTACCGAAAGTTTAAATACATACTCAGCAACAGTAACACATAGATAACAATTAGTACCGAAAGTTTAAATACATACTCAGCAACAGTAACACATAGATAACAATTAGTACCGAAAGTTTAAATACATACTCAGCAACAGTAACACTAGAAAAACCTATAAACGCATAACTCTGCTCTACACCAGCTTTAAAAAAAATAATAATGGAACCACATTCTCAGTCTCACACACAAACACTTTCATCATTACACTTAAGGAGAAAACCAACACAAAACTGTTCTGGCAGCTCTGCGTAATCTAACGTCCACTCGCATAACGTTTCAATTAGTTTTGCCAGATACAAGACCTGCTGGAATGGATATCACCTGATCGTGAATGATAACGGATACAATTTACCTGTTCATTCTCTCCACTTTCACTGTTTAAAAGAAGCTGTATTTTTGTTTTAAAATTGCTTAGAACATCTGGTAAACTTTCGTGCAGAATTTACAGCCCCAAGAGCTGGGAAGTTTCAAACTTAGTCACACCTTGCAAAGTTGTTGCACATTTTTAAGATGGCTGGTGTTCATCTTCTATTGGACTCGAGAAAGATAAGAATTCCTTAACAATGTTGAATTCCTGTACAATAATGAATTTCCGTTACAACTTTTATTTCGTGCAGATTAATGATTTTTACATACAACTGTTACCTCCTTTGCAATTCAGATTTCTCTACAATGAATAATGTCTTTGTGAAGTTGAATTTCTCTGCATTGTTGAATTCTTTTGCAATGCTAAATTAGTACACAATAATTAGGAAATTTGAATAGAGGAAATTTGTGTTGGAAGTATAAATTGATTTGAAAGAACATGTTCCATAGTTTGGTAACAAAATGTGGTAAAAATATGTAAACATATGTATACGTTTTATATTAAAAAAGAAACAGAATTTATATATATATGTTTTAATTCCAGTATAAAGACTAATTTTATTGACTAATTTTCTTAACGACGCCTATGTGATACGTCCCTGCCGCCCTATTTTATTCCTCTGGCTTTAACAAATTTCCGAATTTTCCGAATTTTCCGAATTTAACAAAAATGTGTTTCTGAATAACGGTATTCTTCAGTTTTTTTCGTAAGCACGACATTTAAAAAAAAATTAACTTTTAGTCAGGATTATGTCTTCATCTGTTATTATTGCTATTTGTGTTACTATTAATAATACTCTGTTAGTATTGCTATTTGTGCTACTATTAATAATAATCTGTTATTATTGCTATTTGTGTTACTATTAATAATAATCTGTTAGTATTGCTATTTGTGTTACTATTAATAATAAACTGTTAGTATTGCTATTTGTGTTACTATTAATAATACTTTCTTCTTCTTCTTGTTCTTGCTATTTTCACATGGCGCCCGCGCATCCACAGACATTAGTCAGTTTTCACCCCAATATATGAAAACGTTGGGGCAGCATTGACATAAAAGACCATGTTAAACGTTATATCAATTCCTTACAATAATTAGCTAAAAATAGGTATAACACTTCCTCTTTTTGCGACAAATTTAAAATCGCAGACGCACTATCGTAAAAAATGATTGAACGCTGATGTCTTCGACTAACTATAAAGAGAGTGATCAGATATTGAGTGCAATGACTTCGATTTGCCCCAACTGTTCATTGTTCATGTATTATTGAACTACATAGTTCTGAGATAGATTAGGAAAGGGTGACTTCTGACACTTATTGGGAAATATGTATTAATTCTCTATATTAGAACTTGGTTACTGGTTACTGGATCGACATTCTTGTACTCTAACCAAATCACTAGGTGCTCAGGCTTCCACCCCACCACCCCTCCCAAAAGATTTGGAAGAGTATGCATGCTGATGGTTTCCGTGGCTCACTGGTTAATTAAACACGCACCTTACTCTGCTTTTCAGGCATATAGTACTACTTACAGAACTTGCATTTTATCTATTTCAGTTGCTAGATAGATCCAACAACAATTGTAGTGTCTGCGTCCAACAGAGACCGAAGAACATCCTAGAACATTGCACACATATATCGGGTTCAAACTAATACTATAGAAATTAGAAAGAAACAAAAGAAAGATAAGCATCAGCATAAGAAAGAAAGTTGGCACAGAACTTGCTTGAATTACATTGAGAAATAAAGAATTAATTGGTTTGGTCAGTTAATAAATCCAAACTCCACAGTATACATAGTCTTCTACTACAGAACATCACGAAAGAAGGTGAGAGGAAGACCACGAAAAAGATGATTAGATGACATAGTAGAATCCTGTCAAAGAGCAAAAATAACAATCACCCAAACCACCAGAACAGCGCAAGACAAAAACAGAAAACCACGACACTGGGCAATAAAAGTGTGACAACAAAAGAAGAAGAAGAAGAATAGAAAGATAGCATAGAAAAACACTATTGAAGTATACCATACAAAGAAAATTAAAGTTGACATATCAGTAACTATGTGCAGACAGGACATATGGTTTACAAACAAGAACAGCCTGTCAACTTACCCTAAAATCACCACCACTTCCATCATCCAGTTCTAGTGTGTAGGCTTCCACCACGCTGCCTATCTGTGGAGCCCAAGCTATGGTCACACTGTTATTTTCACACGAACAGTCCTCGGGGATTACAACTGGCTGACTTGGCGCTGGAGACACATACATGAGCAGATAATACATTAAAACAGTCAACTGTGAAACACATCCTTAATCGTCAGATAACATGTACAATGAAATAATCAACTTAAAAAACATATACCTAGTCATTAGGGAACATACATATCGATATAAGGAAAGACTGCAGTAAATCTATGTAGCGAAACATGTAACATCTTGTGTTTATGTTATTTTAAGGCCATTAGGAATGTATTGTTTCTATATGTATTGTGCTGTGTAAGAAGTGAGTTTCTCAACTTCTGTTGTATCATTTGCTTGATAAAGGTCTTTTAGTCGAAACTTTGCTTTGTATTGTTATTGTTTTTTTTGTATTGTGTAAAACTAAAGTATTTTGTTTTACGTTTTCGCCATGGAACATACATCCACTAAACAGTCAAATTTAAAACATATACTTAATCATTTGAGAACATACATACAATGAAATGATCTACTTTAAAACATATACTTAATCATTTGAGAACATACATACAATGAAATGATCTACTTTAAAACATATACTTAATCATTTGAGAACATACATACAATGAAATGATCTACTTTAAAACATATACTTAATCGTTAGGGAATAAACATACAATAAAATGATCTACTTTAAAACATATACTTAATCGTTAGGAAACATACATACAATGAAATGTTTACTTAAAACATTATAAGCCATTCGAGAATGTACATACAATGAGAGAGTTAATTTTAAAGCTTTATCGTTAATTTCATTGAAGAAGAATCATGAAATAAAGACAATTTATTCTCTAACCATGTAGTTAACCATTATAGAACAAACATATAATGAGACAAGCCGAGTAGAACAAAACACAATGATCAATAGGTACGCGACAAATAAAGTGACCAATTTCAAAATATACTGATCATTATGAAGCAGATACTCAGTGCGATAGACAGACAGTATAATATCATACTAAAGATCAGACATTCGATGTAACAGACTTCATAAACCCAGACTAATCATTAGATAGCAGACATTCCATGATAAAGACAGTTTAAGAACATATGAATTATCTGAGAGCAGATAGTCAATGAGATAGCTATGATATAGCAGATAAAAATGTAGATGTAAATCAAACATTGAATAATACGCATTTAGAAATAGTATCCTATGATTGTTATTATACATTATACATAGATTATTGCTGGAATATTATTCACACCACCATGCATAAGTTGGAGACATTCCGAAATAAATGGTTGAAATAGATCATGAACATTTTCTGATCAAATAGAATAGCAAATAAAGGGTTTTTAGAACGAAAAAAATGTGTATAATTGGAGACCATTATTAAAAGACGGAAATGGAATGGTTTGGGTATATATATTTTCTCTCTCGCGCGATCACCGCCCAGACCGATATACCAGACTTCCCCATAAATTCTATGCATGTGGAAATCTGATTCACAGCCTTAGCAGTGGTGTGTTTTACGTCACATCTTCAGCACAATTTGGAGCTCTGGTGCTTATCCTTTCGCAATGTGTCCGGTTTCAGCCAACGTGGTTCGCTCTCCGTTCTGTAGCCATCTAGTGTTTTTTACGACGTGGGGTAGCTAGTTCTACACCCTACCTCATTCGTCGCCTCTTAGGACATGCGTTGCAGGAAACAGTTGTTCTATTCTTTACACCCGAATTTGGACCACTGTAACCACTCGGGTGAATGGTTTGGGTATGAATAACGTAGGTCAGTAGAGGCGTAGGGTAGAACAGCTCTCCGATGGAGAGAACATCGGAAACGAACTGAAAGTTTAAAGACTTGTGTCCTACCATGGGATGTAATTAGTAGAAGGGTGGCAGAACAGCAACAATGGACATTTGCTAAGAAGGATTAAAGTATCTAACAAGTACACATACATTGATAAGTAAAATAGCAAACAATTGTACGACATACTTAATTAAACAAATTAACTGATCTAGTACGGAACTAAACAGAAAACAATTTAATAAAGTTCATTTAAAAAAAAATTTTTTTGTTTTGCAGAAATTAGAATAACTCGTATTAACTCCTTGTGAACATTTGTGACGTTTTTACTCTAAAACCATATCTGCCCTAGTCCACTAGGAGTTAAAAACCGAACACGAAGTAATAGTTTCATGTTTTATAAGAATCAGTAAGTATTGGTTTATTTGGTTACAGTTCAACAAAACATATGCCTATTTCTCAGAAGAAAAAAATAAAATAGTTAGGTGTTAAAGGGTTGGGCAAAAAGGGTTAGAGATGATGATTATGGATGGAGGCAGCACAGTAAACAGGAGACGAGGAAGACTCCAGAGAAGATGGATTCCTGATATAACTGATGATTTTATCATGACGGCTGCAGAGGCAGGTCATCTAGCCTATGAGAAAGAGAAATTCTGAAGGACTGTTATGGTGGCAAAATTTGCTCAAGACAAGCCACTTGATGATGATTGTCGATAATAAGACAAAAATTACATATTTTAGGCATTTAAAACGACATTCAATCATCATCAAATAGCTTGTTCTGAGTAGAACTTTGCCACACCAACAGTCCTCCGTAAATTCTCTCTCTTATAGGTCAGATGTCCTGCCTCTGCAGCCGTCATGTTCAAACCATCAGTTACATCCTGAATCCATCTTCTCCGTTTTCTTCCTCTTCTTCTCTTGCCGGTAATTCCCCCTTCCATGATGGTCTTCTCCAGCCTTTCATGTCTTTTTATATGTCCAAAATATCTCAATTTACTCTTTTTTATTTGTAGCACTAGCCAGTTTGCTTTGAAACGACATTACTTTCTGGAAAATATCATTCTGGAGATCAGGATACCAGGCAGAGGAATAAAATGAAGATCAGGGAGAAGATGGTTGCAGGATGTCATAGACGAGTGGAACATTTTTACGCTAGATTCTGAACACCTCACACAGGACAGGGAGGCATTTAGAACTGATGTTATGAGCCAAATTCAGCAGGACAAACTAAATGATGATGATGTTTAGTCATATATGATAGAAGATTTTATTAGCTTGTTATGTTTCAGTACAGATGTGATACAAATAATAATGTTAGGAAACATTGGTATAATTATTGGTCAACATTATCAAACACACAACATCACCATAACAACCAAGCAACAGTTAATTCATGCACATATCGATAGTATATGCGTGTAGATATTTGAGACATGGAATCTTCTTCTTCAAACGCTCCATATCAGCCACTTCTTAAACCACTTTTTGTCATTTGTATGTGATCAGAGCCTAACAGCGATTATACGTTGTGTCAGTTATGCGCTTACAAGTACGCCATTTCTTGTTTCAATATTTAACTTGTATAGTATGCTCATCATGTACCGTAATATTGCTTTACATCAAGTTATGAGTGTAAAACCTGGCCTATGCATATGAGATGCGTCTATACTACATTAAACTTCATATCATTCACACAAATTTAGATTAGAACCTGGGATATATGACTATTTATTTTTTTATTATTTTATGATCCAGAAGGACTTGAGCTGTCAGCTCTTCGGCTCAGTGCCATGGACATCGTAACCTTCGGTTCGGTGCCACGAACACCGTAATTCTGGAGAAACTCTGGATTTTTTTGCCAGCAGCGGAATTCAACCGCACTCACAGGTGGCTTGTCACCCGTCGTCCAACGCGCTACAAACACGCTGGGCAGGCGGGCTAAGGGATATATGATTAGTTTTACAATGTAAACATCTTCACGTTAAGAAATTAAAAACGTAAATAAAAAAACTTGGTTCAGCCATGCATTAAACGAATCTAATCTTCTAAAACTCATGAAACAAATATTTATGTCTGTTTGAAACTAGAAATAGATATCGACAAAACTAAATATAATAATCAGCAGGAGCCGTGCCTTACGGCGTTGATAATAATTATATTCTATTGTATCATCTCGTACCGTTGTATGTTACATAGAAACTATCAGAATACTCCACAACTCTCTATCCTGCGCAACTTGTTAAATCTGTTGAATAAAATTGAATCAGACATGTCTTGCTTCTCCCAGCAAAATTGATTTCAACGTTTCTCAGGAGTGTATTTTCTTTTTGAATCGTCTACCTCTCACTTCAACGATTGTACTGTGATTATTTGATCATTTCTTTTCAAAGTATGCCCAATATATTTCTATCTTCTCTTTCTTATAACAATTGTTACTAGTAGTTGACCAGACATTTCTCTGATTTCATCACTTCTCCTGAATTCGTTCCCATATTATGTTCAATATTTTTTTGCAGACATCTTTTCTTAAATGTATACAACTTACTTTCTTTATCTTTAGTCATTTCCCAACTCTTTCTGGCATATGTTAGGATTGATACAACATTTGAATTGAAAACTCGTAATTTAGTTTTAAAACTACATAACTTGAAGTTGAATATGTTATTGCGGCTTTTTAAAGTCGATATTATCCATGATCAATCTCCAAAATTATTTGCCCCTACTGCTGGCTTCTAACGCTGTTGACACTATTTCATGTCACGATGTTGGGCTGTTCGATATCTTCTCTCTCGATAATATTGTTATTTGTATCTCTTTCCAACAATTATGCTGATTTCCCAATATGAATATGTTATATCTTAGGTTTTTGCATTAAATAAAATATGGAGAATATTATCAAAGAAAGAATGGGACTGTAATTAACAGATACGCATATCATTCTGTTAAATTAACAGTGTTAATACCTTGCAGTTTAGTATTCTTCAACTATACCCACAAAATACACAGAACAATGTGTATATATGTGTTTATGGTTTCCAGTTCTACATTTTTTCTGTGGTACATCCATGATGAACAGATTACAACGTAGAATATATAACAAAATATATAACTTGTGATTCTCCTTTCTCTGGTGATACTCTAAGATACACAAAGCCGCCATGGACACATAACACAGAGGCAAAACATTTTCACTCACTTGGATCCCGCACTCAGATCCTTAAAAGCAGTTTAGGTTTAAGTGTCTCTGTTTGATTTTTTTTCTACGATGTAGAATCGTCGATCACACCGTACCTCTTGCAATCGCTTTTTACATCATGTACAAGGAAGATAGTGGTTCTATTCTTATCTACACCGAATATCACATGAGCGCCTTGAGTATTTACATGCGCAGACAGAGCCTGCAGAATCCCACAGTTATGAAAGACTTCCTCTCTTTCTCTCCATCTCTTTATATATATAAATATATAGAACAACAATTTTGGAGGGGATAGTGACTGGAAGAAGAATGAGAGGAAGACCTAGAAAACAATGAATGAAAGATGTCATTGACGATCTGACGATCTGAGAATGACTGCAGCTGACGCCACCAGTCAACTTGCACAGAACGGAGAGTTTTTTATGACTGCTAAACCCTGACAAGTTTCGGAAAGGAAAAGCTTCTTGATGATATATGTATAATATGATATTTTGGCGAGTGCCTTACAATTGTGGCCGAGGTCCCTTCATATTTATTTGCTTATGACACTTGTTCGATTCGTTAGCTTCATTAGACAACCACGGGCAATTAAGAAAGTTAAAACAATAAAGCGCATAAAACAATCTCATAAAACTATGTATTCAAGAAAATGAAATTGCCCACACAAATGGTTTAGTTACAACAAGGCAGACAACATTCTATACAACACTGTATCAAACATATGTAATGCTTTACAACAAATTAAATTATCAAAATGTGTTTGAAGGCTGACACATATAAGTGCAAACATTTCATGGTTTGTGCAAATCACGAAAAACAATTAGGCAAAAAAAATGAAAGCTTCAAACACAACTTCGGAAAATAAGTGAAAAGGATAACAAAATGCATAGTAATAAGCAATTCCTCTCGTACCGTTATATGTTACATAGGGCCTGCAAGCAATTTCTCCATACCGTTCGATCCGGCAAATCGCTCGATCTCATCCATGGAACTGAGACCAATATTTCTTGTCTCTCTCAGCAAGATTCGTTTCAGTGTCTCCCTAGGCCGTCCTCTCTTTCTTGAAGCTTTTGTTTCCCACTTCAATGCCTGCTTTGATATTCGTTGATCATTTCTCTCAAGGTGTGTCCCAACTTAGTTTCATCTTCTCTTTCTTATAACAGTTGTCACTAGTGGTTGACCAGACATGTCTCTGATTTCATCACTTCTTCTGAATTCGTTCCATTTTATGTTCATTATTTTTCGCAGACATCTATTTTCAAATGTATTCAACTTGCTTTCTATATCTTTAGTCATTTTCAACTCTCGCTGGCATATGTTAGGATTGATACAACATTTTCCAACTCTCGCTGATATATGTTAGGATTGATACAACATTTTCCAACTCTCGCTGACATATGTTAGGATTGATACAACATTTTCCAACTCTCGCTGACATATGTTAGGATTGATACAACAAATTGCATACAATATAATATTATCTCGTCATTATCATCAAATAGCTTGTCCTGAGCAGAACTTTGCCACCCCAACAGTCCTCCGAAATGTCTCTCTCTCATAGACCAGATGTCCCGCCTTTACAGACATTATGTTCAACCCATCAGATACACCCTGAATCTTCTCCGTGGCTTCCTCTTCTTCTCTTTGCCGGTATGCCTCCTTCCATGATGGTCGTCTCCAGCCCTTCGTGGATTTTTTTATGTCCAAAACATCTCAATTTTCTCTTTCTTATTTGTAGCATCAGCCAGTTTTAAAAAAAAAATGATAAGTTCTTTCTGGATAGATCTATTTGTTCTCTTCTCTGTTCATGATATACGAAGGAATCTTCTGTAACACTTATAGTCAAAAGCATATATATGTTTTCCCATTGCCTTATTAAATGTCCATGCTTCACATTCATACGTTGCCACTGGGAATACTATCTTCACGAGGATATACATGCATTAAACCATAATTGTGTTATTCGTTATAAGGAATACGGGAAAAAAAATACTTGAAACTGACGATTCAATGCTACTGGTAGTGTTAAGCTATATACATCAACAACATTCACACTACGGTTATCTTCTAACATTAAACATATCGTTCATGGAAACTGAACTTACCTATGATACCATCTGGTTGTATAATTAGGTCGCAGTCAGCAGAGAGAATAAAAGAAGGGGAATGAATCAGTCATTTTTTTAAATAAATAAAGTTAAGGGTGATAAATATTATCTTCTTCTTCTTCTTTGCGTTCGTTCTTTACGACTAATTTTAATCACTCTTTGTGATATCTTTGATCTTTGCCAAGAACGTGTATACGTTGCACATTGGTTTGTAGGCCCCTAAACGCATAGACTTCTATACGTTTAGGACATGTGCATCCGATTTCAGCCAAATAAATATTATAAATGGGAGAGAGAAAATAAAATATTCATTTATACAGGGTGTTTTTAAAGTCTCACAACACTTCATATGTAGGTCAGCTTGAACAATGTTGTACATGACGTCATCAAAAAATGTGCTAAAACAAAGTAGTTAAAATAGTCACAATAGTTACTGCTATGGTCTACTGTTGTTCCTGATAAACTAGAAAGAACAAATGAAATGTTCATGATAGCAGATGAAAATATCTACCACGGGCTTCAAGATATGTCTGTACACGTTTCTTCATATTGTCTAAAATTCTTTCTTCAGTTGAAAACACCATTATGGTTTGAGTGAAAAGAATAACCCCAGCAGACAACAGTCATTCACTTGCATATTGCATCACAATTGACTATGGGACACATTTTTGATATCATGTAATGTACTTTGTTTTTCACATTTGTTCTACATATGAAGTGTTGTGAGACTTTACAAACATCATGTATGAAAGAAGACATTACAGAAAGGATGCAAGTCTAGTTAATTTAGTGGTTACATTGTACGATTACTGGGTGCTGTAAAAGAAAGGCAACGTTAAAATTATGAATAAAATCCTCGTGGTCATAATGTTGACTAAAGGTGCATCACATAATCTCCATTTTGTCTTCTCTTCCACCCCGACTCAACTTCTCTCTCTCTCTCTTCTCTCTCTCTCTCTCTCTCTATCATAACTTCCCAGCATATTATATATTTGTTTAATCTCTTCTCTCTTACTCGAGTGATCGTCTTCTGTTAGCTGATGAGCCATTTTGATCATTCTTATTGTGATATATAAACAGCCTTTACCAAGAACGGTTTTCTACGTCACATCATTCAGCGCCATTTTGATCATTCTTATTGTGATATATAAACAGCCTTTACCAAGAACGGTTTTCAGTCACATCATTCAGCGATTTGATCTTCTATGTGTAGCCTACGACGTTTCATGTACATGCGCCATTTAGAGCTCTGGTGCTTATCCTTCGGCGACGTGTCCAGTTTCAGTCAGCGTTTACTGTGTTCGCTCTCCGTCATCCTTTGACTGTCCCTAGCCGACCTGCAAGGCAACAGGTTAATTGTTTAATCTATATGTCTACTTCTTCTTCAAATGCCCCCATATCGCCCACTTGTTCAACCACTCTTTGTGATTTGTATGTGATCTGACCCTAATAGCAAAAAAATGCTGTCTTGTGGAAGTATTTGTAACACAAATTTCAAAAATAGTTCTTACATAATGTCACCATCCTAAAAATTAAATAGGAGACAATCACCAGTGTTACGGAGTTCCTGCTCTACCGTTGCGATCTTTGTAACCAAAATATCAACAAACTCATGGTTATTCACGGAAATTCAATGATGATAATCATAGTAATCAATCAATCAACAATCCACCAATCAATCAAGCTGTAAATATTTAATCGTGTGACCTCTATACCGTCTTATTGTCCACCCTGAGCGTGTATGCCCTGTCACTCACTCCCACTCTTATTTGTAAATAACATTAATAATTAAACACAAGTAATAAATGCCACTGATGGAATACTTTTTTATTTTATAAGTAGCAGCATAATTAAGTCAGAGAACAAGAAAAGAGAGTACACATGACACTCTCAAGAGTTGACACCCTTGCCACTCAGAATCTGTTATTTAGTAACCAACCAGTCTCAGAAAGCTCGCTAGTTCTCCCTCCCGGTACAATCATCACATTTAGTATATGTAGATTGCTTCTAGTAGAAGTGATAAACTAACTTTGCTTGTTTAATGTGCTGAAATAACTTATATATTGGTATTATTGAATCTCAAATCATCAGACATTGATGTTGTATTATTGACACATCAAACAGTGATGTTGCAATATTGAAACACCAGGGGGTCAAAGGCGCATAGGGACAAGGTCGCGCCAGGATTAGTGAGCTGGCACTAATCAAGATCCTACCCCACCTTCACGTGGTGATCCTGGGAACAGACAGCTGTTCCTGTCTGGCTAAGCAGGTAGGGATCGAGGGAGAGCTACAGGTAGTGGTAGTATTGCAAGCAAGGAAAAGTAACGCAGGTCCAAAGCACTGATTAAAATGCACGCATCTCCTGGCCGAAGTCCGCGGAAATGCTAGCGGTTGAAACGTAAGAAACGATAATGTACGATTCGTCTGAGAACAGATACTAGCTTCCCCGGTACAAATGAGCGCACTAAAATTGCCAGCTCTGGGGCAAGATTCCAAAAAGCACGTAATATAACAAGGCAAAAGCCGTACGACAGTTACTAGTCTCCGGCCGACCGGTGGAAAAGGCTGAACAAACGAACAAAAAGGATGAGAGGTGCATCCAGAAAAGAGACGTGAGTCCACACGGGTCTAAATTCGGAGCTCTGAGATGGTGGCCCCAGTTGAGCTGCACATGAGCCCACATAGGGCGAAACTCGGAGAGTTGAGGTTGGGGCACGAGTTGAGCTCCATATCCGGATAGCTTAAAGGCATGATCAATGTGAGCTCGGTGAGAACTGATAGATAAGGTGGACATGGAACAAAGCAAGCGTAGGGGTGAGCGGCCCACCCAAATGTGCAGAACAAACTGGAAAGCCCAGTAGAGGCTTGAACCACTACTGCCTTATAGTTAGATTGGGGACAATCAAAAGCTAGCGGAGTAAACCGTACACAAAACTGGACGACAGGTAAACCAAGTATTCCAGAAAAATACCGGTAGCCTGGGCAGATAACGCTCAACAACCTGGGAGGGTAGGTTGTCTAAAGGTAGCTACCCTAAAAGAAAATAGCAGCCTGCTGCCTTACAGGTAGACTGGGGACAGTCAAAAGCTGACGGAGAGCGAACCCAGTAAACGCTATTTGAAATTGGACACGTCGACGAAGGACAAGCACCAGATCTCCAAATGGTACTGAAGTTGTGACGTAAAACAAACATTCTTGGCAAAGGATGTTTACATATTAGAATAAGAATGATAAAAATGGCCGAAAAAGAACGACAGAAAGAGAGAGAGAGAGAGAGAGAGAGAGAGAGAGACAGAGAAACATCAGACAGTGATGTTGTATTATTGACACAACAGACATTTGTACTGTATAATTTTCATCTACGTCAATCAATACCCGGAGTGACTGACACCCAGATAAACGTGAACAATTGCCCGCGGGAGCTTACAAAATGTTTCATGTTCATTGTTACATGTTGTTATCTTTCTTTCCTTACTAAACGCATTGTATATTTGTTATTTCTCATAGATCACTCTAAGTGCAAGAGAAAATAACAATGGCAAAAACAGATAACCAAGAAACAGAATTGACTGAAATATGCCGGTTTTATACTGGACCGATCTATTCATAAATTGATTACTATGATGAATGTAAAGTGTGGATGGTTCCAACAATTCCTAGGAAAATATCTTCAAGACTTAATTACTAAATCGAATATAAAATATGAGAAGCAATTCTGTTGAATAGCATAGAAAAACAAATTTCGAACGTGTCGACAAGTAGAATATCCCCGGGGGCAAAGGGAAATAGAAGTGTTTCACTACTTAGATTATAAAGTGGGTGTTTTTCATTCTTTTTTTTCTCCCTTTTGTGTATGTAAATTGTATTTGTAGATTACTCTAGTTCATGCATTTTTAATTCAGTTCTTCATTTATAATTTAAATGTTATCTGGAATTTTCTCTATTCTCATATCCTCCCTTTCTCTCTGGTAGAAGCCTAGAGTCACTACCTCAGTCTGTCTCTCTAGTAGAAGCCTAGAGTCACTACCTCAGTTAGTCTGCCTCTCTAGTAGAAGCCTAGAGTCACTACCTCAGTTAGTCTGCCTCTCTAGTAGAAGCCTAGAGTCACTACCTCAGTTAGTATTTCTCTCTAGTAGAAACCTAGAGTCACTACCTCAGTCTGTCTCTCTAGTAGAAGCCTAGAGTCACTACCTCAGTCTGTCTCTCTAGTAGAAGCCTAGAGTCACTACCTCAGTTAGTCTGCCTCTCTAGTAGAAGCCTAGAGTCACTACCTCAGTTAATCTTTCTCTTTAGTAGAAGCCTAGAGACACTACCTCAGTCTTTCGCTCTAGAGTAGAGAAAGTCTTCTAGAGAGTCACTACCTCAGTCTTTCGCTCTAGTAGAAGCCTAGAGTCACTACCTCAGTCTGTCTCTCTAGTAGAAGCCTAGAGTCACTACCTCAGTCTTTCGCTCTAGTAGAAGCCTAGAGTCACTACCTCAGTCTGTCTCTCTAGTAGAAGCCTAGAGTCACTACCTCAGTCTGTCTCTCTAGTAGAAGCCTAGAGTCACTACCTCAGTCTTTCGCTCTAGTAGAAGCCTAGAGTCACTACCTCAGTCTGTCTCTCTAGTAGAAGCCTAGAGTCACTACCTCAGTCTGTCTCTCTAGTAGAAGCCTAGAGTCACTACCTCAGTCTGTCTCTCTAGTAGAAGCCTAGAGTCACTACCTCAGTCTTATTGTCTCTCTAGTAGAAAGCTAGAATCACTGCCTCAGTTAGCATCTATGAAAGAGGAGACGAAACTGTGTGGAGGTATTGCTAAAGACAAGGATCAGAGAAACCACCTTTCCCAGTCCATTTTTGTCCTTGCCCACGCAGAATTCAGGAGTAATGAAGACCTGATAGATTGTCTGGCGTGGCTACGATATCAAAGGGAGTTGCTACACACGTGTGTTGTTGGGACTCTCAAGGGAAGCAAAGAATAGTAACACTGAGACCTTTTGCAGTATGAGGTGACTAAGGTAGGGGCATAGGGAAGCTACCCTAGTAAATAAAAAGCGTCGCAGAAATCGGATGGGCTGACCTGTCTACGCATAACTGGAACAACGTACAATTACTCTTAGGCTTGGATTACATACAAATCTCAAAGAGTGGTTAACAAATGGTCGATATCGAGCGTTCGAAGAAGAAGAAGAAGAAGAAGAGGGAGTTGCAATGGACCGAAATGCAATGACAGTCTGTCAAGGCATTTAATTTCAGTGAAGCTTTGTGTGTGAGAGTTAATTTCTATGCGTGTTACATGTCCCATCCATTGCCATCTCCTCTTTTGTGTAATGGTGTTTCTATTCTCATGTTGACGCTGAGTAAGTAGTTCTTTATTACAACGGGTGAAAGCCCCCTGTGAGAATGGTTAAATTCTGCGGGCTAGCAGAAAAGCCACAGGTTCTCCAGATTGACGGTGTTCGTGGTACCGAACCGAAGGGTTACGTATCACCGAGCCGAAGAGCTGAAAGCTTAAGGGGTTATACTACTGACGGTTGGATCATTATATGTTAAATATATCGATTTTTCAAATTCATGATATTATGTTAGTATTGCATCTCTACAATCAAATTACGTAAAGAGTTTTTATTTATGATCCCGAAAAATGCTTCAAAATTATTTTTGAACAGCCCTACCCTTTAAAATTTCGTTATAGAAAATGTCTACAATTGTCTTTCTTTGTCCCTAGATACAGTGTATGTAGTTCGATTAACCCAATCGAGTCATGTATCATTGTAAAGCTTGATCTGAGTAATAACAGATATATTAGATTTAATTAGACTAGACAATGAGTGTATGCTTTAACAGACGATTTCCCTGACAATTTAAACTAAATTCACATTACATTTTTAAAACGCAGTTTTCTCCCATTTGTAAATTTCGTTAACGTGGGTAATGTACGTTTTCCACCGTGAAAGAAATCTTCAAGATATCAATATGAGATTAGGTGCAGACATGTATCTTTTAAAGTATGGAAGGGACTAGACAACAGAAAATGCACCTTTCTCAAGCGAATAAATATATATGAATTTTTAATTAACCAATGGGTCCTATTTTTGGCTGTGAATTGGGTAGGTCTTATTCGTTGCACCGCCAGAGATCAGTTACATGTTACAGAACAATTTAAAGTTGTCAGGTACCCAGAATATTGGTATATTTAGACTGTGCAGTCAAAAAAATTGCAATTGTTATTTATTTCACTCTGTTTGGAGACCGCACGACGTTGTTTACGATTCAACATGGCTGCCGTTTCCATGGCAACCTGATAATTTATTAATGCGAAAGATATATAAATTTTCATTTCAGACGACTCTAGTAGTAACTGCTATGTATCACATAATTTTATTGAGAGATAAGAAAGTTGAGAAATCCTGTAGCATAACCCCTGAAGTGCTTCTAAATTGAAAAAAAATAGTGATAGCTTTTGATCAGAACACGCGCAAGATCTTTCGGGGACAAGTTGTATGGGAGGTAGAATGGTTGATAGCACACATCTGCGGTATATATTAGTGTTGGTTTTGATGATGTATTGTACATATACATATTCATTTCAGTTAACAGAAGACTGAATTAAAGCGATTGAGATAACAGACGTCAGTGTGAGGTATATCGATCAAAAGATGGCATAAAAACATACTCATCATTCAAATAACGATTCTTTTATCATACCTACATTACGGTGTGTCTGTCTGCGCTAGTAAATATTAATGAGAACGACAAATTATGTTTTTAAATTGATATAGAGGGGTCAAAATGAACATATAAATTTGAAAATTCCTGCAAAAGTTAAATGATATCTTCAGAAAGAATTGAGTAGATGAAGAAATAGGCAGCAGAAGAGAGAGAGAGAGACAGACAACATAAAAAAGAAAATATAGAAATAAATGATAAAAATTCCATTACAGAAATCACATTTTGCCCAGTCTATACACATTTATTGTGACTCCTATAATCTAATAGCGAGATGCCATAAACAGCATCACAGCTTCAATATAATCTTTAAGCTAGTTAAAGAGAACGTACATTCCTCTGTAATCTATAGAACTAAATCTCAGAATGAAATCTTTTTGTGTTCCTGAATGAGAGCAAATATAGTCATCCCTATTCGTAAGGAAATTTTCTCAATCTTAGAATATAATTATACAATTCCAATAGTTTATAACTGTTCTTCTTCTTCTGCTTCGAGCCCAGGAATTATGAGTTTTCCTCTTTTTCCTATAGTGCATTGGGGTGTGTGTGAGAGGAGGGGGGAGCA
The DNA here is from genome assembly GCA_020796225.1 of Arion vulgaris. NCBI lineage: Eukaryota > Metazoa > Mollusca > Gastropoda > Stylommatophora > Arionidae > Arion > Arion vulgaris. Next base: position 24,084,054 of record CM036754.1, on the reverse strand, counting down.
CCCAGCTTTCTTTAAAACCCAGAAACCCAAAACAGCTCTAGGCGTGTAGTGATATGCTTAGTGCTGCAGAAACCTAAAACAGCTCTAGGCGTGTAGTGATATGCTTAGTGCTGCAGAAACCTAAAACAGCTCTAGGCGTGTAGTGATATGCTTAGTGCTGCAGAAACCTAAAACAGCTCTAGGCGTGTAGTGATATGCTTAGTGCTGCAGAAACCTAAAACAGCTCTAGGCGTGTAGTGATATGCTTAGTGCTGCAGAAGCCTAAAACAGCTCTAGGCGTGTAGTGATATGCTTAGTGCTGCGGAGACTCCTACTCAGGTATGGTCATCTCGTCATCGCTGCAGTATTCTCCATTTTCTAGCTAGGTTAGGAGCTCTAAAAACATCACTTATTGCTGACGGTGGGCATGTGATTATACAGGGTGTTCAAGATAATTGCAGCCCCATTGACAATTCAAAAGTTGCCAGGTACACATTGAGTTGTGTTTATTTACTATTTAAACCGGTTCTGACTAGCTCGTCCTACGTCACATTTGTTCATTGTCCCTTCCTGCACTACAATTACACACCGTCACACAACCTTGACCTATACTACGTCATAACTGAACCTTCCCATTTCCATACATATATGCCAGATTAGCTCCATTCACGGGCTGCTTTTAAGTTGAACACCCTGTAGAACAGAGAGTCACTTCCGTGGGTCCCTCCTGACCGTTCAGAAAACAATGGCAAACTACTGAACGTATAAGTGGAGCCTTAGAAAATCGAGGACTATTTTAATGTTGTTGATGGTGACAACCTGTAAAGGATATGCCAGGATTTATATTTTCAATATGATATTATTTCATCTTTGCATTGAATGAATTTTCAATATGATATTATTTCATCTTTGCATTGAATGAATTTTCAATATGATATTATTTAATCTTTGCATTGAATGAATTGAAAATAGTCATTATGTAGTAGCCATAACCTGTTCTTCAACTCAAGTTAGTTGCATATCCTTTACATGACTTTAGGAGTCAACCTAATCTTTTTGACGTGGTTTGTGTTTTTTCTAGGCATTATTACGTTAAGTAGTTTGACATTGCTTTCTGAACAGGTGTTGCCATCGACAATTTGTTAAAATCCACGCGAAACAATTTGCCACCAAGCTGTCCGCAGCGTGATTCGAACTCAGAACGTCAGGGTTAATAGACCGAGTCACTATCCCCTAAGCCACAGACACCACCGTTCTTCGATTATGCGTATACAATCAAACTAGTATTTGATCTGATGCTTGTCCATCAGGGGTGATGATGATCACCATGTTTCACCAAGGAAGTAGTTGTGTTATATTTGTCTGTGTATGCGTAGACGACTGGTGTTCTCGTACACTGTACAAGAACATTTCAAGCCCATATCGGGCTTACTAGTCATCTACGCACACACAGACAAACATAACGCAACTGCATTCCCTTGGATGAAAAATGTGTGTGGTCATCATCACCCGTGATGGACGAGCATCAGACGACTGGTGAGACTGATGCGGACTTGAGATGTTATTTTACAATGTGGACAAGGATTACTTGCACTTGTGGGGGAGTTTGCTGCCTTTCTAGTTTGACGTTTCTGCTCTATCCGTGCAGTTCTTACCTACCTCGAACGCCGAAGAAGTGTCCGCCAGGCTGTTCTGTCTTGAGCAACATCTTCCAGTTGTCGATATCTATGCAAAGGTTTCATCGAGTGCTTGAGTGTGTCTTTGAATCGTTTTTTTTTTGCTAACCACCCTGGGATCGTTTACCCCATGCAGTTCACCATATAAGAGTCGTTTTGGTATTCTGCAATCCGGCATTCGAGCCACATGTTGATGTAGAGGCGTCAAAATAATGAAGAGGGGTACCATCGTGTCTGGGACTGCGTCAAGATTATTTAATCTATACATTCACTGAATTTGACTGTTATCTGTAGTAGCCATGACCTGCCATGTCTTAGATTATAATTATACAATCTGACTAGTATTTGATCTTGACATTTACTGAACCTGACAGTCATTTATAGTAGACACTAAAGAAAAGAAAATTTGTCATACCTGGAGTTATATTGGGTAATACGTGTTAGACCGTAAATATACGTGTTAGCCCATTGTAATACTGTGTTAGACCCGTATGTAATACTGTGTTAGACCCGTAATTAATACTGTGTTAGACCCATATTGAATACTGTGTTAGCCCGTATTTAATACTGTGTTAGACCCAATTAATACGTGTTAGACCCGTATTGTAATACTGTGTTAGGCCCGTAATGTAATACTGTGTTATGCCCGTAATGTAATACGTTTAGGCCCATATTGTAATACTGTGTTAGCCCATATTGTAATATCGTGTTAGGCCTATGATGTTTGGATTAATACTATGTTAGCCCATATTTAATACTGTGTAACCGATTGTTACTGTGTTAGCCCAATGTATTTACTGTGAGGCCCATATTAGTAATAGGTGTTAGCCGTATTGTAATACTGTGATTAGGCCCATATTGTAATACGGTGTTAGGCCCATATTGTAATACTGTGTTAGGCCCGTATTGTAATACTGTGTTAGGCCCATATTGTAATACGGTGTTAGGCCCGTATTGTAATACTGTGTTAGGCCCATATTGTAATACGGTGTTAGGCCCGTATTGTAATACTGTGTTAGGCCAGTATTGTAATACTGTGTTATGCCCGTAATGTAATACTGTGTTATGCCCGTAATGTAATACTGTGTTAGGCCCGTATTGTAATACTGTGTTAGGCCCGTAATGTAATACTGTGTTATGCCCGTAATGTAATACTGTGTTAGGCCCGTAATGTAATACTGTGTTATGCCCGTAATGTAATACTGTGTTAGGCCTGTAATGTAATACTGTGTTATGCCCGTAATGTAATACTATGTTATGCCCATGATTTTCATTGACCGTCAAAACACGATGGTTGACGTGGTTAACATCACACCAGCCGCTTTTACTTCCGAGTGCCTTTCCTAGTATCAAATAGAGAATAGGTCGTCTTAAGCCGTTACGGTTGGAAAAATATTCCACGTTCACTGTGGAATTAAGGATGGACCATTTGTTTAAGAAACGAGTTCACTAACAACTACGCTCCTGCGGTTCTCAGACACTAAAGAGGCAAAGCACATGACACAAGTCCCTGCATATCACCATAACATCAAATCATCCACTTGATGCACGTGAGAAGCTCAATAGTTCCAACGCAAAATGAAATATATAAACATGATTTGGTTGACATTTAAATCCCCAAAACTTATCACTCAATGCTTTAATGTTTATTATTACGTTGCACTTGTTTACAACATACTCCTCACTCTGCCCAAACAAAATTGAGCAGTCTAACAATATTTGGAGGTTCATCAATGTTATTTGAAATATCTCATTAGCAGATCAGTGCCTGAAGCAATCGGGAACGGAACAAAAACAAGAGAAATCGCTCGACATGTGACCTTTCATATTTCGTCTCCACATTGGAGATGTTCATAGGATGACCCATTACGGTCAGTGTATCGGGAATAATATAGGAGACTAAAGGCGATCGGCGTGGTGTTGATCACATTACTCAACGTGTACTGGATGGTCAATGAAAAATACGGTATAATACTGTATTACTGTAGTATAATTTATAACAACGAACACAAACTTCAACAACACATAAATGCGCTGCAAGCGACATGCGAAAATATTACATGAAAATGAACACCTCCAAAACAGAAGTCATGACAATAAGTAGATCAACAGGTCAACTAAATATACACGTGAATAATGTCAAAATACAACAGACTCCAGAATTCAAATATCTCGAGGGTATATTCACAGCAGATGGAAAGATGGACAGAGAAATCGAGACTAGATGCCAGAAGGCAAATGCAGGGACATACCAACTGTCACCAATATTAAAACATCCAAGCATTAACATGGCAGTCAAATCACAACTGATAAACTGCATATTTATTCCAACTCTCTGCTATCAGTGCCAAACATGGCCCCTGATTAAGACACAAGAAAGAAAGATTACAACATGTGAAATGAGATTCTACGAAAAGCTGTCAACGTTACAAGGAGAGAGAGAGGAGAAACGAGAATATCAGAACATCGTTGGTACTATACCATGCATACAGTACATCGAGAAGCAAAGAATCAAGTGGTTCGGCCATCTAATGAGAATGAAACCACATTTACTACCATCAAGTGCCTACAATAATCGACACTTAGGGCGCAGATCAAGAGGCAGACCAAGAACACGATGGATAGATATCTCAGAGTCCCTGCGAAAGCATGGACTGAAAACGTCAAGCGCAACACACATGGCACAAGATAGAAACTAACTTCACACGGCGCTTCACGGCAAATGTGGTTAAGATAAGATAAGATAAGGTATAAAAGAAGGTTACAAAAGAAAGAAAGAAGAGTTTAATGTTAAGTTCCTGTTTTAATTGGAAGCACACCAGTATTGACAACAACTGATTTATATATATATATATATTTCGTATATATATTATCATATCTATATTCTTATTCTTTAATCATATTTTGCCTCAAAGTTTCAGGTTTGGAATATCTTAATTGCACTCCGGACATGTCCATAGGTGCTCCGATCTCTTCGCAATATCTCCAACAGCGTCCAGCGGCTGATCGTACCAGTTTGATTTTGATTGATGAGCCTCACATCGTCAAGGCTAAGAGAGTTCATAAAACATGCTTTTGTGTGCATTTCATAAATAGTGTTCTTCACCGCCGGTTATTTCTGCTGTCCATCTTTTGTGTGCACTTCATAAATAGTGTTCTTCACTTTCGCTCAGGTTAGTTTCTTCTGAGGTCAACTTTTCCGGCACTGCTTTTGCTTTCTCTCCACTGTATCGGAGTAACATTGTTCTTTGATACGCACTTTCTGTTGGTAATCTGCTTATGTGCTCAAATCATTTAATTTGTTGTTTCTTGATACAGCTCAAGATACTTGCTTTACTTACTGCTTTTCTCAGATGTCTTCCTTTCTAAACAGGTTAATTCTTGATACTCACAGCATTTTGCATAGATAATTTATCTATGTCCACAATTATATGACCAGAATACTTTAACTTTGTTATTTTATTTACATTTTTAGTCAGTTTTATTTTTGGATATATCTATTTGTAGTCTTCTCTGTCCATGATATGTCTCGATATGTCATAGAGTACTCTTGTGTAATAATTATATTCAAATCTTCCTACAATGATCAATTATTGGAACCACCAAAGATCAATTTTCAGTTGCAAACAACTAAAGATAAAATAAAAAGGACACTATTAAAATCATATAATAAAAGAAAGTATAATCGTCTTTAGAAATTGCACGCATATTTTTATCGATAACCGGCACCGCATAAGACAGGAATGATGGCCAGGAAGTTATGTCGTCAAAGTCAAGGCAACGACCGAACTCTACACTCCTGGCGTCTCAAGCTTTTAGCAAATCACTGATCAGCCAACGGATATTGAGAGAAATGACCTAAGAGAGGGGAAGTAATTTCATTGGAAAAAAAGGGAGGGAATTGCAACGCTGGACAATCAATCAGATTTCTAAGATCATTAGATGGACTATTTCTAGATCGTATTAAACGGCTTCTTCTGGAAAATTCCAACGTTTTTTTCCGCCCTTTCTTCATTACACTCTAGCACGAAGTGAGGGACATGTTTTCCTAAATACCCACACTTCCTCACCACTAAAGCGATATCTATCAACACGTCTAGACAGGGAAATACTTCAATTTTCCCATTACCACAGTCATTACATGATTGTACACAAAGTGTACTCTATGGAAACTAATAGAATATGTTTCATCTATTCTCGTCTGTAACAGCTTTGCTAACATGTTGTCCACTTGTTCGTTCGGGTGTATTGTCTGGTTTCCCTTCTAACTGTATATATCTGATGGAAATTCGACTTAATGTATGCGTTACTTAGAATTGAATTGAAGCTTTTGAAACAAGGTGGTATAAAAGAGTTCTTATAACATCCTTAACAAAGAAGAGAGATGAAAAACAGACACCCTACAAGACCTGCATATCAAGGAGCATTGGCTCATAAATAACATCATGTCCCGGAAGATGAAATATTTTAGCCACTTTAAACGCCACAGTGATCTGGACAGAAAGGTAATGGAAGGCATGGTTCATGGAATACGGAACATGGGACGACCAAGACGAAGGTGGCAGCAGAACATCAACGAGACCTTGGACATGACGATAGAAGAGGCCGGGGAACTTGCAAGAGACAGAGAGCTTTTCAGGCGGTCTGAGATGAATATGACGTTCCGCAAGGGACACCTGCTACTTGAATTGAGTATGCGTTATTCATTAAACAAGGCACACATAATACGGTTCCAATTTCAAGTACCAATATCTCCATCGACAAATGCCCACTAAAACAAGTAAAAGACTTCACATACCTGGGGAGCATTTTTTATCAACATTGGGATAATGGGATTATCCCAATGAATTATCAGATGCAACATGCCTATTAAATGATAGCCATAATGTTAATCTTTATTAAAAATGAAACACGTCAAACATATTATCATCAATAAAAATTAAAAAATAATTTTTTATTTTTAGATGTCTAATCTGTTGACTGAGCACACATTTCACTTTTCCATTTTGTAGAAAACGCACAAATTGCTCCATCCAAAATCGAAAGGGTGAAAAGAAGAAGATCACAGACGAAGAAGATGAAGACGGAAAATGTGGGTTAATTTTAATTGACAGTTCGTGTCGTATGAAAATTTCTAATAGAGAGCAAATAAATCAATCACTCTTCACGCTCAATAATTAATGTCAATTATAAGACGCCTCACCGATCAATTAATCAATAGTTAATGTTCTTGATACAAAGCTAATAACAATAACTGTACTTCATTCTGTTTTCAGAACATTGAACCTTCACAACAACTTAGTGCTATTTGACTTTTAAATGTTCCATAACTTGTTTTGTTTTTACAAGCGATTATAATTCGATTTGACGAGTGTGAATAATTTGTAAATCATATACGAGTTTCCATATCTAATCTATATAAGGGTCATATCTAATCTATATGGGTTTTATATCTAATCTATATAAGGTTTCTACATATCTAATTTATATAAGGGTTTGCAATAATCTATATAAGGTTTTGCTTATCTAATCTATGTAAGGGTTCTGATATATAATCTATTAAGGTTTCAGCCATATCAACTATATAGGTTTCGCATATCTAATCTATATAGGGTTTCGCCTATATAATCTATATAAGTTTCCTAATCTAATCTATTAGTTGCATATCTAATCTATATAAGGGTTTCCATATCTAATCTACTGAAGGGTTCGATCTAATTATATAAGGTTTCTCCATATCTAATCTATATAAGAGTTTCGCTCATATCAATCTATTATCTTCCCAATATATCTATATAAGGTTTCGCCATCATCTAATCTATATCAGGGTTTCCATATCTAATCTATATAGGGTTTCTAGCATATCTAATCTATATAAGGGTTTCGCCATATAATCTACATAAGGGTTTGCCAATCAATCTATATAAGGGTCGCATATCTAATCTATATAAGGGTTTCGACCATATCTAATCTATATAAGGTTTCGCCATATCTAATCTATATAAGGGTTTCGCCATATCAATCTATATGGTTCTGCTACAACAATCATATAGGGTTTGCACATTCAATCCAATAAGGGTTTCGCATATCTAATCTATATCAGTTTCACATACTATTATATCAGCTTTCATATACTCTAATTTTATATGTTTCACCATTTTAATCTATATATGTTCGTCCAGTAACCGGTTAACTCAGAACGATTGCTGATTCGTTGATTTAGCAAATCAAATCTACAAAAAGACATTGCAACAAAACGACCTGAATTACTAAGATTGAGTTCAGAAAATAAAGTCACTAGAAAATGGACCATAGTCTATGCAGACGGTTGTATTGTACTCAGACACTTCCATTGATCGATTTCTGAAGCCAAGACGGAGGTAGTAAAATCAAAATGGAAAGGAACCTTTCATACCTCGGTATATAGGGCAATACAGTGTTAGGCTTGTATCGTTCATTGACCATCGGCACACGATGTGGGGTGGCAGCATCACGCCGGCAGGAAAGGTAGGTAAGTTTTCCTCACGTATGAATGTCGATTGGTTAATTTTACCAATACTCCTTTTTTTTGTTCCCACTCGATAAAGGGAACGTTCTATGCGATGCCCTCTCCGTCCCATCTTCTTATGTCGTCACACTGCTACCGGGTTGTTGCCAGTGTCGTGGTTTTCTGTTTTTGTCTTGCGCCGTTCTGTGGCTATTTGATTTTATCTTCTTTCACATGATTCGTCCTTATTTTGTCAAATAACAAATTTAAACTATATACTAGTGATAAGATAGTGCATTTTCCTCTTTTTCCTTCTTGAACAGAACAAATAATAGTTATACGAGAATGATTGGTTTTATACAGTAAGAGAAAGCTCGGGGTATTATATATAATATATATATATAATTTTATATATATATATATATATATATCATATATCAGACAGGTACCCTTATATAGAGAGAACAGTAGAGAGAAAAGAGCAGAAAAGTAGGAATACAAATACTTTACATCTCACCCAAACATCAGAAGAGAAAGAAAGGGTATATAGGTATTATATATATATACATATCAGGCTGTCATTGACCAGTAAGTCCCAAAAAATGAACTGTATAAATTAAATTATAACCTCTGACCAATACCACGATTTTCCACATAAATATGTCTGGCCACAACAAAACTTAGACGAGCTCCACTGTATATATATATATATATATATATATATATATATCAATCGAGTGATTGAAAGACTGACTTATTTGACATTGACATGACACTGTCTGTGACCAGGTAACAAGAATAACTAGATCACATTACAGTTGAAACTCTACAATAAATGTATTTAATGACAGAACATTTACCTGCTGATATTACAACGTAAAATAAATAGAGAACTCGATGTTAAATACACATTAGAAGATTATATGATCCTATTAGCAATGTTTTTTAAATTTTTATTAAACTGCTTGAATAACTTTCTGAAAATGAATTTTTAAAAGTAAAAACGAATCATCGCTATTAACAAACATTATTTTCTTTTGCTATGATTATCAATAGCCATGTCGGCTGAACCTTTGTTTGGTATAGCTTTAGAAACTGCTAAGGACAGGCATTTACTCAGTGGACAGAGGTAGAGAGAGAGAGAGGCAGGTGCGAAAGAAATTGAAAGATAAAATTTTTATATCCGCAGAGGGAGAAGAGAAATAGACGAGGAAAGACAAAGTCCAAGGAAGTAAGAAATGAAGTAATTCATCAGAGGAAAAAAGAGAAAGGACAAAGCGAAGGAGTAACGAATGATAAAACTGTCATATCAGAAGACTAGAAGAGAGGAGAGATAGAGATGTGTGCCCATGTATACGTGTGTGCTGGTATATGTTTAAAGTTAATTGCATATCCTTTACAGGACTTTGCTAATCAACCCCAGCTTTTAACGCTGTTGTGATTTTTCTAGGCATTATTACGTTCAGTAGTTTGACATTGCTTTCTGAACGGGTGGTGCCATCATCCTTTTGTTAAAATCCACGCAAACAATTTGCAACCAAACTGTCCGCAGCGTGATTCGAACTCAGAACGTCGGGGTTAATAGACCAGTCACTAACCCCTAAGCCACAGACGCCACCTGGTGTATGTACATACATAATTTGTTAGTTAAGCTTGAAATGATACAATCTGCTAACGGGTGCGTGCATGTGTTTCTTCACATATCCATCTTCTTAGTTCGTTCCTAGTGAAAATAAATGTATTTGCATGTAACTGTCTGTTACATTCATAAATATATATATTAATCACTAACACACTAATAATTATGGTACTTGCTTGCCTGTCTGCACAGCGTGTTCGTAGCGCGTTGGACGACGGGTGACAAGCCCCCTGTGAGTGCTGTTCAATTCCGTGGGCTGGCAGAAAAGCTACATGTTCTCCAGAGTTACGGTATTCGTGGCACCGAACCGAAGGGTTACGATGTCCATGGCACTGAGCCGAAGAGCTGAAAGCTCAAGTGCCCCTGGATATTAAAAAATGGTACTTGCTTGTTAGAGAGCCTGATCTGATTTCCAGTGTTTCATCTGAAACATCTCTCTCTCTCTCGTTTCCTTTTAATATCAATTGGGGCATAATTATGACAATTCTTCATACCTTCTACAGCTTCATCTAGCTATTCTGTATATCTTTAATCTCTGCTTCCAAAAACATTCCTCCGTGTATTTCTAGGCTACTCTCTCTTTCGCTTTCAGTGCAATTCCAGAAAAGACTCTTCTTGTAATATTCCCATCGGGATATCTCAAGCTTGATCCTAGCCAGTGAATCTATTATTCACCTCTAGGTTCAGTAGTATCTGTCTCGCAAACTCCCTAAGCTCCTCATTTTTTACCGTAACAACATCAATCTGCCGTTACCTTCAAGTTCAAAATTTATCTTTTTAATAGCTTGAATTTTTTGTTTTCAAATGTATATTAACTACCATTTGTGATGTATTTATTCTTTCAAAATTGTACCTTACTTTTCTTAATTACATTTTAATATTGACAAAAACTACTATATTTTACAGAGCTATTAGTACGCTCTCTCTCTGTCTCTCTCTCTCTCTGTCTCTCTCTCTCTGCTCTCTCTCTGCTCTCTCTTTTCTGTCTCTCTCTCTCTCTCTCTTCTCTCTCTCTCTGCTCTTCTCTCTCTCTTCTCTCTCTCTGTCTTTTAATCCGGATTGGGGCATAGAACCTCAACCAACTCATGTCCAGGCTTCCTATCTCTAACTATCTCCTTCAGCTCCCACCAGCTCTTCTTTATATTGTTGATGTCTTCCTCTAAATTCCGTCGCTATTCGTATTCATCATCAAATAGCTTGTCCTGAGCAGAACTTTGCCACCCCAACAGTCCTCCCTAATTTCTCTCTCTCATAGGCCAGATGTCCAGCTTCTGCAGCTTATGTTCAAACCATCGGTTACATCCTGAATCCATCTTCTCCGTGGTTTTCCTCTTCTTCTCTTTGCCGGTATGTCTCCTTCGATGATGGTCTTTTCCAGCCCCTCATGTCTTTTTATATGTTCAAAATATCTCAATTTTCACATTCTTATTTTTAGCATTAGTCAGTTTTCTTTGATTTTCTTTCTGGATAGATCTATTTGTTCTCTTCTCTGTCCAAGATATACATACGAAGGACTCTTCTGTAACATTTATATTCAAAAGCACATATACGTTTTTCCACTGCTCTATTAAATGTCCAAGCTTCACACCCATACGTTGCCACTGGAAATATGCATGCTCTTAGTATTCTGACCTTTATTGTCTTATCAGTTCCGTTCCATACTGTTTTGAGCTGTTAAATTTTTTTTTTTACATTTTTGTGTGTGGTAAAGCCATGTTTGTTCTTCTTGTATTTCCTTCATCCGATTTCCATCTGTTGATAATCTATTTTCATCTATTCGTACTAGCTAATGAAAATACAACTACTGAATTTATATTTTTTTTAACCAAACAAATCTGTGAACATTTTCGACTTTTAATGTTACTGCAAAACATTCGTTCTATTTATAGAACGACATTACAGAACTCTTCTCTGAGATGTTTAACCACTAGTATCGTTAGTTTAAAAGTTTTATGCCAATTTGCCTCCAGCCAGTGACAAAATTAGTATTAACAGAACTTGGATATAAAAAAAGAGAAGTTTTCCTTAAGGAAGGATTAGAACTTAAGCCTGGAACTGAAGATTTCATCACGTGATTTGAAGTGTAGCTGTCAACGTTCACCTAACTTATGCTACTTGAATTTCATCTGGTGCAGACTGAATTTAAGTTGCAGGAGTTCAAAGTTCACAGCTTGTAACTAAAATATATCATAGCTAGGTGTTGAACAGAAAAAAAATAATTGAATGATTGATTCTTTTTCAAACGCTCAAGGCCGAGCACTTATTAACCACTCGTTGCGATTTTTATGTGTGATTCGAGCCTAAGAGCGATTATACGTTGTGCCAGTTATGCGCCTACACGTAGGTCAGCCCATCCTATTTCTGCAACGATTTTTATTTACTAGGTAGTTTCCTAGGCCCTTAACGTAGTCGCCTCTTACGACATGCCTTGTAGATTGTAGTGTTACTATTCTTTGCCCTTGCGAACCTCGGCAACACACGGACGTAATGATTGATTGATTGATTGATAGGACAATCATCGTTTCACTTCAGTGAATAACCGTGCTGGCTCCGATCTCTTTCTTGCATGTATTCTCTAACATGAGGACACAAATGTGTACAAATATGCTCCTGTTAAGATCAAACAAACGTAAAACCCCACTTTATATCTACCAAATCTATTGAGTGCTGTAGTGACAGATCTGATTAATTATAGACAAAGCAGACAGAGATGACACATACCCTGACTGTTACATACATATAATATTTGTAGTATCAATTTGGTCTTCAAATTATAAATACTAGAAAACATTTTCAGAATTGTTTCATTTTTATCTATGTACACCTTGACTAAGGTGTAATTTTTATCTATGTACACCTTGACTGAGGTGTCATTTTTATCTATGTACACCGTGACTGTTGGTGTCATTTTTATCTATGTACACCTTAACTGAGGTGTCATTTTTATCTATGTACACCTTGACTGAGGTGTCATTTTTATCTATGTACACCTTGACTGAGGGTGTCATTTTTATTTTTATACACCTTAACTGGGGGTGTCATTTGTATCTATGTACACCTTGACTGAGGTGTCATTTTTTATCTATGTACACCTTGACTGGGGGGTGTCATTTGTATCTATGTACACCTTGACTAAGGTGTCATTTTTATCGTGTTTAAATCCCGATTCATGACATCAAACTCATTAATCATACCGTATCAATCAAGATCGGTGCATCCTGGTGCACTCTATACACATATCGATTATACCAGGTTAAAAGTTCGCTTTATCGTATTAAATATATATATCTTGATTATAAAACTGATTGTCTGCTTGTGTGTCAGAGGGACAACTAGAGAACGCCTAGCTCTGGAATCAAATCCGGACAGCTTTTTTTCTTTAGAAATGTTAGGTCAACGAGAACATTTTAAACGCTCTACGTGCGGTACGTGACGTTTTGGCGCCGCCGTTTTGGCGCGCCGTTTTGGCGCAGGACGTTTTGGCGCACAGATTCCTCAATAAATTTCAATAACCTTAATATTATTTTAATTTTGAGTGTACATTTATATTAACTCTAATGAAACAATATACTTATACATCAGCGTTTATTGGAACAAATGCCAGGTGTCTGAATTATATCATCAGCCGTTTCATTTGAGATGATCGAGAATTGATACGCTGACAGACTGAGTGTCATATCTTGTCCATAGTAAATGTCAGAAATCCTGCCCTTTCCAAATGTTAATAGCTTGACCCGTTTACCCGTAAAGTGACCTAATCCGGTATTTGCCGCTTCTGCCTAATCACACGTGCGCTTTTAGTCTATAAAAGTGTAAGAATGTTCTAGACTCAATCTCAAAATAAGTAGAATTAGATAAATTTATCACATACTATTATTATAATTCTGTGAACCCATTAAAATGGAAAATGTTCCGTCAAAGCGTGGCAAAGAAAAGTTGAATCACGAAGGATACTTTTATGTGTTCGATAAGTTCAGTGCAGACCATTCCAAGAAGTTCTGGCGACCTTCATCTAAACCAATCCACGTCAACTACTAGATTGCGAGAACTGGGTTTGAAGATTGGTGTGGTAAGAAAAGAACGGTACAACAGGTATACGAGTCGGCTCATCAATCAAAATAGAACTGGTACGGTCAGTCGCTGGACGCTGATGGAGATATTGCGAAGGAGATCGGAGCACCTATGGACATGTCCGGAGTGCAATGAAGATATTCCAAACTGAAACTGAAACTGAGAGGAATTGCGCATAATTTTTGGATGGATTAAAAACACGGACTTTCGGAAAATTTATTAAAGGTAAAATATTGAACAAGATTCGTTAAACTTTATTCAAGTTTTATAAGTTGATTATTTGCATTGGCTAAAAGTAAAATATTTAACAGTATTCGTTAAACGTTTTTTAATTGATATATTTTGCATTGGATTGGATTTATTAAAAATTTATAATTTATTGAAAACAGTTATTTATAAACATTAAGTTAAATATGAAGTTATTTTTAAATGACGCCAAAACGGCTCTGCGCCAAAAAAATCCTGCGCCAAAAAGTCGCGCAAAACGGCTCTGCGCCAAAAATCCAGCGCCAAAACGGTCGCGCCAAAACGGCGGCGCCAAAAAGTCCTGCTTCGCTCTACGTGCTTTCTTCACCGAGTTATTAGTTAGTTGAGATGAATTGTTTTGTTAAAAGTATAAATTTCATAGTGTGGGCAATAATGTAGGCAATAGTCTTTTTTTCAGACTAACTGTACGATATGCAAGTTAGAGTTTGGTTTTAAATAGTTTAAATTTCATAGTGAGGGCAATAATGTAGGCAATACGGTATTTGTTATTGACTAACTGTCTGATATGCAAATTCTAGAGTTTGTTTTTAAAAGTATACATTTCACATTGTGGGCAATAATGAGTTAATGTGGTCTTTCTTACACTCACTGTCCGATATACAAGTCCTAGTGGACAAGACTGCTGATAGCACGGTACACAACATAGAAAGATAACTTGCTTGGCTGTCAAAAAGGCAGGAATTTAACTATCTCCATCTCACATTAAAGACATTAGGAGCACCGATGTTATGGCAACGGAAGAAATTGTCAAAAAACAAATCTACCAACCACTGTCAACAATCAATGTGCCCTTGACTTTTACGCAAAAATCTTTATGTAGACTCCAAATCTCTCACTTCATCTGAGACCACTTTTAATCAATGCAAACGAGAAGTCTGTTCGTATGAACTAAAGCGGAAACGTTTCGTGTGAACACGCAACTTACGTAGATACAGAACCAGAATTTCGTTTTCTTGTTGTGGTTTTTTTCTTCTTTTATTTTTTGCAGACATCAGCTTGTTTAAATGTGTTGAGTTTTTCTCGATTTGATTTTAAAACCAACACACATTTTTTTGCTAAACCCGTCACGAAGCTCGCTAACGTGGGGGGAAAAACACATTGATTTTTTCCAGACTTGATTCCAGATATATAAATAGATTGATTAAAAAATAAAAGTTGAAATATTGAAAGAGTTAGTGATTGAGATAATGGTGATTGAAAGTGGAAAGTTTGTTGAGAAAGTTTTATAGTGATTGAAAGAGAGGGAGAGCGAGAAATACTTCTTCTGCTACTGCGTTCTCACTAGATTAGGATTTCGGATTCTCTAATAAAGGCATCCGTCTGCCTCAGATTATCATCCACGCCATACAGTTTGTTTTGAACGCTAATGTAAGTGGGCCACCTCTTTCTTCTCAAGTCTGCATACTGGGGGCAGTTCTGTAGGATATAATTATTATGATTTCTGCTTCCCATTTGTGCCGACCTCTTCCCGCAGTAAGTTCTGGCCACCTCTGATAGTAGGTCGGACATTCTTTCTGCGTGCTAAATCTCCGAGGCGGATTGGCGACCGTAGAATCCGTTATCCCGTTCCTCATTGTGAGGGGTCGTTGCACAATGTTATGCGCCTTACGGCCTTGTGCACCCGTTTTCTGCAAGTATTTGTTTCGGGTGAGCATTCTCTGGCGGACACATGCATCCGATTTCAGCCAAACCTCCTTACGTCATACCTTACCTCTTACGACATGTGTGGCAGGTAACAGTGGTTCTATTCTTGACACCCCAAATTTGGAGCCCGGTAACCACTCGGGAGGAGAGATACAAAGAGAGTAATGTCATAATTATTTTGTATATATATATATTCTTCTTCGAACGGTCTATATCGATCACTTGTTGGACCATCTTTGTGATGTGTATGTGATCTGAGCCTAAGAGCGATTGTACATTGTGCTAGTTATGCGCCTACAAGTAGGCTAGCACATCCGATTTATGCGATGCTTACAATATCAGAGACAGCTGCCATAGATCGAAATAACATTCTTAACGCATTGAGAGGAGTCTTTCCGAACAGAGGAGTTTCAGGGCTGTGAATCCCACTCGCTGACCAGATTGAGAGAGATGGGTGTCGATATTGGTGCAGCCCGAATAGAACGACATACAAAATATGCAAAAAGATTGATTAATCAACATCGAACTGGCGTGTTGGGCCGCTGAATACTGCTGGATTTGTTACGGCAGAGATTGGAGCACCTATGAACGTGTTCGGAGTGCTATGATGATGTTCTTCATATAACTGATAACTGATCATCACCTAACAGATGTTGCGATAAATCTGAACTAACAACAGTTCTATAAAAGATCATGATAACTCTTATCTCATCACTAGGGAGTCTATGTAACTTAGTTACAGTGTGCTGGGTTCATGCATCGGTCGACATTCGTAGTTTTCGGATAAACTTGATTTCCCTTGAGCCGTCCCTTAAACTACTTAATAAGTGCACTAGTGCTGCTACTTTAACCATCAGAAAGTCACTGAACACCTATCGGGGCATAGTGTAAACATTGCAATTATATTATGGTTCTGGTAAGATTAGATTGGTTGATAAACAATATACTATACAGAAAAATTAGATAGTTTGGTCACATCAAGCGGCACAATGGCCTGGAGAGAACAACATTAGAGTGCAGGGTCCCAGGACGCAGAGGCAGACCAAGAAGAAGAGGGAATACAAGATATTAAAGAAACCATGAATATGACCATCAGCGAAGTGGGTGAACTGGCTAGAGACAGAGTTAATTTCAGATGCACTACAAATAGAGCAACGTTATATAAAGGATACGGACCTTCATGGTGAGTCTTTTCCCACATAAAAATTGAACAAAAAATACAAAGGAATAGAAGATGAGATGGGAGTAGCCGAACATGAAGATCATCTATTGCAAAAAGACAATAACAAAATGGCATGTTTCGAAGTCTTTACAAACAGTAGTGTGTGAAATGCTTCGTAATCTCCCATTTCCAAACTAAGTATTTGGTTGGCAGACTGACTAGTTCCTTTTCACATTTGTAGACCTTCGGCTGCGTGGATTGAATCATGTTTTGGTACTTCATGTTCAGTACGTAAACAATATGTCGGTCGTGGCTAGAGAAGTTTTATTTTCAGTGTTACAAAGTGTGTGTGTATATTTTTTTTCCCCGATCCAGAAGCACTTGAGCTTTCAGCTCTTCGGCTCGGTGCCATGGACATCGTATCCCTTCCGTTCGGTACCACGAACACTGTAAATCTGGAGAACATGTGGCTTTTCTGCCAGCCCGCGGAATTGAGCTGCACTCACATGGTGGTTGTCACCCGTCGTCAACGCGCTACGAACATGCTGGGCAGGTGGGCTTACAAAGTGTGTAAAAAATATGTTGTTCGTGGCAATGGAAGTTTTATAATCATCGTTACAAAGTTTGTAAAATGTATGTTGATCAGTGGCAATGGAAGTTTTATAATCATCGTTACAAAGTTTGTAAAATGTATGTTGTTCGTGGCAATGGAAGTTTTATAATCATCGTTACAAAGTTTGTAAAATGTATGTTGTTCGTGGCAATGGAAGTTTTATAATCATCGTTACAAAGTTTGTAAAAAATATATTGTTCGTGGCAATGGAAGTTTTATAATCATCGTTACAAAGTTTGTAAAATGTATGTTGTTCGTGGCAATGGAAGTTTTATAATCATCGTTACAAAGTTTGTAAAATGTATGTTGTTCGTGGCAATGGAAGTTTTATAATCATCGTTACAAAGTTTGTAAAAAATATATTGTTCGTGGCAATGGAAGTTTTATAATCATCGTTACAAAGTTTGTAAAATGTAGTTGTCGTGGCAATGGAAGTTTTATAATCATGTTACAAAATGTAAAGATGTTTTTCGTGGCAATGGAAATTTTATAATCATCGTATCAAAGTTTGTAAATGTTGTTGTTCGTTGGCAATGGAGTTTTATATCATCGTTACAAGTTTGTAAAATGTATTTGTTCGTGGTAAAGGAAGTTTTATAATCATCGTTACAAAGTTTGTAAAATATATTGTTCGTGCAATGGAATTTTATAATCATCGTTACAAAGTTTGTAATGTATGTGTTCGTGCAATGGAAGTTTAAAATCATCGTTACAAAGTGTGTAAAATATAGTTGTTCTGGCAATGGAAGTTTTATAATCATCGTTACAAAGTTTGTAAAATGTATGTTGATCAGTGGCGACTCGTCATCATTTTTGTTTGTGGGGCCAGACAGATATTTTAGGAAAAATCATGGTTTCGGTTAGTATATATGTCAATGCATCAAATAATAAATACACGTTACATCTTATTTTTGGTGGGGCCCGGCCCCACTGAGTTTTAATGACGAGTCGCCACTGATGTTGATCATGATAAGCGAATCATTATATTCAGTGTTACAAATATAAAGGTATGTCTACAAAGTTTATCAGTGTTCAAGTATAAAAGTGTATTGTTACATAGTTCTTATTCAGTGTTACAAAGTATATAAAGTGTATTGTCGAATAGTTTCTTATTCAGTGTTACAAGTATATAAAGTGTATTGTTCGTACAATCAAGTTTATAGTACAGATATAAAAGGTATTGTCTGACAATCGGTTTCTATTCAGTGTTACAAAGTATATAATATTTTCGACACGTTTCTTATTCAGTTACAAATATGTAAGAAAATAAGTTGTCCACAAGAAGTACATACAACTATACTACAAATTTACTGTTCAATAAGCTATATTAATAACCATGGTGTACGCCTGAAAACTGGAGAATGTTTATGGCGGGAAATGAGCCCAGTCCCCATCTATTTCGAAGCATGATCTCATACCACTTTACATCATTGCTTATCCATACTATAAATCCTCACATTATGACAACACATATTCATATGTTAACAATACGTACGTTTAGTATATCTATAATGGCTTAAGAAATAGCAAAGGAAAAGCAATAATATCGTGGATCATAGATGTGACAAATGGGATTATCAGCTTGCTTGATGATTTTTAGAAATTTATTTTTTAAATACAGCAGGGCCTACCATTACACAATTTTGACTTTGCTATATAAGTTTAACCATGTTTCAGTTTCAATTGTCCTCATTATACTCCAGACATGTCCATATGTGCACTGCTTTCTGGCGCAATATCTTCAGAGGCGTTGTCAGAGATTGAAATTGTCAGAAAATATCAGCACAACACACGTATTAGTAAGCTAATAAATCAACATCGATGTGGTACTGTTAGCCGGTATACACCTCTGAAGATAGTGCGTATTCCGACTAACAGTACCAAATCGGATGTTGATTAATAAGCCTACTAATTGGTGTGTTGTGCTGATCATTTCTGACTTCATTCATTAATCCAAGCTCTTTTAATCTATCTATTAATGTGACTTGTTTAAGCTGAAAGTCCTCTTTGCAGCGAAACTCTACAAGGGCTTTCAGAATGAAGGCTCTATCCAGTAACTGACACCTTGATATTAAAACAGTTTCAACCAGCCAGCCTGTCTATTCTGCCATTGCTATCGACACATATATGTGCCTCGAAATAACGATAAATGTAATTATGCGAATTGCTAACCCGTATAGGGATTCAGTCCATTACCTGTACACCGAACTAGCCTCCACCTTCTGGAAAAACCATATTGAAGTCAGTGAAATGAAAATCGTAGTATATCCTTTACAGGACGTAGCCATCAATACCGGTAAACGAGTCGTTGATTTTCTAGGCATCACTTATATGTTCAGTAATTTGCCATTGCTTTATGAACGGTGACGTCTATTTTATTCTCAAATATCCACGGAAACTAATATGCTTCCAAACTGCCTGCTGTCGAATTTGAACTAGGTTAGCTTGGGTTGTGATTGAGCTCACTACATCTAAAGCTTCCGACACCTGCAGGTCAGTAGAAATGAATAATTAGACAAAATATATTGCATGAAATTCTATTGACAGAACCTTACCTTTCATTTGAAAAAAACTCATGGTTTGTATAGCATGAATTGCTGGTGTATTATCCAACGTGAGTTCAAATTCAGGACTGACCCGAGGTGCCAATTCCATTTCTTTGTTAAAATTGTGGTCAGCTGTTGCTACTCTACTGATAAGACCAGAAGACACCTGATGGAAGAAGAAAAAGGTACATGAGTACACTGTGCACAATCAGTGAAAGAAACGTTCTTCTTTTGTTCCTATTCTGTGTGCGCTATCGTTTATCAACTTAACCGTTTCTCTACCATGAATGTTATAGAGTTCTGAATGGAAATTCAACAAGGTTTAAAGCGGAAGGGTTTACTTCATTTCAGTGGATCTTACCCCATATCGCTTAGCTCTCTCCACAGAAACGGCCCGCCACCTGCAGAGAGTATTGCACAAAGTACAATTCCGTAACTCCGGCAGCAACCACAGGGGTCTCGTAAAAAAATGCACTCGTGAACAGAAGGGTGTGGTCCGGATTCGAACCTACGACCTTCGGATAGCAAGTCAATGGCTTAACCACTTTTTTTTCCGATCAAGAAGCACTTGAGCACTTGTCACCCGTAGTCCAACGTGCTACGAACACGCTGGGCACGCGGGCTACTTAACCACTTAAAATATATATATGGGTGTTTCAAATCAGAACACAAATGTGACACCAAAATTGTTATTAGACAAATGTGTTCCTGTATATATATATATATATATATATATATATATATATATATATATATATAACTAGTACATAGCCATGTTTGTCTTTACAGACATTCAATTGACAAGTGTTTTACTGTGACAATCTCTAAGTTTTTGCTTGTCTTTCTTGCTTTTCAGCTCAGCCTAGTTCTATTTTTAAAATTAGTATATTATAACTAGTATATTAGATCGACAGTGTGGTGCCGAGACCCGCAAGGGAAGCAAAGAATAGCACCACTGCGACCTACAAGGCTTGTCTCAAGAAGTAACTGAGGTAGGGACCTAGGGAATCTACCCCAGGAAATAAAAAGCGTCGCAGAAAATCGGATGTGCTGATCTACTTGTAGGCGCATAAGTGGCACAACGTACACTCGCTCTTAGGCTCAAATCACATACAAATCACAAAGAGGGGTTTAACTAGTGGTCGATATGAAGGTTTCGAAGAAGAAGGAGAAGTATTTAATAGTAACAGTTCCTCGAGTCTGAATAAATAACAGTTCCTCGAGTCTGAATAAATAACAGTTCCTCAAGTCTGAATAAATAACAGTTCCTCAAGTCTGAATAAATAACAGTTCCTCAAGTCTGAATAAATAACAGTTCCTTGAGTCTGAATAAATAACAGTTCATTGAGTCTGAATAAATAAAGATTCATTTTTATGGGTTTTTTCCCACCGCACTAAACTCCTTAACCCCCGCCACCCCTTCAAATTACATCAATGTGTTACTCTTTGGCAGTAAATGTTCCTTATCTCTAAGCTAGGCACGCCTGCCCAGCGTGTTCCTAGCGCGTTCGACGATGGGTGTCAAGCCCCCGTGAGTGCGATTCAATTCCTTGGGCTAGCAGAAAAGCCACAGGTTCTCCGTATTTACGGTGTTTCTCGGCACCGAACCGAAGGTTTACGATGCCCATGGCACAGAAACGAAGGGTTACGATGTCCATGGCACCGAGCCGAAGAGCTGAAAGCTCTAGTGCTTCTGGATTGGAAGAAAGAAGAAATTACATATTTTTTTTAAATTTCTAAACTAGAATATGTTCTATTTAATTCCTTTAACCAACATTAAAATAAGCACATTTCTGAAAGGAAGAAAAAAAAAACATAGATGCTATTGAAATCTTTCCACCCACACTAAACACAAAGAAAAATTCCATTTGTGAGTGTCAGAAAATGTCTACAATAGCATATCTTCTTCATATACAAAAATGTATTATTTGATTTGTTTGTAAATTGTCTTGTGCAAGAAACGAATATTAATCTAGATTTTGAATTTTTTTTGTTGATGAAAATAAATCAAGTAAAAAAATCTTCTTCTTCTGCGTTCTCACTAGATTGGGATTTCGGATTCTTGAATAAAGGAGCCGTCTGCCTTAGAATATCAGCCTTGCCATACAGATTGTCTTGGACGCTAGTGTAAGTGTGCCATCTCTTTCTTCTCAAGTCTGCATACTGGTGGCAGCTCTGTAGGATATAATTCCTATGATTTCTGCTTCCCTGTTTGTGCTGACCTCTTCCCGCAGTAGGTTTTGGTAACCCTGGTGATGGTAGGTCTCTCTCGCGATCCCGGCCTAGACAGATGAACCAAATTTTATCATTAATTTTACCGTGGTTTTAAGGGACTCCGTTCCTCCGTACAGCTTTTCGCGAAGCTCTGTGTTTTGTGGCCAGGTTTCTTTTCTTAGACTTGCTATCAATTGACAATCTTGCAGTATGTGCTCTACCGTCATGTCCGCCTTTTCGCAGAGGCACAGGCTAGTTGTGCCAATTTTAAATTTGTTAAACATATGGTAGATCTGACATTCTTACTGCGTGGCTAAATCTCCGAGGCAGATTGGCGACCGTAGAATCCGTTATCCCATTCCTCATTGCGAGGTGTCGTTGCACCATGGTATGCGCCTTACGGTCTGGTGCATCCGTTTTCTGCAAGCATTTGTTTCGGGTTAGCATTTCCTAGTCGACACATGCATCCGATTTCACCCAAACCTTCCTAGCCGCCTCTTACGACATGCGTGGCAGGAAACAGTGGTTCTATTCTTTACACCCCAACTTTTGACCCCATTAACCACTCGGGCGGTAAACAAAATGAAATGCATCACATATTTTGTATCCCATCATCATCGGGTGCCATGCCGGCTGGCGTAGGCGATTATGAATCTCAATATCTGTCTCAGGTATTTGCTATCATCGCAGATGTTGACGCTTTTCGTGCCATGAAGTCAGCATGTCTAAAATTGTCTTTCCTTTCTCGTTTTCCTTCGATTGTATCGGTTGTTATAATGTGCTCTAAACCACGTCTTCTCATCACATCCGAAAAAAAGGTGGCTGCCTCTTTCTTATATTGTATTTACCTGTTCTTAATTATACAGGGTGTTCAAGATAATTGCAGCCCCATTGACAATTCGAAAGTTGCCAGGTACAAATTGAGTTGTGTTTATTTACTATTTAAACCGGTTCTGACTAGCTCGTCCTACGTCACATTTGTTCATCGCCCCTTCCCACTCTACAATTACACACCGTCACACAACCTTGACCTATACTACGTCATAACTGAACCTTCCCATTTCCATACATATATGCCAGATTAGCTCCATTCACGGGCTGCAATTATCTTGAACACCCTGTATAAGCAAAGTTTGCTTGACTTGTCGATGCTGTTCTTTGTGAGCGACATAGTTCTCAAGTCATTTGTCTCGAATTCTGAAGGCCGTAGGTTTGAATCCGGAGCACATAGTTCGGGTCACCTATTCATTTGTTTCTGCGATATCTGGGATTGTTGCTTGAGTTAAGGAGTTCTTGCCGTATGCAATACTATCGATACATGGACTGCCATTTCTGTAGAAAAGTACTGGGTCATTTTATAAAAAATTGTGCTATGTAGTCAATTCTTCAAAATTCTTTATATTTCTTCTTCTTCTTCTTCTTCGAACGCTCCATATCGACCACCTGTCAACCACTCTGTATGATTTGTATGTGATCTGAGCCTAAGAGCGATTTTATGTTGTGTCAGCTATGCACCTACACGTAGGCTAGCACATCCTATTTCAGCGTTGCTTTTTATTTACTAGGGTAGCATTCCTAGTGTCTACATTACTCGCCTCTTACGACGAGCATTGTAGGTCGCAGTGACACTATTCTTTGCTCCCCTTGCGAGCCCCAGTACCACATGAGCAGCTTTATTTTTCAATATACACATCAATTTGTTTCTGTATCTTACATAAGCTGTTATTATCTATTAAATTCTGCTTATATTATTTGGAAATGTCACAAAAATTACAATTTTTCCCCCAAATAGCTGCCACAGTAGAAAGATATTTTACTCTATCTACTAATTAACGGCAGCTACATGAACAGATTCGACTCTAGCTGCTAAACAACAGCCGCAATCGAAACAGCACTTATATTTTGTTGTCTCAAATCAGCATCAATACACAATAGTTTATACGATACGATATTTGCCGCTTTGTTTTAGCAACAGAAAAGAGTGCCCTAGCAAAGAAGTATTTGATTTTATGCGGGTTTTTTTTTTCCTTTAAAGTTGTAACCTTACATCATTCAATTCTTTGTTTGTGATCAAAATGCATCTTGAATATTTAGCAACAAATTTGTCTCTTCATTAATGGAGGAGAACTAAAATAATAACGCATAAATTGCAAACGTTTATCAACTGGTATCTATGCAGAATAGAGGGACTGAGATGGTATGATAGGGTTACAAATGAGGAACTTATGGAGAGAACAAGACAGATTCCAGTGACCCAAGAGGTTAAAGATAGATGATGTCACTGGATAAGATACACTTTGCGAAAACCTGAGTGGAATATAACAAGAAGGGCCCTGTCCTGGAACCCATAGGGACTGCGAAAGTAGGGGATGCCGAGAAATACATGGAGATGGGATTTGGAGGCGGAGACCAACAATAAAAATAAGAGCTGGATGGAGCTGCAGGAGATAGCTAGAGATAGGAAGACTTGATATGAGTTGGATGAGGACATATGCCCCAATCCAGGTGAAAAGGCTATATATATATATATATATATATATATATATATATATATAGAGAGAGAGAGAGAGAGAGAGGTCATAACAAATTTCTCATTTGCTCTCAATTCATTTCAGCGAGAAGATGTACTTATTAATTGCAGGACACCTGCTTGGTAACACTTGGAAATTTCTCCAAGCTTTTCCCAGCACACACTAGGGAATCGACCATACATACATTTCAACATTGTTTATTTGTTTGCACATCTATCTCTGCGTCATCTGGATGCTAACTTGAAATAAAACCTCATCTGTTACTTGCGCAACATTCTATTTGCAATCTTTATTCTTGTTTACCGCTGAGGTTCAAAGATATCTGCTTTCTTCTGTTATAAAAACCATGTTCTTCGTGTTGAGTTTTGCTACCTCTTCAATGTTTTCTCTGCTGTTTTTATTTCAATTGCTTTTTGAAAATTTAAACTAATAAAAAAAACATTTCATTCGCTTCCTTTTTCTATTATTTTTTCTAGTTTCTTTGGCTTCCTATTTTTTTTATTTCTCTCCACTGTCTTTTTCAATCTGGATTTTTTTCCTTCTCTAGTGTGTTTTATTCCTCTTTTCCTATCTTCTTGCATTTCTTTTTAACTCTTCTCTGAATTGTATACCTTATTTTTCAAAATCGGGTACGCTTTATCCCTCTTTTTTTTATGTGAATACATATTTGCTTCTTGTCGTTTTAGCCCTTGACGTTTTACACTTTTTACTATTCTTATCCATATAATTCTGGTTTTATTTGAAACCTACTTATTTCTTTTATTCTTCTATACATTTTTGTTTGTGATATACTATGGAGATTAGTAGTTTAAAGCGTCGTCGGTTCCAATTCGAACAACGCCGTTCTGTTCACCAGTCCCATCATTTTTCAGGTAGACGCCTAGGATTATTGGCGGGCTACGAAGTTCGTGCTTATTGCAATACTCTCCGCAAGTGTCGTACTTTTTTTGTGGAGAGGTACCCGAGTCATACGGGGAACCTGGCGCAAAGAAGTTAACCTTTAACCTTCAAACGATTTATATTTTTGTGGTAAACTGTGGTAAGAATTGCCACTCCAGAATAGGCCATTACACCCGCTAGAAACGTTGTGATTCAGCACAGAACATACTACGTGACGCAAAATTAATTGTCTCCTGAGACAAAGACATCAATGATGATGTGTATAGTCCTTCGTTTCCTTTCTGTGAAGTTGTGTTTTAATCATGAAAATTATGTCCACCAAGTTACACTAGTAGAATATCCCTTGCCACTCAATGTCTTGGTTGCTTCAATAAGTCTCACATTGTCTATTCCAGCCTGGAGTCTTAACAGAGAACGTCTAGTCTACGTTTAAGTTACGTTTGGGACATTTGTTCGTCAAAATTGCGTGTTAAATAATAAATACCCAACACGTTAGCACTCAGACATAATTACTAGGTTTATCTTATAATAGGATCCTTATTTACGTAAATATACCAGACGGTCGACTGAAAGATGAAACTGTTACTGTATTTAATACGTCCTACTTTCAGAGTATATCCCAGGTCCAGAAGGACAAGGAAACAATACACACACAGACGATAAGGTCAGGGAGATAAACATATTTTGTTTTTCATTTAAGTATACAATTTGCATTATGTCCGCCTTGTTGTTACTAAGTATAGACGTCTTATGGGCGTCGCTGCTGTATAGTTTATGTAGGGTGTCAGAACGAAGATAAGAGGACAAGAACTAATATAGAAAGTTCAGAATGAAATCTGACGGTAGGGAAATCTATGACAGGCATAAATTGTTTCACAGAGTTGATTATGGTAGATATTAAGAAAGATGTAGAGTAAATTGAGTAAAACAAGAAACAGTTGATAGTTTCCTCTCTGTAAGGATTTAGTACCTATTATTTATATTTGATGGTTTATACGCTTTGATATAGCTTAGTTCGCGGAGATGACAAAGGACAGACATTCCCGACCCAAGGAAGCAGTTAATAGACTAGACAGGTAGTTGATAGAGGATAGAAGAAAGGTAGACTGAGAAAGATACACACCAAATAATACGCACTATAGTAAAGGTATAGTGACTAGAATTAGTTGAGTTTGACATAGAAAACAACAATCACTAGGAGACAGGATAGTAACAAGAGAGAGACCGTTATAAGATAGGAGACGTGAACGGACGTGTTTACCAACAATGCTTGAATAAACAGACAATTTTTGCCAACTACCATTGATTGTTACGACTTGAATGGTATTGTAGGATTATTGTGGCTGTTATTATTTATTTAGTACAGGACGGGAAGAAAGGAAGAACACCCCAATAACAGCTTTAAAAAAAAAAATGTCATTGTAGGTTGAAAAGGCGTGTCTCGGCTTAAGGAGGCTTATATCCCCTGACACCATCCGTGTGTTTGCCGAGGCTTACAAGGGGCGCAGAGAATAGTAACACTACAACCTACAAGTAATGTTGTAAGATCTGTTTCTTTATGCCCCCAATCCCTCCACCACACCACAGAAAAATATCTTTAGCCGTACCGGAGATGGAACCAGGTTCTCCTGAGTGGGAGCCGAGCTCTAATCCATTCGGGCAGATGCTCTACTACGTTACATACGTTGCAGAAGTGACATAGCTATCGAAACAGCGGATAGACAACTCGTTGCTCGAATGCCTGATAAACGCATCCCAAAACAGTTGATGCATGGCGAGCTTGAAGGGAGCAGACGTTTAGCTGGTGGACAGAAAAACGCTTTAAAGACACTCTTGAAGTGTCTCTGAAATGCTTCGATATAGACAATACGTGCTGGGAATCCTTGCGCAAGATCGCCAAATGTGGCGCTGTAACAACAAAGAGGAACCCGAATAGCTGAGAATCATCGTATTATTGAGTCACAGAGAAAACGAGCAGCGCGAAAAGACAGAACACACAACACGCACATGCCTAACCTTGATCATGTATGCCCCACCTGTGGTCAGGGATTCTGTTCTAGGATTGGACTCTACAGTCACCTCCGCACACACCGAGAGATGCAACTGCACACGTCTGAGATTGTTGTTATCATCGCTTGCGATGGACGGCTATTATTGATGAGCGTGTTTGTTTATGAAAACATGACACAAATTAGAACATAGACATTGAACAATTTAAAAACCAGATGCAGAAACAAACTGGGCCGAAGATGGCAAAGACTACACGCCACATATACACAGAGTATGTACTTCCAAAACTGGAGTATGGCACAGGAGCCTACACAACCGCAACACAGACAAATCTACACAAGCAAGACTAGACAGAAAAACCAGAAAGAAAAAAAACGAATAAACATTTGACGATAAGAGATAATGAGAGATGTATCAATCGGCCAAATATAATATTGTGAATAGTTCAAATAGAAGAGATACTAAATCGACATGTCCTTATGAGGTCACCAGTTTGGAAAAGAAAACGGGAAAGACCTAAGACCACCCTTCGAAAAACAATCCAACAAGAAAGTAAACTATTGGGATGTAAAACCATACAAGATCCAATCAGCAACGAACCGCATAAACTTGAAGATCTCCAGGACATCTGACCCTATGTGCCGCCCTTTGGCATTTGCGAAAGGAACAACTAACTACTAACTAAGTTAAATAAACAGCAGGTAACATGGGATGACGATTCTGGATGCCAAGATACTACACTCATTTCTTGAATGCGATCGAATGGTCAAGACTTACGTGTCCTAATCAACTAGATGGTCAGCTCTATCTCTAAAGTCAGTTATGGGCTCGCAGAGTAATATTACTGCACTTTCTTTAAACAAAATAATTTTTTTAACCGTTCTGTATATATTTCATTGCAGTCTTCCATTTTGTGACCGCTAGCAGAAATAGATAGCGCAAAAATGTGTATTGGTGAAGATAACAGCCCAAGTGTTCGCGTCTGTAGCTTAACCGGTAGTGAGCTCGATCAGAACCCAAGCGTACCTGGTTCAAACTCCCCGGCAGACAGTTTGGAAGCAAACTCGTTTCCGTGGAATTTTTACATACGATACAAATAGACCTCACCGTTCATATAGAAATGACAAACTACTGAACGTATAAGTGGTGCCTTGCAAAATCAGCGACTCGTTTACTTTGGTTGATGGCTACGTCCTGTAAAGGACATACAACGATTTTCAACAGCCTCAGGATGAAGTTCACTGCCTTTGAATATAGTCAAGTTCGTGCAGCTGGAATATGGACGTAGACTTCAAATCGTCATCTGAATACTCTGTCCGGCCCGTCGCTCTACTGACGCTCAGAATATCAGCCCTGTCCAATGCTCTACCGCTTGCTCTTGTAGTCGTGGCTGTATATCTGTTTGGTCGTTCAATTGCATTGACTCCCGCATGTGCGGATGCGAAAATATAGCGTCATATCCGCAGACCCGAGTCCAGCCAATGACTACGCACACAACTGAATCCTGCTCAATAAGTCACTAAGAGTACAAACATTGGTTGCACTCTATGTTTCCTGTCAGGTTATTAATCTGTTAGTCTTCTTCTCGTTCACTGATGTTCAATGTCTACATAATGAGTCCGGTTCTGTGGATGCATGTGGTTTGTTTTTGTTAGTTCGTTCAAGGCTTTCAGAAGCTTTTTATGTTCTGTCTCTGTTGGTCAAGTGTTCTTTCCTATTGTTTCGTCTCAGAACTGGACAGAACGGACTGAACGGACCCCTACATAGACTAAAACTAGCTCCATCACCCACATATGCATGTGGACAGACAGCACAGACAGCCAAAGACATCTTGCAAGATTGTTCCCTGATGAATCAGCTGCTTTGTAAGTAAGATTTTATATACATTTACCCATGCGTGTGTGTGTCGGTGGGAAAGTTAATTCATTCGGTTCCTTGTCAAAGTACGACATCATTACTTCTTGACATGGGCGTCCATAAGTTAAGGCAAGGGAAGGCAAGTGTCATCGCCTGAAAAATAGATTTATAACAGTCTTATTTCCTCTTGTGTCGACACACTGCTGTCAGGTTGCTTTCCAGTGCCGTAGTTTTCTGCTTTGTTTTGAGATACTCTAGTGGCGTGTGTGACAGTTATATTTGCTTTTTGACAGGATTCTGCTATGCCATTTATCAACCATCTTTTTCGTGGTCTTCCTCTCGCCTTCTTTCCTGATGTTCTGTTGTAGAAGGTTCAGTTACTGTGGAGATTGGTTGCATTTTTATTATTATGTGGCCGAACCACTTCATTCTTTGTTTCCCGAAGTAATTCAAGCAAAGTTCTGTCCCAACTTTATTTCTTGTGGTTTTGATAGGACGCCCGTGCGGTGCCGATGCCCGCAAAGGAAGCAAAGAATAGTACCACTGCAACCTACAAGGTATGCCGTAAGAAGCGACTGATGTAGGCCTTAGGATGCTTTCCCTAGTAAATGAAAAGCAGCGAAGAAATCGGATGTGCTGGACTACTTGTAGGCGCATAACAGGCACAAGGTACAATCGCTCTTAGGCTCAGATCACATACAAATCACACAGATTGATTGATAAGAGGTCGATATGGAGCGTTCGAAGAAGAAAAAGAATGGTTTTGATACAACAGTTGTATGCGAATCAGGTCATCTCCATATGCGCGCAGTAAACTACCAACTACATTTTTTTCTCATTAATTTTTCCACCATCCTGGAATCATCCATGTTGACGCCGATGAACTCTACCCACGTTTCATTGCATGAGCTGTCACCATCTCTCTAACCGCCAGACAACGTTTATATCATTCGTCATCAATGACATATTGAAACAGCTCTATTCTATTCCCATGTTTCATGAAACTCTATAACGTTTTATTAGCCAGCCTACGAGATTACTCTAGCGAGATAAATAATTTACATCTGGCAAACACAACTTTGTCACTATCATATTTATCATTCTAGTTATTAATACGAGTATCCTACGCGATATCATATTTCATCATAAACACATGAGGTAGAAACAAAACAAATAAATCTAAAATATATGATTTAAGTACTGACAAATGTTGTTATTGTAACTAATTCTTCTTCATATCAACCACTTGTTAATCACACTGTGTGATTTGTATGTGATTTGAGCCTAAGAAGATTGCACGTTGTGCCAGTTATGCGATAACAAGTAGATCAATTTCTGCGACGCTTTTTTGTTTACTAGGGTAGTCTTCTCCCTAGTTCCTACATCAGTCGCCTTTACAAAACACGCCTTATAGTTCGCAGTGTTACAATTCTTTGCTTGACTTGCGGGCCCCGGCACCACACGGGCGGGTCATTTGAAAAGAAAATCGTGGAATATTTTTTATATGACGTCGCCTTCAACCACAGTAAACTAGTCGTAGATTTTCTAGACATCATTTATACGTTCAGTAGTTTGTCATTTCTTTCAGAGCTTGGTCATATAAAAAGTTATAAATCTTGAAGATTTTTGTTATCTATAAGGTTTAAAGTGTCTTGAAGTCGAGGTAAGATTCTTTCAACCTAAGGACGAGTCTTTTTGTGGTTATATCAGAGAGCGTGCTGGTCAACAAATATGAAACAAATAAAAATTAACTCGTTGTGGAGAATTCAACTTTAAAGCTTGAAAGAAGACAATTATGAAGAATAAAATCAGGATTGAAAGAAGACAATTATGAAGAATAAAATCAGGATTGAAAGAAGACAATTATGAAGAATAAAATCAGGATTGAAAGAAGACAATTATGAAGAATAAAATCAGGATTGAAAGAAGACAATTATGAAGAATAAAATCAGGATTGAAAGAAGACAATTATGAAGAATAAAATCAGGATTGAAAGAAGACAATTATGAAGAATAAAATCAGGATTGAAAGAAGACAATTATGAAGAATAAAATCAGGATTGAAAGAAGACAATTATGAAGAATAAAATCAGGATTGAAAGAAGACAATTATGAAGAATAAAATCAGGATTGAAAGAAGACAATTATGAAGAATAAAATCAGGATTGAAAGAAGACAATTATGAAGAATAAAATCAGGATTGAAAGAAGACATTATATAAACGTTAGAAGATTTGTCATTTTTCAGAGCTTGGGGCATATGAAAATTAAAATCGATTGAGAACATTTATGATATAAAGGTTTGAAAGAAGCTTATGAAGTTCGGGGGTAAGATTATTTCAACTTGAAGAGACGAGATCGTTTGAGGATTATATCGAGAAAAAGCATTGAAGAATAAATATGAAACAAATGAAGAATAAATCAGTTGAGAAGAGAATTTAAAATAAAAGCTTGAAAGAAGACAATTATGAAGAATAAAACAGGATTGAAAGAAGACAATTATGAAGAATAAAACCAGGATTGAAAGAAGACAATTATGAAGAATAAAATCAGGATTGAAAGAAGACAATTATGAAGAATAAAATCAGGATTGAAAAAAAAGAGAACGTCATGGGGAAGGTGGGTGCATGATGTGAAAAGTATTTTTTTTACATTCTTCTTCTGGGATCCCTGGGTCATGCCCTTAATTCGTTGTAAACCACAAACAGAGCAGTCAGTTTGATGTCTTAGAGCTTTCCCCAAATCTTGGCTATCATGTCGACTGGGTGTGGAAACATGATGCTTCTCAGCTCACCAAGGAGAAGACAGTCTTGCAGGACATGCTTCCATGTCTATTCCGTCTGTTGACACTGGCAGAGAGCTGTTTGACATACTCCTATAGTACATTGGTGCGACCTACTGTTGGTTGATGATACTAAAACAGACGTTGAATCAATAACGCGATAAAGGGAGTTTGGAATTACACGTTGTGCAAGTAGAGCTGGATGCTTGAGGGACAGAAAGAGAGAAGCGTGTTTAACCAGCGAGCCATCAGTATGCATACTCCTCCAAATCTGTTGGTGTAGACCGAGTACCTATGGGTCTGAACTGAGTGCCCCGACGTCAGTTTAGTAAGCAATAACATATAGTCTACTTGTCCCTACATTCATTCACTTCTGCTGCTCAACAAATCGTATTGAATACATTAATTCACTGCTATTGCTCTACAAATCTGTTTCGATCCAGAAGCACTTGAGCTTTTCAGCTCTTCGGCTCGGTGCCATGGACATCGTAAATCTGGGAATCTGTGGCTTTTCCATCCCGGATTGAACCGCACACAGAGGATAGTCACCGTAGTCAACGCGCTACGAACACGCTGGGCAGACGGGCTTACAAATCTTTTATATACATTAATTCACTGCTATTGATTTACAAATCTTGCTAGATACATTAATTCACTGCATGATCTACAAATCTGCTAGATACTTAATTCACTGCTATTGATTTACAAATCTGCTGATACATTAATTCACTACTATTGATCTACAAATCTTGCTACATACACTACTTCACTGCTATTGATCTACAAATCTTGCTACATACACTACTTCACTGCTATTGATTTACAAATCTTGCTAGATACATTAATTCACTACTATTGATCTACAAATCTTGCTAGATACATTAATTCACTGCTATTGATCTACAAATCTTGCTACATACACTACTTCACTGCTATTGATCTACAAATCTTGCTACATACACTACTTCACTACTATTGTTCTACAAGTCTTGCTACATACACTAATTCCCTGCTATTACTCTACAAATCTTGCTACATACATTAATTCTGCTATTGGTCTACACATCTGGTTACATGCATTAAATTTCCTACTGTTGGTGTAGAAATGTTGAAGAATATAGTATCATCGAAACAATCACTCTTAGACTGTCCACACAAAGAATCTCCGACTCAAATCAAGACAGATAGCATTAGACAATGAAACAAATATCCCTAAACCATTAACCTAAATGACCCTATAAACTGTCTCACACGAAAGCGACAGATCTTAATATTCAGACACCGTACTGGTCACAGCATGCTCCGGAATCAAATGAAAAGAAATTTCAAGCTCGGCAAAATGAAAGTCTGACCATGTGGTCAAGATCCACACGCAAAACATTTCTCGCATAGCACGGTCACGCACACACTTATACAGTTTTGTAGAACCAAATATGATAATTTCACACTCTAGAAGAAACTACCAAACTCTACGACAAAAAAACACGAACCCGATCATCGCATTCATAGAGGTATGTAATAAGCTAGCGGGCATTGGCATACAGAACGAACATAAGACATTTAGGAGTAGATAGACATGACAGAGACACGAAACATTATAGACATAAGAAATAGACATCAATGACAGTGACATTAAGATCTGAGACGACACTGAATATACAGACATTCAAATAAGATACATCAGAGACAGACACACCAAAATCAGAGACCGCGTAGACAAAATTTAAATGACAAAAGACACAAAAGTCACATACGTAGAGGACTTGATTTTAAAGACAAGAGACATCAAAATAAGAAACGGTACCACCTCTGAAGTAGGGGAAGGCTTACCTGAATGACGAGGGACACTGATGATAGGGAAAGCAAACCTTCACGCAACAATCAGCCAGAAACACCCCAAACTTTACACACTGACTGCGCCTGAATGCGGGTGAACAAGAAGAAGAAGAGACGGTGCATGATATATTTCAATGACAGAGACAAGAAACTCAGAGACATTGACAAAACAGACAAATCATAGACTTCGGGGGCTACATTTAAATGACAGGGACTGAGAATAAGAAGCGTCAAGTAAACCACATCAACGACATAGACACTGTCATCGAAGAAGTCATAGTTTTAGCTTTATAAACATTGTCAATTTTACTGAAAAACGCAGACCACAGTCTTCAGACTTAGAACGTGACACTGTGATCTCAGAGTACACCTCCATAGAATGGATCTCAGAGACTCAGCTGCCTGCACCTGTGGAACACCAAAAGAGTCTCCAGAGTACATCCCCAGCCTGAGCAGTGTGAGAATAGAAATCTGGCCAACAGAAATAACCCTTCAAAACAAACTATGGGGGACCGGTGTCGATCTCAAGGGCACAGCCCTGTTTATGACACATAGCGGAGTAGTTACATAGCAGAAGTTGATCACAGATGACCAAAAATAAGGTAGGAACTAGACATAAACGGTAAAGTCATACAAGTTACATAGCAGAAGTTGATCACAGATGACCAAAAATAAGGTAGGAACTAGACATAAACGGTAAAGTCATACAAGTTACATAGCAGAAGTTGATCACAGATGACCAAAAATAAGGTAAGGAACTAGACATAAACGGTAAAGTCATACAAGTTACATAGCAGAAGTTGATCACAGATGACCAAAAATAAGGTAGGAACTAGACATAAACGGTAAAGTCATACAAGTTAGATAGACAGTAATTAAATCAGCAGAGAATCTCAAAAAATAAGGTAGGAAATAAAACTTTTTAAATTGGTAGAATCATCATTTACTTAGCATAGTCTGAGCTCCAGATGACGGAAAATAAGGTAAGGAACTAGACATAAACGGTAAAGTCATACAAGTTACATAGGACATAATCTGAACATTAGCTTCAGACGCAGAAATCATAGACTTCCGGGAATATAAATCAAGCCCAGATAGGCAAATATGAGATTTCATTGTTTGATTTATTGATTGATAGGACCATCATCATTGTACTTCGGCGAGTAGTCATGTGGGCTCCGTTCACTTTCTTACACAGTAAGATCTCAGTTGCAGTGCACGGAACTCCGTAGCACGGGCGAGGGTCCCCGATGTAATTTTGAATTTGTTTAAACAATTTTTTGTGAAATTATTTTCTAATGAATTTTGCCCGGCCAGCGGTTTTCCAGCCGACGATTTTGAGCTGTCATGGGACCTACGTTTTATCGTCCGTCTCCGATAGGACTAGACATTCGATCTCACCTACACTGAAATCAGGGTTCTCTGGAAAAATATCCAGAAGTATCCACGAAGGAGTGAACCTGGTACCTTTGGCAAGAGAGACGATCACATAACCTCTACGTCACATAGACCAACAAGACTTCATGGACTAGACATCAGTAACAGAGACAACAAAAATGAAGTCAAGGACAAACAAACACATAAACAACCAAAAATTCATCGATTTAAGTGAAGTCTATACATTTTTTATCCAGATAAAACGTGGGTACTCAGACAACAATTTCCGGCACTTGAACGTGAAATTAACAGACAGGAAAAATTCTAGGATCAGGGACACTAGTCTGAGGACTTTCACCAGTCCCTCGTAATCCTGACAATTTTGCAATAACTCTTGCTTCCTACGTCTAATTGTACTCATATCTTCCATTCTGCAGTCATCTTCAATGACGAGAGCCTTAATCGAGAACAATTTGACAGGAAGAATATTGTCAAAAAATGAAGATATATGAGGTTGATCTTTCAGAACTGAGTCTGTGTACTCCTGGTCATCTGTTATATCTTAATAGTAAGCAATTAGTGCTGTCGAATTTTGTGCATGGGGGTGAAACGTGACAATGGAAATATAAACGAGAGATAATTTCACTGAAGAATAATTAATTTCTAGCCTGTGGTTTTATCAATTATTCGCTGATTTGTTTGGCCATAATCTAATAATTGATTCTTTTTTCCGTTTATTTGGGATTATCGCATATGGTTTAGATCAAACGACGGCTGGGTGTTGCCGCGGTCCAAAAGGGGAGCAAATATTAGTAGCACTGAAACCTACAATGCATGTCGTAAGAGGCGACTAAAGTAGGGGCCTAGGGAGGCTACCGTAGTAAATCAAAAGTGTCGCAGAAATCGGATGTACCGTCCTACTTGTAGGCGCATAACTAGCACAACGTACAATCGCTCTAAGACTTTTATGATATAGCAACTAGGTGTACAACGTCGTTCTCATTACAAGCTCGTCTGAAAGACTTATCATCTTTAGGTCACCATCATGTTCAGTGGTTCTTCAATGTCCTGTTGTCACAGTAGTATTGGTAGTGTATCGTCTTCCCAAAACTATGTGTTTTATTATTGTTTTTATAATTTGGCTGAAATCGGATGCATGTGTCCTAAGCGTAAAGAAGTCTATGCGTTTAGGGGCCTACCAAACCAATGTACAACGTATGCACGTTCTTGGCAAAGATCAACCATGTCACAGTGATTAAAATTGGTCGTAAAGAACGAACGCAAAGAAGAAGATTACTGTTTTTTTCGCCAAATCATAGCAGCATGTGATGTGACCAGTAAATATCAGTTTCCGAGACAAAATATTGTGATGAGTTGTTAGTATTATATATTTAGAACTTAACAGATGTTTCTTCTCCTTTTCCAGGGCGTTTCAGAATAGATATTGGTGGGCAAGGGTAGCTGCAGTTCTATAATACACTAGTAGAAAGATGGTGCAGTAGTAGTAGAAGTAGTAGCAGTAGTAGTATCAATAGTAGTAGAAGCAGCAATTGTAGCAGCAGCAGTAGTAGTAGTAGTAGTAGTAGCAATAGTAGTAGTAGTACCAGTAGTAGAATTATCAGTAGTAGTAGTAGCAGTAGTAGTAATAGTTGTAATAGTTGCAGTAGTAGTAGAAGTAGTAGCAGCTGTACCAGTAGTAGAAGAAGTAGAAGTAGCAGTAGTAGTAATAGTTGCAGTAGTAGTAGAAGCAGTAGTAGAATTAGTAGTAGTAGTAGTGGTAGCATTAGTAGTAGCAGTAGTAGTAGTTGATTCTCCACTAAAATTACAACATAAACAGATCTTAAATTGTTTTTAATTGCTGTGCTTAACAGAATTTATCGCGTGCAGAACATACATATTATCAAATAAAGTTATTAAATACAACGTAGCTTACAGACAACAAACAAATGAAACTATACAAAAATGTAGACCGAAATGATTTTTGTATGATAAAAATAAAGAAGTAAAGTCTGCTCCAGAAATTGTTGGAGAGCGAAATCTAGGTTAACAGAGAACATTCACTCCACAATCATTAAAACACATTGAGCTTCAGACATATGGAGTGCCACCGACGACAGAGTACAGTGGATGTACGTGATCATAATACTTGATCACCAGCCTCTAGAATAGCTGACCTGCAGCTATATATATTATATATATATATATATATATATATATATATATAAAACAGAGAAAAGTGTAGAATGGTATATTGTGTATAGAATTACGTTGTTGATAGCAATCATGTCTGAGGGTACTTTGCATGTGTGTTTCAGATGTTGTCTGTGGTTCAATTGTTAGGAGCTTGATGCTAGCTTTTTTTCATTATGTGGTGAGTAGTTGACATTTGAGAGAAGTACATATTCAGCATTCTGATGGTATCATCATGTGCCGTGCGGAAGATATTATTTGGAAGTTTGGAGTTCACTTTTATTTATAGATTGTTCAAAGACAAGGGCGGGGCTATCTGTGGTGTAGAGGTTATGTTCTTGTCTATCGTGCTAAAGGTACTAGGTTCGCTACCTCGTGGAGCCATCTTGATATTTTTCTAGAGATCCCTGATCTCAGTGTAGGTGAGATCGAGTTCTGAGTTCTATCGGAGACGGACGATAAAACATAGTTCAATTTCAGATGCAAAAGTACCATAGGCAGTTCAAAATTTAAACGAGCAGGCTGGAAAACCGCTGTCCGGGAAAATCCATTAAAAAGATTAAAAATAAAATTCCTACTAAAATATCTTCATCTTCAAAATTACATCGGAGACGACGTCGGGAACCCTCGCCAGTGCTACGGAATTCGTGCACTGCAGTTGAGATCTTCCTGTGTAAGAAAGAGATTGGAGCACATATGGTTACTTACCGAAGTACAATGATGATGGTCCTATCAATCAATGGTATATATATATATAACTGACTTCAATGCCAAGATGCCATCTAATATTATGTTTTCTGTTGCCCGACTCCAGTATATTTCTCAATGATAGATATCATATTCTACATCACTTTTTACTATTGGTGATCACCAATATTTCTTGTTTAAAGAATCTGTCTGTACTTTGCTACAAAAGTTTATAGTGTCTTCTTTAATACATGTGCCATGGTCCATGATACATTCATATATTACCATCTGCACACAATATAAATATCTCTCTCGCAATCACATAAAAGACCGATGTACCAGACCTCTCCATAAATTCATTCATGTGAAAACCTGATTCATGCAGCCTTAGCATGAGTGGGTTTCGTCACATCTTCAGCGCCATTTGGAGCCCTGGTGCTTATCCTCCGGCGATGTGTCCGGATTCAGCCAGCGTTTACGTGGTTCGCTCTCCATTAGCCTTTGCTTTCCCAGCCATCCTGCAAGGCAGCAGGTTGACTTCTATACCATTAGGACACGTGTATCCGATTTCAGCCAAACCTTCTTACTCGCCTCTTACGACATGCGTGGCAGGTAACAGTGGTTCTATTCTTTACACACCAAATTTGGGCCCCGGTAACCACTCGGGCGGTGAAGATATATATATATCCCCCTTTCTCTCTCTAATTTATATCGATCTTTATTGTTTTCTCTCATGCAGAAAATTCATAAGCAAAACTTCATATATATATATATATAGTTTTCACCTCTATCATCCATCCTGCTACATCATTCATTATATATTGATAAATTGCAGAAAAATCTAAATATCAAAAATATATCGTTAACGTGTGATAGATTTTTAGCGACATTCTTGTCCTAGAAGCTTTCACATTACAATTTTTTTGGTTTTTTGTAGCTTTCAGAAATGATTTGGAACAATTCATCATGGCTGTGAAGGGCATAGTGAGACCCCCACAAATGCATGAAAAGAGAAAGTTTCAGGACAAAAATAATATATCCTTTATTAAATATCCTTATCAGTGGTGGCTCGTCATTAAGGGCCAGTGGGGCCTTACCCCGCCATAAATAATGTATAACGTGTATTTATTATTTTATAAATTAAAATAAAGCAACCATAAATCATGATTTATCCGGGAAAAAATGTTTGGCCCCACCAACAAAAATGATCAGGAGCCGCCACTGATTCTTATTAATGTATGTTACTGATTAAATGACAGATTCGCGCGTGTGTGTTGCCGGGCTCCGCAGAGGAAGCAAAGAATAGTAACACTGCGACCTACAAAGAATGTTGTAAGAGTCGACTGAGGTAGGAGCCTAGGGAAGATACCCGAGCAAATAAAAAGCCTGATAGTAGGCGCATAACTGGCACAATGTACAATCGCTCTTATGCTTATGTCCCATACACATCAGAAAGTGTCGTTAATAAGTGGTCGATATGGGGCGTTCGTAAGAGAAGAAGTTCGTGTAAGCATGCTTTTTGCATACAGTCGCTCACATAACACGATGTCAATATAGTTTTATCGCCTCAAGCGACAGTGCACAAACTCCGTAGCGCCGTTGAAGTTTCTATTGTAATTTTAATGATTGTGAAAATGTACAGAAAAATTATTTTAATAGTTACTAATTACATTATTTTTCGCAATACTTTTATCGATTCTACAGTCTTTTTTACTTGAAACATGAATTTTTTTTACAGAGTTTTTTTTTACTTGAAACAGGAATTTGGGGGTCTACTTGGCGTGGAGGCAATGTGCTCGCCTCTCGCTTCAGAGGTACTCGGTACGTTCCCTCGGTGAGAGA
Organism: Arion vulgaris; assembly: GCA_020796225.1. Lineage (NCBI taxonomy): Eukaryota > Metazoa > Mollusca > Gastropoda > Stylommatophora > Arionidae > Arion > Arion vulgaris. The sequence goes on along the minus strand of CM036754.1, from coordinate 24,043,746 downwards.
TCAAGATAACGTTCTAATGATCTCTGATGTTAGTGTAGGGGAGATATTGTTCCTAGTCCTAATGAAAACAGACGATATTCCTTTTTCTTCTTCTGCGTTCTCACTAGATTGGGACTTCGGATTCTCTAATAAAGACAGACTCAGATTATCAACCACGCCATACAGTTTGTCTTGGACGCTAGTGTAAGTGGGCCACCTCATTCTGTTTTTCCCGTTTGTGCCGACCTCTTCCAGCACTAAGTTGTGGCCACCCTCGTGATGGTAGGTCTGACATTCTTACTGCGTGACTAACTCTCCGAGGCAGATTGGCGACCGTAGAATCCGTTATCCCATTCCTCATTGTGAGGGTCGTTGCACCATGTTATGCGCCTTACGGCCTGCTGCATCCGTTTTCTGCAAGCATTTGTTTCGGGTTAGCATTCCTAGCGGACACGTGCATCCGATTTCAGCCAAAATCTCCTTAGTCGCCTCTTACGACATCCGTGGCAGGTAACAGTGGTTCTATTCTTTACACCCCAACTTTGGGCACCGGTAACCACTCGGGCTGGACGATAATCCTATGACTGTTTATGTTGAGTAACTAAAATAAGCCTTAACATTTGAAAACCGATAAAACTAGTCTGCAAGACCTCTGTCTGAGCAAAAATGTGTAAAAGCGATTCAAATAATAACTCCTGCACACATTTTTACATTCTTCAAATTACTTCATAGACCGTCTCCGGTGCTACGGAGATCGTGCCCTGCCTGTGAGAACTTCATTTGCAAGACAGAGATCGGAGCCCACATAGTTATTTATGAAGTGTAATGATGACAATCTTACCAATCAATCACTCAGTCATTTAATCAATCAAACCTCTAACATACACCCCAAAAAAAGAATGAATCGTTATCAGTTGGCGTTGTTCAGAAGTAAATAACAAGGATATAGAATATAACTTGTGGAATAGCTCCGTGAAATCAGCCTCTAAAACGTAGCGAATGTCTAACAGGGCATTATAATTTTAACGAAGATAATGTCAGTTGTTAAAACCATGACCTCCGATAACATTCGGCCGCGGACTCAGGTAAAAATTCTTGGAAATGAGTCCGCAACTGTCGCGTGATCCTCGCATTTCAATGTTGTTGTATATAGACTAATTCATTTTCTAACATTTCAACATTCTAAATCAAGGTTATATTATGTGACAAATTCAGTTTAAAGCTAAGGAATATCAGTATTATTAACATGCTAAATTAAGGTTATATTATGTGACAAATTCAGTTTAAAGCAAAGGAATATCAGTATTATTAACATGCTAAATCAAGGTTATATTATGTGACAAATTCAGTTTAAAGCTAAGGAATATCAGTATTATTAACATTCTAAATCAAGGTTATATTATGTGACAAATTCAGTTTAAAGCTAAGGAATATCAGTATTATTAACATGCTAAATCAAGGTTATATTATGTGACAAATTCAGTTTAAAGCTAAGGAATATCAGTATTATTAACATTCTAAATCAAGGTTATATTATGTGACAAATTCAGTTTAAAGCAAAGGAATATCAGTATTATTAACATGCTAAATCAAGGTTATATTATGTGACAAATTCAGTTTAAAGCTAAGGAATATCAGTATTATTAACATTCTAAATCAAGGTTATATTATGTGACAAATTCAGTTTAAAGCTAAGGAATATCAGTATTATTAACATTCTAAATCAAGGTTATATTATGTGACAAATTCAGTTTAAAGCTAAGGAATATCAGTATTATTAACATGCTAAATCAAGGTTATATTATGTGACAAATTCAGTTTAAAGCTAAGGAATATCAGTATTATTAACATTCTAAATCAAGGTTATATTATGTGACAAATTCAGTTTAAAGCTAAGGAATATCAGTATTATTAACATTCTAAATCAAGGTTATATTATGTGACAAATTCAGTTTAAAGCTAAGGAATATCAGTATTATTAACATGCTAAATCAAGGTTATATTATGTGACAAATTCAGTTTAAAGCTAAGGAATATCAGTATTATTAACATGCTAAATCAAGGTTATATTATGTGACAAATTCAGTTTAAAGCTAAGGAATATCAGTATTATTAACATGCTAAATCAAGGTTATATTATGTGACAAATTCAGTTTAAAGTTAAGGAATATCAGTATTATTAACATTCTAAATCAAGGTTATATTATGTGACAAATTCAGTTTAAAGCTAAGGAATATCAGTATTATTAACATGCTAAATCAAGGTTATATTATGTGACAAATTCAGTTTAAAGCTAAGGAATATCAGTATTATTAACATTCTAAATCAAGGTTATATTATGTGACAAATTCAGTTTAAAGCTAAGGAATATCAGTATTATTAACATTCTAAATCAAGGTTATATTATGTGACAAATTCAGTTTAAAGCTAAGGAATATCAGTATTATTAACATTCTAAATCAAGGTTATATTATGTGACAAATTCAGTTTAAAGCTAAGGAATATCAGTATTATTAACATGCTAAATCAAGGTTATATTATGTGACAAATTCAGTTTAAAGCTAAGGAATATCAGTATTATTAACATGCTAAATCAAGGTTATATTATGTGACAAATTCAGTTTAAAGCTAAGGAATATCAGTATTATTAACATGCTAAATCAAGGTTATATTATGTGACAAATTCAGTTTAAAGCTAAGGAATATCAGTATTATTAACATGCTAAATCAAGGTTATATTATGTGACAAATTCAGTTTAAAGCTAAGGAATATCAGTATTATTAACATTCTAAATCAAGGTTATATTATGTGACAAATTCAGTTTAAAGCTAAGGAATATCAGTATTATTAACATGCTAAATCAAGGTTATATTATGTGACAAATTCAGTTTAAAGCAAAGGAATATCAGTATTATTAACATGCTAAATCAAGGTTATATTATGTGACAAATTCAGTTTAAAGCTAAGGAATATCAGTATTATTAACATGCTAAATCAAGGTTATATTATGTGACAAATTCAGTTTAAAGCAAAGGAATATCAGTATTATTAACATGCTAAATCAAGGTTATATTATGTGACAAATTCAGTTTAAAGCTAAGGAATATCAGTATTATTAACATTTTTAATCAATAAATAACCATGAAAGCATAGAATGGAGTAAAATTGCAACAACAACAAAAACACCGTGCAGTGTTCTATCAAACATATACAAAACTCAGCCACCATTAAACATGTATTTTCAATTTCCCGTCTGAGCTAGTCGGCCTTCCGTAGCCAGGGCCCATGGTTAAACAAACGACTGAAACTGTTCACAATTAATTTAGTTCAACTGCGCTACATTTCTTAATTTTAAAAAAAAAAAAAAAAATTAAGAAATGTAGCGCAGTTGAACTAAATTAATTGTGAACAGTTTCAGCCGTTTGTTTAACCATGTCTAACTACTAAATTTCTTAATATTCACGTCCTAGGAAAAACTCCCAGATTTCAAGAAACGAATTTGTTTAGCGTTAAGAGAAGAAAGTCAAAACATTCCGATAAAGACAACAGTAAATACTGACACAGTCATGAACAGCTGTGAGTCTAAGATTCTCATGTTTCAACAATGACACCCCTTCTACTGATTGCTCACTACTTTGATCTCAGTGCTACATTGAGAACAGGAAGGATTGGAGTGAATGTGGCAGTCTATTTGTCCCTTGAGTCCATATATTGAGTCCAATCTAGAGTGCTTTATTTGTATTTGGTCAATGTCCACTTTCATACTTTGCAGCAATCTCAGTCAGCTACTCGGGGGTATCTGTGGCTAAGTGGTTAAGCCCTTGTCTTGCGAGTCGAAGGTCGTGGGTTCAAGTCCGGACAGCACCGTTCTGTTCACGAGTGCATTTTTCCCAGATACACCTAGGATTGCTGCCCAATTTACGGAGTTCGTGTTTTGTGCAATAGTCTTGGCAGGCGGCGTACCATTTCTGCGGATAGGGACCGAGTCATATGGGGTAAAACCCAGTGCATGAGGCATATCCTTCGGCTTTAAAACGTCTTTAATCTCAGTCAGAGAGATTTGTAAACATGAAACAATGTGCTTGCTGAGAACCGTTTTCTTATGACTAACATCAGCGTTGATATCAAACTACAGTATAACTTAATAAACCTGGACATGTTGGAGTGATGGGCAAGGAACGTTCTGATTTTCTGGCAAATAATTCCCTGACTCAATCTGGTAGAAGTATGGAGAGAGCTGATGTCATCAATGCTGTACGCACTAATTTATGTGATATAGGCGAGTCTCAGACACTGGAACGATTGCGAGAGCTAGAAGATGTATCATCTTTATGCTAGAGAGAGAAGATATACTAATCAATTGCTCATGTGTACGGTGAACAGGTGGACTTTGGATTAGATGCTGCATTGGAGGATGGAACACGCATGGGAATGTCCAATGTATCATGACGTGTCGATTGCATAATGTAACATAATAATAGTTTAGTAGATGTGGAACTACATGGTGAAAATTGTTCGTGTAAAATCTTTCGAGTACAATTTTGGTACAAATATATAGCGCATTGGAAAATATGAATGCACCATGTGTTGCTGGAACAAGGCCAAAAGACACTGACTAGCTGGAACTGAGGATAGAAAATAACACTTGCACATTCCACTGACTTGACACTCATGATAAAAGACCAGTGACATCAGACGTGTTGATCCTCTTGTCTTGGACATTTCGACACATACCTAAAGTATATAAGATCTCGAAATGACAATTAGACAATCTGGAGACGGGGAATGAACACAATGAACCATGCATTAGTTGGTGCATCATAGAAAAGCGCACAGAGCACCCTCCTATCTATTACTAGAGCAATTCTATACTAGCTCATGTCTACAAGTGGACAGACATTCTACCGACACCTTTAAATGCTCTAGCTTGCCAAAGGTCAAGAGACCAAGCACCGCTAGATCATTGAATAAGAAATTCTCATCATCCAAGACTCAGGCTAGACAGAAATCAAACATAAAGTGGGGAGAGAGGCTGCCACTCCTGGACATTTACTTTATAGACATCAACTACATTGGGTTAGCAACTGCTTTGGATTTTAATGTGTAAATTGTCGCATAAAAAAAAATATTTTAAAATTGTAAGACAAGGAATATATATATATATCAATCTCTATAATTTGTTCGATAACTCAAATATATGGAAAACATATTTAAAGTGAATGGACAGACTTCAGATATATGGAAAACATATTTAAAGTGGATGGACAGACTTCAAATATAAATTCAAAATAGTTGCTTAAAACAAGACAAATGAAGCAAAATTTTTATTGTGGCCATTGATTTGAAATCTCAAGATCAGTAACAGAACAAGACTTGAAAAATATAACTATTTTTGTTGTAATATTCACGTATAAAGAAGTACAATGCGCATACCAATAAGATAAAAATCCGAACCGTAAGAGAGACTTAACAAGGCCTTATGACTAAGAGGGCTTAATCACGGTCTTATGACTAAGAGGACTTAATACGGTCTTATGACTAAGAGGACTTAAGTCTATGCTGGTCCCTTATGACTAAGCAACTTAACACGGACTTATGACTAAGAAGACTTAACACGGCCTTATGACTAAGAGGACTTAACACGGTCTTATGACTAAGATCAAAATGTAGTGCGCACTAGATCGTGGCCAATGGGTGGGAGGGAGCCTTCATAGAGCCAATAGGCAATTAAACCAAATTAAAAAATTCTGAGCAGCTCTCGTTCGAAATGATCATGAATTTTACACATTTAGAGCGTGACCGGGTACTACCCTCTGCGGTACTAATGGTAAGCCCCCCCTCCAAAAAAAGTGTCCACTTGATCTCGACCAGAAAACTTTATAAAACGTCAAGTCGCATAATCAAATACACTAAAACAACCTCAATGTGCACTGCGCTTCAACTAAAAACGGCGACCGCTCGCCTTTAGGGTGAGGGAAACCAGTCAAATAGTGAGCAGGCTTCACGCAAAAATCAATCAGAAGCGCAATACCAGGCGTCATGACTACCACCTGAATTGACAGCGATTCGTTAGCAGAAGAAGAAGAAGAAGAAGAAGCACCTCGCCTTTCAGTAAAAAAAAAAATGTTGTTCATAAATTCGGCCAAGAGAAATATATATATATATATTTGGAAAAATTAGCTTATGACCAAGTTATATGACAAACAACAATACGCAAATGTGCATAATCTTAAGAGAAACTTAGGGACGAGCTTAAACACAACAGAAACAAGAGGAGCGCAAACTTATAAGTCGTCACGGTAACCCACTTGTCAAACAACCGTCTTGAAAGACAAAAAAAAAGTCCATAAATTTGGTGGCATATCTCCCTTGCATTAATTAGTTTTCTATTTTTGGTATTTTTCTTGATCATATATTACTTGCGCCATGAAGCGTTGCAAAAAGGAGGTATGTATAGTTTATTGTTGTCCGTCCTGGTGTAGCGGGGCTATTATTATTATTAATTAACAAAGCGTAGATTTACAACAACAAAAATTGTGAATTCTTTGCAGATATTTATATATGTAAATGTATGGCGAATGTAAGAATTTCAGTAAAAATCATTGGAACGGTATTAACCCCTTTGCTCCTCTGACCCTATATACTGGCTTGCTGCCTATTTTTAAGATGACTCAAAACCACTATACAGGCTAATTCAGTAAACATAGCAATATGAAAGCGTCCAGGGGTTAAAACACAAATTAAATTTTACAAAGTACAAAACTAAATTTATATCGATATGTTGTCGATCAATCTTAATTTTTTTTTTAAATTACGTCCTTCTCATATTAAGTCACCCAAAGTCTGTGACTTACCAGTAGTGAGCTCGATCATAACACAAGTGTATCCGGTTCAAACGCCGTAGCGGGTAACAAGTTTGAAAGCAAATTTGTTACCGTGGATTTTTACGAACGGTAAAAATAGACCTCATCGTTCAGAAAGCAATGGCAAACTACTAAACGTAAAAGTGGTGCCTAGAAAATCAAACGACTCGTTTACCGTGGTTGATGGCGAGGTCATTCAAAGAATATACCGCGATTTGTCATATAGTTTGAGTGCAAGCTGTTCTGTAATAGTGAAGTACAGACACATTCTATTACGTTTGAAAATGTCTTGTACGGTTGAAGACTCTAATGGTGATACTTTTTCCCCCCATCTATACTCTGGTTCTCAAGACAATGTTTCAATACCGGAACTCTTCTAATAAACAAATGCTGCAAATACTGTAAACACATGTGTATGCATGTACATCTGCGACTTTTCAGATAACTTACAGCAGTGTTTCTCAACGTGGCACCAGCACCACAGGGGGCAATTTGATTGTTAAGGGGAGGGGGAAGGGGTATAAGGGGACAAGTGGATTGTAAAGGGGCAATTAAATATGTATTTGATGCATGCATGTATATACATATATATGCATGTATATGTTACATGGGGGCATACGATTTTAGAATAAGCTTAGGTGGGGCATAGCACAAAAATGGTTGGGAAACACTGCTTTACAGTGTTGTTCCGGTTGGCTAAGTGGGTAGAGAGCTTGCGTATAATCTCTCTTCTTGTTATATACAATACGTTATTGAGCCAGTGAAGAGTTTTTCTTTCTTTTATTTTCTTTTTTCGCCAATCTTTGAGTGCGTGTGTTATACTTTTTCTTATATAACAGACTAAAAGATCAAACTAGTTCTCTTTATGCAGCTTCTCCGTTGCAGAACGTCGCTCTCATCACACTACTTCTAAAATATTCAATCTCTAGTGCAGCGTTTTCCAAACTTGGGTCCACAGAGTACACAGGGGAGTCCACAAGCCTTGATAAAATATGATCATCTTAGATTGTCTTCTTTAATGTTCATATATTGGGTATTGATTAATGGTCACTGAACTAACGTTACATCGCCTCGGGTATACCGATAGGTGCTCAGTCTCCCCAAATAGATGTGGAAGGGTGCGCATGCTGGTGGTTCTTTTGGCTTGCTGGTTAAACACACTTCTCAATCTCCCCCTCAGGCATCCAACTTGTTGAAGCTTTCTCAGCTTAGTTCATCAACGATATACCACCCTCATGGTCGTTTATTGATGTATTATACACTAAATTCTCTCTCTCGCGATCACCGCCCAGACAGATGTACCAGACCTCCCCATTTATTCTATTCATGCGGAAATCTGATTCATGCAGCCCTAGAATTGGTGTGTTTTACGTCACATCTTCAGCACCACTTGGAGCCCTGGTGCTTATCCTTCGGTGATGTGTCCGGTTTCAGAAAGCGTTTACTCGGTTCGCTCTCCGTTCTGTAGCCATCTAGTGTTTTTACGATGTGGTGTAGTTAACCCCACGTCCGACCTCCTTAGTTGCCTCTTACGACACGAGTGGCAGGTAACAGTGGTTCTATTCGTTACACTCCAATTTGGGCCCCGGTAACCACTCGGGCGATACTACATTCAAATGATGTCATGTTGTCTTTTAGTTTTAAGAACATGTCTGAGCTAAGCTACTGAATTTTCATACAACCTCTCTCTCTCTATCTATCTATCTATCTATCTATCTCTGCTTTTTTAACCCCGATTGGGGCATAGACTTTCAACCAATGTATGTCAAGTCTTCCTACCTCTAGCTATCTCCTGCAGTTCCCTCAAAATATGCTTTATATTGTTGATCTGTGCCTCTAAATCCCGTCTCCATATATTTCTCAGCCTCCCCTTCTTTCGCTATCCCTGCGATTTCCAGGAAAAGAACCTTCTTGTTATATGATATTCAGTTTATCGTGTGTTCACTCTGATACTTCAAACAGCTGCTCTTAAATGATTGACGTTTCTATTTGCTATCTATAGGGTCCAAGTGACTGTTGGCAACACTTTGCTTTAACTATGATAATGAGCTAACACTGACCACTGGTCAAACTTCGAAACATCACACGTCTTCTCTGCTTGTCGATTTCTCCCTTAACCGATATTTAAGAAATTGGGTTTTTGAAACAGGTGGTGACATTTGTAGAAGATGAGCAAATGTTTCAGGCGTGACATCAACAAGGTTATAATGTCAGGTCAAGAAAGTGACATGTTCCTTAATCATAGAATAGTCACGTTAAGACGTTGATCTTTGAACCAGTTAGGAAGAGTGACAATGTATATGCATGTTGCTTGAACGTTAACTTACAGAAAACATTGATACTTAACAATGTGATCGAAATACAAGTACCATTAAAGTCAGAGTAAAGCTTGTCTGAATGGCGAGGGACACTGGTGATAAGGAAAACAAGCATTCACGCAAAAATTAGTTATATGCGCCATAGTAGGTCTTAACTATTCCTAAATTTATAGACAAGTGAACGGGACTAAAATCGCTGCACAAGCTAAGTTTTTTCACGAGACTTTGCCATACAACGATGTGGGCCATACCACAATGTGGGTAAGTATCCCAGACCCCATGGAATGCTACACTTAATAAGACAACAAATGTTTTAAGTTTCGTTCACACCTGCGAAGATTGAACTAAATAGTTACCATGTGAGATAAATGTGAAATGGTATTTATTCAATGTATAAACATAACTGAAGATTGTTATTGATGAAGAGCTAGTTATCACACTCTGACTGTCACAGTTATCAAATGAGTTTTAAGTGTGCCTGCTATTCTCTCTTTATGTGTGGCCTATATGTTATAAGAAACGACGGTCCATAAGATAACATAAAACGTTGTAGGTAAACCAAACAAGCTGTGAAAACATAAGATAACATGAAACGTTGTAGGTAAACCAAACAAGCTGCGAAAACATAAGATAACATGAAACGTTGTAGGTAAACCAAACAAGCTTGAAACATAAGATAACATGCAACGTTGTAGGTAAACCAAACAAGCTGTGAAAACATAAGATAACATAAAACGTTGTAGGTAAACCAAACAAGCTGTGAAAACATAAGATAACATGCAACGTGTAGGTAAACCAAACAAGCTGTGAAAACATAAGATAACATGCAACGTGTAGGTAAACCAAACAAGCTGTGAAAACATAAGATAACATAAAACGTTGTAGGTAAACCAAACAAGCTGTGAAAACATAAGATAACATGAAACGTTGTAGGTAAACCAAACAAGCTGTGAAAACATAAGATAACATGCAACGTTGTAGGTAAACCAAACAAGCTGTGAAAACATAAGATAACATAAAACGTTGTAGGTAAACCAAACAAGCTGTGAAAACATAAGATAACATGCAACGTGGTAGGTAAACCAAACAAGCTGTGAAAACATAAGATAACATGCAACGTTGTAGGTAAACCAAACAAGCTGCGAAAACATAAGATAACATAAAACGTTGTAGGTAAACCAAACAAGCTGTGAAAACATAAGATAACATAAAACGTTGTAGGTAAACCAAACAAGCTGTGAAAACATAAGATAACATGCAACGTGGTAGGTAAACCAAACAAGCTGTGAAAACATAAGATAACATAAAACGTTGTAGGTAAACCAAACAAGCTGTGAAAACATAAGATAACATGCAACGTGGTAGGTAAACCAAACAAGCTGTGAAAACATAAGATAACATAAAACGTTGTAGGTAAACCAAACAAGCTGTGAAAACATAAGATAACATAAAACGTGTAGGTAAACCAAAGCTGTGAAAACATAAGATAACATAAAACGTTGTAGGTAAACCAAACAAGCTGTGAAAACATAAGATAACATGAAACGTTGTAGGTAAACCAAACAAGCTGCGAAAATTGATATCTATTTTAGGTAGAAATAAATAGATGTTTCAAAAAGGTGTGATTCGGGTGTTTGAGGTCATCATCATCAGGTGCCGTGCCGGATGACGTAGGTGATTATGAAATCTCCACAAATATCTCTCTCTTGTGGTTGCTATCATCTCAGATATTGACGCTCTACCGTCCCATGAAGTCATGCTGTTCAAAATTGTCTATCTATGTCGTCATCTGTCACGTCTACCCTCGATGTTACCAGTTGTGTTCTAAACCTCCATTCATCATCACATGCCCGAAAAATAATGACTTTCTCTTTCTCATATTCATGATAAGCTTTCTTTGTGTCTTAACCTCAATTCAACATCTCATGCTTGTGGTAATAACCACTTAAATATATATCAGTGCCCAGCGTGTTCGTAGCGCGTTGGACTACGGGTGACTATCCTCTGTGTGTGCGGGTTCAATTCCGCGGGATGGCAGAAAAAGCCACATATTCCCCAGATTTACGGTGTTCGTGGCACCGAACCGAAGGGTTACGATGTCCATGGCACCGAACCGAAGAGATGAAAAGCTCAAGTGCTTCTGGATCGGAAAAAATATATATATATATCTTCGCCTGTATGTTGCCAGGGCTCGTAAGAGAAGCAAAGAATAGTAATCTACAATAGCGACCTGCAAGGAATGTCATGTCGTAAGGGAAGCAAAGAATAGTAATCTACAATAGCGACCTGCAAGGAATGTCATATCGTAAGGGAAGTAAAGAATAGTAACCTACAAGCCACTGACGGAGTCCCAAACAACAGTTAAATTCATGATAGAAGTTGGTCCATCAGGCTAGGCCGGGAACGCAAAGGATAACGTAAGGGAAGCAAAGAATAGTAACCTACAATAGCCACCTGCAAGGAATGTCATGTCGTAAGGGAAGTAAAGAATAGTAACCTACAATAGCCACCTGAAAGGGAATGCCATGTCGTAAGGAAGCAAAGAATAGTAACCTCAATAGCGACCTGCAAGGAATATCATATCGTAAGGAAGCAAAGAATAGTAACCTACAATAGCGACCTGCAAGGAATGTCATGTCATAATAGGCGACTGAAGTAGAGACCTAGGAAGCTACCCTAGTTAATAAAAAGCGTCGCAGAGAGCTGATGTGCTAGCCTACTTGTAGGTGCATAACCAACATAGAGCTCTCAATTCTATGCGTTCATGGTTACTTATTCATGAAAAATGTTCATAATAGTGATATTGCTTAACTTGAAACTGAATTTGTAACATAATATAACATTTATTTAGCATGTTGTTGTGGTGTTTTTTAGAAATGAATTTGTCCATATACAACAACACTGAAATGCGAGGATCACGCGACAGTTGTGGTCTTATTCCCTATAATTTTTACCCGAGTCCGCCGGCCGTATGTTATCGGAGACCACGATCAAGCAAAAGATAAACCAGAAATTCACTTCTTAAACGACAGACATCAACATATACCATTATTATATAGTGAGAAAAAATATAGAAACAGTATACAACTCAGTAAAATATGTCACTATATATACTGTAGTTAGTTAGTTAGTTAGTACCACGCAAGGAGGGACTCATGGCAAGAAAATAGTAGAGATATGGAAAAGATCGTCTTGGATAGGTGGGCTTGGAAGGCGTTGGTTGTGGACCTATGCCTCTCTAGGGACGAAGGGTGAAGAGAAGAGAAGAGGAGAGAGAGAGAGAGAGTTAGTTAGTGTATTCCTTTCGTGCCAAAGTCGGCAATTAGGGCAGAGGTTTTAGGATGCGGTTCTTTGCTAGCAGTTGGAGGTCTCGCATGGTTTTACATCCCAATAGTTTACTTTTTTCTTGTAGGATTGTTCTTCAAAGAGTGCTCTTAGGTCTTCCACTTTTTCTTTTCTCAACTGGTGACCACATTATTTACTATGTGAATCTAAATGAGCTAAAAAATAGTCGCACCGGAAGTAATCAGTACCAATGTTCAGATATGGTTTACTAGTATCCTGACATTTATTCCGCACGTGAGGGTCACGCACGTGAGAAAGTGAAACCAAATGCATGTAACTAGACTAGAGAAATCAACCAACAAGCGTCTGACAGCTGCTTGGTAATGCAAATGGTTGAAAGGAAAGGCCGAATGGAACAGGAACTTTAAAAAAGTATGTACAAGTATTGATAGTAGAGTATGCTCTCTATTGTCATTCCCTAGATAGATGATAGAGTTGGTTGTCCACTCTTGCCGTTAAGCGTTGGGGTTGGATCGTTAATTTGCGTTCCAGGGCCAGATGAGTCGCCCAGGTTGTGTTATATCCATGCTTATGTAGTGTCGTCTTTATATTTTCTATCCATCTTTTTCTTTGTCTTCCCTTGGCTCTAGTACCTGATCTATTTTTATTGTATGCTGATATTGGTGGTTGGTTGTATTCCATTGTCATTAAATCTCCAAATCACTGCATTTGTTGTCTTTCAATGTATTCGGTGCATGAAGTTATGCCCACTCTGCTTCTGATGTCCTTATTTCGTAGTCTATCTTTCCTGGTGACCCCCACTGCCTTCCTCAAACATTTAATTTCACATGTGGTCAGCTTTCTGTGATGTGTTGCTGTTAGAGACCAAGTTTGACACTGGTAACAAAGTGTTGGTAGAAAGATACTTTTATCATCTGTATTTTCACTTTCATCTTGATCTTTGGGTGTTATAGTAATGGAGCCAGCTTGTAGGTTCCTGCTTTTGCGAACTATAATATCGCGGCTCTAATATCAGTAGAAAAATCCAGTTCAAAATAACAGATTCGTAGACTAATGTCAGTGAGATAAAGAAACAAACTAAGGAGATTAATAAAGTTGAATAAACTACTAAAATAGATGATATAAATAGATATATATAAGGAAATATATAAATAGATTCATATAGTTTAAGAAACTAGTAAAATAGGTTAATGTCGGAGAGAGAAAAATATCATGAAGAGAGATGAATTACGTGGAGAAGAAAGGTTATCATATTAATGGCAGGAAAAAGTAAAGAAACTAGGTAAAATGTCAGTGAGAAAAGAACAAATAAGGAAAAAAGCAATGACTCGGCAGTTTTGAAAACTAAACGTATTTGATTTGTAGAAATTAATTATAGGAACATCTCTCTCTCTTCCGATCACCACCCAGACCGATGTATCAGATCTCCCAATAAATTCTATTCATGTGGAAATCTGATTCATGCAGCCTTTGCATTGGTTTGTTTTAAGTTACATTTTCAGCACCATTTGGAGCCCTGGTGCTTATCCTTCGGCGATGTGTCCGGTTTCAGTCAGCGTTTACTCGGTTCGCTCTCCGTTCTGTAGCCATCTAGTGCTTTTTTACGGTGTGGGTAGCGAGCCCACGCCCAACCTCCTTAGACGCCTCTTACGACACGCGTGGCAGGTAACAGTGGTTCTATTCTTTACGCTTCAAATTGGGCCCCTGTAATCAGTAGGGCGATAGGAACATCTGCAAGCAAGAAATGCGTATAGAGACATTAGTCGCTACAAGATAAAGGAAGAAATGCGTATAGAGGCATTAGTCGCTACAAGATAAAGCAAGAAATGCGTATAGAGACATTAGTCGCTACAAGATAAAGGAAGAAATGCGTATAGAGACATTAGTCGCTACAAGATAAAGGAAGAAATGCGTATAGAGACATCAGTCGCTACAAGATAAAGCAAGAAATGTGTATAGAGGCATCAGCAGCTACAAGATAAAGCAAGAAATGTGTATAGAGGCATCAGCAGCTACAAGATAAAGCAAGAAATGTGTACAGAGGCATCAGCCGCTACAAGATAAAGCAAGAAATGCGTATAGAGACATCAGTCGCTACAAGATAAAGCAAGAAATGTGTATAGAGGCATCAGCAGCTACAAGATAAAGCAAGAAATGTGTATAGAGGCATCAGCAGCTACAAGATAAAGCAAGAAATGCGTATAGAGACATCAGTCGCTACAAGATAGCGAAGGATTGACTAAAGGGTCTACAACCGAAGGAGTGACTTCATTACACTGGGTTTGACCCCATATGGTTAAGTCCCTCTGCGTAAAACTGGCACGCTACCTGCAGGTAGTATTGCATAAAGCATAAACTCTGTAGCTCTGGCAACACTCCTAAATGTCTCTGAAACAAATGCACTAAAAAGATAGCAAACGCTAGTTGATTATTGATGATTTTTCCCTTTTTGTGGAAACGCTGTAGTTGACTAACTTTACATGTATAATATTTGCAACTGTTCTATAACTTATCTTATTGTGGAAACGCTGTAGTTGACTAACTTACATGTATAATATTTGCAAGTGTTCTATAACTTATCTTATTGTGGAAACGCTGTAGTTGACTAACTTACATGTATAATATTTGCAAGTGTTCTATAACTTATCTTATTGTGGAAACGCTGTAGTTGACTAACTTACATGTATAATATTTTCAAGTGTTCTATAACTTATCTTATTGTGGAAACGCTGTAGTTGACTAACTTACATGTATAATATTTGCAAGTGTTCTATAACTTATCTTATTGTGGAAACGCTGTAGTTGACTAACTTACATGTATAATATTTGCAAGTGTTCTATAACTTATCTTATTGTGGAAACGCTGTAGTTGACTAACTTACATGTATAATATTTGCAACTGTTCTATAACTTATCTTATTGTGGAAACGTTGTAGTTGACTAACTTACATGTATAATATTTGCAAGTGTTCTATAACTTATCTTATTGTGGAAACGCTGTAGTTGACTAACTTACATGTATAATATTTTCAAGTGTTCTATAACTTATCTTATTGTGGAAACGCTGTAGTTGACTAACTTACATGTATAATATTTGCAAGTGTTCTATAACTTATCTTATTGTGGAAACGCTGTAGTTGACTAACTTTACATGTATAATATTTGCAAGTGTTCTATAACTTATCTTATTGTGGAAACGCTGTAGTTGACTAACTTACATGTATAATATTTGCAAGTGTTCTATAACTTATCTTATTGTGGAAACGCTGTAGTTGACTAACTTACATGTATAATATTTGCAAGTGTTCTATAACTTATCTTATTGTGGAAACGCTGTAGTTGACTAACTTTACATGTATAATATTTGCAAGTGTTCTATAACTTATCTTATTGTGGAAACGCTGTAGTTGACTAACTTACATGTATAATATTTGCAAGTGTTCTATAACTTATCTTATTGTGGAAACGCTGTAGTTGACTAACTTTACATGTATAATATTTGCAACTGTTCTATAACTTATCTTATTGTGGAAACGCTGTAGTTGACTAACTTACATGTATAATATTTGCAACTGTTCTATAACTTATCTTATTGTGGAAACGCTGTAGTTGACTAACTTACATGTATAATATTTGCAAGTGTTCTATAACTTATCTTATTGTGGAAACGCTGTAGTTGACTAACTTACATGTATAATATTTGCAAGTGTTCTATAACTTATCTTATTGTGGTGTTTATGAGATACTACACAACCCGTGTTCAAGTTGGGGACGTAAAAGAATCCTTGGCAGCTCAAAATCGAGAAGAACAGGCTGGAAAGCCGAAGCCGGTCACAAGTCATTTAAATAATTTAAAAATAAATTCCTACAAAATATTGTTACCATTATCTAAAATAAAACAAGAACACTCGCCGGTGCTACAGAGTTCGTGTACTGCAGCTGAGATCTTCCTGTGCTAGAAAGAGATAGGAGCACACATGGTTACTCACCGAAGTGCAATTGTAATAGTCCTATCAATTAAACAATCGTTTATCAGATACTGTCAAATTACACTTTCTAGTAATTGCTTTACTTGTGCTTTTCTCATAAAAGTCATCGCCATCATCATCATCTGCCATGTTGACTGGCATATTCGATCATGAATCTACACAAAGGACCGTAATGACAATCAGATCGGATGTTTACACTTGTCCATGTCCTGAAGTCAAGTTCTCCATAATTTCACCCCTCTCTCTGTCGTTCTCAGTCTTGTTTTATATTTATTTTGCCTGTTGCCAATATAATTTCTAAACTTCCTTTTCTCATTATAAGTCCACCAAAAATGATTTTTCTTGTATTGATAATGAAATTTTGTCAATGTGGTTTGACATTTTTCAGCATATTATTCAGCATTGCATGAAATTCTTGAGGGCATGTGAAATAAATTAATAATTAAAGCATGAGAAAGCAATCATCAACATTTTTCTACCGTCTGAAAATTCTCTCTACATCAGAATTGATGTTATTTGTTCTTTATTTATCAACATTTGCAGTTATTATTTTTTCAAAATACTTTATGAAAGTATACTATTCTAATAATACTTTACAAAATACAAAATGGCTCAGTATTGCCATTGTCATCTGTATCATATTTATAATTATGTTTATCATGGAGACTTAAACAGATAGTATTTTTTAATCTAATGGATTTAAAGGCGAAGGATTGACTTCACAGCACTGGGTTTCCTCATATGGCTCCACCCCTGTCGACATAAATGACATGATATCTTCTGAAAGTGATGCATAAAGAACGAACTGCGTAGCTCCAGCAACGATATTGGTGATGTCAGGAAAAAAAAAATTCATTGTATATTTGATTCGGTACTAATTAAAAACCCCATAATTTTGAACGACAAGGAAACATATTAATCATTTCGTCAAATAACTCCATTTTTGTTAATTAAGATTATGTTTGCTAGTGACTGACTGGACAAGTTTGACATTAAATGACACATGACTCGACATAAACTCCTACGAGATGATTGACGAGACGCATGTCTAGTCAAAGATCTGCAAAACATACTTACAGAGAAGACTGAAACACTATGGACTTGTCCGCAGTTCTATGATGTAAGATATGTTACCTAACTTAATAGTCTTTTGTCTGTTCTTACTACACTCATATCCACTCTGTTAACTAATTTACTAGTCTTCGTATCTGTTCTAAGTGCACTTATGTCCACTCTGTTAACTGATTTACTAGTCTTTATGTCTGTTTTAAGTGCACTTATGTCCACTCTGTTAACTAATTTATTAGCATCAAGGTCTGTTCTAATTGCACTTATGTCCACTCTGTTCATTAAGGTCTGTTCTAAGTGCACTTATGTACACTCTGTTCATTAAGGTCTGTTCTAAGTGCACTTATGTCCACTCTGTTTCACTAAGGTCTGTTCTGAATGCACTTATGTCCACTCTGTTTCACTAAGGTCTGTTCTAAGTGCACTTATGTCCACTCTGTTAACTAATTTACTAGCATCAAGGTCTGTTCTAAGTGCACTTATGTCCACTCTGTTTCACTAAGGTCTGTTCTGAATGCACTTATGTTCACTCTGTTTCACTAAGGTCTGTTCTAAGTGCACTTATGTTCACCCTTGTTTGACTAATTTACTAGTCTGTTCTAAATTCATCTATGTCCACTATATTTACTAACTATGCAAACTACAAATGTCTGTAGTTATTGAAAGATGTACTTTTTCTTACTTGTGAACTTAATCACGCTTTTATGGCTCAAAATTACACTTTCCGCGCTCTATAAATGTTGATATCTTTAATATTACATCCGTCCTCCCATAAACATCAATTAATTATCACTTTCGTCTCCCACAATACCCTGTTTCTTTACTTCTTTTATTTAAGAGATGCATGTTACCGGTCCAGGGTTTTTAAAGGCCAGGAGAGCTAGAAAATCACGATATAATTGACCATTTGGACCGACGTCGTCCAGAAGGATCCGGGCAGAAAATGAATACCCTAAGCACACGGTCGTAAATATCCGTAACAATAGCTGATTCCCAGACATTTCCGCAACAGGGAGCTATGAATTTATCCAGCTCACAAACGAACGAATTCCTGAATAAATAAAATATATTCATTTACACGTGCAGCTTTGAGCAATCTAGCGACATAATTTTTTACAGTTTCTATGTACGTAATCTGGATGTAGCAGACATGAATTGTGCACATGCATAAAATCTGCTTAACTGCGGGAAGTGGATGTGTGTACAGATACATATACAAAAAAACGGAACAGTGCAGCACAAAAGTGTTAACGAACGGTGAAGCAAACGTTGAAATTGTATACATTTTTAAAAACAATAGAAGCATGAATGGATTCGGCGTCTGCACACACACAGAAGGACCCCAATATAACAGTTCATTTCAGCCAATTGAAAATGTCAATGGTAGAGCACTTACACCTCGATTCCGTTGGCGACTTTGAATTTTCACAACGTTCCGAAAGGTCATGTTCTAATTTTAATCTGTGTATTGAGAATCGGCTGCGCTGTCAGTGGAGCACCGTCAATGGTATCATCAATGTTGCACAGCATTAAGTTATTAAGAGTCCATTCTCTAGATATTGTATGGCTAAAATGATTATAATAAATTAATACACATTTTTTTAGTTTAATTTTCTTTCTGTCGTATTTAGTATATTCAAGACACTTCACGTGCACAATCAAAGCAGTTTAACATGTTTCGGTTAGAAGTAGCAGTAGTAGTAGTAGTAGCAGCAGTAGCAGTAGTAGTAGTTGTAATAGTAGAAGCAGTAGTAGAAGTAGTAGTAGTAGTAGTAGTAGTAATTGTAATAGTTGTTGTAGTAGTAGCTGTAGTAGTAGTAGCAATAGTAGTAGATTTAACAGTAGTAGGTGTAGTTCTAGTAGTAGTAATAGTAGTAGTTACAGTAGTTGTTATAGTAGTAGTAGTTAGAGCAGTAGTAGTAGTGGCAGTATTAGCAGTAGTTGCAGCAGCAGTAGTAGTAGCAGTTGGAGAAGTAAAGTTATTAGAGATAATAGTAGTAGTAGTTTGAGTTGTAGTAGTATTACTAGTAGAGATAGTAGTGGTAGTATTTGAAGAAGTAGTAGTTGCAGTAGTAGAAGACTGAGTAGCAGTAGTAATTGTAGTAGTAGTTGTAGTAATAGTAGCTGTTGTCGTAGTAGTAGACTAAGTAGTTGCAGTAATTATAATGGTACTAGTGGCAGAAGTAGTAGTAGTAGTAGTAGTAGTCAGCGGCGGCTCGTCATTAAGGGCCAGTGGGGCCCAGCCTCACCAAACATAATGTGTAACGTGCATTTAGTATTTTATAAGATAAAATATAACAACCCAAAACTATGATTGTTAAGAGAACTTTTGTCTTTCCCCACCAATACAAATGATCACGAGCCGCCACTGGTAGTAGTAGTAGTAGTAGTAGTAGTAGTAGTAGTAGTAATAGTAGTAGTAGTAGTAGTAGTAGTATTAGTAGTAGTAGTAGCAGTAGTAGCAGTAGTATAATAGTATTGATTATATATACAGATGATGGCACAAGCTTGGAATGAATTGACAAGAAATGAAATGAACAGGTGCAAATAAATATGTAACAACTGGAAGACATCTACAGAATGTATACAACACACCGTGAATGGATAAAGGAAGCGTGCAAATAAAAAAAACAAGACATAGAATTGTTTTCACTGTTTAGTTTTCTTCAGATAGACTTAAAATCCAAACAAAGCGATAAATGTATCACGGATTTGGACATTGAGCGGATGCTGGTCGGGTTCCAACCATTGACAGGGAATTTGTCACTTGTCGTAAAATGCTTGAATGTCTGAGACAATCAATAACGCTTCTATGCCTAGGCATTGCGTCCATCAGTTCTATGTGATATAATCGATACGATCATGTGGAAGAGATGAAATGACAGAAGGTATGTACAACATAGATTACTTGGAGCGACCAGGTGGAAGTAATGCTAATTTAGCAGTTGAGAGAAGAGAGAGAGAGGGGAGGATCTCCTCTTTAGGAAATAGCTTCGCCCAAGTGGTGCCATTTGCACATTAAATAAAGTCTTGAAAGAAAGAGAAGCATCAATAAATTCTCTTTGTTGCAAATGCTTCTTAAGAACTGCAGACTCCATAAATATATGCTAGTATTATTCTTCTTCTTCTTCTTCGAGCATTCCATATCGACCACTTGTTAACCCATTCACTTCCATAAGCCGTCGAGAGAGCCACTTGTGTATTTCTTTTAGATCTATTTTTTTAATTCATTTACCTACAAAATGATATATTACTCATACAAATCGGTTAATAATTAACCCTTTCGCTGCTACATACTTTTCGATGGCTGAGCTAAAAATAGCTATTCTTTGTTTCTAGGTCACAAACGTGAATGTACGCCTATAGCAGTGACAGTAGCAATGTATTACGTGTTAACACGTCTTTAGCCCACAGAGGAGAGATAATAACAGACGTGTTAATGTGTCTTTAGAAGTGAATGGGCAAAACGTATTTATACGTCTTTAGCAGCTAAAGGGTTTAAGAAAACTGCAGCTGATTTTATACATACACCTACAATGGGAAAATAGGTTAAACAACTCTTTGTGATTTGTATGTGATCTGAGCCTAAGAGTGAATGTACCTTGTACCAGTTATGCGCCTACAAGTAGGCCGGTACATCCTCTTTCTACACCGTTTTTATTTACTAGGGTAGCGTCCATATGTCCCTACCTCAATCACCTCTTACTACATACCTTGTAGGACGCAGTTTTACTATTCTTTGCTCCCCTTGCGAACACCAACAACACACAGCAGGAGAAGAGAAAAACCCATATAATAAAAGAAACATAAATCGGGCATACAAATATGTCGAGAAAAATGCATCCAATGATCAGTAAAATCGTGATAGCCCGAGGCAGAAATCAAGAGCAAATATTGTGACGTGCGTATGTTCACATCAGATATTCAATATTCTCTTTCATTTCTTACATGTACATATTCATATGATCAAATAAATCCAACGGTTTACATAGGCGTCGATCTAATGTTTGATAGGGGGATAATGCTGTAGGAAATAGAAGAAAACAAAGAAGACGAGTGCTTCATTCATGAAACATAACAGATTGGGAGAGAAAACTGAGAGAAACTGGTGGAACACATGAGGAGTATACAGGATTCAGTTGACAAATATTTCACGTAAAGGCGTATACGAATAATACGTTATGAATAGAGAAGATCATTTGCAGCATAGAAAAAGGAGGAGGGATGGTAGACAGAAAACAAATAAATAAATGATAGAAATAAACCAAGAACAGAAGTAAGAAAATGCTTCATAGATAGTGAAGAAAGAGATGAGAAATGATGCGCAGAGTAAATTGAACAAAAACATCTTGCGTTCAATGCAGTGTGTATGAATGTGTGTATGAATGTGTGTATGAATGTGTGTATGAATGTGTGTATGAATGTGTGTATGCGGGTGAATTTATTTAAAGCTTTCTATGCATACATACGGGAGCTGAGAAAACTGAGTAAGATCGAACTCCATCTAGCAACTTTTCTTTGTAATCTTACAACGGTTAACAAAAACAGCGAAGACATCACGAAAAGTTGCAGAGAAACAGCAGGAGGCAGCGAGAAAAGTAATAGCGAAACAGGAGAGACATCACGAAAAGTTGCAGAGAAACAGCAGAGGGCAGCGAGAAAAGTAATAGCGAAACAGGAGAGACATCACGAAAAGTAACAGAGAAACAGCAGAGGGCAACGAGAAAAGTAATAGCGAAACAGGAGAGACATCACGAAAAGTTGCAGAGAAACAGCAGGAGACAGCGAGAAAAGTAATAGCGAAACAGGAGAGACATCACGAAAAGTTGCAGAGAAACAGCAGAGGGCAGCGAGAAAAGTAATAGCGAAACAGGAGAGACATCACGAAAAGTAACAGAGAAACAGCAGAGGGCAGCGAGAAAAGTAATAGCGAAACAGGAGAGACATCACGAAAAGTAACAGAGAAACAGCAGAGGGCAGCGAGAAAAGTAATAGCAAAACAGGAGAGACATCACGAAAAGTTGCAGAGAAACAGCAGGAGGCAGCGAGAAAAGTAATAGCGAAACAGGAGAGACATCACGAAAAGTTGCAGAGAAACAGCAGAGGGCAGCGAGAAAAGTAATAGCGAAACAGGAGATACATCACGAAAAGTTGCAGAGAAACAGCAGAGGGCAGCGAGAAAAGTAATAGCGAAACAGGAGAGACATCACGAAAAGTAACAGAGAAACAGCAGAGAGGAGAAAAGTAAAGGAAACAGGAGAGACATCACGAAAAGTAACAGAGAAACAGCAGAGGCAGAGAAATGTAATAGCGAAACAGAGAACATCACGAAAAGTTGCAGAGAAACAGCAGGAGGCAGCGAGAAAAGTAAAGCGAAACAGAGAGACATCACGAAAAGTTGCAGAGAATCAGCGAAGAGATCAAGGTAGGTCGCAGTGAAACAGTAGATACGTCACGAAAAGTAGCAGAGAAACAGCGAAGAGATCAAGGTAAGTAGCAGTGAAACAGTAGATACATCAAGAAAAGTCGCAGCGATATAGCAGCAGGCAGCAAAAAAGTAAAACTAGAAAACAGAAGAGAATAAAAGTAAACTAGAAACTAGCAGACATAAACAAAGAGAAAACTGCAAATAAGCAGAATGGAAATATAAAACTAGCAACATTACAGCAGAATAGAAAGATAAAACTAGCAACATTACAGCAGAATAGAAAGATAAAACTAGCAACATTACAGCAGAATAGAAAGATAAAACTAGCAACATTACAGCAGAATAGAAAGATAAAACTAGCAACATTACAGCAGAATAGAAAGATAAAACTAGCAACATTACAGCAGAATAGAAAGATAAAACTAGCAACATTACAGCAGAATATAAAGATAAAACTAGCAACATTACAGCAGAATAGAAAGATAAACCTAGCAACATTACAGCAGAATAGAAAAATAAAACTAGCAACATTACAGCAGAATAGAAAGATAAAACTAGCAACATTACAGCAGAATAGAAAGATAAAACTAGCAACATTACAGCAGAATAGAAAGATAAAACTAGCAACATTACAGCAGAATAGAAAGATAAAACTAGCAACATTACAGCAGAATAGAAAGATGAAACTAACAACATTACAGCAGAATATAAAGATAAAACTAGCAACATTACAGCAGAATAGAAAGATAAACCTAGCAACATTACAGCAGAAAAGAAAGATAAAACTAGCAACATTACAGCAGAATAGAAAGATAAAATTAGCAACATTACAGCAGAATAGAAAGATAAAACTAGCAACACTACAGCAGAATAGAAAGATAAAACTAACAACATTACAGCAGAATAGAAAGATAAAACTAGCAACATTACAGCAGAATAGAAAGATAAACTAACAACATTACAGCAGAATAGAAAGATAAAACTAGCAACATTACAGCAGAATATAAAGATAAAACTAGCAACATTACAGCAGAATAGAAAGATAAAACTAGCAACATTACAGCAGAATAGAAAGATAAAACTAAGAACATTACAGCAGAATAGAAAGATAAAACTAGCAACATTACAGCAGAATAGAAAGATAAAACTAGCAACATTACAGCAGAATAGAAAGATAAAACTAGCAACATTACAGCAGAATAGAAAGATAAAACTAACGACATTACAGCAGAATAGAAAGATAAAACTAGCAACATTACAGCAGAATAGAAAGATAAAATTAGCAACATTACAGCAGAATAGAAAGATAAAACTAGCAACATTACTGCAGAATAGAAAGATAAAAGCGGAAAAGAAGAAAGACGTACAAGTGATGTTGAAGCTGAACAGCGGATTCAGCGAGTGTAAAAGTCTGGCTTTAAAAAAGTTGATTTATTCCTCCCAAAAATTGTCAGAAAATATATTCCTACATTTATTTTTCTCATCATATCTATATTATTGTCTCGGAAACATGGACAATGAACAAGCAGTTAGAAGACAGAATTGATGCATTTGAGATGTGGATATATAGAAGAATAAGCAGAGTTTCATGGACAGAAAAACAGACAAATAAACAAGTTTTAGGAAAACTAGGCATGAAGAAACAATTATTAAGAGAAATAAATTCAGACAAGTAAAGTATTTTGGGCACATAAAAAGAAATGACACCATGATAAAATATTTACTAGAGGGGAAAGTTGAGGGGGAAAGAGCAAGAGGAAGACCGAGAGATAAGTGGGAGGAAACTTTAAGAAATGGACAGGTTACAGTCTGGCAGTGTGCAACACCAAGGCGAAAGACAGGATGCTGGTAATTCATTGCAGCCAATCTTCGATGTGGAGACGGCACCTGATGATGATGATGATCTATATTAGCCCACTTCAAATGGGGGACTGCCTAGAGTAGTTGATAGCAGCTCGGCCTGCTAGCTGTGAGACGCCTCATAGCTCGGTTCGAACCTACTGTCCAGCATTTGTTCGAGTCCCTGGTCTTACTCAGGACGATAACATGAGTACCTCTGAAGTCGGAGAAAATCTGCCTGTATGGCGAGGAATACTAATTACGAGTACATTGAGCACACGGCTGCCAGTGTAAAGTAATTTATAATGTGCACGCTGCTGCCATTGTAAGAAATTGGAAAAAACGGATTTTCACGCAAAATCAGTTTCAGAGATGAAACTTCGTCTGAGTTGAAAGCGACGAAAAAAAACCACTTCAATCAGGACCGTGCAGTGCTATGATACAGAGCGGTGGCCGCATCTGGCGGAATCGTAAGGGCGCATAGCGCAAAATCAAATTACAATTGAAGGTTATTTTAAAGAAAAAAGATTTAAGGGGCGGCATTTCGAAGACATGCATCATATTGTGAAAATGTACCCACGTTCTTGATTTCAATATTTCAATGTTCTTAACTCTAGAGGGTCTAAAGTCGAAGGGTTGATTTCGTTGTGCCGGATTTTACCTCATATGATTTGATCCCTCTCTGTAGACACGTCACCTACCGAGAGTATTACACCAAGCACGAACTTCGTAGCTCCGCAAGAATTGTAGGAATTTATGGGAAATAAGGCAATTGTGAACAGAGCGGGGTGTTCTGGATTAGAACTCACGACCTTCCGAAAGCAAAGCACCGGCTTAATCATTTAACCACATAGAAAACTCGAATTACACTGTTGCATCAAACTAACCAGGACCGTGACAACTTACTGATTAGTACCATTTCTTCATTGGTAAGTGATCAAATGTTACAGTGAGAATCTGATTAGTACCATTTCTTCATTGGTAAGTGATCAAATGTTACAGTGAGAATCTGATTTGTACCATTTCTTCATTGGTAAGTGATCAAATGTTACAGTGAGAATCTGATTAGTACCATTTCTTCATTGGTAAGTGATCAAATGTTACAGTGAGAATCTGATTAGTACCATTTCTTCATTGGTAAGTGATCAAATGTTACAGTGAGAATCTGATTAGTACCATTTCTTCATCGGTAAGTGATCAAATGTTACAGTGAGAATCTGATTAGTACCATTTCTTCATTGGTAAGTGATCAAATGTTACAGTGAGAATCTGATTAGTACCATTTCTTCATTGGTAAGTGATCAAATGTTACAGTGAGAATCTGATTTGTACCATTTCTTCATTGGTAAGTGATCAAATGTTACAGTGAGAATCTGATTAGTACCATTTCTTCATTGGTAAGTGATCAAATGTTACAGTGAGAATCTGATTAGTACCATTTCTTCATTGGTAAGTGATCAAATGTTACAGTGAGAATCTGATTAGTACCATTTCTTCATCGGTAAGTGATCAAATGTTACAGTGAGAATCTGATTAGTACCATTTCTTCATTGGTAAGTGATCAAATGTTACAGTGAGAATCTGATTAGTACCATTTCTTCATTGGTAAGTGATCAAATGTTACAGTGAGAATCTGATTTGTACCATTTCTTCATTGGTAAGTGATCAAATGTTACAGTGAGAATCTGATTAGTACCATTTCTTCATTGGTAAGTGATCAAATGTTACAGTGAGAATCTGATTAGTACCATTTCTTCATTGGTAAGTGATCAAATGTTACAGTGAGAATCTGATTAGTACCATTTCTTCATTGGTAAGTGATCAAATGTTACAGTGAGAATCTGATTAGTACCATTTCTTCATTGGTAAGTGATCAAATGTTACAGTGAGAATCTGATTAGTACCATTTCTTCATTGGTAAGTGATCAAATGTTACAGTGAGAATCTGATTAGTACCATTTCTTCATTGGTAAGTGATCAAATGTTACAGTGAGAATCTGATTAGTACCATTTCTTCATTGGTAAGTGATCAAATGTTACAGTGAGAATCTGATTTGTACCATTTCTTCATTGGTAAGTGATCAAATGTTACAGTGAGAATCTGATTAGTACGATAGTAAGGCTTCATTGGTAAGTGATTTCATAGCATGCAGCCTCAGTCGGTCTTTCTTTCTTTTGTCTTTGTTTTTTGTCGTAATGTGTAGCAGGTTTGACTGATGATCGGTTTCCAAGATAGTGCACGCTGTGTAGCTTGATATGATGTGGTATTGTGGAGTTTTAAAATGTCTGTAACTCCATCAACCCATCTTTTTCTTGTTCTGCCAATTCCTCTTGATGATTCCATTTTCAGGTTGTACGCTCTTGCAACTGGTGTAATTGGATTCATTCTCGCTACGTGGCCAAACCATTTGAGGGTCTGTTTTTCAATGAATCTAATAGCAGGTGTTGTTCCGACTGTTCTTCTAATTACCTCATTTCTTATATGGTCTCTTCTTGTTTTATTTACTGCTTTCCTCAAGCATCTCATTTCATATGTGGTAATTTCCCATGTTTGACACTGGTAGCACAGTGTTGGTATGAAGATTGCATTTATAATCTGTCTTTTGGTCTCTACTAAAATTGCTGTGTTTTTCAAGATTGGGGTAAGTTGGTATGTAATATTGTTGGCTTGCTGGATTCTAGTTTTGATCTCCCTGTCCAGTCTACTATCAGATGTGAAGATACCTCCAAGGTATTTGAATTCTCTCACCTGTTTTAGCGTTTGGTCATTTATTTGTATGTTGATATCTTTATGTTCTCTGTTTATAGTCATGACTTCTGTCTTTTGACTGTTCATTTTCATGTTGTATTTGAGGGAGCTATTGTTGAAAAAGTTTATGTATTCTTGAAACTGTTCAATATATCTTCTTCTTTTTTGCGTTCGTTCTTTACGACCAATTTTAATCACTCTTTGTGATATGGTTAATCTTTACCAAGAACGTGTATACGTTGTACATTGGTTTGTTAGGCCCCTAAACACATAGACTTCTACAAGTTTAGGACATGTGCATACCATTTCAGCAAACCTCCTTAATCGCCTCTTACGACATGCGTGGCAGGTAACAGTGGTTTTATTCTTTACACCCCAAATTTGGGCCCGGTAACCGCAACGGGCGGTTCAATATTATTATGGAATAGACACTGGTCGTCAGCAAAGACTCAGTCGGGTACCAGAGAAAAACTTGGTAGTTACATGGCTACCGGCTTCATGTTGATAGAATCGCCCTTTATGTGCCATTAGTCAAAGAGAAAATATAACGGTTCTAACACAGTATTTCTGAACATCTCACGGCATGAAAACTGCTACTTTGTTTACATTAACAACAACAATAACAACAACAAAGCAACTATTTTTATCCTAAAATAATAAATGCAACGTAATTATCTAAAAAAACGAAAACTCTTTTCGCCTCATAACTCTTGTGTGGACCAAACGAGCCAGATGAAAAGATTATTAAAATATCTCTTTCGATTCTTCTTTGTTTTCATATTCATTTTACACCACTTTTATTTTCTTTTTCTTGTTGTATATGTCTTCATCCATGTTAGACTATCAGGTGCTTTGCCGACTGGCGTAGGCGATCATGAATCTCCACAAACCTCTGTCTTTGGTGTTTGTTATCATCTCAAATGTTGACGTTCTACCGTGCCATAAAATCAGGCTACTCAAAATTATCTTCGTCTGTCTTTTTCTGTCTCATTTACCCTCGATTTTACCGGTTGTCACAATGTGTTCTAAACCGCCCTTTCTCATCACATGTCCATGTTAGATTATACATTTCATTTTCCTTGTTAATTTCTGCACTTACTAT
The DNA here is from genome assembly GCA_020796225.1 of Arion vulgaris. Taxonomy (NCBI): domain Eukaryota; kingdom Metazoa; phylum Mollusca; class Gastropoda; order Stylommatophora; family Arionidae; genus Arion; species Arion vulgaris. Next base: position 24,015,103 of record CM036754.1, on the reverse strand, counting down.
ACTAATCTTAACATTTTTCTGGTTCGTACTTTTACTTTAAATATAAACATGTCCAGGTTTTGTAGACCGGAGGGTGAAAAATGTCTAACACTTCCACATTTTTTAGACCCAGTGAGACAGATCGATTTCTTTCCTAATTTGATTAACCTCAGTTGCGTGAGCTGAGTATACAAAGCTTTTTTTGCTTGATGCTCAAAGAGCTTAATTAATGGGGACCCTAGCTTGTGCTACGGAGTTCGTGCACTGCAGCTGAGATCTTCTTGTGTAAGAAATAGATCGGAGAACATATTGTTGAACACTGAAGTGCAATGATGATGGTCTTATCAATCAATCAATCAATCAATCAATCAACATCTAATATATCTCAAGCCAGATCATCGGCTGACAGCAAAGAAAAGTCAGTTTGTGAAACATGAGATCATGCTGCTTAGTCCTATCGGAGACGGACGACTTCTTCTTCTTCGAACGCTCCATACAGACGACCACTTCTTAACCACTCGGTGTGATTTGTATGTGATCTGGGCCTAAGAGCGATTGTACGTTATGCCAGTTATGCGCCTACAAGTAGGCCAACACATGCGATTTCTGCGATGCTTTTTATTTACTAAGGTAGCTTTCCTATGTTCTACATCAGTCGCCTCTTACGACATGCCTCGTAGATCACAACGGTTCTATTCTTTGCTTCCTTTGCGGATTCGGCACCACACAGGCGAATAGCAACACACATTATGTAATACTTATAAATAAACAACAATAAACACAAACTGTCTTTATTGACTGTAGTACCACTGGGCGGTGAAGGACAGGTGGGACTAGATCCTGAGGAATTTAATGGCCGCATGGCTAGTACAGTCACCGCGAGCTGTTCGGGTTAGGGTTTTTCTTTTATGCCCCAACATAAAAAATCTTGACTTTATCCTGAATTGAACACGGGTCTTCCGCATGGGAGCCACGCTCTAATCACTTTGGCCAGGACAGTTGAAAATCGTTAAGATTAGATTAAAAAACTGTTAGAAATGTCCTGGTAGAAATCACTATCACAACAGCACAAATCCTCATACATGTTCACTATCATCAAAACTACATCATAGATTCTCGCTGATGTTACGTTGTTAGTACAATATCTCGGAGATCTTTGTAATAAAGAAATCAGAGGACACATGGTTATTCGTCAAAGTGCAACGATTATGGCTCTATCAATCAATACATCAATCACTCCACTACCCACAGAAAGACAGATACTTAATTGTGGCTACAAAAATAGTTTCAAAAACGGTCTCATGAAAACTTGAAGTATAAACGATGATATATATATAATAAGCTCATGCAGAAAACTTGAAGTATAAACGATGATATATATATTTATATATAGTAAGCTCATGCAGAAAACTTGAAGTATAAACGATGACATATATATATATATAGTAAGCTCATGCAGAAAACTGAAGAATTTTGCTAGCATTATTTTGATATTACGCATTGGCTTGTAAGACATTCAGACTACATTAGTGTAGGTGAGATCAAGTTTCTAGTCCTATCAGAGACGAACGATAAAACATAGATCCCGTGTTCAAGGTGAGCAGTAAAATAAGCCTTGTCAGTTCAACATCGATTAGAGCAGATCAATAAGCCTTGTCAGTTCAACATCGATTAGAGCAGATCAATAACCCTTGTCAGTTCAACATCGATTAGAGCAGATCAATAAGCCTTGTCAGTTCAACATCGATTAGAGCAGACCAATAACCCTTGTCAGTTCAACATCGATTAGAGCAGACCAATAAGCCTTGTCAGTTCAACATCGATTAGAGCAGATCAATAACCCTTGTCAGTTCAACATCGATTAGAGCAGATCAATAAGCCTTGTCAGTTCAACATCGATTAGAGCAGACCAATAACCCTTGTCAGTTCAACATCGATTAGAGCAGATCAATAACCCTTGTCAGTTCAACATCGATTAGAGCAGATCAATAACCCTTGTCAGTTCAACATCGATTAGAGCAGACCAATAAGCCTTGTCAGTTCAACATCGATTAGAGCAGATCAATAACCCTTGTCAGTTCAACATCGATAAGAGCAGACCAATAAGCCTTGTCAGTTCAACATCGATTAGAGCAGATCAATAACCCTTGTCAGTTCAACATCGATTAGAGCAGATCAATAACCCTTGTCAGTTCAACATCGATAAGAGCAGACCAATAAGCCTTGTCAGTTCAACATCGATTAGAGCAGATCAATAACCCTTGTCAGTTCAACATCGATAAGAGCAGACCAATAAGCCTTGTCAGTTCAACATCGATTAGAGCAGATCAATAAGCCTTGTCAGTTCAACATCGATAAGAGCAGACCAATAACCCTTGTCAGTTCAACATCGATTAGAGCAGACCAATAAGCCTTGTCAGTTCAACATCGATTAGAGCAGACCAATAAGCCTTGTCAGTTCAACATCGATTAGAGCAGACCAATAACCCTTGTCAGTTCAACATCGATTAGAGCAGACCAATAAGCCTTGTCAGTTCAACATCGATTAGAGCAGATCAATAACCCTTGTCAGTTCAACATCGATTAGAGCAGACCAATAACCCTTGTCAGTTCAACATCGATTAGAGCAGACCAATAAGCCTTGTCAGTTCAACATCGATTAGAGCAGATCAATAACCCTTGTCAGTTCAACATCGATAAGAGCAGACCAATAAGCCGCTGTCCGGGCAAAATTCATTAGTAAGTTTAAAAAATAAAGTAGCAAAGGAAGCACTTCGGTCAGTAACTTGGTGTGCTCCGATCTCTTTCTTACACAGGAGGATCTCAACAGCAGTGCACGAACTCAGTAGCACTAACGAAGGTCTCGATGTCATTTAAAAGATATTAAAAATCTTGTATAGGAATTTATATTTTTAAAAATTAGAAATTTTTTAATTAAATGAACCAAAATACAATAGATAGATACCATCTCAGAGTCCCTGCAAAAGCATGGACTGACAACGTCAAACGCAACACACCAGGCATAAGATAGAAAACTAAATTTCCCCACGACGCTTCTCGGTAAATGTGATGAAGATAAGATAAGATAAGATAAGTTAATTCAATTCTTTTTATTATAATTTTGTGAAACTTAAAGATGTAGGGTTATCTTGGGAAACCATGACGAAAACGGCCAGGAGCCACGAAAAGTGTAGGATAACTGTTGATATCCTATGCTCCACGAGGAGCGTAGATGAATAAGTAGACAGTAGTACTTGTGATCTTCTTCACTGGCGATGATCGTGCAACAACAATAACAACAATGACATCTTTCTGTTGTTGTATATTTTTGTTCCATTTCTTGCGTCATTGTTTCCTCCTGTGTCATTGTCTGTCCATGTACGTTTTTTCCCTCATTTGATGTTTCTTTATTCTATTTTTATCGTAGCTTCTTAAAAATGACCCAATTATCTAAATATATTTTATAACATAGTTCTGTTCATATTTTCCCCTATCTATTTCATTTCTCCATAACTAATCCAGATTAGGCAATGCCTCGTTGATATCAGTTCAACCAGAAGATGAAAGCCAGGCAAGCTTTTCAGGCGTAATCGCTTGAGGCTCAAGTCTTGATCTCCCAGCATGCTCGTTTCTTGTTCTCTTAAGACAGAATATAATCGATAGAACATTCCGGAACATGTCAGTTTAGTTCACGAGCTACTGGGATGGACAATGGATTAGATAAGCGGTTCTCAACCAGTGGTCAAACTAGTCACGACAGAGATGAAATGTCTACGCAGAATGCTGGAGATAACAAGGGTGACAGATTGAGAAATGAAAACATCAGGAAAAAGTAGGTACAAAATCAGTAATGAACTTCATCAAGAAACACCAAATTAAATGGTTCGGCAACATAAGCAGATTACTACCAGCAGACAGTGCAATTCAAAGAGCAATGTTGCTCCGATACAATGGAAGCAAGGAAATCGGAAATTGGAGTAGTTAAGTAGCTACTAATGATGTATGCATATATATCAAATGGGGAAAACTGGCTGATGATCGAGTTATATGAAAAACAACATTGCGCAAAGGTGAAGAATCTTTTGAAGAAAGGCTTAGGAATGAGCTGAAAGACAACAGAGACAAGCGAAAATTCAGAAGTTGTCACAGTGAAACACTTGCCAATTGACTGTCTGTAAAGACGAAAAAGGCCATATATATATATATATATATATATATATATATATATATATATATATATATCTTTGCCTTTTTACCCGGTTGGGGCATAGGCCCTCAACCAACTCATGCCAAGTCTTCCTATCTCTAGCTATCTCCTGCAGCTCCCTCCAGCTCTTCTTTATATTGTTGATCTCCGCCTCCAAATCTCGTCTCCATGTATTTCTCGGCCTCCCTTCTTTCGCTGCCCCTGCGGGTTTTCCCGGCAAGGACCCTTCTTGTTATATTCCCCTCCGGTTTTCGCAAAGTGTGTCCTATCCAGCGCCAGCGTCTTTTTTAACCTGTTCGTTCACTGGAATCTGTCTTGTTCTCTCCATAAGTTCCTCATTTGTGACCCTATCATACCATCTTATTCCCTCTATTCTGCGCAGACACCAGTTGATGAATGCAATTTATGCGGTATCGTTTTAGTTGTTCTCCATGTTTCTGACCCATACAGTAGAACTGCTTTTACATTAGAGTTAAATATCCGAATTTTTTGTTCTAGATTTGATTTATTTGGACTTCCAAATGTTTCCCAGTGCAATGAAAGCTCCTCTTGCCTTCTGTATTCTTATTTTAACATCTTTATCTGTTCCCCCCTCTTTGTCTACGTTGCTGCCCAAATATGTGTATGATTCTACCTCTTGAAGTGGGATTTCCCCAGGGAGATCGAGTTGTCGTTTGCTTGGTTAATTCTCAATATTTTTGTCTTTCCCTTATGAATGTTCAGCCCTAGTTGCTGGGACCATATATATATATATATATATTTCCTCTCTTATCGTTATACGTTACATAGGGTCTGCAAGCAATTTATCCATTCCGCTCTATCCTGGTCAGCTCGCTCAATCTCTTCCATTGAACTGAGATCGATATTTCTTGCCTCTCTCAGCAAAGTTTGCCTCAGAGTCTCATATGGTATTCTCTTTTACTTGAACCCTTTGCATCCTACTTCAATGCCTGCTTTGATATTCTTTTATCATTTCTTCACATGGTGTGTCCAACATATCTCTATCTTCCTTTCTTATAACAGTTGTCACTGTTGGTTGACCAGACATTTCTCCGATTCAATCACTTCTTCTGAATTCGTTCCACTCTATGTTCATTATTTTTCGTAAACATCTATTTTCAAATGTATTCAACTTGCTTTCTATATCATCAGTCATTTTCCAACTCTCGCTGGCATATGTTAGGATTGATACAACATTGTAATTGAAAATTCGTAATTGAATATTAAAACGGTTTAGAATGTTAATATTATAATTTTAAAAAGTATGTACTAGAGTAAGTTATATAACTGCCAAAATTTGAGAACCACCGTATCAGCTGACATATGATATTGCATATACAATTTTTGCTAATATCATCTTGCTTATAATTATTGTAAGGTAGGTCAGATCGAATATCTAATCCTATTAGAAGCGGACGACAAAGCATAAGTCTCGTGTCCAAGCTGAGCACGTTAAAGAAATCATGATAGCTGAAAATCACAAAGAGCAGGCTGTAAAGCTGCTGACCATGCAAAATTTGAAGAAAAAATACAGTTCAATTTTTTTTTCTAGTAATTATACTATAATCAAACATTCGAGATCGAGAACCCGAGCAAAAATGTGAATAACGAAATCGAAAGTGATGGCCTGAAAGGCGAAGGATATATATATATATATATATATAACGTATAATAAACATTTTCTTGTATAGTTAGCATGAGTCTGTGGGTCGCATAACGTGATCTACAACTGAATATAAAACCACACTAGCTTTATTCACACAACTATTTAGTATTTAGTATGTACTTTGCTGGTCAAATATGATAGCAAATGAAGAACTTTTGCAACAGACCCCTTTAGACCATTATTGCAAGACGAAGCTGGAAGTGGATAGGACATGTATGTCGTAAGCCATTAGGGATGTGGACTAGGGCAATTCTCCTATTGCGTCCTCGGTGGCTGAGTGGTTAAGCCTTTGTCTTGCGAGTCGAAGATCGTGGGTTCGAATCCGGACCCCGCCGTTCTGTTCACGAGTGCATTTTCTCCAGAGATCCTAAGGATTGTTGCCGGAGCTAAGGAGTTCATGATTTCTGCAATACTCTCGGCAGGTGGCTTGCCATTTCGTGGAGAGGGATCGAGACATATGGGGTAAAACCCGGTGCAATGAAGTAAATCCTTTCGTTTTAAAACCATTTTTAAAAAAAATCTTATTGCAAATGTGAACAGAAGGCATGTGCATCCACTCGTATCTAGCTGTATTAATCCATCCTATTTCGATCCATGATTTAGTTTATTTATTATCCACTGTATGTGTCCTTGAAAAAGACTTATAGTCGAAACGTTGAATTTTTGTTAGTTGTATGATTTGGTTATTCATTTTGCTTGCTTATGTGCTGCACTTGGTTTTCTCCAGATCTGATCTGATCCGCTCTGACCACCTCAGATTGGTAGGTCTCTGTACATCACATAGAAAACAGAGTCTTCTACAACATAATATCAGGAAAGAAAGCGAGAGAAAGACAACGAAAAAGATGGTTAGATGGCATAGCAGAATCATGTCAAAGAGCAAAAATAACAATCACCCAAGCCACCAGAACAGCGCAAGACAAAAACAGAAAACCACGACACTGGGCAACAACCAAGTAACAGTGTGACAACAAAACAAGAAAAAAGAAGACATAGAAAACATGGAGAAGAATTGTGGAAAGGGAACTAAAAGATCCTGGTCTGATATGGGAAACAATTAGAAGAAAGGCGGTAGAGCGGCAACAGTGGAGATCTCTTGTGAAAGCCTTACGTGTTAAACGGGAAATGGGATATAAAGAATATATAGAATAGAATACCACTATCAGTTCAAAATGATGTCTCATTAATCCAGGAGATAAACACGGCAACAAAGTCATTCATACGAAACACACAATAACACCGAATTCGTATTAGCGCGATATGTATCTACCACAGATAGCCACACAGAAAAAGTATAACGAGTGTGGAGCGAGAGGTAGATCACAAGATGGAGCGACGGCATCAAGAACATCCTTACGAAAATGGATAACAGCATACTAAGTGCATTAAAATGAGCATACACACGATCACTACATCCCACTTACCCTCTCTTCTCCCCCACACTTCTATAAAGAAGTAAATGATGAAAGAGAAGAAAAAGACAATATGCGATCCAGGCACCACAAATCTTCATATGTTCTTCTCCTTCTACGTTCGCCCTCTGTGAATTCTGGCTTTTGCCATGACGCCTTATATGGCTTCTAACTGATTTTTGCGTGAAAGCCTGCTTTACCATTTGACTGGTGTCCCTCGTCATGCAGGCGGACTTCAGAGGTAACATATTCTTAATGTTCAAAATACCATCATCCTCATCATCATCAGGTGCAAAGCTGGCTGGCGTAGGCGATCATGGATTACCACAAATCTCTGTCTTTCGTATTTGTTATCAACTCAGATGTTAACACTCTACCGTGCCATGAAATTAAGCTATCCAACATTTTCTTTCTCTGTCTTCCTCTGTCTCGTCTACCCTCGATTTTACCGGTTGTCACAATGTGTTTTAAACCTTCCCTTCTCATCACATGTCCGAAAAATTATGATCAAAATATCATGACCACTCGTAAATTGAATATGCAAGTATTTAAATAATCTTTGTAGCTTTCATAATATATGTACTATGTAAAACAAAGCTGTGAGCGTATCTGGTTCAAACTCCTTGGCGGGCAAGTTTAGAAGCAAATTAGTTCTCTTGGATTTTTGTGAACGATAAGAATAGACCACGCGGCTCAGAAAGTGATGACAAACTACTGAACGTATAAGTGGTGCCTAGAAAATCGAGGAATCGTTTACTTTTGATGATTGCTAAGTACTGTAAAGGATATATCAGGATTTTCATTCACAATAGAAAGCTATGTTAAATGTACTTAGTTGAAATCAATACTTGATGTTAGCATTATATGTCGTTGACGCATCATAAAACGTTTTTTCGTGTCATTCGCTAACATCATAAATGGACTGACGTGGTTAAGCCGTTTGTCCTGCGTTATACAAGTTGTGGGTTTGAATCCGGACTGCATTGTTAGGTTTATTTGTGCATTTTTTTGCCCCGAGATCCCTAGGATTGTTGCTGGGGTAAAGAAGTTTGTTATTTGTGCAATATTTTCACCCAGTGGCGTACCATTACTGCGGAGAAGGGCTGAGTAGAAGTTTGTTAATTGTGCAATATTCTCACCCAGTGGCGTACCATTACTGCGGAGAAGGACTGAGTAGAAGTTTGTTATTTGTGCAATATTCTCACCCAGTGGCGTATCATTACTGCGGAGAAGTACTAAGCAGAAGTTTGTTATTTGTGCAATATTCTCACCCAGTGGCGTACCATTACTGCGGAGAAGTACTAAGCAGAAGTTTGTTATTTGTGCAATATTCTCACCCAGTGGCGTACCATTAATGTGGAGAAGGACTGAGTAGAAGTTTGGAATGACATGATGTACATGTAGAACTGAATGCATAAGGATCAGAGAGAAGCGACAGAAACCATAAATGCGCATACCCTTCGACATCTGTGAAAAAGACAATGAGCATCTATGGGTCTGCCCAGTGTGTTGTGAGGCTAGTTTAGTAACACATAAACAAAAACTTATACTAGACAGCATATGCACCCATTAATACACTTCATTGACACATGATATCGTGATCTAACTTCACGCAGCATAGACAAAGAAAATTGGGATCGGTTGGCTAAAGACAGACAGGAATGGCGAGCATCAATAAGGGATAACTCAACAAGTAAAGAAGAGAAACGCTATTACATATTTATGCAAATTAAAGTGCAGAGGACAGAGAGACCATCCTGTGTATCTGCTTCGGTCTATAGTTTCCACTGCAGCAAGAATTACCACTCCAGAATAGGAAATTACAACCACAACAGCCATGCTATTCAGCATATAACAAACTACGTGACGTAAAACCTATCATCTCCTGATACATAGAGGCCAATGATGATAATGATGATAACCAATAACCAAGGAATAGGAGGGGTAAATACGGTATATTCGATAAAGTTTTTATTGAGAAAAGACCAACAAACACACGTTCTACAATAATTATTAGACAGAACAAATATCTATTACAAACTTTGTAACTAATTTACTTGAAGAATACCTCGACTTTACAACATGCTTGATCTAAGCTAAACGTGCTTGCAGAATAAGAACAAAATAAACTCTGAAAACGATAAAACAAGACTGAAGGCACAAACTTAAAAAAAGATGCAATAAAGCAGTAAATAGATCACAACAAGGCTATATCAAGGTCGACATGTTATGTCTTTTTTTTCTCCTCCAATAAATGTAATTTCAATAATGTGAAGCCATTGAATGACGTACGAGCATTGATGAAAATCTACGTATTTCTTTCACAATTTGAATGAAAGTGAAAAAAATCAGTGGATAAAAAGATCTGCTTCGTTCTCTCTATTTACGCTTCTTTGATTGTGCTTTCATTTTGCTATTTCTTTATATTTTTATAAGCAATTTTTCATTTTGTGCACATTTTTTTCTCTCCATGCATAATTTTGTATCTCTAGAGGAAAGGTTACAGTTATATTTTTTTTTTAACTAGCGGTTAAATACACTTTGGAGATGTCCATCCCTTCATTTCACTTTAAGATATATCATGCAGGAATTAATTTTATTTTTAAGAATGAATAAGCTGGCGTACTTCCATATGTATACTTTATGTATCTGTGTTTCTAATCAATGATAAAACACGTAAAAACAAAGTAGTGGTTTTTTTTCTTCTAAAAATACAAAACAATAACAATGCACATCAACGTTTCGACTAAAAAAGGTCTTTATCAAGCAGATGATACAACAGAAGTGAAGAATTTGACTTCTTTCACAGAACACTATATATAGAAAATGTGTATTATTATTTGTTTTTGTATTTTGTAAAACTACAGTACTTTGTTTTTACGTGTTTCGCAATAGTTATATAGTTTTACTAAGTTATATAGTTTTACTAAGTTATATAGTTTTACTAAGTTATATAGTTTTACTAAGTTATATAGTTTTACTAAGTTATATAGTTTTACTAAGTTATATAGTTTTACTACAATCTTGCCGTATATCCGTAATGTTTGTAATAAAAATAGAACGTGATTGCAATGCCTACGCTTCTGACGGCACTAAACTGGAAGCCGCCTATTAATGATCGGTGCGTGTATGTTTTATGTGTGTACTTGTGTGTATGTATAATGCGGTTTCGTCTCATATACACAAACAGAAAAGAAGCTTCTAGCATGTGTATGTACATGTAAACACACTGCTCTATCGAATCTGAAATGATTATTTTGTGTTCATCGCCGGGTCTCCCGAATGGAAAACCGCGCTCTTATCCATTCGACAAGACCCACCACATTTATATATATATATATCATCATCATCAGGTGCCGTCTCCACATCGAAGGTTGGCTGCAATGAATCTCCAGCATCCTCTGTCTTTCGCCTTGGTGTTGCACACTGCCAGACTGTAACCTGTCCATTTTTAAAGTTTCCTTCCACTTATCTCTCAGGTCTTCCTCTTGCTCTTCTCCCTCAACTTTCCCCTCTAGTAAAGATTTTATCATGGTGTCATGTCTTTTTATGTGCCCAAAATACTTTATTTGTCTAAATTTTATTTCTCTTAATAATTGTTTCTTTATGCCTAGTTTTCTTAAAACTTGTTTATTTGTCTTTTTCTATCCATGAAACTCTGCCTATTCTTCTATATATCCACATCTCAAATGCATCAATTCTGTCTTCTAACTGCTTGTTCATTGTCCATGTTTCGAGCCATACATTAATATAGGATATATATAGCATTATATATATATATATATATATATATATGTGTGTGTGTGTGTGTGTGTGTGTATATAAGTATGTGTTCGTTTGTGTTCAAATGTGTGTGTGTATGATGGTATATAAGTATGTATATACGTATGTATCTTTATGTGTGTCTGTGTGTGAATATGAGCTTGCGTGTGTGGGCTTGCACGTTACAGTGTATGTGAAAAATAAATGAAATATTGCCCCGTTATACCCCACAAGTCAACTATTAAGGAAAAGCTTAATATTTGTAGAAATGTTTACCAAACCAGACTGTCCGGAAGAATCTGATAAGACATTTGATGACAATTACTTGCCATCACTAGCTTAATTGTACTGGGGAAATCTTGGACATCTTGAACAATAATGAATAAGACACGGTCAGTGAATGTATCAACAAACTATTCGAATTTATACAGCCGCTCCCCCATGGGGCGTCTTGTGTATCAGATGCAGACAGTTGATTGTCCACGTTGATAACACTAGTAATGTTTGTTGATATCACAATGTTAGAGGGTGATATTTGTTTGTAATATTTACCACATTGTTGTTATCAGGGGATCAGTACTTGATAAATAAAATAGAATAACGCATCTATTTATTTTTTCAGTTTTTTAATTTTGTCTGGAGAATTGGACAATTAGCACAATTGTTTAATGAAGACTTTGTTAAAGAATGCTGTGTGTGTCTCCTCTTTTTTGTTGTCGTTCGCTGTCCATCAACCACTTGTTGCTAGTGTGTTTCCGGGGCTCGTAGGGGGAGCAAAGAATAGTAAAACTGCGACCTACACAGCATGTCGTAAGAGGCGACTTAGGTAGGGGCCTAGGGAAGCTATCCTAGTAAGTAAAAAGCGTCGCAGAAATCGGATGTGCTGACCTACTTGTTGGCGTATAACTGGTACAATGTAAAACGCTCTTAGGATTAGATCACATATATATCACAAAGAGTGGTTAACAAGTGGTGGATATTGAGCGTGCGTAGAAGAAGAAGCACCACTTGTCAAATTGCTTGAGGTCTGCATGTGATTTGCGCCTAATAGTGTGATTTAGTTGTGCTAGTTATGCACATACAGACCAGTAGTCTAGCAAATCTGATTTCTGCATGTTTTTATACAAATAGCAAATTAATTAACGTCAGTTTTGTTTGATCAGTAAAATAAACAATATTGGATTCAGCGATAACTTATTAACTCTTTGTGGACCAAATGCTACACAATGTGGTTTTGGATTGGACACCTTTTTTACAAGGAGCCACACTAAAGGGCGTGTTTATTCTAAAACCAAATGGCTTGTAAAAAATGGCTTTTGCCCTGGTCCACTAAGAGTTAATTATGAAAAACTTAGTATTGTTCTAGACGTTAGAAAGTTGTAGATGTTAAGTTAGATGACATTCTAGTTTTGAATTATTTGTTTTAAGAAACCATAGGCGAATTGACAGGTGGTTACTGGTTATTGGTTACTAAACTGACGTAATTACACTCCGGGCGGACCTATAGGTGCTCAGTCTCCCCAACAGATATCGAAGAGTATGCATACTGATGTTTCCTGTGTCTTGCTGGTTAAACACCCCTCTCACTCTGCCCCTCAGGCATCTAGTTCTACTTGTACAACGGATAACTCCAAACTGCCTAAATCACTGGATCGATTCAACATCTATTTTAGTGTCCTCCTCCAACATGCAATCGCGAGACCGAAGAACATCTACACTATCCATCTTCAACTCCCCTATTAATCGATTATATTGATGGAAGTCTGCCCGCTCTCCCATTACCGTAAACACTCGCATGCCCAGATCAGTAGATCAGCGTTATTCTTTGGAGGTTAAAAACTTCTATAGGCGACATCCACTCATACCGAAACCTGCCCTTCTGGATCATGCGAAGCATCGACTGAGAGTCAAATACAACAACGGCCCTAGTAAAGGGAGTCACAGAGAGCCAATGTAGCAGAAGTTTAGTTTAAGACATTAAGACGCATTGCTTGGAGTTTAAGACTGTTGCTTGGTAGCTTCAGAAAGTGATAGTTGAAGTAGTGTCAGAGAATTATTGAGATACACACACGAGTATTGTGAGTTAATTAATGAGATACACACACGAGTATTGTGAGTTAATTAATGAGGTACACACGAGTATTGTGAGTTAATTAATGAGATACACACGAGTATTGTGAGTTAATTAATGAGATACACACAAGTATTGTGAGTTAATTAATGAGATACACACACGTGTATTGTGAGTTAATTAATGAGATACACACGAGTATTGTGAGTTAATTAATGAGATACACACGAGTATTGTGAGTTAATTAATGAGATACATACGAATATTTGTAGTTAATTAACGAGATACATACGAATATTGATAGTTAATTAATGAGATACACGCGAAATTGGAAGTTAATTAATGAGATACACACGTGTAATATAAGAGTATGACTAAGATACACACGAGTATTGTAAGTGAAGTAATATGATACACGAGTAATGTGAGTAAAATAATTGTATGCATGGGTAGTTTAAAAGAATTAACCCTTTCGTCCTTCCGAGCCGATATACTGCCATCTCATTATTTATTTAAGATGACGCAGAGCCAGTATACAGACTATATATTGCAATATAAATGTGGCTGTAGGTAAATAAAATGACGGAGTGAAAGAGTTAATGTGATACACACAAGTAGTGTAAGAGAAGTAAAGTGATACACCCAGTAATATACGTGAATTAATAAGATTCACGAGCAGGGAAAAATAATATGAACACGATGTGTTTTTTTTTCTTTAATATGAACTGTAATCTTTGTGGAATTCTCCAACTAATTATAAAGTATCTATTGCTTAAGTCATTAGCCAACCAGCATTTTTTGTTATTCATTCCAACTGACTTATTCTCTCCCCATATCTTCTTGCAGATCTGCATATCTTTTCTGTATTGATCAGAATATGTTTAAATTTGTATGTGGTGATGGGAGTGGGGTGAGGGAGATAGAGAGAATTGAGACATAACAGATGTTCCTGGAGATACGAGGGCTGACATATTCAAAGGTTCATGCTGTTTACAGATAATAATTTTTTTTATCTTTTAGGATATTAGGTTAAGTTTGAATGAGTGCTAGAGGTTGATTGTTACTGATTTCTTCATTGGGTGGTCTCAATGGTCTGTCGTACTGAAGGTTGGGGGGTTCGAATCTGGACCGAGAGACGTGCAATTTTTTCATGAGATTTCTAGGATTGTTGCTGGAGCTACGGGGTTCGTGCTTTGTGCAATGCTCTCGACAGATGGCATGCCATCTCTGACGACAGGAACGGAGCCATATGGGGAGACCCGGCGCCATAAAGTAAATCCTTCGCCGTTGGACCCTTTTTGATTTCTTCATTGATATATAATCAGAGCCAATTGTGAATAAGTTTATTAGGAGGCAAGATAATAGAACAAATTTCCCAGATAGGGGATGCTGGATGTCAGTTGTAAAAGAAGGGCCTGATAATATCAAGTTATAATGATCATATCATGGACCATTGACAAAGCGGTGGGGAAGATCATTAGTGCCTTTGAACTCAAATCCTAGAGAAGAGTACTTAGAATATCATAGACGTCATCGCCATCATTGGTCTCTTTGTCTCAGGAGACAGTAGGTTTTGTGTCACGTAGTATGTTCTGCGCTGAATCCTGCGTTTCTTGTGACTATAATGGCCTATTCTGGAGTGGCACTCCTTGCCACAGTTGCTGCAGGTAAAACTGGAGACTATAGTTGATGTATAGGATGTTCTCTCTGCCCTCTGCGCTCTCTTTTGCCTCCACATGTAATGTTGTTTTCTTCTTTTATTTTTCAGCCGCCCTTCACTGCCGCTCACATTGCTTGCCTGTCTTTGGCCAGCCACTCCCAGTGTTCTTTGTCTATGCCGCATGAAATTAGATCACGCTTGCAGGTGTCAATGAAGCGTAGTAAGACAGAGAATGGAACAAATTATTCTGTTCTGCAACAGCTTGATATTAAAGAGAGTTGCCTATTAAGTAGCATAAAATGAAGGAAAATTAAATATTTCGGACACATCAAACGACATGAACGCCTAGAGAATATAATTTTGCAGGGAAATGTGCCTGGAATAATAATGAGAGGAAGACCTAGAAGACGATGGGCGCAAGATGCCATTGACGATCTGAGAATGACTACTGCTGACTCCGGTCAACTTGCTCAGAACAGAGAGTTTTTTCAGGACTGCTGTGATGGGAGCCAAGTTCCAGAAGTGGCAAGCTACTTGATGATGATGAATGATCAAATATTAGAGATAATTGCAAAGATCAAAATGTTAAAACTAGGTATAAAGATGCAGAAGAGTTACTAGTTTTGATGATGGCATTTATAGAAAGTTGCAAAGAATGTTAAGTTCAGTTGTAACAATGGAGATGTTAAGTTCAGTTGTAACGATGGAGATGATCGGGTCAGTTGTAACAAAAAAAATGTTATGGTCAGTTGTAATCACATTTTACCAACTTTAAACATAGAACAAATGGCACCATTTTAAAACATTGAACACATGCCATCAATTTTAAACTTAGGGTATATGGTATCCAATTTAAACATTTAAAACATTTTACCAATTTTAAACATAGGGTATATGGTATTCAATTTAAACATATAACACATTTTACCAATTGTAAACATTGAATAAATAGTATCAATTTCAAACATAGAACAAATAGTATCAATTTCAAACATAGAACAAATAGTATCATTTTTAAACATAGAACAAATGGCATACAAAAATGATCATAGTACAAACGGTAACCAATTTGAAATTGCAAACAAGACCACTATGAACACTAAAAGAGCGTTGTACAACAAGATAGTTCACCCAATAATATGCTAACACTGTCAAACCTGGACGTTGACTTCAAACGAAATAAGAAAACTAGTCAGGACATAAATGAAGTGTCTATGCAGCGTGCAGGAGGAACCATGAAAAGATCGATTTAGGAATGAATATGTCGAGAAAATGTATGCGCAACATCAGTACTGAACTTTATCAAGAAAAAGACAAATTAAATGATTCGAGGTTCTCCAGATTTACGGTGTTCGTGGCACCGAACTGAAGGGTTACGATGTCAATGGCACCGAGCCGAAGAGCTGAAAATAAAGCAGATTATCAACATACAGTGCGCAGCACAGAGCTAATCTATTCAGATACAGTGAATACATGGCAAAAATGTATTTCACGAAAAAGATAGAATACAGAAATAACAGAGGCGGAAAAATATATTGCACGAAGCGCACACAAACGCGTCCACAATGTCTTTTTATCATTATGCTGTGAGACAAAAGATTAAAGGGGGAAAAAATAAGAAGATTAAGAAACGAATCCAAATGTCATAGATAAGTACGAACGGATAAGCTTATCAACATAAGAAAACAAACGGGCACGATAAGCTGTCAGTGTGTTAGTGTATTTATGAATATCAAAAGAAATAAATTACAGTGTTGAGATAATGATATTTATCTCAAATGTCAAGTAGTATTAGATATATCACAACAACCACTATGAGACGAGGCTCGTTATAACAGGTAAATGCTGCTCAAATTACACTGCAGAAAGATAGATGCTCTACTACAGGCTGGAATCGTGATTAATAGCTCCAACTCCGACTTCATTCTTCTTCTTCAAACGCTCCATATCGACCACTCGTTAATCACTCTGTGTGTGATTTGTATGTCATCTGAGCCTAAGAGCGATTGTATGTTGTGCCAGTTATGCGCCTACAAGCACATCCGATTTCTGTGATGATTTTTTTATTTACTATTGTAGCTTCCCTAGGTTCTACATCAATAGCCTTTTACCACATGTCTTGTAGGTCGCAGTGGTACTATTCTTTGCATCCCTTGCGGGCGTTGACACTACACGTGCGACTCTGACTTCCAACAAGTGGTCTTTTTCACAGATGCACTATCCGTTTTGCAAGCTCTCTAGAGTCCTTCCTTTCGTTCGCTTGACATATTGTCTCTATATTCAGTATTGTCTCTTGTATAAACTTCACTGTCTTTTGTAGCTCACACAGAGATCCGTGTAGTTTTCTCTCCAGGGCTGCATCACTAGGCCAGTGAGTTTCTCTCAGTATATGATATTCGTGACAGTCTTGAAGTATGTGCTTAGCAATCTAATGTGCATGTCCACGTGTACACATGGCTGAATTACCAATCTTGAATTTTGTGTACATGTGGCTGCAGTCTTCTTCTTCAAACGCTCCATATCGACCACTTGTCAACCATTCTGTGTGATTTGTATGTGATCTGAGCCTAAGAGCGATTGTACGTTGTGCCAGTTATGCGCCTACAAGTAGGCCAGCACATCCGATTTCTGCGCTGTCTTTTATTTACTAGGGTGGCATCCCTAAGGCCTACATCAGCCGCCTCTTACGACATGTATTGTAGGTTGCAGTGGTACTATTCTTTGCTTCCCTTGCGTGCCCCGGCACCACACAGGCGGCTGCAGAGTCCATTGTATCTGTTCTGTTGCGCAGAATGACAGCTTCTTCTAATCTGCTCATGTTATAATAGATTATTTGTGATGAAAGGTGTCAATGCATAGAGAAAACGTATCCATTTATGAGAAGAAATGATCAAAGAATACATAAAACAGATATTGAAGTGTGATGCAAAGGGTTTAAGAAAGAGAAGACTACCTAAGAGACCCTGAAACTAACTTCCCTGAAAGAGGCAAGAAATATCAGTCTCGGTTCCATGGAGGAGACTGAGCAAGTTACCCAGGATATTGCGGTATGGAGAAATTGCTTTCAGGCCCAGTGTAACGTATAACGTACGAGAGGAATTATTTTTGTATATGAAATAGGCAGTCATCATTTTTGGGGGAATTTGGTGACAAAGGGTAGTTTAGAACACATTGTGGAAACCGATAAAGTCATTAGGTGATGAGAAAGTGGAAGAAATAGAGAGAGAGAGAGAGAGAGAGAGAGAGAGAGCAGATGTTCGGCAGCTTGGCTTCATGGCACGGAAGAGTGGGAGTATCCGACCTGATAGTCAGCCCCACGGAGAGACGATTATGAGAATCTATGATCGCCTAGTCCAGAGTTTCCCAAACTTTGGTCCTTGGACCAGCGAGTGTCCGTGAGGTACTCACAGGGAGTCCTCAAGCGCTTGAAAAAATATTATGATCTTTGACATTTCAAACAATAAAATAAATTTTAAAAACGTATTAAAACAGTGGTACACTAGTTAAATCAAAGGACCCGGACAGATCAAAATCTAAATGTCTGACAGGACAAAATGAAAGATCATATGAAGCTTCCCGGAATCTG
The DNA here is from genome assembly GCA_020796225.1 of Arion vulgaris. Lineage (NCBI taxonomy): Eukaryota > Metazoa > Mollusca > Gastropoda > Stylommatophora > Arionidae > Arion > Arion vulgaris. The sequence goes on along the minus strand of CM036754.1, from coordinate 23,996,760 downwards.
AGAAATTGGAACCAACTTGATCGTTGGTGTTGTGTAATAATAACTCCATGACTAAAAGATTTTCATATATAGAAACTTTTGGTGTCCGTGACAGCAAAATGTATTTAAAAGGGGGACCACGTTAAAGCAAAGTTTAGGAACCGCTGATCTAAACCAACCGGCACGGAACATGTTGATGGTAATGAACAGTTAAATCGGAATCAACGCAACGAAGACAAGCTACTAATATTTTTGTGACGACATATTAGCAACATCACTGATGATGACGTTGTGGGAAAGCACTTTTAAGTTATGGGAGTCAGTGCGTGACGTAATAACGATATCGATTTGTTTACAGAGTCCAGCGTTTTATTGAAATTATAATATATACCACTGAAGTGTCAATATATAACATGCCTCTATGTTTATTTATATACTTCTTCTTCGAATGCTGCATGCATATCGACCATCTGTTAACCACTCTTTGTGATTTGTATGTGATCCACGCATAAAAACGATTGTACGTTGTGCCAGTTATGCCGCTATAAGTAGGCCAGCATACCCGATTTCTGCGAAGCTTTTCATTTACTAGGGTAGCTTCCCTAGGCTGCTACCTCAGCCGCTTCCTACGACATGCCTTTTAGGTCGCAGTGGTACTATTCTTTGCCCCCTTGCGAGTTCCGGGAGGTTTGTCTCTATGATATTTAGTGTTTCTTCTTCTTCTTCGTTGTGATCGGTTTTATATGCACAGTCTGCACTATAAAGTGGATTGCCTCTGTGAATATTTCATTATCTTATATTCTATCATATACATTTTTTCTTATTGCTATCACATAAAATCTTTCTCTTTTTCTTTCTCTTTTTTCTATCATGTATAATCTTACTTTTATTTCTATCATATATAATCTTACTCTTATTGTCTGTCCCATACTCTTTTATTGTTATCATATATAATCTTACTTCTATCATATATAATCTTACTTCTATCATATATAATCTTACTTCTATCATATATAATCTTACTTCTATCATATATAATCTTTCTTTTATGTCTATCACATAAAATCTTTCTCCGATACAGTGGATGCAACGCAAAAGGCTAGCCACTCAAAAGGTGAACCTCTGAGATATTAGGTGATGAAAGACACTGTTTATGAAGCACACACAAATACCCATTCTAGAAATATCTTCTTATCCTGACGATGGACGGCAAAACAGGATTAGAGAAATCAATGAAAGAAAAGATAATCTATCTCTTATTTCTATCACACATATTTTCTTTCTTTCCTCACCTTCTTCTTCTTTGCGTTCGTTCTTTACGACCAATTTTAATCACTCTTTGTGATATGTTTGATCTTTGCCAAGAACATGTATACGTTGCACATTGATTTGGTAGGCCGCTAAACGCAAAGACTTCTACACGTTTAGGACATGTGCATCCGATTTCAACTAAACCTCCTTAGTCGTTTCTTACGACATGCGTGGCAGGTAACAGTGGTTCTATTCTTTACACCCCAAATTTGGGCCCCGGTAACCACTCGGGCGATTACCTCACCAATATCACAGACATTTGCTTTATTTCCTCACCAATATCACAATCATTTTCTTTCATTTCTCACCAATATCACACACATTTTCTTTCTTTTCTCACCAATATCTCACACATTTTCTTTCTTTCCTCACCAATATCACACATATTTTCTTTCTTTCCTCACCAATATCACATACATTTTCTTTCTTTCCTCACCAATACACATTTTCTTTCTTTCCTCACCAATATCTCACACATTTTCTTTCTTTCCTCACTAATACACATTTTCTTTCTTTCCTCACCAATATTTCACACATTTTCTTTCTTTCCTCACCAATATCTCACACATTTTCTTTCTTTCCTCACCAATACACATTTTCTTTCTTTCCTCACCAATATCTCACACATTTTCTTTCTTTCCTGACCAATATCACGCACATTTTCTTTCTTTCCTCACTAATATCACACACATTTTCTTTCTTTCCTCACCAATATCTCACACATTTTCTTTCTTTCCTGACCAATATCACACACATTTTCTTTCTTTCCTCACCAATATCTCACACATTTTCTTTCTTTCCTGACCAACATCACACACATTTTCTTTCTTTCCTTAAACAATATTTCACCTTCCCTTTCACCCCCATCCCTGCCATCCTTATTTCCATCTTACAGATTACTTCTCTCAAAGTTCCGCACAACTATTCTCATTTTCTACCATCGATCCAACAACCCATAACCTCCTGTCGCGCGCACACACACAGGATTTCCGTCCGTCCACTTCAGCAGAAGACTACACAAGGTGTCTGTCTTTCAAGGTGGCCATTATTTGTTCAAGATTGAACCACGTGACACGATGAGTTGCAGAGGAAAATTGTCGTATAAAGACGAGAAAAATAACACTGAACATGACGGACTGACTCACATCTAAAGCGATGAACATGGTAACACACAGAGTTGTGTCAGAATTTAAACACGGTCTTAAAAAATGTAATAATTGGATTCTTCGAAAGAATTTAATTATTTTTCATGTTTGTTGGCCTTCTTCTTCTTCTTCTTCACCTTTCAACTTACAACGGAGAACAGATCTTCAACAAACGTCTTCTAGTTTTAATTTGCCATAACATAAAAAACCATGTGCCATGCAGACATCCGTAGGCGATCATTGTTTGTCTTCTTATTAGATCACTAGAGACTAAGGATTAATCCGTGTTTTTGACCAAACCCTTAACCCATTAGCTGCTAAGAAAGTATATATACGTTTTCTCCATTCACTTCTAAAGACGCATTAACACACACGTCTTTATTATCTCTCCTCTGTGGACAAAAGACGTATTAATACGTTATACATTGCCGCTGTCACTGCTATAGGCGTATATTCACGTTTGTGACCTAGAAACACAGAGTAGCTATTTTTAGCTCAGCCTTCGGAAAGTATGTAGCAGCGAAAGGGTTAAAAACAAAATACTATAGTTTTCTAAGTACAAAAACTATATACGGCGATGTTTCTACCAAAAAGTTTTCATCGAGCAAATGATACAACAAAAGGGAAGAAATGTAGACTTCCTATACGACAGACGTAACGTATACAGCAAGACAATAAATCCCTATCTACCATAAAATCGAACACGTGTATTACAGTAACATGTTTTGGGAACAAGTCATACAGGTTTTTATCTATTTTTGTATACTCCTTGCCCTCTTCCCATCATATTTGCCAGATGTCAGTAAATTTTCCGTCCGAGTGGTTACCGGGACCCAAATTTGGGGTGTAAAGAATAGAACCACTGTTACTTTCCACGCATGTCGTAAGAGGCATCTAAGGAGGTTTGGCTGAAATCGGATGCATGTATTCTAGACGTGTAGAAGCCTATGCCTTTAGGGGCCTACCAAACCAATGTGCAACGTATACACGTTCTTGGCAAAGATCAAACATATCACAAAGAGTGATTAAAATTGATCGTGAAGAATGAACGCAAAGAAGAAGAAGAGTGAATTTTCAACTTAGTTTCTACTAATAAGGTGATACAAATATATTTCTCTTATCATGCACGGTTTTCATTTTTGTTGTTGTTGAGATTCTGCCTTATTCGCTCTTCTGTCCGTTCCTGTTATTATTTGCGTTTTACTCAGAAACCACATAACTTACATTACATGTTACTCAGTTTCTCTACTAATTGTCCATGTTTTGGGTGCATACAGCAGCACATGTTTTATAAAATAATTCATCACTGTCTTTGTTACTGTAAATGACCGATATTTATGAGTGACCATGTACATTAGGTAATCCGTGGCTACCGGAAACATAAGGCCGACTAGCTCAGACAGGAAATAGAAAATTACTGTTTAATAGGGGCTAGTTTTTGTATATATTTGGTAGAATACTGTACAACCTGCTGCCTCTTAGGTTTTGGCTGGGGACAGCAAAAGGCTAACGGAGAGCGAGCCTAGTAAACGCTGGTTGAAATCGAACACACCGCCGAAGGATAAGCACTTGAGCTTCAATAGGTATTGAAAGTTGTACACGTACATCCGTTCTTGATGTTTGGCTGCTTATATATCACAATAGAATGATAAAAGCAACATAGAACAATCGCAAGAGAGGGAATACTGTACATTTTTTGTTTGCAATTTTACTCATTTTCTATGCATTCATTGTTATTTATTGATGAAAACTGTTTTTAATACTGATATTCATTAGCTTTAAACTTATTTTGTTACATAATACAACCTTGATTTAGTATGTTGTGTTGTTTTTCAAATAAAATGGTCTATTTATAACTGGAATGCGACGATCACGCAAAGTTGTGATCTTATTTCCTGGAATTTTTACCTGAGCCCTCCGGCCATATATTATTTGATGCCACAAGGTAAGCATCATCATTATCATCACGTAGCGTCTCTATATCTAAGATTGGTTGCAATGAATCCCAAACACACCCGTCTATTGCCTTGATGTTGAACTATCAAGCAAGAAGTAGAAAAAAAGTAAAGAAACCCATTTTCATACCTCGAGGTATATTGGATAATTCAGTGTTAGGCCACTATGTACATTCTATTAATACCAATATTACTCCGAGACACAGCTTCCAGACTTTATAAATGAACTTTAGGATGGCTGCTGCAGCGGAGGACAGAGCATGCATGGGAATGCCAAATGTGCCGTGACGTCGATCGCATAACATAATATCTTCCAGAATGGTTACATAAGAACTTCGATTTGAATCCCTCCATGACTCAGTGGCGGCTCGTCATTAAGAGCAAGAGGGGCCGGACCCCACCAAAAATAATATGTAACGTGCTTTTATTATTCAATAAATTAAAATATAACCTAACCCAAAGCCATGTTTTTCCCGAAAATTTGTGTCTGGTCCCACCAACAAAAACGATCACGAGCCGCCACTGCCATGACTATTCATTTTCTTCCTATACTAAAATGTTTCTTCCCTCACCTCTCAATCAATCTCACTGTCTGCAAGAAAAAAAGATATAAATTTGCACTGTCTTCTCACTCTCTTGGCCCTAGACGACACTGTGTTGTCAGCTATGAACCGCTTCATTTCTTCGTCTCAGCTAATTCGCTTCTGGGATTTAGTCTAATACTCCTAGAGTCTACGACTCACTACTCAATCTTGTCTCAGATGTTACATTTTCTCAACCCTGCGATATTTAGTCTTTCTATTTGTTTCAATCCAACCTTCTCTCCAGTGGCGGCTCGTCATTAAGGGTCAGGTATTAAAGTGTATTTATTATTTCATAAAATATTTGTTCATAATTATTTCTTTTAACGTGATATTGATTAGCTTTGAAAGTAGAATATATAACGCTAAAATTAGTAATCTAGCATATACTGTCTGAAATTCAGTGTCCTTCTTCCCTAATAAATATACTTTGCGGATTTCTAGCACACTATTTTTTTAGTTAGTAGAAATGTGGTCCTATAGACCGTCGGTTAACATAGCGACTTAACCTCTCTCCGACTAGTAAATTTTAAGACAAATATGAGATTTTCATTAATCCAGTATGAAAATTCGTACGCGGCCAAGCCAGTGAACAGTTAAACGGTGCTATTTCGCTAAACATTAGTCCTGGTGCATAAATACAGAATGATGTACAAATTAATGGAAAATAATAGAAATATTTAACTAACCATCATATACTAGTCTAAGGTAATACTAGCCCATTCTATCAAAATAAGTATGTGTACGACAATGTACGTTTAGTAAAGTTGACGAGGTGTGACCTACATATTCTTGTAAAGGGAAAATAACGTCCTGGAATAGACAAATACTAGTAAATACTAAAATATAACCTAATCCAATACCATAATTTTTCCGAAAATGTGTGTTTGGCCCCACCAACAAAAAGGATAGCGAGCCGCCACTGCTTCTCTCTATCTTAAGAAAATCACAAGAAAAGTTATTGATTCGGAAAGCTAATTTAGCATTATCTGTCTCACATATACGCGTTGAGGCTGGCTATTTCTAGTTACATTCCAGTATTGTCACAAATAATTACTGTTTTCGGAAGCTGAAATTACTTTCTAATTGTCTGATGCTTGAAGGTCCATTCACATTTGTGTCCAGTTTTGTCTTTAGAGTGACCACTGGCTTAAGTAACCAAGTATGGCATGCGACAAAAATGGGGGACACCTAAGATTTCTGGATGAGCTGCTGACGTAACCGAAATTTCTAGAGAATGGGCTACATTTCTTATATGGTAATTACGACTTTCAAGATGGAACGTGTCATGTCGTAACAATTGAAACACTTCAGTTTTAGTTTCAGCTACTTCCTTCTTTCGTGTGGTTTTATGGGTAGCCAATAATAGAAACGCAGTCTTTTCTAGCATGTCGTAAAAGACGGTAAGAGTGGCTTTGAGGACGAGTCGTTACGTTTATCATCTGCCCAGTGGATCATGTGTCTCACAATGCTGAAAGTAATAGAGTGTCGTTACTGCCTGTAGTACTGCTTTGTAGGACGATGTAGAACAGGTGGGACAAGATACAGCCAACTCTAGATAACTAGGCCAGACAACTGGCTAGGGGTTCCCTGACCTAAATCAGAAAAGGGTGCTGGAAAATATAGGTGTTTGATAGAACACTGCAAGCTTTTTTGCAATTTACTCAATTCTGTGAGTCTGTGGTTATTTATTGGTGAAAAATATTCATAATATTGATATTCCTTATTGTTAAACTTAACTTGTTGCAGAATATAACTTAGCATTTTCTGTTCATTTTAAAATGAATTCGTCTATATACACCAATACTGGAATGCGAGGTCACGTGGTTTAGTTGGGGTCTGATTTCCCACAATTCTTACCTGAGTCCGAAGGCACATACGTTTATAGTTGGCTCTGGACAAGAGCCTGAGAAATGTAATGGCTGCATTGCTAGTGCAGCCGCCGCTAAGCTGTCCAGGTCCTGCTCATGGGAGCGGGGTTCTAATCAAATCGGCCAGGCGCTACTCAAAGTAACGAACAGCAGCTGGAAAACAAGGTAATAGCTGTCTATCGCAAGCAATGATGACAACAGCCTCAAATGTGGGTTGTTGCACCTCTCTTGTGGGTGAAGAGGAGACTTCATAGTCCAATCGTGGAGCACAATTATCTACCAACTGTAGGACATACATGATTACGATTGGACATGTGGGTATTGTGTGTTAGGTCTTTCCACGCTGTTCATTTTCTCTGTTCCATAGTAGTACGACGATTCTAAGCTGCGCTAGTTCGTCTTGTAGATTTTAGCATCATATCTGGCGATCTTGTACGAAAGATTTCTAGCACCTTGTGTGTATAGAAGCATTTTAAAGACACTTTAATAATGTTATACAGTGCAATATTTATCTTTCGCGCCAAATCTCGAATGATATATACTGCGATATCTATTTTTCGCGTTATTGATAAGCACTAAATAGTTCGATTTGTTAGATTTGTCGGTGATCAACATACATATGTAACCTAGTTATGGATTATTCGTTAGCTTCTGTACATTTTAGAGTTACGCACAAGTACTGCTTCTTTAAATAGACATAGCAGCAGAGTATTGTTATAAAGCTTACATGATTGTTGGTACCATTAGGGGACATTAGGGGACATTAGTGGACCTTATTAGAAGTTAGTAAACATTAATGGACATTAGTGGACATTATTATACGTTATTTGACATTACTGGACATTGGTAGAAGTTAGTGGACATTAGTGAACCGTATTAGAAGTTAGTAGACATTAATGGACATTAGGGGACATTATTATACGTTATTGACATTACTGGGCATTATTAGAAGTTAGTGGACATTAGTGGACATTGAGAAGTTAGTGGATATTAGTGAACCTTTATGAAGTTAGTAGATATTAATGGACAATAGTGACATTATTATACGTTATTGGACACTTACTGACTTGTTAATTATTGAAGTATGCATAGTGATTATTAGAAGTATGACATTAATGGACATTGATTGTTAATGACATTAGTGGGATTGAAGTTATGACTTAGTGAACATTAATGGACATTATTAGAAGTTAGTGGACATTAATGGACATTATTAGAGTTAATGGACTGAATTATTAAATTATGAACTTAGAACATTAATCGACATTTTAAAGTTAGTGAAATTTATGACTATTAGTTAGTGGACATTATGGACATTATGAAGTTAGGGACATTATGACATTATTAGAAGACATTACTGGACATTATTAGTATGACATTAGTGACATTATGAATTAGTGACTTTATTAGACATTATTAGAATTAGTGGACATTATGGACATTATTAAAGTTATGGACATTACTGGACATTATTAAAGTTATGGACATTAGTGGACACTTATAGAAGTTAGTGGACATTAGTTGACATAATCTATAAAGATATCAAAAACATTACGTTGAAGACACATTTAAAGCTAAAATAAATTCAAATAGTCATATCAATTTTTGAGCATTAGAAACAAAATACATTATGTTTTCTCGGAATGTCAGTCGCAACAATAACAAACAAGATCTCAAGTCCTTACCTGCAAGAAAGATGTCGCGTCGCTTTCCTTCAATACCTCTATACAGAACTGTAAGAGGCCAGTGGTTCGCTGGAGTAAAGCCGTGCAGTCTGACACCTGTTCCTTGAGGGTTCGAACCTTCATTGCCTTCTCCTCGGCTACGTTCTCTAACAACTCTGCCTTTCTTTGTTTGATAGCCTCTATCAAAGCGTCACACTGTGTGACAACAGTCTTTTCAAATTCTGCACAGTTGCCCTGTGTAATAAAACAAAATAAAAAGCTTTAATAAAAATCTTAAAATATATAAGACTGTAAAACAACAAAATTTTATGAGATCAAGAGGATTTTGCTAGGATTATTGCTAGGATTGTTGCTAGGATTGTTGCTAGGATTGTTGTCAGAATTGTTGCTAGGATTGTTGCTAGGATTGTTGCTGTAATTGTTGCTATTATTGTTGCTAGGATTGTTGCTAGGATTATTGCTGGAATTGTTGCTAGGATTGTTGCTTGGATTGTTGCTGGAATTGTTGCTAGGATTGTTGCTTGAGTTGTTCCTGGAATTGATGCAGAGATTGGAGACACATTGAGAAAAAATGATCAAAGAATATCAAAGCTTGCATTGAAATGAATGCAACGGATTCAAGAAAGAGAGGACGACCTAGGAGATCCTAAAACGAACTTTGCTGTAGAGGCAAGAAACATAGGACTAAGTTTCATGGAGGAGATTGAGCGAGTTGCCCAGGATAGAGCGGTATGGAAAATTGCTTGCAGGTGTAACGTATAACGGTACAAGGGGAATTATATATATATATATATATATATATATATATATATATATACTGTCATGAGAGCCAGTGACGCCAACAATGATCAAAAGAATAACTTGAATAGACAATAATATAAATACCCAAGAACTATGATTTTCAGAAATTTGTGTCTGGCCCCACCAAGAAAAAGAAAACTCCCGAATAGACAACAATAGTACATTATCGCCGAGTGTACTACGATATGCTGCGGTCTCAACATTGATCGTGGTAAGCTTGCTAACCAAGGATAGTTATGTTTCTAAACACAGGTATCAAAGATCGACTAGAGTTTCTCTGTCATGTTAATTACGATCGCAACATTGTAGAATAAAGATATTCTTCTTCTGTTTTGAACACCCGTATTTCTCACATGTTAAATCACTCTTTGTGATGTGTATGTAATCTGAGCCTAAGAGCGATTGCATGCTGTGCCAGTTATGCGTCTACAAGTAGTCCAGTACATCTGATTTCTGCAATGCTTATTATTTACTCAGGTAGCTAGTAATCGGGACTTTTTCTAGATAATAGTGATCTCAATGTTAGATCAAGATTTTACTCCTATCGGAGATGGACGATAAACGAGGTCCCGTGTTGAAGCTAAGCACATTAAAAAAAACAACAATTTAATAGCTTCTTCTTCTTTGCGTTCGTTCTTTACGACCAATTTTAATCACTCTTTGTGATATGTTTGATCTTTGCCAAGAACGTGTATACGTTGCACATTGGTTTGGTAGGCCCCTAAACGCATAGACTTCTACACGTTTAGGATACATGCATCAGATTTCCGTCAAACCTCCTTAGTCGCCTCTTATGACATGCATGGCAGGTAATAGTAGTTCTATTCTTTACACCCCAAATTTGAGCCCCGGTAACCACTCAGGCGAATTTAATAGCTGAAAGTTAATTAAAACAAACAGTAAAGACGTTGCTAGGACAAAATTCTTTAAAAAAAATTAAAATATAATTTCACAACAATTTTCCATAATATTCAAAAGTACATAAGGGGCTGTTGCTTGTGATACTTGTTAGGGCGAAAGTCTCTGTGACTAAGCTATGGTTCAACTTTTGCCTTACATTTCCGTCATGTGTTCGAATCTGGACCACGCCGTCCAGTTCACGAATGCATTGCTTCCCAGAGATCCCTATGACTGTTGTTAGAGTTACAGTATTCGTACTTTGCGCAATTCTCTAGGCAGGTTTCCATTTCTGTGGAGAGAAACCGAGCCATATAGGGTAAAAACTGGCACAATAAAGTCAGTCCTTGATCTTTAGACGTGTTCCGGCGAGGCCGCTGAGAACTGCCCATCAATAGCAGATAATGTTACTGTGCTGGTTATTTTTAGTCATTGGTTAACATCTGCATGTAAGGACTGGTTCTACATAGCACTGTAGTACTCTATTTACAGCTTCCCTTTCGCTGCTACATACGTTCCGAAGGCTGAGCTAAAAATAGACACTACTTGTTTCTAGGTCACAAACGGGAATGTACGCCTATAACAGTGATAGTAGCAATGTATAACGTGTTAACACGTTTTAGCCCACAGAGGAGAGATAATAACAGACGTGTTAATGCGTCTTTAGAAGTGAATGGGAAAAACGTATATATACGTCCTTATCAGCTAAAGGGTTAAACGGAAGTGAGCTCGATCACAACCCATGCTTACCTGATTCAAACTCCGCGGCAGGCAGTTCGTTTCATTGGGATTTTTACGAAAGGTAAAAATAGACGTAACCGTTCAGAAAGCAATGACAAAATATTGAATGTATAAGTGGTGTTTAGAAAATCAACGTCTCGTTTACTGTCGTTGACGGCTACGTCCTGTAAAGGATATGCCATGATTTTAAAATGATAAGCTCCAAGAGTTCGTGGTTCAAACCCTGCGGCTGGCAATTTGGAAACAGATTTGCTCCCATAAATTTCTGCTAGCAGTAAAAATAAACCTCACCGTTCAGAAAGCAATGACAAACTACTGAACGTATAAGTGGTATCTAGAAAAAAACAGCGACGCGTTTACTGGGGTTGATAGCGACGTCCTGTAAAAGATATGCCACGATTTTCATTTTTGTTCAATGATACGCGGTTGCTATTCTACCCTACGGAAGACACAGACAAGCGTCACTAGACAAGCACTTTGAGTAAAACCCACAAGGAAAACAAAAAGAGGACTCCTAAACACATCTGGAGACGATGTCTTCTTGAGGAAATGAAGGTGCTCAACTATCCTGGAGATCATAAAGAAGACAACCCTAGACCCGAAAAAGTGGCGAACAACTGCTGGGGCCCTATGCTCGAGGGCGGATATGAATAAGTGCCCTATGCTCCCGAGGAGCGGAGATGAATAAGTAAGTATGATCCATTGTGTGACGCCATTGGCCTTTGAGGCAGCAACAAATTCAATCAATTCTTCTGTGATCTTCTCCATCCTCTGTATTATGTTCCAGGCAGCAACAAATTCAATCAATTCTTCTGTGATCTTCTTCATCCTCTGTATTATGTTCCAGGCAGCAACAAATTCAAGCAATTCTTCTGTGATCTTCTTCATCCTCTGTATTATGTTCCAGGCAGCAACAAATTCACGCAATTCTTCTGTGATCTTCTCCTTCCTCTGTATTATGTTCCAGGCAGCAACAAATTCACGCAATTCTTCTGTGATCTTCTTCATCCTCTGTATTATGTTCCAGGCAGCAACAAATTCACGCAATTCTTCTGTGATCTTCTTCATCCTCTGTATTATGTTCCAGGCAGCAACAAACTCACGCAATTCTTCTGTGATCTTCTCCATCCTCTGTATTATGTTCCAGGCAGCAACAAATTCACGCAATTCTTCTGTGATCTTCTTCATCCTCTGTATTATGTTCCAGGCAGCAACAAATTCACGCAATTCTTCTGTGATCTTCTCCATCCTCTGTATTATGTTCCAGGCAGCAACAAATTCACGCAATTCTTCTGTGATCTTCTCCATCCTCTGTATTATGTTCCAGGCAGCAACAAATTCACGCAATTCTTCTGTGATCTTCTTCATCCTCTGTATTATGTTCCAGGCAGCAACAAATTCACGCAATTCTTCTGTGATCTTCTCCATCCTCTGTATTATGTTCCAGGCAGCAACAAATTCACGCAATTCTTCTGTGATCTTCTTCATCCTCTGTATTATGTTCCAGGCAGCAACAAATTCACGCAATTCTTCTGTGATCTTCTTCATCCTCTGTATTATGTTCCAGGCAGCAACAAATTCACGCAATTCTTCGGTGATCTTCTTCATCCTCTGTATTATGTTCCAGGCAGCAACAAATTCACGCAATTCTTCTGTGATCTTCTTCATCCTCTGTATTATGTTCCAGGCAGCAACAAATTCAAGCAATTCTTCTGTGATCTTCTTCATCCTCTGTATTATGTTGCAGATGGGATTCATTTTTGTCAGTTCTATTCTACTGTTCTCCTTCAGGTCGTATTGGACCTTCCACGTTTTCGTTTACCTTCAGGTGTTCATTTCAGTGCAGTTTTTGTGACAGAGTTAATCTCCGCGCTTATCAAATGTTCAATCCATCTCCACTTTCTCTTCTGGATAATGGTGTTCATATTATTTTACTGACACTCTGTAAGCAATTTCTTGTTATTTGAGATAGTGTTCTTGGTCAATTATTCTTGACCCTAACACGTTTAACAAACTTTACTCACACGTTTTTCATTTTCGAAAATTCCAGAAATGATCACAGATAATACTTGTAAATGCTTATTTTCCTCAATCTCTGAAGTTACACTGAATTGGTACATATATTGCTATATTACACTACCATAGGCGTCCACTGGCATTTTCTTCAGGAGGGATCAAAATAAATTTCTTTTAATTTAATTAGTAGTTTAATGCGGAAAATGACACTACCAAATTCGCATACAACTGTGTAAACAAAAAGCTACTTTAGAATGTGCAGCACTTGCTGTCCCATCCTCCCCACCCCACCCACATGTTACCTTACCGTATGGACGCCGATATACACTACAATATCACTCAACCTGTGCTAGTCATTTTTCCTTCATTTCCTTCATGTAATTTATAAATCTAAAGCTGATTCAGTTTAATGAAGGTTCTGTCTTAATCCGCCTTAATGGATACCCACGCATTAAACCACTTAACGTTGTATACACCTTAAGCTTATTCGTTTAGTGTCAAATTATCAAGTGTTTACAACGACATGCTTCTGAATTATATAACACTTTACTCCCTACAAGAGTCAATGTATAAACTATAACAGCATCTAGATTTATGTTGAACTTGTTTAGAGATCTTGTTCTGCCTGTTAAGTGGGCATTGTTTCAAGCTCTATCTTACAGACAGCAATTTTACAAATATATATATATATATATATATATATATATATATATATATATAGAATATATATATATATATACACTCTTCAACATAGATTCTGGGGTCAACAATAGGATATCCAAAGCCAGTGATGCGTTCGGAAGGCTACGTGTCATTGTGTGGGAGCGGAAGAGGATAGGCGTAGCCACAAAGCTGAAATTTACCAGGTTATAGTGCTAACCGCGCTGCTGTATGTAAGCGAGACATGGACAGTGTATAGCAGACACGCAAGAAAACGAAACCACTTCCACACAAGATGTCTACGCATAATACTAAAAATAAACTGGTATGACAAAATTCCAGATAGCGAAGTCCTCAAAAGAGCAAAGATCACAAGCGACAACACCGTGTTGCAGAAGGCCCAAGTGAGATGGACCGGTCATGTTGCTCGAATGCCTGATAAACGCATCTCAAAACAGTTGATGTATGGCGAACTTGAAGGGGGCAGACGTTCTGTTGGTGGACATAAAAGACCCTTTAAAGACACTTCTAAAGTGTATCTGAAATGCTTAGATATATACACCACTTGCTGGGAATCCCTTGGCGCAAGATCGCCAAATGTGGTGCTGTAACAACACAACAGGAACCCGCATAGCTGAGAATCATCGTGCCGTTGAGACACAGAGAATACGAGCTGCGCGAAAAGACAGAGCACACAAAACACACAAGTCTAACCTTGATCATGCATGGCCACCTGTGGTAGGGGATTCTGTTCTAGGATTGGACTCTATAGTCACCTCCGCACAACCAGACAGGTGCAACAGCATACGTCTGAGATTGTTGACATTGTCGCTTGCGATGGACGGCTATATATGTGTTATGTTTGTGTGATGTATATTCGTGGTTGTGTTTGTACTTATTTTCTCTATCCTAAAACTTTCAACTAATTGAGAAAACTGGAGAACTAAATCCCCTTAATGGCAAACACATCATTACTTTATTTTCCACATTTCTTCTATATCCGTAATAATATTTTTATACATGATGGATATACCACGGTAAACTATTGACTTCATTCGTAATTATTTTTTTTAATATGTAAGTTGAAGTTGGACGTTGTGATGAAAATTATTTTTTTTAAACTTGGTTGAGCTCGAATTTTTTTTGTTGCTTATGAAAATATTGTGATATACTTGACGATGTTTTTATTGATTTCTTCTTCTTCTTCTTTGCGTTCGATTTCGTATGCTCGTCTAAACCATGAGATGGGTTGCCTCTATGAAGCTGCATGTCCGTTGGGGCTCCTCTAGGAGTTCCTCATGCTTGCTCTGTAAGCTTCGCTCATGGAGCCATGTTTTGTTTCGTTGGTGTATGTATGATGGACATGACTGGAGGATGTGCTCTGGAGTCTGTATTTCTGTCTGGCATGCACACTGTGCAGTCTGAGCAGGCTTTATCCTGTGCATGTGATGGTTGAGCCTGCAGTGATCTGTTCTTAGGCGAAAGATTGTTGAGTGCTGTTTTCTGTTGAGTCTGCTGACGGAATCTTGTGGGTGTTTGCTGTGGGTTTGTTGCCTCCACAACTCTTTGTATTTTCGATTGATATGGGTCTTGATTTCGTTTCGTTGGTGTATGTATGATGGACCGCCCGTGTGGTACCGGGGCCCGCAAGGGAAGCAAAGAATAGTACCACTGCAAGCTACCAGGCATGTCGTAAGAGGTTACTGATGTAGGACCTAGGGAAGCTACCCTAGTGAATAAAAGCATCGCAGAAATCGGATGTGCTGGCCTACGTGTAGATGCAAGACTGGCACAGGGCACAATCGCCCTTAGGCTCAGATCACATACAAATCACACAGAGTGGGTAACAAGTGGTCGATGTGGAGCGTTCGAGGAAGAAGAAGATGTATGATGGACTTGACTGCAAGATGTACTCTTTTATTTATTTAAACTTGTTACATTCCTTTTTTGTAAATATTTTTCTCATTAAAGATGTACCTGGTGTAATTTTGTTCTGAATGTGGAGCATAAAAAACCTGCATGCTGTGAGCAAATGTTCAAGTGAAATATAGAAGGGGTGATTTAAACGTTAAATAACACTGCAAAATCACTTATTGTCGTTTAAGAAGCTATCATTGTAACGGTTAGACATTAGAAAGACATCAATATATAAATA
The DNA here is from genome assembly GCA_020796225.1 of Arion vulgaris. Lineage (NCBI taxonomy): Eukaryota > Metazoa > Mollusca > Gastropoda > Stylommatophora > Arionidae > Arion > Arion vulgaris. The sequence continues at coordinate 23,980,963 of CM036754.1, read as the reverse complement.
TATGTTACAGAATGACTGATCATGCATATTTTTATTCCATTAGCATCAAGGGACTGACAATTCTAATGACCTATTTAAAAAATGAGTCATCATCATCAAATAGATTGTCCTGAGCCGAACTTTGCCACCCCAACAGTCCTCGGAATTTCTCTCTCATATGCCAGATGTTCATGCAGTCGTCATGCTCAAACCATCAGTCACATCCTGAATCCATCTTCTCCGTGGTCTTCCTCTTCTTCTCTTTGCCGGTATGCATCCTCCCATGATGGTCTTCTCCAGCCCTTTGTGTCTTTTTACATGTCCAAAATACCACAATTTTCTCTTTCTTATTTGTAGCATTAGCCAGTTTTATTTGATTTTGAGTTCTTTCTGTGTAGATCTATTTGGTCTCTTCATTCTCATAATCTTCTTCCTCTTCTTTGCGTTCGTTCTTTACGATCAATTTTAATCACTCTTTGTGATATGTTTGATCTTTGCCAAGAACGTGTATACGTTGCACATTGGTTTGGTAGGCCCTAAACGCATAGACTTCTACACGTTTAGGACACATGCATCCGATTTCAGCCAAACCTCCTTAGTCGCCTCTTACGACATGCATGGCAGGCAACAGTGGTTCTATTCTTTACACCCCAAATTTGGGCCCGGTAACCACTCGGCGATTCTCATAATGAGTATTTGAAAAATATACTAAGTAAGTTGAATGCATTTGTTTGCTTGTTGTGAAACTGAACAACGTGATAGCTAACAATAGGAATATATATATATATATATATATATATATATATATATGCATGTTAGGAAATGGGAAAATGAAGGACGGAAAACTAACAAATATATTGAACATGTTGTACAAAGGACTAATAGGCGACGTGACAACTAACAAATAGAGACATATATACTCGAATATTGTAAGAGTATCAACGTTTGGTCGTCTGCAACTTAAGAGCTCGATCACAATACAAGCGTACCTGGCTCAAACTTCGCGGCAGGCATGTTGGAGGCAATTTCGTGTTCGTTAATTTTTACAAACGTTAGAAATAGACCCAACCGTTCAGAAATCAATGACAAACTACTGAACATACAAGTTGTGCCTAGAAAATAGACTACTGGTTTATTGTGGTTGATGGCTAAGTTCTGTAAAGAATATGCCACGAATTGTCGTTTTCTTTTACATGAACTTTTGGTCAGGGTTCAAAATGACAAGACCCTCTGAAATCAGAGTGAGGGTCAGCTTAGTAGCTTGGGGTATCGGTGATAAGGAAAGCAAGCCTGCATGCAAAAATCAAGGGAGCCAGAGGCGCCTATGGCTACGCTTGAATACATAGTGAGTGAACGAAACAAGACGATGTTGATGAAGACGATAGTTATGAATATGATGATCAGTGGCGGCTCATGATCCTTTTATTGGTGGAGCCAGACACACATTTTCGGACAAATCATAGTTCTGGATTAGGTTGTATTTTAATTTATTAAATAATAAATGCACGTTTCACATTATTTAGATGGGGCCTGACCCCACTGGCCCTTAATGACGAGCCGCCATTGATGATGATGATAATGATTATTATTATTATTATGATGTTTCTTATGATGATTATGATTATGATGATGGTGATGATAATGACGATAATAATAATAAGAAAGTATATCATATAAGAAAGCTAGTCACATTCATAAAATGTGTCAATGATGATTATGAGACTGTCAGCTTCTAACTTCTAAGTATAACATCCAACACTTAAAGAAATGGTTGCAGAGGAAGATAAGAAAGACATACAACAATCAAGTTACACTACTTACGCTAACGCTGTCGGCCATTTTCTTTAACCTCTGAATGAACTCTGTTCCGGACTTGGCTTTCTCTGAAAGAGCTTGAAGGTTCTGTGAGAGCTCACTCTGCAATGGAGAACCAAAAAGTTGATTAATAAGTACATCAAAATGTCTAATTCTCTCTTCTATTCTGGACTGAACAAAAAATGAGAAGTTTCAATTCATTTTCTTCTAAGGTGGCCAAAATCCATGTTGGTATTACATCTCTATATTGGTATTACATCTCCATATTGGTATCACATCTCCATATTGGTATCAGATCTCCATATTGGTATCACATTTCCATATTGGTATTACATCTCCATATTGGTATTACATCTCCATATTGGTATCACATTTCCATATTGGTATCACATCTCCATATTGGTATCACATCTCCATGTTCGTCCATATCTTAACCCTTTCACTCAGCAACCTTTTGTTTTACTTTTTGATTGTTTACTTTGCAATGTATACTAAACACGCCAGTATACCGGCTTTCTAACATCTGAAAAAATACCGTCAGCCGGTAGATCGGTTTAGAAGAGCGAAATGGTTAATTTCTTCCTGTGTGTGGCGAGACAAATATGTTCATACCGGACGAAACTTAAGAAAATTGCTCTTCGCTAACAAACGCTAGCTGACCTATAGGTTAGACAGACTCTTGTTTGGACTTAGACTAAATCAGGAAAACACATTCCAAACACGCCTAGGATAATTTAACGTCTCTAGCAATACTTCTGGATCAATGCTTCCTCGACTGTAATATCAGTGGAACTTGCCTGATTCATAATAACCTATATAAATACATAATGTTGGCAAGGCTTCGATGCGTGTAGTAGAAACTGGTGGAAGATGTGAAATAGAGTTTGTGGGTAAAAACAGCAATGACAAAAAGTGGGCCGTAAAATGTGATATACGTGTATGTAGATATGTGCTTGTGTAAGATAAAAGTAGCCCGTTTGACAAATCAAAAGTTGTCAGTTACGCATTGCGTTTTATCTCTTCTAACTACTGATTTTATTCAAGCATCTCAAATGTTAAAACTATGAAGCGTATGAAATATATAACACAGAAGAAGAAATATATGTGGTGATTAAAAAAAATATATATAGCAATGATATAACTAGTAATATTATGATTTGTAAAAACCGTTATATGTCTATTTACTATTTAAACCGGTACTGACTAGCTCGTCCTTTCGTCACATTTGTTCATCTCCCCTTCCCTCACCATAATTACACACCATCACAACAAGACTCGTGTACTTGACCTATACTACGTCACAATTCAACCTTCTCATTTTCAGAAATATATGCCAGATTGGTTCCGTTGACATGATACTTTATCTAAACACCCTGTACATATATATATATATATATATATATATATATATATATATATATATATATCTGTACACATACATACACACACACACAACAGAGAGATGTATTAAGAATCAAAGAAGTTAAATATTGCTGACTAGTACAGAATGGTATGGGGAAAAAAAGACAAGAAAAGAGGTAAAGATACAGAAGAGTGTAACATATTACATGCGTAAAAGCAAACGAAATAAAGATCTCTGGTCGGAAAATTTGAACGAGATAAAACGTAGATGCATAAACTATATTGGAGACATAAGTGAACATGACATGCAATATCAGAATGATAGATTTGATGATCTTTATCATTGCTGAATACCATATTAGAATGAAAGGTTTGGTGATCTGGGATCAGCAAGAAAGTGATATAAACGTGAAGGAAATATGTGGGCAAATAAAAGTATGTTCAATCATGGCTGTCGGTAATATGAGACCATTAATTATATTCGAGAAATCGGAAATTCCCGTTGTCGTGAGCTGATTTGTATATATGTTTGATAGAACACTGTAAGCTTTAATGCAATTTTGCACAGTACTAAAAGTATATGGTTGTTTTATTGCTGAAAAGTGTTAGTAATGTATATATATTTTCCCGCAATAGGTTCCAGCAGAGCGCGGTATTGCTGAAAGTTAAGCAGCTGACAGGGATGCTACATTAGTTGCCTCTTAGGACATGCATCGTAGGTCGCAGTGGTACTATTCTTTGCTTCCCTTGCGGGCCCTGCACCACACGAGCGAGCAAAATACTAACGTGCATGAAGTCATAGAACAGCCATCAATCACCCACAAGATACAATACTAAAATAGACAGAACCCCTAAAAAAAACCCACTGTTCTTATGTTCTGCACAGGATAACTCAGATTACAAGAACATTTACACGAGCGGTTACCGGAGCCAAAATTTTGGGTGTAAAGAATAGAACCACTGTTACCTGCCATGCATGTTGTAAGAGGCGACGAAGGAGGTTTGGCTTAAATCGGATGCACGTGTCCTAAACGTGTAGAAGTCTGTGCGTTTAGGGACCTACCAAACCAATGTGCAACGTATACACGTTCTTAGCAAAGATCAAACATATCACAAGAAGTGATTAAAATTGGTCGTAAAGAACAGAACATTTACACAAAAAATGAAAGTTGATCAAACTAACAAATGAACAAGAAAAAACGGCCCCAAAAAACCAGATCTCATTCTGCAAACATGTCTCATTTTCAAAGACTTGTGATCTCAATACTGTACCCTTGAGACTAATTTGAATTAGAATTTGTGATGCACCTAACAGTATCTTATCTCTTCTAACTACTGATTTTATTCAGGCATCTCAAATGTTAAAATTATGAAGCGTATGAAATATATCATACAGAAGAATAAATATATGTGGTGATTAAAACAAAATATATAGCAATGATATAACTAGTTATATTATTATTTGTAAAAACCGTTATAATTCATTGCTTCTTTGGAATGAACACTTTTTTCAATGGTAAATATAATAATCCAAGCGTAACCCCATGGCGGGAAATTTGGAAGCAAATTCGTTTTCGTGGATATTTACAAAAGGTGAAAATAGATCTCACTGTTCAGAATATAATGGGGTTTCCGGTTTCAAGATGGCGGCGGATAGCTGTGTTTGGTTTCGCTAGGCGGCGATGTTGGATTATTTCACCCTTTTCCAGTGTTTGTGCCGTGCAATGTTCGCAAATTCTACACGAGGGATGTTTATATTCATTGTGGGAATTATATTTTCAATGGATGGCCGACCTGGAGTGGGATGGGTCCGATGTTTCGCCGCTGATCGTTGCCGACATGCAGCGACCGTGTTAGCTTGAATACGGAACAAATAGGACGAGCCCTCTCTCCCTCTGTAAAGGTGCTGAAGTCGGCGATACTAGGCCAAAAGGCGCACAAAAACCATAGTATCACGCATCTCACGCTTATATAAGATGATTATACCGTCCGATAAAAATTATGATGTAGATCGACACACCGAGCCGTGTGTAGTTGAAGTAGTGTTGGGCACGAAAACCCGGTCCCGACCTACCCTTCACATAGACATCGAAAGACACCCCGCCGTATCAGGCGACAGTACATTGAACATGATTCAGAAAACGAGAACGCCAAAGTGCCACTTGTCATTATGCACTGGAACGCAGAAGGAGTAAACAGCAAGCAGGCTGGATATTAAAAAAAAACAGAATTGGAAAACGTCTTACACGAAAAGCAGGTCAGTATTTGCTGTATCCAAGAGACGCACTTGCAAGTAGACCAAACATTCAAAATAAGGGGATACCAATGCCATAGATCGGACAGACAAGATAGGAGAAAGGGAGGAGTACTCACTCTAGTGAAAAACAACATACATTCCACTGAAAAACAGACACACATGGACGGAGCCGAGTACCAACTTCTCGAACTACAAACAGATAGCACAAACATACAGTTACTAAATTATTACTGCCCAAACGACAAACCACAGAACCACAAAACACAATACAGGTACCTGCCACTAACTTTATTGCAGTTGGAGATTTCAATAGTCACTCCCAGAGCTGGGGATACAACCACCTAGATCGCAGGGGGAAGAGGTAGAAACATGGCAAGACGACCACTCTCTTATACTAATCAATGCCCCCTCTGACACCCCCACCTTCTACTCCAGAAGATGGCACTCAACTTCCACTCCTGATCTAGCCTTCTCTACCCCCGACATATCCGGACTGATAAGCAGAGAGATAGGAGATCAACTAGGAGGAAGTGACCATCGGCCAGTATTTCTTACCATCCGGAGTGTAACCATTAACACCAGCCCTGCCATCACTAGATGGAACTATAAAAAGGCCAACTGGGAACTCTTCAGACATCAGACAACTTCACTTTTGTCTGAACTAATTGTGAAAGATGGTGATATCAATAAAGTAGTAAAAGACTTTAACAGATGCATTCTTCTAGCAGCAAAAGAAGCCATTCCTAGAGGATGTCAACAGGGATACATTCCATACTGGTCAAGCACACTGCAAAAGAGACAGGAGGACATGAATGAAGCCAGGAAGAATGCAGAATCTCTGCCTTCGCTAGAATCCCACAATAAATGGAAAAGGGCGGTAGCAGCATTCCAGAAAACAAAGCTAATAGAAAAACGGAAAAGCTGGAGAGACAAAACAGCAGCTCTAAACCTAGAAAAAAGATGGTGGAAAACTCTGGCAACTAGTTAAGTCCCTAAATGAAGAACCTACATCAACAAGACAGAGCATTACACTGGAGGAAAGCGGCAAAATTATAAGGAAAAAACAAGCTGCAGATCTGCTTGCTACTACATATAGTAGAGAAAGCAATCTCAACATAGACAAAGACCATCAAAAAAAAATTAGAACAGAATTGCAAGGGAATGAAGGCTGCCTACACCCCTCTGCTCCAATGAGAGAACCTATCACTCTCGAAGAACTACAAAACTCAATTTCTAAACTCAAAATAAAAATCACCTGGCCCAGACAAAATTAGCAACGAAATGCTTATAAACCTGAGCTTAGTAGCTAAGTTAAAGTTGCTTGAAATTATAAACCACAGCTGGCAGAAAGGTGTAGTCCCCTAAATCTGGAGAGAAGCCATCACATTACCCATACTGAAAAAAGAAAAATGCAGAACCAAGGCTTCAAGCTATCGACCAATCAGTCTGACAAGCTGTGTTGCTAAAACCATGGAAAGAGTCATCAACAACAGATTGAAATGGTTTTAGAATCGGAGCAGATTTTGGTTCCGGAACAAGCAGGATTCAGGGAATGCCATAGCATAGAAGACCAAGTTACCTATGTAGCCCAGTCCGTTGAAGATGCCTTCCAAGAGAAAAAAAGGTGCTAACATTATGGGTAGACTTCAAGCAGGCCTTCGACAAGGTGTGGAAAGATGGTCTTATGGCAAAGCTCAAAAGAAATGGAATCCAAGGCAACATGCTAAGATGGATCCAATCGTTCCTGCACAATAGAAGAACCAGAGTCACACTCGATGGACATCAGAGCAAAAAGATCTTACTGCGTCATGGGGTACCTCAGGGAGGAGTTATGTCTCCAACTCTCTTCCTCGTCTACATCAACGACCTAGTAAAGGATCTGCCAGCTGGAGTGAAGGCCGCTCTATATGCAGATGATTTAGTGCTATGGTGCGCAGACGAACACACAACATCTGCAACCGGTAGAATACAGCGAGCAGCAGATAAACTTATGGAATGGGCAGAGAAATGGTACGTTACAATCAACACAGACAAAACCTCCACAACACTGTTCTCCCTCTCCCCAGGGACAAAGCAGCCAACATACACTTAGGAACCACCCAATACAAGAAGAAAGCAATCCAACTTATCTAGGGATCACATTTGATAAACGACTCACATGGAACAAGCATATAGAAAACACAGAAGGAAAGGCCAGACGAAAAAATTGGAATACTCAGAAAACTGGCAGGTACCAACTGGGAAGCTAATGAACACACACTTAAGAAAGTCTACAGCGGAACAATCAGACCTCACCTAGAGTTCGGCTCAACAGCATGGGCTACAGCTGCTAACACACACCTGCAGACATTGGACAGAGTGCAAAATCAAGCACTCAGGATCATCACCGAAGCCATGAAATCTACGCCTATCACAGAGATGCAGAAAACCACTGGAGTACAAGCCCTGGCTTACAGAAGGGAAACCAAGAATATGATCCAGATGGAGAAATACACCAGTATGCCCTTGCATCCGATGAAAGCAAGATTAAATGATCTGGCACTTGGACGACTAAAACGCAGCAGCTTCGTCCATCGGGGAAAGCGACTAAAAAGACAGTACCAAGATGCCCTTCCAATGCACACAACACCGCTGATACCTAGTCTCGACCCTGTTCCCTGGGAACAAGTTAACGATACAGCAAAAATCATAACAACAATTAGTGGAATCACAACTGGAGAAATACACAATGACCTGCAGAAGAGAACAGCCACTATGTGCATGATCCAAGAAAACTACCTTAAACAATCATGGATCCACGTCTACACCGATGGATCTGCAACAGATGCAACTAAGAACGGAGGGGCTGGTATCTACATTACATATCCCAACAATCACACCGAAACAAAGTACATGCCAACTGGTAAATTTTGTTCAAACTACACTGCAGAGGCTCAAGCACTACTACAGGCCGCAATCATGATCAATAATTCCAACTCTGACTGCCAACAAGTGGTATTTTCACAGACGCGCTATCTGTTTTGCAATCCCTACATAGTAACCATCCATCCCTGAGAAAAGAGCTCAGCAAGATCTCTACCAACAAAGAGTTACACTTCAGTGGGTACCATCACACTGCGGAGTGCCAGGTAACGAGAAGGCAGACAAACTTGCTAAAAGGGAGCAGAATGTGAACAAATAGATAATGAAATCACATACTTTGAAAAAAAGAGCTATCATGGACATTAGAAAAGAACCTACACCATCCAATGATGACTACCACACACTTGACAGACAAGGACAGACTATCATCTTCCGACTCAGGATAGGTCATAACAGACTGAACAAACACCTCCACAGGCTGCGATTGTCCCCAACCCTCTGTGCCCCTGTGGCTCCGCTGAACAAACCACAGAACATGTCCTGCAAGACTGCCCCTGTATGTCCTCCCAAGAAAGGAATGTTGGCCCTACAACACAACACTACATTCAAAACTACATGGCACTAGAGATGAGCTCAGACTACAGTCGATTACATCATAAGAACGCGTCTAACGGTATAATCATCAAAAAGCGATCGCAAAGAAGAAGAAGAAGAATATAATGGCAAACTACTGAATGTATAAGTGGTTTTTTTTCAATCCAGAAGCACTTGAGCTTTCAGCTCTTTGACTCGGCGCCATGAACATCGTAACTCTTCGGTTCGGTGCCAAAAACACCGTAAATCTGGAAAACCTGTGGCTTTTCTGCCAGTCCGCGGAATTGAACTGCACTCACAGGGGCTTGTCACCCGTCATCCAACGCGCTACGAATACGCTGGGCAGGCGGGCCAAGTTTACTGTTCTTAAAGACTACGTCCTGTAAAAGGATTTTCACACGATTTCCATTCAAATATGACAAACGAAATAAAAAAGAACAAGAGGGCTTGTTATTTTTTTATATCGAAAAAGGAAATAAACAGAGTGAAAACAGAAAGAGTGAAGAAAGAAACATTAAAAGAAAAATTACTGAGAAAAAAAAGAGGATATTTTACTTTCAAAAGTAATCGATTGATTTAATAAAGACACCAGACACAATAGGAAATTGAGAGACAATATTGTTAAAATATATTACCAAAACAATCCAACAAGAAAATGAGTTTTAAATTCGATTAGAAAGTTTCAACAACAATAAACATCAAAATAACTTTTAAAATGTAGTACAAGGTTAATGGTGAAAATGTTTGTAGTGTGAATAGAATAAACATTGTCTATACTAGCAAGATAGAGAAAATAGATTTAGTACGTCTCACATCAAGTGTAGGATAGTTTTAGAATTTATTTTTATATCTTTGTTATATCGTTGTATCTTTAAGGCAGTCGTATCTAATGAAGACCACAAATTCACTGCCTTGTTGATTTAACGTCAGCTTTGTACACTTACACCGCTCTTAACATCTCAGCTTAGCAAAAACAAAATCTGGCGTAGTCAAATGGTTAGAGCACTTGCTTAGCAATAGAAAGTGGCGCTGTTCACTTCAAAGTTCTTGAATTCTCTAGGTAAAATGAGAATCAATTCGTTATATCACTTGTTAGCAATAAAAGAGTCTTGTCAATTTCCCAGTTCTTGCTGTCTCTAGTTTAAATGGGAGTCAAGTGGTTAGAGCACTTGTTTAACAATAGAAAGATACTATGATCACTTCCTAGTTCTTGCATTACCCAGTTTAAAATGAGTAAAATGGTTAGAACTCTTGATTTGCAATAGAAAGAGAATATGATCACTTCCCAGTTCTTGCAGTCTCAAGTTTAAAATGGAAGTGTCTAACTTAGTGATTTAGTGAAAGAGAATTTAACCGAAAAAAGGAAAACAGAGAACGGTCTTCTTCTTCGGTGCGTTATCTTCTTATCCGAGATAACCGTGTTCAGCATGACATTTTTGAGACCTCGTTAGTGGTCGCTCTTCAGCCCCTACTAGCTTTGCAAATCCGTAGTAATGCAGCCTGTTACTAGGGCCAAAACTTGTGAGGTGTAGTATGGTCTATGCTAGCTCTTCCTCGTTGACCTTGACCTCTCATTTCATTTTCTGTGTCTAACGTGTTCTCTCCCCCCCAATCCCTCCCATCCCAATCCTATTTCTCCGAACTAAAGATTATTCTCTGAAAGGTCAGTTGTAAAAGAGGCACTCTACTAACTTCAATTTGTTACAAAACTATGACATTATACACGATCAAGGTTTCTCTTCTAAAGAGTATGCGTGTAACAGAAACACATAAACGGATTACGAGTTTCTGTTTGCAAGATCAACGAAGTCTCATTCGTATTTTAGCAGCAAATACGATTTCTGCTGCATTAGAAGAGTCCCAGGGAGATCAGTAGCGGCCTCTGGTCTAATAATATTACAATCTACCACCACCACTATACGTGTTTTCTTTCTCCAATAGTCAATTTTTCTTCTTTCTTCTTTTCCTTCTTCGCTGTCTTTCTTCTCAACTAAATTAATCACTCATTTTGATCTGTGTGATTTGCGCAGAGAACATGAATACTTTGCGCCTAGGTCTATGTGCGTCTATGCATGTAGGACGGTATCCCGATTCCGAAAAAATGTCTTTGGTTTATCTAACATGAAATGAAAATCGTAGTATTATCCTTTACAGGACGTAGCCATCAACCACAGTACAGGAATCGTTGATTTTCTAGGCACCAATTATACATTGAGTAGTTTGCCATTGCTTTCTGAATAGGTGAGCTCTATTTTTACCTTTGTAAAAATTCCACGGAAACGAATTTGATTCCAAACTTGCCCATCGTGGATTTGAACCAGGTACGCTTGGGTTTGTGATCGTGTTCACTACCGCTTGAGCTACAGACGCTCACATGACAGTTCTTTATACGTTTTGGCATTATAAGTCCGACACTCTCTGTTGATAACATGTTCGCCCCTTGCATCAACATATGTGTAACCTGCTCCAACGAGCATGTTCATGCTTTGCCATTTTCTGACTCCGTGGAGTCGTTCCGGGTTAGAAACATTTTCAATCAATTTGGAACATTTATCGTTTTATCGCCTCCGGCCATTTAGGTTTTTTTCTGCTTTACATTTTCTCTTCAAGGAAACAAATGAATAAGAAGTTTTAAGAAAGCCAGGGGAAGCACAGGAGTCAATAAATATAGTCGAAAATTAACTCCAACAATACGCCTAGCCACTTGACAAACTATTCTGACAGTATACATTTTGCGGTTAGTTTCTCCAGGAACCAAAACATTTAAAAAAAATATTATAAAGATACTTTTGATGCTGTCTGGTGTTTGACTTAACAAGCCTAATTGATTTCGTTGAAGTACCCATAACAAACATAGTTTTGGTGAGTGTATCTTAAGAGTTAAACAAGAAGGAAGAGCCAGTCGGAAAAACAATTTACCATATACAGGATTCGAACCAGAATGTCTTACGTCAGACATTCGTTTCGATGCAAACAAGCGTTTCAAGGCGCACAACCAGTAAGCTGTTTAAAAAAAAGCGTTACTTAGGCGTGTCTTTTTAAACGGCGTCGACTATATGACACAGAAAATCCGGCCAGATTTGATCGAACTGTGCTTGCGCATAACATGTGATGAGCTTTATTGTTTTTATTTATTATGTGACGCCCGTCTGCCCAGCGTGTTCGTAACGCGTTGGAATACGGGTGACTATCCCTTGTGTGTGCGGGTTCAATTCCGCGGGATGGCAGAAAAAGCCACAGATGACCCAGATTTACGGTGTTCGTGGTACCGAACCGAAGGGTTACGATGTCATGGCACCGAGCCGAAGAGCTGAAAAGCCCAAGTGCTTCTGGATCGGGAAAAAAAAAATATGTGATAGCTAAACACAAACAACAAACAAAAGAAACTATAAGACAATATATCAAATACCTCAAGACAAATGTATTTTTAAAACGCATAAAGGCAGAAAGACAGAAAATGAAAACGAGGAAATAAAAGAGGGAAAACAAATTACAAACGAGATAATGTTGAAGAAAACTTAATACAAGCAGAAGAAAAAATAATAAAACAACTAAGAAAGAACTGGAAAAGGAAACAACAAAAGAAGAGTGAAATTTAAGACGGATAAATACAATAAACAAAAGGACACACGGAGACCAGTACAACGCTTGACAAAAGATACATTTCAAGAAAAGAAAGCAAATACAGGATTTGAAGGAACATATGCAAATGAGACGTAAATAAATGACGAAAAGTTTTTTTTTTTTAAACTCAAATGGATGAGATGAAACAGAATGTATAAAAAAAAATAATACAATAGGAAACATCTCAATAGATTAGGATGGGGAAACTTTTTATTTGATTAGAAAGTTGATTGATAGAATCAACATCTTAAAAGTTTTGTGAATAATTATGTGTGCTCCGATATCTTTCTAACAAAAGATATCAGCGGCAGTACATAAACAACGTAACACCGACGAGCGTTTCCGATGTAAGTTTGAAGATGATTAAATGTTTTCTGAATTTTATCTGATCGTTTCAATGAATTTGTCGGGCTGAGAATTTGCAGCCTACTCATATCGATTATCAGCTATATACGGTTCCTTTACGTGTACATCTTGAACACAAGACCTCCTTTTTTTATCGTCTGTCTCCGATAGAACTAGGAACTCGATCTAACATACAGTGGGACCAGGGACCAACTAGAAAAATATTCCGATTTCATCACGACGGGAACGAACCGACAACATTTGAAGCGAGAGACGGACAACTCACCTCTGCGTCACAGACTCTCCTCATTCCTTCATGTGATGTACGAAAATTTATAAATCTGAGATGGTCAGACCGGATCTGATCCGATCTGGAGAAAACGGTGGGGAGGCTGCGGTAATACTGAGTAATTGTACGATTGATCAAAGACAGGTATATACAGAATTATATCCTTAATTATATCATTAATCCTCTCCGCTCCTCGTGGAGCATAGGGCCTCAACAGCTGTTCGCCACTCTTCTCGGTCTCTGGCTGTTCTTTTTATGTTCTCCCAGGTCAATTGAGCACTCTTCAGCTCCTCGGTAAGACCTCGTCTCCAAGTCTGCTTAGGCGTCCTCTTTTTGTTTTCCTGCGGGTTCCACTCGAGCACCTGTCTAGTGACACTCGACTGTGTCTTCCGCAAGGTATGGCCTATCCATCGCCATCTTCTCCTCTTGACCTGTGTCATCATAGGTTCCTGCCCTGTTCTTATCCACAGATCCGTGTTTGTAACTCTATCATACCATCTCAATCTGAGAATCCGCCGCAAACATCCGTTGACAAAGGTCTGGATCTTATTTGTATTTGCCCTAGTGACTCGCCAAGTTTCCGAGCCATACAGCAACACCGACTTCACATTTGAGCTGAAAATCCTGAGCTTTGTTTTCGTGGAGATGGCAGCGGACTTCCACACCATGTGCAGGATCGCAAAGGCCTGTCGGGCCTTCCTAATCCTAGCATTAATGTCCCCATCTGTACCTCCTGATCTGCTGATCTTACTTCCAAGGTAGACAAATTCATCCACATCTTCTATGTCCCTTCCTTCAATCAGTATTGGATCTTGCTGTATGTTGTTGCTACGCATTACTTTAGTCTCTCTTGACTGATTTTAAGGCCGACTCGTTGTGCCGTTTGTGCCAGAGCATCCATTTTTTCCTGCATGTCTTGTAGTCTATGCGAAAGCAAGGCGAGATCGTCCGCAAAATCCAGGTCTTCTAGCTTTGACATAAGTGTCCACTGTATGCCTTTTCCAGACCTGTCGTAGGCTGTGCGTGTGACCCAACCTTAATTATATATTAATAATTAAATATGAAAAAAACAGTACTCGACGTTTCGACCATATTCCTTTATCAATATAAATGCATATGTTCGAAACGTCGAGTTTTGTTTAGTTTCATATTTAATTATTAATTTGTCTTTACTTATTTAAAACTTTATAAATGTTTAGTTTCATATTTAATTATTAATTTGTCTTTACTTATTTAAAACTTTATAAATGTTTAGTTTCATATTTAATTATTAATTTGTCTTTACTTATTTAAAACTTTATAAATGTTTAGTTTCATATTTAATTATTAATTTGTCTTTACTTATTTAAAACTTTATAAACCAGTCTTTGATAAATCTCCCAAAACTCCCTCCTTCTGCATGTTTTAAATTAGAAAATGTGAGTATGAAGCTTTAGAACATTGAACAGAAATGTCTACAATTCAAGTACAATATACTAAGTACACGAATATATTTGATGTCACAGAACAAACATAATATCTCATACTAACCTTCATAACAAAAGTCATAACTTCTAAATAAACACATAAGAAATCACTGCATGGAAATGGGGAAAATAAAATCAATAAATCTTGAAGAAAAGAATCAATTTATCACGGGGTTAGAACTTTTGATCCCTGGTCTCATCATAGTATTATGGCAAAGGTTATGACCGTATTCACGTGAAGTGGGTGACTATGAGTAAACGAACTCTTTCTTCTATCTATCCTATCCCTCCTATTTTCTTGTTTATTTTCTACTCTCTTCTCTTTAGTACCATTCGTATTCACTTTTTAATCAGCAAGATGAAAAAGTCGTTCTCATTTTGATAAATTCCTTAGAGAACAAGCAATTCATAAACTAATCAGTGGCCGCCATTACTGACCGGCGTCAACTAGTCTCATCTTATGCAAATTCTAAAAACGATAAGTCGGTTCTTTATAGCTCTATTCCGGAACAGCTCGAAGGATAACTGTGTCGTTGCCTTTCTTTCTTGCTTCTTTTTTCTTTTTTAGGAGTTTTCATTTTCATTTTATTAATAATAAATTTTACTTGGTCTAGTGCGGGAAAGGTTATGCAACCAATTTTGAAATCAGTATTGCAGGAAAGAAAGTATGGTGTGGTATTCCGCATGGATAACTTTTATCTTGTTACATGGAAGTTACTTTTACTTCTTCGAACGTTCCATATTGATCACTTGTTAACCAATCTTTGTTACCATGGAGGTTACTTTTACTTCTTCGAACGTTCCATATTGATCAATTGTTAACCAATCTTTGCTTGCCGTAGATGGATTACTTTTAATTCTTCGAACAGTTCATACTGATCACTTGTTAACCAAACTTTGTTGCCATGAGAGGTTACTTTTACTTCTTCGAACGTTCCATATTGATCACTGCCTAGGTTAAGCCAATCTTGTTACCACTTGGAGGTTACTTTTACTTCTTCGAACGTTCCATATTGATCACTTGTTAACCAATCTTTTGCCGTAATTTCTTCTTCGACTTCCTATGATCCGTAGCAATCTGTTACATGTTTACTTCTTCGAACGTTCCATATTGATCACTTGTTAACCAATCTTTGTGATTTGTATGTTATCCGATCCAAAGAGCAATTGTACGTTGTGCAAGTTATGGCCTACAAGTAGGCAACCAAATCCAATTTCAGCGACGATTTTTATTTACTAGGTAGCTTCCTAGGTCGTTACCTCAGTGCCTCTTACGACATGCTTTGTATGTGGCAGTGCTACTATTCTTTTCTTCCCTTATGAGCCACAGGAACACACAGCCGATTCTTTTACTAAAGGTGTTGCATTCTGGATTGGATATTGATCCTTCGGTGCATTTTACTGCCTGGAGACGAATTAACAATTACGACCATTCTCCAAGGACGATGGTGCTGGAGCTCTCAGACTTCGATATTATTTATACAAATATGATAGTATAGTTAGTAACAAACGCATATTTTATTGTTGATTGATCACTATAAGATTGTTGTGTTTATGATTCTGTATAGTCTTCGGGGAAATCAGTTATCTTAGAGACAAACAGAAGACTAGATTTTTATAGTAAAAGCTGCCATATATTACTATTAGCAAGAGTCTTCTTCTTCTTCTTCTTCTTCTTCTTCTTCTTCTTCTTCTTGCGTTCTGCCCGATCTGAATTCAGACTTAGTCAGGCGCTTGTTACTTCTGACTGATGTATGCGTGAATGCATGCTTTCCTTATTATAAGTGTCCCCCGCCATACAGGCGTGCATTCTCTGACTTAGAGGTTGCTTTACAAGAGTTAATTTCATTGTCTTTAGTATAATGATTACAAATAGTAGGAGTAACCAATTCACATTATCATGTTGGCATAAGGTCTTCACGATCTTAACTCAAATCAGATATAAGAGATAAAGAAAGGATGAATATGGCTTCTGTAGATATCTCTCTCTCTCTCTCTCGATCGATGATCGATCGTCTTAGGCCGCTTTATCATTCTATTGAATATATAAACAGCCAAACATCAAGAACGGATGTACGTGCACAGCCTTCAGTACCTATTGAGCTCTCAGCCTTCAGTAACCTATTGGCTCGCCTCAGTCTATTGAGCCAGCCTTCAGTACCTATTGAGCTCAGCTTTCAGTACCTATTGGAGCTCAGCCTTCGTACCTATTGAGCTCAGTTCGATTTCAACCAGCCTCTGTAGATCATAATATCTTCTTCTTCTTGAACGTTCCATACGACCACTTGTTAACCACTCTTTATGGCTTTGTAGCTGATCTGAGCCAAAAGCGATTGTCACGTCTTGTGCCAGTTATGTGCCTATTTCTGTACTATCTCGATTTCTGCCTGATGCTTTGTATTTACTAGTGCAGCTTTCTAGGCCCCTACCTAGTCGCTTCGTACGGCATGACTTGAGGTCGCAGTGGTACTATTCTTCGCTTCCTTCGAGCCTCCAGCACCATACGGGAGTAGATCTAGTACAAATTGGTCAGATAAACGAATATCTAGTACAAATTGGTAGATAAACGAATATCTAGTACAAATTGGTAGATAAACAAATATCTAGTACAAATTGGTAGATAAACGAACATGTTTTGTAAAGTGGTCATTGTTAAGACTGCTAAGGCGTTTAAAAAGTCAACTTACATATAGCACTCACCGAAAACGAATGTGATAGGCTTACATATTATATTCGCAGCAATGTGACACAACGTACTTATGCTTTCTGTCGCAAATCTTCTTTTTCTTCTTTGCGATCGCTATTTTGATGATTATACCGTTAGATGCGTTCTTATGAAGAAATCGACTGTTTGTCTGGGGCTCATCTCTAGTGCCATGTAGTTTTGAATGTAGTGTTATGTTGTAGGGCCAGCATTCCTTTCTTGGGAGGACATACAAGGGGCAGTCTCGCAGGTGTCGCAAATCGCACTCAATTCCCACACAATGATTGGTAAGGGGATGTTGTAGATCAATTGCAAAGAATAAGTTTCAGACTCGTGTCTCCAATTCCTTGCATCGCTAGTTTATATATTACCAATTTCCAGTGGCGGCTCGTCATTAGGGGCTAGTGGGGCTGGGCCTACAAAAATAATGTGTAACGTATGTTTATTATTTTATAAAATAAAATATAATCCAACCCAAAACCATGATTGTTCCATAATTTTGTGTCTGGCCCCGCTAACAAAAATGATCACGAGTTTTTCTATTGAAAAAACCCCTGCCAATTTCTATTAATAAAAGCACATCAGTTATTTATTTCGAACCTGCAACGGTCTTATCAGGATTTCATAACTAATCATCTTGCTGTTACTAATCATCTTGATGTTACTAATCATCTTGCTGTTACTAATCATCTTGCTGTTACTAATCATCTTGCTGTTACTAATCATCTTGCTGTTACTAATTATCTTGCTGTTACTAATCATCTTGCTGTTACTAATCATCTTGCTGTTACTAATCATCTTGCTGTTACTAATCATCTTGCTGTTACTAATCATCTTGTTGTTACTAATCATCTTGCTGTTACTAATCATCTTGCTGTTACTAATCATCTTGCTGTTACTAATCATCTTGCTGTTACTAATCATCTTGCTGTTACTAATCATCGTGCTGTTACTAATCATCTTGCTGTTACTAATCATCTTGCTGTTACTAATCATCTTACTGTTACTAATCATCTTACTGTTACTAATCATCTTACTGTTACTAATCATCTTACTGTTACTAATCATCTTGCTGTTACTAATCATCTTGTTGTTACTAATCATCTTACTTTTACTAATCATCTTGCTCTTACTAATCATCTTGTTGTTACTAATCATCTTACTGTTACTAATCATCTTACTGTTACTAATCATCTTGCTGTTACTAATCATCTTACTGTTACTAATCATCTTACTGTTACTAATCATCTTACTGTTACTAATCATCTTGTTGTTACTAATCAGCTTGCTGTTACTAATCATCTTACTGTTACTAATCATCTTGTTGTTACTAATCATCTTGCTGTTACTAATCATCTTGCTGTTACTAATCATCTTACTGTTACTAATCATCTTACTGTTACTAATCATCTTACTGTTACTAATCATCTTACTGTTACTAATCATCTTACTGTTACTAATCATCTTACTGTTACTAATCATCTTACTGTTACTAATCATCTTACTGTTACTAATCATCTTACTGTTACTAATCATCTTACTGTTACTAATCATCTTACTGTTACTAATCATCTTACTGTTACTAATCATCTTACTGTTACTAATCATCTTGTTGTTACTAATCATCTTGCTGTTACTAATCATCTTACTGTTACTAATCATCTTGTTGTTACTAATCATCTTGTTGTTACTAATCATCTTACTGTTACTAATCATCTTGTTGTTACTAATCATCTTGCTGTTACTAATCATCTTGTTGTTACTAATCATCTTGTTGTTACTAATCATCTTGCTGTTACTAATCATCTCACTGTTACTAATCATCTTACTGTTACTAATCATCTTACTGTTACTAATCATCTTACTGTTACTAATCATCTTGCTGTCACTAATCATCTTACTGTTACTAATGATCTTACTGTTACTAATCATCTTGTTGTTACTAATCATCTTGTTGTTACTAATCATCTTACTGTTACTAATCATCTTACTGTTACTAATCATCTTGTTGTTACTAATCATCTTACTGTTACTAATCATCTTACTGTTACTAATCATCTTGCTGTTACTAATCATCTTGTTGTTACTAATCATCTTACTGTTACTAATCATCTTACTGTTACTAATCATCTTGTTGTTACTAATCATCTTGTTGTTACTATTCATCTTACTGTTACTAATCATCTTGTTGTTACTAATCATCTTACTGTTACTAATCATCTTGCTGTTACTAATCATCTTGCTGTTACTAATCATCTTGCTGTTACTAATCATCTTACTGTTACTAATCATCTTGCTGTTACTAATCATCTTACTGTTACTAATCATCTTACTGTTACTAATCATCTTGCGGTTACTAATCATCTTGCTGTTACTAATCATCTTGCTGTTACTAATCATCTTGCTGTTACTAATCATCTTACTGTTACTAATCATCTTACTGTTACTAATCATCTTGCTGTTGATCATGTCATGCTCTGTTGACTTTAAACAACATCTGTCGTCTCCGATGCTCTAGTAATCTCTACTATTACGACAAACGTTTTTATGTTAATTAAATGAATAAAAAACAATTGAAACATATCATTTTGTTTTTCATTAGTCTTCTATATGCAACAAACTAAATAATATCAAGTCAAAATTCCAATAAATTGAAAAGAACACGAAGATCTTTAGCGCCATAAATAGTGACAATAACATTAGTGTCATGGACAAAAATATGTTAAATATGATGTCAAGAAGATGCACGTGCGTATAAACCGTCACTATTACTTCAACATTCAAAAATCATATTGTAAAAATAATTACAACAAGAAAGCAATAATAAAGAATATGCCAGTATCACTACTTAAATTAGCGAAACGATGGGTACTATGGTCTATCTCGTAGCAAAAAGGTACTATTCCGCCACCGTACCAACCATAACAGACTCCGTTCCCACTTTTAGAATAAATCTAACATTGGTACAACTAGTCTGTGCCACTGCGAGAAGGCGGATTTGACGGCAGAGCACCTGCTAGAAGACTGCCCACTGCTAGCAGGCCTGAGAAACGAAACCTAACCTGAAAATACCGGCTTAATGAAAAGTTATATGGAGGGACGGAGTCCCTAAAAACAACAGCAGAATTTATAGGGAAATCTGGTACATCAGTCTAAGGGTGATCGAGAGAGAGAGAGAAAGAGAGAGAGAGAAAAGAGAAAATTAGTAAAGTAAGTAAAGGGAACCTTCATACGTGGTATATAGGTCAATACAGTAGATGATTTTCATTGACCGTCGGCACACGATGGGTGATGTGGTCGCATCACGCCGGCCGCCTTTACTTTCCCAGAGCATGTCTGGTACCCAGTTGAGGCTGTGACCTGAGAGCCGTCGGTCGGGAAAATCACGAACATTGCGAGACTGAACCCAGACCACCAGCCTTGCGAAGAGTTCACTAACAACTACGCTACAGCGGCTCCAAGAGAAAAACGAATATAACATTATTTTATTGAATTTAAAAAAGACAGAAATGTGAACAACAAATTGTCAAAAAGTAGTCACACCGCATTTCTGAATTTGTCATAATCTCATCAATATGACAGACACTCTCTAAGCCCAACTATGGCAGGATATAACTGGGCAACTAATCTATATCTACTAAGCAACCTCAAAAGCACGTAATACACTGAAAATATTCACAAAACGTTGACAGCTTAATACCAGACAGTATTAGAAGAGAGGAAAATAATCATAAGTCAACAATCTTTTAGAAGCTGTAGTAATCTTCTTTCTTTTGTTGAAAAATTAATTTAAGATGATGAATGACGAAATGCGATTCACGTGTTTGTATTTGAAATCAGGTGCTTGTTACTAATTAAATAACTGATTGATTGATTGGTTCGTTGATAGGAACATCATATTTGCACTTCGGTGAGTAAACATGAGTGTTACAATCTCTTTCTTACACAAGAAGATCTTAACGAGAGTGCATGAACTCAGTAGAAATGGTGAGGGTACCTCGATGTAATTTAGAAGATAGATAGAGGTCACTATGTATATTTATCAGACAGGAAGAAAGACAATCAGGGATATCAAAGTAAAATTTATGCGTTTATAAATGTTTACATTCAGTGTTACTACCAGAAATCAAGACGCATATCAAGCGAAAATAGAAAGATTTGCGGAGGCAACAAGCCCACGGGCAAACATCCACAAGATCCCATTAGCAGACTAAACAGAAAACAGCACACAGCAATCTTTCGCCTAAGAACAGGTCACTGCAAGCTCAACCATCACATGTACAGAATAAATCCTGCTCAAACTGCACAGTGCGCATGTCAGACAGAAACACAGACTCCAGAGCACATCCTGCAGTCATGTTCATCATACATACACCAACGAAACGACACATGGCCTCATGAACGAAACTTACAGAGCAAGCTAGGGAACTCTCGAGAAACTCCAACTGACATGCAGATACATATAGGCAATCCATCACATGGTTTAGACAGCATACGAACAGGAACGCAAAGAAGATGAAGAAGTGGTTAAACAGAATATGTAGCCATAACTAGTATGACAAGAAGAAGAAGAAGGGAAATCTGAGATTGAAAACAACTTTGGAGTTTGATAGGAAACATACATTAATAAGAAGATCAAAATAGCATACAGCATAACAGGCCCGCGTGTCCAGCGTGTTCGTAGCACGTTGGACTACTCTGTAAGTGCGGGTTCAACTCCGCGGACTGGCAGAAAAGCTACAGGTTCCTAGATTTGCGGTGTTCGTGGCACCGAGACGAAGGTTACGATGTCCATGACACTGAGCCGAAGAGCTTTCAGCTCAAGTGCTTCTGGATCGGAAAAACAGCATAACAGAGCTGCCTCTGTTTTGGAAACAGAACAGATCAGCAATAACAGCAACATTTTAGTTCTAGAGAAGAGTTGGAAATATATATATCAGTTTGTCTGGAAAGTATAAGAGAAGACATACAAAAATTGTGCACGTATGCTAAGAAGCTGGCCCGTGTGTTACCGGGGCCCACAAGGAAGCACCGATTCGTAACTTCGACCAACGAGATTGTCATAAGAAGCGTCTACGGTAGGGTTTCGGTGTAGCAACCATTGGCTATGTAAAATCCATAAGCGCTGACTGGAAAGTTGCTGCTCTGTCACAATTCATAATAAATTGAAAGCACATTTCTAGAAATATTCATCTTTCTCAAAATTATATCGATGACTTTTCGATACCATGCAGTTTGCAGCATTATCTTTAAGATCGCCTTGTAGAATGTTACTGCAGAAGTATATACACACAATTCTAAGATAACTATTGAAAACAATACAAATAGATCAATGCAAAAATTCCAAACTACCTGTTAAAGACATATTACACATAGAACAATGTAGCATTTATCAACTACCTGATGAAATAACATGTCATTTTATGAATCAATGCATGTTTGTATCTACCGCTGATGTCAGAAGAGTAACATGGAATAGCACGAGCGCTGTCGTCAGCAAATTTAAAATAACGTAGACAGCATTGATAGACAGCTTTCAAACAAGGGGTTTCAGTTCTATGAACTTTGAACTCTTTCAATCAGGGGCGTCTCTGTGGGGTAGAGGTTATGTGTTCATCTCTTATACCAAAGTTACCAGGTTCGTTTCCTCGTGGAGATATCTGGATATTTTTTCAGAGATCCCGATTTCAGTGTAGACCGAGTTCCTAGTCCTATCGGAGACGGACGATAAAACGTAGGTACGGTGTTCAATTTCAGTACGGAGAAGAACACATAGCAGTTTTAAATCGTGAAGATCAGGCTGCAAAGCCCCTGCCCGGGAAAAATTCATTAGGATAGATTAAAAACAAAAGTTCCTACAAAAATATCTTCACTATCTTACACGGGACCCGTCGGGCTATGGATTTCGTTGACTTCGGCTGAGATCTTCGTTTGTAAGACCGGAACACACATGGTTACGCCTCTGTGTGAGCTACCAAAGATAGTGAAGTTTATACAAGAGACAATATTGAATGTATAGACAATATTTCAAGTGAACGAAAGGAAGAATGGATGGGCATGGCTACTCATCGAAGTGCAATGATGACGGTCTTATCAATCAATCGGCTCTTTCAATATAATATAGTGGGTTTAGTAACTGCTCTTTACAATACATTAACACTATCGTACGAGGAAGATATACAATCACGTCTAAGTAAGGCCAGAAACGCTTTTGCCAGAATGAAACCAGTATGGAAGTCCAAAATCTCCAATAGGACCACAAAGCTTAAACTCTATAAAGCATTGTTTTGCCAGTTTTGCTCTACGGATCGGAGTGTTGGAGGATGACCAAAGGAGATACTAGCAGGCTGTCAGTTTTCCACCACTCTTGTCTTCGCAGAATCTTGGGAATCTTTTGGCCAGTAAAAATATCCAATAACCAACTACTCCAAGACACAAGACAAGAGGCAATGAATGACATACTCAAGAGAAGATGGAAATGGTTCGGACATGTTATGAGAATGAGACAAGAAATGTCTGCAAGGATAGCCTTCACTTGGACACCAGAGGGAAAGAGAAAGAAAGGCAGACCACGGACAACATGGAGGCGCATGATGGAAGAGGAACTGGACACCGCATCTCTGACGTGGGGATCTGCGCTGAAGGTTGCACGGACAGGAGAGCATGGAAAGTCCTTTCTGAAGCCCCATGTGTCACTAGGCATGACGGGATTAAGTAAGTAAGAAGTAACACTATCGTACACATGTTCTGAGAAAGATTAAATTACAATACTCTTGGTAATGTAGGCGTTTTCTGACACAGCAACGTGGACTTACTTTCTTCTTCTTCTCCTTTCAACTTCCAACGGAATACAGGTATTCCAAAAACTTCTTCCAGCTCTTCCTCTCTCCTACCATCCCTTCCACTTCTTTCCAATGTTTTACCTATAATTTTAATATCAACCTCCAGCTCTCTTCTCCAGGTCTGTCTTGACCTTTCCCTACTCCTCTTTCCCTGCTGGTTCCAAAACAGTACCTGTTTTGCAAGGACTTACTTTACTTTACTTTATTTCTCTCCGCTTCTCGTAGAGTATAGTGCCTCAACAGTAGTTCGCCACATTTCTCGCCCTCTGGATGTCTTCCTTATGGTCTCCGGCATGGAGCCCTAGTCATTCCGAAACTTGAATTAGTTTTGAACAATTTATTTTGGGTTTCTGTAACTACGTTCTTTTTAAATAGATGGTTAGCCAATCGCACAACCTCCAAACTGAAGGACCAGGAGGCCATATTTAGTCTGAATTCCCTCATTTGATCTGTCCGGCTTGGGTAACCCTGCCGGCATAGCTCTAAGGAGTAACGTGGAAAATATTCATAATAATATACTCGTGTTGTAACACAGTAACATGGACATCTCTTGCAATGTGTAAGCGTTCTGTCGTGGCAGCTTTGCAGTATCTCTTGCAATGTGTAAGCGTTCTATCGTGGCAGCTATGCAGTATTTTTTGTAATGTGTAGTTTCAGTTTGGAATATCTACATTGCACTTCAGACATGTCCATATGTGCTCCAATCTCCTATGTAATATCTCCAACAGCGTCCAGCGACTAACCGTACCAGTTTGATGTTGATTGATGAGCCTGCTTATGTACCTGTTATGCTGTTCTTTTCTGGACAGTCAAATCTTCAATCCCAGCTTTAGCAATCTAGCAATTTTCTTTCCTGCAGCACTCTGTGAGGACGTTCAAAATATCAGCTCTATCCTTTGGCTGATCCGCTGATATAGTGGCAGATTCAACCAGCACGTCTACTCTCTCATTGCCAGTGACACCCATGTATCCATGTGGGTTGTGTATAGTGTCTTTTGACTCGTAAAGATTCATGATGATGATGAACACCATTTTTCCCATCAGAGCCGTGTAATATATTTTCTAATTATGATGCAAGTCTTCGAAATGCCGCCCCCTTAATTTTTTTCTTTAAAATAACCTTCAATTGTAATTTGGATTTTGCTGTTTACCCTGCCCCTTAAGGTGCCGCCTGATGCGGCGCCTCTCTGTATCATAGAAATGGCACGGTCCTATTTCCCATCAAACCCCATGTTATGAAAATACGTTTCCTTACTTTTACTTTACAAGCATCTTCATGAACAATGCAAATTGCTTCAAAAACATTCATTTCAACAAATAATCTTGTCATAACATAAGATTTTAGTTGCTATAATCATGACAGTTTAGACAAGATAGAAAAATTGGTTGATTAATTATTGTATATGTGACATTATTTTCAGTGATATATTGGAGGTATAACTAGAATATTTTTGTGACAATTACCTTGTCTACCTGAATGTGATAAAGTTTTTTTTTGTGTATATTTATCGACAACCAACGGACGCACACATCAATCTCTTCAGAAATGTTTTATCAATTTTGATGGATTTTTTTTGGGTATTGTTGGACAATGTAGCAAAGTTCATACATGTTGCCTTTTCGAACAGAACCCAAAAAGAATTGCTGCTGTTTCGTTCGCCCTTGTGGTGCCGGGGCCCGCAAGGAAGCAAAGAATAGTACCACTGTAACCTACAATGCATATTGTAAGAGGAGACTAATGTAGGCACTAGGGATGCTACCTTAATAAATAAAAATCAGCGCAGAAATCGGATGCGCTACCCATGTAGGTGCATAACTGACACACCGTATAATCGCTCTTAGGCTCAGATCACATACAAATCACACAGAGTGTTTTACAGCTGGTCGATATAGAGTGCTCGAAGAAGAAGTTGCTGTTTCAATTGAGCAAAGTACCGAGGTAAAGAAAGGAACTGACCCGTCTAACTTTCGCATACATCTGTTCAGAAATGTGAAATCTACAGCATTTTGCACTAGTCTCCAAAGAATATGAGAATTTTTTTTTTTTTTTAACGCCCAACCTTTTAAAGACAGTACACTCAAGTTAAAGACAATCCTCCACATTTTCTACAAGATTATAAGTCTAAAATATAAGCTAAAGACAATCCTCCACATTTTCTACAAGATTGTAAGTCTAAAATATGAGTTAAAGCTCTACATTTTCTACAAGTCTGAAGCTAAAAATAGCTACTCCTCCTTTTCTAGTCAAGACGTAAGTCTAACATACATAGAGTTAAAGTTAATCCTCCACATTTTCAAAGATTATAAGTCTTAAATAATAGAAAGACAACTACATTGTCTACAAGTTTTAAGCTAATATGAGTTAAAGACAATCCTCCACATTTTCTACAAGATTGTAAGTCTAAAATATAAGTTAAAGACAATCCTCCACAACTTCTACAAGATTGTAAGTCTAGATATAAGTTAAAGACAATCTTCCACATCTTCTACAAGATTGTAAGTCTAGAACAATCATCTCTCTTGGAAAACTCTTCCACCAATTAGTGATTCACATCTAGGCAATATCATATCCCTAGGCCTACCCATGAAAATGTAAGATTCGCCTTCATCCAGCAAGATTTAGACACCGCCTGCTGTCAATACTTTACCTTCAGTGAGTAATCGTATACATCTTAAGGGCAAGGATGACACAGTTATCTTTACATTGTATCTTTCTCCAGCCAGAAAATCAAATTTAATCTCTTTGACTCGGGTAAGGAAAATTGTGATCGCTAACAAAAAATGTAACATTAAAAAAAACGTTAAAATATTTCATGTTTTATAACGAAATAATTCCGAAACGAGCGAATCTTATGATGTATACACACAATATGATCAATTAGATTAGCAGAAGTAATACAGTTATGTTTTACATTGCGCGTGTTTATGTATGTGTGTGTATATGCGATATCTGTGTGTGGATGTGTGGGTCAGTATGTGTTTGCGTGTTCGGATAATGAGTGTGCGTGTGTTCTTGTTTTTGTGATTGTAAGAAAACACGCTAGTTTTAATAATTTTTTATGAAAAATATTTTATTTTATTTTCTGTCAATCATTTACATCAATAATTTTTGTGAATGTTATCATTCACTTTTCGCAGTGTTATCATTAGATATCGTTAACAAACATGCTCATTAGAACAGAAGTAACACCATAGAAAGATTGGATTTGGGTCAGATAATTATGAAAAATGAAAATCGTGGCGTATTCTTTAGAGGACATCGTTATCAATTACAGTAAACGAGTGGTCGATTTTCTAAGCACCACTTATATGTTCAGTACAATACCAGTGCTTTATGAATGGTGAGATCTATTTTCCGTTCCTACTTGATTTTCAGATCCAGCAGTCATCTGAGCATGATGCCCTTCGACTTGAGACCATGGCAGTGAATTTACAGGTCTGTTTGAGTGTGAAGGTTTAGAGAGTGTTTACAACATCTGGATATGGGGGTAGGTACTTGTAACGAGGAGGCCCAGGTTCGATCACAGCCAACTCTAACTGGGCCTGATAACTGACGGAGAAACCCTGACCTAGTTTAAGTTTGGGGCAGTAAGATATATATGTATATATGTTTGATAGAATAATACAAGTTTTTTTGCAATTTTACTCAATTCGTGAGTCTATGCTTATTTATTGGTGACAAATATTCATAATATTGATATTCCTTATTTTCCTTATATGCAACTGAACTTGTTGCATAATATAACTTCAATTTAACATTTTGTCTTGATTTTCAAATGAATATGTCTACATTCAACAATACTGAAATGCGAGGTCACGTGGTGTAGTTGTCGTGTGTCTCTCTCTCTCTCGCGATCGTTCTTATGTCATTTTTATCATTCTTATTGTGATGTATAAACAACCAAACATCAGAACGAGATGTACGTGTGGAAGCCTTTGACCCCAGTTGTGGTCTGATTTCCGATAATTCTTACCTGAGTCTGCAGGCCTATAAGTTTGTAGTTGGCTCTGGTTCAATCCACGGTAAGAACACTTAAATTTTTTTATGTCAAGGCAAAAGAAAACATGCTAACCTAACAGTTTCAAAGGGCTGCACTGGCCATACTGCCATTAAATTCAACAGGTTTGCGCCCCTCCTGTTCTACACCGCCCACAAAACGGTATTACAAGCAGTAGCGACATTTTATTTTTTAAATTTATCGGCATGGTTCGGTCACTCTCCGCAGAAATTGCACGCAGACTTATAAGAGTATTGCACAAGGAATTAACTCGGTAGCTTTGGAAACAATCTTTACAGCTTAAGAGTTTAACGCGTTTTTACTAACGTTAATACTTAAGAATTTAATACATTTTTACTACCGCCACTACTTAAGAATTTTAAGTAATTTTGTACCTTAACAAAATGGGTTTTAAAGCCGAAGGATTAACTTCGTTACACCGGGTTTTACCCTATAGGCTCGGTCTCTCTCAGAAGAAATGGCATGCACAAATATTGCACAAAGCACGAACTCCGTAGCAATAATAGGGTTGGAATACGGATTCGATCCCACGACCTTCGACTCGCAAGATAAGAGCTAACCACTTAGCCACAAAGCTAGTATTTTTGAATTTAAAATATAACCTATACTAGTTAATTGTATATCCTTTACAGGACTTTACGATCCACTCCCAGCTTTTAACGCTGTTTGTGATTTTTCTAGGCATTATTACGTTCAGTAGTTTGCCATTGCTTTCTGTACGGGTGGTGTCATCGCCCTTTTGTAAAAATTCACGCGAAACAATTTGCAACCAAATTGTCCGCAGCGTGATTCGAACTCAGAACGTCAGGGTTAATAGACCGAGTCACTATCCCCTAAGCTACAGACGCCACTTTACCTAAACTACTTAAGTATATAACATATTTTTTTATCTGCATGCAACTATCACTTAAGAATGTAATACAATTTTGTTACCACTACTGTTTAAAGAATGTAGCACATTTAATACTATACCACTACCATCTTTGAACTTGACACAAATTCTACTACCATCGTTGTTTAAATATTTGACCCACATTTTTCACTGTAATTATTTTCACTACTTCATCTTATTGATTTCCATTACCGGTTCCTACTTTGTTTTTTATTACACCATTTCCATGTGTTTTGTTGCATTTTTCAAGTTCATCTCCTCTGCCCTCTGGGTATATGCACTGCGTTATTCTGCTGCTTTCTGTGTCTCTGATTGCCCAGTATCAGAATGACATGTGACAGCATGCTGTTTGCAATTTTTTTTTTACCATGATTGACTTTTACTTTCCTTTTTTTCCTGTAGCGAAATCTAGGGTTCAGTTTGATCGATTCTTAAAACTGTCATTAAAAGTTTCTGGAAAATGCAACAATAAAAAATGTTGGTAACTAAATCTAACTCCCTCAGATGCTTCTCTATGTCGTAAAGTTAATTAAAATGTTCATTATTATTTTAAAACACAAATACACATTGGTCGAATCGACGTTCTACAACATATATATATATATATATATTTTAATCTCTAGTGTCGAGTGTTCAGAATGTTGTTTTTGTTGTCGAATAATAGGAAGTATGCGTTTTCCCTCGCTTTCCTATATGTGCATTGGAGAGGGTACCCGGCTTTCTTTCAGACGCAGAAGCCTCCAACAGCTCTAGGCATGTAGTGATATGCTTAGTGCTGCAGAGATTCCTACTCAGGTAGGGAATAATGTTCAGAATCAAAGGTATTTCTCTTTCACAGGGAACATCGATTGTGGGACTAACCACAATCTAGAATGTCGATTGGTCCCACTTTATATTACGTACCGCTGTATTTTGCACTTCTATTATTACGGTCACTGACTTTTTGGAAGCGCATCTCATTTTACGTAGACTGATTGACCTTATATATACGTACCACCTATTAGCGACTTTTATTACGTGTACCGACCGATTGTACGCATTATGTAAGTACGACTTAGTAGCGCTCTCTATATATTACGATGTACCGACCTGTATATTGTAACATCATCATCATCAAATAGCTTGTCCTGAGCAGAAGTTTGCCACCTTAACACTCCTCCGGAATTTCTCTCATAGGCCAGATGTCCTGCCTCTGCAGCCGTCATGTCCAAACCATCAGTTACATCCTGAATCCATCTTCTCCATGGTCTTCCTCTTCTTCTCTTTGCCAGGATGCCTCCTTCCATGATGGTCTCTCCAGCCCTTCGTGTCTCTTTATATATCTAAAACACTACAATTTTCTCTTTCTTATTTGTAGCATCAGCCAGTTTTCTTTGATTTTGAGTTCTTTCTGTTTTAGATATATTTGCTCTCTTCTCTGTCTATGATATACGGATGACTCTTCTGTAACACTTATATTCAGAAGCAGATATATTTTTTTCCAACGCTTTGTTAAATGCTTACGCTTGACATCCATAAGTCTACAATACGTATACTTAAATATGCAGAAACACATTGATCTTTCCTTCCTTTCGTTCGCTTGAAATGTGTCTATATATTCAATGTTGTCTCTTGTATGAAGTAAACACATTGATCAATTGAAAGTCACAAAAGTGTGCAACCCACAACTAACATCCTGTTCAGATTAGCTTCTTTTGTTCTGAGGTTGACCTGACTTCAAACTGATGAAACTCCAACAAAATCAACAAGGTTCAGCTATCGACAAGTAAGGAAGCTAGTTAAACCATTACGGCGTGAAACTAAGCTATTACAGCTTGCAAATAACTAAATTCCTCCAGAATAACGATGGCTAATGACATAAAAACGTTACAATATTACCAGAATATTCCACCATATTACGTGACAGTTTGCCCGAGATGGAATATCATTAAAATATTTTTATACAAACTGCTAATAAACATGGATTATTCACGTCGTTCCCGGTTTGGCTTATCGCATGTCCATTAAATTATAGACTAAAACTAGATGTTGAAGAAAGCAAGGCAAAGCTCGTTGAGGTTAGGCGACGCCAGCTGAATTTATTGAGGCTCGGTACTCCTGTAAATGACCGTTTGATGTGCTTGTAAATCTGACCTAGGTAAGCTGGTTTACTGCCAGTCTGCAGCAAATACGCAATGCATTACTACCACCATGTTGTAGTTTACTTAATACAACTTTGTCTAACTTAAGAAACGGTCAGCCTTTCAGACAAATTTGAGCGTTCGTACTGAAGCTCCCCCCAACATATGCAGCTCAGACGGGAAATAAAAAATTCCTGTTTAATGTATATGTTTGATAGAACACTGAAAGCTTTTTTTTTTTTTTCGTCCGCTTTCAACTCAGACGAAGTTTCATCTCTGAAACTGATTTTTGCGTGAAAATCTGTTTTTCCAATTTCTTACAATGGCAGCAGCGTGCACATTGTAAATTACTTTACACTGGCAGCCGTGTGCTCGTAATTAGTATTCCCTCGCCATACAGGCAGATTTTCTCCGACTTCAGAGGTACTCATGTTATCGTCCTGAGTAAGACCAGGGGACTCGAACAAATGCCGGACAGTAGGTTCGAACCCGAGCTATGAGGCGTCTCACAGCTAGCAGGCCGAGCTACTATCAACTACTCTAGGCAGTCCCCCACTGAAAGCTTTTTTGCAATTTTATTCAATTCTACGAGTACATGGCTTTTATTGATGATTTTTTTACACGCTGGGCAGGCGGGCGCTGAAATCTTCTTAAAACACACAGAATCTGAATGTGCTGTTATACAGGTTTGTAAAACTTGCAGAATGAACTCAAACCAGTGGTTTAACAAGAAGGTGGTTGAGAGAGCAACCGAATAAGAAAAATAAGAAGTATTGAAGAAATATAAAAGATATATAAATAGTTTACATATATGAAAATCTTCTAGCGTGGAGTTATTATTACACCACATCAACAATTAAGCTGGCTCCAATTTCTCAGACTGCGAGAAACATTACGCAGCGTAACTAGTTTACACACAGTTTTTATACATGTTTTTTTTTGCCCGCCTGCCCAGCGTGTTCGCAGTGGGTTGGACTGCGGGTGGCTAGCCCTTTGTGAGTGCGGGTTCAATTCCGCGGGATGGCAGAAAAGCCACAGGTCCACCAGATTCACAGTGTTCGTGGCACCGAACCGAAGGGTCACGATGTCCATGGCACCGAGCCGAAGAGCTAAAAGGTCAAGTGCTTCTGGATCGGGGAAAAAATACATGTTTTAAAAATTACTTTTCTGTTTGAAATGTCGAAGATCATCATATTTCTTCAAGAGCTTGATAACCCAGAATACCTGTCGGACACCCGTGGGTCCGCAGACCTCAGTTTGGAAAACGCTGATATAACGCAATGTCTATTTCATTAAAGTAACAAATAAATGTTTCACAAGATGCAGACAGTTATTGTTCTACAAACTGAATGAACCCGTGTTGTCAGTACATACAAACAACACTACCCCGTCCTGCTTGTGATTAGAACAGGTTTGGGATTAATTTCTTATCTCCCTGCTCCTGTGAGTCAACCATGAATAAAAAAAAGATTACCGTAAAGCTGGGGGTGTGTAGAACGTGACAACCCAAACAGATCAAAGCTTATAACAAATTGGTCGTGCTGTTTAATTATAAGTGAGAATAGAAGTCTTCCATAATAGCAAACCAACTTTTTCGCATTGATGAAAAACGGTACGACAAGCCCCCGAAGATTAGTGTTTCGTTTTTACGTGACATCTACTTCTTATACAGGATTTACAAACTTAATCAGATCATCGATAAGAAGGAAGGAAAAATTAACATAAATGTGATGGGTTACTGTAGATTGCTAGATTGATTGATTGATAGGACCATCATCATTGCACTTTGTTGAATAACCATGTGTGCTCCGATCTAGTTCTTACATAGGAAGTTCACAGCAGGAGTGCACAAACTCCGTAGCACCAGTGTGTGTCCCTGATGTAACTTTGAAGATAGTGAAAAGTTGTATTTTAATTTTTCTAATGAAATTGACAGTGGCTTTGCATACTATCGGTTTTCAACTGTTGATAATTCTTGTATGTGTTAAACTAAACACGGACCTTTATTTTTCTTCGATCTCCGATAGGATAGAGAACTCGATCTACCTGTATTTAGGCAAAATTTCCCAATCGTTCCACGTTGGAAACAAACCCGAATATATTTGGAACAAGAGGCAAGCATTTTATTTCTATACCACTAAGACTGGGATTAGCAATTTCCATGTTCCACTTGAAACACCCTTAGGACAACTATTTTGATTTCTATACCACTAAGACATCCCTTAGGTCACTATATGATTTCTATACCACTAAGACATCCCTTAGGTCACTATATGATTTCTATACCACTAAGACATCCCTTAGGTCACTATATGATTTCTATACCACTAAGACATCCCTTAGGTCACTATATGATTTCTATACCACTAAGACATCCCTTAGGTCACTATATGATTTCTATACCACTAACCCCGCCCCCTCCCCCTCAAGTCACTGTATGAGATGGCACCTGGAAAGTGAAACTCGAAATATGGATATATATAAAAATAGGACGAGTCTCCTGGAATGAGAATAAAACTAATATAAAAAGAGTGCCTCAACAACTAGAAATTTTCTTCTTCTTCTCTCGATCGTTCGTTTCGACCATTTTGATCATTCTTATTGTGGTATATAAACAGCCTACACCAAGAACGGGTTTTTACGTCACATCATTCAGTGTCATTTGGAGCTCTGGTGCTTATCCTTCGGCAATGTATCCGGTCTCAGCCGGCGTTTATTTGGTTCGCTCTCCCTCAGCCTGTGGCTGTCCCCAGCCGACCTACAAGGCAGCAGGTTCAACTAGGAATGAAAAGAAAACTGCTTAAAGACATTAAATTAGACAAAAGAGATATTTTATTCTCATTAACAAACATGACGATGTGCTGAAAATCCATCTTGGTATAGAAGGTAGAAGGTAGGAGAGCAAGATCAGCCGATAGACAGGTAAATAGTCTTGCAGCCGTCATGGAAAGGACATAACTGTTTAGAGACACACCTCTCAATGCCAAGATGGTATATAATTGATTGAAGAGATTCATCCGTATGTTGCCGGGGCTGCATGGGGAACAGAGAATAGTAAAACTGCGTCCTACAGGGCATGTCGTAAAAGGCGACTGAGATAAGGGCCTAGGAAAGATACCCTAGTAAATAAAAGACATCGCAGAAATTGAATGGGCTGGCGGATAACTGACACAACGTACAGTCGCTCTTAGGCTCAAATTACATACATAACACAAAGAGTGATTTAACAAATGGTCGATATGGAGCGTTCTAAGAGGAAGAAAAAAGAAGATTGAAGAGATTTCTCGGTTTTGTAATGAATCGTTCGATCTTGTGTGACACATACCACAATCAATTATTCACAATACCACAAGATATGACAAAAATAAAGTTTAATAGAGAAGAATTGAAAGGGTTTCACTAAAACATTTCAATCCTCGCAGAAATTAAACGCCAAATTTCGAAATTATTGCACAAAGCTTAAGCTCCGTAGTTACATCAACAATCCTAGAGAGGGGTCTCAGGAAAAATGCAATAATGACTAAAACGATGCGGTTCGGATTCGAAACGATGCGGTTCGGATTCGAAACGATGATCTTTAGAAGCAAGAAACCGACTTGACCATGATGCCTCGGAGGAAGTACCGAATGTGAGTGTATACCATTGACCATTTGAAACGAAACAACTACAGCTTGCGGGCTCTAAACCTGTTGCACTGCTGTATATAACGCTGTTTAGTAATAAGACTGCGTCATCTCATAACACTGTATAGTAACAACTTATTGCCTATAATTGTATAACAATGTATAATAACAACTTGTTGCCTATAGTTGTCTAGTATTGTATTTTTTTAAATTATTTTTTTGTCTCTATCCAGAAGCACTTGAGCTGAAAGCTCTTCGGTTCGGTGTCATGGACATCGTTAACTCTTCGGTTCAGGTACCATCGAACACCATAAATCTGAGGAACCTGTGGCTTTTCTGTCAGTCCGTGGAATTGAACCGCACTCACAGAGGACTTGTCACCCGTAGTACAACACGCTACGTACAGGCTGGACAGGCGGGTGTCTAGTATTATGTAATAACAACGTGTTGCCTATATGTGTATGTTTCTAATCAAGAACAGGTAAACTGTTTAACTTTCACCTGTCTATTCCATCAGACAATTGTAATTACTTGGTCACGGTTGCTAGATTGTCTATTCCATCAGACAATTGTAATTACTTGGTCACGGTTGCTAGATTGTCTATTCCATCAGACAATTGTAATTACTTGGTCACGGTTGCTAGATTGTCTATTCCATCAGACAATTGTAATTACTTGGTCACGGTTGCTAGATTGTCTATTCCATCAGACAATTGTAATTACTTGGTCACGGTTGCTAGATTGTCTATTCCATCAGACAATTGTAATTACTTGGTCACGGTTGCTAGATTGTCTATTCCATCAGACAATTGTAATTACTTGGTCACGGTTGCTAGATTGTCTATTCCATCAGACAATTGTAATTACTTGGTCACGGTTGCTAGATTGTCTATTCCATCAAACAATTGTAATTACTTGGTCACGGTTGCTAGATTGTCTATTCCATCAGACAATTGTAATTACTTGGTCACGGTTGCTAGATTGTCTATTCCATCAAACAATTGTAATTACTTGGTCACGGTTGCTAGATTGTCTATTCCATCAGACAATTG
This sequence comes from Arion vulgaris, assembly GCA_020796225.1. Lineage (NCBI taxonomy): Eukaryota > Metazoa > Mollusca > Gastropoda > Stylommatophora > Arionidae > Arion > Arion vulgaris. Next base: position 23,945,118 of record CM036754.1, on the reverse strand, counting down.
TAATTACTTGGTCACGGTTGCTAGATTGTCTCTTCCATCAAACAATTGTAATTACTTGGTCACGGTTGCTAGATTGTCTATTCCATCAAACAATTGTAATTACTTGGTCATGGTTGCTAGACTGTCTATTCCATCAGACAATTGTAATTACTTGGTCACGGTTGCTAGATTGTCTATTCCATCAGACAATTGTAATTACTTGGTCACGGTTGCTAGATTGAAATATTGATTTTAAGTCGGACGTAACGATAAAAAAACCGAACAAATTAAAAACATATTCTTTATAGGGAAATCGCGTTGAAAGCTTTTACATTTGTTTCATTACTAACATTACTGGAGTCAGTAGTCAACATTACATGTTGTATTATAGAAAGTCCAGGGAGCTCTGCGGCTAAGTCGTTACTTTGCGTTATGTAGGTCGGGAGTTCGAATCCAGACCGCACCGTTATGGCCGGGAGTTCATTTTATCCAAAGACCCCCTAGGATTTCTGACAGAGATACGCGGAGTTTGTGCAATACCCTTAGCAGGTGGCGTGTCATTTATGCGGAGAGGACCGAGCCATATGGGTAAAAATCTGGTGCAGTAAAGTCAATCCTTCGGTTTAGACCCTTTAGATCAGCATTTCCCAAAGTGGGCGGTACCGCCTCCTAGTGGGCGTTGAAGCGTTCTAGGGAGGCGATAGTGTTCAGAAGAAATCTGGGGTGTTCATGCGATTAAGGTTTGGTGGCTCCTTAAAGAAGAAATTAATAATAAATATTTTAAAATAAATTATTTTCGTGATTTTGGGATTGAATAATCATTTAAAATCTGAATTCTGCATTTTAATTCATCTTATGCACACGATCCATTTTGTCATCAATTTTCTATTTCAAGCATATAATCATTTGAAAATTGACCATGTATTACTGAAACATATATCAATTTTCTATGTCAAAGAAAAAAATAGAGTATGTATATATGTGGGAGGGGGCGTTGGTAAACTGTTATAATGTGACGGGAGGGTGCGTTACAAAATTTATGTTGTGCAAAGTGGGCGGTGGGTCAAAAAAGTTTGGGAATCTATGCTTAGATAAACACAATCTGTTTGTAGATACTGGACGTTTGTTTTAAAAGCAATTGCGTATCTGTGGTGTAGAGGTTGAGTGTTTGACTCTGGTTCCAGAGGTACAAGGTTTGCTTTCTCGTGGAGCAATACGATATTTTTCTAGTATACCTGATCTCAGTGTAGGTGAGATCGAGCTACTAGTCATTTCGGAAACGGACGATAAATCAAGTCCATATAATCGGACCTATTAAGTCCCTATCAATGGGCATAACGACACAATTAAGGAACCAATCAAGTCCTCGTCAAGTCCCTTTAAATTCTTATCAAGGCCCATAAGCCATTATCAAGAGACCCATAAATCCTTATCAATGGACCTATCGTCCGTATCAAGGAACCCATAAAGCCCTTAACAAGATACATATGAACACCTTATCAAGGGACCTATCAAGTCCTTATCAAGCAACATATCAAGTCCTTATCATGGACCTATTTAGTCCTTATCAGGGGGATATTGTCCTTATCAAGGGACCTATCAAGTTTTATCAAAGGGATCCATCAATTCCTTATAAGGGATTCCTTATCAAAGGGACCTGTCATATCCATATCAAGGAACTTATCAAGGGGCATATGAAGTCCATGTTAAGAGACCTATCAGCTCACTATTAAGAGACCTATCAAGTTTTTCACTATCAAGTTTTTCACTATCAAGTTTGTTCACTATTCGCTGCTACATACTTTCCGAAGGCTGAGCTACTCTTTGTTTCTAGATCACAAACGTGAATGTACGCCTATAGCAGTGACAGTAGCAATGTATAACGTGTTAATACATCTTTAGCCCACAGAGGAGAGATAATAACAGACGTGTTAATGTGTCTTTAGAAGGGAATGGGAAAAACGTATATATACGCCCTTAGCAGCTAAAGGGTTAAGTCAGCACATATAAGGGTAGTTATATTATGTCCTATTGCTATTCTGGATTTATAATTTATTCCTCTCAAATGTTATCACTGTACTGAGAGGGTACATCATGACATGTGATAATACTGATCCTCCCCGGTAAGCAGTATTATTTTTATTTTTTATTGAAAGTGGCTGGCGGAACTAGAGGAATTATATAGACAACCAATTGTCAAGCTGGGATCGGTCGTCCGAAACCGAAAACACTTTGTCGGATTTGACAATTAGAACACAATAGAGTCGCTAGGATTCCTCGCGTCTACCGACTCCGGATTAGCAGTCAGACCAGTTTCGGTGTACTCCAACCGACTTTCTAATAACACATTCTTTGAAAGTGACAAGCTCTGCACACTAGGTCTGGCCCCAGTCTGTCTAGCCCCCAGTGAACAGCTGTCGTACCTAGTGAGGTGTCACAAAACCCTCAAAAGCTAGGGGACATAAAGTTTCGCTTGAGCCAAACACGATCTGCATGTGAACTACCGATCAAAGGAAACCAGGCGCGACATAAAAGTGTCAAAACACTGTGACTCTTTTACGGGGTGTGAAATTACTGCCCACAAGTCGGGCGTAAGTGGATGAATATATTTCGAATTATCTCCAAATCAAGCAAACATTGATAAAACAGATTACACCAAACCCATAATAAACAAAACCAGAATTACGAAAGAACAGATGCAATTAATTGTATTTAAACTGTGGATTCCACAGAAATTATTTCTTATTTTTATGCCTGTTTGTCATACACTCTGATATAGCAAATACATTTTTTTTCCCTTGCGTTTTGAAGGTCATAGGTTCCAACCCTGACCGTCTGATCACACGTGACTATTTTCAATATACTTCCACTAGAATTGTTACCAAAGTTATTAAGTTCGTGTATTGATGAGTAATACTATTGGCATGAGGCGTGTCATTTCCTGGTAGAGAAAGCAAGAAAAAGCGCTCGTAATAATGGTACTACCATTTTCAAGATGCAGTACAAGCGATAATCAAATGTATTTAGTAAACACACAAGACTCTTTATAAACATACGACTCAAACGACTATAAAATACTTACAACATCCCCATCGAAATCATCTACAAATCAACAAGATTTCACATACCTGGGAGCATTTCAGCAAATGGAAGAATAACTAATGAAATTCAACACAGAAACAAGAAAACAAATGATAGCAAATGCGCAATTTAGATGCAAACACGTCACCATGAAACAAAAAGCAATGTTCAACAAATCTTCCACATTATGTACCGTGCAACCTGACGCGAAACAAACGATAAGAAACTAGTCACAACAGAGATGAAGTCTACAGAATGCATGAACAGAAGAGACGGTTGAGAATGAGCACAGAAATGGTACAACATCAGTACTAGACTTCATCAGAACAAAAATTAAATGGTTCGGCACGTAAGCGATTACCATCAGACAGTGACCTAATAGCAATGCTGTCGATACAATGGATACAAGCAAAGGCCCGGCCAGCATAAAGATGGACCTCAGAGATAACAGAGGCGACGAAAGAACTATCTACGAAGCGCATACTAGGCCGTTTTAGAAATGTCTTCCTGACCTGATGTAAGAATACGGGATTCGAGGAAAAAAAACGGACTTCAAGGACTTCTTTAGTAAACATACGGACTCAACGGACTCTTTAGTAAACATACGGACTCAACGGACTTCTTTAGTAAACATAACAAAAATAACGATGCCTAGTAATGATGTGTAACAAAATGTAGATCAAATTACGATTATAATTATATATGTAAAATTTAAGTTAATTTTTCAATTATACAGTAGGTCGTGGATAAAGGCGCAATGAAGTCAATAATTTGTCTTTATAGTATAAATATAATCTTTCAACACAATCTTTCTCCCCACATTATGTTACCAGTGCCAAGCCTGGACACTGACTACAAATAATAGAAGAAAACTAGTCACGACAGAGATGAAATGTCTACGCAGAATGCAGGGTGAAACAAGAAGAGACCGGTTGAGAAATGAAGACATCAGGAAAAAATGGTACAACATAGTACTAGACCACAAGAAACAACAAATTAAATGGTTCGGTCACGTAAGCAGATTCCAACAGACAGTTCACATCAAAGAGCAATGCTGCTCCGATACAATGGGTACAAGCAAAAGGCCGGCCACGCAAAAGATGGACCTCAGAGATAACAGAGGCGACGAAAGAGACTATCTACGAAGCGCATACAAGGGCCCGTTTTAAAAATCTCTTCTTGACCTGACGCTGTGAGGCAAACAGAATTCGAAAAAGAAAGAAAGAAAGAAAAGTATAAATAGATAGCGTACAAGTATTAATGCTACAAATAAAAAAGAAAATTGAGATATTTTGGACATATAAAAAGACATGAAAAGCTGGAGAAGACCATCTGGAAGGACGCATACCGGCAAAGAGAAGAAGAGGAAGACCACGCAGAAGATGGATTCAGGATGTAACTGATGGTCTGAACATGACGACTGCAGAGGCAGGACATCTGGCCTATGAGAGAGAAAATTCCGGAGGACTGTTGGGGTGGCAAAGTTCTGCTCAGGACAAGCTATTTAATGATGATGATAAGTATTAGGCTTATTATCAATATAAGAAAAAGGAAGTCCACATTTTGTCGAACATGCAGTGAGGAACAGAGGTTTAGAATACATTGTAACAACCGGTAAAATCGAGGGAGACGTAATACAGAGAAAGCAAATGTTGGATAGCCTGACTTCATGGCACAGAAGTGGGTGAACATCTGAGATAATGAAAATGAAAATCGTGGCATATCCCAAAGGATGTAGCCATCAACCACAGTCTGAGATAATAGTAAACACCTAAAACATGAAACTTTCATGTTTTTCTTTATATGTCCAAAATAATTCTATTGTGCATTATTATTTGTAGAATAGGAATAGCCTATAGAAGAAAAGACAGGAATAGCAGTCGGTGGACAAAATATAAACAACCTAAGATACGCTGATGACACAATTCTCATGGCTACAAATGAATATGCAAGACTTGATAGACATACTAGTGAGAGAAAGTGAAAAGAAAGGATTAAGCATGGATATAAAGAAAACAGAGGTTATGGTTGTCTCCAAGAAACAAGAAACACCAACATGCAATATCAAAATAAATAACACAACACTGAAACAAATCCATCGATTCAAGTATCTAGGAACATTCCTAACATCAGATGGAAGATGTACAACAGAGATTAGGAGTAGAATAGCTCAAACGAAAGCAGTTTTTATGAAAATGAAGAACACACTATGCGTGAACTCACTACCAATGACACTGCGAAAACGAGTACTCCAATGCTATATTGAACCAATTCTTATGTATGGCAGCGAATCATGGACACTGAACAAACAATCAATACGATCATTGGAAGCCACAGAGATGTGGTTTTACAAAAGAATGTTGAGAATTCCATGGACAGCAAAGAAAACAAACGTGGAGGTATTAAATCAGGTCTGCACACAAAGAAACCTTATAAAAAGAATAAGAATCAGACAATCAAAGTTCTTCGGGCATATAATGCGAAGAAAAGGTTTAGAACATTTGGTGACTACAGGTAAAATTCAGGGAAGGAGAGATCGTGGAAGACAGAGGGAGAAGATGTTGGATGGCCTGACATCATGGTTCGACAAAATATCGACGTCAGAACTGATTACATGCACCAAGCAAAGAGAGTTGTAGAGAGACATGATCGCCTACGCCGCCAGGCATGGCACTTGATTGATTGATTTGTAGAATCAGCCATTTTTATTTGTAGTTTCTATTTGTTCTTATCTCTGTAGATGGTATACGGAGAATTCCTCTGTAACTTACTGTGCGGTGTCTGTGCTGAGTGGTTAAGTCTTTGCCATGCGAGTCGAAGGTCGTGAGTTCGAACCGCGCCGTTCTATGCACAGTGCATTTTTTCCAGAAACCACTAGAATTGTTGCCGGAGCTACGGACTTCGTGCTTTGTACAATACTCTTGACTGGTGGCTTGCATTTCTGCGGAGAGGGACCGAGCCATATGGGGTAAATCCCGGTGCAATGAAGTTTAAAGCCTAATACTTCGGCTTTAAATCCATTTAATCCTCTGTAGCACTTGATGCAAAGTGAGACACAACAAAAAACACATTGCAGACAAGAACGGAAACAAACTCTACCAGAAATAATATGAAGAAATAAGACTCTAGCAATCACCGCTTAGACTGATGTACCAGATGTCTCCATAAATTCTGCTGTTGTTTTTAGGGACCTCGTCCCTCGGGACAGCTTCTCATTTAGCTCAGTATTTTCCGGCCAGGTTTCGTTTCTCAGACCTGCTAGCAGTGTCTTGCAGTAGGTGCTCTGCCGTCATGTCCACCTTCTCGCAGTGGCACAGGTTAGTTGTGCAAATTTTAAATTTGTTGTAAAGGTGGGATCGGAATCTGTTATGTCCGGTACGGAAGCGGAATAGGACCACTAGTTTTCTACGGGACAGAGCATAGTACCCATCTTTGGCGCTGTGTTGAGGGTGGTCTTGCGACCACTTCTCTCTCTATATCACCATCCGAAGAAATAATACAAACATTAAACAAACACTGACAAAATATATAAATATTTAGCAAATAATACTATGAAATATTATTACAGTTTGCAGCCAAGAATACTAAGATGAACTGAAATAGCTTTGCAAATTATAATTCCATATATAGAAAATAAGTGATGCTACCTGGAAGATTGAATATGAATCGAAGAACAAAAAGGTGGAGTGCAGGACAATGTGTTATTTTTAATGAGGAATAAAGTATGATAGACGCCAGGTACACTGTACATGAACAAAAAAAGACTAAATTGATTTTCTGCCATAGTTATATTAACAAGCATTCAGGAAATTATATAGTTGTGAATCTATGACAGTTAAATGAATTAGCTGTGATCGGCGTGATTTTTTTCACAGTTAGATGGATATTGCAACAAAGCTTAAAATATATAGAAGCTGTGTCTTTGGAGTGTTATTTGACAGTGGTAAGTGCTAAATGGTGGCGTCTGTGGCCTAGGGGATAATGACTCGGTCTATTAACCCAACGTTCTGAGTTCGAATCACGCTGCGGACAGTTGGTTGCAAATTGTTTCGCGTGGATTTTTACAAAGGACGATGGCACCACCCGTTCAGAAAGCAATGGCAAACTACTGAACGGAATAATGCCTAGAAAAATAACAAACAGTGTTAAAAAGTTGGGGTTGATTTGCAAAGTCATGTAAAGGATAACAATTTTTTTAAGTGCTAGAAAATGATCGAAAGCATCATACACAAGCTGTAGACATTTCACAGTTACGTGGTTCAAAAAATTCCTGAATATATTCTAGCAAAATACAATACCTGATGAGGAGACAACAATCTTCCGCTTAAGAACAGATCACTGCAGGCTCAACCATCACATGCACATAATAAAGCCTGTTCAGACTGCACAGTGTGCATGCCAGACAGAAACACATACACATCCTGCAGACATGTCCATCATACATACACCATCGAAACGAAACATGGCCTCATGAACAAAGCTTACAGAGCAAGTTATGGGGAACTCTCGAAGGGCTCCAACTGACATACAGCTTCATAGAAGCAACCCATCTCATATTTTAGACGAGCATACGAAACCCAACGCAAAGAAGAAGAAGAAGAAGAAAAAACGAACTTTAAAAATAACATTTAATAAAAGACTACTCTGCTGAGTATCACTTTAATACCGACTAGTATTCAGGAAAGCAAGCCTTATTGCAAAATTCAGTTATAAGTGCAATGTGATGTGCCATTACTACGCTTGAATTCACAGCGGATCAACGAAAAAATATATAGAAAGGGCACATTAACCAACAATCTACACCAGACAAAAACTTGCAACCATATTTAACATGGTATTCCGCTAATAATTTAATATAAAGAGAGAATGAAACACAAAGCTGATAATCTTTCTATCGAATTTGAAGTTAGTGCTGATCTCTGGCTCGGAAACATGGAAGACAACAAAAGAAACCATCAGAAAACTACATACCTTTATAAATGAATGTTACATAGAATAGAGTGACTGAGATGTTATGATAAGATTACGAAAGAGGAGCTCAGAGAAAGAACTAAGCAGATATCAGTGGAGAAAGAACTAAGCAGATACCAGTGGAGAAAGAACTAAGCAGATACCGGTGGAGAAAGAACTAAGCAGATACCAGTGGAGAAAGAACTAAGCAGATACCAGTGGAGAAAGAACTAAGCAGATACCGGTGGAGAAAGAGCTAAGGAAGAGACGCTGGCGATGGATAGGGCATACATTGATTTGACATTACAAGACAGGCACTGTTTTGGAACCCACATTGAAAGAGGAGTATGGAAAGGCCTAGACATACTTGGAGAAGAGAGCTGGAGTCTGATATTAAAAGGATAGGTAAGACGTGGAAAGAATTGGAATGGATGGCAGGAGAGAGGAAGAGCTGGAAGAAGTTTGTTAAAGACCTGTGCTCCGTTGGGAGTTGAAAGGTGAAGAAGAGAATGAGACAAGGAATGCATTGTATCGTGACTAAAAAAAGTTAATTGCATATCCCTTACAGGACTTTGTGAATCAACCCTAGCTTTTAACGCTGTTTGTGATTTTTCTAGGCATTATTACGTTCAGTAATTTGCATCGTCTGTGGCCTAGGGGTTAGTGACTCTGTCTATTAACCCCGACGTTCTGAGTTCGAATCACGCTGCGGACAGTTTGCTTGCAAATTGTTTCCGTTGATTTTAACAAAGGACGATGGCGCCACCCGTTCAGAAAGCAATGGCAAACTACTGAACGTATAAGTGGTGCCTAGAAAATCAACGACTTGTTTACTGTGGTTGATGGCTACGTCCTTTGGGATATGCCACGATTTTCATTTTTCAATTTGCCATTGCTTTCTGAACGGGTGGTGCCACCGTTTTTTTTTTAAAAACCACTCGAAACAATTTGCAACCAAATTGTCCGCGCCAAAGACGCCACCGGTATCCTGACTAGAACAGAATATTTACTCAAAAATATCAGATCAATACAAGAGCTAAACATCAAAGAGTGGATAATGAATAAATCTGGGATGTGGTGATGAAATAAACAAACAGCGGGAGGTTTATTGTGTGCAGGAAATAAGGAAATAATATGCGCTAAGCAAATACTCGTGGGACGGATTAGTCGAATTCGTAAGCGTTCGAGTATCGACTCGAACACAAGAAGGTTGTTGGTTTAATACGAGGAAAGGAATTAGCCCTTACTACCACCTGCAAACTAGGTTTAAGAAATGTGAAGTGTCGGGCACTTCATAAAGTATTCGTCAGTGTATTGTCAGGGGCTCTCACGGGAGAAAGAATAGTAACTCTATGACCTACAAGGCATGTCGTAAGAGTTGACTAGGGCATGGGATAAGGAAGCTACCCTAGTTAATAAAATGCGTCAGAAATCGGATGTACTGACCTACACGTAGGCGTATAACTTGCACAACATACAGTTACTCTTAGGCTCAGATCACATACAGATCACAAAGCGTGGTTTAGTAAGTGGTCGATATGGAGTGGTTCAAATAAGAAAATGAAGATACCATAAAGTCTGAAAGGGTTACGAGAATAATGTTTTTAGAAAATACACAAGAAAATTTATCACAACTGAAAATTTGAAAGTAATTGAATTGATAATTGATAGATAGCACCATCATCATTGCACTTCGGTGAGTAGCCATGTGTGCTCCGATCTCTTTATTACACAAGATTTCAGCAGCAGTGCACGAACCCCCTAGCACCGGCGATGGTCACAGATGTAATTTTGAAGATGGTGAAGATTTTGGAGGAATTATATTTCTAAATCATTTCTGGCTGTAGCTCAAGCGGTAGTGAGCTCTATCACGAACCCAAGCGTACCTGGTTCAAACCCCACGGTGGGCAAGTTTAGAAGCAAATTCGTTTACGTGGAATTTTTACAAAAGGCAAAAATAGACCTCACCGTTCAGAAATCAATGGCAAACTACTGAACGTATAAGTGGTGCCTAGAAAATCAACGACTCGTTTACTGTGGTTGATGGCTACGTCCTTTGGGATATGCCACGATTTTCATTTCAAATCATTTCTAATGAATTTTGTCTGGGCAGCAGCTTTCCAGCCTGGTCTTCTCGATTTTGTACTAGTAGGGTTATTTTAAGTGCTCAAATTGAACGCGGGACCCATATTTTATCGTCCGTCTCCTATAGCATTAGGAACTCGGTCAAACTAAATGTGTGTAACAATTGGAATCTTTTAGAATTATGTTCTGAATTCTTTGAACAAGATTCTATTGAAACATTCGAGAGTAGTTTAAAGATATGCACATTGCGCAGATACAACAAGAGCAAGCGATATTTCATGTTGAATGTGGAACACCATCTCAGCGACACTTTCACAAAATGTGATATAAAATGTGCACTCATCAGACATATACAAGAAACCGTTAAGTAAAGGTCACTTTATTCAATAATTTAATGACGGTGCGCTGGACGATAATAGCAAATATAACGTCAACAAAATTGCTAGGGGAAATGTTAAGTAGATGATGAAGTAGACGCTTATGATATGGTAGGATGACGTATGACGAGATTGATGATGATTAGTAAATGAACGTCTGGGATGTAGCAGATAAACACATCACGAGATTGATAGAAAGTAGTTTTTGTGTGTTTGTGTGTGTGTGTCAATGACGTCTACATATTTTTTTTCGTGTAGGATGGGATTAGGGTCAAGGTGAACAAAAATAACATTAATTGGTAGCTTAGTGCGCGGTAGGTGTCTGTAGCTTAGTGCGCGGTAGGTGTCTGCAGCTTAGTGCGCGGTAGGTGTCTGTAGCTTAGTGCGCGGTAGGTGTCTGTAGCTTAGTGCGCGGTAGGTGTCTGCAGCTTAGTGCGCGGTAGGCGTCTGTAGCTTAGTGCGCGGTAGGTGTCTGTAGCTTAGTGCGCGGTAGGTGTCTGCAGCTTAGTGCGCGGTAGGCGTCTGTAGCTTAGTGCGCGGTAGGTGTCTGTAGCTTAGTGCGCGGTAGGCGTCTGTAGCTTAGTGCGTGGTAGATGTCTGTAGCTTAGTGCGTGGTAGGCGTCTGTAGCTTAGTGCGCGGTAGGTGTCTGTAGCTTAGTGCGCGGTAGGTGTCTGTAGCTTAGTGCGCGGTAGGTGTCTGTAGCTTAGTGCGCGGTAGGCGTCTGTAGCTTAGTGCGCGGTAGGTGTCTGTAGCTTAGTGCGCGGTAGGTGTCTGTAGCTTAGTGCGCGGTAGGCGTCTGTTGCTTAGTGCGCGGTAGGTGTCTGTAGCTTAGTGCGCGGTAGGTGTCTGTAGCTTAGTGCGCGGTAGTCGTCTGTAGCTTAAGCGGTAGTCGCATGTAGCTTAGTGCGCGGTAGTGAGCTCGATCACAACCCAAGCGTACCTGGTTCAAAATCCGCGGCGGGCAATGTTGGAAGCAAATTTGTTCGGCGTTGATTTTCACGAATGATAAAAATAGACATCACCGTTCAGAAAGCAAGGGCAAACTACTGAACGCATATGTGGTGCCTAGAAAATTAACGACTCGTTTATTGTAGTTGATAGCGTCGTCCTGTAAAGGATATGCCACGATTTTCTCTGTTTACTATGCAGACATAGAGAAGACCAGAGACAGATCAAATTTTGATAGCGGGCTCCTTGTATAGAAATATCAACTTTCAAAACAAACACAAAACTGAAAATCTTACAAACAAGTGTGAAGTCGGTCTATGGCTCGGAAACATGGAAGACAACAAAAGAAACTACCAGAAAACTACAGATCTTCATAAATTGATGCTTACGTACAATAGAGGGACTGAGATGGTATGATAAGATTACAAATGAGGACCTCAGAGAAAGAACTAAGCAGATACCAATGGAGAAAGAGCAACGGAAGAGACGCTGGCGATGGATAAGGAAAACATTAAGAAGACCGACTGGAAGCATCGCAAGACAGGCACTCTTTTGGAACCCGCAGGGAAAGAGAAGTAGGAGAAGGCCTAGGCATACCTGCAGAAGAGCTAGAAGCTGAATGGATAGGTAAAACATGGAAAGAATTGGGAAGGGATGGCAGGAGAGAGGAAGATCTGAAAAAAGTTTGTTGAAGACCTGTGCTCCGTTAGGAGTTGAAAGGTGAAGTAGAAGAAACAAATCAATCACACATTTCCAACTTTCATGCAGGTGATAATAATAGGAAAACTAACATTTATTCCAGCAAACTAAAAGACCATTTTCCAGGAAAGGGGTGTACACTTGCTTCTCTCTTCCTTTGCTTTAACGTGTGTACACACATGCGGGCGTCTGGGACATAGTAGAAGACTCTTCAAAATTGATAGTAGTTAATATGTGGGAGTCATATACATATTTTAGTAGGTCTCTTCATCAGACTTGATGTACACTAGTATGTTCGCCCGAGTAGTTACCGGGGCACAAATTTGGGGTGTAACGAATATAACCACTGTTACCTGCCACGCATGTCGTAAGAGGCGTCTATGGAGGTTTGGCTGAAATCGGATGCATGCGTCCTAAACGTGTAGAAACCTATGCATTTAGGGGCCTACCAAACCAATGTGCAACGTATACACGTTCTTGGCAAAGATCAAACATATCACAAAGAGTGATTAAAATTGGTCGTAAGAGAACGAACGCAAAAAAAAAGAAGAAGACGACAAAATGTGTGTTCATGTATGTGACATAGTAGCAAACATCAACAAGAGATTGATAGAAAGTAGCATGTGAACATAGTAGCACAACATTCAACATCAACAAGAGATTGATAGAAAGTAGCACAACATCAACAAGAGATTGATAGAAAGTAGCATGACATCAACAAGAGATTGATAGAAAGTAGCATGACATCAACAAGAGATTGATAGAAAATAGCACAACATCAACAAGAGATTGATAGAAAGTAGCATGACATCAACAAGAGATTGATAGAAAGTAGCATGTGAACATAGTAATTGTATCTATGGTGAAGTGGTTAAGACATTAGTCTGTCCGTGGCCTCTGATAACATATGACCGGCAGGCTGACGTAAATATTCTAAGAAATAAGACCACAGCTGTCGGGTGATAACTCACATTTAAGTGTGGTTGTAGATAGACACACTCATTTTAACAACAACATAACATGATAAATCAATGTTATATTATGTTACAAATTCAGTTTAACAATCATGAATATCAATATTATGAAATATTTTTATCAATAAATAACAATGAACGCATAATAATAATAATTCCTCTCGTACCGTTATACGTTACATAGGGCCTGCAAGTAATTTCTCCATACCGCTCTATCCTGGGCAACTCGCTCAATCTCTTCCATGGAACTGAGACCGAATTTCCTGCCTCTCTCAGCAAAGTTCCTTCAGGGTCTCCTTAGGTCGACCTCTCTTTCTTGAACCCTTTGCATCCCACTTCAATGCCTGCTTTGATATTCTTTGATCATTTCTCCTCAAGGTGTGTCCAACATATCTCCATCTTCTCTTTCTTATAACAGTTGTCACTAGTGGTTGAACAGACATGTCTCTGATTTCATCACTTCTCCTGAATTCGTTCCATTTTATATTCATTATTTTTCGCAGACATCTATTTTCAAATGCATTCAACTTGCTTTCTATATCTTTAGTCATTTTCCAACTCTCGCTGGCATATGTTAGGATTGATACAACATTTGAATTGAAAATTCGTAATTTAGTTTTAATACTATATAACTTGCAGTTCCATATTTTATTTAGACTTTTAAAAGCTGATGTTGCTTTGCCAATTCGTATCATAATTTCTTTTATAACATTTCCTGTGCAATCAAATGAACGCATAGCATTTAGTAAAATTGCAAAAATCACACAGTGTTGTTGAAGCTGAGGAGTTCGTGCTTTGTGCAACACTCTCTGCAGATGGTTGGCTATTTCTATCAACAGGGATCGAGCCATATGGCGGAAACCTAGTGCAATGAAGTCAAACCTTCGTATTTAGACCATTTAGTATGTCAACACTTTTTATGTAGTAGGACACATTATAATACTGAAGACAGTTTCTATGTGCTCCCTAGACAGGAGCTCAACACTACATTCAAAACTACACGGCACCAAAGATGAGCTCCAGACAACAGTCGACTTTATCATAACAACGAGTCAATCATCAAAATATCAATCGCAAAGAAGAAGAAGTTTTTATATAAACATCAAGACAGGTGTACTAGAAAACATCAAATATTCAGAAAGGAATAACATGCTATATGGGTATTCTTTATTTTCTAACGAAACTGATCAACAACAGAAGTTAAACAAAAAAAAAGCAGTGAAAGGCACATGACAGCTTTACCCAAATTCTTTCTCAACTCCGAAACGCGTTTAAAGAAAACACTTTTGGCATTCTTAAGATTGTGGATTTCTATTGCCAGTAACTTTGTGGAGTCCTCACTGTTTTCTTTCACAATATTTTATGCTTGTACGCGGTAACGCCATAATAATGGTGGACCGTTGTCCTACGGAAACACTTATTTCGTTCACAAAAGCAGCGAAAGTATTGGAATGTGGGGCCGTGAGATAATGAAAGGCAGAGGATGGCTATCAGAAACATAGTAGGAAATAGAAATCAGACAAGATTAAATGGAACAACTAAGAGAATCTGTTATATACTAGTTTCTTCTTCTTTTATCAGTTTCATATGTTTAGTCAATAATCCTAACTTGAACAGTTTCACGACGACTGTACTAGCCATGCTACTTTTAAATTCCTCAGACTCTCGTCCCACATGTTATACATCATCATCATCAGGTGCCTTGCCGGCTGGCGTAAGCGATCATGGATCTCCATAAATCTCTGTAGTTGGTGTTTGCTATCAACTCAAATGTTGACGCTCTACCGTGCCATGAAGTCAGGCTACCCAAAATTTTCTCTCTCTGTCTTCCTCTCTCTCGTCTACCCTCGATTTTACCAGTTGTCACAACCTGTTATACGTCGCCCTAAAAAGCGATTCTTCAAGCAGTTGTTTAAAAAAAACATTTCTAAATATATGCTTAGTCCAAAGTATGAGATAGGTTGTTTCTATATAAAGATACGAAGGGATGGAGAAAGCCATCATGGAAGGAGGAATACCTGCAAAGAGAATAAGAGGAAAACCACGGAGAAGATGCATTCAGGATATAACTGATGGTTTGAATATGACTCCTGCAGAGTCGGGACACATCTGGCCTATGAGAGAGAGAAATTCCGGAGGACTGTTGGGAGTGACAAAGTTCTGTTCAGGATAAGCTATTTGATGAATAAATGTTTCTATGAAGTTGCAAGTCAGATGGAGTTCTTCAAGGGTTCCTCATAGCTTGCGTTGTAAGCTGTGTTTGTGAGTTTTGTCCATGTGCGTTCATGTTTTGTTTTCGTTGGTGTACGTATAATGGACATGATTGCAAGATATGATCTGAAGTCTGTGTTTCAGTCTGATATGCACACTGTGCAAGATGTGCTCTGGAGTCTGTGTTTCTGTCTGATATGCACACTGTGCAGTCTGATCTGTCTTCTTTCTGTGCATATTATCGTTAAGCCCACAATTTTCTGTTCTGAGTCGGACGATTGTTGTATACTGTTTTCTTTTGTTGTGTTTGATGTAGTAGTATTGTGTGTATTTGCTGTTGGTTTGTTGTTTTCACGGCTGTTTGTATTTGTCTTTGATACGTATTTTGATCTCTTGTAGTGAAACTGTGGGTGTCGGTTGTATCGTCTTTGTTACATCGTTATCCGCTCTTTATTTTTCTGATACATCACGGTCAGCAGGTATACATTGGATGATAATTTGGTTGTTTTCTGAGAGTTTGTTTAGTTATAATTTCAGTTTTCTCCTTAGTATTTCACTATTACCTTGTACTGAAATACAAGTCTGTTATTTAGTCCCTGTCTTTCCTGCAGTGTTTTCGTGACATCGACAATTACCTGTTATTTAGTCCATGTCTTTCCTGTAGTGTTTTCAGAGCATCGACTACTACCTGTTATTTAGTCCATGTCTTTCCTGTAGTGTTTTCAGAGCATCGACTACTACCTGTTATTTAGTCCATGTCTTTCCTGTAGTGTTTTCAGAGCATCGACTACTACCTGTTATTTAGTCCATGTCTTTCCTGTAGTGTTTTCGTGGCATCGACAATTGTCTGTTATTTACTCCATGTCTTTCCTGTAGTGTTTTCAGAGCATCGACTACTACCTGTTATTTAGTCCATGTCTTTCCTGTAGTGTTTTCGTGGCATCGACAATTGTCTGTTATTTACTCCATGTCTTTCCTGTATTGTTTACGTCGCACCGACGTATGCCAATTATGTTTATTTAACCATTACATGCACTTATTCACCATCTGCACTTTTATAAATATACATTTCTTGTCCAACAGACTTACAATTTATCGTCACGTGTTTCCATATGTCAGTACAATGATAAATATGTACGTATAAAAACACAACACTTGTACAATACAATATGTGCAACCAAGCAAAACATCCCTTTGTTTATTTCTGTTTTTCAGCTGTCACATTTCTCAAAACACAAAACAAATTCCTGACTGAGCACTTGTGATGTGTAACGAAGAACAGGTTTTCAAGTACGATATATTACCTGACATATTGTTCCCGTTAGATACATGATAAATGTTTACTCTATTACTCAAAGTTTCAGAATGTGAAAGTAATAGAAAAGTTGAAATTGATGACTGTTGCCCGAGATGAGTTTATTTTATTTCTCATTCACACAAGATATGAAAATTTTGAGTAAATCTGCGAGTAAGTTTGACACGTGCATAGATAAATAGTGCAGTATTCAACAAGGAATATAGAAGACAGAGAATTGTTTGATTGGTATTTGCTTCAGGGTTTACTTGATTTATTTATAGGGCCACCATAATTGCACTTTGGTAAGTAACAATGTGTGTACCTATCTCTTTCTTACATATGAAGATCTCATCGACAGTGCACAAACTCTGTAGTACCGACGAGGACTCCCCGAATTAGTTGAGAATATGTTGAACATATTTTGTGTCCCAAGTTGTTTCATCTTTCTAATGAGTTGAGAGGCTTAGCGACTTTTCAGCCGGCTTATCTGGAATTTTGAACTGCCAAGTGTTCTTTTACGTGCTCAAAATGAACAAGGAACAAAATATTTATCGTTAGACTCCGTTAGGGCTAGGAACTTACACCTACACTGAGATCAATTATCTCTGAGAAAATATTCCGATTTCTCCACGAGGGAGTGAACCGAGTACCTTTGGGAGTAGAGGCGAGCACCGAACATCTATGCCTTAGAGACCCCCCAAACCTTCATGTCTTGTATTTTCAAAATACTTCAATTTTGTTAATTTTTATTTGTAGCATCCGTTAGTTTTTTTTTGTTTGGTCTTGAGTTCTTTCTGAATATATATTATTATTTGTTCTCTGTCCATGGTATACGGATGACTCTTTTGTAATAGTTCGATTCAAAAGCGTATCATCATCAAGGTGCGTATCCTTTATAGGACGTTGCTATCTTTGCAGTACATCTGAAATTCACTTTGTCTCTAGCCAGTTCACCCACTTCGTCGATGGTCATGTTCATGATTTCTTTAATATCTTGTAGCCATCTTCTTCTTGGTCTGCCTCTGCGTCCTGGGACCCTGCCTTCTAGTATTGTTCTTTCCAGGCGTATATATGTTTTAATACTGTCCTGTTAAATGTCCATGCTTCACGCCCATACGTTTTGTTTTATTTCTGTTACCAACAGGAATGACACGTTTCATAAAACATCCCTCTACTTCTAACATTGTAGTTGGTATGATATTATCGATATGATGCCCGTCTGTCCAGTGTGCTCGTATCGCGTTGGACTACGGGTGACTATCCCTCTGTGTATGCGGGTTCAATTCCGCGGGATGACAGAAAAAGCCACAGATTCCCCAGATTTACGGTGTTCGTGGCACCGAACCGAAGGGTTATGATGTCAATGGTATCGAGCCGAAGAGCTGAAAAGCTCAAGTGCTTTTGGATCGGGGGAAAAAAAAATATTATCGATATACTGCAGTAAAACCACGTAGCAATGGCGAAATACGTAAAAAAAAAGTTGTTGTTTTACAAAATACAAAAACAATACCAATACACAGCAACGTTTCAACCAAAAGGCCTTCATCAAGCAAATGATACAAGAGATGTAAAGAAATTCATTTCTTACACAACAGTTACCAATTTATTGTCTGATTATATATGTATTGTGCAGTGTAAGAAGTGAGTATCGTGTATTGGTATGATAGAACATACGCTAAGGAACAGAATCAAATTTCACGATGTAGCGTATGTTTGGGGCTAGTTTTATTCCAGGAAGTCTGAGCAAACATGAAAGAATCTCACAGGGGGATCCGTCTCTGAGAGCAAGTCAAGATAGATCAAGAAATTCCTTCCTATACTTCCGACACGACATGCTATTGATTCATAACTCACCGTAGGAGATAAGTCCAGGCATGTTTCTCCATACAACACCGGGTTGTGTTGATGTCTCTGTCCCTATGTATTCTGGAAACAGGTACACATTTTGTGAAGGGTCACGAGTGCATTCTCGTGGAACTGATCTGATACAGTACCAATGACCTTTCACTTTGAGACAGGGGAAAGATGCATGTTAACACTTAAGATATATCTATGTGAATACGATTCTTATCAACTGGAAACATACCCGACAATTGAACACATGCAAGGTTTTATAAAACAGAGATAAAGTCAAGATCTATCTTGATGCACTCACAGATGGTGATGCTTTGCAGAACAATGAGCTGGATTCAATTAGTCTTTGTCTTCTTTGCCCTGAAAGGGAACTTACTTACATTCTGTTGCAAATTACATCAAGGGTGAAATATGTATATTACATTCTGTTGCAAATTACATCAAGGGTGAAATATGTATATATATCCATGTTCTTCTTTTCTTTTCGAACGCTCCATATCGAGCCCTGTTAACCACTCTGTGTGACTTATATCTGATCTTAGCCTAAGAGCGATTGCATGTTGTGCCAGTTATGCGCCTACAAGTGGGCAAACACATCCGATATCTGCGACACTTTTTATTTACTAGAGTAGCTTCGCTAGGTTCTACATCAATCGCCTCTTACGACATGCCTTTTAGGTCGTAGTGGTACTATTCTTTGCTTCCCTTGCAGGCCCCAACACCACACATGTGTACCCATTTTAACCTGACATTCCATTTTCATAAAGGAACGTGGGGCCTGATGGATTAGAGGAGGTGTCCATTCTGGGGACCCGGGTTCAATCCCGGTAAGGTAAATGAGTATTTTTATGTCGGAAGCATAAAGAGAAAACCGAGGTAGACCAAGAAAAGATGGATTCATTGAAATACAGACCGAGCCTGCATATCTCGGAAATCGACCATCAGTTAAACCTGCTACGCTTAACGACAAAAAAAGCAGAGAAGGATAAATGAAAGAAAGAAGAAGAAAGATTATTAACAGATGTGCGTTTCGACAAAAGAGTTATTTTTCAAGAACGGGTCACATAAAACTGGAAAAACATAGCTAATTAAACTGAGCGATAGATACTCTCAAATAGTATGTCTTATCCAACACCACACACACAAAAATCCCCTTGTGGTCGGTGTCATCCCCTACCGCATAAATCCTCACACTGGAATGTGTGGCTTATCTCTTCAATAGCTCCTCACGTCTGACGATGTCACGTTTCATGTTACATGTAGGCGTCGATGAGGGTTCCTAAGCTGATAACTTGCCGTAATGATGAGTGGTTACGACCGACGCTCCCACGAACTTTAGGGTAAATATACTGAAAGAAATTAAGCTTGAGATGGTTTCCTACTGATTGTAGTAACCGTGAGTTTCTTGTGACATACAACTGTAACATATATTTTAATACACATGATAGTGATGTCTGATTTTACAGTATCATTTACAAATGTTATGTCATGTTACAAGAAACACCAGAAAAGACAATCACCAACATCAGTATAAAAAAGAAAGTTGGCACAGAACCTTGTTTGAATTACATTGAGAAACAAAGAATGAAGTGGTTTGGCCACTTAATAAGAATATATCCAAACTGCACAGTATACAGAGTCTTCCACAACAGAATATCAGGAAAGAAGGCGAGAGGAAGACCACGAAAAAGATGGTTAGATGGAATAGCAGAATCCTGTCAATGAGTAAAATTGAGTTGACGATGGATAAAGGGATGTTCTTCGATCTCTTCACGACTGCCTATTAGATGAAGACATTAAAATAGATGTTTAATCGATCCAGCGATCTAAGTAGTTTGGAGTTACCCGTTGTACAAGTAGAACTGGATGCCTACTAAGGGGCACAGTGACGAGTATGTTTAATCAGTTGTCCACGGGAACCATCAGTATGCATACTCTTCAACAGTGGTGGCTCGTGATCAATTTTAATAATGGGGCCAGACACAAATATTCGAACAAATCATGGTTTTTGGAGTATTTACTATTACTTGTCTATTTCGGGAAGTTTTCCCCCTTTCGATTATTGGTAGGGCCAGGCCCCCCTGGTCCTTAATGACGAGCCGCCCCTGCTCTTCTATATCTGTTGGGGGAGACTGTTACAAGTTATTTATTTACTTTAAAAAATAGTAGGTTTAATCAGAGCCAACTATAAACGTATGGGCCTTTGGACTCACGTAAGAATTATGGGAAATCAGACCACTACTACTACACCACTTGACCTCGCATTCCAGTATTGGTCTTCTTCTTCTTTGCGTTCGTTCTTTACGACCAATTTTAATCACTCTTTGTGATATGTTTGATCTTTGCCAAGAACGTGTATACGTTGCACATTGGTTTGGTAGGCCCCTAAACGCATAAGACTTCTACACGTTTAGGACATGTGCATCCGATTTCAGCCAAACCTCCTTAGTCGCCTCTTACGACACGCGTGGTAGGTAACAGTGGTTCTATTCTTTACATCCCAAATTTGGGCCCCGGTAACCACTCGGGCGTCCAGTATTGGTGTATATAGATGAATTCATTTTAAAATCAACACAAATGCTAAATCGAAGTTATATTATGCATATTATGTTATATTAAGTTTAACAATAAGGAATATCAATATTATTAATATTTTTCACCAATAAATAACCATAGACTCACAGAATTGAGTAAAATTGCAAAAAGGGCGTGCAGTGTCCTATCAAACATCTGTAATTTCTAGCCCCCTTTTCTGATCTAGGTCAGGAAAACCCCAGTCAGTTGTCTGGCCTAGTTATGTAGAGTTGGCTGTGGTTTAATTCCCCCATTCTACAAGTGATGCTAGGAACTGGCCCGCCTATCTTCCCCTATACTGAGGTTAGAAATGTAGAGTAACTTGCATATTTCACCTAAATGTCAACAAATGACACATGTCAATTCCATTCAATGAATATTATATTTTGGAAAATAAAGAGAAATCGAGAATGATGAAATGGTTTTAGAAATCGTTATAGAAGTACACGATGACATTTTTACGATGTGCTTTGACTTCCGGCTGTCACTGTGGCATAATGATAAGGTATACAGCCTTCCCTCGGGCTTAGTATCTGGCCATTCCTGATCTTCCAACTAATTTATGACTTTGGTTTTTAGAATGTCGACGTTTCTGGAAGTCGCTAAGTTCTTTATGATAAAAGTGTAGATTAGCTGTACTGTTGTCGAGATAATTATGTTGGATTCTCTGCCATGTTCTTTCTTTTTTTTGTTTGGTCACGTATTGTTATAACCAATTACAGAATCGTTTTAGGTTGAAAGTGCCTGTCTCTGATTAAGAGTATTTCTCTCTCTCACGATCACCGTCCAGACCGATGTACCCCAGATCTCCCCATAAATTATATTCATGTGGAAATCTGAATCCTGCAGCTTTAGCATTGGTGTGTTTTACGTCACATCTTCAGCACCATTTGAGAAGCTCTGGTGATTATCATTCGGTGATGTGTTCGGCTTCAGCCAGTGTTTATTCTCTTCGATCTCCGTTCTGTAGATATCTAGTGTTTTTTACGGTGTGGGTTAGCTATCCCAACCTCTTTAGTCACCTCTTACGACATGCATGAGAGGTAACAGTGGTTCTATTCTGTACACACCAATTTGGGCCCCGGTAACCACTCGGGCGATTAAGAGTATTTAATCCCTTACTACGACGAGCTTGATAGGCGCAGACAATCGGTGAGTGGACATAAAAAGCGATTTCACGCCACTCTTAAAAGTGTTTCTAGGGTGTTTGATATAGACATCATGTGCTGGAAATCCCCTTGGGCAAGACCACCAAATGTGGGGATGTCTTCTTCTTTCTCTTCTTTGCGTTCGTTCTTTACGACCAATTTTAATCACTCTTTGTGATATGTTTGATCTTTGCCAAGAACGTGTATACGTTGCACATTGGTTTGGTAGGCCCCTAAACACATAGACTTCAACATGTTTAGGACATGTGCATCCGATTTCAGCCAAACCTCCTTAGTCGTCTCTTACGACATGCGTGGCAGGTAACAGTGGTTCTATTCTTTACACCCCTGTGGGGATGTAACAACACAAAAGAAATGTTCATAATCGTTGTATTGCTGACACGCAGAGAAAACGAGATGCGAGAAAAAAAAAACCAGAACATACAACCCCTACATGTCCAACACTGATCATGTATGGCCCCCACCTGTGATATGTGATTGTCTTCCCGGATTGAACTCTACAATCACTTCCGCAAACAGCAACGAGTGTTCACCACCTCTAAAATTACACGAGGGACCCTCGCCGGCAAAAGTGAGTTGGTGCACTACCGTTGGTATCTTCCTATTTAAGAAAGATATCGAATACAATTGGTTATTCAACAAAGTGACATTATGTTGGGGTTTTTTTTTGTCTCCAATCCTGTTTTGTCTCACATCGTTAGGATAAGAAGAGATTTCTAGAACGAAATCTTGTGTGCGCTTCATATTGTCTTTCGTCGCCTCTGTTATCTCTGTGGTACACCTTTTGCGTGGTCGACCTTTTGCTTTGTATCCATTGTATGGGAGCAACATTGCTCTATATGGTGCACTGTCTGTTGATAATCCGCTTATGTAGCCAAACCATTAAATTTGTTGTTTCTTGATGAAGTTTAGTATTGATATTGTACAAACTTTTTTCCTGATGTCTTCATTTCTCCTCAACATTATGATGATCCTGGGGGACTGCCTAGAGTAGGTGATAGTAGCTCGGCCTGCTAGCTGTGAGACGCCTCATAGCTCGGGTTCGAACCTACTGTCCGGCATTTATTCGAGTCCCCTGGTCTTACTCAGGACGATAACGTGAGTACCTCTGAAGTCGGAGAAAAATCTGCCTGTATGGCGAGGGAATACTAATTACGAGTACATTGAGCACACGGCTGCCAGTGTAAAGTAATTTACAATGTGCACGCTGCTGCCATTGTAAGAAATTGGAAAAACGGATTTTCACGCAAAAATCAGTTTCAGAGATGGAACTTCGTCTGAGTTGAAAGCGGACGAAAGAAGAAAAAAATGATGATCCTATTAATTAATCAATCGATCAATTATAGAAACGTTTAAACATATTGATAATATATTTTCTCAAGTTCGTATCGCTGGAAATTGTTATTCTTGAAAACTGACAGTCGATTATCATATTTGTCTACATTTCTACCTGCGTTGCCGGGGACTACAAGGGGAGCAAAGAATAGTAACACTGTTACCTAAAAGGCATGTCGTTTGAGGCGACTGAGGTAGGGACCTAGGAAGTAGTAAATAAAAACATTGCAGAAATGCCCCAACATACAATCGCTTTTAGGCTCGGATCACATACACATCACACATAGTGGTTAACAAGTGGTTGATATGGATCATTCAAAGAAGAAAAATATTAAATTAATTTGTTTGGTAATGTAACCCGGTACATGTTTGTAATACACTGTACTTTGTGAAAGTATGTTGGTTTTTGTTGGTTTTTTTTGGTTTGGTTTAGAATATTCTTCTCTATTCAGAAATATTAACTGGATATTTGGTTATTGATTCAATATTATAGCACTCCGGGAAGATCAATAAATGCTTACTAACAGGTGATTTCGAAGAGCATGTACGCTGATGGTTCCCTTGGCACGCTGGATATATAAGCAAATCACTAGACCCATGAGGTTTCCAGTCCTATTCATACTGCTAAACACAGTATACTTTCATCGTTTTGATATTGTTCTGGGACAAGTCATGAGGCGGGCATTCATATTTCAGTAATATTTCATGATGGGTCTTTCTGTGGGACTGCTGCAAATATGATATACATCCCGCAAGGTACTGTTGAAGGGTGTCTGTTTAATTCAATATGGTCAAGCTCATGATTATTTGGATACTTTTGTGCTTTGCTAAGTGTTAGCTAGAGCCAAGGTTCGAACCTTGATAGTTCTGAATGTTTGAGCATGAAGCTACACACCGTGGATATGTTTAGTCTGCAGAGCAGATCAGTGTGACGTAGAGAACTTTGCTTCTCTAATCGAGCTCAAATAGTTATGGCTGTGGACTCAATTCACGCAACTGACGTTCGATAAGAGAGGAAAGAAACTAATCAATCTACCTGCCACATACTTGGGTTTAGAATGTAAAGAAATGTTTAGATTGTGTTTAGATTGGTAATTGTGATTCATGAGAAGAAATGTTTTTATGTAATATTATTTTTCGTTTACCCACTATGCTAATTCAGGCGTAGTCATGACGTCTAATACGGCTCTTCTGATTTATTTTTGCGTTAAGTCTTGCTTTCCTTATCCCTGTGTTCTGTGCACACACACATAAGAAACATTGCAAATGAATCGTCAATAGTTGAACCATTACTCTTCTAATCTGCCCATGATATATGAATGACTTGAGAATGACTATCAAATGGAAGAGACATAGAGTAACAAGTATAGCGACGTTGCTAGCATTCCCTGTTGGACCGCCCATGAGATTCTGACATACAATACTCTAAGTAGCTGGAAATGAAGCGAACTCTCTCCGTTACTAGTCACTGTCAGAAGCTGATAAAGTAAACATCTGGTCAAAATATCCAGGAATCAGGAATGAGTGGGGTGAGGAAGAGATAGTCATCCTGTTGCCGATATTGTATGGGTGTCCGCATCCCGCTCCAAATGTAATTAGTTTGCACTCCATATGGAAAGATCGGTTTTATTTCCAGTAATTGCTGGTATTGCGGGTAGGTGAGGAGAGTGCCTAGTTCTATCGGAGACCAGTGATTGTTTGTTTGTTTGTTTGAAAGGGGATTAAAGCCTCTTTAAACTGAGGCACGCTTCTTTCAACCTAAGAACGAGCCTTTTATTGGTTATATCAGAGCGTGGAGGCCAAGAAACATGAAACATAAGAATTAACTCCTTTCGGAGAATCCAAGTATTAGGGACAAAGAGACCAACGATAAAACATAGATTCCGTGTTATAGTTGAGCATGTAATGGAACAATTGACAAGTTAACATCGACAAGAGTAGTCCGTAAACATACAGAGCGGATCAAATTTGAATATATCAAGTCATGTTTAATTTGTATCAAATCTACTATAATATATATATATACAGAAGAATGGGAGGCAAATAGTTTTAAAAGGGAAGGACTCCGTAGAGAAACCATGAAATGAACTTTATTGAGAGAGACGACGCCCGAGTGGTTACTGGGGCCCAAATTCGGGGTGTAAAGAATAGAATCACTGTTACCTGCCAAGCATGTCGTAAGAGGCGACTAAGAGGTTTGGCTGAAATCGGATGCATGTGTCCTACACATGTATAAATCATGGCAAAGATCAAACATATCACAAAGAGTGATTAAAATTGGTAGTAAAGAACAAACGGAAAGAAGAAGAAGAGAGAGACGAGAAATATCGAACTCAATCTAATACAAGAGATTGAACGAGTTGATTATGATAGAGTGGTATGGAGACATTGCTTGCAGGTCCTATGTAACGTAACGTACAACGTTCGAAGGAAATATAATAATAAAAAGAACGGAGGGACGGAGCCCTAAACACAAGAGCAGAATTCATGAAAAAGTCTGATTCCGCAGTCTCAGCGGAGATATATATATATAAAAAAGAATACAGGAGAATGTGCCCGATATCATGGATAAAAAAACCAGACAAATGGATAGATAATGAACATAATTACATTTTGTTTTAAATACGTAGACATATTGATTAGATACCATGAACAGAGTAAACATAGGCAAGCAAATAAGTTGATCATGCGTTTACCATAAAGACAAGACAATGGGACTCTTGGGTGTAGAGTCTCTTGCCTCTCGTCCCAAAAGTGTTTTTGTTATTTTCCCACTTGGAGCGAAGAAGCATTTTCTAATGAGAACTCAACGTAGGTGAGATCACATTTCTATTTCTATCGGAGACGGACGATAAAACGGAGGTCCCGTGTTCAATTTGAGCGCCGTTACCTGAGCTAAATCCATGTTTGTGTCGGTCTCTTAAGAGAATCACTTGTATGTGTGATGTGTTTCAAATGATGAGTTGACACTTGTATGTGTGATGTGTTTCAGATGATGAGTTGACACTCGTATGTGTGATGTGTTTCAGATGATGAGTTGGCACTTGTATGTGTGTTGTGTTTTAAATGATGAGTTGACACTCGTATGTGTGATGTGTTTCAAATGATGAGTTGACACTCGTATGTGTGATGTGTTTCAGATGATGAGTTGACACTCGTATGTGCGATGTGTTTCAAATGATGAGTTGACACTCGTATGTGTGATGTGTTTCAGATGATGAGTTGACACTTGTATGTGTGATGTGTTTCAGATGATGAGTTGACACTTGTATGTGTGATGTGTTTCAGATGATGAGTTGACACTCGTATGTGCGATGTGTTTCAGATGATGAGTTGGCACTCGTATGTGGGAAGTGTTTCAAATGATGAGTTGAGAGATGAAACCGAAGGCTCTTCAGTGTAAAAGGAATTGGTGTGGTTAGGGACAGTAGAATGGTTGAATTATTCGCTAGATCAAATCTCCAGCCATCCTTCTTTTTGAGATCTATGTTGTGGTTTGTTTAGTGTGTATTCTGTCTGTATATCTCCTTGAGAAAGATCCATGATCGAAACGTGGGATTGTTGTTAGTGTTATCTTTTATTTTATTTATGCTTACTTATTTCTCTCTCCCTCTCGATCGTTCTTTTTCGGCCATTTTTATCATTTTTATTGTGATATATAAACATCCTATGCCAAGAACGTGTTTTACGTCACAATCTTCAGTACCATTTGCAGCTCTAGTGCTTGTCCTTCGGCGACGTATTCGATTTCAACCAGCGTTTACGGGGTTCGCTCTACATCAGCCTTTGGTTGTCCCCAGCCAACCTGCAAGGCAGCAGGTTTTGCTTACTTCTGTGATACTATAAACACATGTCTTTGTCCTTAAACGCCAATTGACTTAGTATCACTGCAGCCTACCCATGGTTGTCTCCAGATCTTGTCTGACCCCATCAGATCTGTAGATTTCCGTATATCGCCGTACAAAAGTGTCGAGATTTCAAAATCGGTAAGACGGTGTTCTGGGGGGTACTGTGACAAAAAATATATTAATCTATTATTCATAAATTGTTTTTTTTTTCAAACTAAATTTATGATTACTGTTAAAGCTGGCGGAGTAACGAGGGGCGCAAGAAATGTGCAACGCGGGCACCACATTCGATATCCCTGGTGTATGTGGACGCTATTGGCTTTCATAACTTTAAATTTCTCTAAAAATGTGTATGTGTGTGATACCAATGATTAATAACCAAACTAGGTCACATAAATTACTCTAACCTAGTTTTACTAAGTCGTCAGGAAGGCAAAAGGCCACATTCAGATTACACCTGTTTTGTCAAGATAATTAGGTTTTCATTTTCACTCAAAGTCATTGCTTATCTTAACGTTACATGTCATGAAATATGGGTGTTTCACTTTACTCGGCTTAAAATTCAACTTCTTGAAGCAGTACGATATCACGGTAACTGGCACTAAAATATGTGCCGTGTCAGTAGAATAGGCGTGACTGAAAGGTATGGTGTATGTCTCCGGAGCAATCCAACAAAAAATTGAAGGAAAAAATACACAGAAAAAAGCTGTATACGAAATATACGAATTTGTGGAAAGACGAAAAGTGGCCGTCATGTTTATTGTTGAGTCGTCGGCGGCGGCTTTAGTGGTAGTGTGTGTCTTAATCAAAATTAGAAAACTATGGACACCAACGATTTTATAGTGTATGTTCTTCGTTCAAAGAAACAACAGTACGTACGTGATATTCATTGCGCACGTTTAAGATTCATACCTTCGTCCATAAGGTGCCGGGGCCAGCAACGGAAGCAAAGAATAGTACCACTGCGACCTACAAAGCATGTCGTAAGAGGCGATTGATGTAGGACCTAGGGAAACTATCCTAGTAAATAAAAAGCATTGCAGAAATCGGATGTGCTGGCCTACTTATAGGCGTATAACAGGCACAACGTAATTCGCTCTTAGGCTCAGATCATATACAAATCACACAGAGTGATTAACAAATAGTCGATATGGAGCGTTCGAAGAAGAAGATCCATAGCTCGTACATTGCAAGTGGGTTTATTGCATTCTGTAATCGCTCATAGGTATATTAAAATTTCAACTGGTACTATGACATGCTGTAATTGCTCATATATATATTAACATTGCAAGTGGGTTTATTGCATGCTGTAATCGCTCATATGTATATTAAAATTTCAACTGGTACTATGACATGCTGTAATTGCTCATATATATATTAACATTGCAAGTGGGTTTACTGTATGCTTTAATTGTCTATAGACATATTAACATTGCCAGTGATCTTAAAATTCATGTGATACGTGATTTCAATCTAGGTGAGATCGAATTCATAGCCCTATCGGAGAAGGACGATATAACGTAGGTTCTGTGTTTACGTTAAACGTGTATAGAGCCATTGACAATTAAAAAAACATTACTATCAGCGCGATGGGACGATGATGTACATACAAATACAATCAAAAATTAAATTTAAATGTAAAAAAAATGGTTTAAATAACGGTTTTTTTTAAAATAAACGTTAACATTACCATCTATTTAAGACAAAGTTAATGAAGTAGTTTAAGGTAACGTTAACTTTACCAAACTGTGTTAGTTAATGTTAACATAAAATGTGTAAGGAAACGTTAACTTCACTGCGAAAGAAAGAGAACTCAATGATTGCAAATATTAACAGAACGTGTCATGATACACTCATTCCCCCACAAACCACATGAGCTGTTCTTCTGTTGACCAACTACTTTTCTCGTCAAGAGAATGCTGTCGATCTCAGAAATAAAGAATGCTTTTCAAAGACAGCAACGACTCCAGATTCCCGCAGCGAAATAGTGCCCGTGAGTACACTACAGGCGTGCTGCGAACTGGGGGGTGCCAGCCCATCAACCCCCGACAGCGAGTCTGTCAATCGGAACCGTTGGCACACGGAAGATTTGATGATAGCCCTGTGTCTACACTTGCAGACAATTTGTCAGAGAACGATTCAGGGTATCAAGGATGTCAGGCTAATTAATTGTATCACTTTGGTGTAGAGTACACAGTGAACAATCGTTGAAGTCATGATAATATTAATTAGTGATGTGTGTCTGTTCAGTTTTAATTATACTGATCAATGCTTACCCAACTCAAGTCAGTCTGACAGTTGTACTAAACCAGCGTTTCCCAGAGTGGGCGATGTCGCCCCCAGTGCTCACTGAAGCGTTGGAGGGAGAGATAGAGGTTCAGGCGATTAGGATTTGGTAGTTCCTTAAACACGAAATTAATAATAAATATTTTTTAATAAATTATTTTATTGATTTTGCGGTTGAATAATCATTTAAAATTTGAATTCTGCATTTTAATTCATCTTATGAACGTCTTACACGATCTACTTTTTCATCACTTTTCCACTTCATACATATAATCATTTGAAAATTGACCATGTTTGACAGAAATATACATCGATTTTCTGTATCAAAGTGAAAATAGACCATGTATATATGTGGGAGGGGGGCGTTGGCAAACTGTTATAATGGGGAGGGGGACGTTACAAAGTCTGTGTTGTACAAAGTGGGCGGTGGGCCGAAAAAGTTTGGGAATCTATGTACTAAACAAATACTGACTTTTGGTCATTTTTCTGTCCATATATCGAGTTTTAGGTGGCTGAGTGGTTAAGCCCTTTGCCTTGCGAGTCGAAGGTCGTGGGTTCGAATCCGGACCGCGGCCTTCTGTTCACAGTGCAGTTTTCCAGGGACCCCTAGGATTGTTGCCGGAGCTACAGAGTTCGTGCTTTGTGCAATACTCTCGTCGGGTGGCGTGCCATTTCTGCGGAGAGGACCGAGCCATATGGGGTAAAACCTGGTGCAATGAAGTCAATCCTTCGGCTTCAAAACCCTTTTAAAACCCTTTGACTTTTGGATGTGATTTTCCCTTGTGTTGCCAGGGTCCTTAATGGGTGCAAAGTCTAGCTAAAACGAAGCGTTTGTGAAAGACACTCCGCAGTAAAGCCCTTTTTGTGAATGACTCGCTGGTTGTGTTCGTAAGAACGCTCGTATTGCTAGGCTAGGCAATGGCTGCTGGAAGAAATAAGTAAGTAGTTCGAATCCTGTGTTTGGTCATTTGTTTTTCAAGCTCCTAATACTTGTACAATGCCTATTTATTGATCATATTCATTGCTTTTTGTTTTGGTTTCTTACAGAAGAGCTCATTGTCCTCATCGTGCTAAGAATAGTAACATTACGACCTATAAAGCATGTCGTAAAAGGCAACTGAGGAAGGGGATATGAAAGCTACCCTAGTAAATAAAAAGCGTCGCAGAAATTGGATGTGCTGGCCTAATTGTAACGCATAACTGGTACAACGTACAATCGCTCTTAGACTAAAATCATATACAAATCACAAAGAGTGGTTTGAAAAGTGGTCGATACGGAGCGTTCGAAGAGAAAGGATTTGATTTGACAGCAAGGGATATAGAAAACCACTCGATAAAATTTAGCATGTGACGACAAATGGTAGAGAAAATGATGTTCGTTGGAATAATGGTATACATATAGGAATTAAAATTCAGCGTTTGACTTCATTGAACACCGGGTTTTTCTCATATATGTCGGCTCCTGGCTGGAATAAATAGCACACTACATCTTGAGAGTGATGCTCGTCCATTACGGGTGATGATGATGACCATACAATTTTCATCTAAAGGAATATAGTTGTATTATAATAGGATTTTAAAGCCGAAAGATTGACTTAATTGCAGCGGGTTTCACCCCATATTGCTCGGTCCCTCTCCGCAGAATTGACACGCCATATGCTGAGAGGATTGCACAAAACACGAACTCCGTAGCTCCAGCAACAACCCTAGGGGTCTCTGGAAAAAACTGCACTAGTGAGCAGAACAGCGAGGCCCGGATTCGAACTCACGACTTTCGACTCACAAGACAAAGGTCTTAACCACTTAGCCACAGACCCCCTTATTATAGTTGCGGTATGTTTGTCTGTGTGTGCGTAGATGACTAGTGAGCCCCATGTCAGCTTAAAATGTTCTTGTACAGTGTGCGCGTAGATGACTAGTGAGCCCCATGTCAGCTTAAAATGTTCTTGTACAGTGTGCGCAAGGTATACATGCACATGTAGGGAGTTTTATTGCCTTTTTATTTTGACGTTTTTGTTCGATCCGTGATGTTCTACCTGAGCAACATTCTTCCAGTTGTCGACATCTATGCCAAAGGATTTCATCGAGTTCTTCAATGTATCTTTGAATCGCTTTTTCTGACCACAATGTGAGATTACATGTTGAGAGTATCATACAAAGCACGAACTCTGTAGCTTGTCAACAACTCTCGGGATCTCCGGGAAAATGCACTCGCAAACTAAACGGCGTGGTCCGGATACGAACTGACGATCTTCGGAACGCAAGACAAATTATTATTAACTACTGCTTCACAGAGACCTCTCGCATATACCCTACATACAATGAAAAACTGATAAAATATCACAAGAGACCTGTATTAAATCATAAAAATATACAAAAATAAAACAAAAATAAGACACGACAAGACAATTATTTGTAAGCATACTTCAAATTGAAATCATGGAAAACATTTGTTTTCAACAACAAAGAATGAGCACATAAGAAGCAGGAAAACAGAGGAAAATTAGATCACAAAAAGGTTTTAAAAACGACATCATCTAACTGAAATTAATGTCTATTTAGCACTGTGCCACTATAGATGTTCTTGCCACTACAGATGTTCTTGCCACTATAGATGTTCTTAAACTACAGATGTTCTTGCCACTATAGATGTTCTTCCATTACCAAGTAGATGAAGTATCAGCATTAAAACACTTACACCGAAGAATCGGGGAGGCTGTCACGAACATCAACTGTACATGTATAAACTATAGTCCACTAATATCCAAATAAAAATGTATTGTCAGAGAGATACACAAACTTCGAATAACTTCTTCAAACATTTCATAGCAACCACTTGTTTACCATTCTGCGTGATTTGTATTTGATCTGAGCCTAAGGGTAATTGTTCATTGTGTCAGTTATGCGCCTAGAAGTAGGCCAGCACCAGGACCGCGTCGTGCTATGATAAAGAGAGCCGGCCGCATCAGGCGGTTCCGTAAAGGGGGCGACATAAGCAGCGAATTCAAAATCACAATTTAAGGTTATTTAATAGAAAAAACATTTAAGGGGAGGCTTTTCGAAGACTTCATCATACTGAGAAAATATACCGCATGGCCCTGGCCAGCACATCCGATTTCTGCGACGCTTTTTATTTACTAGGGTAAATTACCAAGGCCCCTACCTCCATCGTCTCTTACGACATACCTTGTATGTCGCAGTAGTACTATCCACATGCCTCCCTTGCGGGTTCCGACACAACACGGACGACTTCGAAAAACGACAACAGAGTAGCTACTTAATTCTCACCAAAACTTTTTGACCAAAGATCGACATCAGAACTGATTTAAATTCACCAAGGGAAGAGAGAGAGAGAGAGAGATAGAGATAGTTTTGGAGAGACATGATCGCATACGACAGCAAGCATGGCAGTTGATTGATTGAATGACTTAATTATCAGATTTAGTTAGAAGTTACACATGATTTTTAAGATGAGATGATTATTAAAACCAAAAGTCACGACGTATTGATTATGTTAATTATTGATAGTATGGGGCTGTACAATTCCTATTATTGATATAAGTACAAAAATAAGTACAACACAGTTTTACTTGATACACAGATCTTGTTTAACCAATGTATTCTTTGTAGTTGGTGTCTGTGGCGTAGCGATAGTGAGCTCGATCACAACCTAAGAATACCTGGTTCAAACACTGCAGTTTTGAAGCAAATTAACTCCCGGAAGACTTATGAACTGTAAAAATAGGCCTCACCGTTCAAAAAGCAATGGCACCTACTGAATGTATACGTGGTGTCTGGAAAATAAACGACTCGTTTACTGTGGCTGGTGACGACGTCCTGTAAAGGGTAAGTCAAGATTTTCCTTTCATTCTTTGTAAAAGACAAATTTCATTCACTCAGAAATGGCCGTTTGTTTACAAAAATGTCCCGTGTATCTTTAGGATTGAGACGTATATTTTTTTTAAATTCTGGGTTGCCTACTCCTTTCGATTCTTTTTCGCTTAGCTACACTACATGAAAGAAGCTATACATGAAAGAAGCTATACATGAAAGAAGGTGAGAGGAAGATCACGAACAAGATGGTTGAGCTAACCCTACATGAAAGAAGCTATACATGAAAGAAGCTATACATGAAAGAAGGCGAGAGGAAGATCACGAAAAAGATGGTTGGCTGGTATAGCAGAATCCTGTCAACGAGCAAAAATAACAATCACCCAAGCCACCAGAACAGCGCAAGACAAAAACGGAAAACCACTACACTTGGCAACAGCACGGTAGCAGTATGACCACAAAAGATGAAGAAGATGCGTATGCTGAAAATTCTATGGACAGCTAAGAATACAAACCATGAGGTTTTAATACAGGCCTTCACACACAGAAACTTTATCAAAAGAATAAGAATCAGACAATCAAGGTTCTTCGGGAATATAAAGCGAAGAGGAGATTTAGACCATCTGGGGACAACAGGTAAAATTCAATGAAGGAGGAATTGTAGAAGGCAGAGGGAGAAGATGTTTCGTGGTTCCACAAAAGATCGACGTCAGAACTGATTAACTGCATCAGGGAAAGAGAGAGAGTTGTGAAGAGACATGATCGCTTACGCCGGCAGGCATGACACTTGATTGATTGATACGTATACAGTGATGCAGTCTATTTACTAGAGTCGCCACTTAGAAGTGAAGTAGAAAATTAGTCAGCACTGGTTCGTTGAAAAAACAACTGTATAAAAACGCGGTGTGATTACTTAAGGAAGACTTTCAACACTGATGGTCTTCATCCTTGTCAAACAGAGCGAATCAGTCCGCCCTGACATATGAACGTATACTATTCAGAAGTACTGACAGGCAGATATGTGACATTGGAAGCCAAAGTTTCAGTGCAAAAGCCTGTACGCTAGGAAAATTGATACTGACAGTAAAGAGGCTTACATTTTTTTTTAAATCATGGCATTTCCTTTACAGGACGTAGCCATCAACCACTTGATTTTCTAGGCGCTACTTATACGTTCAGTAGTTTGCCATTGCTTTCTGAACGGTGAGGTCTATTTTTAGTAAAAGTAAAGGAACCCTATCATACCTCGTGGTATATAGGGCAATACAGCGTTAGGCCTGTATTTTTCATTGACCATCGGCACACGATGGGTGATGTAGTCAGCATCACGCCGGCCGCCTTTACTTTCCCAGAGCATGTCTGGTACCCAGTTGAGGCTGGGTCGACCTGAGAGCCGTCGCGGTCGGGAAAAATTCCACGCGCACTGCGGAGTTGAGCCCAGACCACCAGCCTTGAGAAACGAGTTCACTAACAACTACGCAACCGCGGTTCTCGAGGTCTATTTTTACCTTTTGTAAAAATCCCACGGAAACTTTTTTGCTTCCAAACTTGCCCGCCGTGGGGTTTGAACCAGGTAGGCTTGGATTTGTGATCGAGCTCACCACATGAAGAGAAACTAAATACCCGAAAATATTTGAAAAGTAAAAAGAATGCAGATTTACAAAACGTAACATACTAAATGACTAAAAAATATAGAAAGCAAGTTGAATGCATTTGAAAATAGATGTCTGCGAAAAAAAAGGAATATAAAATGGAACGAATTCAGGAGAAGTGATGAAATCAGAGATATATCTGATCAACCACTAGTGACAACTGTTATAAGAAAGAGAATCACGGCACTCAAATGCGTTGGCAAAACTGAGATGAATGAGCTCAAAACGTCCCTCGCTGAACTAACGAGTTCACTCAAACGCACTGTCATCCAGTGGATACCGTCACACTGCAACATTAGGGAAAACGAAGCGGCCGACAAGCTAGCCAAAGAGGGCGGGCGACTACCCCAGACTGATCTCGAGATCAGCTATGAGGAAGTCAAAACAACCATCGGTTCGCACTATCGAAGCAAGTGGGCAAAGACCACCCGCAGTACACAGACAGTGACGGATACTATGGTCTCTCGCTCAGTGAACAAGTTA
Source organism: Arion vulgaris (assembly GCA_020796225.1). NCBI lineage: Eukaryota > Metazoa > Mollusca > Gastropoda > Stylommatophora > Arionidae > Arion > Arion vulgaris. The sequence continues at coordinate 23,909,484 of CM036754.1, read as the reverse complement.
CCATATTTCGCCTCCGTACCGGCCACAACAAGCTCAGAGCCCACATGTTCCATAAATTTAAAATTGGCACAACTAGCCTGTGCCCATGCAATATGGCAGACATGACGGCAGAACACGTCTTGCAAGACTGTCCACGTTTAGCAGGTATACGGAAAGAGTACTGGCCACAACACACAGAGCTTCGCGAAAAGCTGTACGGAGGAACGGAGTCCCAAAAACAACAGTTAAATTCATGATAGAAGTTGGTCCATCAGGCTAGGCCGGGAACGCAAAGGAAGGAAGGATCAACGAATATCAAAGCAGACATTGAAGTGGGATGCAAAAGGTTCAAGAAAGAGAGGGCGACCTAAGAAGACCCTGAAACGAACTTTGCTGAGAGAGGCAAGAAATATCGGTCTTAGTTCCATGGATGAGATTGAGCGAGTTGCCCAAGATAGAGCGGTATGGAGAAATTACTTGCAGGCCCTATGTAACGTATAACGGTACGAGATGAATTATTATTATTATTATAACATACTAAATCGACGTTACAATACACATACCGTTATCAGTGAAGTCATTATATATATATATAACGTGGGTATCATCTAAGTTACAAGTACATCTGAAATCGTAGTTATATTTTCTGTCCTGAAATCTAAATGTACTAAGTTTGCTAATAATACTCTTCAGGCGAATTGTCTTATATTAACTAATAATGGCAATCGCTAACCAGACGAGGTGGTGTTTGTGGCTTAGGGGATAGTGACTCGGTCTATTAACCCCGACGTTATGAATTCGAATCACGTTGCGGACAGTTATTTACAAATTGTTTTGCGTGGATTTTTACAAAAGGACGATGACCCGTTCAGAAAGCAATGGCAAACTACTGAACGTAATAATGCCTGAAAATCAGAAACAGCGTGAAAAGATGGGGGTTGATTCGCAAAGTCCTGTAAAGGATATGCAATTAACTTTTTAACCAGACTGACATAGATGGGTGGTCGATTTTGGTACAGCCCGAATAAAACGACATATCAAATATGCAAAGAGATTGATTAATCAACATCGAACTGGCGTGTTGGGCCGGTGCTGCATTTGTTGAGGCGAAGTTTAGAGCACCTATGGAAATGTCGGGAGTGATATGATGATTGTCCTCATATAATGGGTAAAGTAATGGATTCACCATCACGAGTTAACAATAGCTTGTTCTGATCAGAATGTTGCCACCCTAACAGTCCTACGGAATATCCCTCTCTCATAGTCCAGATGTTAACCCAGGTTGCTGAAATGTTAATAATCGTGTACCACGTCTTGAATCAATCTCCGTTCGTGTGCTGCCGTGGCCCGCAATGGAAGCAAAAAATAGTACCACTGCAAATTACAAAGCATGTCGGAAGAAGTGACTGATGTAGGACACAGGAAAGCTACCTTATTAACTTAAAAAGCATCGCAGAAATCCGATCTGTTGGCCATAACTGGCACAACGTACAATCGGTCTTAGGCTCGGATCACATACAAATCACGCAGAGTTGATAACAAGTGGTCGATATGGAGCGTTTGATGAAGTAGAAGAGAATTCATCTACTATCATCTTCTCCATTTGCCTCCCTTCCTATCTGCTTTCTCCAGCCCATCACGTTTATTTTTATTTGTCTACAACACTTCACTTACCTCATTCATATTTGAATTATCAGTATGTTTAATTCAACGTTGTTTATTTTTCTGATAGATCCATTTTTGATAGATCCACATTGTGAAAACAATATGTAATTATTGACAAATAGTGCATGCAACCTTCAAACATTGTTATCTCAATTGCAATTATTCTTTTGTTATTGTTTCCCGTCTCTTGTACATGAAATGCAAAGAAAAGTAATCAATTATCTAGTGTACACAACAACACTTTCAGTTGAATGTACACTTTCCGTTTGAAGTGCTAAATAAACAAAGATTTGCATTCAAATGAACAGCTCGCAAAGAGATCCACAGTTTAAACAACTAAAGAAAACAAATAAAACATCATGCAAATCAAGTGATGTTTGTAAATGTGCAGTTCAACTGGAATGTAGTTCAACAAAGATCAATAAAAACTTGTTTCTCATTTGTTATAATTGTCTATTTTTTTGAGTGCATTTACATGTTACGTTTCTTACTAGTACAAAAACTAACTCTTTGGCACAAAGGCTTGTCAGTACAACATGACAGTATATATACTCGTATATATATAGGTTGATCTGAGGCATAATCATCTTCAGTCGTGAAAACCCCAGTATTTCGGGGGAAAAACAAGTTAATTGCATATCATTTACAGGACTTTGCGAATCAACCCCAGCTTTTTAACGCTGTTTGTGATTTTTCTAGGCATTTTTACGTTCAGTAGTTGGCAATTTGCTTTCTGAACGGGTGGTGCCATCGTCCTTTTGTAAAATCCACGCGAAACAATTTGCAACAAATTGTCCGCAGCGTGATTCGAACTCAGAACGTCGGGGTTAATAGACCGAGTCACTATCTCCTAAGTCACAGATGCAACCAATATTTCGGAAACAACTTTTCTTCTTTTGTCGTTACATTGCTACCGGTTTGTCGCACAGTGTCTTGGTTTTCTGTTTTTGTCTTACGCTGTTCTGGTGGCTTGTGTGATTGTTATTTTTGCTCTTCATAGGATTCTGCTAATCCATCTAACCATCTTTTCGTGGTCTTCCTCTTGCCTTCTTTCCCGATGTTCTGTTGTAGAAGACTTTGTATACTGTGGAGTTTGGATACATTCTTATTATGTGGCCAAACCACTACATTCTTTGTTTCTCAATGTAATTCAAGCAAGGTGCTGTGCCAACTTTCTTTCTTATGCTGATGTTGGTGACTGTCTGTTCTGATGTTGTTGGTAACTTTTCGCAGGCAATGCATTTCACATGTAGTTATTTTTGTGACTGCGCTTTTCTCATTGTCCATGTTTGGCTCTGGTAACACAAAGTAGGTATAAAAATGCTGTTGATTCGGAAACATACGATTTATCTAAATGTGAACCCGTTCTAATAACGTGAGATATCTCATGTGAAATGGCTACCCGTTCTAGTTTATTAAATAGTCCTATAGGAAAGTAAACTATTGGGATGTAAAACCATACAAGATCTCCAACTGTTAGCAACGCACCGCATCACATGGAGCTCTGAAACCTCAGCCATATGTGCCTCCGTTGGCACGAAAGGAACAAACTAACCAATATATATATGCGATCATAATGCGAGTTATTCAGTGCTACATAGAACCAGTACTGACAAACGGATGCGAGTCATGGACAATAAACACGAAGATCGAAAAAACTCTGAGGGCCACAGAGATGTGGTTTTACAGAAGAATAATGAGAATCCCATGGACTGCTAAAATGAAAAATGTTGAAGTACGAGTAGATCAAGACACAGAGAAAACTTATCATCAATATAACAAAGATGCAGTCATCATTTTTCGGACATGTGATGAGGAGGGAGGTTTAGAACACATTGTGACAACCGGTAAAATCGAGCGTAGACGAGACAGAAGAGAAAATTTGGATAGCCTGACACCAGAGATTTGTGGAGATTCATGATAGCCTACGACACCTGATGATGATTATATATATATATATATATATATACAGAGACGGCTCTCCATTAAGGGCCAATAGGACCGTGCCCCCACCAAAAATAATGTGTAAGATGTATTTATTATTTTATAAATTAAAAAATAAACCAAATCCATGATTTTTCCTAAAATTATTGCCTGACCCTACCAGTAAAATTCGGCAGGAGCCGCCACTGTATATATATATATATATATATGCACACACACGATATCTTGTACACAGGACATGCAAAGTAAGTCATTCAATAACAACTATGTTTCATGACACAAGACAAAAAACGATCATTGATCGGCCTACGTCCAGGAGCATAATAAATGAGAGTGAGATAGAGAGAAGGAGAGAGAGAGAGAGAGAGCGAGAAAGTGCTCGGATCTTCGTGAGATCTATTTATCCTTGTTTGATTCGATTTAAAATTGTTTCGCGCATATTGATCGGCAGAGTGTACGTTGCTGTCCGGTTCTACACAGAAATAAAACGGATCTGTGAAAAAAGTATTTATTTAAAATCCAGACCAAAACCATACATCTTTGGTCAAATTCACATCTATTTTTATGTAATTTTACGAGTAGTTCTTCTACTTCTTCTTCTTGCATTCGACAGCTATGAGTTTAGGCGTAGTCAGGGCGCTTGGTACTTCTGACCGATTTTTGCGTGAAGACAATCTTTCCTTATTATAAGTGTCCCTCACCACACATGCATGCCGTCTCCGACTTCAAACGAGTAGTTATTTGGATAACGTATGTGCAAGTTTGTCTCTTCTTCTAGGTGGCGGCTCGTCATTAAGGGCCATTGGGGCCGGGCCCCACCAAAAATAAAGTGTGTGTACTTATTACGTTATAAATTAAAATATAACCTAACCCAAAACCATGATTTTTCCGAAAAGTTTTCTAAGGTCCCCACCAAAAAATAGCACGAGTCCGCCACTGCTTCTTCTTCTTCTTCTTCTTCTATCAACTTCTGCTATGCGACTACTCCGGTATGTGTTATAAGCAGAGCAGTGCGATTGAGGTCTTTACCGGTCCTCCATAGTTTGTTTTGTGGGATTGTTTCTGTTGGCCAGATTTTTATTCTCACACTGCTCAGGATGTGCTCTGGGGACTGCTTTGATACTTCACAGGTGCAGGCAGCCGAGTCCCTGAGACCCATTCGATGGAGGGGAAATTTGTATCCAATGTCTTTGACTATTCTTATCTGGAATAAGTGTCTGCACAGATAAATGTATATCCAGTGTCTTCTTCTAATGTATCTAATTCTTATCATAAGTAGCTGATATGCAGTGGTGGCTCGTCATTAAGAGCCAGAGGTGCCGGGCCCCACCAAAAATAATGTGTAACGTGTATTTATTATTTAATGGATTAAACTATAACCTCACCCAAAACCATGATTTTCCCGAAAATGTGTGTCTGGCCCCAGAAACAAAAACGATCACGAGCCGCCACTGATGATATGTATCTAATTCTTATCATAAATAACTGATATGTATATATGTGCTAATGATTGATTGATAGGACCATCATCATTGCACTTCGGTGAGTAACCATGTTTGCTCCTATCTCTTTCTTACACAGGAATGTTCTCAGCTGCAGTGCACGAACTCCGTAGCTCCAGCGAGTATCACTAGGTAATTTTAAAGATGATGAAGATATTTATGTAGAAATTTTATTTTAATCATTTTTCTAAAGAATTTTGCCCAGACAGAAGCTGTCCAGTCTACTCTTCTCTATTAACTGCAGTTTTAGAACTGCCAAGGGTTTTCTCAATATTGAACTGCCAAGGGTTTTTTTACATGCTCAAATTGAACATGGGACCTATATTTTATCTTCCGTCTCCTATAGGACTAGGAACTCAATCTCACCTACACTGAGATCATAAGGCACTGATATATGCTCTATATTCACTATAAGTGACTGATATATATGCTATATGTTGAATATAAGTTTGCTCGTGTAGTGCCTGGGCTATGCAAGAAGGAATTGATGTGACGACTAACGACACTGTTTTGTTGTGTTAGTGATGTTGAATAGTACAATATATATATATATATATATATATATATATATAAATATATATATATATATATATATATATATATGCCCGCCTGCCCAGCGTGTTCGTAGCGCGTTGGACTGCGGGTGACTAGCCCTCTGTGAGTGCAGGTTCAATTCCGCGGGCTGGCAGAAAAGCCACAGGTTCCCAGATTCACGGTGTTCATGTCACCGAACTGAAGGGTTACGATGTCTATGGCACCGAGCCGAAGAGCTGAAAGCTCAAGTGCTTCTGGATCGAAAAAAATATATATATAATTGTGAAATTCTCCATGTATTTATTTTGCAGTTATGACATTTTTAGATTGTTTTGTCCCTGCCAGTTGTTAAATTTAACGATAAGTGATTTCAATTTTTCATTACTGGCTACGACAGAAAATTATAGTCGTTAATTTGTATTTGTAAGGTTTAACCTTCGAGCACAAACTCACGATATTTAACAAATATATGTAGTGTGTGTTAGCTCTGATAAATTTCAATATAATCAATAAAAGCTGGCACAATGCTACAGTATAACTCAATAGATGGGGCGCTCATGTGGTGCCGGGGCCCGGAAGGGAAGTAAAGAATAGTAGCACTGTGACCTACAAAGGAATGTTGTAAGAGGCGACTGAGTTAGGGGCCTAGGGAAGCTACTACAGTTAATTAAAGCGTCGCAGAAATCGAATGTGCTGGCCTACTTGTAAGCGCATAACTGGCACAACATACAATCTCTCTTAGGCTCAGATCAAATACAGATCACACAAAGTGGTTAACAAGTGGTCGATATGGAACGTTCGAAGAAGAAGAAGAAGAATAGATGGGGAACTTTAGAATCGGGTTGTTCTACTTGTAAAATCTTATAGTAACCTATCTTGGGTTGTTCTACTTGTAAAATCTTATAGTAACCTATCTTGGGTTGTTCTACTTGTAAAATCTTATAGTAACCTGTCTTGGGTTGTTCTACTTGTAAAATCTTATAGTAACCTATCTCGGGTTGTTCTACTTGTAAAATCTTATAGTAACCTATCTTGGGTTGTTCTACTTGTAAAATCTTATAGTAACCTATCTCGGGTTGTTCTACTTGTAAAATCTTATAGTAACCTATCTTGGGTTGTTCTACTTGTAAAATCTTATAGTAACCTATCTCGGGTTGTTCTACTTGTAAAATCTTATAGTAACCTATCTCGGGTTGTTCTACTTGTAAAATCTTATAGTAACCTATCTTGGGTTGTTCTACTTGTAAAATCTTATAGTAACCTATCTTGGGTTGTTCTACTTGTAAAATCTTATAGTAACCTATCTCGGGTTGTTCTACTTGTAAAATCTTATAGTAACCTATCTCGGGTTGTTCTACTTGTAAAATCTTATAGTAACCTATCTTGGGTTGTTCTACTTGTAAAATCTTATAGTAACCTATCTCGGGTTGTTCTACTTGTAAAATCTTATAGTAACCTGTCTCGGGTTGTTCTACTTGTAAAATCTTATAGTAACCTATCTCGGGTTGTTCTACTTGTAAAATCTTATAGTAACCTATCTTGGGTTGTTCTACTTGTAAAATCTTATAGTAACCTATTTGGGTTGTTGCTACTTGTAAATCTTATAGTAACTATCCTGTGGTTGTTCTACTTGTAAAATCTATAGTAACTTATCTGGGTTGTTCTACTTGTAAAATCTTATAGTAACCTATCTTGGGTTGTTCTACTTGTAAAATCTTATAGTAACCTATCTTGGGTTGTTCTACTTGTAAAATCTTATAGTAACCTATCTTGGGTTGTTCTACTTGTAAAATCTTATAGTAACCTATCTTGGGTTGTTCTACTTGTAAAATCTTATAGTAACCTATCTCGGGTTGTTCTACTTGTAAAATCTTATAGTAACCTATCTCGGGTTGTTCTACTTGTAAAATCTTATAGTAACCTATCTCGGGTTGTTCTACTTGTAAAATCTTATAGTAACCTATCTCGGGTTGTTCTACTTGTAAAATCTTATAGTAACCTATCTTGGGTTGTTCTACTTGTAAAATCTTATAGTAACCTATCTCGGGTTGTTCTACTTGTAAAATCTTATAGTAACCTATCTCGGGTTGTTCTACTTGTAAAATCTTATAGTAACCTATCTGGGTTGTTCTACTTGTAAAATCTTATAGTAACCTATCTTGGGTTGTTCTACTTGTAAAATCTTATAGTAACCTATCTTGGGTTGTTCTACTTGTAAAATCTTATAGTAACCTATCTTGGGTTGTTCTACTTGTAAAATCTTATAGTAACCTATTCGGTTGTTCTACTTGTAAAATCTTATAGTAACCATCTCGGTTGTTCTACTGTAAAATCTTAGTAACCTATCTAGTTGTTCTACTGTAAAATCTTATAGTAACCTATCTTGGGTTGTTCTACTTGTAAAATCTTATAGTAACTGTCTGGGTTGTTCTACTTGTAAATCTTTTAGAACCTTCTGGGTTGTTCTACTTGTAAAATCTTATAGTAACCTATCTCGGGTTGTTCTACTTGTAAAATCTATATACCATTGTTGTTCTACTTGTAAAATCTTATAGTAGCCTATCTTGGGTTGTTCTACTTGTAAAATCTTCTATTATGTAAACTTCTATCTTGGGTTGTTCTACTTGTAAAATCTTATAGTAACCTATCTCGGGTTGTTCTACTTGTAAAATCTTATAGTAAATCTCGTGTTCTACTTGTAAATCTTAACCTATCTGGGTTGTTCTACTGTAAAATCTTATAGTAACCTATCTCGGTTGTTCTACTTGTAAAATCTATAGTAACTATCTGTTCAAAATTGGTCCTGTTGAATAATATGCATACAATATGGCTATAATTCGTATGTGTCTCAGATGTGTCGAATCCTTGTGTATTGTCCATGTCTCTGTAATTATACAGAGATTTGAATATCACAATTTGATTCTTCTCAAAGTCAAAGTGTTTTTAAAGTTGTGTGGAAGTAAAACGCGTATGTTATATTACTGGAAAACGACTGATAAAATGACTAATGTTGATGTGTTGAATAAATCTTATCATCAATATAATACAGAGGCAGTCATCATTTTTTGGACGTGTGATGATGAAATGAGGTTTAGAACACATTGTGACAACCGGTAAAATCGAGGGTAGACGAGACACAGGAAGAAAGAGAGACAATTTGGATAGCCTGACTTCATTTCACGGAAGAGAAATAACATCTGAGATGATAACATACACCAGAGACAGAGATTTGTTAAGATCTATGAACGCCCACCCCAGTCGGCACATCACTTGATGATGATGATGATGATTGAAAGACGGTTACCAAAATATTGGTATAGAGACCGATTACACTATCAAATATCGCATTATCTATGAGATTTTATTTCTATCATAGATGTACGAGTATAAGTGTTTCTTATACTAGAATATACGATTCTAAATTATTTTAGAATCTGTTTCACGTTAGATGTAATTATAATTTCTACATTATAGAATGTCAAACAAGACGATCAAACTGTCCTCTAATATGACAGAGAAAAAAACAACGTCCAAAATTAAGAACACTCATATAGTGCCGTCCTTATGTCCTAAATGAATGGTCTCTGTTCAAAATCGGAATCAGTCACCCTTCTGTCAGATCCGCTCCTGACAATCGGGTGTGCCTTCTCAGACAACTCGAGTGGATCCTGCAGTGCGACGAGGCGCCAACGAGAGGACAAAACTCCTTTCAAATGAGTGGTCTCAGAGAAACAACGGCTGGTTCTATAGTTCCCATTCTTCATTTACAGCGAGAGAATACGGAACAATGTCGGGATGAAATGACAAGAACCCAATTTGGTGGTGAGAGCAGCCGAGCGTCAACTAGTCCCAATATCGACCTTCGCACTCTATTTCTATCTTTAACCTTTATTTCCTCTGTTCACTGTCAAAGGACAAGAAAGTACAACCCCCACAGACGGAGTAATCATTATCGAGTAAAGTACCGGCTGGGCTTCAAGCACTGGAGACCATAGGACGCTTTCTCAATTGTGTTCAAAAACAGCTATGTTTATTGAATCTGTCACTAAAATGGGACATGTGATACAAGATATTATCTTACGCATATTACAATATCACTAAGGCTCATTGTAGCGTATGATCTAGAAAGAATTACATGAGTTTATTCAAAAAAATGAATACAAATTAAATAATATTTCTCAAAGGCGTAACTTTGATCTTTATTTTCCTGTTCTCTTCTTATATTACATTGCATCTTCACTGTTTGCTCATGTGTTGCTGGAGGCTCGCCAAGGGAGCAAAGAATACTAACACCGAGACCTATCGGGTATGTCGTCAGAGACGACTTAGGTAGGAGCCTAGGAAGATACCTAGTAATGATAAAGCGTCGCAGAAATCGGATGTACTGGCCTACTTGTAGGCGCACAACTGACACAACGTACAATCGCTCTTAGGCTCAGATCACATACAAATCACAAAGAGTGGTTAACAAGCTGTCGATATAAAGAGCTCGGAAAAGAAGAATTGATTATATCTGTATTCATCTAATTTGCATATGTTCTGTCACTTAGCGGTCACGTGTCTTGCATTTCCTAAGCCTTTCTTGAATATATTTGAGTGTGAATGAAACATATTTGCATGTCAACACAGGGGCGTTCGCGCTTTCTCTCTCTTCTTCTCTCTCTCTCTTACTATATATATCTCGTGCCTTGTTAAACTCACTTGTGGTATAGGGCATCAACTTACTATCTTATTCGTGCCTTGTTGCTTGTTGTTGTATAGGCATCAACTTACATCTATCTCGTGCCTTGTTGTTCGTTGTGGATAGGCATCAACTTACTATCTATCTCGTCCTGTTGCTTGTTTGGTATAGGCATCAACTTACTATCTATATCGTGCCTTGTTGTTGCTTGTTGTATAGGGCATCAACTTACTATCTTATCTCGTGCCTTGTTGTTGTTGTGGTATAGGCATCAACTTACTATCTTATCTCGCCTTGTTGCTCGTTGTGGATAGGGCATCAACTTACTATCTTATCTCGTGCCTTGTTGCTCGCTTTGTATAGGCATCAACTTACTATCTATCTCGTGCCTTGTTAAGTTGCTTGTGGTATAGGCATCAACTTACATCTTATCTCGTGCCTTGTTGCTTGCTTGTGGTATAGGCATCAACTTACTATCTATCTGTGCCTTGTTAAGTTGCTTGTTGTATAGGCATCAACTTACTATCTTATCTCGTCTTGTTGCTTGTTGTATAGGCATCAACTTACTATCTTATCTCGTGCCTTGTTAAGTTCGCTTGTGGTATAGGGCATCAACTTACTATCTATCTCGTGCCTTGTTGTTGCTTGTGGTATAGGCATCAACTTACTATCTATCTCGGCCTTGTTAAGTTGCTTGTTGTATAGGCATCAACTTACATCTATCTCGTGCCTTGTTGCCTGTTTGTTGTATAGGGCATCAACTTACTATCTTATCTCGTGCCTTGTTAAGCTTGCTTGTGGTATAGGGCATCAACTTACTATCTTATCTCGTGCCTTGTTAAGTCGCTTGTGGTATCTCAACTTACTATCTATACTCGTGCCTTGTTAAGCTGCTTGTGGTATAGGGCATCAACTTACTATCTATCTCGTGCCTTGTTAAGCTCGCTTGTGGTATAGGGCATCAACTTACTATCTATCTCGTGTCTTGTTAAGCTCGCTTGTGGTATAGGGCATCAACTTACTATCTATCTCGTGTCTTGTTAAGCTCGCTTGTGGTATAGGGCATCAACTTACTATCTTATCTCGTGTCTTGTTAAGCTCGCTTGTGGTATAGGGCATCAACTTACTATCTATCTCGTGTCCTTGTTGCTTGCTTGTGGTATAGGGCATCAACTTACTATCTATCTCGTGTCTTGTTAAGCTCGCTTGTGGTATAGGGCATCAACTTACTATCTATCTCGTGTCTTGTTAAGCTCGCTTGTGGTATAGGGCATCAACTTACTATCTATCTCGTGCCTTGTTAAGCTCGTTTGTTGTATAGGGCATCAACTTACTATCTTATCTCGTGCCTTGTTAAGCTTGCTTGTGGTATAGGGCATCAACTTACTATCTTATCTCGTGCCTTGTTAAGTTCGCTTGTGGTATAGGGCATCAACTTACTATCTCTCTGTGCCTTGTTAAGCCTTGCCTTGTGGTATAGGGCATCAACTTACTATCTATCTCGTGCCTTGTTAGCTCTGCTTGTGGTATAGGGCATCAACTTTCTATCTATCTCGTGCCTTGTTAAGCTTGCTTGTGGTATAGGGCATCAACTTACTATCTTATCTCGTGCCTTGTTAAGTCTGCTTGTGGTATAGGGCATCAACTTACTATCTATCTCTGCCTTGTTAAGTCGTTGTGTATAGGCATCAACTTACTATCTTATCTGTGCTTGTTAGTTCGCTTGTTGTATAGGCATCAACTTACTATCTATCTCGTGCCTTGTTAAGTTCGCTTGTGGTATAGGGCATCAACTTACTATCTATCTCGTGCCTTGTTAAGCTCGCTTGTTGTATAGGGCATCAACTTACTATCTTATCTCGTGCTTGTTGCTCGTTGTTATAGGGACAACATATACTCTGCCTTTTGTTGTGTATAGGGCATCAACTTACTATCTATCTCGTGCCTTGTTGCTTGCTGTGGTATAGGGCATCAACTATGTCGTCTTCATATTTTAGCTATCTTTTGCTTCTCATTCCAGCTTTCTATAAATGTTAATCTCTGCCTCCAAACCTCTACTTACATTGATCAATTTTCCTCTCTTCCGCTTTCCCTGCAGATTCCAGAAAAGTGTCTTTCTTGTTATATTTCCCTCACGTTTTCTCAATGTGTTTTCTACCAAGATTTTCTCACCTGTTGGTTGTAGAATGTTTAGTTATTTCCATAATCTATTTTTTTGTGTTGGTTCTGTTATGATCTATATTTTTCAAATTTTTATTTATTTAGAAGAGTCATTATTTCTTCATAATTTTGATTGAACTAGTCACAACTTTTGGCTTGTAGTGCGACCTAGATTCTCAGATGTGAAGAGAGATAAGAGTCTCCCGGGAAATGGCCAATTTTCGTTCACACTGATCTTGACGGTACGAATGTCTTTTAAGTTGTAATCTTGATGTCTAGCTAGACATTTAGTGATCCTTGGATTCTTTCATTCTTAAGATGGTGAGCGTCTTCATATGTTTCTTCAGTTCCTGGAGGCTTCAAAGTGTAATGTGTAAGTAGAATTTCGACACAATCAGCCTGAGATCGGTCCAGTATTCGCTACAACACATTGTGTAAGGCATTATCATAACATGTCTGTCACTTTATTTAGTGATAGCATAAACGACGAGGCGCCATTGTTTCAACCGTGTGGTGCCAGGGACCACATGGGAAGCAAAGAATATTACCACTGCGACCTACAAGGCATGTCGTAAGAGGCGGCTGATGTAGGACCTAGGGAAGTGACCCGAGTAATTCAAAAGCATCGGAGAAATCAGATCTGCTGGTCTACTCGTAGGCACATAATTGACACATCGTACAATGGCTCTTAGGTTCGGATCACATATAAATCACACAGAGTGGTTAACATGTGGTCGATATGAAGCGTCGGAAGAAGTTTGGAGTTGGAATGAAATTTCAAGTTTGTGATGGTTAGGGTATGAGTAACACATATAACTTTGAAGTTAGAATGTATAGTACATGTGTGTGTGTACATGTAGGAGTTAGGGTATGAGTAACACATATATGACTTTAAGTTAGAATGTATAGTACATGTGTGTGTACATGTAGGAGTTAGGTATGAGTAACACATATAACTTTGAAGTTAGAATGTATAGTACATGTGTGTGTGTACATGTAGGAGTTAGGTATGAGTAACACATATAAAGCTTGAGTTAGAATGATAGACTGTGGTACTCTAGTAAGGCACATAATTAGAATCATGTACAGTGGTACTGTAGGGTTCGTGATCACATATAACTCACATAGATGTTAACATGTGTGACATGAAGGTCGGAGAGCTTTGAGTTGAATGAAGTCAGTTTGTGATGGTTAGGAGTGTGAGTAACACATATGACTTTGAAGTTAGAATGTATAGTACATGTGTGTGTGTTACATGTAGGAGTTAGGTTGAGTAACACATAGTACTTTGAAGTTAGAATGTATGTACATGTGTGTGTATACATGTAGGGAGTTAGGTTGAGTAACACATATAGACTTTAAGTTAGAATGTATAGTACATGTGTGTGTATACATGTAGGAGTTGGGTTATGTGTAGTTAAATGCTTAGCTGTTACCTCTCATTCCGAAAGTCATGGGTGTATCTGGATCGCGCCGTTCTATCACCAGTGTTCCCCGATCCAGAAGCACTTGAGCTTTCAGCTCTTCGGCTCGGTGCCATGGACATCTTAACCCTTCGGTTCGGTGCCACGAACACCGTTAATCTGGGGAATCTGTGGCTTTTCTGCCATCCCGCGGAATTGAACCCGCACACACAGAGGGATAGTCACCCGTAGTCCAACGCGCTACGAACACGCTGGGCAGACGGGCCAGTGTATCTTTAAATAAACACATAGGAGATCAACAGGTTAAATACAAATAAGATTCAACCTTTGTCAACGGATGTCTTTGGTGGATTATCAGATTTGAGATGGTATGATAGAATTACATAACACAAGAACTGTGGATAAAACCGGACAGGAACCCATGATGACCTAGATTAGGAGGAGACATTGACGATGCGTTGGGCATATCCTTACGGAAGAGACATTGACGATGCTTGGGCATATCCTACGGAAGGAGACATTGACGATGCGTTGGGCATATCCTTACGGAAGGAGACATTGACGATGCGTTGGGCATATCCTTACGGAAGGAGACATTGACGATGCGTTGGGCATATCCTTACGGAAGGAGACATTGACGATGCGTTGGGCATATCCTTACGGAAGGAGACATTGACGATGCGTTGGGCATATCCTTACGGAAGGAGACATTGACGATGCGTTGGGCATATCCTTACGGAAGGAGACATTGACGATGCGTTGGGCATATCCTTACGGAAGGAGACATTGACGATGCGTTGGGCATATCCTTACGGAAGAGACATTGACGATGCGTTGGGCATATCCTTACGGAAGGAGACATTGACGATGCGTTGGGCATATCCTTACGGAAGGAGACATTGACGATGCGTTGGGCATATCCTTACGGAAGGAGACATTGACGATGCGTTGGGCATATCCTTACGGAAGGAGACATTGACGATGCGTTGGGCATATCCTTACGGAAGACACAGTCGAGTGTCACTAGACAAGCACTTGAGTGGAACCGGCACGGAAAAAGAAAAAAGACGAAGCCCAAAACAGACTTGGAGACACAGTCTTCTTGAGAAAATGGAGGTTGCTCGACTATAATGTGAGATCATAAAAAAACAGCCATAGACCGAGAAAAGTGGCGAACGACTGCTGTGGCCATATGCTCCACGAGAAACGGAGAGTAATAAGTCAAGCCTAGGATTGTTGGTTGAGCTACAGAATTCATGCTTTGTATAATACTTATGGCAGGTGACGATCTTTTTATCTGGAGTAGGACCGAACAATATGATATCTGCATCCTGCAATAACCAGCGGGAGTATGAGAACGAACGAGGAAGAAGAAGAAAAAATCAAAATAAATGTATATATTGAAAACTAGATATTATTTTAATTGTGGGGGTTCTTGTGGCGTAGAAGTTATGTGCTCGCTTCTCGTACCAAAGGTACCCGGTTAGCTCCCTCGTGGAGAGATAGATATACTTTTCCAGAGATCCCTGATCTCAATGTAGGCGAGATAGATTTCCTAGATCTATCGGAGACGGACGATAAAACGTAGGTCCCATGTTCAATTTGAGCATGTAAAAGAACCCTTGACAGTTCAAAATCGAAAAGAGCAGGCTGGAAAGCCGATGCCCGTCAAAATTCAGTAGAAAAAAATAATAAAAAAATTACTACAAAATATTTTACCATCTTCAGAATTATGTCGGAACACTCGAATACTACATATTTCCGTGCATTACAGAAAGAGATGGAAGCACACACGGTTACTTACCGAAGTGTAATGATGATGGTCCTATCAATCAATCAATCTTTTAATTTGTAGAGTACACGGAGATTAGCTATATTTTGGAAACAACGGACATAGTTGCGGTTTCCTAATGGACGAAATAGCAGTTTCCCCAAAAGTTTCTTTCTCTCTATCCTTATCACAATAAATGTATCACAGCGTATGACGTTTACTGCACACTGGCATAAGTTTATTTGCAAGGTGTCAGGAGTGAACTGAAAGCTGGTGAATATTCTGAAATGTTTCTACCCCTCGCCTATTCTTCGTCTCGTTCTTTACGCGAGTACGTCGCCTGCCTTCTGTTTGGCGTATACCTTATGTTTTGTTTGATCACTTCCTTTCCTGCAGGATGCGCTCTGAACTCAATACAATTCAATGACCTAGGTTTCCACCTGTTTTCTAGCACAGCGTTGTCTATGAAATGCATCTGTACAATCCCGTTGTTTTCCTGGATTTCTAAAAGCTATTCTCTGTGTCTTGACATACTGGTTTGAGTACACATATTTATAGACGTGTGTACTGTCTCAGTATGTACGCTAAATCAACTTTACAAGACTGTGCCGTGTCAGGCGAACGGTATGGCATAAGCAGCGAAATCAAAATACAATTTGAACCATTCAATAATTAAACATCTTTACGCAACGCTTTTCTGTATTGGTTTATGTTATTCCGATATCGATATATACGATTTATGATTTATAAATCATAAATCACGCCTCTGCCTAGTGCTTTAGGTATCCTTTGATTTCGGTTTCTGGTTCAGGTGCATCGTTGGCAAACGTTCGCCGAAAGACATTTGATCTGATAGCGCGAAGCTATTATTTTTGTTTGTAATATAATGCGAGGCCGCTCCTCAAAGCTGAGGCGGCAATTATCACCAAAAAAAATTGCACTTGTTCCTTGTTGATAGTTCTACACATTCATAATTAATGTATTTGCTAAAGTTAAAGTTAGAAGGGTAAAACTATAGTAGATTGTTGTAGTTGATAGTTAATATCATTATTTTAAAGTAGTTTATATTTTCAAAATAAAAATATTCGTATATTTTGTGCAGTTTAAAACAAAAACTCCCAATCGAATGCTATTTTAAAGAAAAATAATTTAACCTGTGGCATTTCGAAGATTTGTATCATACTGAGAAAATATACCGCACGGTTCTGCAAATTTAAATACCCGTATAACCTTCTGCCTTGCAGGTCAGCTGGAGACAAGCCAACGGCTGACGGAGAGCGAACCCAGTACACACTGGCTAAAACAGGACAAATCGCTTAAGGATAAGCACCAGAGCTCCAAAGGGCGCTGAAGATGTAACGAAACCCACCCATAGGCTGCATGGATCAGATTTCCCCATGAATGTGATTTATGGGGAAATCTGGTACATCAGTCTAAGGGTGATCGAAAAATATATATAATATATATATGTTTATATATGTACCCATATATACACATTTGGAAAAGTAACAAAGGATGTACAACAAAGATGCAATAAAACAAATCACATCAGAGGACAAATAGCAGGAATTTTCAAATGCAAATATGTCACCATGAACACTGAGAGGGCACTGTTCAACACAATCTTTCTCCCAACATTATGTTTTTGGTGCCCCACAAGGTCGCTGACATCAAACGACTGAAGAAAACTAGTCACGACAGAGATGAAGTGTCTACCCAAAATGCTAGGAGTATCAAGAAAAGAGACTGGTTTAGAAATGAAGACATCAGGAAAAGTGAGTACAAACAAGATCAGAACTGAACTTCATCAGGAAACAACAAATTAAATGATTCGGCTACATGAGCAGATTATCAACAGACAGTGCACCTCAAATAACAGTGCTACTCCGATACAGTGAATACAAAGCAAAAGGCGTCAACGCAAAAATAGACCTCAGAATATTCTTCTTCTTCTGCATTCTCACTAGATTGAGATTTCGGATTCTCTAATAAAGGCAGCCGTCTGTCTCAGATTATCAACCACGCCATACAGTTTGTCTTGTTTGGCTGGTGTAAGTGAGCCACCTCTTTCTTCAAGTCTGCACACTGGGGGCAGTTCTGTAGGATATAATTCCTATAATTTCTGCTTCCCCGTTTGTGCCGACCTCTTTCTGCAGTAAGTTTTGGCCACCCTCGTGAAGGTAGGTCTGACATTCTTACTGCGTGGCTACATCTCTGAGGCAGATTGGCGACCGTAGAATCCGTTATCCCATTCCTCATTGTGAGGGTCGTTGCACCATGTTATGCGACTTACGGCCTGGTGCATCCGTTTTCTGCAAGCACACTCGGGCGACCTCAGAATATAACAGAGGCGGTGAAAAACACTTATTTATGAAACGCACACAAAAGCCCGTTCTATAAATCTCTTCTAACCCTGACGTTGTTAGACAAAACAGGTTGAGAGAAAAGAAAAACAAGATCTACATATGTATGTATAACGTGAGTACTTTATTTAGTAAATTAACATGAATCCCCTCTGCAGTAACACCAGCCTCTAGCTTTTCATTGACACGTCTCTAGCTCTTCATTGACACCAGTCTCTAGCTCTTCATTGACACCAGCCTCTAGCTTTTCATTGACACCAGTCTCTAGCTCTTCATTGACACCAGTCTCTAGCTCTTCATTGACACCAGTCTCTAGCTCTTCATTGACACCAGTCTCTCTCTCGACTCCAGTCTCTACCTCACCACTGACACCAGTCTCTTTTATCACATCACTGTTTAACTAGAGCCAACTACAAACTTATTGGTCTGTGGACTCGGGTAAGAATTACGGAAAATCAGACCACAAATATACCAAGATACCTCGCATTCCAGTATTGTTGTATATAAACGAATTCATTTTAAAATCAACACAAAATGCTAAATCGAAGTTAAATTATGCAACAAGTGATGTTTCACAATAAGGAATATCAATATTATGAATATTTTTCACCAATAAATAACCATAGACTCACAGAATTGAGTAAAGTTGCAAAAATAACCTTGCAGTGCTCTATCAAACATATTTTTCCAGCCCCAACTTAATCTAAATCAGCTATTTTCCCATCAGTTGCTAGGCCTAGCTAGAGTTGGCTGTGGTTTAACATACACTAAGAAATACCAATTTATCGATTCATGCCGGGCACTTTAACAAAATGCAGAATCAGCAAGAATCAATTTTGTCGTTTATATTTCAAATAGCAATGACCTTATGTTGTAGAAAACGCACTTACAAATTGCTTGACTGTCAACATATCAAGAAACATGAATGAGGTTTACAGAAGCGCAAACACAAGGTGGGAAAACAATGGTTGGAAAGGTGAGTCGTTGTTAAACAGAATAAATGACTTGCGCGAGTAAAGTAAATGCCAATCATCCATTCCTGCACCGGATGCTCTCTTTCCTTTTCTTCTTTTTGAACGCACAATATCAATCATTTGTTAAACCACTCTTTGATTTTTTATATGATTTTAGCCTAAATGCGATTTTACGTCGTGTCACTTATGCGATTTCTGCGATGCTATTTATCTACTAGGGTAGCTTCCCTACGCCTTACCACCGTCGCATCTTACGACATGCCTTGTAGGTTGCAGTGTTACTATTCTTTGCTCCCTTGCGAGCCACGGCAACTCACGGACAAGATCGCTCCCTTTTAAGACAGCCAGTTTCTACTGAATAGCACTGCCGATGTTGCATATCTGGCTTACAAAAGAGGTGAAACACCACAAACAATCGCCGTCATAGTTGTTACTTTGTTGAGCTGTATTCAGACATGGAGTATAAGCTGCGATAGACGATTGCTTAATACTAAACGAATACGCAGTTGCGAATGTAACGGAGAAGAAATTACTTGCAGACCCTTTGTAACGTACGGCTGTACGAGAAATATATAATATATATATATATATATATATATATATATATATATATATATATATACAAGGTGTTCAACTTAAAAGCAGCCCCAGTGATAAATAGAAATTTGCCATGTACGCATTGCATCTCGTCTATTTATTATTTAAACCGGTTCTGACTAGCTTGTCCTACGTCACATTTGTTCATCGCCCCTTCCCGCACTACAATTACACACCATCACACAACCTTGACCTATACTTCGTCATAACTGAACCTTCTGATTTCCATACATATATGCCAGATTAGCTCCATTCACAAGCTGCTTTTAAGTTGAACACCCTGTATATATATGGGAGACAACCTACCACTAGGGTATAGAGGGGTTAAGGGAGAAAAAAACTCAAACACAGTACACAAGCCGATATGCTGAAGAGACAGAGAGCTAATTAATTGAGAAAATACGCGCTAATGCGGGATGGGAAGGTAAAATATTGGATACAACTCAAACGAAGGGACCGTTAGTCGTTGCAAGATTGGTTCCTGGACACAAAGAATACTGTACGCTATGTAGGAGGACATAATGATAGAAGGACATAGTGATAGAAGGACATAGTGATAGAAGGACATAGTGATAGAAGGACATAATGATAGAAGGACATAATGATAGAAGGACATAATGATAGAAGGACATAGTGATAGAAGGACATAGTGATAGAAGGACATAGTGATAGGAAGACATAGTGATAGGAAGACATAGTGATAGGAAGACATAGTGATAGGAAGACATAGTGATAGAAGGGCATAGTGATAGGAGGACATAGTGATAGGAGGACATAATGATAGAAGGGCATAGTGATAGGAGGACATAATGATAGAAGGGCATAGCCATAGGAGGACATAATGATCGGATGACATAACGATAGAAGGACATAGCGATAGGAGTACATAATGATAGAATGACATAATGATAGAAGGACATAGCGATAGCAGGATATAATGATAGAAGGGCATAGAGATAGGAGGACATAATGATCGGATGACATAATGATCGGATGACATAATGATAGAAGGACATAATGATAAAAGGACATAGTGAACGGAGAACACTCCGATCATATCCAGGGGTATGTATTTACATTTCTGACATCAAATATTTGACTCAAACGTTGACTTATAAACTCAACTTGAAGCAACTCATAATCCCATCTCATCCCTTCTTCATACAAACTGAAAGTCATGATCTAAACTCCACACCCAACAACAACAAAAAAATATGTTTCAAAGTAATATGATAGCCTTGAGTTGCAAATATTTTTAAAATAAATAATTACAGAAACTCTAGAAACACACAACTTTGATTTAAATGAGGGCTGAAAAGAGCTTCTAGGTTGCACACACACACACACACACACACACCCAAAACAAAAACAAAATACTAAGCCAGAAGTCGCCAATAAATGCCACACTAAAGAAATATGCTTTGAATCAACAGGAGTAAAACAGTGCTAAACAATCTGCTTCATAAAAAACAAATACTTGAGAAAGAGAATATTGTTTAGCTTGATATTAAGTTCTTAATGCTGGTTTAATTGTTTTTCTTTCTTCGTGTCGTAATGCGTTGTTTGTATTCCAAGAGCTCCACAGCCTTATTGCCAAATTGAGCACATCCAGTATGATTCATTTAACCTTTGGTTTTTTTTTAAAAACCAAAGCATGATTGATATAAGGGAAGACTGCAGTAAAACTATGTTGAAATAAGGAGAAGCACGTTAATACAGAGTACTGTAGTTTTACAAAGTACAAAAATAATATAGTGCCGTTTCGATCAAAAGATCTTTATCAAGAAAAGGATACATCAGAAAAGAAGAAATGCAGACTTTGTATACGGTAAACATAACTTTTGTATTCAGACAATCAGGTTAGGAAGTTATTCTTTGATTGTATAGGAAAACATTGTTGACAATGAAAGTATATAAAACTGACAATTACTGAGATAGTGCTCATATTTCAAACAAATAAATCATCTGAGCCTATGTTTTATAAGACTTCATTGTCACTGTTTTCCTATTTGCTCGGTATCTCTTCGCATAAACTACACACACACTGTTGAAAGTTTTGCACGAATCACCAGCTCCGCAGCTCCGGCAGAAATCCTATGACAGATCCGAGAAAAAGTGCACTGACGAACCGTGGCCCCCGGCAATATAAGGATGACTAGCTCAGACGGAAAATCTAAAATTCCTGTTTAATGGGGGCTGATTTGTGTATATGTTTGATAGAACACCGTACGCTTTTTTTGCAATTTTAATCAATTCTATGCGTTCATTGTTATTTATTGATGAAAGTGTTAATAATATTGATATTCCTTCGTGTTAAACTGAATTTGCAACATAATACAACCTTGATTTAGCATGCTGTGTTGTTTTTCAAATGAATTTATTTATATTCTTCAACACTGGAATGCGAAGATCACCCTACAGTTGTGGTATTTTTTCCTAGAATTTTTACCTGAGCCCACCGGCCGTATGGTATCGGAGGTCACGGACGAACCGAACGATGTGGTCCGGATTCGAACTCACAAGATTCAATAGGAAGGCAATCTGTTTAACCACTTCGCCTAAAAAAGCCCACCCTAATCTTGACAAATAAACCACTGTCCGAGTTTCTGTCTCCGAATTAGAACTAGACATTTGAGCTGACGTCGAAAACGTGTCCATGACCTTATGGGAAAGTAGATACATTTTGACAACTTGCAGATCGATAAAGCAATTATCAGTTGACGAGGCTGGGACTGTAGTAAGATAGTGCTTTCAAAGTGCTTGACAAACAGTGTTAGCAAATCTCTGGTAATATGGTAGCAGTACTCACAGAAATGATTATACTACTTTTAGCATTCCAACTGGCGTGGGCGAGCATGCAACTGAACATCCTCACGTCTCTAGTGCTTGTACTCAAATATGTTGTGTTGCAACCAACTGACGTAGGCGATAATGCTACTGAATAAACTCACGTCTCTAGTTTTAGTACAAAAATATGTTGTAATCCCATAGTAAATAGTAAGTATGACGCAGTGGAATACAATCTTCATGTGTCTTTATGCTCCAGCTGGAGCATATGCCACCAACCAACTCATGCCAAATCTTAATATGTCTTACAACTAATTCCAGCTTTTCCGTATAACGCTTATCTCTTGTCTGCAAATCTTTTCTCCGTGTAGACTTTCCTCTATTTCGCATTCCTTGCGGGTTTCAGGAAAAGGTCGGTGTTGTTATATTTCTCTCGGGTTTTCTCAAGGTGTGTCCTATTTAGAGGCGTATCTTTTCTTCATTTCTAGGTTCAATGGGTTATGTTTCGTTCTCTTCGTAAGTTTCTCATTTCTCTCTCTCTCGATCGTTCTTTTTCGGCCGTTTTGATAATTCTTGTGATAACTAAACGGTCTTGGCCAAGACCGTATTTTTACGTCACATCTTCAGTATCATTTGGAGCTCTGGTGTCCTTCGGCGATGTGTCCAATTTCAACCAGCGAGCTTCTCATTTGAGATCCATCACGCCCGAGTGGTTACCGGGGCCCAAATTTGGGGTGTTAAGAATAGAACCACTGTTACCTACCACGCATGTCGTAAGAGGCGACTAAGGAGGTTTGCCTGAAATCGGATGCACATGTCCTAAACGTGTAGTAGTCTATGCGTTTAGGGCTTACAAACCAATGTGCAACGTAAACACGTTCTGGGAAAAGATCAAACATATCACAGGGAGTGATTAGAATTGGTCGTAAAGAACGAACGCAAAGAAGAAGAAGATCCATCATCATCACAATATCTCCTTTCTGTTTAGAAATCAGTTGATAACTATTTGTGATTTATTAGTTATTGTTTAAGTTCTTCTCCAAAGTTTCTAACACATACAGTAGAACTGCTTGGACGTTAGAGATAACCTGCTGACGTGCAGGTCGGCTGGGGACAGCCAAAGGCTAACGGTGAGCGAACCCAGCATACGCTGGCTGAAATCGGGCACATCGCCGAAGGATAAGCACCAGAGCTCCAAATGGCGCTGCATATGTGACGAGATCCACTCATGCTAAGGCTGCATGAATCGGATTTCCACATGAATGAGATATATGGGGAAATCGGGTACATAAGAGTGATAGAGAGAGAGAGAGAGAGAGAGAGAGAGAGAGAGAACGTTAGAGATAATTGTTCTTCTTCTTCTGAGTTCGACCTATCACTTCAGACGTAGTCAGGACTCCTCTAACTGATTTTTGCTTAAATTCCTGCCTACTTTATTATCAGTGTATCTCGTCATACAGGCATGTCTTCTCCCAACTTCATAGGTAGATAATTATTCTAATTATGACTCTAGATTTGACTTCTTTAGACTCCCACAAATTTCCTTGTACGATAAACTTGTTCATGGTTGGATACCAGAAATATATATTACCTGTGCTGAATTATTAGCATACATTTTACCTTCTGTTAAAAAAAAAAAAAACAAGGAACAAATGAAGAAAATTGAAGAGGAAAAAATTTCGAAATAAAAACGAGAAAAATGATAACATACAAAACTGATGTATAGAAATCGTGCACATAAAAATCAGTGAAGAAACAAAAAATTTACTAATAAACCAGAAAAACTAGACTAAGTTGGGAGGAAAAACTGCGAGTATATAATGTACTTAGAATGTCAGTTGAGAATACAGATCAAACGTTTATTTAGGTTGATCAAACGCCCATACAAAAATATGTATACATTAAAAACTATATATATGTTTGAAATAAAAATCGACGAAACTCGGTTTAAGTTATTTTTGATTTAACACTAAAGTTTTAATAGAGTTGTCTGGAACCTGCAGGGGCAGCGAAAGAAGGGGATACCGAGAAATACATGGAGACGGGATTTGGAGATAGAGATCAACAATATTAAGAAGAGCTGGGGAGAGCAGCAGGAGATAGCTAGAGATAGGAAGACGTGGCATGAGTTGGTTGAGGGCATATGCCCCAATTCGGGTTAAAAAGGCAGAGAGAGAGAGAGAAAAAGAGCTTTAGACAAAAATACGATAGTGCTCGACTATAGATACAATTTTAGAAGTAATTGATATGAAACAATTTTAGAAGTAAATGATATGAAACAATTTTAGAAGTAAATGATATGAGAAAGTTTTGAAAGTAATAGCTGGTTTACATCATCAACACGATCACACGCTGAATTAAAAATACACTAGTAGGTCTCAAAGTATCTTTTTGAATCAACTAAGAAAGATAAGAGGAAGTAAGTTAACTACATACTTCGACATCAAAGGTATACATTTAAGTAACTACATACTACACAAGCAATAAATATAGTTCACAATACAAGGTATGATCTGACGAGAACACTACAGAAAGGAAGACATTGATTGACTACAGAAGAAAACTATTTATGTATGCCATATCGACATTGAAGATATGTTTATGTACGTCTTGAGAAAATAAATAAAATACAAATTATTAGTTGATTTATGTCTTTCAGCCTCCCCTACTTTATTCCAAAAGTATGGATTGTGTCTTTTCTTTGGATGAAACAGTATGGATTGTGTCTTTTCTTTGGATGAAACAGTATGGATTGTGTCTTTTCTTTGGATGAAACAGTATGGATTGTGTCTTTTCTTTAGATAAAACAGTATGGATTGTGTCTTTTCTTTGGATAAAACAGTATGGATTGTGTCTTTTCTTTGGATGAAACAGTATGGATTGTGTCTTTTCTTTGGATAAAACAGTATGGATTGTGTCTTTTCTTTGGATGAAACAGTATGGATTGTGTCTTTTCTTTGGATGAAACAGTATGGATTGTGTCTTTTCTTTGGATAAAACAGTATGGATTGTGTCTTTTCTTTGGATGAAACAGTATGGATTGTGTCTTTTCTTTAGATAAAACAGTATGGATTGTGTCTTTTCTTTGGATAAAACAGTATGGATTGTGTCTTTTCTTTGGATGAAACAGTATGGATTGTGTCTTTTCTTTGGATAAAACAGTATGGATTGTGTCTTTTCTTTGGATGAAACAGTATGGATTGTGTCTTTTCTTTGGATGAAACAGTATGGATTGTGTCTTTTCTTTGGATGAAACAGTATGGATTGTGTCTTTTCTTTGGATGAAACAGTATGGTAGAGAGAAGTTGGTACAAAATAGACAAGGAACATTCACATATCAGATGCCCATGCTAGGCATAAATAGACAGATCACTTCATCCTTGATTGATTGATAGGACCATCAGCATTGTACTTCGGTGAGTAGCATGTATCTCTGATCTCTTTCTTACACACGAAGATCTTCAGCTGCAGTGCTGGAACTCCATAGCACCGGCGAGGGTCCCCAATGTAATTTTGAAGATGGTGAAGATATTTTGTAGGCATTTTATTTTTAATCTTCTCTAATGAATTTTGCCCGGGCAGCGGCTTTCCAGCCTGCTCTTCATGATTTTGAACTGCCAAGGGTTCTGTTACGTGCTCAAATCGAACATGGGACTTACGTTTTATCGTCCGTCTCCGATAGGACTAGGAACTCGATATCATCTACACAGAGATCAGGGACTCTCTGGGAAAATATCCAGATGGCTCTACGTGGGAGGGAGTCAGCAATCATTTCCAATCATCATTAGCTTTACTGAATTGTATGATTCGCAACCGTTTCAAAACAAATTCAACAATTACCGACATGTACCATCTCGGTGCACCATACTGAATTTCTATTTTTCTAGCAGTACAGACATGCATTAACTCCTTGTGAACCAACCAAACACCACATTAAATGTGGCGCTGCAACAACCCAAGAGGAACTCGCATAGCTGAGAATCGCCATAACTATTGAGGCAGAGAGAAAGGTAGCTACGCTGAAAGACAAAACACACAATACCCACATATCTAACCGTGATCATGTGTACCCCACCTGTGGTAGGGGATTGGAATCGAAGATTTGACTCTACAGTCACCTCCGCACACAACAGAGAGGTGCAGCAGCTCACGTCTAAGGCTGTTGTCATCATCGCTTGCGATGGACGCTATTATTATTATTGGTATTATTATTATTATCCAAGCCAAACTGGAGAGTATGGAAGATCTATCTATCGCTCTGTTGGTGGCTTCATGATACCGCTTCAATAACATAAACACGGCGCGTCTCACCTTTTGTTTTTTAGCATACACGTAAACATCATACCCTTTTCTGCCCAATATGTGGCCACCATATTTGTTATTGGAATGGTAGAAGTCTTTCCGGTAGAATACAACTATTATATATTAAAGTATACCGCAGAAATCGGAGTACCGTTCGCCTGAATGGATGGGAACACTGACGATAAGGACAGCAAGCCTTCAAGAAAAACATCAGTCAAGGGTACCATATTGGGCATTAAAGTAGAATTATATGAAACTGAAGCAAAATTAGCACTCCAGACTACCTGTTCCTGCATACACAAAGAAATGTACATTTTAATGGTCGTGTTTCTTCTTAAACAAATACAATAAATATATCACATTGAGGCAGAGATAAATTATCACATTGAGGCAGAGATAAATATATCACAATGAGTCAGAGATAAATATATCACATTGAGGCAGAGATACATATATCACATTGAGGTAGAGATACATATATCACATTGAGGTAGAGATACATATATCACATTGAGGCAGAGATACATATATCACATTGAGGCAGAGATAAATATATCACATTGAGGCAGAGATAAATATATCACATTGAGGCAGAGATAAATTATCACATTGAGGCAGATATAAATATATCACATTGAGGCAGAGATAAATATATCACATTGAGGCAGAGATAAATATATCACATTGAGGCAGAGATAAATTTATCACATTGAGGCAGAGATAAATATATCACATTGAGGCAGAGATAAATATATCACATTGAGGCAGAGATAAATTATCACATTGAGAAAGAGATAAATATATCACATTGAGGCAGAGATAAATTATCACATTGAGGCAGAGATAAATATATCACATTGAGGCAGAGATAAATATATCACATTGAGGCAGATATAAATATATCACATTGAGGCAGAGATAAATATATCACATTGAGGCAGAGATAAATTATCACATTGAGGCAGAGATAAATATATCACATTGAGGCAGAGATAAATATATCACATTGAGGCAGAGATAAATATATCACATTGAGGCAGAGATAAATATATCACATTGAGGCAGAGATAAATATATCACATTGAGGCAGAGATAAATTATCACATTGAGGCAGAGATAAATTATCACATTGAGGCAGAGATAAATTATCACATTGAGGCAGAGATAAATTATCACTATTGGATCCCTGAGAAACAACAAAGCACCGGGAAATGATGAAATGACAGCAGAGCTTTTCAAGATCGATCCAATCTTAGCTGCAAACATATTAGAGCCATTGTTTGCAGATATCTGGGAGAAAGAAGAATTGCCTAAGGATTGGACTAGGGTACTGTAGTAGAAAATCCCCAAGAAAGGAGACCTAACAGATTGCAATAACTGGAGAGGAATCACGTTGCTTTCAATCCCAAGTAAGATATTCTGCAAAATTGTCATAATGCGAATACAAGAAGCAGTAGACAAGTGCCTACGAATGGAGCAAGCAGGATTTAGGAAAGGAAGAGGAACAAATGAGCACATATTTACCCTGCGTAACATTTTAGAACAATGTAGCGAGTGGCAAAGGACTATATATATCAACTTCATAGATTTTGAAAAGGCATTCGACAGCGTCCACAGAGACAGCCTATGGAAGATACTGAGACAATACGGCGTACCGCAGAAGCTTGTCAACATCATAGCCCTCTTCTATAAAGATTTCTCCTGCAACCTAAAGAATTCCAACAAAACATTCCCAGTAAAATCTGGTGTAAGACAGGGATGCGTAATGTCCTCTCTTTTGTTTAGTATTACAATTGACTGGGTGCTAAAAATGCCATAAAACAACAAGCACCAAGAGGAATAAGATGGACCCCTTTCGAGATGCTTGAGGACCTGGACTTTGCAGACGATATAGCCCTGGTGTCACACAAATATGAACATATACAAGAGAAAAGTACAATACTTCACAGCACGGCAAAGACAGTAGGCCTCAAAACAAACACAGGAAAAACAAAATTATGACAAACAGTGAAATCCAACAACCAGTAATGTTAGAAGATGAAACACTGGAAAGGGTTGAGCAGTTTACATATCTTGGTAGCGTACTGACACTAAATGGTGGCACAGAGGAAGATATAAAATCACGTCTGAGTAAGGCCAGAACCGCTTTTGCCAGAATGAAACCAGTATGGAAGTCCAAAATCTACAATAGGACCACAAAGTTTAAACTCTATAAAAGCATTGTTTTGCCAGTTTTGCTCTACGGATCAGAGTGTTGGAGGATGACCAAAGGAGATACTAGCAGGCTGTCAGTTTTCACCACTCTTGTCTTCGCAGAATCTTGGGAATCTTTTGGCCAGTAAAAATATCCAATAACCAACTACTCCAAGACACAAGACAAGAGGCAATGAATGACATACTCAAAAGAGAAGATGGAAATGGCTCGGACATGTTATGAGAATGAGACAAGAAATGCCTGCAAGGATAGCCCTCACTTGGACACCAGAGGAAAAGAGAAAGAAAGGCAGACCACGGACAACATGGAGGCGCATGATGGAAGAGAACTGGACACCGCATCTCTGACGTGGGGCTCTGCGCTGAAGGTTGCACGGACAGGAGAGCATGGAAAGTCCTTTCTGAAGCCCCATGTGTCACTAGGCATGACGGGATTAAGTAGAAGTAAGTATTGAGGCAGAGATAAATATATCACATTGAGGCAGAGATAAATATATCACATTGATGCAGAGATAAATATATCACATTGAGGCAGAGATAAATATATCACATTGAGGCAGAGATAAATATATCACATTGAGGCAGAGATAAATATATCACATTGAGGCAGAGATAAATATATCACATTGAGGCAGAGATAAATATATCACACTGAGGCAGAGATAAATATATCACATTGAGGCAGAGATAAATATATCACATTGAGGCAGAGATAAATATATCACATTGAGGCAGAGATAAATTATCACATTGAGGCAGAGATAAAATATCACATTGAGGCAGAGATAAATATATCACATTGAGGCAGAGATAAATATATCACATTGAGGCAGATATAAATATATCACATTGAGGCAGAGATAAATATATCACATTGAGGCAGAGATAAATATATCACATTGAGGCAGAGATACATATATCACATTGAGGCAGAGATAAATATATCACATTGAGGCAGAGATAAATATATCACATTGAGGCAGAGATAAATATATCACATTGAGGCAGAGATAAATATATCACATTGAGGCAGAGATAAATATATCACATTGAGGCAGAGATAAGTATATCACATTGAGGCAGAGATAAATATATCACATTGAGGCTGAGTATTAGAATTCAAGACTAATAACAGCCCGTGTGTTGCCGGGACTTGCACGAATATTAACACTGCGAGTAAAACAAGGCATGTCGTAAGAGGCGACTGAGGTAGGGGCCTAGTCAAGCTACCCTAGTAAATAAAAATCGTCGCAGAAATCGAATGTGCATCATAACTGGGACAATGTATAATCGTTCTTAGGCTCAGGTCACATACAAATCACAAAGAGTGGTTAACAAGTAGTCGATATGGAGCGTTCGAAGAAGAAGATTTAAAAAAGAGAGAGAGAGAGAGAGAGAGGGAGAGAGAGATTAGTAACAAACAAGAAACTTCATGAAAAGTATACAGTTACGATAAATGTATAATAAATCAACATAGTGCACTGACTTGCAGGATAAGTGCATAACAAATATAAGAAAAACTATTTTTTTATATTTTTTTCAAGTAAACAACAAGAAAAGGAAAATTACAACAACAAAAAAAAGGACTCAGTCCCAAGGCATAAATTTCAGCCTTTTTTTATAAAGAAGATTTTTTTGTCTGAAATGTTTTAATATTTTGAAATCGTTTACGTAGAGATCCAATTCTGCGCAAGCATTAGATATAAACAGTCTATATTACAACATAAATATAAGCCATATAAAGATCATTCTTTGATTGTAACTGTTTGTATTTTGAAGACTGGTTTTCTTACATGTTTTGCAAGAAAAGAATTTAACTTTCTTCTTTCTTGGATGAAGCAATTCTTCGTTTGATAATGGTTGTAACATCGTTTGTTGTACAGTACTCGCAGATGTTGCATATCACTTTCAATATAAGGGGAAGATTGCAGTAAAATTATATAGCAATGGCGAGATACGTAACAACAAAGTACTGTAGTTTTACAAAGTACAAAAACAATATACAAAATCAATAACGTTACACGTAATTTTTATTTTTATTTTGTAAAACTATAGTACTTTGTTTTTACGTGTTTCGCCAGATCACTTTCGAAGAAAACCACGCAAAAGATGGAGCGACGGCATTAAGAACAGCCTTACGAAAATGAATATCAGCTTACAAAGTGTCTTAAAACAAGCACACACAAGATCACTACGCCCCCTTTCCCCAACAATTATATAAAGAAGTAAATGGTGGAAGAGATGAAGAAGAACTTTCGAACTAACGAAAAGTGAGTCAGATTTCAAACAAAATGAGTGATACGTAGAATTTAACTTTAAAAATCATGTTAAATTTAGAAAACAAAAAGCAGACGTATTATGGCATATAATGTAGCACTGCATCAATCCAAGGTGGCGTAATATAAAAGAATGAGATAATGGATACTGAGATATTGAAGCTTCATAGAGAAGCTTGTATTGCTACATCAAGTAGTTTGCTTGGTGCGGTTTGTGTGCAGCACAGGTTTAGAAATTACTTGTCTGACTGATGAATTGATTGATAGGACCACCATCCTTGCACTTCAGTGAGTAACCATGTGTGCTTCGATCCCTTTCTTACACAAGAAGATCTCAGCGGCAATGCACAATCTTCGTAGTATCGGCGATGGTCCCATATGTAATTTTGAAGATGGTACAAATAATTTGTACGGATTGTTTTTAATTTTCTAATGAATTTTGCCCAGGCCGCGGCTTTCCAGCCTGCTCTTCTCGATTTTGAATTACCAAGGGTTCTTTTATGTGCTCAACTTTAACACGGGGCCTACGTTTTATCGTCCGTCTCTGATAGGACTAGGAACTCGATCTCACCTACACTGAGATCAAGGATGTCTGGATAAATATCCCGAGGTAGCGAATCGAGTAGAGTTGGAACGAGAGGCGAGCACAGCGACCCACAAATTATCTGTAAGGATTGTTCATTGTTCATTTGAGGATCATCGCACATCGGACATGTCCATAATTGTTCCGATCTCCTCCCAAGCATGTATCTCAGTGTGTTTAGACTAACAACTCCCGTTCTGTGTTGATTGATGTATCTACTGGGTTTTCTCTCGTGGTTTTCCCGTTTTGCTGCACCTATCGGTATGCACAACTTGCGCAACCGAGATGGAGAATACCCTTTATCTTCGTCGTTGAAATCTGTTTTCTCTGAGAGCGTTGATGATGTCGCTTCTGCTCATATAAAACCGATTCTCAAACGTAGCATTGCCCGCCAGAAACAACAATTCACATAAGTCTTCTTCGTCTCTTCCATTATTCACTACTTTTAGAAGTGGGATGGGGAAGGGGAAGGGGGAATCTTGTGTGTATTTGTTTTACGGCAAATTTGTAAGCTGTTATTTATTTTCTAAAGACTGTTCTTGGTGCCGTTGATCCACCACTTAAGTGATCTTCCTCTTGCTCTGTACTCATTATACTTTTTTAATGTGGCTCTCTGGTAGTCTACACCGAGACATTCTTATTGGGCGTCCAAACAATTTAATCTTTTTTTTTTTATGAATCGCATGCCTGTTTTCACATTTAGTCTTCTGATTTCTTTTTTTTTATAATTGTGTCAGTTTGTTGTCACCCCTGCAGCTCTTCTACAGCACTTGATCTCTGTCGTTATGATTTTCCGCTCATTAGCTGCTCTTATTTGTCATGTTTGAATATAGACCGGGGCCAGCAAGGGAAGCAAAGAATAGCACCACTGCAACCTACAATGCATGTCGTAGGAGCCGACTGATGTACGTCCTATGGATGCTACCTTAGTAAATAAAAATCATCGCAGAAATCGTATGTGCCGGCCTACTTGTAGGCGCATAACTGGCACAACGTACATTCGCTCTTAGGCTCAGATCACATACAAATCACAAAGAGTGGTTGACATGAGGTCGATATGGTCGATTCGAAGAAGAAGAAAGAATATAGAATTATTCAGAGTTTAGTCTGTTTAGTTTAGTGGACAGATCATCATATTATTCAGAGTTTAGTCTGTTTAGTTTAGTGGACAGATCATTATATTATTCAGAGTTTAGTCTGTTTAGTTTAGTGGACAGATCATCATATTATTCAGAGTTTAGTCTGTTTAGTTTAGTGGACAGATCATTATATTATTCAGAGTTTAGTCTGTTTAGTTTAGTGGACAGATCATCATATTATTCAGAGTTTTGTCTGTTTAGTTTGTGACAGATCATCATATTATTCAGAGTTTAGTCTGTTTAGTTTAGTGGACAGATCATCATATTATTCAGAGTTTAGTCTGTTTAGTTTAGTGGACAGATCATCAAATTATTCAGAGTTTTGTCTGTTTAGTTTAGTGGTCAGATCATTATATTATTCAGAGTTTTGCCTGTTTAGTTTAGTGGTCAGATCATCATATTATTCAGAGTTTTGTCTGTTTAGTTTAGTGGACAGATCATCATATTATTCAGAGTTTTGCCTGTTTAGTTTCGTGGACAGATCATCACCACCTCACATAGAATCAATTAGTCCATAACTGCTCCGAGCTCCACTTAAGTATGTCTGTGACAGTGTGGCAACTAACGACACCAGTTCTATGTTATTTTACTATTCTTCTTTAGCTTCCAGAATAATACTCCTGTCTAGCTAAACTACATTTGATTTGATATTATTGTAGTCCGGTTAAGGTTGCCGATTCATTCCTATCTTTTGAATTGTTTATACGTCCTCTCTTCCTTAGGGAATTGCGAATATCAACCTGGTCCATTACTCGCGAGGCTATCTACAGCAGACATAACCCAAAATCTATCGGAGCGTTCACTCCCCCTTTTCGTCTGCGTGTCCGGTCTCATAGATGAAACTGATTTTTGTCCACCGGGACATCTTCAAAGACTTCAACCATTGTCTTGGAACTCAACTCGAGTGTTAAGAAAAAGCACAAAAAGATAGATAGCTCACGTAATACTCAAATAATGCATTACGAAAGTGTAAGAAACGACCCTGTCTCGTAATCATCTTTGAGAGAACTCTCTACGATCAATCATATTAAGCAACATTCTAGAATATAACTAAGTAGATGTGATACAGTATAAACTGCAGTCTCAATGGTGAGCGGTTGATACAGTATAAAACAAGTCTCAGGTGAAGCGTTATACAGTATAAAACTCAAGTCTCAATGGTGAGAGGTTAAGTTGTTTGCTTTGTCGAACTGAAGTTTGGGGGTTCGAATCCAGTCCGAGACATATGTGTAATTTTTTTCATGAGATCCCTATGATTGTTGCCGGAGCCATGAAGTTCGTGCTTTGTGCAATGCACTCGGCAGATGGCATGACATCTTTGCCGACAAGCACGGAGCAATATATGGAAACCCGGAGCAATGAAGTCAATAATTCGCATTTGGACCCTTGTTTACAGTACAATGGAATTTCGTATGTGCACATTTTTTTGTGTGTGTGAGTCTTAGTTTAAGTAGTGAGCTCGATCACAAGCGTTCCTGGTTCAAACCTCGCGACAAGCCGTTTGGAAGCAAATTCGTTTCCGTGGGATTTTTACGAAAGGTAAAAATAGACCTCACCTTTCAGAAAGCAATGACAAACTACTGAACATATAAATGGTGCGTAGAAAATCAACGACTCGTTCACTGTGGTTGATGGCTACGTCCTGTAAAGGATATGTCGCGATTTTCATTCTTTTTTTTTTCTTCTAATTTTTACTAGTATTATCTAACATGAGAGCCGCGGTAGCGTAGTTGTTAGTGAACTCGCTTCTCAAGGCTGGTGGTCTGGGTTCAACTCACGCACACTGCGGGGCAATTTTCCCGACCGCG
The DNA here is from genome assembly GCA_020796225.1 of Arion vulgaris. Taxonomy (NCBI): domain Eukaryota; kingdom Metazoa; phylum Mollusca; class Gastropoda; order Stylommatophora; family Arionidae; genus Arion; species Arion vulgaris. The sequence continues at coordinate 23,874,781 of CM036754.1, read as the reverse complement.
ACGGCTCTCAGGTCGACCCACCCTCAACTGGGTACCAGACATGCTCTGGGAAAGTAAAGGCGACCGGTGTGATGCTGACCACATCACCCATCGTGTGCCGACGGTCAATGAAAAATACAGGCCTAACACTGTATTGACCTATATACCACGTGGTATGAAAGGGTTCCTTTTATTATCTAACAGATCTATACATCTGTACACATTTATGTTACAATGTACAAAACGAATGTACAATGTGAATGTAGAATATTAATGTACAATATGAATGTAATTATGAATGTACAATATGAATTGGAAAATGACTACAGATATAGAAAACAATTTGAATGCATTTGAAAATAGATGTCTGCGAAAAATAATGAACATAAAATGGAACAAATTCAGGAGAAGTGATGAAATCAGAGATATGTCTGGTCAACCACTAGTGACAACTGTTATATGAAAGAGAAGATGGAGATATGTTGGGCACACCTTGAGTAGAAATGATCAACGAATATCAAAGCAGGCATTGAAGTGGGGTGCAAAGGGTTCAAGAAAGAGAGGTCGACCTAAAGAGACCCTGAAGCGAACTTTGCTGAGAGAGGCAGGAAATATCAGTCTCAGTTCCATTGAGGAGATTGAACGAGTTGCCCAGGATAGAGCGGCATTGAGAAATTACTTGCAGGCCCTATGTAACGTATAACGGTACGAGAGGAATTATTATTATTATTATTATATGAATTTACAATATGAATGTACAATATGAATATAATTATGAATGTACAATATGAATGTACAATATGAATGTAACTTAAACGGTTGAAAAATAGCACTACTGAAACTGACTGGATATGAGGATAGATGTGCAGCTTTCTGAGAACTGACACCCATTAATCGATGGATCGATTGGTTGATTGATTGATGGGACCATCTTTATTGCAATTCGGCAAGTAACTATGTATACTCAGATCTTACTTACACATGAGTATATCAACTGCTGTGCACAAACTCCGCAGCACCGGCGAATGTTCTCCGATGTAATTTTGAAGATGGTGAAAATATTCTTTAAGACTTTTATTTGTAATCTTTTCTAATAAATGTTGCCCGTCAGTTCTGTCATGAATAGAAGGGTCACTTCATCTTAATCTACACCTTCCTACGAGTACCGATATGGCTAAGTGGTTAAGCTCTTTGCCTTGCGAGTCGAAGGTCGTGGGTTCGAATCCGGACCGCGCCGTTCTGCTCACGAGTGCAATATTTTCAGAGACTCTATTGTTACTGGAGCTACGGTGTTCGTGCTTTGTGCATACTCTCGGCAGGCGGCGTGCCATTTCTGCGGAGAGGGACAGAGCCATATGAGGTAAAACCCGGTGCAATGAAATCAATCCTTCAGCTTTAAAACCCTTTAAAACCGAATACTTCACAAACAGAAGAAAAAAACCATATTCATTCGACTCACGAATATATATGCCATAAGATAAATATAAGGCGCTCATGGATACTATCTAGACACTTTTCAAGTTTATCAAGTGTTCTTGTGAATTCTCGCGCAGATCATTTAGTGAGTAGGGTATTTACCTAGCCACTCATTTTACAGGCTGGCGTGAGAGAACAGGAACACTCATTCCGTGTCACTTAACAGTAAGATAATGGCACCAGCAGGGGCTCCAGGCACACTTTCGCGTGTAACAGATTGAGCAGGTGACTATGGAGTTAAGTGGAAATCCAAGAATGATGTTCTTTGGTGTAGTTTAGTTTAGGGTGTACGTTCAGTTGTTTCATAAGCGTTGTCATGGAAAGATTTGCTATGCGATGCAGTTTTATTTGTAAATAACATTCATTGCCTGGGCTAACTGTAGATCAATTTCTTATTCTCGCCTATCTGTCTGTCTGTCGGTCGGTCGTCCTGTCTGTCTTACCTACCTACCTCTACCTATCTACCCTACCTATCTACATACCTACCTATCTACATAACTACCTATCTACATTTCTCTCTGACTAATCTATCTATTTGTCTATCTATCTCCTATCTGTCTGTCTGTCCGTCCGTCTGTCTGTCTGTCTGTCTATCTATCTATACATCTATCATATATTATATATATATATATATATATCAGTTATCTATCTATCTCCTATCTGTCCGTCCGTCCGTCCATCCATCCATCTATCCATCTATCTATCTATCTATCTATCAATGTAATAGTGTTATTGCTAGGCCAGTTCTCCCATCTCCTCCATCGGGGAGTATTTGTAACTTATTTCGACAATGTTTCCCAGTAATGGCGGGCGTTGACAGCTGCGCAGAAATATTGTTGTAGTGCGGCATTGTCTCTTGATCTCAATTCAAAAACAGGAAGTTGTCGGCGTACATACATAGAGACTGTCAAATCGTGTTGTATTTTTTGACTTATGAGGGTCTGAGTGAGTGTTGAAAATGTAACTGAAGTCCAGACTATTTGGCGACAATCTGGGTGACATCTGATAATTCATTGATGTCTTTGATTTCGTGAATCAAAGGAAACGGGACCATATATATATATATATATATATATATATATACCAGGATCTAGCACAGGTAGAGGGGAGGATAGAGAAGAGGATAGAGAGGGCCACAGACAGACAGTGAGAGAAGAGGATAGAGAGGGCCACAGAAGAGGACAGTTAGAGAGCAGGCCAGTAAACACACAGAGGAAGAGTCTGGCTGAGAGTCAGTAAATTAGAAGTCACTACAAGATACTGTCTGGTCATACAGAAGACGGACAGAGAGCAGTCAAGAGAACTCTGGCATAGACAGAAGCAGAGAACTCTGGCACAGACACTAGCGCAGAATAAGAAAACCAGTAGAGAACTTCAGGAGGTATACGTTAGATACGGTCCAGACCTGAGACATACTGTCTCTAAATGACTGACGTCATCATCAACAGTTCTAGAAGAATAGACCTTCGTGAGAACATCCGCTGAGACATGCTGTCTCCCAAATGATTTTGAAGTCTTCATCTTCATCATCAGCAGTTCTAGAAGACTAGACCTTCGTGAGAACATCGCTGAAACCTTCGTGAGAACATCGCTGAGACATGCTGTATCCCAAATTACTTTGAGGTCTTCAACTTCATCATCAACAGTTCTAGAAGAATAGACTCGTAGAACATCGCTGAGACATACTGTCTCCAAATGACTTGAGGTCTTCATTCATCATCAGCAGTTCTAGAAGACTGACCTTCGGAGAACATCGCCAGACATACTGTTCTAATGACTTGAAGTCTCATTATCATCATCTCAGAGACCCCAGTACTGGACATAAGACTTGCATAGGAAAGATCAGTTGTGTTTATACTTCTATGGATATAAGCCAGAGTGAACGTTAGGTACGTTATATTAGAAATATATACTTTAAGTTAGAGATATTCTTTTAAGTGTTAGAAAAGTGTTTACATATATTAATTTTGTTGTTGGGTTTATGTCATTTGTAATAAGGTATTCTACATGTGATAAAAACATGTATTTGTTTTGTCGAGAAATAGTTAAATAAATATATAAATTTAAATATCGACTTGAGTATGACAGAGAGAGAGAGAGAGAGAGAGCATGTGGATACGAATGACTGAGATATACTAGTGACCAGGACACAGATCTCTCTTTCTGGCTTTACCGTGCTCGGTGTTTGCACGACTACCCACACTATTACAGTACCTTTTATGTCTTGTAGTGACTAGGATATTCCCCCATCCATTTCTTCAGTCTGGACTGCTACATTACAAAGCTGGCTGCCGTGCCCAGGATATTTCCCCCATTCATTCCTTCACCCTGGACTGTTACATCTATCTGTCTGTCTGTCTGTCTGTCCGTCCGTCCGTCCGTCTATCTATCTATCATTCTATCTATACATCTATCTAACTATATATATATATATATATCTAGTTATCTATCTATCTCCTATCTGTCCATCTATCCATCCATCTATCTATCTATCTATCTATTTATCTATCTATCTATTTATCTATATATGTATCTGTCTGTATGTCTGTCTACCTATCTATCTATAAAGCCGAAGGATTGACTTCTTTGCATCCAGTTTTACCCCATATGGTGGTCCTTCTGTAGAAATGGCACGCCAGCTACCAAGAGTATTACACAAAGTACAAACTTTGTAGCTCTGACAACAATCATAAGAGGTCTCTGTAGAAACTGCTCTTGTGAAAAGAACGGCGCGATCCGCAGTCGAGCTAACAGCCTACAACAGATATTAGAAGAAAAAAAAGTAAATTGCATATCCTTTACAGGACTTTGCGAATCAACTCAGCTTTTAACGATGTTTATGATTTTTCTAGGCATTATTACGTTCAGTAGTTTGCCATTGCTTTCTGAACGGGTGGTGCCATCGTCCTTTGTTAAAATCCACGCAAACAGCGTGATTCGAACTCAGAACGTCGGGGTTAATAGACCGAGTCACTAACCCCTAAAAAAAGTGTATAAAACAGATATTAGAAAAATGTAAAACAGATATTAGAAAAATGACTAAAACAGATGTTAGAAAAATGTTAAAACAGATATTAGAAAAATGTCTAAAACAGATGTTAGAAAAAGAGTATAAAACAGATATTAGAAAAAGTGTCTAAAACAGATATTAGAAAAAGTGTCTAAAACAGATATTAGAAAAATAGGCTAAAACAGATGTTAGAAAAATAGTCTAAAACAGTTGTTATAATAGTTTTTAACAGAGTTTCACAATAAGGTATTCTTCAAAATATTTTTTAAAACAAATCTTAAACAAAATTTTTCTTTCGGGTTTTTTTTGTGTATTACTATGTTGCTAACATTTTAATTGCCTTTCTAATTTTTTTAATTATATTTTTCCCACCATTCAAAGCGAATCTATTGGTAATCTTTGTTTCATAAATGTGTTGAGACAGTCTTGCTCATATCAACAACAATGATCCACATTTTGTGGCTAATAAACTGATTATAAATGTGTTGAGACAGTCTTGCTCATATCAACAACAATGATCCATATTTGTGGCTAATAAAATGATTATAAATGTTGAGACAGTTTGTATATCAAAACATGATCATTTGTGGCTAATAAACTGATTATAAATAACGATCGCAAGAGAATATGTTGAACGAAGAAAAGGAAACGCGAGACAAGATAACTCAAAGAAATGGGGAAAACAGCATGTTTAACACATAAATATATATCTTGATTGTTATCCAACGACTTTACTGGTGTTGTTTCCTCTGGATTGGCATCAATAAAGTGGTTCCCTGTGGTTTCTTAACGACAAAAAACCTGTTAAAAGTGTGAAAAGTTATTCACAAAAATAGATAAAAGTTGTTGGGCTGCTATGTCTACACCACATATTTCCCAATCTTCTTTCTTCTTCTGGTTCTCACTAGATTAGGATTTCGGATTCTCTAATAAAAGCTGACATCTGTCTCAGATTGTCAGCCGCGACATACAGTTTGTCTTGGGAGCTGGTGTAAGTGGCCACCTCTTTCTTCTCAGGTCTGCATACTGGGGGCAGTTCTGTAGGATATGCTTTGTTGTCAAGCTCGCCAAGCCACAGGAGCACATGTCGTTGGTGCCTATCTTGAATTTAGTGAGCAGGTGGTGTCTTATTCTGTTGTGACCCGTCCGGAGGCGAAGTATGACAGTCTAGTCCGTTCTGGACTAATGATAATATCCATCATATTTGTTGTACTTATCAATCTAAAATATAATCACTAAGTTCGTTTTCTGTAACCGGAGCATATCCTGCAAGACTGTCCTCTCCCGGCTGAGCTGAGAAGTAACATGTGGCCACACCAGACCTATCTGAAAACTATGCTTTGGGGAAACCAGACAGACCTGAAGCTGACTGCCCAGTTTGTGGTCAACAGTAAATTAATTAAGCGCATGACCAGAGATCGCTGAAGAAGAAGAAGACGGTTTCTGTAATACAAAATTAGAAAGGTAGTTGAGATTAGTATTTGTGTTATTCAGTGGGCTCTGATTTTCTTAACGTCAGTGAACCTCGCCATTTAGGCGAACATTACTTCTACTTCAGTTGTACATATTTAATCCCTAAGTAAAGGATTGTGGCTTCCTTTAGTTTAACCGAGTAGAGTATGCACACCGATACTGTGTATTTCAAGCTGGCATCAAACTCTGAAATTTGCACTGCCCGTAGCCACTAGCCCTAAGTGGTATCATGCACACCGATACTGTGTGGTTCAAGCTGGCATCAAACTCTGAAATTTGCACTGCCCGTAGTCACTAGCGCTGAGTGTTATTAATTTCTCTATCGGCCAGTCTAAAGAAGCTTTCTTCTTCTTCTTCTTCTTCTTCTTTGCGTTCGTTATTTACGATCAATTTTAATCACTCTTTGTGATATGTTTGATCTTTGCCAAGAACGTATATACGTTGCACATTGTTTGGTAGGCCCCTAAACACTAAAGAAGCTTTAACCTCCTACATAAAAAAAACACATTATAAAGCTACAATAGAAAACAAAACTAGAAATATTTAGTATAAAGGGCAAGAGAGTTATATATGAAAAGCCACTATAATGTGCTGATGGTGTTTTTGTCGCACCTATATATGCCACTTTATTCTCGATCCAGAAGCACTTGAACTTTCAGCTCTTCGGCTCGGGACCATGGACATCGCAACCTTTGGTTCCGTACTACGAACACAATAAATCTGGAGAACCTGTGAATTTTGTGCTAGCCCGCGGAATTGAACCGCACTCACAGGGAACCGTTTCTCACCCGTCGTCCAACGTACTATGAACACGCTATCCCTTATAATGGTTAGTGGTATCTCTAGAGTTAAACATATGAAATATAGACAATCTTACAGGAAATATGAGCTTATTATTTGCTATTCAAAGTATGATAACCCCTCAGGCAGAGATTGCACTCGTGACAATAATTACAACAAAATGAACAATATAGAGGTAGAACAAAGAATACATATCCATCTTCTTTTTTTTTTTTGAAATTGTATCAATGTGCATTATGGGGTGAAAAAGGGGGTACGGATGTAATACAAGTAAATCTGATGCATAAAGAAGTGAAATGAATGGGGTATTTTTTCCCTTCCATCTATGTCGTGTGTTGTTGATTTTTTGTGTTCCTTTTGTCAGTCGCGTTCCTTTCCTGTTCTTTTATAATGTCACATGACCCAAATCAATACGCCTTGAAGGAAATAATAAGAGGAACATAATTATTAATCCAAAAAAGCGAGGTCGTTCTGGGATTCATTTTGGTCTATTTGATTGAGTTCTCTGGTGAGTTTGAGAGTAATAAGAAAGAAGCTCTGTGAGAGGGTCTCTGTCATTGTGAGAGGGTCTCTGTCATTGTGAGAGGGTCTCTGTCATTGTGAGAGGGTCTCTGTCATTGTGAGAGGGTCTCTGTCATTGTGAGAGGGTCTCTGTCGTTGTGAGAGGGTCTCTGTCATTGTGAGAGGGTCTCTGTCATTGTGAGAGGGTCTCTGTCATTGTGAGAGGGTCTCTGTCATTGTGAGAGGGTCTCTGTCATTGTGAGAGGGTCTCTGTCATTGTGAGAGGGTCTCTGTCATTGTGAGAGGGTCTCTGTCATTGTGAGAGGGTCTCTGTCATTGTGAGAGGGTCTCTGTCATTGTGAGGTCTCGGTGTAGGTCTCTGTCATTGTGAGAGGGTCTCTGTCATTGTGAGAGGGTCTCTGTCATTGTGAGAGGGTCTCTGTCATTGTGAGAGGACTGTCTTAAAAAACAAAATTAAAATGGGCATAAATAAATTGGATAAAGAAAAAATGATAGAGTATATTTAATGACATTATCATGCATAGATTCAATGAAGATGTCATTATTTAGGGGAAGAAAGGGGGATGGGTATTTGTATACATACCTATTCTACTTCTTCTTTTTGCGTTCAACAGCTATGAATTCAGACATAGTCAGGGCGCCTGGTATGTCGCTTCTGACTTATTTTTGCGTGAAGGCCTGCTTTATCTTTTTATCAGTGTCCCCTGACGTAAGGAGGAGGGGGCTCTCACTTCAGAGATTATATGCTTATGAAAGATGGTTTTCAGAAGTGGAAAAGTGCTATTATAGTAGAATAAGACAGACTCTGGAGAAAAGTGTTATTTTAGAATAAGACAGACTGGAGAAAAGTGTTATTTTAGAATAAGACAGACTCTGTAGAAAAGTGTTATTTTAGAATAAGACAGACTCTGGAGAACAGCGTTATTTAAGAATAAGACAGAATCTGGAAAAAGTGTTATTTTAGAATAAGACAGAATCTGAAGTTTATTTTAGAATAAGACAGAATCTGGAGAGAAAAGTGTTATTTTAGAATAAGACAGAATCTGGAGAAATTTACTATTATCAGAGTAGTAATGAGTTTCTACATGGGGGTCAACAAAAGAAACCACCAGAAACTTATATACCTTCATAAATGGATGTTTATGTAGAATAGAGGGACTGAGATGGTATGTTGAGATTACGAATGAGGAACTCAGAGAAAGAACAAAGCAGATACCTATGGAGAATGAGCTAATGAAGAGACGCTGGCGATGGATAGGACACATATTGAGATGACCGGCTGGAAGCATTTCAAGACAGGCAATGTTTTGGAATCCGAAGGGTAATAGGAATAGATGAAGACCTACCAGGAATAGAGAGCTGGGGAGCTATCAAAAGGATAGGTAAAGCATGGAAAGAATTGGAAGGGATGGCAGGCGAGAGGAAGAGCTGGAAGAAGTTTGTTGAAGGCTTGTGCTCCGTTGGGAGTTGACAGGTGACGAAGAAGAACGTGTTTCTTGAGAAAAGTACAATTAAAAGAAAAGTAACGAATAACTAGATAAATATACTAGTAACAGAGAAGTAACGAGTTTCTGGAGAAAGAAACCATTGATGAAGAAGTAACTAGGTACTTGAGAAAGATACTATCAGAGAACTAGAAGTATTAACAAAAATATCCTCACGACGAGAGCAAAGCAAAGAAAACAATGACAATATATATGACACACCAGCTGAGTCAAAGGCGCATGAGGAGGTATGCCAGGATAAGTGAGCCGGCACTAATCAAGGCCCCGTCCTCAATCTCCACGTGGTGACCTGAAACAGATTTTGGTACCGGTCTGACCAAGGGGTAACAGGGATCGAAGGAGAGCTACTGGTAGTGGTAGTAGTGCAAGCACGGGAAAGCAATACGGGTCTGAAAATCCCCGAACAACGCACGCATCTCCTGGCCGATGTCCGCTAAAATTTGTCCGAGTTCCAAAATGTAAAATACAGCAGTGTACGAGTCGTCCGCGAACAAATGCTAACTCCCCAGGAGTAAATCACAGAATTGAAGGAATTGACGGAAATGGTGAGGTAGGCACCAGGGCAGAGCGAGCACTCGTGAGGAAGATGCACGGATGAGCCCACATGGGGCGAAACCCGTGCCCCCATCGCAGGGGTGGGGACCGGGTTACGCCCCAGAGGAGAACAGCACAGGCGAATTTGGACACGGAGGGAATTGACGGAAATGGTGAGATGGCACCAGGGCGGAGCGTGCACGCATACCAGCGATACATGTGAAGGCCCACAGGCGGGCAGAAAAGCATGACACGGCAGGCACGGCAAGCACGGCGGGCAAGAGGGTGTGCAGACCACCCGAATGTGCAGAAAAAACTGAAAAGACCAGCAGAGGCAAAGCCAGTGCGCGTTTCCGCTCGTATGGAACTACTGCTGCCTTGTAGTTTGATTGGGGACAATCAAAGTCTAGCGGAGCAAACCGTACACAAAACTGGACAGGCGACAAACCAAGGTGGTGTCCACAAAACAACCGGTTCGCTTGTAGTAGTGTTATTGCTAGGCCAGTTCTCCCATCTCCTCCATCGGGGAGTAATCGTTACTTATTTCAACAATGTTTCCCAGTAATGGCGGGCGTTGACAGCTGCGCAGAAACATTATTGTAGTGCGACAGTTGTCTCTTGATCTCAATTCAAAGGCAGGAAGTTGTCGGCGTACATATACAGAGACTGTCAAATCGTGTTGTATTTTTTGACTTATGAGGGCATGAGTGAGTGTTGAAAATGTAACTGAAGTCCAGACTATTTGGCGACAATCTGGGTGACATCTGATAATTCATTGATGCCTTTGATTTCGTGAATCAAAAACAGGACATATATATATATATATATATAAAATATATATATATATATATATATATATATATATATATATACCAGGGTCTAGCACAGGCAGAAGAGAAGACAGAATAGGATAGAGAGGGCCACAGACAGACAGAGGATAGTGAGGCCAGAACAGTAGACAGACAGTTAGAGAGGTGTTTACATATATTAAATTTTGTTGTTGGGTTTATGTCATTTGTAATAAGGTATTCTACATGTGATAAAAACATGTATTTTATTGTTGAAGAATAGTTAAATAAACATATAAATTTAAATATCGACTTGAGTAAGACAGAGAGAGAGAGAGAGAGAGAGAGAGAGCATGTGGATACGAATGACTGAGATAGACCAGGACACAGATCTTTCTTTCTGCTTTACGTGCTCGGTGTTGCACGACTACCCACACTATCACAGTACCTTTTATGTTCTTGCAGTGACTAGGATATTTCCCCATCCATTTCTTCACCCCTTACTGCTACATTACAAAGCTGGCTGCCGTGCCCAGGATATTTCCCCCATTCATTCCTTCACCCTGGGTCGTACTACTTTTACACGCTTAGCAGATGGCGCTCATAAGCCGTAGGCCGTCTAACGGTCGCTGCCCTAAAAGAAAATAGCAGCCTGTGCCTTGCATGTTTGGCTGGGGACAGGAAAAGGCTAACGGAGAGCGAACCTAGTAAACGCTGGTTGAAACCGAACACACCACCGAAAGATAAGCACATGAGCTCAAATTGATACCGAAGGCTTGTGCACGTACATTCCGTTCATGATGTTTGGCTGTTTATATATCACATTAGAATGATAAAAACGACATAAGAACGATCACGAGAGAGAAGAAGAGAGAGACACCAGCAGGAAGATATTGCATAGCATAATTAGACCATGTACGAGAATGGAACCCACTGGGAAAGTGAAGAATGGGAAGACCAAAAAGTACTATGAGAACAGTAAATTGAAGCTTTAACTGAAGTAAACTTAAGCAAATTGTATTCACAATTGAAGAAGACGACCCAAAATGGGAGTTCGGATTAAATCAACAGTTACTGCCTTAGCTATGCTTACAAAAAACTGTTATTCATACTGTAATTCAAAAACACATTACTTTTCCCCCTTGAAATTCTGGTTAATGTAAAAGCTTTAGAAATAAAATAGAGCGTCAGTGATGTATCACACGGGCGCCGTGTTGGACAACTCTTGTCTAGATTGTAACACAAGTAGACTCCAGTCTTATCATGTTGTTTCCAAGGTAACGAAAAATAGAACCGATGTCTCTACTCGCATGTCGTAACATGCTACTTAGAGAATTGGATCACGGCACCGGCGACCCCACACTGTTAATAAAAACGAAGTTATATTTTTAAAAATAAAATAAAATAAAAAGACGGAACTGCTCATAAAGATACGGATATCACTAGACACAAGATCGAATTGAGTGGATTTTATTTTCCACTTATGATCATTTGGGCGCGACAAGAACCAATTATGGTGATAAGACTGGGGATTTGGCTGAAGGTTCGCCATTTGTCAGACATATTAGTAAAGATATGGAAACTGACTATTAAGGGACGACCATTTGTCACAGACATATTAGTAAAGATATGGAAAACTGGATCTAAATGGACGACCATTTGTCAGACATATAGAAAGATATGGAAAACTGATCTATTAAATGGACGACCATTTGTCACAGACATATTAGTAAAGAATGGAAAACTGGATCTATTAAATGGACCGACCATTTGTCACAGACATATTAGTAAAGATATGGAAAACTGGATCTATTAAATGGACCGACCATTTGTCACAGACATATTAATAAAGATATGGAAAACTGGATCTATTAAATGGACCGACTATTTGTCACAGACATATTAGTAAAGATATGTAAAACTGGATCTATTAAATGGACCGACCATTTGTCACAGACATATTAGTAAAGATATGGAAAACTGGATCTATTAATGGACCATCGTTTTCCTACTTATTGTAAGAAATGAAAACTGGATTTAAATGGACTGACCATTGAAATATTAGTAAAGATATGGAAACTGGATCTATTAAATGGACTGACCATTTGTCACAGACATATTAGTAAAGATATGGAAAACTGGATCTATTAAATGGACCGACCATTTGTCACAGACATATTAGTAAAGATATGGAAACTGATCTATTAAATGGACCGACCATTTGTCACAGACATATTAGTAAAGATATGGAAAACTGGATCTATTAAATGGACCGACCATTTGTCACAGACATATTAGTAAAGATATGGAAAACTGGATCTATTAAGTGGACCATTCGTTTTCTTTCTTATTCTTCGATTGCTCCATATCGACAACTTGTTAAACCACTCTTTGTGATTTATATATGATCTGAGCCTAAAAGTGATTTTACGTTGAGCAAATTATGCGCCTACGAGTAGGCCAGCACATCTATTTCTGCGACTCTTTTTATTTACTAGGGTAGTTTCCATATGCCCATACCTCAGTCGTTTCTTACGACATGCCTTGTAGGTGTCAGTGTTACTATTCTTTGCTCCCTTGTGGGACCGGCAACACACGGGCGAGTGGTACATTCGAGAAGGCACGTTGATCTTGATAGCTGAAGTTCCGCAATTGTTAGGTAAGACCATTAATAGTTCTTACTCTTGGGAATTATACGTATTTCATTGGTGTGTGAATTTATCTCAGGTTACGCCGACTGTCAAATTAAGATCTGAAAGTGCCAACCATGTAATGTAATGAGTAAAGGAGGCTAAAGGTTAATTCAGGCGCAATATGGAAAATCTACAAGTCTAGCAACAAAGTTCTATTGAACATTACATTTGGACATACACACTCTCTCAAACCCGGTGCAATGCTCGCTATATTCAGGTTTTAGCTATGACGCCTGGTATAACGCTTTTGTCTGATTTTTTATTGAAGGCCAGCTTCTACCATTTGACTAGTGTCCCTCGCCATGCAGGCGAGTCTTCGCAGGCTTCAGAGGTGCAAACACCGATTTCAATGTTGAAAAATAATAAATTATTTATTTATTATATAAGGTGATTAAAGTCTCTTTAGGCAGAGACACTCCCTTTCAATCTAAAGACGAACCATAAGGCACCCAAAAATTTCACAGGCAGCTAAGAAACAAATGATCAACAGCATTTTTATACCTACTTTGTGTTACCAGAGCCAAACATGGACATTGAGCAAAGCGCAGTCACAAAAATAACTACATGTGAAATGCGTTGCCTGAGAAAAGTTACCAACAACACAAGAAAAGACAGAATCACCAACATCAGCATAAGAAAGAAAGTTGGCACAAAACCGTGCTTGAATTATATAAATAAACAAAGAATGAAGTGGTTTGGCCACTTAATAAGAATGCATCCAAACTCCACAGTATACAGAGTCTTCTACAACAGAACATCGGGAAAGAAGGCAAGAGGAAGACCACGGAAAAGATGGTTAGATGGCGTAGCAGCATCCTGTGAAAGAGCAAAGATAACAATCACACAAGCCACCAGAACAGCGCAAGACAAAAACAGAAAACCACGACACTGGGCAACAACCCGGTAGCAGTGTGACGACAAAAGAAGAAGAAGAAGACGAACCATGTTTTGGTTATATCAGAGCGTGTAGGCTAACAAACATGAAATATAAGAATTAACTCATTTCGGAGAATCCAAGATATTATTAAATGAAATGATAAACCGCAGATGTCTTTCCTTCTTCTTCAAACACTCCACATCGACCACTTGTTAACCACTCTTTGTAATTTGTATGGGATCTGAGCCTAAAAGCGATTGTACGCTCTGCCAGTTATGCGCCTACAAATAGGCCAGCACATCCGATTTCTACGACGTTTTATATTTACTATAGTAGCTTTCCTAGGCCCCTACCTCAGTCGCCCCATACGACATGTATTGCAGGTCAAAGTGTTACTATTCATTGCTCCCCTTGCGATCCCTGGCAACACAGGCGGTCTCTTCAATCTAAAGAAAAACCTTGTTTTGGTTATATCAGACGTGTACTCCAACAAACATGAAATAATAAGAATTAACTCGTTTCGGAGGATCCAAGATATTATTAAATGAAATGATAAACCGCAGATGTCTTTCATTAAATCTAACTGCATAGTTGCCATATTGTCATTTCGAAGCTAAATAGAATTAGCAAATAATTCTCTGAAATCAGCATCCAGCAACTACACGTAAGCTATGATGGAGTTTCTTATTCTTCTTCTTTGCGTTCGTTCTTTACGACCAATTTTAATCACTCTTTGTGATATGTTTGATATTTACCAAGAACGTGTATACGTTGCACATTGGTTTGGTAGGCCCCCAAACGCATAGACTTCTACACGTTTAGGACATGTGCATCCGATTTCAGTCAAGGCATGGAGTTTCTTATAGTCAGTGACAAGAAAAACAGTCGTTTTCTAAATGAAAACAACACAAAAACGAAGCGTGTTTAACATAACAGCAACTTCTAGTATTAGAATGAAGATTGAGGCAATTACTGAAATGCATTTAGTTGTTTTCTGTGACACTTTTACCTAGAGTAGTCTGTTATCGTGTCAAGGCTATATATAAGCTTGGAATCGTCCAGAACGGATGGATATGGTATTAGTGGATAGCTTATGAGTGTCTCTCAACCCTGCAGTGATAACTGTGCAGCTGTTGGTATAGGCTTGTAAGGTATGGATTACTGTAACAACGAGAAATGATATGGCACCTTTTAATGTATATTATGTAAGATATGGAAGATGTCGCTAATTGCCACTTCGGTGATGGTGACATATCAATGGAATAAGAAGGAATCGCTGAGTTCAATTTGCAGGATAAAGTGCAATGTGGAAGGAACATTCTTGAAGTTGCTAATGTTCAGCTGAGGTGCTAACGTTAGAAGTTGAGGTTGCTAATGTTGCATCGCAATGTTGCACGTTGAGTTTACTAATGTGCAAGTGAGGTTGCAATGTTCCAAGCTGACTTGGCATTGAAGGAGGAACATCTCTACGAAGTTGCTAATGTTACAGGCTGACGTGGCAATGGAGGAAGGTAGATGAGACTGCAGTAAAACTATTTGATTGGCAAAACACGTAATCACAAAGTACTGTAGTTTTACAAATTACAAAAACAATGACAAAATACAGCAACGTTTCGACCAACAAGGCCTTTATCAAGCAAACGAACAACAGGAGTGAAAAATTTTAAAAAACAAATGGACGACCAAAAACAAACGTTTCTAATGATCACTGCAAACGTTATCATTAGAAACGTTTGTTTTTGTTCGTCCATTTGTTTTTTTAAATGTGTCACTCCTGTTGTTCGTTTGCTTGATAAAGGCCTTGTTGGTCGAAACGTTGCTGTATTTTGTCATTGTTTTGTAATTTATAAAACTACAGTACTTTGTGATTACGTGTTTTGCCAATGGATGAAGGGAACATCTCTACTGAAGTTGCTAATGTTACAAGCTGAGGATGCTAATGCTACAAGCTGACGTTTATAGTGTTACAAGCCGACGTGGCAATGAAAGAATAAGTAATGGTAACTTAGAATGTGTTTGTTAGATGATGACGCGGTAAAGGGAGTTTGTTTTGCTTTCTGAAGGTTGTGGGGTGCAGAGGTAGCGTCACTCAGGACATGAGGGTCTTCTTGCCGTGAGAGTTTGGATATGTGTAAAGTATAAAAGATCTCGGCTCGACAAGCTGAAAAAAACAGGTAATAGGGCATACGCACTGTGAACCCTACCATGACTACTATATCATAGAGTAGCCCAGTGAACCCTACCATGACTACTATATCATAGAGTAGCCCAGTGAACCCTACCATGACTACTATATCATAGAGTAGCCCAGTGAACCCTACCATGACTACTATATCATAGAGTAGCCCAGTGAACCCTACCATGACTACTATATCATAGAGTAGCCCAGTGAACCCTACCATGACTACTATATCATAGAGTAGCCCAGTGAACCCTACCATGACTACTATATCATAGAGTAGCCCATTGAACCCTACCATGACTACTATATCATAGAGTAGCCCAGTGAACCCTACCATGACTACTATATCATAGAGTAGCCCATTGAACCCTACCATGACTACTATATCATAGAGTAGCCCAGTGAACCCTACCATGACTACTATATCATAGAGTAGCCCAGTGAACCCTACCATGACTACTATATCATAGAGTAGACCAGTGAACCCTAACCATGACTACATATCATAGAGAGCCATTGAACCCTACCATGACTTATATCATAGAGTAGCCCAGTGAACCCTACCATGACTACTATATCATAGAGTAGCCCAGTGAACCCTACCATGACTACTATATCATAGAGTAGACCAGTGAACCCTACCATGACTACTATATCATAGAGTAGCCCAGTGAACCCTACCATGACTACTATATCATAGAGTAGACCAGTGAACCCTACCATGACTACTATATCATAGAGTAGACCAGTGAACCCTACCATGACTACTATATCATAGAGTAGTACATAATTGACTTCGGGCCCACATGTTCAACAAATTTAAAATTGGCACAACTAGCCTGTGCCATTATGAAAAGGCGGACATGACGGCAGAGCACATACTGCAAGACTGCCAATTGCTACCAGGTCTAAGAATGCGAAACCTGGCCCGATAACACTGAGCTTCGCGAGAAGCTGTACGGAGAGGATGAGTCCATAAAAACAACGGTAGAATTCATAAAAAGATGTGGTTCATCGGTCTAGGTGGGGATCGAGAGAAAGAGAGAGAGAGAGGGGGGAAGAGAGAGAGAGAGAGAAGAAAGAAAATCTCCCAATCTCCATCTTGATGTGAGAGAAAGAAAGAAAAATCTCCCAATCTCCATCTTGATGTGAGAGAAAGAAAGAAAAATCTCACAATCTCCATCTATTCGCGTGATAATCCCTCACATCAAACATGATGATAATAATATTAGACCCACCATCAATGGTTACAGATAACCGATATGAAAGAGCGTTAGATGATAGACAGAGGATGTTTGTCAGCACATAATTAAGTACACTTCTCTATGATAAGTATATAGAAGGA
Source organism: Arion vulgaris (assembly GCA_020796225.1). Classification (NCBI taxonomy): domain Eukaryota; kingdom Metazoa; phylum Mollusca; class Gastropoda; order Stylommatophora; family Arionidae; genus Arion; species Arion vulgaris. The sequence goes on along the minus strand of CM036754.1, from coordinate 23,857,596 downwards.
TTGACATCGGATTTCACAATGTTTGAAGTGTTACTGGTGATGAGGTCGAAATGGCGTAAATTGATGCAACAATATGTATAGTTTGTATGATAATATAGATATGGATAAAAGTCAATGGGTGATATGAATTCTAGTTTGTAGTTCTATCGATATCCTCTTCGTTTCACGAAGAGGCTTCCACGAGAAATATTTATTGTTGACCAAACAGCTGATGTATGGCGAACTTGAAGGTAGCAGACGTTCAGCTGGTGGACAGAAAAAACGCTTTAAATACACTCTTGAAGTGTCTCGGAAATGCTTTGATATAGACACCACGTGCTGTGAATCCCTTGCGCAACATCGTCAAATGTCGCGCTGAAACAACACCAGAAGAACCCGCATAGCTGAGAATCATCGTGCCGTTGAGGCACAGAGAAAACAAGCTGCGTGAAAAGACAGAACACACAACACGCACATGTCTAACGTTGATCATGTATGCCCTACCTGTGGTAGGGGATTGTGTTCTAGAATTGTACTCTACAGTCACCTCCGCACACACACGAAGAGAGGTGTAGCAGCACTCGTCTGAGACTGTTGTCATCATCGTTTGCGATGGATGGCTATTATATTATATTATATACTGTCGTATTTCTTCAGTTTACCACATCAGGTCACAATCTTCAACTCTCTATAGGCAGTTCTTCTCCATGTTTCTCTTGAGAGGTTCATCCTTTTTCCTCCCATCCGTTGTCCATCGAGGAGTTGTCCTAATCAATGCCCATGAAACACCTGTATGGTTGCTGGCTCAATCTATTAAGTTTATATTAAGAATGTTAACATTGATATGACAATCATCATTGCACTTCAGTGAGTAACCATGTGCGCTCCTATTTTTTTTTTTACACAGGAAGAAGATCTCAGCGGCAGTGCACGAAATCCGTAGCACCGGGGAGGGTTCCGATGTAATTTAGAAGACGAAAATAAAATGAAAAGGCATATCCTTTACTAGACTACAGTAAACGAGTCGTCGATTTTCTAGGCACCACTTATACATTCAGTAGTTTGCTATTGCTTTCTGAACGGCGAGATATATTTTTACGTTTCTTAAAATTGCACGCTAACAAATGTGCTTCCAAATGGAGATCTGCGGAGTTTGAAGCAGGTACGCTTGTGTTGTGATCGAGCTCGAGATCTGCAGAGTTTGAAGCAGGTACGCTTGTGTTGTGATCGAGCTCGAGATCTGCGAAGTTTGAAGCAGGTACGCTTGTGTTGTGATCGAGCTCGAGATCTGCGAAGTTTGAAGCAGGTACGCTTGTGTTGTGATTGAGCTCACTACTGCTTAAGCTACAGACGCCCATAGTTTTATATTAATTATGTTAATTGATTGAATGATAGGACCATCATCATTGCACTTTGGTGAATAACCATGTGTGCTTCTTCTTCTCTTCTTTCAAACGCCTGATGTTAATTCAGGCGGTAGTCATGAAGCCTGATATTGCGATTCTTACTGATTTTTGCGTGAGAATTAAAATTACCCTTTTAAAGGTGTCCATCAACCATACGGACAGCCTCGCCGACTTCAGAGATACTTGAAGATTAGATCCTCCAAGTGTGATCGTTGCAGGAAACCTGTTGTCCGTGTAACTTTTGCCTTGAGTCCTCGTACCATTGGTACTTTTACGGCCAGAGTTAATTAGTGAAGTGCGACTTCTCTATCGGATTTTACTGCCTTTGGTGAGGTCGTTCCGTACGCATCGTATGATTAAACACTCTTTAATGATCTTTTAGTGCCGTAAATTTGGGCTTGGATCTACGTCAAAGAGCATTTGCTACTTTGCGCTGACTGGGTGAGGTCGTTCCGTTCATGTGTGCTCATATCTCTTCTACACATGAAGTTATCTGCGGCAGTGTGATCTCCGCTCCTCGTGTAGCATAGGCCGCAACAGTTGTTTGCCACTCTTCTCGGTCTCTGACTGTTTTCTTTATGGTCTCCCAGAATAGTTCAGCTCTTTTCAGTTCCTCAAGAAAAATTCGTCTCCAGATCTGTTTAGGACGTCTTCTGTTTCGTTTTCCCTTTGGGTTCCACTAAAGTGCTTGTCTAGTGACACTCGACTGTGTCTTCCGTAAGGTATACCCGACCCATCGCCATTTTCCCCTTTTGACCTGTTTCATCATGGGTTCCTGTCCGGTTCTTATCCCCATGTCTGTGTATGCAACTCTATCATACCATCTCAGTCTGAGAATCCACAGAAGACATCCGATGACAAAAATGAGAATTGTGTGTACATAATAATAACAATAATCATTTCAACACTTTCTGGATAACTACTTTACAACCAACAAATAACACATTATTCCATTCCTTTTTGTGCTATTCTTTCCTTGTATTTTAATTTTGTGACTATTTTATGTTAGTGTTTTTCCCCCTCTTTAACTAATTTGTTAATTGTTCGTTATAGCACAAACAAAACACATTTCTAGTTATTTGCTATTTCTAGCAATTGCTATGACTTAAAATGTCGGAAATATTATACTTGATTCTGCAAACAGGACTAGACAAGGTCAGGAACTAGACGATACGTGTTTTTCCGGAAGGTCTAGCCCCTGCAGACCTTAGTGAAACTATCCCAGCTGTGGTGGTTGTCCAACTCTATCGATTGGGGGTAAAGTTACTTTCACGAGTTTTATAAGTTAAGAAAAAAAGATAACACTTGCACGGCAAGTTTGAGAAAAGGATAACTTTAACGTTAAGATGATGGAGGTTTATGAGAAGGTACAATAAGAAAATATTTGGGATGTATTTAACTAAACTTTAACAACAAAAAAGACATCGAAAAGAAATTGTGCAGTATTTGTCAGTCTGTTTTGTTTTTTCTTCTTTATTTCATTACAACGTTATCAATTGTTTTATTTTATTGTTTGCGTTTTCTTGTCTTCTCAATTGTCTACTACATGTTAAATGTTCTCAATAGTCTACAAGTTAAATGTTCTCAATTGTCTACTACAAGTTAAATGTTCTCAATAGTCTACAAGTTAAATGTTCTCAATTGTCTACTACAAGTTAAATGTTCTCAATTGTCTACTACATGTTAAATGTTCTCAATAGTCTACAAGTTAAATGTTCTCAATTGTCTACTACATGTTAAATGTTCTCAATTGTCTACTACATGTTAAATGTTCTCAATTGTCTACATGTTAAATGTTCTCAATTGTCTACATGTTAAATGTTCTCAATTGTCTACTACAAGTTAAATGTTCTCAATTGTCTACAAGTTAAATGTTCTCAATTGTCTACTACATGTTAAATGTTCTCAATTGTCTACTACATGTTAAATGTTCTCAATTGTCTACTACATGTTAAATGTTCTCAATTGTCTACTACATGTTAAATGTTCTCAATTGTCTACTACATGTTAAATGTTCTCAATTGTCTACTACATGTTAAATGTTCTCAATTGTCTACTACATGTTAAATGTTCTCAATTGTCTACTACATGTTAAATGTTCTCAATTGTCTACTACATGTTAAATGTTCTCAATTGTCTACTACATGTTAAATGTTCTCAATAGTCTACTACATGTTAAATGTTCTCAATTGTCTACTACATGTTAAATGTTCTCAATTGTCTACTACATGTTAAATGTTCTCAATAGTCTACTACATGTTAAATGTTCTCAATTGTCTACATGTTAAATGTTCTCAATTGTCTACTACATGTTAAATGTTCTCAATTGTCTACTACATGTTAAATGTTCTCAATTGTCTACTACATGTTAAATGTTCTCAATTGTCTACTACATGTTAAATGTTCTCAATAGTCTACATGTTAAATGTTCTCAATTGTCTACTACATGTTAAATGTTCTCAATAGTCTACATGTTAAATGTTCTCAATTGTCTACTACATGTTAAATGTTCTCAATTGTCTACATGTTAAATGTTCTCAATAGTCTACATGTTAAATGTTCTCAATTGTCTACTACATGTTAAATGTTCTCAATTGTCTACTACATGTTAAATGTTCTCAATTGTCTACTACATGTTAAATGTTCTCAATTGTCTACTACATGTTAAATGTTCTCAATTGTCTACATGTTAAATGTTCTCAATAGTCTACATGTTAAATGTTCTCAATAGTCTACTACATGTTAAATGTTCTCAATTGTCTACTACATGTTAAATGTTCTCAATAGTCTACAAGTTAAATGTTCTCAATTGTCTACTACATGTTAAATGTTCTCAATTGTCTACATGTTAAATGTTCTCAATAGTCTACATGTTAAATGTTCTCAATAGTCTACTACATGTTAAATGTTCTCAATTGTCTACATGTTAAATGTTCTCAATTGTCTACTACATGTTAAATGTTCTCAATTGTCTACATGTTAAATGTTTTCAATTGTCTACATGTTAAATGTTCTCAATTGTCTACTACATGTTAAATGTTCTCAATTGTCTACTACATGTTAAATGTTCTCAATTGTCTACATGTTAAATGTTCTCAATTGTCTACTACATGTTAAATGTTCTCAATTGTCTACATGTTAAATGTTTTCAATTGTCTACATGTTAAATGTTCTCAATTGTCTACTACATGTTAAATGTTCTCAATTGTCTACTACATGTTAAATGTTCTCAATTGTCTACATGTTAAATGTTCTCAATTGTCTACTACATGTTAAATGTTCTCAATTGTCTACATGTTAAATGTTCTCAATTGTCTACTACATGTTAAATGTTCTCAATTGTCTACATGTTAAATGTTCTCAATAGTCTACATGTTAAATGTTCTCAATTGTCTACTACATGTTAAATGTTCTCAATTGTCTACATGTTAAATGTTTTCAATTGTCTACATGTTAAATGTTCTCAATTGTCTACTACATGTTAAATGTTCTCAATTGTCTACTACATGTTAAATGTTCTCAATTGTCTACATGTTAAATGTTCTCAATTGTCTACTACATGTTAAATGTTCTCAATTGTCTACTACATGTTAAATGTTCTCAATTGTCTACTACATGTTAAATGTTCTCAATTGTCTACTACATGTTAAATGTTCTCAATTGTCTACTACATGTTAAATGTTCTCAATTGTCTACTACATGTTAAATGTTCTCAATTGTCTACTACATGTTAAATGTTCTCAATAGTCTACATGTTAAATGTTCTCAATTGTCTACATGTTAAATGTTCTCAATTGTCTACTACATGTTAAATGTTCTCAATTGTCTACTACATGTTAAATGTTTTCAATTGTCTACATGTTAAATGTGTTCTATCTTCTTTCCTGTTCATAAAGTTTTCACTTGTTTTCTTCATTATCTACTTCTTCTTCTTCTTTGCGTTCGTTGTTTACGACCAATTTGAATCACTCTTTGTGATATGTTTTATCTTTGCCAAGAACGTGTATACGTTGCACGTTGATTTGGCAAAGACTTCTACACGTTTAGGACATGTGCATCCGATTTCAGCCAAACCTCCTTAGTCGACTCTTACGACAAGCATGGCAGGTAACAGTGGTTCTATTCTTTACAACCTAAATTTGTGCCCCGGTAACCACTCGGGTAATCTACTACTTGAGAAACGCGTTCTATCCCCACTTCCATTGCTTTAGTTTTCGCGTCGCTCGTGTGTCGTCGGGACTCGCAAGGGGAGCAAAGAATACTAACACTACGACCTTCAAGGCATGTCGTCTTCTCCTTCTTCTACTTCTTCTTATTCGCTGAAGTTCAATGTCTACAGAATGAGTCCAGTTCTCTGGATGTATAGTGTTGCGTTTGTTAGTTTATCAAGGCTTCCAAAAAGCTTTGTGTGTATATCTGTCTCTGTTGGTCAGTGTTCTTTCTGCAGTTGATTCATCAGGTGACAATCTTGCAGGATGTGTTCGGCTGCCTATGCTGTCTATCCACATACGCATGTGGATGATGGAACTAGTTTTAGTCTGTGTAGGTATCTGTAAGGCATGTCGTAAGAGGCGACTAAAGTATGGGCCTATGGAAGCTACCCTATTATATAAAGAGCGTCGCAGAAATCGGATTTACTTGTAGGCGCATAACTGGCACAATGTACAAACGCTCTTAGGCTCGGATTACATACAAATCACAAAGGCTGATTAACAAGTGGTCGATATGGGACGTTCGAAGAAGAAATTATCTCATCTTGTTCATTATCTACTACACATTAAACATGTTATTTCTTCTCTTCTATGCTTTCTTCTTCTTCTTCTTCTTTGCGTTCGTTCTTTACGACCAATTTTAATCACTCTTTGTGATATGTTTATCTTTGCCAAGAACGTGAATACGTTGCACATTGGTTTGGTAGCCCCCTAAACGCATAAGACTTCTACACGTTTAGGATACATGCATCCGATTTCAGCCTAACCTCCTTAGTCGCCTCTTACGACATGCGTGGCAGGTAACAGTGGTTCTATTCTTTACACCCCAAATTTGGGCTCCGGTAACCACTCGGGCATTCTATGGTTTCAATGTTCGTGACTTCTCCATTTCAATGACAATCGTGGCATTTCCTTTATAGGACCTAGCCACCAACAATAGTAAATGTTGTTATATGCACCACTTATACGTTCAGTAGTTTGCTATTGCTTTCTGAACGTGAGTCTATTATTACCGTTTGTAAAATCCAATGCCAACTAATTTGCTTCCCAAACTTGCCCACTGCGGGTTTGAACCAGGTACGCTTGGGTTGTGATGAAGCTCACTAACGTTAAGCTACAGAAGTTAAATCGGTCTTCTTCATTACCTTGTACATCTCAAACGCTTTCTCTAACAATATTTCTTGAGTTCTCTTCTATTATCAAGAATTCCTCCATCCATCCTTGTCATACAAAGAAAAATAATCATTTCATCTTCATATTATTCCTTCCCTGGGATACTTTATCATTCCGTGTGGCAGAACTGCATTATCAAACAAAACTCTAGGAATCTTTCATCGTCCATTTTTGGGAGGGAGGTAAAGTTCACTCACTGAGGAGCGGAAATAAATCGCGTACGGCCCCAGATGTCAGTATCTTTACATTTCACAGCAGTGATACGGGCAGCCTGCAGAGTTATGACGTAATATGGAAGCATACAGTCTGTTCTGTTACCTCACTTCGTCGAGAGATATGTGGACAGAAAACGTCATCAGGCGTTAAAGAAGGCTGTGGTATGATATTATCTGAAGTTCATTACAGAAGCGGAAATATTTAAATTAGAAAATAGCCTCCAATAACCATACGGCCAGCGGACTCAAGTAAAAATTCTAGGGAATAAGACAACAACGGTCGCGTGTTCTCGCATTCCAGTATTGTTGTATAAAGACACATTCATTTTAAAATCAACACAACATGCTAAATCAAGGTTATATTATGTAACAAGTTCAGTTTAACAATAAGGAATACTAGTATTATTAATATTTTTCATCAATAAATATAGACTCATAGAGTTTAGTAAATTTGCAACAACCTTGCAGTGTTCTATCAAACATATACAAAAACGAGCCCCCAACTCAAAACTAGGTCTATAAGTTTCCGTGGTCAGTTATATGGCCAAATATTAGAGTTGGCTAGGGTTATGATAACGTACTTATTACTCTTCGCTCCCCACGGAGCATATGGCTTCAACAGTTGTTAGTTACTAGGGGCGTAGAGGTAAGGTGCTCGCCTCGCGTTCCAAATGTACTCGGTTCGTTCTCTTGTGGAGAAATCGGGTTGTTTTTTAAACAGAAATCCCTGGTCTCAGTATAGGTGAGATCGAGTTCCCAGTCCTATTGGAGACATACGATAAAACGTACGTCTCGTGTTCCATTTGAGCACATAAAAGCACCATTGGCAGTTCAATATGGAGAATAGCAGGCTGGAAAACCGCTGTCTATGCAAAATTGACTAGAAAGGATTACATATAAAATTCACAAACATATCATTATTATCTTCAAAATTGCATCGGGGCACCCTCGGCGGTGCTACGGAGTTAGTGCACTGTCGCTCAGATCTTCCTGTGTAAGAAAGAGATCGTAGCACACATGTTACTCACCGAAGTGTAATGATGATAGTCTTATCAGTCAATCAAGCAATCAATCAATCAATCAATTGCTGTTGCTTCCTTTTTTAGCTTCACATGATAGTCCAGCATATTTCAGTTCCGCAAGAAGACTTCATCTACAGGTTTGTTTAAGACATCCCCTTCTCCGTTTTACTTGTGGGTTCCGCTTAAGTGCTTGTCTAGTAACCTCGACTGTGTCTTCCGCAAGCTATGCCCGACATATCACCATGTTCTCCTCTTAATCTGGTTCATCACGACCGAGATAACACACTGAAAGAAAACTATAAGCTTAGGAGTAAAAATGGCTCCTTTTTGGTTAGAGCGAAATGGATTATCACAGCGTGAGAAGATGACCAGATTAACAGGGAAATGAGTGAAGAATGAAATGGACGATAAAGATAAGAGAGGATCCACACACAAACAACAAAAACTAATAGAACGTGGAGGAAAGAGATGACTTTTTTAAAATGTTGAATTCGAGTTTTCTCGGCTTATCTTGGCCGGACTTAGTGGAACGAATATTATTTATCTGTTTGTGTGCGTTTATTTGTTTATTTTCAGTTTTGAGGTGTGGGGTAGAAAGGTGTGGGTGGGTATCGTTAGTGTTGATTTTCCTCTCAGAAATAAACTTGGGTACATTAAATTAAAGCAGCGTTTAGCTACAGTCAACTCTAACAGGGCCTGATAACTGGCGGGAAAACCACTGATCTAGTTTAAGTTAGGGCTGTAACATAATATATATATATATATGTTTGATAGAATACTACAAGCTTTTTGCCATTTTACTCAATTCTATGAGTCTATGGTTATTTATTGGTGAAAAATATTCATAATATTGATATTCCTTATTGTTAAACTTAACTTGCTGCATAATATAACTTCAAATTAGCATTTTGTATTGATTTTACAATGAATTCGTCTATATACAACAATACTGGAATGCAAGGTCACGTGGTGTAGTTGTGGTCTGATTTCCCATAATTCTTACCTGTGTCCGCAAGCCCATAAGTTTATAGTTGGTTTTGTTTAGAAGAATGGATGTTTACCATTCTTCGAAAAGCTTGTACATGATTAGTAGATGAGAACAAGGAGTTGTTTTGTGGTTTTTTTTTTGCAAGAACCCCAGAGCAAGCAACGGAGGCAAAGAAAATGATCATGCAAGAACCCCAGAGCAAGCAACGGAGGCAAAGAAAATGATCATGCAAGAACCTCAGAACAAGCAACGGAGGCCTTGAAAATGATCACCAAATAAACAGTGTACAAGTACTAAGAGCAGAAAAAAAAAACAAATAGACAAACACAGGATTCGAACCACTTACCCTCATTTCCTTCGACATGCTTTGCATGTAACATTGGTTCTATCCTTTACACCCCAAATGTGGGCCACGGTAACCACTCGGAGAGAATATAAAGTCTAATACATAACGTTTGATTTCATTGTATCAGGTTTTACATCTTTTAACACGGTCCCTCTCTACAGAAAGGATATGCCACCCTGCCAAGATTATTTTCAAGAGCAGAAACTCCATATCTCTGACAACAATCCTAGAGTCAATGGACAAAAATTAATGCGCTCGCGAACACAATCGTACAGATTCGAACCCACGACTTTCGGCATGCAAAGCAACGGCTTAACCACAGAGACCCACAATGTGAAAATGATGTATGAAGATATGAAAAGACGTTAAAATATGTATAAATGAACAAAAAGAGAGAAAGAGAGATAGAATTGAAATCTTCAATGTTATATTTAAAAAGACGGACACGCAAAAATTGTATGTCGTTTGGGATTTAATTAAAAGCAAATGTGGTCTCTGTCAACACCGGGAGAGCAGCAGACATTCTCTCTAAGTAGCCAGCTCGAGAAGGAAGTGGCGACAGGAAAAGGAAAAGCGCAAAGAGATGTCTGGGAGTGACACATAACTGTGAATGTGTGGGGGGACGGAACGGTAATGATTTGAATAGATGCAGTTCCGACGGGTTTCAAATGGGCATCACAATCACAAGAAAGAGTTCAACAAGAAATAGGAGACAAAGACTGGTTATATTCAGTGTGTGACTAGTAGCACTATGTTTCTCTTCAAGGATTCTCTACGAAATGATGTTCAATTCAAGTCTGTCGTTGCAGTTGTCCGCTATACGATTCGACCTCGCTAAACAAAAGATATTATAAGTGACTTCTAGCTAGTTAACATTTTCCCGCCTGTCTAGCTTGTCAGTAGCGCGTTGGACGACGGGTGACAAGCCTCCTGTGAGTGCGGTTCAATTCCGCGGGCTGGCATAAAAGTCACAGATTCTCCAGATTTACGGTGTTCGTGGCACCGAACCGAAGGGTTACGATGTCCATGGCACCGAGCCGAGCTGAAAGCTCAAGTGCTTCTGAATCAGAGAAAAAATTTTAATCTAGTAAACATTGTTTGATCTGTCAAACGCCGCAGTGGTCTAACTCCTTTAGTCGACTAAAAACTACTGTGTTCTAAAAGCTACAACGCACTAAAAGCTACAATGCACTAAAAGCTACAATGCACTAAAAGCTACAATGCACTAAAAGCTACAATGCACTAAAAACTACAATGCACTAAAAGCTACAATGCACTAAAAGCTACAATGCACTAAAAGCTACAATGCAACAATGCACTAAAAGCTACAATACACTAAAAGCTACAATATTTTAAAAGCTAGAGTCACCCGAGTGGTTACTGGGACCCAAATTTGTGGTGTCAAGAATAGAACCACTGTTACCTGCCACGTATGTCGTAAGAGGCGATTAAGGAGGTGTGGCTGAAATCGTATGCACGTGTTCGCTAGGGAATGCTAACCCGAAACAAATGCTTGCAGAAAACGGATGCACCAGGCCGTAAGGCGCATAACATGTGTAATGACCTCTCACAATGAGGAATGGGATAACGGATTCTACGATCGCCAATCTGCCTCGGAGATTTAGCCGCGCAGTAAGAATGTCAGACCTACCATCACGAGGGTGGTCAAAACTTACTGCAAAGAGGTCGACAAACGGAAGCAGAACAAAGGAATTATATCCTAGCAGAACTGCCCCAAGGCGCATAACCTGAGAATAAATAGGTAGCCCACGAACTCAGCGTCAAGACAAACTGTATGACGTGGCTGATAATCTAAGGCAGACGGCTACCTTTATTAGAGTATCCGAAATCCCAATCTAGTGAGATCTCAGAAGACAAACTGTATGACGTGGCTGATAATCTAAGGCAGACGGCTACCTTTATTAGAGTATCCGAAATCCCAATCTAGTGAGATCTCAGAAGACAAACTGTATGACGTGGCTGATAATCTAAGGCAGACGGCTACCTTTATTAGAGTATCCGAAATCCCAATCTAGTGAGATCTCAGAAGACAAACTGTATGGCGTGGCGGATAATCTGAGGCAGACGGCTACCTTTATTAGAGTATCCGAAATCCCAATCTAGTGAGATCTCAGAAGACAAACTGTATGACGTGGCGGACAATCTGAGGCAGACAGCTGCCTTTATTAGAGTATCCGAAATCACAATCTAGTGAGATCTCAGAAGACAAACTGTATGACGTGGCTGATAATCTAAGGCAGACGGCTACCTTTATTAGAGTATCCGAAATCACAATCTAGTGAGATCTCAGAAGACAAACTGTATGGCGTGGCGGATAATCTGAGGCAGACAGCTGCCTTTATTAGAGAATCCGAAATCACAATCTAGTGAGAACACAGAAGAAGAATAAAAGCTAATGTGCTCTAAAAGCTAGATGACTCTAAAATCTACAGTACTCTAATAGCTACAACACTCTAACAGCTACAGTGATCTAAAGTTTACGGTACTCTAAAAAAGCTACAGTGATCAAAAAGCTACATGTCACTTTTTCTTCTTTTTCGAACGCTTCATATCGACCACTTGTTAACCACTCTGTGTGATCTGTATGTGATCTGAGCTTAAGAGCGATTGTACGTTGTGCATTTATGCACCTACAAGTAGGCCAACACATCCGATTTCTGCGACGCTTTTTATTTACTAAGGTAGCTTCAATAGACCCCTAACTCAATCGAATCTTAAGACATACCTTGTAAATCGTAGTGGTACGATTCTCTGCTCACCAATAACAAAACCACTCGTATGTTGTTGGGGCCAGCAAAGAGAGCAAAGGATAGTAACATTGCGACTTACAAAGCATGTCTTAAGAGGCTATTGAGGTAGGGCCTAGGTGTAATAGTGTTATTGCTAGGCCAGTTCTCCCATCTCCTCCATCGAGGAGTAATCGTTACTTATTTCAACAATGTTTCCCAGTAATGGCGGGCGTTGACAGCTGCGCAGAAATATTATTGTAGTGCGGCAGTTGTCTCTTGATCTCAATTCAAAGGCAGGAAGTTGTCGGCATACATACACAGAGACTGTCAAATCGTGTTGTATTTTTTGCTTATGAGGGTCTGAGTGAGTGTTGAAAATGTAACTGAAGTCCAGACTATTTGGCGACAATCTGGGTGACATCTGATAATTCATTGATGTCTTTGATTTCGTGAATCAAAGAAAACGGGACCATATCATACCAGGGTCTAGCACAGGCAGAAGAGAAGAGGATAGAGAGGGCCACAGACAGTCAGTAGAGGGAGGCCAGAAAAGTAGAACAGACAGACAGTTTGAGAGGCCAGTAAACACACAGAGGTAGAGTCTGGCTGAGAGCCAGTAAATTAGAAGTCACTACAAGATACTGTCTGGTCATACAGAATACGGACAGAGAGCAGTCAAAAGAACTCTGGCATATACAGAAGCAGCGAACTCTGGCATTGACAGAGAGCAGTCAAGAGAATGGCATATACAGAAGCAGAGAACTCTGGCATAGACAGAGAGCAGTCAAGAGAACTCTGACATAGACAGAAGCAGAGAACTCTGACACAGAAACTAGCGCAGAATAAGAAAAACCAGTAGAGAACTCCAGCCGGAGGTATACGTTAGATACGATCTAGACCTGAGACATACTATCTCCCAAATGACTTTGAAGTCATCATCATCAGCAGTTCTAGAAGACTAGACCTTTGTAAGAACATCGCTGAGACATACTGTCTCCCAAATGACTTTGAAGTCTTCATATTCATCATCAGCAGTTCTAGAAGACTAGACCTTCGTGAGAACATCTCTGAGACTTTCGTGAGAACATCGCTGAGACATACTGTCTCTTAATGACTTTGAGGTCTTCATCATCATCTTCAGAGACCCCTCAGTACTGGACATATAGACTTGCATAGGAATAGATCAAGTTGTGTTTATACTTCTTATGGATATAAGCAAGAGTGGAATGTTAGGTACGTTATATTAGAGATATATACTTAAGTTAGAGATATTCTTTTAAGTGTTAGAAAAGTGTTTACATATATTAATTTTGTTGTTGGGTTTATGTTATTTGTAATAATATATTCTACATGTGATAAAAAATGTATTCTCATGTATAAAATATGTATACTACATGTGATAAAACATTTATTTGTTTGTTGAGAAAGTTAAATAAACATAAATTTCAATATCGACTTGAGTAAGACAGAGAGAGAGCATGTGGATACGAATGACTGAGATAGACCAGGACACAGATCTCTCTTTCTGACTTTACCGTGCTCGGTGTTGGCACGACTACCCACACTATCACAGAACCTTTTATGTCTTGAAGTGACTAGGATATTTCCCCATCCATTTCTTCACCCCTTACTGCTACAGACAAAGCTGGCTGCCGTGCCCAGGATATTTCCCCCATTCATTCCTTCACCCTGGGTCATACTACTATTACATAGGTAGCTACCTTAGTATATAAAAAGCATAACAGACATCGGATTTGCTGGCCTAAATGTATGCGCGTAACCGGCAGAACGTACAATCGCTCTTAGACTCGGATAACATACAAATCAATATAGTGGTTTAACATATGGATGATATGGAGCGTTCGAAGAAGAAGTAAAAAAACAATGTAAAGAAAGAAACAACATACAGTTTCAATCTTAAGTTAAACTGTAAACACATTCAAGAAGAAATAAAGAAACAACAATGTAAAGAAAGAAACAACATACAGTTTCAATCTTAAGTTAAACTGTAAACACATTCAAGAAGAAATAAAGAAACAATAATGTAAAGAAAGAAACAACATACAGTTTCAATCTTAAGTTAAACTGTAAACACATTCAAGAAGAAATAAAGAAACAATAATGTAAAGAAAGAAACAACATACAGTTTCAATCTTAAGTTAAACTGTAAACACATTCAAGAAGAAATAAAGAAACAACAATGTAAAGAAAGAAACAACATACAGTTTCAATCTTAAGTTAAACTGTAAACACATTCAAGAAGAAATAAAGAAACAACAATGTAAAGAAAGAAACAACATACAGTTTCAATCTTAAGTTAAACTGTGAACACATTTAAGAAGAAATAAAGAAACAACAATGTAAAAAAAGCAACAACATACAGTTTCAATCTTAAGTTAAACTGTGACACATTTAGAAGAAATAAAGAACAACAATGTAAAGAAAGAAACAACATCAGTTTCAATCTTAAGTTAAACTGTGAACACATTTAAGAAGAAATAAAGAAACAACAATGTAAAGAAAGAAACAACATACAGTTTCAATCTTAAGTTAAACTGTAAACACATTTAAGAAGAAATAAAGAAACAATGTAAAGAAAAAAACAACATACAGTTTCAATCTTAAGTTAAACTGTAAACACATTCAGAAGAATAAAGAACAATAATGTAAAGAAGAACAAATACAGTTTCAATCTTAAGTTAAACTGTGACACATTTAAGAAGAAATAAAGAAACAACAATGTAAAGAAGAACAACATACAGTTTCAATCTTAAGTTAAACTGTGAACACATTTAAGAAGAAATAAAGAAACAACAATGTAAAGAAAGAAACAACATACAGTTTCAATCTTAAGTTAAACTGTAAACACATTCAAGAAGAAATAAAGAAACAACAATGTAAAGAAAGAAACAACATACAGTTTCAATCTTAAGTTAAACTGTAAACACATTCAAGAAGAAATAAAGAAACAACAATGTAAAGAAAGAAACAACATACAGTTTCAATCTCAAGTTAAACTATAAACACATTCCAGAAGAAATAAAGAAACAACAATGTAAAGAAAGAAACAACATACAGTTTCAATCTTAAGTTAAACTGTAAACACATTCAAGAAGAAATAAAGAAACAACAATGTAAGAAAACAATATACAGTTTCAATCTTAAGTTAAACTGTGAACACATTCAAGAAGAAATAAAGAACAACAATAAAGAAAGAACAACATACAGTTTCAATCTTAAGTTAAACTGTGAACACATTCAAGAAGAAATAAAGAAACAACAATGTAAAGAAAGAAACAATATACAGTTTCAATCTTAAGTTAAACTGTGAACACATTCAAGAAGAAATAAAGAAACAACAATGTAAAGAAAGAAACAACATACAGTTTCAATCTTAAGTTAAAATGTGAACACATTCAGAAGAAATAAAAACAACAATGTAAAGAAGAAACACATACAGTTTCAATCTTAAGTTAAACTGTGACACATTCAGAAGTACCAGCAACACATCATCTATATTTCGAATATAGTTGTACAAAATTGGAACGATGCCACTCTAGCAGGAACATTAAAATAAGAGAACGAAATGGAGAAGGTGTAACTATTGTAACATCATCCATAAACTATATAGTGTAATATTATACAAACATTAGAAATCCTCACGAGTCTGGGTCAAATTGATCCAACATTTTCTCCTCTGGTTGGTCTTGCGTTAAGGTTATCGCCGGGGAATAACCTCCTGTTATATAAGCAATTCCATATAACCATTTCGAGGTCGGAAGCAGTTGATGGGGACCCGTTTATGGTAACTGTTTGATAAGTTAACGACACACCGATACATCTTCTTTCTTCCCTCACAACCGTATTCCACAGAGCGAGCTAGTAGTAATTGCAGAAACGCCTTGCGTATGAGATGCTGGCGATGGATATGACCAGTGGCGGCTCGTCATTAGGGCCAGAGGCGGGCCACCAAAATAATATGTAACGTATATATATTTAATAAATTAAAATATAACCTAACCTAAAGCCATGATTTTCCCGAAAATTTCTGTCTGACCCTACCAATAAAAAGATCACGAGCCGCCACTGGATATGACACACATTGAGAAGGCCGACCGGAAGCCTTGCAAGACAGGCACTGTTTTGTCACCAACAGGGAATGAAGAGTAGGGGACGGCCTAGACATACCTGGAGAAGAGAGCTCGAGACTGATATTAAAAAGGATAGGTAAAACATTTAAAGAATTAGAAGTGATGGCAGGAGAAAGGAATAGCTGGGAGAAGTTTGTTGAAGACCTGTGCTCCGTTGGGAGTTGAAAGATGAAGATATAAGCAATCCCATATAACCATTTCGAGGTCGGAGACAGCTGATGGGTCCCGTTTATGGTAGCTGTTTGTATAAGTTAACAGACACACACATCATCTCTTTCACCCCCTCACAACAATATTCCACAGCGCGAGATGTTACTAAATTGCATAGAAACAGATTTGTATCGACAAACCAAAACAGATGTTCCAATTATTACGAAAATTAGTGTATTATCATGACGTCCTAAAGAAAGAGAAAAACCAAATAAATGATGCTTCTTCTCTTCCATCATTGACTTCTTTGTAGAAATGTTGGGGGAGGGATTTTGTGTTTATTTGTTCTAATGCACTTTGAAAGGTGTTTTTCATTTTCTTAAGGATGTTCTTGATGCCGTCGATTCATTTTTTGCGTGGTCTTTTTCTTGCTCTGTAGTCCTTATAATTTTTTTTCTGTGTGTCTCTCTGTGGTAGGTGATACCAGGACATTCTTGTCCGGTGTCCGAACTATTTAATCTGTTGTTCTTTTATGAATTGCATCCAGTCTTTTTCTGATATCTTCATTTCTAATTTTGTCTCTTATTGTCACACCTGCAGCTCTTCTAAGATATGTCATCGTTATGATTTTCCGCTCATTAGCTGCTGTTATTGACCATGTTTGACACTGGTAACATAGTGTTGGCCAGAAAATCGTTCTTATAAGATTTGCTTTAGTTTTTAGCTGTACTAAAAATGTTACATCTCCAGAATTTATACAATACATTACTCAGCTCATGTATGCCTAATGAGACAATATAAAAATAGCAAACAGAATAGCCATGGCTATTTCCTAGAAACATTAAAAAGTTAGTTAGTTTTGTTTGGCGTATTCAATACAACAAAGAAAAATGTGAAGAATATTGGGGGTTTTCTCCATGAGAACAAAGAGTGGGATCTGATCACGGAAGCTTGAATGTAGAAATGGTGTTGTTCTCGTGCACTAAAAATGCTGAATCCAATCTGGTTTTCTTATTCTTCTTCTGCGTTCGTCTTGAACAACGCTAAATGACTGTAACTTGTAGTATCAGAATCAGCGAGCTGTCACTGATAAGGTCCTCTCTTCCTCCACGTAGAGGCCATGAAATCATATTGTTACAATATGGCAAATCAGGTTGGGATATTCTTCTTCAAAACCTCCATATCGACCACTTGTTAACCACTCTGTGTGATTTGTATGTGATCTGAGCCTAAGAGAGTTTGTACGTTGTACCAGTTATGTGCCTACAAGCAGGCCAGCAAATCCGATTTCTGAGATTATTTTTGTTTACTATGGTAGCTTCCCTAGGCCCCTAACTTAGTCGCATCTTTCGACATGCCTTGTAGGTAGCAGTGTTACTATTCTTTGCGTCCCGTGAGAGCCCCGGCAATACAAGGGCATTTATTTCTTACTTTTCATCTGTGTTCTTCTTGAACAACGTTTAATGACCACTGTGTAACATGCATGTGAGTCAAAGAACGGGGTTCGTTGAGCCGATTATTCTCAGACTGAGAAGATATGAAAGAGTTGGCAATACGAACCTGTAGATAAGAACAAGACTACCTAGCGTGTTCGTAGCGCGTTATACGACGGGTGACAAGCTCCCTGTGAGTATGGGTTCAATTTCGTGGGCTGGCAGAAAAGCCACAGGTTCTCTTGATTTACGGTGTTCGTGACACCGAACCGCGACGTGTTACGATGACCATGGCACCGAGCCGAAGAGCTGAAATCTAAGCGATGAATCTGACATACCTGCGGAAAGACACATTTTAGTGTCACTAGACAAGCACTTGAGTAGAACCCACAATGATAACGGATAAGGGGGGTGTTCTAAACAGACTTGGATACGGTGTCGTCTTGAAGAACTGAAGGATGCTGGACTATCCAAGGAAGCCATAAAGATAACAGCCACGGAAAGGGAAAAGTGGTGAACAACTGTTGAGGTTCTTTGCTTTCTCTCTCTCTCTATCTATACCAGTCAAATCACTAAAAATGGATCAAGCATCGAACATATATCCGGGCAGTCTCGACAACCGAGAAGTAAAAGGAGGCCAAGACGAGTAGGCTATGCATTTAAAGGGAAAAAGCTTGGTCAGGATCAGTGAGCCAAGACCCTATACTACCTCCCCGCGGTAGCCCAGGTAACAGACGGTGGCAAAATAGATAAGGGTCGATGGGGAGGCCACACATAATGTGGAGATATATAAACTGCTGCGAATTTAAATGAGAATTAAGAAACACTGGATTCTCCGAAAGGAGTTAATTCTTATTTTTCATGTTTGTTGGACTACACGCTCTGATATAACCAATGAAAAGTTCGCCTTAGGTTGAAAGTGGCGTGCCTCGTCTTAAAAAGGCTTTAATCCCCTACTAAACAAACAAACAAACAAGAGAATCGTCGCACATCAGACAATCAATGTCTCTGGGTGGTAGCGTCGATGCGGATCCGCTTGGCCAATGTCCTTGACGACTTCTTAAAACTCATTAACATATTATATATGAACATATTTGGTTTCCAGTTTTCAACTTCCGTTTTAACAAAAAGTCACATATCTTCATTAGATGCGCCTCGTACCTTTAGCGATATCACTGTCCGTGATATATATCAGGTGCGGCTCGTCATTAAGGGCCACCGGGGCCGGCCCCACCGATAATCGAAAGGGATGTAACTTCCCGAAATAGACAAATAATATAAATACTCCAAAACCTATGATTTTTCCGAAAATTTGTGTCTGGCCCCACCAAGAAAAATGACCACTAGCCGCCACTGCTATATATATATATATATATATATATATCATAAGTATAGAAGCATCGTCTATTGCCTTCATTGCGTATTATATCCTTACCAGATAAAGAATTTTTGGTCGAAATGTTGATTTAGCCTATTTCTGTACTTTCCACAACCAACATACTTCTTTTTTTTTTTTACATACTTCACATTTCGTAACATTTATATTCCCAGTTCTGTAATCAATACTAATATAAGTGCACAGAAGATAACAGAGCTATGCTGTCAACTCAGGATTCTTTCATCTCCACTATAATCTTTGAGTTAGCTGACACAGCCAAATGTACACTTTTTTGTGTACAGAAGAAACAGAAGAAAGCGGATGCAGCTAGCGATTTTCGTCTTAGAGAAGATCGATCATAATGTCGTCTGCCTTTTCCAAGCGGTTGTTTAGCTTGTTCTCTTGGGAGTAATATCTGCACAAGTTCATGAGTACGTTTGCATGCGCGATATATTATTTACGTTTTCTGTCATAAATGCAACGTTTGCAGTTACGTTGAAGATAAATAATGCAATGATAACATGTAAACATTCACTACTTCATTTAGAGCATAGGTTCCTAAAGTGGGCGGTACTACCACCCCCCAGTGGGCGCTGAAGCCTTCTTAGGGATGGGGGTAATTGGCAAACTGTTGTAATGGAGAGGGTTGAGTTACAAAGTTTATGTCGTGCACAGTGGGTGGTGGGCTGAAAAGGTTTGGGAATCTATGATTTAGAGTAGCGGGTAACCGAGCGGTTAAAATCCCGCTCATCTTATCTTGACATTGCTGAAAGGTACTGACCACCTAATGTAGCGCATTGATTGCGGATGTCTAAAATGTAGCTAGATTTCTTCTATTTTTTCTGTGATTGCCCGATATCAATTCAGACGTTAGTCATATTGCACCAATGAACACAACGGCGAGTCCGGATTTGAACCCATGACCTTTGGTCTTTATAAGAGAGTTCAGTGTTCTAGCCTCTCAACTTAAGGATAGTTAGTATCGCCATGTTTTCTCTTCAATCGGACACACATACTTCACAAGTACAATTTTGTTAATATACCAAAGAGGAATTTGATACTTTTTGTAACAATAATTTCAATGAATATTTTGTATGTATGTATGTTGTTTCACTGCACAAACTCTACAAGTATAACATCATGCGACAGTAGTGAAACTCACAAGTAGAACAACGAATAATAACACTACGACCTACAAGGCATGTCGTAAGAGACGACTGAAGTAGGGGCCTAGGAAGCTACACTACTAAACAGAAAGCGTCGCAGAAATCGGATGTACTATGGCCTACTTGTAGGTGCATAACTGATACAATGTACAATCACTCTTATGCTCAACTCTTTATGAAAAAGTACCCTGGATGATAAAAATCGATCACGGCAGAAAAAGGAGTTCGTATATCGCCTACTTTCGTGGTCTGTGGCAGCGAAAGTGTTAACAAGTGGTCTATATGGAGCATAAGAAGAAGTGAAACGTAGCTTAAAATTATGTACTCATGTGTGTGTATATATATATATATATATATAACGAAATATGGCCTCACGAACGAAACCTTACAGATGGGGAACTCTCGAAGAAACTCGACTTGAAGCTTCATAGAATTAAAGCAACCCATTTCGTAGCTTATGCTTAGCAAATGATACCGATTGTAAAGAAGAAGAAGAATATCTATTTAACCCTTTTGCTCCTCCAAGCCGATATACTAGATCGATGTATGCTCTAAGAGGACACAAAACCTGTACACTGGCTAATTCAATATAAATTATAATATAAGTGTGTCTAGAGGTAACAAAAAAAAGCAATTGCAGAATGATATAGATATATAGGGGATTTTAAAGCCGAAAGATTGACGTTACTGCATCGGGTTTTACCCCATATGGCTCGGTCCCTCACCGCAGAAATGACAAGCCACCTGCCGAGAGTATTATACAGAGCACAAACTCCGTAGCTTCGATAACAATCCTAGCGTTTCTGAAAAAGTGCACTTGTGAACAGAAAGGCGCGGTCCAAATTCAAACCCACGACCTCCTACTCGCAAGACAAGGGCTTAACCACTTAACCACAGAGACACTGAAAGAGATATATTTATAATAGGACTTGAGAGGAACATGACAAGAACGTATGTACACTTTGAGACTTAGACATGTTACATTGAGATTTAGATATGTCACATTGAGACTTGGACATGTCACATTGATACTTAGACATGTTACATTGAGACTTGGACATGTCACATTGAGACTTGGACATGTCACATTGAGACTTAGATGTCACATTGAGACTTGGACATGTCACATTGAGACTTAGACATGTCACATTTAGACTTGGACATGTCACATTGATATTAGACATGTCAATTGAGACTTGGACATGTCACATTGAGATTTAGATATGTCACATTGAGACTTGGACATGTCACATTGATACTTAGACATGTTACATTGAGACTTGGACATGTCACATTGAGACTTGGACATGTCACATTGAGACTTAGATGTCACATTGAGACTTGGACATGTCACATTGAGACTTAGACATGTCACATTTAGACTTGGACATGTCACATTGATACTTAGACATGTCACATTGAGACTTGGACATGTCACATTGAGATTTAGATATGTCACATTGAGACTTGGACATGTCACATTGAGACTTGGACATGTCACATTGAGACTTGGACATGTCACATTGAGACTTAGATATGTCACATTGAGATTTATATATGTCACATTGAGACTTGGACATGTCACATTGAGATTTAGATATGTCACATTGAGACTTGGACATGTCACATTGATACTTAGACATGTTACATTGAGACTTGGACATGTCACATTGATACTTAGACATGTTACATTGAGACTTGGACATGTCACATTGAGACTTAGACATGTCACATTGAGACTTAGATGTCACATTGGGACTTGGACATGTCACATTGAGACTTAGACATGGCACATGTGGGCTTACCTTTGAGATTTACACTAATCGATAACGGTTGGACTTCATGGGTCATGTGACGTCCATCCTGGGCACACTGGCTACAGACAGGTAGCCGGCACGAGAGACAAAACATACACAGTGACTCCACTGGGTGTTCGTTACATTTGAACTCCTTGTTAATCTTTTTTTTATATTTCAGAATGATGTCTCCTTGGGCTGGATCAACTAGGTTATGTTTGGCATACATTCCTGTTGCTGGATGGCATTGCTCACGGCAGATGTCGCAAAAGAAAACCTCACACTGTTCACACATAGTAGTAGCAGGACGATGATCAACGAGACATCGCTCACATTTCATTTCAACTTTCTTGCTCGGATTTTGATACTTGTGAACGATGGCTTCTAGAATTCTATTTGTGGGTAAAGACAGAGCTCCGTTGTCGTCCATAAAGACAAGTCTTTCGCAGACTGAACATTTGATTCCATAACTGCAGCTTTGAAGACTTTGCAGAAAGATGTTGGCAACACTTGGTGTGCCCACGTAACTGCTGGGTCGACTGTTGCAAACAACCCCGCTATCCGTTTCACTAACGATGCTTAGCTTGTCGATATCTGGGAAGTCCAGCAAACTGGTGCGGTCACTAATGACAGTACCGCTATCTGATTCAGAGCTGGCCGAAGACATGGTGTGAGGAAGAAGGTTCTGAGCTGGTTCCTGGCTACTCAATGCGCAGGCAACACATAATGAATGTGAACAGGGCATTAGAACAGGTTTGGTATAGAATCGACAACATACCGGGCAACGTAGTTCATCTTCCATTTTTTAATCTGAAAATCTAGCACACTTATCTAAAGGTCACAATAAAACTATTTCCGTAGAGCTAGATTGGCAATGTAACGGAACAGGCAGATTCCACTATTTCTTTTTGAAAATGAATGTCAAGTATATATATCCGTTTGCGTATAGATATATCCGTTTAATCCGTTCATATAAGTTTTGATATATCTGTTTAATCCGTTCATATAGCTGTATATTCGTTTACTCCGTTCATATAATTATTGATATATTCGTTTGCTCCGTTCATATAAGTATTGACATATTGGTTAGCTCCGATCATGCAAGTATTAATATGTTCGTTTAATCCGTTCATATAGAAGTATATTCGTTGGCTCCGTTCATGCAAGTAT
This sequence comes from Arion vulgaris, assembly GCA_020796225.1. Lineage (NCBI taxonomy): Eukaryota > Metazoa > Mollusca > Gastropoda > Stylommatophora > Arionidae > Arion > Arion vulgaris. Next base: position 23,834,262 of record CM036754.1, on the reverse strand, counting down.
CGATATATCCGTGTAATCCGTTCATATAGTAATATATCCGTTTTGCTTCGTTCATGTAAGTATTAACATATCCTTTTAATCCGTTCACGTAAGTATTGAAATATCTGTTTAATCCGTACAGATATAGACTGATTTATCCGTTAATACATATATACACATATCAGCCCAATCTGTTAATATAAGTGTTCTATATATATTTTAATCCGTTCATATAAGTGTTAATATATCCATTTAATCCGTTCAGATAAGCAATAACATATCCATCGATTCCATTAATAACAGTATACACATACCCGTCTAATCCGACAAGTGATATCCGTCCAGTCCGTTAATATATGTGATATCCGTTTATATAAGTGTTATCCGTTTAATTCGGTCATAGAAGTAATCCGTTTACTGAAAAACACCGAAAACAAAACTGAAATCAACCACACATTTTGAATACCTACAGACACTGCTAAAACAGACCAAATACGAAGTTGTCATGAATATTGCACAGTTACACGTAGAGATAAATCTCTTTTGTGTTAATGTGTACATCCAATAATATTCACTATAAATCCAAGTAGAATAAGAATTATAAAATCCGGTGCCAGCTTAATAAGAATATAAATCCAAAGGTTACTTAGTACTTAGTTAGTTAGTCAAGCGAAATTTGAGTTTAGCATCGCCATAACGTAGGCAAGTTTGAATTTATGTTATAACTAATTTCCAATGTAAACATATGTGATGTAGGTTTGTTTACACGAGATTCAAGCTTATATCTTAATGTTACACTCATTAGTTAATACATATAGTTTCAAATCAAAGCTACAGTAAGTAAGTTACACTAAGTAAGTTACAGTAAGTTACAGTTGGGTTAGCGAGCAGGTGGATTTTAGTTCAAATTAATACGAAATACAAGCCTATCATAATAGAAACAGATTCAATACTATGATACAAACCGGTTCAATAATATGATGATACACACCGGTTCAATATTATGATATAAACCGATTCAATACGATGATATAAATCGATTCAATACTATGATACAGGTTAAGTACTATGAAAGTATGATACAAACCGGTTTAATACTATGATACAGGTTAAGTACTATGAAAGTATGATACAAACCGGTTCAATACTATGATATAAATCGGTTCAATACTATGATATAAACCGGTTCAATACTATGATACAGATTAAATACTATGAAAGTATGATACAAACCGGTTTAATACTATGATACAGATTAAATACTATCAAAGTATGATATAAACCGGTTTAATACTATGATACAAACCGGTTCAATACTATGATACAGATTAAATACTATGAAAGTATGATACAAACCGGTTCAATACTATGATACAGATTAAATACTATGAAAGTATGATACAAACCGGTTCAATACTATGATACAGATTAAATACTATGAAAGTATGATACAAACCGGTTCAATACTATGATATAAATCTGTTCAATACTAAGACACAAAATCTTTAAAAAACTAATACTGATTCCATGTTTTGTATATACACAACAACATACCACCGAAATAAATAAATAATAAACACCGAAATGAAAGGTACATTTTCGAAAATAGTAAAGCACATCCACAATAGATCTTCGAACTTGCTATCACAAAATTATCAAATACTTTCCTGCTTTAAGCCTATCTTATCTATGTTTTTCCATATATTTTCTTTCTCATTTCTTGAACAACACAAGATTGAATAAAATATGAAAACGGTTGGGATATCGAAGTATATCATGAAATATGAATAAATAACAAAGATACAATCGATATCTTCCTATTTTGGGACGGAATATGTTTGTTTATAAATATAACATGTGATTCTTTTACAAATATCAGTTCAGTTTTTTTTTAAAACGAACAATTCCAAGATTAACTTTATGTGATTATTTTCTATATATTTCTGAGTATATTATTTAAATTTAGACAATGTAAATGCAAACTGATGGTATGTTTATCCCAAGATCGCGCACTGATCGACACAGGTCTCTCGTCGTTTGTACAACCGATCCGTTTCGGCTAACGCTCGCACAGAGCTAGACTCGGATCTCATGCACCTCACAACACAGGACGCGAGTTAGCGGCGCTACTACAGTCTTCCCACCACAGAGAAGTTGCGACGCGTGCAGTCTGTCGCTTGGCGTGATCCACTGACGGTACTACCAACAGCCCATCTCTAACGTGTACCTGTGTCTGCGTGATAAAATGTGATTTGAAAATAGTAGTCCTTGGAAGCAATTACTATTGACGACTAGCACCTGAGCTAGGCTTGGTGTAAATATAATGGTCGCAATTAGAACATCAATTCTATCATGATAAATTATTATTATTAACTTTGTTGACAATTGAGAGAAATGCAGGAAAATGTCACAGAAAGACATTTCTTCAATTCTAAGAATCAGCTTGAATATGTTTCAAACTGTGGTTTGGTGGCTTAGTGGTTAAGTCCTGTGTTGCGTTCTGAGGGTCGTAGATTCGAATCTACAAAGAGCTCGACTGGTTACCGGGGCGCAAATTGGGGTGTAAAGAATAGAACCACTGTTACCTGCCAACATGTCGTAAGAGGCGATTAAGAAGGTTGGTCATGGGGCTAGCTACCCCCACCGTAAAATACACTAGATGTCTACAGAACGGAGAGCGAACCGAGTAATCGCTGGCTGAAACCGGACACATCGCCGAAGGATAAGCACCAGAGCTCCAAATGGTGCTGAAGGTGTGACGTAAAACACATCAATGCCAAGGCTGCATGAATCAGATTTCCACATGAATAGAATTTATGGGGAGGTCTGGTACATCGGTCTGGGCGGTGATCCGAGAAAGAAACAGAGAATCTACAAAGTATTTTCCATTTTTCTCACATGCCCTAACCATTTTAGTTGTCCACTGCTGAGCATGCCCATGATGGAAGGCTTGTGTGCACGTTGCATTACTTCAGATTTGGTTATCTTGTCTAAGAACCTTATACTAACAATCTAACAACCACTATGTACCAGGAGTACCAGGAGTAATTTACAAAAAGAGAAAATTGAGATATTTTGGACATATAAAAAGACATAAAGGGTTGGAGAAGACCATTATGGAAGGAGAAGATACCGGCAAAGAGAAGAAAAGGAAGACTCACGAGAAGATACTACAAAGAGAAGAAAAGGAAGACCACGGAGAAGATATTTTGGCAAAGAGAAGAAGAGGAAGACCAGGGAGAAGATGGATTCTTCTTCTGCGTTCTCACTAGATTGGGATTCCGGATTCTCTAATAAAGGCAGACGTCTGCCTCAGATTATCAGCCACCATACAGTTTGTCTTGGACGTTAGTGTAAGTGGGCCACCTCTTTATTCTCAAGTCTGCACACTGGGTGCAGCTCTGTAGGATATAATTCTTATTATTTCTACTTCCCCATTTGTGCCGACCTCTTCCAGCAGTAAGTTTTGGCCACCCTCGTGATGGTGGGTCTGATTTTCTTACTGCGTGGCTAAATCTCCGAGGCAGATTGGCGACCGTAGAATCCGTTATCCCATTCCTCATTGTGAGGGGTCGTTGCACCATGTTATGTGCCTTATAAGCTTATGGCCTTGTGCATCCGTTTTCTTCAAGCATTTGTTTCGGGTTAGCATTCCCTAGCGGACACATGCATACGATTTCATCCAAACCTCCTTTGTCGCCTCTTACGACATGCGTTGCAGGTAACAGTGGTTCTATTCTTTACACCCCAAATTTGGGCCCCGGTAACCACTCGGGAGAGATGAATTCAGGATGTAACTGTTGGTTTGAACATGACGGCTGCAGAGGCAGGACATCTGGCCTATGAGAGAGAGAAATTCCAGAGGACTGTTGGAGTGGCTCGTTCTTTTCAGGACAAGCTATTTGATGATGATGATTAATTTCCCAAAAAATCCTTTACATTATATCAGGCGTGCCCAGCGTGTTCGTAGCGCGTTTGACTACGGGTGACTAGTCCTCTGTAAGTGCGGGTTCAACTCCGCGGGCTGGCAGAAAAGTTACAGGTTCCCCAGATTTACGGTGTTCGTGGCACCGAGCCGAAGGGTTACGATGTCCATGACACCGAGCCGAAGAGCTTTCAGCTCAAGTGCTTCTGGATCGGAAGAAAAAAAAAAAGAAGAGAGAGATATCAGGTGTTATTTTAAAAATAGCTGAAACCCAAGTCATCATCAAATAGCTTGTTCTAATCAAAACTTTTCCTCCTTAACAGTCCTTCTGAATAATTTTTTCTCTCTCTCTCTCTCTCTTATATGCCAGGTGTTCCACCTCTGCAGCCGCCATCTTAAATCATCTTACACCCTGTACCCACAATTTCCGTAGTCTTCCTGTTACAGTTCTCCTCTTTTCATCCATATATATATATTTGGAGAGAGAACAGTTAGACTGAGAGCTATGCCACAGACTCTACAAATAATAAAACGTTCCAGTATATTTCATGATTGCTTTTATTAGGTGTTTTATACAAGCCACGTCCACCTTTGTTCACTATATATTTTGGTCTCTTTCTGTTTACTCACGTTACTACGCCGTCACTACACAACTACGTATTCTAGTTTTTACTACGTCAAATGTTCTGTATTAGTGTTTGCCATCTGTTTAGAGAGTGCAAACACTAAGTCTCTACTAATATTATATATATATCCTACTAACTAATATAAACTAAAGCTACTTGTCTGTTCCTCAGCTGCCACCTGGGGAGGGGGAACTGGCTATCCACTACATTCCTCTTCTCATATTCGTCAGGATGCCTTTTTCCATAATGGTCTTTTCCAACTCTTCGTGTCTTTTTATATGCACAGAATACTTAAATTCACTTTATTTGTTGCATTAACCAGTTTGAATCTGTCATTATTATCATCACATAGTATGTCCTTAGAAGAACTTTGAATTGTAAACAGTCCTTCGGAATGTATCTGTCTCTCTCTTTTCTCATATATATATATATATATATATATATATATATATATATTTTTCACACATGGCAGATGTCTCGCCTCTGCAGCCGTCATGCTCAAACCATCTGTTGCATCCTAAATACATCGTCTCCACAGTCTTCATCGTCTCCTCTTTGCCGGGATGTCTTCTTCCATAATGGTCTTCTCTAAATCTTCGTATCTCTTTATATGTCCAACATACTTCAATTTTCTCATTCTTATTTGTACCATCATCCAGTTTTAATCTAAGTACAATTGATAAATAAAGCAATAAAAAGTCTTATATGCAAAACATATGAAATATATATATATATGAACATACTTCTATACAGATGGATTGACAAAACATTGGATCTCAGATGGTTGTGTTCGAATCTAAAATAGCCCGTGGGTGCCGGGGCCCACAAGGGAAGCAAATAATAGTACCACTGCGACCAACACTGCATGTTGTAAGAGGCGACTGATGTAGGACCTAGGTAAGCTACCCTAGTAAAAAAAACATTGCAGAAATCGGATGTGCTGGCCTACTTGTAGGCGCGCATAACTGGCACAACGTACAATCGCTCTTGGCTCAGATCACATACAAATCACACAGAGTGGTAAAACGTGGTCGGTGTGGAGCGTTCGAATAAGAGATTAAACCCACATGCAAACACTCCACATATTTTGAAAGCAAAATTGGAAGCCATGTTAGAGACAAAATGTTCATAAATCGAAGCGAAGCACGCACCAGTTGAATAATCCAGGCACAGAGATGCTAAATCCGTCCTTCTTTCCTTTCGTTCTTTCGAAATAATTTTTTTAAATATCTGCAATGTTGTCTCTTGTGTGAACTTCATTCTTTTGTACCTCACACAGAGGTCCATGTAGTTTTCTTTCTACAGTGTTGTTACAAAACGCCAGTGAGTTTTTCTTAGTATATTCTATTCTAGGTAGTCTTGAATTGATGTGCTCTGCAGTCGGGTGCCTGTGCACATATATGTACGCATGGCTGGAATGTCAATTGTATGTGTCCTATTCTGAGACGTTCAATAGCAACTTGTTCTACTGTGTTCTTGTTCTAATAGTATGTTCATAGTTTGAGCATTTATTGTTCTAGTATCAGTTGTCAGTTACCAGAGGACTATGTCATAGCACTCCCGGGCATGTCCAAAGTGCTCGATCTTTGCCTCACAAACCCAGCAGGTTCCAGCGCCCAAACGCCAGTTCGATGTTGATTAATCAGTCTCTTTGCATATATTGTAAGTTGTTCTTTACGGACGTTTCTTACATCCCTGTCTATCGGGACCAGCAAGGAAGCAAAGAATAGTGCCACTTCAACCTACAAGGCATGTCGTAAGGAGACGATATAGGGTCTAGGAAGAGACTTTGTCCCCTTGGGCTCCATCAACACACGGGCTTTTAAACAATGGGATAAGTGGAAACAAGAAAACATATAATGTACTATAGAAAGTTATTCTTCTTAATCAACCTTTTGAGCTGGAGGCAAGGACCTTACCATTACGCCACATATCACCACAATGAGATCATCTAGACTAGGAAGATATAACAAGAATCTGTATGAGGGAAGAACACATTAATACGTGATTCATCAAAGATGTCTAGTTCTAGTTTCTCTGAGATGGCACAAACTACTGAAATGAAGTAGTCAATGGGGTAGGGACAGGACAACGAAATCAGGTGGACAAGCATAATGACAGAAGAGTGAGTGGATGACCACAGAAACTCCCATTCATGAACAGTTCTCAGTGAGTCAGAACTTAATTAAGATAGGAATCCACTAATCTAAAGTAATTAGTAGGGAAAAACAACCTTGGGACTGGTAGTTTGTAGAATGGAAGTCTGCAATGAAAGACAGGGGAGGATAGTGGCAAAATAATTTAAATATGATATTCCTTAGGTTTAATTAGCTTGAAGCCTTTATTCGACCTAGTGGTTACCTGGGGCAATGTGGGAAAGAATAGAACACTGTATGTCAACATTCGTAAAGCTGGGGTTTCTAAAGAATATGCAACTTAATTATGCATTTAGGGTCTACCAAACATGGTAAGTCACGTTCTTGCAAGTAACCCAGAGGATTAAATTGGTAGTAAAGAAAGTACACAAGAAGAAGCAAGGAACAGGTATTAAGCTTCGAACTACATTTTTCTTTTCTTGAATTTGTTTGTTATCATAATCTGTGCGTCAACGTACTTTGCTGGTTCTTGAAGAGCTCCATGTCTCATCTAATAAATTTGAAGCTACTTTGAATGATGTATACATGTTTGTTATATGTGTATACATGTGTGTATGTATGATATTGTCTCGTCTCTAATATACACAAGCACAATAAGCTTACAGCATGTGTTTGTGCAAACACTGTTCGAACCCTACCTGATTGTTTCTGTGTCTAGCTGTAACGAGCGTTTGAGAAAGACACTCCCCGTGAGTCATTTTTTAGAATGGCTCATTGGTTGTGTCCGTAAAAGCGCTCGTATTGCTAGGATATGCGATTGGTGTCGTAAGGACTAGGGTAAGTGGTTCGAGTCCGTGTGTGTCTATTTGTTTTTCGAAGCTCTTAATACCTGTTCCTTAGTTTTCTAGTAACTTTTATAATCTCTTCTTTGTCTGTGTGGTGGCATCAAACTGACTCGAAATGAAATGCTTCAGTCAATGTTACGGAGACATGGCACAACGAAATCAGTTGTCAATGCATCGGCAGAGTCAGTGAGCTGGCACTGACCAAGACAATGCTCCCATTTCACATAGAAACAGTTTGCTCCACCGTGGCCCTAGCAACAATTAAGAATAAGGTAATCTCAGTCTAATCTAAGAGTAATCTCAGTCGGGGAAAACACAATTCCTATTTATTGGGGTTTGGTTTTTATGTGTTTGATAGAACACTGTAAGGTTTTCTGCAATTGTACACAATTCTACTGGTCGATGGTTATTTATTAATGCAAAAATAATGTTAATAATACTGATATTCCTTAGCGTTAAATTTAACTTGTAACACAGTTTAATCTTCGCCCGAGTGGTTACCGGGACCCAAATTTTGGTGTAAGAATAGAACCACTGTTACCTGTCACGCATGTCGTAAGAGGCGACTAAGGAGGTTTGGCTGAAATCGGATGCATGTGTCCTAAACGTGTAGAAGTCTATGCATTTAGGGTCCTACCAAACCAATGTGTAACGTATACACGTTCTTGGCAAAGATGAAACATATCACAAAGAGTGATTAAAATTGGTGGTAAAGAAAGAACACAAAGAAGAAGAAGAAGACAGTTTAATCTTGACTTATCATGTTGTGCTATTTTTAAAATGAATTTGTCTTTATCTAATAATCCTGGAATGCGAGGTCAAGCGACGGTTGTTGTCTGAGTTCCTATTATTTGTACCTGAGCTCATCAACCTTTTTGTAGGAGGCCACGACTTCACTGTAGTCTGACAAAGCGTGTAGGGATCGAATGAGATCTACCACAAAATTAGGTAGCAGTGCAAGCACAACTTAAGGTGGCATGAGATCTATTCGTGCAACAGACAAACAGTGTCTCAGAGTGGTTGAGTCTATACTTCTTCTTCTTTGCGTTCGGTTTCGTATGCTCGTCTAAACCATGAGATGGGTTGCCTCTATGAAGCTGCATGTCAGTTGGAGTTCTTCGAGAGTTCCCATAGCTTGGTCTGTAAACTTTGTTCATGAGGCCTTGTTTCATTTCGTTGGTGTATGTATGATGGACATGACTGCAGGATGTGCTCTGGAGTCTGTGTTTCTGTCTGGCATGCACACTTACAGTTTGAGCAGGCTTTATTATGTGCATGTGGTGGTTGAGCCTGCAGTGACCTGTTCTTATGCGAAAGATTGTTGTGTGCTGTTTTCTGTTTAGTCTGCTGATAGGATCTTGTGGGTGTTTGCTGTGGGTGTGTTGCCTCCATACCTCTTTGTACTTTCTTTTGATATGTGTCTTGATTTCTGGTAGTGATACTGGGTGTTTCTGTTGTGTAAGTTTTGTTCCCTCCTTAGCCAGCATATCTGCTCTCTCATTTCCTGGAACGCCACAGTGGGCTGGTATCCACTGGAGAATAATTTTGTTGTGTTCTGAGAGCTTGTTTAGCTGTAGTGTCAGCTCTTTTTCATGTTATCTTGGGTTCCCTTTGTGTGCCTGCAGGACTGACAAGCAGTCGCATAGGAAGACAAGTTTGTTGTTTTGGATGTTTCTTTGCTGCAGTATTTTTGAGGCATCCACAATTGCCTGTTGTTCGGCTCTAAAATTTGTTGAGAGTTCTCCAGTGGCACTTGCATTGTTTAGTGTGGTGCCGTCTTGGAGTATGATGATGGTTCCAGCCCCTCCTTTCCTCGCTGTCGTGTCTGATGATCCGTCTGTGTATATATGGGTCCACTCGGGATGGGGGTAGGAGGTGTCAATGTGTTCTAGTGTCTTTACTCTCAAGATGGGACCTGTTTCTTCACCCTTTTTGTCTACATTTGTTGCTATCACTGTGAAGTTGGGCTGTAGGTCTGTGTTGTTGAATGGTATTCTAGTTTTATACGATTCTCCTGGCCGAATTCTAAAGATCGATAACAGATACATAATCGTGCAAGTGCATGATCAGAATTGTCCGGTCATGGCAAACTGTGAATTGTTGATGTTCCTGTCCTGCTACCTGGTAAAAAGGACACTGATCTGTATTAATATAGCATTCTGACTAGTCCTGACATGGCCGATAGAAGCATGTCTGTCATGGGTTCAAGTGTGTCATATCCAGCGCCAGCGTCTTTCTTTTAACCTCTTGGTTCACTGGAATCTGTCTTGTTCTCTCCATAAGTTAAGTTCCTCATTTGTGACCTTATCATAGCATCTCAGTCCCTCTATTCTGCGCAGACACCAGTTGATGAATGTTTGCAATTTATGCGTTATTATTTTAGTCGTTCTGAATGTGTCTTTCATTGCTTCGACTTAATACGCTGAGTTTTGCGTTCACAGTAAAAATGAATTGATTCTTCTGCTTTGAAACGCTTCACGTTGACCCTTTGTTAAACCACTCTTTGTGAACTGTATGTGATCTGAGCCTAAGAACGATTGTACGATGTGCCATTATTTACTAGGGTAGTTTTCCTAATACCCTACCTCAATCGCCTTTTACGACATGTATTGTGGTCGGGGTGTTACTATTCTTTCCTCCCCTTGCGAGCCCCAGGAACACACCAACGAATTGATTCTATTTCGTTTATAGCAATATACCTTTCTGTACCTGCTAAGCTATTATCCTCAGGTGTGCAACTCAGACACCTGTGCCATTGACTGCTTCCGCACGTGACCAGAAAGAACCCCTGGTGTCAGGGATATGTTAACAAGCGCCTTAATTAAGAAAGTGAAAACTCGACTAGGTGAGTATTAACAGCTTACCATGATCAATGAGGGTACTAATGACTAATGTAACCAGTATAACATTGCCCCCCAACTGGGATTGTCAGCGGTGTCTGGCGGTAACACTGCGGTTTTCACATTTGATGTCCTTATTCTAAAGTGGTTTCTAATGATGACTGTACTATTACAAATATGTATTATATTTGTCAGTGTTCAATTTTGGGAATTCGTGGATCTGTGATAAATAATTTCGGCATTTTGAAGGTTTACGTTTTAAACATTATATCACTAACTACTATAGGCAAGCCATTGATATCTATCACTATAGGATACCATTTGATATCACTAACTACATGGGCAAGCCATTTGAATCACTAACTACTATAGGCAAGATTTGATATCACTAACTACTATAGGCATGCCATTTGATATCACTCTACTATAGGGAAGCCATTTGATATCATAACTCTATAGACATATTTGATATCACACTACTTAGACACATTTGATATCACTAACTACTATAGGGGCATAGCCATTTGATTCACTAATACATGCATAGCCATTTGATACACTAACTACTATAGGCATAGCCATTTGATATCACTAACTACTATAGGGCATACCATTTGTATCATAACTACTATAGGAGCATAGCCATTTGATATCACTAACTACTATAGGGGCATAGCCATTTGATATCACTAACTACTATAGGGGCATAGCCATTTGATATCACTAACTACTATAGGGGCATAGCCATTTGATATCACTAACTACTATAGGGGCATAGCCATTTGATATCACTAACTACTATAGGAGCATAGCCATTTGATATCACTAACTACTATAGGGGCATAGCCATTTGATATCACTAACTACTATAGGAGCATAGCCATTTGATATCACTAACTACTATAGGGGCATAGCCATTTGATATCACTAACTACTATAGGGGCATAGCCATTTGATATCACTAACTACTATAGGGGCATAGCCATTTGATATCACTAACTACTATAGGGGCATAGCCATTTGATATCACTAACTACTATAGGGGCATAGCCATTTGATATCACTAACTACTATAGGGGCATAGCCATTTGATATCACTAACTACTATAGGGGCATAGCCATTTGATATCACTAACTACTATAGGGGCATAGCCATTTATTTCAATCATGCAAATTTGCGGCTAAGGTGGATCTTTACATAGTGCCCGTTCCTTCGCTTTGTATCAAAGCTTCCATTTTTTTCATAATTAAAAATAGCTTTAAATAGATATATAGATAATATGTCATTTTTCGTCTTTGCATGCGGTAAATTGGCAAGTGTTTTACCGTGACAACTTCTTTATTTGCGCTTGTCTTTTTCGTCTTTCTGCTTAACCCTGTAGACAGGCAGAAAGACAGGCAGACAGACAGATCGATGGATGGACAGACAGATTGATGGACAGGTAGCTGGATAGATGGATAAAATGATGGATAGCTGAATAGATAGATATATAGATAAATGGATATATAGATGGAATATTTCCTTCAGAACTATCCATTATCTGTGAATCTAGAGAATAGCGAAACACGTACAAACAAAGTACTATATTTTACAAAATACAGAAACAGTGACGATAAACAGCAACGTTTCGACCAAAAGGCCTTTATCAAGCAAACGACACAACAGGAGTGACGAATTATAGAGAACACTTACAAATGGACGATAACGGAAAAATGCAAATGTATCTAATGAACTGGGAATAAAAACGAATAACGAAATGAGTGCAACACAAAACTAGAAGTGGAAAAGAAGAGAAACAATATACAATCAACTGAAAATACAAATTATATATATGAAGCAAATACACATTAACTTTCCACCCTCATAGTTCCCTTGTGAAGAAAGTCTTATTCCGTCAACTCTCTATTCTTCAGTCTGATCCTGAGACACGTTCAATCTTCCAACACTATCCTTTGGTGGCGTACAGACGGGACAGAAGCCTTAAGGATATGTTGGTTCACATTCGCCTCAAGCCTAATATCCAGAGTCATTTTGGCACCATCCAGTGTGGCCGTCGGTGCTGCAACACGTGTGCTTATTTAATACAGACCCGCACGGTGTCTTTTCCAAAAGCCACATTCGTTATTGAAGACAGTTTCACGTGCGAGTCCCGTAATATTATCTATGCCATTATCTGCAAGCGGTGCAACAAGGCCTATATTGGGGAAACCGGCAGGAGACTCAGTGACCGATTCGCCCAACACTTGCGCGATATACGTCAATGCTCTGTGACCCCTGTAGCTACCCATTTCAATGATACTGGCCATTCAGGAGCTTGCGATGTCCAGGTCACAGCCATCCGATCATGTTCCTCTGATGATCGTAGTCGATTTGCTCTGGAGAACCGTTTTATTTCGTTATATGGTACCTTGCGGCCTCTTGGACCCAACGCATTACATTCCTATGCTTCTTAGTACTTTCTCATCTCATGCCTTGTAATCTATATGTGTATTTGCTTCATATATATAATTTGTATTTTCACTTGATTGTATATTGTTTCTCTTCTTTTCCACTTCTAGTTTTGTGTTGCTCTCATTTCGTTATTCGTTTTTATTCCCAGTTCATTAGATACATTTGCATTTTTCAGTTATCGTCCATTTGTAAGTGTTCTCTATAATTCGTCACTCCTGTTGTGTCGTTTGCTTGATAAAGGCCTTTTGGTCGAAACGTTGCTGTTTATCGTCACTGTTTCTGTATTTTGTAAAACTATAGTACTTTGTTTGTACGTGTTTCGCTATTTCACCAAGTTTTACTGCAGTCTTCCCCTATTTGAATCTAGAGAACATAATTTAGCCCAACCTTCTTCCACATTCGAAGGCAAAATGTATGTTGGAATTGAAATCTTGAAATAGACAGCAGATTTTATCAGACAATCTGGAACCTCAGTTTAAAATACATAATGATTGTAGAAGAAGAAGCTTATAAATGTGTTGATATGTTTCCCTACTTACCACCATGACTTGGTTTACTTGACTTATTCCTCTCTGCTCCTCGTGGAGCATAGGGCCTTAACATTTGTTCGCAACTTTACTCGGTCTCTGGCTGTTTTCTTTATGGTCTCCAAGGATAGTCGAGCACTTTTCAGTTCCTCAAGAAAACGTCGTCTGTTATGACGTCCTTTTCCCCGTGTGTTTCACTCAATCGCTTGTTTTGTTACACTCGACTGTGTATTTCATAGGTATCCAACCCATCGCCATTTTTTCTTTTAACCTGTGTAAACATAGGTACTTACCACCCACCGTCTCTTCTTCTTCTTCTTCTTTGCGTTCGTTCTTTACTACCAATTTTAATCACTCTTTGTGATATGTTTGATCTTTGCCAAGAACGTGTATACGTTGCACTTTGGTTTGGTAGGCCCCTAAACGCGTAGACACGTTTAGGACACATGCATCAGATTTCAGCCAAACCTCCTTAGTCGCTTCTTACGACATGCGTGGCAGGTACCAGTGGTTCTATTCTTTACAACCCAAATTTGGGCCCCGGTAACCGTTCGGGCGCCCACCCACCGTAAGTTAGGATTAAAAAGGGAAGGTAACCACGGTCCACAAATGTGGTACTAAAACAAATTTCGCAGACCAAAGACGCAGATATTGCAGTAAACTGCTGACGCCGTCACATTTACAATGAAATATCGCTCTTTTAGTAAGACCCAAGACATTCTTCGCGCATTGAATGCTGGGTAATAAAAAAAAGTTCATAATAGCATCCATTTTGAATGTATTGTGAATCGTGAAACTTGTAAAAGAAATCAGGTTAGTAAACTTGTATGTCATGTTTTTTCAGATCTGAAATTTTGTATAAACTTTAAATTATTCCACACTGCGTGAATATTTTATAAACATTTCATAAGGGAAAGCCACATATAACGAGACATTTACGAAGGGTCACCGCAATTATTACAATTATTGTGATCACCGCTACTTTTTGCGCAGGTACAGCTATTAAACAGCAAATTTTCATACGATCAATACGAATAATGTCACTGAATCATACATTTTCAAAAGGATGAATGATTCTTCTCTCTTGTGTGCAAGTTTTATTGTCAGGTGTTATCTTGAAGCTCCAAACTTTTGATCGCTAGAGCGACGACCCTGTTTTGTTTCGATGTTACTTTCACCGACTACTATGTCACGTTCTCTCTGACCCTTTTAAAAATAGTTTTGTTAAACAAACAAAGCGATAAACAGTAATTCTAAGCATAATTTCCAAACTGTTATGCAGTATTTCCGCTGTGTGGTTGATATTTGTATCGAATATCAAGTTTAGTATTATAAATTCCTAGCTGAACGTGACTATATAGAATCATCCCATTGACGACAGAAGACATTACTGAATATTATCAACGACCGACTACATGATGTTTTGGAGATCTAATTAGGAACTGTAACATTATGCTATTGTAAGTTATGAGTAAAAAATAAATAATAGAACATATTATTAAGATTGAAATAAATTGCTCTTAACTAAATGCTGTTTATGCAGTCAAGTTGTGTGACTTCAATTACATCCCATATCAACAGAAAAATTATATGTATAATATATAGTAACAGCAAATAATTTTTATTACTGCTTGCCTGCTCCAATTTTAGAAAAAGCAGCTGACAGTATAGACAGAGATATCATGGAAAACATAGAAAAGGAACACACTAGTTCAAACACCATACAATATTTAAAACAATACGGTAAAATTGGCATCAGGCAGAAATGTTCTATTAGAAATAAACAAGTTACATGCAGATTTATTAGTTTGTGAAAGTGAGGAGGAGAAAATAAAATGCAATACTAAGATTAAGAAAGCACAAGCAAGCATATTAGAACTTGAGTTTGTAGCACTGTGTGATAGGTCTGGTCCAGTGTGTTCACATTTAGATAAAGTATTAGACAAACACAAAATCACACCACAGGCATATCATAGTAGAGCTTTTGTTGGTAACCACTGTCATAAATACTTAACATGTAAAGTCTATAAAGATCTCACAGAAGATGTCATAACACATACACAATTGTACACACAGAATCAGGATATAATAAATATTGCATTGATCACAAGAGACATTTTTAATTCATTAAATACAGCATTTGAAAAAGTTCACAATTACATCTCACACAGTAGACCAATCCATGCTGACACAGTTCCAGAAATACAATTAGCAATACAAGATTACATGAAAATATACAGACTGTATTTTCCAGATAAAATAATTCCAAAACAACACATACTAGAACATCACTGTGCAAACTGGATCAGAATTAATGGTTTTGGATTGGGCTTTATCTGAGAACAAGGAGGAGAAGTTATACATTCAATGGTAGCTGGTATAGAGAAAAGAGCTTGGGGTATAAGAAATATAACTAAGGAATTAAAATTTATCATAAATACACAGCTGCTACAAACTTATCCAACTGTAAATACACAAGTTCACTGTGAAAAACATAAAGTTTAAATAACAACAGACCTGTGGGCTGTACAATTTTATTTTTCCCTGCTGTATTGTGTGTTGTCTAGATGTCTTTATAACAATTTAGAACAGTTATATACATATGTGTAATTGTGTTTTTGAGTTGTCTTAGGTAAGTATTCTACATGTCAGTAAGTATGTATGGGCAAGTGTGCAAGATTAAATTGTAAAGTAAAATTGTAGGCTACTAAATCATGACTAATATGGGCTAGTAAAATTGTATAATTATATTACAAATGTGTATTATCAACTTGTGGAGATGTATTTTTGTTTGAACTACCCTTAGCAGTATATTTAGAAATGAAAGTATTATTGTGAAAGTATAAATTAATTATGTTAAACATTACATATTTCATGAATAAGTAAACTAGATCCTTATGCATTTATGAAAATATATGTGTAAATTTATGTAATTGTGATTTAAATATATATAACTTTTTGGTATGTTGAGATATGTTCAATATATATGCAATTTAATAGTAATTTTATAAATACCTCTTTGTCTTTGACAGTTTTAAGCTATTATAAATGACCAGACATAGTGAACTACACCATGAACTACAATTATTTTCAATAATCAGATTTAAAAAAATATTTTTTAGTATCGTTAATGTGTTACCTTGTCAAAAAACTAAACGTTGTATGTTTTTGTAGCATGATATTTCTACTGCAATGAAGATTAACAACATACCCCATCAGTGTAATTTGCTCATCCTCAGGTAGTTAGAATGTGACTAGTTCATACATATATAACTTCATAATTATATTATATAACAGAGTGATACTGCACAAAGTTCGAGAGCTACATATGAAAATTGATTATATTTTAACGTAATAGTATACAGTGTGTTTTTACATTAACAACAGCCGGAATTTAAAGCGATATATAAACCGACCAAAAGTCGCCATTTCGTAACCTTGCCCAAGAATGTAAACAAAGGGTATCTAAGCGCAACAAAGGGACATTACTAAGTGAGCGTACTGATACGTCGTGCATGCTGCGCAACGCATACACCTATATTTTCATGGCAAAAAGACAAGGAAGACAGAAAAAAATTGATGAAACGAATACGAATGTGACATGATTTGTCCAATAAGCTCTGACCACGAGATTGATTGAGACGTGTGAATAGCTAGTGCAATACCGGAACGATAAGCAGGAGTATCCATCGTCATTTGCTGAAAAACTCATCACATATTGATCTGGCTGAAGTGGAGCTACGTTGGTTATGTTAACTAATTAACTAACTTCAAGGCTAATCTAATTAACTAGTTATCTAGCTAACTAATTTACTAACTAACTAACCAGCGTATGACCTATCTAGCTAAACCCAATTTACTAACTAACTAACCAGCGTATGATCTATCTATCTAACTATTTACTAACTAACTAACCAGCGTATGACCTATCTAGCTAACTAATTTACTAACCAACTAACAGCGTATGACCTATCTATCTAACTAGTTTACAAACCAACTAACCAGCGTATGACCTATCTGTCTAACTAGTTCATAACTAACTAACTAACCAGCGAATGATCTATCTAGCTAACTAATTTACTAACTAACTAACCAGCTTATGACCTATCTAGCTAACTAATTTACTAACTAACTAACCAGCGTATGACCTATCTAGCTGACTAATTTACTAACCAACTAACTAGCGTATGACCTATCTATCTAACTAGTTTACAAACCAACTAACCAGCGTATGACCTATCTAGCTAACTAATTTACAAACCAACTAACCAGTGTATGACCTATCTGCTAACTAATTTACTAACTAACTAACCAGCGAATGATCTATCTAGCTAACTAATTTACTAACTAACTAACCAGCGTATGACCTATCTAGCTAACTAATTTACTAACTAACTAACCAGCGCATGACCTATTAGTAATAATTTTCTGGCTAACTAACCAGCTTATGGTCTATCTAAGTTCTAACTACACAGCTGACCTTGATAAACTAACCAGCTTATGGTCTATCTAGCTAACTAATTTACTTACTAAATAACCAGCTTATGACCTATCTAGCTAACTAATTTACTAACTAACTAACCAGCGTATGACCTATCTAAGTTAACTAATTTTAACTAACTAACCAGCTTATGACCTATCTAGATAATAATTTCTAACTAACGAGCTAGCATTAGACTGAATTACTAGCTCAATCAATCAGTGGGCACTGCCAATCAATCAAGGCGATCATGCCTTCCAACTCCCTCTCTGCTTAGTGCATGTAATCAGTTCTAATGTCCATCTTGTGTCGAACCATGATGTCAGGCCATCCAACATCTTTTCCCTCTGTCTTCCACGATCTCTCCTTCCTGAATAGTACATGTTGTCACCAAATGTTCTAAACCTTCTCTTCGCATTATATGCCCGAAGAACCTTGATTGTCAGATTCTTATTCTTTTGATACGATTTCTTTGTGCACAGGCTTGATTACTAGGTAGATAGCATAAAACCTAAACTAACTAGATATCATACTGGCTAACCAACAAGTTAACCAAACCCTACTCAAGCGGACCGAAGTATGGACAGAGCCGATGTCATCAATGCGGTACACTCTCATGTGTGGTATGATCGAGTCTCAGACATTGGAATGAGTGCGAGAATTAGGAGTTAAGTTTGGACGTGTCAAACCAGAGCCAATTATAAACTTATGGGCCTTTGGACTCGGGTAAGAATTATAGGAAATCAGATCACAACTACACCACGTGAACTCGCATTCCTGTATTGGTGTATACAGACGAATTCATTTTAAAATCAACACAAAATGCTAAATCAAAGTTATATTATGCAACAAGTTAAGTTTGACAATAAGAAATATCAATATAATGAATATTTGTCACCAATAGATAACCATAGACTCACAGAATTGAGTAAAATTGCAAAAGAGGTTTGCAGTGTTCTATCAAACATCTATATTTTCCGGTCCCCTTTTCTGATCTAGGTCAGGAACCCCACTCAGCTGTTTGGCCTAGTTATTTAAAGTTGGCTGTGGCCAAACCACAGCCAGGCTCTAGCACAGGCCAGACAACTGGTCAGGTATTCCCTGACCTAGATAAGAAAAGGGGGCTGACTATATTCTTAAGATCTCTTTACGAAATCCATTACTGTACAGACATACATTTAATGACAAACATCGTAAATGGATTATAGATAATAACAAACTTGAGATATGGTCATAAAATGAATTTGATTTTAATCAAATGATCATGGTTTTATTCATATTTGGTTTTATTCATATTTAACACAGCTTTAAAAAAAATTCAATGTAGAAGCTCAAAATGATTAACAAAGTATTGCAGAACAATAGTTACATTATAATGTAAAACATAGTTGTATAATAATGTACAATATACATTTCTAACAGACACAGAAGTTGCTTTAACTGTGGCACACTTTGTTGTTCTTTTATAAATGTCCATCTTACTCAGATCATTGATATGTAATGATAAATATTGTAAACAATTGACTATAAACAATAACTTGCTAGTGAAGTTTAAAGTACCCTTCCAATTTTATACATTTTATGGACATTTGAAGCACATACAGCAAATTATATCAGATGAACTCGCCCGAGTGGTTACCGGGGCCAAAATTTGGGGTGTAAAGAATAGAACCACTGTTCCGTGCCATGCATGTCGTAAGAGGCGACTAAGAAGGTATGGCTGAAATCGGATGCACATGTCCTAAACTTGTAGAAATCTATGCGTTTAGGGGTCTACCAAATCAATGTGCAACGTATACATGTTCTTGGCAAAGATCAAACATATCACAAAGAGAGCCGAGTCCCTAAAACAACAGTAAAATGATGAAGTTGGTCCATCAGGCAGGCCGAACGAAAGGATATCACAAAGAGATTAAATTGGTAAGAACGAGAAAAAAGGGAAAGAAGATATCAGATGAACTGAAAACAAAAACGCCGTCATGCAACCATTACAAATTAGTTTATACACATTGTTTCATATAGTTTGCCTTGAGATATTTGATTTGTAAACTGAAGGTTGTTGCAAAGTGTTAATTGGTGAAACTTAATGTGAAAATTTGGCCAATTTTCTCTTGTTAGAAGAACTGACTGTTTTATCATTATGCATTTTTCTGTAATTGTTTAAGAATACATTAGACAGTGGGGATAATGCTTTTGAAATAATGCTTGCCTTTGGACATCCATTAGCACACATACCACTAAATTCATCAACACAATGTTTCACAATACTACATGTAACAATATGGATAAGGAGCTTCTTATGCTGTTTACAAGCCAGAAATTTTGCTTCTAATTCTGGTGATATGAGCCTCTGCATAGCAGCATATGACACAAATGTCAACAGTGTAATCAGTTTAGATGGATATTTTCTGATAAATCTATAGCATGCAGGAGATTTCAAGAAAACCATTTAGGAAAAGCATAATGTACAACTACTGTAGCGTCTTCTGTATTTGTCCTTATTTATAAGTTGTACCTGCTCTAAGATAAATGTTAGTTGTTTTTCATGTTTTAAATATCTTCAGATGATAATATTAATTCTCTAACAATTTCTAAACTACTATATGCTTCTTCTAATAAATCATTAATACTCTTTATGTTTGGAGAAGTAGCAGGATCAGTATCTTTGTAGTGGATCAGTAAATTGTCCAGCTGTGACCACCTCTCAAGTTTACTGTTAATTAAAATCCAATCAAGATATTTACCAGACACTTGTTTATTTTCTACATAAACGTGTACACTCATGTCTGGTAAAACATTTACACTTACAGAAATGGATGGCGCACTGTTTGCTTTCACACTCATAGTATACAAAACAAGACAAGTAAATATATCCTCTGTGACTGTATGCATTCTCCAGTTTTTATCTAACAAGTCTTTTAACTTTGCTGTTATCTCAAACTGTAAAGTTGAAAAATCTTGTATAATATCTGCAGACAACCACTCAGCTGTTCTATTGTCATGTTTGCTGACGATTTCTGCTACTCGTATTTCTGGATCTTTACGAGATTGTGGTTGTTGACTCGATAAATAAGATGGCAATTCAGGAAACAGAGATGGATAAGCATTTTTTTTTCAAACCAGGATGCTTCCGAGGAAGTTCATGTTTAATTCCACATTTATATATAAATATATCAGAGAATATAATGTCACATGGATGAAAATGTTTACGACACACAACGCTTGATTTAGCTGGTGACTAGTCTTTTCGTGGAATGCACTTCTTCCATCTATCTCTCCTATCAGAATTTGATGGGAATTTAAAAACACTCACATATTCTTTAGTCGAGTGGTAGTTCGATTTACATCCAGGAACACAACACTTTTTGCCCATTTTAAGATAAAAACAACACACACAAATTCAATTTAACACTCTGCAATATCAGTAATCTTAATATTTGTTGTCGATAAATATCCAAGGACTCAAAATCGAATAAAATAATAAGACACGCTGACGTTCTATCGTTTACCGACACACACAAAATGTCAGATCACTTTAGTTCGATTTATATCCAGGAACACAACACTTTTTGCCCATTTTAAGATGAAAACAACGCTCACAAATTCAATTTAACACTCTGCAATATCAGTAATCTTAATATTTGTTGTCGATAAATATCCAAGGACTCAAAATCGAGTAAAATAATAAGACACGCTGACGTTCTATCGTTTACCGACACACACAAAATGTCAGATCACTTTAGTTCGATTTATATCCAGGAACACAACACTTTTTGCCCATTTTAAGATGAAAACAACGCTCACAAATTCAATTTAACACTCTGCAATATCAGTAATCTTAATATTTGTTGTCGATAAATATCCAAGGACTCAAAATCGAGTAAAATAATAAGACACGATGACGTTCTATCGTTTACCGACACACACAAAATGTCAGATCACTTTAGTTCGATTTATATCCAGGAACACAACACTTTTTGACCATTTTAAGATGAAAACAACGCTCACAAATTCAATTTAACACTCTGCAATATCAGTAATCTTAATATTTGTTGTCGATAAATATCCAAGGACTCAAAATCGAGTAAAATAATAAGACACGATGACGTTCTATCGTTTACCGACACACACAAAATGTCAGATCACTTTAGTTCGATTTATATCCAGGAACACAACACTTTTTGACCATTTTAAGATAAAACAACGCTCACAAATTCAATTTAACACTCTGCAATATCAGTAATCTTAATATTTGTTGTCGATAAATATCCAAGGACTCAAAATCGAGTAAAATAATAAGACACGATGACGTTCTATCGTTTACCGACACACACAAAATGTCAGATCACTTTAGTTCGATTTATATCCAGGAACACAACACTTTTTGACCATTTTAAGATGAAAACAACGCTCACAAATTCAATTTAACACTCTGCAATATCAGTAATCTTAATATTTGTTGTCGATAAATATCCAAGGACTCAAAATCGAGTAAAATAATAAGACACGCTGACGTTCTATCGTTTACCGACACACACACAATGTCAGACCACTTTACGGAAGAGATAATTAGAGGCGAAGGCCTTATACGAGCTGGCTATGCCAACAGTGTTTGTTAAGAGAAAAATATACAATCAACTTGTCATGGGTATAGTGATCAAACTGACTTTGGATGCTGCTGAGTAGGCAGAGCACAAATGGAATGCCAGATTTGCATGACTCTGTAGCTGAGCAGAGCACAAATGGGAATGCAGAGTTGCTGATGGCTGTTAGCTGAGCAGAGCACAAATGGGAATGCGATTCATGATGGCTTTAGCTGAGGCAGAGCACAAATGGGAATGCCAGATTTGCCTGATGCTGGAGCTGAGGCAGAGCACAAGAATGCCAGATTTGCATGATGCTGCTGTAGCTGAGGCAGAGCACAAATGAATGCCAGATTTGCCCTGATGGCTTGTAGCTGAGGGCAGGACAAATGGAATGCCAGATTTGCCATGATGGCTGCTGTAGCTGAGGGCAGAGCACAAATGGGAATGCCAGATTTGCCATGATGTCGATCGCATAACATAACATAACATGACAATTAACTAACTAGCCATCTAATTACATAACTAGCTAGTTAACTAACTAGCTGACTTAGTAACTAACTAACTAGCTAACTAACTAACATGTATATAAGTCATTGAATCTTTGGTACATAGTAAGTTAGAAAACCAAACACTAGTAAATAATTCAGATGAGCTTTGTCAGCACTATCTCTTTTGTCGCATCTAAAAATAAGTGGACTGCCCGCATTGGCAACGATGTTAGAAACGATTAACACCTGATCGGAGGTGTCGAGTTGTATTCACACCTTCCTGAGATGGGTCGGTAATTAACAGGTGATTTCTTTTTTTTTTATTTGTCTTAAGGTGATGTGTTCTACCTGTCAAGTATGTCGGCAGGTAGTAGAATTGAGCAAAGCTTTTATTTTTTTTGCGTTTGTGAGGAACACGTTCCAAAACAGGTGATGATATTCATGTTTGTTTCAAATGCCGACAAGAACAACTTAGAATATGACTAATTATATAAACTGTTGCAAGAATGTATGAACGTGTGATTATTCTTTTTCTTCTGTATACTCCTGCTTTGTCTCACAGTTCCAGAATAAGAAGAGATTTATAGAAAGGGGTTTTTTGTGCGCTTCATGAACTTTTTTTGTCGCCTCTTCTTCTTCGAACGCTCCATATCGATAACTCTGTTTTTCACTCTGTGTGATTTGTATGCGATCTGAGTCTAAGAGCGATTGTACGTTGTGCCAGTTATGCGCCTACAAGTAGGCCAGTACATCCGATGTCTGCGATGCTTTTTATTTACTAGGGTAGCTCTCCTAGGTCCTACATCAGTTGCCTCTTACGGCATGCCTTGTAGGTCATATTGGTACTATTTTTTGCTTCACTAGCGGGTCCCAGCATCACATGGGTATCGGCGCCTCTGTTATCTCTGAGGTCCACCTTTTGTGTGGACGGCCTTTTGTTTTGCCTCCACTGTATCGGAGTAATATTGCTCTTTGAGGCACGCTGTCTGTTGGTAATCTGCTTATGTGGCCGAACCATTTAACGTGTTTCTTGATGACGTTTAGTACTGATGTTGTACCAACTTTTTCCTGATGTCTTCATTTCTAAACCGGTCTCTTCTTGATACTCCCAGCATTCTGCGTAGACACTTCATCTCTGTCGTGACTAAATTTCTTCTATCATTTGATGTCAGCATCCAGGTTTGGCACTGATATAGCCGAAATTAATCCCAAACTACTAAAATATACCAACACATGACACATAGTTAAATGAGAACATCACAGGGATAGCAGGCAAAAACCACCAGACAAGTGGAGAAAGAAAAACCTGACCACTGAGTACATACAGGAACACGTCCTTAACAGCAGGTGGACCCATGTATACGCAGATAGGTCTGCAACAAATGCAACTTAAAATAGAGGAGGAAGAGCCCTCATAGTGCTCAGTAACATG
Source organism: Arion vulgaris (assembly GCA_020796225.1). Taxonomy (NCBI): domain Eukaryota; kingdom Metazoa; phylum Mollusca; class Gastropoda; order Stylommatophora; family Arionidae; genus Arion; species Arion vulgaris. The sequence goes on along the minus strand of CM036754.1, from coordinate 23,809,986 downwards.
AAACATTGGAAGCTAAAAATAGCGACAAGAATGTTCTCCAGAAACTACAGAGCAGAGGCCCTAAAAGCTCAGCAGAAGCCGTAATGTCAGAGGAACCTGTAAAATAAAACGAAGTATTCTTGACTGATGTTCTGTCAGTAATTACTGCTATCAAAAATCATGAAGATAACACCTTAAAAGAACTGCAAGCATCAATACACCAATTATGCAACATTTTCTCGAGAGTAGTAATACAATGGACACCATCTCACTGCGGAATACCTGCAACGAGACTGCAGATATACTGGGAACAGCAGGCGACAGGCTACTACAGACGGACACGAGTATGACATGAGGAAGCAAAAGTACGGATAAAAATGGCCTACAAGAATACATGGATAAGAGAATACATGGATGAAAGATGACACATACTACATACCAACTCAATAAAAAAAAAGAACAGGTTGTCATTTATCGGCTACGAACAGGGCATAATAGGCTGAGGTATAATCTGTTTAACAAGTACAAACTATGCACTTCTGAGATATGAACATGTGACTGAACTAGTATTATAACATGAAGATGTAAGCATACGAAGCTCTAGGAACCTGCCTATCTTTTCATCAGTTACATTAACATAAACATTCACAAATAAAACATACACTAAAAGACCCCAATTCGTTATTATAACATAGCCTGCATGTAACTTGAGAACCATGATAACCTAGTGGTTAGTAATAAACTTGCTTGGAAGACACGTGATCCAGGGATCAAATTCATTGTGGGAATGGGGGTCTTTTCCAATCGTAACGGCTCTCGCTGACCCAGTCTCAGTTGGCTACCAGAGAAATACAGGGAAGTAAAAACGGCAGACGTGATGCGATGTTCGTTATTTCGCCTATCGTGTGTCGTTGGTCAAAAAATAATACGGGCCTAAAACGAAATTTTCCAATATACCTCATGGTATAAAAATGAGTTCTTTATATTTTTTTATAATTTTGTAAAAAAAATCATCAAAACGGCACAAATTGTTATTTTAAATATTAACCCGTTCGTCATTTTGAGCCAATATAGTGGCTCGTGGTATTTTTTTAATAAATGTTTCCGCAATACCAGTATACATTACAATATAAATGTCACCAGAGAACATGAAGAAAATTATGGCGTGAAGGGATTCATATGAAGTTGATATGCATCATCAATGCATATTCCCAGTGGCAACGTATGGGTGTGAAGCATGGGCATTTAATAGAGCAGTGGAAAAACATATATGTGCTTTCGAATATAAGTGTTACAGAAGAGTCCTACGTATATCTTGGACAGAGAAGAGAACAAATAGATCTATCCAGAAAAACTCAAAATCAAATAAAACTGGCTGATGCTACAAATAAGAAAGAGAAAATTAAGATATTTTGAACATATAAGAAGACATGAAGGGCTAGAGAAGACCATCATGGAAGAAGGCATACCGGCAAAGAGAAGAAGAGGAAGACAACGGAGAAGATGGATTCAGATGATGATGGTTAACATGACTGGAGCTGAACGCATGAGGGGGCTGCAGGGGAAGGCAGGACAAGCTGCCAATGAGAGAAAGAAATAGCTGGTGTAACTTCTCTCCTTGGGACCTGCGGAATCGCAAGACCAATAAAAATATTAATTTAGCTACTACCTGTAAGCTCCTCTCACCTTCATTTATTTTGATATCTACTCTCAAAACTCTCTGTAAGTATTTCTCCTATCTCTAGCTGTCCCTGAGTCTTCGAGGACCTTCATCTTATTATATATCTCTCTCAAATCTCTGTCATCAGTACCAGCGCCCTTTTTAGCTGTCTTGGTTCACGGGAAAGGACGTCTTGTTCTTTTCTGTCGGGTTCTCTCAATTGTTAACATTTCATACATCTCAGTCCTCATTTTTACATATCTTTCAGTTCTCTTTACTGAATCTGTCATTGTTCCATCTTCAGTTCCTCATTTGTTACCATATTCATACCATCTCAGTTCCTCATTTGTTACCATATCATACCATCTCAGTTCCTCATTTGTTACAATATCATACCATCTCAGTTCCTCATTTGTTACCATATCATACCATCTCAGTTCCTCATTGTTACATAATACCATCTCAGTCTCATTTGTTACCATATCATACCATCTCAGTTCCTCATTTGTTACCATATCATACCATCTCAGTTCCTCATTTGTTACCATATCATACCATCTCGGTTCCTCATTTGTTACCATATCATACCATCTCAGTTCCTCATTTGTTACCATATCATACCATCTCAGTTCCTCATTTGTTACCATATCATACCATCTCAGTTCCTCATTTGTTACAATATCATACCATCTCAGTTCCTCATTTGTTACCATATCATACCATCTCAGTTCCTCATTTGTTACAATATCATACCATCTCAGTTCCTCATTTGTTACCATATCATACCATCTCAGTTCCTCATTTGTTACCATATCATACCATCTCAGTTCCTCATTTGTTACCATATCATACCATCTCAGTTCCTCATTTGTTACCATATCATACCATCTCAGTTCCTCATTTGTTACCATATCATACCATCTCAGTTCCTCATTTGTTACCATATCATACCATCTCAGTTCCTCATTTGTTACCATATCATACCATCTCAGTTCCTCATTTGTTACCATATCATACCATCTCAGTTCCTCATTTGTTACCATATCATACCATCTCAGTTCCTCATTTGTTACCATATCATACCATCTCAGTTCCTCATTTGTTACCATATCATACCATCTCAGTTCCTCATTTGTTACAATATCATACCATCTCAGTTCCTCATTTGTTACCATATCATACCATCTCAGTTCCTCATTTGTTACCATATCATACCATCTCAGTTCCTCATTTGTTACCATATCATACCATCTCAGTTCCTCATTTGTTACATATCATCCATCTCAGTTCTCATTTTTACCATATCATACCATCTCAGTTCCTCATTTGTTTACCATATCATACCATCTCAGTTCCTCATTTGTTACCATATCATACCATCTCAGTTCCTCATTTGTTACCATATCATACCATCTCAGTTCCTCATTTGTTACCATATCATACCATCTCAATTCCTCATTTGTTACCATATCATACCATCTCAGTTCCTGATTTATTACCATATCATACCATCTCAGTTCCTGATTTATTACCATATCATACCATCTCAGTTCCTCATTTGTTACCATATCATACCATCTCAGTTCCTCTATTCTGCGCAGACAAATCTCGAGTCTTCTATACGTATTCTTCTTCTTCTTCGACCGCTCACCACTTGTTAAATAGCTCTTTGTGATTTGTATGTGATCTTATCCTAAGAGCGATTGTACTTCATCCCAAATTCATGTCCTAATCTGATTTCTACGACGCTTTATTTCTGTAGTTTCCTAGCCCTACATCAGTCGCTTTTACGACATGCTTATGTCCATCGTTACTATTCTTTTGCTCCTTGCTGTCCCCTTGTAATATAGCGTACATATTCTTCATAATCTACATATTCTTCATAATCACATATCTTACATAATCTACATATTTTCATAATCTACATATTCTTCTAACCATATTCTTCATAATCTACATATGTCTTCCTACATCTACATATTCTTCATAATCTACATATTCTTCACAATCTACATATTCTTCATAATCTACATATTCTTCATAATCTACATATTCTTTTCCATATAGCACACACATACGGACTATGAACAGTTTGCTCAGATGGTTCATACACATAAGCAGATTACTAACAGACAGTACGCTTCAAAGAGCAATGCTACTCCGATACAGTGGGTACAAAGCAAAAGGTGTCCACGCAAAAAATGGACAACTTAACCATCTTCAAAATTACATCGTCGGTGCTACGGGGTTCGTGCACTGCACCTGAGATCTTCCTGTGTAAGAAAGAGATCGGAGCACACATGGTTAATCACCGAAGTGTAATGATGATGGTCATATTAATCAATCGACGCCCGTCTGCCCAGCATGTTCGTAGCGCGTTGGGCTACGGGTGACTATCCCTCTGTGTGTGCGGGTTCAATTCCGCGGGATGGCAGAAAATCCACAGATTTCCCAGATTTACGGTGTTCGTGGCACCGAAACCGAAGGGCTACGATGTCCATGGCACCGAGCCGAAGAGCTGAAAAGCTCAAGTGCTTCTGGATCGGAAAAAAATCAATCAATCGGTTAATTACATAAGCATTGAATGACACAATTTATGAAGCACGCAAATAAAACCCGTTCTATAAATCTGTTCTTATCCTGACGTTGTGAAGATAAACATGATTAGAGAAAAGATGAAAGAAAGAAGGAGAATAACGTGAACATTGACAAAGAAAAAATGTTTCGAAGAATCAATGAACTTGATCTACCCTTTATTATTATCATATTTTCTTAGAAAATTACAGTACATTGTTCTCCTTTCTGAGAATACACTAGAGATGGGGAATGTAGAGTTCTATATAGCAGAAAAATTAAGACCGCCTACCGAGGTGTCGCCACGTGTAAAGGTCATAAATCCACATAACACCAACACACTTGGAACCTTACTGAGTAGTCGAACATGGGATGCTTCTGTCAAGGAGCCCTACCGCGCTTAAACAATTGACCACTGACTCATATTATAAGGAAGATCAAAATAGACAATCATACGAAATATGTGTATTTGATCACGCCTCTCGTGTTTATCGGATAAGATATTGCGGGTCTAATTTATAAAATACTTAATCGGCACTAAAAAGCTCAACCAGAACAGAGTTCAACGATCTGAAAGCGATTCTCGAAGTACTAGCAAACTAACTCAAATGCACAGTCATACAGTGGATCCCATCACACTGCAATATAAGCGAAACGAAGAAGCAGACAGGCTAGCAAAGGCAGGAGGGCGACTGCCGCAGACCGATTACGAGATCAGCTACGAGGAGGCTAAAACAAACATCGGTTGGCAATATAGAGAAAAGTGGTCGTAAGACTACTACTAACACAGCGCCAAAGATGGGTACTATGGTCGATCCCGTAGCGAACAAGTTGTTATATTCCGCCTCTGTACCCACCATAACAGACTCCGGGCCCACATGTACAACAAATTTTAAATTGGCACAACTAGCCTGTGCCACTGCTGGAAGGCGGACATGACGGCAGAGCATCTACTGCAAAACTGCCAACTGCTGGCAGGCCTGAGAAACGAGACCTGGCCGAATAACACCGAATATAAGGAAAAACTACGGAGGGACTGAGTCCCTAAAAACAACAGCAGAACGTATGAGAAAATATGGTACATCAATCTAAGCGGTGATAGAGAGAGAGAGAGTACTTAATTATATTCAAATAAATTGTTTTTACTTGAACTGATAAGATATTACAAGTAAACTATAAGAGCCAAACAGATTAAACACAGATTAACATAGCTTGTGTAATGATAAGACGCGAGAGATATAAAGATAGCGAACGATCTGATAAGTGACTGAAAGAAACAGTACACGAAAAGACAGTTGTGTGAAGATTAGAAGCTGTTCAGAAATTTTCAACAAAAAATGTGACACTAAAAAAATCTATATATTAAACAAATCCATCGATTCAAGTATCTGGGAACATTCATAACATCAGATGGAAGATGTAAAGCAGAGATTAGGAGAAGAATAGCTCAAGCGAAAGAAGCTTTCATGAAAATGAAAAACACACTATGCGTGAATACACTACCAATGACACTGCGGAAACGAGTACTCTATTGCTATATTGAATCAATACTTATGTATGGCAGCGAATCACGGACAATAACAGACAATCAATAAAAAAATCGCCCGAGTATTACCGGGGCCCAAATTTGGGGTGTAAAGAATAGAACCACTGTTACCTGCCCCCACAAGTCGAAACGTGGCGACTAAGGAGGTTTGGCTGAAATCGGATGAAATGTCCTAAACGTGTAAAATCTATGTGTTTAGGGCCTACCAAACCAATGTGCAACGTATACACGTTCTTGGCAAAATCAAACATATCACAAAGAGTGATTAAAATTGGTCGTAAAGAACGAACACAAGAAGAAAGAAGAAAAAACAGAAATCCCCACAAACAAAACTTATCAAAAGAATAAGAATTTAGACAATCAAGGTTCTTGGAGCATATAATGTGAAGAGGAGGTTTAGAACATTTGATGACAGGGGGTAAAATTCAGGGAAAGAGAGATCGTGGAAGACAGAGGGAGAAGATGTTGGATGGTCTGACATTGTGGCTTGACAACAGATCGACGTCACCAAGAAAAGAAAATTGGGGAGAGAAAGGATCGTCTACGCCGGCAGGCATGGCCCTTGATTGATTGATTGATTGATTGATTGATTAAAAATAAGTAAATATTGAGCCGCTGGACGCTGCTTGATTTGTTGAGGCGGAGATCGCAGTACCTATGGACGTGTCCGGAGTGATATGATGATAATCCTCATATAACTGATACGCCCGTGTGGTGCCGGGGCCTGCAAGGAAAGCAAAGAATAGTACCACTGCAAACTACAATGCATGTCGTAAGAGGCGACTGATGTAGGACCTAGGGATGTTACAATATTAAATAAAAAGCAGCTCAGAAATCGGATGTGCTTGTAGGCGCATAACTTGCACAACGTACAATCGCTCGTGGGCTCAGATCACATACAAATCACACTGAGTGATTGACAATTGGTCGATATGGAGCGTTCGAAGAAAAGAAGAATATAACTGATAACCAGAGTTAGAAATTGTAACTGAGGGGGAGGAGGAAAACAATTGGAAAGATTTGACAGTTATAGAAATAATCGAAATTACAATTTTATAAAGAGAAAATCAGACGAAAAACTGAAAAAGTACTACTATGCCTGACCTTTCTTTCTTTGTACTCTCTTTGAATGTCCGAGTTGGCTTTCATGTTATTTGTTTGTTTATGACTGTGATAAAATTATATTCAATAAGAGAAAGATTAGTAGTTGTTGGTCGAAAAAAGCTTAGAAAATGACTCTAGTTGTCTGATCCGTAGATTCAACATTTCTGTTCTTGTTTCCCTTAGTATTACTCCTTCCTTCCTTCCTTTCTGTTGTGAAATTTGTTTATATTCAATGTTGTCTCTTTTTATGAACTTCACTTTCTTTGTAGCTCCAACAGAGGTCGGTGTAGTTTTCTGTCTAGTGTTGTTTCGTTAGGCCAGTGAGTTTGCCTCAGTGTATCATATTCGGGCAGTCTTGAAGTATGTGCTAGGCAATCTGGTGTGCCTGTCCACATGTACACATGGCTGAATCGCCAATCTTGAATTTAGATAATGTGGCAGGAACGATTGTGTCCTGTTCTAAGGCGCAGAATGACAACTTGTTCCAATCTGCTCATATTATAATAATCGTATTGTGTTGGTATTTATGGTTTTCTCATTGATTTAATCATCCTTTTTAGTATTACTATATTAGAGGATTTAGACACTCAAAGAATCCCGCATATATACATATTTACTCACTTACTGGCGTACACGCGCACACATTTACTCACACACCTATTTAATCAAACACTTTCGCTTGTGTTATGTGATCGGCTTAATGCCATTTGGGAATTCCATGCGAGTTCTGTCCTCCGGTGTTGCAGCCATCTCAAAGTCCACCTGCTCACCGTACGCATGAGACATTGATTAGTATATCTTTTCTCTCTACGATCGCAAAGACTACACCGTCCGGCATGTCCAAATTTAACTCTAATCGTCCACTGGTTTCAATGTTTGAGACTCGTCCATATGACATAAATGCGAGGCGAACGCGAAGAGTAACATCGGCAATCTTCAAGATCGCAATCAGTCTTGGAATATAAGCCTGAAGAGAGGTTTAACTTTATGACGTAAAACAGAAACAATCTGAGCAGAGAGCATTTATGTCTGAACATTCGTGTTGACATAAATGACGATCACAGCAAAAAATTGAACACAAGCGATTTACCACGCAGGTTCACTGCCCTCATGATTGATATATGATGATTGATGTAGAATAAGTATGAGGTGACTTCTGATTGTTGAGGCGGGATCTAGACCTATCGACGATTCACGATGGAAGTATACATTTCAAGTCTGTCAGTCCCTGTGGTGCCGGGGCCTGCAAGGAAGCAAAGAATAGTACCACTGCAACCTACAAATGATCGTAAAGGCTGACTGATGTAGACCTAGGAAGTACATATTAAATAAAAAGCAGCGCAAAATCGGATGTGCTTGCTGAGGCGCATAACTGTACAATGTACAATGCTCTTAGGCTCAGATCACATACAAATCACACTGAGTGATTACAATTGGTCGATATGGACGTTAGAAGAAGAAGAAAGAATGAGTATCCAGGTTCAAAAGTTTATTTAGGTGATGGGACAATGAAGTTTAACAGTTATAGAAATAAAGTTACAGATATGCTCAGTGCTGTAAGCTCGTAGCCTGACTTTCTTTGTCTGATCCCTGATCTGAATGTCGAAGATGAGTTCATATCTGTGTTGTAGACGTGATAAAATTGAACCTGTCTATAGGAAAGATGTAAGAGCTTAGTGGTCGAAAGCTAGAAATGACAGGCTGAAGTAGATTACAGTGTTAATTCATTAGAAAGATTACATTAGCCCAGTTGCATAGAAATGTTACTATTGAAAGTCTACCGTAACTTCTTAGAAAATTCATTGCAGTCCAAAGAGAGCAGGCTGAGTACTCTCTAGGGTAATTCATTAGAAGATTTCTTAGGTTCAGTATCGGGCAGCTGAAAGTAATTCTAGGCAAATTCTATTAGAAATGTAATTGCAAGCTTCAATAGTAGAGAAGAGCAGGTGAACGATGTGACTCCTGTAAAAACCATATGAAGATTTATTAACGCTCAGTAGAAAAACGAGGTTGAAAGTAATCTACAGGTAACATCCTTAGTAACAATTAATTAGACATCAAAGTGAAGACAATGAACAAGTAACTACTTAGGGTACAAATTTCATTAGACAAGATTCATTGCTAGTTCAGTGAGAGAAGAACAGGCTGAAAGTACTGTCCTCGGGTGAGAATTCATCATTAGAAAGATTGATTATATAGCGTTCCATAGATGAAAGACTGAACCAGTACATACCAAAGTTAAATCTAATTGATGTTTCAATGTGAGATGTTCAAGTGAAAAACAGGCTAGAAAGTAATCGCTTGGTAGAACTTCATTAGAAGATTCGCTTAGCAGTTTAATGAGAAGAACAGTAAAGTAACTAGGTAAACTCATTACGAAAGATTACATATAGATCACAACTATACTCAAACATGACTGAACACATTACTACACTCAGTAACACATGTCATAGAGATGTACATTGCAGTTCAAGAGAGCAGCTGAAAGTAATCACATGGAGTAAATTTTAGAGATTACATTGCAGTTCATGTGAGAAGAACAGGCCTGAAAAGCAAACTACCATGGGTAAAATTCATGAAAGTTACATTAGCAGTAAAGTACAGAAAGAACAGGCTGAAAGATGGGACTCTCTAGGGTAAAATTCATAGAAGATTACATTGCTTCAGTCAGAAAAAAGCTAGAAGGTAACTAAGGGTGATAGATCGTTTAGAAAGAGGATTAGCAGGTTCAAAGTTAGTAATGAACTGGGGTGAGTAACTTCACTCAGGAGTAAAGTCTTAGAAATTCATGTGGCAAGTCTGGAGCATGAAATTGCTGAGTAACTCCTGAAATCTCATGTAGAAAGATTAGCAGTTCAGTTCAAAGTGAGAAGACAGGTGAAAATGTAACTCCAGGTCATTGAATCATTAGAAAGATTACTTAGCAGTTCAAAGAGAGAAGAACAGGCTGAAAAGTAACTACCAGGGTAAAATTCATTAGAAAGATTACATTAGCAGTTCAAAGTAGAGAAGAACAGACTGAAAAGTAACTACCAGGGTAAAATTCATTAGAAAGATTACATTAGTAGTTCAAAGTAGAGAAGAGCAGACTGAAAAGTAACTACCAGGGTAAAATTCATTAGAAAGATTACATTAGCAGTTTAAAGTAGAGAAGAACAGACTGAAAAGTAACTACCAGGGTAAAATTCATTAGAAAGATTACATTAGCAGTTCAAAGTAGAGAAGAACAGGCTGAAAAGTAACTACCAGGGTAAAATTCATTAGAAAGATTACATTAGCAGTTCAAAGTAGAGAAGAACAGGCTGAAAAGTAACTACCAGGGTAAAATTCATTAGAAAGATTACATTAGCAGTTCAAAGTAGAGAAGAGCAGACTGAAAAGTAACTACCAGGGTAAAATTCATTAGAAAGATTACATTAGCAGTTCAAAGTAGAGAAGAACAGACTGAAAAGTAACTACCAGGGTAAAATTCATTAGAAAGATTACATTAGCAGTTCAAAGTAGAGAGAACAGGACTGAAAAGTAACTACCAGGGTAAAATTCATTAGAAAGATTACATTAGCAGTTCAAAGTAGAGAAGAACAGGCTGAAAAGTAACTACCAGGGTAAAATTCATTAGAAAGATTACATTAGCAGTTCAAAGTAGAGAAGAGCAGACTGAAAAGTAACTACCAGGGTAAAATTCATTAGAAAGATTACATTAGCAGTTCAAAGTAGAGAAGAGCAGACTGAAAAGTAACTACCAGGGTAAAATTCATTAGAAAGATTACATTAGCAGTTCAAAGTAGAGAAGAACAGACTGAAAAGTAACTACCAGGGTAAAATTCATTAGAAAGATTACATTAGCAGTTCAAAGTAGAGAAGAGCAGGCTGAAAAGTAACTACCAGGGTAAAATTCATTAGAAAGATTACATTAGCAGTTCAAAGTAGAGAAGAACAGACTGAAAAGTAACTACCAGGGTAAAATTCATTAGAAAGATTACATTAGCAGTTCAAAGTAGAGAAGAGCAGACTGAAAAGTAACTACCAGGGTAAAATTCATTAGAAAGATTACATAATAAAATACCTACACAATATTTTCATTATCTTCTAATTACTAGGGACTCTCACCGTTGCTACGGAGTTCGTGCACTGCCGCTGAGATAGTCATATGCAACAAAAAGATCGGAGCACACATAGTTACTCACCGAAGTGCAATGATGATAGTCATATCAATCAATCAATCAATCAATCAATAAGAAGAGCAGGAGAAGCCTATTTTCTTAAATCTATAACATTCTCGATTGTCTATACTTTCAACTTTCTTCAAAATTCGATTCAACAGAATGTTCAAGATCACCACTTTTAAGAGTCAATTTACAACTTGAATTATAAATGTGCAGACTCCAATTAGTAAACTGAATTAAAACAAATGCAAGAATGAGTTGGCAGAAAAACATAAGGACTAGAATGTCACAGAAAAATGAATGAAAATTACTGAAATACATCCAAAATGCAGGTGTACGAAAAAAACAACTCAAGTTAGAATTTGAGAATAACGAGAACTTTGCAGACTGGACAGAATAAATTTAGCTCTATATCTGATTCGTTCAAAGAAGGCAAATATAAGGCAATTGTCAAAATAAAACTGATGTTTACATGTTGATGGCTAACGAATCAATAAGGAACTGCAGGATTTGATATTTATTCTGTGAATGTTAAATTTAGAAGATTTTGAATTTCAACTTAGATTTTCACACTTTTTATTATCAGATATATACAAGAACTTGAAGACATCAGTATTGCTACCACTACCTTAAAGCTCCAAACGGTAGTAACAACTAGATTTGGACAATTATGCTGAATCACCTTAATTTAAATATGATATTAGTCATAGGAAAGAGAATTAAGCAAGATTAAGGCAGTGGGGAAGGACTATTAATTAGAAAGAACAGAGGAATTAAGAGAGCAATATAATATATAAACCTACCAATACATAATTTAAGCAAAAATTTCTTGGTTTCTCGATTAACAAAGCTTTGACGAGCCAACATGAAAGCTAATATATTCTACAAAATGAAGCCTAATGGGGAAGATATCATGACTAATGGAACATCATATTGCAGTATCGATGAAGTAACTAATATGTAGTTCTATCTCTTCATACATAGGAAAGATAGGGTAGACATAGGATCAACTCCGTTATCAAGAGTTTAACTACTACAAGAAATTTCGAAAAAATATTGTAGGGAATTAGATTCAAATCATCAAGAAAAATATTAGAGTATTCGCACGCACATATTGGTATTAGATACAAGACTCACAGGAGTGACAATTTGACAGAACTCGAATGAAAGAATTGATCTCGCTAACAGAGAATCAGGTACTTGGAATACTCATGGCAAAGGGAAAACCTAGAATATTAACAATCAGACGAATCTTACCACAGCTTACACTCTCTTTCCTCTGTCATGATAAGTATGTGGATGTTACTGAATTAAAGAAATAGGATGGCCAGGATAATTTCAATGATTAATTCCTTCTGAAGTATCAATATCCTAAATGTCAATTAAATGATCAATGTATAGTTACCTATTAATTAATTACTTCGAAACATGCAATGAACACATTGAAGAACATTGCATTTGAGAGGGTCTCATTAGAAGAATAAGCAGAGTTTATGGACTAGAATTAAGAAAAATCTAGTTATGGGAAAAGCACAGAAAATTATTAAATACTAATTAGGTAACGTTTATTTTGACATTTAAAGGTTATCCATGATAAACATTTACTAGATGGAAAGTTGAGTAAGAGCAGGGAAGACGAGAGATAATGAAGGAGGAAACAAATAAGAATGCAGTACAGTCTGGCTGTCAACATCACATAAAAGCGATGGATGCTGGAATTTGCACCAACTCTTGGAGATCATCTCTGATGAGAACTTTAACTGCTTTGTCACATTCATCCATTTTTTTTCATCTTCTCAGTTTCCTTTTCACTAACTTTGAATTTATTGTTTCTGATGCTGTCCAGCCCTATGCCTAATATGTCTAAAAATTTAATTTTTCTTATTGTGCTTGCCGTTTTCTTTGAACTGAATCTTTCTGAAGGTCATGTTAAATTGACCCAAAATTTGGCATCCCCATCCAACTAACATGTCGAACGAAGAAAATGGCGTCAAGGTTCAGAATAAAGCAGTTAAATGTCAACTTACACCCTACCAAACAAATTTAGTCCGTATCCTTAATTCCGTTCAGAAATATGGTCACAGTCGCATTGGTTCCTATAAAATCAACGACTGTTTATATGGTTGATGGCTACGTTCTATATACAATAGGTTTACACATTTACAATAATTTTAAATAATAAATCATCAGATTAATGCTTTTGCCTATGGTAACATCTTGTCTTTACTTTAAATGACTATTTACTAACAACGAGCTTTCCAGGACTGTTTGCTTCAATCTGGTCTATCTAACCACCTCGATTGTACTTTGTCACATCATCCTTAATTTGTTATATATGATGATTTAGTTAAGGAAAGAGGTGAATGCGGCTAGTCATTAGGCTAGTGGGGCGGGCCTCACTGAAAATAATGTGTAACGTGTATTTATTATTGTATAAATAAAAATATAACCTAACCCAATACCATAATTTTCAACAAAACATTTGTCTGGCCCCACCAGTAAAAATTAGCACGAGCCGCCACTGGGGAGAGTGATATCTGCATCAATGAACCTAAACTGCTCGGAAAGCTGAAGAATTGACTAATTGGAACATCATCATTGCAGTTCGATGAGTAACTATGTGTGTTCCTATCTCTTTCTTACATAGGAAGATCTCAGCGGTAGTGCACAAACTCCGTAGTATCGAGGAGGGTCAATAATGTAATATTGAAGATGGTGAAAATATTGTGTGGGAATTATATTTTTAATCTTTCAAACGAATGTTGTCCAGGCAGCGTTATTCCTGCCCGCTCTTCTCGATTTTTACGTTCTCAAATTGAACACGGAGTCTACGTTTTATAGTCTCCGATATGACAAGACACTTGATCTCCGCTACACTGAGATCAGGTTCTCTGAAAAATATCTCGATGGTCCCGCGAGGGAGCGAACCGCGTACCTTTGGAACGAGAGTCGAGCACCTAACCTCTACGCCACAGCGACCCTCTCCCTCTCTTCTCTCCTTCTATATATATGTATGTGTGTGTGTGTGTGTTATACTCTTTTTATAACACAGTCCTAGCTCCTACCACTCGATTCTCATTCCCTTCCTGAATGCGTATATCGAATTTCTGCTCTTAATGTCGAATGTAAATCACAGTTTGATTAGAGCGTACACGAAACTTAATTAACTTCGAACTTGCGATATAAACTCACACTCTGTGACGAGCATACACTGAGAGCGGTCCTCACGTCTAGGTGTAGCGAGACTTATAACTTCCTGGCATTTAGAAGAAATCTTCACGCTGTCATGGGAGCAGCACACGTGATATAGCTCACTTTTCATATACTCTTGATATTGGTCACGTTTAGTGTTATACTTCTTGTATTTTATTTCATGACCTGTTGGCTTATTTTGTTAATTGTTCATTTCTCTTGTTACTGAAAGAAGAAGATGACTGAAAAGATGCACACAAATATAAGCATAACGATCAAGACTTGGTCACATCATCATCATCAAATAGCTTGTACTGAGCAGAAATTTGTCACCCCAACAGTCCTTCGGAATATTTCTCTCTCATAGGCCAGATGTTAATGCAGGCGTCATGTTCAAACCATTACTTACATCCTGCATCTTCTCCGAGGTCTTCCTTTTCTCCTCTTTGTCGGTATGCCTCTTTCCATGATGGTCTTCTCCAGCCCCTCGTGCCTCTTTATTTGTCTAAAATTTCGCAATTTTCTCTTTCTTATTTGTAGCATTAGCCAGTTTTCTTTGATTTTGAGTTCTTTCTGATAGATCTATTTGTTCTCTTCTCTGTCCAAGATATATGGATGACTCTTTTATAACACTTATTCAACAGCACTTATACGTTTTCCCACTTACTTGTTAAATGTCCACCCTTCACACCCATACGTTGCCACTGGGAATATGCATGCTCTTAGTATTCTGATCTTTGTTTTCTTATCAGTTCCGTTCCATACTGTATTTAGTTGTTTAATTGTTTTTGTAAAGATGTATTAAATCTCACATATTACACATAGGTTTACAACATAAAGAATAATTGTTAAATAATCAGAACTCCCATCCAGGTGATAGCACTATTTACGCTGATGGCTCTGTCAAACTCGGAACCAGATCAGCTTGGACTTATTCAGCACAACGAAATAGAAGCACATTTCACAAGGACTGTTTCGTCTTCGACAACAACATCGAACATGACTACGGAGATCACCACTGCCTCCATGGCTTTCTGGTGGGTGGCTGAGCAACAAGCCAACTATACGATTATCGTATCAGACTCGGTGTATATGCTTCAAAGGATTGAATAGGAAAGTATGTGAGCAGAATGGGTGAACATCATTCGGAGATTACATCTCAAGACACTGACTTGCCTGCACACACCTGGACATGCTGGAGTGCAGGGCAACGAACCTTCTGTCTTTCTTGCAAACAATGCCCCGACTCATGCGGGCAGATATATGGATAGAGCCGATGTCATCAATGCTGTGTGCGTTCTTTTATGTGATATGATCGAGTCGCAGGCACTTGACCGATTGCGAGAATTAGAGTTCAGTTTTTACATGCCAGACAGTGTTACATGCCAGATTTTCAAGCCACCAGAACAGCGCAAGACAAAACAGAAAACCACGACACTGGGCAACAACCCGGTAGCAGTGTGACGACAAAGAAGAAGAAGAAGAAGAAGACAGTGTCATCTTCGTGTTAAAGAGAGAAAATATACTAATCAACTTACCATTGGTATGATGAGCAGGTGAACTTTGGGATGGCTGCTGAAGCTGAGGACGAAGCACGCATGGGAGTTCCCAATGTTCCATGACATCGATCAAATAACAGAACGTATTGATAAATAGATAAGAAAATGGAGCAGTGATTTCCCACCTTTTTCTGTTCGCGCCTCCCTCAAAGATGAGACAAGACTCTCACGTCCCTACGCATTTATTCCACATTTTCCATCGCCGAATTAACTGCAATTTCTAAATATCAAGCGAAAAAAATGTTTCTCACTCTGCACATTATAGCATATAGCACTTATATCATATAGCACTTATATCATATAGCACTTATATCATATAGCACTTATATCATATAGCACTTATATCATATAGCACTTATATCATATAGCACTTATATCATATAGCACTTATATCATATAGCACTTATATCATATAGCACTTATATCATATAGCACTTATATCATATAGCACTTATATCATATAGCACTTATATCATATAGCACTTATATCATATAGCACTTATATCATATAGCACTTATATCATATAGCACTTATATCATATAGCACTTATATCATATAGCACTTATATCATATAGCACTTATATCATATAGCACTGTAAACGCAATAGCAATGGCAATGTAATCATTGAAACAACGTATGCCTAACACGAACTTTTAGAAAAATGCCAACATGAATCAAAAATGTTCTTAGTTATTTTTTGAAGAAATGTTGACCTTGCAATTTTAATGGAAAAACTAGTTAATACAAATACCTATAAAAACACAAAATTCACGAAATTTTAACCCTTTAACGCTTTGTGTCCACTGTAGTGGACAACTACTATTCATTCGTTTCATTGCTACACATGCGTGTTTCGTAACACCTGACGCATTCATTGTACCGCTAGGGACTAGCTGTGGACGATGTGGCTATTGCCAGAGTCGTACATTAACTTGTACTTCTACTGTGTAGTCAAAGTGGCGAACAAGACGATATCCATCCCAAAAACTCATACATGAAAGGATTTTAATAATATTTTAAGTTTCCCATGATACTGCTCCACGTTTCCTTGGGAGGGTTCATCCCAGGTTGAGAACCACTGGACTGGAGAATTAAATACATTAATTCAATAAGAACGATCCAGCTAAATAGTTCCGTCTCTAAACAAATCGATGTCAATAGACTGGCATGGGGTAGACGCACATCTATACAAAGAAAAGTGTCTAACCGATAGACAAAGAGATAGACAAACAGACTGACTGCGAGTCAGACATATAAATCGACCTATAAACAAACAGATAGATAGATGTGTAACTGAAGTTGGTGGATACGTAGAGAAGTATATAATAGAATATTGACTGTAACGGTTCTGAGGTCGGGGTACCAGGTAAAGCACTGGGAAGGAATGGCGGTCGGAATGATGTTGGCCACATCACACATTGTGAGCCGACGGTCAATAAAAAAAATACGGGCCTAACACCCTATAACGATATGAAAAAGGGCCCGCGTGTTCGTAGCGCGTTGGACTACGGGTGACTAGTCCTCTGTGTGTGCGGGTTCAATTCCGCGGACTGTACAATGGTGTTCGGTGTTCGTGGCACCGAACCGAAGGGTTACGATGTCCATGACACCGAGCCGAAGAGCTTTCAGCTCAAGTGCTTCTGGATCGGAAAAAAAATATGAAAAAGAAAATGATGGCATATCCTTTACAGGACGTAGCCATCAACCATAGTAAATGAGTCGTTGATTTTCTAGGCATCACTTATACGTTCAGTAGCTTGCCATTGCTTTCTGAACGGTGAGGTCTATTTTTTACAGTTCGTAAAACTCAAGGGACGTCCAGTTTAGGACGTACATTTCTCTGTTTTCCATGCGGGTTCCAATCAAGTGCTTGTCTAGTGACAATCGTGTGTCTTCCATAAGATATGCCCGACCGATCACCATTTTCTCCTCTTGACCTATGTTATCTTAGAGCAACTCATTTCTTTGACAATTTAGGCATGTTGGGTTGACCAATTTAGTGTTATTCATTCTGTTTCCCAATGTTCTTCTTCTTCTTCTACAGTTCCATATTGACCACTTGTTAACCACTCTGTGTGATCTGTATGTGATCTGAGCCTAAGAGCGATTGTACGTTCTGCTAGTTATGCGCTTACAGTGGTTCTATTCTTTACACCCCAAATTTGGGTCCCGGTAACCACTCGGGCGATATGGCGTTATGATTTAATAGTTTTGAGTAGGACTTTCCTCATATGTTTTCTAAACATGTGTCAAATATTGAACTATCATAAACAATTAGTACATGTATATAAGTTATTTAAATATTAAAATGTAACGATCTCTGTGATTAGGCCGTTGCCTTGCGTTTCGATGGTCGTGAGTTCTAATCCGGACCGTATTGCTCTGTTCACAAAGCATTTTTTTCCAGAGACTCTAGGATTGTTGCCACAGCTACGATGTTCGTGCTTTGTGCAATACGTCTGGCAAGTGGTGTGCAGTTTCTTCGGAGAATGTCCGAGCCATATGGGATTAAATTCGATGCAATTAATTCTTCGTCTTTATGCCATCTATATTTAAATACAGATTAAGTGGAAACTTTTTGATCCTCACACATCTCAAAATTGATCAACAGTCAGTGAAGACTTCTTTAGAATTCCACATAGTGACATTTCAGCAGCACAACTCATTTAACCGCAATTACAATGGTCACACGATTCTATTCACTTGACTAATGGGTCAACTTCTTACACAATCAGGTCACGATAGCTGGTACTGTCATTCATGGTTGTTCTGCCACTAAAATTGTACATATTCATACTTTTCTTTCACCTGGTCTCAGACGAGTAATACTATTACATTGTTCATTGTGTCCGTTCGACATGTCACAGCGAAAGGGACTTCTGCTTTGTGAATACTTAATTGGTGTGTTATATGTAACACCAGTTACTTCAGGTTATGGTTTAGGGGATAGTGACTTGGTCTATTAACCCCGACGTTCTGAGTTCGAATCACGCTGCGAATAATTTGGTTGCAAATTGTTTCGCGTGGATTTTTACAACAGGGCAATAGTACCACCCGTTCAGAAAGCAATGGCAAACTACAGAACGTAATAATGCCTAGAAAAATCACAAGCAGCGTTAAAAGCTGGGGTTGATTCGCAAAGTCCTGTAAAGGATATGCAATTAACTTTTTTTCCTTCAGGTAATTCTTTCATAGCTGTCAAATTTCGTCGACTGTTCTTTTCTGACACAAGCAGTAGTGGCAGTCGTAATAGTATTTATAAAAAAAAAGGGTTTAAAATCCGAAGGATTGACTTCATTGCTCAGGGTTTTACCTCATTCGGCGTGGTCCCTCTCCGCAGAACTGGCACGCCACCTGCCGAGAGTATTGCACAAAGCCACGAACTCTCCGAATCACTCGTGAATAGAACGGCGCGGTCCGGATTCGAACCCACGACCTTCGACTCACAAGACAAAGGGCTTAATATCTTAGCCACAGAGACTTCCAAGTATTTATACTGTTCAGTTTGACTTTCAACAACAACTTCTGGAAATACGCTGGAGATTGATGAGCTGATAAGTCAACACCGTCGCTACTTGGTGTATAAGTTTGATTTTGTTTTTAACCCTCAACATAAAACAAATTCCACACCTCAACTACCTGGGATTCAAATCAGCATCCATATAACTGAGAGATTTGACCCAGTGGTTACCCGGGCCCAAGTTTGGGGTGTAAAGAATAGAACCACTGTTACCTGCCATGCATGTCGTAAGAGGTGATTAAGGAGGTTTGGCTGAAATCGGATGCACATGTCATAAACGTATAGAGGTCCATGCGTGTAGGGACCTACTAAACCAATGTGCAACGTATACACGTTCTTGGCAAAGATCAAACATATCACAAAGAGTGATAAAAATGGTCGTAAAGAACGAACGCAAAGAAGAAGAGACTGAGAGATTAATTCCTTTATTCAATCCCCTTCTCAAGTATTAATTTGCATGTTTACCGTGTCACAATTGCGGAAAGACATTGACCACCAATTGGTCTGCTCACTAGTTCAGTGAAGCCGGTCAAGATAGCCATTAATCATTCGAATGTGTCCGGAGTCTTGATTTATACCTCAACACTGTCAGACAATGAAGGGAGGGCACGTACGAATGTCAGGTTGGCGCGGCAGTGTGGCGCTGACCACCGGTCAAAATGGACATCGTATCGAGGAAAGTTTATCTAGCGGACCGTTGATAACAGACGATGCTAAGAATTCAGACACCTGATTAGATGCAGACAAATTTGGCCATTGTAAATCTACAACAAAGTCTTCTTTGTGAGACCCTTTTATTTCTCACTAATATGTGCGGGCATATACGCCTTTTAAGTCAACGCTCGAATAGGCAGTGCGGCTACAACATTCGGCAAACTATCAAAGCGAGCGTGGGACATCACAAGACTAACATTGCAGACGAAGATTGAAATATATCAAGCCTGTGTAATTAGTTCTTTACTCAGAAACAAGGACAGCATACTCAAGGCGCGAGAGGAGACTTAACATCTTTCACCTTCGATGTCTCCACAAGATTATGAACATCCGGTGGTATGACAAGATAACCAACTCTGAAGTACTGCAATGTGCAAACCTGCCTTCCATCATGAGCATGCTCAGCAGTGGATGACTAAGATGGTTGGGGCATGTGAGAAGAACGGAAACTTGTGGCATACCAAATCAAATGTTCTGTGAACTTTCGGATGGGAAAAGGCACCAGGGCAGACCACTGCTCAGATATAAAGATGTCTGCAAGGCCTCACATGGGAAAAATTAGCTGATGACAGAGTTGTGTGGAAAACCAAATTACGAAAGGGCGTAGAGTCTTTTGAGAAGAGACTTATGTATGAGCTGAGAGACAAGTGAAAACATGTTGTCAAAGTAAAACACTTGACCGCCCGTAAAGACGAAAAAGGTCAAACATACGCCTTTTCAAAGTTAATTAAGCACTTTCGTTTGGCAAATGTTTAACTGTGACAACTTTAGAATTTGAGCTTGTTTCTCTTACCTTCATCTTCTTACCTAAGTTTCCCTTCGAAGAATTTTGCCCCTTTGCATAACGTTGTTTACTATATAACTCAGTCATCAGCTAGTTCATCCAATTTCTTGGGGCCGAAAGAAAAGTTCTTCATTAAGATCTTGTAGTCATCCTTAGATCTGAGCAGTGGTCTGTTTCGAAGACTATTCCCTCCCAAAGTTTACAGAACAGCAGCTATTGTGGTATGGGGCTATTTTCTATTCTTCTCACATGTCTAAACCCTATCTTAGTCTTCTCGTCACTATCAAATAGCTTGTCCTGAGCAGAACTCTTCTTTCTATCGCCAGTGTGATTCCTCGAGTTTCAACCTGTTTCTCATCCACCAGAACGGAAAAGCGTCATCACCACGTAGCAGCGGATATACTCAAAAATATTCCAGAACAAATGCACATATTCCTTAGCACCGGCGAATGTCCTCATTGAATGTGTCTCCTGTTTTATATTATGGCACACCGACCCGGTGTGATGCCGGGGCCCGCATTGGAAGCAAAGAATAGTACCACTGTGACCTACAAGGCATGTCGTAAGAGGCGACTGATACAGGACCTAGGTGAGCTACCCTAGTGAATAAAAAGCATCCCAGAAATCTGATGTGCTGGCCTTCTTGTAGACGCATATCTGGCACAACTTACAATAGCTCTTAGACTCAGATCGCATACAAAGCACACAGAGTGGTTAACAAGTGGTCGATATGGAGCGTTTAATGAAGAAAAAGTTATTATTTTAACGAAAGCGTTAAAAAGAGACTAACGTAAACATGGTGCCAACAAATAGCCAGGAAAGCAATCACTGAATGTCAATATAGATCCACCACAAAAACAAGAGATTAGGAAAGCACAATCAATCAAGTGCCATGCCTGCCAGCGTAGGCGATCATGTCTGTCAAAAATTATCCTTCTTGCAGTTAATCAGTTCTGAAGTCGATCTTTTGTCGAACCAAGATGTCAGACCATCCAACATCTTCTCCTTCTGTCTTCCACGATCTCTCCTTGCCTTATTTGTACCGGTTGTCATCAAATGTTCTAAACCTCCTCGTCGCGCTATAGGCCAGAAGAACTTCTTTGATTGTCTGATTCTTATTTTTGTAATTAGTTTTCTTTGTGGGCAGCCCTGGTGTAAAAACCTCATTTTTTTGTTCACTGTCCATGGAATTTTCAGCATTCTTCTGTAAAATAACATCTCTGTGGCTTCCAATGATCTGATTGAATGTTTGTTCATTGTCCATGCTTCGCTACCATGCATACGTATGGGTTCAGACTAACACTGGAGTACTCGTTTTCGCAGTGTTATTGGTATTGAATACGTATAATGTGATTTCTCATTTTCATAAAGCTGCTTTCGCTTGAGCTATTGAGGAAGTATTTCGTTTGAGAAAGGCACAAAGGCTTCTAAAACTGGTAAAGCTGCAGAACTTGAAGCTCTCCAGAAGCTATGTAAGCTAGCACCCCAACTACAACACAAATCCAACATCACATATTCGGAAAGATATGGGAACAATATACTATTTCCCACAAAAATGGAAGGTTAATTAAACTGCGAATAAAGATGAAACGCCTTTGAATACTGAATGTTGCAAGATTTAACACTCATAACGGTGACTGTAAAAGTTCGGACAAGGATAATTCTAAATCCCATGAGGAAAGCTTTAGACCAAACAACCAGCGAGGAAGAGGTGGAATTTTTAGCGTTAAGGTCATGAGAAGATCAGACAGACACGTTCAAAATTATCATAAAACAATCGAACGAATGGCAAAGATCTTTGTATATGAACTTTGTGAACTTTTACAAAAGCATTCGACTGTCTCTTCTTCTCTTCCACCATTTACTTCTTCAGGGAGGGAGGGGAAGGTCGTAGTGATCTTTGTGTGCTTGTTTTAAGGCACTTTGTAAGCTGATATTCATTTTCTCAAGGCTGTTCTTGATGCCGTCGCTCCATCTTTTGCATGGTCTTCCTGTTGCTTTGTACTCATTATACTTTTTTTGCATGGCTCTCTGTGATAGGTGATACCAGAGCATTCTGGTCAGGTGTCCAAACCATTTAATCTGTTGTTCTTTTATGAATTGCATGACTGGTTCACATCCAGTCTTCTTCTGATTTCTTCATTTCTAATTTTGTTCTAAAAGATTTTGGGGTCTTTGTGGCTAAGTGGTTAAGCCCTTTGCCTTGTGAGTCGAAGGTCGTGGGTTCGAGTCCGGACCGCGCCGTTCTGTTCACGAGTGCAGTTTTTCCAGAGACCACTAGGATTGTTGCTGGAGCTACGGAGTTCGTGCTTTGTGCAATACTTCGGCATGTTTCGTGCCATTTCTGCTGAGATGGATCAAGCTATATGGGGTAAAACCCGGTGCAATGAAGTCAATCCTTCGGCTTTAAAACCCTAAACCCTAATTTTGTCTCTTATTGTCACACCTGCAGCTCTTCGACGGTATAAACCACATAGTGATATTTCAAAATATTGAGACAGTATAAGATACCAGATACATTTATAACAATTTGTATAACAATTCAATGAAAAATGTGTGCAATAATTTCCCTGAAGAGGCCATCTGTAAAGAAATCCGAAAAGGCAAAATAACAGAACATTTCAGAATTGAAACTGGATTCAAACAGGGTTGTCAACGTCGTTAACAGTCTTGCTCTTGGTTATAGACAGTCGGGGGTATGAGGCTAACAGATGGTGACATGACTATAGACTGGGGAGGGTGGGAGGGAGGATGAGACTAACAGATGGTGACGTGACTATAGACTGGGGGTGTGGGAGGGAGGATGAGACTAACAGATGGGGACGTGCTATAGACTGGGGGGGTTTTGGGAGGGAGGATGAGACTAACAGATGGTGACATGACTATATACTGGGGGTGTGGGAGGGAGGATGAGACTAACAGATGGAGACATGACTATAGACTGGGGGTGTGCAGATGAAACAACAGATGGTGACATACTTACTGAGGAGGATGAAAAACTAAAAGGTAACGACTTTGAAATTAAAACTGGGGGTGTAAGGGAGGTAGACGTAACAGTTGGGGCTTGGTATAGACTGGGGTGGGGTGGGGGGTGATGAGGACTAACAGATGATGACATGACTATATACTGGGGGGGGGGTGGGAGGCGGATGAGACTAACAGATGGTGAGTGACTATAGACTAGGGCTGATGAGACAAACAGATGGTGACGTGACTATAACTGGGAGGGGGTGTGGGAGGGTGATGAGACTAACAGATGGTGACATGACTGAGGGTGGGGGCTGATGAGACAAACAGGATGGTGACTGCATGACTAGTTGGGGGCTGATGAGACAAACAGATGGTGACCTGACTTAATGAGGATTGGGAGCTGATGAGACAAACGATGGTGACCTGACTATAGATTGGGGACTGATGAGACAAACGGATGGTGACCTGACTATAGATTGGGGACTGATGAGACAAACGGATGGTGACCTGACTATAGATTGGGGGCTGATGAGACAAACGGATGGTGACCTGACTATAGATTGGGGGCTGATGAGACAAACGGATGGTGGAAAAAGAAGAATACCGCGTATGTTTATTAAACAATTACAAGATCTCAACATTATGTCTTCTAACACATAAACAACAAGATATGGGATTTATATGGCAAAGTGGATAAGATGTGTACCTGTCGTTCTGACGGTTGTTTGTTCGAATCTGAACCGAGTCATATGTACAATTTTTCAAGAGATCTCTTGGATTGCTGCCAGAGCTACGGAGTTCGTGTTTTGGACACCACTTTCGGTAGCTAGTGTGCCATATCTGTCTACACAGACCGAACGACATGAGTTAACCTGGTGCAATGAAGTCAATCCGTCATCTGTATGCCATTTTTGTAACAAATAACAAAACTTGTAAGATAATTTTTTTTTTTTTCGATGCAGAAGCACTTGAGCTGAAAGATCTTCGGCTCGGTGTCATTTACATCGTAACCCTTCGGTCGGTGCCACGAACACCGTAAATCTGGGGAACCTGTAGCTTTTCTGCCAGTCCCGAAGTTGAACCAGCACTTACAGAGGACTAGACATATAGATAGAATAACTGCAGAAGGAACTAAAACAGAACTAAAACAGAACTAAAACAGAACTAAAACAGAACTAAAACAGACTAACAAATGATGCTTGTGTGGTGCCAGGACCCGCAAGGAAAGCAAAGAATTATTCACTGCGACCTACAAGGCATGTCGTAAGAGATGATTGATATATGACGTTGGAAACTACCTAGTAAATAAAAAGCATCGCAGAAATCGGATGTGCTGGCCTACTTGTAGGCGCTTAACTGGCACAACGTACAATCGCTCTTAGGCTCAAATCACATACTTTTTTCTTCTAACCAGGGCTGCGAGTTTTCACTGGGCAGCCAATGCCAATTTGTAGAATCTGCATGTGTTCTGTAATTGTGGAAGACTAGTGTAAAGTGTATTATGAACAGATGGGTGTGGTGGGAGGAGTTCTTGTCTAGCTTTATGTAGTCCAGGACATTCAAGCAAGATATGCTGTACTGTCTCACATGAATGACTGCACTTTCTACAGTGTGGTAGGTGTGTGGATTTATTATGTATAGGTAGTAATTCAGTCCAACTTTTCCGATTGAGATAAAGGACACTCTGGCTCAACCACCACACGGACAGAATAAAACCTGCTTAGACTGCAGCGTGTGCCTGTCAGACCGGAACACAGACTGCAGATCACTTCCTGCAGTCTTGTCCATCATACCTACACCAGCGAAACACGAAATATTGTCTCAAGAACGAACCTTACGGAACAAGATATGGGGAATCTTTGAAGAACTCCAACTGATATGCAGCTTTATAAAGACAACATTTTTTATTTTTTTACCTTGAGAAGACATGATCAAAGAATATCAAAGAGCATTGAAACGGGATGTAAAGATCAAAGAATATCAAAGTAGACATTGAATGGGATGAAAGATCAAAGAATATCAAAGTAGCCATTGAAACGGGATGTAAAGATCAAAGAATATCAAAGTAGACATTGAAGTGGGATGCAAAGATCAAAGAATATCAAAGTAGACATTGAAGTGGGATGCAAAGATCAAAGAATATCAAAGTAGGCATTGAAGTGGGATGCAAAGATCAAATAATATCAAAGTAGACATTGAAGTGGGATGCAAAGATCAAAGAATATCAAAGTAGACATTGAAGTGGGATGTAAAGATCAAAGAATATGGTAAAGATACAAAGAATATCAAAGTAGGCATTGAAGTGGGATGCAAAGATCAAAGAATATCAAAGTAGGCATTGAAGTGGGATGTAAAGGGTTCAAGAACGATAAGACGACCTAGGGAGACCCTGAAACGAACTTTGCTGAGAGAGGAAAGAAATATCGGTCTCAGTTCCATAGAGGAGATTGAGCGAGTTGACCAGGATAGAGCGATATAAAGAAATTGCTTGCAGGTTCTATGTAAAGTATAATGGTACGAGAAGAATTATTATTATTATTTTATGTTTTACACTGTGCGTATGAAACCGATCGTAAATAAGATGAACATTGGACAGAGTGAGGCTATCAGGTCCATAAGATGAACATTGGACAGAGTGAGGCTATCAGATCCATAAGATGAACATTGGACAGAGTGAGGCTATCAGGTCCATAAGATGAACATTGGACAGATTGAGGCTATCAGGTCCATAAGATGAACATTGGACAGAGTGAGGCTATCAGGTCCATAAGATGAACATTGGACAGAGTGAGGCTATCAGGTCCATAAGATGAACATTGGACAGAGTGAGGCTATCAGGTCCATAAGATGAACATTGGACAGAGTGAGGCTTTCAGGTCCATAAGATGAACATTGGACAGAGTGAGGCTATCAGGTCCATAAGATGAACATTGGACAGAGTGAGGCTATCAGGTCCATAAGATGAACATTGGACAGAGTGAGGCTTTCAGGTCCATAAGATGAACATTGGACAGAGTGAGGCTTTCAGGTCCATAAGATGAACATTGGACAGAGTGAGGCTTTCAGGTCCATAAGATGAACATTGGACAGAGTGAGGCTTTCAGGTCCATAAGATGAACATTGGACAGAGTGAGGCTTTCAGGTCCATAAGATGAACATTGGACAGAGTGAGGCTATCAGGTCCAAAATAATAAATCGCACGGGTTGAACCTGTCGCTGCGGCCTATACCAGATAGTTATTATCATCATCACCAAGTGCCGTGCCGACTGGTGTAGGTAATCATGGACCTCCAGAAATATCTGCCTCTGGTGTGTGCTATCATCTCAGATGTTGACGCTTTTCCTTGCCATGAAGTCAGGCTATCCAACATTTTTGACCCCTTTGTCTTTCTCTGTCTCGTCTTCCCTTTAGTTTGCTTAGCAAAACCACAGCCAACTCTAAATTGGGCCACATAACTGATCAGGGAAACCCTAACAAAAGTTTTGAATTTGGGGCTGTATTTTGAATATGTTTAATAGAATACTGAAAGTTTTTTGCAATTTTACTAAATTCTACGAGTCTATGGTTATTTATTGATGAAAAAAAATAATAATACTGATATTCCTTATTGTTAAACTTAACTTGTTACATAATATAACCTTGATTTGGCATGTTGTGTTGATTTTAAAATGAAATCATCTATATACAACAATACTGGAATGCAAGAACACGAGACGGATGCGGGTCTTATTTCCTAGAATTGTTACCTCAGTCAGTTGGCAGTATGGTTGTCGGAGGTCACGCGCTAATCAAACTGTTGACGCTGCCTGTTTTCCGTCTTCTTCAGCTCTGCGACACTAAAGTCATTCAGCCGTTCTTATCTTTAGTGTTAAACAACTTGGAATTCCTGGCTTCATGGTCTAACGTACATGTTACAGCTGGCCATACCTTCAGTGGAGACCTTTTCATATGTTGACAGGTACTCCGGGAAAAGAAAGTTCAACGAGTTCATCATGCTCAACAGCCACCTTTATTAACTCTTTCCATACCATAAATGTTACTGATTTCTGACCATATTCTCTTTATAACACCATCATTTTCCACCCTCAAAGTTTATGCGTTTACGTTATTTTCAGAAGGTATCACATTAGTGGCTAAGTGGTTAAAGCTCGTGTCTTGCATCCCGTGGGTTTTAATCCGGACCGCGCTGTTCTGTTCATGCGTGCATTTCTTTGCAGAGATCCATAGCGGAGTTAGTGCTTTGTACATTACTTTCGTCAGTGGCGTGTCACTTCTGCAGATAGGAAATGCGTCATGTAGGATAAAATCCGTTGCAATGAATCAATCCTTCAGTTTCTGACCCTTTATTTATAAATTATCCAATACACTTTTTATATAAACAATAATTTTATTATTTATAGCTATGATAAAAATATGGACGTTTTATTACAAAGTGGTAAAAAGCGCGTTAAGTGGAAAGCCCCTATAGGGGTTAATGGGGTGGTATGAGTTAACAGGTGAACAGTGCGATACTTGTACTTTGGTCACGTCTCGCACTGTATTGCCCTTCTGTAGTCCACACACATATGCTCATATTCTACATACTCTATTTCAGCAATCGGTTTCACCTGTCTTTACAGAAATAAATGCATCACTCTGATACTACAGACTTAGATAAATGGATCATTAAAGCATTACTTTCAGAGATCTTCTTCTTCTTCTTTGCGTTCGTTCTTTACGATCAATTTGAATCACTCTTTGTGATATGTTTGATCTTTGCCAAGAACGTGTATACGTTGCACATTGGTTTGGTACGCCTCTAAACGCATAGACTTCTACACGTTTAGGACAAGTGCATCCAATTTCAGCCAAACCTCCTTAGTCGCCTCTTACGATATGCATGGCAGGTAACAGTGGTTCTATTCTTTACCCCAAAATTTGGGTCCCGGTAACCACTCGGGCGATTTTTAATCTTTCTAAATAATTTTTCCCGGACAGCTGCTTTCCAGTCTGCTCACGCATCGTGTTCCGGCGGTCAATGAAAATACGGCCTAACATCGTATTATCCACTATAACTCGTATTATAAAAGGGTTGCTTTACTAATACTTTTAAAACCTTTTATCTAAACTTGAAGAATGGTTATATTGTGTTGTAGTAAAACAGTTGTTGATGACAGATTAACAGAACTGCATAATGAGCGTTCAACGTGAATGTTGAAAAATTACCGCGGGCAGTACAAAGAAATTAGAGCCACTTAAAAATAAATTTCTTCGGGGAATCTTGCAGATATTTTGACCAGAGAAGGTCACGTACGAGTAGCCATTGAAGAAAACTAATTGCAGATCCCAGGCAGCCATGATCAGAGGATGGAGATTGGTTGAACAAGTATGCAAAATGCCTCCAGGCAGTTTTGCAAAAATGTTTTTCTGACGGATGGCAGATGGGTGAACATGAATTATGTTGACAAAAGGTAACAGAGATAACAGTGGGGATCATAATGATATTATACCATGTCTAGGAAGACAACAGACAGTTATCAAAGAATTTACATTTCAATGCCTGTTACCTCTGAAGTCGGAGACTATATGGCGAGGAAACCAATAAAACGGTAAGCAAGCTTTCACGCAAAAATCAGGCCGAAGCGCCACACAAGGCGCAATGTCTACGCCTGAATTCATAGCAGGCGAACACAGAAGAAAAAGAATGCTTGAACTCTTCAACTATGATATCAAGAGTATACTATATATTCAAGTAGCAGCATATCCCTTGCGAAGCATCGCTTTCATCACAGTCCCGCCTGAAAAACTCTCTGTTTCTAACAAGTTCTCCTGCCTCTTCCAGTGTCATGTTCTGGAAGGTCTCTGTGGCTAAGTGGTTAAGCCCTTTGTCTTGCGAGTCGAAGGTCGTGAGTTCGAGTCCGGACCGCGCCGTTCTGTTCACGAGTGGTTTTTTTCCAGAGACTCCTTTTAAACCCTTTTTAGTGTCATGTTCAATGTTTCTTTGATGTCCTGCTGTCACCTTCGTTTTGATCGTCTTCTGCCTCGTACTCCAGAAACCATGACTTCCATAACCGTTCTGTCCAAGCCACTGCGACGTTTAACGTTCCCAAAATATTACATTTTCCTGGACATTATGTTATTTGCGAGTAAATGCTCCTTGATATGCGGGTCTTGTAGGATGTATGTCTTTTCTCTTCTCTGTCCAGGATGTTCTAAGAACATTTCTGCAACACCTTGTTTCAAAAGCTTCAATTTTGTTCTTTAATGTTTGTATTATAGTCCACGATTTGCATTTATATGTTGCTACAAGGAACATGCATGTTCTCAGAAATATAGATATAGATACTGAGTGTTCTAAATCAACATCAGGGGTTCTGTGTGGAGTAGAAGTAAGGTGCTTGTATCTCGTCCTAGAGGTAATCGGTTCGTTTGCCGAGAGGAGATCGTTCGAGATATTTTATCAGAGATCATGATCTCAATATACGGGAGATCGAGCTCCAAGTATTATCGAAGAATGATGATAAAATCTAGGTCCCTGCTCAATTTAAGGTGAACACTAAAAGAACTCTTAGTATTTGAAAGTCAATACGAGTAGGCTGCAAAGTCACTTCCCGTGCACAATTTGTTTTAAAAAGCATTACATATTAAAGCTCGTACAAAAATTGTTACTATCTTCAAAATTACATCGGAAACCCTCCCAGGTGCAACGGAGTTCGTGCACTACAGCCGAGATCTTACTGTGTATTTCTTCTTCTTCTTCAGCGATCTCTGGTCATGCGCTTAATTTACTGTGGACTACAAACTGGGCAGACAGCTTCAGGTCTGTCAGGTTTCCCCAAAGCTTAGTTTTCAGGTCGACTGGGTGTGGCCATATGTTGCTTCTCAGCTCACACAGAAGAGGACAGTCTTGCAGGATATGCTCTGGTGTCTGTTCTGCCTGCTGACACTGGCAGAGAGCTGTTTGACTTATTCCTAGTCTGTATAAGTGTTTGTTGAGTCTGCAGTGTCCAGTGCGTAGTCGAAATATAATGACCTGGTCTGTTCTGCTTAGGTCTTTGAGGAGTCTTTTCCATAATCATATCCAGTGTTTGTCTTCCAGTCTACTGCAGATTTTCTCTGTATGAGGGTTTTGACCTCTTGAAAAGACAAGGGTTGGTAAATTTGCTCTTTGGCACTGCCCTCCTTAGCTAAGACATCAGCACTCTCATTGCCTGCAATGCCACAGTGAGATGGAATCCACTGCAAGTGAATTTCTGCCTTTCTGAAAGCTGAGCAAGTTCTCTTTGTAGTTTTTGTACTGTGCTGTCAGTGGATTTAGCCTCCAGGGCTTGTATAGCTGACAGTGAGTCTGTAAGAAATACCATCTTGCCTGCAGGTGCTTGCAGCTTATTCATGTGCTGTGCTGCCATCAGAAGGGCTATGAGTTCTGCTTTGTAGTTGGAACATATTCTTCCAGTAGGAGCCGCTAGAGACACAGTGGTAGCATCTGGGTGCCTAATGTACACTCCTGCTCCACCATTCATGGTTGCCTCCATTACCGATCCATCTGTGTAATTCTTATCCAGCTGTCTTCTGGAAACATGTAATGGAGATGTTCCATTGTAATTGCTTTTTCACTAGATTAGGCTCGGCATCTTTGCTTAATAATTTAGGGATGGAGGTTGAGAAGTTTAGTGGTACTGAGTCTGGTTCCCAGTGATCAAAAGCAATTCTTCAGGTATGGAATTATGATTTAGTAGTTCCAAGTATGACTTTCCTATTTCTTTTGCTTTGTGGTTTAGACTTGTGCGCTTTAGTCTGTTCTTTGTTCTAGCCGCCATTTTTTCATGCAGTGGATGGTGAGGCATTCTTTTGATCCTTTCAGTCTGTAGAATCACTTTTCTCCTTCTTCTGTCTTCCAAGGGCTGGATGTTGGCTGCCTTTTCCATTTCTACAATTGGTGTAGATTTCATGGCTCCCAAAATAGTACGCAGACACCTGTTTTGTGTTTTTCCAGTATCGATTTGTTTGAATGGGCTGCTGATATCCATGTCGATGATGCATATTCGAGGGTCGGTCTAACTGCACCAGTGTACACCTGACTCAGGATTCGAATATCAGCTCCCCAGGTAGTTCCAGCCAGCTTCCGCATCACACTTTGTTTCCTCATAGCCTTTCTGTTTGTTTCCATTATGTGATGTTTCCATGTCAGACGACTGTCAGCTTAACTCCCAAAAAGTTTGGAGTATGGGAACGGGGAACGATATCATCGTTAAATTTCAGTCTGAAGTGTTCTTCCTTTGTTGACAATGAGAAAAGCGTTGCTATAGTTTTGCTCCGGTTTATTTCTAGACCCCATTTACTTGCCCACATTATGACGCTGTTCAGGCTGGCCTGGAGTTTAAAGATGGCAGGACCCAGAAACTCGGAGGTGTACCACACAGCTAGATCATCAGCATGGAGAGAGTGTGATACATGTCTGGGCAGAGTTTGTGGCAGATCATTAATATATACCAGGAAAAGCAATGGGGACAGTACGCTGCCCTGTGGGACTCCTGCTCTTAATTTGAATCTGGGACTGTGCACTCCATCCAATTTTACAGATGCTTGTCTATGGGTAAGAAAGTCTTTATCCAATAGTACATTCTACCCGTATTCCACTGCGTAAGAGCTTGAGTAGCAAACCATCTTTCCAGACTTTGTCGAAGGCCTTAGACATGTCGAAGAACACTGTGAGGGTTTTTTACTGTGTATGAAAGAGATTGGAGCACACATGGTTATTCACCGAAGTGCAATGATGATGGTCCTATCAATCAATCAATCGATATCAATAAGTAATATATTTGATTGACCTTGTAATTCACAGATTTGAACTTGTGTTAGTAAGAAATTAATTTCAATTTCAATAATTTGAGAAAAAGATGAAAATATTAGATTAGATGAACTTAAAAAATGTTAACACTTTCTGTTTACATAGAATTCTTTTTCTGCGAACGCTCCATATCGATCACTTGTTAAACCACTCTTTGTGATCTGTATGTGATCTGAGTCTAAGAGCGATTGTACGTTGTGGCAGTTATGCGTCTACAAGTAGGCCAGCACACCCGATTTATACGACGCTTTTTTATTTTCTAGGGTAGCTTCGATAGGCCCCTACCTCAGTCGCCTCTTACGACATGCCTTCTAGGTCGCAGTGTTACTATTCTTTGCTCCTCTTTCAGACCCCGGCAACGCACGGGAATACATAGCATTAATGTGGACAACACTGAAATGACACTAAAAAAAAGATGTGGACGACACACACACACAAAGAAACGTATGGACAAAGGAATTCATTTACGTGTGACAGCAATGGTACCCTCTTCTTCTTCTTCGAAGATTCTCAATGGTCAACTTGAATATGTTTAATGTAGATTGTGACATCTAACAAACGTGCCCTATTATCAATGAACAGATTGCATATGTCTAAAAGTAGATTATGGAGATCTAAAAAGAAATTGTCCACAAGTTACAGGTCAGATTGAATATGTCCAAAAGTAGATTATGGAGATCTAAAAAGAAATTGTCCACAAGTTACAGGTCAGATTAAATATGTCTAAAAGTAGATTATGGAAATCTAAAAAGAACGTGTAAATAAGTTACAGATCCGCTTGAATATGTTAAAAATTTGATAAATATAAAGAACTAGTCCTCTGAAAAGTCACCTTGAATATGCTTAAAAATAGATTATGGAGATCTCTAATGAACTTGTCATTCAGTAGCTGTCTCTTCTGCTCCTCATACCGTACACACTTGAATGAAAGATGTTTACAATCAATTTAACAATGTCAATATTTGTTTTTCCGATCCAGAAGCACTTGAGGTTATCAGCTGTTCCGATCGGTGCCATGAACATCGTAACCCTTCGTAACACCGTAAATCTGGAGAACCTGTGGCTTTTCTGCCAGCCCGCGGAATTGAACCGCACTTATAGGGGTCTTGTCCCCCATCGTCCAACGCGCTACGAACACGCTGGGCAGGCGGGCAACAATGTCACTATCAAGTTCAGTAGAAGTTTCTTGTTAACAAATCGCCACAATAAGATACAAATTTCTATGAACACCGTAACTCATGACTAAAGTATACAAAAGAAGATAGAAAATGAATAAAACAAGCATGCAGAAAATAAATTAAATGGAGATGATAAAACCACGACCTACTCTATAATATAGTAGATAAATATAGTAGATAAATATAGTAGGTCGTGATGTTTGTTTTTTTTCGATCCAGAGGCACTTGAGCTGAAAGCTCTTCGGCTCGGTGTCATGGACATCGTAACCCTTCGGCTCGGTGCCACGAACACCGTAAATCTGGGGAACCTGTAGCTTTTCTGTCAGCCCGCGGAGTTGAACCCACACTTTACAGAGGACTAGCCACCCGTAGTCCAACGCGCTATGAACACGCTGGGCACGCGGGCATGTAGGTCGTGATAAAACCGAACGTGGCACAAATTGGTTATTGGTTACTATTGGTTATTGGTTACTAAACTGACGTCATTGCACTCCGGGCAGACCCATAGGTGCTCAGTCTCCCCAACAGATATCGAAGAGTATGCATACTGATGGTTCTTGTGGCTCGCTGATTAAACACACCTCTCACTCTGCCTCTCAGGCATCCAGTTCGATTTGAACAACGAGTAACTCCAAACTTCTTAAATCGCTTGATCGATTCAACATCGATTTTAGTGTCCTCATCCAATAGAGAGTGGCGAAGAGACCGAAGAATATCCCCCTTATCCATCTTCAACTCCCCAACAATCGATGCTGTTGTGCAAGCCTGTCCGCTCTCTCATTACCGTAAACACTCGCATGCCCAGGACAGTATATCCACGTAAGCCGCTGGAGGTTAGAAACTTCTATAGACGACATCCACTCATACCGAAACCTGCCCTTCTGGATCTTGTGAAGCATCGACTGAGAGTCAGAGACAACAACTGCCCCAGTAAATGAAGTCCCAGGAATCCAATGGAGGGCAGCAGTAACGGCCTCAACCTCCATCCTCATACTAGAAGTAGTTGTCCTGTATGCCCCACTTTGCTCTGCAACAACCCTACCATGCGCATAAGCCGAGAAACCCCAGCCGGATTTCTCACCACGTTGAACCGACCCATCAGTGGCACAAATTGCTGATTTAAAAGCTGTGTTAGTATTTAAAAAGAAAAAAAGAAGAAACCAGGTAACCGGTTTAATTGTCAGGATTTTGAAATCCCCATCCCCTCCTCTCATTCCCCCAAAAAGGTAAGAGTGTCTGGACAAGTGTCCGCCATGGAAAACAAAAATGCCAGAACTAAGGGAATCAATCCCAGGCATACTGAGCAAAAGGGATCAAACAAACCTCGACAGAAAAACTGCAGCAGAAGAACACATAGAATCAGAGTACCCTGAAAATGAGTGGACGCACGTCTACACGGACGGATCGGCAAATAACGCAATAAGCGATGGCGGAGGAGGAATAGTGCTTAAAATCTCAAAGAAAGTGACGGTCAAGAAAGCGATTGCAACTGGCAAATACTCGAATAACTACCGAGCAGAGGCAGAGGCAATCAAAGAGGCGGCCGAAATGATCTTGGAGAGAAGAAACACTACACGCAACAAGGTCGTGATATTCACCGATGCTCTATCGGTCATCACGGCACTCAAATGCGTCGGCAAAACTGAGATGAATGAGCTCAAAACGTCCCTCGCTGAACTAACGAGTTCACTCAAACGCACCGTCATCCAGTGGATACCGTCACACTGCAACATTAGGGGAAACGAAGCGGCCGACAAGCTAGCCAAAGAGGACGGGCGACTACCCCAGACTGATCTCGAGATCAGCTATGAGGAAGTCAAAACAACCATCGGTTCGCACTACCGAAGCAAATGGGCAAAAGACCACCCGCAGTACACAGACAGTGACGGATACTATGGTCTCTCTCGCAGTGAACAAGTTGCCATATTTCGCCTCCGTACCGGCCACAACAAGCTCAGAGCCCACATGTTCCATAAATTTAAAATTGGCACAACTAGCCTGTGCCCATGCAATATGACAGACATGACGGCAGAACACGTCTTGCAAGACTGTCAACGTTTAGCAGGTATACGAAAAGAGTACTGGCCACAACACACAGAGCTTCGCGAAAAGCTGTACGGAGGAACGGTCCCTAAAAACAACAGTAAAATTCATGATAGACGTTGGTCCATCAGGCTAGGCCGGGAGCGCAAAGGAAGAATGTGCAACTAGTCAATCTAGACACATATCAATATAATGCAGAAGGTAATTAGATGAGACAAAATAAAGAGATGAAAGAAGTAAAAAATATGATAGAAGTAAAGAGATAAGATACCCGAGTGGTTACCGGACCCAAATTTGGGATGTAAAGAATAGAATCACTTTTACCTGCCCGAGTTTCAAGCTTCTATCACAATGTTACACTCATTAGTTAACAGCACATATGATATAGTTTCAAATCAAAGTTACAGTAAGTAAGTTACAGTAGGCAAATTACAGTAAGTAAGTTACAGTCGCCCGAGTGGTTACCGGGGCCCAAATTTGGGGTGTAAAGAATAGAACCACTGTTACCTGCCGCGCATGTCGTAAGAGGCGACTGAGGAGGTTTGCTGAAATCGGATGCAACGTGTCCTAAACGCATAGACAGGTGTCTATGCGTTTAGGGTCTACAAACCAATATGCAACGTATACACGTTCTTGGCAAAGATCAAACATATCACAAATAGTGATTAAAATTGCTCGTAAAGAATGAACGCAAAGAAGAAGAAGAAGAAGAAGAAGAAGTAAGAAACATAAATTTAGTTCGTATATTCAAATTTCGACAACTAATGTTCTGTCTTCTTCTTCTTCTTCTTCTTCTTCCACTTTTGTCGTCACACTGTTAGCAGGTTGTTGCCCAGTGTCATGGTTTTCTTTTTTTCTCTTGCGCTGTTCTCATGGCTTGGGTGATTGTTATTTTTGCTCTTTGACAGGATTCTGCTGCATCATCTAACCATCTTTTTCGTGGTTTTCCTCTCTTCTTCTACCCTGATGTTATGTTGTAGAAGACTCTGTATACTGTGAAGTTTGGATGCATTTGGACCACTTCATTCTTTGTCTCTCAATGTAATTCAAGCACGGCTCTGTGCCAACTTTCTTTCTTATGCTGATGTTAGTGACTGTCTTTTCTGGTGCTGTTGGTAACTTTTCGCAGGCACCGCATTTCACATTTAGTTATTTTTTACGACTGCGCTTTGCTCATTGTCCATGTTTGGCTCTGATAACACAAAGTAGTTATGGAAATGCTGTTGATCATCTGTTGCTTAGCTGCCTGTGAAATTTTTGGGTGCCTTAACAATGGGGCTAGCTGGTAGGTTACAGCATTTGCTTTTGCACTCTAGCCTCTATCTCTCTGTCTAGTCTTCCGTGAATATTCTTTCTAAGTATTTAAATTCTTGCACGTGGTTGATTATAGTGATATTGACATGGATGTCTAGTTTATGATGTTTTCTTCCAATATTCATTATCTCGGTTTTAGTGTTATTGGTTTTCCACATTACATGGTTTATACAATTTTGGTTCATGGTGTCAATATGATGTTGTAGATCTTGTTCATTTTGGTGTATCAGGCACTGATCATGTGCAAACAGCAGTTCATTTATTTCATCATTATCTGAATTTGACTCTTGAGTTATTTTATCCATATACAGTGGAACTCCAATATTCGTCCCCGCCAGTATTCGTCTTTTTCGATATTCGCCCTGTTTTTCCGTCAAAATTTTTTTCCGATATTCGTCCGAAAGTCAATATTCGTCCTACCTCCGGAAGCCGGCAGAAAGCAGCTGATCGTCATTTTGTGTCGGTTGTTTGGCTGAAGCGCTTGTTTGAAAGTGCACGCAATAAAACTCTTGTTATTTTTTTAATCTTTTGCAGTTTTTGCAATTTATTATTACAAAAATTTAGTGACCATGGGACGTAAGAAGTGTAGTGACGATAATGGTGATTAAAAAAAAAAGCAGTGCGAAGTACCATTGATTTTTTTTTAAAAATTATTGCTAAGTTTGAATCTGGAACACGTGTCGCCGATTTAGTAAAGGAATTTGAAATGCCGAGAACTACCATTGCTAGCATAATAAAAAAAGGATGCTATTAAATCAGCTGAAGTCGCACAAGGTGTAACAATTCTTGCTTCTAATAGATCGCCAATCATTGAGGACATGGAAAAGTTGTTGTTAGTTTGGATAACTGAAAAACAAAGGGCTGGTGATAGTGTTTCAGAAGCTATAATTTGCGAAAAGAGAGGTCACTTTATCAAGATTTACAGAATGAAAGGCCTAGGCCATTAACATTCGCTGATGCTGCCGAATTCAAGGCAAGTAGTGGCTGGTTCCGCAATTGTAAATCCCGCACAGGCATTCCAAGTGTAGTTAGACATGGCGAGGCTGCAAGTTCGAATGCAGAAGTGAAAATTCTCAAGTGAAAATTTATTTTGTTATAGAATAGATACGCAATATTCGAGGCCGGGAACGAATTAATCCATTTTTAGTTAATTCCTATGGGAAAAAATTGTTCGATATTCGTCTTTTTCGATATTCATCATCCCCTCGGGAACGAATTAATGACGAATATTGGAGTTCCACTGTATACAATAAAAAGTAGTAGTGAGAGGACACAACCTTGTCTGACACCGGATGTAATGGAGAACCAGTCGGGCATTCCTTCTGTTGTTCTTACGGTTTTCCCTTTTTTGTACTTGGGTTGTATTCAATTGTTTGTTCGCTGATCTGTTTTAGTGTAAATATTGCGTCTGTGCAGCTCTTACCCCTCCTAAACCCAAACTGACTATTGAATAATGTTCTGTACTCAGAGCGAAAGATTCGATGCTGTTTTGTCGTTATAAATTTATGAAATCTCACATCTAGGTCTACACAGTGACCTAGATATGGGACTGGAGTAGAGTAGCCAGTGGCTAGAAAACCATACTGGTAGATAATTACTATACACAAGAAAGTCTATCTGGCGGGATGTTGACAACATCAACCATCATGTGCCCCACGGTCAATGAATAAATACGGGCCTAACATCTTATTACCCAACATACCTCAAGGTAAAACAAGGATTGTCTTCTCTAACATGTTAATATATCGAAGAGGGAGACAACCAGGCACGATATTTCTTTCTTTCGTTCTTTCTCTAATCAGCTTTTGTCTCATAGCGTCCGGATAAGAACGTGTTTATAGACATTCTCTTGTATACGCTTCGTACTTGGTGAAATTCACTGCATTATTTATGTGCCCATCTTTTCCGTGGTCGATCTTTCACTTATTATCCACTGTAGATCTGCGTGTCTGCAACGGTAGTGAGCTCGATCACAAGCATACCTGGTTCAAACTCCGCAGGCAATTTGGAAGCAAATTAGTTGCCTTGGATTGTTACGAACAATAAAGATAGACCTCACAGTTCTCTCTCTCTCTCTCTCTCTCTATCGTTCTTTTTCGGCCATGTTTATCATTCTAATTGTGATGTATACACAGCTTTTGCCAAGAACGCAATTTTTCGTCATAACGTTCAGTACCATTTGGATCACTCTAGTGCTTATCCCTCGGTGAAGTGTCCGATTTCAACCAGCGTTTACTGGGTTCGCTCTTCGTTAACCTTTGACTGTCCCCTGCAGACCTGCAAGGCAGCAGATTGCTATTTTCTTTTAGGCTAGCGACCCTTAGACAACCTACCCTCCCGGGTTGTTGGGCGTCATCTGCCCAGGTTACCGGTCTTTATTTGGACTATGGGGTTTTGCCTGTCGTCCAATTTTGTGTACCGTTTACTCCGTTAGCCTTTTCTTTTTTTTCTTCTTTCATACGCCCGCTGTTAATTCAGGCGGAAAGGCATGACGCCTGGTATTGCTCTTCTGATTGATTTTTGCGTGGGACTATATTACCATTTTACAGGCATCCCTCAATCATATGGATAGCCTCGCCGACTTCCGAGGTACCTGATGCTTAGATCCTTCAAGAGTGATCGTTGCAGGAGACCTATTGTCCGTGTAACTCTTTCTCAGACAGAGTTAGTTTTAGTGAAGGCATAACGGGTGACTTCTCTAACAGCTTTCCTGCCTTTGATGTGGTCGTTCCGTACGCATCGTAAGATAGTCACTCTTTAATGATCTTTTTAGTGCCGTAAATTTGAGCTTAGATTTACGCCAAAGAGCATTGGCTTACATGCGCTGACTGGGCGAGGTAGCTAAGGTAAAGACCCGAACGATCCCGACCCTTCTAGGGCTAGTCACAGGAATTATCACCTTTTTTGCTTTGCTTCATCATATGTTTGCGGTATGCTTAGCCTTTATGTGATCTGAGCCATGGCGTTTGGACGTCATCTGTGTAGGATGATCGGCGTCCGAAATGTATTGCCCTTAGCCAATGCTTGGGTTTGTAATCCGCTAGTTTTTGATTGTCCCCAATCAAACTACAAGCAGTAGTAGTTCCCTGCGGGCGGAAACTCGTACTGGATTCAAACCTCTGCTGAGCTTTCCAGCTTTTCTGCGTATTGGGGTGAACCGCTCACCCCTACGCTTGCCACGCCTCTTCGTTGCTCCACCATCAGCATCGTGCATGTCTCCCCCACCGATGAGCCCACCCATGCACCGTCCGCATGCGTGCTAGCTCTGCCCTGGGGCCTCCCCACCATGTCCATCAGTTCTCACCGTGCTCACATTCAACATGCTGCTAGACTGTCCGGAGACGGAGCTCAACTCGGGCCCCCACCTCAGGGATCCTAGTTTCGCCCTATGTGGGGCAACGTGCAATTCGTCTTGGCCTCAAGTTTTTCTCCACGTGGGCCCACGTCCCTTATCTGGATGCACCCATCGGAACCCAATTCTGGCCCCCACCTCAGGGCTTTGAGTTTCGCCCTATGTGGGTATGCGAGCAACTCAGCTCGGGCCCCGACCTCAGGGCTCCAAGTTTCACCCCACGCGGACCCATGTCTCCTCTCTGGGTGCACCCCTCATCCCTTTATGTTTATCCCTTCAACTTTTCCCATCGGCCGGGAGAGATGTGCATCAATATGTCACTCTGGAATTCCGCTCGTCTGTGTTGCGAGCGGGTCTCATCCAACATGACTACGGCTGCATCACTACTTGTACCAAAGTAGCTCTCCCTGGATCCTTACCCGCTTCGCCTTACGGGAACCATTGTCTGCTTCCAGGGTCACCACATGGGGTAGAATCTTGATTAATGTCAGCTCACTCTCCTCTTCTTCTTTGCGTTCGTTATTCACGATCAATTTTAATCACTCTTTGTGATATGTTTGATCTTTGTCAAGAACGTGTATACGTTGCACGTTGGTTTGGTAGGCCGGTAAACGCATAGACTTCTACACATTTATGACACATGCATCCGATTTCAGCCAAACCTCCTCAGTCGCCTCTTACGATATGCATTGCAGGTAACAGTGGTTCTATTCTTTACACCCCAAATTTGGGCCCCGGTAACCACTTCGGGCGGCCAGCTCACTAATCCTGGCGTGGCGTTGTCCCTTTGCGCCTTGACCCCCACCTACGTGGCATAACAAGCATTCCTTTACTTTTTGTTTACGTTGGTTATTGGTTACTAGCCTGACATCATTGCACTCCGGGCAGACCCATCGGTGCTCAGTCTTCCCCAACTGATATCAAAGAGTATGCATATACTGATGTTTCCCGTGGCTAGCTAACTAAACACACTCCTCATTCTGCCCCTCAAGCATCCAGTTCTACTTCTCTGTGAAATGAAGATCACAGCGAAAAGATGTTGAATTCACTGGATCGATTCAACATCTATTTTAGTGTCCTCCTCCAACAGGCAGTCGCGAAGAGCCAGAAGAACATCCCCCTTATCCGTCTTCAACCACCACAATCGATGCTGTTCATGCAAGCCTGTTCACTCTCTCATTTCCGCAAACATCCGCATGCCCAGATCTCTAGATCCACGTAAGCCTGTTGATGTTAGAAACTTCTATAGACGACATCCCACTCATATCAAGCTGACTGCCCAGTTTGTGGTCCACAGTAAATTAAGCGCATGACCAGAGATCGCTGAAGAAGAAGGATCATGTGAAGCATCGACTGAGAGTCAAACACAACAAAGATCGCATTAAATAGAGTCTCAGAGAGCCAATGGATGGCAGCAGTAACGGACTCAACCTTCATCATCCTATTAGAAGTAGTCGTCCTATACGCTCGACTTCGTTCTTATTTTGTTTATATATATATATATATATGTTGCGGCAATAGAGTTTGCAACATTCTTTAATTTATTAACATTCAGTAACCTACAGTGTAACCTAGCCAATAGTAAGTAAATACAATTTGTAAAGCAATAGCTTATTAGAAGTCGCTGTAATATGTTAATTGCATTTATTTTAACTTGGTCAATTGCGTACATCACGGAAAATTTCCGAAATATTTGCTAATTGGTATCAATGCACGTGCTGGTACTGTTCGTTACACTCGCTTCCCTCCTCGTGCTTCTTAATCTAAAAACAGGTGCATGTTTAGAGCATACATACCAGTATCTGGGCGAACACAAGCTGGTCACTTACGGTTTTCTGTTACTGGAGAAGTGTAGTAACAAGTTCCCAGTTTTGATGTTTCATCTTTGCTTTAATTTTAGAAATATAAATATGTTTCATCCTTGCTTTTATTGTAGAAATATAAATATATTTTCATCCTTGCTTTTATTGTAAAAATATAAATATATTTTCATCCTTGCTTTTATTGTAGAAATATAAATATATTTTCATCCTTGCTTTTATTGTAGAAATATAAATATATTTTCATCCTTGCTTTTATTGTAAAAATAGAAATATATTTTCATCCTTGCTTTATTGTAAAAATAAATATGTTACCTTCTTTCTTTATTGAAGAAATATAAAATGTTTTCATCCCTGCTTTTATTATAGAAATATAAATATAAATTATTAGTGTAGAAGGATACGTATGTTTGGTGTTGTTATTATTGGCGCCCGTGTGTGAACGGGGCTAGCAAGAGGAGTAAAGCATAGTAATACTGCGACATACAAGGCATGTCGTAAGAGGTGACTAAGGTAGGGACCTAGGTAAGCTAGCCTAGTAAGTAAAAAACATCGCAGAAATCGGATGTGCTGGGCTACTTGTAGGCGCATAACTGGCACAACGTACAATTGTTCTTAGACTCAGATCACATACAAATCACACAGAGTGGTTAACAAGTGGTCGATATGGAGAGTCCGAAGAAGAAGAGGAAGTTATTATTGAAGTATGAGTATCTATTCTGTCTGTCTATTCTCTAATCCTGTTTTGTCTTTCAGCGTCAGGTCGAAAAATGGAGACACCTGGAGCAAGCCTCTCTATGCGCCTTGTCTTTCTCTTCTCCAATCCTGATTTGCCTCACAGCTTCAGAATAAGAAGAGATTTATAGAACTGGCTTTTGTGTGTGCTTCATAAATAGTGTCTTTCGTCGTCTCTGCTATCTCTGAGGTCCACCTTTTGCGTGTAAGTATGTTTTTTTTAATTGTCAAAGTATAGTAAACACGTTCTAAGTTTTGAATTATCTAACTAGAGATTCATGCAACCTAAGGTAGCACACATTTTTTCTTTTATTTCAAAGATCTAGCAGAGCTTGAGCTCTTGAACTATACCCAGTGTTATGTAGTATTTATGTGGTGCCTGATTGATTGATTGATTGATTTATATGACAATCATCATTGCATTTCAGTGAGTAGCCATGTGAGTTCC
This sequence comes from Arion vulgaris, assembly GCA_020796225.1. Taxonomy (NCBI): domain Eukaryota; kingdom Metazoa; phylum Mollusca; class Gastropoda; order Stylommatophora; family Arionidae; genus Arion; species Arion vulgaris. The sequence continues at coordinate 23,766,495 of CM036754.1, read as the reverse complement.
GATCTCTTTCTTATACAAGAAGATTTCAACTGCAGTGCATGAACTCCGTAGTACCGGCGAGGGTCACCGATGTAATTTTGAAGATGGTGAAGATATTTTTGTAGGATGTAAAAACAAAATATTGTGTAACGAATTTTGCCCGGGCAGCAGATTTCAGCATGATCTTTTCGATTTTGAACTGTCAAGGGTTCTTTTACGTGCTAAAATTGAACACGGGACCTACGTTTTATCGTCCGTCTCCGATAGGACTAGGAACTCAATCTCACCTACATTGAAATCATGGATATATATATAAAAATATCCAGATGACTCCAAGAGGGAGCGAACCTGGTACCTTTGTTACGTCTGACGAACACCTAACTTCTAAGCTACAGAGATATTATTTATGTTGTATTTTCCAACTAAAGGTCTGTACATGTCTCATCGTCATCATGTGCCGTGCCGGTTGACGTAGACGATCATGGATCTCCACAAATCTCTGTCTATTTTGGTGTTTTCTATTAACCCAGAATTTGACGCTCTACCCTGCCACGAAGTCATTCTATCTAAAATGTTCTCTCTGTGTCTTCCTCTGTCTCGTCTACCCTCGATTTTACCGGTTGCCACAATGTGTTCTAAACCACCCCTCCTCATCACAAGCCCGAAAAATGATGACTGTCTCTTTCTTATATTGATGATAAGCTGTCTCTGTGTCTTGATCTCATTCAACACCTTTACATTAGTCATTTTTGCAGTCCATATGTAGATGTCTACCCACTGCAGAATGAAAATGATCTCTGAGAAATTAGAAACACAATCTATTTACTGTTTGAATTCAGCTCAACAACTACAATTGTACTTCTTCGAATAGCACAGTGGTAGACAGAAGTATTTTATTATTATTGAACGGTGGTCATTTCCTTATACAATATAATCCTTAGTTTATCCACAAGAAAGTGGGTATTTCCAACTTCTTTTTCTTCGAATGATCCATATCGACCATTTGTTAAACCACTCTTTGTGATCTGTATATGATCTGAGCCTAATAGGGAATGTATGTTGTGTTATTTATGCGTCTACAAGTAGGCCAGCTCTTGTCTTCGCAGAATCTTGGGAATCTTTTGGCCAGTAAAAATATCCAATAACCAACTACTCCAAGACACAAGACAAGAGGCAATGAATGACATACTCAAAAGAGAAGATGGAAATGGCTCGGACATGTTATGAGAATGAGACAAGAAATGCCTGCAAGGATAGCCTTCACTTGGACACCAGAGGGAAAGAGAAAGAAAGGCAGACCACGGACAACATGGAGGCTCATGATGGAAGAGGAACTGGACACCGCATCTCTGACGTGGGGCTCTGCGCTGAAGGTTGCACGGACAGGAGAGCATGGAAAGTCCTTTCTGAAGCCCCATGTTTCACTAGGCATGACGGGATTAAGTAAGTAAGTAATATGATCTGAGCCTAATAGCGAATGTATGTTGTGTTATTTATGCGTCTACAAGTAGGCCAGCACATCCGATGTCTACGACGCATTTTATTTACTACAGTATCTTCCCTAGACCCCTACTTCAGTCACCTCATTCGACACGTATTGCAGGTTAAAGTGTTGCTATTCTTTGTTCCCCTTACGAGCCCCGACAATACACCGGCGACGTATTTCCAACAATATTTAGTACAATTTCCTGATCGCCCGAAGGAACTACATTGTATATTTATTTGAAACTTTCCGTTAAATGTCAACTGAATGAAAAATATGAACTCCCATTGGGATCGACCTGCGTGCAGAGACATCGATTGTATAAAGTGTTTCCCTTTTCTCTCTCTATATATATGTCTCTGTATTATTGAGCTCAAGTTACAGTTACTCCAAAACTATTTCCTTCTTCTTCTTTTATCGTCACATTGCTACCGGTTTCTGGCCCAGTGTCACGGTTTGATGTTTTTGTCTTGCGCTGTTCTGTTGGCTTGTGTGATTTGTTTCCTTAAATGCTGTAAAATGTATCAAGTTATGAATTACATTTTTGGTTTTTGGTTTTTAGCTGCGTCCATGTGGTGCTAGGGCCCGCAAGGGAAAAAAAAGAATAGTTCCACTGTGACCTACAGGGCATGTCGTAAGAGGTGACTGATGTAGGACCTAGAGAAGCTACCTAGTAAATAAAAAGCATCGCAGAAATTGGATATGCTGGCCTACTTGTAGACGCATAACTGAAATAACGTACAATCGCTCTTAGTCTCAGATCCCATACAAATCATAAAGAGTGGTTTAACAAGTGGTCAATACGAAGCGTTCGAAGAAAAGAAGAAGAAAAAAGCCTCTTTATGTCGAGACACGCCACTTTCAACCTAAGGACGAACCCTTTCTTTTGGTTATGTCAGAGTGTAGGTAGACAATCTTGAAAAATAAGATTAACACTTTTCGGAGAATCCAAGGTTTACTATTGTCTCTTGTATACTGTCTGTCTATGTCAATGTCTTTTATAGCTCACACAGAGTTTGTCACAGTTTTCTTTCCTGTGTTGTTTCCCAATGTCAGTGAGTTTGCCTTCATATAACATATTCTGGACAGTCTTGAAGTATGTGCTCTGCTGTCAGAGGTTTCTGTCCTCATGTAGACATGGCTGAATTGCCGATAGATTTACTGCTAAAAGACAAGTAATAAAACACAGAGAATAGCGATTAAATGATATATTGGGTTGATACATTGATTAACTGAGAGATGAGACAATCATTTTATGCACTTTGGTGTATGTTTTCTTTTCAACAAGAAGATCTCAGAGACAAAGCAAAAATATATTTTTGTGTAGGTCAGTTAGGAATTAATTGTTGAACGTATAAGTGGTGCCTAGAAAATCAACGACTCGTTTACTGTGATTGATAGCTACGTCCTGTAAAGGATATGCCACGATTTTCATTCATTCAATGTGTCTATTATGTCTGGAGTGTAGAATCATCGATTTTTTGTATGTGTCTTGTATCCTTTGCTTGATCAAGACTTTTTTATAGACTTCTTGATACGAGCTCTGTAGCTCCGGCAACAACCCTATGGGTCTCTGAAAAATAAATGTGCTTGTGAACAGAATGGCACGGTGCAGATTCGAACACACGAACTTCTGTACTTAACCACAGATGGCGCTATATTTTAGCATAGTGTCAAATCTAACTGGTCATGAGGAGTCATGAGTGTCCACATAATTTATTTTTTGGAGATACCTTGGATTGTTGCTGAAGCTACGAAGTTCGTGCTTTGTGTAGCGATCTCAGCAGGTAGTGTGCCATTTCTGTAGAGAGAGTCGGAGCAATGTGGGAAAACCCGGTGAAATGAAGTCAGTTCTTCAACTTTGAACCCATTTGTCCCATTCTAAATCAGAAGATTGTTGAATTATGTTTTGTGTTAAGTCTGCTGATGGGATCTTTTGTGTGTTTTCTGTTTGTTTGTTGCCTCCAGCGTTTTGTTAACACTATTTTTAATAGCGAAGTTAAAAAAGGAAACTGGAAAAGAAATGTGAGCAATCAAGAAATGAACAGAAGATGAATGTCAAAAAGTGCGACCACATTTAGCAGCGATGTAAAAAAAAAATATGCATAAGAAAGGCAAACTATTTTTTTATTCAATAATTAAATTTGGTTTGACCTACATAAAAACAACATTATTTTAAACACTGCAATAGTTTATAAAATAAACATCAACAAAATGTAAATGAACGTAATTCATTGCTCCCTGAACCTCGTTTTGACATAATTTTGGGAACCCCCTGCCTCATTATGACTTAATCAAATCTTACGCTTCCTTCGGAAAATGAGTTGTTGAATTTCAAACGCTCAGGGTGTATACATTTCCGCCCACTGGCGCCACATTTCAACTGCTAAATAGACGCAGACGACAGAAACGGTATAATGGGACTGTTTGATAATATTTACGAGATTAGAAATTTATTATTAGCGAAGCTAATTTTAGTTTATTTTATTAAGAGTCGGTACGTTAAAATAAAATATAAAAATTAATTCCCGTGTTTCGTCGTAACCAGGCTAGCGAACACAATAGGACAAGACAGATAACTCTACAGGGGGAGTTAATAAACAAGAGAGACAGTGACTGTATTGTATTGATCATGTTTACACTCGACGACCAAGAAGTCAGAAAAAAAAACCACAAATAATTCTCAAATGTTTTTTTTTTCTGTCTAGACCAGGGAGAAATTGTTGATAGGTTAGTGAAGACAATTGCTTTCTTCTTTTTCTTCTTTTCCACCATTTACTTCTTTATAGAAGTGTTGGGGGTGGTGGCTAGTGATCTTCTGTGTGCTTGTTTTAAGGCACTTTGTAAGCTGTTATTTATTTTCGTAAGGCTATTCTTGATGCCGTCGCTCCATCTTTTGCGTGGTCTTCCTCTTGCTTTGTACTCATTATACTTTTTCTGTGTGGCTCTCTGTGTAGGCAATACCAGGGCATTCTTGTCAGGTGTTCAAACCATTTAATCTGTTGTTCTTTTATGACTTCCATGACTAGTTTCACGTCCAGTCTTCTTCTGATTTCTTCATTTCTAATTTTGTATCTTATTGTCACACCTGCAGCTCTTTTCTCTCTCTCTCTCTCTCTCTCTCTCTCTCGCGATCGTTCTTAAGCCGTTTTATCATTCTATTGTGATATATAAACAGCCAAACATCAGAACGTGATGTACATGCACACGCCTTCAGATCTAATTGGAGCTTAGGTTCTTATCCCTCGGTGGTGTGTTCGATTTCAACCAGCGTTTGTGTACGGTTCGCTCTCCCTAGCCTTTGCTGTCCCCAGCCAAAACCACAAGGCCAGTAGGTTGCTATTGTCTTTCAGGGCAGCGACCCGTAGACAACTTGCCCTCCCGGGCTGATGAGCGTCATCTGCCCAGCAGCAGTTCTTTTAAGACACCCCATCTCTGTCGTTATGATTTTCCGTTCATTGACAATTGTTATTAGATATAAATTGTTTAAAAAAATGACTGTCATCAAACGTTAAAAAATGCATACGTATTTAACAGAAAAATAATTCTTTCTTCTTCTTTGACTCTTGCTACACCATGTTCCACCTTGTTGCACCACGTAAAGTAATATGGTGTTAGGCCCGTATTTTTCATTGACCATCGGCACACGATGGGTGATGTGTGAACAGCTGCTTTTACTTCACATTGCTTTTGCTGGTACCTAATTGAGGCTGGGTCGACCTGAGAGCGGTTACGGTCGGTAAAAAAATTCGACGCCCACTTTGAAATTGAGCCCGGACCACTCCTTCTTCTTCTTTTGTCGTCACACTGCTACCAGGTTGTTGCCCAGTGTCGTCACACTACTACCAGGTTGTTGCCCAGTGTCGTCACACTACTACCAGGTTGTTGCCCAGTGTCGTCACACTACTACCAGGTTGTTGCCCAGTGTCGTCACACTGCTACCAGGTTGTTGCCCAGTGTCGTCACACTGCTACCAGGTTGTTGCCCAGTGTCGTCACACTGCTGCCAGGTTGTTGCCCAGTGTCGTCACACTGCTACCAGTTGTTGCCCAGTGTCGTCACACTGCTACCAGGTTGTTGCCCAGTGTCGTCACACTGCTACCAGGTTGTTGCCCAGTGTCGTCACCTACTACCAGGTTGTTGCCCAGTGTCGTCACACTACTCCGGGTTGTTGCCCAGTGTGGTCACACTGCTACCGGGTTGTTGCCCAGTGTCGTCACACTACTACCGGGTTGTTGCCCAGTGTCGTCACACTACTACCTGGTTGTTGCCCAGTGTCGTCACACTACTACCAGGTTGTTGCCCAGTGTCGTCACACTGCTACAGGTTGTTGCCCAGTGTCGTCACACTGCTACCGGGTTGTTGCCCAGTGTCATCACACTGCTACCGGGTTGTTGCCCAGTGTCGTCACACTACTACCGGGTTGTTGCCCAGTGTCGTCACACTACTACCGGGTTGTTGCCCAGTGTCGTCACACTACTACCGGGTTGTTGCCCAGTGTCGTCACACTGCTACCAGGTTGTTGCCCAGTGTCGTCACACTGCTACCGGTTGTTGCCCAGTGTCGTCACACTGCTACCAGGTTGTTGCCCAGTGTCGTCACACTGCTGCCAGGTTGTTGCCCAGTGTCGTCACACTGCTACCGGGTTGCTGCCCAGTGTCGTCACACTGCTACCAGGTTGTTGCCCAGTGTCGTCACACTGCTACCAGGTTGTTGCCCAGTGTCGTCACACTGCTACCAGGTTGTTGCCCAGTGTCGTCACACTGCTACCGGGTTGTTGCCCAGTGTCGTCACACTGCTACCAGGTTGTTGCCCAGTGTCGTCACACTGCTACCAGGTTGTTGCCCAGTGTCGTCACACTGCTACCAGGTTGTTGCCCAGTGTCGTCACACTGCTACCAGGTTGTTGCCCAGTGTCGTCACACTGCTACCAGGTTGTTGCCCAGTGTCGTCACCTGCTCCAGGTTGTTGCCCAGTGTCGTCACACTGCTGCCAGGTTGTTGCCCAGTGTCGTCACACTGCTGCCAGGTTGTTGCCCAGTGTCGTCACACTGCTACCAGGTTGTTGCCCAGTGTCGTCACCTACTACCGGGTTGCTGCCCAGTGTCGTCACACTGCTCCGGGTTGTTTCCCAGTGTCATCACACTACCGGGTTGTTGCCCAGTGTCGTCACACTGCTACGGGTTGTTGCCCAGTGTCGTCACCTGCTACCAGGTTGTTGCCCAGTGTCGTCACACTGCTACGAGGTTGTTGCCCAGTGTCGTCACACTGCTACGGGTTGTTGCCCAGTGTCGTCACACTGCTACCAGGTTGTTGCCCAGTGTCGTCACACTGCTACCAGGTTGTTGCCCAGTGTCGTCACACTGCTACCGGTTGTTGCCCAGTGTCGTCACACTGCTACCAGGTTGTTGCCCAGTGTCGTCACACTGCTCCCAGGTTGTTGCCCAGTGTCGTCACACTGCTACCAGGTTGTTGCCCAGTGTCTCACACTGCTCCAGGTTGTTGCCCAGTGTCGTCACACTGCTACCAGGTTGTTGCCCAGTGTCGTCACACTGCTACCAGGTTGTTGCCCAGTGTCGTCACACTACTACCGGGTTGCTGCCCAGTGTCGTCACACTGCTACCGGGTTGTTTCCCAGTGTCATCACACTACTACCGGGTTGTTGCCCAGTGTCGTCACACTGCTACCGGGTTGTTGCCCAGTGTCGTCACACTGCTACCGGGTTGTTGCCCAGTGTCGTCACACTACTGCCGGGTTGTTGCCCAGTGTCGTCACACTGCTACCGGGTTGTTTCCCAGTGTCGTCACACTACTACCGGGTTGCTGCCCAGTGTCGTCACACTGCTATCGGGTTGTTGCCCAGTGTCGTCACACTACTACCGGGTTGCTGCCCAGTGTCATCACACTGCTACCGGGTTGTTGCCCAGTGTCGTCACACTGCTCCGGGTTGTTGCCCAGTGTCGTCACACTGCTACCGGGTTGTTGCCCAGTGTCGTCACACTGCTACCGGGTTGTTGCCCAGTGTCGTCACACTGCTACCGGGTTGTTGCCCAGTGTCGTCACACTGCTACCAGGTTGTTGCCCAGTGTCGTCACACTGCTACCAGGTTGTTGCCCAGTGTCGTCACACTGCTACCAGGTTGTTGCCCAGTGTCGTCACACTACTACCGGGTTGCTGCCATGTGTCGTCACACTGCTACCGGGTTGTTGCCCAGTGTCGTCACACTACTACCGGGTTGCTGCCCAGTGTCGTCACACTGCTATCGGGTTGTTGCCCAGTGTCGTCACACTACTACCGGGTTGCTGCCCAGTGTCATCACACTGCTACCGGGTTGTTGCCCAGTGTCGTCACACTGCTCCGGGTTGTTGCCCAGTGTCGTCACACTGCTACCGGGTTGTTGCCCAGTGTCGTCACACTGCTACCGCGTTGTTGCCCAGTGTCGTCACACTGCTCCGGGTTGTTGCCCAGTGTCGTCACACTGCTACAGGTTGTTGCCCAGTGTCGTCACACTGCTACCAGGTTGTTGCCCAGTGTCGTCACACTGCTGCCGGGTTGTTGCCCAGTGTCGTCACACTGCTACCAGGTTGCTGCCCAGTGTCGTCACACTGCTACCAGGTTGTTGCCAGTGTCGTCACCTGCTGCAGGTTGTTGCCCAGTGTCGTCACACTGCTACCAGGTTGTTGCCCAGTGTCGTCACACTGCTACCAGGTTGTTGCCCAGTGTCGTCACACTGCTACCAGGTTGTTGCCCAGTGTCGTCACACTGCTACCAGGTTGTTGCCCAGTGTCGTCACACTACTACCGGGTTGCTGCCCAGTGTCGTCACACTGCTACCGGGTTGTTTCCCAGTGTCATCACACTACTACCGGGTTGTTGCCCAGTGTCGTCACACTTCTACCGGGTTGTTGCCCAGTGTCGTCACACTGCTGCCGGGTTGTTGCCCAGTGTCGTCACACTACTACCGGGTTGCTGCCCAGTGTCGTCACACTGCTGCGGGTTGTTTCCCAGTGTCGTCACACTACTACCGGGTTGCTGCCCAGTGTCGTCACACTGCTATCGGGTTGTTGCCCAGTGTCGTCACACTACTACCGGGTTGCTGCCCAGTGTCATCACACTGCTACCGGGTTGTTGCCCAGTGTCGTCCCACTGCTACCGGGTTGTTGCCCAGTGTCGTCACACTGCTACCGGGTTGTTGCCCAGTGTCGTCACCTGCTACCGGGTTGTTGCCCAGTGTCGTCACACTGCTACCGGGTTGTTGCCCAGTGTCGTCACACTGCTACCGGGTTGCTGTCCAGTGTCGTCACACTGCTACCGGGTTGTTGCCCAGTGTCGTCACACTGCTCCAGGTTGCTGCCCAGTGTCGTCACACTGCTCCGGGTTGTTGCCCAGTGTCGTCACACTGCTACCGGGTTGTTGCCCAGTGTCGTCACACTGCTACCGGGTTGTTGCCCAGTGTCGTCACACTGCTCCAGGTTGCTGCCCAGTGTCGTCACACTGCTCAGGTTGTTGTCCAGTGTCGTCACACTGCTACCGGGTTGTTGCCCAGTGTCGTCACCTGCTACCAGGTTGCTGCCCAGTGTCGTCACACTGCTACCGGGTTGTTGCCCAGTGTCGTCACACTACTACCGGGTTGTTGCCCAGTGTCGTCACACTACTACCGGGTTGTTGCCCAGTGTCGTCACACTACTACCGGGTTGTTGCCCAGTGTCGTCACACTGCTACCGGGTTGTTGCCCAGTGTCGTCACACTGCTACCGGGTTGTTGCCCAGTGTCGTCACACTACTACCGGGTTGTTGCCCAGTGTCGTCACACTACTACCGGGTTGTTGCCAAGTGTCGTCACACTGCTACCGGGTTGTTGCTCAGTGTCGTCACACTGCTACCGGGTTGTTGCCCAGTGTCGTCACACTGCTACCGGGTTGTTGCCCAGTGTCGTCACACTACTACCGGGTTGTTGCCCAGTGTCGTCACTCTACTACCGGGTTGTTGCCCAGTGTCGTGGTTTTCTGTTTTTGTCTTGCACTGTTCTGGTGGCTTGTGTGATTGTTATCTTTGCTTTTCACAGGATTCTGCTACGTCATCTAACCATCTTTTCCGTGGTCTTCCTCTTGCCTTCCTTCCCGATGTTCTGTTGTAGAAGACTGTATACTGTGGAATTTTGATGCATTCTTATTAAGTGGTCAAACCACTTCATTCTTTGTTTATCTATGTAATTCAAGCACGGTTTTGTGCCAACTTTCTTTCTTATGCTGATGTTGGTGATTCTGTATTTTCTTGTGTTGTTGGTAACTTTTCGCAGGCAACGCATTTCACATGTAGTTATTTTTGTGACTGCGCTTTGCTCAATGTCTATGTTTGGCTCTGGTAACACAAAGTAGGTATACAAATGCTGTTGATCATCTGTTGCTTAGCTGCCGGACCACTAACCCCAGAAAATTCTTAGATTCTCCCAAGGAGTTAATTGTTATTTGTCATGTTTGTTGGCTTACGTGCTCTGATATAACTAAAACAAGGTTCGTTCTTATGTTGAAAGAGCGCCTCGGCTTAAGAGACTTTAATCCAATACAAACAAACAAACATAAATAACTTGTTTGTTCGACCTTTTGTCGAAGATCATAGTGTATTGTCTACTTGATAGCGGTCAAATGGTGGGAGTCTTCATAGAGCCAAGAAGATCATAGTGTATTGTCTACTTGATAGCGGTCAAATGGTGGGAGTCTTCATAGAGCCAAGAAGATCATAGTGTATTGTCTACTTGATAGCGGTCAAATGGTGGGAGTCTTCATAGAGCCAAGAAGATCATAGTGTATTGTCTACTTGATAGCGGTCAAATAGTGGGAGTCTTCATAGAGCCAAGAAGATCATAGTGTATTGTCTACTTGATAGCGGTCAAATGGTGGGAGTCTTCATAGAGCCAAGAAGATCATAGTGTATTGTCTACTTGATAGCGGTCAAATGGTGGGAGTCTTCATAGAGCCAAGAAGATCATAGTGTATTGTCTACTTGATAGCGGTCAAATGGTGGGAGTCTTCATAGAGCCAAGAAGATCATAGTGTATTGTCTACTTGATAGCGGCCAAATGGTGGGAGTCTTCATAGAGCCAAGAAGATCATAGTGTATTGCCTACTTGATAGCGGTCAAATGGTGGGAGTCTTCATAGAGCCAAGAAGATCATAGTGTATTGTCTACTTGATAGCGGTCAAATGGTGGGAGTCTTCATAGAGCCAAGCAGATCATAGTGTATTGTCTACTTTATAGCGGTCAAATGGTGGGAGTCTTCATAGAGCCAAGAAGATCATAGTGTATTGTCTACTTGATAGCGGTCAAATGGTGGGAGTCTTCATAGAGCCAAGAAGATCATAGTGTATTGTCTACTTGATAGCGGCCAAATGGTGGGAGTCTTCATAGAGCCAAGAAGATCATAGTGTATTGTCTACTTGATAGCGGCCAAATGGTGGAGTCTTCATGGAGCCAAGAAGATCATAGTGTATTGTCTACTTGATAGCGGCCAAATGGTGGGAGTCTTCATAGAGCCAAGAAGATCATAGTGTATTGTCTACTTGATAGCGGCCAAATGGTGGGAGTCTTCATAGAGCCAAGAAGATCATAGTGTATTGTCTACTTGATAGCGGCCAAATGGTGGGAGTCTTCATAGAGCCAAGAAGATCATAGTGTATTGTCTACTTGATAGCGGCCAAATGGTGGGAGTCTTCATAGAGCCAAGAAGATCATAGTGTATTGTCTACTTGATAGCGGTCAAATGGTGGGAGTCTTCATAGAGCCAAGAAGATCATAGTGTATTGTCTACTTGATAGCGGTCAAATGGTGGGAGTCTTCATAGAGCCAAGAAGATCATAGTGTATTGTCTACTTGATAGCGGTCAAATGGTGGGAGTCTTCATAGAGCCAAGAAGATCATAGTGTATTGTCTACTTGATAGCGGTCAAATGGTGGGAGTCTTCATAGAGCCAAGAAGATCATAGTGTATTGTCTACTTGATAGCGGTCAAATGGTGGGAGCCTTCATAGAGCCAAGAAGATCATAGTGTATTGTCTACTTGATAGCGGCCAAATGGTGGGAGCCTTCATAGAGCCAAGAAGATCATAGTGTATTGTCTACTTGATAGCGGTCAAATGGTGGGAGTCTTCATAGAGCCAAGAAGATCATAGTGTATTGTCTACTTGATAGCGGTCAAATGGTGGGAGTCTTCATAGAGCCAAGAAGATCATAGTGTATTGTCTACTTGATAGCGGTCAAATGGTGGGAGTCTTCATAGAGCCAAGAAGATCATAGTGTATTGCCTACTTGATAGCGGTCAAATGGTGGGAGCCTTCATAGAGCCAAGAAGATCATAGTGTATTGTCTACTTGATAGCGGTCAAATGGTGGGAGTCTTCATAGAGCCAAGAAGATCATAGTGTATTGTCTACTTGATAGCGGCCAAATGGTGGGAGCCTTCATAGAGCCAAGAAGATCATAGTGTATTGTCTACTTGATAGCGGTCAAATGGTGGGAGCCTTCATAGAGCCAAGAAGATCATAGTGTATTGTCTACTTGATAGCGGTCAAATGGTGGGAGTCTTCATAGAGCCAAGAAGATCATAGTGTATTGTCTACTTGATAGCGGTCAAATGGTGGGAGTCTTCATAGAGCCAAGAAGATCATAGTGTATTGCCTACTTGATAGCGGTCAAATGGTGGGAGCCTTCATAGAGCCATGAGGCAACTAAATTTAACAAACTGAGAACAGCTCACATTCTCTATCTATCTCTCTCTCTCTTTCTTTTTCTCTCCCTCTCGCGTTCGTTCTTTGTGACCATTTTTATCATTCTTATTGTGATATATAAACAACCTTTGCCAAGACCGTTTTTACGTCACATCTTCAGTACCATTTGAAGCTCTAGTGCTTGTCCTTCGGCGACGTGTCCGATTTCAACCAGAGTTTACTAGGTTCGCTCTCCGTCAGTCTTTGACTGTCCCCAGCCGACCTGCAAGGCCGTTGGCTTCTATTTTATTTCGTGGTATCGACCCTTAGACGATCTACCCTCCCGGGATGTTGACCGTCATCTACCCAGGTTACCGGTCTTTATTTCTACTACTTGGTTTGTCCGCCGCCCAGATTTGTGTACGATTTACTCCGCTAACCTTTCATTGTCCACAATCAAACTACAATGCTGTAGCAGTTCCCTGCAAGTGAACACGTGCACTGGATTCAAGTCTCTGCTGGGCTTTCCAGTCTTTTTGCACATTTGGGTGGTCCGCTCACCCCACGCATGCCACGACCTCTTGTCGCTCCACCATAAGCGCCGTGCACATCTGCCCCACCGGTGGCCGACCCGTGCATCGTCCGCATGCGTGTTCGCTCTGCCTTGGTGACTGCCCTACCGTGTCTATTGGTTCTCACCGTGCAGACATTCACCATGCCTCTAGCTTAACCGGACACCGAGCTCAAATTCGGGTCCCCACCTCAGGGCTCTGAGTTTCGCTCTTTGTGGACCCACATGCAACTCAACTCGGGCCAAGTTTTGCTGTACGCGGGTCCAAGTCTCTTATATGGATGTACTGTGATCCATTCATGTTTATCCATTCAGCTTTTCCCTTCGACCGGGAGAGAAGTGCATTAATAGTCACTCTGGGATTCAGCTCGTCTGCGTTGCGAGCGGATCTCATCCAACGTGACTACGTCTGCACCCTACAAACTAGAGTAGTTCTCCCTCGATCCCTACCCTTAGCCAGACAATTTTGATTGTCTATTACTAGGTCACCACGTGGAGGTGGGGTAGGATCTTGATTAGTGCCAGCTCACTAATCTTGTGCGCTATCGGTCTCAGTTCCATGGAGGAGATTGGGCGAGTTGCCCGTAATAGAGCGGTATGGAGTAATTGCTTGTATCCCCTATGTAGCGTATAACGGTACGAGATGAATTATTATACAGGGTGTTCAACTTAAAGCAGCCCCAGTGATAAATATAAATTTGCCAGGTATGCATTGCATCTCGTCTATTTACTATTTAAACCGGTTCTGACTAGCTTGTCCTACGTCACATTTATTCATTGCCCCTTCCAGCACTACAATTACACACCATCACACAACCTTGACCTATACTACGTCATAACTGAACCTTCTCATTTCCATACATATATGTCAGATTAGCTCCATTCACGGGCTGCTTTTAAGCTGAACACCCTGTATTATTACTAATATATCTCGGCGTGATTTTGACACATCATCCACCATGTACCGACAGTCAATGAAAAGTACGGCCAAACACCGTATTACCCAATATTCCTCGAGTTATGAAAAATGGTTAATTTAAATTACTTTTACCTTACTAACATACACGGGTCCTCCCGCTGTGGCACTACCGGGTAAGGGCCCAATATAAAAAGAAGTGTCCACTTATCGTTTCCTGTTTTGCTATTTCCATAGCAACAGGGAATAAGTCGTTGTTTTAACTGTTAATACTATTACAAGATGGTGGACGGAAACAGACGATTGGGAATAAGTAACTACTCATTTCATTAGTAAAACAGTTAAAGTACATAAAATGTCAAGGACGAAAACAATTAAACTTTATTTTCAACGTTGAGCTTATGACGTCATGGAAGTGGAAAATAGAAATAAAAAAAATATGTCAAGGACTACGATAAGCGTCATAGTTAGACACCATTGGATAAATCGGGGGTTTTTAGCCTGGAAAAGGCGCTTGCCGATTTAGACGTGAGGCCGCCCGAGTGGCTACCGGGGCCCACATTTTGGGTGTAAAGAATAGAGCCACTGTTACCTGCCACGCATGTCGTAAGAGGCGACTAAGGAGGTTTGGTTGAATTCGGATGCACGTGTCCTAAACGTGTAGAAGTCTTATGTGTTTAGGGGCCTACGAAACCAATGTGCAACGTCTACACGTTCTTGACAAAGATCAAACATATCACAAAGAGTGATTAAAATTGGTCGTAAAGAACGAACGCAAAGAAGAAGAAGAAGAGGTCGTGAGGCAGTACCATGGGATGAGAGAAAACGTAAAAATAAAATTTGGTGAATTTTATGTTTAACTAAGTTTTTATACTAACTTGTTTGTCCAGTCTATATATAGTCTGTATAAGTTAAAGGGTTGTTTGCATGAAGAAACTATGGTACAAGACAAGCAAAGAAACAAAAGTAAAACTTCAAGAAAATGCATATTTCCTGTGGTAACATATGGATGTAATTTATAACACATACAGTAAAGAACGAAATTGAAGCTTTTGAAACAAGGGTTACAAAAAGTTCTTAGAACATCCTGGACAGAGAAGAGAAATCATAAAGACCTGCATATCGAGGAGCATTGGCTCATAAATAGCATCTGGTCCAGAAAGTTTTGGCCACGTTAAACGTCACAGTGTTTTGTAGAGAACGGTAATGGATGGCATGGTTTTTGGTGTACGAGGCAGGGGGCGACTAAGACGAAGGTGGCAGCAGGACATCAAAGAAACATTGAACATGACGCTGGAGGAGGCTGGAGAACTTGCTAGAGATAAAGTTTTTTGGGCGAGCTGTAACTATAGCGACGTTCCGCAAGGCACATGCTTCTACTTGAGTAAATAATTAGTGACCAGGATCAGTCCTTGTGTTACTGGGGCCTACAAGAAGAGCAAAAAATAGTACCACTGCGACCCACAAGGCATGTCGGAAGAGGCGTCTGAGGTAGGAAGGGGAGCTACTCTAGTTAGGGAAGCTACTCTAGTAGATAAAAAACGTCGCAGAAATCAGATGTTTTGGCCTATTTGTAGGTGCATAACTGGGTCAACGTAAAATGACTCTTAGGCTCAGATCACATACAAATCACACAAAGTGGTTAAAAGGTGGTCGTTATGGAAAGAAGAAGAAGTGACCAGTATACATTATTACTAAACATTGTTTTTACAGAACAAAACAAACCCAACGACATGACATATTTTCTGCTATAAATAATATATATATATATATATAATGTTTAGGATAACATAAAACAAGTTAGACATTAAGATTTATACAGTTCTACACTTTCTAACATTTTGTGAAGACCAATACGCTAATATGATGTAACCAGAAAAGGCACCCTCCCTATGTTGGAACAGCGTGTCTCAACCACATAGATAATTCATCCAGGACTTGACAAACAAATGACAAACAAATAATAAACAAATAACAAACAAATAACAAACAAATAACAAACAAATAACAAACAAATAACAAACATATAACAAACAAAACATTTCGTAAAGGCCAATACGCTGTGATATAACAAAAAAAGCCCGAGTACCCAGCGTGTTCGTAGCGCGCTGGACGACGGGTGACAAGCTCCATGTGAGTGCGGTTCAATTCCGCGGGCTGGCAGAAAAGCCACAGGTTCTCCAGATTTACGGTGTTCGTGGCACCGAACAGAAGGTTACGATGTCCATGGCACCGAGCCGAAGAGCTGAAAGCTCAAGTGTTTCTGGATCGAAAAAATATAACAAAAAAGACACCCGCCTCAGGTTGAAAGTGCCGTTCCTAGACCACATAGAGGCGTAATTTCACCCCTTCACAGATAAATAACAAACAAAACATTTCGTAAACTAATATTTTTATTATAAATAAAATAGATACGACTAGACGATGCATGATTATGGCAAACGTTACTCTCACTCATCGCTTGGCAATCTTAACAGAGTAAGACCTATCGCTCAAATAATATCATCATCGTTATCAGGAACTCTGGAACAAGTCTGGTGTGCTGAGACGAGGAGAGACCTGGTGTTGAATGGCGTCACGCCTGCACAGCTAGTCTCTCTAATAGAATTTCTAGCTCACATTTCACAGATTGTACTGTTTATTGTTGTTTATATATGTTGTTTTGTTTCGTTAAATGAAAGTAAATGATAATTCAAATATTGTTTCAGGACTATATCAATATCATGAATTTTGATTTTCAAATAAAAATGTGTTTTGGTCATTGTGAATAAATTGGTCAATATATTTTTCTTGCGTTCTAAAAGTCGTATTTTCTGTTACTATTGTCTATCCCCAGGTGGATGATGAAATTGGTTGTCTTCTCTTACTGCTATCTTTGGAAGTTTTGAATTTGCGTTCCAGGGCTAGATCAGTCGCCCTTGTTGGTTTATATCCGTGTTTATCTAGTGTGTTATTGATATTGCCTATCTCCATCTTTTTCTGCATCGTTTTCTGTTACATAAGTCTATATTATTTGTATTTGATGTTTCGCCAGTGCAAACACAGTCGCAAAAAATAACTACATGTGAAAAAAGGTGCCAGCGAAAAGTTGCCAAAACCAGAAAAGACAGAGTCCCCAACATTAGCATACTAGTTGTCACAAAATTGTAAATTTGCACAGAATCTTGCTTGAATTACATTGAGAAACAAAGAATGAAATGATTTGGACACTTAATAAGAATTCATCAAAACTCCACAGTATACAGCGTTTTCTACAACTGAACAGCAGGACAGACGGTGAGAGGAAGACCCCGAAAAAGATGGTTAGGTGGCATAGCAAAATCCTGTCAAAGAGCAAAAATAACAATCACCCAAAACCAATAGATTAGCGCAAGACAAAAACAGAAATCCCACAACACTGTGCAACAACTGGTAACAGTGTGACAACAAAAGAAGAAAAAAGATATTTGGCCTACAGAAACATGCATAAAATTCCCACTTCTTGACCTCAAATTGCACAAAAATACCAACTTTCTTACACCAAAAGAAAACATTTCTAATTTGGTCTGAAGTAGGTGAAATATTTCTTTATTTCTATTTTGTATTCTATGCTTCACTTCCAGCACTTGTCTTATTTAAGACTATACATTTGTTAGCCACTCAAGCGGGAAAATGTCGCCGTAGGGTTTTGGGTGTGGTTTTCTCTCTAGGTGACTGAATCCCAGAGATGAAGGTAATTTATATTTCAACTAACTTACACAGACTTCCGAAAGTAGGTGTTCTCCACGAGTGAAGCTTTCGTTTATACCCCTGCTGGAATCCCTAGATCATGCTGGCAGGAAATCTGAGAAGTAAGTTCTACAGGAAACAGTTAATCTATGTTTGACTATTTGCCCTATTAAGCGTGACACTGTCTGTGATCTGATACACCGAAGAAGCTATCAGGAACGTGAGGATATGAAGAATGATGTGTGAGAAGAAAATGTAAATTGTAGTCATAAATTCTTTATTAGATTAAAATACTATATATTGTTCAACGGGTCTCGGGGCATTTTTATAAAGAACACGTTTTCATACGATAAGTACATTAGGAAGATATATTAACCTGCAGTGGCGGCTCGTCATTAAGGGCCAGTCGGGCCCCACCAAAAATAATGTGTAACGTGTATTTAGTATTTTATAAATTAAAATATAACAACCCAAAACCATGATTTTTCCAAAATCTTTTGTGTCTCCACACCAACAAAAAGGATCACGGGCCGCCACTGCTTATCTGTTATCATCATCAGGTACTGTCTCCACATCGAAGGTTGACTACAATGAATCTCCATCATCCTCTGTCTTTCGCCTTGGTGTTGCACTCTGCCAGACTGTAACCTGTCCATTTCTTAAAGTTTCCTCCCACTTATCTCTCGGTCTTCCTCTTGCTCTTCCCCCTCAATTTTCCCCTCTAGTAAATGTTTTATCATGGTGTCATGTCTTTTTATGTGTCCAAAATACTTTATTTGTCTGAATTTTATTTCTCTTAATAGTTGTTTCTTCATGCCTAGTGTTCTTAATACTTGTTTATTTGTCTGTTTTTCTGTCCATGAAACTCTGCCATTTTTCTATATATCCACATCTCAAATGCATCAATTATGTCTTCTAACTGCTTGTTCATTGTCCATGTTTCCGAGCCATACATTAATATAGGTATATATAGCATTTGATCATTCTCATTTTTAGCCTGTTTGTAATTTGTTTGGATGTCAGTAACTTTCTCATACTATTGAAATTATCCTTGGCCATTCCTATTCTCTTTTAATTTATGTTATACATCTGCCATCATCTGTTAACATCTGACCAAGATATAAGAAAATTTTTTTTTACTTGATGTAGTAATTCTCCATGTATTTTATATTCATTTTAGGTTTCTCCATTTCCTTGTTGATTACCATAGTTTTGTTACAGAAGTATGTTAATGTCTAATCCATATTTCTTGCTAGTTTTGTCCAATTGGTTCAATAGTTCTTGTAATTCTTGTTCACTTTCTGCTACCAATACTGTGTCATCTGCATATCTTAAGTTGTTTATTATTTTCCCATTAATCTTGAGTCCTGGCATTCCCTCTAGTTGTTTGAAGATTTTATCTGTGTAGATGTTAAATAGGCTTGGTGACAGAATGCATCCTTGTCTCACTCCTCTCTTTATGTCTATGTATGGAGAGTAGCTATTTTTATATTTTATTATTGCTGTCTGTTTCCAGTATATGTTGCTTATTAGTCTGATATCATCCCCATCTAGGCCTATTTCTTGTAGACATATGATTAGCTTTTCATGTTGGACTCTGTCAAAAGCTTTGCTATAATCGATGAAACAAAAGTAGATACTTTTTTGCACATCTATATACTTATCAGCGAGTAGTCTTATAGCAAGTATTGCCTCTCTGTTCCTCTATTCTTTCTAAAGCCAAACTGTTCTTCTCTACTTCTATGTCTATCTTGTTTTTAATTCTTTCATGTATGATCTTGAGTAGTATTTTTGTTATGTGGCTCATCAGGCTAATTGTCCTATAGTCTGTGCACTCCTGTGCTTTGGGCTTTTGGGTAGTGGTATGAATACTGATGTCTTCAAGTCTCTTGGTATATATCCTGTGTTATATATATCATTGGTGGCGTATGTGGCTTAGGGGATAGTGACTCGGTCTATTAACCCCAACGTTCTGAGTTCGAATCACGCTGCGGAAAGTTTGGTTGCAAATTGTTTCGCGTGGATTTTTACAAAGGACGACGAGAAAGCAATGTCAAACTACTGACAAATCACAAACAGCGTTAAAAAGCTGGGGTTGATTTGCAAAGTCCTGTAAAGGATATGCAATTAACTTAATCTTTATATATATATATATATATCATTGCACAAATCTGCAATAGTTGCAATAGCAAAATCTTCTAAGGAGGTTATCATATCCATAGTTATATTGTCTAATCCTGCAACCTTTCCTTGTTCCATTGTTTCAATTGCTCTTTCAACCTCTGATTTTAATATACTTGGACAGTCATTGCACTGTATGCTGAGTTTACTGTTTCTCTGATCATCAAATAGAGCCGTTACATATTCTGCCCATCTTATAAAAGTTGGTCGTTGTTGCTATTGATAATTACCTGTCAAAACTACTTAAATTCTCCGATAGGAATTGTTTCTATTTTCATGTTTTGTTAGTTAAAACACCCTGATATAACCAATAAAATGCTCGTTCTTAGATTTAAAGTTGTGTCTCATTTACAGAGGCTTTTTAATCCCCTTCATCAGCTGTTCCCAAACTTTGAATTACCATGGACACCCTTTTAAATACAATTTGCTGCCTCGGATCTCAAACTTTTCTATGTATGAAAATGGATAGGAATGAATTATCTTTGTGTTACAATAGTAAACAATGTTCTCAGACTGCGGAAAACTTCAAATGATCTTTCATTTTGTCCTATCATACATTGTGGTCTGAGCTTTTTGATATCACAGCGGAACTAGTTTATCACTGTTTTTATACATATTTTTAAAATGTAATTTTTTTTACAAATTTCAAATATCATAATATTTCTTCAAGTGCTTGAGGATCCCTGTGAATACCTCGAGGAACCTCGTGGGTCCGTAGATCCCAGTTTGGGAAACGCTACTTAATAAACAAACAAGCAAACAACAACGAAATGTACATCTGAGGTCGGAGTAAGATTTACCTGAATGGCCAGGGATCCTGGCGATTTTTTTTTTCTTTTTCCGATCCAGAAGCACTTGAGCTGAAAGCTCTTCGGCTCGGTGTCATGGACATCGTAACCCTTTGGCTCGGTGCCACGAACACCGTAAATCTGGGGAACCTGTAGCTTTTCTGCCAGTCCGCGGAGTTGAACTCGCACTTACAGAGAACTAGTCACCCGTAGTTCAACGCGCTACGAACACGCTGGGCACGCGGGCTGGATACTGGCGATACGGAAAGCAAGAATTTACGCCAAAAAAAAAAGAAAACGCGTAAAGACGCAATATAATGCACGATTACTAAGTCTGAATTCAAAACAGGAGAACGGTGAAAATGCAATGAGTAAATTGGTTAGGGGTAGGGGAAGGTATCGTGTTGGTCCGTATTTTTTCTTTGACCAAGAACACATGATTGCGTGGTGACGTCGTTATCGTATCGATGGATTTTCTTCTTTTCTTCTTCGTTCGCTCCGTACAACCACTTGTTAATTAAACCACTCTTTATGGTTGATATGTGAGCTGCAACCCAGAAGGTGAGCTCGTTGTGCGAGCTAAATGCATGCAGACTTGTAGGCTAGCACATATGGCTTCTGCGTGCTTTTTATACGGGTTCGTCTTCAATCGTAGGACAGACCAGAACCAACTCTAGATAACTAGGCCAGACAACTGACTGTGGGATACCTGACCTAGATCAGAGAAGGGGCTGGAAAATATAGATGTTTGATAGAACACTGCAAGCTTTTTTACTAAATTCTGTGAGTCTATGGTTATTTATTGGTGAAAAATATTCATAATATTGTTGGATAATTTAACTTTGATTTCGCATTTTGCGTTGATTTTAAAATGAATTCGTCTATATACACCAATACTGGAATGCGAGATCACGTGGTGTAGTTGTGGTCTGATTTCCCATAATTCTTACCTGAATCTGAAGGCCCATAAGTTTACAGTTGGCTCTGGACAGACACACACGAATTCTTATCAAGGGGAGCCATGCCCATAGGCGAGCCATTGTCCCGTTTGTATTAGACTTCGCGGTCAAAGTTTTCCGATGTACACCACTAGGAGGTTAGGGTTGGCGTGTGTGTTCTAAGGATCATCAGCAGGCTAATAATTTTAACAATTCGACTTCCTTAGAAAGAATAGCTAATCCCAACTCTGCTGGATGCAGAGCAAGACGCAGAATATGCCTTGTAGACTTGGTTGTCTTTATTTCATAGTGTTCTCTGATACTCAATTAAGAGTGCGTCGAAGTGAGAAAAATTACGGTCTGTAAAACCTACTCCAATAATTAAACTTAATCTTAAAACTTAAAAGCAAGTGCACAAACTATTACGCTATCCTGCCTAAACTGTCTCTGAGATCTTCCTGTGGTGTAAGAAAGAGATCGGAGCACACAAGGCTGTTCACTGAAGTGCATTAATGAAAGTTCTATCAATCAGCCTATAGACGATGCAATATTAAAAAAATTGTCATTCCGTCCGTTTCGCCATGCCTAATTCTACAACGTGCGAGTTTTGAATAGTTTATGGTTGTCTTGAGTTTTTAAAAAAAGATCAAATTTTATGAGGTATGTGAAGAAAGATATGGAGAAATCTTGAATAGTTGCATTGTTATATTATCAGTGCAATTAAAAAAATAACTGACTCATGAAATCAAAGAACTTTCCATGTTGGTATTTCTTTTTTTGTAAAATAATTTTTACGACGCTTTGTTTTCATTTTCTGGTAGTACGTTGGGGATTCTATAGGGTACACGAAATTAGAACAGAGACACGTGCTACTTCTGACTCCATTTGTTAAGTTCTAACAAGAGATCAGAGAAATGTTGAATCTTTAGAGAAAACGGGGCGAAATTATGGTATATCAAAACGACACTACGGCATGATCTAAGAGACTGGATGATTTGAAGCGAGTCATACATTGTATTGAAGCTGCCTCTGCGATCTGACGATTGATAGAATAATGACGTAGTTAAAGATCTGCCATTACAGTCATGTTGCCGCCACGCTTGTGCTGATCCGTAGCCTGCGATAAACATAAGCAAGCGGACTCAGGTAAAGTTCTAGGAAATAAGACCACAAGCGTCGCGTGACCTCGCATTCCAGTATTATTGTATATAGACAAATCCAATTTAGCTGTGGCTGGTCATGTTTCATTTTCTCCCATCATCATCAAGGTGCGTATCCTTTATAGGACGTTGCTCTCTTTGCAGCACATCTGAAATTCACTCTGTCTCTAGCCAGCTCACCCACTTCGTCGATGGTCATATTCATGATTTCTTTAATATCTTGTAGCCATCTTCTTCTTGGTCTGCCTCTGCGTTCTGGGACCCTGCCCTCTAATATTGTTCTTTCCAGGCCATCGTGACGCTTGATGTGACCGAAGTATGTAATTTTTCTGTATAGTATGTTGTTTATCAGCCAATTCTCTTTAGCATTTAGTTCTTTCAGAATATCAGTGTTCTTTCTTTTTTCTGTCCATGGTATTTGTAGGATCTTTCTTTAGCATTTAGTTTCGAAGGACTGGATTTTCGTTCTTGTTTTTGTTTAATAGTCCATGATTCACAACCATAAGTAGCCACTGGAAAAATGCATGCTCTCACAATTTTTTGAATTTAGTATTTTGCTGGTGCTTTGCCACATATTCTTCATTGTGTTCAACTTCTTGATTGCTATTGCCAATCTTCTTGAGATCTCTTTGGAGCAGTCACCGCTATTGCTAATTATAGAGCCCAGATATTCGTAGGTCTCTACACATTGGAGTTCTTCATTGTTTATTTGGATGTTAGGTGAGCCTCTTGCTTTGTCAGTTGACATGATTTTTGTTTTTTGTGTATTCAAATATAGACGTTGGTCTTCACTATGTTTCTTGGTCGTCATTTTCTCCCACAATAGTGAAATTCTGCCTTAATATTTTGTCTAGGTATTGTTTAAAAAAATAATTGATTACAATTCGTAAACTAAACTTTGTTCATCATCAAAACAATATCTTTACAATATGTACCAAATGTAACGATAATATGTTTATTAGTTTTTCTTTCTGTTACATTTTAAAAAAGATAACCTTTGTTTTAGCTTGATCTCACGTCAATTGCTTAGGGAACCGTTCTTTTCTTAGTGTTTTTTTAAGTGGATGTCTTCTTTTCTTCTTTGCGTTCGTTCTTTACGACCAATTTTAATCACTTTTGTGATATGTTTGATCTTTGCCAAGAACGTGTATACGTTGCACATTGGTTTGGTAGGCCCCTAAACGCATAGACTTCTACACGTTTAGGACACGTGCATCCGATTTCAGCCAAACCTCCTTAGACGCCTCTTACGACATGCGTGGCAGGTAGCAGTGGTTACATTCTTTACACCCCAAATTTGGGCCCCGGTAACCACTCGGGCGCTAATGGATATAAGAATATAGTATTACAAGACGAACGGCTATTAAAATTTGTTTTTAAAAAAGCACAGTAGTGAGCTCTTAAAAAGTAGAAAGTAGAAAGTCGACGAGCAAAGTATTATCAGTTCAAAGGTCAAATAAGAGATAACCAAGTTTCAATTTGGCCTATTCTGAGAATATAAAATTTCGAAATATCTTAACAGACAACAGTTGATGGAAAGAAAGATATAAGAAAGATCTGAAGTGTCTAATAACGTGGCACGGAATAGACTCAACAACAGAATTGATAGACAACACCGAGAACGGAAAGATGTGGATAGACATGATAGCCCGGACTAGTATCAGGGGACCTGACGACGATGATAAATGCCTGACGCCGACAGAATGGTTAAACAAACCAACGGCCAGATATAACGACCATCTGATATCGTTCAGACACCTTACACACAACTGGAGAATCCTTTATATTGAAAAATGTTTCTTATCTTTTTATTTAATTCGTCCAACTGGACGTGTCCGGCTGACTATTACAAATTGGTGATATGTACTAAAGTAGTGATAATCGACGCAGCGCTCCTGTGCGCTTTTGCACCCGAGTCATACGTTCATAGCGCCCTTTTTTACTCTTCTCTTTTTTTTTTGATTATTAGATTTCAAGAAAACGAACTATTTTTCAGTTGTTAGTAGCACTCTATAAGAAACATTCTTCTTTCTTCTTTTGTCCTCTGCCTTTTTCCCGTTAGGTGTAGCAGGTTTAACTGATGATAGGCTTCCGAGATAATGCACGCTCGGTCACTTTATATGCTGTGGTATTGTGGAGTTTTAAGATGTCTGTAACTCCATCAACCCATCTTTTCTTGGTCTGCCCCTTCCTCTTGATGATTCCATTTTCATGTTGCACTCTCTTGCAACTGGTGTATTCGAGTTCATTCTGACCTAGTGGCCAAACAATTTGAATCTCTGTTTTTCAATAAATCTAATAGCAGGTGTTGTTCCGACTGTTCTTCTAATTTCCTATTTCTTATATGGTCTCTTCTTGTTTTATTTACTGCTTTCCTCAGCATCTCATTTCGCATGTGGTAATTTTCCTTTCTTGTTCTTTTGTCAGTGCCCATGGTTGGCACTGGTAGCATAGTGTTGGTATAAAGATTGAATTTATAATCTGTCTTTTAGTCTCTACTGGAATTCTGGTGTTTCAAAATTGGGTAGCTGGTATGTAATGTTGTTGGCTTGTGGATTCTAGTTTCGATCTCTGTCCAAAATCGAGAAGAGCAGGCTGGAAAGTGCTGCCGGGCAAAATTCACCGTAAAGAGATTAAAAGATAAAATTCCTACAAAATTATCTTTAACATCTTCAAAATCTGTTGTTTTGTATCTACTGTATCGAAGCAACATCGCTCTTTGATGTGCACTGTCCGTTTGTAATATGCGTATGTGGCCGCACCTTTTAATTAGCTGTTTCTTGATGAAGTTCAGTACTGATGTTGTACCCACTTTTTTCCTGATGTCTTCAGTAAACATTCCAGTACTGTTAAATAAAAACTTCATTTTAGAAATAACACAACATACTTAAACAAGGTTACATTGTTTCAAAAATTAAATTTAACCATAAAGAATATCAAATGTCTGGTCAACCACTAGTGACAACTGTTATAAGAAAGAGAAGATGGAGATATGTTGGACACACCTTGAGGAGAAATGATCAACGAATATCAAAGCAGACATTGAAGTGGGATGCAAAGGGTTCAAGAAAGAGAGGACGACCTAGGAGACCCTGAAGCGAACTGTGCTGAGAGAGCAGGAAATATCGGTCTCAGTTCCATGGAGGAGATTGAGCGAGTTGCCCAAGATAGAGCGGTATGGAGAAATTACTTGCAGGCCCTATGTAACGTATAACGGTACGAGATGAATTATTATTATTATTATTATTATAAAGAATATGACTATTATTAACACTTTTCGTTAGGGGGACTGCCTAGAGTAGTTGATAGTAGCTCGGCCTGCTAGCTGTGAGACGCCTCATAGCTCGGGTTCGAACCTACTGTCCGGCATTTGTTCGAGTCCCCTGGTCTTACTCAGGACGATAACGTGAGTACCTCTGAAGTCGGAGAAAATCTGCCTGTATGGCGAGGGAATACTAATTACGAGTACATTGAGCACACGGTTGCCAGTGTAAAGTAATTGGAACGGATTTTCACGCAAAAATCAGTTCAGAGATGAAACTTCGTCTGAGTTGAAAGCGGACGAAAGAAAAAAGGAAAAAAAATACAACACACTTTTCATTAATAAATTAACCATTGATTCACAGAAATGTATAAAATTACAAAAAGATAACTTTGTTTTATTAAGCATATACATACGTCAGCCAGAGCCAACTATAAACTAATGGGCCTTCGGACTCAGGTAAGAATTATGAGAAATCAGACCACAACTACACCACGTGACCTCGCATTCCAGTATTGGTGTATATAGACGAATTCGATTTAAAATCAACACAAAATACTTAATCGAAATTATATTATGCAACAAGTCAAGTTTAACAATAAGGAATATCAATTTTACGAATATTTTTCAACAATAAATAACCATAGACTCACAGAATTGAGTAAAATGGCAAAAAAGCTTGCAGTGTTTTTGCAAACATATATAGATTCCAGCCATCCGCTCTGATCTAGATCAGGGATTCCCCGGTCAGTTGTCTGGTCTGCACTATAACCGGAATTTTCAATTTTCCGACTACGTTTATCGGTTTTATTCAACAGGGGATGTGGGCAGACACCGCGAAAAGCAGGATCAGAACCTTCTAGAGTTGGTTGTTTACCAGGCCATAGTGCTAACCACGCTGCTGTACGCAAGCGAGACATGGACAGTGTATAGCAGACACGCAAGAAAATTAAACCATTTCCACACAAGCTGTCTACGCAGAATACTAAAAATAAACTGGCAGGACAAAATTCCAGACAGCGAAGTCCTCACAAGAGCAAAGATCCCAAGCGTCAACACCCTGTTGCAGAAGGCCCAACTGAGATGGGTCAGTCACGTTGCTCGAATGCCTGATAAACGCATCCCAAAACAGTTGATGTATGGCGAGCTTGAAGGGGCAGACGTTTAGCTGGTGGACAGAAAACGCTTTAAAGACACTCTTAAAGTGTCTCTGAAATGCTTCGATATAGACAATACGTGCTGGGAATCCCTTGCGCAAGATCGCCAAATGTGGCGCTGTGACAACAAAAGAGGAACCCGAATAGCTGAGAATCATCGTATTGTTAAGTCACAGAGAAAACGAGCAGCGCGAAAAGACAGAGCACACAACACGCACATGTCTAACCTTGATCATGTATGCCCCACCTGTGGTCGGGGATTTTGTTCTAGGATTGGACTCTACAGTCACCTCCGCACACACCAGAGAGGTGCAACAGTACACGTCTGAGATTGTTGTCATCATCGCTTGCGATGGACGGCTATTAATTAAGAGTTGGTTGTGTCTTGCCAGTCTTCACAACTGCCGTAGTGATCTCGTGAGATAATCAACATCATCCATCGCCCAGCCTCAGCAGTAGCGTATTTCGACGTGTTATCAACTATCTATATCTTCTTCCTGTCTCTGCTTGACGCGTACGGCATCCACAAGAGATTGTCATTGTTTCCGTCCTGTCGCTTTTCTATTACTTGTTTCCCACGTCAGGCCACAATCTTCCAAATCTCTATTCCCATGTTTCTTCTCCATGTTTCTATGATCGTACAAGCCTTCTTTTCCCATTCACTCTCCTCTTCTTCTGCGAACGCTCCATATCGACCACTATTAAACCACTCGTTGTGGTTTGTATGTGATCTGAGCCTACAAGCGATTGTGCGTTGTGCCAGTTATACACCTATGGGTGCCAAGGCCAGCACATTCAATTTCTTGCTATGTTTTTTATTTACTAGGGTAACTTCCCTAGAACTGTGGGACGGATGGGTTTGCCACTTGGACGTCATCTTACTCGTGTAGGTGATCGGCGTCCGAAAAGTATCGCCCTTCGCCAATGTCTTGGTCTGGTCCAGTCAAACTTTTACATTATCAGCATTACGTTTCTATCCACGGTGAGTTTATTTATTTCCGAATATGAGTATTATCAGCTGTTTATAGCACTCTTCTAACCAATGCCTCTAAATATTCCATCAGTTCAAAGATGGAAGATTTCATCTATAAATAGAAGCTTAAGTTAAGAAGGCAAATGCTGTCACTTATCAACAAGCCCCACTACTCAGACATCCAAACATTTTTCTGCTAGCTAAATAACAAATTATTGACATCTTCATTTCTACTTTATGCTAGAAGAGCCAAACATGGACAATGAACAAATCACTGCCAAGAAATTAACCTAAAGTGAAATACAATGTTCACAAAATGTCACGAACAGCAAAAGAAGAGAAATGCCAGTATCAGAGAAAGGGCTGGAACAAGACCGTGCTTAAAATACACCGAAGAACAACAAATGCCTCGTCTAGAAAACAGTTGCCTCTTCGTAAGAATGCAGCTAGACCAAACTGCATATAAAGCCTTCTGCAGCAGACGACCAGGGCGAAATTAAAAAAAAACAAGAAAAAATGTAATAGATTAAGTGTCAGAATGATGTTAAAAGTTGCAGAAATCCATCACTCAAAACTATCCAAGAAGCTACAGACAAATACAAAAAACCACGACCCTGAGCTACAACCTTGGTAGCAGTGTGACAACAAAATAAAAGAAGTAAATATTGATTTCGTCGAGTATATTTTTCAATGTCCGGACTCCAACACGAGATAGTTAGCTAAATCTCATCGAAAAAAAGACGTCTCTCCAAGGGTTGAACTCTTAACTGCTGCTATTTATTCATGAAGGTTCCATATGACACTACTGAATTATCGAGTGTTGGTAACATAATCTGTCTAGAAGCTTAAATGGCCCGTTCAGAGACTAAATCTGAAATCACAAAAATCCCACCAAAGAAAGTGGTATTACGAGGGAAATGAAACAAAGCATTAATCTCCTCACAAAGGAAGGCCCCGTTGTTTCATCCTGCCAATTTGTTGTGCGATCTGTAATAGCTTTGATTTCTTCTGACATAATGGTGTCACGTTTGACCGGCTATGATCTAATACAATCGGCAGAGCGCGTCAAGGTCGGGCATTAAGACAACGTCTAGGATCAGGACGATTTGACCTGTCAGATATTATCTGTGCTATCTTAATACATAATTGGCTGTTTTAAAATTGTGACTCCGTGAAAGAAGTCAACCGAGAGAGTGCACACGCTTCGTTTTGATAGTTCAAGTCATTGTTGGGCACGTTCAAATGAAAGGGAACATTCATTTCCACAACACTATTTTCACAAGTGGTTTAGGGGTTTCTCTGTGGCTTAGTGTTAAGTGGCCTTTATCTTGCGTTCCGATAGTCATTGGTTCGAATGCGAATCGCGCTGTTCTGTTCACAAGTGCATTTTTCCAGAGGCCCCTGTAATTGTTACTGGAGCTACGGAGCTCGCACTTCTGTGGAGAAGAACCAGCATTATTGCCCCACTGTGGGGTTCACGTTGGGAAACACTGGTCTAAAGCCGAAATATTAACTTCATTGCACCGGGGTGTACTCAATATGGCTTGCTCCCTCATCACACCGGGGTGTACTCAATATGGCTTGCTCCCTCATCACACCGGGGTGTACTCAATATGGCTTGCTCCCTCATCACACCGGGGTGTACTCAATATGGCTTGCTCCCTCATCACACCGGGGTGTACTCAATATGGCTTGCTCCCTCATCACAC
This sequence comes from Arion vulgaris, assembly GCA_020796225.1. Lineage (NCBI taxonomy): Eukaryota > Metazoa > Mollusca > Gastropoda > Stylommatophora > Arionidae > Arion > Arion vulgaris. The sequence goes on along the minus strand of CM036754.1, from coordinate 23,736,975 downwards.
CGGGGTGTACTCAATATGGCTGCTCACTCATCACACCGGGGTGTACTCAATATGGCTTGCTCCTCATCACAGAAATGGCACGCCACCTGCCGAATGAATTGCACAAAGTCCGAACTCCGTAGCTCCGGCAATGATCTTATGGGTCTGGAAAAATGCAATCGGGAATAGAACGGTGCGGTCCGGATTTGATCTCGCGACCTTCGTAACGCAAGGCAATGGTTTAACCACTTAATCACAGAAACATCTGCATGATAGAGAGCATAACTAAAGTCAGTATAGACAAAGAAGGGAGAATTTCTTGATAAATCTGACACTCTTGAAAAATAACTAGACAATGTAAGTAGACAGGAACAGGATTAGAACACACACAGAAAGAAAAACTATGAGATCGAAGACAATTTGACTGAAAACAACAGAAGAAAAATCAATAACTCGAACATCGTTTACGGAGATCAAAATATCTCCAGCACAAAAAAAGTTTATCATTCCTCTTCTACGGTCATCATTTCTTGTAGGTTGTAATTTCAGATTCTCTTGTTATAGTCTGATGTATGTTTCAGTTCCACTACATACTTTCCTTTCAAAGATTGTGAATGAGGGTCAAATTAATTTCATGAAGTCTGTATGCAGCGGACAGTTTTGAAGAACGTGCTCTGTCGTTGTATCTGCTGATTCACAGTTACTATAACCGAAGATGCTTATCTTGTATTGGATATATATGTGGTGTCTTAGTTTATTGTGTCCTGTTCTGAAGCGAAGTATGAACGGTCTCTTATGGAAAAAGTACATTTAAAGAGTGTCTTCTTTTCTCTTATCCTGTTTTGTCTCACAGCTCCAGGATAAGAAGATATTTTTAGATTTGCGTTTGTGTCTTCTTCTTCTTTTGTCGTCACACTGCTACCGGGTTGTTGCCCAGTGTCGTCCACTGCTACCGGTTGTTGCCAGTGTCTGCACTGCTCCGGTTGTTGCCCGTGTCGTCACACTGCTACCGGGTTGTTGCCCAGTGTCGTCACACTGCTACCAGGTTGTTGCCCAGTGTCGTCACACTGCTACCGGGTTGTTGCCCAGTGTCGTCACACTGCTACCGGGTTGTTGCCCAGTGTCGTCACACTGCTACCGGGTTGTTGCCCAGTGTCGTCACACTGCTACCGGGTTGTTGCCCAGTGTCGTCACACTGCTACCGGGTTGTTGCCCAGTGTCGTCACACTGCTACCGGGTTGTTGCCCAGTGTCGTCACACTGCTACCAGGTTGTTGCCCAGTGTCGTCACACTGCTACCGGGTTGTTGCCCAGTGTCGTCACACTGCTACCGGGTTGTTGCCCAGTGTCGTCACACTGCTACCGGGTTGTTGCCCAGTGTCGTCACACTGCTACCGGGTTGTTGCCCAGTGTCGTCACACTGCTACCAGGTTGTTGCCCAGTGTTGTCACACTGCTACCGGGTTGTTGCCCAGTGTTGTCACACTGCTACCGGGTTGTTGCCCAGTGTCGTCACACTGCTACCGGGTTGTTGCCCAGTGTCGTCACACTGCTACCGGGTTGTTGCCCAGTGTTGTGGTCTTCTGTTTTTTTTTGTCTTGAGCTGTTCTGGTGGCTTGGGTGATTGTTAGTTTTGCTCTTTGACAGGAATCTGCAATGCCATCAAACCATCTTTTTCGTGGTCTTTCTCTAGCCTTCTTTCCTGATATTCTGTTGTAGAAGACTTTGTATACTGTGGAGTTTGCATGCATTCTTGTTAAGTGGCCAAACCACTTCATTCTTTGTTTCTCAATGTAATTCAAGCAAGGTTCTGTGCCAACTTTCTTTCTTATGCTGATGTTGGTGACTATGTCTTTTCTGGTGTTGTTGGTGACTTTTCGCAAACAGCGCATTTCACATGTAGTTCTTTGTTGTGACTGCGCTTTGCTCATTGTTCATGTTTGACAATGGTAACACAAAGTTGGTATGAAAATGATGTTGATCATCTGTTGTTTAGCTGTTAGTGAGATTATGGCGTATGTGTGCGCTTCGTAAATAGTGTTTTTCACATCCTCTGTTATTTCTGAGGTCGACCTTTTGCTTGGACGGCTTTTGCTTTGTATCCACTGTATCGGAGTAGCATTGTTCTTTAAAGTCCACTGTCTGTTGGTAATCTGCTTATGTGGCAGAACAATTTAATTTGTTGTTTCTTGATGAGGTTGAGCACCGATGTTGTACCCAGTTTTTGCTCGATGTCTTCATTTCTAAAGAAGAGTTTGAACAATACTTAACCGCTGACTAAAACAACATTTTTACGCATTGTTTTTTCATAATAAAATAATACGAAGGGTACAGTAATAACATCTATTATTAATTTCTTATGATAAGCACAGAGAAAGATAAAGAGCACTATTTCATAAAGAGCACTATTTCATAAAGAGCACTATTTCATGTATCAAAATGTACAGAACTGAAACCACAAGTTCTTAAAATTCAATGGATTGCTCTACAGAATAGCTCCAATATATTCAAAGCTAAATGGTTTTAATCCGAATAATTGTCTTCACTGCGCCGAGGTTTACCACATAGGCCTCGGTGTCTCTCCGCAGAAATGACCTGCCATATGTCAATATATGCACAGAGTACGAACTCCGTAGCTCCAGAAACAATCCTAAGGGTCTCTGGAAAAAATGCACCCGTGAACAGAACGGCGCGGTCCTGATTCAAACCCACGACCATCGGGGCGAGCGATAAAGGCTTAACCATATAACCACTGAGACATCAAACCTTTCAGGGCATTTACACGATATATTAAACAAAGATATCTTTTTAACAAAAATGAAATGGATCAAACTATTTCACATCTTACATTTGGATGTTTCAACTTTAAAGCAAACAAAATGATTAAAAACTTGTCCAAATGGCATTACACCAGACAAAATTGATCAACATCTATCACGTCGCGGACATTTACTGATCCTGAATCTGAGCGTCTCGATACCTAATTAGCCTTAGGGAAGGAAATGTTAGTCCGTTGTAATCTTAGGGGATAACGTCTCTTGGAGACAAGTCCTAGAGAAAATCTCTCTGGAAGCTGAAATTGCTTCCTTTTCGTCTCATTACATGTGTTATTGAAAGAAAGAGAGGCGAAAAGTAAATTTACTTCAAGAGAATGAGAGTGAAACGATCTCATAACGTTTTTATTTCTTCTTGTTCTGTCATGCAATCTTTTATTGTTTATTTCTATTCGTGATATATGAACATTTGGCAAAACACGTAAACACAAAGTACTGTAGTTTTACATAATACAAAAACAATAGCAATACACAGCAGCGTTTCAACTAAAAGGCCTTTATCAAGCAAGAGATACAACAGAAGTGAAGAGATTCACGTCTTACACGGCATACAAGATATACCGGTTGTTCAAGACAAAAGTAGCCCGACTGACAAATCAGAAGTTTCCAGTTACGCATTGCGTTTTATCTATTTACTATTTAAACCGGTTCTAACTAGCTTATCCTTTCGTCACATTGGTTCATCGTCCCTTCCAGCACTATACTTACAAACCATCACAAAAGGACTAGTGTACTTGACCTATACTACGTCATAATTGAACCTTCTCATTTTCATAAACATATTCCAGATTGGCTCTCTTAACAGGCTACTTTTATCTTGAACACCTATGTAAAATTAGACAATAAATTACCTTGGGTACTAACCAACTCTGACAGTCTTCATTATGAATATCCATCTCAATCATACTACAGTATAACACAGTAGATGTTGTAATATAACATTGGGTTTTATACGCGTGAAATCATGTCTTTAACAAACCTGTAAAAACATGTGCTATTTAACAAAATTTTCTCGCCTGCCCAGCGTGTTCGTATCACGTTGAACGACGAATGGCAAGCTCCATGTGAGTGCGGTTTAATTCCGCGGGCTGGCAGAAATATCACAGGTTCTCCAGATTTACGGTGTTCGTGGCACTGAACCGAAGGGTTACGATGTCCATGGCACCGAGCCGAAGAGCTCAAGTGCTTCTGGATCGAAAAAAAAAATATTCGGCAAGGTGATGGAGGAAGGTGGTTAACACTAACAACCCAAATCTTTTTGTTTTAAAAGACTGTTACTTAAACTACATTGACATGCTGACATAATACTAAAAAAGATTTCAGCACTCTAATCTAAACTAATCTAATCTGAACTAAACTAATCTATTCTAATCTAGTCTAATCTAATCTAAACTAACCGAATCTAATCTAATCTAAACTAACCGAATCTAATCTAATATAATCTAAACTAAACTAAATTAATATAATCTAAACTAATCCAATCTAAACTAATCTAATCTAATCTTATAATCTATTCTAAACTAATTTAATATAATCTCAACCAACTAATCTAATCAACTAACCTAATCTAATCTAATCAGAATCTAACTAATCTAAGTCTAATCTAATTAATAATCTAAACTAAACTAAATTAATCTAATCTAATCTAAACTAATCCAATCTAAATTAATCTAATATAATCTTATAATCTAATCTAAATTTAATCTAATCTAACCTAACCTAATCTAATCTAATCTAATCGAACCTAACCTAATATAATCTAATTTAATCTAAACTAATCTAATCTAATCTCTAATCATGTTTTGCCTTTCAGTGGCAAGTCGAGGATAAAGAAGACACATTGTGCGAGCGTCTCTTTGTACTTTGTCTTTCTTTCTCTTCTCCACTCCTGATTTGCCTCACAGCTTCAGGGTAAAAAGAGATTTCTAGAACGGCATTTTTTGTGTGAGCTTCATAAACAGTATCTTTCGTTGCTTCTGTTATCTCTGGGGTCCAACTTTTGCATGGCCAGCCTTTTGCTTTGTATCCACTGTACTATTAAAAACACTGAGTTGAAAAACAAATGTAAATGAAAATGATATGTTACAGACTTATGCTTCACGGAGAAGAAGACAAAAATAAGACAATAAGATATATAGGAACTCAAAGATATTCTGTAATGTCTAAAGAGCTTGAAGTTTCAAGTCTATAGTCTAAAATCTAAATAATCTAAAGAGTCTAAAGAGTCTAAAATGTAAAGTTTGAAGTCTATAGTTAAAGTCTAAATAGAAAAGAGTCTAAAAGGCAAAAGTCTACAGTCTAAAGTCTAACTTAAAAAGAGTCTAAAGTCTAACGTCAAGAGTCTAAAGTCTAAAGTCTACAGGCTAACGTTTAAAGTCTAAGGTGTAAAAAGTGTAAAGTTTAGCCTCTCTCTCTCTCTCTCTCTCTCTCTCTCTCGCTCTCTGATCACTATGTAAAGTTTAGTCAACAAAAAAAAAGTCTTAAGTCTACAGTTTTAAAAGTCTAAAGTCTAACGCATAAAGAGTCTAAAGTCTACAGTCTAAAGTCTAATATCTAAAGAATCTAAAGTTTAAAAGATGAAGGATATACTTCATTGCACTGGGTTTTATCCAATATGGATCAGTCTCTTTCTTTGCAGAAATGGAACGTTACCTGTTGAAATATATATATACTAGATATGCCACCAATAGCGAAGTTCATAACACACTAAGCTAGTTACCCCTTGCCTGGAAATTTCGGAGTTTAAATCTAGCTTGAGACAACATTCATTGTGTGCACAAGATTCGCGGTTAAAGTACAGGAAATGCTCATACTTTTTATGGAAATATAAATTATAAGTACCTGTAAAGTTGCAGTAAGGTTCGCCTTAATGGCGAATTACACTGGTGATAAGGCGCCCGAGTGGTTACCGGGGCCCAAAATTGGGGTGTAAAGAATAGAACCACTGTTACCTGCCACGCATGTCGTAAGAGGCGACCAAGGAGGTTTGACTAAAATCGGATGCATGTGTCCTAAACTTGTAGAAGTCTATGCGTTTAGGGGTCTATCAAACAAATGTGCAACGTATACACGTTCTTGACAAAGATCAAACATATCACAAAGAGTGATTAAAATTGGTCGTAAAGAACGAATGCAAAGAAGAAGAAGAAGACTGGTGATAAGGTAAGCAAGCATTCATGCCAAAATCAATCAGAAACACAATGTAAGGCGTTATGAACGCTTGAGTTTATAATAGGCGAACGAGAAATATATATATATACAATTAGTTCCTTGGATTGATACGAAAGTAGTAGTAAAAGTTAGGGGCTATAACACATTAAAAATTAATTAAATTACATTTTTTTCGTAGTCTCCGGCTCATAGTAATCAAAAGTAATCAAGAAAGTAAAATTAGAAGAAAAAAAATTCGAAGATAATAACCTTAGGAAAAAAAGGTAAAAAACAAAAGTAAAATTAGATAAAAATAAAATTAGAAAATAAAATTAGAAAATTTAAAAAAAAAAGTAAAATTTAAAAAAATAAAATTAGAAAAAAGAAAATTAACAAATGTAACATAAGCAAAAATAAAATTCTAAAAGTAAAAAATAAAATTAGAAAATAATACAATTCAAAAAGTAAAAGAAGAAAATGAGCACGTATGGACAATTAATTGGTTCGAAGTGCAGTGATGATGATCCGACGACTACACTAAAACAAAGAAAGCTAAAGTTATGTCCAGATTGAATATTTCTGAACAAAAAAACAGTCCAAGATTTATTAATAATCGTTTCTGTAGACTTTTTTTAAATTTTAGCTTCAATTATTATTAATACATAGTTAAGACATACTTTTTTTCTTCTTACACTTTCCCAGTTTAAGTGGGCTCGGAATATCAGCGGAAAAGGATAACAAATGTAACTTTAAAAGTGGTGAAATATTACAACTAGATTATAACTAAATTCATCTTTCACGGGAACGGGAATTCTGTTGTATCAGGTTTTACTGTCAATCGGAATGTGAGACATTCTAAATGATTATTTGTCAACTTTCACGGCAACGGGAATTCTATTGTATCAGGTTTTACTGGCAATCGGAATTAGGAAATGTTTTTAAATTGTTAGTTTTGTCAAAATTCCTTTCACGGAAAGGGAATTCTGTTGTATCAGGTTTTACTGGCAATCGGAATGAGGGACATATTATATCTCTCTTATGTGGCCAACCGAGAAAACGATTTTGTTTTTAATGGGGAAGAAGTTTAGGCAACGGTGCATGTTTCTGTAAGGGACTTTACAAATAGATTTAAACTAAATTCCCGGTGTGAAGAACGGCTAAAACTGCTAATATATATATATACTCGTGTGTTATATATATATATATATATATATATATATATATATATATATATATATTATATATATATAGTGTGTGTGTGTGTGTGTGCGCGCGTGTGTGTGCGCGTGTAGGTGTTTGTGTGTGCGCGTGTGGGTGTTTGTGTGTGCGCTCGTGCGTGTGTTCGTGTTTGTGTGTATCTAATAAAACGGTATCGAATGGGCGATAACTGCAAAGACTCAGACATAAATCGTCCAACTCGTGAACGGTGCCAACTAGGTCTTAGAGCATGTAGTCTCCAGTTGGCCTGGCTTCTGTTGAGACTGCAGTGCAGAAGAGAAGGTCAAAAATGACTTGATGAAAGATATACGACTTCCCGCAGCCCGTACTTTTCTCTCACACCCTATTAGAATACGCCTTTTACCTGAGTTTGGTCTATTGCTTGTTTAGATATCGTCATCTGTTCTGTTCACGAGTCGTACTACAGATGTAGTCAACAACCTTCTAAAAGTTTCATCTTTACGTTTGATATTGAGTTTGAAGAAGAAAATTTCACTATAACAAAGGTGAAAGACAACGTGTAGATAATACTAATGACGTTACAACGATATAATATAAACTTCATTACCTTTATGTGGAAAAATATTTGGTATTTTCTTCTTCTTTGCGTTCGTTCTTTACGACCAATTTAATCACTCTTTGTGATATGTTTGATCTTTTGCCAAGAACGTGTATACGTTGCACATTGGTTTGGTAGGCCCCTAAACGATAGAGCTGCGACAAGTTTAGGACATGTGCCTCGATTTCATCCATTAGACCTCTTACGACATGCGTGGCAGGTAACAGCGGTTCTATTCTTTACACCCCAAATTTGGGCACCGGTAACCACTCGTGCGGTATTATAGTTATGTTCTTTAATTGCCTAGAAAATCAACGACTCGTTTACTGTGGATGATGGTTACGTCCTGTCAAGTATATGCCACGGTTTTCATTTTTATACAAAGATACAACACATAAGCAGATTTACCAACAGAGAGCTTACTTCAAAGAGCAATTTTGCTACTAAACAATCGATTCAAAGCAAAAGGCCGGACACGCCAAATGTGGACCACAGAAACAACAGAGACGACGAAAAACACTATTTATGAAGCGCAAACAAGGACACGTTCCAGAAAGATCTTCTCATCCTGACGCTGTGAGGCAAAACAGAATAGAAGACAAGAGAAAGGAAAGATGTAATACAATTTTGTATAACGAGAAATACATTGTTAGGAGTAGGGCCGTGCTGTGCTAGGTGACAGAGATGCGGCCGCATCAGGTGGTTCCGTAATGGGGGCGGCATAAGCAGCAAAATCAAAGTTACAATTGTAGGTTATTTTAAAGAAAAAAGATTTAAGGGGTAGCATTTCGCAGACGTGCATCATAAAAAGTAAAAAGTAAAGGAACCCTTTCATACCTCGTGGTATATAGGTCAATACAGTGTATTTAGGCCTGTATTTTTCATTGACCGTCGGCACACGATGTGTGATGTGGTCAGCATCACGCCGGCCGCCTCTACTTTCCCAGAGCATGTCTGGTACCCAGTTGAGGCTGGGTCGACCTGAGAGCCGTCGCAGTCGGGAAAAATTCCACGCGCATTGCGGAGCTGAACCCAGACCACCAGCCTTGAGAAGCGAGTTCAGACGTGCATCACACTGGAAAAATATATCGCACGGTCCTGGTTAGGAACGTATATTTTCTTGATCACCGACATACGATGAATAATGCGTTCAACATCACGCTGACTACCTTTATTTCCCAGTGTTTTCTGATATTCAGTTAAAGTGACACAAACTAAGGATCGTTGCAGATAGGAAAAAAAGCAGACGTGATTTTGAAAATGATAACCAAAGTTTAGAATTTACATTAATACACAAAATGGTGGCGAATGTTTGCAAAGGCGTATCCCTATTACATAATATAAAAAAGGTGACATAGTGAACAAATGATACTTTCCACTTCTATAAATGAAAGTAAATGTTGCGTACATACACCAATGACAGTCGGTAGGAAACATTGTGAACTGATTAATTCCACGAGATTCCCGATTTTGACTTGCACTGAATTGCATATGGAACACGGAAATGCTTAGTTATAGACAAACTTGACAATCGTACTGTAAAACTTCGACACGTACACAAATCAAATCACTGTTATTTTAGTAATAACCTAAATAAAATCTTGCAGAACTAAAGGTTTGGGTGGGCAAAAATACTTTTGGAAGGTCGTCACTGTTACCTATATAAAAATGTAAAAATCAAGAATTTATGTCAGGTGGATGATTTTATATCGGTCGGTAAAGATGTCTACAAATTTTGGAACGAACTATAGACCCACCCGTATGTTGTTGGGGATCGCAAGGGAAGCAAAGAATAGTAACACTGCAACCTACATGCCATATCGTAAGAGACAGCAGAATTAGGGGCCTAGGGAAGCTACCATACTAAATAAAAAGCGTCGCAGAATTCTGATATGCTGACCTACTTGTAAGCGCATAACTGGCACAACGTACAATCGCAATTAGCTCAGATTACATACAAATCACAAAGAGTGGTTAACAAGTGGTCGTATAGAGCGTTCAGAAGAAGAAGAAGAAACTGGACCACTAAGGAAGTGCATTAACCACTGCGTTATTACGGTTGTATAACGTTATATCTATCGGTTGATGGATATGTGGATTAGATACATGCAGCTGCGGCTCGTCATTAATGGCCAGTGGGGTTGGGTCCCACCAAAAATAATGTGTAACGTGTAAATATTTATTAGTTAATAAATTAAAATATAACCTAACCCAAAACCATGATTTTTCCCGAAAATTTGAGTCTGGCCCCACCAACAAAAAGGATCACGATCCGCCACTGGATATATTGATGGGTGGATCCATGGGTATGTTGATGGGTGGATTGACATGCAGACAAAAAAAACATTCAGACAGACAGATAGTCAGACAGGCAGGCAGACATGCACGCAGGCAGATAGACAGGCAGATAAAAAGACAGGTAAACAAACAGATTTTTGAAAGTTTTTAGGGTCAATGAACGAATTATTTTGGCTTCCCTCTTCTTTCCTTAGAACCGTGAGTGACAAGTCCGTTAACTACATAAGGCAGTCGTATCTCAGTCTTACAGTACTGTTTTATCAACTTAAGATTGCTATGTCATTGACAAATGTTCTCTTTTCGTCCCGAGTGAATCATTTGGTATGTTATTTCAGTAAAACTGTTGTCTACTAACTTAATAAGTATTCACCCGAGTGGTTACCGGGGCCCAAGGTTGGGGTGTAAAGAATAGAGCCACTGTTACCTGCCACGCATGTCGTAAGAGGCGACTAAGGAGGTTTGGATGAAATCGAGGCACATGTCCTAAACGTGTAGCAGTCTATACGTTTAGGGGCCTACCAAACCAATGTGCAACGTATACACGTTCTTGGCAGAGATCAAACATATCACAAAGAGTGATTAAAATTGGTGGTAAAGAACGAATGCAAAGAAAAAGAATAAGTATTAATATTGTCTGAAAGGTCTCACCCGTGTGTTGTAGGTTCTCACAAGTAGAGCAAAGAATAGTACCACTGCGACCTACAAGACATGTAAGAAGCGACTGTGGCAGGGGGTCTATGGAAGCTACCCTAGTAAATAAAAAGCATCATAGAAATCTGGCCTATTTGTAGGCGCATAACTGGCACTACGTGCAATCTCTCTAAGGCTCAGATTACATACAAATCACAAATAGTGGTTTATAAGTGGTCGATATGGAGCGCTTCGAAGATGAAGACATTTTTTTCCCGATCCAGAAGCACTTGAGCTTTTCAGCTCTTCGGCTCGGTGCCATGGACATCGTAACCCTTCGGTTCGGTGCCACGAACACCGTAAACCTGGGGAATCTGTGACTTTTCTGCCATCCCGCAGAATTGAACCCACACACACAGAGGAATAGTCACCCGTAGTCCAACGCGATACGAACACGCTGGGCAGACAGACGGGCAAGAAGAAGTTTAAAGGTATAAAATAATATGCAGAAGAGCTTAAGGGAACCACATGAGAAAGCTAGAGATAGGAAGACTTGGCATGAGTTGGTTGAGGGCTTATGCCCGATCAGGGTTAAAGTCATGGGAGAGAGAGAGAGAGAGGAAGAGAGAGAGAGAGAGAGAAAGAATGAGTCTCAAACCGAAGAATTAATTTCATTGCTCCTGGTGTTACTCCATATGGCTCACCCTCTCTCTGCAGAAATGACAGCCACCTGCCAAGAGTATTCCACAAAGCACGAACTCCGTAGGTCCGGCAACAATCCTCGGGGTCTCTTGAAATAATACACTCGTGAACAGAACGGCGCGGTCCTTATTCAAACCCACGACCTTCGGATAGCAAGGCAGAGCTTAACCACGTAGTCACAGGACTAAGTAAAAACGTCTCCAATTTTAAAAACCTGCGGTTACTACATGTTGGACCGTTTTTTATGGTGGTATAGATAAAATATTTTTTTTTTTCCCATCCAGAAGCACTTGAGCTGAAAGCTCTTCGGCTCGGTGTCATGGACATCGTAACCATTCGGTTCGGTGCCACGAACACCGTAAATCTGGGGAACCTGTAGCTTTTCTGCCAGTCCGCGGAGTTGAACCCGCATATACAGAGGACTTGTCACCTGTAGTCCGCTACGAACACGCTGGGCACGCGGGCTAGTTATAGGTTAGGTGGGTGTATAGAATATAAAATGTTGGAGGTAACGCCCCAAGTAATATTAAAGCTGTCATTCTTCCGTATAATATGAAATGTTGGAGATAGTAGAGGTATGTACCCATCCAGGTGTGGCGGGCACGACTGGAGCGCTGATCGTGCTCATTGGCGACCATACGTTAACTCAATGAGGGCGGGGGAGGGATGAAAGTTCAAAAGAAGCAGGTGCGTGTCCCAGTTTGAGAACTACTACCCTAGACACTTCTTACCTGGTCAAGATTTAGACACGATTCGAGTAGAAAAGGGACAATAATGAAGATGTCACTTTGAACGAAACAGAAAATGTCAATAATTTTATTTTATTGTTCTTTATTTGTATAATAATGTTGTAGACAACTCTCTGTTTCTCTGTCTGCCTGCCTGTATGCCTACCTGTCTGTATGTTTGTCTGTCTATTAGTCTTGTCTATCCGTCTTTTTATCTGCCTGCTTTCCTACCCATATGTATGTCTGTCTGCCAGCCTGTCTGCCTGCAAGCCTACTTGTCTGCCTGTCTGTCTGTCTGTCTGTCTGTCTGTTTGTCTGCCTGCATACATACATGTCTGCCTGTCTGTCTACTTGCAGGCAGATAGGTAGGCATACAGACAGGTCAGGTAGACAACCTGTCTGTCTGTCTGCCTACCTGTCTGCATGCATGCCTACTTGTCTGTCTGTTTTGCTTACCTATCTGTCTGTCTGTCTGTCTGCTTGCTTACTTACCTGTCTGTCTGCATGCCTACCTGTCTACATGTCTGCCTGCCTACCTGTCTGCATGCATGCCTGCATGCCTGCCTGTCTGCCTGTCTGTCTGTCTACCTGTCTGCCTGTATGTCTACTTGTCTGTCTGTTTTGCTTACCTACCTATCTGTATCTCTATATGTATGCTTGTCTATCTGCGTACCTGTCTGTCTGTCTGTCTGTCTTTCTGCCTTTACCCCTCTCTCACTCTCTCTCTCACTTTTCATTATTCGTTATTTATTTTCCTAATTAACTCTCCATCAGTTAAGGATAAAAAATAAAATAAAAGACCGTGTTCATACCATGTGGTCTATTAAATAATGCCGTGTTAGACTCGTATTTTATTTTAGAGAAACAACATACGATAGTTGATGTGGTATCACTTCTCTCTCTCTCTCTCTCTCTATCTTCTGCTAACTATATTCTTTATAGAACATGTTCTTCTATCTGCAAGGATTAATTGTCTCCATGCTTTATTTCTAGAAATAAATAAAAGATCTAGTAAATTGTACTATAACTTTTTTTGCTGTCTGGTATTCCTCTAAATATTTTGGAGACAAAAGTTAAAAAAAGATTATGCTTGATTGATTGATTGATGGATTGATTGATAGGACAATCGTCATTGCACTTCCGTGAGTAACCATGTGTGCTCTGTTCTCTTTCTTACACATGCAGATTTGAGCTGCAGTGTAAGAACTCGTAGCAATTGTGGAAGAACAGGATAACTTTCTCCTGCCGGCATGGCACTTGATGATGATATTATCACTTAATTTATACAGCTTCTGCTCAAAGTACCAGACATTTGTTTCTACTAAACACCGACGTAATTCCCTCTCTCTCTCTCTCTCTCTCTCTCTCTCTCCTACAGACTCTCCTTTCTCAATCTTCTCCCTCATTACTTAAGACCTGCTGTCAATGTTCTTTCTAAATCAACTTTGAGAATTGAATTTCATGGCCGATTCACAGAAGGCAGGAGCTAAAAACAGAGTGAGAGTGAACGACCTCGATGTCTTTATTTCCTAACAAAAACGACGCTTCTACTTTGAGTAGTCTGACTCGTGAACAAACATAATGAAGTTAGTCGCTTCTTGGTACTGGACAATGTTTGCCTGTCTCGCTTTAGTTTGGTAAGTTATTTCGTTTTTAGTCATATATTTTCATTTCTTCTTCTTCTTTGCGTTCGTTCTTTACAACCAATTTTAATCACTCTTTGTGATATGTTTGATCTTTGCCAAGAACGTGTATACGTTGCCCATTGGTTTGGTAGGCCTATAAACGCATAGACTTCTACATGTTTAGGACATGTGCACGCCCGCGTGCCCAGCGTGTTCGTAGCTCGTTGGACTACGGGTGACTAGTCCTCTGGAAGTGCGGGTTCAACTCCGCGGACTGGCAAAAAAACTACAGGTTCCCCAGATTTACGGTGTTCGTGGCACCGAGCCGAAAGGTTACGATGTTCATGACACCGAGCCGAAGAGCTTTCAGCTCAAGTGCTTCTGGATCGGAAAAAGGACATGTGCACCACAACGGGCGCCCTAACTTGGCCTGACTTCATAGCGAACGAACGCAAGAAGAAGAAGTATACAAGACAAACGTCTTAAACACTTAACATCGTATGAACACAGTATGCTTCTGTCAAGAAACAGAACCGCTATTACATATTCAACCACCCACTCTGTAACAATTATTAAAATTGTTCAAAAAATAGATGAAACAATTAGGAGCTCAGGGAGATAAAATAAATACACATATCTGGACAATGTCTTGAATCTCTGTGTGCTCATTCTCATGTGGAGTTAGTGTCAGAATGCAATTGATAGATTTATTTGTTATCTTAAAAGTGGACCTCAGTGATAAATGAGGCAACGAAAGACACAACTTATGAAGCACACACAAGGGCTCGTTCTATAAATCTCTTCTTATCCCGACGCTGTGAGGATAAACAGGATTAGAGAAAAGAAAAAAAAGATAGAAGGAAAGAAGGCGGATATCCTTATTGTCTCATGGTCATTTAAAAAAAAAAATTATTTATTTGTGCCCTTGGCAGTGCTCTTGGCAAAGGATTCAGAAATATTTGAGATTTTCCTTAAGCACAATGCAACATCTTTGTAGCTTAAGCGGTAGTGAACACGATCACAACCCACGCGTACCTGGTTCAAACTCCGCGGCAGGCAGTTTGGAAGCAAATTCGTTTCCGTGGGATTCTTTTACTAAAGGTAAACCTCAACGTTCAGAAATCAATAGCAAACTACAGAACGTATAAGTTGTGAATAGAATATCAACGATTCGTTTACTGTGGTTGATGGCTGCTCCGTGTAAAGGATATGCCATGCTTTACATTTTCAATGTTTAATTTATATCCGCACCCCCCTTTCCCCCGGCAACATATGTTATCGGACAAAGGCCACGTTTATATCAAACAAGAGTACTGAAGAAGTGAACTGTGTAAGCATTTTCTAACTACCCCCGGATAATCGTCACATCTGGACAGCCCAGTGAGGAGGATGGGGGGATGATCCAGTGCTGGTCAATGTTCCAGCCGCACAGACAGCGTTCATTCGCTCATTACCACATCAATGAACATCAAATGGCCGGTTATGATCCTAGACACCGAGGTCCTGAAGGAAGCTGCTCTTCCCAGCTTCTACACAATCTTGATGCAGTCCCAGACACGATGAGCAGGACATGTGGCTCGAATGCCGGATTGCAGAATACACAAAAGACTCTTGTTTTGCGAGCTGCGTAGCAGTAAAGGCCCTTGGTGGTAAAAAAAAAAGAGATTCAATGACGCACTCAAGAACTCTATGCGCCCGTGTGGTGCCGGGGCCCGCAAGGGAAGCAAAGAATAGTACCCCTGCAACCTACAATGTCGTAAGAGGCGACTGATGTCGGCCCTAGGGATGCTACCCTAGTAAATAAAAAGCAGCGCAGAAATCGGATGTGCTAACCTACTTGTGGGCGCATAACTCGCACAACGTACAATCACTCTTAGGCTCAGATCGCATACAAATCACACAGAGTGGTTGACAAGTAGTCGATGTGGAGCGTTCGAAGAAGAAGAACTCTATGAAATACTTTGGCATAGATGTCGACAACTGTGAGAATGCTGCTCAAGAAATATCAGCCTGGAGCATATTTTTTCGACACGGTTCTTCGGCCTGCAAGGCAGGTAGAACTGCACGGATGGAGCAGAAGCGACAAACAGGAAAGACAGTAAAACTCCTCACAAGTGAAAATGTTCCTTGCCCACATTGAAAAAGAACATTTCAAGACCGCATCGGGCTCACTAGTCATCTACGTACACACAGAAAAACAAAATGCAACTACACTCTCTTTGATAAAAATGGTGGTCATCATCACCCGTGATGGACGAGCATCATCACCACGACACCATGTTGCCTGCTGGTAAGACACTGTTAGCATGTGTAACTGTGTTGTAACTATTTACTTAATTTGTACTTTCTTCTGATATTACAATTTATAGGACTCATGATAAGGGTTTGTAGTGCTAGTGAACAGGGTTTTTAGGGATGCATGAAAGGGAGTTTGTAAGGTTCATAAAAACGTTGGCATTGTTCAGAAAAAGGGTTTACATGGTTCACGATAAGGGTTTTGTAGGGTTCATGATAAGGGTTTGTAATACTAATGAAAAGGGTTTGCAGAGTTCAAGCAAGGGTTCGTCGTGTTCAAAATGGGATTTGTAGGGTTCGTGAAAAGGGTTTGTCGGGTTCATGATTTGAAAAATGTAGTGAAGTAAACCACAAATTTCAGGATTAATGTACAAGGGCTGACAAAAACTCTATTTTACACACACATGTTTTTAATAAGGATAGACTGTATAACTGCAACCTGACTATGAGTATGGATCAAGGATACAAGATTGGTCAGGTCACAACAGAATAAGACACCCCCTGTACATTAGATTCAATATAGGCACTAACGACCTGTTCTCCTGTCGTTTGGCGAGTGTGACAACATAGCATATCCTGCAGAACTGCCCCTAGTATGCAAACCTGAAAAGAAAGAGGTGGCCCATTTACACCAGCGTCTAAGACACATTGTATGGCATGTATAATAATGTTAGACTGACTACGGCCTTTATTAGAGAACCCGAAATTCCAGTCTAGTGAGAACGCAGAAGAAGAAGAAAAAGAAGTAGAAAAAAGAAGATTGGTCCCAAAAATGCGATGATGAAGTGTAGCTCTACTTGTCTCGCAGGCCGAAGAACGGTGTTGAAGAAGTGTGCACCAGGCTGATCTGCACAGTGTGTATGGGTTAAACGAATGGCCGCTGACAGAGAACTATTGAAAGATTGTGTTGTTGCGATATAAGACCCCCACGAAGAGTGCAAACCACTGACTGCTATGTCGATTTATATCGAAGTAAAAGAAGAAGAAGAAGAAGAAAGTAACACAGCACACAACTTACGTCCTCTTAGTGAGAAACCGATTCTAAACAATTATCTAGTTCTGTATATTATCAAATTAATATCCCCGTCCATTTAACTAGTATTCAATTATCGACTACTTCCAGCTTGAAGTACAGCATCTGTATAGCAGAAATCAATTGAACAGAAATGAAACTGTTATGACATATTGAACATGTCATTAACGAAATTGCCAGAGATGTTCTGGAAAGCAGTTTAATCTGGAAATGAGGTCATGGTAACTCCAGTAACCCAAATGATTCATACCTTGTTCAGTGTAGAGGAAACTAATCCGCACAGGTAATTTTATAATGGATGAGCTGATAACTGAAGCATAAACAGATATAATAGCCTTCATCCGCACGTCCAAGCTGACTGAAATTGGATGTTTATCCGACGGCGTATCACTCCGGGTATGCACATATGTACGCATTGTCCCTCAGCAGATGGTGAATGCTATGATTGCTGATATTTCCAGGGGTATGCTGGTTAAATAAATTTCTTATTTTTGCCTGTAGGGTTGATGATAAGTTTCACCAGTCGCTCTATAGATACGCCATCAGTATCATTATCCAGCAGACCTGTGTTTCTCAACATGGGGGCTCACGTGAATAGAGTAGGGGCAGTGTGAATAATCAGTGTTACAATTAGATTCATTGATTGATTGATTGACTGATAGAACCATCATCATTGCACTTCGGTGAGTAACCATGTGAGCTCCGATCTCTTTCTTACACAGGAATATCTCAACGGCAATGCTTGAACTCCTTAGCACCGGCGATGCTTGAACTCCTTAGCAACGGCCATGGTCCCCAATCTAATTTTGAAGATGGTGAAACTATTTTGTAACAATTTTATTTTTAATCTTTCTAATGAATTTTGTCCGGGTAGCGGTTTTCCAGTCTGCTCTTCTCGACTTCTGAACTGGCAAGGGTTCTTTTACGTGCCCAACTTGAACCTAAGTTTACTCATCCTTCTCCAATTAGACTAGGAATTCGATGATGGGAATTAGGAATTCCTACACTGAGATCAGAGACCTATGGAAAAAAAATCCAGATCGCTCCACGAGGAAACGAATCGAGTACCATTGGGACGATAGGCTAGCACCTAACCTCCATGCCACAGCGACCAAATAGACAATGATAATATCTCTTATATAGTTAAAAAAACACGCACAAAAACACATTGTAAGCGGCAAATTATCAATGCTGCAAATCTAGCATCCATCTAAAGCATAGATTCCCAAACTTTTTCGGCCCACCGCCCACTTTGCACAACCTAAACTTTGTAACGCCCCCTCTTCCCCTATACCAGTTTGCCAACGCCCCCATATATACATGCTCTATTTTTTCATTGACATAGAAAATTGATATATATTTCTGTCAGATATTGTCAATTTTCAAACGATTATATAAATGAAATAGAAAATTGATGTTAAAATAGATCGTGTAAGACGAGCATAAGAAGAATTAAAATGCAGAATTCAAATTTTAATTGATTATTCAATCGTAAAATCACGAAAATAATTAATTTAAAAATATTTATTGCTAATTTCTTCTTTAAGAAGCCACCGACCCGTAATCACCTGTACACCCCCAAATTTTTCTGAACCCACTATCGCCCCCCTGGAAGGCTTCAGCGCCGCTCGGGGCGGTACCGCCCACTTTGGGAACCCATGATCTAAAGTAAGAAACAAATAGTTGATCACTCCAGTACTAGCAACTAGCAACATAAATACTAGACAGAGTGAGTTAAGGTGTGTTATATATTTTCTATGGCCGCCTGCCCAGTGTGTTCGTAGCGCGTTGGTCGACGCGTGACAAACACCCTGTGAGTGTGGCTCAATTCCGCGGATTGACAGAAAAGCCACAGGTTCTCCAGATTTACGGTATTCGTGGCACCAAACTGAAGGGTTACGATGTCCATGGAATCGAGCCGAAGATCTGAAAACTCAAGTGCTTCTGGATCGAAAATATATATATATATATATATATATATATATATATATATATATATATATATATATATTGTTAGGGGCGATATATATATATATATATATATATATATATATATATATATTTGTTATATATAAAGTTGAGGGGAAGAGCAAGAGGAAGACGAGAGATAAGTGGGAGGAAAACTTTAAGAAATGGACAGGTTACAGTCTGGCAGTGTGCAACACCAAGGCGAAAGACAGAGGATGCTGGAGATTCATTGCAGCCAACCTTCGATGTGGAGACGGCACCTATTGATGATGATATATTATCTATCAACTGTCATATCTTACAGCACACAGTGTCAGTCTAACTTTATTTTTCTGTTGTTTTTGCTGTAGAAATAACTAGGTAAGTTTGTTTAATATTTGTATGTATTGTCTGTTTCTTTAATGATTGCAGGATATTTTTTTTTTTTTATTTAGCTTGTTTTTTTTTAAATCATCAACTTCACTGCAACAGGTTCCTCCATATGGTTTCGCGATTTACTGCAGAAATAGCAAGTCACATGTTTAGAGTGTTGCACAAGCTACGTAACTCCAGCAACAATCCTAGTAATCTTTGAGTTTTAGAAATGTTTCTTTTTTGTTTGATGTGTCTTCAGATGCCAGGGGACGGGAGGAAATCACTTGAAGATGCCAAGGTATCGGATACTCTCAGATAATCAGAACCTATAAATTAATAATTTCAATAAATATGAATATATTCCACTCTAACCGATATATGTTACGTTGGGACTGGAAGTAATTTCTCTATAACACTGTGTCTTAGATAACTCGTTCAATCTGTACCCTGGAATTGAGTCCGGTTTTTTTTGCTCGTCACTCGAAGTAAAGTTCATTTCAGGGTTTCCCTAGTAAAAAGAAAGTAAAAGGAATCCTTTCATACCTCGTGGTATATAGGGCAATACAGTGTTAGGCCTGTATTTTTCATTGACCGTCGGCACACGATGGGTGATGTGGTCAGCAGCCTTTACTTTCCCAGAGCATGTCTGGTACCCAGTTGAGGCTGGGTCGACCTGAGAGCCGTCGCGATCGCACTGCGGGAGTTGAACCCAGACCACCGGCCTTGAGAAGCGAGTTCACTAACTACTACGCTACCGCGGCTCTCAGAGTTTCCCTAGGGCGTCCTTTATTTCTTGAACCCTTTGCCTCCGTTTTCAATTTCTGTTTTGTTAATCTATGATCTTTTATTCTCAATGTATGCCCACCCATCTCCATCTTATCCACCTTGTTACTAGTGGTTATCCAGACATTTCTCTGATTTCATCACTTCTCTTGAATTTGTACCATTTTATGTTCATTATTATTTGCAGGAATCTATTTTCGAATGCATACAACTTACTTGCAATATCGTTAGTTATTTTCCAACTCTCGCTGGCAGACATATATTAGGACTGACAAAACATTGGAGTTGAATATTCGTAATTTAGTTTTTAAAGTATATAACTTGAAGTTCCATATTTCAGTTTGACTTAATTTGCTAATAAAGTGTATAAATCATGTTACTAAATAAAAGTATAAAATGGAAATAAGAGAGAGAGAGAGAGAAAGAGAATAAAAATGGAGAGAGAAAAAAAAATTGGTAATAAATTATAAACGAGTGGGTTACAGATTTTATGAAAAGATTGGGCTTAAACTTTCTGAACAAACATGTCCAAAACTGGTGATGGCTGACTAACTGCAACGTACAAGTGGTATCAAGATTAACACATTCATTTCGCTAAACAGAAAAAAGAAATACAATAAGCCACAATCCATATTTCCTAAAAAGTACAACATTCGTTGTCATACTTTTCTTTTCTTTCATGACATACGTGCCATCATCATCATCAAGTAGCTTGCCTCTTCCAAAACTTGGCTCCCATGTCAGCAGTCCTGAAAAACTCTCTATTCTGTGAAAGTTAACCGGCGTCAACAGCAGTCATTCTCAGATCGATATATAATTCACCCATCGTCTTCTAGGTCTTCTTCTCATTCTTCTTCAAGGCAACATTCCCTCCAAAATATCTTCTCTAGGCACTCTAGTCATTTGATGTTTCCGAAATATTTAATTTTCCTTGTTTTTATGCTCTTTAATAGCCAACTCTCTTTAATATCAAGCTGTTCAGAACAGAAGCATTTGTGACATATGTGCAGCTTGTCACAAATGATTAAAAATTGTCAAAGTCTTCTGTATGTACCTCTATCCACCTCCACAATTCATTCACCTCACAATTTACACAGGGACTGTCTAGTTAATATATATTATAAAACGATTCTAATTTGTACAACATATAAATTGTGTCGATGCTAATAATGCTGAGCTGATTTTTGTTATTCCAATTTTCTACTAGACATTTATTTAACTTCTGCTACATCATATTACATACACAAACAGACGGGAGAAAATTAATCGATTCTTTCAGTATCTCGACGTGTAATGTTATATTAACATTCTCTTTTTTTTTTATTCCAGACTTTGAATATAATGTTTCATTGTTTCATTGTGCAATCTTATATTAACTTACTGTTTTTAATGTTTGCTAGTTATTTGGGGAAATATTCATCGTTCCTTCGGTGCTGATATCCATCCAGTGGCGGCTCGTCATTAAGGGCCATTGGGGCCGGGCCCACCAAAAATAATGTATAACGTGTATTTATTATTTTATAAATTAAAATATAGCAAACAAAACCATGATTTATCCGGAAAAAATGTCTGGCCCCACCAAAAAAAATGATCACGAGCCGCCACTGTATCCATCTAATAGTAATGAATTTTGTGTTTTGTATTTACTCAATTGCTCTTGTTGAGCACACTTGATATTTATTATTGTGTCAATTGCACATCTTGAAAGCCTCTAATGCACATAGATTGTCGTATAAAGTATTAGGTATTGGTTATTGGTTATTGAACTGTTGTCATATCACTCTGGAAAGACTCATAAGTGTTCAGTTCCCCATACAGATGTCGAAGGGTATGCATACTGATGGCTCCGTGATTCGTTGGCTAAACACACTCCTCACTCTGCCCCTCGGACATCCAGTTCTGCTTGTACAACGTATAATTCCAAAACTTATTAAATTGTTGGATATATTCAACATAAATTTTAGTGTCCCCATTCAACAGACAGTTACAAAAAACTAAAGAACATCCCTACATCCATCCTCAACTTTCCGACAATCGATGCTGTTGATGCAAGCCTACCCATCCTTGCATTGCCATGAACACCCTCATGATCAGGGCGTAAATCTCTGCAGCTTGAACACATCAATAGACGACATTCACTCAGACCGCAACCTACCACTTTACATTGGAAGCATCGAGTCAGACACAACAGCGGCCCCAGTAAGTTTAGTGTAAACACTGTATATATAATGTGTCTAGCATAGTGGTTATTGCGTTTCCTTCTTAGACTTATGGTTTCCAGATCGAATTCCCCCGGTTAGTAGGAAATTTCTATCGGTACTAACGGTTCTAATGTCTATTCAGGCTCAAGTGGTTCCCATAGAAACTCTGAAATGCAAAGACGATCGGCGTAATGTTGATCGCCTCACCTATCGTGTTCCGGTGGCGAAAAAAATGTTACTAATTTAACATAATTTCCCACAATTGTCCACATGCTAGCAAAACATGTTCTTTATATTTTAAACTGCCCGTCTGCCCAGCGTGTTCGTATCGCGTTGGACTACGGGTGACTATCCATCTGTGTGGGCGGGTTCAATTCCACGGGAAGGCAGAAAAAGCCACAGATTCCCCAGATTACGGTGTTCGTGGCACCGAACCGAAGGGTTACGATGTTCATGGCCTCCGAGCCGAAGAGCTGAAAAGATCAAGTGCTTCTGCATCGGAAAAAATATATATATATTTTAAACTAGTAATGCATATTATTTGCGCGATGAATATTGATATACTCTAACAGTAAACTTTGCTGAGAATTACTGAATAAACTGAAACACATCTGCATGCATCAAGACAAGAAAGAATACAGTAGCATGTCGACTTTCAAAGTCTCACTTTCAACCATTCAATAATACACTGTACAGATTAGGATAAACTTACTTTAGACTGGATTTCAGAATGCTTACAGATTAGATAAACTTACTTAGACTGGATTTCAAGAATGCTTACAGATTAGGATAAACTTACTTTAGACTGGATTTCAAGAATGCTTACAGATTAGGATAACTTACTTAGACTGGATTTCAGAATGCTTACAGATTAGGATAAACTTACTTTAGACTGGATTTCAAGAATGCTTACAGATTAGGATAAACTTACTTTAGACTGGATTTCAAGAATGCTTACAGATTAGGATAAACTTACTTTAGACTGGATTTCAAGAATGCTTACAGATTAGGATAAACTTACTTTAGACTGGATTTCAAGAATGCTTACAGATTAGGATAAACTTACTTTAGACTGGATTTCAAGAATGCTTACAGATTAGGATAAACTTACTTTAGACTGGATTTCAAGAATGCTTACAGATTAGGATAAACTTACTTTAGACTGGATTTCAAGAATGCTTACAGATTAGGATAAACTTACTTTAGACTGGATTTCAAGAATGCTTACAGATTAGGATAAACATACTTTAGACTGGATTTCAAGCATGCTTACAGATTAGGATAAACTTACTTTAGACTGGATTTCAAGAATGCTTACAGATTAGGATAAACTTACTTTAGACTGGATTTCAAGAATGCTTACAGATTAGGATAAACTTACTTTAGACTGGATTTCAAGCATGCTTACAGATTAGGATAAACTTACTTTAGACTGGATTTCAAGCATGCTTACAGATTAGGATAAACTTACTTTAGACTGGATTTCAAGAATGCTTACAGATTAGGATAAACTTACTTTAGACTGGGTTTCAAGAACGCTTACAGATTAGGATAAACTTACTTTAGACTGGATTTCAAGAATGCTTACAGATTAGGATAAACTTACTTTAGACTGGATTTCAAGAATGCTTACAGATTAGGATAAACTTACTTTAGACTGGATTTCAAGCATGCTTACAGATTAGGATAAACTTACTTTAGACTGGATTTCAAGAATGCTTACAGATTAGGATAAACTTACTTTAGACTGGATTTCAAGAATGCTTACAGATTAGGATAAACTTACTTTAGACTGGATTTCAAGAATGCTTACAGATTAGGATAAACTTACTTTAGACTGGATTTCAAGAATGCTTACAGATTAGGATAAACTTACTTTAGACTGGATTTCAAGAATGCTTACAGATTAGGATAAACTTACTTTAGACTGGATTTCAAGAATGCTTACAGATTAGGATAAACTTACTTTAGACTGGATTTCAAGAATGCTTACAGATTAGGATAAACTTACTTTAGACTGGATTTCAAGAATGCTTACAGATTAGGATAAACTTACTTTAGACTGGATTTCAAGCATGCTTACAGATTAGGATAAACTTACTTTAGACTGGATTTCAAGCATGCTTACAGATTAGGATAAACTTACTTTAGACTGGATTTCAAGCATGCTTACAGATTAGGATAAACTTACTTTAGACTGGATTTCAAGAATGCTTACAGATTAGGATAAACTTACTTTAGACTGGATTTCAAGAATGCTTACAGATTAGGATAAACTTACTTTAGACTGGATTTCAAGAATGCTTACAGATTATGATAAACTTACTTTAGACTGGATTTCAAGAATGCTTACAGATTAGGATAAACTTACTTTAGACTGGATTTCAAGAATGCTTACAGATTAGGATAAACTTACTTTAGACTGGATTTCAAGAATGCTTACAGATTAGGATAAACTTACTTTAGACTGGATTTCAAGAATGCTTACAGATTAGGATAAACTTACTTTAGACTGGATTTCAAGAATGCTTACAGATTAGGATAAACTTACTTTAGACTGGATTTCAAGAATGCTTACAGATTAGGATAAACTTACTTTAGACTGGATTTCAAGAATGCTTACAGATTAGGATAAACTTACTTTAGACTGGATTTCAAGAATGCTTACAGATTAGGATAAACTTACTTTAGACTGGATTTCAAGAATGCTTACAGATTAGGATAAACTTACTTTAGACTGGATTTCAAGAATGCTTACAGATTAGGATAAACTTACTTTAGACTGGATTTCAAGCATGCTTACAGATTAGGATAAACTTACTTTAGACTGGATTTCAAGCAGGCTTACAGATTAGGATAAACTTACTTTAGACTGGATTTCAAGAATGCTTACAGATTAGGATAAACTTACTTTAGACTGGATTTCAAGAATACTTACATTTTGCTGTTGCTCTGTTTAGTTTTTCTTCTTTCTTCGCGTTTATACGTAAACTTTAAAAAAAAGTTTTAAAAGCAGTGGTCTACATAGGTTTTCGCAGTGGCGGCTCGTGATCATTTTTCAGGGTGGGACAGACAACACATTTTCGGAAAAATCATGATTTTTTGAGTATTTACTATTATTTGTCTATTCCGGAAAGTTATTCCCCTTTCGGTTTTGGTAGGGCTGGGCCCACTGGCCCTTAATGACGAGCCGCCCCTGGGTTTTCGGTATATAAAAATAACTTATCCATCAACATCCGTTAACGCACGGTTCTTGTGATTGTCTTATCAGTCTTCTCTGCTTCTCGTACGCTGGACATTTTTGTGAAAGATGGTCAGTAAGTTAAATCTCGAAGTCACAGTTATCCCAAGTTGATATCTTTAGCTTGTTGAAATGATGATATCTGTGTTTATCGTGCTGAGCGAATTTTGAGTATCACACTTTCTATCTTCCGTTAAGCTGGTTACTGTTCATCGTTTGTGTGGCGTTCAGGGAACTCTGTTTCATATTTCAGAGTGTACTTTATTGCGATAAATACAAGCTTAGTTTTTTTTTGTAGCTTCGGTTTTTTTTAGATTTCAGTTTTGGCTATCATTTAAAATGTGTTTAACCGCGAAGGATTTACTTAATTGTAACGGGTGCCCCCATATGGCTCCGTCCTTGTCGGCAGAAATGGTACGTCACCAGCTAGAGTGTTGCACGAATACCGAACTCCGTAATTCCAGCAATAATCCTAGTGTTCTCATGAACATATTGCACATGTGACTCGGCTCGGATTCGAACTACAACCTTCAGGACGACAGGCGAGAGTCTTAACTACTTTGCCATATCATTCGAATCATATTATATATACATCTGGACGAAAGAAGTGGGAAAGACTAATGAACAGATGAATAGATGAAGTGCCTGTATCATAGCAAAAGATGCAGAAATACCTCAGTCAACTTATCCAAAGAGCAAGACAAACACGAAAGACTACAACATTGATTGATAGGACCATTATCATTGCACTTCGGTAAGTAACCATGTTTGCTTTGATCTATTTCTTACACAAGAAGATCTCAGCTACAGTACATGAACTCCGTAGCACCGGCAAGTGTCCCTGATGTAATTTTGAAGATGGTGAAGATATTTTTCTAAGAATTTTATTTGTAATCTTTTCTTACGAATTTTGACTGGGCGGCCTGCTCTTCTCTATTTTGAACTGCTTAGGATTCTTTTCCGTGCTCAAATTAAACACAGGAACCTACATTTTATCGTCCGTCTCCGATAGGACTTGGAACTCGATCTCACCTTCACTGAGATCAGGGATCTCTGGAAAAAGTATCCAGATGACTCCAAGAGGGAGCGAACCCTTTGGCAGGAGAGACGAGTACCTAACATCTACGCCACAGAGACGCCATACAACACTATAGCAGTTTGACGACAAAATGAGAAAGAAAACACTATAGCAGTTTGACGACAAAATGAGAAAGAAAACACTATAGCAGTTTGACGACAAAATGAGAAAGAAAACACTATAGCAGTTTGACAACAAAAGGAGAAAGAAAACACTATAGCAGTTTGACAACAAAATGAGAAAGAAAACACTATAGCAGTTTGACGACAAAAGGAGAAAGAAAACACTATAGCAGTTTGACGACAAAGAGAAAGAAACACTATAGCAGTTTGACAAAAAGAGAAAGAAACACTATAGCAGTTTGACGACAAAAGAGAAAGAAAACACTATAGCAGTTTGACGACAAAAGAGAGAAAACACTATAGCAGTTTAACGACAAAAAGAGAAAGAAAACACTATAGCAGTTTGACGACAAAAGCAGAAAGAAGACACTATAGCAGTTTGACGACAAAAGCAGAAAGAAGACACTATAGCAGTTTGACGACAAAAGCAGAAAGAAGACACTATAGCAGTTTGACGACAAAAGCAGAAAGAAGACACTATAGCAGTTTGACGACAAAATGAGAAAGAAAACACTATAGCAGTTTGACGACAAAATGAGAAAGAAAACACTATAGCAGTTTGACGACAAAATGAGAAAGAAAACACTATAGCAGTTTGACGACAAAATGAGAAAGAAAACACTATAGCAGTTTGACGACAAAATGAGAAAGAAAACACTATAGCAGTTTGACGACAAAATGAGAAAGAAAACACTATAGCAGTTTGACGACAAAATGAGAAAGAAAACACTATAGCAGTTTGACAACAAAATGAGAAAGAAAACACTATAGCAGTTTGACGACAAAATGAGAAAGAAAACACTATAGCAGTTTGACGACAAAATGAGAAAGAAAACACTATAGCAGTTTGACAACAAAATGAGAAAGAAAACATTATACAGTTTGCACAAAGAGAAAGAAAACACTATATCAGTTTAACGACAAAAGGAGAAAGAAAACACTATAGCAGTTTTACGACAAAATGAGAAAGAAAACACTATAGCAGTTTGATGACAAAATGAGAAAGAAAATACTATAGCAGTTTGACGACAAAAGCAGAAAGAAGACACTATAGCAGTTTGACGACAAAATGAGAAAGAAAACACTATAGCAGTTTGACGACAAAATGAGAAAGAAAACACTATAGCAGTTTAACGACAAAAGGAGAAAGAAAACACTATAGCAGTTTGACGACAAAATGAGAAAGAAAACACTATAGCAGTTTGACGACAAAAGGAGAAAGAAAACACTATAGCAGTTTGACGACAAAATGGAAGAAAAACTATAGCAGTTTGTCGACAAAAGGAGAAAGAAAACACTATATCAGTTTAACGACAAAAGGAGAAAGAAAACACTATAGCAGTTTGACGATAACATGAGAAAGAAAACACTATAGCAGTTTGATGACAACGAGAAAGAAACTCTATAGCAGTTTGACGACAAAATGAGAAAGAAAACACTATAGCAGTTTGACGACAAAATGAGAAAGAAAACACTATAGCAGTTTGACGACAAAATGAGAAAGAAAACACTATAGCAGTTTACGACAAAATGAGAAAGAAAACACTATAGCAGTTTGACGACAAAATGAGAAAGAAAACACTAAAGCAGTTTGACGACAAAATGAGAAAGAAGAAGAGACTCTCAAAATGACCTCATACACTGATTATTCCATTTACACTTGTATTCTCAATGGAAACTGTTTAGTTTGCCCTTCATTTGAAATGCATCTTGTCCATACATGTCGCGTCCCTGACAAGTTATAAAAGGATTGAACACATGTGCGCACGTGCATATTTTATTATTCTTCTCTTCATTAAAAATCTACGTTCAAATTTGAGATTAAGTTGGCCAACAAAACGCCGATGAAAATATTGTGAATGGTTTTTAGAACTCATTTATTAATGAGCATCACGTTCTCTGAAACGATGTCCATAAAAGAATGAAAGAAATTAATGTTAACAGAAATTTAGTACAGTACCGGAAAGATGGAAATTAAGAGAAATAAATACCTTGGAGAAAAATTTGGTATCTTCTTTTTCTTTTCCACCATTTACTTAGTAGTGTTGGGGGGTGTCTTGTGTGTGCTTGTTTTAAGACACTTTGTAAACTGATATTCATTTTCGTGAGGTTGTTATTGATGCCGTCGCTCCAGCCTTTGCGTGGTCTTCCTCTTGTTCTGTACCCATTATACGTTTTATGTGTGGCTCTCTGTGGTAGGCGATACCAGGGAATTCTTGTCAGGTGTTCAAACCATTTAATCTGTTGTTCTTTTCTGAATTGCATGACTGGTTTCACATCCAATCTTCTTCTTTTTTCTTCATTTCTAATTTTGTCTCTTATTGTCACACCTGCAGCTCTTCTAATACAGCTCAAATTTGATATAACCTTACATAATTATCATTGATCCTTTCAGAAAATCGTTGCCTGTAGTTGTTGAATATTGTTGATATCTTTTGAACTTTTTTGTTGTTCTTGTTCTTCGTTTTAGACTATTGAAACCAAATGTATTTAGTTCCTCACATTTAAAGATAATTTATGTCAAACGACATGAGTGCCTAGGGAAGGTAATTTTGGAGGGAATGGTGACTGGAAGAAGAATGAGAGGTCTAGAAGATGATGGGTGCAAGATGTCATTGACGATCTGAGAATGACTGCTGCTGATGCCGGTCAACTTGCACAGAACAGAGAGTTTTTCAGGACTGCTATCATGGGAGCCAAGTTCCGGAAGGGACAAGCTACTTGATGATGATGATGACGATATAACGATATAGCACATGTGTCCTTTCAATTATTGCATACATGTATCGTTTCTGTCACCGCCCATGTGTTGCCAGGGCCAGCAAGAGGAGCCAAGAATAGTAACACTACGACATACTAGAAATGTCGTAAAATGTGACTACGGTAAATGCCAAGGGAAGCAACTCTAGTAAATAAAAAGCGTCGCAGAAATCGGATATGCTGGCCTACTTGCAGGCGCATAACTGACATAACGTACAGTCGCTCTTAGGCTCAGATCACATATACATCACAAAGACTGGTTTAACAAGTGGTCGTTATGAAGTTTGAAGAAGAATAAGTCTCTGCAGCCATATAAGGATATAACACATGTGTCCGTTCAAATATTACACACATGTATTGTCTTTGCCTCCGTATATTCTAAACAATGATAAAAACACGTTAAAATAAAGTATTATAGTTTTACAAAATACAAATACATTAACAATACACAGCAGAGTTTCGACCAAAAGCCTTTTATCACGCAAAAGATACAACAGAAATAAAGAATTTCACTTCTTTCACAGCACACTACATATAGAATCATCATCATCAAGCTGCGTTTCCTTTAAAAGGACGTTGCTCTCTTTGCAGCGCATCTGAAATTCACTCTGTCTCTAGCCAGTTCACCCACTTTGCCGATGGTCATATTCATGGTTTCTGATAGAAAAGTAATGCCGATATATAGAATACAACAATAAATTCCTAACTGCCCTAAAATGAAAATATGTGACTAAAAACAAATTATGTGCTACATAGTTTTACTGCAGTCTTCCTTTATATCGATAAAATATTCTAAAAACACGCTTATGTTTTCTCCAAATTTTCAGAAGTTACACCTGGTCCCATTGCGTACATCTATGTCTTAACGTCGGATTCAATTGTTCAATGAAATGTAACAAGGACAAAGTGTATCTCCAACCTCATCAATATTCGATGACTAATAAATTGCTACCATCAGAGAGTACCAGCACGCGCTTCCATCATGAATTACTTACTCATGCGCACAGAAACCAAAAGCGTGGCGGATTGAGTGAAATACGAAGTCGACATCCGTAGACAACTCGTTGGTTCGAGGTTTGCGGTTGATTAGTCGCTGTCGTACAATTTGTGTGTGACTCATGGGACGTTTCGATAATTGGATAACCCCCAAGTGTGGGACTGGGTACTAGCTCCCTGAGAAACCTGATGCCTAGATTAGTGCAGTTAATAAAATGTGCAGCGTCTGTCGTTCCGTTAGCAGGGTCATTTGAATTCAAATATGAGCTCAGACCTCCAAAAAATATAATCTATTCTGACGGACAACTAAACCAATTTCCGAGTTGATGTCGATAACATTCGATTAAAAGAAAATGATGAGGTTTTTTTTCCTTCTAGACTTGTATCTATAAAAACGTTGCTACAGAGATTATCTTGGTTTTTTTGTAACTTATTCCGTGTTACTTGTCTTGTATAGTAACTCTTCTTTTGATGGTGTCGCAATGATCCAACGATTTTTTATGTGATAGTCATTACTTTTGTAATAAAAATTATAATAATAAAAATTATAACAAACATAATAACAATTGGTTGCTAAACTGAGGTAATTGTACTCCTGGCTGATCCATAGGTGCTCAGTCCCCCAACAAATATCGAAGAGTATGCATACTGATGGTTCCCGTGGTTCGCTGATTAAACACACACCTCACTATGCCCCTCATACATCCAGTTCTACTTATATAACGGGTAACTCCAAATTCCTTAAATTGCTGGATCGATTCAACATCTATTTTAGTGTCTTCATCTAACAGCCAGTCCCCAAAAGACCGAAAAACGTCCTCCTTATCCATCTTCAACTCCCCAAAGATCGATGCTGTTGATGCAAACATCTATTAATAATAGCAATAATAACAATAATAACTATGAACAATAGTAACTATAAACAATAATAACTATGAACAATAATAACTATGATGATGAAGACATACAATCCGCTAGAGTTGTAGGGGTGTCGCCATGGTTACATCATCACAAAAAGCCTTCCATACTTCGATGTCTTCAACTTTTCAAACAAATGTGAAGTAGTCGTGAACCCTGACCAGCTTTTGATGTTGACAATTCAAAATTGTTTCTGCTCTTTCCGTATCCCTCCTCCTCAACTGTATCTTGTAAAATAATCTTTGAAAGTGACCAGACTCTCTGTCCATCTTCGGGTGACTACACACGCGCTGTATGGACTGTAGCAGTTAGATACTCATAGCTTACTTCTAGAGTTAGGGTCAGCATAAGAACAAAGCTGACCAAGACTCCACGCCCTATCCCCGATGTAGCTCCGGAAACAGACGACTACTAAGATGTCTGGCTAAGTTTGTGGAAGTCAAAGAGATAGACGCTAACCCGGTATCAAAAAAAAAAAAAGGATATGCTCAAGTCAGATGTGAAGGTCCGAAAGGTGCAGATACTCCATTTCATGCTGAAAACTGCGACACAGCGCATTCCGATCTCCGGACTGCATCCTGTTTTTTTTTTTTACCGATCCAGAAGCACTTGAGCTTTCAGCTCTTCTGCCTTCGGTTCGGTGCCAAGAACACCGTAAACCTGGAGAACCTGTGGCTTTTCTGTCAGCCCGCGAAATTGAACCGCACTTACTCAGGGCTTATCACCCGTCGTCCAACGCACTACGAACACGCTGGGCAGGCGGGCTTATACCAACGGGAGTATGAGAACAAACGAGGAGGAAGAAAAAGAAAAATGTTTTATGTAAACGTAAGACGAGAAAGGTTATTAAAACATTCTCTTATTATCGGTCCTCGTCTCGCCTAAGGGATCACACAACGAAGTCAAACATGCTCTATTCAGTTCGGTCGCATGCCTTTTTTTATACCTCAAACTAAGATAGATGTATTTCTTTGAGAACTACTTCAAAAGTGTGACTCCATGTGTTCCTCTCTCTCTCTCTCTCTCTCTCTCTCTCTTCTACCTTTTCAACCCCATTGGAGTATTGGCCCTCAATCAACTCATGCCAAGTCTTCCTATCTCTAGCTATCTTCTGCAATTACCTCCAGCTCCTCTGTATTGCTTATCTCTGCCTACAAATCTCTTCTCGATGTATTTCTAGGCCTCCCTCTCTTCCGCTGTCCCTGTGAGTTCCAGGACAGAACCCTTCTTGTTATATTCCCCTCAGATTTTCTAAAAGTGTGCCCTATCCAGCACTTTTTTTTTTACGTCTTAGTTCACTGGAATCAGTCTTGTTCTCTCCATAAGTTGCACATTTGTGAACCTATCATACTATCTCAGTCCCTCTATTCTGGGCAGACACCAATTGATAAATGTTTAGCTGCAAAATGATAAATGTAAAAAGAAGAAATACGAAATTTGCTCCAGACATTTTCTTCTCTTCTTCTTCTTTGCGTTCGTTCTTTACGACCAATTTTAATCACTCTTTGTGTTATATTTGATCTTTGCCAAGAACGTGTATAAGTTACATATTGGTTTGGTAGGCCCCTAAACGCATAGACTTCTACATGTTTAGGACACATGCATCCGATTTCAGCCAAATCTCCTTAGACGCCACTTACGACATGCATGGAAGGTAACAGTGGTTCTATTCTTTACACCCCAAATTTGGGCCCCGGTAACCACTCTGGCGCCAGACATATCTAATACATGGCGACTATCAGTAGCGACGCGTGATTCTTTTTGTCGGTGGGGGGCCAGACACAAACATCCAGAAAAATCATGATTTTGGTTAGGGTATATTTTAATTTATTAAATAATAAATACACGTTACACATTATTGTTGGTGGGGCCCGGCCCCACTGGCCCTTAATGACGAGCCGCCACTGGTGACTATACTTTGTTAATGACTTCATAATTACACTGAAAAATATGGGAATTCGAAGGATTGTTGTCATGAGATACACCATGTAATGGTTGCGCAAATCTGATATCACTGTAGAAAACTTGACTTTATTTATGCAGCTGTCAGTTACAGTTAGATGGTAACAGCAATAATGAGAGCAAACGAGCTACCATTGTCTCATTGTTCACACGTTCTCATAACCAACAAACCGTCAAATACAAAACATTAGCAGCAGACGTGATTGTGTGGACTGGCGACATATCCATCCTTACGTCAATGAGTCAGTTCATTAGCGAGTTTGTGTATTCCAGTCACGGGGAAAAGCCCATCTAAATTAAGCAACACGTTCCTGGAGTCTCCATTTTTCTCAGACTACAACCAACACTTAAAGTTACAACCACACCAAAAAGGCAGCAGTGGAGCTAATATCACATCAAGTGACATCAAAAGTTAATAAACGTAATAAAAGACAAATATAATTTCCTTAATAATGACACTTTTCATGATTAATTTTTGCTTCTTCATTTGCTTTCATATTGTCATGTTAACGGTTCGGACAAAAAAAGACTGTCACCTTTATAATAATAATGTTTCCTCACTACTTTTCCTGAAAGGGGTTACCAGCAGTGGCGGCTAGTGATCATTTTTGTTTGTGGGACCAGATATTTTTTTCCGGATAAATCATGGTTTTTGTTTGCTATATTTTAATTGATAAAATAATATTGGTTGTTATTGGTTATTGGTTACTAAACTGACTTCATTGCACTCCGGGCAAACCCATAGGTGCTCAGTCTCCCCAACAGATATCGAAGAGTATGCATACTGATGGTTCTGTGGCTCGCTGATTAAACACACCTCTCACTCTGCCTCTCAGGCATCCAGTTCGACTTGAACAACGGGTAATTCCAAACTGCTTAAATCGCTTGATCGATTCAACATCGATTTAGTGTCCTCATCCAACAGAGAGTCTCGAAGAGACCGAAGAATATCCCCTTATCCATCTTCAACTCCCCAACAATCGATGCTGTTGATGCAAGCCTGTCCGCTCTCTCATTACCGTAAACACCCGCATGCCCAGGACAGTATATCCACGTAAGCCGCTGGAGGTTAGAAACTTAGATAAAATAATAAATACACGTTATACATTATTTTTGGTGGGGCCCGGCTCACTGGCCCTTAATGACGAGCCGCCACTGGTTACCAGTATTGTCATATACTACTCTATGTACCTTTGTTAACTATCGTACGCTGGTCAGATGATATTGAATGTGTTTTGCTAATATTCTGTATGTAGTATAGTTAGTTGTGGAACAGATTATCGTAACACATAAGTGTTCGCTTATCGACTCGGATACAAGAGGGTTGTGGGTACAATCCCACGCTTGACACTCCACAGATGACGAAAAGAATTGGTCCTACTACCTCCTGCTTACAAATGCATAGAAGTATGAAGTTACAGACAGTTCATACAATAAGGTTTGAAAAGGCTACTCGAAATTTAGGAGTATAGTTAGTGCATGTTGCTATAATAAGAATCACTTGAATTACGTTGTACGTCTGTCCCAATTGTTTGAAGATATCTGGACACCCTACGAACTTGAAATTTTGCAAGAGGGTAGCTTTCATACATGGCAAGAGGAAAAAATTATCAAACTGAACTATTTGTTCCTCTCTATAATCATATTCCAACTTAACGCACATGGACATTATGTGTAGAAGTCGTCGAAAGTGTCTATTCATGTTTACACGACGTTCGTGGTCACGTGATACCCAAAGCGATCATATTGTTATAGCCCGGTGACGTATTTCGCACATCACGCGAATACTAACATATTTATTGGTATTTCAACATGTTAGTAAAAACAAGAAGAGACCATATAAGAAATGAGGAAATTAGAAGAACAGTCGGAACAACACCTGCTATTAGATTTATTGAAAAACAGAGACTCAAATGGTTTGGCCACTTGGTCAGAATGAACCCGAATACACCAGTTGCAAGAGCGTACAACCTGAAAATGGAATCATCAAGAGGAAGGGGCAGACCAAGAAAAAGATGGGTTGATGGAGTTCAATCAATCAAGTGCCATGCCTGCCGGCGTAGGCGATCATGTCTCTCCACAACTCTCTTTGCTTGGTGCATGTAATCAGTTCTGACGTCGATATTTTGTCGAACCATGATGTCAGGCCATCCAACATCTTCTCCCTCTGTCTTCCACGATCTCTCCTTCCTGAATTTTACCTGTAGTCACCAAATGTTCTAAACCTTCTCTTCGCATTATATGCCCGAAGAACCTTGATTGTCGGATTCTTATTCTTTTGATAAGGTTTCTTTGTGTGCAGGCCTGATTTAAAACCTCCACGTTTGTTTTCTTTGCTGTCCATGGAATTCTCAACATTCTTCTGTAAAACCACATCTCTGTGCTTCCAATGATCGTATTGATTGTTTGTTCAGTGTCCATGATTCGCTGCCATACATAAGAATTGGTTCAATATAGCATTGGAGTACTCGTTTTCGCAGTGTCATTGGTAGTGAGTTCACGCATAGTGTGTTCTTCATTTTCAAAAAAAGCTGCTTTCGTTTGAGCTATTCTACTCCTAATCTCTGTTGTACATCTTCCATCTGGTGTTAAGAATGTTCCTAGATACTTGAATCGATGGACTTGTTTCAGTGTTGTGTTATTTATTTTGATATTGCATGTTGGTGTTTCTTGTTTCTTGGAGACAACCATAACCTCTGTTTTCTTTATATTCATGCTTAATCCTTTCTTTTCACTTTCTCTCACTAGTATGTCTATCAAGTCTTGCAGATCGTGTTCATTTGTAGCCATGAGAATTGTGTCATCAGCGTACCTTAGGTTGTTTATATTTTGTCCACCGACTGCTATTCCTGTTTACAGACATCTTAAAACTCCACAATACCACACCATATCAAGCGACCGAGCGTGCATTATCTCGAAAACCGATCATCAGTTAAACCTGCTACGCCTAGCGGCAAAAAAGCAGAGAAGGACAAAAGAAGAAGAACATGTTAGTTCTGTAGACGAATGCGTAAGATGCTCGACTGCCATCCCGAAGACATGTTCGATCTTACGCTCTGCCAATTTTTTTTTTTTAAACACATCGATAAGTTAATATCTGAATAAATTTAATTTGCCAATTGTTATTTTTCAACTTTTACGGGAATTCAATTGTACCAGGTTTTACTGGCAATCGAAACGATGGACAGTTTATGTGGGCTTTGAAGATCAGGGGAAAAGGATAACAAATTAATTTTAAAAGTGGTTTAGATTTAAACTAAACTCAACTTTCACGGGAACGGAAATTCTATTGTGTCACGTTTTACTGGCAATCGAAATGAGGGACATTTTAATCTTTTTGGCCAACCTGACAAAGTTTTCAAACTTTCATGGAGACAAAGAGTATTGTTTTTAATGGGGAAGAAGCCGATTTTGAGGCAACGGGACATGTTTCTTTAAGGGACTTTACAAATAGATTTAAACTAAATTCTCCGTGCGAGGAACGGTTAAAACGGCTCGTGTAACTATAAAGTTAATGCATCCTTTGAGCATGACTGTGAACTGTGACTTGATCTTGTCTGAAAAGGTATCTATGGAAATTGCAATATCTTTCATTCAAATAGATGAGGTGGGAAGGGTGGATGGGGTGGTCATTCGATTGCTCAGTGACTCCACATTGAATGAAGACATTGCTCAGTGACTCCACATTAAATGAAGACATTGCTCAGTGACTCCACATTGAATGAAGACATTGCTCAGTGACTCCACATTGAATGAAGACATTGCTCAGTGACTCCACATTGAATGAAGACATTGCTCAGTGACTCCATATTGAATGAAGACATTGCTCAGTGACTCCACATTGAATGAAGACATTGTTCAGTGACTCCACATTAAATGAAGACATTGAAACTGATGTTGAATTACCTATAAATGGATTTAGTGAATTTGTGGGGGCGACTGTAGTGTAGAGAAAATGTGCTCGCCTCTTGTTCCAGGGGTTCGTTTCCACGTTGGAAGCGACCGGGATATTTTTCCAGAGATCCTTGATTTCAATGTAAGTGAGATCGTGTTCCTAGTCATATCGGAGACGGACGATAAAACGGTAAAACGGAGATCCAGTGTTGAAGTCGAGAACATAAAAGAACCATTGGCATTTTAAATTAGATAAGAGCAGGCTGCAAAGCTGCTGTCCTGACAAAATTCATTAAAAAAATTAAAACGAAATTCGTAAAAAATATCGAACATCTTCACAATTATACAGGGAATCATCGCCAGTGCTTCGGAATTCGTGCACTGTAGCTGAGATTTTCCTGCGTAAGAAAGAGATCGGAGCACACATATTTATTCACTGAAGTACAATGATGATTGTCCTATCAATCAATCAATCAATTAGAGAATGTGTCATTTTACGTTGTGCGAACAGAATTGGATTCAAAAAGGGGTAGAATAATGAGTCTTGTTTAACCAGAGGGGATGCTGGGTAACATAAGGCCTTTCATCTCAGTTTCGGAATCACCCGAGAGGTTACCGGGTCCCAAATTTGGGGTGTAAAGAATAGAACCACTGTTACCTGCCACGCATGTCGTAAGAGGCGACTAAGGAGGTTTGGATGAAATCGGATGCATGTGTCCTAAACGTGTAGAAGTCTATGCGTTTAGGGGCCTACCAAACCAACGTGTAACGTATACATGTTTTTAGAAAAGATCAAACATATCATAAAGAGTGTTTAAAAATTTGGGTCGTAAAGAACGAACGCAAAGAAGAAGAAGTTTTGGAATTCCGTTGATATGGGCAAACTTTATATGTTTGATAGACCACTGTAAAATTAAGTTAATTGCATATCCTTTACAGGACTTTGCGAATCAACCCCAGCTTTTTAACGCTGTTTGTGATTTGTCTAGGCATTATTACGTTCAGTAGTTTGCCATTGCTTTCTGAACGGGCGGTGCCATCGTCTTTTGTAAAATCCACGCGAAACAATTTGCAGCCAAACTGTCCGCAGCGTGTTTCGAACTCAGAACGTCGGGGTTAATAGATCGAGTCACTATCCCCTAGGCCACAGACGCCACCATAACACTGTAAATTTGAGTGAAATTTTACACAATTATATGAGCCCATAGTTATTTATAGATGAAAAGTGTTAGTAATACTGATATCCATTCGCAATAAGTTTAAGTTGTCATAGAATATGATCTTTTTTTTGCTTGTTGTCAAAAGCTAATTGCATATCCTTTAGAGGACTTTGCGAATTAACCACATCTTTTTAACGCTGTTTGGAATATTTCTATGCATGATTACGTTCAATAGTTTGCCGTGGTTTTCTGAACGGGTGGCGCCATCGTCCTTTTGCAAAAATCCACGCAAACAATTTGCAACCAAACTGTTCGCAGCGTGATTCGAACTCAGAACGTCGGGGTTAATAGACCGAGTCACTAACCCATAAGCCCCATACTTTGCATGTTGGATTGATATTAAAAAATGAATTTTTCTTTATCTAACAACACTAGAATGCAAGGGCCACGTGACCTGCGTGGTCTGATTTCAGGGAATTTCCACTGGGGCTGAACGGCTTTATGACTACAGGGGACTAGGAACCTGCGAACTACGGAAAACGTCAGCATGCATCATCTACATCTGATGGGGAGAACTGAAAAACCTCGGGTCTGCCTATGACTACTATAATATTTGTAACCAATAACCTTTCTTTCTTTTCTCCAATCCTGTTTTGCCTCACGTCAAGATAAGAAGACATTTCTAGAACGAGCCCTTATGTGCGCTTCATAAATAGTGTCTTACGTCGCCTCTGTTATCTCTGTGGTCCACCTTTTGCGTGGCCGGCCTTTTGCATTATATCCATTGTATCGAAGCAACATTGCTCTTTGAGGTGCACTGTCTGTTGGTAATCTGCTTATGTGGCCGAACCATTTAATTTATTATTTCTTGATGAAGTTACCCCCAGCATTCTGTGTAGACAATTCATCTCTGCCGTTACCAGTTTTCTTCTATCATTTGATGTCAGCGTCCAGGTTTGGTACTGATAGCATATTGTGGGGAGAAAGATTGTGTTGAACATTGCTCTTTTTTGTGTGTTCATGGTGAATTTTGCATTTTAAAATTGGCGCCATTTGTCCTTATCATTTGATTTGCTTTGTTGCATCTATGTTGGATTTCATTAGTTATTCTTCTATTTTCTGAACAAATGCTCCCTATGTATATAACTAATAACCAAAATGATTAAACTGTTACTTTTTAAAGCAAAGATGCTAACATCGAACAGTCGAAACAATTCCCAAAAAAATTAAATTCGTAAATCAAATCTATCCAAGAAAGGTCGTGAGTTATTTTGTTGAAGTAGGACCGATCTTCTTGTCGCTTTTCTCTTTAGAAATCCTCTCATTTACTCTATTTCCCCTTTTTTTCAAAATATCCCCATTGGATGCGTGAAACTATATAACTGTTTGAGTCCCAGGCTAAAAGATTATAGACTCAGAGCGCCCGTAACTTGCAAGAGCTCAGATGCCAGACAGTAGTAATGAGAGAGAGAGAGAATAAACACAATGTAATGCTTACAGAAACCTCATTTTCTGCCTAGTGATTCCTGCTGTCAGCAGGAATCATTTCTTGGGTAAAGAAAAGTGTGTTCTGTGAGTACTAATTCTCAAAGCTGTACACACAAGCTTTCCTCTGCGATCAATGTTACAATATCTTCTTCTTCTTTGCGTTCATTCTTTATGACCAATTTGAATCACTCTTTGTGATATGTTTGATCTTTGCCAAGAACATGTATACGTTGCACATTGGTTTGGTAGGCCCCTAAACGCATAGATTCTACACATTTAGGACATGTGCATCCGATTTCAGCCAAACCTCCTTAGTCGCCTCTTACGACATGCGTGACAGGTAACAGTGGTTCTATTCTTTACACCCCAAATTTGGACCCCGGTAACCACTCGGGCGTGTTACAGTATAAAAGTTGTTACTTTATACATTATTGTATGATATGAGATAGTAGTACGTAGATATGATTGATTGATTGATATGATCATTATCATTGCACTTCGGTGAGTAACCATGTATGCTTCGATCTATTTCTTACACAGGAAGATCTCAGCTGCAGTGCACGAACTCCGCAGCACCGGCAAGGGTCCCCGATGTAATTTTGAAGATGGTGAAGATATTTAGTAGGAATTTTATTTTTAATTTTTTTCTAATGAATTTTGCCCGGGCATCTGCTTTCCAACCTGCTGTTCGAAGTTGTGCTAGGGAGAGGTGAAAATGTTTGGTTGTGAGGTTTTGTTAGCTCCACATACATATTCTCATTGTTTGATCAATTGATTTCCCCAATTCTAAATATAATCTATTTAGTCAACATTATTTATAAAACCACACTTGAAACTAACTTAGCGGAAAGGAATTGCGAACGTCATACTTACACATAAACCCTACATCGTTCACCTACGATACATTTAGTGAGTAGATACGTCAGTTAATCTCAGACATAGCTAGTTCTTCTTCTTCTTCTTCTTTTGTCGTCACACTGCTACTGGGTTGTTGCCCAGTGTTGTGGTTTTCTATTTTTGTCTTGCGCTGTTCTGGTGGCTTGGGTGATTGTTATTTTTCTTTTTGACAGGATTCTGCTAAGCCATCTAATCATATTTTTCTTGGTATTTCTCTCACCTTCTTCCCCGATGTTCTGTTGTGGAAAGCTCTCTATAATGTGCAGTTTGGATGCATTCTTATTAAGTGGCCAAACCACCGCATTCTTTGTTTCTCAATGTAATTCAAGCACGGTTCTGTGCCAACTTTCTTTTTTATGCTGATATTGGTGACTCTGTATTTTCTGGTGTTGTTGGTAACTTTTCGCAGGCAGCGCATTTCACAGACATAGCTAGTTAAAAAGTATAAATTTGAGTAATTGTCTATTCAATTTTGAGAGATTCTAGTACATTGAGAAGATTGAAATTTCACAATAAAACCTCCAACTGAAATTGTTCACGAAGATCTGTTTTCTTTATTATCAGTGTCACCCGCCATACAGGCGTACCTTCCTCGACTTTAGAGACATTTGTTGTTTAGATCCTCAAGTATTGATCTGGGGTCGGAGAATCTATACTCCATAGATTCCCAAACTTTTTCGACCCACCGCCCACTTTGCACAACATAAACTTTGTAACGCCCTCCACCGCCCACTTTGCACAACATAAACTTTGTAACGCCCCCCACCCCTCCACATTATAACAGTTTACCAACGCCCCCTTCCACATTTATATATGTTCTATTTTCTCTTTGACATAGAAAATTGATATATTTTACTGTAATACATGGTCAATTTTCAAATGATTATATGCAGGAAATAGAAAATTGATGAAAAAATGGATCGTGTAAGACGGGCATAAGATGAATTAAAATGCAAAATTTAAATTTTAAATGATTATTCAATTGCAAAATCAAGAAAATAATTTATTAAAAAAATTATTATTAATTTTTTCTTCAAGGAGCCACTGACCCCTAATCGCCTGAACATACCCCATATTATTCTGAACACACTATCGCCCCTCCCCCACAAGAACGCTTCAGCGCCCACTGGGGGCGGTATCGCCCACTTTGGGAAACGCTGCTATCGTCCAAACCACTTGCCGTGAGCTTACCGACAATTTTTGGTCCAAGCCTCGGAATTTCTACGGCAAGATAACTAGTGAAGATTCGACTTCGATATCGGCTTCCCCACCTATTTTTCTACCTTTTGTGAGGTCGTTCCGATTAAGGAACATTCTCAAACCATTTTGGGACATGTGCCTTTGGGTTTGTTTAGGTTTGTCTATGCTGGCAGTCCTTACGTTTTCCGTGCCTTTTTGGAACAACATTCTATTGATCATCTATATCATATTGATGCATCTTGGGGTATGATCTACGCCAGGAAGTGTATTTATGTTTGGTCACTATCAGGTTGTGGTAAGGTCGTTCCGAGGCCGAGGTAATATGAAAGCCGATCTTACAATTAAGGAACTGATAGTAGATACCGCATGACAGTGGCGGCCCGTGATCGTTTTTGTTTGTGGGGCCAGACAAATTTTCGGGAAAATCATGGCTCTGGGTTAGGTTATACAGGGTGTTCAAGATAAAAGCAGCTTCGTCGTTAAGGAAGCATCATTGTCAAGGGAGCTAATCTGGCATATGTTTATGAAAATGAGAAGGTTCAGTTATGATGTAGTATAGGTCAAGGTTGTGTAATGGATTGTAATTGTAGTGCGGAAGGGGCGATGAACAAATGTGACGTAGGACTAGCTAGTCAGAACCGGTTTAAATAGTAAATATAGACACAATGCAATAGGTAACTGGCAACTTTTGATTTGTCAATGGGCCTACTTTTATCTTGAACACCCTGTATTTTATCTTATTAAATAATAAATACACGTTACACGTTATATTTGGTGGGCACGGCCCTCTGGCCCTTAATGACGAGCCGCCACTGCCGCATGGGATAATGATGTCGTTGTATATACGAATGGGTCAGTTAATTTTTGTGAGAAATCAGACTAGAGTTTCCTAGCTAGCGATGATCGCCAAGAGTATTTTATTATTTATTCAGTTATTGGAGAAAGGGAGACTACTTTAAAATTCTTTTAAATAAAAACCTTTGCAACTTTCGACATGGCTGCATCTAGTCGATATTTGCATCGCCTTCAAGTTAAGACAGTCTTATATTGCTATAATAAAGAATATAAAGCATTATCTACCGCTCTGAACATTAGGCATTTTGCATCTATTACAGGGTAAGATTATAGTATAATTATTATGAATATATTCGTACTATAGCTTCTTCGACTCGAGTTTACATCCTGAGTTTACACTCAAGGTTCAGGGTTCTGTGCAAGAAATTATCATGGTTTGGTTTACTACCACAAATCACGCCCCTCAAATTCCGTCATCTATCTGGTTATCCGAATTATTAAGACAAATGCAAAGGCATGCTATTAAACTATGCAGTTTACCTAGGAATATTATAAAAGTAATATATATTAATTAACTTCACCACTATAGACTATACTATACCCAAAACAAACAAAAATTAGGACAATAAATATAGGTAATAGACAGATAGGTATGTAGGGCCGAAGTACTGGAAGTGTGTATGAGTACTATGAGTATGTGCAAAACAAAGTATTTGGTACAAGGAGATCTTGTAGGGTTAACTCTAAATGTCTGCGTAGGGCCATGAAATATTATGATGCAAGACAAATTGCTACACATGCTGCTGCAACAAAAGGACTGTGGTATATCCTGAGTTATTGTTTGTTCTCACTACACTCGGAGCATATCCATTAGACATTGCTTATAGGTGGTGGGTCTGAGTCTGGCAGAAGTGCAGTGACTGAGTGAGCCCTGTCATATTTTTACTTGTGCATTCTTGCAGATGATGAAGGCATGCTGTTGGGGGAGGGATCTCTATTTTGAAGATGTTTGCTTTGCGTTCTGAAGGTTGTAGGCAAAAATCCAGATCGAGTCGCATATGCAATTTTCCAGAGATAAATAAGATTATTGCTAGAACTACGGAGTTGATGCTTTGTGCAACACTCTCAACAGGTAGCGACCAATTCTGCAGAGAGGGAAAGATCTCAATCGAGAAACCCGTGCAATTAAGTAAATCTTTCGCCTTTAGACCCTTTTTATGCATGCTGGTGGTTCCTGTGGAGAGGACCATCTTAACAGCTCGTCTCTTGCTCCAAAACTATTTGCTTTGCTCCCACATGAAATAATTATATTATTTTCCAGTGACCCTTGATTTCATAGTTGGGTTCCTAGTTCTATCGGAGAATGGTGACAAAACCATGTCCAAGTTGAGCATGTAAATGAGCCCTTGACAGTAGACAATTGATAAGAGTAGGCCAGAGCCAAACATGGACACTGAGAAAAGCAGTCACAAAAAATAACTAACCGTGAAATGCGCGGCCTGCGAAAAGTTACCAACAACACCAGAAAATACAGTCACCAACATCAGCATAAGAAAGAAAGTTGGCACAGAACCTTGCTTGAATTACATTGAGAAACAAAGAATGAAGTGGTTTGGCCACTTAATAAGAATGGATCCAAACTCCACAG
Organism: Arion vulgaris; assembly: GCA_020796225.1. Taxonomy (NCBI): domain Eukaryota; kingdom Metazoa; phylum Mollusca; class Gastropoda; order Stylommatophora; family Arionidae; genus Arion; species Arion vulgaris. The sequence continues at coordinate 23,692,461 of CM036754.1, read as the reverse complement.
TATTCAGAGTCTTCTACAATAGAACATCAGGAAAGAAGGCGAGAGGAAGACCACGAAACAGATGGTTATACCATGAAACATAGCAGAATCCTGTCAAAGAGCAAAAATAACAATCACACAAGCCACCGGAACAGTGCAAGACAACAACAGAAAACGCTTTACACTGGGCAACAACCCGGTAGCAGTGTAAAGACAAAAGAAGAAGAAAGAAGGCAGGAAAGCCACTGCCTGGACAAAAATACATTAAAAATGAAATTTGCTTGATTAAGGCCTTTTGGTGGGAATGTCATGTATCTTGTTTTTGTACTTTGTAAAACTACCTTACATTGTTTTTACATGTTTCACATTTGCTACATAGTTTTACTGCATTCTTCCCTTATATCGATAATAAAATGGTTAAAATTTTCGACATCTTCAAAATTACCCTGGGGTCACTAGCCTTTGCTACAACATTTGGGCACTACCTCTGAGATATTTCTGTGTAAGGGATCAGAGAACATGCTTATGTTATTTACCGAAGTTCAATGATGGTGGTTCAATTAATCAATCCGGACAAAGCAATCCAAACCCTTCCTCCATTCTTCACAAACAACGTACACATTGAGTGAGAGCTTGAAATGTTGCATGTATGGTTCTGACATGATGTTGGCTCACTTCTTATTTTGTTGTCACACTGTTCCCAGGTTGTTGCCCAGTGTCTTAGTTTTCTTTTTTTGCCCTGCGCTACTCTAGAGGCCTGGGTCGGAGTTATTTTTGCTTCTTGACAGAATTCTACTATGCCATCTTTTTTGTGGTCTTCCTCTCGCCTGATGTTCTGTTGTAGAAGACTCTGTATACAGTGGAGTTTGGTTGTATTCTTATTAAGTGGCCAAACCTTTCTTTGTTTAGAATTGGAACTTCTTTGTTTCTCATTACAATTCAAGCAAGATTTTGTCTCAACTTTCTTTCTTATACCAGACTCACTATGAATCGATTAATACACTGTACTAACATCATTTTGTTGTTAAAGGACAGAGAAACAACATCATTATGACCTTGTCATTGTTGGAGGTGGCATTGTTGGTTTGGCAACAGCTCAAGAACTCATCACTAGACACCCAAATCTGAAAATGGCTGTGCTTGAGAAAGAATCAAAACTTGGTAGGTAATGCAAATATTTGGTAGCCATAGCTTATCATTACCTGCATAATCAAGTGATGTTTCTTTAATTATGATTTTATAATAAGCTTATGACATTTGTTGGTAATACAACTTTTCAAAGTTGTAATTTTCATTATTCAAACTACCCGAAAACTTTGTTTCAGATGCGCTCGTCCTACATTAGTAGGGGCTTAACTGGGGCGCAACTTTCTAATCGTTCTTGGCAAAGACAGTTTATAGATCACAATAAGAATGATCAAAATGGTAGAGAAGAACAAACAAACAAACAAACAAAAATTATTCCATGCTTAAAGCAATTTGTGAGCATAATAATCTCACTTTTGAAGGTTTCTTTATAGACCAAAATTCTGATATGCCTGTTCTACATACCGTAGGGGCCTATTAACTAAGGTGCAATGTACTCACAATCTCGACGCAAACCGCACAGATCACAAAGAGTGCTCATCTAGTTTTTATAAGAATGAATGCAGACAAGAAGTAGAAGAAGGTTGCTTTATTATTTAGATAACTATTCCTATTTTTTATTTCTACTTTATGTTACCAGTGCAAAACGTTGATAATAACCACATGTGTAATGGGATGTCTCAGAAAGTGGTGACCAACAACACGAGAATAGGTAAAATCACAAATACATGCGCCAGAGAAAAGGTTGTAGAAAGACCCGACTTGAATAACATTCAAATAAAAAGATAATGAAATGGTTTGACCATCCAGCAAGAATGTAACCAGACTATGCTGTCTGTAAAGTCTTCTACAGCAGAAAATCAGGGTTTGAGGAAGGCCAAGAAAAAAAATGGGATGTTAAAATGCTGTGAAAAAATACATAAATCCTTCATGTAAACCATCGAAGAAGCGTCTGCAGGGTTGACGCCATAGGCATGAAGTTTGGTGAAGTTTGGTATTGATGCTGCTTACATACTATATAGTATATTCTTTGCGTTCGTTCTTTTCGACCAATTTTATTTACTCTTTGTGATTTGTATGTGATCTGAGCCTAAGTGCAATTGTACATTATGCCAGTTATGTGCCTACAAGTAGGCCAGTACATCTGATTTCTGCTATGTTTTTTTTATTAGGGTAGCTTCCCTAGATCCTACATCAGTCGCCACTTACGACATGCCTTGTAGGTTTCAGTGGTATTATTCTTTGCTTCCATTCGGGCCCGCACCACATGGGTGCAAGCTCCTTTAATCTCTTTATCTCCTTCTCATGTCCCATTTAACACATACAGCTCCACAAGAGATTTCCATTGTTGCTGTTCTGTCACCTTTCTAGTTATTGTTTATCAAATCAGACCACAATATTTCAACTCTCCTTCCACAGTTCAACTTCATGTTTCCTTTGGACATTCAGGTCTCTGTACCCATCCGCTGTTTATGGGAGAGCTGTTCTAGCCGATACTCCTATTGGTAAATGACATACCCGATCAATTCGCCTCCATCGTCATCCTTTAGTGATCGTTTTCAATGGCACACAGTTTGTTCTTCATTTGTTACCATAGTTGGCCATACATTTTGCTGGATTCTTCCATTCCACATTTTATTATTGATATAAGGAAAGAATGCAGTAAAACTATGCAGCAAAGGTGAAACATGTAAAATGTTTTTAGTCACAGATTTTCATTTTAGGGCTGTTAAGAATTTATTGTCCTATTCCGTATGTTCTGTGTAGTTTAAGAAGTGAATTTCTTCACTTTGGTTATATCCTTTACTTGATAAAGACCTTTTGGTCGAAACGTTGCTGTGCATTGTTTTTGTATTTTGTAAAACTATAGTACTTTGTTTTTACGTGTTTCCCCATTGCTACATATTTTTACTGCAGTTTTTCCTTATATCGAGGATTCTACTTAAACATCAAATCTCCTGCTAGAGCAATAAAAGAAAAAGAAAAATAATAATGCTTTTCTATGAAGACATCGCTAAATTCTTATTAATATTTAACTGTGCATCCCTTTGTTTTAGCTGCTCATCAAAGTGGACACAACAGCGGTGTGATACATGCAGGTATTTACTATGTACCAGGATCTCTGAAAGCTCGACTCTGTGTCAAAGGCATGGAGATGGCATACAAATACTAAAATGCTTCTATAAGAAATGTGCTAAAGGTAAATTTACTGTGACAAACCCTTACGCTCATCAAAGAAAAGTGTAATGCAGGTATTTACTTGACAAACACAACATACTCTTTCAAAGGCATGGAATGGATAAATACTGTGACAAACACAACATACCTTACAAGAAATGTGGCAAGGTAAATACTGTAGCTTTTATGCTCTAGAAGAGCAGGGGTGAAATCACTATACTTCTATAAGAAGAACTAGAAATTTAAACTATTCAACAAGCATTTAAAATGTATCTCCTATAGTTAAGAAACATGAAAGGTAGTCAAGAAATAACAAAACATAAAAGTTAGATAGGCAACTTTACTTCATTCTGATATTTCTGAAAATACCCAACTTAATGTTTTGATGTTTCAAAACAGACTCTCAGAGTGGTTCCGGGCCCAAATTGGGGTGTAAAGAATAGAACCACTGTTACCTGCCATGCTTCTCGTAAGAAGCGACTAAGGAGGTTGGGCGTGGGGCTAACTACCCCACATCGTAAAAAACACTAGATGGCTACAGAACGGAGATCAAACCGAGTAAACGCTGGCTGAAACCGGACACATTGCCGAAGGATAAGCACCAGAGCTCCAAATGGTGCTGAAGATGTGGCGTAAAACACACCAATGCTAAGGCTGCATGAATCAGATTTCCACATGAATAGAATTTATGTGGAGGTCTGGTACATCGGTCTGGTCGGTGATCGCAAGAGAGAGAGAGAGAGATAGACAACTGTACTTCATTCTGATATTTCTGAAAATACCCAACTTAAATGTTTTGATGTTTCAAAAACAGACTAAGTGGGATGAATAGGTGTAATGTGTAAGCATTTGCAGATCTACTCAGACTCTGGAGAGTTGTGGGCTCAATTCCACACTCGAAGTGCCACATGTGAGGAACGAAATTAGCCCATCTACCTCCTGCACACTGAAAATCGTGGCATATCCTCTACAGGACGTCGCGATCAACCACAGTAAACAAGTCGTTGATTTTCTAGGCACCACTTATATGTTCAGTAGCATATCTTTCTGAACAGTAGTCTATTTTTACCATTTGTAAAAATCCACCGTAGCAAATTTGCTTCCAAACTCTGCGCCACAGAGTTTGAACCAGGTACTCTAAGGTTGTGATTGAGCTCACTATCGCTGAGCCATAGAAGCACACTAGGGCCTAGAAATATGACGTGGCAGTCGACTGTCAAACCTTAATATAAAACAATGATTTGCTATATATAAATGTATTATCGATATAGGGAAGACTTTGTAAAACTATGTAGCAATGGCAAAACACTTAAAAACAAAGTACTGTATTTTTACAATAACAATACACAGCAACGTTTCGACCAAAAGGCCTTTATCAAGCAAAGGATACAACAGAGTGAAGAATTTCACTGCTTTCACAGCACACTACATTTAGACTACATAGCAGCCCTAAAATGATGTTTTTGTCATAGTCTATATGTTATATCCTTTGCTTGATAAAGACCTTTGGTCAAACGTTGCTGTGTATTGTTATTGTATTTTGTAAAACTACAGTACTTTGTTTTACGTGTTTCGCCATTGCTATATATATATACATATGCCAGAACTATGTATTTTAAGCATGTACTTATGTTTAATTTCTAATGGATGTACTTTCCAGTCAAAAACATTCAAAACTAAAATAAAATTGAGGAAATATAAACTTTCTTTAAAAAAACACTACAACCAAAGACATTTTTCAGAGCTGATGCATCTTTGTTAAATTGTCGCTGTGTGAACCAGTTAATAATTTTCCATATTGGAGTTAGTTTTAGTTTTAAAATGTTACTGAGATATCTGGATGAGAATTGAACAAGAAATTACATAATCTATTTTATTTTTCAACAAATTTATTTTTGGTAGCTAATTGTGGCAGTTAGCCCAGAAGAGGTGCCCAGACTAGATGCATTAATGGAACGTGGTTTGCAGAATAATGTCAAAGACATAAAGATGATTGGACCAGATGAAATCAAGAAAATAGAACCAAATTGTGTGGTAGGTAAATTTTGTTGTATCTTCTCCAGCTTTGATTAGTTTTTCCTACTGAGCAGTCTATACAAGAAGGTGATATGCCCCCATGAATCCAGTTGTTAGTAGTAGATTTTCATATGTGCCCCACAGTTTCTCTTGCTCAGCTATCTATACAAGGAAATGGAATGCCTCCATGAACCCAGTTGTTTGTAGCAGATTCTCATGGGTGCCCTACAGTTTCTCTTCTAAACTCATCTCTGGATTCGAGGCCGACTTGAGCCAAAAATATGTTGGGTGTGCATATACTGATGCTTTACTAGGGGATTTAAATTACAAGTACCTCTGAAATCAGAGTGATTGCCTGAATGGTGAGGGACACTCATGATAAGGAAAGCTAGCCTTCCTGCAAAAATCAGTCTGAAATGCCATATTAGACGCCCTGAATACACCTGAATTCATAGCAGGCCAATGGAAAACCAACCTTTTTAATATTTATTGATTCACATATACATTTTTAAAATCTTCTTCTTCGAACACTCCATATCGACCACTTATTAAACATCTCTTTGTGGTTTGTTTATAATCTGAGCCTAAGAGCGATTGTACATTGTACCAGTTATGCGCCTACAAGTAGGTCAGCAGATTCGATTTATGTGATGCTTTTTATTTACTAGGGTAGGTAGCTTCCCTAGACCCCTACCCCAGTCGCCTCTTACGACATGCCTTGTAGGTCGAAGTGTTACTATTCTTTACTCCTCTTGTGGACCCTGGCAACACACGAGCACATTTTAAAAATCAAGAGTAGCATTGCATGACCTTTAAATAAAAAAAAATATATGTATTTATGAAATGTTTAATCCTTCAGACCTGCCTCAACATTTTCTTGTGAGAATTGGGACAAAGACTGCACTCTCACATCAGACTTTACTGTCATCCTGTGGAGCTGCAAAGTACAGATCCTGGGGCACAGCTTTATGGTACCTCCAAACTGAAAGGCCTCCTACTGCATAGTTTCATTGCTAAACACGTAAACACAAAGTACTACAGTTTTACAAAATACATAAACAGTGACGATAAACAGCAACGTTTCGACCAAAAGGCCTTTATCAAGCAAACAACACGAATGACCAATTTCGAGAACACTACAAATGGACGATTACATGTGGAAACATAAACCTATCTAATGAAAATCTGGGAATAAAACGAACAACGAAATGAGTGCAACACAAAAACCGAAAGTGGAAAAGAAGAGAAACAATATAGTGGATAAATGACACATATATGGAGCAAACACACATATAGATAACAAGGCACTAGATAAGACAGTACTAAGAAGCATAGGAATGTAATGCGTTGAGTCCAAGAGGTCGAAAGGTGCCATAGAATGAAATAAACGGTTCTCCAGGGCGAATCGACTGCGATCATCGGAGGAACATGATCGGATGGTTGTGACCTGGACATCGTCAACTCCTGAATGGCCAGTATCGTTGAAATGAGTGGTCACAGAGCATTGGCGAATATCGCGTAAGTGTTGGGCGAATCGGTCACTGAGTCTCTTACAGGTTTCGCCAATATAGGACTTGTTGCATCGTTTGCAGGTGATATCATAGATGATATTGCGGGACTCACACGTGAAACTGTCTTGAATGGCATACGTAGCTTTTGGAAAGAGACAGTGGGGGTCTGTATTACATATGCACATGTATTACAGCGCCGACGTCCGCACTGAATGGTGCCCAAGTGACTCTGGATATTAGGCTTGAGGCGACTGTGTACCAACATATCCTTGAGGCTTCTGTCCCGTCTGTAAACCACCAAAGGATAGTGTTGGAAGACTGAACGTGTCTCAGGATCAGACTGAAGAATAGGGAGATGATGGAATAAGACCTTTTCACCAGGGAACTATGAGGGTGGAAAGTTAAGATAAGTTTAACCCTGTCAGAATTGGGGGTTCTATGTATGTGAGAAAGGGCCTCCTGGCGAGCCATTAGCTGAACCCGATGCATGGCAGATGTAAGCACATTCTCCGGGTATAGGCGCTGGCGGAAGAAATCCAGCATCTCGTGAGCTCTATCAAGAAAATCGTCGTCCTCACTACAGAGGCGACGAGGCGTAAGAGTTGAGAGAAAGGTAAAGAGTCACGACAGGCCTGGGGATGGGAAGAGGTATACAGAAGAAAGCTATGTGTATCAGTAGGCTTGTAGTATACTGATGTAGTGATAGTGGATAGGCTGATGGTGATAGTGATGTCAAGAAAATTGACACAGGAGGTAGAGATGTGAGAGGTGAACCGAATAGCAGGATTGAAGGCATTGATGAAGGTGATGAAGAGTGATAAATCGGCTTCAGACATATCGGTAACTCCAATACAATCATCGATGTATCTATGATACACGGACGGAAGAGGGCCATCATAGGTGTTCCATACTAAGTGTTCAAGATGACCCATGAATAGACAAGCATAGCTGGGTCCCATTTTAGTACCCATGGCGACCCCACTAATCTGTTCGAAGAACTGGTCATTGAACTGAAAGGAGTTGAGAGTGAGAACTAGTTCAGCAAGACGAAGGAGAGTCGAGGTGGAGACAAGAGGGTTAGTTCTCCTGTCGAGAAAAAACTGGAGAGCTTGAAGTCCGTCAGAATGAGGTATAGAGGTATACAGTGAGCAGACATCAAGGAGGAAGAGGCGATAAGTCCTGCCAGGCAACAACTTAATAGAAGAAAAACAGACAAAGTGTGGTTAGTATCCTTCAAGAATGAAGGTAGTGTGGTGACTATAGGATTGAAGATACTATCAAGGAATTCGGAGATATGTTCCGTAGGACAAGAGCAAGCAGAAACAATAGGCCTACCAGGATTGTGAAGTTTATGAATTTTTGGGAGCATATAGAATGCGGGTTTGCCCAAACAACTGTCGATGACACATAGTGATGATGCGCAGGTAGGAAGGTCTTTGGAGGCAATGAGGTTCTTGATGACTGTACGGACCTTACTATTGTTGGATAGTGTAGCATCAGAAGGAATATTATTGTAGAATAGGGTGTTACGTAGTTGGTTGTGGCCTTCCTGAAGGTATAGTTCTTTACTCCATAGTTTCATTGCAATCTTCATCTTCGAACGCTCCATATTGACCACTTGTTAACCACTCTGTGTGATTTGTATGTAATCTGAGCCTAAGAGCAACTGTACATTGTGCAGGTTATACACCTAGACGTAGGCCAGCACATCCTATTTATGCGTCACTTTTTATTTACTAGGGTAGCTTCCTTAGGCCCCTACATCAGTCGCCTCTTATGACATGCCTTGTAGGTCACAGTGGTACTATTCTTTGCTTCCTTTGCGGGCCCGGTAACACGCTTGCGATTCTGTAATTGAACTTGGGTGGTCTCTATGCTAAAGTGGTTAAAACATTTGCCTGTTGTTCTGAAGGGTGTGGGTTCGAATCTGGACCAAGTCACATGTGCAATTTTTTCATATCTCTAGGATTTTTGCTGAAGCTAAAAAGTTTGTGCTTTGTGCAATACCCTTCATAGATGACGTGCCATTTCTACCAAAAGGGACAGAGCCATATGGGAAACCCTTTGTATGGAAGTCAATCCTTTGCTGTGAGACCATTTTTAGACTGCAGTCTTCCCTTGTATCGATAATAGTTAACTTTTTCTATGCCACATTTTTAAGCAGATATTTACCTTTTAATTGTTAAACATGAATTATTTAACTTGTTTTCTCAGGGTTTGAAAGCCATTCACTCACCCCATACTGGAATTGTGGACTGGGAGCTGGTGACGCAGCATTATGGCAAAGAGTTTGAGAAGCTTGGGGGAAAAGTTTATACAAATTTTAATGTGGAAACATTTCAGTCTGTTCATGAGAGCACAAAATCTGGTCAGAATCATGCAGTGAAGATTCTTGGAAAAGATCGGACAGTAAGTTTTAGAATAGCAAAGCTTATAATGTGAGATGTGTCACCATTAATTCAAATAATGACTACATTTTATACTAATTAGTTCGTATGCAAGACATATATAGGTGAAACTAGCGAAAAGCGTACTGACTGTTTCGGGTGAGATTTACGCGATATACGCTAATGCTATGGGACCTCTGTAGCCACTCATTTCAGGGGAACCGACCATTTGGGAGCTTGTGATATCAAGGTCACAGCCATCTTATCATGTTCTTCTGTTGATCAGAGTTTATTTGCTCTTGAAAATCGGTTCATATCTTTAGATGGTATCTTGTGACCTCGTGGACTAAACACACTACATTCCTATGCTTCTTAGTACTGTCTATTCTCATGCTCCATACTATTTTGTATATGTTGAATGTATATATGCTATATATATATATTTATTTATTATTGCTTTACTTTTTTTTTTCCATTTCTAGTTTTTCATATTTATTTTGTTTTTAGTCACATATACTTTTCTTCTATTGTTCTGGGACAGTTTCCTCTTCCCATATTTTATTGAATAGTTCTTGCACTTGGCTAATTGTTGTATCATCTGCCGCTTCGAGCATTTCTGCAGTAATGTTGTCATCACCCACTGTCTTATTGTTTATCAAGGAACAGATTGCCTCCTTGATCTCAGTGGCATTTATCAATTCTTCGTTAATTTGTAGAGTTGTTTCTTGCCTCTTCGTCAAACTTGAGTAGTATTGGTGGGTCATGTCTATTTAGGATTTCTTGAAAATGTTCTGCCCATCTTTTCTTTTGCTCTATATCTGATGTGAGCACTTTACCATCTTTATTCTTGATTGGGCCATCCTTTGAAACAAAAGTTTCAGTTATCATTTATATGAGCCCTCCATATTAGCCTACCTTATCGTGGTTGGAGGGTTTGTGCGCCTTTAGGATCCTTCAGGCTATGTCGGCGGGAGTCTAACTCCTGGCAGGTCTAACCAAGCCGAACAGACTGAAGGTGAAAGGCCAGACCAAAGGCGGGGAGCAGGATGGGGCCTCATAAGGTGACAGTGCAGAACCCACCGGCGAGTGGTAAATGCTCTGGCTGCAACCAACCCATCCCCAGCTATGGGACAAATAGCACTTGTCCTCTCTCTCTTGAGGAGGACATCCTTTTCTTGTCTTGTCTTCTACTTCTATGACACTTTCCCTTAAGCATAAGGGATTAAACTACAGTGTCAAGGGAGCACACCCTGCAAAAAAGCCTGGGTTGGTGAGCCCGGCAACAGAAGCCTGAAGTCATCTAGAGTAGGACGACTCTAGACAAACCCGGGAAGACAGATCTCGTCAGCAGGGGACTGCAACTGTCTAGAGAACAACCTCAAAAAAGATGTCCTCAGAAACGGAATGTGTCAGCCATTATTGGCGGGAGGAATCGACACATACGAACAACTCAAATGGCCATTTATATGAGGACTATCATCATAGCAGTGGCGTCTGTGGTCTAGGGGTTAGTGACTTGGTCTATTAACCCCGACGTTCTGAGTTCGAATCACGCTGCGGACAGTTTGCTTGCAAATTGTTTCCGTTGATTTTAACAAAGGACGATGGCGCCACCCGTTCAGAAAGCAATGGCAAACTACTGAACGTATAAGTGGTGCCTAGAAAATCAACTACTTGTTTACTGTGGTTGATGGCTACGTCCTTTGGGATATGCCACGATTTTCATTTTTTCATCATCATAGCACTCCAGACATGTCCATAGGTGCTCCGATCTCCGCCTCAGCAAATCTATCAGCATCCAGCGGCCAACGCGCCAGTTCAATTTTGATTAATCAGTCTCTTTGCATATTAAGTATGTCGTTTTTTTTTATCCCTGAAACTCCTCTGTTCGGAAAGACTCTCTCAATGCGTGAAGAATGTCATTTTGATCCATGGCAGCTCCTCTGATATCGTAGCCAAGCCAGCCAATCTATCAGCTTGTTCATTACCCCTAACTCCTGCATGCCCAGAGACAAAAATGAAGGTGATTTCTCTGATCATTGTCTCTGATCCAGTTAGTTGCTTTAGTGTATTGTAGAGTTTTTCAGATATATAATTGATACAAAATATACAATTCTGAGACAAAATAAAAACAAAATATGAAATATGACAGTTTTACAAAGTACTGTGACAAAGTCAGTGTGTCGAACAAAAGTTCTGCATTAAACACACATTCTCTCTCTAGCCTGTGATGCCCCTGGCACTTAGGGTAGAAACAAATACACTCCATTCATCTCTATTGTTCGCCACCTTCTGTATTGTGTCCAGCTATGATTCATTTCTTTCCTTTCATTTGTTTTCCAAGTCCTTTTGGTTCTTCCACGTTTGTGTTTACCTTCTGGTGTTCATCACAGTGCAGTTTTTCATGACAGAGTTAGTCACCTTGCGTATCCCATGTCCGATCCATCTCCATTGGATGATGGGGCTTAAATTCTCTTGTTGACACTTTGCAAGCAGTTCTTAATTAAATATAGTATTTAGCCAGAACATGCATAAGGTCGTTCGGCAAGCAAGTTGTATGGAAGGTTGAGAATTTGGACACATCTTGTTCTATCATTTTCCAGAATTCTGATCCGTAAAGTTGATGGCACACATCTGAGGTATACATTAATCTTGGCTCTTATGCTGTATTGGGCTGATTTCCAGGATGTCTGAAGGGCGCATTAAACACGGCTCATGACAAAATAATACACAGTTCAAATTACTCTACTATAACGCGTCTCAACTAGTCCAGCATGTCTTTTTATCTACAAGTTATTCATGCTTGCATTCTCAAATGTTTTTATTTAGTATGATTCAAAAGGTGGAGGCTTATTCGGTGTGAAGGAAATTTGCTGAATCACTGCAAGCGTCATCACTTCACACAGTTATATTCATCTTCGTTTCAGGGCGCATGACTGTTGATAGTAATGAGAGAACAGGCTGGCTCTGCCACCATATCAGGTGGGGTCAATCAATGGATAGTGTCAACATTTTGAATGCCCTCATAGAGTATAGCCGCATGAGGTTTTTTTTATATAAACCAATCCACAACAGCTGCTAGATTGCAAAAGCTTGGATTAAAGATTGAAATGGCTAGAAAAGAACAGCACAACAGCTGCTAGATTGCAAAAGCTTGGATTAAAGATTGAAATGGCTAGAAAAGAACAGCACAACAGCTGCTAGATTGCAAAAGCTTGGATTAAAGATTGAAATGGCCAGAAAAGAACAGCACAACAGGTATATGAGTAGGCTCATCAATCAACATCGAACTGGTACAGTTACTTGTTGGATGCTGTTGGAGATATTGCGAAGGAGATTGGAGCACCTACACACATGTCCGGAGTGAAATGAAGATATTCCATACTGAAACAAGTTATTAGTTTCATATTTCAGGCTTAAGTGTGAATGTGTTTTACTAAATAAACTGTTTGTACCTCTCTCAGAATCCTGTAGTCAACTGCCGCTATGTAGTCACTTGCGGAGGGCTGCATTCAGATAGACTAGCAGAGAAATCTGGCTGTAACAGAGAGCCCAGAATAGTTCCTTTCAGAGGAGAGTATTTGTTGCTGAAACGTGATAAAAGCAATTTAGTTAATGGAAACATTTATCCAGTATGTATTCTTTAAATTTGTTATTGCCATTTGGTTGTTGTTTCTAAATGTATGCTTCATTTTTTTGGATTGTTGTTTTATTTGTGGGTCTAAAGTCGAAAGATTGACTTCATTGCCCCGGGTTGTCCCATATGCTCAGACCCTTACTGCAGAAATCCACGCCACCTGCTGAAAGTATTGAACAAAGCCCAAACTCCGTAGCTCCAGCAACAATTCTAGGAGTCTCTGAAAAAAAAAGCACTTGTGAACAGAATGGTGCAGTCCTGATTCGAACCCACAACATTGGAAACGCAAGGCAAGGGCTTAACCACAGAGACTCCCCTAGTAGTTATCTGTGGTTAGCATGAAGAGGTTGTGACATAACATAAGCAAAGAAACAAAAGTAAATCATCTTCTTCTATGATCCTGGTCATGCACTTAACTTACTGTGTACCACAAACCGCTTCAGGTCTGTCCGTCTGTTTACCTAAATCTTAGTTTTCAGGTTGACTGGGTGTGTCCACTTGTTGCTTCTCAGCTCATCAATGAGAGGACAGTCTTGCAGGACATGTATTTTTCTTGTATCAACATAGGGATGTCAATCATGAACCATAACAAAAACTTGTTACAAGGACAGAGCCCTGAACAGAGAAGTTTAAAACTAAAGACATCCTTCAAAACTTTATCCTCTAGGAACATTGGCTCATAAATAACATCATGTCCCGGAAACGGAAATATTTTTGACACATTAAATGTCAAAGGAGTTTTGGAGTAAACAGTAATGAAAGGCATGGTTCCCAAAAGGCAAGACTGGGGATGACAAAGGTGATAGTGGCAACACAACATTAAAAAACCTGAACTTCTTAAAACCTGTAATTTCAACTTCTTTGAGTAAAGCACCAGAATACTCTTTCATATACCAGGATTTGCAGAATTTAAGGCTATATTTTGTAAATTAATCTGTTTTATTACACAAAAAAGAATCAAATTGATATTGGGTATAGCTTTTATTTGATTAACATTTTTTGACTTGTGCCGTGGCTTTTCTGAGAATTAATACTGCCTGAACAGTTTGTCAGGTGGCTTGTCATGCTGTTGGAGTTAAATAACCATGTATACATCATTTGCACACAACATACTATGTAACACCTTTGTCTCAGCAACAAGAGCTGAACTTTTCCCTGTTCACTTCATGTATAAGTGGCTAGATGAGACAAGTAATAGAATTTCTAAAAGGTTTAAAGATGAAGAATTAACCTCTCTGCACTGGATTTCCCCCTCTGGCTCGGTTTTTGCCTCGCAGAAATAACATGTCGCCTGCCATGAGTATTGCACAAAGCATGAACTTCATAGCTCCAGCAACAATGTCAGGAATATAGATTATGAATCCTTTCAGAAGAGAAAGTGCTTAAATTTGCCAGTGGCATAAAGTTTATATCACTTGTTTTATACTTTAGTTTGAATTTTAAGAGAAAATTATATTTATTTACGATTTCAGGTTCCAGATCCCAGATTTCCATTCCTGGGAGTTCACTTTACCCCTAGAATGGATGGCAGTGTGTGGCTGGGACCAAATGCTGTCTTAGCTTTCAAAAGAGAGGGATATGGTTATACACAGTTCAACTTCTCTGACCTAATGGATGCTCTTAGTTATAGGTATATTGTACCATATAACTTACTTTTTCCTGCGCTCTGTGAGTGCAGATTCAATTCCGTGGGCTGGCAGAAAAGCCACAGGTCGGGGACTGGGCGAAAACAGAGGATGACGGATAGAGGAAATTCTAGCGGATTCAATATGTGCGGATTCTGCGGGCTGGCAGAAAAGCCACAGGTCGGGACTGGCGAAATCAGAGGATGACAGATAGAGGAAATTCTAGACAGTGCAGGGCACTGAAAAAATGTCAACATCCTAATTGAGTCATGAGTCAGGACAGATGTTTATGGAGCTCAGTGATACCTGCTTCAGCCGACACGGCATATGATTTCCATTTGTGTTAAATTTATTTTTGTTTGAGATATTGTGCTTGTTCTTCTTTGCGTTCGTTCTTTACACCAATTTTAATCACTCATTGTGATATGTTTGGTCTTTGCCAAGAACGTGTATATGTTGCACATTGGTTTGGTAGGCCCCTAAACACATAGACTTCTACATGTTTAGGACAGGTGCATCCGATTTCAGCCAAACCTCCTTAGTCGCCTCTTACGACATGTATGGCAAGTAACAGTGGTTCTATTCTTTACACTCCAAATTTGGGCCACGGTAACCACTCGGGCGATTGTGCTTGTTAAAGGGATACTTCTTCAGTAGTTTGTTCTCACAAAATATTGCTGGTTTTTGTGTTTGTATATGGAACTCCAAGTTACTTAGTTTTGAAACTAAATTATGACTTTTCAATTTCAATGTTGTATCACTCCTAACATATACCAAAGAGAGATGGAAAATGACTAAAGATATAGAAAGTTGAATGCATTTGAAAATTGATGTCTGCAAAAATTAATGAACATAAAATGGGACTACTTCTGGAGAAGTGATAAAATCAGAGAAATGTCCGGTCAACCACCAGTAACAACTGTTTTAAGAAAGAGAAGATGGAGATATGTTAGGCATACTATGAGCAGAAATTATCAAAGAACCACAAAGCAGATATTTAAGTGGAAGACAAAGAAGAACACATTAAGGAAATCCTGAAATGAACTTACTGAAAGAGGCGAGAGATGTCTGACTCATTTCCATAGAAGAGGCTGAACAAGTTGCCCAGGATAAAGTGGTATCGAAAAATTGCTTGCAAGTCCTATGTGACATATAACGGTGCGAAAGGAAGATATATATATAATTACCTGTTTGTAAATTTATATTTGAGAGAAATCACCTTATGTGTGTAAGTATTTGAACCAGATTGTATTTCTCATCAATTTTTGTCCATGTCAGAGGTCTGCGC
This sequence comes from Arion vulgaris, assembly GCA_020796225.1. NCBI lineage: Eukaryota > Metazoa > Mollusca > Gastropoda > Stylommatophora > Arionidae > Arion > Arion vulgaris. The sequence continues at coordinate 23,676,754 of CM036754.1, read as the reverse complement.
AAACTTGCTTATAATAACCTGGGCTATGGTATTAAGGAGATGTACAAAGGTATTAATATCCGAGCTCAGGTGAGACAACTGCAGAAGTTTGTTCCTTCTCTTAGGTCACAAGATGTTACAAGGTAAGTGACTGTAACCATGACGACTAGAAACAGATTATATTAGAATGATTTACATCTTTCATGTATATCTATATTCTTGTTTTGTCCTGTTTGACACATTAAGGTTTCCACAAGAGAATTTCATTGTTGACGTTCTGCTACCTTGATCTTCCTGTGTAAGAAAAAGATCAGAGCACACATGGTTACTCACAGAAGTGCAATGATGATGTTTCTATCAATCAATCAATCTACCAACTGTTTCCCATGTCAGGCCACAATCATACAATTCTCTTTTCACAGTTAATTTCCATGTTTCCTTGGGATGTTCAGGCCCACTTTTCCTATCCGTTGTCCACCGGAGAGCTGTCCTAGCAAATTCTCCTACTGACATACAACAGACTTGCCCAATCCATCTCCATCTTTTAATGATGGTTTCCACTGATGCACAGTTTGTTAGTTTTAAAAGCTCTTCATTTGCTATCGTATTTGGTCAGAAAATTTGCAGGATTCTTCTGAAATATTTATTTTGAAATGTCTTTAACTTGTGTATTATGTTGTGGATCATTTTTCAGCATTCACTGCTGTATAATAATACTCCCAGGACACTGCTTCTATATGTTTAAAAGGTACAAATAACAAATATCACTGCATATATTAATGTATATTTTTACCTTCATTAGTGTTCATGGTGGGGGGGATTACTCATAGTGAAGTTGATAACACACTGCACTAGTGATGACATGCCATGGAAATTCCATGTTTCTAGGCCAGCTTAGGCCAAAAATATCGTGGTGTGCCCACTGTGCCCAGTTGGACTATAGGTTTCCTGACTCTTTACTTGGGGGATATAAATTACAAGTACCTCTGAAGTCGAATAAGGCTCATATGAATGACAAGGGACACTGGTGATAAGGAAAGCAAGACTTCACGCAAAAATTAGAGGCGCTGTAACACCTAACTTCATAGCTGGCTGGCAAAAAAGCAATTAGTGTTCATTTCTTACAATTTGGTTTGCATTGCAACATTTAACACAATGAATTTGTCTTTAAGCAATCATTAATCATTTGTTTGTTTGTTGGAGGTCTATATGATTGCATCGTTCTGTTCGCAAGTGTATTTTTTCCAGAGACACCTAGGATTGTTGCCAGAACTACAGAGTTTGTACTTTGGGCAATGTTCTTGATGGGTGGAGTGCCACTTCTGTGGCGAGAGACCAAGTTATATAGGGTAAAACCCGGTGCAATAAGATCAATCCTTCGGCTTCAGATCTTTTTTTTTACAATCATTTGTTGCTTGGATTGCTTCCATAGTCTTTGACCTTACTTGACAACTCAACAAGGCAGTAGTAGTTTTGTCATCATAGTGTAGTCTCTTCTTGAAGGCTCGTCTTTCTTGACTTATTTTTATTGCTCGGGTAGCTGACCTGGGCTGTTGCTAATCAAATACAAGCAACATGTATACCCTATCGACTATGTTGGTGTTCCATTTGCAAGAAGCACATTCTCAGAGTAAATAGCTCAGTGTCGCAGACTGTTGAGACAATTTAATAATGGTGACAGCTAGCTTAAATTCGCTCAAAAATATTAGATTTGTCCCTTGATGTAAGCAATGTCTGTCATAAACAGCTGTGGTGGTAATCTATTAATTGGGAATACTTTCCCAGAGATAATGTTGTAGGTACTACAGTAACCACCCACAGACTCTTTCTCAGTGGGAGCAGGTTCTATATTGTCCAATCTTTGGTTAACTCACATTCTATCTTCTCTATCACTCTCAGATGTATATCCACCTGATTAAGTAACAGTCTACTATCACTCTAGATGTATGTCCAATCTTTGGCTAAGTCACATTCTATCTTCTCTATCACTCTCCAGATGTATGTTCAATCTTTCATTAAGTAACAGTCTACTATCACTCTACAGATGTATGTCCAATCTCTGGTTAACTCAACAGTCTACTATCACTTTCCAATCTCTGGTTAACTCAACAGTCTACTATCACTTTCCAATCTCTGGTTAACTCAACAGTCTACTATCACTCTACGGATGTATGTCCAATCTCTGGCTAACTCAACAGTCTACTATCACTTTCCAATCTCTGGTTAACTCAACAGTCTACTATCACTTTCCAATCTCTGGCTAACTCAACAGTCTACTATCACTCTATGGATGTATGTCCAATCTCTGGCTAACTCAACAGTCTACTATCACTCTGGATGTTGTCCACTCTCTGGCTAACTCAACAGTCTACTATCACTCTACAGATGTATGTCCAATCTCTGGCTAACTCAACAGTCTACTATCACTCTACAGATGTATGTCCAATCTCTGGCTAACTCAACAGTCTACTATCACTTCAATGTATGTCCCATCTGCTAACTAACAGTCTACTATCACTCTACAGATGTATGTCCAATCTCTGGCTAACTCAACAGTCTACTATCACTCTACAGATGTATGTCCAATCTCTGGCTAACTCAACAGTCTACTATCACTTTCCAAATGTATGTCCAATCTCTGACTAACTCAACAGTCTACTATCACTTTCCAAATGTATGTCCAATCTCTGGCTAACTCAACAGTCTACTATCACTCTACAGATGTATGTCCAATCTCTGGCTAACTCAACAGTCTACTATCACTTTCCAAATGTATGTCCAATCTCTGGTTAACTCAACAGTCTACTATCACTCTACGGATGTATGTCCAATCTCTGGCTAACTCAACAGTCTTCTATCACTCTACGATGTATGTCCATCTCTGGCTAACTCAACAGTCTACTATCACTCTACAGATGTATGTCCACTCTCTGGCTAACTCAACAGTCTACTATCACTCTACGGATGTATGTCCAATCTCTGGCTAACTCAACAGTCTACTATCACTCTACGGATGTATGTCCACTCTCTGGTTAACTCAAGTCTACTATCACTCTACAGTATGTCCATTCTTTTATTAAGTCATAGTGTTTCTTCTCTGTGTTTATTGATTTTCCCTTTTATTCCTTTATCTGTGAGTTCCATATCAGTACACCATTAAATTAAGCTTTCTGCTTGTTTCTTCAGTTTCACTATATCATTTATTTATAGTTGTAATTTATACTAACTCTGCCATTTCCAGTTCCAAGTTAGGGGACAAAATGAGTTATTGTTGATTCATCCTGTGCTTATTAATTTCTTTGCTGCAATGAGTTATTCTACATATTGATTTCCTCACTATGATATCTGTAGATTATGTTATCAATAACTTATTTGCAGGGGACCATCAGGAGTGAGAGCTCAAGCTTTGGATCGGGATGGAAAACTTGTGGATGATTTCGTTTTTGACAGTGGCTCTGGCGAACTTGGTAGCCGGTTGTTGCACGTTCGTAATGCTCCTTCCCCAGCTGCAACATCTTCACTTGCTATAGGAGAAATGATTGCTGACAGGATTGAAAAGCAATTTCAACTATGATCTCTGAAGCTGTTACATTATGATCCATTCATGCAAGTTCCATATAGGGTAAATTACCTAAGAAAAAAGTACTGTAGTTCTACAAAATACAAAAACAATACACAGCAACATTTCAACCAAAGTGCCTTTATCAAGCAAAGGGTACAATAGAAGTGAAGAAATTCACTTCTTACACGGCACACAACATACAAATCATAAGAAGTGAATTCCTTCACTTCTGTTGTATCCTTTGCTTGATAAAGATCTTTTGGTCAAAACGTTGCTGTGTATTGTTTTTGTAAAACTACAGTACTTTGTTTTATGTGTTTCGCCATTGATACATAGTTTTACTGCAGTCTTCCCTTATATCAATAATACTATAGGGTAAATTGGACTATTTCAACTATAATCTCAGAAGCTGTTACATTATGACGCATTCATGCAAATTCCATATAGGGTAAATTGAACTGAGGAAGAAATGGCATATTTTAAGTGCCTTATGTTGATTAATTGCTCAATAAAATGAAAGCTGAATCTGCCCAACCATATTTAATTTTGGTTTGTGGATGTTTTAAATATAAAATATATATATATATATATATATTCCTATGATACCATTATACGTTTCATAGGGCCTTAGGGCCTGCAAGTAATTTCTCCATACCACTCTGTTCTAAACAACTTGCTCAATCTCTTCCATGGAATTGAGACTGATATTTCTTGCCTTAGAAACGTTCATTTCAGGGTTTCCCTTGGGTGTCGCCTCTTTCTTGAACCCTTTGCCTCCCATTTCAATGTCTGCTTTGGTATTCTATGATCATTTCTTCTCAAGGTATGCCCAACATATCTCCATCTTTTTATAACAGTTGTTACTTGTGGATGTTTAGCAGCTTCATATTTTCACTACTGATTAATTTGAAGTAATTTGTAGTGGCAATCAATGGAGTTATTTCTAAGACAGAAGTGGAGGGGTTTCAGTATGGTTTTACATATGTCCAGCTAAGATGTGTAATATATTGTTATGTGTCTCTTAGACTTCATTTAAACAACTAGAGCACTCAGACTTTGCGGATGATATAGCTCTAGTATCTCAGGGATCGTAAAACACATTCACTGAGAAATAATATCCATTTTAGTTCTTTTATTATGAATTTGAATTTAAAGGGAAGACTAAAATTTTGAAGCTAAATGTGGGCAGATAAGTTGACCACATCAAGTGTAGAGGGACAGTACAGAAGGAAGTTGAAACTTTGACATATTTAGGGAGCATCATAAACAAGGTAGGGGGCTGGATTAAAACAACGCTATCCAACGTTTTCATATATTGGGACACAGCTGAGTAATGACTGTAGAGCCGCGGCACCGTGAGTTGCAATCATAGTGTCTATCTATTCTCAATCCTGTTGCGTCGCAGGTGAAAGAGACACCTGGTTTGGCCCTATGCACCTTGTCTTTCTTTTTCTCCAGTCTGATTGCCTGACAGCTTCAGGATAAGAAGAGAATTTTTAAGGACAACGTAGAAAGGATATGCCTTTTCACCATGCCTAATCAGGATATCTTCTTCTTCTTCAGCGATCTCTGGTCATGCACTTAATTTACTGTAGACCACAAACTGGACAGCCAGCTTCAGGTCTGTCAGGTTTCCTTCTTCAGCGATCTCTGGTCATGCACTTAATTTACTGTAGACCACAAACTGGACAGCCAGCTTCAGGTCTGTCAGGTTTCCTTCTTCAGCGATCTCTGGTCATGCACTTAATTTACTGTAGACCACAAACTGGACAGCCAGCTTCAGGTCTGTCAGGTTTCCTTCTTCAGCAATCTCTGGTCATGCACTTAATTTACTGTAGACCACAAACTGGACAGTCAGCTTCAGGTCTGTCAGGTTTTCCAAAAGCTTAGTTTTTAGGTTGACTGGGTGTGGCCACCTGTTGCTTCTCAGCTCACACAGGAGGGGACCATCTTACATGACATGCTCCAGTGTCTGTTCCGCCTGTTGACACTGGCAGAGAGTAGTTTGACTTATTCCTAGTCTACATAACTGTCAGTTGAGTCTACAGTGTCCAGTATGTAGGCGAAATATAATGACCTAGTCTGTTCTGCTGATGTCTTTGAGGAAGACTTTTCCATAATAATTTCCAGTGTTTGTCTTCCAGTCTACTGCAGATATTCTTTCTATGAGAAAAGGATATGGGAGGCCATGCAAAGAAGAAGTTTGACCTCACAGTGGTCAATTTTCCTGGTATGCTAGATTTTTGTATTTGACTGGGAAACACCACTCCTAATCAGAGATATATTTAACTTGCCATTTGTTGTAAAAATAGTCGCTATTATTCTGGAAGTATTTACACTTAATGATAGATATTAAGATATTTATACTTTTTGATAAATTTGAATGGATTTAAACTTTATTATACATATGAATGAGAACCACAGTAGCGTAGTTGTTAGTGAACTCGCTTTTAGAATAGGGGTCCGGGTTCAATTCCACAGTAGATGGGGAATATTTTTCCAACAGTAATGGCTCTCAGGTCGACCTAGCCTCAATTGGGTCACCAGAAAAGCACTGAGAAGTAAAGTGGCCAGCGTGATGTTGAATACATCACTTATCTTGTGCAGACGGTCAATGAAAAATACGGGACCAACACAGTATTACCCAATATATACCTCAAGGTATGACATACTCTACTTTAAAAAAAAAAATATACATATGAATGGATTTATATGTTGAAAAATATGAAGGGATTTATTCTTGATGATAAATATGATGTGGCTTATGTTTGGTGATAAATATAATGGGATTTATTCTTGATGATAAATATAATGGGATTTATTCTTGATGATAAATACAATGGGATTTATTCTTGATGATAAATACAATGGGATTTATTCTTGATGATAAATACAATGGGATTTATTTTTGATGATAATATGATAGGATTTATACTTGATAAATACAATGGGATTTATTCTTGATGATAAATACAATGGGATTTATTCTTGATGATAAATACAGTGGGATTTATTCTTGATGATAAATACAATGGGATTTATTCTTGATGATAATATGATGGAATTTATACTTGATAAATATTATGTGATTTATACTTGGTGATAAATATGATAGGATTTAAACTTGATGAAAATGATAACAGAATGAAAGAACAGCCAACCGCTGGAAACAATTTCACAGGATATGAGTTCTTGGAGAGGCTGAGCCTATGTAGCACTCCATGATAGGGACAGAAGAAGATGATGAATATAAATCATTTTATACCTGGTGATGCTTGTAAAGCATTTACAATTTGTTGGTGAATTTTCATCAGCAACTGTCATTGATGCACTAGTTGCACTATACACCACCTGACTGGTTTGTTAACCAGTATTATGTCCTGTCTTGCACGTTTCTGTAGCTATTAAAATTACTTGTTGTGCAGCAGCAAGCCTCACACACTAGTTTTCTTCCTTTCTCATATGGGTTCAAATGCCCACTGAGTACAATTTATAGCTATTTTTCCTGTGCCGTTTCACTGGAGTCTTCACCAGAGCTGTATTTCATACCCAAAGCAGTCTAAAGGTGAAGGATTAACTTCATTGTACCAGGTTTCTCCATGTGGCTCAGTCACTCTCCACAGAAATGGCACACCACCTTTCTAGAGTATTGCTCAATACATGAGCTCCATTAGCTCTATCAACAATTTTAAGAAAAAGAAATGTATTTGTGAACCGAGCGATGTGGTCCTGATGCAAACCCACATCCTTCAAAATGCAAGGCAAACTGTTTAACCACTTCACTGCAAAGGCCTCCCCTAAAGGCATTCATGCCCAGAATACTTAATCTGATGTGCAATGCTTAGAGGTAGAGTCATGGACAATAAACAAACACATCAGTAAGTTATTAGAGGCTACAGAGATGTGGTATTACAGATGGATGATGAGAATATCATGGACAGAAAATATGACAAATGATAATTCTCTCAAAAAAGCAGACAAGAACACATTTCTTTTAAAATGCATCAGAATGAGATAATCAACTCTTTGGACATGGTATACAAAGAGAGAGGCTTGAATGCTTTGTGACAGAGTGCAAAATACAAGTTTTGAGAGATAGACGTCTACATGTTGGTACATCATGAAAACAGTATCAGAACTCATAGCTAGAACAAGAGACAGAGTTGTGGAAGGACATGATAACTACATCTGCTGTCATGGCACTTGATAATGATGAAAACAGATTCATTACATTTAAAAAAAATAAGAGGTCTATATCTGGTAATAAATTTTAATGAATTTATCAATCAATCAATCAAATGCCATGCCTGCATGTCTCTCCACAACTCTCTCTGCTTTGTGCATGTAATCAGTTCTGACGTCGATCTTTTGTCACACCATGCCAGGCCATCCAACATCTTCTCCCTCTGTCTTCCACGATCTCTCCTTCCCTGAATTCTAGCTGTAGTCATCAAATGTTCTAAACTTTCTCTTCGCATTATGTTCCCAAAGAACCTTGATTGTCTGATTCTTATTCTTTTCATAATGAATTTATACATGGTGGATAGGACTACTTGATAAGGATTGATTGATAGCCTATGCACATCTCAGCCCAGATATCGATTCTATTTAGTTTTTTTTACAGCTATGCTGGATGACTGTAGAAGGATTTATACCTTATGATGATTATTAAAGGGTTTATACCATATATTACAAACCCAGTATATGAACAAATTATAAAATATTCATACAATGTTAGTAATATTGCATGAAATTAGATATAATTTACAAACAAATATATTTAATCAGAATGTGCTGTTTTATACTTGAGATATTCACTCCATTTACTTCAATATCAGCCAGAATCATATGTATTATTTCTTGCTTTTGTAATCACTAACATTATTTAAGCAGTTGGCCAGAGTCATTTGTACGTGTCGATTCCTCAATGCCAATAATAGCGACACATTCCGTTTCTGTTTTTTTTTAGTTTGTTCTCTAGATAGTTGCAGTCCCCTGCTGATGAGATCTGTCTTCCTGGGTTTGTCTAGAGTCGTCCTACTCTAGGTGACTTCAGCCTTTTGTCGCCGGGCCCACCCACCCAGGCTTTTATGCAGGGTGTGCTCCATGGACACTACAGTTTAATCTTCGTATACTTGGGGGATGTGTCATAGAAGTACAAGACAAAGGATGTCCTCCTCAACAAGGGAGAGAGAGGACGATTGTTTTTTGTCCCATAGCTGGGGGTTGTGTGGTTACAACCAGAACTTTTACCACTCGCCCGTGGTTTTTGCGCTGTCACCTTATGGCACCCCATCCGTCTCCCTACCCTTTGGCCTGGCCTTTCACCTTCATTCTGATCGGCTTGGTTAGAATTGCCAGGAGTTAGACTCCCGCCGACATAGCCTGAAGAATCATAAAGACACACAAACCCTCCAACCATGATAAGGTAGGCTAATGTGGAGGGTTTTAAGCAGTTAAAGTCACTATATTTCAAACAAATTTGCACTTATTAAAATAAATGCATGACACAGTTCACGGAGGCAGTCATTTTGGAGTCCTATAAATGCACTGCTGTCATATTACTCTCTCTCTCGCGCACGATCCCGGCCTAGACTGATGAACCAACTGTTTTCATGAATTTTACCGTGTTTTTAAGGGACTCCATCAGCTTCTCCGAAGCTCTGTGTTTTGGGGCCAGGTTTCTTTTCTTATATCTGCTATCAGTTGACAATCTTGCAGAATGTGTTCTACCGTCATGTCCCCCTTTTTGCAGGGGCACAGGCTAGTTGTGCCAATTTTAAATTTGTGAAACATGTTGGTGCGGAGTTTGTTGTGGCCGGTACGGAGGCGAAGTATGGCAACTTGTTCTCTACGAGACAGACCATAGTATCCATCGCTGTTGTTGTGGTGAGGATGGTCTTTTGTTCATTTGTCACTGTGGTGCCAGCCGATGGTTGTTCTGGCTTCCTCATAACTGACCTCGAGATCAGTTTGAGGTAGTCACCCGCCTTCTTTAGCTAGTTTGTCGGCTAGTTCGTTTCGCTTAAGTTACAGTATGATGGTATCCACTGAATGACGGTGCGTTTGAGAGAGCTAGTTCATCGAGGGTCACTTTGAGCTCATTCAGCTGTTTTGCCTACGCCTTTCAGTGCTGTGATGACCGATAGAGCATCTGTGAATATCATGACTTTGTTGCGAAAGGTGCCTCTTTTTTCTAGAATCATTTCCGCTGTTTTTATTGCCTCTGCCCTGTAATTATTTGAGTATTTGCCTGTGGCAATCGCTTTTGTCACTTTCTTTGAGAGTTTAAGCACTATTCCTCCTCCGCCATCGCTGATTGTGTTCCTAGCCGATCCGTCAGTATAGACATGTAACCACTTATTTTCAGGGTACTCTGTCTCTATGTATTTTTCTGTGGCCGCTCTTCTTTCGAAGTTTTCTTGCTGGCCTTTTTTAGTATGCCTGGAATTAGTTCCGGCATTTTGGTTTTCCACGGCGGGCACTTATCAGTTGCAGGGATTGCTTTGCAGTTTGCTAGGGCCGGATGGTCAGCGATCAGTGCGTTCGCGTTTTTTGCGAAGCTGGTCCTCTGTATTCTGCCCCTTCCGAATTTGTTCATTCTTTCGTACATAGGGTGGGAATTGAGCCGTTTAAGTTTTTCTGCCAACACCAAGACTTTTCTGTCCCTTCAATCTGCCATTGATTAGATGCCTGTGATTGTTTCCATCGCCTTGATAGGCGTGGACTTCATGACTCCTGTGATAATACACATTGCACTGTTCTGACTATTGCTCACTTTGACGAATTGCTTGTTGGATGCACTGCTCCACACTGCGATGCCGTACTCCAGGACCGGTCGCACTCTTCTAGAGTAGAGTGTTTTGAGGACTCTGGTGTTTGCTCCCCACGTGGAGCCTGCTATTTTGCTCTGCTATATTACTCTGATAGTATACTATGAATTTGACAATGGTTACTGTAAAATTATTAAGTAAACTCATAAGACAAGTAAAATATAGATTGAGATGATAACCATGAAAACAAGGAATATTTGAAGTGGACTATTCTGAAGTTCTACATTTCTAGAAGGAATTGGTTGTGAAAGTCTCTTAGTTTTAATTTATATTCAAAGTTTCTTCTTTTAATGTATCATTTTTACTTACAAAATTGTATATATTATTTTTGTGTAATGTTTGTATCTTTCAATGCAATTTTAACAAGAAATGTATGGTTTTTTAAATACAATTTATTTCATAATAAATTGTTTGGCTGAAATCGGATGCACGTGTCCTAAACGTGTAGAAGTCTATGCGTTTAGGGCCTACCAAACCAATGTGCAACGTATACACGTTCTTGGCAAAGATCAAACATATCACAGAGAGTGATTAAAATTGGTCGTAAGAACGAACGCAAAGAAGAAGAAGAAGAAGATAATAAATTGTTGCTTATTTATAATTGTATTTGTTTCTATTCAAGTTTTATTTACTTTAGTTTCTCAGCAAGATTTCATTATCTATTATGTATTATAATTATGTGTTACAAGAAGAGATAAGATTAGAAACGATCAAATCAGAAGAGAGTGATCCTTGCCGGTGCTACAATATATAAAGAAATAACACATCAAATGGTTCGGACATGTTTCAAGGTTACCACAAGATAGTGTCCACAAAAGCACTAGCGCACAGATACAACGGCAACAGATCCAGAGGGTGATCATGTAAACGATGGATCGACGGAATATCCGAGGCATTAAATTCCACCTTGAACAAAGCGCACATGGAGGCTCGCTCCAGGTGTCTCTTTTCGACCTGACGCAAAAAGGAATAACAGTATTAGAGAATAGATAGATTATCTATTATGTTATGTGATGGAGAACATACCAAGATGTCAATGCTAGAATTGAGAGAGACGGGTTTGCTTTGAACACACTCTATCGAGTATATATTGATGGGTTAGCATTTTTTTATATCAGATATCTCTCTCGCGATCACTGCCCAGACCGATGTACCATATCTCCCCATAAATTCTATTCATGTGGAAATCTGATTCATGCAGCCTTAGTATTGGTGTTATTTACGTCACATCTTCAGCACCATGTGGAGCTATGGTGCTTATCCTTCGGTGATGTGTCCGGTTTCAGCCAGCGTTACTTGGTTGCTCTCCGTTCTGTAGCCATCTAGTGTTCTTACGGTGTGGGGTAGCTAGCCCCACCCCAACCTCCTTAGTCGCCTCTTACAACGTGTGACAGGTAACAGTGGTTCTATTCTTTACACCTCAATTTGGGCCCGGTAACCACTCGGACGATATCAGATATAAGCATAGTTATCTTTCCCTTCTCTCTCAACAACACTCCCCCTCACACCCACCGCCTCCATTCTCTTGTGTCCTTCTAGTTGGCCACACTTCACACGTTCCTACACAATACCATACACAACATCACATTAAATTCATTAGGATTGGCTCATGGTTTTAGCAGAAAATCATCAGCCCCATCATTCTTTGTTCCCTACATATGGTCGACCCTACATTATATTCTTTTTTCACCATCACATCTACAGGATCCACACGGGTGCTAGAGTCTAGAATTCAGGTCATATCTTGTGTGATATTATTATCATCATCCTTTCACCTTAGATCTATGTTTTAGTTTATTTAGTATTTCTTGATTGTAGTTGTTTTCTTGAAAAAGGCATATGGTCGTAAACACAGATTGTTGTCATTTTACATATTTAATTAATCATTTTTCTTGCTGCTGTAATACTGCTTTATACCTGTCCTCGTTCATATCACCGTTTTTCCCAGTATTATTGTAGCCTCTACAGGGTTTTCTACTGATCTGATCTTGTTTTATTCTGATACCACTAAACTATAGGACGGCAAGACTGTGCTTATCAAGACAAACTAAGATCTGTGTGACCATGACTGGACAAGACTGTGGGCTTCATCCTGAAGACAAACTAAATGATCTAGTGTGACCAGTGACCTGGACAAGACTGTGGGCTTCATCCTGAAGACAAACTAAATGCCAGTGACCTGAAGACTGTGGCCATCTAAGATAACTAAATGATCTACAGTGACCTGGACAAGACTGGGCTTATCTGAGACAACAATGATCTAGTGACCAGTGACCGGACAAGACTGCAGGTCATCCTGAGACAACTAAATGATCTAGTGTGACCAGTGACCTGGACAAGACTGTGGGCATTATCCTGATGACAAACTAAATGATCTAGTGTGACCAGTGACCTGGACAAGACTGCGGGTTTCATCCTGAAGACAAACTAAATGATCTAGTGTGACCAGTGACCTGGACAAGACTGTGGGCGTTATCCTGATGACAAACTAAATGATCTAGAGTGATCGGGACAAGACTGGGCTTCATCCTGATGACAAACTAAATGATCTAGTGTGACCAGTGACTGACAAGACTGTGGCGTTATCCTGATGACAAACTAAATGATCTAGAGTGATCGGGACAAGACTGGGCTTCATCCTTATGATAAACTAAATGATCTAGCATGACCTGGACAAGACCGTGGGCTTCATCCTGATGACAAACTAAATGATCTAGTGTGACCAGAACACATAAAAAAATGGTATTTCAACACTCAAAATAAATATCAAAGCAAATATTTCAACAAGAGAAACATGGTTAATCAATCACCAAATTTATTTGCATAAAACAATAATACAAGCATGTGTTTCACCCAACTTCACATAATGACTTGATACAAATGTCAATGGCACAATAGAATTTCTGGCTTCATAGCAATCTTTGTGTGTCTTACTACCTTTAACTAACATCTGCAAAGTGGCGCCTTCAGACGGGAAGTTATCCTTCTGTGTTTGCTTTTCTTCTGCTCCTTCAGCCATTAATAATACTGTATGTTTGAGCTGCTCACTGGTGAGTAAGACACATCGACCTTGAGGCCTCAATACTCTGACAAGAAATATTAGTTTATTAATAATGACTTTGATTTTGTCAAATGTATCAGTGAAATGATATAACCCAGTAAAGACTATCAGTGAATTATATAAACCAGTAAAATGTATCAGTGAATTATATAAACCAGTAAAATGTATCAGTGAATTGATATAAACTAGTAAAATGTACCAGTGAAATTATATAAACCAGTAAAATGTATCAGTGAATTATATAAACCAGTAAAATGTATCAGTAAATTATATAAAACTGTAAAACAAGTGAATAAGAAAAATAATTTTGTAAGACAAAATGTGAATCTGTAAAATAGTAATCAATCAATCGAATAGCGTATGACATTTAAATATATAGGATTGGATCTTCTTCGAACGCTCCATCTCAGTCACTTGTTAAACCACTCTTTGTGGTCTGTATGTGATCCAAGCTTAAGAGTGATTGTACGTTGTGCCAGTTATGCACCTACAAGTAGGCCAGCACATCCGATTTCTGTGCCCTTTTTAATTACTAGGGTAGCTTTCCTAGGCTCCTACCTCGGTAGACTCTTACGACATCTTGTAGGTTGTAGTACTACTATTCTTTGATCCCCTTGTAGGCCCTGGCAACACACAGGTGGGAGGATTGGATCAAAGAGACAAGAAATGATTGAATACGTTCAAGGGGCATTGCATACCATCACATGTAGGTGTAGGGATACTAGCTCTCAGGTCAATCCTGAGAAGGCATGTAGGCTGTGGTGTTCTTTGAATAATTCTAGTCGGGTTGACCTATCCGAGGCCACCATTGATGGACATACTGTATAGAGTATTGGAACAGGCTGCACTATCTTGGGATAACCTTTGATCGCATTCTTTCTTTCAAGCATCATGCTGAACAAATGATACAGCATTGTAAGGGATGTCGCGCATCTCTCAAGGCTATGATAGTCACACAACTTGAGCAGCAATTACTTGTCCTTCTGTTCCATCAATTGTATATGTCTGTGGCAGATTACAGACTAGGCATCCTCATGATGTCATGATTACAATATGAATGACTCAAACGTAATCGGAATGAAGCAATGTATCTAGTCCTTGGTTACACTTGAGATACTTCTAATATGAAGATGCAGAAAAACGAGGAACAGAGATTGAGCTGAATTATAAAGTTGCCCAAGTGGTACGGGACCCAAAGAATAGTACCACTGCGACCAACAAGGCATGCCGTAAGAGGCGACTGATATAGGACCTAGGGAAGCTACGCTAGTAAATAACACGCATCGCAGAAATCAGATGAGATGTGCCGGCCTACTTGTAGGCGTATAACTGGCACAATGTACAATTACTCTTAGGCTCAGATCACATACAGATCACACAGAGTGGTTAACAAGTGATCAATATGGAAAGTTTGAAGAAAAAAAAGAGATTAGAAGGAAACAAAGTTATATCACTTGGATAATGAAATGGATCTTCTTCAAACGCTCGCTATCGACCACTTGGTAAACCACTCTTTGTGATCTGAGCCTAAGAGGCATTGTAGTTGTGCAGTTATGGGCCCACAAGTAGGCCAGCACATCTGATTTCTGCAACGCTTTTTATTTACTAAGGTAGCTTCCTAGGCCCCTGCCTCAGTCACCTATTACGACATGCATTGTAAGTCGCAGTGTTACTATTCTTTGCTCCCCTGCCAACCCTGGCACCACACAAGTGAAATGAATTAACTTACCTGTAAATTTCTGTCAGGAACTTATAGTAGAACATTTGAGGGGTCAATGCAAACAGATGATTTTGATTGAATGGAGCATCGCAAACAACAACATCCAAACAGGCATTTCTATAAGGCATATCTGAAAGACATAATGAATATATCACACACAGTTGTCTCTAATGTAAAGCTTGATTGTATCTCTCCACATTACCCTACCTTATTGTGGTTGGAGGGTTTGTGTGCCTTTAGGATCCTTCAGGTTATGTCAGTGGGAGTCTAACTCCTGACAGGTCTAACAAGCGAACAGACTGAAGGTTAAAGGCCAGACCAAAGGATGGGGAGCAGGATGGGGCCTCATAAGGTGACAGCGCAGAATCCACCAGTGAGTGGTAAATGTTCTGGCTGCAACCCCCAGCTATGGGACTCTCTCTCCCTTGAGGATATTCTTTTTCTTGTCTTCTACGTCACTTTCCTCCAAGTATATGGGATTACACTATAGTGTCCAGGGAGCACACCCTACATAAAAGCTCGAGTTGGTGAGCCCAACGACAGAATGCTGAAGTCACCTAGAGTAGGACAAATCTGGGAAGACAGATCTCATCAGCAGGGGACTGCAACTGTCTAGAAAACATTATAAAAAAAAAGGTCATCAGAAACAGAATGTGTCAGCCATATTAGCGGGGAGGAATCGATACATACGAATGACTCAATGGCATGCCCGTATTTATGAGAATCTAAAACCTGCTCAGAACAGGTATGTTCATACGACACAAATGTACTATTCAACTTACTGAGACCATCAGCTTTCAGTAGAAAAGTTGTGTTAGAACAGTCACATGTGCTAAAATCTTAAGAGACAAGGGTATAGCTTCCACGAGGAGGATTGTGTATATTGCTTATTTTGAAAACCAAGGATGCACATATTTTCTACTTTTGTTTTTTTAATGTGAAGAGCAGGAGAAGTATCTCTAGAGCTCTCTTTCATGCCCAGGAGAATCTAAAACTATCACAATGTGCAGTGATATGAAAGTCAGAACTCTTGGTGTGGTTATGGTGTGCCATTAAAAATCCCTGCTCAGATGGTGTATATATGGTTGGTTGTTGCTACATCCCAGGTGCTGAACCAATTTCTCTAGGGAGGTGTTTCAGATATGTGATCATTGCAGAGCGGTTAGAACGGACATTACTCGGATCAAAGGACAGACCTAATTTTTGCAGGACTAAATTTGGGCACACACTGTGCCAGCCTTGCAGTGTCATCAGTCTAAAACTGTAGTCTTCCTGTTGGTGTTAAGGATATTGACCTTTCACTGTGCACTACATAACCTTACATAATTAGTTTTCTATCAATATTTGTTATGAGTCACAATAGTATAGTGGTCAGCCAGTGCACTTGCTCTTTAGACATGAGGTTCCAGGATCAAATTCCTCAGTGGGAGTGAGATTTTTCAAAATGTAGCGTCTCACACCGATCCAACCCAAAATGGGTCTAAATAAACACTGGGAAGCAACATTGAGGCCATCACAGTGAATTTTCAGGACTGCATTTCGAGTTGTGGTGCATTTTCATAGTGTGTTCACAACTTCTAGGTAAGGGAGTATGTACTTGTGACGTGTTCATAATATCTTCTTAGCGATCTCTGGTCATGCGGGACCACAAACTGGGCAGTCAGCTTCAGGTCTGTCAGGTTTCCCAAAACTTAGTTTTCAGGTCGACTGGATGTGGCCACATGTTGCTTCTCAGCTCCCCAGGAGAGGACAGTCTTGCAGGACATGCTCCGGTGTCTGTTCTGCCTGCTGACACTTGCAGAGAGCTGTTTGACTTATTCCTAGTATACGTAACTGTCTGTTGAGTCTACAGGGTCCAGTACGTAGACAAAATATAATGACCTGGTCTGTTCTGTTTAGGTCTTTGAGGAAGTCTTTTCCATAATCATATCCAGTGTTTGTCTTCTAGTCTACTGCAAATTTTCTCATTATGAAAGTTCATGATATGAAACAAAACAGATTTGTGTTCATTATATGGTACTAAGCACAGTCATATTCACAATATGACATTCATGTTCATATGACACAAATGTACTATTCAACTTACTGAGACCATCAGCTTTCAGTAGAGAAGTTGTGTTAGAACAGTCACATGTGCTCAGATTCTGTAGCGCTCTTTCTATCTGAGATGCATCTCTGTCACTTCCAATAAACCAAGCATTCTCTAACAGCTGAGGAAACATGGAAACACATAATTTTTTTGGTTATGCAAATTTATACTCTCTGTTTTCTGCCATTCTTTCAATATGCCCTAGTCATCATATTTTATTAACCTTCTTGATGGTGGCAATTAACAGTGATTTAATCACACTATAAATATCTTTATTGTTTCTCATCCTTGTTGAGCGAAATGATTTGTCTTAAGACTGTATTTTCAAAGATCTGTAATACTGTTTCCTCTTGTTTTCCTCCATGTTTCGGATCACTATAGAATATAGGCTCCTAAAGTGGATGGCAACACCCCCCAGTGGGCGCTGAAGCCTTCCAGGGGGGCAATAGTGGGTTCTGTAGCATTTGGGGGAGCCAGGCAATCTAGGGGTCAGTGGCTCCTTATAGAAAAATTAATAAATATATTGTTTAAAAATTATTTTGCGATTGAATAACTGTGTTCAAGATGAAGCACATATTAACCACTACTTTTTCAATACTTTAACGGCATAAGCAGTAATGTATCATTAGTCGCTATTTACATCGAAAATATCAAACTGCTTGAACGTGCAAAACTTAAAATGTGGGGCGGGGTAGGGGTTACAATATTTATGTCTCACAAAGTGGGCGGTGGTCCGAAATAGTTTGGAAACCTATGTTATAAAACAATTGTGCTCTCTCTCTCGCGATACCGCCCAGTCTGATGTACCAGATCTCCTATAAATTCTATTCATGTGGAAATCTGATTCATGCAGCCTTAGCATTGGTGTGTTTTACGTCACATCTTCAGCACCATTTGGAGCTCTGGTGCTTATCCTTCAGCGATGTGTCCGGTTTCAGCCAGCGTTTACTCGTTTCGCTCTCCGTTCTGTAGACATCTAGTGTTTTTTATGGTGTGGGATAGCTAGCCCCACCTCCTTAGTCGCGTCTTACGACATGCGTGGCAGGTAACAGTGGTTCCATTATATTCTACAAGTTATCTCCCCACACACTGTGATCTAATTGGTACAAACACATTACACAATTCCACTTACGCCGATGTCTGTAGCAGCTTCTATTAGAATAGTGGCCTTCCCGCACATTGGATCAAGCACAATATCTCCAGCCTGAAAACAAAACAATAATATTGACAAAAACTAAGAAAATAAAAGTCATAAATAAAAATAAAAAAATGGCTTGAAATCAAGCTAAAACCAACTTTTCTCTCATGTACAGTTTATCTCAGCCCTTTCAGAATCGGACACTCTATTTTATACGACAACTATAATAGAAAAGTCAGTTTATACGGGGGCGAGACAATGAGTCACAACTGCTTTATGTGTGAATGTGTCTTCATGGGTCAGTGATAGTTAAATTTCAACAACATACATGTCTTATTTATAGCATTGTATGATATGTCCATTCTCAAAGCATCCTTTTTGTGGAACTCTATATTTAAGATTCTGGTGACAAACACAATGAGAATAATAACCTTGATAGAAGCCAGTTGACTGATGATCCAAGCTATGGGTGCTCTTAATCCAGAATCACCTAAGTAGACTCTCCTGGAAAGTGGAAACCTGAGAATAAACAAGTGTTTGTGTTTTATATGATAGTGAGACTACATACAACAAGAGGTAAGGGTCAGAAGGTGGCGGTGGATAGGACACACACTGAAGAAACACTGTGACAGCATCACAAGACAGGCTCTCCGATAGAACCCACAGGGCAATGGAGGTAAGGGAAGACCCAGGAACACCTGGAGATGGGAGTTGGAGACAGAATGCAAGAAAATGGGGAGAGATCTGGAAAAATGGCCTTGGATAGGCGGGCTTGGAAGGCCTTGGTTGCGGACATATGAGGGGCGAAGAAGAGACTACATACAATATTGAAATTTTTGTGTTTTATGTGAGACTACATACAACATTAGTCTTCTTCTTCTTGCGATGCCCGCTATGAATTCAGGCGTAGACAGGGCCCCTTGCATGGCGCTTCTGACTGATGTTTGCGCGACAGCCTGCTTTCCATTTTTTCAGTTTCCCAGTCATAAAGGTGTGCCGCCTTCTTTGACTTCAGAGGTAATACAACATTAGTGAACATACAAGTTTCATTCCAAAAGGACAATATAGACATGTGCAAGGTTGGGCCTCTGAAAGTCTGTCTTGATTGTATGATGGCCCTCATGTCAAGACAAACAATCAGGATTTAAAGGGCAAGACAACACCCATTAACCACAAGACTGACAAATCCATTCAGGCTAACCATTAACCAAATCTGATGTTTGGCAGAAAGCGGACCTGCAGTTAGTCTTCCACAATGAAGATGACTGCACTAGGAAGGTGTTGGAAACCAGTAATGGCTGCCCCACCTGTTAAGACACACCAACCCAAGCGGGCAGAAGCATGGACAGAGCCGATATCATCAATGTGGTACGCTCTCATTTATGTGACATGAGCGAGTTTCATACACTGAAACGTGTTCGAGAATTAGGCATTCAATTTGGACATGCCAGACAGTCTGGTCTTCATGGTTGAGAGAGAAGATATACTAATCAGCTTCTCATGGGTACGGGGAGCAAACAGACTTTGGGATGGCTACTGCAGCGAAGGACAGAGCACGAATGAGAATTCCCAATGTGCCATGATGTCGATCGCATAACATAACATAACATGTTAAGACAACCTCTGTAAGGGACACTGCTTACAGCCTGTCACGTGGGCGTTTATCATCAATAAAACTGGCACTTTTGAGTAAAGCATACTTTTGATATTGTCATTTTTTATTATGATTCAAACTCTGAACGATACATTTTTCACTTGCAATGATTGCCGTTCCAACTAATTTATATGTTCTTTCAATTTCCTTCCCTCATGCATGCCCAGACATGTAAGGCAAAGACAGTTTCTTGAGGTAGGACTGTTGTATGGTGTTTACCCATTCAGTGCAAAGCTTGCCTTCATTGATCCTCCGAAGAATATTCATCAAGTCTTTCACTGCATTTGTTGTTCTTTTGTTCTGTTAGTCACAAATTACCCAGAGGAAGCAACTATCTCCATCGTCATGCATGAAGTGGCTAAACAGAATACATGGCTTTCCTCATATACTGTCATTCTGTTATACATTGCTGTATAAGCCCATTCAGATTGCACTTCATGAATCAACTATATAAAAAATGTGAGAAAATACATCTTTAACAAGGAAATACAATCATTTAAATCTTAAGAAGTTTTCTAATAACACAGTGGTTATGTGTTACATCTACTAGTCAAAGGTACCCCAGATGTAACATGTCCATCACTGACATGAAGACACACCTGCATGCAGTTTTAAAAATAAACATTTATTCACACAAGTCAAAACAAAAAATAATGTACACTTACTTAAATAAGTCTTCTGCTTCTTGAATAATCAAGCAGTTTCTGGCTCTTGCTTTTGAATCAATGTTATGTAGTGGATCTGTAAGTACTTTTAAGGTATATGTGTTTAATTGCCGCTGCCCAGCGTGTTCGTAGCTGTGGACGACGGTGACAGCTTCCTGTGTGTGCGGTTTCAATTCTGCGGGCTGGCGAAAAGCCACAGGTTCTCCAGATTTATAGTGTTCGTGGCACCAAACCGAAGGATTATGATGTCAATGACACCGAGCCGAAGAGCTGAAAACTCAAGTGCTTCTGGATCTAACAAATAAGTGTTCCATTTATATTTATTATATTTATATTTAGAGCCACTGTTACCTGCTATGCATGTCATAAGAGGCGACTAAGGAGGTTTGGCTGAAATTGAATGCATGTGTCCTAATCGTAGAAGTCATGCGTTAGGGCCTACTAAACCAATGTGCAACGATGCACGTCTTGGCAAAGATTAAACATATCAGAAAAAGTGATTAAAATTGGTCAGAAGAACGCCAAAAAGAAGATATTTATTATAAAGCCTGAGATGCAATACTATCTGAAGACGGATATTGCTGTACTTATGAGTGGATGTCATCTACAGAGGTTTCATTTCCAGGTGTTTGCAGGTGTTCTGATCAATGAGAGCAGGCAGACTTGCATCGATTGTCAGAGAGTTTAGGATGGATAAGAGGGATTTTATACTGTTGGATGAAGAAATTTACATTGATACTGAATCAATCCAGCGATTTAAAGCGTTTGGAATTACGTCTTATACAAGTAGAGATGGATGCTTGAGGAGCAGAGATTGGAGTGTATTTAACCAGCGAGCCACAGGAACCATCAATATGCATGCCCTTCTACATCTGTTGGGGAAGACTGAGCACCTATGGGTCTGCCCGGAGTGTTGTGATGTCAGTTCAGTAAATAATGACCAATATCAAGCGAGCAGCCTCACAATTGAAATTGAAGCGATACACATGAGCATGAAGTTATTGAGTACACAGGAATTCATATATGCATGTATACTGAACGACTGAATGACTATGCTAAAGAAAATTCAGACTGGCTGTGTAAGGCAGGTACTCATATTCAGACTGCTTGTCACAAGAGCACATTTCAAATAACCTATTTAACATTATTTTTGTACCAAGGCATGTGGGAGTACATGGAAATAAGCATGTAGATCACTTGGCTGATACAGCAGAGGTCAAGGAAGGACAGTCATTTGATGGAGCAAAATATAATCAATTCCATAAGAGAAGTAGGACATATATATAAATAATTTTGAACACATTTATAAATCTGCAAGTCTATCCAAAGTGAAGGAGATGGGAGTAAAAATTGGAACTGCCAGACATAAACACTTGTGTTAGGGTACGAGACATTAGATTAATAAACATAGAATGGATGTGAGTAGTTGTTATACATTAGTAAAGATATGAGAGAGAGATAGAGTGACTATAGACCAATCCGAGTTCTGTGATGATGATCGTCACTAACATCAATTTATCTGGGCTTGGGAGAGGGGAAGAGAAGAATCTTCCTTACATTCACCCAAGGCTTGGCATCTGCCTGCCCATGTGTGAAGCTAAACTCTCTAAGGGACACTACTTTTCACATGAACATTTATCAGCAACAAAACTGATACCTTTGAGTAATATTTACTTGTGATTTTGCTATTCATTTTTTTATTTCTTCAGTAGTATAATTCTCACCTCCAACTTACATGTCATTAACAATTTACAAGTTATAGGCCTTAATTTTCGGATGAGTCTGTTCTACATGCGTAGGAGCCTATGAACTGAGGTGCAACACACATTTTTGTTCTTGACACAAATCACAAGAGTAATTAAAGTGGTTGATAAGAATAAACACAAAGAAGAAGAATAACTTGCATGTTCACAAACTAGTACATAAACTATTTAACTGTAAATTATGAGATAACATCTCAAGACACTGACCTGGCTGTACACACCTGGACATGCTCGAGTACAGGGTAATGAACATGCTGAATTTCTTGCAAACAATGCCCCAACGCAAGCGGTCAGAAGTATGGACAGAGCTGATGTCATCAATGCCGTACGCTTTCATTTATCTGATATAGGCGTGTCTCAGACATTGGAACGAGTGTGAGGATAAGAGTTAAGTTTGGACATGCCAGACAGTGTCGTCTTGTGGTAGAGAGAGAAGATATACTAAACAATTTCTCATGGGGAGCAGGTGGACTTGGGGTTGACTGCTGCAGCAGAGGACAGAGCATGCATGGGAATGCCCAATGTGCCATGATGTCGATCACTTAACATAACAAAGCTGTAAATTAGATTTTGAATCACAAATATTGATTATAAACTGTATTAGTTATGAATTTTACTTCACAAATACTTCTCATTGTTACAGAGTAATTTCTCCTGCACTGGAAATTCAATAGGGACTTGTCTGAAGTATTGGGACTAAAAGAGTTAAAGCAGTTTCCTAGTAATAGTTAAAAGAGAAATAAATTGTGGAAAGTATCTTGTAATGGGTTTCAACAACTGCTATGCAAGCTGACTAGAATATATAAATTATTTGGTATCTAAATCTGACCTCCATCTGTGGTTGCCTGAGTTCTGTAGTCCAGCCAGTTGCTCTTGCCACTCTCCATCCAAGATCTCTTGACAGTTTCTGGGAAATCATATAGAAAATTCAGGTCAAATATGTCATCTTGTTTTATGTCTAAGTGTGATTATTAAAAAAAATTACAAAATAAATTATGTTAAAAAGATGATTAAAAAAACAAGAACGTAGTTAGCTAAATTTAGGTGACTTAACTTCAACTTTTTTTTATGTTCCACTAGAAACTTGTAACTACAACTGTGAGTGACTGTCAGTTTTTGTTTTAGACTATCTTCATGAGCTCTCTGAGGGCCAGGTCTATGGCAAAGTGTGGCAAAGTGGTCAAGCCAGTTGCCTTGTCATCTGTAGGTTGTGAGTTAGAATCCGAATCCCACCATTTGCTTCATGAGAGCATTTATTTTCATGAGATCTCACACTTTGGCTGACATCGGATGCACATGTCCTAAACATGTAGAAGTCTATGCGTTTAAAGGCATACCAAACCAATGTGCAATGTATACACGTTCTTGACAAAGATCAAACAAATCACAAAAAGTGATTAAAATTGGTCGAAAGAACTGAACGAAAGAAGAAGATGAGATCTCACAGATTATTGCTAGAACTAATGAGCTCATACTTTGTGCAATACTCTATTGCTGGAAAAAACCCATCATATATGGAGGCAAAAGAGAGTGCAGAGAATCCATCCTATGTATCAGCTCCAGTCTCACCTGTAGCAACCGTGGCAAGGGTTGCTACTCCAGAATAGATCATTACCGTCACAACAGCGTGGTTCTCTTTCTCTCTCTCCGATCACCGCCCAACCGATGTACCAGATCTCCCATAAATTCTATTCACGTGGAAATCTGATTCCTGCAGCCATAGCATTGGTGTGTTTTGCGTCACATCTTCAACACCATTTGGAGCTCTGGTGCTTATCCTTCGGCGATGTGTCCGGTTTCAGCCAGCGTTTACTCGGTTCGCTCTCCGTTCTGTAGCCATCTAGTGTTTCTTAAGTGTGGGTAGCTAGCACCATGTCCAACCTCCTTAGTCGCCTCTTACAACATGCATGACAGGCAACACTGGTTCTATTCTTTACACCCCAAATTGGCCCCCGGTAACCACTCGGGCGACGCTGTGATTCAATACAGAACAAACTATGTGACGCAAAACCTATTGTTTATCTATAATGTCTAATGTCTATCCACAGGTGGATGATGGAATTGGTTGTCCACTCTTGCCCTTAAGCGTAGAGGTGGAAGATTTAATTTTCATTCCAGTGCCAGATGAGTCACCCTTGTTGTGTTATATCCATGTTTATTCAATGAATGAATGAGTTCCAGTATATTGCTGCTTACATTCATAATGGTTCTTGCAGGGGCACCTGCTAAAACACCACAATAGATACCAAATTTCTCCATCCCTTAAAATTATATTCCTCTTGAAGAAAATCACTGCAACTGATCAATCAAGCAGTGATGAGAATGAAAGAGTTTGAAATCAAACATATGACAAGCAGGTAAAGAAACAAGCAGGGATGGATTGAGCATATATGTACCAACAAGCAACCAGTACAATCAGCATAAACAACTTTTGTCATCTGCTGAAAGAGACTGAACACCTATGGGCCTGTCAAGAGTGCAATGATGTCAGTTCTTGAACAATGAAGTAAACTAAGACTAGTGTCAAAATAGAGTGGACCCATTTTGAGGACATATTTCCTTTACTTTATACTCTTGTTAAAATGTCTTTGCTTTAAAACCATAACCACAGAATCTCTAGTCTATGAACGACAACAAACAAAGAAATTTGGTTGAATAGAGGGGCCCTGGGAGACACAGGAAGAGAGGTTTACAGACACATGTCCAACTCTAACCCCAGTGACAACATCAACCACCTTAGAAGAATAGATCAGAGCACCATTTTTAGACTCTGAACCCAACACATAACACTTAATAATCGCTGGAACAGAATTCAACCACAAGACACTCCAGAGTGCCAGCTGTGTGCACATGATCAAGTTACCATTCACCACCACCTCTTCAGGTGCTAAGCACTAGATGATGTCAGGAAGATCCTCTTTCCTCCAAGGCCAGATGAATGGAACACATAAAGAACAACGCGTGTGTGTTGCAGTGGCCCGCAAGGGGTGCAAAGAATAGTAACATTGTGACCTACAAGGTATGTCATAAGAGGCGACTAAGGTAGGGGCATAGGGAAGATACCCTAGTAAATAAAAAGTGTCACATAAATCGAATGTTCTGGCCTACTTGTAGGCACATAACTGGCACAATGTACAATCGCTCTTAGGCTCAGACCACATAGAAATCACAAAGAGTGGTTTAACAAGTGGTCGATTTGGAGCGTTCTGAAAAGAATATTGAACAAAAGAACAACTTACAAACTCATGCAGATACCACAACATAGCATTGGGTCGAAGGGCAAAAGCTCAAGTGCCGCTGGATCATGGAAGAAGACTCTCTAGCTTAACAGCGTTCACTCATATTGACAGAGATGTACCTTTGTTTCGATCTACAAGCAAAGATATTATTATATATGCAAATGTAGGCTAATTCATACCTTTAAATTGATCCATTTGCTGACTTTTCCAGAGCACTTGATTGACATCCTGAACAAAAGACTTGCTGTATCATTATGTTCACTGTCCCTTTCTGATATACACTTTGAACAGCATGTCTGATGTTTTTTATTCATTGCTACTGCACTGTTACATTTTTCACTGATTGCTACTGCATTATGTTTTTCACTGATTGCTAATGCATTATGTTTTTCACTGATTGCTACTTCATTGTTACATTTTTCACTGATTGCTACTTCATTGTTACATTTTTCACTGATTGCTACTGCATTGTTGTGTTTTTCATTCATTGTTACTGCATTGTTGTGGCTCAAAACAAAATCATTATCTATTAACTTATCAGGAATAGTTTGTCTTATATGATCAGGGTCAGATTGTTTGCTTAAATAGGGGCTAGTCTGTCTGCTGCAGTCAGGATAAGTTTGTCTGCTGCAGTCAGGATAATTTTGTCTGCCGCAGTCATGAATAGTTTGTCTGTTGTAGTCAGAAGAAGTTTGTTGGTTGAAGTTAGAAATACATTCATTCTTATTTTGTTTTTCATAATCAGGTTTAGAAATAGATTCTTCCACAGTTACAGATTTATAACATGAACCATCCAACTTTATACGTTTTGCAGCAGGTTCATTGTCTGAAAGAAATGAGGTTTCAAACTCTTGTGGACATCCTGTGGTTACCTTCTCCTGAACACTAAAATTACTAACTATCTTTAGTAAGTTCTCTTGCTTTGGAGTGATAGTGAAATGATGCACATTATGTGTCAATTTTGCTTGTGGAGCGTCAACAGTTGAAGTGTGCACACAGTTTAAAATACTTCTTTTCTGAATGTTGCCATTTATATTTGTCAGTGAAGTAAGCTGTGAAAGAACTGCTGTTGCATTGAAAAGTTTTCTTGCTGACAAAGTAGACATAAGCTTGTCTAGGAAAGTTCTCTTAGCTGAAAAGAAATGACCCAGTCAAGAAATTGTTAGAATGTATGGAAAACGCTTAGTCTCTAGCAAGTTTCTACAAGATGTATGGGATATAACAAAACAATAACTAAACATAGAAATAATACAAGTGATCACACTAATACAAATACAATTTGTTAGACATATTCTTCTTCTTCTATATTTTTTCCAGCCATTTTGATAATTCTTGTTGTGATATATAAACAGCCTTTGCCAAGAATGGTGTTAGACATATAAAATTACATAACTTTGGACTCAAAGTCATTCTAAATATTGAAAAGGAGTAATAAATATTGATTGATTGCTAGGACTATTGATATTGCACTTCGGTGAGTAACCATGGGTGCTTTGATCTTTTACTTACAGAGGAAGATCTCAGCGGCAGGGCACAAACTCTGTAGCACCTGCAGGACCCTGATATAATTTTGAAGATGGTAAAGATATTATTATAAATTTTTTTAAATATTTTAAAATGAATTATGCACGGACAGCAGCTTTCCAGCCCGCTTTTCTTGACTTTGAATTGCCAAGGGTTCTTTTACGTGCTGCAAATTGAACACGGAACCTACATTTTACCATCAAGAACTAGAACTCGATCTCACCTACACTGAGATTATGGATCCTTGGAAAAATATCACAATGGCTGAACGAGGGAGCAAACCAAGTACCTTTGGGACGAGAGGCTAGCACCTAATGTCTACGCCTCAAAGACCTCTTAGTAATAGATATGTCATACATAAATAAAACATGAAAAATGGAGGAAACTTTGGGAATTAAAATATGACAAATTAACCATTTTGGAAATATACAGCAATACAATCACTTTACTCAAAACTATTCTGTAGTGAAATGTTTTGTATAAGCAAAAGGTAAAATACATTACAAAATAAAAGCATATGAAATGAATGGAAGAAACCTGTCAGTACTCCATTAAGACAATGACTTTTAATTATCAGACATACAATAATCAACATTAGTGATACTAAATTTAATTAAATCAACAATAGTTCAAATTGAAATAAGATGGATTCAATAAAAGATTAAGTCTAATCAAAATAAAAAGAAGACAGATAAAGGATGTATAATGATGAAGGACGATGCAGAAAAAACACTTTAAAGACACTCTTAAACTGTCTCTAAAACGTTTCGTTACAGACACCACATGCTGGGAATCCCTTGCGCAAGTTCACCAAATGTGGCTTAAATAGCACAAGAGGAACTCACATAGTTGAGAATCGCTTTACTGTTGAGGCACAGAGAAAGCCAGCTGCGAGAAAAGACAAACCACACAACACCCACATGTCTAACCTCGATTATGTATGCCCCACCTGTGGTTGGGGATTGTGCTCTAGTATTGAACTTTAGTCCCCTCTGCACACACCAGAGGTGCAGCAACACACATCTGAGACTGTTGTCATCATCGCTTGCGATGGACGGCTATTAATTATGAAGATCTAGACAATTTTGTAAAAGCTAGAAAGATTAAATATGTTCCTTTTCTTACTCTGAATATATGGGAAATTATCATAATCAGCAATTGTAACAAACACTCGTTCCACGGATCTCAGGGTAAGGATTCTTTGAATACATCTATCACTTGCAGATGCAAGTTTGAAA
Source organism: Arion vulgaris (assembly GCA_020796225.1). Lineage (NCBI taxonomy): Eukaryota > Metazoa > Mollusca > Gastropoda > Stylommatophora > Arionidae > Arion > Arion vulgaris. The sequence goes on along the minus strand of CM036754.1, from coordinate 23,648,289 downwards.
AACACTTTACCATCTTGAACATAGATCTGGTAAACAAAAAATAATAACATGTTGAATATGCATTTAATGTCATTCAGTGATTAGTTTCTTTGTTGTGTACTTTATTTTTTTATCTTAAAACCAAGCAACACATTCACAACTTTTGGTATCTATGTTTGTTTTTCTAGAGTTATTGTTTAAGGGACTGGGTACCTATATGTCGACCTGGAGTTTTCAATCGTTTAACCCGCTGGTAGTTGAAAAAATGATAAGAGTAGACTGCAAACTGCTGCCCTGCAATATTCATTTAAAATTAAAGAAAAATTGCTACACATTTTTACCATTCCAAAAAATATAACCAGGGACCAATGTCAGAGCTACTGTTTGTGTAGTAACTATAAGACTAAACTTAGCTTGCAAAGATATATCTATAAGTATGCCCTCCCTCCGAGAGAAGGGATTGGGGTCATTTGTTTTACGATAATTTTTATCTATAAAAATATATGATTTTACTATAGAAACGGGTTGCCTATAGCGCATTGATAACATGTTGTGGTAGTGACCACAAGCAGAGAAAATTCTGGGGCTCAAGGCCAGCCTCTGCCAAAAACAAATGGTGTGCACACAGAATGAGCTAGGGCTACAAGACACTTTTTATTCTTTAATTGGGGATTTTCTTTCTCTCGATCGTTCTTTTGATCATTCTTATTGTGATATATAAACAGCCTTTGCCAAGAATGTAATTTTACGTCACATCATTCAGTGCCATTTGGAGCTCTGGTGCTTTCCTTCGCACATGTCCGGTTTCAGCCAGATTTTACTGGGTTCGCTTTCCGTCAGCCTTTGGCTGTCCCAGCCTACCTGCAAGGCAGCAGGTTGCTATTTTCTTTAGGATAGCTACCCTTAAACAACCTGCTCTCCCGGGTTGTTGAGCGTCATCTGCCAAGGTTACCTGTCTTTTTTTGGACTACTTGGTTTGACTACCATCCAGTTTTGTGTACGATTTGCTCCTCTTGACTTTGATTGTCCCCAATCTAACTACAAGGCAGTAGTAGTTCCTTGCGAGCGGAAACGCGCACTAGATTCAAGCCTCTGTTGGGCTTTCCAGTTTTCTCTGAACATTTGGGTGGTCAGCTCACCCTTGCGCTTGTCTCATCCCTTGTCGTCTACCATCAGCCCTGTGCCTGTCTGCCCCACCGTTGGGCCCACCTGTGCATCATTCGCATGTGTGTTCGCTCTGCCCTGGTATATGTCTACCGTGTTTATTAATTCTCACCGTGCACACATTCACCATGCTTCTAAATTGTATGGACACAGAGCTCAACTCGGGCCACCACCTCAGGGCTCTGAGTTTTGCCCTATGTGGGCCCACGTGCAACTCAACTTGGTCCAAAGGTGGGGGCCCGAGTTTCATCTGTCTCTTCTCTGGATGCATCCCTTATCTTTTTTTTTTTTATCCATTCAGCTTTTCCCATCAGCCGGGAGAGATGTGCATTAATAGTCACTCTGGGATTCCACTCCTCTGTGCTGCAAGCGGATCTCATCCGTGACTACGTCTGCATCACTACTTATACCAGAGTAGCTCTTCCTCTATCCCTACCCGCTTAGCCAGACAGGAACCATTGTCTGTTTACAGGGTCACTAGGTGGAGGTGGGGTAGGATCTTGATTAGTGCCAGCTCACTAATCCTGGCGCTGCGCTGTCCCTTTGTGCTTTTGACCCCAATTAGGGATCTAAATTAAAAGTACATCTGAAGTCTGAGTAAGGTTTGTCTGAACAGGAAGGTACACTGGTGATAAGGAAAGAAGCGTTACACAAACTTCAGTCAAAGGTGCCATATTAGGAGTTCATTAAACAGTTTAAAGCAACAATGAGAGAAGAAACATCTACATGGGTTGTCTTCAGAAAATGTTAAATATTTGCAGGCCGTTTTGATGTGCAATTTATTTCTTTGATCACTCGAGCAGTTACCGGGGCCCAAATTTGGGGTGTAAAGAATAGAACCACTGTTACCTGCCATGCATATCGTAAGAGGCGACTAAGGAGGTTTGGCTGAAATCGGATGTACGTGTCCTAAACGTGTAGAAGTCTATGCGTTTAGGGGCCTACTAAACAAATGTGCAACGTATAAGCATTCTTGGCAAAGATTACACATGTCACAAAGAGTGATTAACATATCACAATGAGTGATTAACATTGGTTGTAACGAACGAACGCAAAGAAGATTTCTTTGATTCAAAGAATGAATTGGACATCAAAGAGACAAATACATGCAAATGTAGTACGTACAGCTGTCAGAAATTCTGAACACTTGGGAAAAACAGATGTGATTATAATCAATAATCATAATAATGTGTTACCATCATGACAATCAACAAATAAATTTAAAATCATATATGTGGTTATAAAAGATTATGTTATACTCTATATACTTTTTTTTACTTATCTATAATATATCAATAATATCGTTAATCATCATATATTTTAATAAATCATGTTATTATTTTTACTTGATAAGGATTTAGTTTTTCTATTATTTCATTTGCAGCAAAACTTTCTGTTCCTCTCCCTGCTGTGACAAAAAACGATATAGTTTCTGTCGCTGAATCCATTCTACGTTTATCTGATATCCGTTTCAGTGTTAGTAGTTCAGTTAGCAATGAGATAAGATATCAAAATCAAAGTAACTGAAATACTTTTTGGTGACTCGAGACTTCAAACCGAAACTCATTTCGTTTTGCAGAAAAGTCAATTTTTAAAAATTAAAATATATTTTAAGAATAACGCAGTAAAAAACTACTTTAGCTCTAAAACATCTCATCATAAAATGTACGATTACAGATTAGATATGTACACATAGGGAACATATATTTAAAAGGTATTAAAATTGTAACTGTAATAAAAGATAAATAACTTGTTTACTGCATTATTACACAACAACAAAATCGAAGTTTTTGATCACTCAAGGGATGTAATCCTTATAATAATGGCCGCGTCCTTGTAGTAATAGAGTATAAGTTTGAAAGATACAGATAGAAAAAGTCAGTTTTATTGTGTGTATAGCTCAATAAGCAAGAAATGGCACTCACTAAGTTATTTGAGTCTTTTATGAGGTCGTTAAATCATCATCCAAACAAGTCACGGGTATGTAAAGACTTGAGTCTTTCCTATACCCGGCATGTGAAAATAAATTATATTAAAAATAAATAAGTGTGGTCGTGTATCATTATCATGTATGAGGCGTTAATAATAAAAAGACATCCGCTGTCAGCAACACCATACTCATACTGCCAGGCCATACTCATGATACAGTTTGTCTTGGATGTTAGTTTGAGTTGACCACCTCTTTTTTCTTTGATCTCTATACTGGGTGCAGTCATGTGCAGTTGTAGGACATGTTCTGTTCTGTTGCCGTACTAATACTTGATTCACTTGTCAGGGCACAGGACTTGTTACTTTGTTACCAATCTTGTATTTGGTGTGCAGGTGGTGGTATCAGTATCACCTTTTCATTTTGTTATAACCAGTCTGGAGGTGACAGTCTGGTCTTTTCTGGACAATTGATAATATCCATTATCCATGTTGTGTTTTTGTGTTCTTTCTTCAACTTTAAATATCAGTGCTCTCTGGTGATGGTTTTTGCATCATTGTAGCTGATCAGATCATTGATTTTAAGGCATCCCTCCGCCGTCTTTAGCTAGCTTATCTGCATATTCATTTTTGTTGAGCGTGCAATGTGCAGCTTCCACTGGATTACTACCCTCATGGGACAACTGGGCTGAGGCTGTCTTGAGATCATTTAGTTCTGTGTTCCTTTCAGATTTTATTGCAGCGATAGCAGACAATGATGCTTCCACCAAAAGCACTATTTTCCCATGTATCTGTTTCCTGTGTTTAGCTACTTTTGCAGCAGCATTGTGATCTTCTACCCAGCTCTGGTTGAGAATTTGCCTTTGCTTGGGTTAAGGTTAATTCATCCCAATTTTTGAGTCAGAGGACAACTCCCCCTCCTTCATTATGAGTAGCATCAGTAGCAGACTCATCTATGTATGCATACTTTTTGTTGTTGTCACACTGCTACATGGTTATAGCCCAGTATCTTGGTCTTCTGTGTTTTTCTTGAGTGATCAGTTTTTCTTCATATGTTGACATGATGACATCCATCTTTTCCTTGGTCTTCCCCTCTCATTTTGCTCTGCTGTTGAAGTTTTTATAGATAGTGTGGTCTATCTACATGTACTGTACAGATGTATAGCAGACACACAAGTAAACTAAACTACTTCCACACAAGCATTCTCACTAGAAGGCCATTGTATAGCAGGCATGCAAGAAAACTAAACCACTTCCATGCAAGCTGTCTACTCAGACTATTAAAAATAAAATGACAGGACAAAATTCCAGATACTGAAGTCCTCATAATGGCAAAGATTCCAATCGTCAACTCACTGATGCAGAAGGCCCAAGTGAGATGGGCTGATCACGTTGCTAGGATTTCTTATAAATGCATCACAAAACAGTTGATATATGGCAAGCTTGAAGGGGCAGGCGTTCAGCTGGTGGACGGAAAAAATGCTTTAAGGATACTCTTTGAATTGCCTCGATATAGACATGCTCGCTGGGAATTCCTGACGCAAGATCTTCAAACGTGGCGCTGTAATAACACAAGAGAACACAAAAAGGGAAATCGCTTATCTGAGAATCATCATGCCGTTGAGGCACAGAGCAAACAAGCTGCGCGAAAAGACAGAACACAAAACACCCATTTGTCTAACCTTGATCCCACCTGTGGTAGGGGATTGCGTTTTAGGATTGGACTCTACACTCGCCTCCACACACACCAGAGAGTTGCAGCAGCAGACGTCTGTAGCTGCTGTCATCATCCCTTGTGATGGACGCTATTAGGAGGCCAGTGCATTTAATTTTTTTTTATTTAAATGTAACTTAAGCATGATCTTGTTCCAACCATATCCAACCTCATGCTGGTATTTGTGACTTCCTCTTCTTGTGTTGATGTGATCTTTAGAAGACAACACATTGCAAGTATGGTTATTTTCTGTGTTTTTGCTTTATTCATTGTCCATGTTTGACTCTGGTATCATAAAGTAGGAATGAAGATGCTTTTGATCATTTGTTGTTTAGCTAGCAGGGAGTTGTTTGGATGTCTGAGTAGGGGAGTTAGTTGATACGTGCCAGCATTTGCCTTCTAAACTCTACCTTCTATTTCTCTGTCAAGTCTTCCATCTGTTGTAAATATAATAATAATAATTCCTCTTGAGCCGTTATAAATTACATAGGGCCTGCAAGCAATTTCTCTATACCGCTCTATCCTGAGCAACTCACTCAATCTCCTCTATGGAACTGAGACAGATTTTTCTTGCTCACTCAGCAAAGTTCATTTCAGGGTTTCCTTAGGTCATCCTCTCTTTCTTGAACTTTTTACACCCCACTTCAATGCCTGCTTTGATATTCTTTGATCGTTGTAAATAGATTTCCTAAGTATTTGAACTCTTTTACTTGTTTTATTATAACCATTGATATGAACTTTTAATTTGTTATGTTTCCTTCTTACATCCGTTTGCCATCCATGAGAAACACCCTATGTTCTTACCTTACACCTCATTCATATTATGTGTAACATGTGTTCTTGTTTGTTACAGCTTCTTGCAACATGTGCCAGATTACAGAAAAATGCTGAACCAAATGAATTACATGAAACACATTTAGATGCAGGGGATGAATCATGTGAAGGTGCGAGTGTATCTTAAATTGTTTGTTTTTTTATGTTATCCTATTTGTTAAATGTGCACTTAAATATGCATTTTAGGGCTGTTAGGAACTTATTGTTTGATTTTACATGTTGTGAGAAGTGAAATTCTTCGCTTCTCTTTTATCCTTTGCTTCTCTTGTATCCTTTGCTTGATAAAGGCCTTTTGGTGAAAACATTGCCGCATATTGTTTTTGTATTTTGTAAAACAAAAGTAATTTGTATTCTGTGTTTCATAATGTGCATGTTCAAGCTTTTATTCCACATTGTTATATTTTTTAGGAAAATTATTTGTTAACTGAAATAAAGATCATGTTTATAGTTTCCAGAACCATTTTCTCATTAAACTCGGTTTGCATATTTGTGTGTGTTGTGTTTTTGTGTGTTTTTTACTTGCATAGCACGCTTGGTTTGCTTATATATGTGTGTGGTTTTTTAAAAACTCATATAACCTTCAACTGTTTTTATTGTGAGTTTAATGTTAACTTTTCATTTGTTCAGTACAAAGCACAGTGGAAACACCTCTTATGACATCCAGAACTCTCAGATTCCCAGTAAACCATACTTATCCTCGTCTTGCATGGATCGAATCTATGAGCACAATTGAAGGAACCAAACTAGGCATGCTTGATCTTCATCCTGATGTTTTTGCACTTTATCCGAGGTAACATTCCTTTGTTTTAGGTTACTTAACTCATTGTGGACCAGGAGCCACACTAAGTCGCAATTAAACTCTAAATGGCTTTTGCCCTGGTCCACTAAGAGTTAAGAAAGTTTTTAACACTTGTATGTGCTTTTTAAAAAAAATTGTAAACACTTGTAATTTTGTTTTCAAAATTAAATAAGCATGCTAGAGGCAAAGAATTTCATTTCTTGATATTTTATTTTCTCTTGGCTTATTTCTTCTTATAAATAAGGTAAACCACTTGCTTCAAAATGCTTTAAGATTATCTGTCATTCTATCTAGAAGCAAAGAATAGTACCGGACAGCAAAACAACTGCATATATTCTTTATTAATTGTCAAACATTTAAATGCATATCATCTTATCTTGTTTGTCATGGTGTTGATGAAGTATAGAATGCAATTTTTGTGCTCCAATTATAGAATTATTCAGGGGCTATTCTATTCCATCAGTCCAGTGATTACATGACCGTCCTCTCCACTTGTTTCTGTTTATTCTGTTTATCATTGCTTATTGGAGAGTACTGTTTGAAAGCAATCATGTTATATGTTTGAGCCATTTGACCTGTTCCCTCTGGATGAGTTCTGTTGCAGCATTAATGCTCACTTCGGATCCGGTTGTATCATTTTAATTTTCTCTCTTCTTAATACATTGAATACCTCTCCCAAGAAAATAAAAAAAAGGAACCCTTTCATACCTCGTGGTATATGGGTCAATACAGTGTTAGGCCTGTATTTTTCATTGACCGTCGACATGATGGGTGATGTGGTCAGCATCATGCCGGCAGCCTTTACTTTCCCAGAGAAAGTCTGGTACCCAGTTGAGGCTGGGTCGACCTGAGAGCCGCAGTGGTCGGGAAAAATTCCACGTGCATTGCGGGAGCTGAACCCAGACCACCAGCCTTGCGGAGCGAGTTCACTAACAACTACGCTACAGCGGCTCTCTCCCCAAGATATAATTTGTCTTTTACTGTTGTTGTCCATACCTGGCATTAGTGGCACAGGGTTCGGGGAAAGATTGTGGTGTATATAGTGCTCTTTTTCTGTTAATGTATTGTTCAGTATTAGTGCCATATTCATCCCTACATTGCATGATATTGCGAAAATGCACCAATAACGCAAATATGCGCATCAAGTGGGTTGATAAAATTTTAGAAGACCTTGATTTTGCCGACGATATAGCCCTTTGAGTTCATCACATCAAGATATTCAAATGAAAACAAACCTTCTCCAAAATATCTCAGGACAAATTGGTCTCCAAATAAACACCACAAAAACAAAAATTTTTGACCTTACCAGCAGTCCAGAAAATATTCAACTAAAAACTACACTCTTGAAAAAGTCAAAAGTTTTACATACCTAGGAAGTATGATGTCATCTACGGGGATACAGCGCCAGAAATTCCACACAGAATCGCATTGGCATCAAGTGCTTTTAACAAATTGTCAAATATATGGAAGTCCAATTCACTCAGCAAGCACTTAAAATTAAAGATCTTTAACTCTTGTGTGATTCCAGTATTAACTTATGGATGCGAGAGTTGGAAAGCAACAAAAGCTCTAGAAAGAAAATTAGATAACTTTGAGAATAAATGTCTTAGAAGAATACTGAACCTCAAATGGTCAGATTTCAGACCCAATACACAAATAAGACAAGAGACCAAGCAAGAAAATGTATCAAATTTTATAAGAAAGCGCCGCTGGAACTACATCGCCTCACACTTAGAATGGATGAGAGAAGACTCCTTACCAATCCCTCATATGGACACCAGAGGGAAAAAAAGAAAACGAGGAAGACCAAGAGAGATCTCGTAGAACCATCACCAGAGAAGGCTCAACGATGGGCCTAGTAAACATTAAAGACTTAAAACAAATAGCAACGAACCGCGAGACATGGAGAGCTATGACCTCTGCCCTATGCGCCGCCCACAGGCCCAAGAGGAAAGACTAATTAACATCCCTATTCTCACCAGCGTGTTGCCGGTGTCCACAAGGGAACAAAGAATAGTAGCACTGCAACCTACAAGGCATGTCGTAAGAGGCGACTGAAGTAGAGGCCTAGGAAAGCTACCCTAGTAAATAAAAAGCACTGCAGAAATTGGGTGTGCTGGCCTACTTGTAGGTGCATAAGTGGCTTAATGTACAATCATTCTTAGATTTGGGTCACATACAAATCACAAAGAGTGGTTAACAAGTGGTCGAAACGGAGCATTCGAAGAATAACATCCCTATTCTCAACCTGTGACATGCCTAGCATAGGATCTTCCACTGTTTGCAGACATATAATTCAATTGCTTATGTTTCTGTTATGTAATGATGATATATTTATTTTTACAGAATTGACATACTCAAAAAAAATGTTCACTGGCAAAAAATGTACAGACACATTGTAAGTAATAGCTTTATCAATGAAAACATAGCATCTCTTGTTTTATGTATCTCTTTATATTATATTATTCTGATGTTGATGTATAATAGTAATTGACAGGTCTGTGAGCATTTTAATCAGATGCATAATCTGAAGTTATTACTTGGTTCATAGTCTTATCTAATCACAATTCAGACGCTTACCTTCATCTTTGTCCTAGGTCATTATGGGGTGAAGGACAATGAGAGAATGGATGCACTAGCAAGCAATGCTACGATTGAGAATGGGTCTCCTATGAACAAAAGCGACATCATCAACACTCTTAAGAGAAAACATACGCTCTGAAGATTTCAACAAAGAGGATAAAGGGTATTCTCTGTCTCGGTTGCGCAAGTTATGCATACCGATAGGTGCGGCAAGATAGGAGAAACCCCAGTAGATACATCAACCAACACAAAACGGGAGTTTTTAGTCTAAACCATAGACTCCCAAGCTTTTTCGGCCCACTTTACAGAACATAAACTTTGTAACACCCCCTCTCATTATAACAGTTTGCCAGCCAACCCACCCTCCCACATATATACATGCCCTGTTTTCTCTTTGGCATAGAAAATTGATATATATTTCTGTAATACATGGTCAATTTTCAAATGATTATATGCATGAAATAGAAAATTGATGAAAAAATGGATCATGTAAGACGGGTATAAGATGAATTAAAATGCAGAATTCAAATTTTTAATGATTGTTCAATCACAAAATCATGAAAATAATTTATTTTAAAATATTTATTATTAATTTCTTCAAGGAGCCACCGACCCCTAATCGCCTGAACATCCCCCAAATTCTTCTGAACCCACTATCGCCTCCCTAGAACGCTTCAGCGCTACTTTGGGAAACACTGGTCTAAACACACTGAAATACATGCTTGGGAGGAGATCGGAGCAATTATGGACATGTGCGATGAAGATGATCCTCAAATGAACAATGAAGTGAACTACATTGCATGAATCTTTCAAGACGACAATCTTTCTTCATTCTTATATTTTGTTTTCTTGTCTATTCTTATTACTTTTTAATTCCATCATTTTAAACACTGAATCGCCTGTGTGTTATGGGGCCAGCAAGGAGAGCAAAGAATAGTAACACTGCCACCTACAATGCATGTCATAAGAGGCTACTGAGGTAGAGGTCTTGAGAAGCTACCCTAGTAAATAAAAAGTGTCACAGAAATTGGATGTACTTGTAGGTGTATAACTGGCACAACATACAATTGCTCTTAGGCTCAGATCACAAAGAGGGGTTTAACAAGTGGTCGATATGGAGCCTAAAAAGAAGAAACACTGGATATATTTAAATATACTTTTTTTTTTTCAAAATTTTTTCTTTCTTCAAACGCTCCATATCGACCACTTGTCAGCCACTCTGTGTGATTTTTATGTGATCTGAGCCTAAGAGTGATTGTACATTGTGCCAGTTATGCGCCTACAAGTAGGCCAGCACATCCGATTTCTGCGCTGCTTTTATTTACTAGGGTAGCATCCTAGGGCCTACATCAGTTGCCTCTTTCAGAATGCATTGTAGGTTGCAGTTGTACTATTCTTTGCTTCCCTTGCGGGCTCCAGCACCAGGTATCGGACGAGTATCTAAACAGTATGTTGAAATTTTATTTTAAGGACTACAATTTTGAGCCTTCCAGAGCTGAGATGCCGGGAGGTGGAAGAAAACCTTGGCCACAGAAAGGTTTAGGAAAGGCTCGACATGGAAGTATTCGATCCCCTCTATGGATACAAGGTCAGTCTGTTGTAAAATAAACAATTATAATACAAATTAGAAAAAAAAAGATGTTTGTGCCATTATTCATTTGTTGGGCCTCAGTGATAAAGTGTTTCAAAGTTCTGTAATTTGAATCCGGACCTCCCCATTCTGTTTGCAAGTTTATTTTTTCAGGAGATCCATAGGATTGTTGCAGAAGCTAACTTAGTTAGTTTATGCTCTGTGCACAAGGTCTATCATCCTGTCAGCAAACATCTGCAGAGATTCATGTTTCTCTTGTCATGTATTTCTGAGGACTTGGAAGGCTCGTTGGGGATCTGATATCTCTGCATACGTACACCATCTCCCACCACATCTTTGCTGGGTTTTTGCAGTATTCATTTTAATGAAATTGCCAAGTTAGAAGTTGTTCTATAGTTGTAATATTCAGTATATATATATATGGAACTGCAGTAAAACTATTTGATTGGCAAAACACGTAATTACAAAGTACTGTAGTTTTACAAATTACAAAAACAATGACAAAATACAGCAACGTTTCGACCAACAAGGCCTTTATCAAGCAAACAGGAGTGACAAATTAAAATGAAACACAAATGGACGACCAAATACTAACGTATCTAAGGAAAATCTGGAATAAAAACGAATAACGAATTAAATGTAACACAAAAACACACATAAAAACTAGAAATAGAAAGGAAAAGAAACAATGAAACATCTAGTAAATATATAACTTGAATACATGCAACATATACCCATATAGATTACAAAGCATGGGAAGAGAAAGTACTAAGAAGCATAAGAATGGAATATAACATGAATACATGCAACATATACCCATATAGATTACAAAGCATGGGAAGAGAAAGTACTAAGAAGCATAAGAATGTAATACGTTGAGCCCGCGTGGTCGCAAGGTACCATACAAAGAAATCAACCGATTCTCCAGAGCAAATCGACTGCGATCATCCGAGGAACATGATCGGATGGCTGTGACCTGGACATCGTGAGCACCTAAATGGCCAGTATCATTGAAATGGGTGGCTACAGGGTCACAGAGCATTGGCGTATGTCGCGTAAGTGTTGGGCGAATCGGTCACTGAGCCTCTTGCCTGTCTCGCCGATATAAGCCTTGTTACACCGCTTACAGATAATGGCATAGATAAGATTACGGGACTCGCATGTGAACCCATCGTCAATAAGAAACGTGCCTAAAGGAAAAGATACAGTACGCGTCTGTATCACATAAGCACACGTGTTGCAACGCCGACGACAACACTGGACAGTGCCAAAATGAGTCTGGATATTGGACTTAGGCGACTGTGTACCAACATATCCTTAAGACTTCTGTCCCGTCTGTAAGACACCAAAGGATAGTTGGGGAAGACAGAACGGGTCTCAGGATCTGATCTAAGGAGAGACAGATGACAGAATAAAACATTTTTCACCAGGGAACTGATTTTTCATGGGGGTGGTAAGTTAAGATAAGTTTTACTCTGTCAGAGCTAGTAGTCCTATGCTGACTGGTAAGGGCCTGCTGGCGAGTGATTTTCTGAACTCGATGCATAGCCGAGACAAGCACCCTCTCCGGGTATAGGCGCCTACGAAAGAAATCAAGCATCTCGCGAGCTCTCTCAAGAAAATCATCGTCCTCACTACAAAGGCGAGGAAGGCGTAAGAGCTGCGAGAATGGCAAAGAGTCACGACAAGCCCGGGATGGGAAGAAGTATAGAGGAGAAAACTATGTGCATCAGTAGGCTTGTAATATACTGATGTAGTGATAGCGGATAGGCGTAAGGTGATAGTAATGTCAAGAAAGTTGACACAAGTAGTGGAGATGTGAGAAGTAAAACGAATAGAAGGGTTGAAAACATTAATGAAATTAATGAAGCGTGACAAATCGGCTTCAGGCATATCAGTGATGCCAATACAGTCATCAATGTATCTGTGATAGACAGACGGAAGGGGGCCATCATATGTAGTCCATACTAGGTGTTCAAGATAACCCATGAAAAGACAAGCATAACTAGGTCCCATTTTAGTACCCATGGCAACCCCACTGATCTGCTCAAAGAATTGGTCATTAAACTGAAAGGAGTTAAGAGTGAGAACTAGTTCCGCAAGACAAAGGAGAGCAGAAGTTGACACAAGTGGATTAGTTCTCCTATTGAGAAAGAACTGGAGAGCTATAAGGCCGTCAGGATGAGGTATAGAAGTGTGCAATGAGCACACATCAAGGAGGAAGAGACGGTAGGTTCTCTCGGTAGCAACTCAATGGTAGAAAAGACAGACAAATATAGTTGTATATGCCAAGTTAGAAGGTGTTCTATAGTTGTATATGCCAAGCTAGAAGCTGTTTTATAGTTGTATATGCCAAGTTAGAAGGTGTTCTATAGTTGTATATGCCAAGTTAGGTGTTCTATAGTTGTATATGCCAAGTTAGAAGCTGTTTTATAGTTGTATGTGCCAAGTTAGAGGGTGTTTTGTAGTTGTATATGCCAAGTTAGAAGCTTTTCTTAGTTGCATATGCCAAATTAGAAGCTGTTGTATATGCCAAGTTAGAAGCTGTTCTATAGTTTTATTTGACAAGATAAAAGCTCCTCCAGTAGTTGTCCATGTAAAGATAAAAACTTTCTTTACTTGTCTGTGTCAATATATAAACCCTTTCTGAAGTTGTAATTGCCAAGATAAAAACTCATCCTGTAGTTGTCCATGTCAAGATAAAAACATTTCCTTTAATTTTATCCTTTCTGAAGTTTACATTTCTGTTCATTTTGCTATAATTGCATTTCAGGTGCCAAAGCTCACGGTCCACGTGGCCCCAAAAATTATTTCTATATGCTGCCCAAAAATGTAAGAGCCCTTGGTCTTAAGACAGCCCTGTCTTGTAAATATGCACAGGTAATAAAGCTGAAATAATTCATTGAGTCAATATTTGAAAATCGTCAGTATGTTGTCGGGGCTTGCAAGGGGAGCAAAGAATAGTTACACTGTGACCTAAAAGGCATGTCATAAGAAGCGACTGAGGTAGGGGCCTAGGAAGCTACCTAGTAAATAAACAGCGTCGCAGAAATCTGATGTGCTGGACTACTTGTAGGCGTATAACTAGCACAACGTACTCTTAGCCTCAGATCACATAAAAATCACAAAGAGTGATTTAACAAGTGGTCGTTATGGAGCATTCAAAAAAGAAGATATTTGAAAATTTGTATAATTAAAACTTCTTATGAAATTAGGTTTCATTGACTTGTCACTGGTGATAACGAAAGCAAACCTTCATGCAAAAGTCAATCAGAGGTGCCATGTTAGTCGCTATGACTATGCTTGAATTTATAGTGTGAGTGGGAAAATATTTGAAAATTGCCAGATCTACAGGCCCTATTGTCTGAATTGTGCAACCAATTCAAGGTCATCTTACAGTGGATACCATCTGTCTGTGGAATACCAGGAAATGAAACAGCAGACCAAATAATCAAGGAAAGTGCTGCAGGAGAGCAACTAAATGTACCAGTTGTCTATCACCAATAGTAAAGAATGATTAAATCAATCAGAAAGTCACCAACACTAACACATGATGACTACCACCACAACATGAGCAGATTAGAACAAGTTGTCATTCTTTGCCTCAGAACAAGGAACAATCGACTTCGCATCCACATGTATACAAATTTCAAGATTGGCAATTCAGCTATGGGTACAGACACCCCAAACTGCAGAGCACATACTTCAAGACTACCAAAATATGATATACTGACGCAAAGTCACTGGCCTATTGAAACAACACTAGAAAGAATACTACAACGACTTCTGTGTGAGCTACAAAAGACAATGAAGTTTATACATGAAACAAATTGAATATATATAGACAATATTTCAAGCAAGGAGAAGAAAGGACAAGGAGCAGATGGTCACGTGTTTGAGAACATCTTGATGTTAATAAGAAGGTATGGGTGTAAGTCCCTTTCAAGTAATGTTTTATTCTGTCTGAGTAACATATAAAAAAACCTACCTGCACGGTGATGACATATATTCCTCAATTAAAAAATGTTCTATCCCTTTAAACAGTAATATGTCCGAATTAAAACTATTCATGTTTATTTTTTTTTTTTTCAGAATGATCTTGTCATTGTAGATTCCCTTGAAATACCAACATCTGATCCTGAGGTTAGTGAAATTCTAATGTTAACGTAGTGCCGTGCAAATCCTAATTACAACAAATGAAGAAATTAGTTAAACAGATGGACCATGGGAGACACAGGAAGAGAGGTTTACAGACATATGGGCAGACCTAACCCCAATGACAACATCAAACACCTTACAAGAAGAGATCAGAGCACCATTTTTAAACTTCGAACTCAACACATAACACTTAATAATCACTTGAACAGAATTCAACCACAACACACTCCAGAGTGCCAGCTTTGTGCACATTATCATGAAACTGTTCACCACCACCTCTTCAGGTGCCAAGCACTAGATGACGTCAAGAAGATCCTCCTTCCTCCAATTCCAGATAAATGAATACATTATATGGAACAAAAGAACAACTTACAAACACATGCAGATACCACTACATAGCATTGAGGCAAAGAGCAAGAACTCAAGTGCTGCTGGATCATTGAAGAATAACTTGGTGCCACACAATATATTGCTCGATATTACAGACAGATACATAGATGTCAGTTACCTAGTTGACGCTTGAACATATACAGATTACTCAGTTACCAATGCCATTAGTAATGGAGAAGGGGAAGTAACTCTCAAACTTGAAATATAGAAGAGTTTACCCTAGGAATAGCCAGATGAAAGTTACTAAACAATTTCGGAGCTTAAATGAAAGCTCTCAAGGTGGCAGTAGAAATGGTCATGCAGCAAAAACACCAGGTCAGATGTATAGTAAACTAATGATCTTGACGGATGCTCTGTTTGTTATAAATGCACTGAAATATCAAAGTAGCGCAGTACTGAACAATCTGGGAATCTCTAGGTGGATGACTCATAACTTCCAGACATTAATCACTCAGTGGATACCATCACACTGCAACATTAAGGTAAATAAAATAGCTGATAGTTTGATCAAAGGCATCTACTCACAAGTATACTAATGATGTTAAGGGCATGAGAATCAAGCATGGCATGTCGTGGATGGCCCAGGCTGAGAGAAAAATAGCCAGGTGACCACAGTTGTGACCCTACCGAAAGGGAAAGAATGGATCCCGATAGATAATAGCATGACTACCGCAATGTTATCAATACTCTTGGAAGGAATGTAGAGGTTTAGGGGACAGAAAGCGGAATTAGCAATTAAGCAGCAGATAGAAGATAATGATGATGATGTTGTTTACACTGATGGGTCTGTTCTTATGGTAAGTCAGTCAGGAGTTTCTTGGTTAGTGCGCAAGGTAGGCTTGTTTCCAAGCAAAGTGGAGCATACACAACAACTACTTCCAGTATGAGTATGGAGGTTGAGGCCGTTACTGATGCCCACCATTGGCTCTCTAGGACTTGGTTTACGAGAGAACTCTGCTGTTGTTGTGTCCGACTCTCAGAAGGTCCAATATGACAGGTTGCGGTATGAGCGGATGTTGTCTATTGACGTTTCCAACCCCCAGAGTTTTACATGGATCTACTATCCTGGGCATGCAGGTGTTTGCAGCAATGAGAGTGTGGACAGTCTTGCATCAACAGCAATAATCGTCTGGGAGTTGAGGGTAGATAAGGAGAATTTCCTTTGGTGACCACCTGTTGGAGGGCACCAAAATTGATGTTGAATCTATCTAGTGATTTAAGCAGTTTCAAATTACATGTTTTCCACACAAAAAAACATGCTACAAGGTTTCACAAAGACTTTTAGTCAAAACATCACTGTATGTTGTTTTTGTACTTTGTAAAACTACAGTATTTTGTTTTTCTCCATTTTGCCACATAATTTGACAGCAGTTTTACATCTTGTAGCAATAATAATATCCGCCAATTTGGTTCAACTAGTTGTCATATTATTGAGACCTCAGTGATTCAACTGACTGTATCTGTGATGTCTAGTGTATAAGAACAGTCCAAATCTCATTATTTGTTTGGTATTCTTGATAAAGCTTGATAAAGGCTTTTTGGGCCAAACATAGCTGTATCTTGTTTTTGTGCTTTGTAAAACTACATTAGTTCTTTTTTACATGTTTTGCAAATATACTTTCACTAAATTTGTTGTTAAATATAATTTTTCTTGCAATATCACAATTATGTGCATATTTTCTCTCTCTATAGTACATAAAAGAGCTGGCAGATGCAAGATTTTGGGGTTATTCCATTCTTTTTGTAGATGAGTGAGTATATATTTTTTCTTTCTTTCTTTTAGCATGTCTTTAACAATTCAAAAATTGTGCTGAAATTTTGGTGCTCTGTATAATTTTAAGAAATGTATATTGTTAAGAAGGAATCATTCAGAGATGCACAAAGAATAGTGTATTGTTTGTGTTTGTACATCAGCCATTTATTAACCCACTGTATTTGTGGTCTACTTGTGATTTGCACTGTAGGATGTAAGTACGCTGTGCCAGTTAGGTGCCTATAGACTTATATACAACCACATCATTGAGTATGCTTAGGAAGATTGAAACAACAGTTGGTGTCGCTGAAGAAGTCTAGACTGACAAAAGTCAGTTTTAGTTTTGGGTACAGGGAAATAATGCGCAGATAGGCTTGCAGGTATGGCTGCTGTAAACAGCGGGTGACCAGGCTGATGTTCTGCTTTCCTAAGGGAGAGAGGGTGTGTAAATGAATCAATATTATATGTTATTAAATATTATTAAATAGTGGTGAATCTACAACCCTAACCAAACTGCAAGAATACCAAGTCAAATGTGGTGGAGCTAGACAAAGAGTGTTATACTGGTAGCCAAAGAAGAATAGTAAACCAACAAAGAACTGGTGTTAGTTGCTACACATCGAGATACATACTGAGGATGAGTTCAGAGCACCATGGGCAAACAGATGGTGTGTCAGCATCAACACAGATAAGTGCAGCACTACACTCTTTACTCTCTCTCCCAAACAAAAAGCTGGCACCATTAAAATAAATGGAGAACTGCTAAGAGAAGACAAGCAACCCACCTATCTCGGAGTTACATTCGATGATAGACTGACGTGGAAGCAGCACATCAACAAAGCAGCAGCAAAGGCCAGGAGGAAGTTAGCCATCCTGAGAAAATTAAGTGGAACCACATGGGGCGCCAGTCAAAAATATTTATCAGCAGGGCATACGACCACACCTGGAATATGGGTCAGCTGCATGGTGTCCAGCATCAAATACCACATTAGGAGAACTGGATAAGATGCAAAACCAGGCGCTTCGTGTCATCACAGGAGCAATGAAAACAACACCAATAGTGGAGATGGAAAGAGTGGGGGAATACAAGCACTGAGAGAACGCAGACACAAAAGTGATGACGCAGGCAGAAAAGTTTCTGAGTATGCCAAGCCACCCAATGGAAAACAGATTCCAAAATCTAGCATTGGGGCGGCTGAAAAGAAGCAGCTTTATTCACCAGGCCAAAAGACTGAATAGGCAAACCTCAGACCTACCAAAAGTTGGCATTCCCTAAAGTCTGTGCCAGAGCAAACCCCTTGGAGAGAGGAGACTGAACCAGAAGTATGTATCCAGACAGAAGTGAAAGGAATATTCGACAAGGATGAGCAGAACAGCATACAACGCAAGACAGTCACTCTCAGTTTACTTGATGAAGAATACCCACATGACCTCTGGGTCCGGGTATACACGGATGGGTCAGCAGAAAATGCAGTGAAGAATAGAGGAACAGGAGTGTACATAGAATACCCAAACAACGCTAGAGATGCGATTAAAGTACCAACGGGAAATTCTGTCACAACTATGATGCAGAAATTCAGGCAATCAAGGTGGCAACTGAAAAACTGTTGAATACCAGACCCGATCCTCAACCTGTTGTATTTTTGACTGATGCAAAATCAGCACTCCAAGCACTTCAGTCCAGAAAATTGCCAGGTCTACAGACCCTACTGTCTAAATTGTCCAAGAATCGCAGGGTCGTCTTGCAGTGGATACCCTCTCACTGTGGAATACCAGGAAATGAAACAGCAGACCGATTGGTCAAGGAAAGTGCTGCAGGAGAGCAGCCAGATGTGCCAGTTACCTACCACCAAAAGAAAAGGATGATTAAATCAATGAGAAAGCCACAAATACCAACACAAGACGATTACTATAATATGAGCAGATTGGAACAAGTTGTGATTCTGCGCCTTAGAACAGGACACAATCGGCTCCGCAGCCACATGTATACAAAATTCAAGATTGGCAATTCAGCCATGTGTACAGGCAAACCAGACTGCAGAGCACATACTTCAAGACTGCCCCAAATATGATACACTGAGGCAAACTCACTGGCCTAACGAAACAACACTCGACATAAAACTACACGGACCTCTGTGTGAGCTACAAAAGACAGTGAAGTTCATACAAGAGACAACATTGAATATATAGACATATTTCAAGCGAACAAAAGGAAGGAAGGAAGTTCAGAGCACTTATGGACTAATTAGCTCAATGTACAGTGATGATCATCCTACGACTAAACTAAACATCCCATTTCTGCAAGCATTATATTTGAGTTTGTCTCCCTAGCCTGTGACAGACTCCACACATTTACAGGACTCGCTTCCAGTTTCAAGATGGCGACAAATGGCTATGTTAGTTTTTGGGAAACTGAGTACATCTTTTATTCCAGTTATGTTTCATTTTACATGCGGGATATCTGTGTTCAAAGTAGGAATTTTATGTTGATGGATGACCATGTTAAAGTTAGATGACAACCTATGCTCAACTTGACCATCGCTGACACACTGTGTTTACTTTAGCTTGAACATTGAAGTTAGGGATTCATCCTTTCTCCCTTTGAGTTGAACAAATCCAGACTTGTCAAAGACAAATCAATACAGTTGAAAGTTAATGAAATTACGTCAAAAGATAAAGACAGAACCTTATAGTCATAGCTGAAGAAGACAATCTACAATAGAATTTGTTGAGGGAGCGACAGTTGCAGCTCTATATTATATATATATACTTTTATATATTCCTTGCAGTACTGATGTCATGCCAGAAAATATTGCTACATCTTTGAGTGACATTCGTGGCTTCAGCCTCATGCCAGTTTACGGTAAGCAATTTACAGAACAGTATGAGAGTGAAATGTGTGTGTAGTTACAGAATAATCATGTGGTCGGTTGCTTTAAAAGTAGAAGAGCCTTGTCAGAGTGTGTAAAGTGAAACATTGTAAACAACTTAAGATCAGATTTTTTAAAACCCTTAGACACAATAAAAGAGAGCCACAGTAGCATAGTTGTTAGTGAACTTGTTTCTTAAGACTAGTGGTCCAGGTTCAATTCCATAGTTGGCGTGGAATACTTTTTCAACCATGACTGCTCTCAGGTCGACTGAGCCTTAATTGGGTACCAGGAAAAGCACTGGGAAGTAAAGGTGGCTGACATGATGTTTTCCACACCAGCCATCATGCGAGGATGGTCAATGGAAAATATGGGCCTATCACCGTATCACCCAATATACCTTGAGGTATAAAAAGGGTTTCTTTTAGACACACTAAATACCGTTAATATATCCCTCTACATTGAGCCAGGAAAACTTTCCAAATATCATTAATTGTATACCAGGAATCATCTCTAAAGCTGAAGTTTCAGTACAAGTGCCAATTGTGGCAGAAAGCTCAAATGATGAGCTTAAGATTACCTCTGAGGTCAGAGAAGGTTCGGTTCACCTGTATAGTGGGGTCAAAGATAAAAAGAAAAGCCGGCCTTCACGCAAAAATCAGTCAGAATCGTCATACCAGGTTAGTTATCAGTTATATGAGGACTATCACCATAGCACTCCGGACATGTCCATAGGTGCTCCGATCTCCGCAAATCCAGCAGCGTCCAGCGACCCAACACGCCAGTTCGATGTTGATTAATCAATCTCTTTGCATGTTTAGTATGTCGTTCTTTTCGGGCTGCACCAATATTGACACCCATCTCTTTCAATCTGGTCAGCGAGTGGGATTCACAGCCCTGAAACTCCTCTGTTCAGAAAGACTCTCTCAATGCGTGAAGAATGTCACTTGATCCATGGCAGCTCCCTCTGATATTGTAGCCAAGCCAGCCAATCTATCAGCTCGTTCATTACCCCTAACTCCTGCGTGCCCAGGGACAAAAATGAAAGTGATTTCTCTGATCATTGTCTGTACCAGTACCTCCACCCAGTTGCGTCTCACCACACCTGATTCGACTTTACGAATCATGCTCATGGAGTCACTGAGTATGAAAACACGAGAGTAATTGTGAGATGCCAACCAATTCACCGCCTCCGTAACCGCCCGAATCTCCATTGTCAAGCTACTTGTGGTTGTTGCGTAGGCCCCACTGGCCTACCAGGTGACCTGACTAAGCCTGAATTCAAAGCGGGTGAACACAAGAAGAAGCTAAAGATGAACAAGCAGAAATCTATATTGTGACACCAAGTGAAGAAGACATGGAGAATGTCATGACTGCAGGAACCCCACAAAACACACTATATTGTGCTCAGTAGGGGCATTGCCGAATGGAATGGAGCATTCAGGACTACTTTCATTCTGAGGATGGAAGTTGAGGCCTTCACTGGCTCTGTGGCATTCCATTTACTAGGTCAATTGATTGATTGGACCATCATCATTGCAATTCAGTGAGTAACTGTGTGTGTTTCAATCTCTTTCTCACACAGGAAGATCTCGATGGCAGTGCACAAACTTAGTAGCGAGAGGGTCTCCGGTGTCATTTAGAAGATGGTATAAATATTTTGTAGGAATTTTATTTTTAATCTTTCTAGTGAATTTTGCCTGGGCAGTAGCTTTCCAGCATACTCTTCTCGATTTTGAACTGCAGATGGTTCTTGTTTACATGTTCAACTTGAACACAGAACCTATGTTTTATCGTCCATCTCTGATAGGACTAGGAATTCCTCTTCTTTGACTCTTAAATATTGACCACTTGTTAACCACTGTTTGTGATATGTTTGTGATCCAAGCCTAAAAGCGATTGTACGTTGTGTCAGTCATGTGCCTACAAGTAGGCCAGCACATCCGATTTCTGCAACGTTATTTTATTTACTAAGGTAGCTTTCCTAGGCACCTACCTCAATTGCCTCTTATGACATGCCTTGTAGGTCACAGTGTTACTATTCTTTGCTCCCTTGAGAGCCCCGGCAACACACTGGCAAAAGGGTCTAAGATAAAGGATTTACTCTAAAGCCATGTTTTTACAATACAAAATGCCCTTTAGTGTGGCATTTGGTCCACAAGGATTTAACCACAGACACCCCCGTTTACTGTGTACGAACTGTGAATGTGACCTGTTGTTTCTGACTAATCACTATGCAGTAATTTTATTCTCCCAGGTCTGAACGTGTTCTCCATGTTGAAGCATGAAACTCTTGTAATGACGTTGGCTGCTGTGGAGAAAATTGAAAAGAAGTTATTGGATCATATGCATTCAAGCGAACGTGACACCAAGTTTGTGAACACACTTCGACCTGAAGATTTTATGAAAAAACCAGAAGACACTCTGATGCTGAGAGAGTTCTCTGCGCCTTTGGAACCAGAGAATCTCTAATAGTATTTTATTACTAATGTTCTATACCTAATAGACTATGACAAGAATGAATAGTAGAAAATTAAGAATAATTTTCTGCAACACATCAGCATGGGGTCTACAGTCATTTTTTAGATTATCATGTCGCATCTATTGCAGAACGTCACTCTCATCAAAGTCCAGCTGAAAAACTAGCTAGTTTAAAATCTGTTCCAACATAATGTCCACTGTCTATTCATGCTGAAACCATGCCTCCCATTATTCTTTGTAAACCACTGTGACCAAACTATTTCAGTTTCCAAGATATGATGTTTATGAGCCAACGTTCCTTGATGCTTAGTAGAATGTATATATTTCTTGTTTTCATTGATAGATACTGCATAATTTTCAGCAGTGTTTTTTTTTTCAGTGTGTAATGTATGTTTAACATATGACAGCGAGAGTTGGAAAATGACATAGAAAGCAAGTTGAATGCATTTGAAAATAGATGTCTGTGAAAAATAATGAACATAAAATGGGACGAATTCAGGAAAAATGATGAAATCAGAGAAATGTCTGGTCAACCACTAGTAACAACTGTTATAAGAGGAGAAGATGGAGATATGTTGGACATACCTTGAGAAGAAATGATCAAAGATTACCATATATATGAGACTGCAGTAAAACTATTTGATTGGCGAAACACGTAATTACCAAAGCAGTCATTGATGTGGAAGGCAGAGGGTTTAAGAAAGAGGATGCCCTAGGAGACCTTGATACAAACTTTACTGATATGCAAGAAATATCAGTCTTAATTCAATGGAAGCGATTGAGCGAGTTGGCCAGAACATAGCAGTATAGAGAAATTACTTGCAGACCCTACGTAACATATAACGGTACAAGAGGAATTATTATTAGTGTATGCATTGTTGACAGTTCCCGTAGCTCACTGGTTACATTCTCTTGATATCACAGAAAATGTGCTCCTAGTAATAACATGGAAATGCTCATATGTTACGTTGGCATATGTCTTATGGATGAGCTGTTGGAGGTTTACATAGAACTAGGAGTAAAACTAATATAGTTGATACCTATACTTCAACACATGCATGGGTTTCTGTATACTCTAAAATATATATGTTGTATACTCCTTGTATACCTTTTAAAAAGCATCAAAGTATTGTATGATATGTTTCATCATCAAGTAGCTTGTCCCTTCAGGAACTTGGCTCCCATGACAGCAACCCTGAAAACTCTCTATTCTGTGCAAGATGACCTGTGTCAGCAGCAGTCATTCTCAGATCGTCAATGACATCTTGCAACCATTGTCTTTTAGCTCTTGCTCTCATTCTTCAAGAATTATCTTCTGGATAAAACAGCGATATGTTTACTGTGTGGAAATTATTCATTCAGTTTCTTAGTTAACCTGTACCTACATCTCTTACTACTGTGTTCTAGTTTATTGTGTTTGATGTATTACAATGTAATGTCTGGTTTTTCATTTTCAAAAATAAAATAAGTGCAAACATGAGAGATGTTAATGGTTTTTTTGTGTGTGGTAAACTATGTTTATAATGAAATCAGAAAAATGTCT
Source organism: Arion vulgaris (assembly GCA_020796225.1). Taxonomy (NCBI): domain Eukaryota; kingdom Metazoa; phylum Mollusca; class Gastropoda; order Stylommatophora; family Arionidae; genus Arion; species Arion vulgaris. Next base: position 23,624,504 of record CM036754.1, on the reverse strand, counting down.
GGGCAATCACCAATATCAACTGTTATAAATAAGAGAAGATGGAGATAAGTTGGGCCTACTCTGAGAAGAAATGATCAAAGAATCACAAAGCACGCACTGAAGTGAGAGGTAAAGGGTTAAGAAAGAAGACACCCCAGGGAAACCCTGAAACGAACTTTACTGAGAGAGGCGAGAAATATCAAACTTAATTCCATAAAAGAGATTGAAACAAGTTGCCCAGGATAGAGTGGTATGGAGAAATTGCTTATAGGTCCTATCTAACGTATAACAGTATGAGAGGAATATAGTTTAAATAAAATAAACTTTGATCATCTTTCTTTCTTGACTAATTTTAGTTATTTAGCTTTTTAAATTAATATGCGCCGGCTCGCAAGGAGCAAAGAATAGTGGCACTGTGAAGTACAAAGCATGTTGTAAGATGCAACTGAGGGAGGGAAGCTACCCTAGTAAATAAAAAGCATTACAGAAATCGGATGTGCTGGCCTACTTCTAGACGCAAAACCAGCACAACGTACAATCGCACTTAGGCTCAGATCACATACAAAAAGTGGTTAACAAGTGGTCGATGTGGAGCGATCGAAGAAGAATTAATATTGTATGCTTTCATTTAATTTGTTGAGACAAAGCTGTTTGGGGCAGTTCGGCCGGGGATGGTGTCACCAACAAAGGGCTACCAGCTCACACAACAGAACAAAACCACTTTCATACTAAAATAAAATACCCAACACAAATTTTGTGAACATAGTAATATTTAATACAGTTATAATTAAAATATGAATTTCATCACAAAATATAAAAATGTAATAAAGCACTAGTTTTGTTTCATATTATCAACTTATTAGTGAAGTTGAAATAATTAAAAAAAGAACCAATATAATTTGATTAGTTCTCTACTTTTATTTATCTAGCTGAAAAGCAATAATTTATTAAAAACTAAAATTCAAAGCAGAATGACAAGGCCAATAAAAATACATTATGATAGTTTTTCTTCATGTTTTGAGATTTCGCTGTTTGGTACATAATGTCACTGCAGCTTTACACGTGATTTTAAAAAATAGGGCCAATTGGCTTACTGTTGGAGTCTTTGCAATATATTACCTCCTGGTACAATATCTGCATCAAAGGTAGGCTGCAATAGATGTCCAACATCCCCTGCCTTGTGATGTTGCACTCTGCAATTTGTCCATCTCTTGATGTTTCCCTTCTACTCGTGTCTCCATCTTCCTCATTGTCCTTCAACTTTCTCCTCTAATGTTTTCTATTTGTGTCTCCATCTTCCTTATTGTCCTTCAACTTTCTCCTCTAATGTTTTCTATTCGTGTCTCCATCTTCCTCATTGTCCTTCAACTTTCTCCTCTAATGTTTTCTATTCGTGTCTCCATTTTCCTCATTGTCCTTCAACTTTCTCCTCTAATGTTTTCTATTCGTGTCTCCATCTTCCTTATTGTCCTTCAATTTTCTCCTCTAATAATGTTTTCTTCTTCTTGAGTTCGTCCGCTATGAATTCAGGCATAGTCAGGGTGCCTGGTATTGCGCTTCTAACTGATTTTTGCGTGAAAGCCTGCTTCCTAATAATATGGTTTTGATCAATGTCTCTTTATGTGTCTGAAATATTTTATTTCCTGTAATAATTCTTCATTACTAGTTTTTTTTTTTTTATAACTTCTTTATTTGTCTGTTTTCTTTCTATGAAATACGACCTATTCTGTATATCCATGTCTCAAAAACATTTGTTCTGTTTTCCAAATGCTTGTTCATTGTCAATGTTTCTGAACCATACAAAAATTCCAAGTAAATATAGCACTTGATAATTCTCATATTTAGTTTAGTAATATATGCTTAGATGTTAATAAAACGTGCTATGGTCAATGCATGTACTTTTGACCATTGCTAATATCCTTTTCACTATAGATGAATAAGTATTTTGGTAAATTGAAAATACTTTTCAAGTAGAGAACAAAAAAACAAATTATAAATACAATTTTCATACCAACACTGTGCTACCAGTGCCAAACATGAGCACTTACAAAAGAACAAGAAAGGAAAATAACCATCTGTGAAATGAGATGCTTGAGGAAAGTGGTAAATAAAACGAGATGAGACCATATAAGAAATGAGGAAATTAGAAGAACAGTTGAAACAACACCTGCTATTAGATTCATTGAAAAAACAGAGACTCAAATGGTTTGGCCACTTGGTGAGAATGAACTCGAATACACAAGTTGCAAGAGGGTACAGCATGAAAATAGAATTGTCAAGAGGAGGGGCAGACCAAGAAAAAGATGAATGGCTGGAGTTAAAGACATCTTAAAACTCCACAATACCACATCATATCAAGCGACCGTGCGTGCACTATCTCAGAAACCTATCATCAGTTAAACCTGCTACGCCCAACTGCAAAAAAAGCAGAGAAGGACAACAGAAAGAAAAGAAAATACTTTGCAATATACCAAAATAAATTGATTGTTCTAGAATTTCAAAATTGTGAATAGTTTTTTTTATTGGTGTCGGCTAATAAATATGCTAGCACAAATTAATATTTTAATTTCATTTTAAATTAAAAAATATATACATATATAAATTTGTTTTAAAATAATTTTTCTGAAATATGAATGTGCATAAATTACAAGACTTTATAAATTCGTTTTTAAAATTGGATGACTTCTGTCGCATTCTTTTCATTTTAAATTATTATCACAGTTGCAAGAAATTTGATTATTTATTGAAATTTGTGATTGTTTACAAGATTTGTTTCCTTCAACTTATGATGACTCCATTTCTCTGACCTTGCAGACCAACAGTACATTTGATCTTGACTAAATTTCATGAAAGAACCCACATTGAGGTATTTCATAATTCTGGTTGCTTTTGCGGACAGCCCACCGTAGTTCATATCTGGGCTTCTCAGATGGGACCACATATGCGTTGGGTACAAAAACCTTGTGAGATAGCTGGGGAAAAATAATCATAGTAATTGTGTAATGGTTAGCTTTACTGAATGATATTGGTTACTAAACTGATGTCATTGCACTCCGAGCAGACCCATAGGTGCTCAGTCTCCCCAACAGATATTGAAGAGTGTGCATACTGATGGTTTCTGTGGCTTGTTGGTTAAACACACTGCTCACTCTGTTCCTCAGGCATCCAGTTCTACTTGTACAACAGGTAACACCAAACTGCTTAAATTGCTGGATCAATTCAACATTTATTTTATTGTCTTCATCAACGGGCAGTTGCGAAGAGACCGAAGAACATCTTCCTTATCCATCTTCAACTCCCGAACAATCGATGCTGTTGATGCAAGCATGTCCGCTTACTAATTGCCGCAAACACCCACATGGCAAGGACAGTATATCCACGCAAGCCTCTGGAGGTTAGAAACTTCTATAGACAACATTCTTTCATACCGAAACATGTCCTTTTGAATCTTGTGAAGCATCGACTGAGAGTCAGATACAACAACGGCCCAAGTAAACAGTTATTAAATTATATAAAATAACAAACAATCTCTAAAAAATACGTCAAAGACACCCAGAAAGTGTCTCTAAAAAACTTTTAATATAGACCCCACAAGGCGGAATTCACTGCGCAAGATTGTAGTGCTGCAACACCACAAGAGGAACTGTAAAGTACAGTGAAAATTAGCTGACCGTAAAGACAACACAAAATCTACGGGTCCAAACTTGATCATGTATGTCTCACCAGTGGCACGAGACTGTTCCAGAATTGGACTGCACACACCAGAGAGGAACAGTAACTGAGACTGTTGTCATCATTTGCAAATTACAGCTATTATTATTATATAATATAAGCTCTTGTTGATAGACTGTTGGACACAGGTGATATGGCAATTATTTTTTGGTCTCACTACAAGTTGGAGCAAAGAATAGTAACACTGCGACCTACAATGCATGTCATAAGCGGCGACTGAGGTAGGGGCCTAAGGAAGCTACCCTAGTAAATAAAAAGCACCGCAGAAATCGGATGTGCTGGCCTACTTGTAGGCACATAACTGGCACAACGTGCAATCACTCTTAGGCTTGGATCACATACAAATCACAAGTGGTTGATATGGAGCATTTGAAGAAGAACAACAAGAAACCCTGATTCTTTAGTTTGGATCTAAATTACAAGCACCTCTGAAGTTGAAGTAAGACTCGTCTGAATAACGAGGGACACTAGTGATAAAAGCAAGCCTTTATGCCAAAATCGATCTGAGACGCCAGTAATATGCCTGAATTCAAGTAGGCGAATGAAAACAAATTAAAAATACTTGAAGATAGAATACAAGATTCATGTCCGTAAATTCAGACTGGATCATTAACGCAAAAGAACATTTTAAAAAACTTGTGCCTACCTTGACCTCCTCTTTTTTAAGTAACTTGCTGTGAACATCTCTGCATACACCATGACGAAAATCTTCTCCGATGGGTGGCTGCAGCTTCCACGCTCGCTGATACATCTGATGTCGTTGGAATGGTTTTGTTCGAACCAGGTTCCTAGTATGTGGGGCTCTTTTGGTCATCATTACTAAAACATAGTAATGTTTATACTATTTATGGACATTGTCAACATACAATAAACTATGAAACTAATCATAATGCAAAATCGCCCGAGTGGTTCCCGGGGCCCAAATTTGGGACATAAAGAATAGAACCACTGTTACCTGCCACGCATGTCGTAAGAGGTGACTAAGGAGGTTTGGTTGAAATCGGATGCATGTGTCCGCTAGGAATGCTAACCCGAAAAAATGCTTGCAGAAAACGGATGCACCAGGCCGTAAGGCGCATAACATGGTGCAACGACCCCTCACAATGCGGAATGGGATCACAGATTCTACGGTCGCCAATCTGCCTCTGAGATTTAGCCACGCTGTAAGAATGTCAGACCCACCATCACGAGGGTGGCCAAAACTTACTGCACGAAGAGGTCGGCACAAATCATAGGAATTATATCCTACAGAACTGTCCCCAGTATGTAGACTTGAGAAGAAAGAGGTGGCCCACTTACACTAGTGTCCAAGACAAACTGTATGGCGTGGCTGATAATCTGAGACAGATGGCTGCCTTTATTAGAGAATCCGAAATCCCAATCTAGTGAGAATGCAGAAGAATGAATAATGCAAAATGTTGACTCCCAAAGGGAATCTTGTCTCTATACACTTTTTTTGCTTTCAATCTGTTCTAAACAGTCAAGAAAAATCATGGACGTAAAAAAGACTTGGTTTTATAGCAGAATGTTAGGTATCTGACTATACTGTAAAAACTAATGTAAATGTAAGAGAAGTAAAATAAAAAAAGTAATGAAACTATTTTTCATACCCTGAGGTATATGGTTTTAGGTCTGTATTTTTCATTAACCATCGCCACACACGGGTGATATGGTTGACATTACACCGGCTGCCTTTACTTTCAAAAGCTTTTCTGGTACCCAAGGCTAGGCCAGTCTGAGAGCTGGCAGTCAGAAAATATCCAAATTTCCACTGTGAAATTGAGCCCAGACCATGTGGCTAAGAAGCAAGTACACTAACTACTTTGATATTGTGGGTGTCGATGTGCCTGGATGTAAATAAAATAAAAAGGGACCTGACAAAAATCCGAGAGACACAGTAATTGTTTTGGGGCATATAATGAAAATATGAGGGTTAGAACACATTGGTACAACAAGTAAAATAGCTGGAGAGAAGAGAGAGGACAACAGAGAGAGAAGATACTGGACAGCTTAACATCATGGAATGGAAGATTGTCAAACTAATCACCAAAACTGGGGACAGAGAGTTGTGGAGATCCATGATCACTAATGCTAACAGAAACAACACATGATATGTTGTAGACTCTCACATGTAACATCACATGATGACTAAGGCACTACTCTGGCTGCAGTCACAAAACTACACTCAAGCATGCATTCTGAGTGATTCGTTGAGTATGATAAGAAAGGTGGAGGCTGGTTTGGGGCGCAGGCAATGGACTGAATCAATAAGAGCATCAACAATTTGCAGAATTACATTCATCTTCATACATGGGTGTCAATGGCAATGATAGGCTGGCTCTGTCACCGTATTGGAGGGTCAGCCAATGGATAGAGCTGACATTTTGAACACTCATTGAGTGTGGCCGCAATCAACGTCAACTGCTAGACTGCAAGGAACTTGGATTGAAGTGGCCTGAAATGAACAGCATAACAGGCGTATGAGTAGGCTCATCAATCAACTGGAGCACCAATGAATATGTCCTGAGTACAATGAAGATAACCGAAACTGAATAATCAAAATCTCTATGGTGAAAAAAAAAGAGAAAACTAGTACAACAATAGCTATATGTGTATATAAAGATATCTAAACATATCATTACCCGAAGGATTTCTATTGACACCTTTGATCCTGTATGGTGGCTGGAAAGATAAAGTGGAAATACAATTTAATGTAAAATATATTCCAAAATTTTAATGACTTCTATTTAGCTTTCAATACTGCTTTAGCATAAAATGGAACATGAATATTGAAAATAATATATTGTTATTGATTATGAGTTTTCACTCTTTCCTTTGTGACAGTGGAGTTTGTCTTTTCAACTACTTCAGAGTGCTTCTCCTGGAGACTCACTGTTGGGTAACATTCCAGAGCTTTCTTTCAAATCTCAGACAACTGAACCAGCTCATTGTGGCAAGGGTATTCAGTACCATGAGTTGGGATGTCATGGCATCTTGCAACCGTGAAGTACACTGATGATGAAAGTATAAATTTCCTTCTAAAAATCTAACTAGGTTTATCAGCAATTGTCTTCAGTGGATTCTCTGAATGAGATGGCATAACAGAGTGACAAAACACAGAACTATGGTAAAGGACAGGCACCCATGTTGATCGAGACAAAGAAAAAATGGTGGTGGGTCGAGCATGCCATGTAGATAATACAGTCGAGTGTCACAAGACATGCACAAGTGAAATCCACAATAGAAATGGAATGCCCTAAACAGACCTTGAGATGAAGTCTGCTTGAGGAACCAATCCATGTCATATGAAGCCATAAAAATGGCTTGAAACCAGGGAAAGTGGAGGATAATTGGTGAGACTCTATGCTTCACAAGGAGCAGAGAGGAATAAACAAGAAAGCATTCTAACTAGAACTGCAATAGACAATATATCATTTGTCTATCACAGTTGCATTATAAAAAGTGCAGAAGAAATGAAAACGTGCAAAATATGATAACACTTAGAAGGAAACATAAATATTTGCACAAGATAGTAGTACGATATGCTGAGAGCTACAGTAAATGATCTTCAAGTTCCAACAACAGTTAAATATGGATGATAGTCAACAACATTTGCATACCTCAGATTCTGCTGAAGTTGGTCGAGTTTTGCCACACTCACAATCTCTCATTGCCAGCCGTTTAATCTTTTCATAAACATCATATAGACCAGCTGCAAACAGAACATATTAAAAAAATATCATGTGTATGGGATAACATTTTCCCATTTTAAGATACATTTCCCCACAAGAATGAAGAAATAATCATAAAACATATCACGAAGTAAATGACAAAAAAATGCACCATCTCCATTTCAAAGTTACCTCATATTCATATATATGTATCAAGTGTGTTAAGGATAATGCAATGCATAAGTGTTCGCCCATTAACTCGGACACAATGGTTGTGGGTTAAATTACACCGACATCCCACATGTGAGGAAAGGAATTGGTCCTCCTACCTCCTGCACACTACGGTATAGAAATCTCTCTCTTGCGATCGCCACCTAGACAGATGTACCAGACTTCCCCCACAAATTCTGCTGTTGTCTTTAGACTCTGTCCCTCCATACAGCTTATTATTCATGTGGAAATCTGATTCATGCAGCCTTAGTTAGCATGGGTGTGTTTCATCACATCTTTAGCACCATTTAGAGCCATCTGGTGCTTATCCTTCTGCAATTTTTCCCGGTTTTAGCCAGCATTTACTGGGTTCGCTCTCCGTAAGCCTTTGGCTGTTCCCGGCCGACCTGCAAGGCCGCAGGTTGGGTCTAGAAATGTGAAGTGACAGGCACTTCTTACCCTAAGATCTCAAAAGGCTACGGGACATTAAAATTAACACAGGCAGACTCATAGGTGCTCAGTCTCCCGTAACAGATGTCAAAGGGTATGCATACTGATGGCCCCTGTGGCTCGACGATTAAACACACTCCTCTCTCTGCCCCTCAACCATCCAGCTCTTCTCGTACAATGTGTTATTCCAAACTCCTTAAATTGCTGGATTGATTTAAAGTCAATTTTAGTGTCCTCATCCAACAGTAGGTTGCCAAGACACTGAAGAACATTCCCCCTTATCAATCATAAACTCCCCAACATAATAGCTTTATTGCACTCCGGACATGTCCAAAAGTGCTCGATCTCTTCGCAACATCTCCAACAGCTTCCAGCGACTGTCCGTACCAGTTCGATTTTGATTGATGAGCCTACTCATATACCTGTTGTGCTGTTCTTTTCTGGCCACTCCAATCTTCAATCCCAACTCTTGCAATCTAATAGTTGACGTGGATTGGTTTAAGTGGAAATATTCTTTGCAGTCATAGTCTACGAGGGCATTTTATTTCATTAATTATGAAACAATAGTTTCAGAATATCACCTGTTATTTTAACAAACACTTACAATTGTCAATGGAATCGGTGGTACTGAACGACTCATCAACCACTTTATTTCCATTGGTTCCTTTTCTAAAAAACACAAAAATAATAAACATAAGTAACTTTATAAAATGTGTACTGTGCTTGAATAAAGCTATTTAAAAGCTTGTTAAATTAACAAGGCAGTATAATCAGCAGAACAAGAGAAAAGAATGACGAAAGTACAAATATTTTTAAATTAAAGAGAATTTTTTTTAAATGGAATATATTGATGTTACTCTCAACCTCCCTCCTGTCTCTGCATGTGTTCAAAATATTTGATTTAACTATTTTTGATCTCATTTAGGTCATTGCAGGCTCAACCATCACAAGCACAGAATAAAACAACAGAATCAGTATGCACACCCTTCTAAATCTGTTGCAGGAGACTGAGCACCTATTGGTCTGCCCGGGGTGCTGTGACGTTGGTTCATTAACCAATATCCACAATTGGTAATTCCTCTCCATCTGCCTGTTTGTTGTGAAAATATATTCTTGACAAACTTTACAATAAAATCACCATTACAATCTCACTTACCTGACAGTTTTTCTCTTCACATATCTTGCAACAGAATCAGCATCAGAGTCTGAGTAATTACCACTGGAATAGTTATTTTGTTTATTAGTCACATAATCTTTTCCATCTGTGACAATAGCAACAGGGACACTTGGATGGGTATATGAGTCTGAAACTGTTGCATTGCGGCTATGGTCTCTTTTTGATTGAGCAATTGATGGTTGCATCTCTTCGCCTTGATAGTGCCAGTCTTCCTTGTAGTTCTGGTAAACAAAGATTAAATTAAAGGTAATCACAATTCTTATAATGCTCCAGAGTTGTAATTATTTTAGACCTCAGACTACCACCTGTGTGTTGCCAGGGTTCTCAAGGGGAGCAAAGAATAGTAACACTGCGACCTACACAGCATGTCGCAAGAGGTGTCTGAGGGTAAGGGCCTAGAGAAGCTACACTAGTAAATAAAAAGTGTTGCAGAAACCGGATGCACTGGCCTACTTGCAGGCGCATAACTTGCACAGCGTACTATCGTTCTTAGGCTCAGATCACATACAAATCACAAAGAGTGGTTAACAAGTGATTGATGTGGAGCATTCGAAGAAGAAAACCTCCACTAAGTTTTATAATCGAGGCAGTAAAGTAACTTCTGTGCAAGTTTCCTTCTAAACTAAGCAAGCACAAAGTACCTAATTTTAGCGAGCTCCACTGCAGGATTGTTTCAACCAGGAAGGGATAGTTGTCTCATTAAATCAGTGATTTAGCAACTGAGCTACACAACGCCCAGTGTTGCCTGGGCTCGCTAGGGGGAGCAAAGAATAGTAACACTGCGACCTACACAGCATGTCGCAAGAGGTGTCTGAGGTAAGGGCCTAGAGAAGCTACCCTAGTAAATAAAAAGTGTTGTAGAAACCGGACGCACTGGCCTACTTGCAGGCGCATAACTGGCACAACTTACAATCGCTCTTAGGCTCAGATCACATACAAATCACAAAAAGTGGTTTAACAAGTGGTTGATGGGGAGCAATGGAAGATAAAGAAGAATTTAAAAACTAATTTTAGTGATAAATTCCAGTTTTATGTTCCATTTGGACTACAAAGAAATAAGTAGATAGAGAAGCATATAATCCTGAACTATAAAAATTTGTGATGAAATGGATTGTGAAGATATGACAAGGTACCTGTGTTCAGGTGACTGTAACTTGTTTCAAAACATTTATATTCGTTTTACACTTGAACGGACGCCCACCCACATTACAAACATGATTTAGACATAACATAAACAATTACATTTCTCTGAGATTTCAAGCAATAAATAAAGCTGAAATATACTGGCAAAATAATCAATGAGGTTATTAATTTGGCTAACAATTACCTTTCAATTAAGATTTTTTAGCAACACCAGCACAGAAAAGAATATGCAAAGATTATGTGGCTTCCAAATAAAACTGAATATTAATGTTGGCAGCTGGAAAGAAAAACGGACTTACATTTCGTAGCCACTGATTTCCATGGTTACTAAAGTTGCGTGCCGCAAACACTGGATCTGTAGACAAAATAAATTAAAGATAAAGGTTTTTACATGTGTTCCATAATGGTAAGAAAATATAGGTCTATACACACAACCAGTATACCCATCTTTAATTGGGTGCCTAGAGAATCAACTACCGGGAATCGAGAACCATGTGTAAATCCATCTGACTGCCATTGAGTGATCTACAAGGTGTGTTCTGCGCCTCGCTCTGCATCTAGCAAAGTTGGGGTCAGCTATTCTCTCTTAAGAAGGCGAAAAGGGATAATTAGTAGCCTGCTTATAATCCATAGAACAAGCCAATCACATCTCTAAATGATGTAGACTGAAACTTTGACTGCGAACTCTAAGGATAACTATGGTTTACATAAAGAGATGGAACTCCCTAGGTTGGTTTTTTTTCTGTTCTCAACCTGCGACTTAAGAAGGCAAACCCGAAGAAAAAGGAATGTCCTGGCCTACGGATTTCAAGGTGCACAACTGGCCCAACAAACTCGCACTCTAAGGCACAAATCACAAAGAGTGGTTAAACAAGTGAATTAAGTAGACGGAACGAAGAAGAAACTCAATAAGCTAGACCTGCTCCCGGAGTCAACAAAACGAAACTTCAAAAGTTTTAAACAAACTGAAATGAAAAAATTGCATTTATTTTGTCCTAGTTTCCATTAGAACATAGGAGTGTATGTCTTCAATAATTTATAATTTAGTCTGTGTCCATAAGGTTCCAGTTGCAGTAGCCTCCTCTACTCTGTTTTCATCCTCTCCATTCTTCTTTGTTGTATCCAGACCCACAAATGTCTAGCTATTATTTTAGTTTTTTTTTTTTACCCATCTTCACTTTCTATTTTTAACTTATATCTGTTATCAGTTGTCTTATTTTCTACAAAATTACTTAATATAGTCAATTTTTCAAGGAGACAGCAACTGATCTAAAGAAATTGGGAAGACAAGCATAGAAAAGTCAAGAAAATATAAATAAACAATGATGTCATATATCTTCATGCTCGCTGTTGTTCAATGCTTATACAATGAGTCTGGTTCTCTGTACGTATGTTCCTGTTAGTTTATCAAGGCTTTCAAACAGCTTTGCATGGATGTTTGTCTCTGTTTGCCAGTGTTCTTTCCGCAGCTGATTCATCAGGTGACAATTTTGCAAGATATGTTCGGCTGTGTATCCACATGCCAGTGATGGAACCAGTCATAGTGATATATATGATATCATATCCGGGAAAAGCCAACCGGATATGCCTGGAAACTCAGATATTTTGGTCCCATTAAATGTCACAGTGGTTTGGAGAGAGCAATAATGGAGAGCATGGTTACTGGAAGATGAGACAGACGGCAACCAAGATGAAGGTGTGGAAACAGGACATTAAAAAAACCTTGAAGATGATGCTGAAGAAGGTGGGGGAATTTTGAGACAGTGCCTGTAATGAGATTGGTTTTTTGCAAAGAATGTGCTACATGATTGGAGAAATAAATGTTATAATGAAGAATTGTGTAGTACAAGATATATATGAAAGTGAACAAAGGAGTGGAAAAAGAAAACCAAAGACAAGAACTAAGAAGGAAGGAAAGACAGAAGAATAAATGAAAGATTATAGTGATGCCTAATGTAAACTATTCAGTAGAAACAATAAAGGTGCTGACCTAGTTCAGGTGTTGGTGAAAAGTCTTTGACCTCAGGCTTTGATCCTTCATTGCTGCTGTTGAAGGAGCTGTTTTTGCTTCTCTCAGAATGGATTAGTCTCATGAGATCTGTAGAAATTGAACTAAATCTATAAATATATATCTTTTTTTAAGGAAGTTAAAATGAATAATAATGATATTTATTAAAAGCTATTTTCTTCTTCTTCTTTTGTCAGTACACTGTTACCGGGTTGTTAACCCAGTGTCGTGGTTTTATGTATTTGTCTTGCGCTTCTCTGGTGGCTTGTATGATGGTTTTCTTAGTCTCGCTTTCCTTCCTAATATTCTGTTGTGAAAAGCTTCATATGCAGTTAGGTCTGTTAGCATTCTTATTAAGTGGCCAAACCACTTTATTCTCTGTTTCACTATACAGTTCAAGCACGGTCTTGTTCCAACCATTTCTCTGATGCTGGTATTCGTAACTCTGTCGATTCTTGTGTTGTTGGTGACTTTGCGGAGACATCTCATTTCGCATGTTGCTATTTTCTATTAAAAGCTATTTTAAAAACTAATAATTTAACATTCTTCTTCTTCAGCGATATCTGGTCATGCGCTTAGTTTACTGTGGTCCACAAACTGTGAAGTCATCTTCAAGTCTGTCAGGTTCCCCAAAGCTTAGTTTTCAGGTCGACTGGTTATGGCCACATATTGCTTCTCCATTCACCCAGTAGAGAACAGTCTTGCAGGACATGCTCCAGTATCTGTTCCACCTGCTGACACTGGCAGAGAGCTGTTTAACTTATTCTGAGTCTATGTAAGTGTCTACTAGGAAAAGCACTGAGAAGTAAAGGTGGCAGGCGCGATGTTGCCCGCATCACCCATCGTGCACAGACGGTCAATGAAAAATGCTGGTCTAACACTGTATTACCCTATATACCTTCTGGTACAGAAAGGGCTCTTTTACATGTCATAATAATTAGCATATTCTCTCTTTGGCATCCTACATCTCTCACTGTTGCCTTACCTTTCTTAAAATCAGCTAGTTTATCTTCTGGCACATCCTTATATCCAAGTCGAGCCAGTTCCTCTCGAATCTCACCATCGGTGAAATCCACATCCATTCTAAATGAAAGCAGTTAGAAATAATGTAATACATGGAAATACGATTGAGAGAGATGGGTGTAAATACTGGAACAGTCTGAAAAGAACCAAATCCAAATATGCAAATAGATTGATTAATCAATATCAAACTAGTGTGTTGGGCTGCTGGATTTGAGGCGGAGATCGGAGCACCTATGGACATGTCCAAAGTGCTACGGTGATAGTCCTCTGATAACACATGTATAATATTATAAATTTAGATAGCTGGAAATAATGCAAAACATAGATCCCATCTTCATCATCATTAGCCTCTTTGTCACAGGAGACAATAGATTTTGCGTCAGTGACATATTACATGAAGGTAGCTACATATCATGCAATATATAAGAGATCATGTGGACTCAAAATTTAAGAATAACAATTCAACCAAGCTTATATGTGGACAGAAATTTAGGACTGCAGAGCATATGCTTCAAGAATGACCTAAATATAAAATATTGAAGCAAACCCATTGTCCCAGTGAAAGATTTTATCGCACAATAAAATGTCAAAATGATTACACTATAAAGTCTCAACGAAATGAAAGTTTAATGTGTAGCAGAAGAACATGGAAATTGAGTTGTTGGTTGATATTTTGACACTAGTGAAGTAAATGTCCTTCGATGGAGAACTGCAGTCACTGGACGCTTTAGTTGACAAACAAATTAAGAAATACTTGGGAAAGCAATATGACGACTAGCTGACTAATAATCTTCCGCTGGCACTTTTTGGAAAAATTAAGAAAATGCCATCATCAACAATGACAGAATTGATATAAATAGATTGGAAGCTAATCCCAGAAATAACCTATAAATGTCTTAATGTGAAGTGACAGGCACTTCGTACCATAATGTCTGAAAAGGCATTGGGCATTTTAGTTATACACATTTAAAAATTATGAAAGCATCACCAACATTCGCAAATGTAGATACAACATATATAAAAATTATAAAACAATGAAGATAGGGTGATCGGTTCGCTCAAAAGAATCAAACTGAATCTGAAAGACTGGCTCAGAAGCAGATATTTGAGTTTGAGATATTGAAAGCTTCAAATGAAACGCAGATTAACATACCCAGGAAACTATTTAGTACAGTAGTTAGTAGTACTAGTAGTATTTAAATTTATCATGCTGTTTAACATGTGTGTATGGAATTTGGAGCTCCTATATTTATAGCTAATGTAACTCAATTTTTAGTGAGCCATATGAATGTGTTTTTTTCCGTCAAGTTTGAACACGACACGACTGATAAAAACTTATTAACTGACGGATACTACAAACATAATTTAATTATTAATGGTGAGCTTAAATTTGATAAAGCACTTTATTATAAATATTAACAATCTACAGTATTTTACCTGAAATTATATAGTGGATATTCCCAGCACTTTTAATGAGATACTTAAGTTGATTTCACTGAAATTGCAAACCAGATAGAACAAAGTAAGCCATCTTGTAAACAAACGTAACTAAACATATGATTGGTTGAATTTAAATAGAACTGTCAACATAGAAAACCAAGTGTCGCTAAAAAGAGCTTAAAATGTCGTTAGTTCGGGGTGTTTGCTGCTCTTTTGGGAATGTGATGAACATGTAGTAAATATTAAATTCAGAACAGCTGGTAATTTATTCAATCTTAGAAGGATAAAATCACCCGCTAAGAGGAATGAACGGACCATGTCAAACCTGTTGTTTGCTGCTGACTGCGCCATCGCTACCAACACTGATGAAGATTTGCAGACCTATATCATGGACATGTTTTCTATAACCTGGGATATGTTTGGTCTTACTGTTAACACCAGTGGAACCGAGGTCATGTTTCATAATACTCACTCATAGAAAGCAGTACAATGACTCTATTAATGTTAGACAGCAGCGTCTCCTTCCAGCGGACACATTTGCCCATCTTGACAACATCCGATCCTGAGCACCATGATTATGAGATCAACAATACGTCAATAGAATAGCACAAGCCAGTGTTGCATTTGAAAGACTGGGAGCGGAAGAGGACAAGAGTAGCGACATAGTTAAAAGTATACTGGGCTACAGTGCTCATCACCCTGCACCACACGAGATAGGGTCAGTGTATTGCAGACACGTAAGAAAATTAAGACTTGTAGACTACACAGTATGAGCACAAGGAGTTTTCTTACAAGAACCCCAGAGGAAGCAACGGAAGTAACGAATATGATCAACAAATAAACAGATACAGGTGTTAAGAGCTTCCGAAAAAACAAATAGACAAACACGGGACTCGAACCACTTACCTAGTCCTTACGACACCAATCGCCTAGCCTAGCAATACGAGCGTCCTTACGTACACAACCAATGAGCCATTCTAAAAAATGACTCACGGGGAGTGTCTTTCTCAGACGCTTGTTATTACCAGACACAGAAACAATCAGGTAGGGTTCGTTAATAGTGTTTGCACAGGCACATGCTATAAGCTTGTTGTGCCTGTATATATTAGAGACGAGACAATATCATACATACACACATGTATACACATATAACAAACATGCATACATCATTCAAAGTAGCTTCAAATTAATTATAAGATGAGCACAAGGAGTTTTCTTACAAGAACCCCAGAGGAAGCAACGGAAGTAACGAATATGATCAACTAATAAACAGATACAGGTGTTAAGAGCTTCCGAAAAACAAATAGACAAACACGGGACTCGAACCACTTACCTAGTCCTTACGACACCAATCGCCTAGCCTAGCAATACGAGCGTCCTTACGTACACAACCAACAACATAGACTACACAGTAGAAGTACAAGTTAATTTACGACTCTGGCAATAAATACACCGTCCACAGCTAGTTCCTAGCAGTACACTGAATGCGCCAGAGGTCATGAAACACGCACGTGTAGCTATAAAACGAACGAATAGTGGGTGTCCACAGTGGACACTATACGTGAAAGGGTTGAAACAAAAATGCACGGCCGTGCCATGCTATGAGAGGTGGCCGCATCAGGCGAGACCGTAAGGTGGGGCGGCATAAACAGCAAAATCAAAATTCATTTTAAGGAAAAAACATTTAAGGGGCGGCATTTCGAAGACTTGCATCATACTTAGAAAATATACCGCACGGCCCTACAAAAATGAGACATAAATTCTTCTTCTTTTGTTGACACACTGTTACCGGGTTGTTGTCCATTGTCGTGGTTTTCTGTTTTTGTCTTGCGCTGCTCTAGTGGCTTGGGCATGACCTATTTAAACTAGAGGCAATTGGGCTGACAACAATATTGCCTCATGACGTCACAACTACCGGCCGACTATCACGATTATGGATATTGGACTAAACTAAGATACAGAGGCTACAAATGAGCTATTTGACATTGTTTATATTTTACTCCTTGTACATACAATTGATAATTGTAGGCCCTATGTAACGTATAACGGTACGAGATGAATTATTATTATTATTATCTTATTATATATTTCTTAGTGTCTGGATGTGCTGTCCGCCTATACACGGGGTCAGTTTACATCCGAAATTCACCATTATTTCTGCAAAATTTAATCTTGAAATGTTTAGATCAACTAAAGAAACAGTTTTGAAATCGGATCAATATTAGTTTTAAAATTAAATAAAATCGAATTTGTGATGCCTAACCACCTTTTTACCACATGGTGAAGATGGCTGGTATACCAGTTAAAGGGATATAATCACTAAAATGACCACATAAGCATGGATTACGCCCCTTAATCAAAATATGTTATTAGCTATTCAACGTACAAGCTATGTCAGCTTAAAACGCAACTGTAGTAAACGATGTGCTGGGATTAATTTGAGATCTGTCTGCTTTAACCATGGTCAGTTATATGTGGCATGTCTAGGGTTGAAAGTGGAAACAATATATATATGCTTGCAAACGACAGGAAAACAGGGAATGTTGTTTACTATCAGGTTCTCACTTAGAAATAAATATAACTTACACAATAATTATGTAAGTTTTGATAATTAAAACAAAATAGTACCAGTAAAACAATTTTTGAAATAATCTAAATTCCTGTTACATACGTTTTCGAATCCGAGCGAAGTCGGGTTAATTAGCTAGTTATTATATACAATCGATTGTTATAGAAGGTATATAAAAGGATTGCAACTTATTAATGAAATTTTTAAAACTAAGGCATTTGAAAAATAAATTAGAACACACCTACCTTTTGTAAACGAGTGAACCCTCAACACATTTCAGCAGAAGAATCTTAAGTTATATGATCTGAGTGTAGTTTTCTGTTTGTGGTAAATGAACCAGACACTTGTCTATTTTTTTATATACAGCACTGTTTACACACTAACTCAGCGTACACTCTCAAAAGGCATAATATAGATGTCTACACTGTAAACCATTTTTATTCCTCTGGATTAATTTTTAGCTATTTAAATTTTCCAAGCTTTCTTCCAAGTTACTTTTTCTGGCGGTACATGGCTGTTTCATTCTGGAATTAGTTCACACAGGAGACATTTCACAATTGTTAGCATTTCGTGTGATTTTCGTTGGCACAGGAACGGAGAAATTATGGGGTGACCCGTTGCAGTGAAGTTGGAAACGTACTATAAACTAGAACCATATGCAGGAACTAACATTTCGGACACTTGCATGACTTACGTTCTGGATATCAATCCCTGGACGTCGGAACGGCCACTCAGACATTGCTCGTCTGTTATGTGATCTAGTCTCATGCCATTCGCAGCCACTCTTACGCTATATAATCTAATAAACAGTCTTCTTTCGAACATTACTATTTTTCACAGATTTACAGTGCTGCAATTTGTTTTCACGTCCATAACGCGGAAGATAAGTAGGGTTTGGTCAGTGCAACTCTGACCCGACTTGTATTTCATTGCGCATACGGTATAAGGGTGACGTCTGTGGTTTAGGGATAGTGACTCGATCTATTAACCGGACAGTTTAGTTGCAAATTGTTTCGCGTGGATTTTACAAAGGATGATGGCACCACCTCGTTCGAAGCAATGGCAACTTCTGAACAATGCCTAGAAAAATCAACAAACAGCGTTAAAGATGGGGTTCATTCGTATAAGTCCTGTAAAGGATATGCAGGGCGGCTCGTCATTAGGGCCAGTGGGTCAGGCCCCACCAAAAATATTGAGTAACGTGTACTTATTATTTTAGACATTATTTGTTTATAATTATTACTTTAAACAGGATACTGATTAGCTTTGAAAGTTGATATATACTCAAAATATCACACACATTCTGAATTCTAAAATTCAACATATTTTCCTCCAATTAGTATACACCCATGGTCATTGGGGGCCAGTAAGAACATGCTTACCAAACCAAAAATAATTAACGTGTACTTATTATTTAAACAAATTTTGTTCGTAATTATTATTGTTAACTTGACACTGATTAGCTTTGAAAGTTGAATATTTAACACTAAAATATAAATATTATATCATAATAATATAACAATCATAATAATATATACATATTATTATTTTAAAAACTATTATATATACGGTTTCAAATGTAGCTTCTCTATATAACGTATCAGCGCACCATGTTTTATGGGGTCGTTTTAAAATTCTCTACTGACGATGTAACATTGCGACCTCTGACCTTTGACCGCTACCTTTAATAATAATTGCCCAAACCATTTTATTCACAGAAAGCTGGGTTCCTACGCTATCAACCAATTAACAGTTAAACGACGACTCTTTATTAAATAGTACTTTGTATAATTATCGATTGAATCAAAAATTATATATAAAATAGTAGAAAAGGATATGCATTAATAGAAATATGTAACTAACTATTATTATAATCGTTAACGGTAATCGTCCGTTTCGTATTCAATATACAAATGTCTTCTACAACGTACACTGTTTACGGTTGACAAGCTGTGACCTACTTTTGAAGTTGTGGCTTACTCGAAATTCAAAACGAATCAAGTGGATTATTTATTACGAAATCCGTTTCCTTCGTTAAAGATAGAAGAAAAGCTTGAAATTAAACGGCTAGGTGCACATCCGCCAAATAGCTTTGTATATGTGCAACAAGATGACAAGAAAAAGAGGACTTTCAATAATAAGTGGTTTAGTAAAAATCGTGGTTAACTGTCAGTGAAGAAAAGCAACGTTTTTTTTTGTTTTTATTGTTTGCTATTTCATGGTGAAGGACTGTGGTCAACGGTAGGCTGTAGGGATCTTTTTTGTACCTTAGTTATATGGTATATATTTTAGTTGTTGTTGAACCCCAGGAATTATGAGTTTTCACCATTTTGCCTATAGTGCGTGGGGAGAGTGCCCGGCTTTCTTGCAATGAGAGCTGACAATTATGGTTGACAATTGATTCAGGAGGAGAGTATACGCTTACACGCGACTCGTACGTTGTTACTTCTTACATTTGCTTTGCATTTATGAAACTTTTTTTCATTAGACATCAGCAGAAGATGCGTGCATTCACTAGTATTTAGGACCCAAGAGGCGTGTCTGCGTTTGCTTAATTACCTATACCAGAGTAGCTTTTTCTCGATCCTTACCCATTTAGCCAGACATGATCTTTTGTCTATTTCCAGGGTCACCACGAGGAGGTGGAGTAGGGTCTTGATCAGTGCCAGCTCACTTACCCTGACGTAACGTTGTCCCGTTTGTTATTTGCGTATGCGGCGCCAAATCATTATAGTAAAGCGGGAATAACTTCGCGGAATAGACAAATAATAGTAAATACTAAAATATAAACCTAGCCTAAAAACCATGATTTTTCCGAAATTTTTGTCTGGCCCCACCACCAAAAATGACCACGAGCCGCCACTGGATATGCAATTAACTTTTTTATATAGCCTAAAGTCTTTTGGCATATATTCTGTAGTGTGTCATTTAACAAATCTGTAAAATGTTCAATGCTAAAATCCTCTAAGATTTTTACTAGGCCCACTGCTAAGTTATCTAATCCTGCTGCCTTTCCATGTTTCATGTTTAAATTGCTCTCATAACATCTGATTTTGATATATTTGGATCGTCGTTGTGTTGTATTCGAAGTTTAATGTCCGTTTGGCCGTCGAATAGTTATGCTACTTATTCTGCCCATCTTGTCAATATTTCTGCTTTATTAAATATAGTTTTTCTGTTATTGTTTTTGTTGTAACTTTCTCTGTTTACAGACATTTACTTATTTGTAATTTGTGTTATGTCCTTCCTTCTCTCTCACTCTCTCCCTCTCTCTCTCTCTCTCTCTCTCTCTCTCTCTCTGGACTTGTTTGTTTTAGTGACATCTCTTCTATTTCCTTGCATTTTGTTTCTAACCACTTTTCTTTTGTGTCTCTGCATATTTTACGTATCTGTCCTTCTGTCTATACTGAGTTGTGTACTGATTTTCATTTTTACCCTGACATTTTGTAAAAGAAAACAGCCGACATTTCGACCAGTATGCCTTAATGGAGGCAATGATAATAGCCGTTCATCATTAACGATGATGACAAAAGTCTCAGTCGCGTAATGTTGCACCTCTTTGGTGTGGGTGGAGACAACTGTATAGCTCAGTTTTAAAACACATGATCACAGTTGGAATGTGGGTGTTGTGTGTTCTGTCTTTTCGTGCATCTTGTTGTCTCTACGCCACATCAGCACAACGATTCTCAGCTATGCAAATTCCTTAATGAAGGTAGCACAAAAAAACACATATGCACATACAAGTGAAATGTTTAATGCATATATAAAGTGGAAGAACACAGACAGACGGTAAGTAGTATGGAACATGGGGGATAGTAATAATCGCTTTCATACAGTATTAGTCATTGGTTTAAGGTTACTGAACCGACGGAATAGCACCCCGGATAGACATATAAGTGCTTAAATAATAATAATTCCTCTCGTACCGTTATACGTTACATAGGGCCTGCAAGTAAGTTCTTCATACCGCTCTATCCTGGGCAACTCGCTTAATCTCCTCCATGGAACTGAAATCGATATTTCTTACCTCTCTCAGCAAAGTTCGTTTCAGGGTCTCCTTAGGTCGTCCTCTGTTTCTTGAACCCTTTGCATCACACTCCAATGCCTGCTTTGATATTCGTTAATTATTTCTCCTCAAGGTGTGTCCAACATATCCCCATCTTCTCTTTCTTATAACAGTTGTCACTAGTGGTTGACCGGACATTTCTTCTCAGAGTATGTCCAACATATCTTCATCTTCTCTTTCTTATAACAGTTGTTACTAGTGGTTGACCAGACATTTCTCCTCAAGGTGTGTCCAACATATCTCCATCTTCTCTTCTTATAACAGTTGTTACTAGTGGTTGACCAGACATTTCTCCTCAAGGTGTGTCCAACATATCTCCATCTTCTCTTTCTTATAACAGTTGTCACTAGTGGTTGACCAGACATTTCTCCTCAAGGTGTGTCCAACATATCTCCATCTTCTCTTTCTTATAACAGTTGTCACTAGAGGTTGACCGGACATTTCTCTGATTTCATCACTTTTCCTGAATTAGTTCCATTTTATATTCATTATTTTTTGCAGACATCTATCAATAAGTGCTTGGTCTCCCCTAATAGATGTAGAAAGGTATGCATTCTGTTTGTTCATGTGGCTCGTTGGTTAAACACAATCTTCTCTCTGCCCATAAAGTATCCAGTTTTACATGTACAACGTATAATTCCACGCTCCTTAAATCATTTGATATATTCATCATCAATTTTTATGTCCTCATTTAACATTAGGTCGTCAAGATACTGAAGAACACTTCCCTTATCCACATCAAACCCCCGACGACCAATACTGTCGAAGCAAGCCTGTCCGCTCTTTTATTGTCGCGAACACCCGCTTACCCATGACTGTCGATCCATGTAAACCTCTGGAGGTAAGAAACCTCTATAGACGACACCGCAACCTGCTATTGTGGATCTTCCGAAACATTTCCACACAGAGGCTAACACGTATCCATCCAAAAATAGCAGCAACGACTGTGTATATTCTATTGATGACATCAGAGACGATGTTTGACTCTCTAGATAGGATTAAGTCAAGCAAGCAGGGCCGTGCCGTACTAAGATATAGAGAGGCGGCCGCATCAGGCGGGACTGTAAGGGGGCGGCATAAGCAGCGAAATTAAAATCACGATTGAAGATTATTTTTAATAAAAAACATTTAAGAGGCTGCATTTCGAAGACTTGCATCATACTAAGAAAATATACCGCACGACCCTGCAAGCAAGGCAAAGTTGTCCGCTGGCAGGAGAGGCTGGTGTTAAACATCGATGACTTGTTTATGATACTACTCTCTAAAGGTATTACAAAACATGATCACAATTTATTGGTATTAACATCAAAGACAAATCTTGTCACAGTTCACAGAAAACCTGTCCATATAGGTCTGCATTTCTTCCTCAGAGTTGGTAATAAGGACACAGTCACCAGCAAACAACAGCTTTGATATGGTTGATTTCTTTTCTATGGTGGAGGATTTTAACCTCTCGAGATTGAAAAGATTACTATCTGGTCTGTATCTAATCTTTATTTCATTTTCATCACATTTCCGAAAGATATCATTGTGCCCATTAGGAAACATGCTGAAGAGTACTGGAACAAGCACGCAGCACTGTTTTACACAGTTAGTACCGCAGAGATAACAGAGGCGACGAAAGACACTATTTATGAAGAGCAAACAAAAATCCGTTCTAGAAATCTCTTCTTATCCTGACGCTGTGATGCAAAACAGGATTGGAGAAATAGAAAAAGAAACATGGAAGACCTCTGACAGTTCCCCATCATTAAGTAAACACTCCATCATGAACTGTGTTCAAGTGTCGTATTATTTTGATGAATTTGATTGGGTAGTTTTGAATATCTCGATTCACTGCTAACAACAGCCGGAAACAGGATAAAGGAAATTAAAAGAAGAACAAACATGGCTTTACACAAAATTCAACAACTAAAAACAGTATGGAATTGAACTGATAGGAAAATAAAGATCAGAATACTAAGAGTATGCATATTCCTAGTGGCAGTGTATGGGTGTAAAACATGGACATTTAATAAGGCAGTGGAAAAACATATATTTGCTTTTGAATATAAGTGTTACAGAAGAGTCCTTCGTATATCATGGAGAGAGAAGGGAACAAATAGATCTATCCATAAAGAACACAAAATCAAAGAAAATTGGCTGATGCTAGAAATAAGAAAGAGAAAATTGAGATATTTTGGACGTATAAAGAGACGTGAGGGGTTGGAGAAGACCATCATGGAAGGAGGCATCTCGGCAAAGAGAAGAAGAGGAAGACCACGGAGAAGCTGCATTCAGGATGTAACTGATGGTTTGAACATGACGGCTGCTGAGGCGGGACATCTGGGCTATGAGAGAGATGAAACTCAGAAGGACTGTTGGGGTGGCAAAATTCTGTTCAGGTCAAGCTATTTGACAATAATGAGTAAAATTTTCCCAAGATCTTACACAGACTCTTTTTGTTGAACGTGTCAAAAGTTGTCGTCAGATCGACATGAATGTTCTAGAGATTACATTGCCGATCCTGATATTTCTTCCGTGGTTGTCAAACGTCAAATATCATATTTGCTCTTCTGTGGCTCACTCTGAAGCCACAATTGGGTCTCAGGGAGTAGGCCTTGTTCCACATGATTGATTGAGTGATTGATAATTCAGACTAATATCTTACCAGCTATTGGCATGAGGGGAGGTCTTCCTGATTGTATCGCAGACCTGACGAATGTCTTTGAATGTATACAGCAGATAGTAGAATCCTTCAATTCTTGTGAGACGCATTTTTTTTGGGTTCCAGATTGACGCCCAGTTATCTGTTAACTTCCGAATCAGCATGAAGTCTCCTGTTTTGTAGATTTCATTCAGTAGAAAACTCCACAATACCACAGCATATCAAGGGACCGAGCGTGTATTATCTAGGAAACCGATCATCAGTTAAACCTGCTACGCCTAGCGGCAAAAAAGCAGGGGACAAAAGAAAAAAAAACAAGAGTCCGCACTGAGTGCCTTCCAAGTGCGTTTGATATTATGCTGTCTAGAACACTAGACGCGTACACTTTGAAGACATGTAAAATTGATAGTCACTCTCCTTTCACACGACAAACATAAACATCAATAATAACAAAAACGCAGCGATTTAAACTAAGATAATTTATTGGTCTGCTTATGTTTTTGAATAAAAACTGGAACATTGATAAATCAAGGGAAGTAATTACTCCTTTCACAATCATCACAAGTCTGTATAAACTGCAAGATATCCGAACGCACATGTTTCCTATTGTTTTCTCCACGACTTTCATATTTACGATATAACATTATTTGAAGTTTAGCTTTTCACTTCGGAATTTCTTTTTGTTTGGCTTTGAAAACATTTTGGAAATTACAAGAATCACAAGACAACATTCATGAATTTTACACACGAAAAAAATAACAACGATACTCAGAAATGTTGATACAATCTGTCCTGAACTTGTATGCCTTAAAATATTCTTTCGCCAATTTGTTGTATTTAAAATCTTGATAAGAATTAGACAAAGTAACCGTAATATGGTGTATAAATGTATGTAGTTGTTGACTAGCGACAGTTGTAGCTCTGTTTTCGACAGCAGTAGTAAAAGCGGTTGTAGTATCTCGTTTGCACATTTTATGTCGTGGAGTTCTGTATTTTAAAAAGTTTAATCATCTAATTTTAAAACTACATGTTCGAACATTTCTTTAAAATGTATAAGTATTCTATCAGCAAAAAATAAAACGAAGCTCAACCAGCTATGTAAATGAATCTGCAGGATTTGATTGATGTCTACAAACAGTAAAATGGATTATTGCTACAGGTATGATGATAAAAGCTTCTCATGCCATACGTCACTGATATTTTATGAGTATATTTGCCAGCAATGAAGCTGATTAAAATATTAGTTTTCAGAATCAGACAAGACAACTGTTTAAAAATAAGACTTAAACGTCAAGATTATATATATATATAACACTTATGTTTAGCGCTGTGATTCCCTTTTACGACTTGTTTTCATTTTACGACTTGAAGTTTGATGTTACTTTTGTGTGTATCGGTCACGTTGCTAGCGTATTGCATAAACGTTCGCCCATCGACTGAGGATTATGGGTTCAATCCCACACTGGACTTTTCACACGTGAGAACATGAAGTGACCCTTTACCCCTGCATACTAGGGATAGAAATGTTAAACGACAAGCACTTAATAAAATCTGAAAAAGCTATGGGAAATTGTGTTAATTATAAGTCATGTAATTAGATCTCATGTGTTTGTTTATTAGTGAATTGGAGGAAAACACTTACTTTTCCAGTTAAAAACAAATAATTTAGAATTAGCTCGCGTTAAATAATTACTTTTGCCTTTAAAATCTGTTTCTGTAGTTGGATGATAGACAGTTTATGAATGTTTATCACTATTCTTTATCATAATATTGTTACCACATATTCACACGAGTATTTTGGTTGCCTCTATTCCGTTAGTCAACCTATACTATAATACTTGCCAAAGTCTTTCAAATCGGCATTTCTTTATGCAATTTACTTCAGTTTGATAATAGTTTGTATACTGCATGTGCATATAAATATATGGGCTAATCTCTTGTTGTACTTATTGTGTGCATGATAATAATCTGTGCTACGTTTTCACTAACAAATTGTAGGCCGAAAACTTCGGTTTCAGATGCGCTCGTCCTATACTAGTAGGGGGTCCTACTAGTATACCTAGATGTCTCCTGTATTCCCAGTCGTTATTGTATCTAGATGTCTCCTGTATTCCCAGTCGTTATTATAACTAGATGTTTCATGTATTCCCAGTCGCTATAGTACCTAGATGTTTCATCTATTCCCAGCCGCTATAGTACCGATATGTGTTCATTTATTCCCTCTTCCAAATAGATAATATCAGTAAATAAAAAAACAACATTACAGTAATTCAAACTACGTCAATATTATAATCATTACCCATGTTTGAAACACTAAATATGTAGCATTCTAACGAACTACGCGTGTACGTAATGTAATATTATTTCCTATGAGAATGTGCATGGACAAACATAATAGGGGTGCTAATAATAATAATAATAATAATAATAATATAATAATGCTATCGTATCACATACAATTATTATCTTTTACAACTACAATAAAGAGGATGCTTTAAAAAAAAATGACTAGCTGTCCTTCGGTAGTAAAAGATATTCAAGAATGATAAGGGAAAACGAGTACTTGAACGATCGAATAGTGGTTCCACATCAGAAATGCACCAACACAAGAATGACAAAGAATTGAAAATCAATTACTTTTGCGATTATTACCAAGATAATATTTTCTAACAACGTGCACGGTAGAACGTCAACATCTGCGATAATAGCGAACAACACAGAGAGAGAGAGAGAGAGAGAGTTCTGGAGATCCTTCATCGCCTACGCTAGCCAGCATGGCACCTGATGATGATGTACATTACTAAGGTTGCGTGTTGTCAAGATTTTAACAAAAGATTTCAATCTGAATGAATCGAGTTTTAGGTTTTTTTAACCTTTTTACTCGTGAATTTTGTTTATTTTGTTTTATCTCTGGACGCATTTACACTGCAATGTATTTAGTCAGTAACTGGCTCTGTGTAATCTTACAAAATAACGCGAGCCGGTATATCGAGACAGTAGAGAGAAATGGTTAATTTGTTGTAACCATTTTTTCACTTGTTAAAACCTGTCGTGATAGTAGAGTGCAAGAGGGAAAAGAAAGCAATGAAGATGCTCAAAGAAAGTTATGTTAATATAACATTTTTTCCCCAGTTTTCAAATGGAACAGGAAATTTTATTTTGTATATTATACAAATACAAGTTTTGTTATGCCATATATTTCTTGAACTTGTTGTATGTGGTAAGCACTTTGAAACTTGGTAAACGGATGATCATGTAAATTGATCAAAACACAATCATGTAACTAGATCAAAACAAGATCTTCTAGCTAGGTCAAAACACGACCCTGTAACTAGATAAAAACACGACCCTATAAATAGGTCAAAACACGACCCTATAACTAGATCAAAACATGCCCTGCAACTAAATCAAAACACGACCATGTAAATAGATACGACCCTGTAACTTGATCAAAATACGACTATAACTAGGTTAAAACACGACCAGGTAACTAGATCAAAACATGTCCCTGTAACTAGATCAAAACATGTCCCTGTAACTAGATCAAAACATGTCCCTGTAACTAGATCAAAACATGTCCCTGTAACTAAATCAAAACACGACCCTATAACTAGGTCAAAACACGACCAGGTAACTAGATCAAAACATGTCCCTGTAACTAGATCAAAACATGTCCCTGTAACTAGATCAAAACATGTCCCTGTAACTAGATCAAAACATGTCCCTGTAACTAGATCAAAACATGTCCCTGTAACTAGATCAAAACATGTCCCTGTAACTAAATCAAAACAGACCTATAATAGGTCAAACACGACCAGGTAACTAGATCAAACATGTCCCTGTAACTAAATCAAAACACGACCCTATAACTAGGTCAAAACACGACCAGGTAACTAGATCAAAACATGACAATGTGACTAGATCAAAACACGACAATGTGACTAGACAAACATACATAATATATATTATAAACACACGGCCTTGGGAAATGAGAACTCAAGAAATGCTAATTTCAGCTTCGTTTACAATATTCTTGTGAATGATGAGTAACTGGAGAAGGGAAATAACGATGCCAATGAGCAGCTTACGATGACAAATACTTTCTTTCTGCTATTGAAAGCTTCACGAGATGCGTCTCTGACAGAAACTGGACATCCCATACCCGTAGCTAGCTTAAGACATATTGTCAATTATAAGATATGATAGCTTTATATGATCAGATTATTCCGTATGTACTTTATATTTATATTTTATTTCATGTCGTATTTCGTGCTTTTATATGTTTTCTTGATAAAGACCTACGATCGAAACGTCGAGTGCTGTTTATTTTCATATTTAATTATTTATTTGTCCTAGCTATGTAATAGGCTTACTGTGATTTACGGGTCTTTTGTTCATATCGCACATCCTTATATCCGTAGCTAGCGTATGACATTTCTGCCCCAAATCACAAAACTATATATTTACTTGTAACACCAAAGTTGGGCATTAACGTTGACAATATGAGAATAAATTCAGATGTTACTTATATAGCCTATTGTCTTTCCCCTGGGGAATGATATAATTGATTGTCCACTCTTGCCGTTAAGCGTAGCGGTGGGAGCTTTAATTTGCATTCCAGTGCCAGATGAGTTGTCCTTGTGTTATTTACGCGTTTATTTAGTGTAGTCTTGATATTGTCTATCCATCTTTTTCTTGGTCTTCCTTAGCTCTAGTACCCGATCTATTTTTATTGTATGCTGTTATTATTAGTATTAGTATTGCTTGTTTTTTTATGCTGAAATGGTTATTCAGAACCAACTGCACTATAATTGCAAGGTAAAACGATTTAATATATAACAAGTTAACTTAGTTGACGTGATTTCTATACGACTAATATCAATTGGAAGTACAGTTTGAAAGAACCCATGAAAACTAGACGTAAGAATATAACTTAAAAGGGACAGTGTTACCCAGAATTTTCTAATATTTATAATGCCAAGTTGTACACGTTTATCAAATCAAATTCTTCGTGGTGTTATGTAACTCTGATGTGAAATGCTGAACATACTTGTAATGTCGTAATATTTCTATAGAACTGTAAACTAATTTAATCTAGATTTTATAGTAGAATATGTAACATTGAAGTGTCTGTAAGAACTTTAATCAAAACATTTACTGACTTAAAGGTGTCAGTTAACATGACCGAGGAAAGATATGCACTATCAAAAATTCTGTAGAAACTACTTTAACAAAATATATACCAGGGGTGCTCAACGCTGGGCCAGCGGATCAAAATCCTGCTTGAAACTAGTTTCATGACGGTATTCGTGGTAAGTTTATTTTAAAAATTGATCAAATTTACACATAACAAGTTATAATCCCAAAATATTTTAAACAAATCAGAAAATGAAAGTAGTAGATGTATACCCATTAATATATACGAAATAACTTTTTTATTTGGTAGGAAAAAAATTATAAAAATAGACATTACATTTTTGTATTAAAAGGAAGTTTTGACAAAGTGGTATTTTTTGGTCATTATAAATCACCATTCAAGTAATTTATAATTCACTTCTCAAGAATCAATGTCAGTTTTGTAATTGGATAGTATTAGTTGTCATCTCCACAACGAAGGTTGACTGTAACATGAGAATAAGAAGATTTAAGAACTCCCAGAGGAAGCACCGGAGTCATTGAATATGGTAAATAAATAGATACTAAACAAATATTAAAGACCTCTCGGAAAAACAATTTACCAAACACAAGATTCGAACCACAACCGTACTTCTTCTTAGAGTTAGCTGGTTGTGCTATGAAAAACGCACGTGTGCAGGGATAGGCAATAGGTGTCGTAAGAAGTAAGGATGTGTTCGAATCCTGTATTATGTATATTTTATTTATTTGGTTACGGAGACTCTAAATACTTATTTACTGTCTATTTATTGACTGTAATATGATCTTCAATATTTTCTGTTTGCGGATATTCTGCTGAACTGTTCATTATCACTGTGGACACATTATTGTTTACATACAACCTATATCGTTAATTTATTCTTTCTCAAATGCTAATATGCTTTTTTCTAAACTTGTTTCCAAAAGTGGCATGTCTCTTTATATATCTAAAATATGCGATTTGTTTATTTTTGACAGTTTTCAATGATTCTTTCATTATTCGTTATGTTACCAAATTTCCCTTGGTTTATTTCTATGTTAATTAAATGCGACGCATTACTCTGTAACTCCAGATTTAAATGTTTTTTTGAATTAAAGTAACATTAATCTACTTTAGATTTCGAATATATAATCTGTTTTGGTGTAACAGATCTTATTGTACTACATTACTCGACTAGATTATTTGAAATACCGAACGAAATACAATGATAGCTGGTCCTGATCGGTCAAAGGTTGTGATGCGATATTTAAATCGTTGTAGTTCTAATTGTAGTTGTGATAATTAAATGATGTAACTGCTGGAAAGTTGTAATTGCTCAAATTTGTGATAGTTTCAAAGTTGCAATTGTTTCTCGGTTGTGATCGTAAGAGAGTTGTAACAAATCAGTGCAAGTTTGATAGTTGAAATATTGCACACTGTTTAACTATTTATTATGTTAGCAACCTTTCCTCAGAATAAAGAATATCTCTATCTATCTATTTTCTAATACTGTTTTGCCATTCAGCGTCAGGTCGAAAAAGGAGACACCTAGAGCAAGCCTCTCTATGCGTCTTGTCTTTCTTTCTCTTCTCCAGTCCTGACTTGCCTCACAGCTTCAGGGTAAGAAGAGATTTCTAGAACGGGCTTCATAAACAGCGTCTTTCGTCGCCTTGTTATCTCTGAGGTTCACTTTTTGTGTGGCCGGCCTTTTGTTTTGGTATCCACTGTATCGAAGTAACAATAAAATTGAGATATGCAATTACATTTTGACATTTCTTTTGTAGCTTACATATGCCATCTTATGATCTGCGTTTGTTAATTTAGGCAACTTGTAGTGAGAAAGATGATATCACTTTGTCTCTTGTCAAATTATACAGGGTGTTTGTAACGTCTCACAACATTTCATATGTAGAACAAATGTGAAAAACAAAGTACACGACGTCATTAAAAAATGTGTTCCATAGTCAATTGTGGTGCAATATGCAGTGCATGACAATATGAAGAAACCTGTACAGACATATCTTGAAGCCCGTGGTGGATATTTCCAACATCTGTTATAATGAATATTTCATTTGTTCTTTCTAGTTTACCAAGAACAACAGTAGACCAGAGCAGTAACTATTGTGATTAATTTCAAAAAGGGGGACTGCAGTAAAACTGGCTGCGATATTGACTAATTTCACTACTTTGTTTTAGCACATTTTTGATGACGTCGTGTACTACATTTTTCAAGCTGACCTACATATCAAGTGCTGTGAGACTTTACAAACACCATATATAACATCCTATTGATGTCAATTTAGGAAAATATGCATTCTTCATATTAGTTTCAAAATACATTTATAAGACTGACATTTAGAAGATAATTATTGCTTAAATTTTCTTATACCTGGACACATATTTTTTAATTAAAAACAAACTGCTATTTTAGTAAGTTTCTGACTTGCGTGAGTGTTTATTTGAGGTCCATTATTATTGTACGATAACTGTATTACAAGTTGTCCGTTTACAAACTCGTCAAAGATGGCGATGCTGCCCGTGAAGTTAAAAAACACTAAGCACCCCTGATATAAAATTAAACTAAAATTGTGTATACACGTCTAAAATATCATCAGGCAATCACAGCCACAAACACAATCTACATACAAATGATTATATATAAATTCTGTGAAAACGTATCTTTGATAAGATGCTAGTAACGCATTGAAAGATGTAATCCATTCTCATTTAGCCTAACAGTCAAATTGCAAATGATCTGATGATGCAGTGAAAGCTTGCGCAACAAAATAATGCGTTGACTATTATTCTAAATGAAAACTAACACTAAAAATATGTTTCATTTTACTTTGCTTTGTTGATTTTAGTATATCTTTAAAAAATAGTAATGTCTGTCCTTTTAGAATAAAGCAATTTCTTTTCTTCTTCTTTTTTTTTTAGTCTTCGTTAATAGAAAGGCTTTGGGTTTGGTTCGGTAGTTATTAGATCCTTCTGTACATGTTCAAGAGGCGGTTTTGTCCTTTGACAAGTCGACACATGCCGCCAGGGATTAGAACTTGAAGCCACTGTCATATAGTTTCTGTAGAACATACTGAACCTAGAATAAACAAAATGAAACAAAAATTATCAATATGTATCTTTTGTCATATAGTTTCTGTAGAACATACTGAACCTAGAATAAACAAAATGAAACAAAAATTATCAATATGTATCTTTTGTCATATAGTTTCTGTAGAACATACTGATCCTAGAATAAACAAAATGAAACAAAAATTATCAATATGTATCTTTTGTCATATAGTTTCTGTAGAACATACTGAACCTAGAATAAACAAAATGAAACAAAAATTATCAATATGTATCTTTTGTCATATAGTTTCTGTAGAACATACTGAACCTAGAATAAACAAAATGAAACAAAAATTATCAATATGTATCTTTTGTCATATAGTTTCTGTAGAACATACTGAACCTAGAATAAACAAAATGAAACAAAAATTATCAATATATATCTTATATCTTACTAACTACTACCTTTTATTACTTGTCAAGTTTATTGCTGTAACTATTTTCATTGTCATATTTAGTAGAAGTAACTTTACAGTTGACGGCTAAACAACAGACGATCAACATCATTTTCATACCTACTTTGTGTTACCAGAGCCAAACATGGATAATGAGCAAAGCACAGTCGCAAAAAAAATAACTGCATGCGAAATGCGGTGTCAGTGAAAAGTTAAAAACAAAACCAGAAAAGACAGAGTCACCAACATCAGCATAAGAAAGAAAGTTGACACAGAACATTGCTAGAACTACATTTTGAAACAAAAGAGGAAGTGTGGCCACTTAATAAGAATGCATCCAAACTTCACAGTATTCAGAGTCTTCTACAGCAGAACATCAGGAACGAAGGCGAGAGGAAGACCACGAAAAAATCGTTACCTAGTAGTGGCATGGCAAAAATCCTGTCAAAGAGCAAATAGTAACAATAATCAAGCCACCAGAATAGCTAAGACATGAAACAGAAAACCACGACACTGGGCAACAACCTGGTAGTAGTGTAACGACACTGGGTAACAACCTGGTAGTAGTGTAACGACACTGGGCAACAACCGGGTAGTAGTGTAACGACACTGGGCAACAACCGGGTAGTAGTGTAACGACACTGGGCAACAACCTGGTAGTAGTGTAACGACACTGGGCAACAACCGGGTAGTAGTGTAACGACACTGGGCAACAACCTGGTATTAGTGTAACGACACTGGGCAACAACCTGGTAGTAGTGTAACGACACTGGGCAACAACCGGGTAGTAGTGTAACGACACTGGGCAACAACCGGGCCAGTAGTGTAACGACACTGGGCAACAACCGGTAGTAGTGTAACGACACTGGGCAACAACCTGGTAGTAGTGTAACGACACTGGGCAACAACCTGGTAGTAGTGTAACGACACTGGGCAACAACCGGGTAGTAGTGTAACGACACTGGGAAACAACCGGGTAGTAGTGTAACGACACTGGGTAACAACCGGGTAGTAGTGTAACGACACTGGGTAACAACCGGGTAGTAGTGTAACGACACTGGGTAACAACCGGGTAGTAGTGTAACGACACTGGGTAACAACCGGGTAGTAGTGTAACGACACTGGGTAACAACCGGGTAGTAGTGTAACGACACTGGGTAACAACCGGGTAGTAGTGTAACGACACTGGGTAACAACCGGGTAGTAGTGTAACGACACTGGGTAACAACCGGGTAGTAGTGTAACGACACTGGGCAACAACCGGGTAGTAGTGTAACGACACTGGGCAACAACCGGGTAGTAGTGTAACGACAAAAGAAGAAGGAGAACTTTACTTTTCTGTCGTTACCGGTTTCAAGCCAGGATGAGAAAGGGACTTGTGTGTTAAGTCAACTACCTCATCAGATGTAATCCTAATAATCTGGTTCGATGCGAAGGCAATGGACTGTATCACGACCAGCTGCAACATTTTGTGGAATTACTCTTCTTCGTTCAGGGGGCACATGGGTTCCGATGATAATGAAAGAGATGGCAGGCTGACTAGCTCTACCACAATATCAGTGGGTCAGTCAATAGATAGAGAGCTGGCATTCTGAACGCCCTCATAGAGCGTGACCACAAAGAGGATTTTCATTTAAACCAAACCACGTCAACTGTTAGATTGCAAGAGCTTGGATTGAAAATTGGAGTGGCCAGAAAAGAACAGTCCTTTCTCTCTCCCACTCTCTTTCTCTCTCTCTCTCTCTCTCTCACTTGACTTTTTAACCCCGATGGGGGTGTAAGCCCTCAACCAGCTCATGCCAAGTCTTCAGATCCCCAGCTATCTCCTACAGCTCCCTCCAGCTATCCTTTATATTGTTGGATTCAGCCTCCAAATCTCTTCTCCGTGTATTTCTAGGCCTACCTCTCTTCCGCTGCTCATGTGGATTCCTGGATAGGGCCGTTTTTGTTATATTCTCCTCGGATTTTCTCAAAGTGTGTCCTATCCAGCGATATCGTCTTTTTTAACCTCTTTGTTCACTGGAATCTGTTTTGTTTTCTCTCCATAAGCTCCTCATTTGTGACCCTATCACACCATCTCAGTTTCTCTATTTTGCCTAGACATCATGATGAATTTTTGCAATTTTTGCCTTATTAGTTTAGTCGTTCTCCATCTTTCTGACCCATACAACAGAACAGCTTTAACATTGGAGTTAAATATCCGAATTTTTGTTTTAGATTCGAGTTCTTTAGGCTTCCATAGATTTCCTAGTGCGATGTAAGCTTCTGTTGCCCTCTGTATTCTTTTATTGACATTCTATTTTCCATCATCTTTGTCTACATTGCTACCAAAGTATGTGTATGATTCTACCTCTTAAAGTGGAATATCACCCAAGGAAATCGGATTATCTCTTGCTTGGTTAATTCTCATTATCTTTGCGTTTTCATTATGAATGTTTAGCCATAGTTTCTGACCTTCGAACAATTGTGTTTAGCTCATCATGTACCTGATTGCGTTCTTGGGATAGAAGGGCTATATCATCAGCGAAGTCCAGAAGAAAAGAAGAGTACAACAGGTATAGTAGTTTCATCAATCATCAACGAACTGGTACGGTTAGTAGCTGGACGCTATTGGAGATATCGCGAAGGAGATGGGGGCACCGATGGGCATGTCCGGAGTGCAAAGAAGGTATTCCAAACCGAAACTGCAATTAACTAATTATAATAGCTACAGAAATATTTATAATATAACGCAGTACCGACTATTAGACCAGCCAGGTAGTGTACGGTGTACCAAGGAAAGTTGCTAATGAAAGCCGCTTTACGTAAGTCAGAACCAGGTAAGTTGCTAATGAAAGTCGCTTTACGTAAGTCAGAACGGGCAAAGTTGCTAATGAAAGCCACTTTATGTAAGTCAGAACCAGGACAGTTGGTAATGAAAGCCACTTTGCGTAAGTCAGAACTAGGACAGTTGCTAATGAAAACCGCTTTTCAAGTCAGAAACTCTACTACTAGTACATGACTTAATTCAGACAGGTACACTAACATTGGATTCTTGACAGGTACACTAACATTGGATTCTTGAATATAAGAACAATTGAAAAAGCTATGAAATCAGCACAGATTTCTTAGGAAGCTTCTTGCTCCCTTTATTAAATATAACTTCCTTTGTAAAACTACTACTAATGCACCTTTTTGTTCAAAAGTCGCACGTCAGTTACCGCGGCTCGCAAGTGTAGCAAAGAATAGTAACACTGTAACCTACAAGGCATGTTGTAGAGGCGACTGAGGTAGGGACCTAGGGAAGCTACCCTAGTAAATAAAAAGCGTTGCAGATCTCGGATTAGCTGGCCTACTTGTAGGTACATAGATGCCACAACGTACAATCGATCTTAGGCTCAGATCACATACAAATTACAAAGAGTGCTTTAACAAGTGGTCGATACGACCGTTCAAAGAATAATTTTTTAAGTGGATGTTTAGTCTACACAGAAATGTTGACTAAAAATATTAATGTTGCGACCAGTGGCGGCTCGCCATTAAGGGTCAGTGGGGCCGGGCGCCACCAAAAATAATGTATAACGTGTATTTATTATTTATAAATTAAAATATAGCTACCAAAAAGCATGATTTATCAGGAGAAAAATGTCTGGCCCCACCAACAAAAATGATCACGAGCCGCCACTGGTTGCGACCATAACATCTTCTACGTTGATGAAAGAAATGTGAATTGTTAAACCCAAAACGACTGATACTTCATATGTTTCGATGTCAGCAATGAAGTTTTTGTTGTGAGTTACTTCAATATCTCACCATACACTTCTAAATTATATATTGAAATTGTTGAATAACTGAAAATGAAACTTATGTATAAACGTCTTGAAAAATATATGAACGAAGAAGTTGAAAGTTAAGAATAAATTGAAGATGATACACAGGAAGAGACAGAAGTAGACGAAATTAAGGAGAAACTATGAGAAAAAAAACTGCACAGATTATAACAGACAAGAAACTATGCGCTTAGGGCCACATTTTTTTTTTCTATCCAGAAGCACTTAAGCTTTCAGCTCTTCGGCTCGGTGCCATGGACATCGTAACCTTTCGGTTCGGTGCCACGAACATCGTGAATCTGGGGAACCTGTGGCTTTTCCTCCAGCTCGCGGAATTGAACCCGCACTCACAGAGGGTTAGTCACCCGCAGTCCAACGCGCTATATGGCTATAGGGCCGAATAAAGACAGCAGAGTATGATGAGTTCTTGTTTTTTTTTTTTTTCCAGAAGCACTTGAGCTTTTCAGCTCTTCGGCTCGGTGCCATGGACATCGTAACCCTCCGGTTCGGTGCCACGAACACCGTAAATCTGGGGAATCTGTGGCTTTTTCTGCCATCCCGCGGAATTGAACCCACACACACAGAGGGATAGTCACCCGTAGTCCAACGCGCTACGAACACGCTGGGCAGACGGGCGATGAGTTCTTGTAAATACCGCATGTGTCACAGGACAAGACAAGAATTAAGTAAGTATTGTTTGAAATGTTACCACATACCTCGTGCCACGATCTGTCAGGCATGCCCATGTCCAGCAATGGTCGCTCATCTCCTTCAATAGCAGCCTCGAAGGCTTTCCTTAGCATTGCAGTATTCTCATCAGTTAGACCGACCAGCTCGCTCAAGTCATTCATATCGCTGGCAACTGAAACCAAAGTCAATTGTTACATTTTATTGTATTGCATTGTATTGTATTACAGTGCATTGCATTGTATAGTATAGTCAAATATTGAACTACGCATTGCATTGTATTGTATTGCATTGTATTGTATTGTATTGCATTGCATTGTACTGTATTGCATTCTATTGTATTATTGTATTAATTTATTATATTATGTTACAAGACTGTGGATAAACAATCATTGCCATCTCAAGACTTATCTCGTGTTTTTATACTAAGTGACTGAGTATGATTCGTAAATTTGAAACAGGAATGGTGAGACGAAACTGGGATGAGGTACTGGTACAGACGGGGATCAGAGAAATCATTTATATTTTTGTCCCTGGGCACGCAGGAACCATGGGTAATGAACGAGCTGATAGATTGGCTTGCATGGCTACGATATCAGAGGGAGCTGCAATGGGCCGAAGTGACATTCTTAACGCACTCAGAGTCTTTCCGAACAGAAAAGTTTCAGGGTTGTGAGTCTCACTCGCTGACCAGATTGAGAGATAGGTGTCCATGTTGGTACAGCACGAAAGGAACAACATACCAAATATGCAAAGAGATTGATTAATCAACATCAAACTGACGTGTCGGGCCGCTGGGCGCTGCAGGATTTGTTGAGGTGGCGATAGGAGCACCTATGGACATGTCCGGAGTGCTATGATGATAGTCCTCTGATAACTGAATCACAGCTGATTAAAACCCAATAAGGCTTGCTTCTCCTAACGACTCTCGACAGCCAAGTGCAACTTCAGGCAATGTCGTAATGGTGGGACTGTTTCTATTATACAGGAGAATAGACACATGTCGAGTAAGTGGCGTTTAAAAAAAAATATTAGTTTCAGCAGATGGTGCTGGTTAACATTGGTAGGTAGCTTAGCTAGAAGAAAATTAAATCTTGTTTCGAAACTTCTGCTTCCTTGCAGCTGATATTGTCGCAATTCCCGCAGCGTCGCTGACGCAAAGCTATATCGGACTTTTCTTTCATTGGATTTGACGGCTGCGTGGAGAAAGGGGAACTGCGGCACGGGCAACATAGATCCGACATATTAGCATGTTCTGAAATGCCCCCAAGCTCCCTCATGGTGTTGACACAATAAGAGAAGCAACAATCACCGGTTATATGCCGGATCTATTGTCCTGCACATGAAAGTGTTCGTGGCAACGATAGAGCGGACATACTTGCATCGAAAGCATCAATTGTTCAGGAGTTTATGATGGATAAGGGGATGTTCTTCAGTCTCTTGGTGACCTACTGTTGGATGAGGACACTAAAATTGACGTTGAATCATCCAGCGATTTTGTGAGTTTGGAATTACACGTTATACAAGTAGAGCTGAATGCTTGAAGGCAGGGGAGGTGTGTTTACCTAGCGAGCCACATGAACAATCAGTATGCATACCCTTTGACATCTGTTAGGGGAGACTGACCACCTATGGGTCTGCTCGGAATGTTGTGATGTCAATTCAGTAACCAATAACCAAGACATATGTTGAGAGACCAGCAGATTGTATAGCATTGTTTTGCAAGCAACATTTAAAAAAGAAAGTGGTGAAATCACATTACGCACGGAGAAGAGAGCTGGGGAAGAAATTAAGTGACTTGAAAGTGAAGGTGCGGGGTATAAATGAATGTTGAATGTTTACTGATGACTGCGCCCCTCGTGTTGCTGGGGTTCCCAAAGGGAACAACGAATAGTACCACTGCGACCTACAGGGCATGTCGTAAGAGACGACTGAGGTAGGAGCCTAGGGAAGCTACCTTAGTAAATAAAACGCATCGCAGAAATCGGATGTGCTGGTTTACTTTTAGGCGCATAGCTGCCATAACAACGTACAATTGCTCTTAGGCTCAGATCACATACAAATCACACAGAGTGGCTAACAAGTGGTCGATATGGGGCGTTCGAAGAAGAAGAAAAAAAGAAGAGGGAAAGAAATTAAGAGACTTGTAAGTAAATGTACAGTCATAAAATATGTTATATGTTTACTGATGACTGGATATATATATAAATAGGGGCGGCTCGTC
Source organism: Arion vulgaris (assembly GCA_020796225.1). Classification (NCBI taxonomy): domain Eukaryota; kingdom Metazoa; phylum Mollusca; class Gastropoda; order Stylommatophora; family Arionidae; genus Arion; species Arion vulgaris. Next base: position 23,585,014 of record CM036754.1, on the reverse strand, counting down.
ATTAAGGTGCCAGTAGGGCCCAGTCCCGCCGATAATCGAAAGGGGAATAACTTTCCGGAATAGACAAATAATAGTAAATAGTCCAAAATCCATGATTTTTCAGAAAATTTGTGTCTGGCCCCACCAAGAAAAATAACCACGAACCGCCACTGCATATATAAACTATGGATTCTCCGAAAGGAGTTAATTCTTATTTTCATTTTGTTTGCCTACACACTCTGATATAACCAAAACACGGTTTACCTTAGGTTGAAAGTGCGTGCCTCGGCTTAAAGAGGTTTTAATCCCCTACATAAGAAAGCAAACAACTGATGGCATGATTCCGAGGAAGCAGAACGATTTATTTATATGTTGTTATAACATAACCAAACATCTCGCTAATGTTGATTGTATTTCGTTGTTTATTATTTTGTTTTCAATTATATTGCGCAACATTCTTCTGTAATGGATGTATATTTCAGATCTATAATTGAAAAAGCTTACATGCAGATAAAATACTAAAAATATATAATAAAAACAATATTTTTTGATGAAATTGGAATGTCAAAGAAAGTGAAATGCAGCCTGTGGGTATTTGGTTACAAGTGATTGATTGGGATGTTTTTTTGGACAATTTGTTTGCAGCTTGGTGATCAGAGTAATCGGATATGTCCAGGGCAGCATTTCGCAACGTAGTATTCAGACAAATCCTACGTGATTGATATTTTAATTTAGTAAGTATATTTGTGGGCGGATGTAGCAATAAGCGATAATGAGCTCGATCAGAACCCAAGAGTACCTAGTTCAAACTCCGTGACGGGCAACTGGTAAGCATATATATCCCGTGGTTTTATACGATCGGTAACAATATACCTCACTATTCAGAAAAAAATGCAATTTACTGAACGTATAAGGGGTGTTTAGATAATCAACGCCTCGTTTACTGTGGTTAATGACGACATCGTGTAAAGGATATGCCACGATTTTAATTTTCATTTGTTAAGTATATATATATGCAGAGGCGGTTCGTGATCATTTTTTAAGTATATATATATGCAGAGGCGGTTCGTGATCATTTTTTAAGTATATATATATGCAGAGGCGGTTCGTCATCATTTTTTAAGTATATATATATGCAGAGGCGGTTCGTGATCATTTTTTAAGTATATATATATGCAGAGGCGGTTCGTCATCATTTGTTAAGTATATATATATATGCAGAGGCGGTTCGTGATCATTTTTTAAGTATATATATATGCAGAGGCGGTTCGTGATCATTTTTTAAGTATATATATATATGCAGAGGCGGTTCGTGATCATTTTTGTTTGTGAGGTCAGACATTTTTTTCGGATAAATCATGGTTTTTGGTTGCTATATTTTAATTTATAAAATAATAAATACACGTTATACATTATTTTTGTGGGACCCGGCCCCACTGGCCCTTAATGACGAGCCGCCACTGTATATATGTATACAAGTAAACTAAAGAAACCGTTTTTGTACATTGATGTATGTTTAGTAATACGTAGTTAGGATAGCAATTTTTCTATGACAAACATCACGCGATGTATGATGTGGTCAACATCATGTCGGTCGACGTACTTGCCAGTGTTTCTCTGCTACCCAATTTAGGCTGCGTGGACCTACAAATTCCATTACATTTCTGCACAATTTTCACCATCTTGTGAGTTACATCGGGAACTCTCGTCGTTGCTACGGTTTCAGTGCGCTGTCTCAGAGATCTTCCGGCGTAAGAAAGAGATCGGGGCACACATGGTTATTCACCGAAGAGCAATGATGATAGTCTTATCAATCAATGAGTCAATCAATCAATCAGTCAATCATTCAATCAACCAATCAATCAATAGTCACGAGAGCTGCTGCGATTAAAAAAATCCTTCTTCAACTGGAGAACTTGTCCGAGGACTACGTGCCTAGGATGCAAGTGCAGTACCACTACGCAACAGCGTTTCTTACACATATATATATAAGATTCTATTTTGGATGATGATGTTTAATCGGACATGTGATACGCACGGAGACTAACTCTATTACAAAAACTGTACTGTTATTGACACCAGAGGGTAAACGGAAACATGGAAGATCCAAAATGACCTGGAGGAGAAAAGTAGAACGAAAACTCGAGCATGTCTTTTCGGGGATAGTGTTCATATTTTCTTGTTGACACTGTGCAAGCAGTTCTCGGATAGAGATAGTATATAACCAGAACACGCGTAAGGTCTTTCGCAGACAAGAGTCTATGACTTTGATAGCATTTCATGCCCGTGAATAGGTAGTGTTTTCCTTACTATTTCCGTAATATTAAGATTTTTGCAGCATGTCATTGTTAGTCATAAGACACACTCCGAACCCGGAGGACCAGGAAGCCATAATTAGTCTGGCCCCCTCCTCAGGGACTTGTCCAGCCTGGGTGACCCTGCTAGGAAAATAAATTCCCGCCGTCCTAGCCGAATATATAATTAGAGCACGCACACCTCCTCATTACTACACGGTAATAGCCTCATGGTAAGGATTCAGATGATCGATTAGTTTAAGATAGTGACACCTGTGTGTTTCTTGGGTACTCAAAGGGAGTAAAGAATAGTAACACTGCAACCAACAAGGCATGTCGTAAGAGGCGGTTGAGGTAAGGGCCTACAGATGCTACCCTAATAAATAGAAAGGGTCGCAGAAATCAGATGTGCTGATCTACTTGAAGGCGCATAACTGTTACAACAATCGCTGTAAGGCTCAGACCACAAACAAATCACAAAGAGTGGTTTAACTAGTGTTCGATATGGAGCGCTCAAAGAAGAAGGAAGTGAGACAAATCGATGCTCTTTGTTTTCAAAACCGCGTACAGATGGAATTTGTTCCGTGCACACTTTAAAGATCTTCTTCTTCAATGATCTGGTAGCTTCTTTGTTATTGTACTTCCGTATAGTGTCACATAGTGTTTTTTTTCTGTCTAAAAATGTATGCTTTGTTTCATACAGCGTGTTCCATTTAGTTAACCATTGATGGAGAAGAAATTTACTAAAATCAACCATCACTTTAAATAAAGATATAAATTAAATTCTCGTCTTCTCGCGCAAACCACTCAAATTTCAAAGAATGGTTAACTTGGTTGATAAGAACGAACGCAAATAAGAAAAAGAAATAAAGTTCTTACGTGAAACATCATTAATCAACGCTACCCACGCTATCCAAGCGTCGGCACGCATATATGATGTTAAGAGTGTGTCAATCTTACTAGACAAGGGAATAGTTATCAGACAAATGGTGTGTAAAGAAGTCAGGAAAAGAGTTTTCTAAAGCTCACTTTCCTTCAGATCTGAACGTGAACGGTCATAGATTGAACAAGAAAACATTGCTGTCAGGAAGCGATTTCTAAAAGTGCTGTGATCTTTGCATGTGAATTTCAAAAGCTCGGAATGAATAGAAATCGGAAATAGGAAAAATCGCTGTAAAAAAAAAGGTAAGAGAAGATAGTTGCAAGAAAGTCTTGAATGAAAAGATCGATTTTGACTGCGTGTTGGTGATTATTGGTGGTTGGTTGTACAACCAACCACCAATAACAGCAACAGTATACAATAAAACGAGATCAGATAATAGATTCCAGGGGAGACCGAGAAAACGAAGGATAGACCACCTCAGTTATTTTATAACACATTCACTAACTAATTGAAAAAAACGAACACATGAAGTACGAGAATTAATAAATGTTTAAGCTCGTGTGTTGCCAGGACTCACAAAGGGAGTAAAGAATAGTAACCATGCGACATACATGGCATGTTGTAAGAGGCGACTGAGGTAGGGGTCTAGGGAAACTACCCTAGGAAATAAAAATCATCACAGAAATCGGATGTGCTGACCTACTTGTAGGCGCATAACTGGCACACCGTACAATCGCACTTAGGCTCAGATCACAAAGAAATCACAGAAAGTGGTTTAACAAGTGGTCGATAAGGGGCGTTCGTCGAAGAAGAGGAAGAATAAATGGATACAGTTTCAATTCATTGGTGTTACATACAAAATATGTTGTAGTTTTCAGAGTTTTCGTTGGATTGTTACAAATTATATGTAGTTTTGTAGATAAATAAATGAACTATTATTACAGGCTAAAAGATCATCGTACTACACAATCTTCCTCTCAACATTATGTTATCAGTGTCAAACCTGGACGCTGACATCAAACGAGAACAGAAAGCTAGGCACGACAGAGATAAAATGTCTACGCAGAATGCTGGGAGTATCGAGAAGAGACCTGTTTAGAAATGAAAAGATTAGAATAAAAAGTGGTCTGAAATATCAGAACTGAACTTCATCAAGAAACAACAATTTAAATAGTTGGGCCACATAAGCAGATTACTAACAGGCAGATCGCATTAAAGAGCAATGCTACTGCGACATAGGGGATACAAAGCAAAAGGCTGTCCACGCAAAAGGTGAACTCAGAGATAGAAAAGACGGTGAAAATCACTATTTATAAAGCGTACACAAAAGTCCGTTCTAGAAATCTCTTCTTATCCTGACGCTGTGAGGCAAAACAGGATTAGATAAAAGAAGAAGAAGTAAATGTTATATTAATTATTTTAATTAATTTAATACAAATTAAAAAATAACAATGCTGTAAAACTGTTCTAAAATATTACACTAACCATCAAATTATCGTTTTAATAACTCGTGGCGTCTGTGGCTAGGGTTAGTGACTGTCTATTAACCCCGACGTTCTGAGTTCGAATCACGCTGCGGACAGTTTGCTTGCAAATTGTTTCCGTTGATTTTAACAAAGGACGATGGCGCCACCCGTTCAGAAAGCAATGGCAAACTACTGAACGTATAAGTGGTGCCTAGAAAATCAACGACTTGTTTACTGTGGTTGATGGCTACGTCCTTTGGGATATGCCACGATTTTCATTTTAATAACTCCTTAACGTATACCTACGCTACGAATCATTATATACGAATCATCAGGTTTAGTTATATCAGATTTAGTTCATGTCTGTTAGATGATTCAAAGTGGCACAACTAGCATGTGCCCCTGCAAAAAGGCGGACATGACGGCAGAATACGTTCTGCAAGATTGTCAACTGATAGAAACCTGGAATAAAAACACAGAGCTACGCGAGAAGCTGTACGGAGGAACGGCGTCCTTTAAAAACACGGAGTCCCTTCATGATTTTTTTTTTTCCGATCAAGAAGCACTTGAGCTTTTCAGCTCTTCGGCTTGGTGCCATGGACATCGTAACCCTTCGGTTCGGTGTCACGAACACCGTAAATCTGGGAATCTGTGGCTTTTTCTGCCATCCCGCGAAATTGAACCGGCACACACAGAGGGATAGTCACCCGTAGTCAACGCGCTACGAACACGCTGGGCAGACGGGCGTCCCTTCATGATAAAAGTTGGTTCATCAGTCTAGGCCAGGATCGCGAGAGAGATGATTCAAGAGATCTCTGTGGATTTATGTGGCGTAGAGGTTTCTTGTGTACCAGGCTCGCTTCCTCGTGGAGCCATCTGGATATTTTTTCAGAGATCCTGATCTCAGTGTAGGTGAGATCGAGTTCCTAGATCTATCGGAGACGAACGATAAAACGTAGGTCCCTTGTTCAATTTGAGCACGTAAAAGCACGCTTGGCAGTTCAAAATCGAGAAGAGCAGGCTGGAAAGCCGGTGCCTGGGATTAATTCATTAAAAATACTAGAAAAATATCTTCACCATCTTCAAAATGACATCGGGAACCGTTGTTGGGGCTACGACGTTCATGCACGGCAACTGAGATATTCCTGTATACGAAATAGATAGGAGCACACATGGTTAGTCACTGAAGTGCGATGATGATGGTCATAGCAATCAATGAAATCAATCAATTAGATGACTCATTTCATTAGATAAACAATAAGCAGATTTATTTGTTTACCTCTCTTTATTGCAACACTAATTGCTACAGTCATTTTGAATGTATTTGTTTTCATGTTATGAATCTGCGTTGCAGAAACGTTTGCACATTCTCTTTGAAGTTTGTGTACTAGAATATGAAAATTGTGTTTCCACTAGAAGCATTCAACTGTAGTAGATTTCTAATAGGCTATCTCTGTTCTACAGTTAAGGAGGCAAAAATTAACAGTGCATCGTGGAACATTTACAGGTATTTATATTTTACATGAAATCAAAATGATGATGATCATCATCATCAGGTGGCGTATCCACATCGAAGGTTGGCTGCAATGAATCTCCAGCATCCTCTGTCTTTCGCCTTAGTGTTGCACACTGCCAGACTGTAACCTGTCCATTTCTTAAAGTTTCTCTCCCACTTATCTCTCAGTCTTCCTCTTGCTCTTCCCCCTCAACTTTCCCTCTAGTAAAGATTTTATCATGGTGTCATGTCTTTTTATGTGCCCAAAATACTTTACTTGTCTGAATTTATTTCTCTTAATAATTGTTTCTTCATGCCTAGTTTTCCTAAAACTTGTTTATTTGTCTGTTTTTCTGTCCATGAAACTCTGCCTATTCTTCTATATATCCACATCTCAAATGCATCAATTCTGTCTTCTAACTGCTTGTTCATTGTCCATGTTTCCGAGCCATACATTAATATAGGGTATATATAGCATTTGATCATTCTCATTTTAGCTTGTTTGTAATTTGTTTGGATGTCAGTAACTTTCTCATAATATTGAAATTATCCTTGGCCATTTCTATTCTCTTTTTAATTTCTGTTATACATCTGTCATCATCTGTTATCATCTGACCAAGATATAAGAAACTTTTACTTGATGTAGTAATTCTCAATCAAAATTATAAATCACAGGAAAATTTGGAATTTATCGTCGCCCGTGTATTGCCTGGGCTCGCAAGGGGAGGAAGGAATAATATCACTGCGACCTACATATGCAAGGCATGTCGTAAGAGGCGACTCGCCCGTGTGGTGCCGGGGCCCGCAAGGGAAGCAAAGAATAGTACCACTGCAACCTACAGTGCATGTCGAGAGGCGACTGATGTAGACCCTAGGGATGCTACACTAGTAAATAAAAAGCAACGCAGAAATCGGCTATGCTGGTCTACTTGTAGGCGCATAGCTGACACAACGTACAATTGCTCTTAGGCTTAGATCACATACAAATCACACCGAGTGGTTAACAAATGGTCGATATGGAACGTTCAAAGAAGTAAGAGAAGTAAGAGAAGTAAGAGAAGTAAGAGAAGTAAGAGACGACTGATGTAGTGACCTAGGGAAACTACACTAGTAAATTAAAAAGCGCCGCAGAAATTGGATGGGCAGGCCCTAAATGTAGGCGCATAACTGGTACAACGTACAATTGCTCTTAGGCTCAGATCACATACACATCACGAAGAGTGGTTTAACGAGTGGTCGATGGAGCGTTGGAAGAAGAGGACATTTCTCGTGATGAATCAAAAACTCATAAATGCAGAATTTAGAAACAGTGGAGGCAAATATATACAGTATGCAGCTCTCAGGTATGCACACCCCACATCTCTTGATCATTTCATATTTGTATGAAATAGTCTGTATGTGTGAACGATATCTACGAATGTGAACAATGCTTGCCCTGGTCCTGAATTATGCATTGCAATCTTTGCTACCACCATAATCATCGTCACCATCATCATCATCAAATAGCTTCCGCTAAGGAGAACTTTGCCCCCAACAGTCTTTCGGAATTTCCCTCTCTCATAGACCAGATGTCCCACCTCTGCAGATGTCATGCTGAAATCATCAGATATAGTCTGAATTCATTTTCTCTGTTGTCTTCCCCTTCTCCTCATTTCTGGGATTCAAACTTCCATCATGATCTACTCCAACCCTTCGTGTCTTTTTATACATCTAAAATATCTTAATTTTCTCTTTCTTTTTTGAAGCATCAGCAAGTTTGATTTGATTTTGAGTTCTTTCTGTATATATCTATTTGTTCTCTTCTCTGTCCATGATATACGGAGGACTCTTCTGTAATTTTCTCATTTCCTATTTGTCGAATCAGTCAGTTTTTCACTGAGTTTGAGTTCTTGTTGGAGAGATGTGTTCTCTTCTCTGTCCACGTAATCCAGAGGTTTCTTATGTAACACTTATTTTCAAAGCACATATATGTTTTCTACTGCACTCTTGAATCCATATGTTTCACACCCATACGTTGCCACTAGGAATATGCATGATCTTAATATTATGATGTTTTGTTTTTAAACCAGTTCTATTCCATGCAACATTTGATATACCGTCATTAGATGTAACAGAGAAGGAAGGATAACATTGGGGTGGTCCCGGGAATATACACATATATTCTGATGTCTATGATTTCATGAGGAATACATTAGTTTTCTCCATCAGTGAATCCTCTCTCTCTCTCTGCCATTTTAACTTGGATTGAGGCATATGCCCTCAACCAACTCATGCCAAGTATTGCTATCTCTAGCTATCTCTCGCAGCTCCCTCAAGCTCTTCTTTATATTGTTGATCTCCGCCTCCAAATCTCGTCTCCATGTATTTCTCTGCCTCCCCTTCTTTCGCTGTCACTGCGGGTTCCAGGAAAGGGCCCATCTTGTAATATTCCCCTCAGGTTTTCGCAGTAAAGTGTGTCATATCCAGCGCCATCATCTTTTATTTAATCTCTTGGTTCACTGGAATATGTCTAGCTCTCTCCCTAAGTACCTCATTTGTGAATCTATCATACTATCTCAGTCTCTCTATTCTGAGCAGACACTAGTTGATGAATGTTGTATTATTTTAGTTAAACCCACCACCTACGCGTTGTATCCACAGTTCATCAAACAGTATATCATCAATAACATATGAACTAATATGAAGAGAATATAACATAAATAATAACATACAACTTTTTCTTCTTTTTCTTCTTCTTTTGTCGTCACACTGCTACCGGGTTGTTGCACAATGTTGTGGTTTTCTGTTTTTGTCTTGCGCTGTTCTGGTGGCTTGTGTGATTGTTATTTTTGCTCTTTAACAGGATTCTACTATGCCATCTAACCATCTTTTTCGTGGTCTTCCTCTCGCCTTCTTTCCTGATGTTCTGTTGTAGAAGACTGTGTATACTGTGGAGTTTGGATGCATTCTTATTAAGTGGCCAAACCACTTCATTCTTTGTTTCTCAATGTAATTCAAGCAAGGTTCTGTACCAACTTTCTTTCTTATGCTGATGTTGGTGACTGTCTTTTCTGGTGTTGTTGGTAACTTTTCGCAGGCATCGCATTTCACATGTAGTTATTTTTGTGACTGTGCTTTGCTCATTGTCCATGTTTGGTTCTGGTCACACAAAGTAGGTGTGAAAATGCTGTTGATCATCTGTTGTTTAGCTGTCAGTGAAATGTTTGGGTGCATTAACAATGGGATAACATATATACAACTAACTAGTAATAATAACAAATGCTCACACAACAGTAAGATCAGTCACAATCAAGACAAAAACCACTAATACATCACACAACAGTAAGATCAGTCACAATCAAGACAAAAACCACTAATACATCACACAACAGTAAGATCAGTCACAATCAAGACAAAAACCACTAATACATCACACAACAGTAAGATCAGTCACAATCAAGACAAAAACCACTAATACATCACACAACAGTAAGATCAGTCACAATCAAGACAAAAACCACTAATACATCACACAACAGTAAGATCAGTCACAATCAAGACAAAAACCACTAATACATCACACAACAGTAAGATCAGTCACAATCAAGACAAAAACCACTAATACATCACACATTCAAATGGGAACGAACCTGATAAGGAATGAGCGACAAGCTCTGGGTTGGCACCATTAAACAATTTGGGAATCATCCATTTTCGTTCATTATCAACTAAATAAAATAAATCGTCGTAGGATGGTCTGGCAGCTGAAACAAAATATAAACAAAAATCAAACTTTAATACAGGCAAATGAAATGACATGCTTTTGTTATTTACTACATAAAATGCGCGAGACTGTCTTTTAGTTCTTCTGTTTCTACTTTCAGACGTCAGTTTAAATATGTTGAAGGAAAAAGCCATAATTCGTGTCAGTGTATCAAGGTATCTAAAGAGATTGTCCTGCAATGCCAATAGTTCCAGAATATCAGTCTGTTTTTTGCTTCTCAAAATCTCTCTCGCGATTACCGCTCAGACCGATGTACCAGACCTCCCCATAACTTCTATTCATGTAGAAATCTGATTCATGCAGCCTTAGCATTGCTGTGTTTTACGTCACACATTCAGCACCATTTGGAGCTCTGGTGCTTATCCTTCGATGATGTGTCCGGTTTCAGCCAGCGTTTACTCGGTTCGCTCTCCGTTCTGTAGCCATCTAGTGTCTTTTTACGGTGTGGGGTAGCTAGCCCACGCCCAACCTCCTTAGTCGTCTCTTACGACATGCGTGGCAGGTAACAGTGGTTCTATTCTTTACACCCCAATTTGGGCCCTGGTAACTTCTCACATTCTGAATACCGTTGTAGAAATTGACAAGAGGCCATTTCAAATGCTTATATTTTCAGCTAGCGTACAGTTTATGTAAAGAGATTCAATACTTATGGCTTGTTGATGATATGTCAGTTTTGTGTGAATTGCGAGTATAGTAATGAGATGTAGTGCATATATGTCGTAACAAAGTATCGCCTTAAGACCTTTTCATGTGCGCTGTCTCAAAACAAATATACGACATTCAATGGCAATGTCACATCTCCATTTTGTACGTCCAGGACAGTGCAGGCATTTCAAGAATGTATACATTGTGACACAAGTTCCGCATGAGAGATGGTTGAATTCCAAGAGCGAACCCAGAAATACAATTTTTCGCACGAGTGGTTACCGGGGCCAAATTTTGGGTGTAAAGAATAGAACCACTGTTACCTGCCACACATGTCGTAACAGGCGGCTAAGGAGGTTTGGCTGAAATCGAATGCACATGTCCTAAACGTGTAGAAGTCTATGTGTTTAGGGCCTACCAAACCAATATGCAATGTATAGACTTTCTTGGCAAAAATCAAACATATCACAAAGAGTGATTAAAATTGGCCGTAAAGAACGAACACAAAGAAGAAAAAAGAATATAATTTTTGCAATTCGGTTGTATTTTCGCTTAGTACCTGCCACCTAAACGTCCGTTTTATTGATTGGTCAAAGCTGTTTGGAAGCCTTGATGAACTAACAAACACAACAACATACATCCAGAGAGCCGGACTCATTGTGTAGACATTGAGCATCAGCGAACGAGAAGAAGAAGAAGAAGATTGATTGGCAGGACCATCATAATTTAAACTCCGTGAAAAATCACCCGTGCTTCGATCTCTTATTACACAAAAAGAACTCAGCGACAGTGCACGAACTCTGTAATACCAGCGACGGGCCCCTATGAAACTTTGAGAAAGTTGAAAAGTTTGTAGGATTTCTATTTTATTTAATTTTTTTTGGTTAAATTTCTCTGGCAATGACGTAATATAATTTTTCCAATTCTAAATTGTCAAAGATATATTAGCCAGCTCAACTTAAACACGGGATTTACTTATTTTTGTCCACCTACGATAATATTACAATTTTAGAGGGCAGGGTCCCAGGACGCAGAGGCAGACCAAGAAGAAGATAGCTACAAGATATTAAAGAAACCATGAATATGACCATCACGAAGTGGGTGAACTGGCTAGAGACAGAGTGAATTTCAGATGTGCTGCAAAGAGAGCAACGTCCTATAAAGGATACGCACCTTGATGATGATGATAATTATATTCTTGGATTCTCCGAAAGGAGTTAATTCTTATTTTTCATGTTTGTTGGCCTACACGCTCTGATATAACCAATAAAGGTTCGCCTTAGGTTGAAAGGGCGTGCCTCGGCTTAAAGAGGCTTTAATCCCTACTAAACAAACAAACAAACAATGACGATAATATTAGAAATACGATCGCACTAATTTATATTGATTGGTCCGTAAAACAATAAAATACTCACCTGCGTTGCACACGGCAGGGTCTTCGTCAAATCCATCTTCACAGTCCCAGGTACCATCACAGACGAATTTTAGTCCTATACATGTGGCAGCGCTTCTACACAGAAACGGCTTCGAAGATTCACAGGGGTTACCTGAAATAGAAATGTGTACATGACTTATCATAACGAAATATCTATGTGCATCTAAAGTATTTATATGTGAAGGATTAACTTCATTGCACCAGGTTTTCCCCATATGGCTCCATCCCTGTCGACAGATATGACATGCCATCCGCTGAAAGCATTGCACAAAGCGCTAACTCCATAGCTCTGGTATCAATCCTAGGATCAAATGAAAAAATAGCACTTGTGTCTCGGACCGGATTCGAGCCCAGAACCTTCTGTGAAAAATCGCAAATCGTGGCATATCCTAAAGGAGGTAGCCATCAACCACAGTAAACAGGTTATTTTTTAGGCACCACTTATACGTTCAGTAGTTTGCCATTGCTTTCTGAACAGTGAGGTCATTTTACTTTTCTAAAAATCCCACGAAATAAATTTGCTTCCAAACTTGCCCACCGTGGTGTTTGAACCAGGTACGCTTGGGTTTGTGATCGAGTCATACCGCTTGAGCTACAGACGACAGATAAACGACTTAACTACTTTGCCAATGAAACCCCAAATGTGCGTATGTTGTCAAAACAAAAATTAAGCTTGGAACTACCTTATTTCAACAAGAATTTCAACTTGTAGGTTCCTTTTTTATAAGATAATTTTTTGCAATGTGTTTTTAGCAACAAGGAATTTAAACTTACAGATACGAAGTACTAAGATAAATTTAGAGTTGCCAAAGTAACGATTTAGATAAAGTAAAGTCAACAGTTTGCCATTATGATCACAATTTTAATGTAGCGTTCAGGCTAATGTAGTTACCAATGATACTTAAAACCTTGTTTGCTCCTACTGTTGTTTACTAATAGTAATTCGTAAGTTTCTTAACTTATATTTAATCTATAGTTTTTTTTTATCCCTTTCGCTCGTGTGGTGCGGAACCCGCAAGAGAAGCAAAGAATATTAATACTGCGAGCTACAAGGCATGTCGTAAGAGGCGAATGAGATAGGGGCCTAGGAAACTACACTAGTAAATAAAAGCGTTGCAGAAATCGGATGTACTGGCCTACTTGAAGGCGCATAACTAGCACAATGTACAATCGCTCTTAGGCTCAGATCACATTTGGAGAGTTCGAACAAGAAGAAGAGACGGATAGCCATAACATATAGATTATTGCATTGAAAAACCTACCATGGTCCAATTATTCTATATTCACATATTAACACTCCCGTTTGGAATTGGTTTTCTGGGTTACAGAGAGTACACAATGACATGGCAGACGTATTACGTTTTCAATTGAGATTTTTTATTAAAACAAAATTGGATGAATGACATGCAGCTTTGTAGACAAATGTATATACGTTTATCAATATCTAAAGGAATCTTCTTCACCCTTCGCCCCTAGGAAGCATAGGTCGAAACCAAGGCCTTCCAAGCCCGTCTATCCAAGACCATCCTTTCCAGATCTCTCCACTATCTCCTCATTTTAGTCCGATTTCCTTTCGGATTTCACCGGGTCGCTTCCTGAGTCCCTCTTGTGGGATCCTTCTTCTTAACCGGGTGGCGAGATATGAATTTCCCTGGTTGCGGTTTCTGTAGCAACCTAGTGTTTTACGGGTGGGGTAGCTAGCCCACGTCAAACTTCCTTAGTCGCCTCTTACAACATGCGTGGCAGGTAACAGTGGTTCTATTAGTTACACCCCAAATTTGGGCCCCGGTAACCACTCAGGCGATCTAAAGGAATGAGATACAATAAATGAACGGGTAACAATAAAAATGCATTAAAAAATCAATGTTTTAAGATAATTTAACAATAAAACAAATTTTGATGCAGTCTGCCACACATTGTTAAACTGGACAGATAAACGTACGCAGACTGCAACACTCAGTAGTTAATGTGATAATTTGTAATATTTTAAAATTTAGTTTAGTCTGTTATTTCAGTAATGGTGATAACATTTATATTTTGAAACTTACAAATACATTGTAAATGACTAATTGTCTAAATTGGTATACTATTACCCTTTATAACAATTATAACTTCGAGAACATTTTAGTAAATTAAATATGCAGACAGTTAAAAATAACCATCACTATATTAACCCTAGAATACAATTCAAGATAGCAGATTATCACTAATGGAAAGAATTATTTCATAAATTTTCATTTTTGTTTCTATTATTATAATTGTCTCGTAGTTTCTCAAAAAAAAAAAAAATAGATTCATTAAAAGCCTTGGTCAAATTTGAAATAGAAGTGAGAAGAAAGGTCGAGGGAGACCAAAATAATATAATAGAATAATAATAATAGCGCACATAGTCAATTAAAGTCGAAGAGGTGCCACGAAGGAATGTCAACACGTTAGTTGTCTGTTTGTTAAGGTGGGGATTAAAGTCCATTTAGGTCGTGGTACGCCCTTCAATCTAAGAAACTTTCTTTGGTTCACAGAGCTTAGGCAACAAACATTAAAATAGAAAACCTTCGAGAATTAAAAGTCTCAAAGATCTCTTTCTTCGCCGGAGTTAGTCACCCGCTGAGATCTTCCTGTTTAAAGAGCCAAGCACAGATGGTTATCACAAGTTATCAGGATGACTCACTTTCGGATTAAATCCTCAAGATTCTCTCTTCTGCGAGGTTACACACCCCGATGTATCTTCACTTAGTGACTCACACGGTTACTCACACGGTTAACTCACCAACGGTGTTATGTCCATCACGTTACTCACAGTTACATCTCATTACCACACGTTTAAAGGTTCTCTCACAGGTTACTCACGTTATCCGGTTACTACGTTACTCACGGTTACTCGGTTACTCAAGGTTATCAAGTTACTCACGGTTATCGTTCGTTACTCGTATGTTCTCCGTTCACGTTACCACACGGTTACTCCAGTACTCAGTTACCCGTTTAAGGTTACTCATGAAATGTTGATTCATCAACCATTAAATAAACCATAAATTTGTTTACGGCAGGTAAATGTCTTTCGATCAACTTGTTTATCTGTACGTACTTTTGTTTGTCTTCCTCCTCTTCTCTTTTCTCTGCTACGCGGCGGTAAATGTTCTTTCTGATCAATCCTCGATGTTATCTGTCCATACTTTTGTTTGCCGTCCTTCCTCTTCTCCTACCATCCTCATCTGTTCCCTAAAGAACTGGTTTTTTTTATGGAGTCATGCCTGTTTACATTACCAAACCAAGCAATCTTGCAACGTTCACTGCTCCAAAAAAATGCTTCTGTTTGACCTCGAGAATAATAATAATTTTATTAACAAATTTGTAGTTTATTGCCATCTTTGTAAGAGATACACAGCATCCTTTTGTAACATTTATGTTCAAAACCCTGAATTCTTTTCCTCCATATATTTATTTATTGTTCAGCTCTCACATTCGCCCGAGTGGTTACCGGGGCCCAAATTTGGGGTGTAAAGAATAGAGCCACTGTTACCTGCCACGCATGTCGTAAGGGGCGACTAAGGAGGTTTGGCTGAAATCGGATGCACGTGTCCTAAACTTGTAGAAGTCTATGCGTTTAGGGCCTACCAAACCAATGTGCAACGTATACACGTTCTTGGCAAAATCAAACATATCACAAAGTGATTAAAATTGGTCGTAAAGAACGAACGCAAAGAAGAAGCTCTCACATTTATCCAATATTTCATTTACAAAATCCCTAAATAACTCGGTTTCTATTAACTTTTATAATTTTGTTCCCTGGTGGTATGACAGGCAATATTTTAACAGCTGTGTGTGTGTGTGTGTGAGAGAGAGAAAGAGAAGAATGAAGCAATATAGAGATAAACGAGAACAATGCAGATCGACAATTAAAATAAACTGAAAAGAAACTATATACAGGGTGATCAACTTAAAAGCAGCCTGTGAATGGAGCTAATCTGGCATATATGTATGGAAATGGTAGGTTCAGTTATGGAGGTTCAGGTCAAGGTTGTGTGATGGTGTGTAATTGTAGTGCGGGAAGGGGCGATGAATAAATGTGACGTAGGATAAGCTAGGCAGAACCGGTTTAAATAGTAAATAGACGAGATGCAATGCGACCTGGCAAATTTCTATTTATCACTGGGGCTGCTTTTAAGTTGAACACCCTGTATATATTGGCAGATTATTCCTTTCTAGTATTTTCTTATCCCTATCTTCCCTCTCTCCCTCTCTCTATCCATCTCTCTAGCTTTCTTTCTCTTTGTCTCTCTAAAATAACATAATTAATTGAGGTTGATATAATACAAAATAATATAATTAATTGATGTTGCTATAATACAAAATAATATAATTAATTGATGTTGCTATAATACAAATAATATAATTAATTGATGTTGCTATAATACAATATAACATAATTAATTGATGTTGCTATAATACAAATAATATAATTAATTGATGTTGCTATAATACAAATAATATAATTAGTTGACGTTGCTATAATACAATATAACATAATTAATTGATGTTGCTATAATACAAAATAATATAATTAATTGACGTTGCTAGAATACAAATAATATAATTAATTGATGTTGCTATAATACAAATAATATAATTAATTGATCTTGCTATAATACAATATAATATAATTAACTGATGCTGCTATAATACAATATAACATAATTAATTGATGTTGTTATAATACAAAATAATATAATTAATTGACGTTTCTGTAATACCAAATAATATAATTAATTGATGTTGCTATAGTACTAAATAAACAGCCTAGTGAGGTAGAAAATAGCAAGCGCATCACTAGTTATTGATTTTTGTAGTTACATATCAGGGGCCATCAGTACTTCACGGATGACTTCTCATTCACATTTTCTAAATAGAGAATGTATTGCATGACTGCTTATGGAATACGTGGTTTTGTTTGAACACTGGAATGTTTGTGCTGAAGTTAATGGAGCAGAGAACCAGCTACCTGTACAGATCTATAGAAAAAATTCGTTGCAATTGGACACTCTACTGATGATGTATGTGTTCAAACCTCGTTAACTCTCTCGTCTACAGTTTGTTTTAGTTCTACTTCTTCTTCTGCGTTCCCCCGCTATGAACTCAGACGTAGCCATGACACATGGGACGGCGCTTCTGACTTCTTCTTCTTCTTCAGCGATCTCTTGTCATGCGTTTAATTTACTATGAACCACAAACTGGGCGGTCAGCTTCAGGTCTGTCAGGTTTCCTCAAAGCTTAGCTTTCAGGCCGACTGGGTGTGGCCACATGTTGCTACTCACTTCACCCTCCTTTTGACTGATTTTTGCGTGAAAGCCTACTTAACGTTTTATTGTTGTCCTTCGCCATGCAAGCGGACCTTCTCTAATTTCAGAGGTACTTGAAGATTATCAAGTGTGATCAGGGTCATTTCCTTTCAATTCTATTCTCCTGATCAACATCATCCTACATTGGAAAAGTCTATACCTGCTCCGTATTCCATGCAGCCGGCATCTCAGTGTTTCCATAATCACTTTACACATTTTACACATTTTACACACATTAAAAAGATGGGTTGTTTGGTATATCTTGCATCTCTCCAAAGCGATAAATCAACATTAAGTTTTGGTATATCTTGCTTCTCCAAAGCGATAAATCAACATTAAGTTTTGGTATATCTTGCATCTCTCCAAAGCGATAAATCAACATTAAGTTTTGGTATATCTTGCATCTCTCCAAAGCGATAAATCAACATTAAGTTTTGGTATATCTTGCATCTCTCCCAAGCGATAAATCAACATTAAGTTTTGGTATATCTTGCATCTCTCCAAAGCGATAAATCAACATTAAGTTTTGGTATAAATAAAATGTGGTCGTCTGTAGCTTACGTGGTAGTGAGCTCGATCACAACCCAAGCGTACCTGGTTCAAACTCTGCGGCGGGTAGTTTTGGAAGCAAGTTCGCTTCCGTGGAATTGTACAAACGATAGACCCAATCATTCAGAAAACAATAGCAAACTACTGAATGTATAAGTGGCGCTTAGAAAATCTACGACTCGTTTGTTATGGTTGTTGGTGACGTCCTATAAAGGTTATGCCACGATTTTCATTTTTATAAATAATTACAAAAATTAAACAACTAAATCAGAATGGAACGGAACAGATAAGAAAACAAAGATCAGAATACTAAGAGCATGCATGTTTTCATTGGCAACGTATGGGTGTGAAGCATGGACATTTAACAAGGCGGTGGAAAATATATATGTGCTTTTGAAGTGTTTCAGAATAGTCCTCAGTATATCACAGACAGAGAAGAGAACAAATAGATCTATCCAGAAAGAACTCAAAATCAAAGATAATTGGCTGATGCTACCCAAAAGAAAGAGAAAATTGAGATATTTAGAACATATAAAAAGACACGAAGGGCTGGAGAAGACCATCATAGAAGAAGACATACCGGCAAAGAGAAGAAGAGGAAGACCACGGAGAAGATGGATTCAGGAAGTAACTGAAGGTTTGAACAAAACGGCTGCAGAGGCAGGACATCTGGCCGATGAGAGAGATAAGTTTCGGAGGACTGTTGGGGTGGCAAAGTTCTGCTCATGACAAGCTATGTGATGATGATGATTAAAAATTTAAAAAAAACAATTTCAAAAAATGAAAAATGTGAAAAAGTTGTTAAATCTTCAAGAGATAAATGACGTTGACTGATGTGAAACAGAAACCATGAAAAGAAAGTGATGCTCACGATTACATTCAGTGACTAAAAGTAAACAAGAACTGCAAACAAATGCATTGCAACTAGGGGCCTACAGGGTCTCAAGACGAAGGATTGTCTTCATTGCCCTGGGTTGTATCACATATAGCTCGGTGCCTCTCCGCAGAAATGCCACACCATCTGCCGAGAGTATTGCACACATCACATAGCTCCGGCAATAATTCTAGGAATCTCTGAAAACAATACACGCGTGAATAGAACGCCGCATTCCGGATTTGAACAACTTAGCTATAGCGTGGCATCCGGCAACATAAGTCCGACTATCTCAGACTGGAAAAACCAACATTTTTGTGTTATGGGGGCTGATTTTTATAAGTGTTTGATAGAACACTGTAACGTTTTCTGCAATTTTTCACAATTCTATAAATCCATGGTTATTTATTGATGAAAAATGTTATTGGTTATTGGTCATTGGTTACTAAACTGACGTCATTGCACTCAGGGCAGACCCATAGGTGCTCAGTCTCCCCAACAGATATCGAAGAGTATGCATACTGATGGTTCCTGTGGCTCGCTGATTAAACACATCTCTCACTCTGCCTCTCAGGCATCCAGTTCGACTTGAACAACGGGTAACTTCAAACTGCCTAAATCGCTTGATCGATTCAACAACGATTTTAGTGTCCTCATCCAACAGACAGTCACGAAGAGACCGAAGAATATCCCCTTATCCATCTTCAACTCCCCAACAATCGATGCTGTTGATGCAAGCCTGTCCGCCTCTCATTACCGTAAACACCCGCATGCCCAGGACAGTGTATCCACGTAAGCCGCTGGAGGTTATAAACATATATAGACGACATCCACTCATACCGAAACCTGCCCTTCTGGATCTTGTGAAGCATCGACTGAGAGTCAGATACAACAACTGCCCCAGTAAATAAAGTCCCAGAGATCAAATGGAGGACAACAGTAACGGCCTCAACCTCCATCCTCATACTAGAAGTAGTTGTCCTGTATGCCCCACTTCGCTCTGCAACAACTCTACCAAGCGCATTAGCCAAGAAACCCCAGCCGGACTTCTCACAACGTTGAACCGACCCATCAGTATATACAGCAACATCATCATCCCTTGCATTATCTTCTATCAGCTGCTTAACTGCGAGATCAGCCTTCATGTTTCCCCAATCTCTACATTTTCTTCCAAGAGTAATGAGAACGTTGAGATAGTTAATCATCATACCATCTGTTGGGATCCATTCTTCCCCTTTTGGTAGGGTTGCAACCGTAGTCACCTGGCCAACTGTTCTCTCATCCTGGGCCATCCACGACATGTCACGCTTGATTCTCGTACCCTTAACATCATTAGTGTTCTTGTGTTGTGGATGTCTCTTATCCGCAGAAACCCGCATATATGCCTTGGTTTGGGCGATTGCATGACGGGAGCGTAGTGACAGAAAGCCAAGCATATATCTCATCTTCACACTGGGGGTATCTCTAGTGCAGCCCAGGACTATACGCATACCTTCATTCTGATTTGGCTGCGCTATCTTGGAATAACCTTTGATCGTAGTCTATCTTTCAAACACCATATTGAACAGACGATACAACGGTGCAAGCGTGGTCTTGCGGCTCTCAAAGTTATGGTGGCCGCACACCTTGAGCAGAGACTACTTGCCTTTTTGTTCGATCGACTGATTATGTCAGTGGTAGATTACAGACTCGGAATTCTTACGATATGAAGATCACAATGTGAACGACTCGAACGGGTTTAGGATAAAAAATGTTAATAATACTGATGTTTCTTAGTGTTAACATTAATTTGTTACATAAAATAACCTTGATTTTGCATGTTATGTTGTTTTTAAAATGAATTTTTCTATATCTAAAAATAGTAGAATGTGAGGTCACGCGGCGGTTGTTGCTTGATCTCCTAGAATTTTTACCTTATGTTAACGGAGGTCACGACCACGGAAACCCACGACATGGAGTCATAAAGCAATATACATATATAGTTGATGTGCTCGTACATATATAGTTGATGTGCTCGTACATATATAGTTGATGTGCTCGTACATATATAGTTGATGTGCTCGTACATATATAGTTGATGTGCTCGTACATATATAGTTGATGTGCTCGTACATATATAGTTGATGTGCTCGTACATATATAGTTGATGTGCTCAAATGTCACATATATAGTTGATGTGCTCGTACATATATAGTTGATGTGCTCGTACATATATAGTTGATGTGCTCGTACATATATAGTTGATGTGCTCGTACATATATAGTTGATGTGCTCGTACATATATAGTTGATGTGCTCGTACATATATAGTTGATGTGCTCGTACATATATAGTTGATGTGCTCGTACATATATAGTTGATGTGCTCGTACATATATAGTTGATGTGCTCGTACATATATAGTTGATGTGCTCGTACATATATAGTTGATGTGCTCGTACATATATAGTTGATGTGCTCGTACATATATAGTTGATGTGCTCGTACATATATAGTTGATGTGCTCGTACGTATATAGTTGATGTGCTTGTACGTATATAGTTGATGTGCTCGTACATATATAGTTGATGTGCTGTTATAAAGATTAACACTAAACATGCAATTTGAAGACATACTTTGAAACTGTTAACATTTCGGTATACAGAAAAGTAGGGTGAAATATTGTGATATACTAAAAGTTACAAGTTTATTTACCAAGAGGAAGTAGTCAAATTATATATTATGTGCGCGTAAAGATACAGTCACCTAAACATCTCACTGACAACTAAACAACAGATGAGTAACAACATTTTAATGAGAACTCTATGTTATCAGAGCCAAACATAGACAATGAGCAAAGCACAGTCACAAAAAATAACTAAGTGTAAAATGCGATTGCTACGAAAAAGTACCAACAACATTAGAAAAGACAGAGTGACCAATATTAGCCTAAGAAATATAGTTGGGACAGAACCTTATTTGAATTACATTAAGAAATAAAGAATGAAGTGGTGGTTCGGTCCAATAATAAGAATGCAACTAATCTACACTAGATACAGTCATATCAAATAGAACATCAGGAAAGAAGGCGAGAGGTGGACTACAAAAAAGATGATTAGATGATATAGAAGAATATTGTCAAAGAATATTAGCAGTGGCAGCTCGTGATCATTTTTGTTTGTGGGACCAGACACACATTTTTGTTTGTGGGACCAGACACACATTTTTGTTTTGAATGTTTGTGGACCAGACAAAATTTTGTTTGTAAAATGTTGGGCCAGACACACATTTTGTTTGTTGTGCCAGACACACATTTTTGTTTGTTGTGCCAGACACACATTTTGTTTGTGTAAAAATTTGGGACCAGACACATTTTGTTTGTGGACCAGACACATTTTGTTTGTGGACCAGACACACATTTTTGTTTGTTGTGCCAGACACACATTTTTGTTTGTTGTGCCAGACACACATTTTTGTTTGTTGTGCCAGACACACATTTTTGTTTGTGGGACCAGACACACATTTTTGTTTGTGGGACCAGACACACATTTTTGTTTGTTGTGCCAGACACACATTTTTGTTTGTGGGACCAGACACACATTTTTGTTTGTGGGGCCAGACAAACATTTTTGTTTGTGGGGCCAGACACATTTTGTTGGGGCCAGACACACATTTTGTTTGTGGGCCAGACACACATTTTTTTGTTGCCAGACACATTGAGAAATCATTGTTTTGGATTAGGTTATATTTTAATATCTAAAATAATAAATACACGTTACACATTATTTTTGGTGAGGTCCGGCCCCACAGGCCCTTAATGACGAGCGACCACTGATCAAAACCACTAAAGCAGCGTAAGACAAAAACAGAAAACCACGACACTGGGCAAAACCCGGTGGCAGTGTGACGACAAAAGGAGAAGAAGAAGAAAGGGACATTTGTATCTAACTACTTCCTTCCAGAAGAAAATTATGCATTAGACTTGCTCGAAATGGGTAGGCAGCTCTGTAAGTTGAAAACAAACATGAGATTGCCAAATAACGGTTTGTTGAAGTGTTCCATACTGACAAAATATAGAAAATATTGGAAATCATTAAAATCATTATGCAATGTGGAGACTGTATTAATATGATTTGATTCATTTTGACATTCAACGATTGACATCTGTTTAGAATTTCTGTGAATAGAATAAACTGCTTCAGTGTACATTTTTAAAGTTTTCCTCAAGTATATTTTAAAGCGCAATCATTTGATAGTTTTTGTTACTTTGTGATAAATATGTTTTATTTTGATTTAACTGTTTACTGTTTTTCTTGATTTCAGCAAGACTGATTGTTTAGTGCACAGTAGTAGGCAACCTATTCAGGGCATGTCGTTAGAGGCGACTGAGGTAGGGGCCTAGGGAAGTTTACCCTAGTTTTTTAAAAAGCGTCGCAGAAATCGGATGTGATGGCTTACTTGTAGACGCATAACTGGCACAACGTACAATCACTGTTAGACTCGGATCACATAAAATCCCAAAAAGTGGTTTAACAAGTTGTCGATATGGAAAAAGCGTTAGAAGAAGAAAAAGGACAGACTTGTTCCGGAGGTGCAAACACAATCTTCTTATAAAATTGGTAAACTACTTATTTGTAATTTATTGTCAATTTGTCTTTCTCTGCCCTTTCCATCCATCCCTCTCTCTCTCTCTTTCTCTCGAATATCCGTCCTCTACCTTATCTTAGTAATATAATTTCTACATTATATTAGCTTACGAATTACGCACGCAAATTAATTTATAGGTTTTCAATATGTGAGAACATCCGACGTTCGGTATTCTCAAATTTGTCAGCTCCCGGTCTTGGTATATAAAAGGTTGCTCACCTCAGATTGAGTGCATGTCTTTATTCCGCTTCCTCTATTGCTCATATTTAATAAAGTGGCAACGATATTTTTCCATTAGAGTGTGAATGACTCGTATATGTAACGATACACAATGGAAGGAAGGGGGAGAGGAGTCTCTATTGAGAAGTCATTGAGACGTTTATCTGTCATTCTGAAGATTGTAGGTTCAAATCTGAACAGAGTCACATATGCCATTTTGAATGTGATCCCTAGGATTGTTGCTGGAGCTACTGAGTTCGTGCTTTATGCAACAATCTCTGCAAATTGCATGTCATTTCTGCACATATGGACTGAGCCATGTAGGGAAACCCGGTAAAATGAAGTCAGTCCTTTGCTTTTAGACCCTTTAGACATCTTGAACTATCACCCAAGTCAGTCAGTCCTTTGCTTTTAGACCCTTTAGACATCTTGAACTATCACCCAAGCCTCTAGAGCATCGCAAGACCAAAAAAAATTAATTAATTAACAACAGAAAATCACAGCACTGGACAACAACCTGGTAACAGTGTGAAGACAAAACAAGAAGAAGAAGAAGAAGACAGCTACAAACGAATAAAAAAAGACAAGAAAACCCAAACACACAGAAAACTAATTAGAATCAACGATGATATAGTCAGGTTGGATACATAGGGGCTCAGTCCTATTCAGCCATTTTAACAGTGTTAGCAGCATAGCTCTTACACGGTCATCATCATCAAGGTGCGTATCCTTTATAGGACGTTGCTCTCTTTGCAGCACATTTGAAATTCACTCTGTCTCTTGCCAGTTCACCCACTTCGTCGATGGTCATGTTCATGGTTTCTTTAATATCTTGCAGCCATCTTCTTCTTGGTCTGCCTCTGCGTCCTGGGACCCTGCCCTCTAGTATTGTCTTACACGGTATCTTTGCCAAAAATATATTCTATATTTCTTCCAGTCTCTGAAAATCGAGAACACACTTCCCATGAATAACAACATACACAACAATAAAATGTGTTACATTGATTGAATGAACCATTATCATTGCACTTCGGTGAGTAACCATGTGTGCTCCGATATCTTTATTACACAGGAAGATATCAGCGGCAGTGCACAAACTCCACAGCAACGGCGAGGGTCCCCGATGTAATTTAGAAGACGGTAAAGATATTTTGCAAGAATTTGTTTACAAATTTTTTCTCATGAATTTTGCCTGGACAGCGGCTTTCCAGCCTGCTTTTCTCGATTTTGTTCTTTTGCGTGCTCAAACTGAACACGGAACCTACTTTTTATCGTTCGTCTCCGATAGGACTAGGAACTCGATCTCATCTACACTGAGATCAGGAATTTCTGAAAACATATTCAACTGACTCCACGAAGGAGCGAACCTGGTACCTTCAGCACTAGAGACGATAACCTAACCTCTACGCCATATAGACCCCATAAAAATGTATTACAGTAATGAAGTAACAGCATAATAAAACAATAAGTTGACAGGTTATGAATATGTCTTGACGTTACTTTAGATGAGCTGCATAATTCATTATGAATTATTTCGTATAATTTTTGTATACGTTATAATTTCAGGTTCATTATAAATTTCATAAAAATTAAACCTAATTGTTAATGAAATGGAATAACTGTTACAAACTGCAGACGTTGTTATTAGTTATAGAATCGCCCGAGTGGTTACCGGGGCCCAAATTTGGGATGTAAAGAATAGAACCACTGTACCTGCCACGCATGTCGTAAGAAGGGACCAAGAAGGTTTTGGCTGAAATCGGATGCACATGTCCTAAACGTGTAGAAGTCTATGCGTTTAGGGGCCTACAAACCTATGCGCAACGTATACACGTTCTTGGCAAAGATCAAACATATCACAAAGAGTGATTAAAATTGGTCGTAAAGAACGAACGCAAAGAAAAGAAGAAGAAGTTATAGAAGAATATAATAGCATCACACTAAAAACATAACATTGAGGATTATTTTGAATTTTTGTGCACATGTCTGAAAATGAAAATCGTGGCATATCCCAAAGGACGTAGCCATCAACCACAGTAAACAAGTCGTTGATTTTCTAGGCACCACTTATACGTTCAGTAGTTTGCCATTGCTTTCTGAACGGGTGGCGCCATCGTCCTTTGTTAAAATCAACGGAAACAATTTGCCAGCAAACTGTCCGCAGCGTGATTCGAACTCAGAACGTCGGGGTTAATAGACAGAGTCACTAACCCTAGGTCACTACAAGTCTAGCAACTATATACAATAAAATAGATAGTGAATATATATATCATGTATATCTTGTTTCTTCTTTGAACGTTCATATCAACCACTTGTTAACTATTTTTTGTGATGTGTATGTGATTCGAGCCTAAGAGCGATTGTATGTTGTGCCAGTTATGTGTCTACCAAGTAGGTCTGCACATTCGGTTTTTGCGACTCTTTTTATTTACTAGGGTATCTTCCCTAGGCCTCTCTCTCAGTCACCTCTCAGTCTTGTAGATCGAAATGTTAATATTCTTTGCTCTCTCTTAGAGCCCCCACAACACGCGGACGATATAATTTATATGAGAAAAATTATACATATGAGAAAAATTATACATATGAGAAAAATTATAGATATGAGAAAAATTATACATATGAGAAAAATCATGTATATGAGAAAAATTATACATATGAGAAAAATTATACATATGAGAAAATTATACATATGAGAAAATTATACATATGAGAAAATTATGTATATGAGAAAATTATACATATGAGAAAATTATGTATATGAGAAAATTATACATATGAGAAAAATTATACATATGAGAAAAATTATACATATGAGAAAAATTATACATATGAGAAAAATTATACATATGAGAAAAATCATGTATATGAGAAAAATTATACATATGAGAAAAATCATGTATATGAGAAAATTATACATATGAGAAAAATCATGTATATGAGAAAATTATACATATGAGAAAAATCATGTATATGAGAAAATTATACATATGAGAAAAATCATGTATATGAGAAAATTATACATATGAGAAAAATCATGTATATGAGAAAATTATACATATGAGAAAAATCATGTATATGAGAAAATTATACATATGAGAAAAATCATGTATATGAGAAAAATTATACATATGAGAAAAATCATGTATATGAGAAAAATTATACATATGAGAAAAATCATGTATATGAGAAAATTATACATATGAGAAAAATCATGTATATGAGAAAAGTTCGTTTTCAGAGATGTCAAGTTCAGATCAGATCAGAAATGTCAAGTACAATCATGCAAACTTCCTGTTGACTGAGTAAGTAAAAGATGATGTTAATGCTGATGACGCATGCATAGTTCTAATTCATTCAGTTATGTATTCATTTATATTCATCACCTTTCTCCTTCACTTCTATTTCAGTCTATTGTCGTTCCCCAGGTGGATGATGGAATTGATTATTCATTCGTGTCGTTAAGCGTAGGGGTGGGAGCTTTAATTTACGTTCCAAGGCCAGATGAGTCGCCCTTGTTATGTTATATCCATGTTTATTTAGTGTGGTCCTGATATTGTCTATATTTAACTTATATTTAAAAGCACATATATGTTTTTCCGATCTCTGTAGCGTAGAGGTTAGGTGATCGTCTTTCGTGCCAAAGGTACCAGGTTTGCTCTCTCGTGGAGCCATCTGGATATTTTTCCAGAGATCCCTGATCTCAGTGCAGGTAAGATCAAATTCCTAGACCTATCGGAGACATATGCTAAAACTGAGGTCTCGTGTTCAGTTTGAGAACGTAAAAGAACACTTGGCATTTCAAAATCGAGAAGAGCAGGCTGGAAAGCCGCTGCCGGGCAAAATCCATTAGAAAAGAATCAGAATAAAATTTCTAAACAAATATCTTCACCATCTTCAAGATTACATCGGGCATTCTCGCCGGTGCTACGGAGTTCCTACACTGCAGCTGAGATCTTCCCGTGTAAGAAAGAGATCGGGACACACATGGTTACTCACCGAAGTGCAATGATGATGGTTCTATCAAATCACTCAATCGATCAATATGTTTTTCCACTTCATTAATAAATGTCCATGTTTCACACCCTACTCCTACTAAACATTCTACTTCCCAGTGGAACATAGTGTCGAATATGCCGTTATCCACATAATGTGTACATAACATATTATAAAAATAGTCACGATAGAAGGAATTGGAAAACAGAAACAAATTAGACACGGCGAGGTATCAATATAGAAATATAGCTCGTGGCAATATGAGTAGTTATACTATTTCCAGATTTGGATACACGAAGTGTAATGAGATATGAGGAACAGAAAGCCTACCAAAGCAATCAAGGAAGTTAATTTAATGAATTAATAGTTAATAAAGCCTATGGCGAAGACGTTGGGTAGACTTGCCTATTTCGTCAATCACTTTAGTGGCCAATTTGGCAATGAATCTGTGAGGAATTTGAGTGTTTGCTGTAACATTGGCTCCAGCAATAAAATCTAACAGCTCATTATTTTTGTGTATGTTGGAGGGAGGAGGAGGTAGGGGGAGGAGTGTACTTACTGCGAATGCTGGTTGCAGTTTGTTATTGTAAAATGTTGTACAAATGTTGCAGGTCAGTTTGTGTAACACGTTTCAACATTTACGTATTATATAGTCCAGACTTGGAGGAACTTCTGTCCGAATAGATCAGACCCATGCGGGTGATCCGTGTTAAATTCACGGAAATGCCAATGATTTTTTCTGTTGTGGGCATACATGAAAATTCTAACTGAACAACTTCGCGGCGACTGCGTTATCCATGCGGCCATTCAATTTCTCAGGTTCTCGTCCCACATGTCCTACACCGCCCTTAATATTATTTTTACAAAAAAAGTAGAAAGTGTCAACGACACAGTGAAGTAAGAAAGACCAGGCTTAATCTAGGAATGTATCGTAACAAAACTCAGTGGCGGCTCGTCATTAAGGGCCAGTGGGGCCGGGCCCAACCAAAAATTATATATAACGTGTATTTATTATTTTATAAATTAAAATATAGCATCAAAGTACCATGATTTCTTCAGATAAAATGCTGGCCCACCAACAAAAATGATCACGAGCCGAAACTGACAAAACTAATGTCTTACATTTTAAATTCATCAACACCAAACAGTAAATACTGTGAACAGAAGATATAGCCGGAATACTCAGACTCCAGTGTATACAGCGTAACTAAGCAATTTTGAAGATAAACTTCATGTCTCTTAGCTAAGCTTGTCTGTAAAAGTGTACAGACTAAAACCTACACGTATATATTTTGGGGGTATTTGTATTCATCCTTGCAGATAATAAGCGAATTGCGTCTAATTTCTTATGATATTCAAGCACAGAGAAAATATAGATAAAGAGATGAAACACTTTTGCTCGATTTTGAGTCTACAACGCGGACAAGTTTAGATGATTGCGCTTTTCATCATCTCTGTTGACAAGCTTACATAGAACGGTTTAGATTGCTAAATTTCACTTGAAGGGACAACTTTACAGACGCAAAGTCTGGAAACGGGAATAACTCTACCGACATATAATCTAAATTTTGTAATTGAATCTGTCAATATAGCAAATCTTCTGATGTATGGTATTTATACTTACTCTGACCGTTTCGGAATCTTTTGTAACAATATTGTGATCTTGTTTACTAACTTCTAATCTCATTTCCTTCAATATTTTGTCGCTAACTTTTGGTGGGTTTTTTTTCAATTTGACGTAGCCACATTTTGCAAACTACCAAACATGTTTTTCATACTTCTTATACACTTTGTAAACTAAATTATTGATTCCTGTGGATTTTGATACATTTTATCTATGATATATCTTCTTTTTTTTGTTAAGCTAACTTGTTGCGTCAGACTGTAGTCACGAGTTTTGCTTATTTCAGGCAAGACTTTCTTTAGTATTTCAGTCTGGAACATATAATTTTACTGCCAGATCATTTACATCCCGTACCTTTTGTTTGTTTGTTTAGCTCAGCGTTTCCCAAAGTGGGTGGTGCCCCCAAGTGGGCACTGAAGCGTTTTGCTCAGGTCGACCCAACCTCAATTACATATAAGACAGTCCCCGAGAAGTAAATACGTCCGGTGTGATGTTGACAAATCCCCCACCGCCCCCATCTTGTGTCAATGAAAAATACGAAATTAGCATTTTATTCCTCAACACACCTTATGGTACGAAAAAAAAATGTTTGGTTGATAAGAACGAAAGTAAACGAACAAATAATACCAACCAATTGTTCTTATCATTTCAATTCCATACTATTTTTAGTTGTTACATTTTTGTTACCTATTTTTTATTGTCTTTCCCCAGATGATGATGGAATTGGTTGTTCACTTTTTGCAGTTAAGCTTAGTGGTGGGAGTTTTAATTTGCTATCCAGTGACAGATGAGTCGCCCTTGTTGTGTTATATCCGTGTTTAGCGTTGTCTTGATATTGTCTATCCATCTTTGTCTTGGTCGTCCCTTGGCTCTAGTACCTGATCTCTTTTTATTGTATGCTGCTATTGGTGGTTGATTCTATTCCATTCTCATTAAATGTCCAAATCACTGCACTTGTTCTCTTTCAATGTATTCGGTGCATGAAGTTATGCCCACTCTGCTTCTAATGTCCTCATTTTATTTGTTAACTTCATCTGTAAAACATATTTGAACTATTTGCTCAACAGTCATAGATTAAAAGAGCATAAGGAAAGCATTTTTCTTTTGTTTGAAATGACTTTCATTTGTTTCACAGTCCGCTACTTTATTTTATTCTCCATTCTGCTAATCGTATCCAATTAACATAAATAAACCCAACACGCAACAAAACCACAGATGCAACAGAGACACATAAACAAAACCACAGATGCAACAGAGACACATAAACAAAACCACAGATGCAACAGAGACACATAAACACAAAACGAAATCTACGAACAAAACGACACTGTTCAGTAATTATTAAAATTCCCAAAAGTAACAATCAGCAGAATAAACAAATTTGATGACAAAAAATCCTGGACTAACGACTGGTCTAATGATTGTAACAAAAACAATTAGTTGCCATTGTTGATTGTAGTTTAGGAGTGTCAAGCGTGCAGACTAATAGTTAGTTTGAAACTGAAATAAAAATGTAAGATAGGATTCATAGCGTTATATCCATTGATAATAATGTTTTGTACATTCAATTCATATTTGACTTAATAATTTCTGTTTGTCGTCAATGAAGATGTGCTACTTCCTCGAACGCTCCATATCAACCACTTGTGCTCTTTGTGATTTCTATGTGATCCAAGTCTAACAGCGATTGTACATTGTGATAGTTATGCGTCTACAAGTAGACCAGCACATCCGATTTCTGTGATGCGTTTTATTTACTAGGAAGCTTCCTAGACCACCTACCTTAGTCGCATCTTACGACATGCATTGTAGGTCGCAGTGTTACTATTCTTTGTTTCCCATGCTAGCCCCGGCAGCTTAAGGGCGGCTGAAGTTATCAATTATTGTCTCTTCTTTTGGAAATATTATATTATTTCCCTTGGATAGAAAATGTTACTTTTATATTCATTCATCAAATAGCTTGTTCTGAGAAGAACTTTGCCACTGTTCTTCGAAATTTCTGTCTCTCATCGACCAGATGTCCCGCATATGCAGCCATCATGATCAAGTTATCAGTTACATTCTGAGTCTTTTTCGTTGTCTTTCTCTTCTGCTCTTTGCTAGGGTGTCTTTGTGTCCTTGTGTGCGCTTCATAAATAGTGTCTTTCGTCGCCTCTGTTATCTCTGAGGTCTATCTTTTGCGTGGCTGGCCTTTTGGTTTGTATTCATTGTATCGGAGCAACATTGCTCTTTGAGGTGCACTTTCTGTTGGTAATCTGCTTTATGTGGCCGAACCATTTAATTTGTTGTTTCTTGATGAAGTTTAGTACTGGTGATGTTGTATCCACTTTTTTACCTGATGTCGTCTCCCTCATTTATATAGAACCGACATCGGTACATATTAGGCTGACCAATAGATGCTCATTCTCCCTTAAATGATACTGAAATGTATGCGCGTTTATTGTTCCTCAGGCTTAATCCTGAACTACATTCCACATTTCTGCCAATAATGTGCCCATTCCTAATAGTGCCATGCGTAATTTCTATTATTTTTGCAATCCCAGCGCGCATACGTCAACAGTTGAATTATTCCCATGCAACATGCGATCGATGTTTTTATTTCCTTATTATTACTCTGAGTTCCCAATGGAGAATAAGATTGCAATTAATCACTAATATCATTACTAGTTTCTCAATTTAGTGTCTTTAATGGAACAGTATACATAGTCTTCTACAACAGAACATCAGGAAAGAAGGCGAGAGGAAGACCACGAAAAGATGGTTAGATATCATAGCAGAATCCTGTGAAAGAGCAAAAATAACAATCACCCAAGCCACCAGAACAGCGCAAGACAAAAACAGAAAACAACAACACTGGGCAACAACCCGGTAGCAGTGTGACGACAAAAGAAGAAAAAGAAGAAGAATGGAACAGTTTAAAGCTGGCGTCTCAACGACTAAACATGATCTGAAACATCCCTCTAGAAAAAAATTTCTGGTAGGAGAAAATAAATCCGATGAACCGCGCATGCGTGGTGGCACCTTCGGACATCCATCTTAATTCCTCCGCTCTATGAAATCCCTGCTCGACCCCTCCGTAAGGTCAAACTTTTTTCTGTTAAGTTAAAGATAAAATAAAACTGATACCCTGCATAAACGTGGCGACAGCTTCGGGCAGCGGCCTTAGACAATCCCTCTGCTCTATACAATCCCGCACTATACACTCAGAAATGATAACAATGAACAGACAGGACATGTTTTTAAAAATATTAAATAGTAGATAATACTGACATTTTTCTACAGTTTTTCTTTATAGTTTCTCTCACAGACCTATTTTTATAAATTGTTTCTTCCATAAGTGCTAACCAACGTCCTGATAACATTGTAGAACATTTTCTAACCGAACATATATATATATGGCTTACGTGGATATACTGTCCTGGGCATGCGGGTGTTTACGGTAATGAGAGAGCGAACAGGCTTGCATCAACAGCATCGATTGTTGGGGAGTTAAAGATGGATAAGGGGATATTCTTCGGTTTCTTCGCGACTCTCTGTTGGATGAGGACACTAAAATCGATGTTGAATCGATCAAGCGATTTAAGCAGTTTGGAGTTACCCGTTGTTCATGTCGAACTGGATGCCTGAGAGGCAGAATGAGGAGTGTGTTTAATCAGCGAGCCACAGGAACCATCAGTATGCATACTCTTCGATATCTGTTGGGGAGACTGAGCACCTATGGGTCTGCCCGGAGTGCAATGACGTCAGTTTAGTAACCAATAACCAATAACCAACCAACGTGTTACTGATAAGATTTAAAAAAACATGGAATCCATCTTTATAGTACCATATCATTTGAGATGTACTGTAGCATGGTTCAGACGAGAGCGGCAGTAGTGTAGTTGTTAGTGAACTCGCTTTTTAGGCTATTTTGGCTGGGTTCAATTTCATAGTGGACGTAGAATTTTTCCCACCGTAACTGCTCTCATATCGACTCAGCCTCAACTTGGTACCAGGAAAAGCACTGAGAAGTAAAGGCGCACAGCGTGATGTTGGCCTTCTTTTTCTTCAAACGCTCAATATTGACCACTTGTTAAACCACTCTTTGTGATTAGTATGTGATCCGAGCCTAAGAGCGATTGTACGTTGGGCCAGTTATGCGCCTACAAGTAAGCCAGCATATCCGATTTCTGCAACGCTTTTTGTACTAGGTAACTTCCTAGTCCCTACCTCAGCCGCCTCTTACGACATTCCTTGTAGGTTGCAGTGGTACTATTATTTACTCCTCTTGCGAGTTCCAACAAAATAAGGTGATGTCATGTAGACCATATCATCCATCGTGTGCCGACGGTCAATGACAAATACGAGCCAAACACCGTATTATCATATATAATATGTGCTATAAATGTGTTCCGTTACTATTTTGCGATTTTGTATGATGTCAGACGGGACTGATCACACTGAAGTCTTCAGAGGTGACTTAATCTTAGTCGATCGCTAAACAAATTAAATTTGTCCTCCCTTAAAGGGACTCAAGGCGAAGGAGGAAATTCATTGCATCGGGTTTTCCCATATGGCTCCGTTACTATCGACAGAAATGCAACAAATCCCTCGAAGAGTGCTCCACAAATCACGAATTCGGTAGTCACTGCAGCAATCTCAAAGAACTCCGGAAAAAATTCATATGTGACCCGATCCGGATTCGTATCTATAACTTTCAGAATGTCAGGCAAACTTCGTAACCAATTCGTGATAGAGACCCCCATATAAATTTTTAAGACTTTGCGGGTTTTATGTTCCGAAACAATGTATTTACACTTTTAGTCAAATAAGCATTGTCTTCTCATCATCATCAGGTACCGTATCCGCAGCAAAGTTTGGCTACACTTGACCTTCAACATCTCCTGTCTTGTACTTTCGTGTTGCATTCTTCTTCTTCATCGCCTTTGAACTCCTAAAGGATCATATTCTTTAACAAACTTCTTCCAGCCCTTCCTCTCTCTTGTCATCCCTTCCAATTCTTTCCACGTTTTGCCTATCCTTTTAATATCAGACTCCAGCTCTATTCTCAGGTATTTCTATGTCTTCTTCAAGTCCTCTTTTCCTGCGGGTTTCAAAACAATACTTGTCTTGCAATGCTTCCGGTCGGTCTTCTCAATGTATGTCCTATCTATTGCCAGCGTCTCTTCCTTAGCTCTTTCTCCACAGGTATCTGCTTAGTTCTTTCTCTGAGTTCATCGTTCATATCCTCTCAATCTCTCCAATGTTGCACTCTACCGCACTGTAATTTGTTCATCTCTTTATGTTTTCTTCCTATTTTTGTCTCAGTCTTCCACTTGCTTGATGTCATTCACCTTTCTTACCTCCTCTAAGTTCTGCATTGTCCATCGCTGTTGTAGCGTGTCTAACGTCAATTCTTTTATAATCATTCAACCCTGATATAATTAACGCAAGATTGCAATTTATGATTGAATTTATGTACAGTGCGAAATGATTCTTAAATATGAAACAAAAGTATTTCAATAAATTCAGATCATATCAGATTAAGTGTTGTCTCCATATCGAGGTTTGAGTGTGATCTATTTGCTATATTTAATGCATTTTCTGACTCTTATTTTGATGAGACATTCTAAATCTGCTTTATTTGTCTACGTCCAGACGTTTTAAAAAATCCCACTGATAGTATTGTCTTTCTCTAGATTGTTCCATCTATCGTATCTCTATGCCGAAGTAGTTAAGACGTTTGCCTGTCGTTCTGAAAGTTGTGGACTCGAATCCGAGCCGAGTCACATGTGCAATTTTTTCAATGTGATCTCTAGGATTATTACTGGAGTTTGGTACAACACCGTCAGTAGATTGAATGTTATTTTTGATGACATGGGCGGAGACATATGGGGAAACCTCTGTGCAAGGAAGCCAATCCTTCGTCTTTAGAAGCTTTAGATCGTTTGATTTTTAGTTTTCCTTCCAATATGATTTCCAGCATTGTAATATCACTTGCGGCATCATCATGTTGCACGTCGTTTGCAGATGGTTGCTTTCATCAAAGCCCGTTTGAAAAAAAACTTTCAGTTTCTAGCTAGTTCTCCCGCCTCCTCCTAAAGTCATATTCAAGGTTTCTTTAATGTCATATCATGAGTAGGTTTACAAATATTTCATGTTCAGCAGTATTCATCATTTTTTGTTCATCGTGTATTTATAATGACAGTCATCATTTTTCGGGCATGTGATGAGGAGGGAGGTTTAGAACACATTGTGACAACCGGTAAAATCGAGGGTAGACGAGAGAGAGTAGACAGGAGAAAATTTTGGATATCCTGACTTCATGGCCCGGTAGAGCATCAACATCTGAGTTGATAGAAAACACTAAAGACAGAGATTTGTGGAGATCCATGATCGCCTACGCCAGCCGACACAGCACCTGATGATGATGATTTAAAATTCACATCCGCATTTATATTTTTAGAAATTGCTTACAATTTACATAGTTTTTTTTACACTTTACAAAAGATTCATAGATATGAATGTTTCATCCATATATTTCGTGGATACATCCATCCACATTTTTGGTTGTCTTTCTCTCACTTTCTTTCCTGTTGGTCTGTCGAAAAATTCATAAAACAAATTGCAAGATTAAAGATTAAATAAAGACTTTCATGATGTTCCGATGAAAAATTCACTTAAAAAATAAAGATTCAAGATTTACCAACCTTCACTGTTGTTACGGAGTTTGTGCACTGTCGATGAGATCTTTCTGTGTAAGAAATAGATCGGAACCCGTACTGTTATTCAGTCGATAGTGATGGATATGAGCATTAATGATGATTGTCCTACCAATCAATCAATCAATCAATCAATCAAACAACAGAAGAAAACTGAGTATACCACATTTTCCAACATTTGTTTCTTCTTCTTTTGCGTGCAATCTGAGATGTCAACTTGAAGCTATTCAAAGAAAGAAGAGGAAAGCTTCATGGTATTAGATTCGACTGCTTCTATTAAATTCACAACCATTTTTCCCGCTCGATTTGAATAGCGACCGTTCTATGCGATGCGCTATTCTTGTTTATAATAAATCTGAACAAATGAAGCAGTTTCACTGGAGTATAGTCTATTCTAGAGGGAGAACGAAATACGACAAGAAGAAGACGTACAAGACAAATCCTAAATCTATTTCGCAATCACAATAAAATATTAACTTGTATTAAAAGCACTTGTCGTTGGGGAGTTTAAG
This sequence comes from Arion vulgaris, assembly GCA_020796225.1. Classification (NCBI taxonomy): domain Eukaryota; kingdom Metazoa; phylum Mollusca; class Gastropoda; order Stylommatophora; family Arionidae; genus Arion; species Arion vulgaris. The sequence goes on along the minus strand of CM036754.1, from coordinate 23,548,625 downwards.
ATGAATGGATGGAGGAGCAGGGAGGAAGCGTCACTCCGTTGCTCAGCGACTGATTGTTGGTTCACTATGGAATGTTGGATCGTTATGTATTGTTGGGTCACTATGGTTGGAGTTGTTATAATTTTCACCTTTCGCTAATGTAAACAGTATATTCTATACTTACAGGAACATCAGTTTTAAATGAAATACACTATCCTGTTGGATTATAAAGTTATAGTTAATGGTTATTTGTTTTTGGTTACTGAATGGGCGTTATATCACTCCGAACATACCCATATGTGCTCAATCTCTCCTAGTAGATGTCGTAGAGTATTCATACTGTTGGTTCCGTTGGTACGCTGGCTAAATACACTACTTACCCTTCCCCTCAGCTTGTACAACGTATAATTCCAAACTCATTAAATCGCTGCATAGACTCAATATCAATTTCAATGTCCTCAACTAACAGGTGGTCGTCAAGAGACCGGAAAAACATTCAAATTATCCATCCTCAACTCCATGACGATCAATGCTGTATATTAGGCATGCGCGCTCTTTCACTGTCGAGAACACCTCCCCATGCCCGCTGCTTTCACTGTCGAGAACACCTGCTCTTTCACTGTCGAGAACACCGCATGCCGCTCTTCACTGTCGAGAACACCTGCATTCCCGCTCTTTCACTGTCGAGAACACCTGCATGCCCGCTCTTTCACTGTCGAGAACACCTGCATGCCCATGACAGTAGATCCACGTAAGCCTCTGTAGGTTGGAAATCTCAGTAGAAAATATCAGCTCATCGACAACGTTAAGAGTAGTTAGCGAAACATAGAATGGTTCGACGGGCAAAGGGTAGTAAGACAAGACTGCAGCCTCATCCAATGTTTATGTAACATCTATGCAGAACACGTTATGAGACACTTTAGGGATAACCAAAAATACAAATATTATGATCCGTTTACAATGAGAATATGGTTCCATAATTAAGATACGAAGTGGCGTCTGTGGCTTAGGAGATAGTGACTCGGTCTATTAACCCGACGTTCTGAGTTCTAATCACGCTGTGGGCAGTTTGTTTGCAAATTGTTTTGAGTGGATTTTTACTAAAGGACGATGGCACCACCTGTTCAGAAAGCAATGGCAAACTACTGAACGTAATAATGTCTATAAAAATCCCAAACAACGTTAAAAAGCTGGGGTTAATTCGCAAAGTCTTGTAAATGATATGCAATTAACTTAAATGCCACAGTTCTCCTTTCAAATAGTGACAATGGACTGAAACAGCTAATTTTGTTATTTGGAAAACAATGTAGACAGACTCGTTCGTCTGGATAAAAAAAAAAAACAAATATTATATTCAGTGACACAAAACAAGATGTAACAATAAAATTGCCAGCAAAAGCAAAATGAAAACGTTGAAAATGTTAGAAATTTGGAACAGGTATCTCTGGAAAAATATCCCAATGACTCCACGAAGGAGAGAACCTAGCACTTCTGAAACGAAAAGCGAACGCGTAACTTCTACGCTACAGACGCATCCAATGTCTGGTGATCTGAATGCTCTATTTTCCAATAGTTAATTTATCATCGACTGACAAACCTTTCATCATCGTTTTATATGAATACTTGCACATGTCTAGGGTAACCTAACTCATCCTTTGCTAATCTATGGACCTCGTTACTGTTAGAGATGTTATCATGAAAAGAGATACTTTGCGTCATAACTCTGATCGTTAACATGACAAATTGCTCATTTGTGTCAGGTAATTATGCTGAAATACAGAATATATTACTTGGGATAAATCTTCATAGATGACAAAGTTCATTTAAGAAAGAATGACACAAGTTTCATATTACATTGATAATTTATACGGGGAATGGTGGCAGTTGAATTTGTATGCAGGCAAGAGAGGAAGAACATGACGAACCGTCGTTGACGCCTCTGCTAATGCCGTATTAATAGAGAATAATATGAATACAATCCGTTCTACAATTTATTATATCATTCTTATATTTTTATTTCTTCTTTTCTCCTGTTCTATAACTTATTTCTTCATTAATTCTTCTCATTTCTTCTTTTCCTTCTCTCATTATTAAACCCTTTCGCTCAGTATTGTTTTTCTCACCAGCGGACGCATTTATTTTGCAATAATTCGCGAGTATACTGATTCTGGTCATGTTAAAAAAAAATGCCACTAGCCGATACATCGGTTCAGGAGCACGAAGGGGTTAACATCTTTACATATCTCACATTTTTGTTTCTTCTGTTTTTATTTACCATGTAATAACTGTTCATTTTCTTCTTTTTTTCTCTTATTTCTCGACTCCTGTCTTGCCTCACAGCGTCAGGATAAGAAGAGATTTCTGGAATGAATCCTTATGTGCGATTTATAAATAATGTCTTTCGTCGTCTCTGTTATCTCTGAGTTCCACCTTTTTGCATGGTCGGCCTTTTGCTTTGTATCCATTTTAAAAGGGTATTAAAGCCGAAGGATCGATGTCACTGCACCGGGTTAACCCATATGGTTCGGCCCCTCTCCGCAGAAATGGCACGCCATCTACCGAGAGTATTGCACAAAACACGAACTCCGTAGCTCCGGCAACAATCCTGTGGGTCTTTTGTATCCATTGAATCGGAGCAACATTGCTCTTTGAGGTGTAGTGTTCATTTTATTGTTCTTTTGTTGTATGTTTCTTCCAACCGTTTCCACTGCATAACTTTCTGATCTTATCTCTCTATTTTTCTTTGCCTCCTCAGTCTTCTTCCCTATCTGCTTCATTTTTATTATCTGCTCGTCTTTATTCAATTGAATAAAGCACAAAATAGTTGAATATTTCTATGTAAACAAAATCGTGCTAAGTCGAGTGAGAAGAAAAAAAAGGGGCATAAGACACGGATATTTCATGTCAGCACTCTTCATTTTTCATCATTATTATGTTGCTTGTAGATCTTAGAACGTCTCATCCATAACAATCGTTTTGCAAACTCGACATCTTTAACTAGTTCTCTAACTTCTTCCATAGTCATATTCAAAGTGTCTTTAATATCCTGTTGGCATCATCATCTAGGGAAACCCGCAATAGTTTAGTGGATAGTGCACTCGATTCTTTGTTGTCTGTGTGCGTGTGTGTGTGTGTGTGTGTGGTCCTCGCTCAACTCCACGGCGGAAGGATAATTTTTTTTTTTTTTTTAATGTATTTTCATGGCTAGTGTTATTCAGAAAGCAATGGCAAACTACTGAGCGAAATAATGCCTAGAAAAATCACAAACAGCGTTAAAAAGCTGGGGTTGATTCGTAAAGTCATGTAAGCCATCTGCCCAGAGTGTTCGTAGCGCGTTGGACTACGGGTGACTATCCCTCTGTGTGCGGGTTCAATTCCGCGGGATAGCAGAAAAAGCCAACAGATTCCTCCAGATTTACGATGCCCATGGCACCGAGCCGAAGAACTGAACAACTCAAGTGCTTCTAGATCGGAAAAAAAAGTCACGTAAAGGATATGCAATTAACTTTAGTGGGTTTCCAGAATTTCTCTTCTGATTTTGAAATGTCAATGGTTATTTTTATGCAATCAACTTGAACATGGGATCTAAGTTTTATCGCCCGTCTCCAATAGGACTAGCAACTCGATCTCACCTACACTGAAATCAAGGATTTCTGAAAAAATATCTTCATGACTCCTAGAAGAAGCAAACCGAATACTTTTGAAAAGAGAAGCGAGCAACTGCCCTCTACGCCATAGAGACGTTCCTTTCTTTATAAACTGCCTGGCTCAGTTTTCATATGACTCGTTCCACATAATAACTCTTTTCTCTAAGTTCCCTCTGTTGCATGTTATAGATAAAAGAGCGTACACTTTTTTTGGGGGTCTCAAATTCCTTTGATACAAAGTGCAAATCAACATTTTCCCATTCGTTTACCCAACTCTAACTGATCTTATATAAAGTTGATTCGATTCGTTCTATTCACATTCTTCAAGTGAGTCAGAATAAATATGACGATTATGTTCCGTTTTTCATAATTCAATATAATTTATGATATTATTTGCCCACTTTGCCATAGTCAGCCTTTTTTCAAATCTATTTTTTTAGCGATTTCTCATTGCACAACTAAACAAAAATACCATACATTCTCTACACATGCACACGCATGCTCCTACACACAGACATTCGTACGCTTGCACACAGTATGTTAAACAACGAGCTTCAATTTTCTGACCTTATAAACATTAACTTGGATGGAAGATCTACAGAACTGAGCGAAAACCTACAGACAATCGCGAGTGAACCACCACCCACCCGACACAAATTATCACAACTTCAGTATTGATTTCAGCAACAACAAAAAGGGAAAAAACTAGAAGTTGCGACAACAATAAAAATACAACAATTATCCATTACATTTTCCTAGCAGCAAATTTGCTATTTGCTGAGTAATTACTGGTCTACTTTGAACTTTACAGAGATGAGATCATCAAGCTACATATGTTTCACAAACACAATTGGAACGCGTGTGTATGGACATTAGAGCGGCCTATTATACACACACACGGTACCTTTCACTATGTATTTAGCAATACCAATTTCTAAAGAGGACCATACATAACAAAGAAACGGTGGATTCACTAAATGTCAGTCCGATTTCATTTATCTAATGCTCATTTGCAATAAATTAATTACTTTCGTATAGATGTAATGAGAGAAAAACGCATTTATATTCCAAGCCACGTTTTTTTTTAATGATGCGTATGCCAAAATACAAATCAGTATTTAATCACATGGTCTCACAGATGTCAGCGATCAATTAATGTTCTTTTCTTCTCAAATTTAGCGTCATAATTCTATGGAAATATGTTACGGAGCGAAAAAGCTAACAACATTATAAGTGCTTGATAAAAAAAAAAAAATTGCAAATAGTTGCAAATATTTTGTTAAAAACTTTGATGTAACAATAATATAAGGTTTCTTCATTTGAGAATGTAGGTCACGTGTGTCGATAAGTGATCATGTGATCCGTAGTCTCCCAAATGCAGTAAAGATAGCTCAATCGGTGAGCCTGTATAGAAGTCGGTTTTTATTTCAAAATCTGAGTTTCTGGAAAATTGTTTGCTAAATTGGAATTTGATTACAGCAATCAGATCTTTTTCTTTTTTCTTATAATCCGCATTTTTTTCAATTCATGGTTAGCTCGTGAAGCTTAAGAAGAAATATTTCCACTTTCCATATTATTTTTCTTTCTTCTGTTTCTCTTCTGCTCTCAGAATCAAAGTATCCGAATACATTTGGCAAGTTCCTTCGAAGTACGCATCGCATATGATGGTTCGAACCACATATATTTCTATGATCCATCGTTAGCGTGGGCGTTTTTTTATATTCGAAACCATTATATCTGAATATGAGAGCTCGTTGTGGGCGTACTGTTGAATGGTAATCTTGTTACATGGACGAACTGTTTGGTTAGTTATCTCGTACAATTAAGAAAATAAGAATCCAAACGGCAGAGATGAACTGTTTACGACGAATATTCTAAGTGTTACATCCAAACGGTAGAATAAACTGTTTACGACGAATATTCTAAGTGTTACATCCAAACGGCAGAAATAAACTGTTTACGACGAATATTCTAAGTGTTACATCCAAACGGCAGAGATGAACTGTTTACGACGAATATTCTAAGTGTTACATCCAAACGGCAGAGATGAACTGCTTACGACGAATATTCTAAATGTTACATCCAAACGGTAGAGATGAACTGTTTACGACGAATATTCTAAGTGTTACATTCAAACGGTAGAGATGAACTGTTTACGACGAATATTTTAAGTGTTACATCCAAACGGCAGAGATGAACTGTATACGACGAATATTACAAGTGTTACATCCAAACGGCAGAGATAAACTGTTTACGACGAATATCCTAAGTGTTACATCCAAACGGTAGAGATAAACTGTTTACGATGAATATTCTAAGTGTTACATCCAAACGGCAGAAATAAACTGTTTACGACGAATATTCTAAGTGTTACATCCAAACGGCAGAGATGAACTGTTTACGACGAATATTCTAAGTGTTACAAGAAGAGATAAGATCAGAAAAAGATGGAAACAGAAGAAGAGTTGGATCATTGCCGGTGTTGTATTAAAATAAGAAATAACAGGTCAAATGGTTTTGACACGCATCAAGGTCACCACAAGAGAGTCTCATACAGTGCACTAGCACTCAGATACAATGGTAACAGACCCAGAGGTCGGCCACGCAAACGTTGGACCGACGGAATATCCGAGAAACTAAATTCCACCTCGTACAAAGTGCATAAGAAGGCTTGCTCCAGGTGTCTCTTTTTACGACCTGATGCCGAAAGACAAAACATGATTAAAGAATAGATATATAGTTACCCTACATTTATAAAACTGTTGCAAGTATAACTTGCCCACACTGTACAAGAACATTTCAAGCCCGTATCAGGCTCACTAGTCATCTACGCACACACAGACAAACATAACGCAACTACATTCTCTTTGATGAAAATTTGTGTGGTCATCATCACCCGTGATGGACGAGCATCATAACACTGTTGACAACCACCCCTGACAATGTCAAGCTCTGAATGAAGTCAGTGAAATGCGTCTTTCGTAGACATTAGAGGAATGAAATATATTGCAAGAAACAGAAAAGCTTTCAAACATTTGCTGAGCCTACTGAAGGGACTAAACGCGATGACACTTTAGTGCACAACGGTTAATTATATGACTCGGTCGTTCTTGTAAAAATGGGACGTCACCTGACAATAGTATTTGGGCTGAAATCGGATGCTCGTGTCCTAAACCTGTAGAAGTCTATGTGTTTAGGGGCCTACCAAACCAATGTGCAACGTATACACGTTCTTAGCAAAGATCAAACATATCACAAAAGTGATTAAAATTGGTCGTAAAGAACGAACGCAAAGAAGAAGAAGACAATGGTATTGCACAAAGCACAAACTCCGTAGCTGCAGCAACAGGTGTAAATCTCACAGGAAATATGAACTTACGAACACAAAACGACGTGGTCCGGATTGGAACCAACAACCTCTAGAAGGCAAAACAGACTACTTAACCGGTACTCTACAAATGCCTCGGAGTATTAGATCGATGGCGCTCGAGTAGTTACTGGGGCCCACATTGGGGTGAAAATAATAGAACGACTGTTACCTGCCACGCATGTCGTAAAAGAACACTAAGGAGGTTAGCTAGCCCACGCCGTAAAAACACTAGACGGCTGCAGAAACCACAACCAAGGAAATTCATAGCTCGGCGCCGCCCGTGGAAAAGAAGGACCCCACAAGGAGGAACACCTGGAGACGGGAGTTGGAGACGGAATGCAAGAAAATGGGGAGAGAGTGGAGATATCTGGAAACGATAGCATTGAATAAGCGGGCTTGGAAGGCCTTGGTTGCGGGACCTATGTTTCCCTAGGGGCGAAGGGTGAAGAAGAGGAATTAGATCGCTGGACATGAAGAAGAATACTGATGAATCTTTGAATAAAAAATTCCCAAGATTGTACTCTTCATTCCAGTAAATATATATTTTTAAAATTCTAGGCGTTTGTGTGTTTGTGTGTCTGTGTGTGTATGCATGCGTTTGCATATGTGAATGCATATATATATATATATATACATGTGTACTAGCCCGCATTTTTGGTGAATACGTCAGAGCAATGAGTCATAATCTTATCCTATGTTTCCATGTCGTCTGCCACATAGACTACCAGGATCAATAAGACAAAACTCCCATCATGTAATATTTCTATTGCTCCCCAGCAAAGCTGACCCCTGCGATCACCCCAATTGCTGGTGGCTAGATGAAATTAATTTACTTTCTCATGATGGTCTTTTTTTCTTTCCAGATATATTTTATGTATTGAATTCTAGAATATAATTTGAATGAGTATAGAAGAGGGACACTGATTACTGTAACGAATGTTGTACAAAGATGGTGGAAAGATACATTTAGGATTAAAAACATCCAATAACATTCAGATACAGGAATACAAACTGAAGTAAAATTTTGCAAATATTAGTTTTAAGAAACATTTTTTTTTTAAATAACACGTTTACAAGGAAGGGGGTGTTCTTCAGTCTCTTCGGACTGCCTGTTGGATACACTAAAATAGATGTTGAATCGATCCAGCGATTTAAGCAGTTTGGAGTTAACCGTTGTACAAGTAGACCTGGATGAATGAGGGGCAAAGTGAGGAATGTGTTTAATCAGCGAGCCACGGGAACCATGATACCATCAGTATGCATACTCTTCGATATATGTTGGAGGAGACTGAGCACCTATGGGTCTGTCCGGATTGCAATGATGTCAGTTTAGTAAACAATAACCAATAATACGATCATCACCAAACAGTACATCCCAAAACAAGCATTACTATTCAGAAACAGGGGTGACTGTCAGCGAGACAGACTCACAACATTTCCCTTAGGAGAAAAAAGGTAACCCTGATCCACACAGTTTATGGTACCATACACAAAGTAGTGGCCTAATTTCAACAAGGGTTCAACATCAGTCGTTCTTGTCAAAGATAAATTATATATCACAATAAGAATGATAACATTGACCGCTAAAAGAAGAAGAAGAAGAAGAAACAGTGGTTTCAAGACCATAATAGCTCCCATCCAAACTATTGGCATCAGAAATATCACAGTTGGTAGGAATCACCATTACGAGGCAAACCCTGGGGAACATAAATCTTTGCATACCGCGGGTACTTAATCTTACGCTTAAAGGCGTAACAGGAGCAGATAAAAGAAAGTAAGCAATATTCAAATGCAAGCCTCTTATAGATGGGCCCTATGCTCCAATAAAAATGATATTAGATGCAGAAATAAAATTGAATATATATATATATATATATATATATATATATATATATATATATATATATATATATATACCACATTCTCAGGTTATCGATAGTTTTGTAAGGGTTAGAGACAGTGAGGTATAGCTCAAAACGAACAGAAGAGAAACCATCACATATGGAGAGAGAAGAGAGTGCAGAGTGCATTGAGATCATCCCCTGCACCAGCTACAGTCTCTATTGTGCACCTACAGTAATTGTAGAAGGATTGCCACTCCAGAATAGGCCCATACAGCTAAAACAGACGTTGGGATCAAACTTCTTCTCTTCCACCATTTACTTCTTTATAGAAGTGTTGGGGTGAAACGTAGTGATCTTGTGTGTGCTTGTTTTAAGGCACTTTGTAAGCTGATATTCATGCTCGTAAGGCTGTTCTTCATGCCGTCGTTCCATCTTTTGCGTGGTCTTCCTCTTGCCTTGTACTCATTATACTTTTCTGTGTGGCTCTCTGTGGTAGGCGATACTAGGGCATTATGGTCAGGTGTCCAAACCATTTAATCTGTTGTTCTTTTATGAATTGCATGACTGCTTTCACATCCAGTCTCCTTCTGATTGCTTTATTTCTAATTTTGTCTCTTATTGTCACACCTGCAGCTCTTCTAAGACACCTCATCTCTGTCGTTATGATTTTCCGCTCATTAGCTGCTGTTATTGGCCATGTTTGACACTGGTAACATAGTGTTGGCCAGAAAATCGTTCTTATGAGATTTGCTTTAGTCGTTAGCGGTATCTCTTTATGTGACAACAGTGGTGTTAACTGTCCCAGTACTTGGTTAGCTTTTGTGCAACGATTGCTGATTTCGCTATCGATACTTCAATCTGCTGTGAAAATTGCTCCTAAGTATTTGGCCTCAATTGTTTGTTTTATGTCTACGTTCTGGAGTTTTATTGTAAGACTTTCTGGTTGTCTACTTATTGCCATTGTCTCTGTCTTTATTATATTTTTTTTTCATGTTGTACTCCTCACCCTTGGTGTTAATTAAGTTCAAATGGTTCTGGAGAGATTCTTCGTTTTCTGAAATCAGTACTTGATCATCTGCAAATAAAAGTTCTGAAATATTATTTTCTTTCTCTATTCCTGCTTATCTACTTATGTTGTCCATGTATGTTATAAACAGCAGTGGGGAGAGTGGGATCAAACTACTTGACGCAAAAACTATTGTCGTCTGAGACGAAGAGAACCTGCATTTGAAAAAATGACATTTTACTTGGAGTAATCTCAGCAATATGTTCTATTAAGAACGTAGAATAGATAAACTTATTTAAATGCCCGTGATAATCTGAGTCCTTCGTATATCTTGGACAGAGAAGAGAACAAATAGATCTATCCAGAAAGAACTCAAAATCAAAGAAAACTGGCTGATGCTACAAATCAAGAAAGAGAAAATTGAGATATTTTGGACATATAAAAGATATGAAGGGCTGGAGAAGACCATCATGGAAGGAGGCATACCGGCAAAGAGAAGAAGAGGAAGACCACGAGAAGATGGATTCAGGATTAACTGATGGTTTGAACATGATGGCTGCAGAGGCAGGACATCTGGCCTATGAGAGAGAAATTCTGAAGGACTGTTGGGGTGGCAAAGTTCTGCTCAGGACAAGCTATTTGATGATGATGATAATCTGCGGATCTTTACTTCATTATAATCATCCTCAATTTGACTGTCCTGGGCAGAACTTTGCCACTCTAACTAACAGTTCTTCAGGAATTTCTCTCTCTCATTGGTCAGATGTCTCTGCAGCCATCATGCTCATATCATCAATTGCATCCTAAATCCATATTCTTTATTATTTTCCTCTTCTCCTCTTTGCCATGCTGCTTCCTTTCATAATGATCTTCTCTAACCCTTTGTGTCTTTTTATATACAAAATACTTCAATTTTCTTATTTTAGTTGTAATACCAGTCAGTCTTCTTTGATTTTGAGTTCTTTCTGGATATATATTTGTTCTCTTCTCTGTCCAATATATAGGGAGTATGTATAGCCTTTTCCGTCTGTACAGACGGTCAATTGGCAAGTGATTTAATGTGACAACTTTACAGACGGTCAATTGGCAAGTGATTTACTGTGACAACTGTACAGACGGTCAATTGGCAAGTGATTTACTGTGACAACTTTACAGACGGTCAATTGGCAAGTGATTTACTGTGACAACTTTACAGACGGTCAATTGGCAAGTGATTTACTGTGACAACTGTACAGACGGTCAATTGGCAAGTGATTTACTGTGACAACTGTACAGACGGTCAATTGGCAAGTGATTTACTGTGACAACTTTACAGACGGTCAATTGGCAAGTGATTTTCTGTGACAACTGTACAGACGGTCAATTGGCAAGTGATTTACTGTGACAACTGTACAGACGGTCAATTGGCAAGTGATTTACTGTGACAACTTTACAGACGGTCAATTGGCAAGTGATTTAATGTGACAATTTCTAAGTTTTCCCTTTTCTCTCTTGTCTTTCATCTCTTACATAAGTCTCTACTCAAAAGAATATGCGCACTTGCGCAATATTGCTTTCCACGCAACTCTGTCATCAGCTAGTTTCTCCCACGTGCTGGGACCTATAGACAAGAAATAGGAGGCACTTTTTCTGTAACACATATAGTCAAAACCACACATATCTTGTCCCACTGTCTCGTTAAATGTCCATGCTTCACACCTATAAGTGTTTGATTATAAACAGGATTGAAATAAGAGTGAGAGAGAAAAAGAAAGAGAGTTTAATCAATAAAATTTAAACTTAACAAATCGTGTTTAACGGGCAAACACGTTCACGAGCTGTGTTTGACAATCAACATCTAACCACAAGCATAGAAAGATTTTCTGAAAACACGTACAAGTGACACTTAATCTAACATTAGTTTCATGATCAAGAAAGAATTGTAAAGAAACTAAGACGATACAAAACAAATATTAAGCTTATCTCTTTTGAAATATTTGATTACTTATTTCTTGTCAAGCCTTATTGCACTTGAGGTTTCCACAAGAATTATCCACGCTTCAATGTCTCGCGGCCTTCAGCGCATCGTTCTATCTCAGAGATATTTCGTGCATTCCTTCATGCATTGCGCATCTCAAATCTCTTTTTGTTGTTGTTTTACTTTCCTACATTTTTCTTTCGGTTTCCAAGTGATAAATTTGATCAATTTGCAGGAAGTTATAAGTTTCCTTCACTTATTATGACCTTTACTATCTCGAACATCAAATAACAGAACCGGATGTGGATAGTAATGTTCAACTATGAATACCGATAATTTGCTTGCACAATTTACATGGAAATCTAAAGTAGATGAATAATAAATGATGCGTTAAATAAATATTTGCTATCTGATAGATGTAACATTTTTAATTTGAAAAAATATCTTTTGAAAGCAGCAACAATGTATCTGTCTGATTGTACAGTGAAAAATTGGATAGAAAACCATAGAGGAAAAGTTGAAGAGGTAGGCTCTTTACAAAACCTACTAGCTTTTCTTTCTTCGTGTTTTGGTAGAATGATGATGATGATGCTCGTCCATCACGGATGCTCGTACATCCAAGGGTATGTAGTTCCGTTATGTTTATCTGTGTGTACGTAGATGACTATTGAGCCCGATGAGGCCTTGAAATTTTCTTATACAGTGTGGGCAAGGAATACTTGCACTTGTGGGAAGTTTTACTGCCTTTCTACTTTGACGTTTTTGTTCCATCCGTGCTATTCTACCTGCCTCGCAGGCCGAGGAAACGTTTCGAAGAAGTATCGCCTGGCTGATCTGTCTTGAGCGACATTCTCCCAGTTGTCGACATCTATGCCAAAGGATTTCATCGAGTTCTTGAGTGTGTCTTTGAATCGTTTTTTCTGACTACTGTAAAACTACAGTACTTTGTGATTACGTGTATTGTTTATGAGCCCACATTCCATGATGCACAGGTCTTGCAAGATGTAACATATTTCAATTTCCGAGACATTATTGTGTTTATGAACCAATTTCTTTGATGTTCTTTGATATTCAGATCTTGCAAGATATCTATATATTTCTTTTCTTTTTATAGAGCGGTTCCAGGAACATTTGTGTAGCACTTTGTTTCAACAAATTTTATTATTTTGTTTTTATGTTATGATTCATTATTGACATGTATACGTTGTCACAGAAAAGTGTATGTCCTCGTCAGCTTTAGTTTTGTTTTATTTCTTGTATTATGGCATATTCTTTGTGATAATTTTCTTCTGAATTGTCATGGGTAGTCTACTTCTGTTAATTTTGTAGTCTCTACTTGTGTTATTTACGGAACCATTCTATTCACAATTTGTAACAATATCATCAATATTGATGTTAATTTTGGGTTGACAATTTGTTTCGTCAATGAGCGTAGTGTTAGTCTTTCTTTTGTCTACGAACTATCAACAATTTAAAGAGTTTGAAGTTGTACAATTTTTAATGAGAATAAAATACAACCAACCACCAATAACAGCATACAATAAAAGAGATCGGGTACTAGAGCTAAGGGAAGACCAAGGAAAAGATGGATAGACAATATCAAGACCACACTACATAAACGCGGATACAACACAACAAGGGCGACTCATCTAGCCCTAGAATGCAAATTAAAGCTCCCATCCCTACTCTTAACGGCAAGAGTGGACAGCCAACTACATCTTCCACATGGGAATAGACAATAGACATTAGAATATATAGAAGTTGTACAAGTATAACTTCATTCTTGAGGGCATAGGGAGAAGTGTCTTTAACCAACGAGCCACAGAAATTTCGGTATGTATACCCTTCGACATCTCTTGGGGGAGACTGAGCACCAATGGGTTTGTCCTGAGAGCTATCATGACGATTTTATCTATCCATGTCCTCTATGCGTCTAGTTTGAAACAGAAAGCTTCCACAACAGATTTCTATTGTTGCAGTTCTGCATCATTTCTACTAGTTGCTTCACCCATCCGACCACAATAGTTCCTCTCTTTTCACCGTTCTTCTCTCTTTCCACCAGTCTATTCCCTTGTTTCCTGTAAATATTCAAGTCTTTATTACAGACCCGATATCTATCAGAGAGCTGCCCTAGACAACGCCTCTATTAGAATACGACATACATGAACAACCATCTCCAGCGTTATCTTTTAATGATGATCACCAATGATGAACAATATCCTTGTTTTAAAAACTCTTCATTTGCTATCGTATTTGACCAGAAAATGTACAGTATTCTTCTTAAACATTTATTTTGGAATGTCTCCAACTTGTGTTATAATGTCGATTCAGTAACCAATTACCAATAACTCACACCAAAAGTCAATCAATAGTAATTGACTTGCTAGACAAGACTTGCAAAACTGTCTCAAAAGGTCACAGACGGGGAGTTTTAGCAAATATCTCGCTAGTAGACCAGAGAACTTAAGATAGGCAATGAAATCAACCTCTAGAAGTTATATATATATATCTGGCACACAGTTTACTTTTTCTGAAGTACACTTTTCCAGAGGATGAAGTAAGAAACAAAGTTAAGGTTCATTAGGTGTTTCGGTTATCGACCTCGAGGACAATTTGAGATACAGGGTTTTATTGATGTTTCCGGATTACTTTGATGACATTGTGTCTTCAATAGATACGTCTTTCTAAACGGGAATAAGAAGAACACAGATCACTAATTGGACGATCACGATGTCTATGAATACATATGATATCAAATATCCTTACTCATCATTATGAGTATTTGTATAGTGAAAGATTACAAAAGTAAAGAACAGTTATCAGACTGTGTAGTCTGTAGTATATTAGAAACTACAGTGTCAAGTACGTATCTTTCTTTGACTAACAGTATCTCATCTTGCTCCTCTTGCATCCTTACGGTGTCGATGTGAAATATGAGATGCGGAAGAGGTCCCTCGAATTCAATTCGTATATGAAGGTGTTTAGTGACTCTTGATTCCCGTCTGCCCAGCGTGTTCGTAGCGCGTTGGACTACGGTTGACTATCCCTCTGTGTGTACGGGTTCAATTCCGTGGGATGGCAGAAAAGCCACAGATTCTCCAGATTTACGGTGTTCGTGGCACCCAACCGAGGGGTTACGATGTCCATGGCACCGAGCCGAAGAGCTGGAAAAAAAAAAGCTCAAGTGCTTCTGGATCGGGGAAAAAAAAGGGACTCTTGATAGTTAATAGTACAGCGTTTGCATAGCCGTCATCTTCTGTTTTCATTTACTCGTGCATTACTTGCTGTTGTCTATTGTTTAGTTTTGTTTAGCCTTCATATCATCCTCGTCACACATCGAACCAATTAGTTAAAAGTGGTCGGATCGTTTCCTCATTATATTCATTAGCTTGTGGCTACTAACAATGATAGTTCTGTGTTTGTTTGTTATTCTTGTTTGACTTTCATCACCTTCGGACACTCATATCAACCACTTGTTAACCTCTCTTTGTGATTTGTATGTGATCCGAGCCTAAGAGCCATTGCACGTTGTGACAGTTATGCGTATACAAGCAAGTCAGCACATCCGATTTTAGCGATGCTTTTTATTTACTAGGGTAGTTCCTAGACCCTAACTCAGTCGCCTCTATCGATATGCCCTGTCGCTTCTTACGACACACAGGCGGTTTAGCTTTCAAGTTAGTGCTTTTGTCTTTCTACAGACCGTTTGAATTGACATTCTTGCAGTCTGGTTAGGGTTTGTAGATACACTCTTATTTCTTGAATCTTTTAGCGCCCGAGTGGTTACCAGGGCCCAAATTAGGGTGTAAAAAATAGAACCACTGTTACCTGCCACGCATGTCATAAGAGTCGATTAAGGAGGTTGAATGAGGGGCTGGCTACCCCACACCGTAAAAAACACTAAATGGCTACAGAACGGAGAGCGAACCGAGTAAACGCTGGCTGAAACCGGACACATCGCCGAAGGATAAGCACCAGAGCTCCAAATGGTGCTGAATATGTGACGTAAAGCACACCCCTGCTAAGGTTGCATGAATCAGATTTCCACATGAATAGAATTTATGGGAGATCTGGTAAATCGGTCTGGGAGGTGATCGTAGAGAGAGAAGAGAGAGAGAGGCGAATCTTTTATAATTAGATTTATATCCCCTAGGGCATTTAAATATCAGTCTTGTCCATTACTCGTTTGCTGTGCACAGTAGCAATGTGCACAGTAACCATTTCATCATTGTAATGCCCCTTTATGAATGCGCACTTTGGCAAACAAATAAAACTGATTTCTATTAGCCTTGTCTTCTTCAGAGATTCCAACTTGCAGTTAAACCCGTCTTCAATAAGGATGCCCTTAATACTTGTTTTGACCATTGATAGAACCATCATCATTGCTCTTCGGTGAGTAACCATTAGTGCTCCGATCTCTTACTTGCACAGAAAGATCTCAGCGGTAGTGCACGAACCCTGAAGCACCGTTGAGGATCCCCGATGTAATTTGGAGGATAATGAATATTTTTGTAGGAATTAACCCTTTCGCTGCTACATATTTTCTGAAGGCTGAGCTAAAAATATCTACTCTTTGTTTCTAGGTCACAAACATGAATGTACGCCTATAGCAGTGACAGTACCAATGTATAACGTGTTAGCACGTCTTTAACCCACAGAGGAGAGATAATAACAGACGTGTTAATGCGTATTTAGAAGTTAATGGGGAAAACGTATATATACGACCTGAGCAGCTAAAGGGTTACATTTTTTATATTTTTAATGATTGTTGCCTGCGCAGCAGCTTTCTAGCCTGACCTTCTCGATTTTGAACTACCAAGGGTACATTTATGTGCTCAACATAAACACGGGACCTATGTTGTATCGCCCGTCTCTGATATGACTAGGAACATGATCTCACCTCTACTTTTTTTTCCGATCCAGAAGCACTTGAGCTTTTCAGCTCTTCGGCTCGGTGCCATGGACATCGTAACCCTTCGGTTCGGTGCCACCAACACCGTAAATCTGGGGAATCTGTGGCTTTTTCTGCCATCCCGCGGAATTGAACCCGCACACACAGAGGGATAGTCACCCGTAGTCCAACGCTACGAATACGCTGCGCAGACGGGCCTCCCCTCTACTAAGAACAGAGATCTCTCTGGAAAAATACCCTGATGGCTCCAAGAAGGAACAAACGGAGTACCTTTGATACGAGATGCGAACACCTATCCTCTACGCCACAGACTGTTAAATAATGTTTTCTTAAACAGTTAACCCTTTCAATCCGTAATTTATTTGTCCCTCCCGACGCATTTACTTTGCAATGTAAACTAAATTAGTATAATATCTCGGGAGTATATTCACAGCAGATGATGAAAAGATGGACAGAGACATCGAGACTAGATGCCAGAAGGCAAACGCAGTGACATATCAACTGTCACCACTATTAAAACATCCAAGCATTAACATGGCAGTCAAACGACAACTGATAAACTGCATATTTATTCCAACTCTCTGCTATCAGTGCCAAACATGGCCCCTGATTAAGACACTAGAAAGAAAGATTACAACATGTGAAATGAGATGTCTACGAAAAGCTGTCAACGTTACAAGGCGAGATAGAGTGAGAAACGAGAATATCAGAAGCATCGTTGGTACTATACCATGCATACAGTATATCGAGAAGCAAAGAATCCAGTGGTTCGGCCATCTAATGAGAATAGAACCACATTTACTACCATCACGTGCCTACAACAATCGACGCTCAGGGCGCAGAGCACGAGGCAGGCCTAGAACACGATGGATAGATAACATCTCAAAGTCCCTGCGAAAGCATGGACTGACAACGTCAAGAGCAACACCTGGCACAAGATAGTAAACTAACTCTCCCCACGACACTTCACGCAAATGTGGTTAAGATAAGATAAGATGACTAAATTAGTCTGTATACCAGCATTGTGACATATTACAAAAATACTGTGAGCTAATATTGTGGCTCAGAAGAGCGAAGGGGAGATAAGTATAACAAAGAAGTGGTTGAACATTCCACACAAAAACTCAAGCATCTCATTGTATCCCACAAAGATGAGCGAGCTAATGGTAGAGATGAAATGAAAAAAAAAATCACAATGAAAAGAATAATAAATGAAATGTTAGATAAAAATCTGCAATCTAACAGATGTGCTTATGTTTAGAATGTTTTCAAAGCAGTTGCTAGACGTCTGAGATTGCTCGTCATGTGTCTATAATCCTAGCAGAGGAAGAACACGAATTTCAATGTCTTTTGTTCTGTATCGATTGTCTTGAAAACGGGAATGTAGTCAGCAATGCATGCCATCACGCATCGGTGAGCATCGCTTTAATATACCATTGCTGCTGTGAAAGATAAGAATCTATACGCTGGGGGAATTAATGGCAACAAAATCAAAGACATCTTTCTTCAATTTAATCCTGGAATAGTCTAGGTACTTATAGACATAAAACACTATCTTAAGTAGAGTGTTGTTAGCAGAACAGTTTCAGTGTGATGTCAGGATATGATATACTTTAATGCTTGGTACGGATACAAGAGATACACATCTTAAATAACATTGTTTTTGATGTCTTTAAAATGGGGATCACACAAAAGAAACTAATGAATTTTGGCGAAAAAAGTAAACAAGAAAAGTAGTTATAAAAAGTTAAAAATGAATAGAAAAAAATTTCAAGGAAACGAAATTTAACAACGAAAAATATTTTTTTTAAATGCAGGAAAATATTTTTAAAGAAAGTATTATTTTCTTCTAAAAATGTGGGTGCTCAGATCAGAGGAAATGAGCGAATTTAGTGAAAATAATGAAAACAGAAAAAAATATAAAACCAGTAAAAATGTAATCTTAATGATACAAAATGTAACAATATTTCATTGTGTAAAGACACTTGAATATTTATTTCAAAACAAAATGATTTTAGTTAATGTATAACTTGACATAGAGATATAGTGGAAGCATCTGAGAGATTAAACATTGTCTTACTAAAACATCTGATTCTTATTCTCGCCCATGTAGTGCCGGGGCTAGCAAAGGGATCAAACAATAGTAACACTGTGACCTACTAGGCATATCGTACGAGGCAACTGAGGTAGGAGCCTAGGGTAGATACCCTAGTAAATAAAAAGCGTCGAAGAAATCGGATGTGCTGGCCTACTTGTAGGCGTATAACTGGCACAACGCACAATGTCTCTTAGGCTCATATTACATACAAACAACAAAGAGTGGTTAACAAGTGGTCGATATGGAGAGTTCAAAGAAGAAGAAGAATACGAGAGTTTAAATATTTAACAAAAGAGCTTAAAAACACATGTTTTCCAATATAACATTAGAAAGCACAGTGTGTTCAAGATAATTGCACAGCCCCATTGACAATTCGAAAGTTGCCAGGTACAAATTGAGTTGTGTTTATTTACTATTTAAACCGGTTCTGACTAGCTTGTCCTACGTCACATTTGTTCATTGCCCCTTCCCGCACTACAATTACACACCGTCACACAACCTTGACCTATACCACGTCATAACTAAACCTTCCCATTTCCATACATATATGCCAGATTAGCTCCATTCACGGGCTGCAATTATCTTATAACACCCTGTAGTTCTCTGTACAAAAGATAAAAAGTACAAAAGATAAAAGTACAAAAGATAAAAGTACAAAAGATAAAGAAAAGATTAAAACAGATTTATCATTGTAAACTTGGAATTGAAAAAAAAATTGATTGGATGAAAAAAATAATATTTGAGAAGAATGAAGCATTTTGCACAAATCAAGAGATATATGTCTATGCCATTTTAATGTCCCATTTGACATATAAGCTTCTCCGAGAGATTGCCATTGTTGCCTTTCTGCGGCATTTCTACTAAATGTTTCCCACGTCAGGCCACAATCTTTCAATTATATTTCCCCCAGCTCTTCTCTATATTTAATTTGGACGCCCGGACCTACTCTTATACGATGTCCATCAGAGAGGCATCCTTGCCAATGCCACATAAAGAGATATGAAGGCGTGTTAAAGACAGTTACGGAAGGGAGACATTCACGGAAAGCGTCAAATATATTGAAAGAACAAGGCAAAGATGGATGCAAGATAGGATAAACGGTTTGACATGATTGCTTGGGGAACCTCGTCGGTGCTACGGAGTTTGTCCACTGTTGCTGAGATCTTCCTATGTAAGAAAGAGGTCGCAGCACACTTGGTTACGCACCAAAGTGCGATAATGATGGTCATTTTTTTTCCGATCCAGAAGCACTTGAGCCATGGACATCGCAACCATTCGGTTCGGTGCCACGAACACCGTAAACCTGGGGAATCTGTGGCTTTTCTGCCAGTCCGCGGAATTGAACCCGCACTCACAGAGGGCTAGTCACCCGCAGTCCAACGCGCTACGAACACGCTGAACAGACGGGCTGATGGTCATATCAATCAAGCAATCAATCAACATGACAGCAAAAGTAACTTTTCCATCTGGTATGTGGTTAAGAGACCCGTCTGGCATGTGATTGAAAGAAATTCTAAAAGACTATTTTAGTAGCAACATTCTATACAAAACAAGCTACTAGATGATGATGAGTACAGAGATTGAAAATCATCAGCTAAATTAGAGGACTGTAATTACAAATAAGTAGTACATTAACTGAGATAAGTGGAAAAAAGAACATCAATCCAAGGATAAGAAATAAACTAATACTATACAATCATTCATTACTGTAGAGGGATAATGTTGTAATCAGTGTTAGGAAAAATGTCAGACATAATCAAATATAGACATGGGGGATGTCTGTGCTGGGAGGCAACGTCCTTGTCTTTTACTTCAATAGTACTCGGTTTGTGTTTCGCATGAAGCCGAGAGGTTTTTTTTCCAGCGCTCCTCGATTTAAACGTTCGTTAGATCGTGACCGTCAGCAACATAAGCCCGACTAGCTCAGACGGGAATTAAATATTCCTGTTTAATGGAGGCTGGTTTTTGTGCATGTTTGATAGAACACTGTACGATTTTTTGCAAGTTTACTCAATTCTAGGACTTCATGTTTATTTATTGATGAAAATTTGTATTAATAGTGATATTCCTTAGCTTTAAACTTAACTTGTAATATATAATATAACTTTGATTTAGTATGTTATAGTGTTTAAATGAATGAGTTTATTTACAATCATACTGGAATACAAGTTGAGGTCTTATTTCCTAGAATTTTCCCTGAGCCCGCCGGTCGTATGTTATCGGAGGCCACGGTTAGATAGATTTCCTAACGTTTTATCGGAGACGGACGATAAAACCATGGACACATGCTGAAGTTGAGTATATAAAAGAAACCTTGACCCTTTATGTAGGCGTCTTTAGCTTGGGTGGTAGTGAGCTCAAACACAACCCATGCGTACCTGAACGGTACAAATAGAACTTACCGTTCAGAAAGCAATGACAGGCTACTGAACGTGGGTGCATGGAGAATCGACGACTTGTTTGCTTTGGTTGATGGAAGCTAACCAAGTACTGGGATAGTTAACACCACTGTTGTCACATAAAGAGATACCGCTAAAGCAAAACAACTAAAATAACTAAAGCAAATCTCATAAGAACGATTTTCTGGCCAACACTATGTTACCAGTGTCAAACATGGCCAATAACAGCAGCTAATGAGCGGAAAATCATAACGACAGAAATGAGGTGTCTTAGAAGAGCTGCAGGTGTAACAATAAGAGACAAAATTAGAAATGAAGAATTCAGAAGGAGACTGGATGTGAAACCAGTTATGCAATTCATAAAAGAACAACAGATTAAATGGTTTGGACACCTGACCAGAATGCCCTGGTATCGCATACCACAGAGAGCCACACAGAAAAAGTATAATGAGTACAAGGCAAGAGGAAGACCACGCAAAAGATGGAGCGACGGCATCAAGAACAGCCTTACGTAGATAAGTATCAGCTTACAAAGTGCCTTAAAAAGCACACACAAGATCACTACGTTTCACCCCCAACACTTCTATAAAGAAGTAAATGGTGGAAGAGAAGAACAAGCAGACACAAGATCACTACGTTTCACCCCCAACACTTCTATAAAGAAGTAAATGGTGGAAGAGAAGAACAAGCACACACAAGATCACTACGTTTCACCCCCAACACTTCTATAAAGAAGTAAATGGTGGAAGAGAAGAACAAGCAGACACAAGATCACTACGTTTCACCCCCAACACTTCTATAAAGAAGTAAATGGTGGAAGAGAAGAACAAGCACACACAAGATCACTACGTTTCACCCCAACACTTCTATAAAGAAGTAAATGGTGAAAGAGAAGAACAAGCACACACAAGATCACTACTTTTCACCCCCAACACTTCTATAAAAAGTAAATGGTGGAAGAGAAGAACAAGCAGACACAAGATCACTACGTTTCACCCAAAACACTTCTATAAAGAAGTAAATGGTGGAAGAGAAGAACAAGCAGACACAAGATCACTACTTTTCACCCCAACACTTCTATAAAGAAGTAAATGGTGGAAGAGAAGAACAAGCAGACACAAGATCACTACGTTTCACCCCAACACTTCTATAAAGAAGTAAATGGTGGAAGAGAAGAACAAGCACACACAAGATCACTACGTTTCACCCCCAACACTTCTATAAAGAAGTAAATGGTGGAAAGAAGAACAAGCAGACACAAGATCACTACGTTTAACCCCCAACACTTCTATAAAGAAGTAAATGGTGGAAGAGAAGAACAAGCACACACAAGATCACTACGTTTCACCCCCAACACTTCTATAAAGAAGTAAATGGTGGAAGAGAAGAACAAGCAGACACAAGATCACTACGTTTCACCCCACACTTCTATAAAGAAGTAAATGGTGGAAGAGAAGAACAAGCACACACAAGATCACTACGTTTCACCCCCAACACTTCTATAAAGAAGTAAATGGTGGAAGAGAAGAACAAGCAGACACAAGATCACTACGTTTCACCCCCAACACTTCTATAAAGAAGTAAATGGTGGAAGAGAAGAACAAGCACACACAAGATCACTACGTTTCACCCCAACACTTCTATAAAGAAGTAAATGGTGGAAGAGAAGAACAAGCAGACACAAGATCACTACGTTTCACCCCAACACTTCTATAAAAAAGTAAATGGTGGAAGAGAAGAACAAGCACACACAAGATCACTACGTTTCACCCCCAACACTTCTATAAAGAAGTAAATGGTGGAAGAGAAGAACAAGCAGACACAAGATCACTACGTTTCACCCCCAACACTTCTATAAAGAAGTAAATGGTGGAAGAGAAGAACAAGCACACACAAGATCACTACGTTTCACCCCCAACACTTCTATAAAGAAGTAAATGGTGGAAGAGAAGAACAAGCACACACAAGATCACTACGTTTCACCCCCAACACTTCTATAAAGAAGTAAATGGTGGAAGAGAAGAACAAGCACACACAAGATCACTACGTTTCACCCCCAACACTTCTATAAAGAAGTCAATGGTGGAAGAGAAGAACAAGCAGACACAAGATCACTACGTTTCACCCCCAACACTTCTATAAAGAAGTCAATGGTGGAAGAGAAGAAGAAGAAGATGGTGAAGTTCTGTAAAGTTCTGCCACCATTTTCATTTTTCAGACTCTTTATAGATCGGAAAATTGATATTTGAAACAACTAACAACAAATATAAGAATGAGAAATGTGAAGCACAGAAGAACAAATTATAAAAAGACACGAAGGGCTGGAGAAGACCATCATGGAAGGAGACATACCAGTCAAGAGAAGATGAGGAAGACCACGGAGAAGATGGATTCAGGATGTAACTGATGATTTGAACGTGTCTTCTGCAGAGATGGGGTATCTGGCCTATGAGAGAGAAAAATCTCGAAGAACTGTTAGGGTGATAAAGTTCTGCTCAGGACAATCTATTTGATGATTATGATAAGAACAAACGAATCCATTGAAACGGTAAAGATTTGAAAATGTAAATATTTAATAAAGGATTTACTCACCATCACACATTCCGCTTCGCTTCTGTGAATGGAAGGATGGTCTATGAAGTGCCAACCTTGACAAATCTATTTTTAGTCCTTGTGTGCATGTTAAAATAACTGCAAAAACAATGACTGCGACAATGTCTACTCTCATCCACTGCGTCATCTGATGGGAAGAAAATATGAAATATATGTGAATATGTGTATGATTTATTTGACATATTAATACCAAAATATATGTGAATATGTGTATGATTTATTTGACATATTAATACCAAAATATATATGAATATGTGTATGATTTATATGATATATTAATACCAAAATATGTGGCGTTATAAACAGATCATTAAAGAGAAATGTACACGGGAAGGTAAAGGAAAGCGTTTGACTGTCAGCAAGACAGACTCGAACATTTCCTTTGAACGAACAATTATTTTTTCGAATGCAGCTGTCGTATACTAGTACGGTCTAACGGGGCACAACATTATAGTTGTTCTTGGCAAAATTCATTCATAATATATCCCAATAAGAATGATCATACGTCACAGACCCCCGAGTCACAGGAAAAATATCAGTGAGTGACACGTCTGCCCCAGATAATATAATAGTCAACACAGAGATTAGATTAGAAATTAGAGATTGTATAAGTTGCAGTGATACCGGGTCGAATCTGAATTGTGAAACGTAAATACCGTGGAGGCAAAAAGGTCAAAATGTGTAAACTATGTAGATGATAGCGATTAAACGAAGATACAGGGTGTTTGTGAAAAACATAGTATATGACGTTATCAAAAAATGTGTTCCATATTCAATTGTGAAATAGCTATACATACTTCATGTTATATTTGCGCACCTTACTACATTTGTTTGTCAATAGATAAATATAACAGAGTCGTACGGTGTTGTTTACCTGAAGCAAATCTTTTCACACGCACATTACAGTGCAGTGTTTTGTCATGATCAAGACCAATAACCGGGAAACCGATCACACATACTAACTTGATGTGTCCCAAATATTTAATTTTCCTTGTTTTTATGTTTTCTTGCTTGATGACTTCTTCTTCTTTCTTCTTTTGTCGTCACACTGCTACCGGGTTGTTGCCCAGTGTCGTGGTTTTCTGTTTTTGTCTTGCGCTGTTCTGGTGGCTTGTGTGATTGTTATCTTTGCTCTTTCACAGGATGCTGCCACGCCATCTAACCATCTTTTCCGTGGTCTTCCTCTTGCCTTCTTTCCCGATGTTCTGTTGTAGAAGACTCTGTATACTGTGGAGTTTGGATGCATTCTTATTAAGTGGCCAAACCACTTCATTCTTTGTTTATCTATATAATTCAAGCACGGTTTTGTGCCAACTTTCTTTCTTATGCTGATGTTGGTGATTCTGTCTTTTCTTGTGTTGTTGGTAACTTTTCTCAGGCAACGCATTTCACATGTAGTTATTTTTGTGACTGCGCTTTGCTCAATGTCCATGTTTGGCTCTGGTAACACAAAGTAGGTATAAAAATGCTGTTGATCATTTGTTTCTTAGCTGCCTGTGAAATTTTTGGGTGCCTTAACAATGGGGC
This sequence comes from Arion vulgaris, assembly GCA_020796225.1. Classification (NCBI taxonomy): domain Eukaryota; kingdom Metazoa; phylum Mollusca; class Gastropoda; order Stylommatophora; family Arionidae; genus Arion; species Arion vulgaris. The sequence goes on along the minus strand of CM036754.1, from coordinate 23,523,273 downwards.
TAGCTGGTAGGTTACAGCATTTGCTTTTTGTACTCTAGCCTCTATCTCTCTATCTAGTTTTCCGTCTTCTGTGAATATGCTTCCTAAGTATTTGAATTCTTTCACTTGGTTTATTTTAGTGCCATTGACATGGATTATTATGTTTTCTTCCCATATTCATTATTTCTGTTTTAGAGTTGTTGATTTTCATGTCATGTTTCACACAATTATTGTTCAAAGTGTCAATATGATGTTGTAGATCTTGTTCATTTTGATGTATCAGGCACTGATCATCTGCAAAAAGTAGTTCATTTATTTCATCATTATCTGAATTCGACTCTTGAGTTATTTTATCCATATATGCGATAAAGAGTAGTGGTGAAAGGACACAACCATTAAAAGGACTACGTTCTGTAAAAGGATATGCCACGATTTTTCACTGACAATGTTATTAAAGCACAGGAACATCGCCATGCAATTTGAACTTTAGCTTGGGCGTCCTTACGTTAATGTTTTGGTATATGCACACTAAAATCATCTCTAAGTCCTGTAAAGTATATAATAATAATAATTCCTCTCGTACCGTTATACGTTACATAGGCCCTGCAAGCAATTTCTCCATACCGCTCTATTCTGGGCAACTCGTTCAATCTCCTCCATGGCACTGGGACCGATATTTCTTGCCTATCTCAGCAAAGTTCGTTTCAGGGTCTCCTTAGGTCGTCCTCTCTTTCTTGAAACCTTTGCATCCCACTTCAATGCCTGCTTTGATATTCGTTGATCATTTCTCTTCAAGGTGTGTCCAACATATCTCCATCTTCTCTTTCTTATAACAGCTGTTGCTAGTGGATATGCCATGATTTTAATTGTTCAGGAATAAGCATGTGTACTGCATCAATCTCATTTTGACACAAGAAGGTTTCAGTGGTATTGTACAAACTACGTAGCACTTTGTAATTAAAAAAGTGGGAGTCTCTGTGGCTAAGTGGTTTGCTTTGCTTGTGAGTCGAAAGTCGTAGGTTCGAGTCCGTACCGCGCCTTTCTGTTCACGAGTGCAGTTTTTTCCAGAGACCTCTAGGATTGTTAGGACTGGAGCTACGGAGTTCGTGCTTTGTTCAATGCTCTCGGCATGTGGCGTGCAATTTCTTCGGAGAGGGACCGAGCCGTATGGGGTAACACCCGGTGCAAATAAAGTAAATCCTTCGGCTTTTAAACCCTTTAAACTTTGTAATTTTGAAGGCGTTGAACATTTTGGTCGAAATTTTACTTTAACCTTTTAAATAAATTTGTCATGGGCAGAGGCTTTGCATGCAGTATACTTTTACCGATTGTCCTCTGTCAAGAATTATTTTACTTGCTTAACGTAAACATGGATCAAACGTTTTATCGTTCGTCAAGCCACTCTCCCCCTCTCCCCCAAAATGTAGCCATTAACTTATATTGGTGGTGCACAGTGTTGGGTGGGGAGGAGATGAAAGAAAGGCTTGCGTGCTGCAATGACCCAGAGAGCTATGGCTGCAGAAACATTGTTCCTTATGGGATTACTAAAGCCGGACAGGTCAAAGAAGAGATAACAGACTAAATGGGGTCTTTTTGTCCTGTAGGCTGGAGTTTGTGCGATGGGCTAATCCGAACTATTTAATTTGTTGTTTCTTGATGCATTTCAGTACTGATGGTGCACTCATTTTTTTGTTATGCTTTCATTTATAAACCGTTCTCTTCCTTGTTACTCCCAGTATTCTGCGTAGACACTTCATCTTTGCCATGACTCGTTTTCTTCCATCGTTTTGACGTAAGCATCCAGGTTTAACCATGACTAAATCTATCAAATGTATGTGCGCACGATAAAAATTGCACAGTGATGTAAATGATTAAAAAAAATTTTGAAATATTATCAAAAATAATATTTCTCTTTCATCATTATCTCTCTAAATAAAAAGATGTGAAATCGATGTTTCATATCCCTTCTCAAAACAAGTCAATGAGCCAAAACTATATCCCTCTTGCACACAATAAAATCTCATTTATATGTTTACATTGCAGTGCTAACCGTTAGCTAAGATGTAATCGATAATAGCCATTACAGAATAGATATACCTTCGGGGAGAAAGGTTAAAAATCATTCATTTTTTCCCTATGTAAATATTTTAGCAGTTTTGTTTGTTCTCTTCATTTCTCTGTTTCCATGTTCATATGAACGTCATAATTATTGTTACTTTTAACTCTCTAGTCTCCATATCAACAGTTTATTTCTATCTTCTTCTTATCTTCCACCATTTACTTCTTTATAGAACGTAGTGATCTTGTGTGTGCTTGTTTTAAGGCACTTTGTGAATTTCTATGGCTTCTATATAAAATATATATCTTTAATCTGTAGTCTGTGTTACGTGATGCGTAGTCAACTCTGTTTGCAACCCAAAATAGTTGTTGTATGGCGAACTTGACGGGGCAGACGTTCTGCTGGTGGACTTAAAAAACGCTATAAAGACACTCTTAAAATGTCTCTGAAATGCTTCGATATAGACACCCCATGCTGGGAATCCATTGAGCAAGATCGCCAAATGTAGCACTGTAACAACACAAGAGGAGCTCGCATAGCCGAGAATCATCGTGCCATTGAGGTACTGAGAAAACGAGCTGTGCGAAAAGACAGAACACACAACACCCACACGTTTAACCTTTATCATGTATGCCCCACCTGTGGTAGGGGATTGTGTTCTGGGATTGGACTCTACAGTTACTCCTGCATACACCAGAGAAGTACATCAGCACACGTCTGAGGCTGTTGTCATCATCGCTTGCGATGTACAGCTATTATTATTATTATTAGTCTACTATAGAGATTCCGAAGTTTTTTTAGTGTGACAGATTTGCAGAAATGTAGACACATCAGCAGTGACTGATGCCCAATTGATTAAACATTGTTCTTTTTTTATTAACATATTAACATATTTACTCATCCTCATCAAATAGCTTGTCCTAAACAGAACTTTGCCACCCCAACAGTCCTCCGGAATTTCTCTTCTCATAGGCCAGATGTCCTGCCTCTGCAGCCGTCATGTTCAAACCATCAGTTACATCCTGAATCCATCTTCTCCGTGGTCTTCCTCTTCTTCTCTTTGCCGGTATGCCTCCTTCCATGATAGTCTTCTCCAGCCCTTCATGTCTTTTTATATGTCCAAAATATCTCAATTTTCTCTTTCTTATTTGTAGCATCAGCCAGTTTTCTTTGATTTTGAGATCTTTCTGGATAGATCTATTTGTTCACGTCTCTATCCAAAATATACGAAGGACTCTTCTATAAAATTTTAATTAAACATATTTACTACGGAATTGAAATAAAAACACGATGCTGTTGAATTAATTATAGTTTACATTTTCCAACTTGAAAAATATATAAACATCGAATTAACAAATTTGACCAAACTCCCGATCGGACAACGATGTAGAAATAAATAATTTTGCTGTAGTTAAAAATCGAAAATTGGATCAGAATGAGTTGATGTAAATGTACCACTTGCTTTACAAGCGAAACAAGGCAAGGCGCAATGTGCGTCAGCTGGGTTATTTTAATTGACAATCTTGCGACCCTTGTGATAGTTAGTACGAAATAAGTTAAATTTGCATTAAAATTTGCCCCAATTCATGTAACTCACAAAATAACTTTAATAAATTGAAGTTACTGGAACTGTGATATAATTGACAGAAGTGCAATTATCAATCGGCCGTCTTTTAGATATGTACACACAATTTGATGACGCATCTTTCGAAAGATTTTAATCGAAAGAGTTTAGAACCAGATTTTGTATAGTACCTACGGGGTTGACACATTGTGACAACCGGTAAAATCGAGGGTAGACGAAACAGAGGAAGACAGAGATCGAACATTTTGATAGCCTGACTTCATGGCACGGTAGAGCGTCAACATCTGAGTTGATAGCAAACACAACGATATAGATTTGTGGAGATCCATAATCACCTACGCCAGTCGACACGGTACCTGATGATGATGATAACCTACGTGGCAGCAAAATGTGTATGTTTAATCAGGGAGCCACAGGAACGTGTATACCGCTCTTTAACTACTGAAGTAGACTGATATTTTATATGTCTGCTAATATTTATGCTGCCGGAGTGGTTACAGGGGTCCAAATTTGAGGTGTAAAGAATAGAACCACTGTTACCTGCCATGCATGTCGTAAGAGGCGACTAAGGAGTTTTGGCTGAAATCGGATGCACGTGTCAGCTAGGGAATGCTAACCCGAAACAAATGCTTACAGAAAACGGATGCACCAGGCCGTAAGGCGCATAACATGGTGCAACGATCAATCACAATGAAGAATGGAATAACGGATTCTACGGCAGCCAATCTGCCTCGGAGATTTAGCCCCGCAGTAAGAATGTCAGACCCACCATAACAAGGGTGGCCAAAACTTACTGCTGGAAGAGGTCGGCCCAACGGGGAAGCAGAAATCATAGGAATGATATCCTACAGAACTGCCCCCAGTGTGCAGACTTGAAAAGAAAGAGGTGGCCCACTTACACTAGCGTCCAAGACAAACTGTATGGCGTGGCTGATAATCTGAGGCAGATGGCTGCCTTTATTAGAGAATCCGAAATCCCAAGAAGAAGATATTTATGCACCTTAATTTTCTTTTCTATTTTTCGTCTACCATAAAAAAGGACTTCGTTACCTGTGCGTGAGTTTACAGAGAGACTTCGATATCTAAATCTTTCACACCGACATATTTTTGGTTTTTAGAACTGAAATTTTTGTTGAACTTGGCTTGTATTCGTTATTCGAGCCCTACCCACTTAAACAGACTGCAATGATACAGCATTTAATTAGAGCAACAACTTGAAAGAGGGGTAGGAGCTTCGTTAGATATGGTTCACTGACGATGACATCTGCCATCTCAATGACTGCGTCCTGTAGTCCCATGTTTGTTTAAAAATCAATAAGTAATTAACATTGTGACCTGGAAGAGCGTAAATAGACGAATTGATTACCGTTAGCGAGTTGTACAGAAAGTTGTGTATTATTGTGATTGCCGAAGCCAGACATCAAGAGACACGACTATTATTTTGTCAACCATGGGTGACCATTGCCGAAGCTAGACATCAAGAGACACGACCATTATTTTGTCAACCGTGAGTGACCACTAACCAATAAATATCCGGACACTTTATTCTGATGTGTGATATGTGTGTGTGTGTGTTTGTGTGTTGGGGGACGACTGTACCATCCTAATTTAACGCATAGTTAAAAAGATATTAATTTGATGTGAAAAATGACTAAACTAACAGACCAAATACTCGGTTCCGGACGCAGTATTCAGGTTAAGCAGACCCGGTGAGTGGGTTGCACAACGTTTAGGGAAATCAGTAGAAGCGACCGGTCTGGAATCATTAATGGACTTCCACTTTGTGCCGTTAATGATCGAAGTTCATGTGGCTTTCAATAGTGTCCGATTCAATTTGTGGTTCCTAAAAGGACCCTTTCACTATTTCCGTCTGGATTCTTCATCCATTTTGGCCACCCTGTCTCCACTAAGTGAATGATACATAAGCGAAACTAGAGCAATACGTGTTAATGGTACTAGTCGTTATATTAAATGTTCTTTTATTTGTATGTGTTAGTGTGTTGGTTCGTAGCTATGTACGTATGTATAAGCGTTCCATTGTGTAGCTATTACAAAGGTTTCATTGTGAAGCTATTATTGATGAGGTTATATAACGTATATTTTAATCTATTATGAATAGCAGTACAAGACTATACTATATATATTCTAATCTCATATGAATATCAATTCGACACTATAGTACATATATTCTTCTCTTATGAATATAAATTTCGTCACTATAGTACATATATTCTTCTCTTATGAATATCATTTCGTCACTATAGTACATATATTTTCTCTTATGAATATCAATTCGTCACTATAGTACATATATTTTCTCTTAATGAATATCAATTCGACACTTAGTACATATATTCTTCTCTAATGAATATCAATGCGACACTATAGTACATATATTTTTCTCTTATGAATATCAATTCGACACTGTAGTACATATATTCTTCTCTAATGAATATCAATTCGACACTATAGTACATATATTAATATCTCGTATGAATATCAGTAAAGATAATGAGATAAAATGCTAATTTCAGAGACCCAATCATATTGAGAGAAGCACCATTCAAATAGGTGGGCACATTTACATATCTAGAAATTGTCATCAACATTCAAGGTGGCAGGGTTAGAATACAAAAAGCACTATCGGCATTTTCCATTCTGAAGAACATATGGAGTTCAAGAATGATCAGGAATACAACTAAGATAATTATATTTAACTCAAATGCCAAGGATGTCCTTCTATATGGAGCGTAGACAAGGAGAACTACTAATAGGGTACACCAAAAACGTGCAGATATTCAACAATATATGCCTACGCAGGATACTCCATTGAGATGGTATGACAGGACCACAAACAGAGAACTGTGGGATGAGAACTGTGGGATGAGAACTGTGGGATGAGAACTGTGGGATGAGAACTGTGGGATGAGAACTGTGGGATAGACTGTGATAGCGGAACAACGGCAAGGGGAACAAAAGATAAGGAGCAGAAGGTGGCAATGGATAGTACACACACTGAGGAAACCACATGAGAGCATCATGAGACAGGCTCTTCAATAGAACTCCCAGGGCAATAGAGGTAAGGGAACACCTAGGAACACATGGAGATGAGAGTTAAAGATGGAATGCAAAAACAAAAACAGGGAAAGAGTGGAGAGATCTCAAAAAGATGACCTTGGATAGGCGGGCTTCGAAGGCCTTGATTGCGGACTTATGTTTCCCTAGGGGCGAATGGTGAAGAAGAAGATGAATATCAGTGTGAATCTACAGTACATTTATTTTTATCTTATAAATATCAATACGAGACTAAAGGACGTGTATTTTTCTGTTATGAGTGTCAGTACAAAACTATTCTATATATATTCTATTCTATTATGGATATTACTGCGAGGGTACAATACATGCGTTCTTAACTTTTATAAATATCAGCGTGACACTACAGTACATACATTCTTAACTTTTATGAATATCAGCGTGACACTACAGTACATACATTCTTAACTTTTATGAATATCAGCGTGACACTACAGTACATACATTCTTAACTTTTATAAATATCAGCGTGACACTACAGTACATACATTCTTAACTTTTATAAATATCAGCGTGACACTACAGTACATACATTCTTAACTTTTATAAATATCAGCGTGACACTACAGTACATACATTCTTAACTTTTATAAATATCAGCGTGACACTACAGTACATACATTCTTAACTTTTATAAATATCAGCGTGACACTACAGTACATACATTATTAACTTTTATGAATATCAGCGTGACACTAAAGTACATACATTCTTAACTTTTATGAATATCAGCGTGACACTAAAGTACATACATTCTTAACTTTTATGAATATCAGCGTGACACTACAATACATACATTCTTAACTTTTATAAATATCAGGAACTACTAGTACATACATTCTTAACTTTATAAATATCAGCGTGACACTACAGTACATACATTCTTAACTTTTATAAATATCAGCGTGACACTATAGCACATATATTCTTCTCTTTTTGCAAACAAGTGAGGCCAAATACTTAGGAGCAATTTTCACAGCAGATGGAAGTATCGATAGCGAAATCAGCAATCGTTGCACAAAAACTAACCAAGTACTGGGACAGTTAACACCACTGTTGTCACATAAAGAGATACCGCTAACAACTAAAGCAAATCTCATAAGAACGATTTTCTGGCCAACACTATGTTACCAGTGTCAAACATGGCCAATAACAGCAGCTAATGAGCGGAAAATCATAATGACAGAGATGAGGTGTCTTAGAAGAGCTGCAGGTGTGACAATAAGAGACAAAATTAGAAATGAAGAAATCAGAAGGAGACTGGATGTGAAACCAGTTATGCAATTCATAAAAGAACAACAGATTAAATGGTTTGGACACCTGACCAGAATTCCCTGGTGTCGCCTACCACAGAGAGCCACACATAAAAAGTATAATGAGTACAAGGCAAGAGGAAGACCACGCAAAAGATGGAGCGACGGCATGAAGAACAGCCTTACGAGCATGAATATCAGCTTACAAAGTGCCTTAAAAAAAAAACACACAAGATCACTACGTTTCACCCCAACACTTCTATAAAGAAGTAAATGGTGGAAGAGAAGAACAAGCAGACACAAGATCACTACGTTTCACCTCCAACACTTCTATAAAGAAGTAAGTGGTGGAAGAGAAGAACAAGCAGACACAAGATCACTACGTTTCACCTCCAACACTTCTATAAAGAAGTAAATGGTGGAAGAGAAGAAGAGATTCTTCTCTTTTCAATATCAGTACAAGACATATTCTAAAGTACAACGGACATCCACCCCGATGGTAAGGAGATCGTACACTGCCGCTGAAATCTTCCTGTGTAAGAAATAGATCGGAGCACACATGGTTACTAACCGAAGTGCAATGATGATAGTACCATTAATCAATCAATGAATCTATTATCTCGTCATATTGATATTAGTATTGTATACGAGGTTATATATGCAAAGACAAAACAGACAAATTATCACCCATAACATCAAAAGTTGGACTTCAGATAAGCTACGAATAAATAGAATAATGAAAACACTGTTAGAAAGTACAGTAGTGCAGATATGACGCTAGAATTCAGAATTACAAAAATAACAGAGTAATTTATCTAACTGATAATGATAATGTGTGATATTCACTGATTAATGCCCAGAAGACAACGTCAGACGTGATAGTCACTTAAAGGTTTAAAGGCAACGGATTTACTTCGCTGTTCCTAGTTTTTAAAGTGTGTTTTGGTCCCTCTTTGAAGAAATATTACGCTCCCTAGCGAGAAACTTGCGCAACTCACTAACCCAGTAACTTCAACAAAAATCTTAAGGATCTCAAGAAAAGAAATCCACTCGTGAACTTAACAACGAGATTCGGGTTCGAACTCACGACCTTCAGATAGAAATGGAAACTGCTTGACCATTTCTGAACAGATACTATCGTCCACTGATTGTTTTTCTAAAATACAGCCCCATGCGCGATAGCTACTTAGAGTTATCCTGCAAAACGACATACATGATAGTCAATAGCTGCTGTCCTGCAAGGCACCAAAAGACGTGACGACATTGATTGCAACATTACACGACACGGTTAGATATGATCCTCACTGACCGCTGCCCTACAATACACTACGAGACCTAATACTCAATGATTGCAACATCGGTCTCTGATAAATGACACACACAAAGGAAGAATAACTGACAGTCAGTATTCAGAATTGACAAATTGTCAATATCATTAACCTCCTACGCCAAATCTGTATAGATCATGATAACGTCACTACTTGTCGACAATCCACCAAATGATGTTTACCCCATTTCACAAAACAAACGTAGTGATAACCTACCTGGAAAAAACACTATTAGAAAATGTCTTCATTTAAATTTATCGCAAGAGTGCTAGTGCAGTATAAATCGGCGATGAGCCATTTCCACCATTTAGAAGAAAACAACAATCAAAGAAAAATTTTTTTAAAGCGGGAAGGAAATATCACACAAATTTGTTTTATTGTTATTATAGGGCCCGCGTGAAACAACAGCACAAAAACAGTATATCAAAGCTTCAAATAACAATGTTCTATTCATCTCAAATTGGGTACAACAAAACGAATGATGTTGTTCAGACATTAAGGACAATGATGAAGATGATAGCAAGATTTGAGGGGAAAAAAAACTACATTTGATTCCTATGTCATGTCTCTAGCAATTGTTGAAAGGTTGATAGTTTACTGTTACCTTTGACGTTTACTTTTCAAGCGTGACATCTGTAGGCAGACAACAGTGACAAAGATCACATATTTTATTTGATCAAAGTGCGAAGTTTACGGGTATCCAATGAAATAAATATATTTAATGGGAGTTGAGTGAATGAAGCAATTTGAAAATAAATATCACACCATTAAAAAAAGGGAAAAAAATTATCAAAAATCGGACTTTCAAATCTGGAGATTTCAAGAGGCATGTCAATTCAAAATGCACGTGCTAATGGATGGTTCTGGTTACGTAAATAGACGAAAGCTCTGCTCTTTTATTTGAATGAAATGATGTCCTCTGTTACCACAGATACTAGGGGTTTAATCAATGCAGTGACGTTGCAGTGTTTGCCCTGGACTCCACCTGCTGGAGTGAGGTTCTCTTCCTTTCACCTTGAGCGGACATTATTTGTCTGTCTATCTGTTCTAATGCTCGTTCGTTGTATTATAGCTATGTATGCATGTGTGTATGTATGTGTCTGTGTATGGCCTTTGTTGTCTTTACAGAAGGGCATTTGGCAAGTGTTTTACTGTGACAGCCTCTGAGTTTTCGCTTTTCTTTCTTGTCTTTCAGCTCATACATAAGTCTCTTCTCAAAGAACTCTGCACCCTCGCGCAATATCTCTATCCACACAACTGAAGTACTGCAACGTGAAAACCCGCCTTCCATCATGGGCAAGCTCAGCAGTAGACGGCAAAGATGGATGGGGCAAGTGAGAAGAATGGAAACTTGTCACATACCAAAACAAATGTTATTCTGTGAACTTTCGGAGGGGAAGAGGCACCAGAGGAGACCACTGCTCAGATATAAAGATGTCTGCAAGGCCTCAAAGAAGAACTTTTCTATAGCTCCCAGAACATGGGAAAAATTGTATCTACAGGATTATGTCTATATGATCTATATATATATATATCATCTATCTATATTATCTATATAAGCAAAATCTCGGGTAGCCACAAAGATGTGGTTTAACAGGACAGTGCTAAGAATCACATGGGCTTCTAAAATGACTGGTATTGATGTGTTGAAAGAGGTCAAGACACAAAGAAAACGTTTCCTTTTCTTCTCCGATACACTAATTGTGTTCTTGCTCAGCATGCTAGCACAGTGTTAGGATAAGAAGAGATTTCTCAAATGGGCTATTGCGTACTCTTTATAAATAGTGTCATTCACTGTCTCTGTTATTTCTGTGATTCACCTTGTTATCTTTGAAGCAACAGAGATTCGACATTTTTCGTGCATGTGATGAGACAGAAAAGTTCAGAACACATTGTGACAATTGATAAAAGAGATGGTACGAGACAGAGAAAGATAGAGAAAAAATTATGTACAGTTTGGATTCATGGCCAGGAGGAGTATCAACATTTAAGAGGAACAACATCCGAACTGCTAGTCAGTAGCCAGGACAAACATTTGTGGAGATTTATGATCGTCTACGTCAGATGACATGCTCAATGAGGTGATTCTGATTTTCTATTCATCCATCTATCCATTTATCTATCTATCTATCTATTCATCCCTCTGTTCATCTATCTATCTATCCATCCATTCATCCACCCATCCGTCCATCCATCTATCCATCCATCCACTTATCTTCTATCTATCTATCCATCCATATATTCCTCCTCCTATCCATCCATCCGTCCGCCCGTCCATCTGTCTGTCTGTCTATCTATCGATAATTATATTTATCTATTTGTCTCTTTGTCTGTCTTGACTATCCGTCTGTCTGTTTGTCTTTCTGTTTGTCTGTCCATCTGTATTTATGGCCACCCATCGTTCGTCTGTCCACCCACCCTTCTGTCTGTTTATATCCCTAGTTTTTTTTCTGCCCGTCATTGTGTTTTTTTCGCTATCCGGTTATCTGTATGTCTGTATCTATCTATCAATCAACCTGTATACCTGCCGGACTGTCCACCTACCTATCTATCTACCTTCTTGTATGTATATATTCTTATCTAGCTGTCTGTATAATATACATATCTATTTACATATGTCGAGATGATGGATTCAGGATGTAACTGATGGTTTGAACATGACCGCTGCATAAACAGGACATCTGGTCTACGAGAGAGAGAAATTCCGAAGACCTGTTAAGGGGATACAGTTCTGCTCAGACCAAGCTATTTAATGATGATAATTAACCCCTTCGCTCTTCTGGGCCGATATACTGGCTCACTGTATTTTTAAGGTTACGCAGAACTGATATACTGGCTAATTCTTTACATGCAATAAAAGCTTAGTTAAAATAATTAATAGTGAAAGATTAATGATGTGTGAACACTTTACTATTCTGTTTGGGAACCTCTAATAAATTTTGTCAAGATTCAAACCCTTATTCCACACCCCCTTCCCTTTCCCCAAACATCGTTTCTTGTATTGAAATGATATTGATCACTTCCGACTAGAGGATAGAACCCGGAAACACGTGACACCTGGAGAGATGGGAAATTAAATTATCAAAGCTTAAATGGCTTTCACATGCATGGACATTAACGTTTGGTCTAATCTCCTTTAATGTTTCTGTATTCTGTTCCCTCAATCATCAACTACTCTGGAACTTCCTGTTTAACAGTTAAGTTCTGACTAAATCTCTATTGAACATTTTAGATGAAAGAATCTCTGTGCAGTAAAGAATCAACTAATTACTTAATCTAATTTGATTTAGAACGGTCAGTCTACTGTACAAGCAATATTTTCTCAAAATCCTTTTGCATTACTTTAAGTATTAACTTGTCCTTCCAAATTGTTATTGATCCTGCGCCCTTATTGTTTTATAATGATCCATCAAACCAAGCCAAATAATGTTACAAAATAAAAATAACAAAACACGTAAACTCAAAGTACTGTAGTATTACAAAATATAAAAACAATACTCAGCCATGTTTTGACCAATAGGCCTTTATCAAATAACGGTTACACCAGAAGTGACGAATTAAATTTTTTTTCACAGCACACTACTTATAGAATACAACAATAAAATCCGAAAAATCCCTCAAATAAAAAATAACAAGTTACATATTGTTACAATTATTACAATATATTTGAACAGGACAACTAATGTTACAAGTAATGATCTAGAAACTAGTCAGACAGTTGTTACAAATGTCTAACTGTTCATAAACATGCACATTTATGATACTTTCTTCTTCCGTGAACGCTCCATATCAATCCCTAGTTAACCACTCTTTTTGATTTGTAGGGAATCCGAGCCGAAGAGCGATTGTACGTTGTGCCAGTTATGCGCCTACAAGTAGGACAGCATGTCCGATGTCTACGACGCTTCTTATTTATTAGAGTAGCTTCCCTAGGCCCCTACCTCAGTTACCTTTTACCACATGCCTTGTAGGTCGCAGTGTTACTATACTACATGCCTTGGGAGGTCGGCCAGTGTTACTATTATTTGCTTCCTTAGAACCTGCCTCAGTCATTTATTACAACATGCCTTGTAGGTCGCAGTGTTACTATTATTTTCTCCACTTGCGAGCCCCGCAACACATGGACGATGTGGGATACAAATAGAAAATTCTCTTTCTACACTAACATTAGAGTATTTTAGATTCATGCGGGAGCGACGGAGTGGACGGAATTCTGGATGACAAAAGAAGATGAATATGAATCGTATGCAACCACTGAGTCATAAGCACCATTAGCATGCATACATATTTTTTTTCTAAATAAAATGTGCCGCAAACATTCTGAGACCATAGGGTATGAAGTGAAGTGCCTGCTATTTCTGATTACTAGTCCATTATGTGTAGGAGTTAGGAATGCCAATTACTTTCCTCAGATGTGGGATGTTGGGTGTAGGGTTGAACCTATAGCTCTCGTGTTAGGTAGCCGGACGCTTGTGCAATACGCTAATCCCTCCAATAAGCTTGCTCACTACTAAAGGTTTTCTGAATGAGAAAACTCATTTTTTTTCATATCTAATTTGTAAGATTGCTCTGACAAGAAAGGAAAATTACCAGCTGTGAAATGAGATGCTTGAGGAAAGTGGTAAATAAAACAAAAGACCATATAAGAAATGAGGAAATTAGAAGAACAGTCGGAACAACACCTGCTATTAGATTTATTGAAAAACAGAAACTCAAATTGTTTGGCCACTTGGTCAGAATGAACTCGAATACACCAGTTGCAAGAGAGTGCAACATGAAAATGGAATCATCAACAGGAAGGGGCAGATCAAGAAAAAGATGGGTTGATGGAGTTACAGACATCTTAAAACTCCACAATACCACAGCATATCAAGTGACCGAGCTTGCATTATCTCGGAAGCCTATCATCAGTTAAACCTGCTACACCTAACGGGAAAAAGGCAGAGAAGGACAAAACATAAGAAGAAAGAATGATTGTCCCCTCTGTGTCCCTGTGGAAATTCTGATGAAACCACAGAACCTTTTACTTGAAGATCTAAATTGCAAGTACTTCTGATGCCATAGTAATGATTGTCTGAATGATGATAAGGGAGGCAAGCCTTCATGTCAAAATCTGTCGGAGGTGTCATATTAAGCACTGAATCCGTGCATAACAGAGGAACGAAATAATTTGACAATTAGAGTTCTTCGGAAACATGGTGCGTAGAGGAGTTTTAGAACAAACATAGTGCAAAGAGGAGATTTAGAACAAATATAGTGTGTAGAGGAGGTTTAGAATAAATATAGTGCAAAGAGGAGGTTTCTAACAAATATAGTGCAAAGAGGAGGTTTAGAACAAAAGTATTTTGTGTAAAGAGAGGTTTAAAAAATATGAGTGTTGTAGAGGAGTTTAGAACAAATAGTTAGAGTTGTATAGTAGAAGGTTTGTAACAAACATAACGCCAAGAATAAGTCTGGAACATTGGTGACAAACGGATAAAATACAAGGAAGGGAAGATTTAGGAAGACAGATGGAGAAAATGTTGGATAGTCTGACATCGTGGATAAACAAGCGATCAACATTAGAAGTGATAAACTGCACCAGGGAGATAGAGCTGTGGAGAAAAATGATCGACTGCTCAGGCAGTCTGGTCACTTGAGTGATTATTCATCGATGAAAACCTGCAACATGTATACTTTTCAGCATCTGTTTGGGAGGGAGGTGGAGGGGGAAGAGGTAGACTGAAAAACAACTATAGGTTTGTCTGGTCAGCTGTTATGTCGGCTCAATAACCAATAACCAATAACCAATAGCCAATAACCAATAGCCAATAACCAATAGCCAATAACCAATTAGTGTTATCTTAGAATGGATGAGAAAGACTCCTTACCAATCCCTCATATGGACACCAGAGGAAAAGAAAACGAGGAAGACCAAGAGAGACTCTGCGTAGAACCATCATCAGAGAAGGCTCAACGATGGGCCTAGCAAACATTAAAGACCTAACGACCTAAAACAGATAGCAACGAACCGCGAGACATGGAGAGGTACTATATGACCTCTGCCCTATGCGCCGCCCACAGGCCCAAGAGGAAAGACTAACTAACTAATAACCAATAGTCTATTACCAATAACTAAAAAACACCAAAAACGGTGGTTACTGCATATAGTACCGCTTTTACTGCGGTGTAGGACAAGTGGTACGTGAACCTGAGGAATTTAATGGCTGCATGGCTAGTGCAGTCGCCGTGAAGCTGTTCAGGATATGATTTTTTCTTGATGCCTACAACATGAACAAATCCTTGACCTTACCGTGAATTGAAGACGTGTCTCAAGCATGGCAGCCACGCTCTAATCCATTTAGCCAGACGTTCCTCACAAAGTCACTAACAACCTAAAACCAATAACTAATAACCTATAACCAATAACCAATGAAATCTATATGAGGAAAAAAAAAACCTTCAAAACTTCATTTGCTTCTATAACTTAATTAACAAAATGTCATTCTGAAAGCAGCTACTATAAGAAATTGCATGGTAGTAAATAATATATGACTTTGAATACGTCCCCATGAAGCAACCAAACCACATGAATAAGCTTCTAGACGGCGCCAACTCTATAACGCTAAATCACTGCAAACCATCATAGCTTGAATGAAGATGTCATATACTTATGATGAAATATCCCACAGGTCATCACACTCGGACGGGATACTCTTCGTTTGGATATATCTCAACCATTAATCACTGCTTTCAAGAATCAATACTTATAGCTCTTTCCTCAGTAAAGCTTTTTTTGTGAATGGCTCGCTGGTTGTGTTTGTAAGAACGCTCGTATTGCTAGGCTAGGAAATGGGCGCCGTAAGAAATAAGGGTAAGTAGTTCGAATCCTGTGTTTGGTAATTTTTTTTTTTTTCGGAAGTTCTTAGTGTACAATGTCTATTTATTAATCACATTCATTGCTTCCGTTGTTTTCCCTGGGGTTCTTACATAAAAACTCCTTGTTCTCTTCTTTGAAGTAGGAAATCTTAAACAAGACTTTATCGTTCTTTAAGGTATGTTATCCGCGGAGAGTTAAGAACAAGCGAACACAGATGCTGTGCGGAAAGCAAAAAGAGAATGGTGTTGTTGTTCTAATTAAATTTAACTAACCAAAATCAAGTTATGGTGGTATCTGTGTCTAAATGGTTAAGTCTTGCCTTCCGTTCTAAAGGACGTGGTTAGAATCCGGATCGCGCCTTTCAGTTCACGAGTGCATTTGTTTCCAGAAACCCCTACTATTGTTGCCGTAGCTATGAAGTTGTGCTTTTTGCAATATTCTTGGCAGATTTCGGTGCCATTTCTGCAGAAAGGGACCGTGCCATATCGGATAAGAAGTCACTCCTTCAGCTTTAGACGCCCCCCAACCTTAGGTTTACCGTGAACTCTTTGAACCTCAGTTCCCCATTTTCTTCCTTATTTCCCCTGGAACCATCAGATTTAATTCAGACTGGACAGAGGAGAAATTTGTCCATGCAAACAGAAACATCGACTTTTACGCCAGACTAAACATTGACGACACTTAAGAGCATCATTTGTAATGTCAAGATGCCATAATGTCAGATCGACTGTCAATAATATCTATTTTTCATCATCTTTAACTATAGCTATACTGCAAGATAAACCATTGATGGCAGCTCTTAAACACGCACTGTTCCAGTAATTCATCTCAAATAAAAACGTTATTTTTTAACTCACAAAACTATTCAACTTTCTCAGTATCGTGAACGTATTTTGTTGAAGTTGGGTTACACAGAAACGGAGTGTGCTCAAAATTCGATTTAGTCGATTACAACGTACTCAGTTTAAGATGGACAGCGGGATTTTCTTGGCTGATAAAAAATTAACAATTGTTGCCGAAACAGCTGTGTAAGGGCTCTACTGTTAAATTTTCACCCACACTGAAAGACATGATTCTACTGTTAATTTTTTCATCTGCGTTGAAAAACGTGACTCTTCTGTTAACATTTTCAACTACACTGAAAGAATACTTGAGAAAATACTGAGAAAGGCTCCGCCACATCATCGAGCCACAGTTAATGACTCCCAAATGGGATTCAGGAAGAACAAGCTGTCAGACCAATATTCGCCTCAGACAGTTAGTAGAAAGGACTATCGAATCGACAAACATTTACACGTTGATTTGAGATCAGGAAAAAGCGTTCGACCGCGTAGATAGGCACAAGTTGTGGAAAATTAACAACCATGGGGCTAATGAACACCTAATCAACCTTTGAAGAACATTTATACTGACAGCCAATGTACGATTAGAACAAATCCAGGATTATCAGAAAAGTTTTACGTAGGGTCAGGAGTAAGACAAGGTTGCGTACTATCCCCCGCTGCTATTCATCACGTACATTGACCACATTTGTAAAATAGCTAACACCAGCGAAGGAAACAACCTCGGAGAACTCTTAAATGAATTTTTTTTTGCAGACGATCAGGCAATCATATCAACAACAGAAGAACAGCTACAACAACACATCACAGACTCCAGTTAGCATGTAACGAATACAACATGAGAATTAACATCGACAAACAGAAGTAATGACATTCGCCAGAGAGGAAAACACTACCAACATCTCCATCGATAATCATCTACTAAATCAAGTAAAGATTTCACATACCTGGGGAGCATTTTTCAGCAAATGGAAGAATAACTAATGAAATTCAACACAGATGCAACAAAGCAAATCAAATGATAGGCAAATGGCGCCAATTTTAAGATGCAAACACGTCACCATGAAACAAAAGAGCAATGTTCAAACAATCTTTCTCCCATTATGTTACCAGTGCCAAACCTGGACGCTGACAACAAACGATAGAAGAAAACTAGTCACAACAGAGATGAAGTGTCTACGCAGAATGCTGGGTGTAACAAGAAGAGACCGGTTGAGAAATGAAGACATCAGGAAAAAGTGGGTACAACATCAGTACTAGACTTCATCAGAAACAACAAATTAAATGGTTCGGTCACGTAAGCAGATTACCATCAGACAGTGCACCCCAAAGAGCAATGCTGCTCCGATACAATGGTACAAAGCAAAAGGCTGGCCACGCAAAGATGGACCTCAGAGATAACAGAGGCGACGAAAGAGACTATCTACGAAGCGCATACTAGGGCCCGTTTTAGAAATCTCTTCCTGACCTGACGCTGTGAGGCATACAGGATTCGAGAAAGAAGAAGAAGAAGAAGAACTGAAAGACCTGGCTCTGCTGTTAACATTTTCAACTACACTGAGAGATCTGGCTCTGCTGTTAACATTTTCAACTACGCTGAAAGACCTGGTCTGCATTAACATTTTCAACCGTGCTGAAAGACCTGGCTCTGCACTTAACATTTCAACCGCTGAAAGCCCCGAACACGTGTTAAGTGCCCGGTGAAACATTTGAGCGTCGATTCTATTCAATTTTCCCAATTTCTAAAGGCAATTTGTTGACAGTTGGAACATTGTGAAATGTGACATCTTCTTGTTGATCTTTCCAGGACTCCTTTGTCACATGTTGACTTTTCGAATTCAGTTTTATTTTGGTTGCACAGGCAGTGGATATTATCGACCGATAACACTTGCTAGGGATAGTAAATTGGATTCACTAATTTTAATGTAGTATATTTTAACAAGTTTCTCTTACTCGATATGGGACATATTGTCACACTAAAGTTGTATTCTGTTCTTCTTCACATTTCTTTCCTCCTATGAGATATATAAAAACAAAGTTGTATTTTCTTTTGTCTTGACCTTTACCCTAAGTTAAGAGACATACATCTTTCTTCTTTTTTTACCCTTCGCCTCCAAGGAGTATATGCCTCAACCAAGGCCTTGAAAGCTCTCATGGTTTGACTGTGTTTTTAAAGCTAAGTATTTTACAGGGTGCTGTAGCTAATCCACGACAAACCTTCACTTTCGCTGTATACAGCAGAGACTATTGTACAACTAATTGATTGATTAATTGATTAATTTATCGATCACTTCACTGCACTTCGTTGAGTAACCAGTGCTCCGGTCTCTTTCTTACACAGGGAGATCTCAACTGCAGTGAACGAACTGCGTAGTTCCGGCGAGGATCCCCTATCACAACTAATGTTCTACTTTATTCTCTCTGTAAGTTTCTCTAATTTCTCAAGACATATACTGCCACAATTGCAATTGTGTTTCTTTGTTGTTCACCTGCTATGAATTCAAGTATAGTAATTTGCCTAAGGGGACTCATCTGACTGATTGTTGCGTGAAGATTTGCTTTTACTATCAACAGTGTCCCTTAACAGTCTTTTCTTCTTTGCGTTCGTTCTTTACGACCAATTTTAATCACTCTTGAGATATGTTTGATCTTTGCCAAGAACGTGTATACGTTGCACATTGGTTTGGTGGGCCTCTAAATGCATAGACTTCTATACGTTTAGGACACATGCATCTGATTTCAGCCAAACGTCCTTTGTCGCTTCTTCGACATGCATGGCGGTAACAGTGGTTCTATTCTTTACACCCCAATTTGGGCCCGGTAACCACTCGGGCGATATATCAGGCGAACTTTACTCCAACTCAGAGTTACTTATAATTTAGGTCCCCAAGTAAAGGATCAGAGTTTCCTGCAGTTCAACTACGTACCATGTGCGCACTGAAGATACTTGGGCATTCTGGCCTGAACCTAGGAAGTTCACGATACATGGTCACTAGTGCAGCGTGTTATCGACTTCACTATCGGCTCCCCTACAGTTGTGTTCTATTCTATCCTTAATTATATTTGTTCTATTTTTATACCGGGAACACTCGCCGGTGCTACAAAGTTTTTGCACTGCAGCTGAAATATTCCTGTGTAAGAAAGAGATCGAAGCACACATGGTTACTCACCAAAGTGCGATGATGATGGTCATATCAATCATTCAATCAATCTATCTTTAAGTTTCTTTCATTTGAATCAATCAACTGTTTAGACATACCAATAGTAATAACAATTTTGTTTGAAAAATGATGGAGGTATATTGGGTATTGTTGAATTTTTTTTCTTACTGGTTCAGCTCTTCGACCCAGCTTCAATTGGGTACTAGAAAGGTACTGGGAAGTAAAAGTGGCCGGAGTGAGGTTGATCATATTACCCATCGCGGGCCGATTTTCAATGAAAAATTTCGACTTAGCACAGTATTGCTTAATATACCTCACTGTATGAAAATTGCTAGTTTTTCTTCTTCTTCTAAGTTGGGCATGTCCGGAGATAACAATGATCAAAGAATAATAAAACAGGCATGTCCGGAGATAACAATGATCAAAGAATAATAAAACAGGCATGGATGTGCGATGTAAATGGTCCAAGAAAGAAAGGACGCCATTAAAAATAAAGAATGAAATGAACATTTTTGAGAGTCGAGAAATAACGGACTAATTTTCATAGAAAAGTCTAAACGAGTTGCACTGGATAGAGCAATATGGAGAAACTGTTTGTTCGACCTATATAACGTATAACGGTACGAGAAGAATACAAAAATATTTTAGACATGGATAAAATGTCGAATCTTGATATAGAGGTTGTATCATTTAGTCTTTCCCAGTTAAATTTGATGTAGATGGCAACGGGTAATTGTTACAGTTTAAGCCTATTTCGTTCATTTCTAATAGTCTTATTCTCTTGTAATATTTGTTGTTTTGATGTGTAGGTTTATTTTAATATTGTTGTATTGGTTTCAATAGAGGACAGATTAACGTAGTGAGTAGATAGACTAAAGACACTATCTTCGAATCGCACACAAGGCTCCGTTTTAGAAATCTCTTCTTGACCTGACGCTGTAAGGCAAACACTATTCAAGAAAAGAAAATAAAGAAGAAGAAAGTGTAGATAGACACTTGTAGAATCGGGCACAAAAAAGTTGCCTGTACATTTCCAACATCTTACGTTTCAAAAGTGAAAGAATGAAGTGGTCATTCGACCTCCTGCATACTTCGTTCTATAAATGTGAAGTGACATGCACTTCATACCACTACAGTTTTGAAAACACTTAAGGATATTTTGAACATATAAAAAGACACGAAAGGCTGGAGACGACCATCATGGAAGGAGGCATACCGGCAAAGAGAAGAAGAGGAAGACCACGGAGAATATGGATTCAGGATGTAACTGATGGTTTGAACATGACAGCTGCAGAGGTGGGACATCTGGCCTATGAGAGAGAAAAATTCCGGAGAACTGTTGGGGTAGCAAATTTCTGCTCAGGACCAGCTATTTGATGATGATGATATTTTCGTTTGTCCCTTATATATATATATATATAAATATTGTATTATAACAAATATTGTTTATTTTCTATATATCATTTAAATATTTTAAAAGTATACACATAAACCACAAAATGACAGCCAGGCAT
Organism: Arion vulgaris; assembly: GCA_020796225.1. NCBI lineage: Eukaryota > Metazoa > Mollusca > Gastropoda > Stylommatophora > Arionidae > Arion > Arion vulgaris. The sequence goes on along the minus strand of CM036754.1, from coordinate 23,501,600 downwards.
ACAGCTACACAAATCGTCAATATTACATCGACTATCTCATAGACACGGTATTATAAATACAGACACTAAGGCAGACATATGTAAACAGTGGATGAGACTCAGATCCGCCTCTGTAATCCCTAGACAATATTATGTAAGCCTTCCAATAGCTGATGCATGTCCATTTATTCAGTTTTCCCTACACTTTCCGAGAACATGTCTTCAATAAAACAAAATAGAAGTAGAACAAATAAACTCTGACAGTGACCTGTTTGTGATATTTTTCTAGGTTTATTCTGTCATATTTCTATTTCTCTCTCTCTCTCTCTCTCTAAATATATATATAAATAAATATATATATATCTTCTTCTATTCTTTAGACAGATTAAACAGTAACATTTTTTCAAAATATGATCACTGTTGTTAAAATTACACTGTACCCTCGCCGGTGCTGCGGAGTTCGCACACTGCCGCCGAGATCTTCCTGTGCAAGATACGAGATCGGAGAACACATGGTTACTCACCAAAGTGCAATGATGATGGTCATATGAATCAATCAATCTGTCAATATCTTCTTCTACTTTCTTATTTGATCTTATTTTGTAACACAGCGTCAGGGTAAGAGATGATTTTAGAACAGTACTATACAGTGGCGGCTCGTAGTCCTTTTTCTTGGTGGGGCCAGACACAGATTTCGGAAAAAATCATGGTTTTTTGAGTATTTACTATTATTTGTCTATTCCGGGAAGTTTTCCCCTTTCGATTATTGGTGGGGCCAGGCCTTCCTGGCCCTTAATGACGAGCCACCCCTGGTATTATATATACAATGTATTCCTTTCGTATCGTTATATGTTACCAGGGCCGTGCTGTGCTGTGATACAGAGAGGCGGTCACGTCAGGCTGAACCGTAAATGGGCGACATAAGCAGTGAAATCAAAATACAATTTTAACAATTCGATAATTAAAAATCTTTACACAACGTTTTTCTATATTGGTCTATGTTATTACGATATTGACATATATGATTTAGAATTCTACATTTTGTGCAGTTTTTAAACAAATAATCAGAAACGATGGTTATTTTAAAGAAAAAACATTTAATTGACGGCATATGGAAGACTATATAGTATTAAAACTAAATTACGAATTTTCAATTCATATGTTGTATCAATCCTAACATATGCCAGCGAGAGTTGAAAAATGGATAAAGATGTAGAAAGAAAGTTGAATGCATTTGAAAATAGATGTCTGCGAAAAATAATGAATATAAAATGAAACGAATTCAGGAGAAGTGATGAAATCGGAGAATGTCTGGTCAACCACTAGTGACAACTGTTATAAGAAAGAGAAGATGGAGATATGTTGAGCACACCTTGAGGATAAATGATCAACGAATATCAAAGCAGGCATTGAAGTGGGATGCAAAGGGTTCAAGAAAGTGAGGTCGACCTAAGGAGACCCTGAAACGAACTTTGCTGAGAGAGGAAGGAAATATCGGTCTCAGTTCCATGGAGGAGATTGAGCGAGTTGTCCAGGATAGAGTGATACGGAGAAAATACTAGCAGGCCCTATGTAACGTATAACGGTACGAGAGGAATTATTATTAGTAGTATTATTATATGGAAGACGTGCATCATACTGAGAAAATATACCGCACGGTACTGTATGTTACAAAGGACCTGCAAGCAAGTTATCCATACAACCCTATCCTAGAAAACTCGTTGAATATCTTCCAGGTAATGAATAGGATATTTCAGTAAAGTTCGGTTCATGGTTTCCCATAATTAGAGCACCCTTTATTTTCTTGAATCATTTGCCTCCCCTTCAATGGCTACTGTGTAATTTTTAAAATCATTTCTTCTGAGAGCATTTCCAACATATCTCCATCTTCTCTTTCTTATAACAGTTGCCACTAGTGGTTGGTCAAATATTTATCTGATATCATCACCACTTCTGAATACGCCCCATTTTAAATTCATTCTTTCTCGCATTTATCTATTTTCAAATGCAATCAACTTGATTGATTGATTGATTGATTGATTGGACCATCATCATTGCACTTCAGTAAGTAACTATGTGTGCTCCGATCTCTTTCTTACACAGGCAGATCTCAGCTGCAGTGCACGAACTGCGGTGCACCGGCGAGGGTCCCCGGTGTATTTTGCAGATGGTGAAGAAATTTGTATACGAATTTAAAAAAAACTTTCATAATTAATTTTGCCTGGAATTGGCTTTCTAGCCTTCTCTTCTCGGTTTTGAACTACCAAGTTTACGTACTGAAATTGAACAAGGGACCTACGTTTTATCATCCGTTTCCAATAGGACTAGGAACTCGATCTCACCTACACTGAGATAAGAGATCTCTGGAAAAATATTCAGATGGCTCCACGAGGGAGTGAACCTGGTACCTTTGTCACGAGAGACGAGCCCCTAGCCTCTACCCCACATAGTTCCCTGCATTCTTCTTATAATCTATATCTTCAATCATGTTTCAACTTGGGATGGCATATTTTAGATTTGAAACCAATTTGAAATAGAAAATTCGTAACTTAATACATATGCTAATTGTTAAAGTAAACGTTTAGTGTTTTTCACCTTTCTGAATCTATATCACAAGTACATCATATTAGTTAGCTAGTTAATTGCATTTCCTTTACAGGACTTTGCGAATCAACCCCAGCTTTTAACGCTGTTTGTGATTTTTCTAGGCATTATTACGTTCAGTAGTTTGCCATTGCTTTCTGAACGGGTGGTGCCATCGTATTTTGTAAAAATCCACGCGAAACAATTTGCAACCAAATTATCCGCAGTGTGATTCTCATATTAGTTACACAACTTTATTCTATACATTTTCTATCTTTCATTGAATACTTCTAATTATTTAGATATATTATTTTTATTCTTTATGTGAGATCTGTGTTGCTAAAGTGTTAAGCTTTGTCTTGCTTTTCTTAGGTCGGAAGTTCTTCGAACGCTCCATATCGATCACTTGTTAATCACTTTTTGTGATTTGTATGTGATCTGAACCTAAGAACGATTGTACGTTGTGCCAGTTGTGCGCCTACAAGTAGACCAGCACATCCTATTACTACGATTTTTTTTACTAGGGTAGCTTCCGTAGGCTCCTACATCAGTCGCCTCTTACGACATGCCTTGTAGGTCGCAGTGGTACTATTCTTGGCTTCACTTGTAGGCCCCGACACAACACGAGCTGATCGGGAGTTTTAATTTAGACTTCACTGTTCTATTCACAAGAGTATTTGTTTTCCAGAGACCCTAGGATTGTTGTTGGAGCTACGTAGCTCGTGGTTTAGTCGTTACTCTCAGCAGGTGGCGTGCCACTTTTTGTGCAGAGAGACCGAGCTATATGCGGTAATATCAGGTGCAATGAAGTCAACCAATCATCTTGAGACACTTTATTCGTTCAGTATATATCTGTAATTCTAATTTTTTTAAATGTCATTAAAATGATTTTTTAAAAATCTTATCAGCTTCTAGTTCTTCCATAAATATTTATCTTCAATGAATTTGCTAAAAATTTGCCAGATTCTTCATTTAAATATCAGATTTCTTTGTAGAGATGCGGATATGCAAACGAAGTTGACAAATGTCAATGACAGATGAGAAGATTAACGAAGAAGAAGTATAAGAGGCTGGTTGTTTATGCAGTTGATATCAAGTTACAATGCCACCGCTTCTAACTAATCCAGTCTGAAGGCGTTGGAATAACTTTAGATTGTTAGGGAGACAACTAAGTTGGGAAGACATGATGCCCGTTTCTGTTTCTCACAGTAACATTACCACATGCACTAGTAAAAGCCATGACAGTTAATATGAATAGAAATTATATCAGAAGATATTTCCAAATCCAGTATATTATAATGAAGTTTCGTTAATGATGAATTTGGCACTCTGAGGATTCTGGAATTTAGTAACAAGCACGAAGTAAGTTAGTATTAATTACTTCGAGAACTGCAGAATTTAGTAACAAGCAGGAAGTAAAGTTAGACTGCAATTTACAGGTATACTTCTGAGAACTGCAGAATTTAGTAACAAGCAGGAAGTGAGTTAGTATTAATTACATCGAGAACTGCAGAATTTAGTAACAAGCAGGAAGTGAGTTAGTATTAATTACATCGAGAACTGCAGAATTTAGTAACAAGCAGGAAGTGAGTTAGTATTAATTACATCGAGAACTGCAGAATTTAGTAACAAGCAGGAAGTGAGTTAGTATTAATTACATCGAGAACTGCAGAATTTAGTAACCAGAAGGACATGCGTCATTAATGATTAATTCGAGAATCCCGGAATTTTGTAAAAAGTAGGAGACAAATCAATAATGATTAATACGAGAATGTCGAAATTTACCAGGACACGAGTCAACAATACTTATGGCACCAAAATCAACTGCCCGCCAACAACAAAGTATCACTGCAATAGATTCCATCACGCTATGTGATCCAAGGTAACGAGGCAGCTTATAGACTGGCAAAGTCACGCTCCCCAATAAAAGCAATTCAAGCAAATAATCTCAGTGAAAGAAGGCAAAAAAATGAGAAATACAAATGTTGATGGAGTCATAGAGCAGGTAGAAACTACTCATATCATCACATCCTAAAGTTAGACAGAAACGAAAGATCTTTAGGCTTCACACAGGAAACTAGATTATTTGACCGTCCTTAGAAAGTGAAAACTGATCAGACTGACAAATGCACATGCCAAAAAGGGTTACCAGATTTACAAACACATTCTACAAAAGTGCCCTATCTTCAATGACCTTAGTTTTCAAATATGCCTAATTAAGATTAATTAAAAAGAAAAATTGTGGGTCCACCGTGAGGACCTTCTGCTGATAGCTGGATCCATAAAAACAACTCGTCTGTCCGTTTAAACATTGTGTATATGCCCGCCTGCCCAGCGTGTTCGTAGTTCGTTGGACGACGGTGACAAGCCTCCTGTTAGTGCGGTTCAATTCCGCAGGCTGGCAGAAAAGCCACAGGTTCTCCAGATCTACGGTGTTCGTGACACTGAACCGAAGGGTTACGATGTCCAAGGCAACGAGCCGAAGAGCTGAAAGCTCAAGTACTTCTGGATCAAAATTAAAAAATATTTAAAAATAAACCTTGTATATAAGAAAATTATCGCATAAGAAATTAGACTGGGTGCATAAAAATGAACCTTTTCATACCTCGTGGTATACTGGTTAATTACGATAGAACCTTATTTTTCCTTGACCGTCGACACACGATGGGTGATGTGGTCAACATCACGCCGGTCATCTTTACTTCCCAGTGCTTTTCTTGGTACACATTTTAGGCTGTGTCGACCTGAGAGCCGGTGCGTTAGGAGCAATATTCCACTCTCATTGTGAAAGTGAACCCGTACCACGCTCCTAAGAAGCGAGAACACCTAACAATTACGCTACTACGGCTCTAGGTTGGATGTACACTAGTTTGATATAATCTGGTCTAACTATTCACTTATACAGAAATCATCCCGACTCCTAACCCTGACCTTTCCTAAGTGTTTTCGTCTTGGTCTTTGGTTAAAAGTAACATAAGATCCGCAGAAAATAAGCCAATTTCAAATATGACATCAAGAGCTTGAAACAAAAACAAAAAACAAGATTGTGTAGGTAGATAGTTTTATACAAATGTTTGATGTGAGAAAGGTATGAGTAGAAATAGAATATTGACGGCGTGGAGAAGACAATTATCGAGAAATGTATTCGATGCAAACCGAGAAGGAGAAGACGATGATGGATATGATAGATGCCATGAACATGACAGCGACAGAGGTAGAAGAGCATGCGACATGAAAGTGAGAGATTCCGGAGGACTGTTTTGATGGCAACATTCTGAATTTGGACACGCTACTGGATGATTACGAGATCTTCTTTGCGTTCGTTCTTTACGACCAATTTTAATCACTGTTTGTGATATGTTTGATCTTGGCCAAGAACGTGTATACGTTGCACATTGGTTTTGGTAGCCCTAAACGCATACGCTTCTATACGCTTAGGACATGTGCATCCGATTTCAGCCAAACCTCCTTACGAGACGTTATATAAGTTTACAGATAAGTTGATGTAGATATAAAAACACACAAACACATATATAATATATATAGAGAGAAAGAGAGGGAGAGAGATTGAGATAGACAGAATACATATAGATAGATAAATTGATATATGGATTTAGACAGATCGACATAGAGACAGAGAGGAAGACACACAGGTAGACAGACAGAGAGATGAATGAACGGATGGACATATAAACAGATAGACAGATAGATAGATATAAATATCGATAGACAGACAGACAGATAGATTAATATATATATATATAGATAGGTAGATAGATAGATAGATGATAGACATACAGAGATAGATATATAGGTAGACAGGCAGACCGATATACAGATACATGGATAGATAGACAGACAGATAGACAGACCGACAGACAGATTGATAGATAAATAAATATACAAATAGATATATAAATATATAAATAGAAATATATTTAAATAGATAACTGAATAGTAGGAACTATAGATATATGGAAGACATACCAACTTAGAAATGTATAGAATATTAAAATGATAGACATATATATATATAAAGTATTGCAGACATTAAAAAGACAAATATAGTTAATTAAGTTCAGCATCTACATGTACTCTTAAGAAGCAGATAATTGACAAGAAAAAAACAGGCGAGCTTAGGAAAATAGGACAACTAGGAATGAATCAATGATCAAGACACAAAGACGCTCTATGCAAAAATAATACCAGATACGGTTACAGAAATACATAAAAAGCATTACGAAAGGTCAAAACAACAAAACAATAATAATAATAACGAAAGAAGGAGTGAGAGCAATGCTCAACACAATCTTTCTCCCCACATTATGCTATCAGCGCCAAACCTGGATGTTGACATCAAATGATAGAAAAAAACTAGTCACGACAGAGATGAAGTGTCTATGCAGAATGATGGGGGTAACAAGACGAGACCTGTTTTGAAATGAAGACATCAGGAAAAAGTGGGTACAATATCAGTACTGAACTTCCTCAAGACACAAAAAATTAAATAGTTCAGCCACATTAGCAGATTACCAACAGACAGTGCGTCTCAAAGAGCAATGTTACTACGAAACAATGGATACAAATGAACTATGAATGGATACAAAGCAAAAGGCCGGTCACGTAAAAAGTGGACTTCAGAAATAAAAGAGGCGATGAAAGAAACTATTTATGGAATGCCCACAAGGGCTCGTTCTAGAAATCTCTTCTTGTTCTGACGCTGTGAGGCAAAACAGGATAGGAGAAAAGAAAAGAAACACCGAAATAAGGACAGTAATAGGTTGTAAAATGATAAAATGTGATGGTTAGGAAAACGTTGTCAGATTCTTCTTCTTCTTTTTTTCTCTACGTTCGTTCTTTACGATCAATTGTAATCACTCTTCGTGATATGTTTGATCTTTGCCAAGAACGTGTATACGTTGCACATTGGTTTGTAGGCCCCTAAACGCATAGACTACTACACGTTTACGACACATGCATCCGATTTCAGCCAAACCTCCTTAGTCGCCTCTTACGACATGGGTGGCAGGTAACAGTGGTTCTATTCTTTACACCCCAAATTTGGGCCTCGTAACCCTTGGAGCTCACGATGAGAAGTAATAAAATAGAGAAAAAGGTATACTGTATTAGTAATTATGGGGCTGTTTTAAGAAGTTGATATACAGAAAGAGAGAGGGAGGGACAGAGAGATGAGATATATATTTTTTTAGTATACTCATTCTAGTTTGAACAATATAGAGAAATATTGCTGATCAATATATATATTTATTTATTTAGAACAACTTTAAGCGAAAGTGTAGAATCTTCTGAAGAGAAACTTGGGGATTGAAGTCAAGAGAAACAAGCGCAAACTCGTCACAGTAACACTCTAGCCAAATGACCGTCTATAAAATCGAAAAAGGTAATACATATATATAAAAGACTATACAGAGAGTTAGAGGTAGAGGTTAGAGCCCTCCCATGAGGCCATTACCTTGTAGTGGTGGGGGCTTGCAGTGCCTCAATGATCCAGAAAGCTATGCCGGCAGGAACGTTCTGTTCCTGGAAGGGTTACCCATGCCGGACAGGTCCAAGGTGAGAGGTCAGACTAAATGTGGCCTCCTGGTCCTCCAGGTTGGGGTTGGGCGCAGTGCTAACAACTCTGCCCCATAAAAAAAAGAAAAAATGTTACAGAAACTTCAAAAGGAAAAAAATGCTCTCGATGTCCAGCGGTCTTGAGACAGAGTACCACTGTCAGCATGAACAGTATGGGTGAAAGCCGCAAGGAAGCCCACGCTGGGAATTCAAGTCTGCTGGATGTCAAACTAAACTAAGAATAGGATTCTGGAACGTCAGAACAATGTTCGAGACCACAAAGACATCACAGGTGGTAAAGAGATGCAACACTATAAATTACACATTCTAGGGGTCAGCGAAAGTAGATGGACAGGCTTTGGACAGACGACAACTAGAACAGGGAAACCATCTTATACTCAGGAAGAGACGACGGGAATCATTCAGCAGGAGTTGCACTAATAATAAGGAAAGGATTGAATAAACATCTCTTAGAGTGGCACCCGATTAATGAAAGATTGTTGAAAGCCCGATTTAATGGGAAACAAGGAAAGCTAACTATCATTCAATGCTATGCACCCACTAACGAAGCCGAAGAAGAGGACAAAACACATTTTATAGAAGGTTACAGGAAATAGTGGACAAGGTTCCAGCTCAGGACGTTTTGTGCATAATGGGAGACCTAAACGCAAAAGTTGGAAACAATAACAGACACAGAGAAGCAATAATGGGGAAAGAGGGATGTGGCACTGCAAATGAAAATGGAGAAATGTTGAGCAATTTTTGTCTAGAAAACAGACTGATCATAGGAGGCACATTGTTTCCACACAGGACCATACACAAGTACACATGGATATCCCCAAATGGAAGAGATGAAAACCAGATAGACCACTTTATGATCAACAGTAAATGGCGAAAGACATTACTTGATGTAAAGGTGAAAAGAGGAGCTGACGTGGGCAGCGACCACCACCTTGTCGTTGCCATGATCAGGCTCAAACTCAAGAAAACATATCTACAAGCCAAGACAAGAACAGAATACTTTAATGTTAACCTATTAAAAGACAGAGAGATTGTTACAAAATATATAGTGGAACTAAAGAACAGATTTCAAATCCTGTCAGAGCAGTCAGACACAACACCAACTGAAAGTATCCAAGAAAAATGGAATGCGATCAAAGGCACATATAAAATAGTTAGCAGTAGTGTACTGGGAACCAGTAAAGGACAACATAAAGAGTGGATAAGTGGCCAGACCTAGAATACATCCAAAAGCGAAAGGAGAAAAAAATCTCATCAATAGCATTAGATCAGAACGTCAAAAAGATAAGGCAAGAAAAGAATATACAGAACTAAACAAAATGGTAAAAGAAGTGCTAGAACAGACAAGAGACAATTTATGGAGAAGACAGCAGAAATAGCAGAAAAAGCTGCTAAAGTACATGATCTGCACACACTGTACAAGATTACCAAACAATTATGCGAAGGTAAAAGACACAACCATAACATGCCAGTCAGAAACAGTCTAGGACAACTGTTGACAACAGAGCAGGAGCAGGATATGAGATGGACATCCTACTTTGAAGATGTGCTAACAGACCTGATCCTGAACATCCACCGGATATCCCACCGGCCGCACAGGATATTGATATCAACCTCAAATTGCCAGAAAAGCAAGAAATAGTAAAAGCTATTGGATCCCTGAGAAACAACAAAGCACCGGAAATGATGAAATGACAGCAGAGCTTTTCAAGATCGATCCAATCTTAGCTGCAAACATATTAGAGCCATTGTTTGCAGATATCTGGGAGAAAGAAGAATTGCCTAAGGATTGGACTAGGGGTACTGTGGTGAAAATCCCCAAGAAAGGAGACCTAACAGATTGCAATAACTGGAGAGGAATCACGTTGCTTTCAATCCCAAGTAAGATATTCTGCAAAATTGTCATAATGCGAATACAAGAAGCAGTAGACAAGTGTCTACGAATGGAGCAAGCAGGATTTAGGAAAGGAAGAGGAACAAATGAACATATATTTACCCTGCGTAACATTTTAGAACAATGTAGCGAGTGGCAAAGGACTATATATATCAACTTCATAGATTTTGAAAAGGCATTCGACAGCGTCCACAGAGACAGCCTATAGAAGATACTGAGACAATACGGCGTACCGCAGAAGCTTGTCAACATCATAGCCCTCTTCTATAAAGATTTCTCCTGCAACCTAAAGAATTCCAACAAAACATTCCCAGTAAAATCTGGTGTAAGACAGGGATGTGTAATGTCCTCTCTTTTGTTTAGTATTACAATTGACTGGGTGCTAAAAATGCCATAAAACAACAAGCACCAAGAGGAATAAGATGGACCCCTTTCGAGATGCTTGAGGACCTGGACTTTGCAGACGATATAGCCCTATGTCACACAAATATGAACATATACAAGAGAAAAGTACAATACTTCACAGCACGGCAAAGACAGTAGGCCTCCAAAATAAACACAGGAAAAACAAAAATTATGACAAACAGTGAAATCCAACAACCAGTAATGTTAGAAGATGAAACACTGGAAAGGGTTGAGCAGTTTACATATCTTGGTAGCGTACTGACACTAAATGGTGGCACAGAGGAAGATATAAAATCACGTCTAAGTAAGGCCAGAACCGCTTTTGCCAGAATGAAACCAGTATGGAAGTCCAAAATCTACAATAGGACCACAAAGCTTAAACTCTATAAAAGCATTGTTTTGCCAGTTTTGCTCTACGGATCGGAGTGTTGGAGGATGACCAAAGGAGATACTAGCAGGCTGTCAGTTTTCCACCACTCTTGTCTTCGCAGAATCTTGGGAATCTTTTGGCCAGTAAAAATATCCAATAACCAACTACTCCAAGACACAAAACAAGAGCCAATGAATGACATACTCAAAAAGAGAAGATGGAAATGGCTCGGACATGTTATGAGAATGAGACAAGAAATGCCTGCAAGGATAGCCCTCACTTGGACACCAGAGGGAAAGAGAAAGAAAGGCAGACCACGGACAACATGGAGGCGCATGATGGAAGAGGAACTGGACACCGCATCTCTGACGTGGGGCTCTGCGCTGAAGGTTGCACGGGACAGGAGAGCATGGAAAGTCCTTTCTGAAGCCCCATGTGTCACTAGGCATGACGGGATTAAGATAAGAAGAAGAGGCTAGAGTGCAATAAAGAAAATGATGTAACCAACCTGCTAGCACCATTGTTCAAGCACCCAGAGATCTCACTGATATCTAAACAACAGGTGATCAACAACCTTTTCATGTCTACTTTGTGCTCATCATCATCAGGTGCCGCGCCGGCTGGCGTAGGCGATCATGGATCTCCATATATCTCTGTCGTTGATGTTTGCTATCAATTCAGATGTTGACGCTCTACCGTGCCAGGAAGTCAGGCTATATAAAATTGTCTCTCTCTGTCTTCCTCTGTCTCGTCTACACTTGATTTTACCGGTTGTCACAATGTGTTCTAAACTTCCCTCCTCATCACATGCCCGAAAAATATGATGACTGCCTCTTTCTTATATTGATAATAAACTTTCTCTGTGTCTTGATCTCATTCAACATCTCAACATTAGTCATTTTAGCAGTCCATGGGATTCTCATCATTCTTATGTAAAACCACATTTCTGTGGCCCTCAGAGATGTTTTGATCTGTGTGTTCATTGTCCATGACTCGCATCCGTATGTGAGTATTGGTTTTATGTAGCACTGAATAACTCGCATTCTGATCGGGATTGAAAGGTCTTGTTGCAGATAATGCTTCTCATTTTCAGGAACGCTGTTTTCGCTTGTCCTATTCTGCTCTTTATTTCTGATCGGCATCTGCCATCTGATGTTACTAGGAGTCCAAAGTATTTAAACTGTTACTTCATGCTAGCAGAGCCAAAACATGGACAATGAGCAAAGAACAGTCGCAAAAAATAACTACATGTGAAATGCGATGCTTACGAAAAGTTACCAACAACATCAGAAAAGACCGTCCCTAACATCAGCATTAGAAAGAAAGTTGAGAAAAAACCTTGCTTTGATTACATTGAGAAACAAAGAATGGAGTGGTTCGGCCACCAAATAAGAATGCAAATAAAACTTCACTGTATACAGAGTTTTCTACAACAGAACATCAGGAAAAATAGTGAAAAGAAGACCCGAAAACATAGTTAGATGGCATTGCAAAATTCTGTCAATAAGCAAAGATAACTATCACCCAAGCCACTAGAGCAGAGCTAGAAAATAAAAAAAAAATATAAAAGAAACTAGGCATCACCCAGGTAACGGTGTAATGATAAAAGAAAAAGAACAGATATATTTATGTTATAGAAGTCAAGAACATTAAGAGAAGCGATAACAATAAGAAAAAGATATTTCGTGAGAATTTCATACAAAATTAACACAAATTACAACAAAAACAATGACAATTGATATTTACTAGAACTTTACACAACATGGATTTCGAAAAGTTGTAGAATTATGAACAACATCAGCATTATGACAAAGCCATACAGGCTTATCTGTTACAGGGCATATATACTGCAATATCCAGTAGGTTACTCTGTTGACAGTTCACATAACTGGCCGGTTATACATACTTCTTGTGTGAACTTTCCTGTATTTGTTTCCCCCCTAGTCTTGACACAATTGATTCTAAATTACTGCAGTCTCGGGAGAACGGATTCCTCAATTGATATGTCATCATATAGCAAACGATAGTTGAATCATCTCAGTATATTCCCCTTATCCAGAGCTCCCCCAGAACAAATGTGACAACGCTTGGGGGCTACTTTACGTGAGATCCAACTAAATGACTACGTGCTGAGAATTATTATCTTCTAAGTAGTATGTTTAACCTTTAGATACTGTACACCCTGCCGAGAATGAGAGTCTTTTGGAATTGACAGAAGTTCGAGATAGCAATACACAAAAAATGGGAGAAAGAAAGAAGATTGAATACAAATACTGCGCCCGAGTGGTTTAAAATAAATATGTGTAACAAAAGTGCACTGCTATAAGCTCTTATGAAAACATAGGGTCTCTCAGTGTCGACTCGTCATTAAGGGCCAGTGGGGCCGGGCCCCACCAAAAATAATTATAACGTGTATTTATTATTTTATAAATTAAAATATAGCAGCCCAAAACCATGATTTATCCGGGGAAAAATGTCTGGCCCCACCAACAAATATAATCACGAGCCGCCACTGGGGTCTCTGTGGCGTAAAGATTAGGTGTTTGTCTCTCGTGTCAAAGGTATCAGGTTCGTTCCCTCGTAGAGTTATCTGTACATTTTTCCAGAGATCCCTGATCTCAGTGTTTAGTGAGATCGAGTTCCTAGTCTTATCGGAGACGGACGATAAAACGTAGCTTCGTGTCTCTCGTTTCCGTGTCTCTTTATATGTTCAAAATACTTTAATTTTCTCGTTCTTTTGTAGCAACATCTTTTTTTATTTGATTTTGAATTCTTCCTGGATATATCTATTTGTTCTCTCTGTACATGATATATGGAGTACGGATGTTACTTCCGTAACATATATATTCAAAAGCACATACATGTTTTCCCACTGCCTTGTTAAATGTCCATACCTCACACCTATAGTTGCCACTGGAAATAATGCATACTCTTAGTATTCTAATCGTTGTTTATACACGTCAAAATGTTGATTTTTGATACACAAATAAGTTACTCTCCTGCACACAAAAATATGACCTTAGTTATGCAATATCCTTTTTATAATAACTAATAGTACACCAATCTCCTGACATACTAAGAGGAAACTTGAAAAGTAGGGGACTGCGTAACATAACACAAGACAGTTAATAGTTAGTTAAAGATAGTTAATAGTTAATGTTAAAGGTAATAGATGCTGAAATACTAGCGACTTTCACAATGCTAGTGTTGAAAGTAATTATACAAGCGGAAATGCTTGGATTAACTAGGTTCTAAATGTGATACTTGATTATTGAATATCTGGAAATGTAACCAGAGTTTAGTGCCCTGCTGATGCCATTTAATAGCTATTCGTCAATATGAAGGTAAACCAAATCTGATTCCTAGGTAACTTAATAGACTATGTTAGCTGTTTTAATAAGACTATTTCAGGAAATAAATTGAGGACACGTTGGAGATGAAATGCGAGTTGATATTATCGCTGTTTTTATTAGTAATGTTATCTTCTTTCTCTTTTCTCTAATCCTGTTTTGTCTCTCATCGTAAGGAAAATACGAGAATTATAGAACAGGATTTTTGTGCTCTTGACAGATAGTATCATTCACTACCTCTGTCATCTTTTGCGTGGACGACCGTTTGCTTTATATCTACTGTATCGGAGAAACGTTGCTCTGTTGATAATCTGCTTCTGTGGTTGAACCATTTAATTTGTTGTTTCTTGATGAAGTTCAGTACTGATGTTGTTGTACCCACTTTTTCCTGATGTCTTCATTTCTAAGCCGTTCTCTTCATGATAATTCAAGCATTTTGCGTGGCCACTTCATTTCTGTTGTGACTAGTTTTCTTCTATCATTTGATGTCAGTGTCCAGGTTTGGCACTAATAGCATAATGTTGAAAGAAAGATTCTGTTGAACAATGCTCTTTTTGTGTTTATGGTGACATGTTTGCATTTTAAAGTTGGCGCCACATGTCCTATTATTTGTTTTGCTTTGTTGCATCCATGCCGGATTTCATTAGTTATTCTTCCGTTTGGGGAAAAAAATGCTTCACTAGGTATGTAAAGTCCATGGCTTGTTTTAATGGGCGTTTGTCGATTGAGATATTGGTAGTGTTTTCCTCTCTAGCGAATGTCATTACTTTGGTTTTGTCGATATTTATTCTCATATTGTATTCATTGCATGTTAACTGGAGTCTGTTAATGTGTTGCTGTAGCTGTTTCTCTGTTGTTTATATGATTGCCTGGTCGTCGTCACAAATAAATTCGTGCAAGAGTTCCCCAATATTGTTTCCTTCACTGGTGCTAGTTATTTTACAGATTTGATCAATATTATTGATGTTTTCCTGATGTCTTCATCTCTAAACCGGTCTCTTCTTGATTTTACCAGCATTTAGCATAGACACTTTCTCTCTGTCTTGACTAGTTTTCTTATATCGAGTACAATATAAACAGTACTACTGTAGTTGTTTTCTGTTTTAGTATTTACTTACATGCGAAATGCGGTGCCTGTGAAAAGTTACCAACAACACCAGAAAAGACAGTCACCAACATCAGCATAAGAAAGAAAGTTGGCACAGAACCTTGCTTGAATTACATTGAGAAACAAAGGATGAAGTGGTTTGGTTACTTAATAAGAATGCATCCAAACTCCACAGTAAACAGAATCTTCTACAACAGAACATCAGGCAAGAAGGCTAGAGGAAGACCACGAAAAAGATGGTTAGATGGCATATCAGAATCCTGTCAAAAAACAAAAATAACAACCATCTAAGCCATCAGAACAGCGCAAGACAAAAACAGAAAACTACGACACTGGACAACAACCCGGTAATAGTGTGATGACAGAAGAAGAAGAGTATTTGATGTATTGTGGCATCGTGATCAAAAAATTATTTTTCTTCCTTGAAACCTGCTTGTTCTTGTTTGATTTTAGTGTTCCGTGTTTGTGCTATTCTCTTAAGAATGATGAAATTAAAGATAATACTTGCTAATAACAGAAAGGTTATTCATCTGCAGTTCTCACAACTTCACAGATCCCACATTTTTTAGTACGTGTTAAATTGATGATATATCCGTTCCTCATTTCTTCTGTAACTTCTTTATTCATCCAGAAAGCTGTAAACATTTTGTAATGTTGCTGCTTCTTCTTCCTCTACTTTCAACATCTCTGAACATGTATTGTAACGCCGGTGTGTTTTGTTTATTTTTAAACCTTTACGACCTCTATAACTTTTATTGAACTGAAATGCTATATCCTAATCTTTCTGAGCTGTTGTTATATTGGCAAGTAAATGTGAATTTAGACCATTTTTGCAGCAATTAACAATGTTTATCTATCATTGGCAAAATGTTTATCTATCATTCCAGCTTATCTTTATCTTTTGTAATCAACTTTTCATTTTCTTTTTTTAAAGAAAAGTTTTCAAAACTGACTTCATTTATTTTCAATTTATAAGTTATGCTGCTACTTCTGCCAGTTTTGTTCCACACTTGTGCGTTTTAGAACTATTTATTTTGTTTTAAGGTCCCTATTTTTCTAAACACATTCATCAGAAATTGTATCCTTTAATCTGACTGATTTTGCAGTTAGAAATTGCTTCTTCATTTTCTTTCACTTGCGAAATTTTATCTCAAGTTTTTCTGTGAAATCCTTTTTCCATTTGGGATCTTCTGTATCCGAATACGTTTGCTCCAACTAATGTTACTGCTTGATGGAATCTGTCGATTTACTTTTCTTTCTTGTCTTAGACAATTCTAAAGTTTTTCCACAATGAAATGTTGGTTTGTTTGTGCATGTTTGTAGTTTTCATGTTTCATCCGTTCTCAATAAGATAAAGTAAATTAAAGGAACCCTTTCATGCCTCGTGGTATATAGGGCAATACAGTGTTAGGCCTGTATTTTTCATTGACCGTCGGCACACAATGGGTTATGTGGTCAGCATCACGCCGGCCGCCTTTACTTTCCCAGAGCATGTCTGGTACCCAGTTGAGGCTGGGTGGACCTGAGAGCCGTCGCGGCCGTTCTCAATACCAGTATATATATATCTCGTGACATATCCTTTACAGTACGTCACCATCAGCCACAGTAAATGAGTTTTTGATTTTCTAGGCACCACTTATACTTTCAGTAGCTTACCATTGATTTATGAACGGTGAGGTCTATTTTTACAGGTCGTAAAAATCTACGGGACAAATTTGCTTCCAAACTGCAAGCCGTGGAGTTTGAACCTGGTTGTGGTTGCTCATTTATATATATATAACATATTCTGTGTTTCTGTGTGTGACTCGATGTGCTGAGCTAAGTGTGTGACTCGATGTGCTGAGCTAAGTGTGTAACTCGATGTGCTGAGCTAAGTGTGTGACTCGATGTGCTGAGCTAAGTGTGTGACTCGATGTGCTGAGCTAAGTGTGTGACTCGATGTGCTGAGCTAAGTGTGTGACTCGATGTGCTGAGCTAAGTGTGTAACTCGATGTGCTGAGCTAAGTGTGTGACTCGATGTGCTGAGCTAAGTGTGTGACTCGATGTGCTGAGCTAAGTGTGTGACTCGATGTGCTGAGCTAAGTGTGTGACTAAAAGCATTACGATATAAGTGCACGCATGTGAATATAGGTGCTATTATGTATAAATATCATCATCATCATCAAGTAGCTAGTCCATTCCGGAACTTGGCTCACATGACAGCATTCCTGAAAAACCTGTATTCTGTGCAAGATGACCGGCATCAGCAGCAGTCATTCTCAGATCGTCAATAACATTTTGCATCCATCGTCTTCTATGTCTTCCTCTCATTCTTCTTCCAGGCACCATTCTCTCCAAAATTATCTTCTCTAGACACTCATGTTGTTTGATGTGTCCCAAATATTTAATTTATATTTAATTTAACCAACTCTCTTTAATATCTAGCTGTTGCAAACAGAAGAACAGAAACATTTGTTCATTTCTCTGTTAATGATATTCTAAATACTCTTCTGTAACATTTAAGATATATATATGTTACATATTATAAAGTCACGATTGAATATTATAAGATTATTTGTCTTGGACAAAGCAGAGACACCACCATTATTAAATCACAATAATAAGGTTAATTATACTCGTACATACCCTATATACAACAGCTGTAAGATTTTAGCATTGGAAAGGTAGCAACGACGTCAACGTTCAATATATTGTTTACTTAAATAATTTTCTTTACTATTCATAGTTACGATCCCAACTTGGAAGGTTTACCGTGTTTACCAGAAAGAGAAAGAAAGTGATCTATGTTGAAGACGTGATGGTGGTTGTGGGTGTGATTAACACTCGTTTGTATACCAATATAGTGGTCGATGGTATGCATTGTAATAAAGAAACCTTGAACATAGCGATGAAGATGGCGGGTGAATTAACTGGAGAACAATATTCTTTCAGACAGACTGAGATGCGAATTAACTGAGAAACAATATTCTTTCAGACAGACTGAGATGCGAATTAACTGGAGAACAATATTCTTTCAGACAGACTGAGATGCGAATTAACTGGAGAACAATATTATTTCAGACAGACTGAGATGCGAATTAACTGGAGAACAATATTCTTTCAGACAGACTGAGATGTGAATTAACTTGAGAACAATATTCTTTCAGACAGACTGAGATGCAAGAAATGCAACATGTAAAGGAATAGGAATTCGTTTTAACATTTATTAAGAGAGAGATAAATAGAGAAAGAGAGAGATGGAGATAGACAGATAGATATATAGAGAAAGAGAGAGATAAATAGAGAAAGAGAGAGATGGAGATAGATAGATAAAGAGAGAGAGAGAGAGAGATAAATAGAGAAAGAGAGAGATGGAGATAGACAGATAGATAGATAAAGAGAGAGAGAAAGAGAGAGATAAATAGAGAAGAGAGAGATGGAGATAGACAGATAGATAGATAGAGAGAGAAAGAAAGAGAGAGAGAGAGCTAACAAAGAGAACACAGACATAATTATCAAGTTCATGACATTATGTAAATGGCTTTGTTAGCATATTTTTTGTTCGGATCAAATGCTTAAATAATATATGTGATTTGATCTCTTAACGCCACTAACGTGTAGGATGGAGGGGGATATTCTCTCTCAATAACATGAATCGAAGAAAAACGTATAGAACAGGTAATGCGATACATAAACACATAATGAAGAGCGTCTTTTTAAACATATAGTTATAGATCATATATATTTAAAACTCGCAAAAATAAAAGAGAAACAAAGGCACAGATTTTGGATCATTTATTTAATATGGGTCACATAGATTTCCCTTCATTTATGTCTTTGTGCGTGGTATTAGATCAGATGAACAACTAATTCACGCCCAACTTACAAAGCTTTCTCTTAAGTCTGTCTTGTGACATTTACAACAGATAACGTGGTACACATTTACAAGAGACTAAAGATCGTATAATGGCAGGTCAAGATCCAATTTGGCTCTGCAACATCCAAGCACCCTCTGGAGGGTCGTAAATGTTGAATTTATACAAGACACCGGGAGTATTTGAAATAACAAGTGCTAAAAATTCAGAGAAATAATGAGTAAGTCGGTGAAAAGAAAGGTCAGCGTGCATTAAATATATTTGTCAGTTTGTATCAAGACACAAAGAAGAATGTTTCATATGTTATATGAGGTGAATCTAATGTGTGCTTGTTTGTCTTATATTAAACAAGTTTACAGAATGAAAGGAATCATTTGTTTCAAAGACGAGATATGTATGTCTTCGTTTTCTTGCGTTCACCCTCTACAAATTAAGGAGTAAGCCAGATTATCTAGTATGGTACATCTGACCGATTTTTGCGTGAAAGCCTGCATTTCTGACTGATTTATAAGTGTTCCTCCCCGTACACTGACGGCCATCCTTCTCCGACTTGAGAAGTTGTTTTGGATATGAAATGTAACCAGATTTTTTATGGAATAATGTATTGGTCATTTGTTCCGGAATCAAAGTATGTATATACATATATATACACAGACACAAATACACACCCACACACGCCCGAATGGTTACCGGGGTCCAAATTTGGGGTGTAAAGAATAGAACCACTGTTATCTGCCGCGCATGTCGAAAGAGGCGACTGAGGAGGTTTGGTTGAAATCGGATGCACGTGTCCTAAACGTGTAGAATTCTATGCGTTTAGGGCCTACCAAACCAATGTGCAACGTATGAACGTTCTTGGCAACGATCAAACATATCACAAAGAGTGATTAAAATTGCTCGTAAAGAATGAACGCAAAGAAGAAGAAGCACCCACACCCCACACACACACATAATATATATATATATCCTCTTCGTGTCCCGATTGACATAAGGCTTCCACCCGAGACCTCCACTGTTTCCGTTCTGCTACCGTTCTACCAACCGTCTCCCACGTCAGGGCCCCACTCCTCCAACTATCTCTATACCGCTCTTCTCCATGTTTCCTTTGGACGACCAGGCCTTCTCTTCCCATCCGTTGTCCATCTGAGAGCTGCCCTAGCCAACGCCCCCACTGGCATACGATATATATATATATATATATATATACAATTATGTACTTTTGAATTTAAGTGTCACACAAACGTTTTACTTATACCATGGAGAGAAGAAAACGAATAGATCTATACAGAAAGAACTCATAATCAAAGAAACCGGCTTGTACTACGAATAAGAATGATAAAATTAATTTATTTGTGACATAAAAAACATAATGGGTTGAAAAAGACCATCATGGAAGAAGGCATCCCGGCCAAAAGGAGAAAAGAAAGACCATGAAGAAAATGGAGATTCATTACGTAACTCATAAAGAATAACGACTGCAGAGGCGGAACATCTGGCCTTTGATAAAAATAAATTCCGAAGAACTGCTAGGGTGGAAAACTCTATTCAAGGTGATTATGATGATTTAGTTAATCAACTGCACATTCCATTTTCTCAAAAAACATTGGACACGCAAAAACGAAACATGACAAGAAAACTTAAGATAAACTAACTTGAAATAATTACGGATTCAAGCCACAAAAAAACACACACAAAACTAAAACGTATTGTAAGAAAAATATACAATGATTTTCTCGTATTCCGTAAAAAGAGTTCAATTATGCAAAACTTAAAAGAACAGAAGGTGTCACTAAAAACAGAAATATTCAAATCGGAATTCATTTACCGGACACAAATACACCAATAAGAAATCTAGACAGTTCTCATTTATTTTTAAATGTATAATCATTAACGCCACATTTCAAACACAAAAATTAAATAAAGAATTGATATCTTGGGCTGTGTATGTAGCAAGCAGGTTGATGTGACATTATTAATGAACAGTTATCAATAATTTTTATTTCTACAGAAGGTCATTGTGTCACTTTCAAATTAAAAGATTAAAGCGGTATAAAAATGGGTCTAAATGCGAAGAATTGACTTCACTGCACCGGGTTTCTCATTATAGCTCGGTCCCTTCCACAGAAGTAGCACGCCAACTGCTGAGAGTATTGCACAAGGCACGAACTCCGTACCTCCGGCCACAATTCTATAGCTGTCTAGAAACAACTACACTTGGGAACAGAACGGCGCAGTCCAGATTCGAACCCACGATCTTTGGTACACAAGACAAATGTTTAATCACTTAGTCACAGAGGCCTCATTACAAACATAGAGGTAGATACACATCTACTTGCATTATCATCATCAGGTGTCGTGCCGGCTGGTGTAGGCGATCATGGATCTCCACAAATCTCTGTCCATGGTGTTTACTATCATCTCAGATGTTGACGCATATCCGTGCCATGAAGTCAGACAGTCCAAAAATTTCACTCAGTGTCTTACTCTGTCTCGTCTACCCTCGATTTCACCGGTTGTCACAATGTATTCTAAGCCTCCCCATCTCATCACACTACCGAAAAATGATTATTGTCTGTTTCTTATATTGATGATAAGCTTTGTCTGTGTCTTTGTCTCATTCAGCAACTCAACATTAATCAATTTTACAGTACATGGGATTCCTATCATTCTTCTGTAAAACAGCATTTCTGTGGCCTCCACATAATTTACTATCTGTTTGTCCATGTTTCGCATCCGTATATCAGTATTGGTTCTAAGTAGCACCGCCTAACTCTCATTCTGACCTCAATTGACAATGACTTGTTGCATATAATTCTTCTCCTTATTTTCAAATGTTTCGTCTTTTTTATTAATATCATTATACCGTATCAGGGACTTCATTTTTTGTCATGAATCTTTGCCCTTGTCCTGTTTGTTTAAGCAAATATTGCAATAAATGCTGACTGTTCATTTCCATTGTGTTAATTGGATTTGCAGAGGAAAAGGTCAGCACAGTTTCGTGAGAATTGGATGAACAAAGAACAGAATACTAATTGCTGAATTCAATAAAACGATGATATTATTAGCTGGATGCGTACACAAACAAAATAAAAGACTCAAGAGATCATATAATGTGGAGGAGATTTTTTTTAACAACTGACATCGTTTCAATATGTTATGTTATGTTATGCGATCGACGTCATGGCCCATTGGGTATTCCTATGCGTGCTTTGTCCTCCGCTGCAGCAGCCCTCCCAAAGTCTATTTGGTCACCATACCCACGAGAAGTTGATTATTATACCTTCTCTCTCTATCACAACGACGACACTGTCTGACATGTCCAAACTTAGCTTCTAATCCTTTGACTCGTTCCAGTATCTGAGACTAACTCATATCATATAAATGAGAGCGTGTACGGCATTTATGACATCAACTCTGTCCATATTTCTGCCCGCTTGAATCGGGGCATTGTTTGCAAGAAAGTCAGCACGTTCGTTACCCTGCATTCCAGCATGTCCAGGTGTGTACAGCAAAGTTATTTTCTAGAGATGTGATCTCTGAATACGGTCCACCCATTCTACGCGCATACTTTCAGATTCCATTATTTGAAGCATATTCATTGAGTATCGTTTCAATTTGCAATATAGTAAAATTTGAGATATATGAAAAGGAACATATGATAAAGAATACAACTGAAAGGTAATTAAAGTAGCTTCAATGAACCGAAATCATACAGAAAGATCCTACAAATACCATGGACAGACAAAAGGAAGAACACTGATGTCCTGAAAGAATTAAATGTTAAAGACAATTGACTGATAAACAATATACTATACAGAAAAAGTAGATACTTTGGTCACATAAAGCGTCACGATGGCCTGGAGAGAATAATATTGGAGAGCAGGGTCCCAGGACGCAGCGGCAGACCAACAAGAAGATGGCTACAAGATATTAAAGAAACCATGAATATGACCATCGCGAAATGGGTGAACTGGCTAGAGACAGAGTGAATTTCAGATGCGATCTGAAATTCACTCTGTCTCTAACCAGTTCACCCACTTCGTCGATGGTCATAGTCATGGTTTCTTTAAGGGGTTTGCCTATCTAGAAAACTTTAGTTTTCATCAAAAACATTGATTTTTCAGTGTTTAGTTCTATAAAGGGCCACATTCGTACTATAGATTACACATACAATTATGATGTGTTTTTGTGTATTAGCATTACAACATTAAAAATAAACGCTCAATTCTATACCTTTTTCTTTCAAATTCCAAGTTTAAAATTGAGTTTTCTTAAAATCATTTTTTTCTATTTTATGTGTCGGAAATTCCTGAGTTTTAACTAATACTAAAGCTAGATACACGAAATTTGAGGTGAATATTCCCATATCATATTGTAGCTACGGGTTTATTTCAAATTACAGTTTTGTGAATATGTGCTTTTAAAATTAATTTTAAATGTGAAATGATTACACATTTTGGGCGGCTTTTTAGCAAGCATAAATTTAAAAATAAAATAAAATATATTTCTTGAGATTTTACAGAAAATAATTAAACATGTAGCTGTAAATATACTTACAGCTTATGCATCACTCCTTTATTGTTCAATATATTTGTTTGTTTTGTAAATTTTAGAATACTAATCACATGTATTTTTAAAAGATGGTGGCTGTTGTCATGGCAGCCATGCAACGTTTTTTTTTAAACTTTAAAATATATTTACATTCTTAGGTTAACATGCCCTTATAAAATAATTTCTCTACCTTAATTAATAAAGAAAATTATTTTTGTTTGGAGACAAACACTTAATATACTGTAGCCCTCTTCTTCTTGGTCTGTCTCTGCCTCTGCGTCCTGGACCCTGCCCCCTAATATCGTTCTCTCCAGGCCGTCGTGATATGTTGGTAATAGTCTATGCAAATGTCGATCGTACCATGTGTAAAGGTTGTACATAGTCTGTGTAAATGTCGACGTAAATCTGTATAAATGTTAACTAGAAGTCAAAGTAAATTAGGTGCATAGTTTGTTGATACAAGCGAAGATTGCAGTAAAACTATATAGCAACGGCCAAAAACGTTGTTTTTACGTGTTTAATCTTTTCATAGTTTCTACAAATGTCGGTCATAGTCTGGGTACATGTCAACCCAACTAGTTGTAAATTATGAAATCTAACGTGTGTAAATATTGACACCAGCAAATGTAAATATCAATACTAGAACGTGTAAATGCTAATCAAACTATGGGTACATGTCAACTACATCATTTTCAACAGTAAATATTGCTATACGTCGTAATTATAGACACGAAATGGTTATGTCCATAAAATCGAAATCAGGAGTAATATACATTGTTTTCCTGTCAGTGATATTCTAACAATAGGTTTGAGGAGACAGACTGATGACGTGTCACTGTCAGCATTTATATGTTGATTAAAAGTATAGAAAAATTCAGAAAAGTGAACAAGGTTTAGTTGATGGAGAAATCGTATATTCTTCTTTTATACGCGACTTTGTACAGTAACTGTCATTAATGCCTGTAGTACTGCTTGTTATGGCGGTGTAGAACAGGCGGGACGAGAGCCTGAGGAATATAATGACTAGCGCAGTCGATTTGAAGCTGTTCAGGTTAAGATTTTTAATTTATGCCCATAACATAAAAAAATCCTTGGCCTTATCGTGAATTGAACACAGGTCGCCTGCATGGGAGCCACGCTCTAATCCATCGTCCAGACGCTCCTCCAACTTTGTACAGTACAGTCGAATAATTTATGAGTTTAGTTACGGTAGCTACCGGAATTCAGATTTCATGATGTGTTTGTGTGGAGGAATGGTTAAACTTATGACGCCATAAAGTGTGAGTTGGTAATGGTGATATTTCAGTTCTTGAGCCGATCTAATCGAATTTGAGACTAATTCTGGAATAAAGAGTCATGAGTTATAGATGACGTTATAGAACTAAGCAAATATTGATCGTATTACAGCAGTCAACCACAGCAAAAAATATAGAAAGAATAACGTTCTTAACCAGTAAATCATAGACTAACTAAGGAGGTATTCTCTGTGGTGTGGAGGCAAGGTGTTTGTTTCTGGCTTCTTCTCACCCGTGTGGTGCCAGGCCCGCAAGGGAAGCAAAGAATAGTACCACTGCAACCTACAATGTATGCTGTAAGAGGCGACTGATGTAGGCTCTAGGTATGCTACTCTAGTAAATAAAAAGCAGCGCATAAATCGGATGTGCTGGCCTACTTGTAGGCGCATAACAGGCTCAGATCACATACAAATCACACAGAGTGATTGACAAGTGGTTGATATGGAGCGTTCGAAGAAGAAGAAGCTTCTGGCTTCAAAAGTACTCGGTTAGTTCTCCACATGCATCGATATTTTTTTCCCAGATATTCCTGATCTAAGTGTAGGTGAGATCGAGTAACTAGTCCTAGACGAACGATAAAAGTAGGTTTTGATCTATGGAATTGAGTCGATTTTTCTCTTCTCTCTCTCTGTAAAGTTTGCTTCATGATTTCTCTAGAACATCACTTCTTTCTTGAACACTTTGCTTCAAACTTCATTGCCTGTTTTGTCATCAATTTTATCATTGCCTGTTTTGTCATCAATTTTATCATTGCCTGTTTTGTCATCAATTTTATCATTGCCTGTTTTGTCATCAATTTTATCATTGTCTGATTTGTGATCAATTTTATCAGTGCCTGTTTTGTGATCAATTTTATCATTGCCTGTTTTGTCATCAATTTTATCATTGCCTGTTTTGTCATCAATTTTATCATTGTCTGATTTGTGATCAATTTTATCAGTGCCTGTTTTGTGATCAATTTTATCATTGCCTGTTTTGTCATCCATTTTATCATTGCCTGTTTTGTCATACATTTTATCATTGCCTGTTTTGTCATCAATTTTATCATTGCCTGTTTTGTCATCAATTTTATCATTGCCTGTTTTGTGATCAATTTTATCATTGCCTGTTTTGTCATCAATTTTATCATTGCCTGTTTTGTCATCAATTTTATCATTGCCTGTTTTGTCATCAATTTTATCATTGCCTGTTTTGTCATCAATTTTATCATTGCCTGTTTTGTCATCAATTTTATCATTGCCTGTTTTGTGATCCATTTTATCATTGCCTGTTTTGTGATCAATTTTATCATTGCCTGTTTTGTCATCAATTTTATCATTGCCTGTTTTGTCATCAATTTTATCATTGCCTATTTTGTGATCAATTTTATCATTGCCTATTTTGTTATCAATTTTATCATTGCCTGTTTTGTGATCAATTTTATCATTGCCTGTTTTGTGATCAATTTTATCATTGCCTGTTTTGTCATCAATTTTATCATTACCTGTTTTGTCATCAATTTTATCATTGCCTGTTTTGTCATCAATTTTATCATTGCCTGTTTTGTGATCAATTTTATCATTGCCTGTTTTGTGATCAATTTTATCATTGCCTGTTTTGTCATCAATTTGATCATTGCTTGTTTTGTCATCAATTTTATCATTGCCTGTTTTGTGATCAATTTTATCATTGCCTATTTTGTCATCAATTTTATCATTGCCTGTTTTGTCATCAATTTTATCATTTTCTGTTTTGTGATCAATTTTATCATTGCCTGTTTTGTCATCAATTTTATCATTGCCTATTTTGTGATCAATTTTATCATTTCCTATTTTGTGATCAATTTTATCATTGCCTGTTTTGTGATCAATTTTATCATTTCCTGTTTTGTGATCAATTTTATCATTGCCTGTTTTGTCATCAATTTTATCATTGCCTATTTTGTCATCAATTTTATCATTGCCTGTTTTGTCATCAATTTTATCATTGCCTGTTTTGTCATCAATTTTATCATTGCCTGTTTTGTCATCAATTTTATCATTGCCTGTTTTGTGATCCATTTTATCATTGCCTGTTTTGTGATCAATTTTATCATTGCCTGTTTTGTCATCAATTTTATCATTGCCTGTTTTGTCATCAATTTTATCATTGCCTATTTTGTGATCAATTTTATCATTGCCTATTTTGTTATCAATTTTATCATTGCCTGTTTTGTGATCAATTTTATCATTGCCTGTTTTGTGATCAATTTTATCATTGGCTGTTTTGTCATCAATTTTATCATTGCCTGTTTTGTCATCAATTTTATCATTGCCTGTTTTGTCATCAATTTTATCATTGCCTGTTTTGTGATCAATTTTATCATTGCCTGTTTTGTGATCAATTTTATCATTGCCTGTTTTGTCATCAATTTTATCATTGCTTGTTTTGTGATCAATTTTATCATTGCCTGTTTTGTGATCAATTTTATCATTGCCTATTTTGTCATCAATTTTATCATTGCCTGTTTTGTCATCAATTTTATCATTTTCTGTTTTGTGATCAATTTTATCATTGCCTGTTTTGTCATCAATTTTATCATTGCCTATTTTGTGATCAATTTTATCATTTCCTATTTTGTGATCAATTTTATCATTGCCTGTTTTGTGATCAATTTTATCATTGCCTGTTTTGTGATCAATTTTATCATTGCCTGTTTTGTCATCAATTTTATCATTGCCTATTTTGTCATCAATTTTATCATTGCCTGTTTTGTGATAAATGTTATCATTGCCTACAGCCAAGTGGTTCCAGAAAAATAAAATGTATTCTTAGAGTATATCCTTTGTTTCGGTAACGACTTTCAAATTTTTCTAATACTAGCAAAGTCAATACACCAATTTATGTGACTAAAGAATCGATTTATCGGGAATTGAACACCCTCACTAGTGTGTCAATACAATGTATTTTCATATAGTTATGTTAACTTGAAATCAGTTATTTATTTCTTCTTCTTTTTCTTCAAACGCTCCGCATCGACCACTTGTTAACCACTCTGTGTGATTTGTATGTGATCTGAGCCTAAGAGCAATTGTACGTTGTGCCAGTTACGTAGGTCAGCACGTCCGATTTTTTGCGATGCTTTTTATTTACTAGGGTAGCTTCCTAGGTTCTACATCAGTCGCCTCTTACGACATGCCTTGTAGGTTGCAGTTGTACTATTGTTTGCTTTCCTTGCGGGCACCGGTACCACACGGGCGAGTCATGTATTTTTTTCGAACTCTATAGTTTTGCAACACTAAAGAAATTTTTGTTTTCTAATAAATTCGGGGTTATTTGATTAATCAAAGTATACACATGATTGATGAACTAGCAATTCTAGTTCTAACTACTGTAGACAAACTGATAACTGGATGAAGGTATGGATAAACTACTGTAGACAAACTGATAAATGGATGAAGGCATGGATAAACTACTGTAGACAAACTGATAACTGGATGAAGGCATGGATAAACTACTGTAGACAAACTGATAAATGGATGAAGGCATGGATAAACTACTGTAGACAAACTGATAACTGGATGAAGGCATGGATAAACTACTGTAGACAAACTGATAAATGGATGAAGGCATGGATAAACTACTGTAGACAAACTGATAACTGGATGAAGGCATGGATAAACTACTGTACAAAAACTGATAAATGGATGAGGGCATGGATAAACTACTGTAGACAAACTGATAAATGGATGAAGGCATGGATAAACTACTGTAGACAAACTGATAACTGGATGAAGGCATGGATAAACTACTGTAGACAAACTGATAAATGGATGAAGGCATGGATAAACTACTGTAGACAAACTGATAACTGGATGAAGGCATGGATAAACTACTGTACAAAAACTGATAAATGGATGAGGGCATGGATAAACTACTGTAGACAAACTGATAAATGGATGAGGGCATGGATAAACTACTGTAGACAAACTGATAACTGGACGAAGGCATGGATAAACTACTGTAGACAAACTGATAAATGGATGAAGGCATGGATAAACTACTGTAGACAAACTGATAAATGGATGAAGGCATGGATAAACTACTGTAGACAAACTGATAAATGGATGAGGGCATGGATAAACTGCTGTAGACAAACTGATAACTGGATGAAGGCATGGATAAACTACTGTAGACAAACTGATAAATGGATGAAGGCATGGATAAACTACTGTAGACAAACTGATAAATGGATGAAGGCATGGATAAACTACTGTAGACAAACTGATAAATGGATGAAGGCATGGATAAACTACTGTAGACAAACTGATAAATGGATGAAGGCATGGATAAACTACTGTAGACAAACTGATAACTGGATGAAGGCATGGATAAACTACTGTACAAAAACTGATAGCTGGATGAAGGCATGGATAAACTACTGTAGACAAACTGAAAAATGGATGAGGGCATGGATAAACTACTGTAGACAAACTGATAACTGGATGAAGGCATGGATAAACTACTGTAGACAAACTGATAAATGGATGAAGGCATGGATAAACTACTGTAGACAAACTGATAAATGGATGAAGGCATGGATAAACTACTGTAGACAAACTGATAACTGGATGAAGGCATGGATAAACTACTGTACAAAAACTGATAACTGGATGAAGGCATAGTTAAACTACTGTAGACAAACTGATAAATGGATGAAGGCATGGATAAACTACTGTACAAAAACTGATAACTGGATGAAGGCATAGATAAACCCGACGAGTGAGTGAGAATAAAGATAAATACTAGGACAAATTTGAATGACTCGATTTATTGTTCTGTGTTAACCCCTTTGCTCCTCTGAGCCGATATAATGGCTCATGGTATTTCTTTTAAATGACTCAAAATCAGTTTACTGTCTAGTTCAGTATATATTGTTATATAAGTGCATCATGGGTTAAAAATAATAACGGATTGAAATGGTCAATACAGTTTGATCAATCGATGTAACATAATGCCACAATCGTGGTCTAAAATGCATTTATGAAATTCTGCGCTTGTTTGGGGTATATGTACAAGACATGGTAATTAATACTAAAGTTAATCAAGATTGATGGCAGTTGCTATAACAATGAGCATGGATATTGATTTGGTATTTCAGTGCTTCTGTTTATATATCTTTATACAAAACAAGAAACTTATATTTTAAATTAAGAATGACATTTGAAAGTAAAGGATTGAGTTCATTGCACGAGTTGGTTTACCATATGGGAAGTGCAAAGAAGATAGAAAATTAAATTAGGAATGTCACAAAATACAAAGATTATTGATTGAAGAGAACATCATGGATGTGACGAAGGATAAAAAAAGATTGAACAAAACATTATGAGCCTCACAAAGTATAAACATAATATTTTGAGCCTCACAAAGTATAAAGATAATATTTTGAGCCTCACAAAGTATAAAGAGAATATTTTGAGCCTCACAAAGTATCAAGATAATATTTTGAGCCTCACAAGGTATAAAGAGAATATTTTGAGCCTCACACAATTGTCAGCCTCAATAGGATGTCAACCCCAACAGATCCCATCCTCAATTAGAATACTAGAGAAAAGCTGGGAAGCAAAGGCGACCGGATGTTTTGGGCCACATCCCCCACTATGTGTCTTTGCTCATATCAAAATGAAGATCTAACACATTATTCCTCAATAAACTTCATAGTATCAAAATGCGTTCTTTACTTTTATTTGTATAAGACGAGAAAAAGGAACCCAGAACCCCAGCTTTAAGAACCTCAGGGAAAGCATCGGGGTCAATGAATATGATCAATAAAGAGACACTGAACAAGTATTGGGAGCGTCCGGAAAAAAAACATATTTCCAAACACAGGATTTGAACCCCGAACACTTATTTATCACAGCATCAATTGAATAGCCATACAGACAAGCGTACACTTATTTATTACAGCATCAATTGAATAGTCATACAGACAAGCGTACACTTATTTATTACAGCATCAATTGAATAGCCATACAGACAAGCGTACACTTATTTATTACAGCATCAATTGAATAGCCATACAGACAAGCGTACACTTACTT
Source organism: Arion vulgaris (assembly GCA_020796225.1). Classification (NCBI taxonomy): domain Eukaryota; kingdom Metazoa; phylum Mollusca; class Gastropoda; order Stylommatophora; family Arionidae; genus Arion; species Arion vulgaris. The sequence goes on along the minus strand of CM036754.1, from coordinate 23,470,557 downwards.
ATTACAGCATCAATTGAATAGACATACAGACAAGCGTACACTTATTTATTACAGCATCAATTGAATAGACATACAGACAAGCGTACACTTATTTATTACGGCATCAATTGAATAGCCATACAGACAAGCGTACACTTATTTATCACAGCATCAATTGAATAGCCATACAGACAAGCGTTTTTAAGAATAAAGCCTCTTTTTAAAGACAGTAAACTGCGTGATTGACACTGATTTATTCCAGAGTTAATCATGAAAAACGCAAGAATTTTTCTAACATTTCCTGATTAATTTATGTTACATTTTATGGAGGTGAGGTATTTGTATCTTTATTTTCATGTTCTGCGAAGGTGGTCGAGTCTTTCGCGATCACCGCTTAGAATAATGTATCAGATTTACACATGAATTCTTCTGTTGTTATTAAGCAACAGTACAGCTTCTCATTTATTTCGATATTTTCCGGCCAGGTTTCGTTTCTCTGCCCCGCTAGCAGTTGACAGTCTTGCAGTAAGTGCTCTGCCGTCATGTCCGCCTGCACGCAGTGGCAAAGCCTAGTTGTGCCAATTTTAAATTTGTTATACAGGAGATACCGGAGTCTTTTATGGCCGGTACGGAGGCGGTGTATGATAACTTGTTTGCTACGGAACAGACCACAGTATTCATCTTTGGCGTTGTGAGTAGTCGAGTCTGAAAGCTTTCAAGATTTGCGTCTGAATTCCTTATTTTTTGGGACGTTACAATTATCACTTTAATCATCATTACATACTTGATTATTGTAGTTATATATTTCTATCAGATATTATTTGTGGTTTTTAATGAAAATCACAAAGAGAACAAACGTAGGACGTTAAGCTTACAAAGCATAATCTCCCTATCTAGAACATTAGCAATCTATACTTGATGTTTTTATATAATCAAGACGTTATATAATTGTTATATTTGGCTAACAATCCGTATGGCTATCTTTCAAATATGGAGATAAAGAATAAATTAGAAGAACAAATATGGAGATTCTCAATTACTATTTTTGTTTCTTTTTTTTATATTTACGATCTATGTGTGTATCCTGTTGATTTCAGATCATAAATAATAAATTGTTATTGTGTGTGAACAATCCATTTTGTTATCTGTTATTTTGAGAATTACAAAAATATTTCATTAATTGTAACGATGTTGTTTAATGTGAGATTGTGTATTTCAGCTTTGGAGAAAGTTATCAGGTTTGACAATCAGATGCCACCCGGTATAAAAGTATTGAGTTTCCGATTTGACGAAGGTTTGAGATCGGGGGATATCGTGGATGAACCTAATATGTTAGTTTTCTTTCTTATTTTTCATCTTTCTCTCATTCTCTCCACAATTTGATTTGACCCTGTAGTTCGTGTGTTCCCGGGGTCCGCATGGGAAGCAAGGAATAATACTACTGAGACCTACAAGGCATGTCGTAAGAGGCAACTAAGGTAGGGACCTAGGAAACTAATCATCATCAGATGCCGTGCCGGCCGGTGTAGGCGATCTTGGATCTCCACAAATCTCTACCTTTGGTGTTTGCTATCAATTCAGATATTGACACTCTACTGTGCCATGAAGTCAGGCTATCCAAAATTGTCTCTCTCTGTCTTCCTCTGTATCGTCTACCCTCGATTTTACCAGTTGTTACAATGTGTTCTAAACCTCCCTCCTCAACACAAGTTCGAAACATGACGACTTCCTCTTTCTTATATTGATAATAATTTTCTCTGTGTCTTGACCTTCTAGGGAAACTACCCTTGTAAATAAAAAGCATCGCAGAAATCGGATGTGATGGCCTAATTGTACTCGCATAACTGGCACAACGTAAATTCGTTCTTAGGCTCAGATCACATACAAATTACACAGAGTAGTTAACAAGTGGTTGATGTGGTGGGTTTGAAGAAGAAGAAGATTCTCTCCATATTCGTATATTCCACTGTATGTTTGTGATTCTTTGTCGTCGAAATGTATCAATAAAACATACTAATGTTGAATCATGTAATTAATGAAAATTAGTAAAGAGTATATAGAAGCTTAATTTCTAGCTACAATCTCATTTAATGAAGTTAACGTTTCGTTTACAATTTTTGTGTTCACAAATTTATATTGTCAAGTCGAAGAAGATAGCATGCCGTGTACATATGTGTGTATATGTGTGTATGTGTACACGTGCATGTGTGTACAAATGTGTGTGTGTTTGAAAATAATATTATCAGAAAATAATATGATTATAGATATCATCAGAAAGAATGAACATTTCAGGTCTGCATCTGGCGCACTATCCATCTATGCCCACACAGATATTTCAGGCCCGCATCTGGCTCACTAGACATCTGCGCACACGCAGACATTTCAGGTCTGCATCTGGCTCACTAGCAATCTATGCACACACAGATATTTCAGGTCTGCATCTGGCTCACTAGCAATCTATGCACACACAGATATTTCAGGCCCGCATCTGGCTCACTAGCAATCTATGCACACACAGATATTTCAGGTCTGCATCTGGCTCACTAGCAATCTATGCACACACAGATATTTCAGGCCCGCATCTGGCTCACTAGCAATCTATGCACACACAGATATTTCAGGTCTGCATCTGGCTCACTAGCAATCTATGCACACACAGATATTTCAGGCCCGCATCTGGCTCACTAGCAATCTATGCACACACAGATATTTCAGGCCCACATCGGGCTCACTAGACATCTGCGCACACGCAGACATTTCAGATCTGCATCGGGCTTACACGCAAAGATAATGCAACTCCATTCTCTTGGATGAAAAATGGTGGTCATAGTCGATGGACGAGCATCATCATCATCAGAAAATAGTGTATTTAAGGAAATCTTGTATTTTAAATAGTAGAAATGTCAGAAAAGATATCGGAACATATCCTGCAAGACTGCCCTCTCCTGTAGGAGCTAAGAAGTAACACGTGGTCACACACAATCGACCTGAAAAATAAGCTTTGAGGACACCTGACAGACATCAAGCTGACTGCCCAGTTTGTGGTCCACAATGGATTAAACGCAAGACCAGAGCTAGCTGAATAAGAATAGTAGCAAATGCTAACCTGTAACTATTTGGTCTAAGCATTTTCTTCCATGCAAAAACCAGCTGATTCGTCTCTAAGGGGTGTATCCACTGCACCTTCTATTCTACAAAGAATGATTTTGTAAAACGTTTTGGTTATTACTGATGATAGGGTACTCCTCCAGTTCTTGCAATCTTTGAGATTACCTTTTTTTAAAAATTATTTCTAAACAATTATTTCCTGCTTTCGTTGTTCTTGGACTGTTTCTTCTTAATCTTCTTCTTCGATCCCTATCGATTCCTTGTTAACCACCCTGTGTGATTTGTATGTGATCTGAGCATAAGAGCGACTGTACGCTGTGCCAGTTATGCGCCTACAAGTAGGCCAGCATATTCGATTTCTGCAACGCTTTTTATTTACTAGGATAACTTACATAGGTCCCTACCTCAGTCGCCTCTTACGACGTGTCTTGTAGGTCGCAGTGTTACTATTCTTTGCTTCCTTTGAGAATGCGGCAACACACAGGCGAGGCTGTTACTTCTTCCCATGCAATAACTTATATAAGCATGGAATAATAATATTAATAATAATAATAATGAAGTATAAGCATATACAGCATGGAAACACTTATATAGACTAGGAATAAGTCAAGCAGCTCTCTGCCAGTGTCAGCAGGCGGATGGGACACCAGAGCATATCCTGCAAGACTGTTCTTTCCTGGGTGAACTGAGAAGCAACATGTGGCCACACTCATTCGACCTGAAAACTAAGCTTTAGGGAAACCTGACAGACCTGAAGCTGACCGCCCAGTTTGTGGTCTACAGTAAATTAAGCGCATGACAAGAGATCGCTGATGAAGAAGTTTATCAGTGAAACGAATTTTCCTCCTTGATTTCAGTTTCCTTTCTCAATTATTTGTTAATTGTCAGAAAGTTGTTTCATGTCACTCTGTCAAATTTAAGTGGTACTGGTGGATTAGGTCTAATTAGGACAGTCGTTCTCATTCTTATTCAGCAAGCGTCCACCCCTTCCTTGAAGTTAAGGCGAATCTGTCATCCCACCACCCCTGCCCCCTTTCCTCATTTTTGTCTCGCCAAATTAGTTTCCAACAAGCAAACTGAATTTTTTTTTCACACTTTGAGCTTTATAACAGCATTCACCCCCTAAACACTATAACATTAGCATTGAAAATGATCACAATATATATGAGACTGCAGTAAAACTATGTGATTGGCTAAACACGTAATCACAAAGTACTATAGTTTTACAAATTACAAAAACAATGACAATATACAGCAACGTTTCGACCAACATGGCCTTTATCAAGCATTGAAAATGTAAACTTTTAAAAAGAATAATTTTTGATAAGAATTTTGAGAAAAATGTCAACAGGTCTTTTTTTTAAAAAAAGCTTGTTTTAAATGTAAATTTTAATGAAAAAACGAATTTCAACTGGAAAAACGAGTTAATATTAAAAATAATTAAAACACAACATCCACAACATTTTCATAATCTCTGTATCTCATGTGAGAGCTGTACCATCTTGATTCTTGATTCGACCATCATTCGAAATAATATAAGTTTTAGTTAATTGTTTTATTGTAGAGCATATTACTATTTCCAATGTTTGTCTCTTCTAACAGCCCTGTTAACTCTCTAGTCTTTTAGTCTATTTTAGTCCTAAGCTTTGATTTTGTCTGATGTATTCTTATCTTAGTACAGTATATCACAAATCTCATCCTTGTTCTTTCTTTAATACATTTTTAGGCTTTAAAACTTATCTAAGGACTCCTGTCTGTCTTTTTTAATAGTGCGATAAAAGTCCCCTGTGAGTGTGGTTCAATTCCGCAGACTGGCAGGAAAGCCACAGGTTTCCCAGATATAAGGTGTTCTTGGTACCGAACCGATGGGTTACGATGTCCATGGCACCGAGCCGAATAGCTGAAAGCTCAAGTGCTTCTGGATCGGAAAAAAAATCCTGCGCTGCTACATGTCTAAAGTACTACTATATTAATCTATCTATTGCCTATTCCTGTGATGCCTTTCAGTGTTCAAGGTTATTACATTCAGATGGGAATAACACAAATTATATCCAAGTAAATTTTAACTCTTTCACTGCTACATACTCTCCGAAGACGTGTCACCCTTTGCTGACTACTTTCACTACACACTTTCCCTCCAAATACAAGAGATGTGTCAGTAGGTGTAGACTATGTTTTTAACATAACAAATAATATACGTATAAAAGCGTCTTTAGCAGTCAATGGAAAAAACGTCTATACACGTGGTTAGCAACGAAATTTACCCTAGTTAGAGACCAGCCTATATACACGTACCTCCAGTGTTCGAGGCCATCTTGACAGTAAGTCTTGTCTATATATACACATAAAATAAAATATAGAATAACAAGACTGCAGAAATTAAAAAAACTACAAACTCTGTTTAAGAGAGCTGATATAGAAACAGATCTTTGATTTGTAAAATCATTCCATTTTTCTCATAGCAATGTATGACTGTTAGACATGGATAAAGGAGTTTGAAAACTCCATCAATGCGTTTGAATGCAATCGCTACAGAAGAGTACTCAGAATGCAAATGACAGAAAAATAATAAATATGTTCATCTTAAAGCAGGTTAGAAATGATGAGATATGGTTGATAAAGAAAGAAAAAGAAGAAAACAACATACTTTGAATGATAGCCAACTCTAGATAACTAGGCCAGATAACTGACTGTGGGTTCCCTGACCAGCTCAGAAAAGAGGGCCGGAAAATATAGATGTTTGATAGAACACTGCAAGCTTTTTGCAATTTTACTCAATTATGTGAGTCTATGGTTGTTTCTTGGTGAAAAATATTCATAATATTGATATTCGTTATTGTTAAACTGAACTTATTGCATAATATAACTTCGGTTTAACATTTTGTGTTGATTTTAAAATGAATTCGTCTATATACACCAATACTGGAATGCGAGGTCACGTGGTGTAGTTGTGGTCTGATTTCCCATAATTATTACACTGAGTCCGAAGGCCCATAAGTTTATAGTTGGCTCTGCTTTGAATATATAAAACGTTACGATTCTCTAGGGAAGAATTGTAATATAGAATATGATATCAAACAAAAGAAAATTAAAGAGAAGATTGATGTAAGATGTCATAGACGAGGTGAGTCTGAACACGACAAACACCCAACATTAAACTCAGGAAAGAGGGGCATGTATAGCTGCTGTCCTGTGGTGAAGCAAGTTCAAACAGGGACAAGATATATGATAATGTTTATAAGAGTTTGGATTGAAGAATGGAGGGGCTAGTAAAGAGCAGCACATCAGGCAAATGAGTAGGCTCATCAATCAACATCGAACTGGCACTGTTAGTCGCTAGACGCTATTGGAAATACTGCGAAGGAGATCGGAGCACCTATGGACATATTTGGAGTGCAGTGAATATATTCATGAGACTAAAACTAATAATGATGACACACACATAGACAGATATGTATATGTGTGAGTTTGTGCGTGTGTGTATTGTGTGTGTGTGGTGTGTTGGTAAAACGTATGTGTATGTCTCAAGCACACACCAGATACATGTGCGATTTCTATCCGCTCTCTATTTTGATGACAATTTATTAAAGACCTAGTATATTACCAACTATAAAAGCCAGTACGCAATAAAAATGTTTGATTTAAATGCATTTCTCTTCAAACATCAATTCGTGTCAGTCAACGATTGTTGCTAAGTGCTGTGTGTTGTCAGATCAACAGTAATCTCGCCAACCCTTATCGTTCGCTGTATCCTTCTGGTGCCATGGCAACAATTGAGTCACTTCCGCCTATAATGTAGGTTTCGAGTTGAAGTTGGCCAGACGTTGCTTTGTTGTCGGTGTTCACTATCTTCTGAAAGATCTGGTTTGTGTGTGCACTTTCTGAATGGATGTCTCTTTCTTTGTTAGTTATAGGAAATAGCAATGGAAATGTCTACTCATGCAGATCTGTTCACTGATATGTGGAAGAAGTTGCTGATCATGACTTTTCGTTTTTAGATCCTTAAAAAATTGTCTAAAGGAAAATGTCTGACATGATTTATCTGGGCTTCCCCATATAGTACCGTCGCACTCGGCAGCTGGTTTACTACTTTTGTGTTCCACAAAGAACTATGGACCTATGGATCTCCAGAAAAACAGCATATGTGACTCGGCCCTGACTCGAGCATACAGCCTTCAGAACGCCAGCAAACATCTTAACCACTGCGTAATAAAGATTCTTTTTTCCATTTTATATTCATTATCAACCACTTCTCTTCATTTTAAATTGTCGTCAAATGGATTTTTTTTTATTTTTCTGTCCATCAATATTAAGTTGTAAAATTGTCAAATAGACATATGTGTTTTTCTGTTCATAAATTTCCAGTTGTCGTCAAATGGACATATATGTTTTTCTCCCATAAATTTCAAGTTATCGTCAAATGGACATATATGTTTTTCTGTTTATAAATTTCAAGTTATCGTCAAATTGACATGCTTTATTTCTGTCCATGTTATTATGAGTGCTCTTGTATAATACTTACATTCAAACTCATTCATGGATTTTTTTTCCATCTGTTAACATCAATGCATGCAATTAATGTATAACAATTTAATATGCACTTGCAATGTAGGAAGGAAAGATACGAATTTTTGGAAATAAAAAAGAAATAATGCAATGCTTGCAACTTTTAAATTGTTCCAATCAACAAAAATCGGAAATATTATACTCTAGATATGCAGCCGGAGATGATTCGCTTGATTGGTTTTGGTAATATTCATGCGTTATAATTCGCTTCAGAAATGATAACTTGTCAATAAATATTGTGTGTATGCTCATCTTGGATGAAGATTGTTCCGTTTCTAATAATGTTACTTGTGTGCTTTTTCCGTTCAAATTTGGTTTTTCTATATTTTGTATTAGTATTTACCACTTATGTTTCGTATAACTTCCTTTTAGAGCATCCCAACATTAAAGTACACGTTGCTCTCTCTCTCTCTTTCTCTCTCTCTCTCTCTCTCTTTTTTTATATATATATATTTAAATAGGTAAAGGAGTCCTTTCTCATACCATGATGAATATTGGGATCACAATGGCAGTGATCTGACCCGAGAGCCGCTACGATAGGTAACAGATTTCACTCCCACTGTGGAACTGAACCCGGGTCATGTGGCTAAGAAGAAAGTATATTAACCACTACAATATTGTGGCTCTCATCATCAAAAAAATATATCTATATAAATGTGTGAGTGTGTGTGTGTTATATAAATACTGTCATATGATTTTGTCCAGAGAGCGACTTTCCAACCTGCTAGTTTCGAGCTTCAACTGGGCGTCTCTGTTCCGTAGAAGTTATGTATTTACTTCTCGTTCCAAAGATACACGGTTCGTTATATCCTGGAGCCATTGGGATAATTTCCTAATCTCAGTGTAGGTGAGATCGAGTTCCTAGTACTATCGGAGACGGACGATAAAACTTAGGTGCCGTGTTCATGTTGAGGATGAAAACAAACGGTTGTCAGTTCAAAAATTGAACTCATTAACTACTAAATAACGCAGTCTGCGCTCGTTCGTCTATCCCGTTTAGCAATGTGCCGCAGACTGTGCCATGATTCGTTTCATAGTCAAATTAGCCTGACAAATTACCACAACTCATTTTGATCATTATCGGTTAATAATCTATTTTGTCGCATTTTGTTAGATTTTGATTGATGTTCATTTATTCATGTACAAAATTGCGAGCCATCCCTAATATTTTTCCAATAAATTAGAAAAATTGATAACTTAATATGCACATACACCTTCAGAAAGGAAAAAAATGAATACAACTAAATTAGTTCATAGCATGTTTTTCATTGTCTAGTCAATTTGTTGTCTTATACGTGTTCTGTTCAAATAATATTTCTAACAAAAAAATAATTGCAGTGTCCACAAAAAAATATGATCACTGCCATTCAATAGAGACGCTGGAGATGGATAGAACATGTTATACGCATGAAGACTAATTTTGTCATGAAACTTGCAATGGGAAGGACACCAGAGGGTGTACGAAAACGTGAGAGATCCAAAACGAGCTGGTGGAGAACGGTAGAAAAAAGAACTTAAAGAAACAAATCATATCTGGAACACAATACAGAGGACGGTCTAGAATAGAAAAAGCCTGCTGCCTTGCAGGTCGGCTGGGTACAGAAAAAGACTGACAGAGAGCGAACCCAGTAAACGCTGACTAAAACCGGACACATCACCTAAGGATAAGCACTAGAGCACCAAATGGCGCTGAAGATGTGACGAAACCAACCCATGCTAAGGCTGCATGAATCAGGTTTCCACATGAATGTGATTTATGGGAAATCTGGTACATCAGTCTAAGGGTGATCGCGAGAGAGAGAGAATAGAAAAAATGGTTGCATGCATTGCTGCACAAAGCGCCAGGAAGTCACAAACTGGATGTATATAATCGAGAGAGAGGCACCGTTACAATATCTTAAGTCGTTCAAATGGCAAAATAAGATTAGTCTGATTTACGAAAATGTTGACGGAAGACATCAGACCTGGATCAAATATCAAACATCATTATTTATAACTTTGAATTATGAACAAGATTATTCTAGTCATCACAAGTATCTATAACAATTTGCTATAAATTATTCGTCAGTATTGACATTTGTATAAGAAAGGAGTAGATTTACACAATTTAGGCTTAAAAACATTAACATTGTATATCTAAGCTTCTTCAACCTTGAATGAATTTTCCAAAACAAAAAATATAAAATATAAAGCAAATACAGATTATGCAGTATTAAATGAAATTGTAATGTTCGTATTGGGGACAAATGAAGAGAAGTTTTTGAAATAAAAATAGGATTCCTGGTGTGAGATGTGAACGTAAAGAGCACTTCGTGCAAACAAGAAAATCAATTGGAAAATGATTAAAACAAATGTGAGAATAAATAGACAATAAAAGAGAAACAGGGGAAATGGAAATCAGTGTAAGAAAGGGATTGAAAGAAGAGTAAGATAAAAGTATAATCAAAAGAAAGATGGAATAAGAATTACTGAGCTACGAGAGAGGGAGAGTAGATGTAGGGACAAATAGCAGAAACAAATGGGCGGTGTGTGTGTGGGAGAGAGTATATTAAAGTGATTCCGAATAGTATAAATGAAGAGTGGTATGTGCGTGTTTGTGCGTGCGTGTGCGCGTGCGTGTGAGAGTATATTAATTTGATTCCAAATAGTAAAAATAAAGAGTGATGTGTGTGCATGTGTGCATTAATGTGGTCCTGGTTAGTAAAAGTAAAGAGTGATGCGTGTCTATATACAGGGTGGGCCAAAAAAAATGAGAACATCGCGTAAAAGTAATATAATTACATCAAAATTGTTTTAACTGTTTCCATAATAGCTTCAATTGTTTACTCATTTACTTACTGATCTATTTAGCTATATGATGTTTTTATTTCGACAATTTGCGGACACAATCTTAGATTTTTAATATGCCAATTGTTTACATCTGCAGGTTTAAATTTGTTACCAAGAATGACAAAAATTACTGAGGAAAACCGTATTCTGATTAAACGAGTGGCGTTGATGCTTAGAAAAATTGAACATGATTTCTGATTAGCTAAATACTTGGCAAACAAAATTACATGAAAAATATAATTTAATTAAATAACATTTCTAAATAACACGTATGTTACGCGATGTTCTCATTTTTTGGGCCACTGTATATATATATATATATATATATATATATATATATATATATATATATATATATATAGAAGGAGAAAGCTATGCAGAGGGATACGGCTATCCCTCCATAACAAAGAAGAGGAACCATCATACTGGACAAGTAAAGTATACAGGACAGTAGAAACAATCCAGAGATAATATAATGAGACATCGTATAGGGTTTGCATGCCAAAGCTGCACACTATAGGTGAAAAATGGTGGCACTAGAACGAGATTAGTTTGACGTAGGTTAATGACAAGATAACGACCAGGAAGACAACAACAAAAACATTAAAACTTGACTGCCGTAGATGCAGGTTGGGAACTCAGTATATAAAATGAAGTTAATAGACACAGGTTGTGGACACTGTCTGTAGATACTTTAGATGGAATAAATAGATATAGTTGTGGACACAGTGAATATATACCACGATGAAATGAATATTATAATGATAATAAACAACAAGTAAGCTGGACACATAGTAGTTTTTTGTTGTGTTTTATCAAGTTATGCGAGTCATGCTCATCTACAGCTTACAATAACTTCATCATAAATTATCAACAACATCACTAAACTACTACAATTTTGTATATCTACTTCTACAAATTGGTAAATTCATCTTACCACATCTTATATATATATTAATGTGGTTCTCATTCCTCTTCTCCTCCACCATTGACTTCTTTATAGAAGTGTTGGGGGTGAAACGTAGTGATCTTCTGTGTGCTTGTTCTTCCTTCCATTTCTTCTTTATAGAAGTGTTGAGGGTGAAACGTAGTGATCTTCTGTGTGCTTGTTCTTCTCTTCCATTTACTTCTTTATAGAAGTGTTGGGGTGAAACGTAGTGATCTTATGTGTGCTTGTTCTTCTCCTCCACCATTTACTTCTTTATAGAAGTGTTGGGAGTGAAACGTAGTGATCTTGTGTGTGCTTGTTCTTCTCCTCCACCATTTACTTCTTTATAGAAGTGTTGGGGTGAAACGTGACTGGGTGAATCTTCTAGTGTGCTTGTTTTTGGGAGGCACTTTGTAAGCTGATATTCATGTTCGTAAGGCTGTTCTTGATGCCGTCGCTCCACCTTTTGCGTGGTCTTTCTCTTGCTTTGTACTCATTATACTTTTCTGTGTGGCTCTCTGTGGTAGGCGATACCAGGGCATTCTTGTCAGGTGTCCAAACCATTTAATCTGTTGTCCTTTTATGAATTGTATGACTGGTTTCACATCCAGTCTTCTTCTTATTTCTTCATTTCTTATGTGGTTGTGAATAGTAAAAACGAATAGTGGTGTGTGTATGTGTAGTGTCGTGTGTAGTGTGGTGTGTATGTGTGTCTGTGTTTATATTATTGCAGTCGTGGTTAGTAAAAATGTAGATTTATATATGCGCGAGTATTTTTATGCACATTTTGAGAAAAAATGTGAAGTTGCATTAAATGAGTGACATTTGAAGTGGATTTGTCGCATGTGTGTTGCCGGGCTAGCAAGGGGAGTAACAAATTGTGAGACTGCGACCTACAAGGCACATAGTGTAAGAGGCGACTGAGCGACCTACAAGGCACATGGTGTAAGAGGCGACCGAGCGACCTACAAGGCACATGGTGTAAGAGGCGACTGAGCGACCTACAAGGCACATGGTGTAAGAGGCGACTGAGCGACCTACAAGGCACATGGTGTAAGAGACGACTGAGCGACCTACAAGGCACATGATGGTGTAAGAGGCGACTGAGCGACCTACAAGGCACATGATAGTGTAAGAGACGACTGAGGTAGGGGCCTAGGGAAGCTACTTTAGTAATAAAGAAGCGTCGCGGAAATCGAATGTGCTGGCCTACCTTTAGGCGCATAACTGGCACAACGCACACTTGCTCTTAGGCTCAGATCACATACAAATCACAAAAGAGTGGTTTAACAAGTGATTGATATGGAACGTACGATGAAGAAGAAGAAGAAGAAAGGGATTTGCTATTATATAATATGACAATAGATTAACAAAACTCTGTGGAAGACAGCACATTTAGAAAAATAAGGGTTTTAAAGCCGAAGGATTGACTTCAATTGCACCGGGTTTTACCCCATATGGCTCGGTCCTCTCCGCAGAAATGGCACGCCACCTGCCGAGAGTATTGCACAAAGTACGAACTCCGTAGCTCCAGCAACAATCCTAGGGGTCTCTGGAAAAAACTGCACTCGTGAACAGAAGGCCGCGGTCGGATTCGAACCCACGACCTTCGACTCGCAAGGCAAAGGGCTTAGCCACTCAGCCACAGAGACCCCCAACATTTAGAAAGAAGTCGTTAAAAGGTTATGGGTAAGAATAAACAATTCTCTATTCACATACTGATGACTTCTTCTTCTTCTTTCTCGAATCCTGTATGCCTCACAGCGTCAGGTCAGGAAGAGATTTCTAAAACGGGCCTAGTATGCGCTTCGTAGATAGTCTCTTTCGTCGCCTCTGTTATCTCTGAGGTCCATCTTTTGCGTGGCCGGCCTTTTGCTTTGTACCCATTGTATCGGAGCAGCATTGCTCTTTAGGGTGCACTGTCTGATGGTAATCTGCTTACGTGGCCGAACCATTTAATTTGTTGTTTCTTGATGAAGTCTAGTACTGATGTTGTACCCACTTTTTTCCTGATGTCTTCATTTCTCAACCGGTCTCTTCTTGTTACACCCAGCATTCTGCGTAGACACTTCATCTCTGTTGTGACTAGTTTTCTTCTATCGTTTGTTGTCAGCGTCCAGGTTTGGCACTGGTAACATAATGTGGGGAGAAAGATTGTGTTGAACATTGCTCTTTTTGTGTTCATGGTGACGTGTTTGCATCTTAAAATTGGCGCCATTTGCCTATCATTTGATTTGCTTTGTTGCATCTGTGTTGAATTTCATTAGTTATTCTTCCATTTGCTGAAAAAATGCTCCCCAGGTATGTGAAATCTTTTACTTGATTTAGTAGATGATTATCGATGGAGATGTTGGTAGTGTTTTCCTCTCTGGCGAATGTCATTACTTCTGTTTTGTCGATGTTAATTCTCATGTTGTATTCGTTACATGCTAACTGGAGTCTGTTGATGTGTTGTTGTAGCTGTTCTTCTGTTGTTGATATGATTGCCTGATCGTCTGCAAAAAGAAATTCATTTAAGAGTTCTCCGAGGTTGTTTCCTTCGCTGGTGTTAGCTATTTTACAAATGTGGTCAATGTACGTGATGAATAGCAGCGGGGATAGTACTCAACCTTGTCTAAGACAACGATTCTGACTGATGACTAAGACAACGATTCACTGATTTGATAGAATAATCTGTCAGAAACACATCAATCAATCAAGTGTCATGCTTACCGGCGTAGGCGATCATGTCTCTCCTCAACTCTCTCTTCTTGGTTTCAGTTCATTAGCTCTGATGTCGATCTTTTGTCGAACCACAATGTCAGACAATCTAACATCTTCTCCCTTTGTCTTTCACGATTTCTCCTTCCCTGAATTTTACCTGTTGTCATCAAATGTTCTTCTTTCTTCTTGTACTTCGAACGCCCATTATCGACCATTTGTTAACCACTCTATGTGATTTGTATGTTATCTGAGCCTAATAGCGATTGTACATTGTGCCAGTTATGCGCCTACAAGTAGGTCAGCACATCCCATTTCTGCGATGCTTTTTATTTACTAGGGTAGCTTCTCTAGGTCCTACAACAATTGCCTCTTACGACATGCCTTGTAGGTCGCAGTGATACTATTCTTTGCTTCCCTTGCGGGCCCCGGCACCACAAAGGTGACCACGTGTTCTAAACGTCCTCTTCACATTGTATGCCCAAAGAAACATATAATCTATGCAAATCACGGACCAAGAAAAATTAATAAAGACAAAGATATCAACCAAAGTGTGTCTAACACGGAATTTGTATTCAATAGTTTTGTTTACTTTTTTTCAAAGGATGTCAAAGATAATATACGATCACATTATGCAGCATCTTCAAGTTGAAGCTGTTATTTAAGCCCTCAAAGCACTCCAGTCCGGAACATTGCAAAGTCTACAGACAATACTTTCTAAACTGCAAGCAGCGCAAGGTCTTCTTGCAGTGGATACCGTCTCACTGTGGAATACCAGGAAATGAAACAGCAGACCGACTGGTCAATGAAGGTGCTGCGGGATAGCAACCGCTTATGCCAGTTACGTGCCACCAATAGAAAAGGGTGATTAAATCAATCAGAAAGCTACAAATACCAACACAGGACGACTACTATAATATGAGCAGATTAAAACAAGTTGTTATTCTGCGCTTCAGAACAGGACACAATCGACTTCGAAGTCACATGTATGCGAAATTCAAGATTGGCAATTCAGTCATGTGTACATGTGGACAGGAACTTCAGACTTCAGAGCACAATCTTCAAGACTACCCAGAGTATGATATACTACTCACTGGCCTAACGAAACAACACTGAACCTAAAAAAAACTACACGGACCTCAGTGTGAGCTACACAAGACGGTGACGATTACACAAAAGACGACATTGAATATATAAATATTTCAAGCGAACGAAAGGAAGGAAGGAAGGAGGCTGTCATTGATAAAAAACACAACATTTTCTAAGTTGTTCAAAAGAAAATTTTATTTAATGCACATGGTATTCTGAGAAAGCTTCTGTAGCACTTGCATTCAGAGACATTGATTGATGCTTAATTATTTTATGAATTATCCATGCTTCACAGCCATACTGTGCTGTAGAAAAAACACATGCTTTTCAAATCCAAGTTTGTGTCTTTATAATGTTCATATCTTTGTAATTATACGTTCCATTTGATTCAGATTAACATTATAATCTCTTTGCAAAGTTTTAAGTTCGAGTTTACATTTTGTTGATTAGCAGTGTTCTTAAAATATAAATCGTTTTATCTTACTATAAAGAGTTTTGTTCTATTTATTTGTAAATTTCTGTTCTCGGTGCATTTTTTAGAGACCTATAGGTCTGTTGCTAGAGCTACGAAGTTCATGCTTTGTGAAATACTCTCGGCAGGTGCGTGTCATTTCTGCTGAGGGACCTAGTCTAATGGGGTAAATCCCCCTTGCAATGACGTCTTTCCTTCGGCTTTAAAACCCCTTTAAAACTTTCTAAGACATCTCATCTCTCTTGTGATGACTTTGAATGCACTATCTGCAGGCCAATGTTCATGTATGACATACACTGTATGAATACACAAAAGATTCTTGTATGTTGAGCTGCATAGCGGTAAACGCTTACAGAGTGGTCCAAAAAAAAGAGATCAAAGACACACTTAAGAACTCTATAAACTGCTTTGGCATAGATATCGACAACTGGGAGAATGTTGCTCAAGACAGATCAGCCTGACGCACCCTTGTTCGACAGGGCTCTTCGACCTGCGAGGCAGGTAGAACTGGGGGATCTCTGTGGCTAAGTGGTAAAGCCCTTTGCCTTGCGAGTCGAAGGTCGTGGGTTCGAATCCGGACCGCGCAGTTCTGTTCACTAGTGCAGTTATTTCCAGAGTCCCCTAGGATTGTTTCTGGAGCTAAAGATTTCGTACTTTGTGCAATACCTAGGCAGTGGCGTGCCATTTCTGTAGAGAGGACCGAGCCATATTGGGTAACACCCGGTGCAATGAAGTCAATCCTTCGGCTTAAAAACCCTTTAATGCAACTACATTCTCTTGGATGAAAAATGGGGGTCATCATCACCCGTGATGTACGAGTATCATCGTGACACTGAACACTGAAAGTTCACCAAAAATAGTTCTATAAGGTTTACGTTGCGATATTTAATTGATATTTGTTCATGGGTCAGAGAAAGTGACAGTAAGGTTTATTGCAATTTGCAAAATATTATTTTTGGGTTTGCTGGCTTCTCTGTCACAAAACAGATCATGTTCTTTAATCAGGACACAATTTGTGGATAAAATCAAAATTGTAAGTGCTACAAAAAATACATTGAATACAAGTTTTATAAATTATCTCCCAAGTCTCACAATGCACTCAACTAACTTAACTTCTACAATACGACAAGACATCTGGCAATCCATTCTCACAGTACCAGTTTTTCAGCACTCCAGATCACAAATCAAAACATTAACTAGAAACAACACCATTCCAAAATTCCCTTCATGTTATTTGTGTATAATTCTTGAGAAAATGTCTGGTGAATTTATGAAATGAAGCTTTAATCTATTTATATTCTGATATATGAGATTTGTATAGGCCATATCCCATACAATTTTATTATTTAAAATAATATTGTATAACAACTTGGCTTTTTCCATGATGGACTATAGGTAAAACACAATATAGAGAGACTGCAGTAAAACTATTTGATTGGTAAAACACTAATCACAAAGTACT
Organism: Arion vulgaris; assembly: GCA_020796225.1. Taxonomy (NCBI): domain Eukaryota; kingdom Metazoa; phylum Mollusca; class Gastropoda; order Stylommatophora; family Arionidae; genus Arion; species Arion vulgaris. The sequence goes on along the minus strand of CM036754.1, from coordinate 23,453,424 downwards.
GTAGTTTTACAAATTACAAAAACAATGACAAATTACAAAAACAATGTTGCTGTATTTTGTCATTGTTTTTGTAATTTGTAAAACTACAGAACTTTGTGATTATGTGTTTAGAAAAAACCATGGACTGGTATAGAAACAGTTAATAAACAGCTCGTCATAGACAGATCCCTCTGAAACAATGACTAAAAAATAAGTGAAGCCAAACTAAGACAGCTCATTATTGTATAACATGCCAAAAGGGGAAACAAACTCATTCAAAATGTCACCATGGAAGTTTCATCTGTTTTTCCTTAAAACTATCAAATATAATTTTATAAATGATCCATTTAGCAACAATGCATACCTAAGTACACATTATAGCTTGCTATTTTATATGTAATTGCGTGAACAAACAATCAATTTTTAAGTACTATTATTTTACAAATTTAAAAAACATATTTTCTTGGAAAAGCAATATTATACACAATTACCAAGAAATAGACTGTGCCAATTTTTATAATTTAAAAAAAAACTAGCTATTCAAAAAGATAGAAGCTGTAATGAAACAAAATAAACACATTTAAAAAATGGGAAATATATAAGGAAATATCGATACAAAATGATGCAGATTAATTTCTTGATGATAGGTTTCCATCAACCAGTAGACGAGAAGTCATCATGTCATTTTTATTTTATTTCTTCTGGAAAACTACTTATCCCATCTAGTTTTCTTGATTTAAAGAATCATTTTTAGATTACAAAACGTATGAATATATTCATTTCTGGCATGATCTGTGAACGTATCTTTTGACGCTTTGTAACGTAAGATCGCGTAAGCAAGACTGAGACAACTTTTTATAAATCAGAGAAAGAGTTAGAGAGAAAGATGACTAATTTACCAATGGGTGCTACCAGTGACGGCTCGTCCTTAAGGGCCTCTGTAGGGCCGGGCCCCATCAAAAATAATATGTAACATGTATTTTTTATTTTATAAATTAAAACATAACCCAATCCAAAACCATGATTTCCCCGAAAATTTGTGTCTTGCCCAACCAACAAAAATGATCACGAGCCGCCACTGAGTGCTACTTCCTTTTCGGTTAATTCTCGTCTGCACTGTTCAAATTGTACTTTTTATCTTAATAAAAGTTTTCTTTTTGCACTGTTCAAATTGTACTTATTGTCTTAATCAAAATTTTCGTCTGCACTGTTCAACTTGTAATTATCTTAATCAAAGTTTTCGTCTGCACTGTTCAACTTGTAATTGTCTTAATCAAAGTTTTCGTCTGGTAAACCTTTACTTATGTTCGCAACTTTACTTATTATCTTAATCAAATTTTTTGTCTGCACTGTTCAAATTGTACTTATTATCTTAATCATGCTATTTGTCTAGTTTTTTGTTTTTTTTTTTTGGGGGAATGAAGATTAAATCCTCTTTAGGAGGGTGTGTGGTCGAGTGGATAAGAGCCCCTATTTTTCATCATGAAGACACTAAGGTGTGAGGTTTTCTTCTGTCGAGGATATAACAATAAAATCATCACTAAATTAACACTGCAGGACGACAATTTGGCATTGTGGCCTTTAAAATGTCCAGAAAATAGAAACCTCTAGCTACACATCTAACCTGGCATATAAGCTAGACGACAGATTGTTTCTAAAAATCTCCTAAAGCCGATGCAAGCCTTTTCATCCTAAGAACAAATATTTCAATGGTTAAATCAGGACGTGTTTACCAACAAAACAAAGTAAAATATTAATTAATTAATAGAGAAGAACTGACATTTTAAAAATATCATTGTATTTATTTTTTCGTTCGCCCGCTATCAATTTAAGCGTCTGAGTTGGAATCACGCTGCGGACAATTTGGTTGCAAATTGTTTCGAGTTGATTTTTACAAAAGGACGATGGCACCACCCGTTCAGAAAGCAATGGCAAATTACTGAACGTAATAATGCTTAGAAAAATCACAAACAGCGTTGACAAGATGGGGTTGATTCGCAAAGTCCTGTAAAGGATATGCAATTAACTTCAATGGCGCCTAATATGACGACTAGGACTGATTTTTGAGAGAATTATTGCTGAACTTATTACCAGTGTTCGTTGCCATTCAGGCGAGCATTACTCCGACTTCAGAGGTAGTGGTAGTATTTAAAAAAAAATGATAGCATAACTGTCTTAATTTCCCATTTCTCTGAAAATCTAATTGAGGAGATTTGGGATGTAGCTTTATATATTAACTCATAGATCAGCCCCAAAAAAAGTTCCATATTTCAGTGTAGTAGTTGTAAATACGGATCTGTGGACCGAACAGGACGGAAACCCATGACGACCCAGGTTGAGAGGAGAGGATAACAATGGGTCGGGCATACCCTCCGGAAGACACAGTTGAGTGTCACTAGACAAGCACTTGAGTGGAATCCGCAAGGAAACCGAAAGAGGGTGTCTTAAACAGACCAGGAGACGAAATCGTCTTGAGGAACTGAAGGATGCTCGTCTATCCTGTGAGACTGTAGGGAAAATAGACAGAGACATCAAAGAGGGGCGAGCAACAGTTGAGACCCTATGCTCCACTAGGAACGGAGAAGAATAAGCAGCTCAGTGTGGACACAGATACATCTTCGTTTAATGCCACATCAGTGACTTTATATTATCTTCAAATGTTTACAACTGAACACACCAAGTTTGCAAAGATAGATATCTCACCAAACACAAGACTTCACCTTATCTCTGGACTATCTCAGTTTCCACCCAGGGGATATTACTTGAACAAATTATTCCACTGTTGTCGCCCTCGATAACAATCTTTGCTATCTTTCTTTCACCTCCCAATCGATCGCAGATCTAGCCGAGTTATGAGACTTGCACAAGGGACACAGATACGTCTCACAGATAAAATGTTCTAAGGTGAATTAATGTGTAGTTAAATATACATGCGAAGAATGTAGATAAACACCAATAATATAACTAGAAAGTTGAAGAAATGTAGAACATGAGAACTTTATTTCGTCTTCTTCTGTTCACTAAACTTGTTTTATCACATAGTTTAATAATAAGAAAGATTTCATCTTCTTCTGTTCACTAAACTTGTTTTGTCTCATAGTTAAATAATAAGAAAGATTTCATCTTCTTCTGTTCACTAAACTTGTTTTGTCTCATAGTTTAATAATAAGAAAGATTTCATCTTCTTCTGTTCACTAAACTTGTTTTGTCACATAGTTTAATAATAAGAAAGATTTCATCTTCTTCTGTTCACTAAACTTGTTTTGTCTCATAGTTTAATAATAAGAAAGATTTCATCTTCTTCTGTTCACTAAACTTGTTTTGTCACATAGTTTAATAATAAGAAAGATTTCCTCTTCTTCTGTTCACTAAACTTGTTTTGTCACATAGTTTAATAATAAGAAAGATTTCATCTTCTTATGTTCACTAAACTTGTTTTGTCACATAGTTTAATAATAAGAAAGATTTCTCTTCTTCTGTTCACTAAACTTGTTTTGTCACATAGTTTAATAATAAGAAAGATTTCATCTTCTTATGTTCACTAAACTTGTTTTGTCACATAGTTTAATAATAAGAAAGATTTCCTCTTCTTCTGTTCACTAAACTTGTTTTGTCACATAGTTTAATAATAAGAAAGATTTCCTCTTCTTCTGTTCACTAAACTTGTTTTGTCACATAGTTTAATAATAAGAAAGATTTGATCTTCTTCTGTTCACTAAACTTGTTTTGTCACATAGTTTAATAATAAGAAAGATTTATCTCTTCTGTTCACTAACTTGTTTGTCACATAGTTTAATAAGAAAATTTCATCTTCTTCTGTTCACTAAACTTGTTTGTCACAGTTTAATAATAAGAAAGATTTCCTCTGCTTCTGTCACTAAACTTTTTTGTACATAGTTTAATAATAAGAAAGAAATTTCATCTTCTCTATACTAACTGTGTTTGTCACATAGTTTAATAATAAAATATTTCTTCTTCTTCTGTTCACTAAACTTGTTTTGTCACATAGTTTAATAATAAGAAAGATTTCATCTTCTTCTTTATCTTTTTTAGTTAATAAGAATTTCATCTCTCTGTTAAAACTTGTTTTGTCACATAGTTTAATAATAAGAAAGATTTCATCTTCTTCTGTTCACTAAACTTGTTTTGTCACATAGTTTAATAATAAGAAAGATTTCTCTTCTTCTGTTCACTAAACTTGTTTTGTCACATAGTTTAATAATAAGAAAGATTTCATCTTCTTCTGTTCACTAAACTTGTTTTGTCACATAGTTTAATAATAAGAAAGATTTCATCTTCTTCTGTTCACTAAACTTGTTTTGTCACATAGTTTAATAATAAGAAAGATTTCATCTTCTTCTGTTCACTAAACTTGTTTTGTCACATAGTTTAATAATAAGAAAGATTTCATCTTCTTCTGTTCACTAAACTTGTTTTGTCACATAGTTTAATAATAAGAAAGATTTCATCTTCTTCTGTTCACTAAACTTGTTTTGTCACATAGTTTAATAATAAGAAAGATTTCATCTTCTTCTGTTCACTAAACTTGTTTTGTCACATAGTTTAATAATGAAAATTTCTCTTCTTCTTACTAAACTTGTTGTCATAGTTTAATAATAGAAAGATTTCATCTTCTTCTGTTCACTAAACTTGTTTTGTCACATAGTTTAATAATAAGAAGATTTCATTCTTCTGTTCACTAAACTTGTTTTGTCACATAGTTTAATAATAAGAAAGATTTCTCTTCTTCTGTTCACTAAACTTGTTTTGTCACATAGTTTAATAATAAGAAAGATTTCATCTTCTTCTGTTCACTAAACTTGTTTTGTCACATAGTTTAATAATAAGAAAGATTTCATCTTCTTCTGTTCACTAAACTTGTTTTGTCACATAGTTTAATAATAAGAAAGATTTCATCTTCTTCTGTTCACTAAACTTGTTTTGTCACATAGTTTAATAATAAGAAAGATTTCATCTTCTTCTGTTCACTAAACTTGTTTTGTCACATAGTTTAATAATAAGAAAGATTTCATCTTCTTCTGTTCACTAAACTTGTTTTGTCACATAGTTTAATAATAAGAAAGATTTCTCCTCTTTTCAAACGTTCCATATCTAGCGACTTGTTAACCTCTCTGTGTGATTTGTATGTGATCTGAGCCTAAGAACGATTTTGCGTTGTGCCAGTTATGCGGCTACAAGTAGGCCAGCACATCCGATTTCTACGATGCTTTTTATTTACTAGGGTAGCTTCCTAGGTCCTACATCATTCGCCTACAACAACATGCCTTGTAGGTCGCAGTGTTACTATTCTTTGCTCCTCTTCCGAGCCCTGACAAAACACTGACGCTTTGGACATATAAAAATACACAAAGTGTTGTAGAAGTCCATTATTGAATGATGCATCCCGACAAAGAGGAGAAGAGGAAGACTACGCATAAGATGGATTCAGGATGTAACTGAAGATTAAGCAGGTCGTCTGCGGAGACAGGATATCTGACTTGTGAAAGAGAAATATTCAGGACTGTTAGGGTGGTAACGTTCTGCTCAGACCAAGCTCTTTGATGATGGTTAATGGCTCTCAGCTGGACCTATCCTCATTTGGGTACCAGAGAAACACTTGGAAACATAGGCGACCACCGCGATATTGATCACATCCCATATCGTATGTCTTTGGTAAAAGAACAACAAAGACGTTCGCCAACATACTGTATGCTTCAGAAAGTGCTCTCTTTACTAGCACTATTTTCTTTTGTATGTTTGTTGAGCAGGAGGATAAAGCCTCTTTGAGCCTAGACACGCCACTTTCAACCTATTTCTTTTGTATGTTTGTTGAGCAGGAGGATAAAGCCTCTTTGAGCCTAGACACGCCACTTTCAACCTATTTCTTTTGTAAGTTTGTTGAGCAGGAGGATAAAGCCTCTTTGAGCCTAGACACGCCACTTTCAACCTATTTCTTTTGTATGTTTGTTGAGCAGGAGGATAAAGCCTCTTTGAGCCTAGACACGCCACTTTCAACCTATTCTGTTGTTTGTTGAGCAGGAGATCAAAGCCTTGAGCCTAGACAGCCACTTTCAGACCTATTTCTTTTGTAAGTTTGTTGAGCAGGAGGATAAAGCCTCTTTGAGCCTAGACACGCCACTTTCAACCTATTTCTTTTGTAAGTTTGTTGAGCAGGAGGATAAAGCCTCTTTGAGCCTAGACACGCCACTTTCAACCTATTTCTTTTGTAAGTTTGTTGAGCAGGAGGATAAAGCCTCTTTGAGCCTAGACACGCCACTTTCAACCTATTTCTTTTGTATGTTTGTTGAGCAGGAGGATAAAGCCTCTTTGAGCCTAGACACGCCACTTTCAACCTATTTCTTTTGTAAGTTTGTTGAGCAGGAGGATAAAGCCTCTTTGAGCCTAGACACGCCACTTTCAACCTATTTCTTTTGTATGTTTGTTGAGCAGGAGGATAAAGCCTCTTTGAGCCTAGACACGCCACTTTCAACCTATTTCTTTTGTAAGTTTGTTGAGCAGGCATAGCCTCTTTGAGCCTAGACACGCCACTTTCAACCTATTTTTTTGTAAGTTTGTTGAGCAGGAGGATAAAGCCTCTTTGAGCCTAGACACGCCACTTTCAACCTATTTCTTTTGTATGTTTGTTGAGCAGGAGGATAAAGCCTCTTTGAGCCTAGACACGCCACTTTCAACTATTTTTGTATGTTTGTTAGGAAGGATAAAGCCTCTTTGAGCCTAGACACGCCACTTTCAACCTATTTGTATTTGTTGAGCAAGGATAAGTCTTTTAGCCTAGACACGCCACTTTCAACCTATTTCTTTGTAATTGTTGACAGGAGTAAACTTTGAGCTAGGCCACTTACTAATAAAGATTCTGCTTTGTTAAATATTAGTGGACAACAAATAAATAAGAAGGAACTTCATTGCGAAGAATCTAGTAAATATCTAGTACTATATTCAACATCGAATTAGTTGTTATATCTATTTCATATCTACCCTGCTTTATATAGTCCATGTTCTGTACACTATCTTTACTGACTGTAATAAGTTTTTTAAACGGTGTCAGACTGTGGGGACATCAACCTGAAGAATTTAATGGTTGCATGGTCAGTGCAGTCACTGTGAAACTGTTCAGGTTAGGACATTTTATTTATGCCCCCAACAGAAAAAAAATTCCCCACCCTTACCGGGGATCGAATCCAAGTCTCCCGAGATTGAGCCTGCGCTCTTTCCCCGACTAGACGCTTCCCTGACACACTAAATCTGTACACTAAGAGATGTAAGGGAGTTCACACTGAACTGAAGAAATTTATCTCCAACAGGGATAGACTAGATAACTGATGATATCATTCGATTTATTCTTATTGAAACTGAAGATAAACTATATCTGTAACATTAATTGTCAACATAATCTGTGTTTATAGTTCTCCATCTCCTGCATTATGTGTATGACATGAACATCATTAAAACTGAGGGTTCTCTCTCTCTCTCTCTCAAAGAGTAAATGGGACTATGTCATTTTCCATTCAATCAATCAAGTGCCATTTCTGTCGACGTAGACGATCATGTCTCTCCACAACTCTCTTTGCTTGGTGCATTTAATCAGTTCTGATGTTGAACTTTTGTCGAATCAGGATGGCAGGTCATCCAACATCTCTCCCCCTTTCATCCATGGTCTCTTCTTGCCTGAATTTTACTTGTAGTCAACCAAATGTTCTAAACCTTCTCTTCACATTATATGCCCGAAGAACCTTGATTGTTTGATTCTTATTCTTTTGATAAGGTTTCTTTGTGTGCAGGCCTGATTTAGTACCTCCTCATTTGTTTTCTTTGCTGTCCGTGGAATTTTCAATTAGCATAGAGAATCAACAGTATCATGAAGTCCAATCCTCATGAAATTATATCAATCTGGAGGGCTAGAACCGCTTGATTCTAATATAGGAAAGACTAATATTAGATCTCTTTATAGTTTAAAAAGCAATTCTTACAGAGCTTTGTTTTCATTTCATGCCATTGCGATGTGAGATTCTATACAGCGGATTAACTTAGGTCGTGCCCGAAGCTGTCGCAACGCATTTGCAGGCCGTCAGGTTTACTGTATTTTCAACTCAAAAGAAAAAAACGTTTAACCTTACCGAGGGGCCCATTTACCTATTGGTGTCTGCGCATAATAGAGGGACTGAGATTGTTTGATAGGATCACAAATGAAGAACTTATGAAGAGAACAAGACAGATCCCAGTGAACCAAGAGGTTAAAAAAAGACGCCAGCGCTGGATAGGACACACTTTACGAAAACCTGCCTCGTACTTCAGAAACAATACGTTCTATTACCGTTCTTTCCAAACTACTTCGACATTTAAGGTGGCCAAAATATTTCATCTTTCAACATGTCGTTACAGAAGAGTAGGGACACAATATGAGAATAAGCATCAACACACCAGAAGTAATGACATTCGCTAAAGAGGAAAATGCTACCAATATCTCCATCAACAAACATCAGTAGTCAAAAACTTTACATAAATTGGCAGCATTTATCCAGAAAACGGTAGAATAACTAACGAAATCCAACATGGATGCAATAAAACAAATAAAATCAAATGACAAATTGTGCCAATTTTGAAATTAATAACCAAGATCTCGTACAATCTCAAATATGTTTATTAATCTCTGCTTTCACTTGTAATCTATGTCCTTATTCTTTTCAGTTGTCTGAAGATTGCCAATATAATCCCTTCTTTGCTCATATTTAATTAATTCAGAATGTCTTTGTTTTCTAATAGCAGCATGGGCGTCCACAAAAATATTGCTAGGGAGGGGCAAAATGAATGAAAAAATTTGTAGATGATAGTTTAAACAAAAGTAAATTGCATATCCTTAGTAGGACTTTGCGAATCAACCCCAGTTTTTAACGCTGGTTGTGATTTTTCTCGGCACAATTACGTTCAGTAGTTTGCCATTTCTTTCTCAACAGGTGGGCCATCGTCCTTTTGTAAAAACGACGAGAAACAATTTGCAACCAAACTGTCCGCAGCGTGATTCGAATTCAGGACGTCGGGGTTAATAGACGGAGTCACTATCCCTAAGCCACAGACGCCACCGGTTGCTAGTTTACTACACGGAATTTGAGAAGACAAGATTTGCATAAAACTTTTTTTTTAAAAAAGTAATTTTCCAGTGATGGAGGGGGGGCACTAACTTCCTCCTTTCCTTGCCTTAATGTATGGACGCCTATGAATATCATTGCTTTTAAAGTATTATTTCAATGAAATATGTATTTAATTCTGAAAGAGACGGAACAATGATAACATAACGGATCTGGCTGGTAGTGTTGCAAACAAATATGATTGCCACACAGATAATAACTTCTCCACTACATTATTCTAAACAAACAAAAAATTCCATGAATGAAAAATATGGTTGGTTTTGAATTGAAAGTATTAGCGCAGTTTGTAAGTGGTGTTCTTTCTTTGTTAAAGCATTTTGCAAAATGTTAGGACAGACGGTCGATACTCTAACTTAGTTACGTAATTAGCTTGACTCATGGTATTGCTATTTTATAATTTACATCATTCTTACGCCTGAGGAAGATGAACACAGTTTCATATTCTTGGGCTCTGATCTTGTATAGTTTAAGAAATGTTAGGATCAGATGATTATTGTGCCCATTGTCATATTTCTGGGCTCTGATCTTGTATAGTTTAAGAAATGTTAGGATCAGATACTATTGTGCCATTGTCATATTTCTGGGCTCTGATCTTGTATAGTTTAAAATGTTAGATCAGATCATTGTCATATTTCTGAGCTCTGATCTTGTATAGTTTGAAATGTTAGGATCAGATAGTATTGTGACCAAAGTCATATATCTGCTGCCTTGACAAAATTCATTACAAAAAGATTTTAAATAAAATTCTTACAAAATATCTTCACCTTCTTCAAAATTTCATTGGGGTCCTTCGCCAGTGCTACGGAGTTCGTGCACTGCAGTTGATAACTTCCTGTGTAAAAAGACATCGAGCACAGCACACATGGTTGCTCACCGAAGTGCAATGATGATGGTCCTATCAATCAATCAATCAATCAATCAACTATAGTAATGGGAACAAGGCATGTGTGCATCCTATCTCATTTCTTACTTCAAACTGGGCTTTGTTCAATAGTGTTTCAATCCGAGATATTCGCGGAGAACAACAACGGCTACATATTCAAATACATTTGTCCATATCTGTGAAATCGTCTATTACTTTACATCTATTTCAACAAGAAATTTGTGAATTCTAACGCGTCCAGACTATGTCTACTCCTGCACAGTGTCTCCAGTATACAAATGTCACCAATTTCACACAAACATTTCTGCAATCCTTGCTATATTTTATAATTTTGTATTCCAAAAACCATTTCTACATTAAGATAACAGATTACATTGAGATAAAAGTAAAATGTATTGCTTGAGACTAAACAGATATTTGCCAGAACTGAGTATATGCGAGCCATGAGGTTAACATTTCAGTATCAAATTTGATTGATTACGTTCATGTGTTGATTATCAAGTATTTGTTACTGGGTGCAGCATGTGGCTTGAACTACGTCCATGGAAGCTAACTAAAATTGATAGTCTTGTTTGTTATTTATTCAACGTTTCCTATTATCTTGTATAACTACTTCTAGTATGAGGATGGAGGTTGAGGTCGTTACTCCTGCCCTCCATTGGATTTCTGGGACTTCATTTACTGGGGCAGTTGTTGTATCTGACTCTCAGTCGATGCTTCACAAGATCCAGAAGGGCAGGTTTCGGTATGAGTGGATGTCATCTATAGAAGTTTCTAACCTCCAGCGGCTTACGTGGATATACTGTCCTGGGCATGTGGGTGTTTACGGTAATGAGAGAGCGGACAGGCTTGCATCAACAGCATCGATTGTTGGGGAGTTGAAGATGGATAAGGGGATATTCTTCTGTCTCTTCGCGACTCTCTGTTGGATGAGGACACTAAAATCGATGTTGAATCAATCAAGCGATTTATGCAGTTTTGGAGTTACCCGTTGTTCAAGTCGAACTGGATGCCTGAGAGGCAGAGTGAAGGTGTGTTTAATCAGCGAGCCACAGGAACCATCAGTATGCATACTCTTCGATATATGTTGGGGAGACTGAGCACCTATGGGTCTGCCCGGAGTGCAATGACGTCAGTTTAGTAACCAATAACCAATAACCAATTGTATAGCTAGCCATTTCTTTTGAATGGCTCGCTGGTTGAGTTCGTTAGAACGCTCGTATTGCTAGGTTAGGCAATGGGTGCTGTCAGAAACATGCTTAGGGGCCTATGAACTGAGGTGCAATATATTTCGTTCTCGGCGCACCAGAAATATATCTTCAAAGAGTGATAACATACATTAATAACAACAACGCAAACAAACAAATGAACAATTTCAGAATCTGGTGTATCTGTTTTATTAAATATACAAGAAAAATAACACACTAATTTTCTACTTTAAACACAATGTTCATCGTTCTCTTCATTCTCTTGAAATAAGTTCTACTTAAGCTTTGGGAAAGAAGTAAGAATAGACAACGTTGCAATCTGATTAAGTAAGATAGATCGATAGACAATTGCGGTGTAATTCTCCTGGGAACAGCGATGCCAACTGTTGTGTCTTCTTGTTGTATCATAATCTATACACAACAATGATGAATGATATATTTGGGAATTATCCTTGATTATGTTCTTGTTACTATTATTATGTCAATATGCCTATATTGTAAACTGTGAGGGGGTGGGTGAAATGCTAAACTAGTTTTAGTATTTCATTAATGGTGGCGTCTGTGACCTAGGGGATAGTGACTCGGTCTATTAACCGCGACGTTCTGAGTTCGAATCACGCTGTGGACAGTTTGGTTTCAAATTGTTTCACGTGGATTTTTACAAAAGGACGATGGCAACACCCGTTCAGAAAGCAATGGCAAACTACTGAACGTAATAATGCCTAGAAAAATCACAAACAGCGTTTAAAAGCTAGCGTTGATTCGCAAAGTCCTGTAAAGGATACGCAATTAACTTTTAATGAGAATACAAGGGTATACAGAAAAAAGGAATGACTTAACTGCATTAGATTTTGCCCTACATTGCTTGGTTCTTTTCCGCAGAAATATCACGCAACTCGCTGATAGTATTACACAAAGCACGAACTCCGTAGCTTTGGTAACAGTACTAGAAGTCTCTGGAAACATTCACTTGTGAGTAGATCGGCGCGGTCCGGGTTTGAACTCTCGGCCCTCGAAACGTCAAGCAACGGTTTGACCACAGAGAACCCTTACTTAATGAGAATATTTATTGTAAATATATAGTGATTCAAAATATAGTATGCGCATCAAGGATATCAAAAGTTAATCTCTTAACACCATGGACAGCGAAACAAAAAAATGATGTTCACCAGACATTTCTCTGATTTCATCACTTCTCATGAATTCGTTCCATTTTATGTTCATTATTTTTCGCAGACATCTATTCTCAAATGCATTCAACTTGCTGTCTATATTTTTGTCATTTTCCAACTCTCGCTGTCATATGTTAGGCTGTTTATGCTTTTGTCATTGTCCAACTCTCGCTGTCATATGTTAGGCTGTTTATGCTTTTGTCATTTTCCAACTCTCGCTGTCATATGTTAGGCTGTTTATGCTTTTGTCATTGTCCAACTCTCGCTGTCATATGTTAGGCTGTTTATGCTTTTGTCATTTTCCAACTCTCGCTGTCATATGTTAGGCTGTTTATGCTTTTGTCATTGTCCAACTCTCGCTGTCATATGTTAGGCTGTTTATGCTTTTGTCATTTTCCAACTCTCGCTGTCATATGTTAGGCTGTTTATGCTTTTGTCATTGTCCAACTCTCGCTGTCATATGTTAGGCTGTTTATGCTTTTGTCATTGTCCAACTCTCGCTGTCATATGTTAGGCTGTTTATGCTTTTGTCATTGTCCAACTCTCGCTGTCATATGTTAGGCTGTTTATGCTTTTGTCATTGTCCAACTCTCGCTGTCATATGTTAGGCTGTTTATGCTTTTGTCATTGTCCAACTCTCGTGATATGTTAGGCTGTTTATGTTTTGTCATTGTCAATCTCGCTCGTCATATTTAGGCTGATGTTCAGCTTTTGTCATTTCAATCCCTGTCATTGTTATTTTATGCTTTTTTTGTCAACTCTGTGTCAAATGTTAAGGCTGTTATGTTTTGTCCTTGTCCAACTCTCGCTGTCATATGTTAGGCTGTTTATGCTTTTGGATGTTTAAAAAAAGAATTACTAAGTGAAAGGGGTCAAAACAAATTTGATAGAACAAACAACAGCCACCATCAGCTAAAAGTTATTGAACATTTGTGGGATTGCCTGGAGTTCAATGACGTCATTTCTGTTGATTAACTAACTGCTTTGACGGAATCAAGTTAATATATAGAGACAGTAGTGTAACGGGTGCCCCATGTGGTATGGTGTATAGATTGGTATTTCGTTCCACCTAGCTTGATATATTACTGGGATTCTACGTAAGGAGTTCATTCTTATTTGTCATGGCCTACACGTTCTGATATAACCAAAACAAGGTTCTTCCTTAGGTTGAAAAAGCGTGCTCCGATTAAAGAGGTTTTAACCCAATTCATAACAAACAATCTAAACTAACTTTATATCAATCTTCTTCTTCTTGAGCGCTCCATATCGACCACTTGTTAATCACTCTGTGTGATGCGTATGTGATATGAGCCTAAGAGCGATTGTACGTTGTGCCAGTTCTACTCCTACAAGTAGGCCAGCACATCCGATTTCTGCGTTGCTTTTTATTTACTAGAGGTAGCTTCCTAAGTCCTAGATCTGTCGCCTCTTACGACATGCTTTGTAGGTCGCTGTGGTACTATTCTTTGATTCCCTTGCAGGTTCCAGCACTACACTGGTGTCTTGTATTCTATCTATCTATATCCTCTTCGTTTCCCGTTTGATACATAACACTTCCACATACAATTTACTTTGTTGCCGTTTTTCTACCAATTGTTTCTTATGCCCCCACAATATTCAAATTCTATTTCCACATTACTTCAGTTACCTAGGCCTTATTTTTTCCTTAAGGATCAGACAAGAAAGTAAGTGCTTTGCAAAACAACGGAAGAAATAGTAGAGAAATTACTTCAAAGTAGAGGCTCAAAATGTCTTCAAAGGCGACGGATTGACTACATTGCACCGGGTTTCCCCGTATGGCTCCGTCCCTGTCGATCTACCCAGAGCATTGCACAATGCACGAACTCTGTAGATCCGGCAACAATCTCATGAAAGAATCGCACATGTGTCTCGGTTCGGATTCAAACTGACAATCTTCAGTATGACAGCCAAACGACTTAACCACTTTGTTATTGAGATCCCACCAAGTACAGACACAATAAACCAATGATTACTACACTTTTTTTCCTTCTTCTTGAGCGCTCCATATCGACCTCTTCTTAAACCACTCTTTGTGATTTGTATGTGATCTGAGCCTAAAAGCGATTGAACGCTGCGTCAGTTATGCGCCCACAAGTAGGCCAGCACATTCTATTTTTATTTACTAGTGTAGCTTCCTAGGTCCCTACCTCAGTCGCCTCTTACGACATGCCTTGTAGGTCGCAGTGTTACTATTCTTTGCTCCCACTGAGAGGCCCGGCAATACAGGGACGACTACTACACTGAAAACATAAGACACGCAGACAGACTTGCATAATAACATTAAATCATATACACCAGGTTTTGAGACATCCTAAAACTTGCTGATACATCCATTCAACGTTGACTTCAACCGGATTTCCACAAGGCTGCTGAATTATTTAGTTCAGGCTGAACAAAAGCCTAGTTCCTCGCTACGTCCCAGACAACAACAAAACAGCCTTCCCTCTGTATAAGACAGCACACACAATAACAAAAATATGTTTGCAGACACTGTAACAACGAAAACAATTGTCAATAAATAAAAGCACGAGTTTGACAAAAACGCAACAATAAATGTAAACATATTTAACACAACAAAAAATAAATATTTTCAATCATTATTTTCAATAATCGAAGTCGCCCATGTGGTACCAGGGCCCACAAGAGAAGCAAAGAATAGTACCACTGCGACCTACAATGCGATGTATTGAAAGATGAAGGACCTAAGGAAGCTGCCCTAGTACATAAAAAGCATCGCAGAACTCGTATGTGCTGGCCTACTCGTAGGTACATAGATGACACAACGTACAATCACTCTTAGGCTCAGATCACATACAAGTCACACAGAGTGGTTAACAGGTGGTTGATATGGAGCGTTCGAAGCAGAAGAAAAATCGAAGTAAAAGTTGTGTTGGACAACATAAAACCAACATCTCCTTACACAGCATGCACTTTGAAGAGCATTGTTCTCATTATAACCTGAATGAAATACTCTAGATTTCTCTAGCCAGTTTCCTGACTTCTACATTGTCGTCAATTTCTGGCTTATCATCAATATAAGAAAGAGGCAGTCATCGTTTTTCGGACATGTGATGAGGAAAGGAGGTTTAGAACACATTGTTACAACGGTAAAATTGAGGATAGACGAGACAGAGGAAGACAGAGAGAACATTGTGTATGTCCTGACTTTATGGCACAGTAGAGCGTCAGCATCTGAGTTGATAACAAACACCAGAGGCAGAGACTTGTGGAGATGCATGATCTAGTACGCCAACCGGCACGACACCTGATGATGATGATGATATTGTCAAGCTGAATGTATCTTTAATGTACTATTATCATCGTCGTCTTGATCGTTCATTTCTCAAGGAAATTAGTCCTCCAAATTTGATAGATAAATATCAACACTATCAGAAGTTTTTTTTATATGTTATTCCTGGTTAATGCTGGTTGGGTGAGGGAGAATAAGAGAAGGGTTATTCTATGTCTTTTTCTTATGGAAACTTCCAGCAGTTATGAAAACCCTGGACGACCAAAGCAAAAATTAAGAACAACTGTGAAAAAAAGATTATATGTGACCTGACGGGGAAACAATTGATAAAAATGCGGCATTTATTATCGGAATATGTGAAGAATGAAAATCCAGGCATTTCCTTTACAGGACATAGCCAATCAACCACAGTAAACGAGTCGTCGATTTTCTTAACACCACTTATACGTTAAGTAGTTTGCCATTGCTTTCTGAAAGGTGAGGTTTATTTTTACCTTTGTAAAATCCCAAACTTGCTTCCAAACTGCCTGCCGCAGACTTTGAACCAGGTACGATTATGTTATGATTGAATTCACTATCGTCTGTAGTAAAGCTATTTCACAAATGGGAAACGCATAAAAACGAAGTCATATAATTTTACAAATAACGAAACCAAGATACAGCGTCGTTTAGATATTTGATTATTATTGTCGTATCCTATTTTTTCCATTGAAAATGAAGAGAAAATGAAACATATAGATAAATGTATTGATGAAAATAACATTAAAAGTCTAAATAAAATATGGAACTGCAAGTTATATAGTACTAAAACTAAATTACGAATTTTCAATTCAAATGTTGTAACAATACTAACATATGCCAGCGAGAGTTGGAAAATGACTAAAGATATAGAAAGCAAGTTGAATGCATTTGAAAATATATATTTACGAAAAATAATGAATATAAAATGGAACGAATTTAGAAGTGATGAAATCAGAGAGATGTCTGGTCAACCAGTAGTAGCAACTGTTATAAGAAGGATAAGATGGAGTTATGTTGGACACACCTTGAGAAGAAATGATCAATGAATATCAAAGCAGGCAATGAAGTGGGATGCAGTGCGTTCAAGAACGAGAGTTTGACTTAAGGAGACCCTGAAATGAACTTTGTTGAGAGAGGCAAGAAATATCGACTCAACTCTATGGAGGAGATTTAGCTAGTTGCCCAGAACAGAGCAGTATGGAGACATTTCTTGCAGGTCCTATGTAACGTATAACGGTACGAGAGGACATATTTAACCCTTTCACCCTTCGTAGCCGATATACTGACTTTTAGTATCATGTAAGATGACGCAAACCCAGTATATATGACCTTTTTCGTCTTTACAGACGGTCAATTGGCAAGTGTTTTACTGTGACAACTTCTAAGTTTTCACTTTTCTCTCTTGTCGTTCAGCTCGTATATAAGTGCCTTCTCAAAAGACTCTGCACCCTTTCGTAATTTGGCTTTCCACACAACTCTATCATCAGCTAGTCCCTCCCATGTGCTGAGATCTATAGAAAAGTTTTTCATTGAGGCTTTGCAGACATCTTTATATCTGAGCAGTGGTCTGCCCTGGTGCCTCTTCCTCCGAAAGTTCACAGAACAACATTTGTTTTGGTATGCGGCAAGTTTCCATTCTTCTCACATGCCCCAACCATCTTAGTCGTCTACTGCTGATCATGCCCATGATGGAAGGCAGTTTTGCACGTTGCAGTACTTCAGAGATGGTTATCGTGTCGTACCACCTGATGTTCATAATCTTGCGGAGACATCGAAGGTGAAAGATGTTAAGTCTCCTCTCGTATCTTGAGTAGGCAGTCCATGTTTCTGAGCCATATAGTAAAGAACTAATTACACAGGCTCGATATATTGGATAACAGTATACTCGCTAATTAATATACATTGCGAAATGGCTCGTCAGGATGTAAAATAAATTACAACCTGAAAGGTTAAAGAACATTTTAATGTTAACCTACACATAAAACTATAGAAACGCCTATGATCTTCTTCTTCTTCTTCTTCTTATGTTTATCATCATTCCAAACTTGAATGGCAATGAACTCGGTTCACTCTCTCACATCTAAGAAACATGGATATTTCATTGAATAACATAAACTGTAACAAGAAACAAACATGCATATCAAATTATAGATATACTAAAACAGAAATAGATAAGCCAGTAATGAATCTACACGACACGCTTAGAAAAGAGTTATTGAATCAAAATGTGTGCTTCTAGAAGATGTGTGTGATATCATTTTTTATGTCATTGCCTGCTTGTGGGATGAAAACACATTCTTCTGTTGGGTTATTATTATTTCTGGTCAATTTCTTTGTAGCTGATTAGAGGATACACCTCCAATTTCCTTCCGAGATTGCTTTTTTTGGAGAGAGGGGGAGAGGAGGGGGGGGCTTTTGGGGTCTTGGGGTGGGGCACAATAAGGGTCGTCCTAATGTTGATTCGTTTAGTGTAATCAAATAAGGAACATATTCTACTCTTGTTTACATTTCATTAGTTTATCTATACATACATATATTTGCAAATAATTATACACAGTTATTTGAACATCCTAGATAGAGAAGGCACCCGAGTCATTACCGGGGATCAAATTCGGGTGTAAAGAATAGAACCACTGTTACCTGTCGTAAAAGGCGACTAAGGAGATTGGGCGTGGGACTAGCTATCCCACACCGTAAAAAACACTAGATGGCTAAAGAACGGAGCGCGAACCGAGTAAACGCTGGCTGAAACCGGACACATCCCGAAGGATAAGCACCAGAATTCCAAATAGTGCTGAAGATGTGACGTAAAACACACCAAATGCTAACGCTGCATGAATCAGATTTCCACATGAATAGAATTTATGGGGAGGTCTGATACATCGGTCTGGGCGGTGATCGCGACAGAGAGAGAGATAAATAAAGAAGAGAAAAAACAAAAAAGACAACCCACAAGACTTGCATATTACGGAGCATTAGCTCAGAAATAACATCATGTCACTGAAGATGAAATATTTTGGCCATGTTAAACGTCACAGTGGTTTGGAGAGAACGGTAATGGAAGACATGGTTCCTGGAGTGCGAGGGGACGACCAAACGAAAGGTGGCATCAGAACATCAGAAAAAAAGTTGAAAGTTGAACATGACTCTAGAAAAGGCCAGCAAAGAACTTGCTAGAGTCATAGTTTTTCAGGCGGTCTGTGATAAAAACGGCGTTCCACAATCGAATCTAATTTTATAGTCTGTCTGTCTGTCTGTCTATCTATCTATCTGCACACAAATATATATATATATATATCTTATCTAATTTAATCGAATCTTATAGTCTGTCTGTCTATAGATACATCTGTCTATTTATCTAAAGACCCATAGATACTCATTCATATTTCAAAATCAAGATGCACAGATTCGATTGTGTATGCAACAACAACATCATCATGAGCTATACGCGTTCAGGAACTAAATGTTGAACCACGCTTGCTATTTCAATCTTCCTGTATTCCATATATAGCAAGGATGAGAAGAGGAAGTCCACGGAGAAGACGAATGCAAGGTGTAACTGATAATTTGAGCATGATGCAGAGACGGGGCATCTGACATATGTGGGAGTGAAATTTCGAAGAACTGTTAGGTTGGCAATGTTATACTCAGTGAAATTTCGAAGAACTGTTAGGTTGGCAATGTTATACTCAGGACAAGATATTCTTTCTTTCTTTCTCTAATCCTGTTTGCCTCACAGCGTCAGGTCAGGACGAGATTTCTAAAACGGGCCCTAGTATGCGCTTTGTAAATAGTCTCTTTTGTCGCCTCTGTTATCTCTGAGGTCCATCTTTTGCGTGGCCGGCCTTTTGCTTTGTACCCATTGTATCGAGCAGCATTGCTCTTTGAGGCGCACTGTCTGATGGTAATCTGCTTACGTGGCCGAACCATTTAATTTGTTGTTTCTTGATGAAGTCTAGTACTGATGTTGTACCCACTTTTTACCTGATGTTTTCATTTCTCAACCGGTCTCTTCTTGTTACATCCAGCATTCTGCGTAAACACTTCATCTCTGTTGTGACTAGTTTTCTTCTATCGTTTGTTGTCA
Source organism: Arion vulgaris (assembly GCA_020796225.1). Lineage (NCBI taxonomy): Eukaryota > Metazoa > Mollusca > Gastropoda > Stylommatophora > Arionidae > Arion > Arion vulgaris. The sequence goes on along the minus strand of CM036754.1, from coordinate 23,433,639 downwards.
GCGTCCAGGTTTGGCACTGGTAACATAATGTGGGGAGAAAAATTGTGTTGAACATTGCTCTTTTGTGTTCATGGTGACATGTTTGCATCTTAAAATTGGCGTCATTTGTCCTATCATTTGATTTGCTTTGTTGCATCTGTGTTGAATTTCATTAGTTATTCTTCCGTTTGCTGAATAAATGCTCCCCAGGTATGGAAGTCTTTACTTGATTTAGTAGGTGATTATCGATGGAGATATTGCTTTCCTCTTTGGCGAATGTCATTAAGGACAAGCTATTTGATGATGAATAACCATGTTTGCTTCCATCTTTTCTTAAATAAGAAGAACAACCTGGATGTAATTTTTAAAAGTGGTTGAAGTTTTATTGAAAGTTTAATTTTATCTTTTTTTTAATGAATTTTATCCGTCATCTTTCAATACATCGAAACCTATTCTTTCCTTTTTCATGTGACTATTATCCCTTTGGTCGACTTTCCTTCTGATTGTTTCTCTAGTACTAAACTGGCGATATACGGGAACCTACACATCTGAGGTGGTCAGATCGGATCAGATCAGATGTAGAGAAAACCATGAGGATGCCGCGCTAAAGCAAAGTAAATTTGCTTTTTTTTTAGAAAGACATGTATATATAGTATTACATAAGGAAGCAAGAAATGAAGAATAATTAAATAATAAATATAACAACAATCTGACGATTCGATCGTAGTGTAGAAGGCATACAGTCAGTTCCTCAGCCCCAGGTGGTAACCGGTGGACCAGACAGTTAGTGTGTAGTTTGTAGATATTTTAGTAGTTGACTGTAGTGTTTGCACACTAAATATGCATCTGTTCACTATAAGAAGAGTGGCAACACTAAACGAGACCTGACGTAGTAAAACCAATTGACGTAGCTTTTGGGTAGTGACGGCTTAGCTACGATAGAAAAAAACAAGGACGAACATAAACACTACCACCAAGAGGACGTATTTTTGCCTATGTATCAAGAACATCAATAAATCATGTAACCCAACTACCTAAGCAGAGCTCTATAGTTATTTCATCTACAACTATGTTGTGAATTGTCCGGCAGTGGTGCGATTTACCATTAAGCACACATCATCATACCACACATTATTATAGCACCAAAATCCAAACTACTACAGTAGGTATGTTTCAAGGGTACAAATACAAACAAGAAATACTAAATAAACTGAAACATGGATCTAAATGAAAAGGATGAATAGAGATGGATACAGAAAATACTTACCCGCTCCATATCTTGAAACACTAAAAGCGGAAGTCGGCTAAGGAAAGAGGAAGTGATGTATCTGTTGAATTTCCGATATAGGAGGTATCCTATCGGAGATAGTGAAATGAATGTTAGGTAAGATGTAAGGTGGGTATGTACGGAAGTTGGATACTGGAAAAGAACAAGGGTATGATGTGTAGAAAGAAGAAAGTTGAGGTAACGTTAGCAGAACATGTCATGCAAGACTGTTCCCTGTATGTCCTCCCTAGAAAGAAATTCTGGCCCTGCAACACAACACTACATTCAAAACTACATGGCACCAGAGCTGAGCTCCAGACAACAGTCGACTTCATCAAAAGAATGCGTCTAACGGTATAATCATCAAAATAGTGATCCCAAAGAAGAAGAAGAAGAAGAAGGTAACTTGTGCTCTATAAATATTGTTACTTTAAGACTGAGTTGACCTCTGAGTCGTTTAAGGTCAGAAAAATTGGCTGCTTCAACGGGGGATTTCGAAACGGAGACCGTACGTGAACTAATCATTGTACAAACACAATTAGCAATCCTCCTTCTTGAGTAGGCCCTGGTAAATGATAATGCAGACCTTCAGAACAGACTCGATTGACTTGGATGACCAAAACGAAATAAACTGTATAGATGGAATGGGAATTTAAAGATCAATTCAATTAATTTTTAATTGAAATTACATTTATTCATGTTCTATCTGGCAAGTAATAACATTTACATCTCTTAAGTTTCTCCTTGTCTAGAACGTTAGTCTGTAATTGTATCTGCATAAATTATGTTAATTTGGGTGGCGTTTGTGGCTTAGGGAATAGTGACTCGGTCTATTAACCCCGACGTTCTGAGTTCGAATCATGCTGCGGACAGTTTGGTTGTTTCGCGTAGATTTTACAAAGGGCGATGGCACCACCGTTCAGAAAGCAATGGTAAACTATGGAACGTAATAATGCCAAAAAAATCACAAACAGCGTTAACAAGCTGGAGTTGATTCACAAAGTCCTATAAAAGATACGCAATTAACTTTTTTTTAAATGTTAATTTGATAATGTGAACATAAGCAAATAATTTCTGAGTTTATAAAATTCAGATCACTGCCAACCAATAGTGTTGCTAGAAGTCAGAAAATCTCAACAAAAATCGTGTATATATATTTATGGTACATTGCAGATTCTTGAATGCAACACCGCCCGTGTCGTGTCGGGGCCTGTAAGGGAGGCAAAGAATAATACCACTGCAACCTACAAGACATGTCGTAAGAGGTGACTGATGTAGGACCTTGGGAAGCTACCTTAGTAAATAAAAAGCATCGCAGAAATCGGAAGTGCTGGCCTACTTGTAGGCGCATAACTGGCAAAACGTATAATCGCTCTTAGGCTCAGATCACAAACAAATCACACAGAGTGGTTAACAGGTGGTCGATATGGGGGCGCTTGAAGAAAATGAAGGCAACATATTAGATATCTATACGTCTTGATATAAATATAATATCATTTCCATTAGCATTTTCAGATATTAAGGTATTGCCTGTTACTTCTCCTTTTTTAGGCTATTGTGTGCAGGAGGTAGGAAGGCCAATTACTTTCCTCTCGTGCGGACGTTGTGTGTGGAATTTGATATACACCTCTCTTGTGTCCGAGTCGTTAGGCGACCGCTTACGCTAATACGTCGTACATACGTCTTGATACCGACTTTTATTATCAATCCCAATACATGTGTGAATATGCTCAATATTTATATTTGTTTTATTTCTATTTTTTTTTCCATTTCTGTATCTAGTTTTTTAATCTTATATTTTCATCTAAAGTTAGAACCTTCAAAGTCTAAAGTTGTTTTTTTCTTTTTCCGATCCATAAGTACTTGAACTTTCATCTCTTCGGCTCGGCGCAATGGACACCGTAACCCTTCGGTTCGGTGCCACGAACATCGTGAATCTGGAGAACCTGTGGCTTTTCTGCCAGCCCGCGGTATTGAACCCGCACACACAGAGGGCTAGTCACCCTCAGTCCAACGCGCTACGAACACGCTGGGCAGGCGGGTGCTATTCCGACTTCAGAGATACTTGTAATTTATATCCCCAAGTGATGGATCAGGACTTTCTGTAGCCCTACCGCGTACCGTGTTCACATCGAGAATCATTCACCCCACCCAGACTAGCTTCGAGTCCCGGAATTTTCACGAAACATGGCCACTAACGCAAAGCGTTATAAAATTCGATATCGGAAAACCGAATGTAATAAAAAAAAGAAGATGGTTACATTAAAATGTCCCAAACATAAAATCAGACGATTGGCTGAAATCGGATGCACATGTCCTAAACTTGTAGAAATATATGCGTTTAGGGGCCTACCAAACCAATGTGCAACGTATACACGTTCTTGGCAAGGATCAAACATATCACAAGAGTGATTAAAATTGGTCGTAAAGAACGAACGCAAAGAAGAAGAAGAAGAAATCAGACGAAACTAAAAACTATTATTTCGCGACATAAATTTAGCTGTATTACAGTATTATTGTCTTCATATCATTGTGTCTTGTAGGAGCAAGGCTATTACTAATTTAAATAAAAGCACCATTCATCGTGACATAATAATCTTTACATATTCCTGACAAAAGATCTTGCTGAAAGATGGAAGCAGAGAAGATACATGTTATTTACCGTGTCAGAAATGTAATCAGCTTTGATCGAAATGTGACGCCGTTTCAAGATAATAATATAGCCAATAAGCTCAAGCTAATGACAGGATGTTATTTCAGAGGATATATTGTATTCGTTCGAGATGGTGAAATATATCTATATCATTGCATATGGTTTAATATATGTATATCGTTGCATATGGCTTTGTTCATGTTAGTATAAATGACATGACATATGTCAAGAGTGTTGCACAAAGCCTGAACTCTGTATCCCCAACAACAATCTTAGAAACCTCAGGGAAAAAATTGTATATGTGATTCGGTGCGGATTCGAACTCACAACCTTTTAAATGACGTGCAAACGTTTTAAGAATGTCACTATATTAAGTATCCACCTTGTTGCATATGTAAATCTGATTAATAATATCCTGGGAGGGCATTATGGTAAAAAATTAACCCTTTTACTCCATAAATTTGTTTTACCTCTGTACTCACTTATAATGTAATGTAAACCGAATGAGTCGGTATACTTGCTTTGTGCCATCTTTAAAGAATATTCCGAGCCGGTATGCTGGTTCAGTAAAGCGAAAGGGTTAATAATAAAAATGATGTTCATATAGACTTGTAAGATTTGTTTATTATTTCTAATCTTATTAATAACGAGGAAGTTCTGTTCACACAATGCAGTAGAGAGAAATACCGAAGATATGGTTTGATCATCTTTTGGGAATAAAATCTAAGTAGTATGTCCCATTTATCATCATCACAAGGAACTGTCTTAGCCGCGAGGGTTGGCTACAATAAAACAGAAACATTCCCTGTTTCTTGCCTTTATGTTGCACGTTGTCACGCTGTCACTTTGTCACGCTGTCACTTTGTCACGCTGTCACTTTGTCACGCTGTCACTTTGTCACGCTGCCACTTTGTCACGCTGTAATTTGTCTATTTCTGATGTTTCTCTGATTTGTGTTTCGATCTTTCTGTTGCTTGTAGCCCCTCAATTTTCTTCTCAAGTTTGCCATCAATGTGTTATGTCTCTTCATGTATCCTAAATATTTTATTTTTTTTATTTTTATTTCCTGCAGTAATTTTTTTTAAATTAATAGTTTTTTCTATAACTTCTTTATTTGTCTGTTTTTCTATCCATGAATTATAAAATATTATTTTGTATATCCACATTTTAAAAGCAATAATTCTGTATTCCAAACATGCTTGTTTATTATCCTTGTTTCTAAAACATACAGAAATACATAGTAAATAAAAGACTTGTTAATTTTCATCTTTAGCGTATTTGTTATCTGTTCAGATGCTCATAACTTGCTCATGTTGTTGAATGTTTTAGATCATTCCTCATTCCAATTCTCTTGCAAATCTTTTTTTACAACGGTATTCATATGTAATCACGTCTCTAAAATGTATCACATTGAAATAAAAATGAAAATCGTGGTATATCCATCAACTACAGTAAACGAGTTGTTGATTTTCTAGGCACCACTTATACATTAGGAATACAATATTAGAAGATCGTGTCTGAGAGCATAAGAATGACCAAGAGGCAGAAGAAAAGACATCAAAGAAATACTACGACTGCATGATCTCAAAACAATTGCTGTGGTACGCCACTCATAAACAAGACTTTAAATTTCCCACGACATTTCAAAAATAGACAGGACAAAAACCATAGAACAGAACAAGATCGTGATCTTAGAACATGTTGGCTACTTTTTATCTTAAATTTTCTACTTCGCTTCAATGTGCAAGTGGTTAGACAAGACAGCCCATCGTGGCAACACAAGTTGAATGCAATGACTCTCGAACATCTTCACTATTTCGTATTTAAACCTTCCCACGACGCTCATTATGTAAGTGGCCAGATAAAACAAGACCGCTCAGAAGCGAAAGCTAACTGAAATGACCCTCGAAGATGGTCTTGGTCTCTTTCAATGGCTACAACTCTATAATTAATATTTTGTCCCAATTTAGTTCGCCGCTATGAATTCAGGCATAGTCAGGGCGTCTAATATGTGATCTCTAATTTATTTTTGTGGGAAGGCTAGCTTTCCTTATCATCCGTGTCCCTCGCCATTCAGGTAAGTCTTACTCCGACCTCTGAGGTACTTGTAATTTAAATCCCCAGGTACAGGATCAGGAAACATGTAGTACAGCCGTGTATCGCGTGCACACCGAACATTGTTTGGGCTCAAGTTGGCATCGAGCCTCGGAATTAGCACGGCACTTGGGTACTAGCCAAGCGTATCATCGACTTCGCTATCGATGCCCTAAACTATGATGCGCCCGAGTGATTACCGGGGCCCAAATTTGGGGTGTAAAGAATAGAATCACTGTTACCTGCCACGCATGTCATAAAAGGCGACTAAGGAAGTTTGGCTGAAATCGGATGCACATGTCCTAAACGTGTAGAATTCTATACGTTTAGGGCCCACAAACCAATGTGCAACGTATACACGTTCTTGGCAAAGATCAAATTTTATCACAAAGATGATTAAAGTTGGTCGTAAAGAACGAACGCAAAAAAAAAAAAAAACTATGATGGATTGATTGATTGATATGATAGGACCATCTTCATTGCACTTCAGTCAGTAAAAATGTAAGCTCCGATCTCTTTCATACTTCAGTGAGTAAAAATGTAAGCTCCGATCTCTTTCATACTTCAGTCAGTAAAAATGTAAGCTCCGATCTCTTTCATACTTCAGTGAGTAAAAATGTAAGCTCCGATCTCTTTCATACTTCAGTCAGTAAAAATGTAAGCCGACTTCACTCACAAAATGCGATCTCTTTCATACTTCAGTGAGTAAAATGTAAGCTCCGATCTCTTTCATACTTCAGTGAGTAAAAATGTAAGCTCCGATCTCTTTCATACTTCGGTAAAATGTAAGCTGATCTTTTCAGAAAATCTCAGCTGCAGTGCACGAACTTTGTATCACCGTTGAGAGCCCCAATGTAATTTTGAAGATGATGAAGATATTTTGTAGGAATTTTATTTTTAATCTTTTCAACTGAACTTTATAACAATGTTATATATTAATCTATTAGTGTTTTCTTTCCAATTACAGAGTTGTATTTTTTTATAGAGTTATCCACCTGCTGTTTACTTCTTTTTCTTATATATATCTCTCCCTCGCTCCTGTTATATGGCCTCAACGTGTGCTATCTACTTTCTCCGATCTTATGCCGTTTTTTTCAAGGTTTCCATGGACAATCAGACCAACAAGATGACTACGTCTCCAGGCCGTTCCATTTTCCTATTCCCTAGCATGCACCGCCATTTTCTACCTCTGTCCAAAATCAAAATATTCGTTATGATCAATGATAAAGAGAAAAAAACAGCAATAACATATTCATATAAACAGCAATAACATATTCATATAAACAGCAATAACATATTCATATAAACAGCAATAACATATTCATATATATATAATTACTTGAAATATTTCTTCAATATTTCCAAGTAATTTATCTGTCTATAGTTATATATATCCAAAATGATCTCAAAAGCAAAGAAAACTGCCTGATGCTACAAGTAAGAATGAGAAAATTGAAGTATTTTGGACATACAAAGAGACACGAAGGGCTGAAAGAGGCCATCATGGAAGAAGACGTTCAGGCAAAGGAGAGGAGAGGATGACAACGGAGATAATGGATTCAGAATGTAACTGATGATTTGAGCATGACAGCTACAGAGACTGGAAAATCTGGCCTAAGATAGAGAGAACTTCCGAAGCACTGTTAGGGTAGCAATATTCTGCTCAGGACAAGATATTTGATGCTGATATTTATATCATATTTGCGTCCTATTTGACACATACGGTTCCCTACAAGAGATTTCCAGGGATTGAACCCAAAACCATCTTATGGCCAAGTCGATATGCTATCGTTTAAGCATCACGCTAATGCGTCCTATGCCTACTTATCAACTCTTTGATGAAATAAATTATGACATTTACACATAAACCCAGTTTTTTTTTTTATCAGCTTCAAAAGTCTTAAAAGGATATGTTCATGACAACTGTTACACAAACAGAACATAGAAAACTTGTAAAAACAATGCATTATTTTTTTATTTCATTATTATCAGCCTTCTTTTTAATACAAAAATAGCCTCGTATTGTTCTTTTTTTTATCTCTATATTTCTGACTCTGAATAAGTTTGTAATATTTTATTTAAGAAGCGTATGCTCAGAAAAAAAATTCATGAAAGATAGAATATCAAAATCATTCGAAATATTTCGAAATAGTTCAAGCTTTTTGTAGTGCATCTTTGCAGACATTTCTTGCTCAACAATCCAATGTCGCAATATTCGAATCTCTTCAGTAGTCTTCAAAATTTGATATATTATTAAAAGAATGCAACTAAAATCTTGTTAAATCTAGACAATTTCTATTTAACTTGCCAAGATGTTCTAATTATCTATTTCTTAATGTTAAAAAAAAGTCAAATAACACGAGAAAAAAAATAAATATTACAAAAATGGGAAATGTTATTGTGACCAAGTTATGGTAAATGTAAGAATGATATATTGTGCTTATTGCTGCATAATTTGTTATGCTCTTGGCATATGTGAAATTGCTTGATGAAATGTCATCTACATAGTAGTAACATGCCATTTACGACGTCGGTAGCTTTTTTTTCTTCTTTGCAATTATGTTCAGATATACGTTTAACCGCGTGGTTTATTTTTCTCATTTTGTCCTCATTATTTTATTCTTGTTTAGTGAGAAGAGAAAATGTCAGTGGCGACTCGCTATTAAGGGCCAGTGGGTCGGACCCACAAGAAATATATGTAAGGGGTATTTATTATTTTATAAATTATTTGTTCCTAATTATTGCTTTTAACGTGATACTAATTAGCTTTAAAAGTTAAATATATAACATTAAAATAAAATATACAGTCTCATGTCTACAGTGTACGACGTTGTACGTTCTAGTAAAGAAGGGATTACTTCCCGGAATAGACAAATAATAGTAAATACTAAAATATAACCTAACGCAAAACCGTGATTTTTCCGAAAATATTTGTCTGGTCCCACCAACACAAATGATGACAAGCCGCCACTGTAAAAGGTTATAAAACACATGAAGAAAACAAAATTTGCTAAGTAAAAGAACGCAAGAACAGAGCAAACTAGCTAATTTAGTGCTAGGGATAGAAGAATGTAAACACAACAGATAAGATGAACTAGGCACAAATGTAAAGAAACAAAAGTCGATCAGATTTTTTGTAAAGAAAAGTAAATGATAAGCTTACAATTCTACAAAGGTTAACATTATAAAGATTTGCATAGACAGAATATTACGTATTGTCAATTATAATACTGTTTCAATCATAACATATGCCAACGAGAGTTGAAAATGACTAAGGATATAGAAAGTATGTTAAAAGCATTTGAAAAAAGATTTCTGCGAAAAATAATTAAATAAAAAAAACGAAGTGCCCAGGATAGAGCGGTTTGTAGAAATTTCTTTCAAGGACTGTAATGTATAACGGTAAGAGGAATTTGACTGATTTTTGCATGAAAGCTTGCTTTCTTTATCACTAGTGGGCCTCGACATTCAGGCTAGCCCTGCTCTTACTTCAGAGGTAAAGCATAATTGAAGCACTATCTTCCATAAGTAGCACTGGACTTAAAAATACATATATATATATATATATATATATATATATATATATATATATATATATATATATATATATATATATATATATATATACGTATATTCTCATAAGTTGTCAAGACGACGTCGACAACAGAACATTTAGAAAATCTTGAACATGATGATGGAAAAGGCAGGAGAACTGGTTAGATATTAAAAGTCATTCAGTCAGACTGTAAGGAGAGTCAGGACCGTGCCGTGCGATGATGCACAGAGGCGGTCGCATCAGGCGATACCGTAAGGGGGGCGGCATAAGCAGCAAAATCAAAATTACAATTGAAAGTTATTTTAAGAAAAAAAAACATTTAAGGGGCGGCATTTCGAAGACTTGCATCATAGTGAGAAAATATACCGCACGGTCCTGGGGAGAGTGACAATTTACAACTGACATACTACAACTGACAATTTACAACTGACATAAAGAAAGGATACGTTGTAATCCTGTGTTTCATTGGGAGCGAATACTATAAAAGAATAAAGCAAGGAGCCAGTGAACAGTTTTGAATCGGTTTTTTCTTCAAATATTCAAAGTGCAGATTGTAAACTTGGAAATAGAATACTCACATTATTGCTAGATGTTCAATGTGTATTTGATTATGTCGCTAAGGTGACAAATACACAGTTCAATTCTCGCAGAATCAATCAAACCGTTAACATGTAAAGTCAATATACGCAGACCGTGTTGACATTTTGCTGTTTTATTTAATAGTGATTTTTCTTCTTTAAACAAAAAATTATTCCATTGACTAAGAGAGATTTCAGAACTATTGCAGATTTCCGAGATTAGCCATTTCATTCAGTAATTTGTGTTACTCCCGGCGGACGCTCGCATATTACAATGTATTCTGAATTAGCAAGTATATCGGCTTTGAGATATTTTTAAATATATCTCTAGCCAGTATATCGGCTTTGGGATATTTAATAAAAAATATCGCCCAGTATATCAGCTCGGAAGAGTGAATGGGTTAAACTGATAAGCAATATATGGGGAAAAGTAGACAAAATAAAATTGGAATCTCATAGAATCATGAAAAAATACAGAGAGAGATAGAAATACTCAGAGACGAAAACAAATACGGGAAGGACCTACACAGATATTCGCGGTTTTATATAAATAAGAATACAATTCATAGAATAAAAAAAAAGCTATCGATGTTTCGACATATATTTCATAATCAAGGTACGAACAAAATAAATGCGTAACATACATGATATTGAGATAGACAACAGTACACAATAGTACCAAATGGGGACAGAAAAAAAAACCTCACATAAAACAAAGTTAAGATATATATATGGAGATATCACTCTTGTCCCTCTCCTGTTATCATAGGTCATCAACCATAGCTATTAAACTATTCCTAATTCTGGTCAGTCCTCTTCATCCCTCCGCTACTGAGGTCTTTTTGTTTGACGTCAAGTTCTCTTCTCTTCTTCTTCATCAACATTTATGTTTGCCGTGTAGATTTCGGTTCAGTTTATGCATCGCAATATTATTGGGTGGTTCATTTTCTCTATGTCCTAACCATCTCCATGTTCTCCTGCGAATTTTTTCCTCAGTATTTCTTTGCTTGGTTCTATATCATATCTATTTCTTATCAATTACTTATGGCCAATGAATGCGTAATATCGTTTTCAGATAAAGATTAGTAAAAACATAGAGTTTGCTGGTAATCTTCTTTGTATTTCTCAGCCAACTCAAGACATGAGAGGAAACTTAATATCTATTACCTTCGATGTCTCCGTACGATTATGAACATCAGGTGATACGAAAAGATATCAATTCTAAAGTACTGCAACGTGCAAACTTGCCTTCCATCATGGGTATGCTCAGCAGTAGAAGACTAAGATGGCTAGGGCATGTGAGAAGAATGGACAATAGATGCATACCCCAACCGGTGTTATTCTGTGAACTTTCGGGAAGGGAAGAGGCTCCACGACAGATATAAGGATGTCTGCTAGATCTCTATTAATAACATTTCTATCGATCACAACAAATGGAAAAAACTAGATGATGACCATGTTATGTGAAAAGCAACATTACCCAAAGGAGCAAAATCTTTGTTAAATATACTTATGTATGAACTGAAAGGCAAGAGAGACAAGCAAAAACTCAGAAGTTGTCACAGTAAAACAATTGCAAATTGACAATCTGTAAAGACGAAAAATGTCATATTTATTTCTCTATGTATTTTCCCCCAATGAAACAACATACAAGCTTTAACTGTAAAACACATGTTTGTTTGTGTATGATCTTTATTTGAATATAAAGCTGTTCTAGTAATATTCAACCTTCATAATATTGACAAATAACCTTGCATTTCTACACACTGAATTCATCAAATGTAAGCACTCGCGGTCTCCACGCAAATCACAATGAGTGTTGAACTTAGTTGATAGAATGAACACAAACACATGTCAGAAAATGTGATAATTGATTTCACCAAATGTAGTTAAAGTAAGAGAATATTTGCGATCACACTTAGTGTGCATTAAAACAAAATGGAAGTGCGTATTTAGACATCAATTATGGACATGTTGTGGGATTATTGTGAGTGTATTGAAAATCATCATGTTCGAATAGCTTGTCCTGAGCAGAACTTTGACAGTCTAAAAGTCCTTCGCAATTTCTCTCTCTCTCTCTCTCTCTCTCTCTCTCTCAAACCAGATGTCATCCCGTCTCTGCATAGGCATGCTCAAATCATCAGTACATCCTGAATCCATCTTCTTCGTTATCTTTTTTTTCTCCTCCTTGTCGGGAGGCCTCCTTCCATAATGGTCTTCTCTTGCCCGCGTTCCCAGCGTGTTCGTAGTGCGTTGGACTACGGGTGACTAGTCCTCTGTAAGTGCGGTTCAACTCCGTAGGACTGGCAGAAAAGCTACAGTTCCCCAGATTTACGGTGTTTGTGGCACCGAGTTGAAGGGTTACGATGTCCATGACACCGAGCGAAGAGCTTTCAGCTCAAGTGCTTCTGGAAACGGAAAAAAGGTCTTCTCTTATCCTTCGTGTCATTTTTATGTCCATAATACTTCAATTTTTTCATTCTCATTTGAAGCAATAGCCAGTTTTCCTTCCTCTTTGAGTTCTCTCGAGATACATTTGTTTTCTCTTCACTGTCCTTGCCGTTCGGAGGACTCTTCTGTAACACTTATATTCTTCTTCTTCTTCTTCTAATGCTTCATATCGACCACTTGCTAACCACTCTGTCTGATATGTATATGATCTGAGCCTAAGATAGATTGTACGTTATGCCAGTTATGCGCCTACAAATAGGTAAGCACATCCGATTTCTTCGACGTTTTATATTTACTAGGGTAGCTTCACTAGGACCCTACCTAAGTCGCCTCTTACGAAATGCCTTGTTGGTCGCAGTGGTACTATTCTTTCCTTCCCTTGCGGGCTCCAACACCTCACGGGCGAGTACTTATAGTCAAAGACACATATATATGTCTAGATCAAGATTGTCTCAACTCAAAAGTTCGTTTTCTCTCTAGGATATGACATAAAATGTCTACACGACTGAAGATCTATTACAGTAAATAATTTATAATGCATCTAGTAGAGTCAACATCTACTTTTCTACAAACTTTTACTCAGCAATCATCAGCATAGATAGAAAAATGTGTATAAAGTCTCTTCAAGGAATGTTAGTTTATCGTCTTGGTGGTTTTTTTCAAATTTGTTTCTTTCTGATAATCATATTTTTTGCAATCTATTCTAAGGGCAAAAACTGCGTGTAACCTTAATTGGTTGATTGATTGGAACATCATCATTACACTTCGGTGAGTAACCATGTGTGCTCCGATCTCTTTCTTACACAGGAAGATCTTTACTGCAGTGCACAAACTTCGTAGCACAGGTGAAGGTCACCAATGTAATTTTGAAGATAGTTAAGATATTTTTGTAGCAATTTTATTTATAATCTTTACTAAGGAATTTTGCTCGGGCAACAGCTATGCAGCCTGCTCTTTTCAATTTTGAACTGCTGAGAGTTCTTTTACTTGCACCAATTTAACACGGGACACTTTGTTTATCGTCCTTCTCCGATAGGACTGGAACTTCATCTCACCTACATTTAGATCAGGGATCTCTGGAAAATTATCCAGATGGCTCTACGAGGGAGTGAACCACAGTAGGCAATGGACTGAATCACTGCAGGCGTCAACAATTTGCAGAATTATACGTGTCTTTGTTCCGGGGCACATGGGTGTCGTTGGCAATGAGATAGCAGACAGGCTGGCTGGCTCTGCCGCTATATCAGACGGCCAGCCAATGGACAGAACTTACATCTTGAACGCCCTCATAGAGAGTGGCAGCAGAGAAGACCTTTATCTAAACCAATCCACGTCAACTACTAGATTGCGAGAACTGGGTTTGAAGATTGGTGTGGCAAGAAAAGAACGGTACAACAGGTATACGAGTCGGCTTATCAATCAAAATAGAACTGGTACGGTCAGTCGCTGGACGCTGATGGAGATATTGCGAAGGAGATCGGAGCACCTATGGACATGTCCGGAGTGCAATGAAGATATTCCAAACTGAAACTGAACCTTGTACTTTTCGCACGAGAGACAAGCACATAACCTCTATGCCACAGAGACCTATTATGTAATCTGAAATAATGGTAGGAAGTCCGAACAGAGAACCGTAGCATGAAGCGAAATGATAATCAGGATTGGCCCAGCTGATGGACCATATATGTACATATATAAATATGTGTGTGGGTGTTTGTGTATGTTGGTGGTTTTATATATATATATAAGTATATATATATATATATAGGTGGGTGGTATCCAGGAACCAGGTCATAGATAGCCAATAATCTCGAAATATTATGCTTGACGTGAATGAAACAGACATGACGTAATAGAAAGTTGAGTAATATGTAAAAAATGCGTCAGTGACGAGTGACGAGGATGTGAAGAATTTGATCTGGCCGGTGGGTGATAAAGTTGATACTGTTATGGGGGCTCCACGGAGCATAGATATTTAGATACTACTTCTTCTTCTTCTTCTTCAACGATCTCTGGTCATGAGCTTAATTTACTGTGGACCACAAACTGGGCGGTCAACTTCAGATCGGTCAGGTTTCCCCAAAGCTTTGTTTTCATGTTGACTGGGTGTGGCCACATGTTGCTTCTCAGCTCCCCAGGAGAGGAGAGTATTGCAGGATATGCTCCGATATTTAGGTATTACAAAACCAGTATTGTCAGAGAGAATTGATTGGTTCAGTTTTGCTCGCAGGTAGTAAACGAAGTCGATTATTCTCGTCCCGGACCTTCTGTTGCTTTCATTGAAAGAAGTTGGAATGTTAATGTAAGAAAATAATAAGGAGTTTCTAAGAACCACGTGGGAAGCACGGAAGCCAATGAATATGATCAGTAAATACACAGTTAACAAGTATTTAGGGCTCCCAAAAACATTAATACCAAACACAGGCTCTGTGACCCTGTAGACACCCATTTCAATGATACTAGCCATTTAGGAGCTCACGATGTCCAGGTCACAGCCATCCGATCATGTTCTTCAGATTATCGCAGTCGATTTGCTCTGTAGAATCTGTTGATTTCGTTGTATAGTACCTTGCGACTACGTGGACTCAACGTATTACATTTCTATGCTTCTTAGTACTTTCTCTTCCTATGCCTTGTAATCTATATGGGCATATCTTGCATGTATTCAAGTTATATATTTACTAGATTTTTCATTATTTCTCTTCCTTTCTATTTCTACTTTTTATTTGTGTTTTTGTGTTACATTTATTTCGTTATTCGTTTTTATTACCAGATTTTCATTAGAAACGTTTGTATGTAGTCGTCCATATATGTAATTTTTTTAATTTGTCACTCCTGTTGTTCGTTTGCTCGATAATGTCCTTGTTGGTCGAAACGTTACTGTATTTTGTCAATGTTTTTGTAATTTATAAAACTACAGTACTTTGTAATTACGTGTTTTGTCAATGTGTAGAGAGCTACGAATTCCTGGGCTCAATAGTCAACAATAACGGTGACAGCTCCAAAGAGATCTCAAGAAGATTGGCAATATCAATCTGTAGTTACTCGATAACACTAGATAATGTCCTTGTTGGTCGAAACGTTACTGTATTTTGTCAATGTTTTTGTAATTTATAAAACTACAGTACTTTGTAATTACGTGTTTTGCCAATGTGTAGAGAGCTACGAATTCCTGGGCTCAATAGTCAACAATAACGGTGACAGCTCCAAAGAGATCTCAAGAAGATTGGCAATATCAATCAGGAAGTTAAACACTATAAAGAACATGTGACAAAGCACCAGCAAAATATTAAAATTAAAAATAGTGAGAACATGCATTTTTCCAGTGGCTATTTTTGGTTGTGAATCATGGACCATTACACAAACATCATCATCAAGGTGCGCATCCTTTATAGGACGTTGTCTCTTTGCAGCACATCTGAAATTCACTCTGTCTCTAGCCAGTTCACCATTTGTCGATGGTCATGTTCATGGTTTCTTTAATATCTTGTAGTCATCTTCTTCTTGGTCTGCCTCTGCGTCCTGGGACCCTGCTCTCTAGTATTGTTCTTTCATTACACAAACAACAAGAACGAAAATCCAGTTTTTCGAAACAAAATGCTACAGACAGATCCTACGAATACCATGGATAGAAAAAGGAAGAATACTGTGTCCTGAAAGAACTGAATATTAAAGACAATTGGCTGATACACAATATACCATGCAGAAAAATTAGATACCTTGGCCACATCAAGCGTCGCGATGGCCTGGAGAGAACAATATTGGAGAGCAGGATCCGAGGACGCAGATACTGAGGCAGACCAAGAAGAAGACCGCTACAAGATATTAAAGAAACCATGAATATGATCGTTGACGAAGTGGGTGAACTCTCTAGAGACAGAGTGAATTTCAGATGCGCTGCAATGGACACGCACCTTGATGATGAATTAGACCTGTTCTGACCTACCCGTCACCGAGATCCATGACATTTGATCACTCAGTATTAAAAGTTTTAAATCTGCATAGTTAAATTGAACAAATAACCTCAAACCTAACTGATACTGAGAAACAGTTACCTTTTTCCTACCTCGAGTTATACTGGACTACGATAATGTTGGCCCTTATTTTAATTGACAAGATGGATGATGTGGTAAGCATCACCCTCGAGTTATACTGGGTTAAGATGATGTGGTAAGCATTACCTCGAGTTATACTAGTTAAGCAATGATGTGGTAAGCATACCCTCGAGTTATACTGGGTTAAGATGATGTGGTAAGCATTACCCTCGAGTTATACTAAGATCTGGTAAGCATCACCTAGTATACTGGGTTTAGATGTGGTAAGCATCACCCGTTACTGACAGATGATGTGCCTTATACTGACTAAGATGATGTGGTAAGCATCACCCTCGAGTTATACTGAGCTTTAAGATGATGATGGTATTTAAGATCACCCTCGAGTATACTTAGATGTGTTAGCATACCTGAGTTATATGGTAAGATGATGTGGTAAGCATCACCTCGAGTTATACTGGTTAAGATGATGTTGACCAGTATTTTAATTGACAAGATGGATGATATGGTAAGCATCACCCCGCCGCCTGGAGAAATATATTTGGATATAACCTCACAAAGCCGAGCGTAAATTTAAAATGAAACGGCAATAATAATCATATTAATAAAACTTGTTTTTTGTTATTGTACACAACTGCATTTTGTTTTTTAATCTTAGTTGACAGAGTTCCCACATTTGTTTGATTTCAACACACACTGAATATTTCATGATATCTTTGTAAAATGTCAATAACCCAACTAATGCAGAAATCAAATGAAACCACTTTCAGCTTCTGTTGAATAAATAAATAGAAGCATTTTTTTCTTATCTGTGGAGATACGATTAATTTAAACGCTAGGATGGGGGAGAGTGTGATATGTGTTTGAATGAGAGAAAAATCATATTAGACACAATCTCAAAGTGGACTTCATTTAGGTTTGATAGTTGTGTTACTATGAAAGTCGATGTGTGTGCAATATGAAAGCTTCGACATTTGTTTATATATGTTTGTCGATCTGGACCTCAGATGAAATCTTCGAAATTTGGATGTTCATCATCACCAAATAGCTTGTCCTGTGCAGAACTTTGTCTCCATAACACTCATTGGGAATTATTATTTTCATATACCAGATGTTCCGCCTCTGATTCAAACATCAGTCACATCCTGAATCTATCTTCTCCGTGTTCTGCCTTTCTTCTCTATGCCGGGATGCTTCTTTGCACAATGCTTTTCTACAGCTCTTCGTGTCTTTGTATATATCCAATATATTTCAATTTACTTTTTCATATGTTCAGCATTTATTTTTTAGTCAGTTAATACCGACATACAGATACGAATCATGGACAGTAAACAAACAGAAAAATCTATGGCGGTCAAAGAGATGTGATTTTTCAGAAGAATGATGAGAATTCCATGGACTGCTAAAATAAGGAATGGGGGTGTTGAATGAGGTCAAGACACAGAGAAAGCTTATTATCAATATAAGAAAGAGGCAATTATAATCTGACTTTTAATAGTAAGAGGAGGCTTAGGACACATTGTGACAACCTGTAAAATCGAGGGGAGACTAGACAGAGGAAGAACATTTTAGACAGCCTGGAAGAGCGTCACCATCTGAGATGATAGCAAACATGAGGGACAGAGATTTGTTGAGATCCATGATCGCCTACCCCATCCAACACGGCACCTGATGATGATGACGATTTGTAAGTCTGATGAAATTGGCGACATTTGTTTATATTTGTTAATCGATCTGTGACGTAGAGGTCAGGTGCTCGCTTCTTGTGCCAAAGGTAACCGGTTCGCTCCCTCGGGGAGCCATCTGGATATTTTTTAGGGATCCTTGATCTCAGTGTAGGTTAGATCGAGTTTCAAGCACTATCGGAGACGGACGATAAAACGTAGATCCCGTGTTCAATTTGAGCACGTAAAAGTAGAACCCTTGTCAGTTCAAAATCGAGAAAAGTAGGCTGGAAAGCGGCTGTCTGGACAAAATTCATTCGAAAAAAATATTTAAAATAAAATTACTGCAAAAGTTCTTCACCATTTTCAAAATTACATCGGGAACCTTCGCCAGTGCTACAGAGTTCGTGCACTACAGCTGAGATCTTCCTGTGTAAGAAAGATATCGGAACACACATGGTTACTCACCGTAGTGCAACGATGATGGTTCTATCAATCAATCAATTGATGTGTACTTCAGATGAAATCTTCAATATTTGGTTTCATATGGTTGTCGCGCCCGTGTGGTGCTGGGGCCCGCAAGGGAAGCAAAGAATATTACCACTGCGACCTACAAGACATGTCATAAGAGGCGACTGATGTAGGACCTAGGGAAGCTACCTTAGTAAATAAAAACATTGCAGAAATCGGATGTACTGACCTACTTGTAGGTGTATAACTCT
Organism: Arion vulgaris; assembly: GCA_020796225.1. Classification (NCBI taxonomy): domain Eukaryota; kingdom Metazoa; phylum Mollusca; class Gastropoda; order Stylommatophora; family Arionidae; genus Arion; species Arion vulgaris. Next base: position 23,414,623 of record CM036754.1, on the reverse strand, counting down.
CACAACCTACAGTCGCTCTTAGGTTCAGATCACATACAAATCACACAGAGTGGTTAACAAGTGGTCGATGTGGAGCGTTTGAAGAAGAAGAATATGGTTGTCGATATCTTCGACAAATAAAAATTATAATATTTATATTTATAAGCACGGATAGAAATCTCTTGTATATAAACTTGTTCATTTTGAAGACACTCACTTGAACAAATTATTCATATTTGTAGTAAACATTTCCTAGATTTATATTTATCTTCCGGCAATTCAGATTACTCGGGTTGATTTTAAAATGTTTTAATAATAATTTCCCTTGCGACTACTAGAAATTGATTACAGAAAATGTTAAAAATAGATCAATAAATAGCAAATAGAGATAACTTCTCTCTGGCCTCTTCAGGGGATTGTTGGATTAGATGTGAAACTTGCCATTAATGCGTTTTGTTGCTTTTGAGATGCTACAAGATGGGAAAATAATCCTTTACTTAAATGGTGTGTATTTAGTGTTATAAAGAGTTTTGGTAAGGACAGATTCTCATGGGACTAGCAATATGAACATGTGGAATACATTGGCTAACACACTATATTTACTTGATGATATAACGTGCTTTGAGCAGGTTTTTCAATAGTTGTGGAACAATTTTCCAAAATAGTATACACATTGAAAATGTGACAAAAGCATAACAGGTAAAGTTGTAAAACCAACCTTATGATAACAGGTATAAGCATAATAATAATAATTTCTGTCGTATCGTTATACATTACATAGGGCCTGCAAGTAATTTCTCCATAACGCTCTATCCTGTGCAACACGTGCAATCTCTTCCATGACATTGAGTCCGATATTTCTTGCCTCTCTCAGCAAAGTTCGTTTCGGTGTTTCCCAGGAAGTCCTCTCTTTCTTGAAACTTTGTCTCCACTTCAATTCCTGCTTTGGTATTCTTTGATTATATCTTCTCAAGTTTTGCCCAACATATCTCCATCTGCTCATTCGTATAACAGTTGTTATTAGTGGTTGACCAACATTTCTCTGATTTCATCACTTCTGAATTTGTCCCATTTTATGTTCATTATTTTTTGCAGACATCTATTTTCAAAGCATAAGTGGTAAATAATATAAGGTATTTTCTTTTTTTTTCGATCCAGAAGCAATTGAGCTTTTCAGCTATTCGGCTCGGTGCCATGGACATCGTAACCCTTCGGTCCGGTGTCACGAACACCGTAAATCTGGGTAATCTGTGGATTTTTCTGCCATCCCGCGGAATTGAACCCGCACACACAGAGGGATAGTCACCAGTAGTCCAACGCGCTACGAACACGCTGGGCAGACGGGCTAATATCAGGTATAACACAGTGATACGTTATTCTCAAAAATTATGTTGATGGGAATTTTAAAGATATTAAGAATGAACGAAAGACGATATTAACGAGAAGACAGAATATATCCTTGTGCTCAGAGAACTAGAGATGGCAAATACTGCGATTCATCTTCAAGTGATGGCTCTGGTAACAGGCTAGATCACTCAGTTCTATCAAAGCAAGTAGTAAGAGAGAATACTAACCTGGTCAAAACAATGTCCCTCTTAAATGGATCTGTCTGGCCGAAAGTAAGAGATGAGGTGCTACAATATGGGACACATTGTAACCAAAACTATTTTCATGGCCAAAAAACACAAAAAGAAGAACAAATATAATTGAATCATTTTAATAAGATTTGAACAAGAAGAAAATCTTGTTCTATTTGAACATTAGAATTGAGTATAGAAGAAGAAAATCTTGTTCTATTTTGAACATTAGAATTCGAGTATAGAAAAAGAAAATCTTGTTCTATTTTGAACATTAGAATTCGAGTATAGAAAAAGAAAATCTTGTTCTATTTTGAACATTAGAATTTAGTATAGAAGAAAAAATCTTGTTCTATTTTGAACAATTAGAATTGAGTATAGAAGAAGAAAATCTTGTTCTATTTTGAACATTAGAATTAGATAGAAAAGAAAATCTTGTTCTATTTTGAACATTAAATTGAGTATAGAAGATGAAAATCTTGATCTATTTGAACATTAGAATTAGTATAGAAGATGAAAATCTTGTTCTATTTGAACATTAGAATTCGAGTATAGAAGATGAAAATCTTGTTCTATTTTGAACATTAGAATTCGAGTATAGAAGAAGAAAATCTTGTTCTATTTTGAACATTAGAATTCGAGTATAGAAGAAGAAAATCTTGTTCTATTTTGAACATTAGAATTGCAACAAAGAAGAAGAAATACTTGTTACAGTTTCAACACCAGAACTCGGAAAAAAGAAGAGAAACTACTTGTGCCACTTTCAACATCAGAATTCAAACAAAGAAGCAGAAGTAAAAAAGTAAAGTAAAGGAACCATTTCATACCTCGTGGTACATAAGGCAATACAGTGTTAGGTCTGTATTTTTCATTGACCTTCGGCACACGATGGGTGATGTGGTCAGCATCACGCCGGCCGCCTTTACTTCCCAGAGCATGTCTGGTACCCAGTTGAGGCTGGGTCGACCTGAGAACCGTCGCGGTCGGGAAAATTCCACGCGCACTGCGGAGTTTAACCAAACCACCAGCCTTGAGAAACGAGTTCACTAACAACTACGCTACCGCAGCTCAGAAGCAGAAGTACTACTACAATATTGAAGACGAGGATTCGAAAAATAAGAAGAAATTCTTCCACCAATGAAAATCAGAATTAGAACACAAATGCTGCCCGTGTGCTGCCGGGGCCCGGAATTGAAGCAAAGAATGGTACCACTGCGACCTGCAAGGCATGTCGTAAGAGGCGACTGATGAAGAACCTCGGGAAGCTATCCTAGTAATAAAAAGCATCGCAGAAATCGGACGTACTTGCCTACTTGTATGCGCATAACTGGCACAACGTACAATTGCTCTTGGGCTCAGATCGCATACAAATCACACAGAGTGCTTAACAAGTGATCGATTATGTAGCCTTCGAAGAAGAAGAACAAAAAAGCAGAAGTACTTCTATAATTTTGAAAACCAGAATTCGGAAAAAAAATATTTGTTCTATTTTGAATATCAGAATTTGAACAAGCAATATAAATGCATTAAACATTGATCGTTCTTACATATAAATGTTTATCGTTTTCTGTAAACTGTTAACTTTTCATAAACATTCTTAAAATTTGGTTAAGAAATGTATAACATATTTTCTGTACACTTTTTTTATTAGGTAATATCAATGCTATTACCTTCTATGTGTTTGTTATATACGAACAAAAAGATATATTTAAATAATGTTTTACAGAATATACTAATAATGTGCGTGTAAGTAAATTCTAAATCATGTCAACTGACAAAGCAAAAGGCTCACCTAACATCCAAGTAAACAATGAAGAACTCCGATGTGTAGAGAGCTACGAATATCTGGGCTCAATAATTAACAATAACGGTGACTGCTCCAAAGAGATTGGCAATAGCAATCAAGAAGTTAAACACAATGAAGAACATGTTTCAAAGCACCAGCAAAATACTAAAATTAAAAATATTGAGAGCATGTATCTTCCCAGTGGCTACTTATGGTTGTGAATCATGGACTATTTCACAAAAATTAAGAACGAAAATCCAGTCCTTCGAAACTAAATGCTGCAGAACGATCCTACGAATACCATGGACAGAAAAAGAAAGAACACTGATGTCCGGAAAGAACTAAACGTTAAAGAGAATTGGCTGATAAATAACATACTATACAGAAAAATTACATACTTTGGTCACATCAGCGTCACGATGGCCTGGAAAGAACAATACTAGAGAGCAGGGTCCCAGGACGCATAGGCAGACCAAGAAGAAGATGACTACAAGATATTAAAGAAACCATGAACATGACCATCGACGAAGTGGGTGAACTGACAAGAGACAGAGTGAATTTCAAATGTGCTGCAAAGAGAGCAACGTCCTATAAAGGATACGCACCTTGATGATGAAGTAAATTCTGTAAGATTCGAAAGATTGTGTGCAGCAAACTTCTTGTAGATTTGTAAGACTGTGTAACTGATTTATGTGTATAACAAACTTCTGTAAGATTTGAAAGATTGTATATAGCTAACTTCTGTAAGATTTGAAAGGTTGTGTATAGCTAACTTCTGTAAGATTTGAAAGGTTGTGTATAACTAATTTCTGTCATTGTTTTTGTAATTTGTAAAACTACAGTACTTTGTGATTACGTGTTTGACCAATCAAATAGTTTTACTGCAGTCTCATCTATTTTGTGAACTAACTTCTGTAAGATTTGAAAGATTGTGTATAACTAACTTCTGTTCGATTTGTAAGATTGTGTGTAACTAAATTCCCTTAAATTTTAAAGAGAGTGTGCAAGAACATAGAAAGTAATTTTTTTTAAAACAACGACAAACACTTAGACATAATTACTAAAGAATAAGAGATTTTGTGATCAATATAAAGAAATCAATTGATTCTATCATGATGATTATAATGATATCTGAACTGAAATACAAAGTAATAAAATTTCTAAACTTCTTAGAGAATCAGTTACTATATGATTGATTCGTTAAACAATAGTTTAGCTCGTGCAACCGGTAATTACTTCTTCTTTTCGTTCCTTGTTGTGAATTCGGGCGTTAATCATAACGCCTGATTTGGCGCTTCTGACTAATTTGGCGATTCTTTCGTGAAAGCCTGCTTTATCATTTAACTGGTGTCCCTCGCCATGCAGGCGGGTCTGCGCCGACTTCAGAGGTGTGGTAACTAAACAATATTTCAGCACAAATAATTTTTTAAAACAATTGTACTAACTGCTATAACTATCAGATGATGATCAAATAAGATAAATCAGAAAACCATGAATGAGATTAATTGTTCACTTACCTTCTTGTATGTCACTGTTGGCAAGAAAAGAAATACGAATGTATGTCTTTACTCTTAGTCCTCAAAAACTTCACTTCAGCAGCGATGACTTGAGAGCAACAACAGAACTAGTATTAACAATGTGGTTAATAGAAACTTTTCGAATCGGGTTGATTCGCAAACTAAAGATTACTGGATGGACGCTAAGGATAGATGTTAATGAGATGAGGCTGTCTCTGTGTTTGCGTTTTATTACCGTGGTTAAATAAATGTATTCGCCGGTTTCTTTTGTTCACATAATATATGAAACTCTTAAAAAGTTGGGTTACCTTCTTGTCTAACTTGTTCTTTTCCCAGTTGCTTTGCTTGTTATTGTTTCTAACCTAGTCCGGTAAATGCATGCAATATTTCTCAGCAAATCAAACTTATTGAAGTCTCCAACTTTGTCCCCCTTCGATCTGGAAGATCTTGTGCTGGTGGTTGTTCTGAATTCTCGCTCAGTCTCGCGCTTTGTGATGTTACCTTCCATCGCCCACGTGGCTTGTGATATTAATAATTTATGTAGCGTGACCAGCAACCAATACTGTGACCAGGAACAGGATGCGATATGTACGTCATCATAAATGCTAGAACTTTCTATTAATATGACGAAAAATAAGGATTGGTTTTAGTTTCAATGTATTTTCAGCTGGTTTATTTTGTTTACTACGCACGAAATATGATTATGTTAATTTTGTTGAAAACTAAATCATTCTTTTGTTTTTTTCAAATGCTCACTAGCATTCTGTGTATATTTGTATGACGCAAATCTCATTGCAACAATATCCGTTACTCAGAAATAGCTTCCTCAATGCATGAGTCAAGTACCTGCATTTTTCATGTTATATATATATTTGAAATGGTAACTGTGGCGTAGAGGTTGGGTGCTCGTGTATCGTGCAAAAAAGATACCAGGATCGCTTCTTCATGGATCCATCTGGACAATTTTCCAGTGGTCCCTGTTCTCAGTGTAGGTAAGATCGAGTTTCTAGTCCTATCGGAGACAGACGATAAAACGTAGGTCCCATGTTAAAATTGAGCACCTAAAAAAAACCACTGGCAGTTCAAAATCGAGAAGAGCAGGCAGGAAAGCTGCTGCCCGGGCAAAATTCAGTTGAAAAGATTTAAAATAAAATTCATACAAAAATATCTTTTACATCTTCAAAATTACACCGGGGACCCTCGCAGGTGCTACGGAGTCCATGCTCTTCAGCTGAGATCTTCCTGTGTAAGAAAGAAATCGGAGCACACATCTTTTTACATGTAGGCTTGTACAAAACATTTCCACTGTTGCCCAACTGCTACCTTTCTAATAATTGTTTCTTACGTCAGGCTACAATCTTTCAGCTCTCTTTCCATAATTCTTGTCCATGTTTGTTGTGCCGTCATGTTTTCTTTTTTCTATCCACTATCTATCGGAGAACTGTCCTAGCCAATACCTTAACTGGCACACGACAAACATGGACAATCAATATCAATCCTCTTACTTCAATGATAGTCTCAAATGATATGCAATTTTCCCGATTAATATTATTATCATTATTACATTGTTGAAGTGTTTGAGTCCTTTACAAAACAAAACTGTCGTTACAGTCTGTAGTACCACTTTTTAGGGCAGTGTAGGACAAGTGGGATGAGAGCCTGAGGAATTTAATGACCGCATGGCTAGTGCAGTCGCCGCGTAGCTGTTCAGGTTATGAGTTTTCATTTATGCTGACAATAGAAAAAAATAATTGGCCTTACCGTGAATTAAACACGGGCCTTCGCATGCGAGTCGCGCTCTAATCCGTTCGTTTATACGCTCTACCACAGTGCTCTTTAATAAATGAATAATTTTCAAAAGTGGAGTTTAATATTCGAACCTTTATCACCGAGACCTTAGGGTTAAATATAAGTGCAGCAGTAAATCAACAACAATGCTTTTGTTGAGAGTTGAATGGCGCAGCATAAATGCGTTTTAATTGATACAGAGTGGCAAACCTGCCCTCTTTGAACTTATTTGCTGAGAGACCATGTGACAGACTATTGAATAATTACTGTCATGGTGAAGAGAAAAAAAACCTGCAATATTACATTGAACTTTTCAGTCGGTCATTGTTACAGTATAAGGATTGTATACCAAGAGTCCTTTTAATTGATCCCTTAGCTAGTAAGGAGTGAGGAAGACAGATGTTGTCTTTGTCATTAGAGACATTATCTATGAAGTAACTGTCGAGGATCCCTTGTAGACAACTATAGGAGATGAAGTGGGTGAAATTTATATAGTGTTACCAAATAGAGAAATAATTGAACAGGCTCTTTGTTTTCTACGGAATCTTTGTTTTCTAATTTTAAATCAGAGTACGATATCCTTCTTATGCTTGCAGTAGTCTTACAAACAGGAAAAATAATATGAGTCATGCCAGTAACTAAAGCGATGGTCTGGCTGGAATCACAGACTTTATCCATGCATGTTTTCTCAGTGACTCAATGAGTATGTTCAGGAAGATTGAATCAGGATGGGCTAGGAGACAATGGATTGAGTCGCTGGGAAGGTCTAAACTGACAAAAATCAGTTTTATTTTTGTGCCAGGGCATGCAGGTGTAAAGGGAAATGCAGGTATAGCTGCTGTACAAAGCGGGCGAGCAATGGACCAGGCTGATATTATAAATTCCCTAAGGGAGAGAGGACGTGTACATAATTCCTGTAATATTGATGAACATACACCACTAACCAGACTGCAAGAATTACAGTTTAAGTGTGGTGTAGCTAGACAAGAAGATTATGCTGGTAGCCAAAGAAGAATAGTAAACCAACACAGAACCGGGATCGTTAGACGCCACACGCTAAGAAACATACTGAGGGGGAGATCAGTGCACTTATGGACTAATTGGTTCGACGTGAAGTGATGATGATACGAATACTAAACTAAAACTAAATAACAAGTGTCACAAAGTAATCTACCTGATTAACATCAATTAGATACTACAAGCAATTGTTGACTAAACCTGATTAACATCAATTAGATACTACAAGCAATTGTTGACTAAACATGATTAACATCAAATAGTTACTACAAGCAATTGTTGACTAAACCTGATTAACATCAATTAGATACTATAAGCAATTGTTGACTAAACCTGATTGACATCAAATAGTTACTACAAGCAATTGTTGACTAAACCTGATTGACATCAATTAGATACTACAAGCAATTGTTGACTAAACCTGATTAACATCAATTAGATACTACAAGCAATTGTTGACTAAACCTGATTAACATCAATTAGATACTACAAGCAATTGTTAACTAAACCTGATTAACATCAATTAGATACTACAAGCAATTGTTGACTAAACCTGATTGACATCAATTAGTTACTACAAGCAATTGTTGACTAAACCTGATTAACATCAATTAGATACTACAAGCAATTGTTGACTAAACCTGATTAACATCAATTAGATACTACAAGCAATTGTTGACTAAACCTGATTGACATCAATTAGATACTACAAGCAATTGTTGACTAAACCTGATTAACATCAATTAGATACTAACAATTGTTGACTAAACCTGATTGACATCAATTAGTTACTACAAGCAATTGTTGACTAAACCTGATTGACATCAATTAGTTACTAAAAGCAATTGTTGACTAAACCTGATTGATATCAATTAGTTACTAAAAGCAATTGTTGACTAAACCTGATTAACATCAATAATTACTACAAGCAATTGTTGACTAAACCTGATTGACATCAAATAGTTACTACAAGCAATTGTTGACTAAACCTGATTAACATCAATTAGATACTACAAGCAATTGTTGACTAAACCTGATTGACATCAATTAGATACTACAAGCAATTGTTGACTAAACCTGATTAACATCAATTAGATACTACAAGCAATTGTTGACTAAACCTGATTGACATCAAATAGTTACTACAAGCAATTGTTAACTAAACCTGATTGACATCAATTAGTTACTAAAAGCAATTTTTGACTAAACCTGATTAACATCAATTAGATACTACAAGCAATTGTTGACTAAACCTGATTAACATCAATTAGATACTGCAAGCAATTGTTGACTAAACCTGATTGACATCAATAATTACTACAAGCAATTGTTGACTAAACCTGATTGACATCAATTAGATACTAAAAGCAATTGTTGACTAAAAGAACACAAAATTACTGCAGATTAATAGCTATTTACATCAAATAGACAAAATAATAGATTAGCATAAGCGTTCGCCTATCGATACCGAGAGTTGTCTGTTCAATTCCACACTTGATGCTCCACACGCAAGGAAAGTAATTAGCCCTCGGCTATCCTTCTTACAAGGGGCATCTGTCTTATTCTGAATCCATCTGATCCCTGGTCTTCCACTATTCCTCTTTGCCGGAATACGGACTACCATACCGATCTTCTACATCACAAATTTGTTTCACTTGTCCTCACTGTCCATGGTATACGGAGGACTCTTCTGTAACACTTATATTCAAAGACACCTATATGCTATTCCACTGCCTTGATAAATATATATTCTTCAAATAAAGATGTGTCTACCTAGCAAAAAATCTGCACCAACTTCTGTTCATGTGCTCTCAAAGTATTGGTTTCCGTTTTCTCTGCAGGCGTAGACACTGTTATTGTTTCACATCTTTCTGAGTGTTTTTAATGACACAAATAGTTAGCAGTTGCAGTATGAGTGGATATCGTCTTTAGAGATTTCCAACCTCTAGAGACTCAAGCGGATCTTCTGTTCTGGACATGCGGCAACGAAAGATCGGACATACTTGCATCGAAAGCATCGATTGTTAGGGAGTTTAGGATGAATAAGGGGGATGTTCTTCGGTCTCTTGGTGACCTACTGTTGGATGAGCACACTAAAATCAGCGTTGAATCAATCCAGTGATTCATGGAGTTTGGAATTACACTCCGTAAGAGTAGAGCTGAATACTGGAGGAGCAGAGAGAAATGTGACAGCACGACACAGAAACCACCAGTATGCACATCATTCGACATCTGTTGAAGGGGACTGAGCACCTATGGGTCTGCCCGGAGTGCTGTTACATCAGTACAGTAACCAAAAACAAATGTTTGGCAACAGAAATCTCTTATTCCCTTCCACAACAGCAAATGCTAGCACTCATACGACAATTCAAAACTCATAAATATTCAAACAATGGCTGACATAATTATATTTTTTCCAAACGCCAAGAAAAATATATTCAATAAAGATTGATATCAACTTCAAGCTATGTTTTCTAATTTACAAAACAATATTTTTGTTCTGTTCACTAATTCAAAATCCTTCATAAGCTCACAAGAAGTTATATAGTATTTTATTACACAATCTAAGTAAATAAAGTTATACCCGCTCCAAGAAACAAAGTTTGTCCCGCTGATCAACAACCGGAACCAAACATGGCTCAGTGGCTTTTCATCCATCAATAATAGGCATGGATTACTGTCGGTAGCATTTATTGTTAAGATTACTTTTTGTTCTAATACCAAGTGCTCCTAACGTGATTTTAACATCTCAATTCATGTTTTTGTCAAACAAGATAAACCGTTTCCGTACAGAACTATTGTGTTTTAGTGCATATGCTTGTTCGATTATCTCAATCCTCATATTATCGATTTTTTTTCTGCATGTTAATCTATCACAAATATGATCAAAGAATGATCTCTCTCTGTTATCGATCAATTATTCAATGTGTATTTTATTTTCAACAGTCAAAGTTTGAGAGGAAATTGTACTTTACAATCTAGTGTTATTTGATAATATATTGTGATATGACAATCTAGTGTTATATGACAATCTAGTGTTATATGATAACATAACAAGTAAAACTGTGATGCAGAGTTATTGTGATGTTATTATGACGTTCTGTGTTAGTTAAAAAAGGAAAATAGGTGAGAAATAATGAAGAACATGTATAAGGGATGGATGGATGAAAATGCGCATTTGTTGCGATGAAAAGAGGTTGCATGCAAGCTGATAAATTGCAATTGAGAGCTAGCTTTTGACATGTATTGTAAGGCTCTATCCGGGATAAATTCCGGAACATGAGTAGAACATGTTTAGAAGGTGCGGACTAGTCAACATTTCGTGACACGTGACTTATTTTTGTTTTTCGTTGGTTTCGTTCAGATGGAGTATAAAACAAGGGTTTCAAGACGAAGGACTGACTTCAATGTACCAGGTTTGACCTCATATAGCTCTGTCCCTGTAGGCAGAAATTGTACTTCTGTGCCAAGAGTGTTGCGCAGAGCATGAACTCCAGCAATAATCATAGAGATCTCATGAACAAATATCACATGTGACTTGGTCCGCATTCAATCCCGCAACCTTTAAAACGGCAGTAAAACGTCTGAATTACTTCGCCATAGACACCCATATTTTCAGACTTAATCATGGCTAAAACAACAATCGGATGGTGATATAGAGAGAAGTAGTCGCAAGACCACCCTCAACACATCGCCAAGGATGGGTACTATGGTCTGTCTCGTAGCAAACAAGTTGTCGTATTCCGCCTCCGTACCGGCCATAATAAACTACGGTCCCATTTGTACAACACATTTAAAATAAATTGGCACAACTAGCCTGTGCCACTGCGAGCAGGCGGACATGCCGGCATAGCACATACTGCAAGACTGCCCACTGCTAGCAGGCAAGAGAAACGAAACCTGGCCGAAAAATATCGAGCTAAATGAGAAGCTGTCAGGGGACGGAGTCCTAATAACAACAGCAGAATTAATGTGGAAATCTGGTACAACAGTCTAAGCAGTGATCGCAGAGAGAGAGCTTAATCATGGCGCCTCAAGAGATAAGGTTCACAAGGTGGCGATTGATAGGACACACACTGAGGACAACCCCTGACAGCATTACGAGACAGGCTCTCCGATGGAACTCCCAGAGCAATAGAGGTAAGGAATACCAGGAACACCTGGAGATGGAATTTGGGGACAGAATGAAAGAAAATGGGAAGAGAGTGGAGAGATCCGGAAAATATGGCCTTGGATAGCCGGGCTTGGAAGGCCTTGGATAGCTGGGCTTGGAAGGCCTTGGATAGCCGGGCTTGGAAGGCCTTGGATAGCCGGGCTTCGAAGGCCTTGGATAGCCGGGCTTGGAAGGCCTTGGATAGCCGGGCTTCGAAGGCCTTGGATAGCCGGGCTTGGAAGGCCTTGGATAGCCGGGCTTGGAAGGCCTGGATAGCCGGGCTTGGAAGGCCTTGGATAGTCGGGCTTGGAAGGCCTTGGATAGTGGGCTTGAAGGCTTGGATAGCCGGGCTTGAAGGCCTTGGATAGCCGGGCTTCGAAGGCCTTGGATAGCCGGGCTTGGAAGGCCTTGGATAGCCGGGCTTCGAAGGCCTTGGATAGCCGGGCTTGGAAGGCCTTGGATAGCCGGGCTTGGAAGGCCTGGATAGCCGGGCTTGGAAGGCCTTGGATAGTCGGGCTTGGAAGGCCTTGGATAGCCGGGCTTGGAAGGCCTTGGATAGCCGGGCTTGGAAGGCCTTGGATAGCCGGGCTTGGAAGGCCTTGGATAGCCGGGCTTGGAAGGCCTTGGATAACCGGGCTTCGAAGGCCTTGGATAGCCGGGCTTGGAAGGCCTTGGATAGCCGGGCTTGGAAGGCCTGGATAGCCGGGCTTGGAAGGCCTTGGATAGTCGGGCTTGGAAGGCCTTGGATAGCCGGGCTTGGAAGGCCTTGGATAGCCGGGCTTGGAAGGCCTTGGATAGCCGGGCTTGGAAGGACTTGGATAGCCGGGCTTGGAAGGCCTTGGATAGTCGGGCTTGGAAGGCCTTGGATGCAGACCTATGCATCTCTTGAAACGAAGGGTGAAGAAGAATCATGGCGTCTCTGATTGCTTTTTGCATGAAAGATTGTTTTCCTTATTGTCTTCCGTTTTCCTGATTGTCTTCCGTCATTCAGGCAAGCCTTAATACCGACTCCAGATGTATTTGTAATTCAGATCTTCAAATAAATTATCCGGATTTTCTATAGTCCGATTCATACCAAATTTTAAGAGTACCGATTCATACCAAATTTTTTTTTTAACCTCAAGCTGGTCTCTAACCACAGCATTTCCTCAGCACGTAGTAACTAGCGTAGCATATTACCAACTTCGCTATTAGAGACCCGGGCAGAACTGTTGAATGATGATTACCGATTCAACAAGAAGATTGCCTACATCGATCCTCATAAGCATATTCATCAAGTCTATGACTAACATTAGAATCTTGAAAGACCAGCTAATGAAAGTACAACTTCATTTGACACTTTATAGTTTCATAAACTGGCACCGATAACACGTAGGCGTCGTTAGTGATATACATCAAACCATTTCTCTCACGTAATACGGACACTCACTAACATAAATAAGCGTGCTGACTACGCACGTTATTCAAACCATGACTGGTTTGTGATGCGAGTTTCACAAACTCACAGACGCGTGTTTTCAACCGTGCAAACAAGAAATTGCTGAGTAGAAATTGGAGAATGAAGTGTATGTTCAAGTTCAACCCATGGGAGCCATGAATACTGATTGAGACGGTCTAGGTAATTCAACAAGAATCGGTAAATATTCTTGTGAAGTAACTTAACCGGTTCATTTTGTCCCGCTATAAATACTATATCAGTTGCAGAGAGTACAGCCTGAGAATGGAATCATCAAGAGGAAGGGACAGACCAAGAAAAAGATGGATTAATGGAGTTGCAGACATCTTAAAACTCTAAATACCACAGCATATCAAGCGACCGAACGTGCACTATCTCGGAAACCGATAATCAGTTAAATCTGCTAGGCCTAAAGGCAAAAAAGCAGAGAAAGACAAAAGATAGAAAGAAGAAAGAAGATAAATAATATATAATGATATTATAGTATTCATCATCATCATCATCATTTACCGTTTCAGTTGGTGACGTTGTATCTATAGTAACGTTAGTCTTGAGACTATCTGCTGAAATGTTGAGACTTTTCAATGACACGAAATTTAGTTGTCCATGAATGTCTTTTTCTCTATCGCAATCTTGATTGGAATAAATCGCCCTCCAATATTTTTGTCGGTTGTCCTCATATGTTCTCTCTCTCTCTCTCTCTCTCTCTCTTCTTCTTCTTCTTAACTCCTCTTGACACATACGTGTTCAACAAATTTCCTACAACCAAATCTGTCTTGAGCAAACAAGCTTAGTTCATTTCAGGTCTTTCCGCCTCTTCTCTTTCAGTCTACAGTTCGTCTCCATGTCTCTCTATGTCTCCTTTCTCTTCATTTGTCACAACATTTATTTATAGCTTCGTTTTGAAGTTGTAATAATCTATATATGTATGCTGTTACCTCTTTCAGTCTATCAACATTAGTTTTTCGTAATAGCTCATTCAATTATCATCTACATTGAAAAAAACGAAAAAGGAAAGAATTCGTTTTCATAATGTGGGAGGAGTCGTCAATAGTGAAGTTGGTAAAACTCTGCGCTAGTGATCATGTGCCGGGGAAATTCCGGTGTTCGAGGATAGATTGGGTCAACAATTTTCAGTGTGATACGCCGTTTGACTACAGGAGATTTTTTTTTTCCCTTTCCGATCCAGAAGCACTTGAGCTGAAAGCTCTTCGGCTCGGTGTCATGGACATCGTAACCCTTCGGCTCGGTGCCACGAACACCGTAAATCTGGGAAACCTGTAGCTTTTCTGCCAGTCCGCGAAGTTGAACCCGCATTTACAGAGGACTAGTCACCAGCAGTCCAACGCGCTACGAACACGCTGGGCACGCGGGCGACTACAGGAGATTTAGATCATTTACTTGGGAATCTACATTATAAATATCTGAAAAGTCTGATTAATAATATCTTCTTCTTTAAACGAAGCTCCATATTGACCACTTGTTAAACCAGTCTTTGTGAATTGCATGTGATATGAGCCTAAGAGCGATTATACGTTGTGCCAGTTATGCGACTACAAGTAGACCAGCACATTAGATTTTAGCGACGCTTTTATTTACTAGGGTAGCTTCCCTAGGTCCCTACCTCAGTCGCCTCTTACGACATGCCTTTTAGTTCGCAGTGTCACTATTCTTTGCTCCCCTTGCGGCGCCGGTAATACACGGGAAGAGTAATAACATAATAGGCGTCAATCGCTAGCGATCTCAGACATGTGTTGTTGCTTCTTTCTGATGTGTGCGGAGGTGACTATAGAGTCTAATTCTATAACACAATTCCCATACCAGAGGTAGGGCATGCATGAACAAGATTTGACCTGTGGGTGTTGTTTGTTTTGTCTTTGTACCTCAACAGTATGACCATTCTCAGCTATTCGAGTTCCTCTTGTGTTGTTATTGCGCCACATTTGGCGATCGTGCCCAAGGGATTCCCGGCATTTGTTGTCTACATTGAATCATTTTTGAGACACTCGTAAGTGTCATTAAAGCGTTTTTTTCTATTCACCAATTGATCGTCTGACCACTTCAAGCTAGCCATACATCTGGGATTGTAACTGTTTTGGGATGCGTTTATAAGGCATCCGAGAGTAACGCTCACCTGAATGGTTAGGAACGCTGGTGATAAGGTAAACAAATCTTCACGCAACAATCAGTCAGATGTGCCATATTAAGCGCCATGACTATGCCAAAATTTATAACAGGCGAATAAAAACAAATGAACAATAACATGTGACATATTGGGGAATACTATGTCAGATTCGTATCTTTCTTTGACTAAATTACACACTATTTATGATTTGATCAACATTAATCTGGAACAGCTATAGTATTATAACTTTGTTAAGAAAAGGTCTACGACAGTGCTTAATCCCTGAGATAGTACGTGCTTGGAGACAGGTCCTTAGAATTATATTTTAGTTTATTAAGTATTCTGTATCTGTATTTGTTATCTTGATAAAAGCCTATGGTCGAAACGACGAGTGATGTTTATTTTAATATTTAATCATTAATTTTTCATTACTTATGTAATACTGTATATATCTGTTTTTCATTACTTATGTAATACTGTATATATCTGTTTTTCATTACTTATGTAATACTGTATATATCTGTTTTTGCTATATCGCCTATTTACTCAGTATTACCGCTGCCTCCCCGCGATTTTCTCCAAATCTGATCTGATCCTGTCTGACCATCTCAGATTTATAGATTTACGTACATCGCCTTAATCCCAGACCAATCCAATCGTCTTGTCTGGCATGAATAAAACTGTTGAATGACACGAGAAATATACGCTATAATACGAAAACGATAAACACAAGTTGTAAAAAACAAGTGAATTAGAGAAAGCACTTAGCTCTAGCGAATAAACACGCAGACTTAAGAATAACTAAGTCCTGGTCTAGAAAATTGACATCTATCAGCATCTATCATTAATGGGGTATGACGTCATGATAGAGACATTACAGTATTATATGAGTCTACAGTTCTGGTCTGGTTAGAGTTAGTGAGAATAAACGGGTTGATGTGACGGCATCGAGGGCACGCATAAAGGGGATAGTGAGTATGGATAAGGGAGACATACCTACCTAAGTAAATAATGCTGGAAGAAGATTCCTGCAATAGATGAAACAGTGGCACTAAGGAGGAAGGAGTTTGGAATCAAGCGTTGGACAAGCAGAGAAGAAAGTGAGAGTGGATGAGGTCGATTATTATTATTGTTATTCATAATAATATTCTCAACAATCTACTACAGCTCTCTAATTCACCCTACTACATATTGTTCAACTTAAAAGCAGCCCGTGACTGGAGCTAATCTGGCATATATGTATGGAAATGGAAGGTTCAATTATGACGTATAGGTCAAGGCTGTGTGACGGTGTGTAATTAAAGTGCGGGAAGGGGCGATGAACAAATGTGACGTAGGACGAGCTAGTCAGAACCGGTTTAAATAGTAAACAAACACAATTCAATTTGTACCTGGCAACTTTCGAATTGTCAATGGGGCTGCAATTATCTTGAACACCCTGTACTACAGCATTCTAGACATCATTTCCTAAACTATAAGTAATAACAGATATCCATACAGCTAGCATTAACATCTTACAATAAATTTACACCAAAATCATCGTTGGAAATTTTGTAATGTGTTTCAGTCGAAGCTTTCTATAAGCAGACTAAGATTAGTTCAGGCACCAATGTCCAGCCAATGGAAGATAATTAGATAACAAGAGAATACCCGTAAACGTTACATAAAGTCTCAGTTGTCACATTAATATCAATACTGGTCACTTGATTTAACTGTAAAGTTTTGTATTAACCAAACTGAATTACTGATCACAAGCACAATACACAAAGTTGTGTTTGCAATACGTCAAATAAAAAAATAAAAGATTGTGACTCATATTATTTGTTGTTTTTGTTTGAGAGGGAAAGAGAGAGAAATATTAAAACTGGGTTTGGTTTGTTGAACTGAATTCTGGGATGTACAGGTACAAGGATAGAGATCTGATATAGTTAATTACATTACGAGGGTCAGGAAACGGTTAACGTTGATTATGTTAGGGCGGGGGAGGTCGTCGATTAAAGATAATTAAGTTACGTATAGGAATGGTTATAACTGATTACATTACGTGTGAATGGAATAGATAAATTTATTCTGTTACGTGGAAAGAGAATGGTTAAATTTGATTATATTATGTGGAAAGATAATGCTTAAATTTGATTATGTTACGTGGAAAGAGAATGATTAAAGTTGATTATGTTACGTGGAAAGAGAATGCTTAAAGTTGATTATGTTATGTGGAAAGATAATGCTTAAAGTTGATTATGTTATGTGGAAAGAGAATGGTTAAAGTTGATTATGTTATGTGACGAAGAACCGGTTAAAACATATTAAGTAGGTAGAGAACGGTTAACGCGTATAACGTGAGAAGTGGTCGGTAAGAGAATGATACGTAAGCATGAACAGTTAAAAATGTTACCAGAATGAGAAAATTATTGAGCTATCAGTAATAACCGAGGAAAACCAGTTTGAAAGTGTGAGTTTTCAGAGACTGATACCAATAGTTTACGTGAATAATAGACAATTAAGTAATGGTAACAGAACACATTTTCATACCATGAGGTAAAGTGATAAATACGGTGTAAGCCCGTATTTTTTATTGACCATTGCCACATGATGAGTGATGTGACCAACATCTCACCGACCGCTTTTACTTCCTAGTGATTTTCTGGTACCCGATGATGATGCTCATATTAATCAATCGATAAATCAGTCGATAATTTTAACAAAAACACACACAATACAAATAGATATCCTACGTTTTAAAAAGAACTGACTTTGACATTTTGTGTAAAAAAAGATGATGACACAGACATATCAACTAGAAGTTTCGTTCACATCTTACACTTAGTGATGAATAAGATAAATACAGTTTAGTTCTCAAAGAAACGATATATATATAAATACAAGCCAGTAAAAGGAGGAATTTATATTGATTGATGTGCATACAAAATGGTTTGGATACGTCCAAATGAAAATATTAAACTGTCTGGCTAGCTAGTCAACATGGTCAGTTATTGAAGAGTGGTCGTTACTGTAATGATGATAAATTGGTGAGTTTTGTAACACTGGGTTTCAGGAAGTCGGCGATGCTAACCGAATCAGTGATTTTATTAATAGAATGTATACGAAATTGGTAATACCAAGTATTAAATTGTTGTAGGGTAGCGTGACAGTAGACAAAGTTATGTACTTTTTCAGCATTAGAAAAAGCTAATACTAAATGTATGTAAATAGAAATTTTGTGTGTGTGTTAAATTAGGCAATAATAAAAAATGAAAATAGTAAAATTAGAATAAAATAAAATAATAAGAAAAAAAAATTTTCAAAAAGTAAAATAAGACAACCAAAAAAACATAGAAAATACTAACATTTAAAATTTGTTTTAAAAACTAAATATAAAAAAGCTTAATTAGAAAAATATTAAAATTAGAAAATAATAAAATTAAAACAATAAAATTAGAAACAAAATTAGAAGATTATAAAATTAAAATAGTTATAACACTAAAAAAAAAAAAAATTAGAACATAATAGAATTTAAAAACTCAAAACTGACCAAAAAATAAAATTCGAAATTTATTTTAAAATTTAATTAGAAAACCAAAATTAGAAAAAAATTTTTAATAGTAAAATTGTAATAAAAAATTAGAAAGTAATACAATTAGAAAAAATACAATTAGATAATAAAATTTTTAAAGTAATAGTTAAAACAAATTAGAAAAAATAACATTCTACAAAAATAAAATAAAAGAATAAAATAAAATTAGAAAAAATAGAAAAAAATCACCCAATAAATTGGTAAAACTAAAAATACAGATAATAAAATTAGAAAAAGAAAAATTATGAAATAAAAAGAAAATAATGAAAGTTAAAAAGTAAAATAAGAAATAAAATAATAAAATATGAAAAAATAATATTAAAATTTAAAATTTGAAAATAATGAAATGGAAAAAAACTAAAATTAGAAAAAATAAAATAAGACAATAAAATTTTAAAAAGTTAAACTAGAAAAAAAATTAAATTAAAACTAATAAAATTACAAAAACTAAAATTATAGCAAAATAAGATTAAAAATTAATAAATTTTTAAAAATAGTAAAATTTAATGAAAAAAAATAAAACATCAAAGAATCTTCAAAACTTTAGTTAGAAAAACTATAATTAGAAAATAAGAAAATTTAAACAAATAAAAAGAGAAACCAACCCAATTGGAAAATAAAAACATTTTAAAATAAAATTCCAAAAACAATTAATGAAGAACGTAATAAAATATTTTTGAAATAAAATTTGAAAGAAATGCAATTAGAAAAAAATTAAAAGTTTAATTAGAAAAACAAAATAACTAAATATTAAAATTTAACAAAGGAAAATTAGAAAAGTAAAATTAGAAAATAATGAAAAAAATAAATATTAAATTTATAAAATTAAATTTGATATTTTTTTAATACTGAAATTGAAAAATTTTAATTAGAGAAAATAAAATTACAAATAATATTATTAAACAAGAACAATTTTTTTAATGAAATAGAAATCTAAATTCAAAAAACGTAAAACTTGAAAAACATAAAATTAGAAAATGAATAATTTTTAAAAAGTTTTGATTAGAAAAACATGAAATTAGAAAATAATTACATTTTAAAAATGTATTATTATTTTAAAATAACATTAGAAAGTAATAGTTTTTAAAAAAAGCAAAATTAGAAAAGTAATATTAGATAATTATAAAATTTTAAAAATTATAACATTTTTAAAAATGTAGAAATAATAATTTTTAAATAATAAAATGAAAAAAGTAAAATTAGAAAAAGAGTAAAATTTGAAAATAGTAAAAGTAAACAACTAAAATTAGAAAAAATGAAATGGGAAAAAATTAAAATATAAAAACAGTTAAATTAATAACAATAAATTTATAAAATAATGAAGAAAAAAACATTTAAACAAATCAAGTAAGAAAATAATAAAATTGTGCTTAACGTCCTATTAGAAAAAAAGTATTAAATTAGAAAATAATAAAATTGAACAAATATTTTTTTTAATATTAAATTAGAAAAGACAATCACCCCAATATATGAATTAGGAAAAAACATAAAAATTGTCTAATAAAGTTGAAAAATAATACAATAACAATTAATTGGTAAAAATTGGGAATGATAAAAAGAACACATTGTGTCTGGCATAAGCCACATTCGTTCATAATCTCACCATACTTTTTTAAAATACTAACAAACAAATAAATACACATATTAACATTTTATGTTGTTTTTTTAATTGAAAATCTAAAAATAGAAAATTCTAAAAATAAAATAATAAACAAAAATCGAAAAAGCTAAATAAAATTAAAAAATCAATACTATATATAAATTTATATTTAGCAATAACGATTATTTAAAAAAATTATACAAGCAATGTCAATAAATAAATATATTAAAAATGATCAAAAATTAAATCTGTCGCTTTATATTTTAAAACAAAATAGTAATAAAAAATGAAATCACTTAACATAATAAAAATACTTATTTAAAATGAAGACCAGTGAACTGCAGAAAACTTACTCTATGTATAATCAAACAAAATCGATAACTTGATATGTAAACAAATAAAACAAGACAATATGGACTTAGAGAAAGCTGTAAAGAATGTAATAAATCATATAAAATTAAACATTATCAAGAAAATAAAGAACAATATAAAAAAGCTTATGATGCATTTTTACTTAGAAATCCTAATTTTCAAAAAAGTTATAAGTATATAACAAATGTTTTCTAACAAAATGAGCGGAAGAAATTGCAGAAATAAGGATAATATGTAGGATAAATAATTAATAATCCATAATTAAGGATAAATAAGAATGTGCTATATACATTATCAATGAATATATTCATCAAGACATTGATGTTAGTTGGACGCCATTCAACATTAGAGAGTGGTTTGACATTCTGGATAATTCTCCTTTACATTTTGCTTGTAAATGTAATGATATCAAGAGTTCAATTAATGTTGGATAATAAAGATTTTGATGTTAATTTTCAACTTGTATTTGGAGATACATCTCTACAGACTGCATGTTTATATAATAATATTGAAAGAGTTAAATTATTATTAGATTAGATCATGAAATTATTCATGTTAATTTACAAGATGATAATCTAGAAACGTTTTTACATATTTCTTGTGAAATAAAAAAATTTAATAATTAAATTATCATTAGATCATAAAGACATTGATCTTAATTTACAAAATATTGATAATGAAACTCCATTAGATGTTGCAGATAGACAATGAAGTACTGAAATAATTAAATTATTAATAAATTACAAATATAAAAAGTTATGGATATAGTATTATTCTTCTTTGCGTTTGTTCTTTGCGATCAATTTTAATCACTCTTTGTGATATGTTTGATCTTTGCCAAGAACGTGTATACGTTGCACATTGAAATGGTAGGCCCCTAAACGCATAGACTTCTACACATTTAGGACACATGCATCCGTTTTCAGCAAACCTCCTTAGTCGCATCTTACGACATACGTGGCAGGTAACAGTGGTTCTATTCTTCACACCCAAATTTGAGTCCCGTAACCACTCGAGCGGATTTAGTATTGAAAATGTTTCATTACTGAAGACAACAAACTGATCAAAGAATTTATGTCAAGCGTTTTTGGCTATTTCTTTTAGGATTTCTTCAATTTTTATATATATATGTGTGTGCGTGTTTGATATGAAAGAAGTTAGTACTGAAAATATATATAAGAATATACAAAAGATAGGAATTTTCCAGAAGATCAAAAAAGGTGTTAGACAAGGATGGTATTATCACCAGACCTGTTCTCACTGTATTGTGAAAGCATTTTTAGGTCTATAAAAGATATTCCTGGGATAGCTGTGGGAGGATATATCATAAATATCCTGAGATATGCTGAAGATACTGTCTTAATAGCAAGAAATGAAATGGAGTTACAGAAATTAGTTGATAAGGTTGTGACAGAAAGTAACAACAAAGGACTCAGTTTAAATATTAAGAAGACAGAAGTTATGATATATCAAAAAAGCAGATTTTGCCAAAATGCACCATCACAGTAAATGGGACTGATCTAAGACAAGTGCAGCAATTTAAATACCTCGGAGTCCTGGTAACATCAGATGGCAGATGCCGATCAGAAATAAAGAGCAGAATAGGACAAGCGAAAACATCATTCTTGAAAATGAGAAGCATTATCTGTAACAAGTCCTTGTCAATCCCGACCAGAATTATTCAGTGCTACGTAGAACCAATACTGACATACGGATGCGAGTCATGGACAATGAACACACAAATCGAAAAATCTCTGAGGGCCACAGAAATGTGGTTTTATAGAAGAATGATGAGAATCCCATGGACTGCTAAAATGACTAATGTTGAGATGAGATCAAGACACAGAGAAAGCTTATCATCAATATAAGAAAGGGCAGTCATCATTTTTCGGGCATGTGATGAGGAGGGAGGTTTAGAACACATTGTGACAACCGGTAAAATCGAGGGTAGACGAGACAGGGAAGACAGAGAGAGAACATGTTGGAAAGCCTGACTTCATGGCACGGTAGAGCGTCAACATCTGAGTTGATAGCAAACACCAACGACAGAGATGTGTGGAGATCCATGATCGCCTACGCCAGCCGGCACGGCATCTCATGATGATAATATATATATGGGTGTGTGTATATGTGTGTGTATATGTGTGTATGTTCGTGTGTATGCGTGTGTATGTGTGCCTGTGTTAGTGTGTGTGTGTGTGTGTGTGTATGTGTGTTTGATATTAAAAAAGTAAATACTGAATATGTTTAAGTTATGTTATGCGATCGACGTCATGGCACATTGGACATTCTCATTCGTGATCTGTCCTCCGTTGCAGCAGCCATCCCAAAGTCCATTTACGCATGAATACAGGCAATAGCTCTATGAATTGAGAGAACGAGTGAATACAGGTAAAATCTCTATGGATTGAGAGAATGAGTGAATACATGCAATATCTCTATGTAATGAAAAAATGATGTTAACGAACTTCTAGACATGTTATGAGATGTGAAAACATATGGACATGTTATGAGAAGTGAAAACATATGGACATGTTATGAGAAGTGAAAACACATAGACATGTTATGAGATGTGAAAACACATAGACATGTTATGAGAAGAGAAAACATATGGACATGTTATGAGAAGTGAAAACATATGGACATGTTATGAGAAGTGAAAACACATAGACATGTTATGAGATGTGAAAACACATAGACATGTTATGAGATGTGAAAACATATGGACATGTTATGACAAGAGAAAATATCTGGACATGTTATGAGATGTGAAAACATATGGACATGTTATGAGAAGTGAAAACATATGGACATATTATGAGATGTGAAAACACATTGACATGTTATGAGAAGTGAAAACATATAGACATGTTATGAGAAGAGAAAACATAGGGACATGTTATGACAAGAGAAAATATCTGGACATGTTATGAGAAGAGCAAACAAGAATACATTGTGGATGGCAAAGGACAAGGGCAAGTTACAGGCAAAAAGAAATAGAAGTCAAATAAGTAAAAGATGTTATACAAAATAACATCATAGTACACACAAAATCAAGTATTATAACTCATAGCTAGAACAAAATAAAGTATCATAGCTAGAGCAAAATAAACAAAGTTGAGGAAAAGCATGATACGCATGATGTCATGACACTTGATAATGATGATATTTTCTATATATTTCCAGTTCCCCCTTATATCTGTTTCCTGCACTTTTCTTCTTTAATTTTCTTTCTTCCTCTGTGTCTTTTTTCCACGTATTCCAGAGCATGCCCCGACTTGCTATGCATTAGCTGGTATTCTTTTCATGTATGTCTTGTACAGCGACGTCTATTCTTAAGCTTGCGTTTCACAAGTGTTTGTTTGATTCGATTCATGAGTTCCTCATTAGTAACATTGTTTTACCCTTTCAGTTCTTTTATTCTACACAAGAATCCATTAGTGGAAACCTGTAACTTTTTCGTACACTAAACTGTGCATATTTGCGTAATTTTACATTGCATTTCTGACTTTCTTTCTAAATACCTCCATAACACAGTCAGCATTTTCGTGTGACAGTCACGTACATTTAGTGAAGACTTGTAGATAATCAATCAATCAAGTTCTATGACAGCCGGCGTAGGCGATCATGTCTCCCCACTACTCTGTTTTCCAGATGCAGTTTTTCGATTATAACGTCAATTTCTTGTCGACCCCCGATGTCAGACAATCCAACATGTTCTTCCTCTGCCATCCACGATTTCCACTTCCCTGTATTTTACCCGTTGTTACCAAATGTTTTAAACCTTCTCTTCGCATTATGTGCCAAAGAAGATTAATTGTCTTAATCTTATGATCAGATATTGCTGTTGTAGAAATAACTATATAAAATTATATATATATATATATCAGCTATTCTTAAGGAAAACGTTGGAGCCTATAGTCTTATATCAAGAAAACGATTTACAGCTGTATCTGAGCAAACAGCACAATTATACTTCATGGATTGTTTCGCTGTGTCATTAAAATAACGAAAAGAATTACTTACACTAATATCACAAAAGTACAGTTATTGTCACCGGGGAACAGAGGAAAGAAAGAACCTAACACAAGAACTGCAATGTTATGGACATTTGATAGAACGGGAAAGAGAGAGAGAGATATCAACACCAGAGTTATTGCATCATGCAAACTAAAGAGAATACGCAAAGACACCCCTACCAGAAACTCAATGTTATTGACATCAGAGAGAATAAAAGATACACACAACACTATAACTATAATGCTATTGACACCTGGGGCAAGGATTTTTGTGTGTGTCCATCTCTGGGTTTTTTGCCGTTAGGCGTAGCAGGTTTAGCTGATGATCGGTTTCCGAGATAATGCACACTCGATCGCTTGATATGGTGTGGTATTGTGGAGTTTTAAGATGTCTATAACTCCAGCCATTCATCTTTTTCTTGGTCTGCCCCTGCTCTTGATGATTCCATTTTCAGGCTACACGCTCTTGCAACTAATGTATTCGAGTTCATTCTCACCAAGTGGCCAAAGCATTTGCGTCTCTGTTTTTCAATGAATCTAGTAGCAGGTGTTGTTCCGACTGTTCTTCTAATTTCCTCAATTCTTATATGGTCTCTTGTTTTATTTACTGCTTTCCTCAAGCATCTCATTACACCGGAGGGAAGGAACAAAGACAGCAAATCCTGAAACTCAATGTCATCGACACGGGATACGAGGGGAAAAAAGACAATAACACCAGAACTGTAATGATACTGACACTAGAGGGAAATATAGAGAGAGATAGAGAGGCGGAATTAACATTATTTCGACAAGAGCTATCAAGTTCATGATAGAAATCAACAACTAGTAATAATGCATATAATGCAGAAAAATTACAAGCTGAACAAAGTTAACAAAACTATTTTGCATACATCAAGACGACACAGGAGGCAATGGCAACTAACTGCTTTTTTGGGTGACTACGGAAAAGATATCCGCTTCTCTTGACTATATATTCTACAACGTTGCCATACAAGTAGTGTAAACTTTAAGATAAATGGTGTTCAAGAGATAAAAGCGGCCCCATTGAGAAATCAAAAGTTGCCAGTTACGTATTGCGTTGTATCTATTTACTATTTCAACCGGTTCTGACTAGCTCGTCCTACGTCCTATTTGTTCATCGCCCCTTCCCGCACTACAATCACACACTGTCCCACAACCTTGACCTATACTACGTCATAACTGAACCTTCTCATTTTCATAAATATATGCAAGATTAGCTCCATTGATAGGCTAGTTTTATCTTGAAAACTCTGTATTATGTGAATTTGGACACGTTATAAAATGTGAATGCATAATTTCTAAATTTGAAAGATTTTATTTAATCAGTTATAAATTGTTAACAGGAAAATTACAACATGTGAAATGAGATGTTTGAGGAAAGCAGTAAATAAAACAAGAAGAGACAATATAAGAAATGAGGAAATTAGAAGAACAGTCGGAACAACACCTGCTATTAGATTCATTGAAAACAGAGACTCAAATGGTTTGACCACTTGGTGAGAATGAACATGAATACAGCAGTTGCAAGAGCGTACCACCTGAAAATGGAATGATAAAGAGGAAGGGGCAGACCATGAAAAAGATGGATTGATGGAGTTGCAGACATCTTAAAACTACACAATACCACAGCATATCAAGAAATCGAGCGTGCACTATTTCGGAAACGATCATCAGTTAAACCTGCTACTCATAACGACAAAAAAAAAACAGAGAAGCACAAAAGAAAGAAATGACGATAAATTGCTATCATCAACGTATGTTCTCGTCGTGATAAAGACACATAAAACATAGACGAAATATTTTCACTCAGTTTCGTCGTGTGCTTTATTTCCATTTCAAACCTAATTCTATACATGTCTTTTCTTATCTCTTTTTCAAAAGTTCTTCTTCTTTATGTGCGACTAGTACCCCCTTTTTTCCTGCTATTTCTGCGTTTTATCCTGCATTGCACGTCTTATAAATTATAGTGCCCATCATTTATTGAATGGGAAATGTAAGGAGAAAGAATGTTCTCCTTTCTTTCGCAGGATAATTTCAAAAAGATCGTATGAAGATTTCAGCGACAGAGCAAGAACTATGTAACACTGGTGAGGGTCTCGGATGTAATATTGAAAATTGAAAATATATTTTGGAGGACATTTTTTTTCAACTTAATGTGTTCGAACACCGGCTTTGCACACTACACTTATTGATTTTCAACAGAAAGGTTTTTTTACAGGGGTTCAACATGAACACAGGCCCTAAGATTTTTGGAGATCGTCTACGATAAGACTAGGAACTTGATCTCGCCTACATTGAGATCAGGGATTTCTGGAAAAATATGAACATGGCCACAGGCAGCAGGACAAAAGAAAGAAGGGAAAAAAATCAGGATGGTAATTTGTATAAGTTTCAACAAACGTTACATGTTGTATAAACCGATGTAATGCAGCACACAAGAACTCACAATATGTTGAAAAATTGTAATGGGGCGTTATTTTACTTCTTTCTTTTTCTTTTTTCTAATTCTGTTTTGCCTTACAGCGTCAGAATAAGCCGAGATTTCTAGAACGGACTTTTGTATGCATTGTACAGTAGTGAGTATTGGAAAATGAGCCACAACATCATACACAAACTGCAGACATGCAAAAATAAATGTCTGCTATCAGAAGAATCCTGCGAATTTTTTGGCCAAATACAATAACAAATGAAGAACTTTACAAACAAATAAAAGACTGCATTAAAAGACCATTGTTAAAAGACGAAGATAAAGATGGATCGGACATGTATTTCGATAAAAGATAAAAGCGGTCTGTGAATGGAGCTAATCTGGCATATATGTATGAAAATGAGAAGGTTCAGCTATGACGTAGTATAGGTCAAGGTTGTGTGACGGTATGTAATTGTAGTGCGGGAAGGGGCGATGAACAAATGTGACGTTGGACGAGCTAGTCAGAACCGGTTTAAATACTAAATTTACACAACGCGATAGGTTATCTGGCAACTTTCGATTTGTCAATGGGCTGCAATTATCTTGAACACCCTGTAGAAAGGCAGCAGAAATCTCTAATAGAAGCATTACGTATCAGACGGGACACACAGCGGATATAGATATGATATATAGTATAGCAACATTAGCAATTAGCACTGTGCCTGTCAATAGTGTACACTTTTTTTATTTCTTGATAACTTTTTTTCTCTGACTCAGTGAGTCAGGTATTCAATTATGGTTGTGTTGCGATCAGAGTGTCTGTATATGACAGCTATAACTTTCTCGTTAACTTAGCCATTCCACCGCTCTAAACATTTGTCTGTTACAGAAAGAAAGTACAAGACCAAACACAATGACAAAGTCTGGGTTTCACTGACTAATAGAATGGAAGGTGTATCAGTTAAAACAGTGGTTATCAGCCTGGGAGACGCGATACCCCAGAGAGAAGTGAGACCGTGACAGGGGAGGCGTGGAACGATATGAAAATTTAATGGATTTTGTGTTTTATTAAGTTTTTATCGTAATTTTAATTTTTTCCATTAAAATTGCAACTTTTTCTATTATCAAGAACATTGATTATGAATTGTGTTGAGATATTTCTCACATTTCTTGTAAAAAAAAATAGCTTTAATGTTTTATCTTCTCACTGCCAACGTTTTTATGTTTAGGGAACAGTGTTGTTATAAAACTCAAGTGGTGAAACATTTCTTGTTTTTGCTTCTTTCGAAAATTACTATTTATACAGAGGGAGAAATAAAATTGGATGTGGAGTCTAGTCTCATATCTTAGGGTGAGATGAAAATGGCTAAGAATCACTGAGTTCACGCGAACGTCTATGTAGCCTAGGGTTTTAGGGGATTGGGGTTATATGTTTATTGTTCCACTATATTGTGACACTATATATATATATATATATATATATATAATTTAATATACAGTACTGTACATTAAACAGTTATTAATTTAAAAATTACTTTTTCAGTCTTTTTAAATTTATATTTTGTTTTACTAACCTACAGTATATTAGGCTTGCGTCATCTTAAAAATACCCCGAGCCTGTATATGAGCCCGGAAGGTGAAGGGGTTAGTAAATGTTAAGTAAGTAATAAACCCTTTTTCATACCATGTGGTAAATAGGGATAAATTATACATTTCGTGTTATACAGAAGCAACGACTCTCCTAAAACATTCCAGGAAAATGATCTGGAGAAAAACAAATGGAGGATACAACCTAGAGCACGACAGTATAAATACACTAAACAGAAAAGCACAGACCACAGTCTTCTGACTTAGAACGGGACACTGCAGTCTCAGAGCACACTTCCACAGAATGGGTCTCAGGACTCGGCAGCCTGCACCTGTGAAGCACCAAAGTAGTCCCCAGAGCACATCCTGCAAGACTGCCCTTGTCTGAGTAGTGAGAGATTGGAGATCTGGCCAACAGAAACAACACTACAAGACAAACTATGTGTAACCGGTGAAGACCTCAAGCGCACCGCCCTGTTTATGACACATACCGGAGTAGTTGTCGCATAGCAAACGTTGATCGCAGAAGAAGAAGAAGAAGATACGTTTCGTATTTTTCTTCAACCAATAGCACACGACGAGTGAAGTGGTTTAACATCAAGCCGACATTCTGTAAGTCTTACTGTTCCTCTGATACCCAATTGAGACCACACATCTCATTATTATATTTATATCGTACCGGTAAACGTGATATATGGCATGCAAGTAATTTCTCAATACTGCTCTAGCCAGGACAAGTTGCTCAATCTACCATTTGGAATTAAATCTATTTCACAAATCTTTCAGTAAAGTTCGTTTCATGATTTCTCTAGGACTTCTTTACTTCTTAAACCATTTGCCTCCCACTTCAATGCCTGCTTTGTGATTCCTTGAGCATTTCTTCTCAGAGTATGCCCAGCAAATATCCATCTTCTCTTTATAATTGATTACTTCTCAGTTGTGAACTGCCACGGGTTCCAGCCTGCTCTTCTCAGTTGTGAACTGCCAAGGGTTGCTTTACGTTCTCAACTTGAACACTGGACCTAAGTTTTATCGTCCGTCGCCGATAGGACTAAGAACTCGATCTCACCTACGCTGAGATCGGGGTTCTCTGGAAAAATATCCAGATGGCTCCTCGAGGGAACAAATCTGGTACCTTTGGCATGACAGATGAGCACCTAAACTCTTGCCAGATACCCCCTCCCAACCGCCGGGTATATGTACTAAACAGATGCAAGCGGTCTATCACTTTTATTCCTGATGTATTCATTTCTAAACCTGTCTCTTCTGATATCCCCAACATTCTGCATAGATACTTCATCTCTGTTGTGACTAGTCTACTTAAATAGAAACAAACCCTTGTAATACAATTCACAGTTCAATACACCATTTCATACCTTTTTTTATTTTTTATTTTCAACAAATCTTAGTTTTTATTTTTAGTTTTGTTAACTTCTTCAAATTAACCCTCTCACACATAGTGTTCACTGTAGTGGACAACTACTATAGTCTGTCCATTAATTCGTGAGCACGTATGAAATTGATATTCTCGAAAACTACCTGTTGGATCTCAGTGATTTTTGCAAGCAGCCTTAGAATATCCATGACGCTAGAGAAAATATTTTTTTCCAAGAAAATTTGATGTAGTTTGAAATATTTCTTCTTCAGGTTATATTAAAATCAACCTCACCGGATTGTACACAATAGTAACAGATCTACGGTACACAGACGCGTTGTTCTAAAAATACATTATGGTAACATAGAAATATCGTGAGTAAACAACAATTTCACGAAATCCCGTGCACCTAACCCAGTCGACTTTGAACGCGGAAAGCATATGACGTTATAATTGGGATACCGTTGTATAGTTATAGGTGTATCTCGCTATTTGTATGAAGCTATTGTATCATATTTGTTGGCTTATCAAAACTGACATTGATATCACATTCATAATGAGTCTGAAGTGCATTTATAACAATGCAGAAGGTTACAGTTTTACTATACCAACACTTCCGTAGGGAATCTAAGAGAGGTCATCTATATTGCGATATTCATAACCCTGAGAAACGAACGCAACTGGCGCTTGGTCTGAATAGAGAATCCTTTTCCCGATAGATTAAACAGGACACAAAGTGCACTAATGTCAAGCAAGGAAGGAAAAGAACAATTGACGACTTTGACATAGATGTCATAAGACAGGAGCTCTTAAAAATGTTTGCGACAAATCAACTTGTTACTCTCAGGAAACTGAAATTAAAACTGCAATCAGATTGCAGCATAGACATCTCTAAAAGTACTCTATGGAAAATTGTAAGAGCTGCCGGCTTCACCGCAGAAAACTATAGGCGGCAGGAATATTATTTGGGAAAAGCCACATTTAATTGCTGCCCGAAGTAAATACCTGAGGCAGGTCCGTGAGCGGCGGAGGCAAGGCTATGATATTGTATATTTGGACGAATCCTGGGTCAATGCTCACCACACCAATGCTAAAGAATGGCAATCAGTAGACGGTGAACAGAAAAGAAAAATACCAAGCAGCAAAGGCCAGCGTATTATACTAACACATGCAGGAAGCAGTGAAGAAGGTCTTGTCCATGACGCTGGACTTATTTTCCAATCAAAAGTACCGACGGTAGGGACTACCACACAGAAATAAATGGACATATTTTCAGGCACTGGATGGAGAAAGATCTACTTCCAATTCTAAACAGACCATCATGCTTGGTAATGGATAATGCATCCTATCACAACGCAGTATCAGCGGAAGACAAAGTACCAACTGCATCAAATACAAAAGATCAAATTAGGACTTGGCTTGCTAAGGAAAATGTCAGCTTCGATGATACATATTTGAAACCGAGTTGTTGCACCTGGTGAGGATGACAAATAAGACAAAGGTGTTTCATATTGACAAAATCATTGCGGAATACGGCACACGTCTTTGCGACTACCTCCATATCATGCTCAATCCGATAGAGCTTGTCTGGGCTAAAGTAAAGGGCAAGTTGCCGAACAGAACAGGACGTTTAAAATGTGTGATGTTGAAGTTCTGACACGTGAGTCCTTCTCAATGATAGACATGCAGTTCTGGAAGAAGTGTGTTGAACATATGCTCCGAGAGGAAGATGAGTACTGGCACCGAGATGGATTACAATTTGTCCAGCCAGTAACAATTATCAACCTCATGGAATCGTCAGATTCGGGATGATACAAATCATATTTTGATTACAGACTGAGAAATAGCAACGTATACATTTCCATATCCAAATGCGTCTACCATCATACAATTTGTGGTGAAGTTAAGACACCCTGGGGTCTAATGGTGACCGAAGGGGAGGACTAACTGTTGCATATTGTATCCAAGTTCACGATTGCACATAAAGGGCAACACACTTAATTACTTGACCTATCAAGTTAATATGGAGATACACCTATGAATAGAATTGACATGGACAAATTCTAGGGATACTGTAAAATCTAAAATTTGAGCCCCCGTATTTGCAATTGTCATAAAAGATCAAAGGAATTCGCCGATGTGCAAAATCCGTAGCATCTATGGACTACTGGTTAGCTTTATTTTAGCGTCATGGATATTCTAAGGCTGCATGCAAAAATCACTGAGATCCAACAGGTAGTTTTCGAGAAAATCAATTTCAAACGTGCTCACGAATTAATGGACAGACTATAGTCGTACGTTTCATAGCTACACAAGCGTGTTGCGCGACCTATGACGCATACTTTCTACTGCTAAGGATTCGCTTTTGCCAGAGTGGTAAAGTAACATGTACTTCTACTGTATAGTCAAGTTGGAGGATGAGACGACATCCATTAAAAACATTTGTGCATGGGTGACGTCAGGAAAACTACAAATCTGAGGCGGTTAGACCGGATTAGATGAGATCTGGAGAGAACCGTGACGAGGCTGCGTTAATACTAAATAAATGTGCGATTTGTGACAAAAAACAGATATATAAAGTATTACATAAGTAAGCATAAAATAAATAATTAAATCAAACCAGAATAGGTATTGTATTATATTTTTCAAATTCGTTAATTCGTTAAAGTTGAGATCAGTTATTTCGTAAGTCCGAGTAGAGGATTTACTGTAAAGTTGCTTAAGATAATGTTATGTCTTATCAGAGCATAATATAGATATTCCAGAATTGTATTGGGCTGTGTGGCAATTTGTTCTGGTCCATAACCAGTTGTAATGTCTTATGATGTCACTGCTATTAATAGAAATATTTTTCTTATAGTGTTGTGTGCTAGAACTAGACTTTCACTAGAAAAACAAATCCAAGCAAAAAATTAAAGAAACATTAATAAAGTTTTTTTTAGACTATGTGATAATCTTTCTCTAGTTCAACATGAAATGATGATAAATTATAGTTTTATTCTAGTTTTCTAGCTAGAATTAGTCCTCTAGTGCAACATCAAATGATGAAAAATTATAGTTTTATTATACTGTTCTGTGCTATAACTAGTCTTTTAACACAATAACAAATTGTGACCAAACATTAGAAAGGATTTGCTTCCTTGTACTGAGTCTCCAAATATAGCTCAGTCATTCTCCGCAGAAATTGTACACTAACTGCTGGTAGTACAGCGTAAAACACGGATTTTTTATCTCCGGCAATAATCTGAGGTATTTCCTGGAAAATGCACACGTGTACCAAACGACCCTAATTCGGATCTACGGCCTTCCGAACGAAAGGCACAGGGATTAATTCCTTCACCGCAAAGACACCCCTCTCCCACAGACAGAGGAGCGCCAATAACTGAGTTGGTTGCCAACGCTGGGAACAGGGAGTTGGGAAGATCCATGATGGACAGCAGAAACTGCCTCATATGATTTATATATATATGCTTTTCGTTCCCTGTCCCGTTTGACACTTAAGGCTTCAAGAAGAGATCTCCATTGACGGCCTTTTCTTGCCTTTATACTAATAGTTTCTCATGGCAGT
The DNA here is from genome assembly GCA_020796225.1 of Arion vulgaris. Taxonomy (NCBI): domain Eukaryota; kingdom Metazoa; phylum Mollusca; class Gastropoda; order Stylommatophora; family Arionidae; genus Arion; species Arion vulgaris. Next base: position 23,380,699 of record CM036754.1, on the reverse strand, counting down.
CCCCAATCTGTCAACCCACCACATTTCTCCATGTTTCCTTTGGACGCTCATGCCGTCTTTTCCCATCCGATATCCATCGTAAAGCTATTCTAGCAAATGCCTCTTCTGTCGTCCAACACATATGCCCACTCTACCTCCATCAGCGTACTTTAATGATGATCTCCAACAAAGAACCATTTATTCCTTCCAAAAGCTCTTCATTTTCTATCGTATTTGGCTAGAAAATGTTCTGGATGATGAAGAAAAGTAAAGACGGGAAATGAAACTAAAATTTGAAGGTAGATTATGAAATATTATTTTAAAAAATAACACGACAAATCGGTATTGCCACGATAGGATGAAAGTTTAAAAATAAAAATGGAATATTATTTCATTCAGAAAAGAAATAGTTCTGTGGGATATAAAAAAAAAGGATACATGATCTAAATTTCCTGTTAGGTTTGATGGATTTCCTTCTTAACATGTTTTTACTTTTCCTATCTTGTTTGTAGATTCTGAATGACTCATATTTGTTCACTTTTTTCCCTTCTGACTGCCCCCTTATAATAACACTGGGTTTTTTTCCTCTTATCTGTTCGTCTGTTACTTATACATCTAAAATATTTCTCAGAAATGAGTTGTCAATTTTTGATGTAGAAATGTTTATTTGTCGCACAAATCTTTATTGATCTGTATAGTGTGTTATGCATTCAGCAGAGTTGAGATCGGCTAGACTTTCTAAGGAAGGGCGAAAAAGGAAAATGTCTTCTTCTTCTTCTTATTGTTCGCCCGCTTTGAATTCAGACGTAGTTAGGGCGTCCAGTATGGTGATTCTGGCTGATATTTGCGTGAAGGCTTAATTTCCCTATCATCAGTGTCCCTCCCCACTCAGGCGAATCTTCTCCGAATTCAGAGGTAGGGGAAAATTAATAGTCTGCTGATGATCAGTAGAACCTACAAGCCAACCTCACCTCCTAAAGGTGTAGACCTGGAGACTTTGATCGCGATGTTAAATGATAACATGGATCTGGTTTACATGGAGTTATTGGACTATCCAATATCATATTTTTGTTTGTTCTTCGTAGTTTGATGGTGGACCTGAATTTTTTTTAAAGTGTTCAGAAACCGTATGTGCTGTTTTTGGGTCTGTAAACTCTTAAATGGCATAACGAACTTAGTCACAATCCACATACTGGCCAAACGAGTGGTTTAGTAAGATGGTTGACGTATAGCCAACGAAGAAGAAGAAGAATCATGCACGATTCAATAGAAAAAGTAATAATTAACACAACTAAACAGAAAATGTCAATTTATGGTTTAGAAAAGATATTCTCTTCTTCTCTTCCACCTTTACTCTTTATAGAAGTTGGGGAGGGTATTCTTCTTCTCTTACCTTTACTCTTTATAGAAGTTGGGGAGGATATTCTTCTTCTTCTCTTCCACCTTTTACCTCTTTATAGAAGTTGGGGGAGGGATATTCTTCTTCTTCTCTTCCACCTTTTACCTCTTTATAGAAGTTGGGGAGGTATTTTCTTCTTCTCTTCCACCTTTACCATCTTTATAGAGTTGGGGATATTCTTCTTCTTGTCTTACCTTTTACCTCTTTATAGTAGTTGGGAGGAGAATTCTTTTTCTCTCCAGCTTTTGATCACTCTTTAAGAAGGGAGATATTTTCCACCTTACCTTGTGGAGATTCTTTCTCATTTTGGGGAATTTTTCTCTTACTTTTTAGTGGAGATTCTTCTTTCTCCTTACCATGGTGAGGAACATCTTGGTGCTTGTTCTAATGCTTTGTAAGCTGGTGTCATTTTGCTGTTCTGATCCTCATCTTGGCTTCTTATTTCTTACTCATACTTTCTGGCTTGTAGCAACGGTATATTTTCAGTGAGCGTCTTTGGAATGCGCTCCTTCAATATTTTTCTTTAAAATAACCTTCAATTGAAATTTTGATGTTGCTGCTTATGCCGCTCCCTTACGGTCCGCCTGATGCGACCGCCTCTCTGTATCATAGCACGGCACGGCGCTTGTGGTAGGCGATACCATGGCATTCTTGTCAGGTGTCCAACCCATTTAATCTGTTGTTCTTTTATAAATTGCATGACTGGTTTAACATTCAGTCTTCTTTTGATTTCTTCATTTCTAATTTTGTCTCTTATTGTTCCACCTGCAGCTCTTCTAAGACACATCATCTCCGTTGTTAGGATTTTCCGCTCATTAGTTGCTGTTATTGGCCATGTTTGACACTGATAACAAAGTGTCGGCCAGAAAATCCTTCTTATTAGATTAGAATATAGAAAAGTATATTTGTTGCAGAAATCTGTATAATTTGAAATATACTATTTCTCTAGCATACTTGACTATTACGATTAAAGAATTATATGCATATCATATTGTTAACTTTGGTAACAAAAGTTTATGTACACACGTAACTACACTCATCATCATCATGTGCTATGCTGATCAGTGGCGGCTCGTGACCATTTTTGTTGATGGGGCCAGACAAATATTTTTGGAAAGATCATGGATTTGGGTTGTTATTTTTTAATAAAAAAATACACGTTACACGTTTTTTTGGTAGGACCCGGCCCCACTGGCCCTTAATTACGAGCCGCCTCTGATGCTGATACTTGTAGGCGGTCATTGTTCGTCATCTCACACTATCAACAGATTTAATTATGTCTCTTGTCTCGACTATATCATGTGCCCAAACCATCTATATATTTACTTATTTGCCTTCCCAGGTCTATTTTCGTAAAATGTGCCAGTTATCACCAAAGGATTCAACTTTATTTCTTCATGTAGAGTCCCCCAAATAAGTATTAGTACAATAAATGTATTATTTGAATTATGTATTGGCATTTATGTGTCAACACCAACAGCAAGAATACTTTAATATACATTTAGTACAAACCTCAACAAAATTCATTTCTTACTGTTCAGAAATGTGTTTATAAATCGTTATTTGTTAGACTGATCGATTGATAGAACCATCATCATTGCACTTCGATGTGTAACCATGTGTGATCCGATCTCTTTCTTACACAGGAAGATCTCAGCTGCAGTACACAAACTCTATAGCACCGGCGAGGATCCCCGATGTAATTTGAAGATATTTAGTAGAAATTTTATTTTAAATATGTTTGTAATGAATTTTGAATGAATAATGAAGTAATGATATCGGTTTGATTTGAGTTGCCAAGGGTTCTTTTACGTGCACAAATTGAACACAGGAGCTACGTTTTATCGTCCGTCTCCGATAGGACTAAAAACTCGCTCACCTACACTGAGATCAGGGATCTCTGGAAAACATTGGATGTTTTCACGAAGGAGCGAACCGGTTATCTTTCGCACTAGAAGCGAGCACCTAACTTCTGCGTCACACAGACCCTACAGGATACTATAATATACATTTAGAATACATTTCAACAAAATTCATTTCTTACTGTTAAGAAATGTGTTTATAAGTCGTTATCTGTACGAACTTAGCCCATACTACCACCAGCTTCCCTTAGTCCGTGTGTTTTTACTTACATCAGTACTCTAATTTAATCTAGCTCCCCAAAACGTGCCACATTTTAGTAGTGGTTTGCTAGAAAGAGGTCTCATCACAGGACCTCTCTGCCAGTACACAAGAAAATTACTTACCAGCATCGTTTCATTCATTTTCATCCAATTGCCAACTGTCTGGCCTATTCTGGCAGCTCAGAAAGAAGTTATCAGATTTTCCCTGATGAGTAGACATAAGATAAGCAAGATATGTGTATAGGACATGAAGAAGAAAGGGGGGAAAGAAAACCAAGAAATGAAAATGAAGGAAATAGATTGCCGTGGATGAAGAATGTCTATTTTAGATGTCAGAATGATTCTACAAGTCGTAAGTTCAGCAAGCCCCGTTATAAGATTTGATCCGGAAGGGGATCTATTGCTGTGATATTATTGCTGGTTTATGACTCAACTATAGATTTGGTGTTATATTTTATTCCAACTCTTGCAAACTCATAAATTTATAGAACAAAAATTTGATGATAAATATAGGAGATACTTGCTAACTTTTCAATATAGAATAAAAGGAAAGTTAGCAGCAGAATTCAATTTAAATTCCTAGGGAAGGAAAGTTGTGAAGATTCGACATCGCTTACATCAGCCACTTTACGATATGAGAAAGAGATATTAACCAACAAAGAGTACGATTTTGTCAATAGAGAAGTGGATAGGACACTGCGCTAGTGATCACACGAGGTAGAAATTTCAGGGCTCGATGTCATCTTCATCATCATCATCATCAGGTACCATTCCGACTGGCGTAGACAATTCTGGATCTCTACAAATCTCAAGTCTCTTGTGTTTGTTATCATCTCAGATGTTGACGCTCTTCCGTGCCTTGAAGTCAGCTATCCACAATTTTCACTATGTGTATTTCTCTGTCTCGTCTCCCCTCGATTTTACCGGTTGCTACATGATGTTTCTAAACCTCCATTTCTCATCACATGCAAGAAAAATGATGACTGCCTCTTTCTTATATTGATGATAAGCTTTCTCAGTGTCTTAACCTCATTTAACACCTCCACATTAGTCATTCTTAGCAATCCATGGGTTCCTCATGTCATCTTTTGGTCTTCTTCTTCGGACGCTCCACAACATCCATTTGTTAACCACTCTATGTGATTTGTATGTGATCTGAGCCTAAGAGAGATTGTACGTTGTGCCAGTTATGCGCCTACAAGTAGGCCAACACATCCGATTTCTGCTACGCTTTTTATTTACTAGGATAGCTTCTCTAGGCCCCTACCTCAGTCGTCTCTAATGACATGCCTTGTAGATCGCAGTGGTACTATTCTTTGCTTCCTTACGAGTCCCAGCACCACACGGGCGTTCGGCTGGATGTCAATTGCATCGTTAAGATCTGTCTCTGTTAGTATTTGGTCTAATTCGCTCAAGACTTGCAGAGTTTTAATTGCATCGCTAAGTTCTGTCTCTGTTAGTATTTGGTCTAATTCGCTCAAGACTTGCAGAGTTTTAATTGCATCGCTAAGTTCTGTTTCTATTAGTATTTGGTCTAATTCGCTCAAGACTTGCAGAGTTTTAATTGCATCGAGTGCTGTGTCAGCTATTATATTTTCCGTGGAATACATCTCTAGATTCCACCCAACGCTCCATTCACAATGTCACTATGGCAAACATGTCCCCAAGAGCAATGTTCAACACAGTCTTTCTCCCCACATTATGTTACCAGTGCCAAACTTGGACGCTGACATCAAATGATAGCAGAAAACTGGTCTCGACAGAGATGAAATGTCTACGCAGAATGCTGGGGGTAATAAGAAGAGACTGGTTGAGAAATGAAGACATCAGGAAAAAGTGGGTACAAAATAAGTAAAAACGTAATCACAAAGTACTGTAGTTTTACAAATTACAAAAACAATGACAAAATACAGCAACGTTTCGACCAACAAGGCCTTTCTCAAGCAAACGAACAACAAGAGTGACAAATTTAAAAAAACAAATGGACGACCAAAACAAACGTTTCTAATGAAATCTGGGAATAAAAACGAAAATCTGGGAATAAAAACGAATAACGAAATAAATGTAACACAAAAACACACATAAAAACTAGAAATAGAACGGAAGAGAAGCAATGAAAAATCTAGTAAATATATAACTTGAATACATGCAACATATACCCTATAGATTACAAAGCATGGGAAGAGAAAGTACTAAGAAGCATAGGAATGTAATACGTTGAGCCCACGTGGTCGCAAGGTACCATACAAATAAATCAACCGATTCTGGAGAACCTCAACGAGCGATGCTACTCCGATACAATGGATACAAAGAAAAAGGTAGGCCACGCAAAAGATGGACCTAGAGATAACAGAGGCGACGAAAGACACCATTTATGAAGCGCACACAAAGGCTCGTTCTAGAAATCTCTTCTTATCCTGACGCTGTAAGTCAAAACAGGATTGGGGAAAAGAAAAAGAAAATAAACTCCATTCATTGTTTCTTCTGAATTTGTTTTGATGGATGAAGTCCTCTTTTTACACCTGGACCAACAGTATTTCTTTTACCTTTGCAAACACTTTTTTATGTTTCCATTTTCAAAAGAAAGCTGATTACTTCTGCATAATTTCTACCGGAATTCATTTTCGCTGGTTGTTTTTGTGTGTGTTGCACTTCATGCAGATCTAAGTGGAAGAAGCGTCTTGTTACAGATTTTTCTTGCAGTTCTGTATGAATATTCTTTGTTACACTATAACTGATTCAAACTCTACTATAACTGGTTCAAGTTCTACTATAACTGGTTCACGCTCTACTATAACTGGTTCAAGCTCTATTATAACTGGTTCAAGCTCTATTATAACTGGTTCAAGCTCTACTATAACTGGTTCAAGCTCTACTATAACTGGTTCAAGCTCTATTATAACTGGTTCAAGCTCTATTATAACTGGTTCAAGCTCTACTATAACTGGTTCAAGCTCTACTATAACTGGTTCAAGCTCTACTATGATTCAAGCTCTACTATAACTGGTTCAAGCTCTACTATAACTGGTTCAAGATCTACTATAACTTGTTCAAGCTCTACTATAACTTGTTTAAGCTCTACTATAACTAGTTCAAGCTCTACTATAACTGGTTCAAGCTCTACTATAACTGGTTCAAGCTCTACTATAACTGGTTCAAGCTCTACTATAACTGGTTCAAGCTCTACTATAACTGGTTCAAGCTCTACTATAACTGGTTCAAGTTCTACTATAACTGGTTCAAGCTCTAGTATAACTGGTTCAAGCTCTACTATAACTGGTTCAAGCTCTACTATAACTGGTTCAAGCTCTACTATAACTGGTTCAAGCTCTACTATAACTGGTTCAAGCTCTAGTATAACTGGTTCAAGCTCTACTATAACTGGTTCAGGTTCTACTATAACTGGTTCAAGCTCTACTATAACTGGTTCAAGCTCTACTATAACTGGTTCAAGTTCTACTATAACTGGTTCAAGCTCTACTATAACTGGTTCAAGCTCTACTATAACTGGTTCAAGCTCTACTATAACTGGTTCAAGCTCTACTATAACACTGGTTTTGTCATCCATGTCAAGTACTTAACTGTAAGTCTAGATGGCTCATAGATCTACTATATTTGTTTATCACTTCCTTCTGGTGTCATCCACTTGTATTTGTACACAAATCGTGTCATGTCATCCACTGTATTTGTACACATATCCATGATGTCATATTTTTGTACACAATCCATGTCATTCAATCTATATTGTACACATATCCGTGTCATTCATCATTGTATTGTACACATATCCGTCATGTTATCTACTATGTGATACACTGCAAATCACGTGACATGTTATCCACTCTATGTGTACACATATCCGTGACATGTCATCTACTGTATATGTACACTTATCCGAGCATGTCATCTACTGTATTTGTACACATATCCGTGACATGCCATCTACTGTATTTGCACACATATCCATGCATGTAAACCACTGTATATGTACACTTATCCGTGACATGTCATCTACTATATTTGTACATAAACCGTGACATGTCAGCCACTGTATTTCTAGAACATACGAGTATTATACTCTTCGTGCCAATGTTCTTGACTTTTCTTTGGGTTTTCCCAATTTAGGTGTCATATAACGTGAACGCGCAAAATAAAAAGTAAGCAAGTATATATTACACAGATAAAAACGAAAATGTGAAACTAAATCTGTTAGAGGCTAATCAAGAGATTGGTTATTTGCGTGGTTGAAGAATAAACTCCACAAAAGTTTTTTTTATTACTTTATGAAAAACAAAATGGAAAAATCAAAAGAGAATTGTATACTTTTATATTTTTGGCCAAACGAGTTGAAGTTTGCACTATGATATGAACTTCGCCATTGGAAGCAAGAATGAAAACGGAAGATTGCAAAAATCGCCATTGATTCAGTCTCGTCCCTGGTGACCCAGACGGGGATGCCATAAATGCAATTTATTTACTGCAGACGATAGGGTAGTAATGGCAGGTCAAAGAGGGTTACAGAAAGTGGGAGTTTAAGAAAATGTCTGACATTGATATCCCAGTATTCAAGAGCACGTTGAAGGACAATATGCTTCTGAACTTCGTTTGCGAGTGGCAATTCTCCAGAGAGAGTTCCTGGCTTCACTTTCTTCTTGTCGTTATAGACAATGTTGGTTATTGAGATTGCTGCTGGTGACAGGGCCTGCTATTAGTATTCGGGGGCCTGGGGAGAAGCACGCGTTTTTTTGGTTTTTGTTCAATGAAACATAGTTAATAATCGAGGTAAAAAAAAACACTTTCATGGTCTTGGAAAAATACCTTTTTTATCTTGGAGAAAAGCACCATTTATTAAAGGACACAAAAATACAATTTATTAGCCTCGCTAAAGCGCTTAAGAGCCTAAAAGGGGAAGAACAAGAAAAAGATGGTTTGATGTAGCTACAGATATCTTAAAACTCCACAATGCCACAGCATATCAAGCGACCGAGCGTGCACTATCTCGGAACCCGATCATCAGTAAAACCTGCTACGCCTAACAGCAAAACAGAAGAGCAGGACACAGCATATCAAGCGACCGAGCGTGCACTATCTCGGAAACCGATCATCAGTAAAACCTGCTACGCCTAACGGCAAAACAGAAGAGAAGGACAAAAGAACAAAAAAGAAGAAAACCGCTTGCATGACGGTCAAAACACTTTCATTCTATCTCAAAGCCATTTTTGTTCGGGTAACAAGACTTTCATTCTGTCTCAAAGCCATTTTTGTTCGGGTAACAAGACTTTCATTCTGTCTCAAAGCCATTTTTGTTCGGGTAACAAGACTTTCATTCTGTCTCAAAGCCATTTTTGTTCGGGTAACAAGACTTTCATTCTGTCTCACAGCCATTTTTGTTCGAGTAACAAGACTTTCATTCTGTCTCAAAGCCATTTTTGTTCGGGTAACAAGACTTTCATTCTGTCTCAAAGTCATTTTTGCTCGGGTAACAAGACTTTCATTCTGTCTCAAAGTCATTTTTGTTCGGGTAACAAGACTTTCATTCTGTCTCAAAGTCATTTTTGTTCGGGTAACAAGACTTTCATTCTGTCTCAAAGCCATTTTTGTTCGGGTAACAAGACTTTCATTCTGTCTCACAGCCATTTTTGTTCGAGTAACAAGACTTTCATTCTGTCTCAAAGCCATTTTTGTTCGGGTAACAAGACTTTCATTCTGTCTCAAAGTCATTTTTGCTCGGGTAACAAGACTTTCATTCTGTCTCAAAGTCATTTTTGTTCGGGTAACAAGACTTTCATTCTGTCTCAAAGCCATTTTTGTTCGGGTAACAAGACTTTCATTCTGTCTCAAAGCCATTTTTGTTCGGGTAACAAGACTTTCATTCTGTCTCAAAGCCATTTTTGTTCGGGTAACAAGACTTTCATTCTGTCTCACAGCCATTTTTGTTCGGGTAACAAGACTTTCATTCTGTCTCAAAGTCATTTTTGTTCGGGTAACAAGACTTTCATTCTGTCTCAAAGTCATTTTTGTTCGGGTAACAAGACTTTCATTCTGTCTCAAAGTCATTTTTGTTCGGGTAACAAGACTTTCATTCTGTCTCAAAGCCATTTTTGTTCGGGTAACAAGACTTTCATTCTGTCTCAAAGCCATTTTTGTTCGGGTAACAAGACTTTCATTCTGTCTCAAAGCCATTTTTGTTCGAGTAACAAGACTTTCATTCTGTCTCACAGCCATTTTTGTTCGGGTAACAAGACTTTCATTCTGTCTCAAAGCCATTTTTGTTCGGGTAACAAGACTTTCATTTTGTCTCAAAGTCATTTTTGTTCGGGTAACAAGACTTTCATTCTGTCTCAAAGTCATTTTTGTTCGGGTAACAAGACTTTCATTCTGTCTCAAAGCCATTTTTGTTCGGGTAACAAGACTTTCATTCTGTCTCAAAGCCATTTTTGTTCGGGTAACAAGACTTTCATTCTGTCTCAAAGCCATTTTTGTTCGGGTAACAAGACTTTCATTCTGTCTCACAGCCATTTTTGTTCGGGTAACAAGACTTTCATTCTGTCTCAAAGCCATTTTTGTTCGAGTAACAAGACTTTCATTCTGTCTCAAAGTCATTTTTGTTGGGGTAACAAGACTTTCATCGTCTGGTGATTGAACACTTTCATAGTCTGGTGAACTTTTATAAACTGAAGAATAATACTTTCAAAATCTGAAGAACAACATTTTCATAATCTGAATAACAACACTTTTTAATCTGAAGAACAACATTTTCCTATTCTTTATTCTAACTTTTTCAAACCATTAACCACTATAGTGGCATACATTTATGAGTCAAACCCACCCACCAGCCGCTACAGTAGCTGTTCACACAGAGAACGTTTCTTCTTTTCATACTAAACCTTTGAAGATTTTACTGTACTATAAATAGTAATATATATATATATATATATATATATAAATATATATAGTAATCTAGATGGTATGTACTAATATGATACCTACTAAGAACAAGGTAAACAAGAAACCTTAATATGATAAGAATGAATGTGTTATAAAACATCTTTGGTCCGAATTCTGTAACATTCAGGGTAGGCAAAGAGTTAATGTCAAATTCTCGCTTGATTTGTTCATTATTGTAATTTTTATATTTTCCTCAAAATTATTGTTTTACCCAGAAAAATGATGTACACTTGCATTGCGTATATTTTTGCCATCACCATCATCAAGTAGCTTGTCCCTTTCGAAACTTGGCTCCCATGACAGGCAATCCTGAAAAACTATGTATTCTGTGCAAGATGACTGGCGTCAGCAGTAGTCATTCTCAGATCGTCAATGACATCTCGCACCCATCGTTTTCTAGGGCTTCCTCTCATTCTTCTTCCACGCAATTTTCCATTCAAAATTATCTTCTCTAGGTACTCATGTTGTTTGATGTGTCCGAAATATATGATTTTCCTTCTTTGTATGTTCTTTAATAGTCAACCCTTTTTAATATCAAGCTGTTGCAGAATATAAGCATTTATTCTTTTCTCTTTCCATGATATTCTAAGTACTCTTCTGTAGCATTTGTTCTTTTCTCTTCCATGATAGTCTAAGTACTCTTCTGTAGCATTTGTTCTTTTCTCTTTCCATGATAGTCTAAGTACTCTTCTGTAGCATTTGTTCTTTTCTCTTTCCATGATAGTCTAAGTACTCTTCTGTAGCATTTGTTCTTTTCTCTTTCCATGATAGTCTAAGTACTCTTCTGTAGCATTTGTTCTTTTCTCTTTCCATGATATTCTAAGTACTCTTCTGTAGCATTTGTTCTTTTTCTTTCCATGATAGTCTAAGTACTCTTCTGTAGCATTTGTTCTTTTCTCTTTCCATGATAGTCTAAGTACTCTTCTGTAGCATTTGTTCTTTTCTCTTTCCATGATAGTCTAAGTACCCTTCTGTAGCATTTGTTCTTTTCTCTTTCCATGATATTCTAAGTACTCTTCTGTAGCATTTGCATTCAAAGGCATTAATGATCTTCTCCGTCGCTTTGTGAATGGTCCATGTCTCATAAACATATATTGCCAAGGTAAAAAACGCAGGTTCTTAAACACTTGATTTTTGTTGTTTTATCAGTTCCTTTCATATGATCATTTAGTTTTTGCAAAACAATGCTCAGCCTTCTTTTAATTTCTTTTACTGCATTCCCGTCTCTTGTCAGCACTTTCTTTTTATATGACTGTATTTATTATTTTCTGATTGCACGCTCATTTTCTGCGTAACATCATATTCTGTAATCTCGTTTCGCCTATTTAACCCAAACTTAACTGGCAACCTTCGCTTATCACTGTTAACCCACTACTCCATCAACAGTCAAACGTGGTTGAGAGTTTAGACACTTAAGACTCGAATATTCTATCTTCCGTTCCACTGAGTACACACCAGCGAATATTGGTTTGGGTGATCAACACAAGAAGGGGAATGAAAAGTTTATGGAGCAGACATGAAGCGACTGAAGAGTTGACGAAGCAGAAATTGAAGAAAGTCGGAGTATGACTGTGAATACATAAATCGGTAGGCTTACAGATGAGGTTTACAGATGAAGTTTACAAATTAACGAGGGAAGCTTGAGTGTGACTAGTAACAAACAGAATTGATCTGCATTAAGGTAGGTCGCTGTTTGCCAGTTCTTTCCCCCCATTTCAGCAATCGCGTTACAGCCTGTAGGATTGTAAAGACTCATCAGTCAGTGAGGTGTCAGTTTATTCTGGTGATCTGATTCTATGATAAAGTTATAACTATGGTTTCACCGTTGATTACTCACAAGAGAGCAAGTTTTGTTTAATCTGGAATTTGTTGCATAATTGCATGACGGTTTAAGCTGATAACTTCAAATTCTAGTCCCTTTTGTCCTTATCACAATCACGTTAATCGCTATTACTAGATTGAGTGATTGATTGATTGATTGATTGATAGAACCACAATCATTGCACCTCCGTAAGTAACCATGTGTGCTCCGATCTCTTTCTTACACAAGAAGATCTCAGTGACAGTGCACGAACTCTGTAGCACCGGCGTACAGAGGGTCCCAGATGTAATTTTGAAAGTGGTGAAAATATTTTTGTAAGAATTTTATTTTTAATCTTTTCTAATGAATTGTTCCCAGGCATTGACTTACCAGCCTGCTCTTCTTGATTTTAAACTTTCAATGATTCTCTTGCTCTTCTTGATTTTAAACTTCCAATGATTCTCTTGCTCTTCTTGATTTTAAACTTCCAATGATTCTCTTGCTCTTCTTGATTTTAAACTTCCAATGATTCTCTTGCTCTTCTTGATTTTAAACTTTCAATGATTCTCTTGCTCTTCTTGATTTTAAACTTCCAATGATTCTCTTGCTCTTCTTGATTTTAAACTTTCAATGATTCTCTTGCTCTTCTTGATTTTAAACTTTCAATGATTCTCTTGCTCTTCTTGATTTTAAACTTCCAATGATTCTCTTGCTCTTCTTGATTTTAAACTTCCAATGATTCTCTTGCTCTTCTTGATTTTAAACTTCCAATGATTCTCTTGCTCTTCTTGATTTTAAACTTTCAATGATTCTCTTGCTCTTCTTGATTTTAAACTTCCAATGATTCTCTTGCTCTTCTTGATTTTAAACTTCCAATGATTCTCTTGCTCTTCTTGATTTTAAACTTCCAATGATTCTCTTGCTCTTCTTGATTTTAAACTTCCAATGATTCTCTCGCTCTTCTTGATTTTAAACTTCCAATGATTCTCTTGCTCTTCTTGATTTTAAACTTCCAATGATTCTCTTGCTCTTCTTGATTTTAAACTTCCAATGATTCTCTTGCTCTTCTTGATTTTAAACTTCCAATGATTCTCTTGCTCTTCTTGATTTTAAACTTCAAATGATTCTCTTGCTCTTCTTGATTTTAAACTTCCAATGATTCTCTTGCTCTTCTTGATTTTAAACTTCCAATGATTCTCTTGCTCTTCTTGATTTTAAACTTCCAATGATTCTCTTGCTCTTCTTGATTTTAAACTTCCAATGATTCTCTTGCTCTTCTTGATTTTAAACTTCCAATGATTCTCTTGCTCTTCTTGATTTTAAACTTCTAATGATTCTCTTGCTCTTCTTGATTTTAAACTTCCAATGATTCTCTTGCTCTTCTTGATTTTAAACTTCCAATGATTCTCTTGCTCTTCTTGATTTTAAACTTCCAATGATTCTCTTGCTCTTCTTGATTTTAAACTTCCAATGATTCTCTTGCTCTTCTTGATTTTAAACTTCCAATGATTCTCTTGCTCTTCTTGATTTTAAACTTTCAATGATTCTCTTGCTCTTCTTGATTTTAAACTTCCAATGATTCTCTTGCTCTTCTTGATTTTAAACTTCCAATGATTCTCTTGCTCTTCTTGATTTTAAACTTCCAATGATTCTCTTGCTCTTCTTGATTTTAAACTTTCAATGATTCTTTTGCTCTTCTTGATTTTAAACTTTCAATGATTCTCTTGCTCTTCTTGATTTTAAACTTTCAATGATTCTCTTGCTCTTCTTGATTTTAAACTTCCAATGATTCTCTTGCTCTTCTTGATTTTAAACTTCCAATGATTCTCTTGCTCTTCTTGATTTTAAACTTCCAATGATTCTCTTGCTCTTCTTGATTTTAAACTTTCAATGATTCTCTTGCTCTTCTTGATTTTAAACTTTCAATGATTCTCTTGCTCTTCTTGATTTTAAACTTTCAATGATTATCTTGCTCTTCTTGATTTTAAACTTCCAATGATTCTCTTGCTCTTCTTGATTTTAAACTTTCAATGATTCTCTTGCTCTTCTTGATTTTAAACTTTCAATGATTCTCTTGCTCTTCTTGATTTTAAACTTCCAATGATTCTCTTGCTCTTCTTGATTTTAAACTTTCAATGATTCTCTTGCTCTTCTTGATTTTAAACTTCCAATGATTCTCTTGCTCTTCTTGATTTTAAACTTTCAATGATTCTCTTGCTCTTCTTGATTTTAAACTTTCAATGATTCTCTTGCTCTTCTTGATTTTAAACTTTCAATGATTCTCTTGCTCTTCTTGATTTTAAACTTCCAATGATTCTCTTGCTCTTCTTGATTTTAAACTTCCAATGATTCTCTTGCTCTTCTTGATTTTAAACTTCCAATGATTCTCTTGCTCTTCTTGATTTTAAACTTTCAATGATTCTCTTGCTCTTCTTGATTTTAAACTTTCAATGATTCTCTTGCTCTTCTTGATTTTAAACTTTCAATGATTCTCTTGCTCTTCTTGATTTTAAACTTCCAATGATTCTCTTGCTCTTCTTGATTTTAAACTTTCAATGATTCTCTTGCTCTTCTTGATTTTAAACTTCCAATGATTCTCCTGCTCTTCTTGATTTTAAACTTCCAATGATTCTCTTGCTCTTCTTGATTTTAAACTTTCAATGATTCTCTTGCTCTTCTTGATTTTAAACTTCCAATGATTCTCTTGCTCTTCTTGATTTTAAACTTCCAATGATTCTCTTGCTCTTCTTGATTTTAAACTTCCAATGATTCTCCTGCTCTTCTTGATTTTAAACTTCCAATGATTCTCTTGCTCTTCTTGATTTTAAACTTTCAATGATTCTCTTGCTCTTCTTGATTTTAAACTTTCAATGATTCTCTTGCTCTTCTTGATTTTAAACTTCCAATGATTCTCTTGCTCTTCTTGATTTTAAACTTTCAATGATTCTCTTGCTCTTCTTGATTTTAAACTTCCAATGATTCTCTTGCTCTTCTTGATTTTAAACTTCCAATGATTCTCTTGCTCTTCTTGATTTTAAACTTTCAATGATTCTCTTGCTCTTCTTGATTTTAAACTTCCAATGATTCTCTTGCTCTTCTTGAGATTTTAAACTTTCAATGATTCTCTTGCTCTTCTTGATTTTAAACTTTCAATGATTCTCTTGCTCTTCTTGATTTTAAACTTTCAATGATTCTCTTGCTCTTCTTGATTTTAAACTTTCAATGATTCTCTTGCTCTTCTTGATTTTAAACTTTCAATGATTCTCTTGTACGTGCTCAACTTGAACACGGGATCTACTTTTTATCGTCCATCTCCGATAGGACTAGGAACTCAATTTCACCTACACTGAGATCTAGAATCTTTGGAAAAAATATCCAGATGGCTCAACGAGGGAGCTAACCGAGTACCTTTCTAACGAGAGGCGAGCGCTTAACCTCTACACCCAGAGACCCCCTGACACTGATAAAATGCCTAATGAACATCTGTGACAAAGATGTCCAATGTATGATGAGGAGAGAAGACTTAGAAAGCCGTTCGTTACCAGCACCATTGCATGAAAACATTGAGCGGATCATTTCTTTCTTTAAACATTTTCAATTTTTAAAGGGTTTTTAAGCCGAAGGTTTGACTTCATTGCACCGGGTTTTACCCGATATGTCTCGGCCCTCTCCGCAGAAATGACACGCCACCTGCCGAGTACATTGCACAAAGCATGAACTCCGTATCTCCAGCAACAATCCTCGGGGTCTGATGTCTGATAGTGAGCGAGAAATGAAACATAAGACAGAAACGATCTGTCCGTCAATATTTTGTATCATTCTTTTCAGCTTCAAGAATTATGAACGAAAGTTAGTAAGTGATTAACACAAACACTTTACAGAGTTATATATTTCTTGTTGCTTATTTTTTTCTCCTAAATACAAACTCTACAACTTCCACTGGACTAAGACTAGCATGGATAGTCGCAATAGCATAATGGTTAGCGCACTCGCTACTCAGTCGCGAGGTCCGGGATTCAATTCCACAGGGCGAATGGAATTTGATTCGACTGTATCGGCTCTCAGGCCGGCTCAATTTCAAAGGCTAGCGGAGCAAACCGTACACAAAACTGGACGGCAGGCCAACCAAGTGGTCCAAAAAAGACTGATAACCTGGGAAGATGACACTCACCATCCCGAGAGGGATAGTTATCTAATGGTAGCTACCCAAAAAGAAAATAGCAACCTGCTACCTTACAGGTCGGCTGGGGACAGCCAAAGGCTGACGAAGAGCGAACCCAGTAAACGCTGGCTAAAACCGGACACATCGCCGAAGTTTAAGCACCAGAGCTCCAAATAGCGCTGAAGATGTGACAAAACACACCCATTCTAAGGCTGCATGAATCAGATAGTGAGATTTATGGGGAGGTCTGGTACATCGGTCTAAGCGGTGATCGCGAGAAAGAGAGGGTACTTGAAAAACGCTATGACGTCAAAAATACCGATGTGATGTTGGCCATATCATCTATCGTGTGTCAATGGTCAATGAAAAATACGGACCTACCATCGTGTTCCTCAATATACCGCATACTGTGAGAAAGTGTTTCCTTTCTTACCTTACTCAAGACCAACATATTTCTACAAGAATATACTGGATATTCTAATTGCAGTATGTCTGGTTGTCTAATATATAGAACATATACTCTAGTTAGACACATATGTTTTTGAAACTCAATTTATAGTCTAGCTTGATGCTGGGATACACAGTGCAGTTATTGGAAAGCAAATTTGTTTCTTGGAACCTAAAACGTTATTTACTTGTTTTACCAGTATCTGTGATGGGTTGTATATACCAATGTCTGTGATGATAACTGACAGTTTTCTGGAACTGTGCCAGATAATGTATTTACTCTATGTTGTTGTTGTCGATCCCCAGAAACTCTGACTTTTCACTATATTTCTTATGTGTGCGTTAGGGAGAGCACTCGACTTTTTTCAGATCCTGAAACCTCCAACAACTCTAGGCATGTAGTGCTATGCCAGAGCCAACTATAAACTTATGGGCTTCGGACTCAGGTAAGAATTATGGGAAATCAGACCACAACTACACCACGCGACCTCGCATTCTAGTATTGGTGTATATAGACCAGCTAGGGGGTCTCTGTGGCTGAGTGGTTAAGCCCTTTTGTCTTGCGAGTCGAAGTTCGTGGGTTCGAATCCGGACCGCGGCCTTCTTTTCACTAGTGCAGTTTTTCCAGAGACCCCTAGGATTGTTGCCGGAGCTACGGAGTTCGTGCTTTGTGCAATACTCTCGGCAGGTGGCGTGCCATTTCTGCGGAGAGGACCGAGCCATATGGGGTAAAACCCAGTGCAATTTAGTCAATCCTTCGGCTTTAAACCCTTTAAACCCTTCCCAAAGTGGACGGTACCCCCAGTGGGCGCTGAAGCGTAGTGGGCGCTGGGGGTAGTAGGTTAAGAAGAATTTGGGGATATTCAGGCTATTAGGTTCGGTCACTCCTAAAAGAAGAAATTAATATTAAATATTTTAAATTAAATTATTGTCGTGATTTTGCGATTGAATAATCATTTAAAATTTGAATTCTGCATTTAAATTCATCTTATGCCTGTTTTACACGATCCTATTTTTCATAAATTTTCTATTTCATCCACATAATCGTTTAAAAATTGACCATATATGACAGAAACTCGTATACATCAATTTTCTATGTCAAAGAGAAAATAGTATATGTATATACACACTTATTTTACTACTTATAACTATGATAAAAACTTGGGTAGTTTAAACAAAGAGAAAGAGATTTATCTACGAGTATGTGAAAAACCACTACAGCGGCTGGTGGTGTAATTGGCGCAATGTGTACACCTCAATGATGGCTAGTGGTATGGATTGAGTTAATAAGTTGCGAAATGTTTTTTTACAATACAAATATTGTTACTACATTAACTTTTTCTTAGCTGTACAACAAAAGCAGCGGGGCACAGTGGCTAGAGCACTTGCTTCTTAAATGGATGGTCTCGGTTTAATCTCCAGCTGGAGTAAAGTTTTCTCCTACCTCAAACGGCTCTCATATTGATGCATCAACTGCGTAGCAGAAAAACATTGTGAAGTTAAAGCTGTCTGCATGACACTGAACACATCGCCACTGGTCAAAGTGAAACACCACGCTAGCACCGTATGTCGCAATACATCACATGGTTATGAAAACGGGTTCCTTGCTGTAATTAGTTTTAAATGTACATTAATATTCATTATTGAACAGACCTTGGAGCATATTTGGCACATCCACATGTGGTTATTCTCCAGAGCAGATATTTATAGTTACAAATACTGCTCGTTTATGTCTCTCTCTTTTTCTCTTTGCCTTTTTTAACCCGGATTGGGGCATAAGCTCTCAACCAACTCATGCCAAGTCTTCCAATCTCTAGCTATCTCCTGCAGCTCCCTCCAGCTCTTCTTTATATTGTTGATCTCTGCCTCCAAATCTCGTCTCCATGTATTTCTCTGCATCCCCTTCTTTCGCTGGTTTATGTGGCTCACTGATTAAATACACTACCTATTCATCAACATCAGCAACCGTCAATAGATTGTTCTAAGATGAAATAAGCCACTCTAACAGTCTTTTGAAATTTCTCTCTTTCATAGACCAGATGTCCTGTATCTACAGTCGATACGCTCAACCCATCATTCACATCCTGAATCAATCTTATTGGTGGATTTCCTCTTTTCCTCTTAGCAGGAATGATCCTTTCCATAATGGTCTTGTCCAGCCCTACGTTTCTTTTTTATTTCTCAAAAATATGTCACTTTTTTAAAATTCTGATTTGTAGCATCAGCCAGTTTTCTTTGATTTTGAGATTCTTCTGTTTAGATCTATTTGTTATCTTCTTTTTTCATGGTATAAGAAGGACTTTTCTGTGAAATTAATATTTTCTTCTTCGCTGCCACCAATTTTATCATTCTTATTGGGATAATTAATTGATCTTTAACAAGAACGAATAACACTAATATTTAAAAAGCACATATATGCGTTTTCACTGCCTTGTTAATGTTCGTGATTCACATTCTTTGTTTTTCTGTCAGTTTCATTCCATACTGTTTTTGTTTTCTCAAAATTTGTGTAAGCTTGTGTCTGTTCTTCTTTTTAATATCCTTCATACAATTTTTATATCATGTTATCAGTGAACGGAGATATTTAAAACATAAAACATTTTCTATTTTCTCTTCCCTGATGAAAATATATTTTGTCATGCTTTTTTTATCAGTTATCCTGTTTTGTTTTTGCATCTTTAATATTTGGATTTTGTTTTTGCAACTTTGAGATTTAGATTTTGTTTTTGCAACTTTGAGATTTAGAGTTTGTTTTTGCAACTTTGAGATTTAGATTTTGTTTTTACAACTTTGATATTTAGATTTTGTTTTTGCAACTTTGAGATTTAGATTTTGTTTTTGCAACTTTGAGATTTAGATTTTGTTTTTGCAACTATGAGATTTAGATTTTGTTTTTGCAACTTTGAGATTTAGATTTTGTTTTTGCAACTTTGAGATTTAGATTTTGTTTTTGCAACTTTGATATTTAGATTTTGTTTTTGCAACTTTGAGATTTAAATTTGTTTTTGCAACTTTGAGATATAGATTTTGTTTTTGCAACTTTGAGATATAGATTTTGTTTTTGCAATATTGAGATATAGATTTGTTTTTTGCAACTTTGAGATATAGACTTTGTTTTCTCTTTCACTGCATATTATGTCCAATGAATTATGCTAAGAATTGTCAAAATAGCCTCAGCTTTTAAAAGCGTAAATACACTATGGAACTCCAAGTTATACTCTTTTAAATCTGAATTACGAATTTTGTATTTCAATGTTGTATCAATCCTAACATACGCCAGCGAGAGTTGGAAAAAAAACCTAAAGATATAGAAAGTAAGTTTCACCCGTGTGTTACTGGGGCTCGCAAGGGGAGCAAAGAAAAGTAACACTACGACTTACAAGGCATGTCGTAAAAGGCGTCAGAGGTATAGGCGTAGGGAAGCTACCCTAGTAAATAAAAAGCGTAGCAGAAATCAGATGTGCTGGCCTAATAGTCGAACTGCAAAACAGCAATCGCTTTACTAGATCACATAACTATGAGTGTTTAACAGATTGATATGGAGCTTTGAAGAAGAAGAAGAAGAATAACAAATTAACAATGGTCTAAATTATAAACATAACTGAACAAATTGAGGAGTGCAATCAACAAATGTCGTCAGCACTAGTATAAATCATAGAAGTTCGGTCAGCGCTTAATAAATCATAGAATTGTTGGTCAGACCTAGTAATAATAAGAAGTGTCTGGTCAGAAGTAATAAAATCAAGAGTGTCTGTCAGCACTGTAATAAAATCAAATGTCTGTACCTAGTAAAAATTATAAGCTGACATAGAATATCTGAACAATTGAGAATGAAATAAAATCTAGAATGTCTGGTCAGCCTAGCAATAAAATCATAGAAGTGTCTGGTCAGCCAGAATAAAATCATAGAAATGTCTGGTCAGACTAGAATAAAATCATAGAAGTGTCTGGTCAGCACTAGTAATAAAATCATAGAATTGTCTGGTCAGCCACTAGTAATAAAATCATAGAAGTCTGTCAGCCACTAGTAATAAATTATAGAAGACTGGTAGTCACTAGAAAAAAATCAAGAATCCGTACTGGTTAGCATAGTAATAAAATCATAGAAGTATCTGTCAGTCACTAGTAATAAAATCATAGAAATGTCTGTCAGACACTATAATAAAATCATAGAGATCTAGTCAGACACTAGTAATAAAATCATAGAAGTATCTGGTCAGACACTAGTAATAAAATCATAGAAGTATCTAGTCAGACACTAGTAATAAAATCTAGAAGTATCTAGTCAGACATAGTAATAAATCATAGAAGTGTCTGGTCAGTCACTAGTAATAAAATCATAGAATTGTCTGGTCAGACACTAGTAATAAAATCATAGAATTGTCTGGTCAGCCACTAGTAATAACTATTATAAGACGAAGACGATGGAGATATTTGACATATTCTGAAGAAATAATCAAAGAATCCCAAAACAGTTACTGAAGTTAGAGACAAATGGTTAATGAAAGAAATGGCGTCTTATGAAATCGTTAAATATCAATATAGATGGAGACTGCAGTATAGATGTAAGTGTACTGTGACATTCGTCACTCCTGTTGTATCGTTTGCTTGATAAAGGCCTTTTGGTCGAAACATTGCTGTGTACTGTCATTGTTTTTGTATTTTGTAAGACTACAATACTTTGTTATTACGTGTTTTGCCAAAAATCGTTAAACAAACTTTGCTAAGAAAGGCGAGTAATATTGAACTCAATTTCGTAAAAGAGCCCAGAATGGAGCGCTACGTACAGTAGAGCAGGAACTGAAAGAATTGAATCACAGCTTGAACACAATACAGAGATCGGCAAAGAACAGATAAGGATGGGGTGCGTTTGTTGCTGCCCTAAGCCCCATCTCGTCTCATGCTAAAAAGAGAGAGAGAAATGGCAGAGAGAAAAACATTTGCATAGGTCCTAATTTTCCGATCCAGGCAATGAAATATATTTTAGTATCCAACCGTTACTATGTGCTCATCAAGTGTATGTACAAATAATGAAGATAGTAAACTGTTCAACTGGAATGGGTATTATTAGTAAAGTAAAGTGGCGTCTGTAGCTCAAGCGGTAGTGAGCTCGATAGCAAACCCTAGCGTACCTGGTTCAAACCCCACGGTGGGCAAATTTGGAAGCAAATTCGTTTGCGTGGGATTTTTAAGAAAGGTAAAAATAGACCTCACCCTTCGGAAAGTAATGGCAAACAACTGAGCGTATATGTGATGCCTAGAAAATCAACGACTCGTTTATTGTGGTTGATGGCTACGTCCTGTAACGGATATGCTACGATTTTCATTTTCAAAGAATACTGATTGATTGAATGATTGATTGATGTATTGATTTATAGAACCATCATCATTGTCTTTTGTGAAATAACCACTTGTGATCCGATCTTTCTCTTGTACATGGACGTCTCAGTGACAAAGCACGGACTCCACAGTACCGGCGATGGTCCCACAAGTAAAGTAATTTTAAAGATGGTGAAATTGTAATCAAAATGTTATTTCAATTTCTTTAGCGAGTGATGCCTTGGCATCGAATTTGCAGTCTATTCTTATCCATTTTCGACTGCCAAGGGTTCCTTTGTGCGCTTAACTTGAACATGGGATCTATTTTTTATATTTTTGTTGTTGTTTTAGACAGGATTAGAAACTCGACCTTACTTACATTGTGATTCTTGATCTTGGGAGAAATATCCTGATCGCTACACTAACCAAGTGCCTTTGACGTGAGAGGCGAACACATTACCTCCAAGTCACAGAGACCGGCAGACTACAGGATACGGTTCACTGAATAGTAACTGCTAGTTAGAAATACTGCTGCAATATTAAAGCTGAAGCCAGACTAGTATATCGACAACAGACAATCTATATTGTACATAAAAGTTATTCAAGCGATAAATATCATCAGCTATATAGGTTTCTTCACAGTAATAACAATCGACAAAGAGCCAATATAATATTTGGTTAATTAATGTACTGTACGTACATAACCATGCAGTGTAACATTTAATATCTAGTTGTATTGATTTCTGGGGAAGAGGGGGTTTTGTTGCCTGTTTTCTTCCACAAGTTTATTTTTGTTAGCATTTTTGGTCAAATGGTGCCTTCTTCTTCTTCTTCTTGTCCAACATTTACTTCTCTTATAGAAGTGTTTTAATATCATCATCATCATCAAATAGCTTGTCCTGAGCAGAACTTTGCCACCCCAACAGTCCTCCGGAATTCTCTCTCTCTCTCATAGGCCAGATGTCCTGTCTCTGCAGCCGTCATGTTCAAACCATCAGTTACATCCTGAATCCATCTTCTCCGTGGTCTTCCTCTTCTTCTCTTTGCCGTTATACCTCCTTCCATGAGGATAATAATAACGTTTTAATATAATAACAATAATAATAATGAAGCCCATAACCCGCAAGGATCGTTGGGGTGTCCCTGTGGAGACATCAGCACAAAAGTCCATAACCCGTTAGGGTCGTAGGAGTGTCACTGTGGAGACATCAGCACAAAAAGCACGCCATGAATCTCTGTCTTCAACTCCTCGGGCAGCGTAGAGAACTCTGCCCCCAACAGCTCTTGATTTTGTCCAACCAGGATTTTCTCTGCCCACCTTTCTTTCTTCCACCCTCAACTGTTCCCTGTAGGATAGTCTTGGAGAGTGAGCTATTTCGCATCACATGCCCGAACCACGCAAGTTTACGCCGTTTCACGATTGTCAAGAGTGTTTTAAAGTGTTGGGGAGGGGGAGATTGTGTGAGTGTGCTTGCTCTAATGCACTTTTTAAGCTGTTTTTCTTCTTCTTTGCGTTCGTTCTTTACGACCAATTTTAATCACTCTTTGTGATATGTTTGATCTTTGCCAAGAACGTGTATACGTTGCACATTGGTTTGGTAGGCCCCTAAACGCATAGACTTCTTCACATTTAGGACACATGCATCCGATTTCAGCCAAACCTCCTTAGTCGCCTCTTACGACATGCGTGGCAGGTAACAATGGATCTATTCTTTACACCCCAAAAATGGGCCCAGGTAACCACTCGGGCGAAGCTGTTTATAATTTTCTTAAGGCTCTTCTTGATGATGTTGCTACATCTTTATTCGTGGTCTTCCTCAAGCTCTGTACCCATTATACTGTGTCAGTGTTGCCGCCTCTGGTAGTCGATACCAGGACATTCTTGACAGGTGTCCAAACCATTTAATCTGTTGTTTTTTTATTAATTGCACGACTGATATGAGTGGTATCAAATCCAGTCTTCCTCTGATTTCTTCATTTCTAATTATGTCTTTTATCGTGGTAGTGTATCGCGCCAAAATGTTTAGTATGGGTCATCAAGACATCTGCAACATATTATTTCATATGCTTTTTAATTATTTGTTAACGCAGTAATTAGTTTTCTATGATACTTATTTACTACCAATGACTCTGCGGAAATGAGTTCTCCAGTGCTATATTGAACCAATACATCTGTATGGCAGTGAATCATGGACAATGAACAAATAATCAATATTAGTAAAAGTCATCCATTGCAAGTGATGATGACAACAGCCTCAGACGTGTGCTGCACCTCTCTGGTGTGTGCGGAGGTGACTGTAGAGTGCAATCCTAGAACACAATCCCCTACCACAGGTGAGGCATACAGTATCAAGTTTAGACATGTGAGTGTTGTGTGTTTTGTCTTTTCGAGCAGCTCGTTTTCTTTGTGCCTCAAAGGGGAGGAAGACTCTCAGCTATGCTGGTTCTTCTTGTGTTGTTACAGCGTCGCATTTGGCGATTTGCGCCATGGATTCCCAGCACATGGTGTCTATATCGAAGCATTTTAGAGACACTTTAAGAGTGTCGTTAAAGCGTTTTTTCTACCCACCAGCAGAACGTCTGCCCCTTTCAAGCTCGCCATACTTTAAGCCAGAGAGATGCAGTTTTACAGAAGAAGGCTAAAAATTCTGTGGACAGCGAAGAAAATTGATGAAGCTTTAAATCAGGCTTGCACGCAAAGAAACATTATCAAAAGAATAAGAATCAGACAATCAAGGTTCTTCGGGTATGTAATGCGAAGAGAAAGTTTAGAGCATTTTGGTGACAACAGGTAACATTCATTGAAACGGAGATCGTGGAAGACAGAGGGAGAAGATGTTGGATGATCTGACAACTTGGTTCGACAAAAGATCGACATCAGAACTGATTAACTGCACAAATGAGAGTGAGTTGTGGAGAGACACGATCGCCTACACCGACAGGCATGGTTCTTTATTTATTGATCATATATGATACGTTGCTTGACGTTTTATATGATATATTTCTTGCTATTATATATTATGCATATGGAAAGCACAACAATAAAACCAGATTATGCTGGAGGAAACAGCTCTACAGGACGTAGAATCATACACATACATTGGTAGCAACATAGACACAGAAGGAGGTACAAACAAAGATGTCAAGATAAGAATACAAAAGCAAGGGAAAACTTTACTGCATTGAGTAAGATATGGAAGTCAAATAAGATCAAAACAAATACAAAGCTGAGAATATTTCTATCAAATGTGGTCAGTACAGTTCTTTTTTTCTTTCTCGAATCCTGTATGCCTCACAGCGTCAGGTCAAGAAGAGATTTCTAAAACGGGCCCTTGTATGCGCTTCGTAGATAGTCTCTTTCATCGCCTCTGTTATCTCTGAGGTCCATCTTTTGCGTGGCCGGCCTTTTGCTTTGTACCCATTGTATCGAGCAGCATTGCTCTTTGAGGTGCACTGTCTGTTGGTAATCTGCTTACGTGGCCGAACCATTTAATTTGTTGTTTCTTTATGAAGTCTAGTACTGATGTTGTACCCACTTTTTACTGATGTCTTCATTTCTCAACCGGTCTCTTCTTGTTACACCCAGCATTCTGCGTAGACACTTCATCTCTGTCGTGACTAGTTTTCTTCTATCATTTGTTGTCAGTGTCCAGGTTTGGCGCTAGTAACATAATGTGGGGAGAAAGATTGAGTTGAATATTGACAGTTCTAATGCAGTTCTAGTACAGTTCTAATGAAGTTCTAGTACAGTTCTAATGCTCGGAAACATGTAGGACAACAAAAGAAACCACCAGAAAACTACAGACCTTCATAAATGGATGTTTACGTAGAATAGAGGGAATGAGATGGTATTATAAGATAACAAATGAGGAACTCAGAGAAATAACTAAGCAGATACCAGTGGAGAAAGAGCTTAAAAAGCGACGCTGGCGATGGATATAACACACATTGAGAAGACCGACCGGAAGCATGGCAAGACAGGCACTGTTTTAGAACCAGCAGGGAAAGAGGCGTGGTCGAAGGCCTAGACATACCTGGAGAAGAGAGTTAGAAGATGATATTGAAAGGATAGGTATGCCATCTAAATAATTAGAAGGGCTGGCAGGAGAGAGGAAGAATTGAAAGAAGTTTGTTGAAGACATGTGCTCCGTTTGGAGCTGAAAGTTGAAGAGATATATTATGCCCCATGACGTTTAGATTGTAAATAAGATTGTGTTTAGTTTGTGTATGTTAAATTATGTAAACCTTTAATGTTAAGATTGTGTGTATCTTGGTGTTTAAATGTTGTATTATTTTACGTCCAGGTGTATTGTATATTTGGATGATGTTTCGCCCGTGAGGTACCAGAGCCCGCAAGGGAAGCAAAGAATAGTACCACTGCAACCTTAAAGCCATGTCGTAAGAGACGACTAATGTAGGACCTAAGAAAGCTACCCTAGTAAGTAAAAAGCATGACAGAAATCGGATGTGCTGGCCTACCTGTAGGCGCATAACTGGTACAACGTACAGATTCCATAAAATCAGAGTGGTTAAAAAATGGTCGATATTGAGCGTTCGAAGAAGAAGAAGAAGAAGAAGAAGATAGGGATACTGTTTTACACAATGCGAGTACTAACTTCAAATATACTTAACAACCTTTTTTACATTGGCCTTAGTTGGGATCAGTTGTATATTTGTCTCCCCTCCTGGCCGTAGGATCCGTATTGCGATTTTTCTAATTACCACATCAAAATTTAATTGTCGGCGTTGTCCTCAGGGATAGGAACGTAATTGCAAACCAAATTATCACGAAGAATATGGCAGAAGACAATAAGGCGCGATAAGAAATGCCAAGTTTTTCAATGAAACATCATCAACTCTCTTTTTCAAAGCTGTGAACACTAGAAGCTGTTTCACTGCTATGTTGTTATCCTTGATCGTACGGGACATGATGTCCCAATAAGGAAGTCTAACTGGATGCTACATTCAAATATTACTTACGGTTAAGTGTAAAAGCTATATATACAGTGGCGGTTTGTGTTCGTTTTTGTTGGTGGGGCCAGATACAAATTTTCGGGAAAATCATGGTTTTGGTTAGGTTATATTTTAATTTATTAAATAATAAATACACGTTACATATTATTTTTGGTGGAGCCGACCCTCTGGCCCTTAATGACGAACCGCCGCTGTATATATATATATATATATATATATATATATATATATATATATATGACCTTTTCGTCTTTACAGACGGTCAATAGGCAAGTGTTTTACTGTGACAACTTCTCAGTTTTCGCTTTTCTCTATTGTCGTTCAGCTCGTATATAAGTCTCTTCTCAAAAGACTCTGCGCCCTTTCGTAATTTGGCTTTCCACACAACTTTTCATCAGCTAGTCTTTCCCATGTACTGGCACCTATAGAAAAGCTTTTCATTGAGGCTTTGCAGACATTTTTGTATCTGAGCAGGGGTCTGTCTTGGTGCCTCTTCCCTCCGAAAGTTCACAGAACAACATTTGTTTTGGTATGCGATAAGTTTTCATTCTTTTCACATGCACCAACCATCTTAGTCGTCTACTGCTGAGCATGCCCATGATGGAAGGCAGGTTTGCACGTTGCAGTACTTCAGAGTTGGTTATCTTGTCGTACCACCTGATGTTCATAATCTTGCGGAGACATCAAATGTGAAAGATGTTAAGTCTCCTCTCGTGTCTTGAGTAGGTTGTCCATGTTTCTGAGCCATATAATAAAGAACTAATTACAGAGGCTCGATATATTTGAATCTTCGTCTGTAATGTTAGTTTTGTGTTGTCCCACGCTCGCTTTGATAGTTTGCCGAATGTAGTAGCCGCACTCCTATACGAGCGTTGATTTCTTCATCAAGAGAAAGGCTGGCAGTGACCACGGACCCGAGATAGCAAAATATTTGAACTGGTGTTAGATGGTTACCATTTAAAGTGATATTTGTTGTGTTACCTCCTTGACATAGTACAACTGTTTTGGAGACACTTATAGTCAGAGAAAATAGGTTGCAGGCCTTTGACAATTTATTGATTAGGCATTGCGATGTAGTCTCACTGTGGGCGACTAAGGCAGCATCGTCAGCGAAAAGGAGGTCCTTGAGAAGAATTTCAGTCGTTTTTGTCTTGGCTCTTAAGCGAGCCAAGTTAAAGGGTGAACCATCAGATCTAGTGCGGATGAAAACATCACCATCAGCGTCCTCTAAGGCGTGGTTCAAAGGACTGCGGAGAAGATGCCAAAGAGGGTGGGAGCAAGGACACAACCCTGCTTGTCTCCACATTTTTAACCTCGAAACTATCAGATGTGATACCATCGAACTGTATGCTGGCTTTCATGCCCTCATGGAAGGAGACAATCGAAAGGAGACAATCGAAAGGAGACAATCGAAAGGAGACAATCGAAAGGAGACAATCGAAAGGAGACAATCAACTTTTGAGAACATCCAATATACTTCAGTACTTTATAAAAACTTGGCCTGCTGACTGTGTCAAATGCCTTAGTCAGATCCATGTTCGGGGGGTCTCTGTGGCTGAGTGGTTAAGCCCTTTGCATTGCCAGTCGAAGGTCGTGGGTTCGAATCCGGACCGCTGCCTTCTGTTCACGAGTGCAGTTTTTCCAGAGACCCTAGGATTGTTGCTGGAGCTACGGAGTTCGTGCTTTGTGCAATACTCTCGGCAGGTGGCGTGCCATTTCTGCTGAGAGGGACCGAGCCATATGGGGTAAAACCCGGTGCAATGAAGTCAATCCTTCGGCTTTAAAACCCTTAAACCCATGAAAGCAATACATAAAGGCTTACTCTGCTCTCTGCACTTCTCTTGTAGCTGTCGATGTTACTTACATAAATATTACTTACGGTTAAATATTACAACGTTAAATATTACTTACGGTTAAGTGTAAAAGCTTTAAATATATATATATATGGCCTTTTTCGTCTTAACAGACCGTCAATTGGCAAGTGTTTTACTGTGACAACTTCTGAGTTTTCGCTTTTCTCTTTGTCATTCAGCTCATACGAGGTGCATTGAAAATTAATGCCTCCAAGTCCATAACTTTGTTAATAGTGTTCGGAGGCAATTGACACCGATATCAGAATAAAGTATATGTAAGTGTGTTTTCAGGACAGTAAGTGTCAAGTGTCTGGAATGTTGAGCATGCGCACAACATTATCCAAGATGGCGTCATACATGGAAATTCGGTTGAAGCAAAGAGCTGTGATTGAATTCTTGACGGCCAACGGTTGTGTTCCCATCGACATGCATCGGAGAATGAGAGCGGTATATGGTGACGCCTGTGTGGATGTGAGTACTGTTAGGAGGTGGGCAAGGACTGTTAAAGACGACAATCCAGCGACGATGATCTTGCATGATCAGGCTCGCAGCGGACGACCAATTACAGCAGTGGATGAACAACACCAAGCTCGCGTGGACGAACTGATTCATGTCAATCGCCGCATCAAGCAAAAAGATGTCGCTACAATGCTTGAAATTTCGACTGAACGAGTACATCACATTATTCATGTATTGCTAGGGTATAGGAAAGTTTGTGCAAGATGGGTCCCTCGCATGCTGACACCGGAAATGAAACATCGCCGACATCAGACGTGTCAGGAACACCTGATGCGATATGAACGAGAAGGCGATGACTTTATCTGCCGAATTGTCACTGGCGATGAGTCATGGGTGCATCATTACGACCCTGAAACAAGCGCCACTCTATGGAATACAGGCACAAAAACTCACCCACCCCAAAAAATTCAAAACTGTCGCGTCAGCGGGAAAAGTTTTGATGACCATTTTGGGACTGCCAGGGCGTAATCCACACATAATTTTGGAACGCGGCAATACTGTCAATTCTGATCGGTATGTGGAAACGATGAAGAAACTACGGGCAAGACTGCTACGTGTTCGTCCTGGAAAACACGCAGTCCTTCAACATGACAATGCTCGTCCACACACCAGTAGACAAACAGCGGCAGCATTAGAGAGTCTCAATTTTGACGACATTTTAGCGTACCCACCATATAGCCCCGATTTGGCACCTTGTGACTTTTTCCTGTTCCCAAAGCTCAAGGAACATCTCAAGGAAAACAGATATGCTTCTGACGAGGATGTGGCAGCAGATGTGCGTACCTGGCTTCGTGAAAATCATCAGATTTTTTCTTCGACGGGATACAACAACTAGTTCGACGTTGGCGTGTGTGTGTGTGGAACGTGGAGGTGACTATGTCGAAAAATAATGACTCTATTGTGTAGTGGACATCTCAAGCTTTCTGAAAATGTATGTTTCATTTGTAAATTATGTATATTAACAAAGTTATGGACTTGGAGGCATTACTTTTCAATGCGCCCTCGTACATAAGTCTTATTTAAAGCTATACATTTAGAGACAAGGATTATATGAGAACACACTTCATCTCTGTTATTTATTGATTTCATCATCGAACACTCAATATCGACCATTTGTTAACCACTCTGTATGACTTGTATGTGATCCGAGCCTAAGAGCGATCATACATTGTGCCTACAAGTAGGCAAGCACATTCGATTTTTGCCATGCTTTTTTTTTACTAAGGTAGCTTGCCTAGGCCCTACATCAGCTGGCTCTTACATCAGTCACCTCTTACATCAGTCCTAGGTCCGACATCAGTCGCCTCGTAAGTCGTAATGGTACTATTCTTTGCTTCCCTTGCAGGCCCAGGCACCACACAGGCGAATATTGATATCTAAAAACAATGATACCTCTCAAGTCGAAGTAAAGCTTCCTTGCAGGCCCAGGCACCACACAGGCAAATATTGATATCTAAAAACAATGATACCTCTCAAGTCGAAGTAAAGCTTCCTTGCAGGCCCAGGCACCACACAGGCAAATATTGATATCTAAAAACAATGATACCTCTCAAGTCGAAGTAAAGCTTCCTTGCTGGCCCAGCACCACACAGGCAAATATTGATATCTAAAAACAATGATACCTCTCAAGTCGAAGTAAAGCTTCCCTTGCAGGCCCAGGCACCACACAGGCAAATATTGATATCTAAAAACAATGATACCTCTCAAGTCGAAGTAAAGCTTCCCTTGTAGGCCCAGGCACCACACAGGCAAATATTGATATCTAAAAACAATGATACCTCTCAAGTTGAAGTAAAGCTTCCCTTGCAGGCCCAACACCACACGGGCAAATATTGATATCTAAAAACAATGATACCTCTCAAGTTGAAGTAAAGCTTCCTTGCAGGCCCAACACCACACAGGCAAATATTGATATCTAAAAACAATGATACCTCTCAAGTCGAAGTAAAGCTTCCTTTGCTGGCCCAGGCACCACACAGGCAAATATTGATATCTAAAAACAATGATACCTCTCAAGTCGAAGTAAAGCTTCCTTGCTAGGCCCAGCACCACACAGGCAAATATTGATATCTAAAAACAATGATACCTCTCAAGTCGAAGTAAAGCTTCCTTGCAGGCCCGGCACCACACGGGCAAATATTGATATCTAAAAACAATGATACCTCTCAAGTTGAAGTAAAGCTTCCCTTGCTGGCCCCAACACCACACAGGCGAATATTGATATCTAAAAACAATGATACCTCTCAAGTTGAAGTAAAGCTTCCCTTGCTGGCCCCAACACCACACAGGCGAATATTGATATCTAAAAACAATGATACCTCTCAAGTCGAAGTAAAGCTTCCCTTGCTGGCCCCAACACCACACGGGCAAATATTGATATCTAAAAACAATGATACCTCTCAAGTCGAAGTAAAGCTTCCTTGCAGGCCCCAACACCACACGGGCAAATATTGATATCTAAAAACAATGATACCTCTCAAGTTGAAGTAAAGCTTCCCTTGCAGGCCCAGGCACCACACAGGCAAATATTGATATCTAAAAACAATGATACCTCTCAAGTCGAAGTAAAGCTTCCTTGCTAGGCCCAGGCACCACACAGGCAAATATTGATATCTAAAAACAATGATACCTCTCAAGTTGAAGTAAAGCTTCCCTTGCAGGCCCAGGCACCACACAGGCAAATATTGATATCTAAAAACAATGATACCTCTCAAGTCGAAAGTTGCCAGTACACAGCATAGATTCAACAATGCCTCTCGTCAGTAAAGCCCTTGGCCCAACACAGGCAAATATTGATATCTAAAAACAATGATACCTCTCAAGTCGAAGTAAAGCTTCCTTGCAGGCCCAGGCACCACACAGGCGAATATTGATATCTAAAAACAATGATACCTCTCAAGTCGAAGTAAAGCTTCCCTTGCTGGCCCCAACACCACACAGGCAAATATTGATATCTAAAAACAATGATACCTCTCAAGTTGAAGTAAAGCTTCCCTTGCAGGCCCAGGCACCACACAGGCAAATATTGATATCTAAAAACAATGATACCTCTCAAGTCGAAGTAAAGCTTCCTTGTAGGCCCAGGCACCACACAGGCGAATATTGATATCTAAAAACAATGATACCTCTCAAGTAGAAGTAAAGCTTCCTTGAGGCCCGGCACCACACAGGCGAATATTGATATCTAAAAACAATGATACCTCTCAAGTCGAAGTAAAGCTTCCTTGCAGGCCCAACCACACAGGCAAATATTGATATCTAAAAACAATGATACCTCTCAAGTTGAAGTAAAGCTTCCTTGTAGGCCCAACACCACACAGGCAAATATTGATATCTAAAAACAATGATACCTCTCAAGTTGAAGTAAAGCTTCCCTTGTAGGCCCAGGCACCACACAGGCAAATATTGATATCTAAAAACAATGATACCTCTCAAGTTGAAGTAAAGCTTCCCTTGTAGGCCCAGGCACCACACAGGCAAATATTGATATCTAAAAACAATGATACCTCTCAAGTTGAAGTAAAGCTTCCTTGGGCCCAACACCACACGGCAAATATTGATATCTAAAAACAATGATACCTCTCAAGTTGAAGTAAAGCTTCCCTTGTAGGCCCAGGCACCACACAGGCGAATATTGATATCTAAAAACAATGATACCTCTCAAGTCGAAGTAAAGCTTCCCTTGCAGGCCCAGGCACCACACAGGCAAATATTGATATCTAAAAACAATGATACCTCTCAAGTCGAAGTAAAGCTTCCCTTGCAGGCCCAGGCACCACACAGGCGAATATTGATATCTAAAAACAATGATACCTCTCAAGTCGAAGTAAAGCTTCCTTTGAATGGCGAGGATATCTGTATTAAGGAAAGCATGTGTTCACGAAAATCAGTCAGAGAGGCCATGACTACACCTTTGATTCGTAAAAACAAAACCAATTAAAAGTACAGTGAGCTTTTTCAAAAACAAATGTGCAAATACCCATTTTCCACCCCGACTATCCAGGCAATTTTTTCATCTCTTGTTGAAATAATGCGTATATTTTCGTCTCGCTAGCATAAGTTTGTTTCAGGGATATCACTAAAACTTTTTTTCCTTCAAACCATTTACCTCCCCTTCAATGCCAGCTTAGTAACTCTTATCTACTTTCTTCTCTAGCTATGTCAACATATCTCCATCTTCTCTTATAACAGTTGTTACTAGAGGTTGAACAGATAATTTATATGATTATTTTATTTCTGATTCCGTCCCATTTGATATTCATTATTTTTTTATTTTTGCAGATATCTATTTTTACGTGCATTCAATTCTCTTTCTACTATGAAAATGAAAATCGTGGCATATCCTAAAGGACGTAGCCATCAACCACAGTAAACGAGTTGTTGATTTTCTAGACATCGTTATACGTTAAGTAGTTTGCCATTGCTTTCTGAACGGTGAGGTCTATTTTTACCTTTGTAAAAATCCCACGGAAACGAATTTGCTTCCTAACTTGCCCACCGTGGTGTTTGAACCAGGTACGCTTGGGTTGTTGATCGAGCTCACTACAGCTTGAGCTACAGACGCTTATTCTTTCTACTATACCTTTAGTTATTAACAAACTCATGCTAGCATGTGTTAGAATTGAGACAACATTGGAATTGAAAATTTATAATTCAGTTTTAAAACTATAACTTGAAGTTTCATACTTCCTTTAGGCTATGACAAGTTGATGTTACTTTGACAATTCGAAGCATAATTTATTTGTAAGTTTCTCACATGCAGTAAAAATTGATACCCAAATAGGTGTTCTACTGTTAGTTTCTTATTATGGATGTAAGCGGGATATATCTGCATTACTGTCATAAGTGTCGTCATCATGGGTGTCTTCGTTATATTTGTCTTTTCATAAGTTAACTGAAAGCCAAATATGTTATCCTATGAAAGATACGTCGACAGTTGGTCTTTCTGTGCCCATCTTGGTTGTTTTTACTTAACCTCTTCGTACTTCTGAGCCGATATATCGGCTAGCAGTTTTTTCTGAATATGACGCGAAACCAATACACTGGCTAACTCAGTATACATCATAAAATAAATGCGCTGGAAGTCAAAACAATTACGAAGTGAAAGGGTTATCAATGCAATATCCTCTGCAAAATCAAAATCTTCCAGTTGACTATTTTCTACTCAATCGATATCATTTTCACCTTTCCACCCTGTTCTCATAACTCAATCAACGACCCCATCAGAACTAGGGTGGACATAAAATATAACATATTCATTCATAAAGATCAATGACATGTAACTTATCTTTGATAAAGCTACATAAAATTAAGTCTATAACGAATAAAGCTACATAAATTTAAGTTAATAATTGAGAAAGCTACATGAATTTAGGTTAATAATTGAGAAAGCTACCTAAATGAAAGTCTATAATTGATAAAGTTACATGTTGT
This sequence comes from Arion vulgaris, assembly GCA_020796225.1. Lineage (NCBI taxonomy): Eukaryota > Metazoa > Mollusca > Gastropoda > Stylommatophora > Arionidae > Arion > Arion vulgaris. The sequence goes on along the minus strand of CM036754.1, from coordinate 23,345,742 downwards.
GCAGTGTTTTATTGATACCTTTTTCTTCTTCTTCTTCTTTTGTCGTCACACTGCTACCGGGTTGTTGCCTAGTGTCGCGTTTTTTGTTTTTGTCTTGGGCTGCTCTAGTGGGTTGAGTCATTGTTATTTGTGTTCCTTGATAGGATTCTGCTACGCCCCTAACCATCTTTTCCGTGGTCTTCCTCTGGCATTCTTTCCTGATGTTCTGTAAACCCAGCCTCACTTAAACACTAGAGAAACACTAAAACATAAAGACTACGTAAACCCAGCCTCACTTAAACACTAGAGAAACACTAAAACATAAAGACTACGTAAACCCAGCCTCACTTAAACACTAGAGAAACACTAAAACATAAAGACTACGTAAACCCAGCCTCACTTAAACACTAGAGAAACACTAAAACATAAAGGCTACGTAAACCCAGCCTCACTTAAACACTAGAGAAACACTAAAACATAAAGACTACGTAAACCCAGCCTCACTTAAACACTAGAGAAACACTAAAACATAAAGACTACGTAAACCCAGCCTCACTTAAACACAAGTGAAACAGAAGAAAGTAAAGAAAGTTAGTATTACATAGACCCCATGGGAGTATGGTCTCTGTGGCAACGTTTACAAGAAGTTTGCAAAGGTCATGGGATCCAATTCGAGTAGCATCATTCTTTTCACAAACGTATTATATTTTCCAAAGATCTCTTAGGAAATATGCTGGAGATACGGAATTCGTTCTTTGTGCAATACGTACGACAGCTGGCGTGTCATCTCTGCAAAGAGAGACCGAGCCGTGTGGAGAAACCCTGTACAATGAAGTTAACAGATCTCTTTTAGACCCCCATCCCGCCCGAGTGCTTACCGGGGCCCAAATTGGGGTGTAAAGAATAGAACCACTGTTACCTGCTACGCATGTCGTAAGAGGCGACTAAGGAGGTTTGACGTGGGGCTAGCTACACCACACCGTAAGAAACATTAGATGGCTACATAACGGAGAGCAAACCGAGTAAACACTAGCTGAAACCGGACACATCGCCGAAAGATAAGCACCAGAGCTCTAAATGGTGCTGAAAATGTGACGTAAAACACATCAATGCTAAGGCTGCATGAATGAGATTTCCAGATGAATAGAATTTATTGGGAGATCTGGTACATCGGTCTGGGTGGTGATCGTGAGATGGAGAGATACCCCGTCCCTTTTTATATCACTAGCGTGACGTAAACCAGATATAAATACAGTTCTAACATTGTATTCACCATTATTCCTCATGGTATGAAAACGCGTTATTTACTATTTTTATTTATCTTAGTTTACTTTAGATAAGATTCAGTAACTCTAAAACTACTTATCCTGAACAGACACTCCACTTCCCAACATTTTCCCTTCACCGTCTCTTGAGAATTGGACGATTCATCCAGTTATGTTTGCATTCCCTCTAGCCCTATACTCGCAGACGATCAATTTCAGAAGCAAGATAACATGAAACCGTACCAGGTACAATCAATCGTTACACGACTACTTTCATTTAACACTGAAGATGACATTCAATATTACCATTTAGATGTACCAATTACAGCTCACATTTCATTTCATCTGTCTCAGCAAAATACTTCATTTCATTTAGTTGTCTCAATAAAATTTATCTTATTTAGTTGTCTCAATAAATATTATCTTTTATTTAGTTGTCTCAATAAAATATTACCTTTTATTTAGTTGTCTCAATAAAATATTATCTTTTATTTAGTTGTCTCAATAAAATATTATCTTTTATTTAGTTGTCTCAATAAAATATTACCTTTTATTTAGTTGTCTCAATAAAATATTATCTTTTATTTAGTTGTCTCAATAAAATTATCTTTTTAGTTGTCTCAAATATATCTTATTTAGTTGTCTCAATAAAATATTATCTTTTATTTAGTTGTCTCAATAAAATATTTCATTTCATTTAGTTGTTTCAATAAAATGCTTTATTTTATTTAGTTAATATCAATATAAAAAGAGTTACCAACATCAGCATAAGAAAGAAAGTAGGCACAGAACCTTGCTTGAATTACATTGAGAAACAAAGGATGAAGTGGTTTGGCCACTTAATAAGAATGCATCCAAACTCCACAGTATACAGAGTCTTCAGTTATCTTGCTTACAGAGTCAGTTATCTTGCTTACAGAGTCAGGTATCTTGCTTACAGAGTCAGGTATCTTGCTTACAGTCAGTTATATTGTTTACAGAGTCAGTTATCTTGCTTACAGTCAGTTATCTTGCTTACAGTCAGTTATCTTGCTTACAGTCAGTTATCTTGCTTACAGTCAGTTATCTTGTTTACAAAGTCAGTTATCTTGTTTACAAAGTCAGTTATCTTGCTTACAGTCAGTTATCTTGCTTACAGAGTCACTTATCTTGTTTACAGAGTCAGTTATCTTGCTTACAGAGTCAGTTATCTTGCTTACAGAGTCAGTTATCTTGCTTAAAGAGTATGTTATTTTGCTTACAGAGTCAGTTATTTTGCTTAAAGAGTCTGTTATCTTGCTTAAAGAGAGAGGCTCACTCAGATTTAGAAAATAAATGTTATTTTGAATTGTGTATAAAAATGTTTATATTTAATGTTTATCAGCTGTTTTAGTATGATAGATTGTTCTTATTTTGTGTTTATTTGTATTAGTTTATGAGTTACGTGGAGCGTCTGGTTGAGTGGATTAGAGCCCAGTTCTTATGCTGGAGACCCAGGTTCAATCCACGGTAAGGCCAAGAGTTTTTATGTAGGTGGCATAAAGAAAATCCTAACCTAAACAGTTTCGTGGGGACTGCACCAGAAATGCGGCCATTACATTTCACATGCTCATGACCCCCCTTCCCACACATGTCTTACAACGCCTAAAGAGCGATATTACAAGTAGTAACTACAGTTTATTAGTTATCCATGTTAAAAGTTGGCGGATGTGTTTTTAAAATGACATATTCCAAGAAGATAATGCAAGAAGAGATTTCGGCAGTGCTTTTCCATAAGATATCAACAGAAGATAACACTGTCTATGAAGTTGTCAATATTGACTGGTGTTCCTAAAATAGACTGTGGCACAAAAGATCATTAAAGAGTGTTTATCTTACGATGCGTACGGGACGACCTCACCAAAGGCAGGAAAGCCGATAGAGAAGTCATCCGTTCTGCCTTCACTAACTAACTCTGTCCGAGAAAGAGTTACAAGGACAACATATCTCCTGCAACGATCACACTTGAAGGATCTACACTTCAAGTACCTCTGAAGTCGCCGATGTTGTCCATATGGTTGAGGGATGCCTGTAAAAGGGTAATTTAGGTAAATGCAAAAATCAGTCAGAAGCGCAATACCAGGCGTCATGACTTTCCGCCTGAAATAACAGCGGCGGGCGTACGAGAGAAGAAGATAAATAGACTGTAATAAATGGCACAGGGAATTACTATAAATATATATCAAACAGTTGTAACGTAGTTTTAAAAAAAAAATTAATCTACTAATCTTACCATCACTCGTCAATTAACTATATATTTATATATTATGAAACTGTTATTTATTGGCTGGAGTCGACAGATACTCCTGGGAGAATGGATGAAGATGTTACGTGTTCAACCATCGAGCTTCGGAAACTATTAACGTGCATAGCGTTTGCCATTTGCTGAATGACATTATGGCTTCCTTCCGGTGTCTTCAAAATGGCTTTCCACTTTGTTGTCGTTATGGCTAAAGGCGCGTTTTTTACGTTGTTGCTGTACTTAAAATGATATTTCGATCGAAGCGAACCAATCTTAAGTTATGCTTACGTACCGATGAGCTGTAGGCCTGCGGTATTACTAGTCTTTAACGTGGAAATGGATTCTCTGCATCGCAACGGCGTTCGTGCGTGTAAGCAGGACTCCTTCATGATTACTCAACAATGTTTTACAGCCATAATAACGTTAGATACCACACAGATATGTCGGAGACATGGTTAACAGCAAGGTTCCAAGTGTAAAAGAAGAAAACTTGCGGGTTCTGTGAACAATATGTTAAAGTGTGAGCCTCTGAGTTGAACAATATGTTAAAGTGTGAGCCTCTGAGTTGAACAAAATGTACGTATCATCATCATCATCAAATAGCTTGTCCTGAGCAGAACTTTGCCACCCCAACAGTCCGCCGGAATTTCTCTCTCTCACAGGCCAGATGTCCTGCCTCTGCAGCCGTCATATTCAACCCATCAGTTACATCCTGAATCCATCGTCTCCCTGGTCTTCCTCTTCTTCTCTTTGCTGGTATGCCTCCTTCCATAATGGTCTTCTCCAGCCCTTTATGTCTTTTTTATGTCCAAAATACCTCAATTTTCTCTTTTTTATTTGTAGCATCAGCCAGTTTTCTTTGATTTTAAGTTCTTTCGGATAGAAATATTTGTTCTTTTCTCTGTCCATGATTACAAAGGACTCTTCTGTAACACTTATATTCAAAAGCACATATGTTTCTCCACTGTCTTAACAAATGTCCATGCTTCGCACACATACGTTGCCACTGGGAATATGCATGTTCTTAGTATTCTGAGCTTTGTTTTCCTATCTGTTCCGTTTCATACTGTTTTTAGTTGTTTAATTTCTTGCAAAGCCACGTTTGTTTTTCTTTTAATTTCCTTCATCACATTTCCATCTGTTGTTAGCAGTGAACCAAGATATTCAGAACTGTTCACATTTTCTACTTTCTCTGATAAAAATATCTTTTGTCATGTTTACTTTATCCGTTGTCATTATTTTTGACACATCATATACTGAAATTGTATGAGTGTAACGCAGAGAGGACCGTTCTAGACAAACTCATGTATGGTGCCATCATCATTGTCTTGAAAGAAACCAATCTGGAAAAGCGACAGTCCGCACTGCCAGCTTTCATAGTTTTTATAACAGGCACACCTACTTGGACGACATGCCAACCTAGTTAGGAATAACATGGCGTCATATAAAGTAGATATATCGAGATGGAACTGGGACACCATACAAATTCATGCCGTTAGAGTGCAGACACATGTCCCGTACATCATAGTTATTGTGTATGTTCTCAACGACAAAATGTCTACACGGCAGTAGCAACGTCTGGTTATGAATGTCCTTCCTCTATTGTTGTCATGGTCAAGCGCAGCCCCTGGTAACATTAGCTTAACCGACATTTCGGAAATTCCTGTTAGACGAAGGCTGGTTTTTGTATATGTTTGATAGAACCAGCGAACAGTTTGGTTGCAAATTGTTTCGCGTGGATTTTTACAAAACGACGATGGCACCACCCGTTCAGAAAGCAATGGCAAACTACTGAACGTAAAAGTGCCTAGAAAAATCACAAACAGCGTTAAAAAAAAGCTGGGTTTGATTTGCAAAGTCCTGTAAAGGATATGGAATTAACTTGATAGAACAATGTACGGTTTTTTTGTTTTGCAATTTTACTCAACACTATATGTTCATGATTATTTATTGGTAAAATATGTTAATACTACTGATATTCTTTAGCTTTAAACTGAACTTGTAACATAATATAACTTTCATTTAACATGTTGTGTTCTTTTTTAAATGAATTTGTCCATATACAACAACACTGAAATGTGAGGATCACGTGACAGTTGTGGTCTTATTTCCTAAATTTTTACCTGAGCTCGCCAGCCGTGAGTTTATCGGAGAACACGATTCAAGTCATCACTATCTACTTGGCTGAAATCGGATGCATGTGTCCTAAACGTGTAGAAGTCTTATGCGTTTAGGGGCCTACCAAACCAATGTGCAACGTATACACGTTCTTGGTAAAGATCAAACATATCACAAAGAGTGATTAAAATTGGTCGTAAAGAACGAACTCAAGGAAGAAGAATATCATTATCTACATATTGTATCCATCTTTATCTTTGTGGCCAATGGAAGCGTGATGTTCCTAATATGATTCAAATGTTATCCTAGACAATGGGTCGTACAACTGACACCAGTCAAGACAGAAAGTGTTATCCTAGTCAAAGACTCTAGTTATGACATCATACTTATGTGATTGTTAAACTAAACCCATCATATATATATATATCCTCCTCCTGTCGAGTTTGAGACATTAAGCTTCCACAAGCGATTGCTACTGTAGTCTTTCTATTAATTGTTTCCCTTGTCAAGCCTCAATCTTTCAACAGTTCGTTGTTATGTTTACTTTGGACGTGAAGGTCTTCTTTCCTCATTCGATGCCCATTGTAGAGCTGTTCTAGTCAATGTTTCTATTTGCATACGAGTCTTCTTTTCAAACAGTTTTCCACTGGATGAACTGTTCTAGTCAATGTTTCTATTGGTATACGAGTCTTCTTCTCAAACTGTTTTCCACTGGATGAACTGTTCTAGTCAATGTTTCTATTTGCATACGAGTCTTCTTTTCAAACAGTTTTCCACTGGATGAACTGTTCTAGTCAATGTTTCTATTGGTATACGAGTCTTCTTCTCAAACTGTTTTCCACTGGATGAACTGTTCTAGTCAATGTTTCTATTGGTATACGAGTCTTCTTTTCAAACAGTTTTCCACTGGATGAACTGTTCTAGTCAATGTTTCTATTGGTATACGAGTCTTCTTTTCAAACTATTTTCCACTGGATGAACTGTTCTAGTCAATGTTTCTATTGGTATACGAGTCTTCTTTTCAAACTATTTTCCACTGGATGAACTGTTCTAGTCAATGTTTCTATTGGTATACGAGTCTTCTTCTCAAACTGTTTTCCACTGGATGAACTGTTCTAGTCAATGTTTCTATTGGTATACGAGTCTTCTTTTCAAACAGTTTTCCACTGGATGAACTGTTCTAGTCAATGTTTCTATTGGTATACGAGTCTTCTTTTCAAACTATTTTCCACTGGATGAACTGTTCTAGTCAATGTTTCTATTGGTATACGAGTCTTCTTTTCAAACAGTTTTCCACTGGATGAACTGTTCTAGTCAATGTTTCTATTGGTATACGAGTCTTCTTTTCAAACTATTTTCCACTGGATGAACTGTTCTAGTCAATGTTTCTATTGGTATACGAGTCTTCTTCTCAAACTGTTTTCCACTGGATGAACTGTTCTAGTCAATGTTTCTATTGGTATACGAGTCTTCTTTTCAAACTGTTTTCCACTGGATGAACTGTTCTAGTCAATGTTTCTATTGGTATACGAGTCTTTTTCTCAAACTGTTTTCCACTGGATGAACTGTTCTAGTCAATGTTTCTAATGGTATACGAGTCTTCTTTTCAAACAGTTTTCCACTGGATGAACTGTTCTAGTCAATGTTTCTATTGGTATACGAGTCTTCTTTTCAAACTATTTTCCACTGGATGAACTGTTCTAGTCAATGTTTCTATTGGTATACGAGTCTTCTTCTCAAACTGTTTTCCACTGGATGAACTGTTCTAGTCAATGTTTCTATTAGTATACGAGTCTTCTTTTCAAACTGTTTTCCACTGGATGAACTGTTCTAGTCAATGTTTCTATTGGTATACGAGTCTTCTTTTCAAACAGTTTTCCACTGGATGAACTGTTCTAGTCAATGTTTCTATTGGTATACGAGTCTTCTTTTCAAACTATTTTCCACTGGATGAACTGTTCTAGTCAATGCTCCTACTTTCATAAGACATACATTTTCAGTTCATTTCATTCTTCGCTTTTTAATGATAGTCTGCAATAATGCAGTCTAATCATTGTTTTAAAAGCTCTCCATTTGCTAAAGTATTTTGACAGAAAACTTACAGAATTCTTCTTCAACATTTATTTAGGAATGTCTTCAACTTGTGTATGATCAGTCTCAGATTAAGAAATCGTAACTATTTTATTGAAAATTGTAGCGTGGGCGGGAGATAGTGACAGAGAGGTGATGGTCAGTGAGTACAGAACAAGTGTTCATCTTGTAAGATCAAGACTCTGTGGAATTCCTTAAATTGTTTTGGGGTTTGGTTTTTTTTTGGTCGAAAAAAAAGGAATTTTAAGTGGCTCAAGAATTTACCCTATTATCTCTTCCAGACAAAACAAACTTGCTTAACAGAAAAGATAGTGAATTATTGAGTATATACGTCACGGAAATCTATCTAAACACAATTGAACGAATGCTTACTTCCTTAAGTGAGGTAACTTTCAAAGAAAATTATGAAATAGTTGGGTCATGGTTAATGACTTAGCTATTGACCTTTGACACGGCGAACTTCAAGTTCATATAATTTCCTTGGTTTATGAAGAACATATATGTGTTTTTAATATAAGTGTTACAGAAGAGTCATCCGTATATCATGGACAGAGAAGAGAACAAATAGATCTATGCAGGAAGAACTCAAATTCAAAGAAAATTGGTTAATGCTACAAATAGAAATGAGAGAATTGAAGTATTTGAGGCATATAAAGATTCGAGTACTATGAAAACAATTCGAAGTATTTGGGCATATAAAAGATTCGAGTACTATAGATATTATAGCTATAAAGATTATGTCTATAGAAAACATTTAGTATTTGAGGCATATAAAGAGATTCGATGTACTATAGAAAACCATTATGCAAGGAAGCATCCCAGCAAAAATAAAAAGAGGAAGACCACGGAGAAGATGGATTCAGAATGTAAATGATGATTTAAGAATGACAACTACAAAGATGGTACATCTGGCTTATGCGAGAGAGAAATTCGTGATGGGTGATCTGCTCAAGACAATCTATTTGATGATGATTAGTTAGTTAATTGCATATCCTTTACAGGACTTTGCGAATCAACCCAGCTTTTAACGCTGTTTGTGATTTTTCTAGGCATTATTACGTTCAGTAGTTTGCCACTGCTTTTTGAACGGGTGGCGCCATCGTCCGCAAAAATCCACGCGAAACAATTTGCAACCAAACTGTCCACAATGTGATTCGAACTCAGAACGTCGGGGTTAATAGACCGAGTCACTATCCCTTAAGCCACAGACGCCACCTTGATGATGCTTACGAAGAATATTAAGAGAAAGAGTCTTGAGTCACTGCTCCTTTACGATGCGAGTCACTGGTCAGAAAGCTACATAAATTAGTTATTACCATCATGTCTAGTTAGTAACTATCTGGATGTTTCTCAACTACATATTCTGCGTCTATATTATCTTATAGGACAGGGATTTGTACAGATGTTGCTGCTGGTAAGGTTGTACAAATAGAGATCTCTCCTGTATAGTTCCACATCTACTCATTTATACTATAACTTGGTGTCAACTCTGATTGGTTATAGGTGAGACCATCAAAGTTGACTTTTATCCTGGCTCTCTGGTCAAACACACATTTATGTTTGCCTTGCAGGTGGGTAGTTTTCCCAGTTCAAACTTTGATTCATAGTGACTTAGCTCTTAGTGGACCAGGGCAAATATGTTTTTCGAGTAAAAAACGTCACTTAGTTCACAAGGAGTTAAATCAGAGTTTAAATGTGACGTCAATTGATCTCATCCATCTGACGGTCGCTATGCAACGGCAGTATGTCACACTTATCAATATAAATATCTAGACTATTCTGTGCTTCCGGTGCAAATATTATATACACTCTCATTATCGCTAGCACTTGTATTTGCATGATTTGCATTTCACAATAAAGCAGGTATATGTACTACCATTTTATATATCATTTACATAATGTTTCTCAAGTAAATACGATACTTGTGTGGGTTGAAATAAAGCAGGTATATGTACTACCATTTTATGTATCATTTACATAATGTTTCTCAAGTAAATACGACACTTGTGTGGGTTGAAATGAACAGCACCTACAGCGTCAACACTGTTGTTCTTACCATCTACTCTATTTATCACAATTGGTTATTGGTCGCTGAACCGACGTATTTACACTTCGGGGAGACCCGTAGGTGCTCAGTCTCCTCCAGTAGATGTCGAAGGGTGTAATAATAATATAATAAAGCTCATAACCCGATAGGGTCGTAGGGGTGTCACTGTGGAGACATCAGCACAAAAAGCATGTCATGTCTTTTCGTAGTTTTGTTACGTGACTCATGAGGCTGATTGTGCGGTGTTCTTCGCATTCTATCGTTCCTGTTCTCTTTGGTAGTGCTATAAAAATGGATTGTCGTAAATCTTTGGTTACATATCCAGTGTTGTAGATGTCCATACCTGGCATAATCATGGGATTATTTTGTCCTGAAATAATATCGAATAACAGGCTTATCCGAACAAGTAATCAGAAAACAATGAATAACATCATTCAAAAATGAGATGAAAAAGACTTGTTCACGTTATTTGAATGAATCCATATTTGAACTAAAACAGCCCTTATATGGACAACAAAGAAGTGAAGAAAGAATGGCAAAACAAGAACAATATGAAGAGGAATGATGAAAGAAGAACTATTTCAAGTGTCTTTGACGAGGACTATTGCGTTGAAAGATACAAAGATACAAGAGAGGAAGAACCCCCTCACCATAAACCCCATGAGACACCAGGCATGAAAAAGATATGTAAGTGAAGCGTATACGATTAAAGAACGTCAAGGATATGTTAAACAAAGGATGAAGGGGTGTGGCCACTTAATAAGAATGCATCCAAACTCCACAGTATACAGAGTCTTCTACAACAGAACATCGGGAAAGAAGGCGAGAGGAAGACCAGGAAAAGATGGTTAGATGGCGTAGCAGAATCCTGTGAAAGAACAAAGATAGTCACACAAGCCACCAGAACAGCGCAAGACAAAAATAGAAAACCACGACACTGGGTAACAACCCGGTAGCAGTGTGACGACAAAAGAAGAAGACAAAAATAGAAAACCACGACACTGGGTAACAACCCGGTAGCAGTGTGACGACAAACGAAGAAGAAGAAGAAGGATATGTTATGAAGTGTTGAAAAGCATAGATTACTTGTCCGTGTAGTTTGTGATGATTTAGTGTATTCTGTGTAAGTCTCAAGACGGTTAAATATTTAATTACCCATCTCATTAAGCCATGCTTTCATTTACAGCTGCCGCCCGAGTGGTTACCGGGTCCAAATTTGGGGTGTAGAGAATAGAACCACTGTTACCTGCAACGCAATGTCGTAAGAGACGACTGAGGAGGTTTGGCTGAAATCGGATGCATGTGTCCTAAACATGTAGAAGTCTATGCGTTTAAGGGCTACCAAACCAATGTGCAACGTATACACGTTCTTGGCAAAGATCAAACATATCACAAAGAGTGATTAAAATTGATCGTAAAGAACGAACGCAAAGAAGAAGAAGATTTACAGCTGTGCCAACCAAACCGTTAATTATACTGAGTCTAGCCACGATTCAAGAAGAAACAACAAATTAAATGGTTTGGCCAGATAAGCAGATGACCAACAGACATTGCACATCAAAGAGTGATGTTGCTCCGATACAATGGATACAAAGTGAAAGACCAGACACGCAAAAGATGGACCTCATAGATAATCGAAAAAGGGGAAGACTGCAGTAAAACTTGGTGAAATAGCGAAAACACGTAAAAACAAAGTACTATAGTTTTACCAAATACAGAAACAGTGACGATATGCAAAAAGTGACGATATATATATTGTCTCGGCTATGCATCGAGTTCAGAAAATCACTCGCCAGCAGGCCCTTACCAGCCAGCATAGGACTACTAACTCTGACAGAGTAAAACTTATCTTAACTTACCACCCCCATAGTTCCTTGGTGAAAAATGTTTTATTCCGTCATCTGTCTCTCCTTAGATCAGATCCTGAAACCCGTTCTGTCTTCCCCAACTATCCTTTGGTGTCTTACAGACGGGACAGAAGTCTTAAGGATATGTTGGTACACAGTCGCCTTAAGTCCAATATCCAGACTCATTTTGGCACTGTCCAGTGTGGCGTCAGCGTGCAACACGTGTGCTTATGTGATACAGACGCGTACTGTATATTTTCCTTTAGGCACGTTTCTTATTGACGATGGGTTCACATGCGAGTCCGTAATCTTATCTATGCCATTATCTGTAAGCGGTGTAACAAGGCTTATATCGGCGAGACAGGCAAGAGGCTCAGTGACCGATTCGCCCAACACTTACGCGACATACGCCAATGCTCTGTGACCCTGTAGCCACCCATTTCAATGATACTGGCCATTTAGGTGCTCACGATGTCCAGGTCACAGCCATCCGATCATGTTCTCGGATGATCGCAGTCGATTTGCTCTGGAGAATCGGTTGATTTCTTTGTATGGTACCTTGCGACCACCTGGGCTCAACGTATTACATTCTTATGCTTCTTAGTACTTTCTCTTCCCATGCTTTGTAATCTATATGGGTATATGTTGCATGTATTCATGTTATATTCCATTCTTATGCTTCTTAGTACTTTCTCTTCTCATGCTTTGTAATCTATATAGGTATATGTTGCATGTATTCAAGTTATATATTTACTAGATGTTTCATTGTTTCTTTCCTTTCTATTTCTAGTTTTTATGTGTGTTTTTGTGTTACATTTATTTCGTTATTCGTTTTATTCCAGATTTTCCTTAGATACGTTTGTATTTGGTCGTCCATTTGTGTTTCATTTTAATTTGTCACTCCTGTTTGTTCGTTTGCTTGATAAAGGCCTTGTTGGTCGAAACGTTACTGTATTTTGTCATTGTTTTTGTAATTTGTAAAACTACAGTACTTTGTAATTACGTGTTTTGCCAATCAAATAGTTTTACTGCAGTTCCATATATATATACTGACGATATATAGCAACGTTTCGACCCAAATTAGAAAAGCCACGATTTTGGAACATTTATATTAAGAAGGTACATGGTGTTCAAGATAAAAGTAGCCCGAATGACAAATCAAAACTTGCCAATCGGGCTACTTTTATCTTGAACACCCTGTAGTTCTCTAACCATCACTTATTCAAGTCAACGTTCTATATTGATATTTATAAAACTAAGCATCTAACTGCAAATATTGCTCAAAACGTCACCGTTGTCTTTACAAGAATCACGAAGGACGCATAATTAATCTACCTTGCCCAATTTATATAACCGTTCATGTCTGCAATGTATCATTCTCAATCTCACTTATGTCGGTAATGGGGAAAGGGGGAGGGTGGTTTCACGCAATTAATGTATTTTACACTTCTAGAAACTCTATAATAATAAACTATGACCTATTGATCTCAATGTTAATTATACAGTCGGGACATCACTGAGATCAAAAGAATGATGCAGACCTACCTCATTATGTTTGGGAACTAATCAGTTCGAGATGAGTACGATACTTGGACAGAGACAAAACAGCAACAGGGGGATGGAAACGGGAGTTTATAACTAACAAGGTTATTGGTTATCTACCACTGACATTACCAGTCGATCGAACAAAAGGGCAAGTAACAAGGATGAAAACCTTAGAGATCAAAGACTAGTACTCCCGTGTGGTGCCGTGGACCACAAGTGAAGAATAGAAACACTACGACCTACAATACATTTCGTAAGAGACGACTGGTGTAGGACCTAGGAAAGCTACCTAGTAAATAAAAAGCATCGCAGAAATCGGATGTGCTGGTCTACTTGTAGGTGCATAACTGACAACGTAAAATCGCCCTTAAACTCAGATCACATACAAATCACACAGAGTGGTTAACAACTGGTCGATATGGAGCGTTTGATCAAGAAGAAGAACTAAGACATGACACCGACAGCAGGGGTGGAGATATGAGTTTACAACTAACAAGGGTGAAAGCTTTATCGATGAAAGGCTAGTATATTGCTTATATGTTTTCGAGTTTAAACAAAGCAAATGTTCTATTAGATTTTCATTGGTCCCTTCAAAACGACTTGTACACACAGGAATAGAAATAAAAGCTGTTACTAGAGTCAACTACAGTTAATATTGATTGAAGTGCCGTTTGCAAGCAGTCCATGTCTATGTTTATCAGATCAGACTGTCTAGTTGTACTCTCTAGGCCATCAGCCGTGTGTGTCGGCATCGGCAAGCGTGCATGAGTTTGGAGCAACCAGGCACCAAGTGCTCTCACGAGACAAACTTACTAAGCGTCACTGACACAATAAAACTAATTGGATGAATGTGTTAACGTTATTGAGTTGAAATGTTCATCAAAGATTGCCCTAAGGTTTGCGTCAGTTTATTCATTTCATTGTGAGAAGAAACCATGAAAAGTGGAAATTTGTAGTTATTTGATTTTACAACTTAGACATAGACAGATCATTAGACATAGACAGATCATTAGACATAGACAGATCATTAGACATAGACAGATCATTAGACATAGACAGATCATTAGACATAGACAGATCATTAGACATAGACAGATCATTAGACATAGACAGATCATTAGACATAGACAGATCATTAGACATAGACAGATCATTAGACATAGACAGATCATTAGACATAGACAGATCATTAGACATAGACAGATCATTAGACATAGACAGATCATTAGACATAGACAGATCATTAGACATAGACAGATCATTAGACATAGACAGATCATTAGACATAGACAGATCATTAGACATAGACAGATCATTAGACATAGACAGATCATTAGACATAGACAGATCATTAGACATAGACAGATCATTAGACATAGACAGATCATTAGACATAGACAGATCATTAGACATAGACAGATCATTAGACATAGACAGATCATTAGACATAGACAGATCATTAGACATAGACAGATCATTAGACATAGACAGATCATTAGACATAGACAGATCATTAGACATAGACAGATCATTAGACATAGACAGATCATTAACGGTTTTGTGTGGCTTTGTTTTTATGTACACAGAAGTAGATATTAATTTAGCGAAATATTGATTTCTGTAGGTATGTGTCTGTGTGGTACCGGAGCCCGCAAGGAAAGCAAAGAATAGTACCACTTCGGCCTACAAGGCCGACTGAAGCAGAACCTAGGAAGCTACCTAGTAAACAAAAAGCAACGCAGAAATCGGATGTGCTGGCTTACTTGTAGGCGCATAACTGGCACAACGTAAGTCGCTCTTAGGCTCAGATCACATACACATCGCACAGAGAGATTAACGAGTGGTCGATATGGAGTGTTGGAAGAAGAAAAAGAAGTAGGTATTGATTAGTGGGCGCCTGTAGCTTAAGCGGTTGTTAGTTCCATCACAATCCAAGCGTACCTGGTTCAAATTCGCCCGTGGGTTTTTATGAACGGTAAAATAGACCTTAGCGTTCAGAAAGCAATGACAAACTACTTAACGTGTAAGTGGTATCTAGAAAATCGAAGATTCGTCGCTTACTGCGGTTGATGGCTAAGTTCTGTTAAGGATAGGCAGCGACTTTCATTTTCACGTATCGCTGGAGGAGGCGGGAGAACGTGCAAGAGACAGTGAGTTTTTCAGGAGGGCTGTGGTGAAAGCGACGTTCAGCATGCTACTACTTGACTTGAGCTGTTAACTGCACACGAGAAACAATTATTGATTTCAGTAAAAGATAACTGCGCACACGAGAAACAATTATTGATTTCAGTAGAAGTTAACTGCACACGAGAAACAATTATTGATTTCAGTAGAAGATAACTGCGCACACGAGAAACAATTATTGATTTCAGTAGAAGTTAACTGCGCACACAAGAAACAATTATTGATTTCAGTAGAGATTAACTGCACACAAAAGAAACAATTATTGATTTCAGAAGAAGTTAACTGCACACAAGAGAAACAATTATTGATTTCAGTAGAAGTTAACTACACACAAGAAAAACAATTATTGATTTCAGTAGAAGTTAACTACACACAAGAGAAACAATTATTGATTTCAGTAGAAGTTAACTACACACAAGAAAAACAATTATTGATTTTAGTAGAAGTTGCATGGTGTTTAACCCCATGGGGCTCGGTCCCTCTCCACAGAAATTGAATGACACCTGCCGAGAGTATTGCACAAAATACGGACTCTGTAGATTCGGTAACAATCTTAGGTGTCGCTGAAAAAATGCATTCACAACAGAAAAGCGCAGTCCGATAGTTAATTTGTTAATGGGCAACACTAATAACAACTTTGAACATGCTTAAAATAGAAGTGCGAAAGCTTGAATCCGTTGCAAAGATCCTCAAGGTTGTTGTTTTGTTTTCTTTCTTATCAACCAAGTTAACCACTCTGTTTGTGATATGTGTAGTTTACAGAGAATGTGAGTACGTTGCAACCTTGTAAGTCCCTACGGCATGCAATGCTGGTACATCTGCATTTCGGCCACAGCGTACACGTATTATCTGACAGGGTACATATTTGTACAAACGGGTAACTAAGATTTTACAGCCAGGAAAATCTGACTTTGAAGTAACACATTTGAAATTATACTGTAGAATTACCCGCTTGCTCAGCGTGTTCGTAGTGGGTTGGACGACGGGTAACAAGCTCCGTGGTAGTGCGATTCAATTCTGCGGGCTGACAGAAAAGCCACAGGTTCTCCAGATTTACAGTGTTCGTGGCACCGAACCGAAGGGTTACGATGTGCATGGCACCGAGCCGAAGAGCTGAAAGCTCAAGTGCTTCTGGATACAAAAATTATTGTAGACTAGGATCAGATTTGATTGGTCGTAGGGAATTCGTCAAAGACCCCCAAATGAACGGTATCCTATTGTAACGTGTTGATCTGTGCTAGTAGTCGACTGGAAAAAGAGACTGCAAATAGATTTTGCGAAAAGTTTGTATAACAATTATTTCACAACAGATGATGATTGTTGAAATAAAGCCATAATACTGAGATACAATCATTACTTCCAGTATGATGATGGAGGTAGGGCGTTACTACTGCCCTACATTGGCTCTTAGGGGCTGCTTTACTGGGGTCGCTATTGTATCTGACTCTCAGTCGATGCTTAAGAAGATCCAAAATGGCAGGTTTTTGTATGAGTGGGTGTCGTCTTTTGAAGTTTCTAACTCCCAGAGGCGTACGTGGGTCTACTGTCTTGTGCATGTAGGTGTTTGCGTTAATGAGAGAGTGGACAGGCTTGCATCAACATCATTGATTGTCGGAGAGCTGAAGATAGATAAGGGGAATGTTCTTCGGTCTCTTCACGATTGCCTGTTGGATGAATACACTGCAATAGATGTTGAATCGATTTAAGGAGTTTGGAGTTATCAGTTGTACAAGCAGAACTGGATGCCTAAGGGCAGAGCGAGGAGTGTGTTTAACCAGAGATCTACGGGAACCATCAGTATGCATACCCTTCGACAAGTACCACTCTTGACAATCGTGAAATGGCGTAAACTTGCGTTGTTCGGGCATGTGATGAGACATAGCTCACTCTCCAAGACTATCTTAGAGTGAACAGTTGAGGGTGAAAGAAGGAAAGGAGGGCAGAGAAAATCCTGGTTTGACAACATCAAGAGCTGGTCAGGACAGAGTTTCTCCACACTCGCTCGAGGAGTTGAAGACAGAGATTAGCAGTCGGTGGACAAAATATAAACAACCTAAGATACGCTGATGACACAATTTTCATGGCTACAAATGAACAAGATCTACAAGACTTGATAGACATACTAGTGAGAGAAAGTGAAAAGAAAGGATTAAGCATGAATATAAAGAAAACAGAGGTTATGGTTGTCTCCAAGAAACAAGAAACACCAACATGTAATATTAAAATAAATAACACAACACTGAAACAAGTCCATCGATTCAAGTATCTAGGAACATTCCTAACATCAGATGGAAGATGTACAACAGAGATTAGGAGTAGAATAGCTCAAACGAAAGCAGCTTTTATGAAAATGAAGAACACACTATGCGTGAACTCACTACCAATGACATTACGAAAACGAGTACTCCAATGCTATATTGAACCAATACTTATGTATGGCAGCGAATCATGGACAATGAACAAACAATCAATACAATCATTGGAAGCCACAGAGATGTGGTTTTACAGAAGAATGTTGAAAATTCCATGGACAGCAAAGAAAACAAATGTGGAGGTTTTAAATCAGGTCTGCACACAAAGAAACCTTATCAAAAGAATAAGAATCTGACAATCAAGGTTCTTCGGGCATATAATGCGAAGAGAAGGTTTAGAACATTTGGTGACAACAGGTAAAATTCAGGGAAGGAGAGATCGTGGAAGACAGAGGGAGAAGATGTTGGATGGCCTGACATCATGGTTCGACAAAATATCGACGTCAGAACTGATTCTAGTTATGACATACACCAAGCAAAGAGAGTTGTGGAGAGACATGATCGCCTACGCCGGCAGACATGGCACTCGATTGATGATTGGTGGAAGAGAAACTGTCTCCCTGAAGAGTTTTGTTATTTTTTATATTTAATATTTCATTTGTCCTTTCTTGTGTAATACTGTAATTTACTTGTCCACGTCAAAACGTCGGTTTACCTCAATTTTGCCACAGTCTCCCACAGTCTTTCCACCTCAATTCTGTCATTTTTTCTTACATCTCCTGCATCTCTTACTATCATTCTCCAACACTTTGATATAAGCATTCCTAATCAAATGTTACTTTTATCGAGTTTAAATCTGAAGTCATTGCTATAGACTCTTGAGTTACAGATATCTTTCATTGAATCACATTTGCTATAGACTTGAGTTACAGAAATCTTTCATTGAATCACATTTTGCTATAGACTCTTGAGTTACAGATATCTTTCATTGAATCACATTTGCTATAGACTCTTGAGTTACAGATTTCTTTCATTGAATATCATTTGCTATAGACTCTTGAGTTACAGATATCTTTCATTGAATATCATTTGCTATAGACTCTTGAGTTACATATATCTTTCATTGAATATCATTTGCTATAGACTCTTGAGTTACAGATATCTTTCATTGAATCACATTTGCTATAGACTCTTGAGTTACAGATATCTTTCATTGAATCACATTTTGCTATAGACTCTTGAGTTACAGATTTCTTTCATTGAATATCATTTGCTATAGACTCTTGAGTTACAGATATCTTTCATTGAATATCATTTGCTATAGACTCTTGAGTTACAGATATCTTTCATTGAATCACATTTTGCTACATTCTCTTCGAATTATCTCTATAATATAAATCTGAAGCGTTTTGTTCAAGCTGCCTCCTGGTATAAGAATATCATCGTCTTCTTCTTCTTCTTATTGTTTACGGTTTGGTGAAACAAGTAAAAATAAAGTACTGTAGTTTTACAAAAATACAAAAACAAAACAATACATGTGTCATGTAGATGTTAAATGTATACAAGTTTTATATATATATTTGATTTTATTTCTTGTTTCTCTTCTTTTTTTCCACTTCTAGCTTTTTGCATTTATTGTCTTATTCGTTTTAGTCACAGATTTTTATGTTAGGGCTGTTGGGATTTTATTGTCGTAGGCTATATGTAGTGTGCTGGGAAAGAAGTGAAATTCGTCACTCCTGTTGTATCCTTTGCTTGATAAAGGCCTTTTGTCGAAACGTTGCTGTGTATTGTTATTGTTTTTGTATTTTGTAAAACTAAAGTATTTTGTTTTTATGTGTTTCGTCCATTACAGTATATTTTTTACTACAGTCTTCCCTATATCGTTTACGGTTTGTTAAGTTCGTGTAGAGGGAGGAATAAATAAGGAATCATTTCTGTACGTTTTGCTCTTGAAAAACTAATATACATTTCTCTAAGGGTTAGTTTTCATGCCGTCGCTCCATCTTTTACATGGTCTTCCTTCTACTTTATAGACAGTCTATTTTTCCAATGTGGCTTTTCGTGGCAGACGATACCAGAGAATTCTTGCCAGATATCAAAACTATTAAATCTGTTGTTCTTTACTAAATTAAATCTCTTTTTAATCTTTGCCTTCTTCTGTTCTCTTCATCTGTAATGTTATATTAAATCTCTTTTTAATCTTTGCCTTCTTCTGTTCTCTTCATCTGTAATGTTATCTTCCCATACTTCTCCCGCAGCTCTTCTAAGACATATGATCTCTGTTGTTCGATTTAACGTTCACAATCTGCAGTCAGTGTCCATGTTTGACACTGATAACATAAACGTTGGCTAACAACTAGTTCTTGTAAGGTGCGCTTCATAAAATCAATGGTAGCTATTAAGATGTCCGTATCTAACAGTTGACGTGAAGATTGGGCCTACTATTAACAGACATCAGATGTATCAGCAAAAAAATCCCAAGGTCGTACTGTCAGAAATACGAATCGTTGAAGATTGGCTCCAATCCGTTTGTAATCCGTATCAGGAACGCACCATTTTCTGTGACAAAACTGCCGGTAATGGGAGATGGGGAATCTATCTGACAGACCGTCTCCAGGGAATTTTACAACGGTCCAACAAAGAACGAGCAAATATTCAATCAAAATGAGGAGGTTTTTTTTGTTGGCTACACTGGCGTCTCATATTGCATTATTTAATAAGAGAACACAATTCACACAAAGTCTCCTGTTGCCGATTTATCATTGCCCCTCTTCACACAGACTCTAGTTAGACGTCACTATAATGTTGCCTCTTTGCAAATTTGTAGGTCTAGAAGACCAAACGTGCACCGGATAAAATTTACTTGATTGGAAATATACGCAGCGCATTTTCTGTTATGATTTAATGTTAATACACAGCAAAACATTGTTTACACATTTTTGTTTTATTTTTCGTCTTCTTAAGCTTCCCGAATATTTGAGGTTCATTGTAGCAGATATCACCGGCCTTCATTTATCTCTGTTCTTATTCTTCTCTTCTCTCTATCTATCTCTGTCTCTCCCTGCCTTTTAACCCAGATGGGCATAGCCGCATATCCAATAGGTGTTCAGTGAACTTTGGGACGGAAAGAGGTTCCAAGGCAGAAAACTGATCAGATATAAGGATATCTACTAGGCCTCAAGAACTTTTCAATCGATTCCAACAAATGGAAAAGACTAGCTGATGACCAGGTCATGTGGAAAACAGCATTAGACAAGTGCAGAATCTTTGAAAAGAGACTTGGGAATGAACTGAAGAGAAAAAGAGACAAACGCAAACTCAGAAGTTGTCATAGTAAAACACTTGTCAATCTTCTTCTTCTTCTTCTTCGAATGCTTCATATCGACCACTTGTCAACCCCTCTGTGATTTGTATGTGATCTGAGCATAAGAGCGATTGTATGTTGTGCCAGTTATGCACCTACAAATAGGCCAGTACATCCGATTTCTGCGCTACTTTTTATTTACTAGGGTAGCATCCATAGGGCCTACAATTCGCTCTTACGACATGCATTGTATGTTGCAGTGGTACTATTCTTTGCTTCCTTGCGGGCCCTGGCACCACACAGGCGACTTGCCAATCGATCGGCTGTAAAGATATAGTATATATATTTATGTATATAAATATTATCACCATCATGGAAGGAGGCATACCGGCAAAGAGAAGAGGAAGTCCACAGATAAGTTAGATTCAGAATGTAACTGATGGGTTGAACATGACGGCTGCAAAGGCAGGGCATCTGACCTATGAGAGAGAGAAATTCCGAGGACTGTTGGGGTGGCAACGTTCTGCTCAGGACAAGCTATTTGATGATGATGATATATTTGATGATGATGATATATTATCATCATCAGCTTGTGCCGTTTTCACCTCGAAGGATGAAATCGATTTCTAGTAATGTTACTATACTTCAGGAATGTGTTGAAATATTCAAGGCAACCTGCTTCACTGCGCCTTTACGATCGGTGTCAGTCACTAGCAAGAGGCACATATTCGTTATCTACCCTCAGGTCTAACCAGTATCATTCTGGCTTCTTTTCAACCCCGATGGGTGCATGTAATTGTATGAAAAAAACGCATTTGTATAGATAGGCTGTTGGTAGAGTTTCACCAACAGAAAACATGACTTTATAGTACCATAATCACTAGGTTATACTGTAGACAGTGGCGGCTCGTTGTCTTTTTTGTTGGTGGGACCAGAGACACATTTTTGGGGAAATTATGGTTTTGGGTTAGGTTATATTTTAATTTATAAAATTAAAAAATACACATTGCACACTCTTTGTGGTGGGGCTCGGCCCTACTGGCCCTTAATGCCGAGCCACCACTGACTGTAGCATTGTATCAGATCTGACTGGTCATAATCAAGGCCATCAGAATAGATATCCATGTCACTGATCATCATGACAGCATGGCATATATGAATGTCAGCTGCGGAGTAGATATCTAACACTGGAGAACAAGACTTGGTGGAGATTCATAATTCCAGCGCCAGCATTTACGGCATCTGATGATGATGTCTAAGAACTACTGCTGAAAGCTTCTAGGTATTTCACTCACATTGTTAAAAATGTTTCACCTAAAAATGTGGGTTTATTTTTGGGTGATATCCTGTGATATCACAAGACGTAGAGGCAGACCAAGAAGAAGATGGTTACAAGATATTAAAGAAACCATGAATATGACCATCGACGAAGTGGATGAACTGGCTAGATACAGCGTGAATTTCAGATGTGCTGTAAAGAGAGCAACGTCCTATAAAGGATACGCACCTTGATGATGATGATATCCTGTGATACATACACACTGACGTACACATATACCAAATACTCCTAATTGATGTCATATTCTGATCCGCTGTGACAGTATTGCATTTGATGTTCCCTTATTTCCCTTGGCGATACGTCAGTGAGTTTACCCGATTCTAATCAAAGTTAGCAGAAGATTAAGAGTAATAGGTTCTACTAGGTATCGATTTTTTCACCCACTCATTCTGGAATGTTCTAACAACAACAGTTATGGTGGCAAGTCACTTTCATTCACGTGACCTTTTTGTGTTATAAATCAATCATAGTCGGCTTTGAATGACATATATTTGCTAATCCCAGGGAAGGCAAGTCTGGGGGTCAAAAATGGATGATTCACGTTCTAGAATATACAGACCATAACTGATTTAGACATCACTTCGCGAGAAGGGCGTCATAACCGCTGACGCGAGTATGAGTGGGCAAAATTGAAGTTTTTGCGAGGGTTAGATTTAGATATTACGTAGCGATAGTTTCATTCTCGTTTATTGAACTAAGCAATCAGATACACATACATCTAACTGAGTCATTGAACGCATAAAGAATCCGAACGAAGGTCTTTGACTCATCCAGAAGCAGATCAATGAACGTGGGAGTGCTGCATTCAGCTTGTACTAGCTTTCAATGAAATTAGAAATTTTACGATAGAATGAACGGAAAATGAAAATCGTAGCATATCCTTTAAGAGACGTCGAAATCAACCACAATAAACGAGTTTTGATTTTCTAGACACAACTTATACGTTCAGTAGTTTTCCATCATGGTAGGCGGCATCCTGACAAAGAGGAGAAGAGGAAGACCACGGAGAAGATGGATTCAATATGTAGCTGATGGTTTGAGCATGACAGCTGCAGAGGCGGGAAATCTGGCCTACGAGAAAAATTCCGAAGAACTGTTAAAATGGCAAAGTTCTACTCAGGACAAGCTATTTGATGATGATAAGTTTGCCCTTGCTTTCTGAACGGTGAGATATAATTTTTACGGTTCGTAAAATTCCACGGGAACAAATTTGCCTCCAGAATGCCCACCGCGGAGTTGAGAACCAGGTACTCTTGTGTTGTGATCGAGCTCACTACTGCTAAGCCACAGACGTCCCCGGCGATAGAACACACCTGTTATATTTTAATTATCTGTCTCTTCGTGCTAATTTACGGTAGTCTTTATTTTCTTCTTTGCTTGTCTTGGAAATTACATTCGTTATATTGTGTCTCCTTGAGACGAAATGATCAAAGAATACCAAAGCTTGCATTGAAGTGGGATGCAAAGGGTTCAAGAAAGAAAGGACGACTTAGGGAGACTCTAAAACGAACATTGCTGAGAGAGGCAAGAAATATCGGTCTCAGCTCTATGGAGGAGATCGAGCGAATTGCATAGGATAGACGGATATGGAGAAATTGCTTGCAAGCCCTGTGTAACGTATAACGGCACGAGATGAATTATTATTATATACTATATTGTGTCTCAGTTTACAGATAGGCTGGAATAGTTGTTCTTGTTGACTTGGGCTGATGATATCATATATCCAAATAATTTAAATTGATAGACTTGTCTTAGGCCAGGGTTTGCTAGTACCAGTTAAGTATGTAAGACTTTTTTTGCAAGTAATCTTGTCAACATTGCTGCAATTGTTTATTTAGATAATATATAACCAACCACCAATAATAGCATACAATAAAAAGAGATCGGGTACTAGAGCTAAGGAAGACCAAGAAAAGATGGAAAGACAATATCAAGACCACACTACATAAACACGGATACAACACAACAAGGGCGAGTCATCTAGCCGTAGAACGCAAATTAAAGCTTCCATCCCTACGCTTAACGGCAAGAATGGACAGCCAACTACATCTTCCACCTGGGAATAGACAATAGACAATAATCCACCAATGTCATATGTATTCATTTCGTTCTACTTAGAGCATCTTTGGGGTGTAGAAGTTAGCTGCTCGCCTCTCGTTTCAAAAGTACTCGGCTCAGTCCCTCATGGAGCGTTCGGAATTTATTTCCAGACACCCCTGATCTCAGTGTAGGTGAGATCGAGTTCCTAGTTCTATCGGAGACGGACGATAAAACATAGATCCCGTCTTCAATTTGAGCACGACAAAGAACCCTTGGCAGCTCAAAATCGAAAAAAAGAGGCTGGAAATTCACATTAGGAAAAACCTCATTAGAAAGATTAAAACAATATAATTCCTACAAAATATTTTCACCATATTCTAAATTACAGAGGGAACCATCGCCGATGCTACAGAGTTCGTGCACTTCCGCTGAGATCTTCCTGTGTAAGAAAGAGATTGGAACACATATGGTTACTTACCGAAGTGCAATGATGATGGTCCTATTAATCAATCAATTCGTTTTACTGCCCAATAGGTTCATCAAGAAATTGTTTTACTGACATGTCATCGAAAGGTGTGTTTGCACAATTAAAGTAAATTTACACGCATCCTCATTAACTCTGCATCGTCTGTTGCTATAGATCTCCAACACTCCATGACTCTTGCCTTCATGTTGTCCTCCTTTGACTTTCCTCTCAGTTGTGTCTCGGTCTTCCTCTTGCTCCTTGTCCTTCAACTTTCCCCTTCTAATTCAATCAATCAAGTGCCATGCCTGCCGGCGTAGGCGATCACGTATCTCCACAACTCTCTCTACTTGGTGCATGTAATCAGTTCTGACGTCGATCTTGTGTCGAACCATGATGTTAAGCGATCCAACATTTTCTCCTTCTGTCTTCCACGATCTCTCCTTCCCTTAATTTTACCTGTTGTCACCAAATGTTATAAACCTTCTCTTCGCATTATATACCCAAAGAACCTTGATTGTCGGATTCGTATTCTTTTGCTAACGTTTCTTTGTGTGCAGGTCTGATTTAAAACCTCCTCATGCGTTTTCTTCGCTGTCCATGGAATTTTCAGCATTCTTCTGTGAAACCACATCTCTGTAGCTTCCAATAATCGTATTGATTGTTCATTGTCCATGATTCGCTGCCATACAGAAATATTGGATCAATATAGCACTGGAGTATTCGTTTTCGCAGTGTCATTGGTAGTGAATTCATGCATAATGTGTTTTTCATTTTCATAAATTCTGCTTTTGCTTGAGCTATTCTGCTCCTAATCTCTGTTTTACACCTGCCATCTGATATTGGGAATCCCAGTTACTTGAATCGATGGACTTGTTTCAGTGTTGTGTTAATTATTTTGATATTACATATTGGTTTTTCCTGTTTCCCTTCTAATTAGATTTTTAATAAATGTATCATGTTTTTTTATGTGTCTCATTTCTTTTGTTTTTATTTCCTGCAGTAATTCTATCTTTAAGAATAGTTTTTCTAGAACTTTGTAACACGTTTACACACACACACAAAGAAAATATGTCATACCTATATTTTTGAGGTCGTGTCTGTGGCTTAGGGGATAGTGACTCGGTTTATTAACTCCGACATTCTGAGTTCGAATCACGCTGCGGACAGTTTGGTTGCAAATTGTTTCGCGTGGATTTTTACAAAAGGACGACGGCACCACCCGTTCAGAAAGTAATGGCAAATTACTGAACGTAATAATGCCTAGAAAATTCACAAACAGCGTTAAAAAGCTGGGGTTGATTCGCAAAGTTCTGTAAAGGATATGCAATTAACTAACTATATTTTTGAACATTATAAATTTGTTCTTATACGTCAACGAGATTATATTAAAATTTTAAAAAGTTGAAGTGCGTAGGTGAATTCTAGTTTTTTTCTGAGGGAAAGAAAAGGTGTTTCATAGAGACGAAGCATGATAATTCCCATACACAGACCAAAATAAAATAGAGAACTTCATGCAAATAGAAGCTAAAATCACAAATAGAATTACTTCAATACACATAAAACTTCCAGCGTGAGAATTGACAACAAGAATGTTTTACAATCTTTGCAACAAAGACATGGATTACATGGTTTTTAGAGTTTAGATAATGGTTGTTGGTTGCTGAAGGTTACTGAACAGATGCAATATCACTACAGGCAGTCCATAGTTGCTCAATCACCGCCAACAGCTGACGAAGGAGTATGCATACTGATGGTTCCCTTAACTCACTGTTTAAACATACTTCTAGCTCTGCTCCTCAAGCATTCTGTTATGCTTTTATAACGTATAATTCCAAACTCCTAAAATCGTTGGATTAATTCAACATCAATTGTTGTGTCCTTATCCACCAGGCGGTCGCCATAAAACCGAAGAAAATCCCCCTGTCCATCTTTATCTCCCTGACGATTGATGCTTGTAATGAAAGTCTGCTAGCTCTTTCATTACCGCAAAGACCTATTTGACAAACTTCATACTTTTAAAAATTGTTCCCAAGCATAATTGCTTTCAAATACGTACGATTCCTAATAGGATACACATTGTTTCATGAGTATTTACGTAGTTTGCCTCGAATTAATGTTTGAGATATCTTGTTTTTTTAAATTATTGATCTCCTCCAGTTTCTTTGTTTCAAATATATTTATTGTATTGTGATACTAATTTATTTTAAATTTTAATACACCGAAAGCAACAATAAATATTTCCTATGTCTGAATGTGCTGAGCTTTGAGTTCCTTCGGCGAACCGGATATAAAAACGTCGCTGCCCGGATCTCTCTCGCGATCACCGCCCAGACTGATGTACCAGATTTCCCAATAAATTCTATTCATGTGGAAATATGATTCATGCAGCCTTAGCGTTGGGGTGTTTTACGTCACATCTTCAGCACCATTTGGAGCTCTGGTGCTTATCCTTCAGCGATGTGTCCGGTTTCAGCCAGCGTTTACTCGGTTCGCTCTCCGTTCTGTAGCCATCTAGTGTTTTTACGGTATGGGGTAGCTAGCCCCAGCCCAACCTCCTTAGTCGCCTCTTACGACATGCGTGACAGGTGACAGATGTTCTATTCTTTACACCCCAATTTGGCCCCGGTAACCACTCGGGCGTATTACTTTTCGTAATTTTCGCTGCTACTGCATAACTGTAATTTTGCTTCTGTTATGAGTCGTAATGTAAATATCTGATATGCAGGATGTATTTTCATTGTTACAAATTGAACATAATTAAAGCATAGTGATTAGTCACAAAACAATATGTAATTATATATTGTGAAATATGTATTTCTAATTATGATAAATATGTGTTTTCCGATGGTCTTAGACGATCCCTGTGAAATGGTCATTCGACCTCCTAAAGAGGTCGCAACCCACAGATTGAGAACCACTGGTTCAGGGGCGGCTCGTCATTAAGGGCCAGTGGGGCCGGGCCCACCAAAAATAATGTGTAACGTGTATTTATTATTTTATAAATTGAAAAAATAACAACCCAAATCCACGTCATTTTCCAAAAAATATTTGTCTGACCTCACCAGCAAAAATGGTCATGAGCCGCCACTGCACTTGTTCAAATGGAACTAATTAGTTCTGCCAATCGCATCCGTAAACTTTTAGTTGGACAACATTAACACAAAAACAAGTACATGAACACCATGAAATGCTACAATTTGAGTTTTAGATGATGTGTCTCAATGAGCTTAAATATAAAAACTATTTCGATAGGCACAACACATTGATTCAAAATGAAAGAATGTTGTTATAACCAAACATGGACATTTTTTTTAAAAATAAGTTACTAGCAACGAAAGTTTGAACAATTATACACACTTAACCCAGGTAGGTCTCGATGACGAAGTGGTTTAGACGTTCACTTGTCGTTCTGAAGGTTGTTGGTTTGAATCCGGACATTTTTAGGATTGTTGCTGGAGCTACGGATCTAGTGCTTTCTGCAATACTTTCGGCAGATGACGTGACATTTCCGCCGATATGGATGGAGTCATATGGGAACCCGGTGCAATGAAGTCAATTCTTCACCTGTAGACCCCTTTTTTAGACACACAACCCAGATAAGCAAAACTTGATCGTCTGAAGGGCACAATGAGGAGTGTGTCCAACCACCGAGCCACGGGAACCATCAGTATGCATACTCTTCGATGTTTGATGGAGGAGACTGGACACTTATGGAGCTGCATGGAATGCTATGACATCAGTTCAATAATCAATAGTTCATATCCCAAAGATTATTGATTACTGAGGATCATCTTCACACACTTCAGACAACTTTATAAGTGCTGCGATCTACATTCAATACCTTTACCAGCGTATAATGACTAATCACACTCGTTCGGTCTTGATTAATCAAATGTCTCGTGTCTCTAACAAAGTGTTCGTGTCTAGCAGTTCCGATTTTCCTTTTCATCTTCACTCTGGATAGTGATGCAGATTTATACATGTTTTTAAAACCATCTATACAACCTGTTTCTCTTATTGAATTGATATCTGCACTTTCTATTCTTCTTCTCCTTCTTTGCGTTCGTTCTTTACGACCAATTTTAATCACTCTTTGTGATATGTTTGATCTTTGCCAAGAACGTGTATAAGTTGCACATTGGTTTGGTAGGCCCCTAAACGCATAGACTTCTACACGTTTAGGACATGTGCATCCGATTTCAGCCAAACTTTCTATTAAATGTCCTTCCTCAACCACCGCTGTATCAGCCAAGTGAACTGTACACGCTTTGCCTTTTACTGCCACATGCCCTAGTATTTAAAAAAAAAACGTTTACATTTGATACAACATGTGTTTTGTACGAACCATATGTGTTCTTGTCAAGCCACAATGGAAAAGGATTACGACCGAAAGACAGTTCGCTATCTTTTGAAAATGGTAGTCCATGTTTCTCTCCACGTACGAAGTGCGTGCGTCTGAGTTCAGATCCTCCCCAATTCAACCCACATATTGCAATCGACAACCGATTACGATTGACAAAAAACAGCAAATGTCATTTCACTTTTGGAAGAAACGAATACATATACGACAAAAACATTCATCAAAATCTATCATTTTATTTCTTCTTCTTCGAACGCTCCATATCGACCAGTTGTTAACCACTCTGTAGGATTAGTATGTGATGCGAGTCTAAAAGTGATTGTACGCTGTGCCAGTTATGCCCCTACAAGTAGGGCAGCACATCCGATTTCTGCGATGCTTTTATTTACTAGAGTAGCTTCCCTTGGTCCTACACCCATCGCTTCTTACGACATGCCTTGTAGGTCGCAGTGGACTATTCTTTGCTTCCCTTGATGGCACCGGACCACGCGTGCGTACCCTTGTACAAAACGCGTTATGAAGTTAAAACTGAAGCTTATATTGTAGCCCAACTGCCGTCAAATCAAAAGCTGTGGCAGTAAGATATGACAGAAAATCAGATCCATTCCATTATAATCCCCAACGTGTAAGTGAAATTACTGTTATCTTCCAACATCAAGACGAACAAACAGCAATTGCACGAGATTACTTGATTTATTACAAGCCTGTTGTCAATCGTCTAGTAACATGAAAAATAAAACATATTAGTATTCTTGATCCGGCATTTGCTCAATGACTTATCACACTCATTACAACTTGGCGATATTGTATCGAGTGCAAATACTGCAACGCAATTAATTAATGCTCATTTTGAAAGCGCTTAAAGAGCAAGGATTGACTTCATTACACCGTATGACTCGGTCCCTCTCCGCAGGAATTCCACGTCATTTGACAAGCTTATTACACAACGATGAACTCCGCACACCTTTTCTTTCTTTTGTCAAATCCTGTTTTTCCTCGCATCAAATTTGAAATATGTCCAAATTTTAAGTCAAAAATTAATAAATTCTACAGTTGTAGGTCACAACAACAGCCATGTTACCTTACCATTAACTTTGACTACAGTGTCCTATAATATGAGAAAGCAGAAATTGTGTAATAATTAATATCTTCGCATGAAATCGTTATAGGTGAACTTGGTAATACTACAGAACAGATTTGGACAAGTCCATGCTCTGGGCATGGTTAGCTGATTGCATTTCTTTGATGAAGAGACCTTTCTAACGTTTTTTTTATGCTGCCTTGGTCATTAGGTGCTTAGTATAATACGATTATGCCAAGTACAAAACTTAGTGTTGACTTTGAAAGGATAAAAAGCTCGGCATGTGTAGTACACGAAAGCAACAACAATAACAATCACATTAATACTGAACATATCAACATTTGCACAAATAATTGACAAGAACATGATCAATTGTTGCTTGTTATATTTATTTACTAGTCTGATTATCTGACATTTAGTGTTAACAAGTTAATAAGTGAGCATCTGTAGCTTATGCGGTAGTCTTTTTCTTCAAACACTCCATAGCAACCAATTGTTAACCACTGTGATTTGTATGTGACCTGAGCCTAAGGTGATTGTGCTCTGTGCCCGTTATGTGCCTACAAGTAGGTCAGCACTTCCAATTTCTGCTATGCGTTTTATTTACTAGGTTATCTTCCCTAGGTCCTACATCAGTTGCCTCTTACGACATGCCTTGAAGGTCGCAGTGGTACTATTCTTGCTTCCTTGCTGGCCCCGCACCACAGGGGCGTTAAGCGGTAATGAGCTTGATCACACACCAAACATACCTGGTTCAAATTCCGTGGTAGGCAAGTTTGGAAGCAAATTTGTTCCCTTGGATTTTTACGAATAGTAACTAGAGACCTCACCATTCAGAAAGCATAGGCAAACTACTGAACGTATAAGTGGCGCCTAGAAAATTGATGACTCATTGACTGTGGTTGATGGCTACATTGTGTAAAGGATATGCTACGATATTATTAGTTAAATAAGTTAAGAAGATCAATGTTACTGCACTCTGGACAGATCCATATTTTGAATGTCTGCAGATAGTCAAGGGTATTCATGCTGATAGAGAGTTGCAGGAAGTAGCACAATGGTTATGGAACTTGCTTCCTAGATAGGTGGTTCTAGATCAATCCCAGTTAGAGTGTGATTTTTAAAATTGTAAATATCTCTCAAATCCACCCAATGTCGTTTGGGTACTAAAACAGCTCTATGGAGTAAAGATGGCTGGTGATTAAAGAAAAATATGGGCCAATAACTGTTCTATCCAAAATACCACATGGCATAAAAAAGAGATTTATTACTTGAATTATTTATTTTGTAAAACTGAACACATTTTATATGTCCGTTGTGACCTTCGCTGTCTTTCTTTCTTATCTCTAATCCTGTTTTGCCTCACAGCATCGGGATAAAAAAAAAGATTTATAGAACTGGCTTTTGTGTGCGTTTGTTAAATAGTATCTTTCACCGCATCTGTTATTTATGAGATCAACCTATTCAGTGCATTGCATTTTGCTTTGTATCCATTGTACCTGGGTAGCATTGCTCTTTGAAGCACACTGTATTTTGGTAATCTGCTTATGTGACTAAACCATTTAATTTGTTGTTTCTTGATGAAGTTCAGTACTGATGTTTTACCCACATTTTTTCCCCCGATGTCTTCATTTCTAAACCGGCCTCTTCTTGATACTCCCAGCATTCTGTGTTGACACTTCATCTCTGTCATGACTAGCTTTGCTGTATAGGATCATATCTGACCAATATTAAAGTAAGAATTCTTATTCAATGATACATTTCAAAACAATTATAACATCTGAAGTTGGAGCAAGGCTTGTCAGATTGGTGAGGAAAGCTTGTGATAAGGAAAGCAAGAATTAATGCAAAAATCAGTCAGAGGTATGCCATAATAGGCACCATGACTATGCCTGAATTCATAGCCAGCGTCGGAAACAAAAATTACTTAATTTTAATCAAAGTAAAAAAAAACCATTCTTTTCTAGTGAAAGTGAACAAACAAATAGTGTTACAATAGATTTCTCTGTACATTTTGTTTACATTAATACATAATCCCTGTAAATAGATTATTACTTGAGATCAATAAGTTGATTAATTGCTGTTATTTGCATACTATGTATAACATTACACGAATAGAAATGTGAATAATAATGTGTTTCTTATACAGCTATTATATTTCATATCTTTCCAAAAAATATCATTTATTTTTTTTAAACAAATCAAATAATGAAAGATAACAAGAGATATGTACAACAAATGATATCTCTTTTTCTTCTTCTTTGTCGTCACACTGCTACCGGGTTGTTGCCCAGTGTCGTGGTTTTCTGTTTTGTCTTGCGCTGTTCTGGTGGCTTGTGTGATTGTTATCTTTGCTCTTTCACAGGATGCTGCCACGCCATCTAACCATCTTTTCCGTGGTCTTCCTCTTGCCTTCTTTCCGATGTTCTGTTGTAGAAGACTCTGTATACTGTGGAGTTTGGATGCATTCTTATTAAGTGGCCAAACCACTTCATTCTTTGTTTATCTATATAATTCAAGCACGGTTTTGTGCCAACTTTCTTTCTTATGCTGATGTTGGTGATTCTGTCTTTTCTTGTGTTGTTGGTAACTTTTCGCAGGCAACGCATTTCACATGTAGTTATTTTTGTGACTGCGCTTTGCTCAATGTCCATGTTTGGCTCTGGTAACACAAAGTAGGTATAAAAATGCTGTTGATCATTTGTTTCTTAGCTGCCTGTGAAATTTTTGGGTGCCTTAACAATGGGGCTAGCTGGTAGGTTACAGCATTTGCTTTTGTACTCTAGCTATCTATGTATCAGCATTTTGTATCTCTCTATCTAGTTTTCCGTCTTTCGAATATGCTTCCTAAGTATTTGAATTCTTTCACTTGGTTTATTTTAGTGCCATTGACATGGATGTCTAGATTATTATGTTTTCTTCCCATATTCATTATTTCTGTTTTAGTGTTGTTGATTTTCATGTCATGTTTCACACAATTATTGTTCAAAGTGTCAATATGATGTTGTAGATCTTGTTCATTTTGATGTATCAGGCACTGATCATCTGCAAAAGCAGTTCATGTTATTAATTAGTTAATGCAATAAATAAAGATACCAAGATATATGTACAGCAAATGATATCTCTGTTAATGCAATAAATAAAGATAACAAGAGATATGTACAGCAAATGATATCTCTGTTAATGCAATAAATAAAGATAACAAGAGATATGTACAGCAAATGATATCTCTGTTAATGCAATAAATAAAGATACCAAGATATATGTACAGCAAATGATATCTCTGTTAATGCAATAAATACAAAGTGCTTGACAAAATAGAACATTATTTGATTGTATTAACTTTCTCAGTAACAATTTTTATATTTATTTTGAGCTCGGGAAGCACTTACGGTAGAGCCGCAGCGAGTGGACCCAGGTTTTACAAGTGTAAAACTCCTAGCGCTTAATTCTTTAGTATGAGAGCTGTTGAATTTGTTTAATTTAGTTGCCTATTATATGGGATGGAAATAATGAATAATTAATAATAATGAATATGGAAGAAAACATAATAATCTAGACATCCATGTCAATGGCACTAAAATAAACCAAGTGAAAGAATTTAAATACTTAGGAAGCATATTCACAGAAGACGGAAAACTGGATAGAGAGATAGAGGCTAGAGTACAAAAGCAAATGCTGTAACCTACCAGCTAGCCCCATTGTTAAGGCACCCAAAAATTTCACAGACAGCTAAGCAACAGATGATCAACAGCATTTTTATACCTACTTTGTGTTACCAGAGCCAAACATGGACATTGAGCAAAGCGCAGTCACAAAAATAACTACATGTGAAATGCGTTGCCTGCGAAAAGTTACCAACAACACAAGAAATAGAATCACCAACATAAGCATAAGAAATAAAGTTGGTACCAAACTATGCTTGAATTACATAGATAAACAAAGAATTAAGTGGTTTGGCCACTTAATAAGAATGCATCCAAACACCACAGTATACAGAGTCTTCTACAACAGAACATCGGAAAGAAGGCAAGAGGAAGACCACGGAAAAGATGGTTAGATGGCGTAGCAGAATCCTGTGAAAGGCAAAGATAACAATCACACAAGCCACCAGAACAGTGCAAGATAAAAATAGAAAACCACGACACTGGGCAACAACCCGGTAGCAGTTTGACGACAAAAGAAAGAAAGAGAAGATTGGCTCTATGAAGGCTCCCACCATTTTGCCATGATCAAGTGGGCACTACACTTTAATCTTAGCCATAAAGGCAGAGAAGCAATCAACAACAATAGAATTTGCTTTTTTTTTTACCAGTGATGGGCTCTTACCCTTTAGCGCTGCAGAGGGTGGTACCCACTAAAGCTTTAAACATGCTAAATCTCTAACGTGGTCATTCTTTCGGATTAGAGCTACTCTGAATTTGTTTAATTTAGTTGTCTATTGGCAAGATAAAGGCTCTTACAATTTGGCCATGATAAAGTGGATACTAGACTTTGATCTTAGCCACAAGGTTGAGAAGTGATCACTAACAATACACATTGCATATGATTTATAAAAACCAATAACCTGAAGAAAACACACATTGACAATCTACTGAATCTACAAATATTTTGTCCGCAACACTCTGCGTAAAATTTTTCCACTTGGGTTTTTGGGTATTTCATCAACAAATTGGACTCCTCCAGGCAGTCTTTTGTGCTGGATACTCTTCCTGAAAAATAATTACAATTGAAATAAATTTATTGCTTCTTGTTCAATTAGTTTCCTCTTTTTTTATACATCATTCACTGCATCTCTATTTTATATCCTTTTTTTCTAGTCTCTCTTCACAACAATCCGTTTTTATTTTTATCTGCAATTTTCTTGAATGTTCACTCTCTAATATTTAAGTTTCTATCTTGTGTTGATTAGAGAGATGCTAAAGCGGAGTGGCTAGTGCACTCCCTTCTTCAGCGTGTGCCCTGGGTTCAATTCTATAGTGAGAGTTGAATATTTCTCTGACTTATGGCTCTCAGATCAAGCCAGTCTCAATTGGTTACCAGAAAAGCACTGGGAAGTAAAGGTTGTCACCATGATTTTGACCACCATGATTTCTACACCTCTGGAAAAAATAATTCCCAAACAGGGTTCAAACCACAACCTTATTTTTATAGCACCCATTGTCTAGCCCTGCAGACAAACATTTTTCAAACCATAACCAGCTAGCTCTAATAAAAAAGCTTCACTTAATCATGTTTTTTTTCAAACAGCGCCAACTACAGAACACAGAAAATCTGGTCAGATTTGATCGGACAGTGCTTGCACAAACACATGCAAGAAGCTTTTGTGTGTTTTTATGTATATGAGATGAAACAGCAGCATACATACACACAATTATACACTTATAATATAAATGCACACATCATTCATTTGCAGCTTCAAGTATATTTGTAACAACTTGTTTAATTTGAACATGTAAAAGAACATTTGGCAGTACAAATCGGGAAGAGAAGGCTGGAAAGCCCCTGCCCTGACAAAATTCATAAGAAAAGATTTTATTTCAAAATAAAATTTATTCAAAAATATTTTCACCATCTTCAAAATTACATAGGAGACCCTTGATGGTGCTACAGAGTTTGTGCACTGTAACTGAGATCTTCCTAGGTAAGAAAGAGATCGGAGCATGCATGGTTACTCACCATAGTGCAATGATGATGGTCCTATCAATCAATCAATCAATCAATATTTGAAACAAGTGAATAATTCATTTCTTTAAGAACCCTAGGGAAAGCATGAGAGACAATAAATATGGTAAGTAAATAAACAGTAACCAAGTATTAAAATACCTCCAGATAAAATCCTTTACCTCAAATTTCCTGTCTTAATTATAATGCAGTTAAATTAAATCTTCATAAATTATCTTTCCTATTTTAACATCAGTAGTTTTATTTGAGTTAATTGTTTTTTATACAAATATAACCCCTATGGGTAAATAGGTAAACACGTAAAAACAAAGTACTACAGTTTTACAAAATACATAAACAGTGACGATAAACAGCAACGTTTACCAAAAGGCCTTTATCAAGCAAACAATACAACAAGAATGACGAATTTCGAGGAACACTACAAATGGACGATTACATGTGGAAACATAAACCTATCTGATGAAAATCTGGGAATAAAACGAACAACGAAATGAGTGCAACACAAAAACCGAAAGTGGAAAAGGAGAGGAACAATAAACAATATAGTGGATAAATGACACATATATGGAGCAAACACACATATAGATAACAAGGCACGAGATAAGACAGTACTAAGAAGCATAGGAATGTAATGCGTTGAGTCCAAGAGGTCGCAAAGTGCCATAGAATGAAATAAAACGGTTCTCCAGGGCGAATCGACTGCGATCATCGGAGGAACATGATCGGATGGCTGTGACCTGGACATCGTCAACTCCTGAATGGCCAGTATCATTGAAATGAGTGGCCACAGGAGTCACAGAGCATTGGCGAATATCGCGTAAGTGTTGGGCAAATCGGTCACTGAGCCTCTTACCGGTTTCACCAATATAGGCCTTATGGCATCGTTTGCAGGTGATAGCATAGATGATATTGCGGAACTCACACGTGAAACTGTCTTGAATGGTATAGGTAGCTTTTGGAAAAGAGACAGTACGGGTCTGTATTACATATGCACATGTATTACAGCGCGCGCCACACTGGATGGTGCCAAAGTGACTCTGGATGTTAGGCTTGAGGCGACTGTGTACCAACAGATCCTTGAGGCTTCTGTCCCGTCTGTACGCCACCAAAGGATAGTGTTGGAAGACTGAACGTGTCTCAGGATCAGACTGAAGAATAGGGAGATGATGGAATAAGACCTTTTCACCAGGGAACTATGAGGGTGGAAAGTTAAGATAAGTTTAACCCTGTCAGACTTGGGGTTTCTAAGTATGTGAGAGAGGGCCTCCTGGCGAGCAATTAGCTGAACCCGATGCATGGCAGATGTAAGTAGCATGTGTGATCATAATACTGCCTTCTTTCAAGTTTAAAACAAATTAATTATTTATTTATTTAAATATATCGAAATGTGGACCCACCTTCAACAAATTTGATGATTTCTTCTTCTGATAATGTGGACCCAAGCTTCTTGACTACAAAAGCTTTTGGTAATTCTCCAGCTGCATCATCAGGAACCCCTAGAACAGCTGCATCTTGGATGTTAGGATGACCCAGCAATATTGCTTCAAGCTCTGCAGGAGCAACCTATTAAAATATTGTAAATATTTAAGTATGAGAAATGTGGATTCACAACATGGAATGAAATGAGTGAACTGGAAAGATAAAAAAAAAAAAAAAAGTTCAAACAAACAATTTCTAAAAGGTTTTGGAGACACACGGACAGATTCTGAAATAGATGAGAGAAAAAATTTAAGTCTGTTATCTTCTACTACTTCTTTGAACGCTCCATATCGACCACTTGTCAACCACTCTGTGTGATTTGTATGTGATCTAAGTCTAAGAGCGATTGTACGTTGTGCCAGTTATGCGTATACAAGTAGGACAGCACAACTGATTTTTCTGCTCTGCTTTTTATTTACTAGGGTAGCATCCCTAGGGCCTACATCAGTCACCTCTTACGACATGCATTGTGGGTTGCAGTGATACTATTTACAACATACATTGTGGGTTGCAGAGTGAGCAAAATTTAAGGTAAGAGAAAAGTTACTTTTTGGGATCAACTTTCATTGTGTAGTTTTATACAGGGACATCAGGGTTAAGAGTTATGTTGACCTATGGTTACTGGTAAGGTGTGACAAATACAGTTTTTTTTTTTAAATATGTGTCATGCATCATGTAACAAGATAGTAAGAAAAATAAGATGCAAGTACAAAAATAAATCGTCTAGAGAAGTTTCTAACCTCCAGAGGCTTACATGAATATACTGTCCTGGGCAATGCAGGTGTTTATGGTAATCAGAGAGTCGATAGGCTTGCATCAACAGCATTGATTGTTAGGTAGTTGAAGATGGATAAGGGTCATATTCTTCGGTTTCTTCGTGACTGTCTGTTGAATCTTCTTCTCTTCCACCATTTACATCTTTATGGAAGTGTTGGGGTGAAACGTAGTGATCTTGTGTGTGCTTTTTTAAGGCACTTTGTAAGCTGATATTCATGTTCGTAAGGCTGTTCTTGATTCCGTCGCTCCATCTTTTGCGTGGTCTTCCTCTTGCTTTGTACTCATTATACTTTTTCTGTGTGGCTCTCTGTGGTAGGCGATACCAGGGCATTCTGGTCAGGTGTCCAAACCATTTAATCTGTTGTTCTTTTATGAATTGCATAACTGGTTTCAAATCCAGTCTCCTTCTGATTTCTTCATTTCTAATTTTGTCTTTTATTGTCACACCTGCAGCTCTTCTAAGACACCTCATCTCTGTCGTTATGATTTTCCGCTCATTAGCTGCTGTTATTGGCCATGTTTGACACTGGTAACATAGTGTTGGCCAGAAAATCGTTTTTATGAGATTTGCTTTAGTTGTTAGTGGTATCTCTTTGTGTGACAACAGTGGTGTTAACTGTCCCAGTACTTGGTTAGCTTTTGTGCAACGATTGCTGATTTCGCTATCGATACTTCCATCTGCTGTGAAAATTGCTCCTAAGTATTTGGCCTCAATTGTTTGTTTTATGTCTACGTTCTGGTGTTTTATTGTAAGGCTTTCTGGTTGTCTACTTATTGCCATTGTCTCTGTCTTTATTATATTTATTTTCATGTTGTATTCCTCACCCTTGATGTTAACTAAGCTCAAATGGTTCTGGAGAGATTCTTCATTTTCTGAAATCAGTACTTGGTCATCTGCAAATAAAAGTTCTGAAATATTATTTCCTTTCTCTATTCCTGCTTCTCTACTTATGTTGTCCATGTATGTTATAAACAGCAGTGGGAGAGCACACATCCCTGTCTAACTCCTGAGTTTACTGTGAATGTTTTTATGTTCCTGCTTTTGTTCTTATGTAACTTTTATTTGAAATGTATAAACTCTTGCAGACCTTGATGAGATGCTTGCTGATTCCATATTTTCTTAAATAATCCCATAGTTTGTTTCTATTGACTCTGTCGAAGGCCTTTTCCTGATCTATGAATGCCACACTACAGGTCTTGTTATGTTCTATTGCGCTTTCCGTCTGTTGAATGAGGACACTAAAATAGATGTTGAATCGATCCAGCAATTTAGGCAGTTTTGAGTTACCCGTTGTACAAGTAGAACTGGATGCCTGAGGGCAGAGTGAGAGGTGTGTTTAATCAGCATGCCATGGGAACCATCAATATGCATATTCTTCTATATTTGTTGGGGGAAACTGAGCACCTATGGGTCTGTCCGGCATGCAATGACGTCAGTTTAGTAACCAATAACCAATAAAAAAAAAATAAAAGGACAAGTAAGATAAGTAACAGGTAAAAGTAATATAATAGAAGTGGGACAGATTCGCACAATGCAAAAGCATCGACTCGGACACAAGAGGGTTATAGGTTCAATCCCACACCATTTTCATGTGTGAGGAAAGGAATTGACTTCCTACCCCCTGTACACTAGGTTCTAGAAATGTGAAGTGTCTTTATACACTAAGGTCTGAAAATGCTACAAGAAATTTTCTTCATATATAATAAAATTGTAAATAACATAAGTAACCGACATGTAATATAATTGAAAGTAATATGTAAAAGACCACTAATATAATTCAATCTCCCCTTTTCAGGCAAAATAAAGATTATATAAGCAGGATGTGTTTTACAATAAATTTACTGCTTTCCAGCTAAACACTAAATTAACTCATTGGCTATCATACTAAAAATAGACCCAGTTTAATTCTTTTTCATTTTTTTCTTCTGCAGGAATATGTACAATTAAGCTAGAGTTTTCTTAATTTGTAAAACATTTTGATGATGGGCATGCAATTTTGTAGATAAATGAATGTACATTTAAAACAGCTAAGAGGATGGGAAAGAATAAATAAACAGCTGGTAAGGATAAAAATGTGTTTTGGTAAATTTTGAGCTAATTGGACAATGAAACAAATCATGTTGCAATCTTTAGCACATGACCAAACAGGAAACAAAGACCAGATATTTGGTAGTTAATGTGTTAATTGTTAATCATACCTGACTTCCTTTATATTTGATCAGTTCCTTTAATCTGTCATGGATGTACACAAGTCCATCTTTATTAAAGTAGCCAATGTCACCTGTAAGGTTAACATATTTTGATAAAAACATTCATAACTCTGAGCACCCGTACTGCTTAACCACAATTGTTAATTATTAACTTCAGAACTATTAACTAATACATTTTTAGCTACCATGGTTCTTCTTCTACTTCTTCAAACGCTCCAGATCTACCACTTGTCAACCACTCTGTGTGACTTGTTATGTGATCTAAGCCTAAGACCTATTGTGCCAGTTATGCGCCTACAAGTAGGCCAGCACATCCGATTTCTGCGCTGCTTTTTATTTACTAGGTTGTATCCCTAGGGCCTACATCAGTCGCCTCTTATGACATGCATTGTAAGTTGCAGTGGTACTATTCTTTGCTTCCCTTGTGGGCCCCGCACCACTCAGGCGAGTTAGTTAGTAAGTTAGATGTCCCCAATATAAAAAACTGCTAGACCTTATCGGGGATTGAACTTGGGTCTCCTGAATAGAAGCCTGCGCTCTAATCCATTCTGTCCCTCTAAGCTTGATAACTTATTCTAAAGATTCAATTATTCAATAAAGATTCAAATTTTCAATTTCGTCAATGTTTTTATTAAATCTCTCCTTAGAACAAGACACAACAGACTCCGCAGTCACATGTATTCAAAATTCAAGATTGGCAATTCAGCCATGTGGACAGGCACATAAGACTGCAGAGCATATCCTTGAAGACTTCCCCAAATATGATATACTGAGGCAAACTCACTTGCCTAACGAAACAACACTCGACAGAAAACAACACTCGACAAAAAACTACACAAACCTCTGTGTGAGCTACAAAAGACAGTGAAGTTTATACAAGAGACAACATTGAATATATGGACAATATTTCATGCCAACGAATGGAAGGATTAAATCCCTCCAAAACAAAACTTTTGACAGTAAAATATAGTACCTGTATGCAGCCATCCATCAGATTCAATCATTTCATCTGTAGCTTTCTGGTTGTTGAAATATCCTTTCATTACTTGAGGTCCCTTCACACAATATTCACCTTCTTCTCCTGGTGGCAGTACTTTATTTGTCTCTAAATGAACTATCTGTACACATGGAAATAATAGATGCCTTTTTTTATTAAAGATTTCTGAAATCTTTACAAAAAATCATGCACACTTATTAACATCAGTTGGTGAGGGGTGGAGGCGGAACCAATCACCTATAAGTTTACCTAGAGCGCTATATATATATATTCTGCCTGTACCGTTATACGTTACATAGGACCTGCAAGTAATTTCTCCATACCGCTCTGTCCTGGGCAACTCGCTCAATCTCTTCTATAGAAATGAGTCTAATATTTCTTGCCTCTGTCAGCAAAGAAGTTCATTTCAGGGTTTCCTTTGGGAGTCCTCTCTTTCTTGAACCCTTTGTCTATCACTTCAATGCCTGCTTTGTTATTCTTTGATCATTTCTCCTCAAGGTATGCCCAACATATCTCCATCTTCTCCTTCTTATAACAGTTGTTACTAGTGGTTGACCAGAGTGCTATGCAGTGATCAATAACAACTACTAATTTGGTATGTTCATAAACAGACCTAAATGAAAGATGCTAAACTATTCTGGAAAGCAATAAATAAAACAGCTGGAGACCGAGAAAAGTGGACAATACCTGTTGAGACCCTATGCTCCACAAGGAGTGGGGAGGAAAAAGTAAGTAATTTTTTTGTTGTGAAATTGTTTTAGTTTATTAAATGATTATATTTTACATATGTGTACATTCATGGCCAATAAATAAGCAGACAGCAACATTGAGATAATTACATGACAGAAAGTCTATTGGGCAATTGGGGGGGGTCAAGTAAGGATATTTAATACCACCATTCTGATTCAATCTGGTCATTGGTTAGCTATTAAGAAAAGTCACGAAAGGAAGAAATACAAGCATTAGATGGACACTTCGCCCGAGTGGTTACCGGGCCCAAATTTGGGGTGTAAAGAATAGAACCACTGTTACCTGCCATGCATGTCGTAAGAGGCGACTAAGGAGGTCTGGCTGAAATCGGATGCATGTATCCACTAGGGAATGCTAACCCGAAACAAATGCTTGCAGAAAATGGATGCACCACTTCGTAAGGCGAATAACATGGTGCAACAACCCCTCACACTGTGGCATGGGATAATGGATTCTACGATCGCCAATCTGTCTCAGAGATTTAGCCCCACGGTGTAAGAATGTCAGACCTACCATCACGGGGGTGGTCAAAACTTACTGCGGGAAGAGGTCAGCACAAATGGGGAAGCAGAAATCATAGGAATTATATCCTACAGAACTGCCCCCAGTATGCAGACTTGAGAAGAAAGAGGTGGCCCACTTACACCAGCGTCCAAGACAAACTATATGTCGTGGCTGATAATCTGAGGCAGATGGCTGTCTTTATTAGAGAATCCGAAATCCCAATCTAGTGAGAATGCATAAGAAGAAGAAGACGATGGACACTTAACTCTGTTCTGAAAGTTCTTAACTATGCAGATGATATTATTCTTTTAGCCACTCACTATGATGTTGCACAGGAAAAATGTTCTGTTGTAAGAGAAACTTTCAAAAGCAGCCCAAAAGATTAGACTAAAGATTAACTAATGACAAATAATAATCAGAAAACTCATTTACTCAATAGAAGAAGTTAATAAATTTGTATACTTTGGAAACAAAATTTCAACAGAATGAGATTTCAATAAAAAGATGTAACAAGAATGCAAGCCAAGCCTTTGTTATGCTTAAAGACATGTGGAATCAAAAGGACTTGGTTTGAAACCAAACTCAGAAAATACGACAATAACATTCTTGGAATGCTGCTATACAATACTACTGAAAAATGATCACAGACATTATACATCAATTAGAGATCTTTCAAAATAAATGTGTTAGAAGAATCCTGCATACATTTTGGTCATCATCATCAAGGTGCTTATCCTTTATAGGATGTTGCTCTTTTTGCAGCGCATCTGAAATTCCCTCTGTCTCTAGCCAGTTCACCCACTTCATCAATGGTCATATTCATGGTTTCTTTAATATCTTGTAGCCATCTTCTTCTTGTTCTGCCTCTGCGTCCTGGGACCCTGCCCTCTAATACTGTTCTCTCTAGGCCATCGTGACGCTTGGTGTGAACAGAGTATATAATTTTTCTGTATAGTATGTTGTTTATCAGCCAATTATCTTTAACATTCAGTTCTTTCAGGACATCAGTGTTCTTCCTTTTTCCGTCCATGGTATTCGTAGGATCTTTCTGTAGCATTTAGTTTTGAAGGACTGCATTTGGTTATAAAA
The DNA here is from genome assembly GCA_020796225.1 of Arion vulgaris. Classification (NCBI taxonomy): domain Eukaryota; kingdom Metazoa; phylum Mollusca; class Gastropoda; order Stylommatophora; family Arionidae; genus Arion; species Arion vulgaris. The sequence goes on along the minus strand of CM036754.1, from coordinate 23,302,069 downwards.
GAATGCAAATGAGGGGATGTGAAAGAAAACTAATTGCAAATAACTGGCAACCACAATTAGTGGGAAAAGGTGAAGTTGTATTGGATATATGTTGTTCAATGCCACTAGGCTCTTTGATAAAGAAGTCTATTTGATGGACAACAGAAAGAAGAAAATGAGACACAGACTTAACTCTTTCCACGCCAATCACCGCACACTGAGCCACAGCATATTTTGTTGAAAGCCATTTGTCGCACACTGCGCTATTTGAGTTGTTTCATTTATACAATTCTTTCTAGTTTTATTTCTACTACTTTTTAACCTTGTTATTCTAATAGGTGGTCCAGTTTTCATCAAAATATTATATAATAATATCTATATATGTTTATTTATTGACGAGTATGCTTTTTTTTGCCTCCCTTGAATTAACTGTGTACATCTGAAGAAATAACTGTGTACGGAAAGAGTCAAGAAATCTCGGAGAAGGATGGTTGAATGTGAAATTTTACAAGTGTGGAAAAACAGGGGATATCATTTGTAGAAAATGCAGCAGATTAGCAACTTGTGAGTTTATGTTCATCTATGACATGAAAAGGATAGAGATGGATATCAAAACCACATAGAAAAGATATGTGCAAAGTCTTTGCTCTCATTAACAATCTTACATGTCTAGTTAATTAAATATAAGTTTATTGACAAGGCCCATTTCTAAATGCTGACCTTTCCTTTAGTATTTGCAACTAAGTGACCAATAGAACCTGCTGTGCATGTAAAATCAACATTAGATACAGGAGATAACTCTGTCATTCCAAAACCTGAGTTGCAAAGGGAAACAATAAACAATAATAATAAATGTGAAATTCAACATTGCTGTTAGTACAACATATAGACGTCAGTCTAATATACCTTCATTTGCATTGACAATTTATATCATAATTTCGTTTTTGATGTCTACCATGGAGTCTTCTTCTTCTTCTTCAAACGCTCCATATTGACCACTTGTTAAACAAATGTTAGTGATCTGTATGTGATCTGAGCCTAAAAACAGTAATTGCACATTGTGCCAGTTTGCGCCTACAAGTAGGCCAGTGCATCCGATTTCTGCAACGCTTTCTATTTACTAGGATAGCTTACCTAGGTCCCTACCTCAGTCGCCTCTTATGACATGCCTTGTAGGTCACGGTGTTACTAATCTTTGCTTCCCTTAGAGCTCCAGCAATACATGTGCAACCATACACTTAAAATTGCTACTCAAATAGGTGAGCTGCTCCGGTTTTTTTTTTATCATTTTGGATTCTTAATTGATATCTGTGTTACTTGTCATAGATGTAACACATTAATTATCATACTGAAAAATATTTTTGGTAATTACTTTCATTAGCTCTTCAAGTGTAGGTACAAATTAACCTGTAGTTTTAAAGGAACAGTTGTCTAAAAACAGAGGGCTGACTTCATTGCACTGAGTTTTCCCCATGTCGCTTTAAGTCTTTTTTTGGCAGAAACGACTCGCTATCTACTGCAAGTATTGCACAAAGCATAAACTCAGTAGTTCCAGCAATATTTCTAGGGTTCTTCATTTAAAAAATACGTTCTTGCACTGAACGGCATTATCTAGATTCAAACCAACAACCTTCAGAATGCAAGACAGTGATTAAGCCCCAGAGACCTCGCAGTTTTGTTTCTTTTAAATGAATTTTCTTGAATGATGTGTCACCTGTGTGTTGTCAGGGCTCACAAGGGGAGCAAAGAATAGAAACACTGTTACCTACAAAGCATGTTGTAAGAGGTGACTGAGGTAGGAGCCTAGGGTAGCTACCCTAGTAAATAAAAAAGAATCGCAGAAATCGGATATGCTGGCCTACTTGTAGGCGCATAACTGCACAACTTACAACCGCTCTTAGGCTCAGATCACATATAAATCACAAAGAGTGGTTTAACAGTGGTCGATATGGAGTGTTCAAAGAAGAAAAATGATGTGTAATTTTGTAGATATATAAATGTACTCTTATCACAAACTAATAAAATGTGAAAGAGTAAATTAAGAACTGGTAATGATCTAAATTTAGAGCTAAGTTTACAACTAAACAAATCATTGTGCAGTCTACAGCCCATGACCAAATGGGACAGTCAAAAAATGCGCAGACTGCTGCATTTGGTAGTTAGGGTACTAAGTCCTACTTATCTTACAGCATTCATTAGCCAAGCTGTTCTGTCAAAATTTCAAGGCCTCCTTGATCAACTAAAATTTTTTTTCTTTTCCTCACATCATCATCACATAACTTGACCTGAGCAGAACTTTGACACGCTAACAGTTCTTAGGAATTTCCCCCACCTATAGGCCAGATTTCCCACCTCTGCTGCCGTCATTCTCAAGTCATTAGTTACATCCTGAATCAATTTTCTCTGTGGTCTTCCTATACTCCTCTCTCCAGGGATGCCTATTTACATAATGGCCTTAGCATAAATGTCTGTTTGTATGTCAAAAATCAAAACTACATAATTGAAATTGTGTAAAGATGGAAGACATCCTGTCATCCAAGAATCCAAGCATCAAACACATACCTTGGTTAAGCTTTACACCATGAGTGAACCGTTGTAAAAAATCAGTAGTAATATCAGCTCCAAGGGGTGCTGCACCACAGAATATTTTCTTCAGAGATGTGATATCATAATTTGACACTAGCGGGTGTTTCGTCAGAAACACAATTAATGGAGGGACCAAATGAGCCATTGTTATCTGTTGATAAAATTCAGATGTATTTCAGACATAAATATATAGATATATACACACACAAATATATAATGTATATAATGTAATATATAAATATAACATATTTGTTGAACGGATTAGTATTTTAGTGCGTTTGCTTTTCAAACTGGAAACAAAAAGGATGTGAGTTAATTTCCCAGCCCCAACATTCACAAGTGAGAAAAAGAATGGACCTCCTGCATACTTAGAGCTTAGAAATACGAAGTGATGGCATTTTCATTGTATTTTTCATAAATATAACAATCCACTTAATTCATATCTGTCCTTGTCCCATTTTGTGTTAACAAGAAATAATTAACTTATAATGAACTTTGGCAATTTAGATAAATTTGATGCCCTCTTACTTCCTTAATCTCTATCTATATCTTTCTCTATAGTTACAACTGTTATAAGAAGGAGAAGATGGAGATATGTTGAACACACCTTGAGAAGAAATGATCGAAGAATATCAAAGCAGGCAATGCAGTGGGATGCAAAGGGTTCAATAAAGAGAGGACGACCTAAGGAGACCCTGAAACAAACTTTGATGAGAGCGGCAAGAAATATCAGTCTCAGTTCCATGGAGGAGATTGAGCAAGTTACCCAGGATAGAGTGTTATGGAGAAATTGGTTGCAGGTCCTATGTAACGTATGACAATACGAGAGAAATTATTATTATTATATCTTTCTCTGCTTCAACACATATATGCATAATTACTGTGTTAGTTATTATTGGATGTTGCATTGATTTCAAAGAACTTGAGACAAACTAGCCAATGTCTATACCAGCAGATGTCAAAAGTAAGCAGCAGATGGTCAATTTTTTTTGTTGCTTGCTATTCATTTATTTGTGTAGTCATGGCACCAAAGATGGCACCTCTGATTTATTATTGCATGCAGGCTTGCTTTCCTTATCACAAGTGTCTCTCGCCATTCAAGCAAGCCTTATTCTGACTTCAGAGGTACCTGTAATAAAGGTCTTCTGTAGTCCAACTGCGAACACATATAATTTTTGGCCGATACTGGTCTCGAACCCCACAATTTCCACTGCATGGGATCACTAGCGCAGAGTGTTATCGACTTTGCTATTGGCAACCCTGATGGTCCCTGCAACTCACTAGCTGTTGTTGTAGTTGTTGTTAATATCTGTCCCCAAGGGAGTATGAGTTTACATTCGTGTTCTCATCCAGGAAGTGGAGTTTGTACATTTAATTTCAGGTATTCCTGCCGACTCTTATGAGATCATTTTCCAGACCTTACTTTAATTACTGTCATTTCTTTCTGCTTTTTCAAACACTCCATATCGACCACTTGTTAACCACTCTGTGATTTGTATGTCATCCAAACCTAAGAGCGATTTTATATTGTGCTAGTTATGCGCCTACAAGTAGGCCAGCACATTTGATTTCTGCAACGCTTTTTATTTACTAGGGTAGATTCCCTAGGCCCCTACCTCAGATGCGTCTTACGACATGCTTTGTAGGTCGCAGTGTTGCCATTCTTTGCTTCCCTTGCAGGCCCCAGCAACACATGGGCGGATTACTGTAATTTGACATCTTTGATAAACCCAGTACAAACTCATCAATGTGATCTTGCAATCATGTTTCTTTGCGATATGATATTTTACATAATAGGATTACTGGTCACAGATCATCATCATCAAATAGCTTGTCCTGAGCAGAACTTTGCCACCTTAACAGTCCTCCGAATTTCTCTCCCCATAGGCCAGATGTCCAGCTTCTGCAGCCGTCATGCTCAAACCATCAGTTACATCCTGAATCCATCTTCTCCGTGGTCTTCCTCTTCTTCTCTTTGTCGGTATGCCTCCTTCCATGATGGTCTTCTCCAGCCCTTCATGTCTTTTTATATATCCAAAATATCTCAGTTTTCTTTTTCTTATTTGTAGCATTAGCCAGGTCACAGATACAAATATAATTCTCATTAATCACATTTTACATCTTGCTTCGTTAGGAGCTATTGTTCTATCTCACCTCCCAAGTATTAGTCGTCAGGATGAACAAGAAGAAAAAACTAAACAAACAAAAACAACAGTGTTCTTACTTTTCTTTCCTGCAAACATCTGAGAAATGTTTCCTGTTCAAATTTTGGCAGGTATAAAATGCTTGCACCGCTCAGGAGTACAGAGAACTGCACCACAATCATGCCATAAATGTGATACAGTGGTAACAGACCCAAACAGTTGTCTTCAGGTGTCAAATTACAACTTGCTCTGCAAAACAAATGACTTAAAGAACTTAGTTTACATGTTTATTGAATGCTTTTGATATTGCTAAAAGGTTAATTGTAATAATGTTATTGAGCATATAGACACCACAAGCTAGAAATCCCTTGCACTAAGGTTGCCAAATGTGGCATTGCAACAGCACAATAAGAACTTGCATATCTGAGAATTACAGTACAAATAAGAAGCAAAAAAAATGAGCTGTGCAAAGAGACTAATTTCTGTGATCTGTGACAATAGTACATCTAATTGTTCGAAATGTTAAACAGAAGCAAATTACAGTTCAATAACCAATAACCAAAGATGCTAACTTACATTATTTGCATGGAGTTAGCCAAGCAGCTGTAATTGGTCAGCATGACACCTTTAGGAAATCCTGTAGTTCCGCTGGAGTAAGGCAGAGCGTACACATCTTCCTGTGGATTGATGTCCACATCAGGAAATGATTTACCATCATCATCCAATAACTTCTGAAATGGTTGGAAGCCAGGAGATTCCCCAAAAACAAACAGATGCTGCAATTAATAGATTTTAAAAAATATTTATGAAACTGTTTGACTACAAATACTCTCTTTTGTATGCATTAATCGAGTTATAATTATGTATGTATTTATCCAGTTATAATTCTGTATGTATTTATCCAGTTATAATTCTGTATGTATTTATCCAGTTATAATTCTGTATCTATTGCAGCGATCCCTGATTTCAGTGTAGGTGAGATCGAGTTCCTTGTCTTATCGTAGACAGATAATAAAACGTAGGTCCCTTGGCAGTTCAAAATTGAAAAGAGCAGACTGGAAAGCAGTTGACTTGGCAAAATTCATTAGAAAAGATTACAAATAAAATTTCTACAAAAATATCTTCGCCATCTTCAAAATTACATGGGAGACCCTCGTCGGTGCTATGGAGTTCGTGCACTACAGCTGAGCTCTTCCTGTGTAAAAAAGAGATCCGAGTACACATGGTTACTCATTGAAGTGCAATGATAATGATCCTATCAATTAATCACTCAAATCAATCAATGAATCATTAAGGTTTGAGAAAAATCCCACCTTCCATTGCAGAATTGTATATTGAAACCACACATCTACAAAGCAAATGCACTAACCACTATGCTATCGATGCTCTCAAAAGACATATGAAAATGGCCATCTACTAATACAGCATGTTTATTTAAAAGGTTTTGTCAGAATAAAATTGCTAACAAAAAACATTGCTTTCAATAATAAAAAAAAAACCATTCATACCATATTAACAAGCAGGTTATCATCCTCAAGGTGCGTGTCCTTTATAGGACATTGCTCTCTTTGCAGCGCATCTGAAATTCATTTGTCTCTAGCCAGTTCACCCACTTCGTCGATGGTCGTATTCATGGTTTCCTTAACTTTTTCCACGCTGAGTTATTTCCTCAATTTTTAAGCAGTTAATTCAAGGGAGGTAAAAAAACCATCCCAACTACTTGTCAATAAATAAACATATATACATTATTATTATATACTAAATTGAAGAAAACTGAACAACCCAATAGAATAACAAGGTTGAAAAAGTAGTAAAGTAAAACAGTAGAAGTAAAACTAGAAAGACTTCTTATAAGGAAAGCAATTCTATGACGCAGTATGCGGTTAATAGCGTGCAACGGACTTCTGTGGAAAGAGTTAATATCCTGTAGCTATCTTCTTCTTGGTCTGCCTCTGCGTCCTGGGACCTTGCCCTCTAATAACAAGCAGATACTGCAACTAAATTAACCATGTCCTCAAAAGTGATTGTAGTACCATCATTGGAAGTAACGTGAAAAGTGATTGTAGTACCATCATTGGAGAGTAAGTAAACATTGAGAAAAGTGATTGTAGTACCATCATTGGAATCTAAATGAGAAAGTAACATGAAAAGTGATTGTAGTACCATCATTGGAAGTAACTTGAAAAGTGATTGTAGTACCATCATTGGAAGTAAATACATCATTGAAGTAACTGAAAGTGATTGTAGTACCATCATTGGAAGTAACATGAAAAGTGATTGTAGTACCATCATTGGAAGTAACATGAAAAGTGATTGTAGTACCATCATTGGAAGTAACATGAAAAGTGATTGTAGTACCATCATTGGAAGTAACATGAAAAGTGATTGTAGTACCATCATTGATTGAGGTTACCATGCCATGGATCCCATAGGGAACATGAAACAGACAGCCAGAAGTGGAGAAGTGTAAAAACAGAAATTAGAGCCAAAGAACAATCATGGTGTGCTCTACAAAAAAAACAATTGTGGGCAAAGCAGGTTGGAGAAAATTTATTATTGGTCTACAATGTGCCACCAGACATAATAGCAATTGATTGTTTTTTGATGGTTTCTGGAAGTTTAAACAGTCTAAAGCCGAAGGATTGACTTCATTGCACTCTGTTTTAACCCATATTTCTCGGCCCCTGTCCGCAGAAATAGCACCCCATCTGCCAAGAGTATTACTACAAACTTCGTAGCACCCGCAACAATCCTGGGTGTCTCTAGAAAAAACTGCACACATGAACAGAGCAGCGTGGTCCGGAATCGAACCTATGACCTTCGGAGCACAAGGCAATGGCGTAACAACTTAGTCGCGAGACCCATTTCTGGTTAAGAAAAACGAGAAAACAAAATGTGCTGACCTTAACTCGATTTGGGAATTCTGTATTCCCCAAAGCTTCCCTAACAGTAGCAGTCAGAATTGGAGATGTTACCAATACAGAGGCTCCATTATTGTTCAGCTGTCTAGCCAGTTCATCTGAGGTAGAAATAAACAACAAATAAATTATGTGTATTACATTACTTCGACAATATGGAATAAATGTTTAGATACTTAAATAGTGTGATAGATATCTGTGCAGTACTGCCAGGATATAATTCAGTATATCAAATTTTATAAGAAAGCGCCGCTGGAACTACATCGCCTCACACTTAGAATGGATGAGAGAAGACTCCTTACCAATCCCTCATATGGACACCAGAGGGAAAAAGAAAACGAGGAAGACCAAGAGAGACTCTGCGTAGAACCATCATCAGAGAAGGCTCAACGATGGGCCTAGTAAACATTAAAGACTTAAAACAAATAGCAACGAACCGCGAGACATGGAGAGCTATGACCTCTGCCCATGCGCGCCCACAGGCCCAAGAGGAAAGACTAACTAACTAACTGCCAGGATGCCATAGTGCACCTATCCTTTTTATGTAACAAAGACACACCCTGCCTCACAAAATGACAGTAATTTTTAATTTTTAAATTTGTCTTTTTTAAACATTAACTTGTAACAAAACCTAACATAGTACAATGACTTCTGTATTGTATAACTGAAATGAAAATCGTGGCATATCCTTTACAGGACGTAGCCATCAACCACAGTAAACGAGTCGTTGATTTTCTAGGCACCACCTATACATTCAGTAGTTTACTATTGCTTTCTAAACGGTGAGGTCTATTTTTACCTTTCGTAAATTTGCTTCCAAACTCGCCCACCGTGGAGTTTGAACCACGACGCTTGGTTGTGATCGAGTTCACTACCGCTTAGCAACAGACGCTCACATTTACTTTTTTATGGTGGTGACAAAGACACTACTTTGGTTTGAGTCACAAAACTAACACTCATGTGTGCATTCTGAGTAATTCATTGAGTAAGATCTGGATGGTGGAGATTGATTAGGTACTCAAACAATGGACTGAATCACTACAAGGGTCAACAATTCAAAAAATTACAATTATCTTTGTTCTGTGACACATGGGTGTCGATGGCAATGAGAGAGTGGGCATGCTGGCTGGCTCTGCCACCATATTGGGGGTCAGTCAATGGATAAAGCTGACATTCTGAAAGCCCTAAAAAATGTGCGGCTGCAAAAAGAACGCTCATCTACACCATTTAATGTCAACTGCTTGATTGTAAGAGCTCGGATTGAAGATTGGAGTGATCAGAAAATTAGAGCACAACAGGCGTATGAGTAGGCTCAGCAATCGACATCGAACTGGTACAGTTAGTCGCCAGGCGCTGTTGGAGATATTGTGAAGGAGATCGGAGCACCTATGGACATGTCCTGAGTGCAATGAAGATATTCAAAAGTGAAACTAAAATTCAGTGGCGGCTCGTCATTAAGGGCCAGTGGGGTCGGCCCCACCAAAAATAATGTGTAACGTGCATTTATTATTTTATAAATTAAAATATAGCCTAACCTAAAACCATGATTTTTCCGAAAATTTGTGTCTAGCCCCACCAACAAATATGAGCACGAGCCGCCACTGCTAAAACTGATACAGATTTATAAATAAATAATTAGTTGGCCTTTACGGAATTTAAATTACTATTATACTGACTTGGTGTGAAAGATGGATTTGCTGGTGAGATCCAAATTCCCGTAGCAGCACAGGCCAGCATGAGAACTGTGATATCAACAGTATTGGGAGCAAAAACCAGGAGTACATCTCCCTTGCTATAGCCTAGCTTATGAAGACCACTAGCTACTCTGATAGACTTTTCCTTCAGTTGACTGTATGTGTACTTTTTTCCGGTCAGAAAGTCTTCCTGTGTAGTTGAATATGTAATATGAAACAGTATGTGGATGTATAAGTCACACAAATTAACAAATAAAATAAAGTTGCTATATATTTGCTTCTTAAGTGAAATCGCAGAAACGAAATGAGGACGTCGCAAAGTCTTCTTGAGGAACTGAAGAGTGCTCGACTATACTGTGAGACCATAAAGAAAATAATCAGAGACCAGGAAAAGTGTCGAACAACAGTTGAGACCCTATGCTCCACAAGGAGAGGAATAAGTAAGTAAATATATATTTGCTTATGTGACATATCGATATAATGAAAGACTGGAGTCAAACTATGCAGCAAAAGCAAAAATGTGTAGAAACAAAGTGATGTAGTTTTACAAAGTGCAAACATTACTTTGTTTTTTACAAGTTTCGACTTATGTTACATAATAATAATTCCTCTCTTTCATTAACTTGTTACAAAACTTATTATCAATATAAGAAAGAGGCAATCATCATTTTTTGGGATGGTGATGAGGAGGGGAGGTTTATAACACATTGTAACAACTGGTAAAATCAAGGGTAGACGAGACAGAGGAAGACAGAGAGAAAATTTTGGATAGCCTGACTTCATGGCATGGTAGAGCGTCAACATCTGAGTTGATAGCCAACACCAATGATAGAGATTTGTGGAGATCCATGATTGCCTACGCCAGCCAGCTACCTGATAATGATGATGACCTTACATAGGTCCTGCAAGAAATTTCTGCATACCGATCTATCCTGGACAACTCGCTAAATCTCAAAGGAACTGAAACCGATATTTCTTGCCTCTCTCAGCAAAGTTCCTTTCAGGGTTTCCCTAGTGCGTCCTCTCTTTCTTGAACCTTTTACCTCCCACTTCAATTCCTGCTTGGTATTCTTTGATCGTTTCTTTTCAAGATAAGCCTAACATATCTCCATCTTCTTCTTATAACAGTTGTTACTAGTGGTTGACCAGACATTTCTCAGATTTCATAGTTTCTCCTGAATTTAGACCCATTTTATGTTCATTATTTTTCGCAGACATCTATTTTCAAACGCATTCAACTTGCTTTCTATATCTTTAGTCATTTTCCAACTCTCGCTGGCATATGTTAGGATTGATACAACTTTTGAATTTAAAATTCGTATTTTATTTTTAAAACCATATAACTTGCAGTTCCATATTTTATTTATACTTAAAAGATGATGTTGCTTTGATACTTCGTAACATAATTTCTCTTTTAACATTTCCAGTGCAAAAAAAAATAAGGTGAACTAATAGGCTTTTATTTTTTTATCATTTTAGATTCCAGGGTGATATCTGCGTTACTTGCCATATGTGCATTCATTATATTTGCCTTTTCATAGCTTATCTGCAGTCCAACTTTTGATGCATTATATATGCCACACACACACACACACACAAATTATCTCGACCCAGGTCACTCCATACACAGTCCAGCTCTTATCAGAAGAGGGTTTATGCATCCTCTTCAACTGATAAATCATAGTAGGCTTCGACAGCACATGCACACGACATTACACATCTGCCATGTGACACTGCACCAGAAAACACTTAATCCATACTTCAGAACTGTGGACTGTATGTCGTTTTAAGAGATCGTCTTTGGTTTATCACTATTCCAGCTGAGATAAAACTGTATGGCACAAAGGGAGGAAATGGACATAATTAAGTGCTTGCCTCTCGTGCCAAAGATAATCGGTTCGTTCCCTCGTGGAACCATCGGGATATTTTTCTAGAGATCCCTGATCTCAGTGTAGGTGAGATCGAGTTCCAAGTCCTATCGGAGATGGACGATATAACGTAGGTCCCGTGTTCAATTTGAGCACGTAAAAGAACCATTGGCAGTTCAAAATAGAGAAGAACAGGCTGGAAAGCCGCTGCCCGGCAAAATTCATTAGAAAAGATTTAAAATAAAATTCCTACAAAATATCTTCCCTCCAAATCACATCCGGGACCCTCGCCGGTGCTACAGAGTTCGTGCATTGCAGCTGAGATCTTCCTGTGTAAGAAAGAAATCGGAGCACACATGGTTACTCACCGAAGTGCAATGATGATGATCCTATCAAATCAATCAATCGAGAAATACAGTGCAAGGTTCGTATTTTGCTGTTACCAACAGCACATAGGCATTGAAGTGGGCGGCAAAGAGTTCAAGAAAGAACCCAGTTGTTTGTGATTAATACGTTTTCCATCATATGCATGTTGTTGTTTATTATTAATTATTATTTAGTTGTGATTGGTAAACTTTATTTCCCGAGGGTCTTTAATACTTGTTTAATGTTGATTTATTTACAATAATCATTGGCTGCGGTGCTTCCCCTGGGGTTCTAAAAACTCTTTATTCATTTGTTACATATATACATATGGACTGCAAGTAATGTATCCATACCGCTCTGACCTGGGCAACTCGCCAAATCTCGGCCATGGAATTGAGTCCGATATTTCTTGCCTCTCTCAGCAAAGTTCGATTCAGTTTTCCTAGGGAGTCCTCTCTTTCTTGAACCCTTTGCATCCCACTTCAATGCCTGCTCTGGTATTCTTTGATCATTTCTTCTCACAGGTATACCCAACATATCTCTATCTTCTCTTTCTTATAACAGTTGTTACTAATGGTTGACCAGACATTTCTCTGATTTGATACTTCTCCTCGCCCGAGTGGGCGGACCTAAATTTGGGTGTAAAGAATAGAACCACTGTTACATGTCACGCTTATCGTAAGAGGCGTCTAAGGAGGTTTGGACTAAATCGAATGCATGTGTCCTAAACGTGTAGAAGTCTACGCGTTTAGGGGCCTACCAAACCAATGTGCAACGTATACACGTTCTTGGCAAAGATCAAACATATCACAAAGAGTGATTAAAATTGGCCGTAAAGAACGAACGCAAAGAAGAAGATCACTTCTGAATTCGTTCCATTTTCTGAAAAACATGTATAGGACTGTATGTTTTATGGCGCTTATATTTTCAGAAAATTCACATTAATGAGATAGTTGAACGAAGTAGCAAATGTTATAGAAACATGTAATGGGATACTTACGACAGCCAATGTGTCCTTGAACTGATCACACTTCTCGAACATGAATTGATGAAACGGTACGTTAGTCGGAATGTCAAGGTCAGGTATAGGACTGCTGATAATGTTGTCTGCACTTACAACTGGAGGTATCTTTGTTGGTGTAGAAAACAGTCTCTTTAACACAACTTGTGAAGTGACTGTCTGTTGACAATGTAAGTGGTTGGTAGAACATCGTGTCAGAGGTAGAGACATCAGCGATGACTGACATCTTGAAGTGTACGACGTTCGATTTGTCTGTGGTACCAGCCTCAGAAGCTTGTGACCTAGTATATGTCGCATGTTGTCCAGAATCTAAGATAGAGCCACTGTCGAAGACAAAGCGGTTAGATACAGAACATACTGTGCATGTAACAATAGTAGTAGTAGTAGCGTACAGCAAGCAAGCTCATACACACACACACATACTGTGCATGTAACAATAGTAGTAGCGAACAGCAAGCAAGCTCACACACACACACACACATACTGTGCATGTAACAAGTAGTAGTAGCGTACAGCAAGCAAGCTCCACACACACACACATACTGTGCATGTAACATAGTAGTAGTAGTAGCGACAGCAAGCAAGCTCATACACACACACACATACTGTGCATGTAACAATAGTAGTAGCGCACAGCAAGCAAGCTCACACACACACACACATACTGTGCATGTAACAGTAGTAGTAGTAGGACAGCAAGCAAGCTCACACACACACACACATACTGTGCATGTAACAAGTAGTAGTAGGTACAGCAAGCAAGCTCACACACACACATACTGTGCATGTAACAGTAATAGTAGTAGCGTACAGCAAGCAAGCTCACACACACACACATACTGTGCATGTAACAATAGTAGTAGTAGCGTACAGCAAGCAAGCTCACACACACACACACATACTGTGCATGTAACAATAGTAGTAGCGAACAGCAAGCAAGCTCACACACACACACACACACATACTGTGCATGTAACAGTAGTAGTAGCGCACAGCAAGCAAGCTCACACACACACACACATACTGTGCATGTAACAGTAGTAGTAGTAGCGTACAGCAAGCAAGCTCACACACACACACACATACTGTGCATGTAACAATAGTAGTAGCGTACAGCAAGCAAGCTCACACACACACACACATACTGTGCATGTAACAGTAGTAGTAGTAGCGTACAGCAAGCAAGCTCACACACACACACACACATACTGTGCATGTAACAATAGTAGTAGCGTACAGCAAGCAAGCTCACACACACACACACATACTGTGCATGTAACAGTAGTAGTAGTAGCGTACAGCAAGCAAGCTCACACACACACACACATACTGTGCATGTAACAGTAGTAGTAGTAGCGTACAGCAAGCAAGCTCACACACACACACACATACTGTGCATGTAACAGTAGTAGTAGTAGCGTACAGCAAGCAAGCTCACACACACACACACATACTGTGCATGTAACAGTAGTAGTAGTAGCGTACAGCAAGCAAGCTCACACACACACACACATACTGTGCATGTAACAGTAGTAGTAGTAGCGTACAGCAAGCAAGCTCACACACACACACACACACACATACTGTGCATGTAACAATAGTAGTAGCGTACAGCAAGCAAGCTCACACACACACACACATACTGTGCATGTAACAGTAGTAGTAGCGCACAGCAAGCAAGCTCACACACACACACATACTGTGCATGTAACAGTAGTAGTAGCGCACAGCAAGCAAGCTCACACACACACACACATACTGTGCATGTAACAGTAGTAGTAGCGCACAGCAAGCAAGCTCACACACACACACACACACACATACTGTGCATGTAACAGTAGTAGTAGCGCACAGCAAGCAAGCTCACACACACACACATACTGTGCATGTAACAGTAGTAGTAGCGTACAGCAAGCAAGCTCACACACACACACATACTGTGCATGTAACAGTAGTAGTAGCGCACAGCAAGCAAGCTCACACACACACACACATACTGTGCATGTAACAGTAGTAGTAGCGCACAGCGAGCAAGCTCACACACACACACACATACTGTGCATGTAACAGTAGTAGTAGCGCACAGCAAGCAAGCTCACACACACACACACACATATATATTTGTGGGTTCGAATTCGGATCGAGTCAGATATTCAATTTTTCCAAGAGATCCCTATGGTTGATTATTTCTGGAGCTACGGAGTTCGTGCTTTATACAACACTCTCCGCAAATTGCGTGCTATTTCTGCCGAGAAGGACGGGGCCATATGTGGGAAAACCCGCTGCAAGGAAGTACATCTTTAGACTCTTTTTGGACACTAGTCGAGCGTCTGGCCGAGCGGATTAGATCGCGACTCCCATACGGAAAACCCGGGTTCAATCCACGGTACGGTCAATGAGTTTTTTTTCTGTCAAGGTCATAAAGAAAACATCATAACCTGAACAGTTTCGCGACGACTGTACTAGCTATACGCCCATTAAATTTTACAGACGCATATCCCTTGTCTCCTACATCGCCCAATAAAAGCGGTATTACAGACAGTAATGACAGATTTTAAAAAATATTTATAATCACTTTCCGTTCTGTGCGTTTCACATATTCTCTTGAATTCTTTAGGTTTTAGATAATGCTATATATATGTTTACTATATCCAGTTCATTCTGTTGACTTTCCAAAATTGTATATGTTCAGGTTTTTCTGTTATCTATGGTACAACTTTTATCATTAAAAAAAGAACATTGTAGGATTGACTTCATTGCACTGAATTTTCCCATATGGCTACGTTCCTGTCGGCAGAAATACTCCGTAGCTCCAGCAACAATCCTAGGGATAGCATAACAAATTTGCTCAGTTCAATTTGCCCAGAACATGTGACTCAGTTCAGATTCGAACCCCCAACTTTCAGAACTACGCGCAAACGTCTTAACCACTTCGCCATAGAGCCCCCTATTGTATCTGCGCACCAAAACATACTATAGTAGCATAGCTTTAGGTGTTTTTGAAAAACTAGTTGACAACCATGAACATCATCATCAGCAAATAGCTTGTTCTGAGCAGAACTTTGCCACCCCAACAGTCCTCCGGAATTTCTCTCTCATAGGCCAGATGTCCTGCCTCTGCAGCCGTCATGTTCAACCCATCAGTTACATCCTGAATCCATCTTCTCTGTGGTCTTCCTCTTCGTCTCTTTGCCGAGATGCCTCCTTCTATGATGATCTTCTCCAGCCCTTCATGTCTCTTTATACGTCCGAAATATCTCAATTTTCTCTTTCTTATTTCTAGCATCAGCCAGTTTTCTTTGATTTTGAGTTCTTTCTGGATGGATCTATTTCTCTGTTCTGTTCATGATATATGAAGGACTCTTCTGTAACACTTATATTCAAAAGCACATACATGTTTTTCCACTGCCTTTTTTAAATGTCCATGCTTCAGACCCATACGTTGCCACTGGTTGCCAATAATATGGCAACCATGAGCAGTTAGTATAATACTAGCATTTGACCACTACGGGTTACAGCAAGTGCTGTTCAACGTTTGTAGATATGGGGACGCAACTGACTGAGGGTTGTGGAGGTGCGGGCGCCGCGTGATGATTGCAATTCTACTACTACTCGTACTAATACTAATAAAACTAATCAACTTCTCATGGGTACGGTGAGCAAATGGACGTTAGGATGGCTGCTGCAGCGGAGGACAGAGCACGAATGGGAATACCCAATGTGCAATGACGTCGATTGCATAACATAACTAATAAAACAAGAGTAATGCTAATATACAGGGTGGGCCCAAAAAATGAGAACATTGCGTAAAAAGTAATATAATTACATCAAAATTGTTTTAACTGTTTCCATAATAGCTTCAATTGTTTACTCATTTACTTACTTACCTATTTAGTTATATGATGTTTTTATTTCGACAATTTGCCCACCTGCCCAGCGTGTTCGTAGCGCGTTGGACTGCGGTGACTAGTCCTCTGTTTGTGCGGGTTCAATTCCGCGGACTGGCAGAAAAGCCACAGGTTCCCCAGATTCACAGTGTTCGTGGCACCGAACCGAAGGGTTACGATGTCCATGGCACCGAGCCGAAGAACTGAAAGCTCAAGTGCTTCTGGATCGGACAACAACAAAAAAAATATTAAAATTCGACAATTTCCGGGCACAATCTTTGATTTTTAATATGCCAATTGTTTACATCTGCAGGTTTTAATTTGTTACCAAGAATGACAAACAATTAAGGCAGAAGACCGTATTCTGATTAAACGAGTGACGTCGATGCTTAGAAAAATTGAACATGATTTCTGATTAGCTAAATACTTGGCAATCAAAATTACATGAAACAGTATAATTAAATTAAATAACATTTCTAAATAACGCGTATATTACGCGATGTTCTCATTTTTTGTGGCCCACCTTGTAGTTGCGATGCAGACGCTTTCTCCAGTGAAAAAGCAACGGGTGATGTTAAGGGACAGTAGAATGGTTAACGGTTACAAAAGAAAATAAGATTGCAAAACCGGAAGATCACGTTTGTGGTAGTGATACGTAAAACAGATAAATAATGTTTTCTTGAGGAATCGAACTTCAAAGCCGGCGGAGTTTATAGGACACCATAAATGTATGACACGACCGACATGGCGCCAACGGATATCGCATTGGACAGCGCTGGGCCTTAGTGAGTAGTTTTGTTTTGTTTTTTGTTTGGTTTTTTGGTTTTTTCTCCAGAAGCACTTGAGCTTTCCAGCTCTTCGGCTCGGTACCATAGACATCGTAACCCTTCGGTTCGGTGCCACGAACACCGTAAATCTGGGGAATCTGTGGCTTTTTCTGCCATCCCGCGGAATTGAACCCGCACACACAGAGGGATAGTCACCGTAGTCCAACGCGCTACGAACACGCTGGGCAGACGGGCAAGTGAATAGTTAAAATATATGTTTTAGCCCCCCACACCCCGACCATGTTATGTCCTAGTTACAGTAACTAGTAGTTAGATTAATATATTAGAAACAAAGATACGCTCTATATATATATCTATATATCTTCACTGAAATGTTTATGAATTAAATCTTCGTGTGGGGAAGTTAGGAAAAAACTGTCGTTAATGCCTGTAGTACCACCTTTTAGGGCGGTGTAGGACATATGGGACGTGAGCCTGTGGAATGTAATGGTCGCATGGCTAGTGCAGTTGCCGTGAAGCTGTTCAGGTTAGGATTTTTCATGTATGCCCACAATAGAAAAAAATCCTTGGCCTTACCGTGAATTGATCACGGGTGTCCGACATGAGAGCCGAGCTCTAATCCAATCGGTAAGACTCTCCTCGAAAGTTATGTAGTGACTGGCAAACATAAGTTATATCAGTTATATGAGGACTATCATCATAGCACTCCGGGCACGCTCTATATGTGTTCTGATCTCCGCCTCAACAAATCCTGCAGCGTCCAGCGGCCCATCACGCCAGTTCAATGTTGATTAATCAATCTTTTGCATATTTGGTATGTCGTTCTTTTCGGGCTCTACCAATATCGACATAATCCAAACAGTATACTTTTTCTTTGAGACGTGTGCCGACTGCTCTGATGTCGATGATGTTAACAGATAATGAATTCGGTTGTAGTTCGCAAAGTAATGTGATTGTTATTGCAAGGCACAGTGAACATGTGACGTAACGAGTCGATGATGTTAACAGATAATGAATTCTGTTGTAGTTCGCAAAGTAATGTGATAGTTTGTTATTGCAAGGTACAGTGAACATGTGATGTAACGAGTCGATGATGTTAACATATAACGAATTATGTTGTAGTTCGCAAAGTAATGTGATTGTTATTGCAAGGTACAGTGAACATGTGACGTAACGAGTCGATGATGTTAACAGATAATAAATTCTGTTGTAGTTCGCAAAGTAATGTGTTTGTTATTGCAAGGTACAGTGACAGGTGGCGTAACATAGAGGTGTAGACAACAGATGCAGTATGACACACACACGCATAAATGACATAAGTGAGATTGAGAACCGTATACCGCTCCTATATTGCCGGGGGCTCGTAAGGTAGCAAAGAATTGTAACACTGCGACCTACAATGCATATCGTAAGAGGCGATTGAGGTAGGGGCCTAGGGAAGCTACCCTAGTAATTAAAAAGCGTTGCAGAAATAGGATGTGATGGCCAACTTGTAGGCGCATAACTGACACATCGTACGATAGCTTTCACACTTAGATCACATACAAATCACAAAGAGTGGTTAACAAGTGGTTCTTCTTCTTCTTCTTTGCGTTCGTTCTTTACGACCAATTTTAATCACTCTTTGTGATATGTTTGATCTTTGCCAAGAACGTGTATACGTTGCACATTAGTTTGGTAGGCCCCTAAACGCATAGACTTCTACATGCTTAGGACACGTGCATCCGATGTCAGCCAAACCTCCTTAGTCGCCTCTTACGACATGCGTGGCAGGTAACAGTGGTTCTATTCTTTACACCCCAAATTTGGACCCCGGTAACCACTCGGGCGGGTTAACAAGTGGATGATATGGAGCGTTCGAAGAAGAAGAAGAAGAGAACCTTACTGTGCAGACTTGGACGATTTCGAATTAAGGGCACAGTAGGTTAACAGCCCTTGTAATTGGCAGCATTCTTGACTACTTTGGCCGTTAGACTAGACTAGTATAATACAGAGATTGTCTATAGACGGTGTATAGAAAACGACACACATACAGAACCAAATCACAATTATATACAGTAATATGCGATGCCAAGTCATTATCTTGCATATATACAAAAAATATTTATGTCATTACATTTTGTATTTAGATTACTGTAACCGAGAAACCAAATGTGATTGACGTTTGTGTACTTAATGTACTAAATATTTGATAGGTAACTTTAAACAAACCACTATGCATCACCACCACCCTTATGTTCTTTCCAGCACTAGCATTTGTACAAGTATATGTGCGTGGTGTTATAGTGGGGGGTTTTTTAGGTTCGGTTTTGACATCTTATCTGGGACATTTGCACCTCATCATCATATAGCTTGTCCTGAGCAGAACTTTGCCACATTAAAAGTCCTTCGGAATCTATCACTCTTATAGGCCAGATGTCCGCCTCTGCAGTCGTCAAGCTCAAATCATCATTTAGGGCAAGCTACCCTAGTAAATAAAATGCTGGCAAAGTTGGATGTACTGGCCGAGTAAACATATACGCATAATTGTCACAAAGTAAAAAACCGTTCTTGGCAAAGGCTGTTTATATATCACGACAAGAATGATCAAAATGGCCGTAAAGAACGAACGAAGAAGAAGAAGTAATCATCAGTTACATCCTGAATTCATCTTCTCCGTGGTTTTCCCTCTATTCCTCTTTGCCGGTATGCCTCCTTCCATGATAGTCTTCTCCAGCCCTTCGTGTCTCTTTATATGTAAAAAAAATACTTCAATTTTCTCATTTCTATTTTGTAGCATCAGCCAGTTTTCTTTGATTGTGAGTTCTTTCTGGATATATCTATTTGTTCTCTTCTCTGTCCATGTTATACGGAGGACTCTTCGGTAACACTTATATTCAAAAGCGGATATATATTTTTCACGGACTTGTTAAATGTCCATGCTTCACACCTAAACGTTACCACTGGAAATATGCATGTTCTTATAGTTCTTCCTAAAATTCGTGATCACACTTAGGTTTAATTTGTACGAAATCTACCTGATGGATAAAAGTAATTTTTGCATGCAGTCTTATATACCTCACGACGTTACGAATCCATGTTTAACTAAATGGTAGATATCTTAGTTGATGCAAAAAAACGTTGTTTTTTTTTGTTATATAACTTTGCATAAACACAACAAAATGGTAACCAAGATTTAGAATTTACATTAATACACAAAATGGTGGCGAATGTTTGCAAAGGTGTACATATTATAAAAAGAAAGGTGACATAGTGAACAAATGATACCTTCTATAAATGAAAGTAAATGTTGCGTACATACGCCAATGACAGTCGGTAGGAAACATTGTGAACTGATTAATTCCACGGGATTCCCGGTTTTGACTTGCACTGAATTGCATGTGGAACACGGAAATGCTTAGTTACAGACAAACTTGACAAATCGTACTGTAAAATTTCGACAAGTATACCAAATCAACATCGCTGTAATTTTCGTAATAACATATAATAAAAATCTTACAGAACTAAAGGTTTGGGAGGGCAAAAAATACATTTGGAAGGTCGTCACTGTTACCTATGTGTAAAAACATGTACAAATCAAGAACTTATGTCAAGTGGATGATTTTATATCGGTAGGTAACGATGATCACGAATTTTGAAACGAACTACTTTGTTTTCATGTCAATCTCATTCCATACTGTTATTTAGTTTAGATCCAGCTTCTACTGCCTCAGAATGCTTTTCTGTTAGGATGTGTGTCCCTTTTCCGTGACATACAATAGCTCTTCATCGGACAATGGTTATTTGTAATCAAAGTATTTCTCTTCATGGGCGGACATACGTTAAGGTAATGTGTGGTGGCACTTGCCCCTCCTCCTCCCCAAGGATAATGGTTAACTAGTTTTCTTGTTATTAGCACATGTATTTTATATGATAGTTGGAAATATGTGATTGACTGTTACTATAACTAGCTATCATTTAAACATTTATCAGAAGTTAATATTTATATACATAGAGCCCGCAATCAAAATCTGATATTTTTCTTCAGCGATATATGTGCGTGCGCTTAGTTTACTAGGCATTCAAGCTTCAGGACTGTTAGGTTTCCCCAAAGCTTAGTTTTTTGGTCGAAAGTGTGTGGCCACATGTTTCTTCTCAGCTCACCCAGGAGAGGACATTCTCGCAGGACACGCTACGGTGTCAGCAAGAAAACAATTTACTGCAATAAAATGTCTTAATAATCATCATCATCAAGTAGCTTGTGTCTTCCGGAACTTGGATCCCATGAAAACAGTCCTGAAAAACTTTGTTTTGTGCAAGTTGACCAGCATCAGCAGCAGTCATTCTCAGATCGTCAATGACATCTTGTACCCATCGTCTTTTAGGTTTTCCTCTCATTCTTCTTCCAAGCACCATTCCCTCCAAAATTATCTTCTCTAGACACTCATGTCGTTTTATGTGTCTGAAATATTTAATTGTCCTTGATGGTATGCTCTTTAATAGCCAACTCTCTTTAATATCAAGTCTTAATGATACACAGACATTTTTACTAACCTTAACAATGGATATACACTGCAAATGTGATATATCAAAGTCCTTAAACGATCACAAGTTAGTTGACAACAATGATTATGATCCGCTGGATGTCGTTAGATTGCAGAAGAATGTAACAACACAGTGTAGACTACTTGCAGTGTACATAATAAATACTGCAGAGAAAAGGAATGCTGCGCTAATGTAACGTAACGAATGTGTTGTAGGCACAGGAATCATGTACAAGCATAACTTTCACGATCATCAGCAAGAGTTAGCAAATATATCTCCACCAGCTGTACAGTTAGTTATGATAATTTTTGTAATGTATCTTTATATTATGTTATTATGTTTCGGATGCGCTCGTCCTACATTAGTAGGTGCTTACTGGGGCGCAACGTTCTAATAGTACTTGGCAAACACTGTTTATATATGACATTAATCAAAATGATCAAAATGGTCGAAAAAAACGAACAAACAACAACCAAAAAAAACACACACACACACAAATTGTGTTATCACTAAATGATGCAGCAAATATGACACACACTTCACCTTATTAGTTACTGTAGATGCTGGAGATGGATAGAACATGTGACACGAATGGAGACTAATTATGTCACGAAAACTATACTGAGATGGACATCAGAGGGTAAGTGAAAATAGGGAAGACCCAAAACGACATGGAGAACAGTAGAACAGAAACTGAAAGAAATGAATCATAGCTGGAACACTATACAGAGAAAGTTCAAGAATATAGAGAAGAGGGCGTCCATTTATTGCTGCACTAAATACCAGGAGCGTCGCATGCCAGATGGAGACATATATAGAAAGAAATATGTGACACAAATCATAATAAACACAAATAAATCAAGACAAAATGTACACTCTTTTTATGATGATCACACCGGACAAAATGAAAGTAATGAAACAATAAAAGGATAGGTATGACAAAGATGTGATGACATGAAATAAACGATAGTGATGATAACAAAAACATAAAATTGACAATATCCAAGAAAGAAAAGTAATAATACCAAAGAAAAGGGAAAAACAAAAGAAAGAAAAGTAATGATACCAAAGAAAAGGGAAAACAGAAGAAAGAAAAGTAATGATACCAAAGAAAAGGGAAAAACAGAAGAAAGAAAAGTAATGGTACCAAAGAAAAGGGAAAAACATAAGAAAGAAAAGTAATGATACCAAAGAAAAGGGAAAAACAGAAGAAAGAAAAGTAATAATACCAAAGAAAAGGGAAAACAGAAGAAAGAAAAGTAATGATACCAAAGAAAAGGGAAAACAGAAGAAAGTAATGATACCAAAGAAAAGATTAAAAACAGAAGAAAGAAAAGTAATGATACCAAAGAAAAGGGAAAAACAGAAGAAAGAAAAGTAATGGTACCAAAGAAAAGAGAAAAACAGAAGAAAGAAAAGTAATGGTACCAAAGAAAAGGGAAAAACAGAAGAAAGAAAAGTAATGATACCAAAGAAAGGAAAAACATAAGAAAGAAAAGTAATGATACCAAAAAAAAGGGGAAAAACAGAAGAAAGAAAAGTAATAATACCAAAGAAAAGTGAAGGCACAGAAGAAAGAAAAGTAATGATACCAAAGAAAAGTGAAGGCACAGAAGAAAGAAAAGTAATGATACCAAAGAAAAGGGAAAAACAGAAGAAAGAAAAGTAATGATACCAAAGAAAAGGGAAAAATAGAATAAAGAAAAGTAATGATACCAAAGAGAAAGTGAAGACGAAGAAAGAAAAGTAATGGTACCAAAGAAAAGTGAAGGCACAGAAGAAAGAAAAGTAATGGTACCAAAGAAAAGTGAAGGCACAGAAGAAAGAAAAGTAATGATACCAAAGAAAAGGGAAAAACAGAAGAAAGAAAAGTAATGATACCAAAGAAAAGGGAAAAACAGAAGAAAGAAAAGTAATGATACTAAAGAAAAGGGAAAAACAGAAGAATAAAAAGTAATGATACCAAAGAAAAGGGAAAAACAGAAGAAAGAAAAGTAATGGTACCAAAAGAAAGTGAAGGCACAGAAGAAGAAAAGTAATAATACCAAAGAAAAGTGAAGGCACAGAAGAAAAGTACCGATACCAAAGAAAAGGGAAAAACATAAGAAAGAAAAGTAATAATACCAAAGAAAAGATTAAAAAACAGAAGAAAGAAAAGTAATGATACCAAAGAAAAGGGAAAACAGAAGAAAGAAAAGTAATGATACCAAAGAAAAGATTAAAAAACAGAAGAAAGAAAAGTAATGATATAAAAAAACACCAAAGTAATTATACCGATGAAAAGTGGTGACATCTAAGAGAAAAAATGTGACGGCTCGTAAAAAGAACAAAAAATGATGACTCCAAAGAAAAGAAAAGTGACAAGACCATAAAAATAAATGTAATTATACGGAAGACAAGTGATGACATCAACAACAACAACAAAGAAAATAGTGGTGGCACCGAAGAGATAAAAGTGATGAAACAGAAGAAAGTTTATTACTAACAGACAGTACACCTCAAAAGGAGAATGCTATTTAGATACAATGGATACAAAGCAAACGGTCAAACACGCAAAAGATGGACTAGCGAGATAATATAGATAATGAAAGACACCATCTATGAAGCTTACATAAGAGCCCGTTCTAGAAATCCTTTCGTATGCTGACGTTGTGCGGCAACCCCTGATTAGAGAAAAAAAAAGAAAGACAGATAGAAGATAAAAAAGAGAATCTAGAAATCTCATATTTACTGTTTATGACATTCGTTATGTCTCAATATCTGCTAACTAATTTTTCTGAATAATTCATCAAGTTTTCAGCTTCGATATATCTAGGCATAGACTGTATGCTGGGTTCTGAACAAAAATATGACGCACTGTTTTTTTTTTCGATTTTTATGACTAGATATGACACATACGTGTTCTTTATCAAGTCATCATTTTCACCTGCATTATGCAGCATTACAATTCTCTTCTCTGTGTCAAGTTTGTCGCTTTGGACGATATCAAGCTTATGTTTATTTAAGAATTCTGTAATTGTGTGTTTTCAGGTAAGGCAACTTGCTCTATTTCTTTCAAATAATTCTGAACAGCACGAGAGAAACATCATTTGTTATGTGATAAATGTTTCGGCTTTTGTTGAAAAATCACGACAAGCATTGACCCAGGCAACCGAATGTTAGAAAGTTTAGCGACAAGTTATCCACTTTACACAATTACATAGGATATCAAGTGCTTGAGAATCAAAAGAGTTATGACAAAGATGTTGAAGATGAAAAGGGAATTATAACCACAGTTCACTGTATCTAGGGATTCCTTTAGGAGAGGGAATCGGTCACGATGAATGATCACATTGTAGAATCAGTGCTGTCGTCACCCTTGGGAAGTACTATAGAAAATGGTACGGGAGTTGTTAGCCTAAACGCATTGAGATACATGCTTGGGAGGAGATGGGAGCAATTATGGACATGTCTGATGTGCGATGAAGATGATTCGTAAATGAACAATGAACAATAGAGAATGGTGCAATGGTATATCAGATTTGGCTATTACAGTCTTATAACGCTGGTAGTATGATTGATCAGTGCTACATAGAACCAATACTGACATACGGATGAGAGTCATACAGTGTTACATAGAACCAATACTGGCATACGGATGATAGTCATACACTGCTACATAGAACCAATACTGACATACGGATGCGAGTCATACAGTGCTACATAGAACCAATACTGACATACGGATGAGAGTCATGGACAATAAACAAACAGATCGAAAAATCTCTGAGGGCCGCAGAGGTGTGGCTTTACATAAAAATGATAAGAACCCCATGGACTGCTAAAATGACTAAGTAGAGGGAGGTATTGAATGAGGTCAAGACACAGAGTAAGTTTATCATCAATATAAGAAAGAGGCAGTCATCATTTTTAGGACGTGATGAGAAATGGAGGTTTAGAACACACTGTGACAACCAGTAACATCGAGGGTAGATGAGACAGAGGAAGACAGAGAGAGAACATTTGGGATAGCCTGATTTCATGGCATGGAAGAGCATCAACATCTGAGATGATAGCATACACCAGGGACAGATCCATGATCGTCTATGCCAGCCGGCACGGCACCTGGTGATGATGAGTATTATTGATTGCGTGTGTGTATTTACCTGTATTGTGTTATCTGATTAACAAACCTATGTGTGTTCTACAACAGAATGAACTACTATAGTACTATGGACTATTTGTTCTACCCTCGCTCTACAATCCTCCTCTTTCACTGTTTACATCATTTTGAAGTGTCGAGGAGGGAAGGGGGAGGATATATAAAAATCTGGTGTGTACTTTATCCAACACATCTTGTAAGCTGATGTTCATTTCTCTACAGTCGGTCTTGATATCGTCACTCCATCATTTACATTGTCTTCCTTATTTGCTTTATATTCGTTATATTCTTTCATTGAGTGGATCTATGTTACAAACGATACCACGGCAGTCTTGTTAGATGTTCAAATCACTTGATCTGTGGTTCCTTAATGAGTTTCAGAGCTAGTTTAATTCTATATTTAGGTTCACCTTTTGCGTGGATGGTCTTTTGTTTTACATCCACTGTATTGGAGTAACATTGCTCTTTGAGACGCACTGTCTGTTGGTAATCTGCTTATGTGGCCAAACCATTTAATTTGTTGTTTATGCAGTTCAGTGCTGATGTTGTACCTCCTTTTCCTGATGTCTGCATTTCTAAACCGATTTCTTCTTGATACTCCCAGCATTATGTGTAGACATTTCATCTCTGTCTGACTTCATCTATGCCGTGAATTCATCTCTGCCGTGACTTCATCTCTGCCGTAAATTCATCTCTGCCGTGAATGCATCTGTGCCGTGACTTCATCTCTGCCGTGACTTAATCTCTGCCGTGACTTCATCTCTGCCGTGACTTCATCTCTGTCGTGACTTCATCTCTGTCGTGACTTCATCTCTGCCGTGACTTCATCTCTGTCGTGACTGCATCTCTGTCGTGACTTCATCTCTGTCGTGACTTCCTCTCTGTCTGACTTCATATCTGCCGTGACTTCATCTCTGCCGTGACTGCATCTCCTATAGCAGGGAATATGATACCAGGTTTTTTCCTGTTCCCAAGTTTCCACTAGGCGCGTATTTTCAATGAAACAAAGGGGTAACCATATACCTGGTCTGCAGGCGTATAAAAACAGACCAGATATGTTAACAAGAGGGTTTTTCCTCTGGAGGTTTGAACCTTTGCCCTGTTTTCTTTTTTCCTGCAGCCAAGTTGAGGTTAATTGTATTCTTGTTTTCTAGAAATGCCAGAGGTGAGTGTCCGGTCAGGAAATCAATTCCGCTGGGTTTTTTCAAACCAACAACTAGATTTGACCGTGGGAATGTACTAACAGGACAATGACCAATTTGGAAATAAAGAAAATTGCCAGTGGATAAATAGAATGATTTTTGTAGATTTGACACACTTCGCACAGACACTTGGCAGGGACACTTCGCACACACACTTCAGAGGGACAGAGAGGTACCCAGGGACAGAGAGTAGGTAGTCTGAGTCTGAGACAGTTACAGACAGAAAGAATTGACTAGTCAATGAGTGTAGTCTAGAATAAAACACACACACAGTTAATATTCACCAGTCAGACAGAGCAGAAGAGATACACATACTATCTAGAGAACACAACATTAAAGAACAGATTGATTCAGAGGGGCTGAGACAGACCAAAGGAACAGTCAGTGTAGGTAGTCCTGAGACAGTTAGACTTCAATATTCGCCAGTCAGAAAGAGTGAAGAGACACACACAGAAAGATTCGACTATTCAGGAAGTGTAGTCTACATCAGACGGAGAGATGCGTAGAGACAGACCCAGCGACAGGTCTGAGACAATCACAGAGGCTATAAGTCTTATTACAGTTAACACTTATGCTATAGTCTGAGACAACCGTCTCCCTACTCACTCGGAAGTCTTCAACCTCACCAAATAATCCAACCATATAGAGAACATAGATTAACACCATCGATCTGAGACATCCGTCTCCCAATGACTTTAAAGTTTATATCATCATCGAAGAGATTTGTTTTGAGACTCTCCAGCTAGACAAATCAAGTTGTGTCTTACTTCCAGTGGAGATAACTTAGGGTTGAGAACTATAGATATGTTTGTGTAGAGTATAATGTATATGGGAAAATTACTTAAACATTTTTAGTTAGAGACATTCTTTTATGTGTTAATGTTTGGTTGTATATATTAATTTGATTGTGTTTATGTTATTTGTAGTGATGTATTCTTTTGGATTTTAAGAATTTAAATAAATATATTAAAATTGATACAGACTTCGGTAAGACAGAGGGACAATGTCTGGATATGAATGTTCAGATTGATATGTATGAGCATTGAGAGAATATTAGCAGTTGTAGCGAGACACAGACTATTACAAATCAGTTTTTTGCAGAAACTACACGGTTACAATCTTGGTGCAGTGACCGAGGATAGAAGAATAATATTAGTAGCTTATCAGAACAACACTGCTACACTCTGCCGTGACTTCATCTCTGCCGTGACTTCATCACTGCCGTGACTTCATCTCTGCCGTGACTTCATCTCTGTTTGACTTCATCTCTGCCGTGACTACATCTCTGCCGTGACTTCATCTCTGTCGTGACTTCATCTCTGTCGTGATTTCATCTACGTCGTGACTTCATCTACGTCCTGACTTCATATCTGCCGTGACTTCATCTCTGTCGTGACTTCATCTCTGTCGTGACTTCATCTCTGTCGTGACTTCATCTCTGTCGTGACTTCATCTCTGTCGTGACTTCATCTCTGTCGTGACTTCATCTCTGTCGTGACTTCATCTATGTCGTGACTTCATCTCTGCCGTGACTTCATCTATGTCGTGACTTCATCTCTGTCGTGACTTCATATATGTCGTGACTTCATCTACGTCGTGACTTCATCTCTGCGGTGACTTCATCTCTGTCGTGACTTCATCTCTGCCGTGTCTAAGACATTACACTCCTATTATTATAATTTGACGTTCACGAATTCAGTCAGTATTCATCGCTCTGGATCCATGTTTCCCAAATATTTTTAGACCATCGCTAATTGTACCTTAACCCTCCTTCCCCTCCTCCCCACTTCATTGCGACCAAAAAAACCGCCCAGAAAAATTCAAACGTGACCCTTATCAACGAGTTCACTTTGACTGATCATGATGTAACGAGATACTATAATCTGAAACTATCATTGATGGTGCTTCAACATGGGCTGTTGATGTCACTTTAGATATTGTGATCATAGCTTGTTTGAACAGGACCGTGCGGTATATTTTCTCAGTATGATACAAGTCTTCGAAATTAGTTAGTTTGTTCCTTTCGTGTCAAAGGCGGCACATAGGGCAGAGGTTTTAGATCTCCATGTGATTCGGTTCTTTGCTAGCAGTTGGAGATCTTGTATGGTTTTACATCCCAATAGTTTACTTTCTTATTGGATTGTACTTCGAAGAGTGGTCTTAGGTCTTCCACGTTTTCTTTTCCCAACTGGTGACCACATAGGACTTGTTGATTTAGTCTCTGTTCGTCTGATCTAAGAACATGACCTAAATATTTCCACCTTCGTTTCTTTATAATATTTGATACGGGTTGTTGGTGTGTTCTATCTCTCACTGTGTTGTTAGAAACGATATCACTCCATTTTACTTTTAATAATTTTCGGAGACATTTATTCTCAAAGCTGTCCAGTTTCTTATCAATTTTCTTTGTTGATTTCCAACTTTCACAACCGTAGGTCAGTACAGGAATCACACATGACCTAAATAATTTAACTTGTGTACATAAACTAAGGTCTTGAGATTGCCAGATATTTGTTAATTTAGTGAAGGCACTAGCTGCTATAGCAATACGAGAGTTTATTTCTTTCATCGTGTCTCCGTTGTTTGACACTTTACTACCCAAATATGTAAAATGTCTTCGAAATGCCGCCCCTTAAATATTTTTTCTTTAAAATAACCAATTGTGATTTTGATTTCGCTGCTTATGCCGCCCCCTCCCCTTCCCTTACGGTACCCCTGATGCGGCCACCTCTCTGTATCAAAGCATGGTAGGCCCTGTGTTTGAAACTATTCAAACTAAGTTTCATGTGTTTAATAAAAGGGCTTCAACAGACAGTGCGCCTCAAAGAGCAATGTTACTGTTACTCCTATACAGTGGATACAAAGCAAAAAGTGGGTACAACAATAAAACTGAACTTCATCCAAAAAAACACCAACTTGAATGGTTCGGCCACATAAGTAGATTTGACAACAGAATAATGCGTATCAAAGAACTATGTTACTCAGACACAGTGGAAACAAAGCAAAAGGTCGTCCGCGCAAAAAGGGGGACCTCAGAGATAACAGAGGCGACAAAAACACTTTATGAAGCGCACACAAAAACCCATTCTAAAAATCGCTTCTTATCCTGACGCTGTGAGACAAAAACAAGATTATAGAAAAGAAGGAAGAATAAATAAAAGTGAAGAAACATCATTGATTGATTTATTGCTTGAGTTATCGTTATTGTACTTCCATGAATAACCATGTATCTTCCGACCTCTTTCGCACATAGAAAGATCTTAACGGCAGAGCACGTATTTCGATGCACCGGTGAGAATCAATAATGTAACTATTAGGATGATGAAAAGTAATGAGAAATATATTTAAATTTGTGTTAATGAATTTTTGTTCGAGAAGCGGGGAGTCTACTCTTATTGAATGTCACCTATCAATGGAGAAGGGGGGAGTCTACTCTTATTGAATGTCACCTATCAATGGAGAAGCGGGGAGTCTACTCTTATTGAATGTCACCTATCAATGGAGAAGGGGGGAGTCTACTCTTATTGAATGTCACCTATCAATGGAGAAGCGGGGAGTCTACTCTTATTGAATGTCACCTATCAATGGAGAAGCGGGGAGTCTACTCTTATTGAATGTCACCTATCAATGGAGAAGCGGGAGTCTACTCTATTGAATGTCATCTATCAATGGAGAAGCGGAGTCTACTCTTATTGAATGTCACCTATCAATGGAGAAGCGGGGAGTCTACTCTTATTGAATGTCACCTATCAATGGAGAAGCGGGAGTCTACTCTATTGAATGTCACCTATCAATGGAGAAGCGGGGAGTCTACTCTTATTGAATGTCACCTATCAATGGAGAAGGGGGGAGTCTACTCTTATTGAATGTCACCTATCAATGGAGAAGCGGGGAGTCTACTCTTATTGAATGTCACCTATCAATGGAGAAGCGGGAGTCTACCTTATTGAATGTCACCTATCAATGGAGAAGGGAGTCTACTCTTATTGAATGTCACCTATCAATGGAGAAGCGGGGAGTCTACTCTTATTGAATGTCACCTATCAATGGAGAAGTGGGAGTCTACTCTTTTTGAATGTCACCTATCAATGGAGAAGTGGGAGTCTACTCTTATTGAATGTCACCTATCAATGGAGAAGGGGGGAGTCTACTCTTATTGAATGTCACCTATCAATGGAGAAGTGGGGAGTCTACTCTTATTGAATGTCACCTATCAATGGAGAAGCGGGGAGTCTACTCTTATTGAATGTCACCTATCAATGGAGAAGGGGGGAGTCTACTCTTATTGAATGTCACCTATCAGTGGAGAAGTGGGGAGTCTACTCTTATTGAATGTCACCTATCAATGGAGAAGGGGGGAGTCTACTCTTATTGAATGTCACCTATCAATGGAGAAGGGGGGAGTCTACTCTTATTGAATGTCACCTATCAATGAGAAGGGGAGTCTACTCTTATTGAATGTCACCTATCAATGGAGAAGGGGGGAGTCTACTCTTATTTAATGTCACTCATCAATGGAGAAGTGGGAGTCTACTCTTATTGAATGTCACCTATCAATGGAGAAGTGGAGTCTACTCTATTGAATGTCACCTATCAATGGAGAAGTGGGAGTCTACTCTTATTGAATGTCACCTATCAATGGAGAAGCGGGGAGTCTACTCTTATTGAATGTCACCTATCAATGGAGAAGCGGGGAGTCTACTCTTATTGAATGTCACCTATCAATGGAGAAGCGGGGAGTCTACTCTTATTGAATGTCACCTATCAATGGAGAAGTGGGAGTCTACTCTATTGAATGTCACCTATCAATGGAGAAGTGGGAGTCTACTCTATTGAATGTCACCTATCAATGGAGAAGCGGGAGTCTACTCTTATTGAATGTCACCTATCAATGGAGAAGCGGGGAGTCTACTCTTATTGAATGTCACCTATCAATGGAGAAGGGAGTCTACTCTATTGAATGTCACCTATCAATGGAGAAGCGGAGTCTACTCTTATTGAATGTCACCTATCAATGGAGAAGTGGGGAGTCTACTCTTATTGAATGTCACCTATCAATGGAGAAGTGGGGAGTCTACTCTTATTGAATGTCACCTATCAATGGAGAAGCGGGAGTCTACTTTATTGAATGTCACCTATCAATGGAGAAGCGGGAGTCTACTCTTATTGAATGTCACCTATCAATGGAGAAGCGGAGTCTACTCTATTGAATGTCACCTATCAATGGAGAAGCGGGAGTCTACTCTTATTGAATGTCACCTATCAATGGAGAAGCGGGGAGTCTACTCTTATTGAATGTCATATATCAATGGAGAAGCGGGAGTCTACTCTTATTGAATGTCACCTATCAATGGAGAAGCGGGGAGTCTACTCTTATTGAATGTCACCTATCAATGGAGAAGTGGGAGTCTACTCTATTGAATGTCACCTATCAATGGAGAAGGGAGTCTACTCTATTGAATGTCACCTATCAATGGAGAAGCGGGAGTCTACTCTTATTGAATGTCACCTATCAATGGAGAAGGGGGGAGTCTACTCTTATTGAATGTCACCTATCAATGGAGAAGCGGGGAGTCTACTCTTATTGAATGTCACCTATCAATGGAGAAGGGGGGAGTCTACTCTTATTGAATGTCACCTATCAATGGAGAAGGGGGGAGTCTACTCTTATTGAATGTCACCTATCAATGGAGAAGGGGGGAGTCTACTCTTATTGAATGTCACCTATCAATGGAGAAGTGGGGAGTCTACTCTTATTGAATGTCACCTATCAATGGAGAACGGGAGTCTACTCTTATTGAATGTCACCTATCAATGGAGAAGTGGGGAGTCTACTCTTATTGAATGTCACCTATCAATGGAGAAGGGGGGAGTCTACTCTTATTGAATGTCACCTATCAATGGAGAAGGGGGGAGTCTACTCTTATTGAATGTCACCTATCAATGGAGAAGCGGGGAGTCTACTCTTATTGAATGTCACCTATCAATGGAGAAGCGGGAGTCTACTTCTATTGAATGTCACCTATCAATGGAGAAGCGGGAGTCTACTCTTATTGAATGTCACCTATCAATGGAGAAGCGGGGAGTCTACTCTTATTGAATGTCATCTATCAATGGAGAAGCGGGGAGTCTACTCTTATTGAATGTCACCTATCAATGGAGAAGTGGGAGTCTACTCTATTGAATGTCATCTATCAATGGAGAAGCGGAGTCTACTCTTATTGAATGTCACCTATCAATGGAGAAGCGGGGAGTCTACTCTTATTGAATGTCACCTATCAATGGAGAAGGGGGGAGTCTACTCTTATTGAATGTCACCTATCAATGGAGAAGTGGGGAGTCTACTCTTATTGAATGTCACCTATCAATGGAGAAGCGGGGAGTCTACTCTTATTGAATGTCACCTATCAATGGAGAAG
Source organism: Arion vulgaris (assembly GCA_020796225.1). Classification (NCBI taxonomy): domain Eukaryota; kingdom Metazoa; phylum Mollusca; class Gastropoda; order Stylommatophora; family Arionidae; genus Arion; species Arion vulgaris. The sequence continues at coordinate 23,268,532 of CM036754.1, read as the reverse complement.
GGGGGAGTCTACTCTTATTGAATGTCACCTATCAATGGAGAAGCGGGGAGTCTACTCTTATTGAATGTCACCTATCAATGGAGAAGCGGGGAGTCTACTCTTATTGAATGTCACCTATCAATGGAGAAGCGGGGAGTCTACTCTTATTGAATGTCACCTATCAATGGAGAAGCGGGGAGTCTACTCTTATTGAATGTCACCTATCAATGGAGAAGCGGGGAGTCTACTCTTATTGAATGTCACCTATCAATGGAGAAGCGGGGAGTCTACTCTTATTGAATGTCATCTATCAATGGAGAAGCGGGGAGTCTACTCTTATTGAATGTCACCTATCAATGGAGAAGGGGGGAGTCTACTCTTATTGAATGTCACCTATCAATGGAGAAGCGGGGAGTCTACTCTTATTGAATGTCACCTATCAATGGAGAAGTGGGGAGTCTACTCTTATTGAATGTCATCTATCAATGGTTCTTTTACATGCTCAACTTGAACACAGGAACGACGTTTTATCGCCCGTCTTCGGTAGGACTAGAAACTGGATCTCACTTACACTGAGGTCATGGATTATTATAAAAGATGCGGGACGCGAAACCAAGTACTTTAAATGAGTTAGTCGCCCGAGTGGTTACCGGGGCCCAAATTTGGGGTGTAAAGAATAGACCACTGTTGCCTGCCACGCATGTCATAAGAGGCGACTAAAGAGGTTTGGATGAAATCGGATGCATGTGTCCTAAATGTGTAGAAGTCTATGCGTTTAAGGGCCTACCAAACCAATGTGCAATGTATACACGTTCTTGGCAAAGATCAAAAATATCACAAAGAGTGATAAAAATTGGTCGTAAAGAATGAACGCAAAGAAGAAGAAGAGTTACTAGAGAGACATATACCTCTATATATTTTATATCGGTCGGTAAAGATGATCACGAATTTTGAAACGAACTGTCAACGGCCACAATATAGAAAGAGTCGACAATTGTGAATACCTTATGGCATTGCTGACAAATGATTTGAATGCTATAAGAGAAATTAAAAAGTATGAGCATTGCTTTGCAAAAACTAAAAGAACTAACCTATGAAAGGGAACTGACATAAGAACAAAAATCTCATGTTTAGGACCTGCGTTTTCCCTTTGCAACATATGGTTGTGAGACATGGAACATTGACAAAGCGGCAGAGAAGATCTTTAATACCTTTGAATACATATGCTACAGAAGAGTACTTAGAATATCATGGACAGAGAAAAAACAAGGGCTTCTGTTCTGCAACAGCTTGATATTAAAGAGAGTTGGCTATTACAAACAAAAAAGGGGAAAATTAAATATGTCGGACACATCAAACGACATGAGTGCCTAGTGAAAATATTTTTGGAAGGAATGTGCCTGAAGAAGAACAAGAGGAAGACCCAGAAAAATGGGAGTATGATGTCATTGACGATGTGAGAATAACTGCTGCTGACACCGCCAACTTGCAGAGAACAGAGAGTTTTTCAGGATTGCTGTCATATAGCCAAGTTCTGGAGGGAACAAGCTACTTGATGATGATAAACCGAAATAAAATTATAAACTTTTATGGGGTTTTTTTCCGATCCAGAGCACTTGAGCTTTTCAGCTCTTCGCTCGGAATGCCTTTGGACATCGTACCCTTCGGTTCGGTCCCTACGAACACTGTAAATCTGGGAATCTGTGGCTTTTTCTGCCATCCCGCGGAATTAAACCCGCACACACAGAGGGGTAGTCACCCGTAGTCCAACGCACTACGAACACGCTGGGCAGACGGGCGAAACTGTTATGTTAAAGAAGTTATGCTGTGTGTGTCCGAAATATGGAGAACGACTACAAAAAGAAATTTAAAATCTTTAACATTTATCAACTTTTGTCTGCACAGAATAGAGGGACTGAGATGGTATGATAGGGTCACAAATAAAGAACTTGGGGAGAAGAGAACGAGACACATCCCAGTGAGAAAAAGGTGAAGAAAATACGCTGACGCTGGATAAGACATACCTCGAGAAAACCCGAGGGAATATAACAAGTAAAGCCCTTTCCTGTAACCAGCAGGGAAAGCGAAAGAGAGGGAAGATCGAAAACTCACGGTGAGGAGATATGGAAGTAGAGAATAACGATATGTGTAAGACATGGACGGAGTTCTAAAAGATAGCTAAAGATAGGAAGGTTTGGCAGGAGTTGATTATAGGTCTATGCCCCAACCTGAGTTTTAAAGATGCACTAAAGAGTGAAGAGCACACAAAAACCCGTTCTATAAACCTCTTCTTATTCTGACGATGTGATGCAAAACTGGAATGAAGTAAAGAAAGAAATAACTAGAGGACAAGAAAGATCAACCTAAACGACAGACTTCAACTACCACGTCAACATGTTGACGTTGGTAGTTTTAAAATGAGATTTAACTCGTATAATGAAAATCAAATAATAAGATTAAGTATTTGACTCTAGTTACCTGCTTCAGATGATATTCCTACACCACAGACTTCAAATACTATCACAAAATGTAGAAAACTTTTGAAAGGAGAGGATAAATCCAGATAGCATATCCAAGTTTAAGTCGTTCGTCGGCGCGTGATGTATTAACAACGCACAAATATAATTAGCCTTGACCTTATTTTCAAGCTCAGTTGAATTGTCTAGCCCCGTTTTAGAAATCTCTTCTTGACCTGACGCTGTGAGGCAAACACGATTCGAGCACAGCAGGGTATAGTAGATAGTTGGCTCTGATTAGTACAGCTACATGCGTTACTTTTTCCCCACTACATGTGAATCGTTTTTTGCATGAGCCATCTATGACCAATCAGATATAATACCATACTACAGTATAACTCCATATGTCGGCACTTACAATTTTTTTAAGTATAAGAACGGTCATCGCCATCGTAGTCTCTGAGATTTAAAAATAATGTTACAAGATCTTCGTCTGATTAGCTTAACACGTTTCCAAACACACAAGAACTACTAATAACACAAATGTTGGACAAATAAATTAAACCCTTTAGTTTACTAGGTCAACGAGAAATAAGCGTGCACAATTTAAGCGGAACTCGTAATGTGTGTGTGTTAAGGGGCTGGAAAACTTGTTTATGCCCCTTTGTTTGTTTGTTTGTTTATATACTTGTTTGTTTATGTACTTGTTGGTACTTGTGTTTATGTACTTGTTTGTTTATGTATTTGTTGGTACTTGTGTTTATGTACTTGTTTGTTTATGTACGGGAATTAAAGGCCGAGTTTTAAGCGAGTCACGCACTTTCAACCTAACGTTGAACATTGTTTTGGTTACATCAGCGAGGGTCTCTGTCATGCGAGTCGAAGGTCGTGGGTTCGAATCCGGAAGGTGCCGTTCTGTTCTCGAGTGCATTTTTTCCAGAGACCCCAGGATTATTACCGGGTTCGTGCCTTGTGCAATACTTTCGGCAGATGGCTTGACATTTCTGCAGAGAGGAACCGAACCATATTGGGTAAAACCAGGTACAATGAAGTCAATGCTTCGGCTTTAAAATCCCCCTTTAATACATCTGGAGACCAACCTGTTCTGCAAGTGTGCAAAGATTGCTTCTTTTCCGGAGAAATCATGATTTTTGGTTGCTATATTTTAATTTATAAAATAATAAATACACGTTATACATTATTTTGGTGGGGCCCGACCCCACTGGCCCTTAATGACGAACCGCCACTTCTTACAGTTATGCGTTACATATGACCTGCAAGTAATTTCTCCACACCATGCTTTCCAGGGCAACTCGCTCAATCTCTTCTATGAAATCTATGAAACTGAGACCGATATTTCTTGCCTCTCTCAGTACAGTTCGTACCAGGGTTTCCCTATGACGTCATCTCTTTCTTGAAAAGATGGTTAGATGGCATAGCAGAATCCTGTAAAAGAGCAAAAATAACAATCACCCAAGCCACCAGAACAGCAAAAGACAAATACAGAAAACAACAACACTGGGCAATAACCCGGTAGCAGTGTGATGACAAAAGAAGAAGAAGAACTTGCGTTAACTTTAAAATACTTGAAACCACTATTTTACATTTCTTATGTATTTCTTCTACTTCATTTCCTTCATTGAACATCTGTAAAGTGTGGTGACATGCAAAGAGAGTGTTTTAATGATCTTCTGTACGCCTTCTCTAATGCGCTTTGTATTATTTTGTAAAGTTGTTATTTTGTAAAGCCTCCCACTTCAATTCCTGCTGCTGGTATTCTTGGATCAATTTTTCTCAAGGTATGCCCAACATATCTCCATCTTCTTCTTATAACAGTTACTACTAATGGTTGATCAGACATTTTTCTGATTTCATCATTTCTCCTGAATTCGTTCCATTTTATATTCATTATTTTTCGCAGACATCTATTTTCAAATGCAATTAACTTGCTTTCTACTTCTTTAGCCATTTTCCAATTCTCGCTGGCATATTTGGAATAGAGTTCAGCGAGAAAAACAGTTAAATAGGTCAAACAGTTAATTGAAGAAATGCCACGTGAAGTCAGATCGGTCCAGTGAATGTTAAATATTTTAGTACTATTTTTTAATTTCATGGGAACGACATATGCACTGTGCAGCAGGGTTAGGCAGATGTTTTCTGGAATACCTCACGAATTTAGTAGTTTGTTGAAATTGAGAATTAAGGAGATTTACAAATGAAATGCGGGGTCTTCGAAAAGTTACAAACAACACCAAAAGAGACAAAGTAACAAACAATAGCATAAGAGAGAATGTTGGAACAGAACCTTGCTTGAATTACATCTAGAGACAAAAACTGAAGTGATCGGCCACTTATTAAAAATGCATACCAAACTCGATTGTATACAATCTTCTATAACAAAACATCAGCAAAAAAGACGAGAGGAATACCAAAAAAAGGATAGATATGTAGCATAGCAGAATCCTTCCACAATAAATATATATATATATATATATATAATATATATATATATATATATATATATATATCACCCAAGGCAATAGAGTAGCTCAAAACAAAAACAAAACACAGAAAACCAGGACACTTGGCAACAACCCGGTAACAGTTCGACTGCAAAATGAGAAGAATTCATGTGCTAATTTCAACATGATTAGATTTTAATAAAGACTATGATTTATCATTTCAAGGTTTCACATCATGTGAAACACGCACAGTTTGATAGTAAACATTACATCGACAGTAAAGTAAAATACTATGTGTAAACTGCTGCAGATCATTGTGATTTCAAAATCGCTTACTAATTACATACACATTTGAAAGGTGGAAACAAGTCATGATTTCGAGGCGTTTTTTTAATGGCTCCTGGTATTACTAAAGAGCATTGTAACACAATCTTTCTCTCCACATTATGATATCAGTGCCAAACCAGGACGCTGGCATCAAATGATAGAAGAAAACTAGTCACTACAAGATGATGTGTCTACGCAGAATGTTAGGAGTAACAAGAAGAGACCGGCTTAGAAATGAAGATATCAGGAAAAAATGGGTTTAACAACAGTAGTAAACAAAGAAAGAACACTGATGTCTTGAAAGAACTAAATGTTAAAGAGAATTGGCTGATAAACAACATACTATACAGAAAAATTACATACTTGGTCACATCAAGCCTGGAAAAACAATACTAGAGGGCAGGATCCCATGACGCAGAGGCAGACCAAGAAAAGATGGCTACAAGATATTAAAGAAACCATGAATATGACCATCGACGAAGTGGGTGGACTGGCTAGAGACGGTTAATTTCAGATGTGCTGCAAAGAGAGCAACGTCCTATAAAGGATACGCACCTTGATGATGAGTGAACTTCATCAAGAAACAACAAATTAACTGTTACTGCCACGTAAGCAGATTACCAACAGACAGTTCGCCTCAAAGGGCAATGTTAATTTGATACAGTGGATATAAAGCAAACGACCGTCCACGCAAAAGGTTGATCCCTGAAATAACAGAGGAGATGGGAAACACTATTTATGAAGCGCACACAAAAGACTGTTCTATAAATCTTTTCTCATCCTGACTCTATAGGGCAAAATGGGATAAGATATAAGAAAGAGTATAGTTATAAGAAAGAGTATAGTTAGTAAATGGATGCAAATGACTATTTGTCTGTCTGGGAAGTGGTTATAGTTAGTCATTACACCTTCGACTAAATTCCAAAAAGATCCCTAGATAAATACTCAGATAAGTAAAACTATGGAATAAAAATTAAAAATTGTAAACACGAATGGTTGGAGAAGACCATTATGGAAGGAAGCATACCTGCAATGAGAAGAGGAAGACCCGGGAGAAGATGGATTCAGAATGTAACTGATGATTAAAGCATGACGGATGCAGAGGCGGGACAACGGGACTAAGAAAGAGAGATAAATTACAATGGACTTTTAGAGTGTAAAATTATGCTCAGCACACGCTATTTAATGATGATGCTGAATATAATAAGTTACCACGCCCGAGTGGTTACCGGGGCCCAAATTTGGGGTGTATAGAATAGAACCACTGTTACCTGCCAAGCATGTCGTAAGAGGCGACTAAGGAGGTTTGGATGAAATCGGATGCACGTGTCCTAAATGTGAAGAAGTCTATGCGTTTAGGGGCCTACCAAACCAATGTGCAACGTATACACGTTCTTGGCAAAGATCAAGCATATCACAAAGAGTGATTAAAATTGGTCATAAAGAACGAACGCAAAGAAGAAGAAGAAGATTAGTTACCAAAGTTTAAAATGGTTAGGGGGAGAGATAAACAATTGTTTTAATTTTACTGAACAAAATTTGCTGAATTATTAGTTGTAGTGGTCATGTGTCAGATGCATGTTGTATTAGACGATAATGTTAAGATAACAACGGTCTTAGTTGTAGCGAATATAGTGTCAGATGCATGTTGTATTAGACGATAATGTTAAGATAACAACGGAAATGCATGAATTATTTGACCTAGTTCTGTTAGAAAGGGTATGGCAATTGTTGTAGAAGAAAGAATGCTATGCTAACATGCTTTAAACCAGTGGTTCTCAAAGGGTGTGCCGAGGAACATCAGTGTGCCCGGTAACGTTCCTAGGTATGCCCTAGGAAACCCCAGATCAGGGGTCGTCAACGCGGTACCAGTGTGCACCAGGGTAAAAAATCGCCAAGACACATCACACACATGCTTCTGTCTCATAGACAGAAATTAAATTATGAATAAAGGTACGTAGCATTTTAGAATTATTTATGTATTTCTTTGCTGTTTGCATCTTATTTATTTTAAGTTTTTGTGTAGTGTGCGCCTACGATTTTGTGTAGGACTTCAAGAAATTTTGAAACCATTGACTTTAAAACAGAATACTTGTCTATGACTGATAAGTGCAAGTCTAGCACTTATTATTGCAAACTTCGACAATAACAAGAATACACTATGATTGTTTAGCTTTCTTGTGAACAAGCACATGATGTCAACATTAGAACATTAGAGACGAGTGCATATTTTTTTGTTTTAGTTGTCAGCAGGGAAGTACTATTAAAAGCGCATGTCTTGTGACCTCTTGTTCAGTGACTGGAAGCAACTAGTTCTGGTGACCTGTAACTATGTAAGACGAAAGGTAGATATGCGTTAATTCTTATTTTTCAAGGTTTATTGGCCTACACGCTCTGATATAACCAAAACAAGGTTCGCCTTAGGTTGAAAGGGCGTGTCTCGGCTTAAAGAGGCTTTAATCCCTTACTAAACAAACAAACAAATAATATGTGGAGTTTTTGGTTTTTTAACGGAACCGTTTCATAGAACTATCCCGCAATGTAAAATTGTATACTACAGAGTGTTCAACTTAAAAACAGCCCGTGAATGGAGCTAATCTGGTATATATGTATGGAAATTGGAAGGTTCAGTTATGACGTAGTATAGGTCAAGGTTGTGTGACGGTGTGTAATTGTAGTGCGGGAAGGGGCGATGAACAAATGTGACGTAGGCCGAGCTAGTCAGAACCAGTTTAAATAGTAAATAAACACAACTCAATTTGTACCTGGCAACTTCCGAATTGTCAATGGGGCTGCAATTATCTTGAACACCCTGTATTTCTGGAAGAAGAAAAAGAAAACCCAAGAAAAAAGTAATTGATAATTTGACAACACTCTTCTGATTGACTGATTAATTGATGCAAACATCAGCATTGTACTTTGATGAATAAAAGCATGTTTGCTCCAATCTCTTGTACAGTAAGATCTCGGCCATTATGAAAGAGACATCCCGGCAAATAGGAGAAATGGAAAACCACGGAGAAGATGGATTTATGATGTAGCTGATGATTTGTGCATGACGGCTGCAGAAGCGGGACATCGAGTCTATGATAGAGAGAAATTCTAAAGGCCTGATAGGGTGGCAAAGTTCTGCTCAGGACAAACTATTTGATAATGAATAGAAATAGCAGTAGTAGCAACATTAACAGTAGTAGTAGTAGTAGTAGTAGTAGTAGTAGTAGTTGTAGTAGTAGTAGGTAGCAACATTAACAGTAATAGTAGTAGTAGTAGTTGTTGTAGTAGTAGTAGTAGCAACATTAACAGTAATAGAAGTAGTAGTAGTAGTTGTAGTAGTAGCAACAATAACAGTAATAGAAGTAGTAGTAGTAGTCGCAGTAGTAGTAGTAGCAGTAGTAGTAACAGAAGCAGTAGAAGTAGCAATAGTAACAGTAATAGGAGTAGGAGAAGTAGTAGTAGTAGTAGTAGCAGCATTAGTAGTGGTAGCAGTAGTAGCAATAGTAACAGCAATAGGAGTAGTCGCAGTAGTCGCAGTAGTAGTAGTAGTAGTAGCAGTAGTAGTAGTAGTAATGGTGATAGTTGTAGTAGTAGTAACAGAAGTATGAGAAGAGATAACAACAAGGATTTTTTTATAAGAACCACAGAGGAAGCAGCGAAAGCCAATGAATATGATCAACAAATAGACAGTGTACAAGTATTAAGAGCTTCCGAAAAAATGACCAAACACTGGATTCGAACCACTTGCTCTTATTTCTTGAAATGGGTGCCGTAAGAAATAAGGGTAAGTGGTTCGAATCATGTGTTTCGTGATTTTTTTTTTTTTTTAGTAACAGAAGTAATAATATGCATCTATAAATAGACTTTCTATTACGAACTTGCATCGTTAAGTTTGATTAAATAGTGTGTTGATTATGAACTAGATAGATCGAATAACAGAGCAACGCATCACACTTATACTATAGACCACACCCACACAGCATGTGCATAGTAATCAAACACCGTATATCACGCACGCACACAAGACAAGCACGTATCAACATGTACACACTGCGCACACAAGTAATACTTACTAAACTAAACGCGCACAGTAAACAAAGCACACACGCATCACATCATTGATACCACATCTTACAATGCACCACGGAGTGTTACCTACACAACACACAGGCGCAGCAACATAAAACACGCACAGAAATATCGATAATATCATTTTTTTTAACACCTGTTATACACAAAAAAGACAATATACACTCAAGTAACACACACAAACATCGCACACCTGAAATATCTACCTCGTCCCTGGTTGATCAACGCAAGTCACAATTCATCAGAACTCACACAGAAACCGAGATAAACATTACCGTTTAGGCAAGAATTGTACGTTGATAAGCTGATATTTATAGATAAAAGTCTAGCAAGGTTAAAAAAAAGTGAACACAGAACACTTATGTTGATCGATCGAATGATTGATTATGTGTCATCTCTACATAAAATGTTGTCTGCGATAGATTTCTAACACTTACTGTCCTTTTCCATTGTTGTGTATTCTGTTAAATTATTCTTTGTTTATCGTTTACTATTTTCTTTCAAATTTTGCTGTCTGCTGCTACGTCTGTGTGTTGTCAGGGCTCTCAATGGGAGCAAAGATTAAAGCAACACTTCAAAGATAGGAATATCCAATGGCACATAGGAAGACTGGGACAAGACGTCCCTCGAGAAACCCTGCAGCTGGTCAAATAGTACATAACAAAGATCCAAGCACGACATATAAAATAGAAAGACAAACACAAGAACAAGAGGCTCTCCATCACCGCTAATACAAGGGGCAAACAACTGGATGGTCGGTCCTTATCAGGGCCTGGGTGCTTTTTCAACGCCAGATCATGCCACACTAGGAACCTAGACAAAAACTTAGAATTGGGGAAGAGAAGGGGTTGTTTGGGTTAAAGGGAGGTGGGGGTTGGTTGGGGGAGGGTTAAAGGGAGTGTATGGGTTAAAGAGGGTTGGGGATTGGGGGTAAGATCACAAGTTAAGGGTAGAAATACAGGGTGTTCAAGATAAAAGTAGCCTGTGAATGGAGCTAATCTGGCATATATGTATGAAAATGAGAAGGTTTAGTTATGACCTAGTATAGGTCAAGGTTGTGTGACGGTATGTAATTGTAGTACGGGAAGGGGCGATAGAACAAATGTGACATAGAACGAACTAGTCAGAACCGGTTTACATAGTAAATATACACCATGCAATAGGTTAACTTGCAACTTTCGATTTGTCAATGGGACTGCAATTATCTTGAACACCCGAAATTCTATGTAACAAAAATTAAAATAATAGTTATATTAGAAGCACTGGTCTTAGGCTATTCCAAATACAATTTCCGGTAGCTCTGCCCTTATCAGGACAATGGACACTTATCAGTGTCAGAGCACACCCATTATGGGACTACGACCAGGCCAAGTACTACACAGGAGGCCCACAGTCCACCCAGGGAACAGAACTACACCAAGGATGCCTTTATCAGGACCGCACCAAGAGTAACAAAAAGGCCCTTATCAGGGCAACACCAAGATCAGCTCAAAATGTCCTTATCAGGACACCAATCAGACCAACACTAAATGCCCTTATCAGAGCCGCACCGAGATCAACACTAAATGGCCTTTTCAGGGTAGCACCCAGACACAGATCAAGCACAATACGCAGCGCACAGTCCACATTAGGACAAGTCCAGGCCACATGGACACACAAAGAAAAAAGATCAATACGCCCTGATATAACCAAAAAAGACAAATGTCTTAGGTTGTAATTGACGTGCCTCGGCTACAAAGAGACTTAATCCACCACCTAAAACAAAAAAACAAATAGTAACACGTTTGTTGGCCTACACGCTCTGATATAACCAATAAAAGGTTCGCCTTAGGTTGAAAAGAGCGTGCCTCGGCTTAAAGAGGCTTCAATCACCTACTTATATCACCAAACAATAATAACACTACGGCCTACAAGGCATGTCGTAAGAGGTAACTGATGTAGGGACCATGGGAAGCTACCCTAGTAAATAAAAAGCGTCGCAGAAATCGGATGTGCAGACTTATTTGTAGGCGCATAACTGGCACAACGTACAATCGCTCTTAGGCTTGGATCACATACAAATCACAAAGAGTGGTTAACAAGTGGTCGATATGGAGCGTTCGAAGAAGAAGAAGCTGTTCTCTGCTTGTCAACAACCTTTCCTTTCATTATATTGTTCAGAATTGTATCATGTCTTTTACTTTTTTTCCTTTTTGTCCTCGTATCCTGTTTTGCCTCGTGGCATCAGGATAAAAAGAAATATATAGACCTGGCTCTGGTGTGCGCTTTGTACATAGGGGCTTTCATCACCTCTGTCATTTCTGAGATCCATCTTTTTGCGTGAACGACATTTTACTTTGTGTTCACTGTATCAGAGTAGAATTGTCATTTGAAGAGCATTGTCTGTTGGTGATCTGCTTATATGGCCGAACGATTTAATTTTGTTGATTCTTGATGAAGCTCAGTGCTGATGTTGTATCCACTTGTTTTTTAACTGATGTCTTCATTTCTAACCCGGTATTTTCTTGATTCTCTCATCATTCGGCGAAGACACTTCATTTCTCTGTTAGCCGATTGGTAAAAATCTCTTCATAATTATATGCGCATAAATTAAATGCAACCACAGTCGGCCTGCTAAGCCTGTCACGGTGGTTTCACAATCCCCTAGATGTGTCACCCTAGTTAAGTGGTTACGCCGTTGCCTTGCGAATCGAAGGTCGTGGGTTCGAATCCGGACCGCGCCGTTCTGTTCACGAGTGAATTTTTCGCCAGAGACCCCTAGGATTATTGCCGGAGCTACGGAGTTCGTGCTTTGTGCAAATGCTCTCGGCAGATGGCGCAACAGTTCTGCAGAGAGGGACGGAATCATTTGGGGTAAACTCTGGTGCAATGAAGTCAATCCTTCGGCTTCAAAACCTCCCTGAAACTATCCCATTCAAGATAAAACACACATATTCCATTCATGGAAATCTGAAATCGACTCCGTTTAGAGGCAGGGATGGTTGAAATATATCTCCAGAGTACCGCGCAGTCTTGATTAGAAACTTGCATACTAATAAATCTCCATTCTCATAAGATGTCCAAGGCACTGTTATATGTGTCTTGCATAATCAATGCACACTGCAGTTTTTATTACTGGTTAGATGTGCTGATCATTAGCAATACTTTTTTACAGTAACATTAACACCTTGTTGACCAAACGCCACAATACATGACTTTGGGTTGGATGCCTTTTTACAAGGAGCCACACTAAAGGGCGTTTTATATTATAAAAACAAAAGATGTAAAAATATGATTTATGCCCTGGTTCACTAAGAGTTAATGGCTTATCTAAAGCAACTAATAGGATTTCCAGAGATCCTTAGGATTGTTGCCGGAGTTACGGAGTTCGTGTTTTGTACAATACTCTTGGCAAGTAAAATATGGCTAATGTGGCATAACAAAGGCTGCTAATCTTTGAATTATCTAAAGATGTCACCTGCAAACAATTGGAACAATGGACACATATGACCACCCTCCCCACCCCCACCCCAAAAGTCCAGAAGATGTTCAGTCTGATTGCTCAAAGACCCCAGAAGATGTGCAGTCTAATTGCTCAAAGACCCCAGAAGATGTGCAGTCTAATTGCTCAAAGACCCCATAAGATGTTCAGTCTGATTGCTCAAAGACCCCAGAAGATGTTCAGTCTGATTGCTCAAAGACCCCAGAAGATGTTCAGTCTGATTGCTCAAAGACCCCAGAAGATGTTCAGTCTGATTGCTCAAAGACCCCAGAAGATGTTCAGTCTGATTGCTCAAAGACCCCAGAAGATGTGCAGTCTGATTGCTCAAAGACCCCAGAAGATGTTCAGTCTGATTGCTAAAAGGCCCCAGAAGACGTGCAGTCTGACTTCTCAAATTATGATGAAATACTATTCGAGCTGTAATCAATAAAACACAATTGATAATTAAAATACTTTTTGCCATTTTGTTATCATATATAAATATTTTCTATAGCATTCATTCTTCTAAAAGCTAGAATCTAAAGCAGATTTACATTTGGCAACCCTACACAAAACTCTGACATATTTGTGGCGCCATATAAACTTCACTCTACTGTTTGCCAAATAAGGTAATAGTTCGTACTGTCATCCTGTTTGCTCAGCAAGTATACTGAAAGAATTATCAAACAGGTTCAAGAAAGGTCAAGCATGAACATAAGTGAAATACTAATAAATGCACATATATATAATGCTGACACAGTGTTCATGGATGGTAGGCATAACGAATTTCAAGAGCTAGAATGATATCAGGGGAAAACTGTAGTAAAACCGTGTAGTAATGGCGAAATATTTAAAAACAAAGTACTGTAGTTTTACAAAATACAAAAACAATAACAATGCACAGCAACGTTTCGACCAAAAGGCCTTTATCAAGCAAAGAATACACCAGAATGGAAGAAATTTACTTCTTAAACAGCAGACATAACATATACAATTAGACAAGAAATCCCTAACGGCCCTAAAATCTTAAATTTCTCTTACTCCTAATTGTATCTCTTGATTTATTTCATTCTGATTCCACAGTCGAAATGTTTTGCTTTGCGTTCCGATAGTCGTGGGTTCGAGTCATGACCGCCCCGTTCTGTTCAAGGGTGCATTTTTTCAAAGATCTCTAGGATTATTCCCGGAGCTACGAAGTTCGTGCTTTGTGCAATACTCTTGGCGGGTGGCTTGTCATTTCTGCAGAGAGGGGCTGAGTCATATTGGGTAAAACCCGGTACCATGAAGTCAATCCTTCGGCTTTTAGACCTTGAACTGGCACTTTGCAGCTATTAATAATAATAATAATAATTCCTCTCGTACCGTTATACGTTACATAGGGCCTGCAAGTAATTTCTCCATACCGCTCTATCCCGGGCAACTCACTCAATCTCCTCCATGGAACTGAGACCGATATTTCCTGCCTCTCTCAGCAAAGTTCGCTTCAGGGTCTCCTTAGGTCGACCTCTCTTTCTTGAACCTTTGCATCCCACTTCAATGCCTGCTTTGATATTCGTTGATCATTTCTCCTCAAGGTGTGCCCAACATATCTCCATCTTCTCTTTCTTATAACAGTTGTCACTAGTGGTTGACCAGACATGTCTCTGATTTCATCACTTCTCCTGAATTCGTTCCATTTTATATTCATTATTTTTCGCAGACATCTATATTTTGCTGCTATTATAGTACATATTTTTAATCAGTATCAGATCATTCATCATCATCAATATATACGTGTTCTAACATGATATCTTTCAGTGTTTAAATGTATCAACAACTTTCGCGTAGTTTATGAAACCACAGCCAGCTCTAAACTCATATTAGACTTGGCTGTGATGAAACATAGGCACAGTACAACTTTTTCCGTTGCAGTTGCATAATGAAAAAGAGCGACAATCAAGTATGTAAGAATTATAAAAGTATATTTTTATTAGCTTCCTTGTGACAATTTCTCTGGATTCTGTAAAACATGTCTTGGCTATAACTGGATGAAATCAAATGTTGTTTCCGAGCAAATCGAAGTACTAGGGATGTTAACTTTGCTCTTATGAAACTAAGTTTAAAATTGATTGAGTATCAACAAGAGATACATATTTGTTTCAAGGATCTAGACATTCATTATCATCAAATTGCTTGTCCTGAGCAGAACTTTGTCCCCATAACAGTCCTTCGGAATTTTCAAAATGTTCGTAATTAAGGCTCACCTAACATCCAAATAAACAATGTAGAACTTCAATGTGTAGAGAGCTACGAATACCTGGGCTCAATAGTCAACAATAACGGCGACTGTTCCAACGAGATCTAAAGAAGATTGGCAATAGCAAACAGGAAGTTCAACACAATGAAGAACATGTGGCAAAGCACCAGCAAAATATTAAATTAAAAATACTGAGAACATGCATTTTCCCAGTGGCTACTTATGGTTGTCAATTATGGACCATTACAGAAACAAGAACGAAATCAGTCCTTCGAAACGAAATGCTACAGAAGATCCTACGAATACCATGGACAGAAAAAAGGAAGAACACTGATGTCCTGAAAGAACTGAATGTTAAAGACAATTGGCTGATAAACAATATACTATACAGAAAAATTAGATACACTTTGGCCACATCAAGCGCACGATGGCTTAGGCGAAAACAATTTTGTAGGGCAGGGTCGCATGAGCAGAGGCAGACCAAGAAGAAGATGGATGCAACTTATATCAAAGAAACCATGAATATGACCATCGACGAAGTGGGTGAACTGGCTAGAGACAGGTGAATTTAAGATGCGCTGCAAAGAGAGCAACGTCCTGTAAAAGACACGCACCTTGATGATGAATTTACTACACGGAAATTAAAAAGACTAGATTCAGATCAGATTTCGAGCTTCATGTATTAAAATATGAACTTATTAATGCAGAAATCATAGCAAGTTAGCAACAGTCAATCTTATCTTATCTTAACCACATTTGCCGTTAAGCGACGTGGTGATAGTTAGTTTTCTATCTTGTGCCAGGTGTGTTGCACTTGACGTTGTCAGTCCATGCTTTCGCAGGGACTCTGAGATGTTATCTATCCATCGTGTTCTTGGCCTGCCTCGCGCTCTGCACCCTGAGTGTCGATTATTGTAGGCACGTGATGGTAGTAAATGTGGTTCCATTCTCATTAGATGACCGAACCACTTGTTTCTTTGCTTCTCGATGTACTGTATGCATGGTATAGTACCAACGATGCTTCTGATATTCTCGTTTCTCACTCTATCTCTCCTTGTAACGTTGACAGCTTTTCGTAGACATCTCATTTCACGAAATCAACACCAATAGTGTAGATGGAAAGAGTGGGGGGAATATAAGCACTAAGAGAACGAAGAGACACAAAAGTGATGACGCAGGCACAAAAGTTTCTGAGTATGCCAAGCCATCCAATGGAAAACAGATTACAAAATCTAGCATTGGGGCGGCTGAAAAGAAGTAGCTTTATTCATCAGGCCAAAAGACTGAATAGGCAAACTTCAGACCTACCAAAAGTTGGCATTCCCTAAAGTCTGTGCAGGAGCAAACCTCTTGGAGAGAGGAGACTGAAGTATGTGTCCAGACAGAAGTTAAAGGAATACTCGACAAGGATGAGCAGAACAGCATACAACGCAAGACAGTCACTCTCAGTTTACTTGATGAAGAATACCCACATGGTCTCTGGGTCCGGGTATACACGGATGGGTCAGCAGAAAATGCAGTGAAGAATGGAGTAGCAAGAGTGTACATAGAATACCCAAACAATGCTAGAGATGCGATTAAAGTACCAACGGGAAAATTCTGTCACAACTATGACAGAAATTCAGGCAATCAAGGTGGCAACTGAAAAACTGTTGAATACCAGACCCGATCCTCAACCTGTTGTATTTTGACTGATGCAAAATCAGCACTCCAAGCAATCCAGTCCAGAAAATTGCCAGGTCTACAGTCCCTACTGTCTAAATTGTCCAAGTAGCGCAGGGTCGTCTTGCAGTGGATACCCTCTCACTGTGGAATACTAGGAAATGAAACAGCAGACCGATTGGCCAAGGAAGGTGCTGCAGGAGAGCAACCGGTTGTGCCAGTTACCTACCACTAAAAGAAAAGGATGATTAAATCAATAAGAAAGCCACAAATACCAACACAAGACGATTACTATAATATGAGCAGATTGGAACAAATTGTCATTCTGCGCCTTAGAACAGGACACAATCGGCTCCGCAGCCACATGTATACAAAATTCAAGATTGGCAATTCAGCCATGTGTACATGTGGACAGGCACACCAGACTGCAGAGCACATACTTCAAGACTGCCCTGAATATGATACACTGAGGCAAACTCACTGGCTAACGAAACAACACTCGACAGAAAACTACACGGACCTCTGTGTGAGCTACAAAAGACAGTGAAGTTCAGACAAGAGACAACATTGAATATATAGACATATTTCCAGCGAACGAAAGGAAGGAAGGATCTCATTTCACATGTTTCACATCTTTCTTTCCTGTGCCTTAGTCAGGAGCCATGTTTGGCACTGATAGCAGAGAGTTGGAATAAATATACAGTTTATCAGTTATCGTTTGACTGCCATGTTAATGCTTGGATGTTTTAATAGTGGTGACAGTTGGTATGTTCCTGCGTTTGCCTTCTGGCATCTAATCTCGATTTCTCTGTCCATCTTTCCATCTGCTGTGAATATACTCCGAGATATTTGAATTCTGGAGTCTGTTGTATTTTTACTTTATTCACGTGTATATTTAGTTGACCTCCTAATGTAAAAATACAACAGACTGCAGAATCCAGTCAATCAACATGTTTTATCAAAAAGTTATTTTCCAAGGGGGCGTCCATGGTCAGGTGTTTGGCTTTAGTTGTCAGAGGACAAACCTATGTCTGTGGGAGTCTAATTCCTGGCAGGTCTAACCAAGCTGAACCACAGCCAACTCTAGATAAGTTTATAGTTGGCTCTGGCCGAAAAATACTTAAGGTGAAAGGCCAGACCAAAGGGGGTGGAGCAGAAAGGTGCTTCATAAGGTGACAGCGCAGAACCCACCGGTGAGTGGTAAATGCTCTGGCTGCAACCAACCTATCCCCAACTATGGGACAAATAGCAGTCGTCTTCCCTCTCCCTTCAGGAGGACATACTTTTTCTTGTCGTGTCTTCTGCTTCTATGACACTCTCTCCCATGTAAATGGGATTAAACTATAATGTCCAGGGAGTACACCCTGCATAAAAGCCTGGGTTGGTGAGCCTCGCGAGAGAAAACAGGTCATCTAGAGTAGGACGACTCTAGATAAACCCAGAAAGACATATCTCGTCAGCAGGGAATGCAACTTCTAGAGAACAAGTAAAAAATGTCACAGAAACGGAATGTGTCAGCCATTATTGGCGGGGAAAAATTGACACATACGAATGACTTAATGGTCAGATGAAATCTTATGACATATCCGTTTGAAATCGACCATATATAGCTGGACAATAAATAAAGATGCAGAAAGATAGAATTATAACTTTTGAAAATAAATGTTTTAGAATATATAAGATTGTTGGGCATCTTTTTAAATCTCTTAGAAAGAACAGTAATTCTCTTAGAATTCTCTTAGAATTCTCTTAGAATTCTCTTAGAATTCAGACAAGTAAAGTATTTTGGGCACATAAAAAGGCATGACACAATGATAAAACATTTACTAGAGGGGAAAGTTGAGGGGAGAAGAGCAAGAGGAAGACCGAGAGATAAGTGGGAGGGAAACTTTAGGAAATGGACAGGTTACAGTCTGGCAGTGTGCAACACCAAGGCGAAAGACATAGGATGCTGGAGATTCATTGCAGCCAACCTTCGATGTGGAGACGGCACCTGATGATGATGATGAGAAAGAACACAAAACAAACGAATTTGTTAGGAATAGAAATAACTACGCTGAGAGGTCAGTCGAAAGCACTCATCTGTATTATATATGACTATAAGTGTCACCATGGTTTAGAACACACTGTGACAACTGGTAAAATCGAGGGTAGACAGAGGAAGACAGAGAGAGAAAATTTTGGATCAGTATGACTTCGTGGCACGGTTAGAGCGTCAACATCTAAGTTGATAGCAGACACCAAAGATAGAGATTTGTGGAGATCCCTGATCGTATACGCCAGCCGGCACGACACCTGATGATGATGATGATAAGTGTCACCAAAACAGTGGTTTTACGTCATGGGAGTAACACATTAACTAACATTACTTTAAATGGTAACCATCCAACACAAGTTCATACACTTTGCTATCTTGGGTCCATGTTCACTGCCAGCTTTTCTCTTGATCTTGATTGATCAACGCTCGAATAGGGAGTGTGGTTACTACATTCGGAAAACTGTCAAAACGAGCGTGGGACAACACAAAATTAATATTGCAGATTAAGATTCAAATACATCGAACCTTTGTAATTATAGTCCGTTCAACAACTCATGCCCACAGTCCAATGTGAATTGTAGCAAAACCATCTGTTCCACAGTAGCGAAACTTTGCACCCAACCTTAGAATTATACCGACGCAAATGTCTGATGGAAGAAATTGCTATAGGAAACCTGGATTTTGTAATATAACGGTTTCCTTTGATGTTGGCGGCATATTTTGGCTAGTCTGATACAGCATTTTAGTTTTTACAGTAAACGCACACATATGACATTTGATGACAAGTCTCATGCAAAGGAGTATCATCTCAGCTTATATATGGGGGCCAATGTTGATACTTGCTATACAGTCATGAAATAAACAAGAAATGTAGACTTAGTTGTATTATTTTTTTTTTTTTAAATAACCTACATTACAATTAAAGATAGCTGCCATGTCATAATGCCATCCCCCTTTCACGTCCAGGCTCGGGACTGGCAATGGCGGAGCTCAAGTAGTAGCATATCTCTTGCAAGTTCTCCTGCCTCTTCCAGCGTCATGTTCAAGGTTTCTTTGATGTCCTGCTGCCATCTTCGTCTTGGTCGTCCCCTGACTCGTTTTCCAGGAACCATGCCTTCCATTACCTTTCTCTCAAGACCACTGTGGCGTTTAATGTGGTCAAAATATTCATCTTCCAGGAAATGATGTTATTTATGAGCCAATGCTCCGTGATATGCAGGTCTTGTAGGATGTCTATGTTTCTTCTCTTCTCTGTCCAGGATGTTCTAAGAACATTTCTATAGCACCTTGTTATGGCGGAGCTACTGGAGAGATTCTTTTCAAATTGCTACTTCTTCGTTTCAGTGTGCGTGTGTTAACTTATGGAGGAATCACTATAATAAAATAGTTCTTTTCTCTGGTTCTTGTATACTGTAGTACAGATGACCCATATGTGCATCTTTGCGGAAATGCGCGTATAGCATTAATGAAACTGTTTACATTGTAACTTCAAACTCATTAGAAATGTTATATCAATGTCTGTTTTGAGAAGTCAACAATATGACCCAATAGTCTCACACTAATTTCGATATACGCCTTTAACTAAATGTCCGTCTCGCACTAATGACGTTAATTCTTTACTAAGTTCAAGCCCGAGTCTTTTTGGTGCGTGGAAAATGCAAGAATTGTTTTAAAAAACACGGAATTCGTCCTGAATGTTGCTATTTTTGTCATCAATGTACTAAATGTCTGTAAACATTAGTTTTCTTCAACCAAGCCAATGGACGCGTTAAATATATAGCACAAAGAAGGAAACTTCTAGATGGTATGATTGTTTGAATGGCAAAAATATTTTGTAGCGTCGGGAATATGTGTAGTTCGCATGCAAGTTTTCAAGTTATTTCATCAAATGGTTACAAAGATACAAATTTTTATCTGTGGGCATGACAAGTTGAACGGACTATAGTTCTTCACTATATAGCTCAGAAGCATGGACAGCCTACTTAAGGCACGAGAGGAGACAACATCTTTTACCTTCGATGTCTCCACAAGATTATGAACATCAGGTGATACGACAAGATAACCAACTCTGAAGTACTACACCGTGCAAACTTGCCTTCCATCATAGGCATGCTCAGCAGTAGAGGACTAAGAGGACTAGGGAACATGAGAAGAATGGACAATAGCCGCATACCACAACAAGTGTTGTTCTGTGAACTTTCCGAAGGAAAGAGACACAAAGACAGACCACTGTTTGGATGTCTGCAAGGTCTTTTCTATCGGTCCCACCAAATGGGAAAAACTAGCTGATGACCGTGTTATATGGAAAAACAATATTACGCAAAGGGGCAGAATCTTTTAAAACGGGACTTAGGGATAAGCTAAATGGCAAGAGAGACAAGCGCGAACTCAGAAGTTGTGGGCATCTGTAGCTTAAGCGGCGGTGAGCTCGATAATAACCCATGCGTACCTGGTTCAAACCCCAGTTGATGGGCAGTTTAAAGAAAAATCGTTTCCGTGAAACGAACGAAAATTCCCACGTTCTGAACATTTATTTGAAAATCGTTATAATCAACGTCCTGTAAAGTATATGTCACGATTTATTTGAAGACGAAAAGGGTCACATACACACACAAACATATATATATATATATATATATCTAACACTAGTTCACAAATTCTGCTATCTTGGGTCCACGGTCACTGCCAGCCTTTCTCTTGATGAAGAAATCAACGCTCGTGCAGGGAGTGCGGCTACTAATTCGAGCATACTTTCAAAGCAAGCGTGGACAACACAAACTGACATTGCAGACGAAGATCCAATATATCGAGCCTGTTAATTGTTATTTACTATACGGCCCAGAAACATGGACAGCCTACTCAAGACACGAGAGGAGACTTAACATCTTTCTCCTTTGATGTCTCCGCAAGATTATGAACATCAGGTGGTACGACAAGATAACCAAATCTGAAGTACTGCAACGTGCAAACCTGCCTTCCATCATGGGCATGCTCAGCAGTAGACGACTAAGATGGTTGGGACATGTGAGAAGAATGGAAACTTGCCGCATACCAAAATAAATGTTGTTCTGTGAACTTTCGGAGGGAAGAGGCACCAGGGCAGACCACTGCTCAGATATAAAGATGTCTGCAAAGCCTCAATGAAAAACTTTTCTATCCAGCACATGGGAAGGACTAGCTGATGACAGAGTTGTGTGAAAAGCCAAATTACGAAAGGGCGCAGAGTCTTTTGAGAAGAGACTTATATACGAGCTGAACGACAAGAGTGAAAAGCGAAAACTCAGAAGTTGTCACAGTAAAACACTTGCCAATTGACCGTCTGTAAAGACGAAAAGGCCATATATATATATATATATATATATATATATATATATATATATATATGCGTGTGTGTAAGTCTTGTTTATAAAATATGCTGAATCTGTGATATATATGCATGTGTGTGTGTTAGTGTATTTATATAAACATTTCATTTGATACACATTAGTTCGAGTTGTTTACTTGCGTTGTTAAGCACGTGTCTGATTTCTATAGTACATGTATACTGTGTACGTCTCTATCCGGGTTATTTAGTTATCAAGACGAAGCGAACGTCTATATGGAAAAAATGTTACTTAGTGAACATATCGAAAAAGGGGGAAGACTGCAGTAAAACGTGCTGAAATAGCGAAACACGTACAAACAAAGCACTATAGTTTTACAAAATACAGAAACAGTGACGATAAACAGCAACGTTTCGACCAAAAGGCCTTTATCAAGCAAACGATACAACAGGAGTGACGAATTTTGTAAAACTATAGTACTTTGTACGTGTTTCGCTATTAGTGAACATACAGTCCCAAATAAATACATGAACAAATAATCTATGGTAACCTAATCTATTATTAACTTATCTAGATTAGAATCACCATTTATGTACATAACATACATTTCTATTCTATTTTAATTATGTTAATATAATATAAGTAATCCTAGTTCACAAATAATATGTGGCCGGTTAGCTCAGTTGGTTAGAGCGTCGTGCTAATAACGCGAATGTCGTGGGTTCGATCCCCATACTGGCCAATTTTTTTTTTTCCGGAAGTGCTGTAAGGTAGTTTTCTAATTTTCCCACTACACCTATTCGAACGGTAATTTTTTCATCAAGAGAAAGACTACTTAAACTCCATTGTATTAAGTTTTACTGCAGCCTCCCCACGGTTTCTTCCGTTTAAAATTATATATAAACAATTTCCCGTAGTCTTTTCAGACCGTCTGGAAGTTCACATTTCACATTTTTAATCCTTAGTCTATGGTAGGGTCATTGCCTTTCCTAACGTGTTGAACGTCGAGTGTGTAATTTCGTGTCTTGCATTGTTGTACACTAAATATTGTGTCACACAGTGCAGCGCACCAGACATGCCTCGCATTGTTGCACACTAAATATTGTGTCACACAGTGCAGCGCACCAGACATGCCTCGCATTGTTGCACACTAAATATTGTGTCACACAGTGCAGCGCACCAGACGTGTCTCGCATTGTTGTACACTAAATATTGTGTCACACAGTGCAGCGCACCAGACTACTTCTACGTCTACTTTGCGTTCGTTCTTTACCACCAATTTTAATCACTCTTTGTGATATGTTTGATCTTTGCCAAGAACGTGTATACGTTGCACATTGGTTTGGTAGGCCCTAAACGCATAAACTTCTACACATTTAGGACATGTGCATCCGATTTCAACCAAACCTCCTTAGTCGCCTCTTACGACATGCGTGGTAGGTAACAGTGGTTCTATTCTTTACACCCCAAATTTGGGCCCCGGTAACCACTCGGGCGGCGCACCAGACGCGTCTCGTATTGTTGTACACTAAATATTGTGTCACACTGGGTTGTGCACCAGACATGTCATGTCTCGCATTACCCCACTAATAATAATATAAGCTTGTCCATCGCAAGCGATGATGACAACACCATCGGACCTGCCCTGTTGCACCTCTTTGCAGAACCCTGCGGTATAATTTCTCAGTATGATGCAAGTTTTCGAAATACTGCCCCTTAAATGTTTTTATCTTTAAAATCATACGGCTATCGCTCGCCAACGATGCCCCTGCACTAGAAGCCGAAATCAAAGATAACCGAAAACGCTTAGGTAGAGACGTGTGATAAATCATAAATCGTATACATTTATATCGGAATAACATAGAACAATATAGAAAAGCGTTGCGCAAAGATTTTTAATTAGTGAATGGTTCAAATTGTATTTTGATTTCGCTGCTTATGCCGCCCCTTCCTCCTACGGTTCCGCCTGATGCGGCCGCCTCTCTGATGCGGCCGCCGCTCTACACGGCACGGCCCTGCCTCTCTGGTATGTGCGACAGAGACTGTATAGTCAGATCTTGGAATACAATCCCCTACCACAGCTGTGACATACACGATCAGGGTTGGACAAGTGTTGTGTGTTCTCTTTTCACGATTGCTGCACTGCAAATAACAGTACTGAGCATCAAACGTGCCTTACATTTTTGTACACAATTAAAGTGCATCGGTATTTACTACTCGTACAAACTGAAAATGCAAGGTTGTCAATGAGTACAGCAGTAACCTTTGCTGTAACTATGACCAGTCTCACTATCGAGATCAAAGAGGAAACCATGTCTCTGAAGTGGCTGACTACACAGGAATTCACACACACGTGTTTGCTGAGCGACTCAATAAATATGCTAAACAAAATTCAGGCTGGTTATCTTCTTCTTCTGTTGTCGTCACACTGTTACCAGGTTATTGCCCAGTGTCGTGGTTTTCTATATTTGTCTTGCGCTGTTCTGGTGGATTGGGTGGTTGGTATATTTGCTCTTTGACAGGATTCTGCTATGTCACATAACCATCTTTTTTCGTGGTCTTCCTCTCACCTTCTTTCCTGATGTTCTGTTGTAGAAGACTGTAAACAGGCTTGTTATATCTTCTTCTTCTTTGCGTTCGGTTTCGTATTTTCGTCTAAACCATGAGATGGGTTGCTTCTATGAAGCTGCAGGTCAGTTGGAGCTCTTCGAGAGCTCCCCATTGCTAGCTCTGTAAGCTTTGTTCATGAGGCCATGTTTCGTTTCGTTGGTATGTGTATGATGGGCTTGTTATATAAGGGCCAAATGGCTTGTCACATTGAGTACATCCTAAATGACAAATTTAACCTTTATATTTGTACAATGTGCGTGCAGATTCAATGGCTGAGACAACAGTGGTCAAGGAAAGACGTTCAATGTTTAGTGCAGATATCACCAGTGCCATAATTATAATCAGGTCGTACAGATGACTTAGATTGATTGCTGATAACGAAGTTGATAACTATTGGTTATTGGTTACTAAACTGACGTCATTGCACTCCGAGCAGATCCATAGGTGCTCAGTCTCCCCCAACAGATATCGAAGATATGCATACTGATGGTTCCCGTGGCTCGCTGATTAAACACACCCTCACTCTGCCTCTCAGGCATCCAGTTCGACTTGAACAACGGGTAACTCCAAACTGCTTAAATCGCTTGAAGTTGATAACACAATGCAGTAGTGGGAACGTGCAGCGGACATTCTGGTGTTCAAGGCTAACTTGGACTAAAATATGTCGGTGTGCATATGATACACGGTTGGACTACATGAAACACTGATCCTTTACTTCGGGATCTAAATTACATGTACCTCTGAAGTCGAAGTAAGGTTAGCATAAAGGATGAGGACACTGGTGATAAGTAAAGCAAGCCTTCGCGCAAATATCATTCAGATACGTTAATTTAGGCGTCATGGTAACGTTTAAATTCATAGTGGACAAACCAAAAACGCAAAAATATGGCTTTGAAGATCTTTATTGATCTGCATCCTAAGAGTGAAGGAAATAGAAGTGAGAATGGGAGCTGCTAGACATGAACACTTTACTAGAGGCAAAGTTTACATTTAGTTAAACATCATAGAGCGCGTCTGATTAGTCGTTATACACTGGGTAAAGATATAGGGCACAGTGAAGAAGACCATAGCACATATGTATCTGTCCATGGGCATCCATAGAAACTATTCCAGGGGGTGGCGAAATGAATACCAATAATTTTAGTTGGTAATTTATTGCCCGGAAATGAAGACTAGATTAAAACTGCATAACAAGCATAAAATTGTTATCAAAAAGCCATTTTCCAGGGGGGAGAGGGACATTCTCGCTGAAAATGGCATGACTGTCACACTGACAAGACGTACTATCTGATATCCCAGCCTCTTTATATAAAGCACGTTTGACACCCAGTGTATAACTGAGAAAACGTTCTGAAAAGTTGGACAGATGCAATTCGTTATATTCATTTGACAAATCAGTATATTTCTACTTTCGATGTGGAGATGGAAATTTCATTTAATCTAACGTTTCTAATATTTGAAAAAATATTTTGAATTCTTGAACCTCAATGCACGTACTGTGACTATAGCAAGTGGCCAGATTGCCGTTGCAATATTGCTTTTTGGCAATTTGGCCAATTCTGTTTTCGCCGAAACATGCAGCACCTGGCAATAGAATAATAGTTGTGAGAAGTGAGAAGTTAGGATAGCAACATGGCGGATAAAGCGACCCGTAATGTTGGGTCGAGTGATCAGCCTCTACCCATGAAGCTGTTTGCGACATGGGAAGTGGAAAAATCATCACCAAATTGCATACCAAGGTTAGTTGCGATATTTATTTAGTATTAGTCTAGTCATGTTTAATAAAGAAGATGCGTTCATTTTGATAAAAAGAAAATATGTCCTCAGTTTTTTTTTTCCATTTAAATTTCACAACAAAAGCATGCGATTCAAACGCTGCGTTTCAGTAGTAGCAGACAATCACAAACGACTCATGTTTTGTGAGCACACATTAATTTTGTATTCTGACCAGCATATCAGATATTGTTTAGTGCACTCACTATCTGCAGGTTTTACTTTCTTAGTAGGCTGTAACTCAAAACTGTTTACAGTAATTTGAGTAATTTTAAAACACGGTGTGAGGTGACGAGTGTATCAGTGATTGTTTTGTAGGTTACTGGTTAGCAGACCGTTAGCAAGTGTGCTCGAAATATTCTACTCGAATCACTCATTCTCATCTCATTCACTGTGTTGTGTTACTATTAACTATGTGTTTCGGTTGTTAATCTAGAGTACTGCCAAACCTCTCTGGTCTAATGACTAGTTGTTACTCAGCGATATCAGTGATAATGATAACATATCCAGACCGATAACAAAGTTACTCATTGCGCTATAATTTAGTGTAATCATGATCCCTGCTTGGCTGCTCGCGTCTCCTTTATCCTACTTTATGTATCTGAATGCATTGTTTGTATGTTTTCTACGACTATAACCATTTCTTGCCCTTCGCCCCCAAGGAAGCATTGGTCCTCAACCAAGGCATTGCCAGCTCTCATACGCTTAATATAACCATATGTCTTACTTACTTGTACCTTTTAGAGCTCAGGTCACCAACAATAAAAAACAAACGACACCATTCTTTCCTCTTGTGTGAAAATGTTTCCAGTTCTCTGCCTTGAATTTGTTGGTCTTCCTGTTTCTTTTTTCCTGTAGAATCCCACCTTGCTTTATTATTACTTAACAGCATGTCTTTTTAAAATGCATATATTATAAACACCAGCATTATTCTTAAGCTCTCAGTCTGGTGTGTGTACGATTTTTTAATTTGTTTTACATCAGTTCATAGTTAGTAATCTTGCCCTCTGTTCTGTGCAAACACTTATTTTAAATATTTCTGAAAAAAACTTTGAAAATCAGTAACTTTTTGGTCGTTCAGAGTCAGGTTGAAAAAAGAGACACCTGGAGTGAGCCTCTATATGTTCCTTGTCTTTCTTTCTCTTCTCCAATCCTGATTTGCCTCACAGTTTCAGGATAAGAAGCGTTTTCTAGTACAGGCTTTTGTGTGTGCTTCATAAATAGTGTCTTTCGTCGCCTCTGTTATCTCTGAGCTGCACCTTTTGCGTGGCTGGCCTTTTGTTTTGTATCCATCGTATCGGAGCAACATTGCTCTCTGTGGTGCCTGTTGGTAATCTGCTTATGTGGCCAACCATTTAATTTGTTGCTTCTTGATAAAGTTCAGTACTGATGTTGTACCCACTTTTTCTGTCTTCATTTCTAAGCCAGTCTTTCTTCATTTTCTCTACTAGTTCTACTTGTTTTTTTGTGATGCCGCCGCATATGTTGATGGTGCTTATTTTTGGGTAGTAATTTATGTAATTTTCCTTTCTCAGAGACTCACATTTTTCTAACTTTGACAGCAGAGTTTAAGATCTTTAGTTTAGCATTAAACATATTTTATTTAGATGATAATTAATCTTTTTTTTTTTTTTTTTTTTGCAAATCAAAATTTGTGGGAATGTAAATTAGTTCTAGTTTTGTAAATATGTGGAATGAATAGAAACTTGTTGCAATATGAAGAAAAAAAGTTCAATGTCTAAAATATTTGAGAGACCCCTGCCCGTGTGTTGCTGGGGCTTACAAGGGGATACAAAAATAGTAACACTAGGACCTACAAGGCATGTCATAAGAGGAGACTAAGGTAGGGGCCTAGGGAAGCTACCCTAGTAAATAAAGTGTCGCAGAAATCAGATGTGCTGGCCTACCTGTAGGTGCATAACTGGCTCAGCATACAATCGCTCTTAGGCTCGGATCACATACAGATCACAAAGAATGGTTTTACAAGTGTCAGATATGGAGCGCTTGAAGAAGAAGAAGATATTTATGAAGCAATCTTTGAAAGCCAGTAACTTTTTGGCAGTAATTTCTGTAATTCTCCTTGTCTCAGAGCTCACATTTTTCTAACTTGACAGCAAAATTTAAGATCTTTAGTTTAATTTTAAACATATTTTCTTTAGATAATAGTTAGTCTTTTTTTGCATTGCACATTTTGTGGGAATGTAAATAAGTTCTGGAGTGTTTTAAATATGCTGAAAGAAAAGAAACTTGTTGAAATATGTAAAAAGAAAATTGTATACTTAAAATTTGAGAGGCAACATTGTATTGAAAACCATATTAAATTGAAAAGTTCAGTGCAAGAGAAGACACTGACCAGTGTTCTAAGTAGTAAGATAACGTGAAAAGATGAAGGAATGTTTATCCAAGTGTATCATTATAACAAGAGACAGGAAATGTTAGAGATTCCTTACTGTAAATCTTTGAAATGTACTTTACAATCATTACATTTTTAGAACATTGTAGTCCACAGGGACTTTTTCTAGGTCATAGCTACAAAATCTTTGTATTACAGTATTTAGAATATTATTTTTTTTTTGAGACATATACATTCATTTCACTATGTTTTATTGTGAAAGTAGCTGTCACTTTCAGTCCAAGCTGGCCACATGAAAATGTCTCTGAAAAGTGTCAGATATATAACTTTCAAATGGGTCTACTAAAGAGTTTCAATGCCTTTTTCTCTCCTGCTTGCTGCAAAACTATTTCTTACCCAGCATAAAAATGTGACTTTATATGATATAATCAGAGACCACATACTCAAAAAATTATGTACTTATGTTCAGTTTCATTATATTGAGTTTGCAAGCAATTTTGTTTCAAAGTTGTACTGTAGGTGCTGAATGACCAAACAAGTAAGGAATACATATGGGAGTCCCAGGGTTGACCTCCGTAGGCACAGAAAGGGAGACAGAAAATTCTGCTGCTTTCTATGCTGCAAAAACAATATCCAGATGATATTCGAACACATTTTCATAAATTGCACTGCTACGAATGTTGTCAAAAAGTGAGGCAGCAGATTCTACATCACATAACCCAGTGGTGAAACTGAGATGCACTCTCTTGGCAAAAGAGACATACACTAATATGATAAGAGGCAATAGCAGTTTTGCAAACAAATAGTGTCTAAACCTAAAAAAACTGCCACCCCTAAAATTGTCGTTTTAATGACCCCAGGTCTGTCCCTCGTGTTATCCCATCTTTCAAACAAGGCAGGTTTATTCAGGAGGTAAAACTCTGTATTTGATTGTTGTCCGAACGCTCCATATCAACCACTTGTCAACCACTCTGTGTTATTTGTACGTGATCTGAGCCTAAGAGCGATTGTACGTTGTGCCAGTTATGCGCCTACAAGTAGGCCTACACATCTGATTTCTGCGACACTTTTTATTTACTAGGGTAGCTTCCTAGGCCCCTACCTCAGTCGCCTCTTACGAAATGCCTTGTAGGCCGCAGTGTTACTATGCGGGCCCAGGCAACACATGGACGAAATTAGTAAAACTAATTAATAATATTAAACACTATCAAAACAGCACAACATATTGCACATATGCCAACAAGTAATACTAGTTTGTGCATTACATATTTACAACAGGTTGGATTAATAATATACTTAGACATGGTAGACCTTGGTTAGTTTGACTCTTACTTGTATTTTTGTGTATGCTCAACAGGTTGTGCAGTCTCACATTAACCAGACTTATTGTGTTGCGACCTCTGGAGAATGAATTGTCCTCTGTCCTGATTGCAGTGAAAATGCAGGTATGTAGATGTTATAGATGGGAAAATAACGACATTAAGTATGTATAATTATTACCTTTCATTTCTTCTTCCAATCCAGTATTTATAGTTCTCTTAAGCGTAGTTGTTAGGGAGCTCACTTCTTAGGCTTGTGGTCGAGGTTCAGTTATGTGGCATGGAGGTACAGTGCTCATTTCTCCCTTCCAGAACTACCCGGTTTGATTCCCTCATGGAGCGATCATTTTAATTTTCCAGCGTTTCCTGACCTCACTGTAGATGAGATTGAGCAATGATGATGGTCCAATCAATCATTTCTCTGTATTCTATAGTGGAAATATATAAACAAGTGAAATATTTCTGCCACATAACCAGATTATGGACACTGCTTCATAACCAGATTACGGACACAGCTGTTTCATAACCAGATTACGGACACAGCTTCAAAGGGCATTGCTATTTAGATACATTGGATGCATGGGAATAGATCGCCTATGCAAAAGGTGAATGATAGAAATAGTGGCAGTGAAAGACACACAGGGTAGAGGCATATCAGCGATTGACAGACGACTTGGAAAATATAAGATTAGAAAATATAAGTGTTCATAAGTTTTGTAAATTACCGGCATTTGTTACTTATCTTTCAAAATTGTACTTTTGTATACAAATTTATTCTTTGAACGCTCCATATCGACCGCCTGTTAACCACTCTGTGTGATTTGTATGTGATCTGAGCCTAAGAGCGATTGTACATTGTGCCAGTTATGCGCCTACAAGTAGACCAGCACATCCGATTTATGCATGGCTTTTTATTTACTAGGGTAGCTTCCTAGGTCCTACATCAGTCGCCTTTTACAACATGCATTGTAGGTCGCAGTGGTGCTATTCTTTGCTTCCTTGCGGGTCCCGATATCACACAGGCGGAAATTTCTTATTCATACACCACACTACATTTTCCCCACTCAGAGATCCCATGTGACACATTTGTCTGTTTTGTTTTATTTTCTGATGACCAACTTTGGATATTGACATTTTCGTTGAAATTTGCAGATTACAGTAATGTAGGTGCTTATATTTTAGTTTAACTTTACAGATCACAGTAAGATAATAATGTCGTGAAATTACAGTGTATGCTGTTGGTTAAAAAAAAAAAAACTTGCTTGACCCCATATTTCTTATACCAATTTTCATTATACCACCATATTTTCATTATACCATGTGATTTTGAAAACTGGTTGTACTTAGTGAATTTATGTTCAACAATCAATAATTGAGCGTCTATACCTTAAGCGGTAGTGAGCTCGATCACAACCCAAGCGTACCTGGCTCAAACTCTGCGGCGGGTCAAGTATGGAAGCAAATTAGTTCCCTTGGATTTTTACGAACGATAAAAATAGACCTTACCATTCAGAAAGCAATGACAAACTACTGAACATATAAGTGGTGCCTAGACAATCGACTCGTTTACTGTTGTTGATGGCTACGTCCTGTAAAGGATATGTCACGATTTTCATTTTTTAACCAATAATTAATGCCTGATTAAAGTCAGGTGTTTGTCCTGTCATTCATTATTTAAACTAATCCTATCAAATTCTGGCACCTGCTCAGATATTAGTTAAATTGCTGAACAAAGTGATGCCTACATGGTCATAACTTTATATATTGTAAGTAAGATAATATTGACATATGGTGATACCTACATGGTCATAACTTTATATATTGTAAGATAATATTGACCTATACAGTGATACCTACATGGTCATAACTTTATATATTGTAAGATAGATAATATTGACATACGGTGATACCTACATGGTCATAACTTTATATATTGTAAGATAATATTGACATATACAGTGATACCTACATGGTCATAACTTTATATATTGTAAGTAAGATAATATTGACATACGGTGATACCTACATGGTCATAACTTTATATATTGTAAGATAATATTGACATATACAGTGATACCTACATGGTCATAACTTTATATATTGTAAGATAATATTGACATACGTGATACCTACATGGTCATAACTTATATATTGTAAGATAATATTGACATATACAGTGATACCTACATGGTCATAACTTTATATATTGTAAGTAAGATAATATTGACATACGGTGATACCTACATGGTCATAACTTTATATATTGTAAGTATGATAATATTGACATATACAGTGATACCTACATGGTCATAACTTTATATATTGTAAGTAAGATAATATTGACATACGGTGATACCTACATGGTCATAACTTTATATATTGTAAGATAATATTGACATATACAGTGATACCTACATGGTCATAACTTTATATATTGTAAGTATGATAATATTGACATATACAGTGATACCTACATGGTCATAACTTTATATATTGTAAGTAAGATAATATTGACATACGGTGATACCTACATGGTCATAACTTTATATATTGTAAGTAAGATAATATTGACATACGGTGATACCTACATGGTCATAACCTTATATATTGTAAGATAATATTGACATATACGGTGATAACTACATGGTCATAACTTTATATATTGTAAGTATGATAATATTGACATATACGGTGATATCTACATGGTCATAACTTTATATATTGTAAGTAAGATAATATTGACATATAAGCTAGTTTAAATTTTCTTATCTAAGTAGAATAATGATGCAGACAGTTTTTATTATAACAGCTGCTGTTCTGTGTGATTTGCTTTTTTGCTATACCTTGTTCAGATTTAAGTACAACTTTAAAGTTTAAAACTTCAACATGCTCCTTGCCGTTTACATTCGTCTCCCCCATCCCTTCCTGTATTACCAACACCAGAGTTTGATGTTTATTATAAATGTTGTGTGTGCTCATTAGAATTTAATGAGGTAGACTACATAATAAGCTGTACACCAAAGGTGAAAGATATATTTGCAAAGCAATGTAATTTTACCACAAATAAGACATGCTAAATATAGTATTATAATGCAGTCACAGATTCACTGAGAAGGTCATATAGTTTGTGACAAGACCATCGACTACAAAAAGCACTTTTTAAAAATTTTCCGATGTAGAAGGGTAAATACTTCAAATTTTGCGAAAAGGAGTGCTTCAAATGCACACTTAAGTTTTCATTAATAACCATTGGCATACATCCTAACATATGGAAAAACTACTGGGCAAAAATAATCTACTTGACACACCTCTTTGCAATGGTGTACAGACAACCAGAATAGACACAGTTGAGCAGGTGAGACATCCAGAATGTAACATTAGAGATATCCACTATTGTAGTAGCTGAACAGCAGACATGGGAGACATCCAGAGTGTAACAGGAGAGACATCCATAATAGTAGCAGCTGCACAACAGACATGGGAGACATCCAGAATGTAACACCAGAGATATCCACAATTGTAGTAGCTGAATAGCAGACATGAGAGACATCCAGAATGTAACACTAGAAATATCCACAATTGTAGTAGCTGAACAGCAGATATGTGAGACATCCAGAATGTCGCCCGAGTGGTTACCGGGGCCCAAATTTGGGATGTAAAGAATAGAACCACTGTTACCTGCCATACATGTCGTAAGAGGCGACTAAGGAGGTTAGGCTGAAATCGGATGCACATGTCCTAAACGTGTAGAAGTCTTATGCGTTTAGGGGCCTACCAAACCAATGTGCAACGTATACACGTTCTTGGCAAAGATCAAACATATCACAAAGATTGATTAAAATTGATCGTAAAGAACGAACGCAAAGAAGAAGATCCAGAATGTAACACTAGAGATATCCACAATTGTAGTAGCTGAACAGCAGACATGGGAGACATCCAGAAAAGTAGCAGTTGAACGGCAACGACATGTGCTGTATCCAGAATAGTAGCAATTGAAAAGCAGACATCCATAATGTAACATGAGAGACATCCAGAATAGTAGCAATATGACAGCAGAGCCATGAGAGAAAAGTCAGTGGAATGTAACCTTTGCCTGAACTATTCCATGCTCACAAAGTCCAATACCGTCCCATCTGATTCACCAGTCACCTTCCTACCCAAAGGCAAGTGTAATATTATTCCTAACTAATGGATGGACGCAGTGAGACCTTCTTCATCCAGAAAGGACAAACATCATTTATTTATCAATCAAATAATATAAGATAACAATTTTGCCAATTATAATGCCACAATTTGAAAATGCCACTCAAAAACCTAATTTGGAGCCTCTTTGCTTGATAAAAATATTATGAGTCCAAAAACATGATTTTGTCTGTCATACTTTATAGAACTAACCACCCTCGTGTTTTCATCTCTCGAATTTCTACCCATAAAGCAAATACTTTTTTCTCTTATTGAATATTATTGTTTCATTTAACCCGTCATGTTCGTAACTGTTCAATATATTTCTTGTTCACGTTTTAATTAGCCGTCGAACTATTTATGTGGTTTTTTTTTTGGTGAACAGTCTTTGATTAAAAGATAGTAATGGTTCTTGCAAATATAAACAACAGTTGTTTGTACTTGACGAGCCGAGATAAAGGGGGTTTACTTCTACCTGTTTTCTCAATGACATGTTGTAAATAGAAAGTGTTTATGTCCTGTCCTTGTGTTGAAGTTCGTACTAAGGACAAATAGGTATTTATGAACTTGCTTTTGTTGTTGGTGAATAACGTGTGTTTACAACGCAGTTATATGGTATCATACTTATTTTTAGAAGTCATGTTTAAGACATGAATAGAAGGATAGGTTATTTTCAAGCTAGTGTCATTCATTCCTCGTTTTTTTTTTTTTTTAAATTTAAAAACACACAGGTGTGACGTATTGAAGAAATATAGCGATTTATGATATTAAAAATAGCTATTGGGAAGTTTTACTTTTGGCATTGGTAATACAAAAACCAACCTTAAAACCAGACAGTCTTAGCAAGGATGGGAACGGGCAAAGACAGCAGGATACACGAACAGAATAAAGTTTGTTAATAAAGACAAAATGGTATTTTTATTTTTCGAACGTTCCGAGAGCCGCGGTAGCGTAGTTGTTAGTGAACTCGCTTCTCAAGGCTGGTGGTCTGGGTTCAACTCCGCAGTGCGCGTGGAATTTTTCCCGACCGCGACGGCTCTCAGGTCGACCCAGCCTCAACTGGGTAACAGACATGCTCTGGGAAAGTAAAGGCGGCCGGTGTGATGCTGACCACATCACCCATCGTGTGCCGACGGTCAATGAAAAATACAGACCTAACACTGTATTGCCCTATATATCACGAGGTATGAAAGGGTTCAGAGAGAACATAGTTCCATAATCCATATCAACTACTTGTTAACCACTCTTTGTGATTTGTATGTGATCCGAGCCTAAGAACCATTGTACTTTGTGCCAGTTTTGCGCATACAAGTAGGCCAGCACGTCCGCTTTCTGCGACGCTTTTTATTTACTAGGGTAGCTTCCATACCTCAGTCGTTACGACATATCTTGTATATAGGTCGCAGTGTTACTATTCTTTGTTTCGCTTGAGGTCCCCGGCAACACTCTGGAGAAAATGGGATTATACAATTAACGATTTCACTTGACGAAGAGAAAACAAATGATATATATATGAATGATTTATTAAATAGAGATCAATAAGCATATGCATACCCCATCCGCATTAACTTCTTCGTGATTACAGATCTTCCTTTGATGTAAAGCAATCAATAATTTCACGTATGTTCTTTTATTCATTCATATATTTGAGTGATGTGTGATATATATATTTCTGACCATAATCTTAGTATTGCTTCACAGCGCCAGGATAATAAGTTTTTTTTTAAAGAACGGATCTTGTGTGCGCTTCGTACATGGTGTCTTTGACTGCCTCTGTTATTTCTGTGGTCCACCATTTTGCATGTGTGACTTTTTTAGCATTGCATCTGAGTAGCATTGCCTTTTGAGCTGCACTGTCTGTTGGTAGTCTGGTTGAATGTGGCCGAACCAATTTAATTTGTTATTTCTTGATGAAGTACAGTACTGATGTTGTACCCGCTTTTGTTTACCTGATGTCTTCATTTCTGAACCGGTCTCATCTTGATACTCCCAGAACTCTGCGTAGACTCTTCATCTCTGTCGTGACTAGTTTTATTCTATCGTTTGATGCCAACGCCCAGGTTTGGCACTGATATCATAATGTCGGGAGATAGTGTTGCGTTTCAAAATTGATGCTATTTGTCCTATTATTTACTTTTTTTTCCCATCTATGTCCGATTTATTTAATTGTTCTTCCATTTGCTGAAAAAATTCTCCATAGTCTTCTAGTTTTAATTGCTTTTCGATGGGGATTGTGGTTCTTTCCTTACAGCAAATGTCATTACTCTGTTGTTATCAATGTTTATTTTGATGTTGTAGTCATTACATGATAACTGGAGTATGCTAATTTGTTGTCGAGGCTGCTCTGTTGATAATATAATTACATGAAAGAATTTTATTTAGTTCTCCAAGGTTATTTCACCAGTGTTAGCTATTTTCCAGATTTAATATTGTCATCCTTTCTGTGATGAAATTCGAACTCCTTACACGTCTAATTTAACAATGTTGACATTTATAGAACATAATGAGTCTTCTGTTTCCTTTTCCAGTTCCCCAACCAACAAAATAATACATTATTTCCCCATTAGTCCGCCGTTGCTGATTCAATACATTTTGGATTTAATTAATAGGCTGTTATTTCCATTGGCTGTTATTTCCATTTACCGATGTAGGAAGAACATGTTTCTCTTGTATTAGATGAATAATATACAAATAGTGCACGTTAAAGTGGGTACAATATGATCATTGGAAGCCAGAGATGTGCTTTTACAGAAGAGTGCTGACAATTTCATGAACAGCGAGGGAAAACAAATAAGGTTTTAAAGCATGCCTGCACACACAGAAACCTATCAAAATAATATGAATCAATCAGGGTTCTTCGGGCATATAATGCGAAGAGAAGGTTTAGAACATTTGGTGACAACTAGGTAACATTCAGGGAAGGAGAGATAGTGGAAGACAGAGGGAGAAGATGTTGGATGGTCTGACATCATGGTTCGACACAAGATCGACATCAGAACTGATGATTACATGCACTAAGCAGAGAGAGTTGTGGAGAGACATGATCGCCTACGCCGGCAGGCATGACACTTGATTGATTGATTGACAACATTTTAGGAGTTGATGTATCTCGGGAAGAGGAAGCTGTTTTGTCGCAATGGTGAGCGGTGTTCAACATCCGGTAGTATCGATTCTCAAGTTATTTCAACAAGCCAACTCACAAACCAAACCATATAACATAAAACTATTCACATGACACATTTGAACATTCTGATATATGAAATAGTTCTCTGGTGCATTAAAAAAAAGTATTATAATTTGTGTTAGAGCACTTAGTAATAAAAGTATTATTATTTTTTAAAACAGCAGGTAAAAAACGTGGTTTTATTGTGCGTAGACTAAGAGTTAAGCAATGATACTAACCACTTCGCTATCTTGGTTCTATGTGGATATAGCCGCCGATTATATTCACATTTTGTTCTCCTGATTTAACCCTTTCACCCGTACTCCTTTTCCCCACTTCCGGACGCATTCACATTGCAATGCATGCTGTAATACGCAGGAGGCTGGCTTTATGTCATCTTAACAAATACTGGAACTAGTACATGGTCTCAGAAGGGCGAAGGGGTTAATAAAGAAAAACAAACTATACTTTACAGCATAATCATTTTACTTATCAAGAAGTAATACACAAGATTATTCCAACAAACATGAGACATTTCTATATAAAACATTCTTATTTTGGTTGATATCTGTCGTGGAAAGACGTACTACAAATCATTACTGTGTGGGTGGAGGTACTGGTGCAGACAGTGATCAGAGAAATTACCTTCATTTTTGTTCCTGTGCACGCATGATTCAGTGGTAATGAACGAGCTGATAGATTTTATGGCTTGGCTTTTTCTTCGAACCCCTGTAATTATGGATTTTCATTCATTTTCCTATAGTGCAATGGCGGAGCACCGAGTTTTCTTCTTGAAAACCCAGAAACTTCCAACATCTCCAGGCGTGTAGTGCTATGCTTAGTGCTGCAGAGACTCTACTCAGGTAGGGTTCATGCTTGCTTGGCTACAATGTCAGAGGGAGGACCGAAATGACATTCTTAACGTATTAAGAGCATCTTTCCGAACAGAAGAGTTTCAGGCCTGTGAATCCCACTCGCTGACCAGATTGAGAGAGATGGGTGTCGATATTAGTGCATCCCGAAAAGAACGACATACCCAAAAATATGCAAAGAGAATGATTAATCAACATGGAACTAGCGTGTTGGGCTGCTGGATTTGTTGACCACCTTGAGATCGGAGCACATGTGGAAGTGTCCAGAGTGCTGTGATGATATTCCTCATATAACTGATAACTACAAATCATGCTATCTGTATATGTTATAATATTCAACCAACAATTACGTGAAAAATAGACCATCATTTTAATGCGCGTAAAGACATGGACAACATATGAAAGATATATATATATATATATATATATATATATATATATATATATATATATATATATTACCCATTTCTTCTTTTAGATATATTGCCAACACTTCTGCGTAAGTGTCGTGCCGTTGATGTGATATCACTTTCGAAGTGCTCACACGTCAATTCTTTTTTTCACGTAGCATATCCTTTTAGAAATTTGCTCTGAATACAGGCCGCAGAACTCCCGATATTTAGTCAGGTCTCCGCCTCCTCATCGCCGTGTTCAGGATTTGGTTTCCATAGTGACCCGTTGCCACCATCTTCTAGGTCGTTTCCAACCTAGTATTGAGGAACTAATCCTCCTTTATTGCTCTTTCTAAACCAATATGATCAAAATATTTCAGACATGCATATTTTATATGTGCCAGTGCCCGCCTGCCCAGCGTGTTCGTAGCGCGTTGGACTACGGGTGACAAGTCCTCTGTGAGTGCGGGTTCAACTCCGCGGACTGGCAGAAAAGTCACATATTCCCCAGATTTAAGGTGTTCGTGGCACCGAACCGAAGGGTTACGATGTCCATGACACCGAGCCGAAGCTTTCAGCTCAAGTGCTTCTGGATCGGAAAAAAAATATGAGCCAGTAGCCCGTGACGTTAAGATCTTGTAGAACTCATAGCCCTTCTGATGGCAGCACAGCACATGAATAAGCTGCAAGCAGCTGCAAGCAAGATGGTATTTCTTACAGACTCATTGTCAGCTATACAAGCCCTGGAGGCTAAATCCACTGACAGCACAGTACAAAAACTACAAAGAGAACTTGCTCAGCTTTCAGAAAAGGCAGAAATTCACTTGCAGTGGATTCCATCTCACTGTGGCATTGCAGGCAATGAGAGTGCTGATGTCTTAGCTAAGGAGGGCAGTGCCAAAGAGCAAATTTACCAACCCTTGTCTTTTCAAGAGGTCAAAACCCTCATACAGAGAAAATCTGCAGTAGACTGGAAGACAAACACTGGATATGATTATGGAAAAGACTCCTCAAAGACCTAAGCAGAACAGACCAGGTCATTATATTTCGACTACGCCCCGGACACTGCAGACTCAACAAACACTTATACAGACTAGGAATAAGTCAAACAGCTCTCTGCCAGTGTCAGCAGGCAGAACAGACACCAGAGCATATCCTGCAAGACTGTCCTCTTCTGTGTGAGCTGAGAAGCAACATGTGGCCACACCCAGTCGACCTGAAAACTAAGCTTTGGGGAAACCTGACAGACCTGAAGCTGTCTGCCCAGTTTGTGGTCCACAGTAAATTAAGCGCATGACCAGAGATCGCTGAAGAAGAAGAAGATCTTGTAGGATGTATATATCTTCTTTGTCCATGATGTTTTAGTAATATTTCTGTGTCACGTTTCCAAATTTTCTTCTTAAATGTTTGTGTAAGGATGGTATTTTGTTTCTGAATTTCTTCTTTAATGTTTGTGCACTCACTGATAGTACTTTGTTTCTGAATTTCTTCTTTAATGCTTGTGTAAGGATCATGATTCACATCCACATGTTGCAACATGAAAAATGCACGTCCTCGTGTAAGTTTTTATTTTTGGTTAACTCGCCTGTGCTATGCATTCCATAGTTTCATCACGCTATTTAACCAGAATGGCTTTATCCAGTATCCATCTAATTTCTTTTTGTAACAGTCTCCATCCGTGGATTCTATAGTAATATTGTCAATGTTGGCATTCTTTATTGTCATCATTATTCATGTGTCCAACTTACGCGCATATATTCATGCCTTTATATGATACACATATTGATATTATATCCACCGTCTGGGCATGCCGGGTGTATGTGCCACAGACTTCCGGTCTGACAGCGCTTCCGTTTACTCAGGGGATGTCATCAGCGTCATAATCGTATTGTGATGCTGAAAGGCCGTTTCGACACGTCTGCTTGATCTTGCGTTATTAGACGAGAGGGAGATGGCGGAGAAAAATAGCGTCATAGAAATCGATGTTTATCAGATACAAAACATCGAATGTTTTACCAATGTGACATTCTGATGCACAGCTTCGACTTAAGCGGGAACATTTCCCCAAATGCAGCAGCAAGTCATTAACATTTGAAGCAATCACTCACATTAGCGTCAAGCTGTAGTAAGTCTTCAGTCATTTACTGAACGATGAGGCAGCGGATGTATGTGTAGATATTTATATTGAAAAGAAATTGATTAAAATATATATGTTGAAATGATTAAAGAATCACAAAGGATGTATTGAAGTGGGAGGCAAAGGGTTCAATACAGAAAGGACTCACAATGGAAACCGTGAAACGAATTATACGTTCTTCTTCTGTCGTCATAACTGGTAACATGTTGCCCAGTGTCGTGGTTTTCTGTTTTTGTCTTGCGTTGTTCTAGTGGCTTGGGTGATAGATATTTTTTTGTGTGGATAGGATTCTGCTATGCCGTCTATCCATCTTTTTCGTGGTCTGCCTCTCGCCTTTTCCCCTGAAATTATATTGTAGAAAACGGTTTACAGTGGAGTTTTGATTATATTCTTATTAAGTGGCAGAACAACTTCATTTTTTATTTCTCAATGTAATTCAAACAACTTACTTTTCCAGCTTTCTGTCTTATGCTGATGTTGGTGGCTGACTTTTCTGGTGTTGTTGGTAATTTTTTTTTGTAGGTATCGAATTTCACATGTAGTAATTTTGTGCAATTGTGTTATGCTCATTGCCCATTTTTGGCTCTGGTAACCCAAGAGTATTTATGTGTATGTATTAATCAGTACATATTTCTAACCTAATAACACTTGACTATATCTTTGTGGCTTATCTATCATATCATATTTCATGTTGTCAATGTTTTTATAACAGCGACGACTATTTGTGACTTTGAGTAATCATATAAGATAACTGAAACCAAGGTTAGCGTACCAAAGTTGACTGATTTTACTCTATCTACAATGTTTATTTACGGCAATGAGAGTGCGAACAACATTGGTCGTCGGAGAGTTCAAGATGGATATCGGGTTGTTGTCTTGTTGCTCGGCGATCGCCTGCTTGATGTAGACTCTGAAAGTGATAGT
Source organism: Arion vulgaris (assembly GCA_020796225.1). Taxonomy (NCBI): domain Eukaryota; kingdom Metazoa; phylum Mollusca; class Gastropoda; order Stylommatophora; family Arionidae; genus Arion; species Arion vulgaris. The sequence goes on along the minus strand of CM036754.1, from coordinate 23,226,781 downwards.
GCAATAATTTAAGGAGTTTGGATTTTAATTTTTGTACATGCATGATTGAATGCATGAGAGGTAAAATGATGAGCGTGTTTAGCCAGTGAGCCACGGGAACCATCATTATACAGTCTCTTCGACATCTGCTGGGGATGACGTTTTGACTTCAGTTTAATAACTCCACCTCCAGCGCGTTGGTCATGGTAACATACTTTATCACTACAATCTGGCCAAGTGAGTAGGTATCGTAGAAGGAAGGAAATCCATATCGCAGAAAGGCATTGCTGAAGATGGATGTGTCGAGGAGATATCACAGGTGACACGTTATAAGAGATACTTTTTTCGTGCACATAAAAGAGCAGGAGCGATGCATGAAGAGGAGCGATTCTTTATTACTTTTTATGTACTCTGAATAATGCTAATTGATTTGGAACATGTGGTGACAGCAGGTAAAATGCAGGAAAAGAGATATCAGGGAAGGCATGTGGTGGAGATGTTAGATGGTCTACCTGCCGGTGTGGTGTCCGCAAGGGAAGAAAAGAATAGTACCACTGCGACATACAAGGCATGTCGTAAGAGGTGACTGATGTAGGACCTAGGGACGCTACCCTAGTAAATGAAAAGCATCGCAGAAATCGGATGTGGTGGTCTACTTGTAGGCGGATAGGTGGCACAACGTACACTCACTGTTATGCTCAGATCACATACAAATCACACAGAGTGGTTAACAAGTATGGAGCGTTGAAGAAGAAGATGATGGTCTATCATCTGGTGTAAGGCGTCATAGATGAGTGGAAAAAATATTCTGATGGCTCCACGAGGGAGCAAACTGAGTACTGTTGGAACGAGAGGAGAGCACGTAACCACTACACCACAGAGATTCCTTTTCCTAATAGTCAATAATTGATACACTGTCATGTATGTTTCAACATTTGTATTTCCATCATTGAAAACAATATTTTTTTATTTTTGGTTTTAAGCTTTGCAGCAGCTTGGAAGCTTGCAATTATAGTTCTATTTTTATTGAACACTCCATATTTTATTTTATAAATAATTAACTTTCTAGGCCATCATGTTTAGACCTTAATTAGAATTCCATGCAAAGATGAGATCCAAAAAATGAGTGTACATCTTCTGCTAATATAGTATATTTTTTAAATATGCATTTTTTGTTTAATCGTAGAGCGTTTATTCCAAATGTGTTATGCGTTTGTCACACGCTCAAGTGAAACTCTCAAAATTTATCTTTATTAGTATGTTATGTGAGCATTTTTTATTACTTAATAGATAAATTGTTTAACATTTTCTACTAAATATTTTTAATACTCATTTTTCCATAACATTTTAAGGGGGGATTCTGGTCTTGAAACTTTTTTCGTTGCTTTCATATTAAGGTAGAATTTGTATTATAATTTTGAGATATTATGACTTAAAAGAGTAGAAAAAGTTTAGTTTTCAAAATATGTCAACGTGTTGCCATGGAAACAATAAAAAATGGCCACCAAACATAAAATTTTAATCCTAAGGCACTGAAAGTAATAAATATAAATGAATTCTGTTTTCCTCTAAGGGATCAATTGTAATAACTAAAAAATTACAGATTTTTAGAATATATTGAATATTACATTTTTAATGAATTTTTGGGTAGACACACCTACCAAAAACAGCTTTTTTTGGACCGAATTTTGAGGGAAAATTTTACCCAAAATTAAATATTTAATATACATTATATTCATTAGATTCAGAGCCTTAGGATTTGAAATTTTGTTTTTGGTGGCCATTTTGTATTGTTTCCATGGAAACACTTTGACATTTTTTTTAACTAATTTTTTCGACTATTCTAAGTCATAATCTTTCAAAATGGTTATACAAATTTTAGATTAATGTGAAAATAACGAAAATAGCTTCATGATCCACATACTACCGAATCCCCCTTAAAGATAAAGTTCATGAAAGGGTCTAAATGCGAAGTATTGACTTGATTGAACCGGGTTCCCCATATGGCTCCTTTGCTGTTGGCAGAAATGGCACACCACCCGCTGAGAGTATTGCACAAAGAACGAATTCCATAGCTCCAGCAACAGTCCTAGGAATCTCATGAACAAATTGCACAAGTGACTTCAGATTCGAACCCTCAACCATCAGAGTGACAGGCAAATGACTAAACCACTTCTTCATAGATACCCCCAATGTTCATCAAATAACTGATGCTATATTACTACTAATATCATTGGTGTATTTTAAGGATGTAGGAAGTCCTACTGTGTTTTAAAAAACATCATTAAAAGTTGCTACAGCAAATTCACATGTAGTATTGAAACTTTTGAGCTGAAGTTTTAAGTCAAAACAGACATGCGACAATGTCGTCTAATGTCAGTCCTCGTATTCAACACTGTTCTAGACTGGGTTATGCGTAAACTCAAGATAAGGCAAGAGATAGATGGACTCTCACATCCAGCCTTGGAGACCAGATTTTGCTGATATCGCACTTCTATCTTCTCAAGAAGACTTTATCTCTAGGTCTGTTTAGGACATTCCTTTTCCCTTGCTGGTTCCGCTTTAGTGCCTGTCTAGGGACACTAAACTGTGTCTTCCACAGGGTATGCTAGACTGGTGATCATTTTCTTGTCCAGGCTAGGGTCATTATGTCCTTATCCACAAATCTATGTGTGCCACTCTGTCATACCATCTAGTCTGAGTATCCACTGCAGACTTTTGTTGATAAAGGTCGGAATCTTTCTTGTATTAGAGAGCCATTGTGATTAAAAAAATCTTACTCCAAATGGGGATTTTGAACCCAGGTCCACGTATCTACAAAACAAGTGCACTAATCATTGTTCTGTCATGGCTCTTAAATGTGTAAACATGAGTGCATGAATATGTTGCATCCTTACTGTTAGTTAATCTTGTGGTTCTGTGTTTGTTCTTTCTTGTGTCATTGCCACCTCTCACTGTAACTATTCCAAACTTGTCCTTTTTATAATGCATAATTTGATTCTTAAATATATATATTTTTCAGAACTCCAAAAGAATTTTGAGATCAAATGAAATTATTGTACCCTTGGGTGGATTATTAGACACAGATCTGGATCTGTCCTTTTCTCTGCAGGTAAGTCCAAACAAACAGCATCATTTAAAACTTTGTATGGCAACTGCAGCTCAAGCTCGATCACAACCAAGCGCTACCTGGTTCAAACTCGCAGCAGACAGTTTGGAAGCAAATTCGTTTTCGTGGTTACAAAGGTAAAAATAGACCTGGCGTTCAGAAAGCAACGACAAACTACTGAGCGTATAAGTGGTGCCTAGAAAATCGACAACTCGTTTACTGTGGTTGATGGCTACGTCCTGTAAAGCATATGCCACGATAGGTATATTATTCATTGAAGTTTGGTGTACATCTTTGGGTATGATAGCAAATGAAGAATTTAAAGTGAACAAACTCTGCATCATTGGAAACCATCATTGAAAGACGGAGAGCATGCCTGTTTGTATGCCGTTTCAGAACATACTCGTTGGAAATTCCTAAACTGTTCTTGTTGTTGTAGACATTTGGATATATTCAAGTTGTATTCTGAGAGTGAAAGAAGACAAAAAAACTAATTGTTCCTTAAGTGACAATCCTTGCTTTTATGTTAAATTCAAAGTAAAATTGTGTCTTATCTTATCCACATTTGCAGTGAAGCGTCGTGGGGAGAGTTAGTTTTATATCTTGTGCCAGGTGTGTTGCGCTTGACGTTGTCAGTCCATTCTTTCGCAGGGACTCTGAGATATCTATCCATCGTGTTCTTGGCCTGCCTCGTGCACTGCACCCAGAGTGTCGATTATTGTAGGCATGTGATGGTAGTAAATGTGGTTCCATTCTCATTAGATGGCCGAACCACTTGATTCTTTGCTTCTCGATGTACTGTATGCATGATATAGTACCAACGATGCTTTTGATATTCTCGTTTTCTTTGTTATGTGAAATGTAATGTAAAGTGATATGTAAAATTGTGTAATCCCTTGAATTGGATTTAGTTATGATCTGATATCTCTAACAACTCTTCACACAAAACCTTCATATTACCTGTCTTTCATGGATAGTTGTAAATGGCATACCCTACGGAAGACAGAGACAGTGATTTTTTGATCATTTCTTCTCATTGAATGCCCATCATATTACCATCTTCTCTTTTCTTTTTATAACAGCTATTACTTGTGGTTGACCAGGCATTGATTTCATCACTTCTCCTGAATTCGTCCCATCTCTTGAGTTCATCCTATCTTCTTAATTCGTCCCATTTTATGTTCATCTTTCTGTTTTCTAATACTGTTTTGCCCCACAGCGTCATGATAAAAAGAGATTTATAGAACATACTTCTGTGTGCTCTTCATACATTTTGACTTTATCTGCCTCTGTTGTTTATATAGTCTTATCTTTTGCCAAGACGACCTTTTGTTTTTGTATTCTGTGTCCACTCATACGAAACCTGCCCTTCTGGATCTTGTGAGCATCGACTGAGAGTCAGATACAACAACTGCCCCAGTAAATGAAGTCCCAGAGATCCAATGGAGGGCAGAGTAACGGCCTCAACCTCCATCCTCATACTAGAAGTAGTTGTCCTGTATGCCCCACTTATCTGCAACAACTCTACCATGCGCATTAGCCAAGGTTTCGTAGAGTGGATGTCGTTATGAAGTTTCTAACCTCCAGCGACTTACATGGATATACTGTCCTGGGCATGCTGGGTGTTTCGACGGATACGATGGCGGACAGGCTTGCATCAACAGCATCGATTGTTGGGAGTTGAAGATGGATAAGGGGATATTCTTCGGTCTCTTGCGACTGTCTGTTGGATGAGGACACTAAAATCGATGTTGAATCGATCAGCGATTTAAGCAGTTTGGAGTTACCCGTTGTTCAAGTCGAACTGGATGCCTGAGAGGCAGAGTGAAAGGCGTGTTTAATCAGCGAGCCACAGGAACCATCATAATACATACTCTTCGATATCTGTTGGGGGAGACTGAGCACCTATGGGTCTACCGAGTGCAATGACGTTAGTTTAGTAACCAATAACCAATTCTGTATCCGAGTAGAATTGCTCTTTGAGCTGCATTGTCTGTTGGTAATCTACTTCATGTGGCCGTACCATTTAATCTGTTCTTTATTTATGTTTATTAGACTTGTAAATGCACAACCTTAAAGTTATCTTTCGTTCAAGCATGATTATATAAATACTCCCAATCTTCCCCATTATCAGTCATTGTAAACACACAAGCTTCCCATTATCTTTACTGTACCTCCTTCCAGTTACAGATATGTTCTAGAGATCTTGTACATGAGATAAAGAGATACACGGGCAGTTTCTACATAAAGTAATAGAAGAATAGAACATTAAGTAACATGATCGGGAAAGAAGGAGAGCAAAAGCAGTTGGATAATGTTAAAACTATGCAGATAGTATGGAAATTGACATTTCTTCCAGATTTCACCTTTTGTAGTCTGGAAGGAAATAAATATAAAAAAAAAAAAGTTTGGGCATTTTATTTTGAAGGATTGAAAGTGCCTTTTTTCTACTTACTGTTCTCTAATCCTGTTTTGCTTGATAGAGTCAAGATAAGAAGATTGATAGAAGAGACTCTTGTGTGCGCTTTGTACATGTCATCTTTCACTGTTACCATCTCAAATGTTCTAATTTTGTCTACTGTTGGCTTACTTGGATACTTAGTATTCTGTTCCTATATATATATATATATTATTGATTAGTGGTTACTGAACTCAGTGCTATGATACAGATAGAGGGCCGCATCAGGCGGTACCATAAGGGGGTGGCATTAGCAGCGAAATCAAAATATAATTTGAACAATTCAATAATTGAAAATCGTTACACACCGCTTTTCTAGATTGATCTATGTTATTCCGATATTGACATATATGATTTAGTTATCGTACATTTTGTGCACTTTTAAATAACAATCACAATCAAAGGTTATTTTAAAGAAAAAACATTTAAGGGGCGGCATCATACTGAGAAAATATACCGCACTGCCCTGACTAAACTGACGTCGTAGCACTCCGGACAGACTCATGACGTAGTCTCATAGAACAGACGTCGAAGTGTATGCATACTTCGAGTTCCTATGGCTTACTGGTTACAGGTCTCACTCTGCTCCTAGATCGGGGTTGTCCATTGCCCATTTTATTTATTGCGCGTATGGCCCCCAAGAATATAGATACCATGTAAGTAAGCCATGCTACGTTCTATCGGTATTTATTCTTCCCCTTTCGGTAGAGTCGCATCTGTGGTCACCTGGTTAATTGTGTTCTCATCTTGTGCCATGCACGATATACCACACTTTATTCTTGTAAGCTGGGGTTTCATAGCTAGCGCACATGGTAATCATTTTAGAGCGGAATGGAGTATACAGGACAACTACTTACAGTATGAGGATGGAGGTTGAGGCCATTACTGCTGCCTTCCAATGTCTCTACTATTACTGGGGTCATTCTTGTACCCGACTGTCAGTCGATGCTTCGGAAGATTCAAAATGGCAGGTTGCAGTATGAGTGGATGTTGTCTATTGGTACTTCCATCCTCCAAGGGCTTACGGGGTTCTACTATAATTGACATGCAGATGTTTGCAAAAATGAGAGAACAAAGAGGCTTGTATCAACATCACCGGTCATCGGGAAATTAAAGATAGAGGAGACGTACTTCGGGTTCTTTGGGCGACCGCCTGTTGGATTAAAAACTCTAAAATAGATTTTAACTTTATCCAACGCGTATGGGATTACACGTATGAGCAGAACTTGATACCCGAGGCTCCTAGTGTTTAAGCCATCGAGTCACGGGAACTATCAGTATGCATACTTTTCGACGTATAGCGGGGGCTGAACACCTATGGATCAGTCTCTGACGTCAGCTCAGTAACCAATAACCGATTTCAATTCACAAGAATAAGGGACACGTGCACGGTCTCAGTTTCATGTAGGAGATTGAGCGAGTTGCACAGGATAGAGCGGTATGGAGAAATTGCGTGCATATCCTATGTAACATAATGGTACGAGAGGAATTATTATTATTAAGGAACACGTACAACGGAATTTAATAAATGAAAGATATACTGCAATACTATATTCATTACCCAAGTGAGGGTCATTCATCTACATCCCTGTTTCCAACGGGCGCACGTCCCACAGGGGGCATTTTCATCGTTTAGGGGGCAATGGACTCGTCTGAGTTTAATTTATTCACGATGTTGCAAACCGATATATTGGCTTTTGATGTCTGTTGACAAAACTGAATGTTCACAATTACTTTACTGAAGTTTAATAAGTCTTCAATAAGGAAAGTACTTGATCTAGGTACATTTTTACCTCCTTTCAACAAAGCTTTGAAAACGGGAAAGCATGTGTTATTGTGTTAAAATCGAGTCATATTTAAAAAAAACCTGTAATGTGTCCGTCATTTGCCAACCTTGTCATGAAGGCCAAAATGAGTTTATATAGTGCAATCTTGAGTATGTAATAGTATTGGACAGAGCCACGGGATCATATTTCCGCTAGAGAAAGCAGGTCCGAAGTTTGATTTGGCTTGAAATGTTAGGTACGATGGGAAAAGGAACCAAGAAACACCAAGGTGGTTTGACTCAATTACAAGTTATGGACCATTAGTCTGATTACCAGAGTAATGGATACTCAATGTACAGCTGGATTATATAGGTGTCTTTAGAGTACCATTTTGTAGTTGTATAGTTAGCGAAGGAACATTTATAAATGGATTACAGTAGAATGTTATGAGAATGTTATGTCTTGTTTTCAATGTTTAGCGACAGATTGAGAAGGCGTGGTTGGGATATACATTTTTAGACAATGACAGAAGAATGTCGTTAGTCAAGTAAATGAGTCTTTTCCAAGAGAGTTGGAGATGTGGAAATCAGTCGTGAGAACAAAGTTTTGGAATAGTAAAGTAATAGAATAATCACCCATTTATATACACGATGGACTTTAAGAAGAATGAATAATAGAGCAGATAGAGAGCCAAATACAGAACAGCTTGTGAGGAAACTAGAATAAAAATAGAGAACTAGACACAGAACAGCTAAAGTACAGGACTGTTAGGCTAGATTATACGAGAAAAGCAGAAGAGAAGATATAACTATTGGAGGTTAGAATTTATCAGAGCTAATTAGAAGAGAACACGGGATCAAAAGGCTCATGAGGTCATGGTGGTAACATGAGCCAGGGTTAGCGAGGGGCGCGCTAACCAAGACCCTGCCCCTAACCTCCACGCGGTGACCCTGGAAACAGACTATGGTTCCGGTCTGGCTAAGAGGGGCAGGGATCGGGGAGAGAAAACTACTGGTAGTGGTAGCAGTGCAATTACGGAAATACGATAAAGATACATACAAACAAAATGCACAAATCTCCTGACCGATGTCCAACAAGATATTGTCTAAGTCCCTGAACGCAAAGAAACAGCAACGAAACGTCTAAGACATGGATGAGAGGTGCATCCAGTGACCAAACGTATGCCCACGTAGATCGAAGCCCTGAGGAGGGGGCAAACATTGCCAGCCCGTCGGCAAGAACAAATAAGACAGGACCGTAACGAATAAAAGTCTACCCTCGTGTTGGTGCGAGAGAAGATTGCAGCTGACCCCGCATTGGTAGCCCGGTGCAGATACATGTACTGGGCAAGGTTTGCCGAGCGCAAAGAACAAGTTGCGTTTAGTGCATAACGAAACTACCCGCCCTGGGAAAACCGTGCAAGGTACTGTGCGATTAAAATTAACATCCCCGGAAGAACTGAGGTTGGTGATGCCTAACGGAACTGCCAGCCTTGGGGCAACCGGGCAAGGTTCGATTGCAGTCGTAACTAACATCCCCGGAATAACTGGGGCGGGTGATGGCGGCGAGCGCAAAATCCTCAGTTACGCTGATAGTGCCGACTGAAACGACCTTCTACATTGTTTGTACTCGGCCCCATGCCAGTGCTTCAGGTTAATTGCAAATTGCCACGTACCAATACGCGTCTAGAAGAGGCTGAGAATGTTCCTTCCCCGGATCAAACTCAAAATGTACGGTAAAGCAAGGCCGACAATGTACGGATCAAACAGGAAGTTCGGGTCTGAACATTGGCGAAGGCCGATACTTTACACGGTGTCTTATACGAGTAAGACGCCGTCCGAGGATAAGCTTACAAGCCCCGAGAAATATTTCTCAGTCAGAACGGGCATAAACAGCGTAACTCACGGTCCCGGCGTAGATCACAAAGCCCAAAAATACGGCAAAGCTGATCGAACCTAGGAAAGCTCACCCTAGTAAATCAAAGCTGGCTGAAAACGAACACCCCACCGAAGGATAAGCAACTGGGCTCCAATAGGTGCTGAAGGCTGAGTGCACGACATCACGTTCTGATGTGTGGCTGTTTATATATCACAATGAGAATGATTAAAACAGGCCTAGAACGATCGAAGAAGAAGAAGAAGAGAACACCGCATACTTTTTCAGAAGAGCAGATTTAACCACATAAATGTGAGTATAAATATTGTAAATGATTTTTTCCTCTTCAAATAGTCATGCTACAATAATTGAATTTTCTCAAACGTATATCACCTGATGTGAAATATTATTATATTAATGTATTCCACATTAATGTCTTTTATGCCAACAATGCTTGACCAACGAATCAATGAAACGAGATCGTCTTGAGGCGCATTTGAAGGCGAAACATAGTGCTCATATTAATTCAGATTTGAATTACTTTCAAACTTTAAAGAATAATTTTGAAAACAGAGCAACATTAAAGTTCCTGTTTACTGCTCATACTGCAACTGTCAATCGTAATCTTGAGGCTAGTTATCAAATTTCCTTATTCATTGCTAAATGTGGAAAAATATCATACTATAGGAGAGAATTTAATCAAACCATCAATATCATCATTTCTTAAAACGGTTCTGAAAAAAAGTTGACAAAGAGGTGAAAGTTATGCCACTCAGTAACTATACTGTTAGCAATAGAATAGACGAAATGAGTGAAGATATTGAAATACAACCTGTTGAAAACTGAAAACAAGAAAATTCTTAGTCAAATGGATGAATCAACTTTGAGAACAGTGTTGATAAGTAGTATTGATAACTTACGCAAGATATACTGATAATGGGGATTTTGATGGAAAAAAATGTTGTTCTGTAAATCATTAGAAAGCACCTTACTTCCAAAGATGTATATAATTAGCTACAAAATTACTTGTATGTCAAAAATATACCAATGAAAAATATAACATCTTGTGCCGCAGATGGTACTAATAATATGATAGGCAAGAAAAATAGCTGCTTATAATTGCTGAAAGATGAGAATCCAGAAATTCTTCTTGTGCATTGTGTTATTCACAGGGAAAATGTGGTAGTTAAAAATATTTCGCCTGTTCTAAATAAAGTACTAAATTCAATTATAAAGTGTATCAATGCTATTAAAGCTAATGCCAAATGTGAGCGTCTCTTCAAGCTATTTTGTCAAAATGCAGACCATGTGAGACTTTTACTTCGCACTGAAGTAAGATGGCTCTCGAAAGGGAACTGCGTGATAAGATTTATGGAACTATTTGATATTCTTAGTGATGTTTTAAGCAACAAACCTGAAATGAAGTATCTGTTAACGGTCAATGGTAAAGCATTTGTGAGTTATCTAGCTGATATCTTTGAAAAACTAAATATATTAAATAACCAACTTCAATGAACAAATAAAACTCTTGCTGATGCAAAAGCAAAGATATTTGGTTTTATTACCTTTATTGAATTATGTTAGAAATATATTTGCAACAAACATTTTGAAGAGTTTCATTGGCTCCAGAAATGTGAAGTGACTGATACCGCTATACTGATACTTGTTATTGTCGATCATCTGAAAATTCTATCGGCCTGATTTAAATGAAAGATTTTCTGATTTGAAACAAATTGATTGCAGTCAATGTTAGTGAATTTGTCTGATATTTCAAATATGCAGTATCAAGAAGAACTCGCAGAAATGCACAATGATGAGTCAGTTAAAACTTCATTTAATATAAAAGGAGCGACGGCATGGCTTTGTGAGGAAACAAAAATCAAACATACAAATTCAACCAAATGTGCAAAAAAACTTATTACCGTTTCCATCTTCATAAATTTAGCTAAATGTGGATTTAGTGCCATAACTGATTTGCTGCTAAAAAACAGGAATCGGCTTGATGTAACACAACGTGGATACTTGAGACTGAAGCTAACTAAATTGAAACCTTAACAAACATAAAATCTATTTGCAGCATGCATCAATCGCAAGGATCTCACTAAGTGTAAGTAATAAATAGTTACATATAATTAACATAATATAGAAAAATAAATAATTAAAATGATTTCGTACTTGAATTTCTGTTCTCAATATATGTTTGAAAATTTACTTACTGTGTTTCCTCAACAATTTCCTAGTGATTTCTTCCTAAAACCTATCATTTAAGTTTCTTCAGTGAACAATTCAATTTTTTGGGAAAAAAAAATTTTTTGTATATGTTACATAGGAAGGAGGGAGGGGGCATATAATTTTTAAAGGCTTTGGTGGGGCATGGCACAAAAAAAGGGTTGGGAAACACTGATCTACATCTTTTCATATGTCCTACAATCCACATTTCAGGGGAATGGAAGAGAGATTGATTGATTGATTAATTAAGAGAACACCTGGCACAACTTGAATATTTATGATAGATCTAAACTTTTTTCCTCCTTCAAATTGTGTAGGAGTTTAAGATAGTATAGTAGACATTACTATTGTGAATGAAAGTAATTGTCGAAAGACTGCAGTAAAACTATGTATCAAATGCCAAACTCGTAAAACTGAAATAATGTAATATTACAACGTACGAAAACTAGGCACACTAACGGTTCTATCAAACGGTTGTAAAGAATACAGAAGAGAAGACGTAATTGAGACCGGTTATTATACTTTAGACATCACAGACACAGTCAGACGATAAATCACTGGAGAAAAAGAAAAAAATCGTGGCATATCCGTTAGCCATCAACAACAGTAAACGAGTAATTCATTTTCTAGGCACTACTTATACGTTCAGTAGTTTCCCATTGCTTTCTGAACGGTGAGGTCTATTTTTACCTTTCTTAAAATTCCAAACGGCAACAAATTTGCTTCCAAACTGCCTTCCGCGGAGTTTGACACGAGTTGTGATCGTTCTCGCTAACGCTTAAGCTACAGAAGCATAAATCACTGACTGTCTGAAAAATGTTTAACGCTTTGATTTATGTTCATTGCTTCCGTTGCTTCCCCTGGGGTTCTTACTAAAAAAAACTCATTGCCCTCAGCGCTTTGAGAAACGTTAATGCGTATTTAGTGTGAAGAATGCGCTTGAGGCGAAGGAGTGTCGGAGACATGGATTGAGAATATCACGAAACACAAATAGCCACCGGTACACAGTGTTATGTGTGCCATGCAAGAAGGTAGCTGTTTAAAGTCTGAACAACAGCCGATTAGGAAGGTCTCTCAGTTAAACATGGTTTGAAAGAAATGCGTTGGTATATTTGTGATTTTTAACATAGTGGGAGTCGGAGACAGAGATTGAGTCTAGCACGTACACAAATAACCATTAGTACACAGTGTTGTGTGGGGGCATGGAACATGGTGAAGCTGTCTACGGTCTGAACAATAGCCAAACTTGGTCTGTTTAATAGCCATGCAAGAAGTCTCTTGGTTAAACGTGTTTTGGAAAGAAATGCGTAGGTTGGACATTTGGAGGACGCTTTGTGACTTTAGCGTTGTTTTGTTAGTGGCCCATTATGAGTGATGATGACCCGGTTTTGTTATTGGCCATCACAAACGATGAAGACCGGTTTTGTTATTCGCTCATCACGTGTGCTATGAAGACCCAGTAGAAATACTGACCCAGCAATAGAACATTGACCCAGCAATAGAACATACACAACTATATGGAAATGAAGAAGAGCGAATTTATCATGAGAACTCTTCTATGTGAACATGTTAACGCTTTCACTCCGTAATTATTTGGGATACCTTTTGGGGCGCTTATATTACAATGTAAACTAGATTAGCCAGTATAACAGGTTTTGCCCCATCTTAAAAACCACACTGCAAGCCATTATGTCGACTCAGAAGAAAAAAGGGGTTAAGGGCATGCGGATGTTTACAGTAATGAAGAGCAACATGTTGCATCAACAGCATCGATTGTTGGGAGTTGAAGATAGATAAGGGGGATGTTCTTCGGTCTCTTTGCCACTCTGTCGGACGAAGACACCAAAATAGATGTTGAATCGATCCACCGATTTAGGCAGTTTTGAGTTACCCGTTGTACAAGTAGAACTGAATGCCTGAGAGGTAGAGTGAGAAGTGTGTTTAATCAGAGCCATAGTAACCATCAGTATGCATACTCTTCGATATCTGTTGGGGAAGACTGAGCACCTGGGTCTGCGGGTGCAATGACGTCAGTTTAGTAACCTATAACCAACAAACTAACAAAGAAAGAAGAAGGATACATTCCCGTGGGATTATACAGTGTAGAAGTTTGGGGTTAATGAATTTGATAAGTGTGGTCGCCCGTGTGCTTCACTGCCACCAACAAGGCATGTCGTTAACGGCGACTGATATAGAACCTAGGAAGCTACCTAGTAAAAAAGCAGAAATCGGATGTGCTGGCCTACTTGTAGGCGCATAACTGCAATCGTAAATCGCTCTTAGGCTCAGATCACATACAAATCACACAAGTGGTTAACAAGTGGTCGATATGGAGCGTTCGAAGAAGAAAAGTATAGTTAAGAAAATAGATAAAAATGTGATCTAAAGTCAAGTACTAACTTCATTTAATCTTATTTCCCCATGTGACTATATCATTCTTTGCAAGTGGTTAAGATCGAGCGTTTCGAGTCGAAAGTCGTGGGTTCGAATCCAGACCGCGTCGTTGTGTTTACGAGTGCATTTTTTCCAGAGACCCCTAGGATTGTTTACGGTAATCGTGCAATACGCTCGGCAGGTGGAGTGCCATTTCGACCGAGAGGATCGGCCATATGGGTACAACTCACTGCAATGAAGCCAATACTTCACTTTAAAACACATTTTAGGGGGAATAAAAAATAGAAGAAATGACACGTCATTTCGCGATCATTGAAAAGCCCGAACTCCGTAGCTTCTCAGCAATCTAAAGATCTCAATGAAAAATTCACTCACGAACCGAACTATATCCGGATTCAAACCCTCGTTTTCGGAACCAGAGCAAGTTGCTTAACCACTTCGCTACAATTCTACCCCCTCTGTTAACTATTACTTCCATATTTGTCCAATACTTTTTCCCCCAGACTGTGTATACTCTTGGTCTATGACTTCCTTGTCGTGTATTTAGTGATGTCCTCTAGCCATCAGCATAATCCCGTATGAAAGATTTTGTTTTCTATGCATAGGTCGCATAAATGTCACAGGATATTGCAAATGTCGCTGTTGGCAGTCTAACACAGCATCTTTCACAATCTGTGAACTTTTGCAGTAGAAAATTGGCTGGGAAACATAACTGATCTCTGGAAGCTATCTGCAGTGTCGTGTATTGTGTGAAAGGTGGCTGTTTAGGTTCTTGTGAAACAGGTTTTACAGAAAGCTGCAGTCGTTAAAGTGACCTTTCAGCAAATAAACCTACCTGGTTTGACTTTAGATCAGGAAATGGTCCATATTGTAAAATACATTACAACAAGAAGGAAGAAGATAAAACTATAAATACTCCACCGATTGTTCTTGATAGTACCGAGTGCAAGTATAGTAGAAATAAGAAACAAAATAAGTTATTGCAACCACTACGGTTTGTGTGTGTGTGTGTGTGTTTTATAGTTGAATTCAGGCGTAGTCATGGCGTCTAATTAGACGATTTAAACACATTTTTGTGTGAAGGCTTGCCTTCCTTATCACTGTGTTCCTCGCCATTCTGGCAAGTTTTACTTCGACTTCAGCGATACTTGTAATTTAAATTCCCAAGTAAAGATTCAGGTATCAATTTTTTCGTGATCCAGAAGCACTTGAGCTTTCATCTCTCCGACTCGGTGCCCTGGACATCGTAACCCTTCGGTTCAGTGCCACGAACACCGTAAATCTGGAGAACCTGTGGCTCCTTCTGCCAGCCCGCAGAATTGAACCCACACTCACAGGGAGCTTGTCACCCGTCGCCCAACGCTACGAACACCTGGCAGGCCTCATGAAGTCAATCGCGCACCGTGTGCACACGTTTCTTTGGGTCGTCGTTCTGCCTTAGTCGTTCTGGTTTCTATCTCTTCTATTTTCCCAGTTCTGGTCAAATAGACCCCAATTTAGTCGTTCCGGTTGTTTCTATCTCCTTCCTATTTTTCCCAGTTCTAGTCCAGATAGATCCCACATTTAGTCGTTCCGGTTGTTTCTATCTCCTTCCTATTTTTCCCAGTTCTAGTCCAGTAGGCCCACGGTTAGTCGTTCTTATTTCCTTCCTATTTTCCCCAGTTCTAGTCACGTAGACCACATTTAGTCGTTCAGTTGTTTCTATCTCCTTTCCCTATTTTCCCAGTTCTAGTCCATGAGCCACGGTTAGTCGTTCTTATTTCCTTCCTATTTTCCCAGTTCTAGTCCACGTAGACCCACATTTAGTCGTTCGGTTGTTTCTATCTCCTTCCTATTTTCCCAGTTTTAGCCCACATACGCCACGGTTAGTCGTTCTTGTTGTTTCTTATTTCCTTCCTGTTTTCCCATCCTGTTTCCACAGTTCTAGTCCAGATAGACCCCTCATTTAGCCGTTATGGTTGTTTTTTATCTCCCCTTTTTTTACCGTGGCCTCCGGCAACATAAGACCGACTAAATCAGAAGGAAACAAAATTCATGTTTAATGTGGGCTGGTTTTGTATATGTTTGATAGAACACTAAACTGTTTAGTAATTTTACTCAATTCTATGAATCCATGGTTTATTTATTGATGAAGACAAATATTAATAATACTATTTCTTAGTGTTAAACATGACTTGTAACATAATATAACCTTGATTTAGCGTGTTGTTTTAAAAATTCATTCCTCTTTATATAACAATACTAAAAGTGCGAGGTCACGCGACGATTCTGATCTTATTTCCTAAATTTTTTACCTGTGCCGCCGGCCGTGTTCTATCGTAGGTCACGGTTTTAATGAATTCTAATTGTTAGTCTGTCTTACAGGTTATGTCGTTCTCCGATTGCTCTACTCACTCATGCAGTGAATTGTCGTTTGAAGTTCATGTGGTGTAGTAGAAAGCAGTCAACATGAATCAATGTTGTCATATTATATCTTTGATATTATCCATCCATATGTTTCTTTCTCTGGCTAAAAGACCGTCCATCTAATGTTGGACGCTTCATACGATAGTCTACATGATTTCATTATAATTTCTTATCCCAACCCATTTAACTCTTTCCATACCATTAGTGTTACTGAGTTCTGACCACAGTTGTTTTATAATACCTAACTTCCACACAAACGTTTGTGTTTATATCGATTTCATTAGGTATCATATTAAAATATATAATTCTTATTTTATATCGATTGCATTAGGTATCATATTAATATATAGCATTCTTGTTTTATATCGATTGCATTAGGTATCATATTAATATATATCATTCTTGTTTTATATCGATTGCATTAGGTATCATATTAATATATAGCATTCTTGTTTTATATCGATTGTATTAGGTATCATATTAATATATAGCATTCTTGTTTTATATCGATTGCATTAGGTATCATATTAATATATATCATTCTTGTTTTATATCGATTGCATTAGGTATCATATTAATATATAGCATTCTTGTTTTATATCGATTGCGTTAGGTATCATATTAATATATAGCATTCTTGTTTTATATCGATTGCGTTAGGTATCATATTAATATATAGCATTCTTGTTTTATATCGATTGCATTAGGTATCATATTAATATATATCATTCTTGTTTTATATCGATTGCATTAGGTATCATATTAATATATAGCATTCTTGTTTTATATCGATTGCATTAGGTATCATATTAATATATAGCATTCTTGTTTTATATCGATTGCATTGAGTATCATATTAATATATAGCATTCTTGTTTTATATCGATTGCATTAGGTATCATATTAATATATAGCATTCTTGTTTTATATCGATTGCATTAGGTATCATATTAATATATAGCATTCTTGTTTTATATCGATTGCGTTAGGTATCATATTAATATATAGCATTCTTGTTTTATATCGATTGCATTAGGTATCATATTAATATATATCATTCTTGTTTTATATCGATTGCATTAGGTATCATATTAATATATAGCATTCTTGTTTTATATCGATTGCATTAGGTATCATATTAATATATAGCATTCTTGTTTTATATCGATTGCATTAGATATCATATTAATATATAGCATTCTTGTTTTATATCGATTGTATTAGGTATCATATTAATATATAGCATTCTTGTTTTATATCGATTGCATTAGGTATCATATTAATATATAGCATTCTTGTTTTATATCGATTGTATTAGGTATCATATTAATATATAGCATTCTTGTTTTATATCGATTGTATTAGGTATCATATTAATATATAGCATTCTTGTTTTATATCGATTGCATTAGGTATCATATTAATATATAGCATTCTTGTTTTATATCGATTGTATTAGGTATCATATTAATATATAGCATTCTTGTTTTATATCGATTGTATTAGATATCATATTAATATATAGCATTCTTGTTTTATATCGATTGTATTAGGTATCATATTAATATATAGCATTCTTGTTTTATATCGATTGCATTAGGTATCATATTAATATATATCATTCTTGTTTTATATCGATTGTATTAGGTATCATATTAATATATAGCATTCTTGTTTTATATCGATTGCATTAGGTATCATATTAATATATAGCATTCTTATTTATATCGATTGTATTAGGTATCATATTAATATATAGCATTCTTGTTTTATATCGATTGCATTAGGTATCATATTAATATATAGCATTCTTGTTTTATATCGATTGTATTAGGTATCATATTAATATATAGCATTCTTGTTTTAAATCGATTGCATTAGGTATCATATTAATATATATCATTCTTGTTTTATATCGATTGCATTAGGTATCATATTAATATATAGCATTCTTGTTTTTTATCGATTGCATTAGGTATCATATTAATATATAGCATTCTTGTTTTATATCAGTTGCATTAGGTATCATATTAATATATAGCATTCTTGTTTTTATATCGATTGCATTAGGTATCATATTAATATATAGCATTCTTGTTTTATATCGATTGCATTAGGTATCATATTAATATATAGCATTCTTGTTTTAAATCGATTGCATTAGGTATCATATTAATATATAGCATTCTTGTTTTATATCGATTGCATTAGGTATCATATTAATATATATCATTCTTGTTTTATATCGATTGCATTAGGTATCATATTAATATATAGCATTCTTGTTTTATATCGATTGCATTAGGTATCATATTAATATATAGCATTCTTGTTTTATATCGATTGATTTAGGTATCATATTAATATATAGCATTCTTGTTTTATATCGATTGTATTAGGTATCATATTAATATATAGCATTCTTGTTTTATATCGATTGATTTAGGTATCATATTAATATATAGCATTCTTGTTTTATATCGATTGATTTAGGTATCATATTAATATATAGCATTCTTGTTTTATATCGATTGCATTAGGTATCATATTAATATATAGCATTCTTGTTTTATATCGATTGTATTAGGTATCATATTAATATATAGCATTCTTGTTTTATATCGATTGTATTAGGTATCATATTAATATATATCATTCTTGTTTTATATCGATTGCATTAGGTATCATATTAATATATTTATTCTTGTTTTATATCGATTGTATTAGGTATCATATTAATATATATCATTCTTGTTTTATATCGATTGCATTAGGTATCATATTAATATATAGCATTCTTGTTTTATATCGATTGCATTAGGTATCATATTAATATATATCATTCTTGTTTTATATCGATTGCATTAGATATCATATTAATATATAGCATTCTTGTTTTATATCGATTGCATTAGGTATCATATTAATATATATCATTCTTGTTTTATATCGATTGCATTAGGTATCATATTAAT
The DNA here is from genome assembly GCA_020796225.1 of Arion vulgaris. NCBI lineage: Eukaryota > Metazoa > Mollusca > Gastropoda > Stylommatophora > Arionidae > Arion > Arion vulgaris. The sequence goes on along the minus strand of CM036754.1, from coordinate 23,207,590 downwards.
ATATATCATTCTTGTTTTATATCGATTGCATTAGATATCATATTAATATATAGCATTCTTGTTTTATATCGATTGCATTAGGTATCATATTAATATAGCATTCTTGTTTTATATCGATTGCATTAGGTATCATATTAATATATAGCATTCTTGTTTTATATCGATTGCATTAGGTATCATATTAATATATAGCATTCTTGTTTTATATCGATTGCATTAGGTATCATATTAATATATAGCATTCTTGTTTTATATCGATTGCATTAGGTATCATATTAATATATAGCATTCTTGTTTTATATCGATTGCATTAGGTATCATATTAATATATATCATTCTTGTTTTATATCGATTGCATTAGGTATCATATTAATATATAGCATTCTTGTTTTATATCGATTGTATTAGGTATCATATTAATATATATCATTCTTGTTTTATATCGATTGCATTAGGTTTTCATATTAATATATAGCATTCTTGTTTTATATCGATTGCATTAGGTATCATATTAATATATATCATTCTTGTTTTATATCGATTGCATTAGGTATCATATTAATATATAGCATTCTTGTTTTATATCGATTGCATTAGGTATCATATTAATATATAGCATTCTTGTTTTATATCGATTGCATTAGGTATCATATTAATATATAGCATTCTTGTTTTATATCGATTGCATTAGGTATCATATTAATATATAGCATTCTTGTTTTATATCGATTGCATTAGGTATCATATTAATATATAGCATTCTTGTTTTATATCGATTGCATTAGGTATCATATTAATATATAGCATTCTTGTTTTATATCGATTGCATTAGGTATCATATTAATATATAGCATTCTTGTTTTGTATCGATTGCATTAGGTATCATATTAATATATAGCATTCTTGTTTTATATCGATTGCATTAGGTATCATATTAATATATAGCATTCTTGTTTTATATCGATTGCATTAGGTATCATATTAATATATAGCATTCTTGTTTTATATCGATTGCATTAGGTATCATATTAATATATATCATTCTTGTTTTATATCGATTGCGTTAGGTATCATATTAATATATAACATTCTTGTTTTATATCGATTGCGTTAGGTATCATATTAATATATAGCATTCTTGTTTTATATCGATTGCATTAGGTATCATATTAATATATAGCATTCTTGTTTTATATCGATTGCATTAGGTATCATATTATTATATGGCATTCTTGTTTTTTATCGATTGTATTAGGTATCATATTAATATAGCATTCTTGTTTATATCGATTGCATTAGGTATCATATTAATAGATAGCATTCTTGTTTTATATCGATTGCATTAGGTATCATATTAATAGATAGCATTCTTGTTTTATATCGATTGCATTAGGTATCATATTAATATATAGCATTCTTGTTTTATATCGATTGCATTAGGTATCATATTAATATATAGCATTCTTGTTTTATATCGATTGCATTAGGTATCATATTAATATATAGCATTCTTGTTTTATATCGATTGCATTAGGTATCATATTAATATATAGCATTCTTGTTTTATATCGATTGCATTAGGTATCATATTAATATATAGCATTCTTGTTTTATATCGATTGCGTTAGGTATCATATTAATATATAGCATTCTTGTTTTATATCGATTGCGTTAGGTATCATATTAATATATAGCATTCTTGTTTTATATCGATTGTATTAGGTATCATATTAATATATAGCATTCTTGTTTTATATCGATTGCATTAGGTATCATATTAATATATAGCATTCTTGTTTTATATCGATTGCATTAGGTATCATATTAATATATAGCATTCTTGTTTTTTATCGATTGTATTAGGTATCATATTAATATATATCATTCTTGTTTTATATCGATTGCATTAGGTATCATATTAATATATATCATTCTTGTTTCATATCGATTGTATTAGGTATCATATTAATATATATCATTCTTGTTTTATATCGATTGCATTAGGTATCATATTAATATATAGCATTCTTGTTTTATATCGATTGCGTTAGGTATCATATTAATATATATCATTCTTGTTTTATATCGATTGCATTAGGTATCATATTAATATATATCATTCTTGTTTTATATCGATTGCGTTAGGTATCATATTAATATATATCATTCTTGTTTTATATCGATTGCATTAGGTATCATATTAATATATAGCATTCTTGTTTTATATCGATTGCATTAGGTATCATATTAATATATAGCATTCTTGTTTTTTATCGATTGCATTAGGTATCATATTAATATATAGCATTCTTGTTTTATATCGATTGCATTAGGTATCATATTAATATATAGCATTCTTGTTTTATATCGATTGCGTTAGGTATCATATTAATATATAGCATTCTTGTTTTATATCGATTGCGTTAGGTATCATATTAATATATAGCATTCTTGTTTTATATCGATTGTATTAGGTATCATATTAATATATAGCATTCTTGTTTTATATCGATTGCATTAGGTATCATATTAATATATAGCATTCTTGTTTTATATCGATTGCATTAGGTATCATATTAATATATAGCATTCTTGTTTTATATCGATTGTATTAGGTATCATATTAATATATATCATTCTTGTTTTATATCGATTGCATTAGGTATCATATTAATATATATCATTCTTGTTTTATATCGATTGTATTAGGTATCATATTAATATATATCATTCTTGTTTTATATCGATTGCATTAGGTATCATATTAATATATATCATTCTTGTTTTATATCGATTGCATTAGGTATCATATTAATATATAGCATTCTTGTTTTATATCGATTGCATTAGGTATCATATTAATATATAGCATTCTTGTTTTTTATCGTTGCATTAGGTATCATATTAATATATAGCATTCTTGTTTTATATCGATTGCATTAGGTATCATATTAATATATAGCATTCTTGTTTTATATCGATTGTATTTGGTATCATATTAATATATAGCATTCTTGTTTTATATCGATTGCATTAGGTATCATATTATTATAGCATTCTTGTTTTATATCGATTGTATTAGGTATCATATTAATATATAGCATTCTTGTTTTATATCGATTGCATTAGGTATCATATTAATATATATCATTCTTGTTTTATATCGATTGCATTAGGTATCATATTAATATATAGCATTCTTGTTTTATATCGATTGCGTTAGGTATCATATTAATATATAGCATTCTTGTTTTATATCGATTGTATTAGGTATCATATTAATATATAGCATTCTTGTTTTATATCGATTGCATTAGGTATCATATTAATATATAGCATTCTTGTTTTATATCGATTGCATTAGGTATCATATTAATATATATCATTCTTGTTTTATATCGATTGCATTAGGTATCATATTAATATATAGCATTCTTGTTTTATATCGATTGCGTTAGGTATCATATTAATATATAGCATTCTTGTTTTATATCGATTGCGTTAGGTATCATATTAATATATAGCATTCTTGTTTTATATCGATTGCGTTAGGTATCATATTAATATATAGCATTCTTGTTTTATATCGATTGCATTAAAGGGATCATATTAATATATAGCATTCTTGTTTTATATCGATGTATTAGGTATCATATTAATATATAGCATTCTTGTTTTATATCGATTGCGTTAGGTATCATATTAATATATATCATTCTTGTTTTATATCGATTGCATTAGGTATCATATTAATATATAGCATTCTTGTTTTTTATCGATTGCATTAGGTATCATATTAATATATAGCATTCTTGTTTTATATCGATTGCGTTAGGTATCATATTAATATATAGCATTCTTGTTTTATATCGATTGCATTAGGTATCATATTAATATATAGCATTCTTGTTTTATATCGATTGCATTAGGTATCATATTAATATATAGCATTCTTGTTTTATATCGATTGCATTAGGTATCATATTAATATATAGCATTCTTGTTTTATATCGATTGCATTAGGTATCATATTAATATATAGCATTCTTGTTTTATATCGATTGTATTAGATATCATATTAATATATAGCATTCTTGTTTTTATATCGTTGCATTAGGTATCATATTAATATATAGCATTCTTGTTTTATATCGATTGCATTAGGTATCATATTAATATATAGCATTCTTGTTTTTTATCGATTGTATTAGGTATCATATTAATATATATCATTCTTGTTTTATATCGATTGCATTAGATATCATATTAATATATAGCATTCTTGTTTTATATCGATTGTATTAGGTATCATATTAATATATAGCATTCTTGTTTTATATCGATTGTATTAGGTATCATATTAATATATATCATTCTTGTTTTATATCGATTGCATTAGGTATCATATTAATATATAGCATTCTTGTTTTATATCGATTGTATTAGGTATCATATTAATATATAGCATTCTTGTTTTATATCGATTGCATTAGGTATCATATTAATAGATAGCATTCTTGTTTTATATCGATTGCATTAGGTATCATATTAATATATAGCATTCTTGTTTTAAATCGATTGCATTAGGTATCATATTAATATATATCATTCTTGTTTTATATCGATTGCATTAGATATCATATTAATATATAGCATTCTTGTTTTATATCGATTGCATTAGGTATCATATTAATATAGCATTCTTGTTTTATATCGATTGCATTAGGTATCATATTAATATATAGCATTCTTGTTTTATATCGATTGTATTAGGTATCATATTAATATATATCATTCTTGTTTTATATCGATTGCGTTAGGTATCATATTAATATATAGCATTCTTGTTTTATATCGATTGCATTAGGTATCATATTAATATATATCATTCTTGTTTTATATCGATTATGGTATCATATTAATATATAGCATTCTTGTTTTATATCGATTGTATTAGGTATCATATTAATATATAGCATTCTTGTTTTATATCGATTGCATTAGGTATCATATTAATATATAGCATTCTTGTTTTATATCGATTGCATTAGGTATCATATTAATATATAGCATTCTTGTTTTATATCGATTGCATTAGGTATCATATTAATATATAGCATTCTTGTTTTATATCGATTGTATTAGGTATCATATTAATATATAGCATTCTTGTTTTATATCGATTGTATTAGGTATCATATTAATATATAGCATTCTTGTTTTATATCGATTGCATTAGGTATCATATTAATATATATCATTCTTGTTTTATATCGATTGCGTTAGGTATCATATTAATATATAGCATTCTTGTTTTATATCGATTGCATTAGGTATCATATTAATATATAGCATTCTTGTTTTATATCGATTGCATTAGGTATCATATTAATATATATCATTCTTGTTTTATATCGATTGCATTAGGTATCATATTAATATATAGCATTCTTGTTTTATATCGATTGTATTAGGTATCATATTAATATATAGCATTCTTGTTTTATATCGATTGCATTAGGTATCATATTAATATATAGCATTCTTGTTTTATATCGATTGCATTAGGTATCATATTAATATATAGCATTCTTGTTTTTTTATCGATTGGTTAGGTATCATATTAATATATAGCATTCTTGTTTTATATCGATTGCATTAGGTATCATATTAATATATAGCATTCTTGTTTTATATCGATTGCATTAGGTATCATATTAATATATAGCATTCTTGTTTTATATCGATTGTATTAGGTATCATATTAATATATAGCATTCTTGTTTTATATCGATTGCATTAGGTATCATATTAATATATATCATTCTTGTTTTATATCGATTGCATTAGGTATCATATTAATATATAGCATTCTTGTTTTATATCGATTGCGTTAGGTATCATATTAATATATAGCATTCTTGTTTTATATCGATTGTATTAGGTATCATATTAATATATAGCATTCTTGTTTTATATCGATTGCATTAGGTATCATATTAATATATAGCATTCTTGTTTTATATCGATTGCATTAGGTATCATATTAATATATAGCATTCTTGTTTTATATCGATTGCATTAGGTATCATATTAATATATATCATTCTTGTTTTATATCGATTGCGTTAGGTATCATATTAATATATAGCATTCTTGTTTTATATCGATTGCATTAGGTATCATATTAATATATAGCATTCTTGTTTATATCGTTGCATTAGGTATCATATTAATATATATCATTCTTGTTTTATATCGTTGCATTGGTATCATATTAATATATAGCATTCTTGTTTTATATCGATTTATTAGGTATCATATTAATATATAGCATTCTTGTTTTATATCGATTGCATTAGGTATCATATTAATATATAGCATTCTTGTTTTATATCGATTGCATTAGTTATCATATTAATATATAGCATTCTTGTTTTATATCGATTGCATTAGGTATCATATTAATATATATCATTCTTGTTTTATATCGATTGCATTAGGTATCATATTAATATATAGCATTCTTGTTTTATATCGATTGCATTAGGTATCATATTAATATATAGCATTCTTGTTTTATATCGATTGTATTAGGTATCATATTAATATATAGCATTCTTGTTTTATATCGATTGCATTAGGTATCATATTAATATATATCATTTTTTGTTTTATATCGATTGCATTAGGTATCATATTAATATATAGCATTCTTGTTTTATATCGATTGCGTTAGGTATCATATTAATATATAGCATTCTTGTTTTATATCGATTGTATTAGGTATCATATTAATATATAGCATTCTTGTTTTATATCGATTGCATTAGGTATCATATTAATATATAGCATTCTTGTTTTATATCGATTGCATTAGGTATCATATTAATATATAGCATTTTTTGTTTATATCGGTGCATTAGGTATCATATTAATATATAGCATTCTTGTTTTATATCGATTGCATTAGGTATCATATTAATATATAGCATTCTTGTTTTATATCGATTGCATTAGGTATCATATTAATATATATCATTCTTGTTTTATATCGATTGCATTAGATATCATATTAATATATAGCATTCTTGTTTTATATCGATTGTATTAGGTATCATATTAATATATAGCATTCTTGTTTTATATCGATTGCATTAGGTATCATATTAATATATAGCATTCTTGTTTTATATCGATTGCATTAGGTATCATATTAATATATAGCATTCTTGTTTTATATCGATTGCATTAGGTATCATATTAAGGACAGACCGCCCTGTGGTATTATCGATTTTCCTTTAAAAAACGTAATTTGGGGTTATTTATATTTTAGATAATACATTCAATTCTGAACCAGAAACCATCTTTAGTTTATAATAAAGATTAAGCTATGTATTTTAATTAAATTGTTTAATTATGTATGTTTTTACCTTTAGCAAGCTAATTATATATTCAAAATCTTAAAATTGTCATAACTTTGCTTCTATTTGGACAATATTAATAATTTTTCACAAAATTAAAAGCCTCCCGAGATCTGCGATCGTTTTTATAAACAAATAAAGAACATAACAAGAAATTTCATTGGTTGATAAATAGTCAGCCATGATACTTTGAAACCCTCAACCAATCAGAGCGGTTCTTAAAATCCCCTTTTTACATTAGTAAACAGTAGCATTGAGACATGCTTTGACTGAATTGTTCTTTTGAGCTAAATAATTTCTTTATTTTAAAACCATTATGGATAGTAATAAAGTAATTAAAAAAATAGTTCGTTAAAAGGGGAAATTTTAGGTTAGTATTCTAGGGGATTTGAATCAGTACAATACTATTTAAATGTATTGACGTGTTGAGACTCAGTGGGCGTTTCAGTTTGAAAATGATACCCCACAAATTCTAATTTGGATTGATGATTATGATACTTACCTCCCCTTGTGACCCAGTTTAAATTTAAACCTTTTTCCAACTTCATCATTTTTTCAAATAAACAAGTCAAATTTTAAAATTCTGAAGTTCAGAAATTGTGGCTATCATTTTTTGACATAAAAATGTATTTCTTTCGTTCAATTTTACTATTTCAAATTTTTTTTGTATGAGTAGCAAAGATACATTCATAGTGAAAGTCTTGGGTAGAAGATTTTTTTACCTGTACTTTATTGAAATTAATTTCATTGAAGTCTCCCGAAAATGTCCCTCGTTAGTTGGAAAGTATACTTTGCTGTTTATGAGAAAACAAAACATTTTTTGGTAATATTTTAACCACCGAAAAGGTAATCATAAGGACTGTGTGCTTTTCCAAAAGAAAAATTTTTTAGCTATAAAATAAATACCAAATTTTTTGGACAAGAAATCCTGTATTGTCGGCTATCTTCTGAGGTTTTGTTGAAAAAAAGCCTTCATTTGGTACTCAAAATGCAAATGAAACTTTTCCCTCATCTTATATGGACTCCTTTTTCCAAGACCACATTGTGGGGGGGATAAGGTTAAATGCTGTTGATGATCCCTATAGTCTTTAATAAAAATTAGGGAAAACATAATTTTTTAACAAACTGAGCTTACCACATTTTTCATGCTTTCAAGAATAAAACCCTATCTTCCCCATTAAAAAAATTTAAAAAACAAAAAGTGAAAGGTATAAAAATCTTTTAAAGTTCAAAAGGGGGCTGGGGAAGTTTTTATGTTCTGGCAGGTTTTTTAAATCATTACTGCTAATAATTAAATTTTTCGTTTTTGACATTTTTTTCAAAATTATTTTACTTAAATTTTGTCAAAAACAATTTTTTTCCAAAAATACTCAAAGAAAAGCTGTAAAATTTACCCCTTCTTAATCACATGTTCACCCCCCACTTTATTAAAATTTCCTTGAATAGTTTTTTTTTGAAAAAAACCTTCCCCCTTTTTTTAAAATGGTTGGATTAAAATTCAGGTAATTTTCTTTTATTTTAAAATCTTTCTACCACTAAAATAGGGGATTTATATAAAACTAATTTTTTTGTCTTACTTTAATAGGCAAAAACTCCCGTATTTGGGAATGTCCTTTTAGCTTTTCGAAAAAACATCAATATTTTAAAATTTTTCCCAGAATATATGTGTTTGGTTTTTTAAAAAATTTTTATTGAGTTTTTACATTATGTTGATAACTTAGAACCATATAAAAACCTTGGATTCTTAAGATTTAGGTTTAGGGTGCCGTCTGTCCTTAATATATAGCATTCTTGTTTTATATCGATTGCATTAGATATCATATTAATATATAGCATTCTTGTTTATATCGATTGGTTAGGTATCATATTAATATATAGCATTCTTTTTTTATATCGATTGCATTAGGTATCATATTAATATATAGCATTCTTGTTTTATATCGATTGCATTAGGTATCATATTAATATATAGCATTCTTGTTTTATATCGATTGTATTAGGTATCATATTAATATATAGCATTCTTGTTTTATATCGATTGTATTAGGTATCATATTAATATATAGCATTCTTGTTTTATATCGATTGTATTGAGTATCATATTAATATATGCATTCTTGTTTTATATCGATTGTATTAGGTATCATATTAATATATAGCATTCTTGTTTTATATCGATTGTATTAGGTATCATATTAATATATAGCATTCTTGTTTTATATCGATTGTATTAGTATCACATTAATATATAGCATTCTTGTTTTATATCGATTGCATTAGGTATCATATTATTATATAGCATTTTGTTTTATATCGATTGTATTAGTATCATATTAATATATAGCATTCTTGTTTTATATCGATTGTATTAGGTATCATATTAATATATAGCATTCTTGTTTTATATCGATTGCATTAGGTATCATATTAATATATAGCATTCTTGTTTTATATCGATTGCGTTAGGTATCATATTAATATATAGCATTCTTGTTTTATATCGATTGCGTTAGGTATCATATTAATATATAGCATTCTTGTTTTATATCGATTGCATTAGGTATCATATTAATATATAGCATTCTTGTTTTATATCGATTGTATTAGGTATCATATTAATATATAGCATTCTTGTTTTATATCGATTGCATTAGGTATCATATTAATATATACATTTTGTTTTATATCGATTGCATTGGTATCATATTAATATATAGCATTCTTGTTTTATATCGATTGCATTAGGTATCATATTAATATATAGCATTCTTGTTTTATATCGATTGTATTAGGTATCATATTAATATATAGCATTCTTGTTTTATATCGATTGCATTAGGTATCATATTAATATATAGCATTCTTGTTTTATATCGATTGTATTAGGTATCATATTAATATATAGCATTCTTGTTTTATATCGATTGCATTAGGTATCATATTAATATATAGCATTCTTGTTTTATATCGATTGTATTAGGTATCATATTAATATATAGCATTCTTGTTTTATATCGATTGCATTAGGTATCATATTAATATATAGCATTCTTGTTTTATATCGATTGTATTAGGTATCATATTAATATATAGCATTCTTGTTTTATATCGATTGCATTAGGTATCATATTAATATATAGCATTCTTGTTTTATATCGATTGTATTAGGTATCATATTAATATATAGCATTCTTGTTTATATCGATTGAAGGTATCATATTAATATATAGCATTCTTGTTTTATATCGATTGCATTAGATATCATATTAATATATAGCATTCTTGTTTTATATCGATTGCATTAGGTATCATATTAATATATAGCATTCTTGTTTTATATCGATTGCATTAGGTATCATATTAATATATAGCATTCTTGTTTTTATATCGATTGTATTAGGTATCATATTAATATATAGCATTCTTGTTTTATATCGATTGCATTAGGTATCATATTAATATATAGCATTCTTGTTTTATATCGATTGCATTAGGTATCATATTAATATATAGCATTCTTGTTTTATATCGATTGTATTAGGTATCATATTAATATATAGCATTCTTGTTTTATATCGATTGCATTAGGTATCATATTAATATATAGCATTCTTGTTTTATATCGATTGCATTAGGTATCATATTAATATATAGCATTCTTGTTTTATATCGATTGCATTAGGTATCATATTAATATATAGCATTCTTGTTTTATATCGATTGCATTAGGTATCATATTAATATATAGCATTCTTGTTTTATATCGATTGCATTAGGTATCATATTAATATATAGCATTCTTGTTTTTTCTTCTTCGAACGCTCCATATCGATCACTTGTTAAACCACTCTTTGTGATTTGTATGTGATCTGAGCCTAAGAGCGATTGTACATTGTGCCAGTTATGCGCCTACAAGTAGGCCAGCACATTCCGATTTCTGCGACGATTTTTAAATTTATTAACAAGGGTAACTTCCTAGGCCCTTACCTCAATCGTCTTGTAGGCAGCGGAGTTACTGGTTTTTTGCTTCCTTGTAGACCTCGGCAACACACGGGCGTATGCATATATAGATATATATCATTCAGTATATTATTTAGTTAACTCCTTGTAGACCTCGGCAACACACGGGCGTATGCATATATATATATATATATCATTCAGTATATTATTTAGTTAACTCCTTGTAGACCTCGGCAACACACGGGCGTATGCATATATATATATCATTCAGTATATTATTTAGTTAACTCCTTGAGACCAAACGCCACACTCTGTCTTGGATTGACGCCTTTTCAAGGAGCCATACACTAAAGACCGTTTTTATTCTAAAAACAAATGGCTTGTAAAACCTGGCTTTTGCCCTGGTCCACTGAGAGTTAAGTATATTTGTAATACTATTTATAGCCACGATAGAAACTTGGGACAGATTAGTACAAAGAGAAAGAAGTTGATCTATGTTGAAAACTACTATAGTGGCTGGTGGTGTGATTGACGCTCGTTTGTACACCACTATTGGGATTATTAGTTATTTGTTTATTGAACTGATGTCGCAGTGCTCCAGGCAGACCCATAGGTCTGTGGAAAACAGGAAGAGAAAGAAACAGTAAGAACGACTAAATGGAGACATATCTGGACAATAAATGGATGGAACAGGGAGATAAACAAACAGAACAACTAACCGTAGGTCTATCTAGACTAGAACTTGAGTAAACAGAAAGAGAAAGAACAATAACGTAGGTCTATCTAGACTAGAACTTGAGTAAACAGAAAGAGAAAGAACAACTAACCGTAGGTCTATCTAGACTAGAACTTGAGTAAACAGAAAGAGAAAGAACAACTTTTTTCTTTCTTTCTTTCGTCCGCTTTCAACTCAGACGAAGTTTCTCAACTCAGACGAAGTTTCATCTCTGAAACTGATTTTTGCGTGAAAATCCGTTTTTCCAATTTCTTACAATGGCAGCAGCGTGCACATTGTAAATTACTTTACACTGGCAGCAGTGTGCTCAATGTACTCGTAATTAGTATTCCTCGCCATACAGGCAGATTTTCTCTGACTTCAGAGGTACTCACGTTATCGTCCTGAGTAAGACCAGGGACTCGAACAAATGCCGGACAGTAGGTTCGAACCCGAGCTATGAGGCGTCTCACAGCTATAGTTTGTCCATTAATTCGTGAGCACGTTTGAAATTGATTTTCTCGAAAACTACCTGTTGGATCTCAGTGATTTTTGCATGCAGCCTTAGAATATCCATGACGCTAAAATAAAGCTAACCAGTAGTCCATAGATGCTACGGATTTTGCACATCGGCGAATTCCTTTGATCTTTTATGACAATTGCAAATACGGGGCTCAAATTTTAGATTTTACAGTATCCCTAGAATTTGTCCATGTCAATTCTATTCATAGGTGTATCTCCATATTAACTTGATAGGTCAAGTAATTAAGTGTGTTGCCCTTTATGTGCAATCGTGAACTTGGATACAATATGCAACAGTTAGTCCTCCCTTCGGTCACCATTAGACCGCAGGGTGTCTTAACTTCACCACAAATTGCATGATGGTAGACGCATTTGGATATGGAAATGTATACGTTGCTATTTCTCAGTCTGTAATCAAAATATGATTTGTATCATCCCGAATCTGACGATTCCATGAGGTTGATAATTGTTACTGGCTGGACAAATTGTAATCCATCTCGGTGCCAGTACTCTTCCTCTCGGAGCATATGTTCAACACACTTCTTCCAGAACTGCATGTCTATCATTGAGAAGGACTCACGTGTCAGAACTTCAACATCACACATTTTAAACGTCCTGTTCTGTTCGGCAACTTGCCCTTTACTTTAGCCCAGACAAGCTCTATCGGATTGAGTATGATATGGAGGTAGTCGCAAAGACGTGTGGCCGTATTCCGCAATGATTTTGTCAATATGAAACACCTTTGTCTTATTTGTCATCCTCACCAGGTGCAACAACTCGGGTTTCAAATATGTATCATCGAAGCTGACATTTTCCTTAGCAAGCCAAGTCCTAATTTGATCTTTTGTATTTGATGCAGTTGGTACTTTGTCTTCCGCTGATACTGCGTTGTGATAGGATGCATTATCCATTACCAAGCATGATGGTCTGTTTAGAATTGGAAGTAGATCTTTCTCCATCCAGTGCCTGAAAATATGTCCATTCATTTCTGTGTGGTAGTCCCTACCGTCGGTACTTTTTGATTGGAAAATAAGTCCAGCGTCATGGACAAGACCTTCTTCACTACTTCCTGCATGTGTTAGTATAATACGCTGGCCTTTGCTGCTTGGTATTTTTCTTTTCTGTTCACCGTCTACTGATTGCCATTCTTTAGCATTGGTGTGGTGAGCATTGACCCAGGATTCGTCCAAATATACAATATCATAGCCTTGCCTCCGCCGCTCACGGATCTGCCTCAGGTATTTACTTCGGGTAGCAATTAAATGTGGCTTTCCACAAATAATATTCCTGCCGCCTATAGTTTTCTGAAGGTGAAGCCGGCGGCTCTTACAATTTTCCATAGAGTACTTTTAGGAATGTCTATGCTGCAATCTGATTGCAGTTTTAATTTCAGTTTCCTGAGAGTAACAAGTTGATTTGTCGCAAACATTTTCAAAAGAGCTCCCGTCTTATGACATCTATGTCAAAGTCGTCAATTGTTCTTTTCCGTCCTTGCTTGACATTAGTGCACTTTGTGTCCTGTTTAATCCATCGGGAAAAGGATTCTCTATTCAGACCAAGCGCCAGTTGCGCTCGTTTCTCAGGGTTATGAATATCGCAATATAGATGACCTTCTTAGATTCCCTACGGAAGTGTTGGTATAGTAAAACTGTAACCTTCTGCATTGTTATAAATGTGCACTTCAGACTCATTATGAATGTGATATCAATGTCAGTTTTGATAAGCCAACAAATATGATACAATAGCTTCATACAATAGCTTCATACGCCTATAACTATACAACGGTATCCCAATTATAACGTCATATGCTTTCCGCTTTCAAAGTCGACTGGGTTAGGTGCACGGGATTTCGTGAAATTGTTGTATACTCACGATATTTCTATGTTACCATAATGTATTTTTAGAACAACGCGTCTGTGTACCGTAGATCTGTTACTATTGTGTACAATCCGGTGAGGTTGATTTTAATATAACCTGAAGAAGAAATATTTCAAACATCAAATTTTCTTGGAAAAAATATTTCTCTAGCGTCATGGATATTCTAAGGTGGCTTGCAAAAAAATCACTGAGATCCAACAGGTAGTTTTCGAGAAAATCAATTTCAAACGTGCTCACGAATTAATGGACAGACTATAGCAGGCCGAGCTACTATCAACTACTCTAGGCAGTCCCCAGAAAGAACAACTAACCGTAGGTCTATCTAGACTAGAACTTGAGTAAACAGAAAGAGAAACAAAAGAACAACTAACCTGCAGGCCTATCTAGACTAGAACTTAAGTAAACAGAAAGAGAAAGAAACAAAATGAACGACTAACCGTAACCCTACCTGGACAAGAAACGGACATAACAAGGAGAGAAAGAAACAACCAAATATCACAGGATATGCATACTGATGGTTCCTGTGGCTTGCTGGTTAAACTCACCCCTCTCACATCCAGCTATACCTGTGCAACGTGCAATTTCATACTCCTTAAATATCTCGATTGAGTCAATGGTATGGATTAGGTTAATCAGGAATACATTTACAGCTGAGTCACTTGTTCACTGGTTACGATCAGTCTGTGTTTCTGTTGGTGAAATATCGTTTCAGTCGCTCCGAAAACCAACAGAAGTGTAGCAAGGACCCGTGTAGTACCAAAAGATAGGTGTGCGCCTTGTTTACCTTTCTTTTTCGTATTACAAAATTTGGCAGGATTTGCTGTTAAAAGACAATAAATTTGTTCTCAAGTTGATCTGCTCGTCTGATTCGTCCTTGTGTATCTCTTACACGGGCATTCCCTGCACACATGTTATTCTTTGATCAGTTCTAGTCCAGACCAGCGGGCGCCAGTAACTTTCCATACTGTTTTTCTCCCTGTTCTATACATTCTAGTTAGACCACGGACCACTCTTAACAGAAGATGACTATATAAAACAGTCGGGAAATGGGAAATTCCCGTTGAACAGGACTGACGTTTACATATGTTTTAGCATTGGTAGGTCTATTGTAATTTTGTACGCTATTATATATGATCTTATGATATATAGTTATTCATTTAGAATATTTTTTTCCAATATTGATATTTTATAGTGTTTACATTTTAAATGATATAATATAACTATATTTTCGAGTGTTGTGCTGTTTTTAAAAAGTTTGTCTCAATCTAAAATACTGGAATGCAAGGGTCAGTTGACGACAGAATGACTTCCGGTAATTTCCATTTGAAAAAGATGGTTTTACGCTATTAGGGGTGGGGGATCTGGATGTTGTACCCAGACGAACATGATTACATTTCACATTTCGGTTGAGCTCTTCAAGTTTTCTTCTTCGAACGTTCCATATCAATCACTTGTTAACCACTCTTTGTGATTTGTATGTGATCCGAGTCTAGCAGCGGTTGTGCCAGTTATGCACCAACAACTAGGCCAGCACATCCGATTTCTGCGATGCTTTTTATAACTAGGGTAGCTCCCTAATTCCTACATCAGTCGCCTCTTACGACATGCCTTGTAGGTCGCAGTGTTACTATTCTTTGCTCCTTGAGAGCCGCGGCAACACACGGGCGACTCAAGCTTTTACTTTCGTCATCTGCCTTATCCAGTTTTAGTCTAGCGCCCCCTCCTCCCAGCTAGTCATTCTGTTTCCCGATGTACCCTCCCTTTGTTTTTCCAGTTTTAGTTAAGATAAACAGGTCCACTTTTAGTATTTCGGACTGTTTTATTCTTACCATGACTTACCCAGTTATAATTCAGCGATTAACTTACGCGCCTAAGTTCCATTCGACACTTTTATCAAGTTCCAGAAAGCAATGGCAAACTACTGAACATAAAAGTGGAGTCTAAAAAAATGGACGACTCGTTTACTGTTGTTGATGGCTATGTCCTGTAAAGGATACGCCACGATTTTCATCATTTTAAGTTCAGACAAACAAGTTGACAGTTACTCTTTCAGGTTATTTTATTATTCCTATAACATACACAGTTCTACTCCAGATAAACAGACCCCCAGTTAACCGTTCCAGCTGTTTCTTATTGGATTAATCCGATTGTTTATAGCCGCCCCTCGCCAGGTCCTATTTTTTTCATTAAAAAACAAAACCGATCTTTGCAAATCAGGCATTGCTATCAGAAGTCTCTGTGCCGGCTCGCTTCGTTTAAATCTGTTATTATTTTGGAGGGCATATTGCGTCTATTCTAATAGTATGAACTCTACGGCATGGTCGAAATATGAGTTACTGCTGGCCATAGCTATTGATTTTTGCACAGTTTTTACTGTTGATGACTACTTGAGCTGGATTGATAATGTAGAACGATGCAGACGAATAGTTGTTTGTGACAGCTGTCGGTTTAGTTAGATGGTAGTACGGAGATCGTGGATGTAGTGCGGAGGTTAGACGCTGTTTTTCCGCACCTACATTTCTAAGCTCGTTTCCACTTCTTAGAGAAAAAATTATTTCCTAATCTCAGTGTAGGTGAGCTCAAGCGTTTAGTCCTATCGGTAGATTAAAATCACGAACTAATCCTGTTTAATCGTATAATTCGGTGTGAAAATTACGAATGTTAAAGATTCATTGACATTTTAAAATAGAAATAAATGTAGGTTGCGTGAAGTTAACTTTCTTCTTATTTTCTTCTTCTGCGATCAACTTCTGCTATGCGACTACTCCGGCAAAGTGTCATAAACAGGGCGGTGCGCTTGATGTCTTTACCGCTCCCCCATAGTTTATTTTGTAGGGTTATTTCTGTTGGCCAGATTTCCATTCTCACCCTGCTCAGACTGGGGCAGGATGTGTTCTGGGGGACTGCTTTGGTGCTCCACAGTTGCAGGCAGCCGATTCCCTGAGACCCATTCTATACCCAAATCGGCCATCATAAAGCAACTGAGAGTATGAAACTGAAAGAAATAAAAGGGCATTACGAAATTGGATGTGCTGGCCCAAACGACTCGGATATCTCAGCTGTGCTACAAACACAACGGAACGTACTCACGCATCAATCACATAACGATCATGAAAAAAAAAGGTTTATGTAGTGCTTACACCAGAACCAGGGAAGAAGTGAGAGAAGGTAAAGGAATTTAGTTTGTATTATAAATGTAAGGAAAGTCGCGATAGTGTAATTGTTAGTACACTCGCTTCCTATACGCGTGATCCTAGGATCAAATTCCACAGTGGAAGTAGCATATTTTCCGACCGTAGGGCTGTCAGGTTGACAAAGACTCAAATGAATACCAAGGAACCATTAGGACATCAAGACAGCCGACATGATTGTAATCTGCTTATGTGGCCGAACCATTTAATGTGTTGTTTCTTGATGAAGTTCAGTACTGATGATGTACCCACTTTTTTCCTGATGTCTTCATTTCTCAACCGGTCTCTTCTTGATGCTCCCAGCATTCTGTTTAGACACTTCATCTTTGTCGTGACTAGTTTTCTTGTATTGTTTGATGTCAGCGGGGGTTGAAGGTTTTGGAAAATTTGATTTTATTGAGATACTTTAATCTAATCAGAGAAATGTCATGTTTAGAACTATAATGAATAGCATTTACTATTTGTTTATTGCAATTTTTGCTTTTCCTCAACATTGACAACACTGTTTTCTTGATAACCTTTACCTAAGCCCTTTAGATATGTGATATGCTGTTATATGCCAGGTAGCTGCTAACAACAATAAACCAGGGGAATTATTGAAGGTCGAATACTCAAGGAAACTACTGAGTGGTACGAGTACAAGATCGAAATCCGAGTGAAGTTAATAGAACTTTATTTTTAAAAAGAGCTCATAGAGTCGTTGCATGTTAGCTCCAACATTCGGTGGACGTATTAGTCTGTATACTATTACTTAGGGGCGCTGGAATGGTTCAATAGTTCAAGCGCAATCTTTGTAACGCTGGCGGGACTGGAGTAAGTTGGTGTAAAGCGATTAGAGGAATGTTGCAGTGTAGTCGCTGGCGTAGTGGATTTGTTAGCTAGTTAGCTTAGTTAAGTATTAAGAACGTTACATATAGATTAGAATAGCTTATCCATGCAGTTGCACGTCCGTCAAATTGGTAGTCTAACGGGTCTAAAGGTGAATGATTGGCTTCATTCCATCAGGTTTACCCATATGCTCCGTCCAGGTCGGAAGAAATGGCACACCAACTGCCGAGAGTGTTGCACAAAGCACGAACTCCGTATCTCCGGCAACGCTCTGGGGATCTCATGAAAAATTGCACATGTGATTCGGTCCGGATTCAAACCCACAACCTTCAGAATGACAAGCAAACATATTCACCACTTCGCCATTGAGATCACTACTAAATTGTAGTGACATGGGCCACTACACTCGCTATATAATTGACAGAAAATTAACAAGACAGAGAACCAACCACATAATGTAGACGTTCCATGACTTGGTATGTTGATTTATTGATTGATTGATTGATAGGACCTTCATCATTGCACTTCGGTGAGTAACCGCATTTGCTCCGACCTCTTTCTTACACGGCGAGATCTCAGATGCAGTGCACGAACTCCATAACACCGGCAACGGTCCCTGATGTAATTTTGAAGATGATGAAGATATTTGGTAGGAATTTTATTTGTAGTCTTTTCTATTGAATTTTCCTCGGCTACGGCGTTCCAGCCTGCTCTTTCAATGTTGAACTGCCAAGGGTTCTTTTACGTGCTCAAATTGAACACTCTACGTACGTTTTATCGTCCGTCTCCGATAGGACTAGGAACTCGATCTCACCTACACTGAGATCAGGGATCTCTGGAGAAATATCCAGATGGCTCCACGAGGGAGCAAACCTGGTACCTTTGACATGAGAGATGAGCACCTAGCCTCTACGCGATGTGTTTAACACTTAGCACTACTACATCATTGCGTATGAGAGTTACCTTAAATGTCATATTACTCGAGTTTAGCAACGTTGAAGGTTGGTGTTTACTAGACGATCCAACGGCAGTAGCAGCAACAACATGTGTGTGACAGACATAAGAAATACAGAGAAGATATCCAATAATACAGACTGACCTTTTTCCTTTTACCTAGCTCTGTGTAACCACCACTTGCCAGGTATGGTTTATTGTTAGATGAGATTCACAACCGTTGGGCACCGGTACCTTAACTTCTAATCTGCTCATCTTTGATGTTGGTGCCGCTTTGGTATTTAACGCTCTTAGACTTACGTACAGGTTCCAGGGTCGCTAAAAGGTCATGATCTGGAATAATTCCGAAACTATTTTTTATTGCCTTATACTTTTGTTATTTTTTTCTTGGTGTTTTTTTCTCACACGCAGCTAAGTTCCAGTATTTTTTATGTTTGTAACAGCTTACACGCCGATAAGTTCCAGTATTGTTATGTTTGTAACAGCTTACACGCAGCTAAGTTTCAGAATATTTATGTTTGTAACAGCTTACAGCTAAGTTTCAGTATTCTGATATCTGTAACAGCTCACACACAACTAAGTTTCAGTTCTGAAATACAGTATTTCTATTAGCTAATCACCCGACATCACTATTTGCTGAACAGTATTACATGTTGGGAATGAGAGTAAGCTTTTCATGTATAACAGAAATACTGTGTATGTCACCAGGAAATAGTTGGTTGCTTGTTTCTCTCATTGATTGTTTGTCCTACGTCTTTTCTTGCGCATTATTTGAGGTCTGTGTTACATACTATGGAAGGCATGGTTCCTGGAGTACGAGGTAGGAGACGACAAAGACGAAGGTGGCAGCAGGACATCAAAGAAACATTGATCATGATTATGAAAGAGTCGGGAGAACTTGCTAGATTTTTTCAGACGAGCCGTGATGAAAGCGACGTACTGCAAGGGAAATCAGCCTATTACTTGAAGCTACATACTATATTTGTAACTAGAAATTTCTCACACATCAGGTTTTTGATAAAAAAAGTGTAAAAAAGAAACGCTCTTGCCTCACTAAAATGTGTTTGTATAAACATTGACGCGTAGGTGGGTGGCTGCTGCACAAGACCGAAATATTTGACGTATATTACTTCTCTACGGTACAGTGGTTTGTGAGGCATCCAGAAAAGCAATAAAACACCCACATTGCAAACATTCTCTGTCCACACTATCCAGACGTCTTCCATACCCGATTCCGGATCGTCAGTCATCAATCTACGCCAGTGGTTCTCAACCCTTTCCCACTTGTGTACCCTTTTCAATCCATTTATATAAATTTACCCTTGTTTTTAAATGTTGGAAATTGTGTTCATTGCCTATCTTTATGTATAATATTCAAAGGGAGGTAATAAGTTGGAAAAGGGAATTCTTCATCATCAAGTAAGCTTGTCCCTTCCGGAACTTGGCTCCTATGATAGCAGTCCTGAAAAATTATGTTCTGTGCAAGTTGACCGGCGTCAGGAACAGTTATTCTTAGGTCGTCAATGACATCTTGCACCCATTGTTTTCTATGCCTTCCTCTCATTCTTCTTCCAGGCACCATTCCCTCCAAAATTATCTTCTATATGCACTCATGTCGTTTGATGTGTTCGAAATATTTAATTTTCATTGATGTTATGCTCTTTTAATAGCCAGCTCTCTTTAATATCGAACTGTTGCAGAACAGAAGCATTTGTTCTTTTCTCTGTCCATGATATTTTAAGTACTCTTCTGTAGCATTTGCATTCAAAAGGCATTAATGATCTTCTCCACCGCTTTGTCAATGGTCTATAGAAAATTACTTCACTAAAAATACACTACCACAGATTAAATGTTACAATATCCGTAACTTAGAAACTCAATTCATAAAACAGCTCACTAGCCGATACAATATTCATAAAACATATACTAACTGACTGAAATATTGTTAGTGAGATTGTTGAGCTTGCTTTGATACACTTAGTTTCTTGGAAATTAGGCGACAAAATGCAAGATACAGTACTAAATTCTGGAGCATTGTTTCAAAAGCTAACACTTTGCATTTTGATTACTTTACTTGTTTTTCCACCATTACTGATTATTTGCACGTACATCTTACATGTTTTGTGCGTTGGAATGCACTTTGTACGTACATTTGTTTGATTGATAGGACCATCATCATTGCACTTCGGTGAGTAACCATGTGTGCTCCGATATCTTTCTTACACCGGAATATCTCAGCTGCATTGCACGAACTACATAGCACCGGCGAGGGTCCCCTATGTAATTTGAAGATGAAATTTTTATTTCAATCTTCTCTTATGAATTTTATCTGGGCATCGGCTTTCCAACCTGCTCTTCTTGATTGTGAACTGCCACGGGATCTTTTACTTGCTCAAATTGAACACTGGGCCTACGTTTTATCTTCCTTCTCCGATAGGACTAGAAACTCGATCTCACCTTCACTGAGATCAGGCAGAGCCAACTATAAACTTATGGGCCTTCGGATTCAGGTAGGAGTTATGGGAAATCAGACCACAACTACACCACGTGACCTCGCATTCCAGTATTGGTGTATATAGACGAATTCATTTTAAAATCAACACAAAATGCTAAATCAGAATTATATTATGCAACAAGTAAAGTTTAACAATAAGGAATATCAATATTATGAATATTTTTCACCAATAAATAACCATAGGCTCACAGAATTGAGTAAAATTGCAAAAAAAAACAAAACGTGAAGTGTTCAATCAAATATCTGTATTTCCAGATCCCTTTTCTGAACTAGGTCAGGGAATACCCGGTCAGTTGTCTGGCCTATTTATCTAGAATTGGCTGTGGATCAGGCTCTCTGGAAAAAAAATTCAGATGGCTCCATGAAGGTGCGAACCTGGTACCTTTAGCACGAGGGACGAGCACCTAATCTCTACGCCACAGAGCGTACATTTGTGCGTACATACCTCCGGGTTTACACGTACTACGGGTTGGGAGCCAATGATTTACGCATCCCACAAGACTGTCTCGAGCCAAGTCATCTTTCTTATCTATTGAATGAACGTAGAGGTATTCAACACACGTGATGTACGAACATGTATCACATAAATGAGAGTAACACATATTTCACTGAGAACTAATTGAGACAGGCAAAACTATTATGTGCAATTTTTTCTAGAAATCTTTCTTTTGTCCTTCTCACTTTTTTTGCCGTTAGACGTAGCATGTTTAACTGATAATCGGTTAAAGAGATAGTGCACGCTCAGTCGATTGATATGCTGTGGTATTGTGAAGTTTTAAGATGTCTGTAACTCCATCAATCCATATTTTTCTTGGTCTGCCCCTTCATCTTGATGATTCAGTTTTCAGGTTGTGCGCTCTTGCAACTGGTGTATTCGGGTTCATTCTCACCAAGTAGCCAAACGATTTGAGTCTATGTTTTTCAATGAATCTAATAGCAGGGTGTTGTTCCGACTGTTTTTCTAATTTCCTGATTTCTTATATGGTCTCTTCTTGTTTGTTTTATTTACCGATTTCCTCAAGCATCTCATTTCACAGGTGATTTTCCTTTCTTGTTCTTTTGTCAGTGCCCATGTTTGGCACTGGTAGCTCAGTTTTGTCCGAAGCAGAACTATGCTATCATAACAGTCATTTGGAATCTCTTTCTCTCATAGGCCGGATACCCTCGCCTTTGAAGTCGACATGCTCAAATCATCAGTTACATTCTGAATTCATAATGGGTTTTTTTTCCTCCTCTTTGCGGAATGCCTCCTTCAATGATGGTCTTCAACCCTTCGTGTTTTTATATGTCAAAATTACTTCAAATTTCTTATTTGTAGCATCTGCCAGTTTTCTTTCTTTTGTTTTCTTTCTAAATAGATCAATTTTTCTCTTCTCCACACATTGTATACCGATGACTCTTCTGTAACACATATATTCTTCCTCTTCGAATGTTCCATATCGACCACTTGTTAAGCCACTTTTTGTGATTTGGATGTGATTTGTGCCTAGATTTCAGCGACGTTTTTTTTATTTACTAGGGTAGCTTCTCTAGGCCCCTACCTTACTCGCCTATTACGACATGCCTTGTAGGTCGCAGTGTTAGTATTCCTTGCTCCCCGTGCGAGCCCCTGCATTCCCTCGCATTACCGCGATTTATATTCAAAAGCACATTTTTTCCACTGCCATGTCTTCACACCTATAGTTGAAAATGCATGTCTTTGTATTCTTATATTTTAAAAATAGATACTATAAGCAGATACTATAAGCAGCAATCACTCTTACACATTATGCTTACAGCATAGTTTGACCACTTAAATGACACATTCAAATAGGAAACGCCCATGTGATGCCAGGGTTCGAAAGGGAGCAAAAATACTAACACTGTGATCTACAAAGCATGTCGTAAAAGGCGACTGAGGTAGGGACCTAGGGAAGTTACCCTAGTAAACAAAAAAACGTCGCTGAAATCGGATGTGCTGGCCTACTTGTAAGCGCATAACTGGCACAACGTACAATCGCTGTTAGGCTCAGATCACATACACATGACAAAGAGTGGTTTAACAATGGTAGATATGGAGCGTTGGAAGAAGAAGAAGAAGAAATATGAAAAACGTTAAGCAAACGGTTAGAGCTGGAAATTATATCAACGCTTAACTTAAGGATGGTAATCACCGAACCCTGCCAGGCTGATATGCTTTCCAGCTGACAGTTTCTAGTTTTTCACAGTGTGTCATGGCGGCTTGTTGCGTAGGCGATGTTGGGCGTACGCAGATTCCTGTCTCTAATGTTGTTAATCAATTCTGTTGTTGACTGTTTTCGATGCCACAGGTTTAAGTTGCAATGTATCTGCATATTTCGTTATCCGCCGTTCATTGCACATTAAGTATTGCTGTTGTCAATATGAACAAGACTATCTTCATTACATTATATATTTGCCCAAAACTTGAATATTGCATTCATATTTTTAATGTAGACATTGTATTAATCTTTTCGATCCCATTGAAATATTTTGTATTGCATTTTTCTTCTTGTTTTTTAATGGTGTATTTTGTCCATTTTTTGGTCTCAATTTGATATCCCCAACTACTTCAATTTTTGTGGCAATTTCCTATGAAAGGATTTTATTACTTTGTTGTTTACATCTTGATAATTAAATTTGGCAAACATATCGAGTTTGTTTTGATTATAAAACGTATTCAAGTGTTGTTAATCATGTATCTGCATTGCACGCTCACAAATCAGATTCCGTATCATGATGAGCTTCTATTATACAGTAGTTTTATTCAATAACTTATGATTGCTATTGTTTACTATCCATTCGCTTTTAACATTCATATATAGGGTGTCTCTATGGTGAAGTGGTTGAAACGTTTGCATGTTGTTCTGAAGGTTGTAGGGTTGAATCTGGACCGAGTCACATGTGAAATTTGTTCATTAAAATCCATAGGATTGTTTCTGGAGCTACGGAGCTAGAGATTTGTACAACACTATTGGCAGATACATGCTATTACTCCCGATAGCGACGGACCCATATGGGAAAACCCGATGTAATACAGTCAATCCTTCGCGCCTAGATCTTCTTTTTGTTGATACATTCGCATTTCTTGGACCAAATAAAAACCATTCACATTTCTTATATAAGTCTCTATTGGACTTCTCTTTACCCATACCCTTTTTAGTATTTATAACGAAACGTTAAACGTTATAAGTAAAATACACGATATTGTTTATCTTATCTAACCATGAGTACTTTAGCACTATAGATCATAGTACGCATCTCATGTATCTTGTGTATGAGTATATCATTCATTCATAACATCTCCATCCACTCCATCCATCCATCGCGCACATTGTATTATCGAAATAAGCGTTCATCATGCTGGGTTGAACTTTAGGTGTACGTGTGGTATATAACAGATGGACCATAAACACGTCGTGCGTCACTATTTAAGTAAGTTCTAATGTATCAGCTGTGATGTATCTTCGTTACAGTTACATTTTTTCGTATTTAGAAGTGATGATGTTAAGTGTGCAGTATAAAGAGATCAGGTACTAGAGACAAGGGAAGATCCAAAAAAAGATGGTTAGACAATATAAAGACCACATTAAATAAACATGGATATAACAAAACAAGGACGACTCATCTGGCCCTGGAACGCAAATTAAAGCTCCAACCCCTACGTTTAACGACAGGAGTGGACAGTCAATTCCATCATCCACCTGGGGAATGACAATAGTTATATGTTAAGTAATGTTTTGTTGTGATGATGAATTGACAATCATACTTTGATTGATTGATTGATAGGACCATTATCATTGTACTTTGTGCGCTCCGATCTCTTTCTTATACAGAACGATCTCAGCTGCATTGTACGAACTCCGTAGCACCGACGAGAGACCCGATGTAATTTTGAAGATGATAAGGATATGATAAATGAATTTTATTATTTATCTTTTTCTTATGAATTTTGCCTGGCAGCGAGTTTCCAGCTTCTCTTCTCGATTTTGAACTGCCAAGGGTTCTTTTACGTGCTCAAATTCAACACGGGGCCTACTTTTTATCGTCCGTCACCGATATGACTAGGAACTCGATCTCACCTACACTGAGATCGGGAATCTCCGGAAAATATCCCGATGGCTCCATGTGGGAGTGAATCGAATACCTTTGACACGAGAGGCTATCACCTAACCTCTACGTCACAGACATCCCCCAAATAATAAATATTCAAAGTATGTAAGAATTAACCCGCTTAAATAAGTTTGGCCACTGTGTAGTGCAGATGTGATCTTGTCCAGATTATGAAGATGTCTGGTAAATAATACGTTTTAAAAAAATGTAATGTTTAGGACTCACTAAGTATACAGAGTAAGCGTCTGTAGTTTAAGCGGTAGTGAGCTCGATCACAACCTAAACGTACCTGGTTCAAACTCCATGACGGACAAGTTTGGAAGCAAAATATTTCGTGGGATTTTTACGAAAAGTAAAATTGTACCTCACCGTTCAGAAAGCAATGGCAAACTACTGAACGTATAAGTGGTGCCTAGAAAAATCGACGACTCGTTTACTGTGGTTGATGGCTACGTCCTGTAAAGGATATGCCAAACACACACAAAAAACATACAGAGATAAACATTCGCATTCTCTCACTTTCTAGACCATTCTGACCTTTGTCACTGTGGTGTAACAGCGACCCCGACGTTGCGAAAGCATCACTCGTCTATTTCTGCACGTGCGTGCCCAGTCATTCGTTCCCCTCGCTTATTGTCTGCTGAATTATTGCGTTATCTATTGGATCCTGCTGCAGTCTACAGACAGAAATATATGGATACTAGGATAATGCGAACTCTGCTGCTCTTTCCAACGGCATTCACATACAACAGTGTTTCTCAAACCCGTTGTTTGGGTTCATGTCCCACCACCACATTTGAAATAGGTCCGAAGTCGAAGGATTGAATTCATTGCACCGGATTTCCGCATATGGCTCCGTCCCTGTCGGCAGAGATGACATGCCATCTGCCAAGTTCATTGCACAAAGCACGAACCCCGTTGCTCCGGCAACAATTCTACGGATTTCATGAAAAAATTTCAAATGTGTCTCGGTCAGGACCCCCTTTTTTGGTTCATGTCCCACCACATCCTAAATAATTTAACAATACCCCCTTTTTTGGTTCATGTCCCACCACAACACCTGAAATAATTTAACAATCCTCCCTTTTTTTGGTTCATATCCCACCACAACACCTGAAATAATTTAACAATCCTCCCTTTTTTGGTTCATGTCCCACCACAACACCTGAAATAATTTACATTCCTTTTTTTGGTTCAATTATTCACAACAATCATCCTATATTGAAATAATCTGTAACTAATGTCCTCTTCCGTTTTGTTCATTCCCACCACAACACCTAAATAATTTTCTACTTGCCGTCCTCTTTTTTGGTTCAATCCCACCACAACACCTGAAATAATTTAACAATCCTCCCCTTTTTTGGTTCATATCCCACCACAACACCTGAAATAATTTCACCATTACCTTTGTTTTGGATAATAAACCAATTAAGTTCTGACAAATATATAACATAAATCTATATTTGAAATAAAAAAGGTACCATAGGTAAAACTGTTTAATGTTACTCTCTTCAACGGCCTTCTCTTTTTCTCTCTCTTTAGCACTTGGTACTAATGGCAACAACAAAGGCACGCAATTCTTCTCTGTAACTTGGCCGTCCTCTGTATTGTGTTCCAACTCTGTGTGATTTATTTCATTCAGTTCGTATTTACTCTTCTTCTCTAGGACGTTTTCGTGTACCCTCTGGTGTCCATCTCAGTGCAATTTTTTATGACATAGTTAGTCTCCGTGCATATCACATGTCCGATCTATCTGCAGTGTCTCTTTTAGATGATGGTTTTCGGATGTTCTTGCCAATTCAACTGCAGTAGATTCCATCTCACTGTGTCATTGAAGGCATTGAGAGTGCCGATGTCTTTGCTAAGAAGGGCAGTGCCAAATAATAAATCTACCAACCATTGCATTTTCAAGAGGTCAAAACCCTTATAAATTGAAAATCTGCAGTAGACTGGAAGACAAACACTGGATATGATTATGGAAAAGACTTACTCAAAGACCTCAGCAGAACAGACTTGGTCATTATATTTCGCCTACGTACCGAGCACTGCAAATTCAACAGACACTTACAAAGACTAGACATAAGTAAAACATCTCTCTATCAGTGTCAACGCGCGGAACAGACACCGAATTATGTTCTACAAAACTGTTCTATCCTTGATGAGCTGAGAAGCGACACGTGGTCATACCCAGACGACCTGAAAGCTAAACTTTGGGGAAACCTGAAGCTGACGGCTCAGTTTCTTGTCCACAGTGAATTAAGCGCATCACCAGAGATTTTAGAATAATAATAATATTCTCTTGCTGACACCGATGTAAGCAGTTCTTCGTTAGAGATAGTTTTTATTCTTCAATGAGTATAAATTACATATTACACTTTGTATATTATAAAACATGAATTGAACTTAACTCGAAAAAACAAAATACAAAGTTTATGCCATCATTGAGATTGATATCCCTAGCATAAAGATTTTTATTTGATGTATTAATTTTGTCAATTTCAGTCTCAAATACGCACGGTATGTAACATCCAGACGAGTTTTTTTTTTTAGGAAGGTAATTTTTTTGTGCGCAGCGTCGCCAAGTTTTTATGTTTTTTTTTGCATTAGAGTTGCCATCTTTTCCCCCAACCTCCGCCAAGTTATGATTGCAACATGACAAATTATTTTGTTTAATAATAATAAATAACAATTCCTCTCGTGCCGTTATAAGTTACATATGGCCTGCAAGCAATTTCGCCATACCACCCTATCCTGGGCAACTCGCTCAA
Organism: Arion vulgaris; assembly: GCA_020796225.1. Taxonomy (NCBI): domain Eukaryota; kingdom Metazoa; phylum Mollusca; class Gastropoda; order Stylommatophora; family Arionidae; genus Arion; species Arion vulgaris. The sequence continues at coordinate 23,178,725 of CM036754.1, read as the reverse complement.
TCTCCTCCATGGAACTGAGACCGATATTTTGCCCCTATCAGCAAGTTCGTTTCAGGGACTCCTTAGGTCGTCCTCTTTTCTTGAATCTTCTGCATCCCACTTCAATGCTTGCTTTGATATTTTTTTTCCATCTCTACTCAAGGTGTGCCCAAAATATCTCCATCTTCTCCTTCTTATAACAGTTGTTACTAGTCGTTGACCAGACATTTCTCTGATTCTATCACTTCTCCTGAATTCGTTACATTATTTTCTATAATGGTGATTAAAAAAGAACTTATATCATTGATATTATTTTCTAATTGTATCCCGACTCCCGAAACTGTTCAAATTGCTCCATTGTGAGACGTCCGCCCCCCTATTTTGAGAAACACTGGCATACGATAATGAAGAGAGCAATCTAGTCGGCTTCGGTGTTACCCCTGTGGGACAGTATAACATGACAGATATTGAAACATTCTCCCATGTTGAGGCTCGATATATTTGTTTGCCTAACCACACGCACGCACCGCACAGTTCAGAAAGCAATTGCAAATTACTGAACGTATAAGTGGTGCCTAAGAAATGGAGGACTCGATGGTGACGTCCTGTAAAGGATATGCCGCGATGTGTATTACAGACATAGAGGAACGTTAAACATGCCACAACAGGGAAGACTTATACACAGATCAAGACTAATGATAAAATGACTAACTTTATTATTACACTCTGCAGGAAATTGTAACATGCTGCAATAAGACTAGACTTAAGGTTGTTTTTTAATTTCATTCGCTATGAACCCAGGCGTAGTCATGGCACTTGACTGATTTTTGTGTGAAGTATTGCTTTCCTTATCAGTACTGTCCCCCGCCATTCAGGCGAACCTTACTCTGACATCAGAGATACTTGTTATTTTATTTTTTCCCCGATCCAGAAGCACTTGAGCTTTTCAGCTCTTCGGCTCGGTGCCATGGACATCGTAACCCTTCGGTTCGGTGCCACGAACACCGTACGAACACCGTAAGAACACCGTAAATCTGGGAATCTGTGGCTTTTTCTGCCATCCCGCGGAATTGAACTCGCACACACAGAGGAATAGTCACCCGTAGTCCAACGCGCTACGAACACGCTGGGCAGACGGGCATACTTGTAATTTAGATCGCCAACTAAAGGATCAGAGAACATGTTTGTCAAACCGTGTACCGTATGTATATCGAGACATTTTAACCCAAGATGACCTCGAACACCGGAATTTCGGCGACACGTCATTAGCGCAGGATGTTATCATTTCGCTATCGTCGACCTCATTTTGTTATTAAACAACAGATAACTGGATAACACCTTATATATATATATTTACATACACTGTGGGTCGGATTATCCTCATGCGTTATCGTTCGCATATCCACTCGGACACAAGAGAGTCGTGGGTTCAATCCCACATTCAGAATTTCACACGGGAGATAAGGAATTGGCCTTCCTACCTTCTGCACACAAGGCATAGGAAATGTAAAGTGGAAGGCACTTCATACCCTACGGTCTGAAAAAGCTTAGGGTATTACAAAAAATACTATGTTTGAGATGGGATGTTGTGTCTACTCTGGTTGAGAGAGTCAGAACGCGTAACTGAGCACGGTTTTAACAGAACAAAGGACCCTAGCATAGGCGATGTAGTAGTTACTGCAACTCTGAAGTGATTGCCAAAGACTATTTAACGCGTGCACGTGTCATTTGTCAAAGACACTTGTCACATTCACATTCTAGAAAAGGAAAGTTATTTAGGCAGCAAGTCATTATCTATTGAAGTCAATGAGTACTTCAATGATACGTAACACGTAATCACAAAATACTGTAGTTTTACAAATTGCAAAAACAGTGACAATATACAGCAACGTTTCGACCAACAAGGCCTTTATCAAGCAAACGAACAACAGGAGTAACGAATTAAAAAAAATTGGGAACGTTGGTCGAAACGTTGTTGTATATTGTCATTGTTTTTGTAATTTGTAAAACTATAGTACTTTGTGATTACGTGTTTCACCAATCAAATAGTTTTACTGCAGTCTCATCTATATTGTGATTATTTCAATGATACGTACTGCCAGTAGTGACACATGGGTGCGAGTCATGGGCAATAAATAAACAGATAGTAAAATCTATGGAGGCCATAGAGATTTGGTTTTATATATAGAAAACTGTTTAGAATTACATGAAATTCTTCTTCGAGCGCTCCATATCGACCACTTTTAACCACTCTTGTGATTTATATGTAATCTGATCCTAAGAGCGATTGTACGTTGTGCCAGTTATGCGCCTACACGTAGGCCAGCAATCTGATTTATGCGGTGCTTTTATGTTACTAGGTAGCTTCCTAGAGTCCTTCATCAGTCGTCTCTTACGACATGCCTTGTAGGTCACAGTGGTACTATTTTTGTTTCTCTTGCGGGCCCCGTCACCACACGGGCGGTCCACACGAATTTGTAAAATAGCTGATACTGGCGTACTGAACAGGCTCAACACACAAACAAACTCATTATGAACATAAGAAAGAGATAGTCATCATTTTTCCGGCATGTAATTAGAAATCGAAGTTTAGGACACAGTGGCAAACGGAAAACTCAGTGGGAGACGACACAGAGAACGCAAGAGAGAGAGAGAGAGAAAGAAGAACATAAATTATCCACTGTCTGGCTCATGGCATGAAAAGTGTCAGCACTGAACTGATAGCATTACTAGTTTATACATATCCAAGATCGCTTGCGTGAGCAGCACAGTACATGGTGATGATGACTTATCGTTTCAACCAATGCTCGTAATTGTTCAAAGTGTATGACTGCCAGCTTAAACTCTAACCTACAGAATCTGTTGTAAATATACAATTCTAGAGAAATCACGAAAAAGAAATCAACGCACGAATTGAAATGATAGCTGCAACATAAAAAAGGGTTTAAAGCCGAAGGATTGACTTCATTGCACCGGGTTTTACCCCATACGACCCGGTCCCTCTCCGCAGAAATGGCACACCACCTGCCGAGAGTATTGCACAAAGCACGAACTCCGTAGCTCCAGCAACAATCCTAGGGTCTCTGGAAAAACTGCACTCGTGAACAGAATGTCGCGGTCCGGACTCGAACCCATGACCTTCGACTCATGGCAAAGGGCGTAACCACTTAGCCACAGATATCCCAGCTGCAACATTCAAATCGTTAGACAATATATGGAGATCATCATCTTACAGGACGCAGACTAAAATCAATATATACAAATGAAATGTGCGCTCAGTTTTACTGTATGGATCAGAGTCATGGAAAACAAGTACCAAGACAGTAGTACGCAAGAATAGTACCACTACGATCTACAAGGCAACTGATGTAGGACCTAGGGAAGCTACCCTAGTAATTAACAAGCATGTCATAAATCGGATGTGCTGGCCTACTTGTAGGCGCATAACTAGTGCAACGTACACTCGCTCTTATGCTCAGATCACATATAAATCATACAGTGGTTAACAAGTGGTCGATATGGAGCGTTCGAAGAAGTGAGACATACATTAAGAATGCAGAAGATCAGACACCCACATGTGGCTTTGAACTGGAATCCGGGTGGCAAGAGAGGTAGGTGGCAGCCTAGAGAGACATGAAGACGAACTGTAGACGACGAGACGGGAAAGACCTGGAGGAAATTTGTTGATACATTATGCTTCAACTCGCCCGAGTGGTTACAGGGGCCCAAATCTGGGGTGTAAAGAATAGAACCACTGTTACCTGCCACGCATGTCGTAAGATGCGACTAAGGAGGTTTGGCTGAAATCGGATGCACATGTCCTAAATATGTAGAAGTCTATGCGTTTAGGGGCCTACCAAACCAATGTGCAAGTATACACTTTCTTGGCAAAGATCAAACATATCACAAAGAGTGATTAAAATTGGTCGTAAAGAATTAACGCAAAGAAGAAGAAGAAGCTTCAAGTGGAGTAATGAGAAGGTGAAGAAGACAAATCACGACAGAAACGTTGTATATATCTTTCTCTTCTGCCTTTTGAACACCTATTACGGCACATGCCCACAACTAATTCGTGACACGTCTTTTCTTTCTTTAGCTATCTCTCACAGTCCCTTCTATTTCTCCCATATATCGTTAATCTCTGCCTCCAAATCTCTTCTCCGTGTATGTAATGGACGTCCTCTCTTTCGCTTCCCTGTGGGTTTCAGTTCAGATCTCTTCTTGTAATATTTCCCCAAACGTTATATGCAAGTATGTTACAAACGAGGAAAACAGACACACACACACTCATGCAATTAAGGTTGTAGACGGCAAGGCATCGAACAACGTCGATTCTAGTAACACACACATGCAACATAACATGAAATTAAGTTGTAAACAGCAAGGCATCGAACAACGTCGATTCTAGTAACACACACATACAACATAACATGAAATTAAGTTGTAGACAGCAAGGCATCGAACAACGTCGATTCTAGTAACAGATTGCCTTATTACGGGAGACAAACATGTCTGGGATCTAAGTCAACTACACACACACACACACACCACACCAGAATTGTTACAATTATCTGTCTGTCTGGCAAGTTAGTTAATATGGTCATGAATATCAGTCAAAGCCGACATATTGATAAGACACTCAATTACTGTCTCATTATTCAAGCACAGACCACACACACAATCATTATTCTTGTGTTAGTAGTAGACAAAACAATCAGATATTGTTAGTGTTGTATCAGTCTTCTTCTTCGACGTCGAACGCTCCATATCGACCACTTGTTAACCACTCTATGTGGTTTGTAATGGGATCTGAGCCTAAGAGCGATCGTACGTTGTGCCAGTTATGCGCCTACAAGCAGCACATCCGACTTATACGATGCGTTTTATTTACTAGGGTAGCTTCCCTAGGTCCTACTTTCTTTTTTTTTACCCGATCAAGAAGCACTTGAGCTGTCAGCTCTTCGGCTCGGTGCCATGGACATCGTAACCCTTCGGTTCGGTGCCACAAACACCGTAAATCTGGGAAACCTGTGGCTTTTCTGCCAGCCCGCGGAATTGAACCCGCGTTAACAGAGGGCTTGTCACCGGCAGTCCAACACGCTACGAACACGCTGGGCACGTGGGTACCCTAGGTCCTACATTAGCCGCCTCTTATGACATGCCTTGTAGGTCGCAGTGGTACTATTCTTTGATTTCTTTGCTGCCCCGGCATCGCACGGTTGGTTGTATCAGTGAAGGCAGGGCCGTCCAACGCGGTACCCGTGTCATACATTCATGGCGTCATATGTTACCCAGCCGGCTTTTTAACAGTAATTTTCTTTCTGATCCTTTCCCAATCATATTTTACCCCACAGCGTCAGGATAAGAAGAGATTTATATAACGGGCTTTATGTCGCTTCATAGAGAGTTTTTTCATCGCCTCTGTTATCTCTGAGGTCCACCTTTTGCGTGTCCGGCCTTTTGCTTTGTATCCACTGTATCGGAATAACGTTGCTCTTTGAGACCCACTGTCTGTTGGTAATCTGCTTATGTGGCCGAATCATTTAATTTGTTGTTTCTTGTCTTGGTGAAGTTCAGTACTGATGTTGTACCCACTTTATTACCCACGGTAATCAGATTCCAAGAATACAGAATTTGTCAATTTTTTTCAGAACACCGATCGCAGGAACATGATCTTCTCGTTTTGAGATCTAGTTTTATCAGTCAGATGCGCCCCAGTATATAAAAACGTTGGACAACACTGCGTGAATGTATGATATACCATGGTCCCCGGCAACATAAGGCCGAATAGCTCAGACGGAATATGGGGGAAGGAGGCTTATTTTTATATGTGTTTATAGAACACTGTACGCTTTTTGCAATTTTACTCAATTCTATGAGTCCATGGTTTTATTATTGATGAAAAATGTTAATAATAGTGATATTCCTTAGTTTTAAACTTAGCTTGTTACATAATATAACCTTGACTTAGCATGTGTTGTTTTTAATATAAATTCCTCGTTATACAATAATACTGGAATGCGAGGTGACGCGATGGTTGTGGTCTTATCTCCTTACATTTTTTTTTTTTTAAATTTTTAAATATTATTATACCTGAGCCCGCCGGCCGTATGTTATCGGAGGCCACGGTTATACGCGCTGATAGCACGGGGAAACCAGTGATACACCAGCAGGGTAGCCAAACAAACTATGAAGACAAATATATTGAAAACTTGTATACAATGTCTAATCACACTAAAGTTCCCGGTAACAAAAGCTATGATTTATTGGATGACGAAGAGTTTCAAGTGGATACTTTGGATGTGGATAACGGATACATACGTATCGATTACCCATTGAATGAATAACATTACCATCTGGAGTCAGCATGAATTATTCAACCAGACTTATCATCGTCAACAGTTGCCAAGTTGTAAATGGTCGGCTAGAATATAAAAGGTGTACATTACCAACCAGGTATTCACCGAAGACATTATCATTCTTTGTTTATTTGCTTTGTATTTCCTCATGAATCATTCTTTTAATGGAATAACACAAGCTAGAAAATAAAAGTACGAGTTCTTTCAACATGTACTTATTGTGGTAATGAATGGAAGCCAATTATGGATATTTATACAGGCATTGAAGAAGAAAATCAAATTTAGAAAAATCAAGTTGAACATTAAGGATATATAAGTCCTATATTATTAGAATATATTAGACACAGAAGAGAAAAATGTAGACAACGTACGATACCCGAACATCGAGGAATAGTGACTTATTAAACAAAATAATAATTCGAAAACAAATAGTTTGGTCATGTTAAACGTCACAGTAGTTGAGGGGGACACGGAGAGAGAGAGAGAAGAGAAGACAGTAGTTGAGAGGGACACGGAGAGAGAGAGAGAGAGAAGAGAACACAGTAGTTGAGAGGGACACGGAGAGAGAGAGAAGAGAACACAGTAGTTGAGAGGGACACAGAGAGAGAGAGAGAGAGAGAACACAGTAGTTGAGAGGGACACGGAGAGAGAGAGAGAGAGAGAAGAGAACACAGTAGTTGAGAGGGACACGGAGAGAGAGAGAAGAAGATATGAGAGAAAGAGTTAAAATAATGGAGCCTATGGTTCCTGGAGGTCAATGCAGATGAAGACGACAATGACATCAGGACATTAACTAAATATTTAACGCGGTTATTGAGGAGTCGGGAGAACTGGTTAGAGATGTAGATTGTGACGGGGATTGTGATGTGGAATAAATTATACAAAAGAATTACTACATGAAGAAAATAGCTCAAACAGTCAATTGCACTGCTTGTAGTTCTTAACGCAGGCACATTATAGGGTACGTAGTTCGTTCGGTGGTCACTATGTACTCATCTCTCGACCAGCTCCTACAAATTGTAGCCTAATTTGTGTTAGCATAGATATTCGAACTGTGTATCTCTTTTGCTCTTTCTCTCCCTTTCTATCTCCCCTCTCTCTCCCCATCTTTCTAACATGTGGCGCTTAGTACAGTCACAAAGACACGCCATTGTCGCAAAGACATTTTCTTTGTTCTTGGTCGACCACTGTATTGTGTGTCTATCCGCTGTGGACAAGTATTAAGAATTTCCGAAAAAACAAATTGACAAACACAGGATTCGAACCACGCACCCTTATTTCTTACGACACATATTGCTTAGCCTAGCAATACGAGTGTTCTTACGAACGCATGCAGCCAGTTATAAAAAAAAATGGCTTTACTGAGGAGTGTCTTTCACAAACGCTTCGTTTTACCAGACACCGAATAATCAGGTACGGTTCGATCGAACAGTGTTTGCACAAATACATGATGCGAGCTTATTGTGCTTGTATATTATAGACGAGACAATATCATACATACACACACATGCATACACTTCAGTTTCAGATTGGAATATCTTCATTGCATTCCGGACATGTCCATAGGTGCTCTGATCTCCTTCGCAATATCTCCAACAGCGTCCAGCGACTGAACGTACCAGTTCGATGTTGATTGATGAGCATACTCACGTACTTGTTATGCTGTTCTTTTCTTGCTACTCCAATCTTCAAACCCAGCTCCTGCAATCTAGTAGTTATGTATACACATATAACAAACATGCATACATGTTTTTTTCGGAAGCTCTTAATACTTGTACACTGTCTATTTATTGATCGTATTCTTTGCTTCTGCTGCTTCTCCCGGGGTTCTTGCAAAAAAAAACCTGTTCTCACCGTATCCGCTGTAGTTAATTTTGTCAGTTCCTGTTCTACTCGATGTATCCAAACTTTCGCTTACTCACTTCATTGCAGTTTTTGTTACAGAGTTAGTCTACATGCCCAGCACATATCAGATCAATCTCCATATCGTGGTCTGTCATTCTCTAGAATTCTAGAATCATATAGCAAATTTGATAGCAAGTAGCTGTGGTATATATTGATCTTGGCTCTGATGCTGGGTTGGGCTGATTTCCAGACCGTTGATGGGTCATGAATGCATATCGTGCCTTATTCATTCTGCTTTTAATGTAAGATCCGCACATGTGTTGCCGTGTGTTACACAAGGAGCAAAGAATAGTAACACTGCGTCCTACAAGGTATGTTGTAAGAGGCGACTGAGATAGAAGCCTAGTGAAGCTATCCCTAGTAAATAAAAAAGCATCGCAGAAATTGGATGTGCTGACCTACATGTAGGCGCATAACTGGCACAACGTACAATCGCTCTTAGGCTCAGATCACATACATATCACACAGAGTGGCTAACAAGTGGTCGATATGGAGCGTTCGAAGAAGAAGACTGGTGCTGGGGTGGCCATGTTCAGTCATTATTTCAATATTCTTTGATTTTTAGTCAAATCATCTCGGAATGTACTGGTTAAAGTTTCAAGTTTTGCTCTTGTTTATCGTTATGTGTGTGAGATAAAAGTGCAATGGCATCAGCAAAATTCCATATCTTCCAAGGTTGATGGTAGAGACACCCGAAACATAAGTAAAGAGCTTACTCCTCTCATACCATGCGGTATATAGGAAATACGGTGTTAGGCCCGTAATTTTTTTCAACCAACGGCGCATGATGGGTAGTGTTGTAAACATCCCTCCTGCCTCTATCACATTCATGCATTTCTCTGATACCTGGATAGCTTGACCACATGACATGATCAAGAGAAGAACTGTAATCGTGTGAGATGACGAACAATGACAGCGTAAGCTTATCGTCATGGCACACGACGATGATTGATAAAATTGTGTGAAATCTTACACCGTCTATTGATTGCATTATATTATATAAGTCTGTGGTTATATTCCACAGTATCCACACTTCCTGAAGCGAGATGGGAACTGGTTGCACGTCATGCTACAGAGAAGGAAGAAATACAAGAACAGAACTATACTGGGCTTCAAGACGCTGGCCGTGGGTCAGGTCAATATGTCTAAGGTAAGTTTATCAAAATCAAGTGTCATCTCCACATCTAAAGTTGACTGTAATTGCTTTCTAATATTATCTGCATCTAACCTTGATGGTATGTTCTACAAAAATGTGTTTTCCATATCTTAATATAATAAATTCCTCTCCTACCGTTATACGTTACATAAAGGGTTTTTAAGCCGAAGGATTAACTTCATTGCACCGGATTTTAACCTATATGGCTCGGTCCCTCTCCGCAGAAATGTCACTCCACCTGCCGAGAGTATTGCACAAAGCACGAACTCTTGTAGCCCCAGCAACAATCCTAGGGTCTCTGGAAAAACTGCACTCGTGAACAGAACGGCGCGGTCCGGATTCTAACCCACGACCTTCGACTCACAAGGCAAAGGGCTTAACCGCTTAGCCACAGAGACCCCAGTTACATATACGAGACGTTATACGTTACATATGGCATGCAAGCAATTTATCCATCTCTCTCTATCCTGGGCAACTCGCTCAATCTTCTCCATGGAACTAAGACCGATATTTCTTGTCTCTCTCAGCAAAGTTCGTTTCAGGGTTTCCTAGGTCCTCTCTTTTCTGAACCCTTTGCATCCCACTTCAGTGTCTGCTTTGATATTCTTTGATCATTTCTTCTCATGATGTATCAAGGTGTGTCTAACATATGTCCATCTTCTTCTTATAACAGTTGTTACTAGTGGTTGACTAGACATTTCTCTGATTTCATCACTTCTGAATTCGTTCAATTTTATGATCAATATTTTCAAATACATTCAACTTGCTTTCTACGTATTTAGTCATTTTCCAACTCTCACTGGCATATGTTAGGACTGATACAACATTTGAATTGAAAATTTGTAATTTATTTTTAATACTACATAACTTGCAGTTACATATTCTATACAGACTTTTAAAAGCTGATGTTGCTTTGACAATTCGTAGCATAATTTCTTTTTTAAAAACATTTCCTGTTCCTTGCTGGTGTATATTTTGATACATAGAGTAAATTAAAGTTAGATTAGAATGATTGCGAAAACACAGTAACAACGTCGATGTATCTATCTGTCTGTCTGTCTGTCTGTGTCTGTCTGTCTGAATGTCTTGTCTTCTCTGTCTGTTTGTCTTGTCTGTCTGTTTGTCTTGTCTGTCTGTTTGTCTTGTCTGTCTGTCTTGTCTAGCTGTCTGTCTTGTCTAGCTGTTTGTCTGCACTTCTGTACGCCTGTGTGCTTGTCTGTCTACATACAAACACATCTACACGCATATACATGTACACATATTCCCGTCGTGTTCCATTTGACACATACGCCGTTAACAAATTTCCATTGTTGCTATTCTGCCGCTTTTCTAATTATTTCCCATGTCAGGCCACAATCTTTCAACTCTCCACTGTTCTTCTTCTACATGTTTTCTTTGAACGTCCAATTCTTCTTTTCACATTCACTGTCCGTCGGAGAGTTGTCCTAGCCAATGCTTCTACTGACATACGACATACATGCACAATCAACCTCATTCATCGTCTTTTAATGATGGTCTCAAATGATGCAGTTTTTTAAATCACATTCAAATAAAAACATTTGCACACAATACTGTAATCCACTAAGCAACACAACACAAATGTAGTCACATTGTGGCTGACGTTTTTGTTTTCTCTGCAAATAAAGACCATTTGGTCGAAACATCAACTTCGTCTATTTAAAATCCGTTGGGCATGTTTTATATTTACCGTTATCCCTTCGAGATTGTCACATATTGCTGCCTTTTAGTCTGCGATCTTGCTGTCTGCCTCATTGTACCAATCATTACATGTCCGTCATCACATGTTTTTTAAACCACTAGACTTTTTCTTCTTCGAACGCTCCATATCGACCACTTGTTAAACCACTTCTTATGATTTGTATGTGATCTGAGTCTAACAGCGATTGCACACTGTGCCAGTTATGCGCATACAAGTAGACCAGCACATCCGATTTCTGCGATTTTTAAAAATTAGCTATGATAGGTTCCCTGGACCCTTACCTCAGTCGCCTCTTACGATATGCCTTGTATGTCACAGTGTTACTACTCTTTGCCAGCCCCGGCAACGCACGGGCGTACAAACAGATAAACTAAATTTACATATTCCGTCAGCTGTACAGAAACGTCTATACAATTTCACATTGGATCGATTGAAGTAACACTGTATCGCAATACATTCATCATTTAGACTAAGAGAGACGACAGTCAACACTTTATTCTGCAACTTGTGTGTTATTCGATCAGTCATTTAACAACATCAATGTCACATAGCGACACTTGAAACCAGTGTCCGCCCATGTGTTGCTTTGTCGGGGTCCTCAAGGATAGCAAAGAATAGTAACAATGCGTCCTACAAGGCATGTCGTTAGAGGCGACTGAGGTAGGGGCCTAGGAAGCGTTGCAGAAATCGGATGTGCTGGCATACTTGAAGGCGCATAATTGACACACCGTACAATCGCTCTTAGGCTTGGATCACAAACAAATCACAAAGTGTGGTGAAGTAGTCGATATGGAGCGTTCGAAGAGAAAGAAGAAGAAGAAACCAGAGTGTGATACTATGATGCAAAGAATATCAACATTGTTTACCATACGTAGTTTGTCGTAAGTGTCTGCCAAAAAGGATTTTACAATAAGTAGCAACGTTGCTCTGTGTCAAATGCATAATTGCGCCGCTGGCATCATTGCAGTAAAAGCACTTCAAGTGCATTAGCAGAGACATCCTGCAATTTGAAGCATGCATCATACTGTTCGATTCCAAAAAATTATGCCGTTGTCATAGACAAGTGATTAGAGAGTGTTTACTTTATTCGCGTAGGAGGCTGTGTTCGCTTCCTGGTTCAGTCTCACTCAAGTGAACCAAAGCCAACTCGAAATACAACAGAAGAAAGGATGCATATCTGCACTGACGTCCTGTATACTTAGAGCATTATGTTACTTCGTATTTCATGTACAAAATATCAACTTGACATCTAGAATCTGGACGAGTCCAAATCTATACTACACAGTTGCTAAACTAACCTATTTTAATTAGGGGGTAATACCCACCCCCATTTTTAGAGCTACCCTAGAAACACAAACACTAAAATTAGTTTGTGACGTTCCCGTAAGAGCGCGTTGCAATTTCATCCACAAAATCAGTTCAAACTTTTTAATCACTTCTATTCGTCAGTATATCTGGAAGGTAATAAATATTTCATTATTGTAGTAAAAAAAACCCCGAGCATTAATTCATATCTGCTAATGATGTTAGCCGTAGGGATAAAAAGCTAGTCTATTCTAGCCAGTAAATTAATACTAAAAAAGCTCATATTAAATATTTCCCGAGAGCTAAAGAAATGAGGATGATCACAACAGGTGACAGCTGGTCGATACAGCATAACAAGTTACATTTTCATACATAACATTTTTTACTTTTTAAATAATAATTTTTTTCACCTGAATATTTATTTTTCTCGAGTCTCTCTGAGAATTTCCAAGTTTATCTCGGCCATATTTGGATTTGAGATGACAAAATTATTTATCCATCACATCTGTGATTACTTAGCATGACCTGGAAAGTCATGGGAACGGAATGAGGGACAGCTAGAAAGAATCGACGTATCTAACTGTTTTCACGACGTCAACACAGATGCACAATCAATTTTAACGTGTTCTCCCAACTCCGGGTACCCATTTTCAGTGGTGTTTACAGGAGAATAGACAGTATCATAAATGTAACCACATAGGAGCGTATGGTCGAATGGATTAGAGTGCGTCCCATGCGGGAGATCTGTGTTCAATTAAAAATTCACGGTACGACCAAGGATTTTTTCTGGTATGGCCATATACCTAAAAACCTAACCTGAACAGCTTCACGACGACTACACTAGCCATGCGGCTATTAAATTCCTGAGAATCTCGTCCCACCTGTCTTACACCCCTAAAAGCGGTACTACAGGCTGTAACGACAGTTTTAAACATATGTTGTTGATTGAATCCAACAAGCTACCATTAGAGTGATTATATTCGTGTACCTCAATACCCCCGCAACATCATGGGGAAGTAGTGGTTGGTTACTAGAGCCGACCTCACTGAACTCAGGACTGTTTTCTTCTAGCAGATGACGCTAGCGATGGTTGCTGATGGCTCATTTGACTCTCTGGTCATATGCACATTTTTATCCGACATTGCCCTACACAGCATCAATGGGCTCAAAATTGGGAGAAATAACAAACGAGGATGATTTTCTTCCCTTTACAGACAAGCAAAATATCAGATCACCATAGTCACGTGACGGATTTCAGTTATATGGTCTGAGTTAAAGTTCGCTGTGGTTCTTACCACGTTATACTGGCGCTTCATTTGATTACAATTTCCTTCACTCGCATGCAGCTCCTTCATGAATTGTTCTGTCATCATCCAACCATTGGTCATTGAATGATATCAGTCTGTGCCACTTAACATCCTCACTGTAGTTGCTTTCGAATCTTGCATGTCAGTTTTTGTATTTACGCACGTTTATAAATTCGCCGGAATAAAACTAAGACAAAGATATTCAACTTAAATGTCAAGGATGTCCTTCTGTATTTAGTGGAGACATGGAGAACAACTAAGGGAAACACAAGTTGCAGACATTCATCAATAGATGCCTGCGCAGGATACTCCATCTACGATGTTATGACAGGACCACAAAAAAAGAACTGTGGTATAGAGTGGGACAACAGCAAGTGGAATAAGATATAAAGGGCAGAAGGTGGCATACAATGAGGAAACTTCCTGACAACATCATGAGACAGATCATCCTATGGAACCTCCAGGGTAATAGAGGTAAAGGCAGACACATGAACACATGGGGCGGGGGTTGAAAAAACAGAATGGAAGAAAGTGGAGAGTTCTGGAAAAAATCCGATATTGGATAAGAAAGCTTGGAAAACCTTTGTTTCGAACCTCCACAGGGATTAAACGGTAAAGATGAAAAAGAAGAATACATGCCCAGGGCAGTATACCCACGTCACACTCTGGATATTGAAAGGTGTTATATCGAAGTTGTTAGTATTAGATATTGTTTTAAATTTAGACAGAAATTAACAAATCAGTGTTCAGACATTTCTGACAGGACAAGTCCATTTTCATCAAATGAAAGCTGATCATAAGCCAAAATGGCACCCCAGACTTCCTGAAATATTTTTATTATGCGTTAATTTGTGTTTCCTGTACTAATATAAAACTTATCTATGTGTTTTTGTTGACATACCATCTCCCTCACTATCCAAATCCAATAGATTTATTTCGAATACATTCTGCAAACATAGACTAAACTGAAGGAGAAATTGTGTGAAAAATACGTTTGTTTAGACTTACTTCTACTCATAGGAAATTGATCGCTGAAGAAGAGGAACATGCTGTCTAGACTTTGAACATAGGAAATCATTCAGTTTCAGTTCGGAATATCTTCATTGCACTCAGGACATGTCCATAGGTGGTCCGATCTCCTTCGCAATATCTCCAACAGCGTCCATCGACTGACCTTACCAGTTCTATTTTGATTGATTAGCCTACTCGTATACCTGTTGTACCGTTCTTTTCTTGCCACACCAATCTTCAAACCCAGTTCTCGCAATCTAGTAGTTGACGTGGATTGGTTTAGATGAAGGTTTTCTCTGCGGCCACGCTCTATGAGGGCGTTCAAGATGTCAGCTCTCTCCATTGGCTGGCCCTCTGATATAGCGGCAGAGCCAGCCAGCCTGTCTGCTCTCTCATTACCAACGACACCCATGTGCCCCGGAACAAAGACAAGTGTAATTCTGCAAATTGTTGATGCCTGCAGTGATTCGCTATTTAGTAGGAAAATGCTACTTAGACTTTGAACATAAGAAACTGATCGATGTTTAATATGAAGATGCTGTTTAGACTTTGAACATAGGAAATCATTCGCTATTTAATAGGAAGATGCTAGACTTTGAACATAGGAAATCGTTCGCTATTTAATAGGAAGATGCTAGACTTTGAACATAGGAAACTGGTCGATGTTTAATATGAAGAAGCTACTTGGACTTTGAACATAGGAAACTGGTCGATGTTTAATAGGAAGAAGCTACTTGGACTTTGAACATAGGAAACTGGTCGATGTTTAATAGGACGATGCTACTTGGACTTTGAACATAGGAAACTGATCGATGTTTAATATGAAGAAGCTACTTGGACTTTGAACATAGGAAACTGGTCGATGTTTAATAGGAAGAAGCTATTTGGGACTTTGAACATAGGAAACTGGTCGATGTTTAATAGGAAGAAGCTACTTGGACTTTGAACATAGGAAACCGGTCGATGTTTAATAGGAGAAGCTCTTAGACTTTGAACATAGAAACTGATCGATGTTTAATAGGACGATGCTACTTAGACTTTGAACATAGGAAACTGGTCGATGTTTAATATGAAGAAGCTACTTGGACTTTGAACATAGGAAACTAATCGATGAAGAAGAGGAAGATGCTGTTTAGATATAATATACGCTTACAAACCTGATCATAACAGCTAAAGCCAGCTTGCAGAAAATATAGATCATAATATACACTAGCAATCAGACTTTACAAAAGATGATTAGGAAGTGTCGGATGTCATTTGTAATCAATACTGGAGTGATATATGAACCTTTGATAATGAACAAACGGAACAATTTACTTGTCTTGAGGAGAAAGACATCGCCAGTTATAAGAATTACACAGTCGTCATAGTACTGTTAAAGGAATAATAATTAACAGAAAACTTTAACAAAATCTTGTTCACGTTTCAACTCCCAACGGAGCACAGATCTTCAACAAACTTCTTCCTGCTCTTCCATCCCTTCCAATTCTTTCCACGTCTTAAGGTTAGTCAGCATCACATGATCCTTTCGGTTTTCCCGGCGATATGGATGGATGAGTTAGGTTATTTCTTACTGTTGTACTGTTCATGTTTGATGAAGTATTTTTGGCTTATTTTTTCTACGGGGTGAGGTAGCCAGCCTCACTACCTTCACTCCTTATCGCCTCTTACGACATGCTTCGCAGGTGCACATTGCTGCATGTTCTTTCGGACCCCGGCAGCATAAAGGCAGGCCCATACCTTTGTCTCCTCTTACGACATGCTGTAAAAGTTTAGCGGAACAAATTGAGACCCATCGTTGAAATTGGTCGTAGACATAAACAACAATATGCTTGAATAGACTGCGCGTCGATAGGTAGTACTCTCAGAGATATAGTAACGTTGACTTTCAACGACTTCACTGCTTCCACACACATAACAGTGTTAATATCTATATGTTGTATGACCGTTGCAGAACGATCTTTCATCACATAATGTATTCCATCTCTAACCAATTCTATTACCTCCTCGATCGATATTTTCATAATGTCCCTAGTGTCCTTTTTGCACCGCCGACTTTGTCTTTCTTTGCTTCGTTCTTCTTCCTCCTCCTCCTTCCCCCAAAAAAAAACCCACAAAAACTCGTTACTGTCTGTAGTACAGCATTTTAGAGCGGTGTAGGACAGGTGGAACGAGGGCCTGAGGAATGTAATAGCCACATGGCTTGTGCATTCGCCGCGAAGCTGTTCATGTTATAATTTTTCATTTTTGCCAACAACAGAAAAAAATCCGTGGCCGTAATGTGAATTGAACACGAGTCTCCCGTATGGAAGCCGCGCTCTAATCCATTCGGCTAGACGCTTCGTTCTTACGGGAACCATATTCTCAGTTTACTTACATTTACTAAGGCGATGCACGGAAACTTACAAATCTGAGGTGGTCAGACCGGATCAGATCAGATCTGGAGAAAACCGTGGGTCTGCTGCGGTAATACTAAGTAAATTGGCGTATATATAATAATTCCTCTCATACCGTTATACGTTACATAGGGCCTGCAAGCAATTTCTCCATACCGCACTATCTTTTGCAACTCGCTCAATCTCATCCATGGAACTGAGATCGATACCTCTTGCCTCTCTCAGCAAAGTTCGTTTCAAGGTCTCCTTAGATCGACCTCTCTTTCTTGAACCCTTTGCATCCCACTTCAATGCCTGCTTTGATATTCGTTGATCATTTCTCCTCAAGGTGTGTCCAACATATCTCCATCTTCTCTCTCTTATAACAGTTGTCACTAGTGGTTGACCAGACATGTCACTGATTTCATCACTTCTCCTGAATTCGTTCCATTTTATATTCATTTTTTTCGCAGACATCTATTTTCAAATGCTTTCAACTTGCTTTCTATATCATTAGTCATTTTCCAACTCTCGCTAGCATATGTTAGGATTGATACAACATTTGAATTGAATATTCGTAATTTGTGTAGTTTTAATACTATATAATTTGCAGTTCCATATTTTATTTAGACTTTTAAAAGCTGATGTTGCTTTGCCAATTCGTATCATAATTTCTTTTTAACATTTCCTGTGCAATCAAAATTGCTACCTAAATAGGTGAACTGCTCTGTTATTTTTATCAATTTAGATTCCAGTGTGATATCTGCGTTATTTGCAATAGGTGTCTTCATTATATTTGTTTTTTTCATAGCTTATCTGCAGTCCAACTTTTGATGCTATAGATGATAAGTTGTCTGTATATATAAGGACAAAGGCACGTATATATAGTATTTCACAAGCAAGAAGTGAATACTTAAATAATACTTACTTTTAACGACTTTTAATGCCACCAAAATATTTCAATTTCGGAGAGGTGATATTGTTTATGATCCGGTCTTGTACACTGTTGATATTTTCCCACTGCTCTTTGTCCATGACATTTTTCTATAACACTTTTTTTGTTTCAAGATATTATATTGTCACTCTTGTGTAACGGTTGATGATTCATAGATAACAAGAGCGATAATATTAATGTCAGTTCTTAAACAATTGTTGTTTATGAATGGGTCGAATATTGGTGTATGTTTACATCTCACGGATTTATATTATTTCATATATATATATATATTATCATTATATATATTAATAGTTGGATTGTTGCCGGAGCTAAGAGGTTTGTTTCGGCACAAAGCGTGCCATTTCTACAGAGAGGGATCAGAACTATATGGGGTAAATCCCATTGCAATGAAGTCAATTCTTCGGCTTTATACACTTTTTTAAAATAAATTAATATATAATTATACTATACTTTTTTTCTAATATATCGCTTGTCCAGTTCAAATTCTGTGCCCCATTCCATCAGACCTGGAAACTGATAGTTAATGTCGTAATCAACACGTCTATATCCTTCTAGTTTAGCCTGAGATCTTTAGGAGATAGTGTTTGGGATTAATGAATTCCTTAGTCACTACCCGCGGCTGTACTCTTGTGATGAAGATTCCAATCACTGGTTTATGTCAGATTGGATAGAATCTTTTCTGTCTAGGTCAGCGGTTCCCATACTTTACATTACCGTTGACCCTCCTTTTAAATACAATTTGCTGCCGCGGACACCCAAAGTTTCTATATATAAAAATGGACAGGAATGAATTATCTGTATATATAATAGTAAACAATGTCTGCAATTTAACAGGCTAAAATAGAAGGATATATTTTAATGAATAACAAAGAAAACATTAGGCTTATATTAGACATAACATTTATGTTTCTGTTTGAAATGTCAAAGATCATAATGTTTCTTCAAGCGCTTGAGGGCTCATTGTGAGTACTTCGTAGACATCCGAGAGTTCGCGGACTCCAATGTGAGAAACGCTGGTCTAGGTCATTGATTCTCACACTTTCTTCGTCTTGTAGTTGTTACGGATTCAGTAACCTCTAGCCACATTGGCTCTGATATACAGTGTTTTGTGTTGCTGGAGAGTGTGAATTGTCTGCCAAGTCAGTGGTTTTTCCACCTGCCACAGGTAGTTTATCCTGGAGATATGTTATTAATTTGGAGAAATATGATATTTATATATATATATATATATTTTAAATGCCAACACGTCATCGGCTTTACAGACTGCTATTTTCAGTTGTAATAATAATTCCTCTCTTAACGTTAACGTTACATAGGGACTGCAAGTAGTTTCTCCATGCCGCTGTATCCTGGACAACTCGTTCAGTCTCCTCCATGAAACTGAGACCGATATTTTTTGCCTCTATCAGCAAAGTTCGTTTCAGTGTCTCTTTAGGTCGTCCTCTCTTTTTTGAACCATTTGCATTCCACTTCAGTGTCTGCTTTGATATTATTTGGTCATTTCTTCTCAAGATGTGTCCAATATTTCTCAATCGTCTTCAATTGTCATGGTCTCTCCATAAACACAACTTGTTATGACTTATGTTGCCCCTATTACCTGTTCATTTCCTGCGTTTTGGTTCCATTTTATATTCAATAGGCAATGATTTTTCCGAAAACTAAAGTCTATTTTGCAGGATTTATTGCACACTTTAAAAGTTTCCTAACAATGCAGTCATGTATTTATAATATTGACATAGGAACACATTTGGCATATTTTATATACGTCAAATAAACAAATTATGAATGTCAATGTAATGATGTCAAGAATACAGTTTTATCTTAACGTTCATTACCATTTTATATGCAAATTTCCACCCACTTTTACAAAGTGGTTTATTTATTTATTTTTTTAAAAACCCATTTTATTTCTCGATACAAATCCTGGTTCCATCAAAACACAGCGGCCGGCAGTTTGGAAGCAAATTTGTTCCCATGAATTTTTACAAACTGTAAGAATAGACCTCACCGTTCAGAAAACAATGACAAACTACTGAACGTTTAAATGGTGTCTAGAAAATCAAAGACTCGTTTACTGTGGTTGATGGCGAAGTCCTTTATAGGATATGTCACGATTTTCATTTCATACATAAAAATAGAACGCTCCTCTATGTGAAGGAACTCTTCATTGACGGATCTGTAATTGTGCGTCTGGCTCACTTTGAATGTGGAATGCAGAAAGAGAACTGGTCACTTCACATGAAAATGTTAAACACATAATACTACTATGAGATATATTAGTTTGCTGGCACACACTATACTGTGCTGTGAGATTACCATTTACTAAGTGAACGCATTGAAATGTCATATTGTTAAGAGATTTAAAGCCAATATTTGAGATGCATATTCTGATAAACCACTCCGAGTTCCTAATATGCTTTCATCATCATTAAATAGCTAGTCCTAAGCAGAACTTTACCACCCCCTACAGTCCTTCGCAATTTCTCTCTCTCATGTGCTATGCCTCTGCAGCTGTCGTGTTCAAATCAGCATTTACATCAGAATCCATCTTCTCGTGGTCTTAACTCTTCTCCTCTTTGCTGGGTTGCCTTCTTCCATGATGATCTTCTCCAACCCTTCGTGTCTTTTTATATGTCCAAAATACTTCCATTTTCTCATTCTTATTTGTAGCATAACCCAGTTTTCTTTATTTTAAGTTATTTCTGGATTTACCTACTCGTTCTCTTCTCTGTCCATGATATACGGATGACTCTTTAGTAACACTTATATTCAAAAACATATATGCTTTACTATTATATTTATAGTACGTTTCTAAATATCTCCGTTTGTGTATGTCTGTCTGTAAGCATTATAATAGATTCACCGACATTTTTCCTGTGTTCTCTTTCGTTTTTGAGCTGACACGATCAGTCTGTCGCATATTTTGAAAATGTGTTTCCCTGTATTGAGCTTAGCTTAATAATAATTAATAATTGTAATCAATATAGTGTCAGTGTAATCATTAACGATTTTAGGAACATACATTTTTTCTGTGGTAGCATATATGGGGGCTCTGAGAGCTGAAAACTAGGAGAGTAAACTCTGATAGAAAACCCCCACTGATTTGTGGGTCAACACGGTTAGGCAGAAGGCAAGAGGAGTAAACTTAGACCCCCAAATCCAGAGGAAGGCACCCTAATGCACTTAATGATTAAGTCGCCCGTGTGTTGTCGAGGCTCACAAGGGGAGCAAAGAATAGTAACACTGCGACCTATAAGGCATGTCGTAAGAGGCGACTGAGGTAGGGGTCTAGGGAAACTACCCTGGAAAATAAAATAAAAAGTCGCATAATTCAGATGCGTTGACCTACTTTTAGGCGCATAACTGGCACAACGTACAATCGCTCTTAGGCTCAGATCACATACAAATCATAACGAGTGGTTTAACAAGTGGTCAATATAGAGCGTTCGAAGAAGAAAAATATGGTTAATTGTATATTCAATTTCATCTTCTGGTATTCCATACAAGCCATGTTTGATCCCAAACTATCTACTTTGTTCTTCCTTTGGATGAAAACAGTATTGTCGAGATGGGACATGTGCAAATGGGCATGACACATTCCCCATATTAGCGGCCTAGGCTAATAATAGTCGTAATAAAGTTCATAACCCTTTTATGTCGTAGGGTCACTATGATGGAATCGCCAACACGTACGTCCATACAAAGATCTCTTTTCTCTACGAGTTGGACGAGTGTGGAAAAGTCATCTCCTAGCCAACCCTTTATCAACCCATGCTCTTCTTTGCCGTCCTCTTCTCCTACCAACCTCGACTGTTCCATGAAGAAATATTTTTCGACTGAGTCATGCCTGTTCACATACTGTAATTGTTGATTGATATGACCATCATCATTGCACTTCGGTGAGTAACCATATATGCTCCGATTTCTTTCTTACACAGTAAGATCTCAGCTGCAATGCACGGACTTCGTAGCACCGGCGAGGATCCTTGATGTAATTTTGAAGATGGTGAAGATATTTTTGTAGAAATTTTATTGTTTATCTTTTTCTAATGAATTTTACCTGGGCAGTGGCTTTCCAGCCTGCTCTTCTCGATTTTTGAACTGCTAATTTTCCTCTACGTGCTCAAATTGAGCACTGGACCTACATTTTATCGTCCGTTTCCGATAGGACTAGAAACTCGATCTCACCTACAGTGAGATTAGGGATCTCTGGAAAAATATCCAGATGGCTCCACGAGGAGCGAACCTGGCTCCATGAGGAGCGAACCGGCCACGAGGGAGCGAACCTGGCTCCACGAGGAGCGAACCTGGCTCCACGAGGAGAACCGGCTCACGAGGGGGAACCGGCCCACGAGGAGGAACCTGACTCCACAAGGGCGAACCGGCTCCACGAGGAGCGAACCTGGCTCCACGAGGAGCGAACCGGCTCACGAGGGAGGAACCGGCTCCACGAGGGAGCGAACCTGGCTCCATGAGGGGGAACCGGCTCACGAGGAGCAACCGGCTCAGAGGGGGACCGGCTCCACGAGGAGGACCTGGCTCCACGAGGAGCGAACCTGACTCCACGAGGGCGAACATGGACACGAGGGAGCGAACCGGCTCCACGAGAGCGAACCTGACTCCACGAGGAGCGAACCTGACTCCACGAGGAGCGAACATGGTACTACGAGGAGCGACATGGTACCGAGGAGCGAACATGGTACTACGAGGAGCGAACCTGGCTCCACGAGGAGCGACCTGACTCCACGAGGAGCGAACCGACTCCACGAGAGCGAACCTGACTCACGAGGGCGAACCTGACTCCACGAGGGAGACCGACTCACGAGGAGCGAACCTGACTCACGAGGGCGACATGGTACTCGAGGAGCGCCGGCTCCACGAGGAGCGACCTGGCTCCACGAGGGCAACCCCCACGAGGGAGGAACCTGGCTCCACGAGGAGCAACCGGCTCCACGAGGAGGACCGGCCAGAGGAGCGACCTGGCTCCACGAGGGAGCGAACCTGGCTCCACGAGGAGGGAGACCTGGCTCCACGAGGGAGCGAACCTGGCTCCACGAGGGAGCGAACCTGGCTCCACGAGGGAGCGAACCTGGCTCCACGAGGGAGCGAACCTGGCTCCATGAGGGAGCGAACCTGGCTCCACGAGGGAGGAACTGGCTCCACGAGGGAGCGAACCTGGCTCCACGAGGAGGACCTGGCTCACGAGGGCGAACATGGCTCACGAGGGAGCGAACCTGCTCACGAGGAGCGAACCTGGCTCCACGAGGGAGCGAACCTGGCTCCACGAGGGAGCGAACCTGGCTCCACGAGGAGCGAACCTGGACTCCACGAGGGAGCGAACATGGTACACGAGGAGCGAACATGGTACACGAGGGAGCGAACATGGTACTACGAGGGAGCGAACATGGTACTACGAGGAAGCGAACATGGTACTACGAGGGACGAACATGGTACACGAGGGAGAACATGGTACTACGAGGAGCGAACATGGTCTACGAGGGGAGCAGAACCATGGTACTACGAGGAGCGAGCGAACACTGAAGGCTACTTTTGACACGAGAGACGAACACCTAACCTCTACGCCACAGAGACCCCCCTCACTGTAATTGTTACAACTCATCAAATCCTCATTTTCTTGAATGGCGGATGCTACTACTCATTATTACTACATAATCCATCAAGACACTTATTAGGACAACTAAGTATAGACTCTTCACCATCTCTTTGAGTACCTAGCGTTTGAATTTGTCAGGAAAATATTTCTTGCAAGATTTGACAAATGGAACTAATTATTATTAACAAAATAACAACAGATACCACTTTCTATCATTGCAACGAAGAAGACGATCTCAATCATTGCTGGATCCGTGAAGAAGAGAAAGAAGAAATACGAAAGGAATTGTTAGTTTGTCTATTTGAAATGACAGCGTGTGGCTTATCGCCGTCAGATATACAAATAATGAACCCAGAGTTACATTCAAAACATAAAATCAATCAAACTATACATTCTGTACTGACTGCGGTTCTCGTCTCCCTCCTTCCCCAGCTTTTCACATCCCTACTCCTCATTTCGCGTCCATCCTCTTGTTGTTGTGGTGGTTATTGTCTGCGTTGAGAATAGCGAATCTGAGATCGATAGTTGGTCTGAATGGTTAACCCAGCAGCAGGAAGATTTGTTTGCAGAGAGGGAATAAATAAGCAAATAAATAAAGTAAATCAGGTTAATACCAGCTTCGGTAAAAGTTTTATTTCTCTATCATTTTCTCTTCTTTTCTCGTTCTATTTATTTATTTATTTCTTCTACCCCTATCTCTTTCTTCTCCTCCCGTCGTTTTTAGTTGAGATTATGGCTGGCTCACACAATATGTTCAGACAAGGAAGGAGCTGGAAGAGATAACGTTTTTAAAAAATAGGGTTTAAAGCCGAAGGATTGACTTCATTGCACCGGGTTTTACCCATATGGTTCGGTCCCTCTCCGCATAAATAACACACCTGCCGAGAGTATTATACAAAGCACGAACTCCGTAGCTCCGGCAACACTCTTAATGGTCTCTGGGGGGAAAACGCTCTCGTAAATAGAACAGCGCGGTCTGGATTCGAACCCACAACCTTCGGATCGCAAGGCAAGGGCGTAATCACTTAGCCACAGATACCCATCGAGAAATAGTTCAAGGTATGAAGACTGGACATGAATTGGTTGGGGTCTATTCCCCATTCGGGATTAAAAAGACGAGAGAGAGAGGAAGGGGCTATTTCTGCATCATTAAGAGGATAATACTAGTGTTCCAAAACTGTCGGTGTCTGGCCATGATGGTACATTTTGTCAGACCGTTATTTGTCGTCCATCTCACTTAAACGACGTCTTCGTCTTGACCTCCTCTTCATTTCTTGTTCCCTCGTAGTTATATTTTTCATTAGTCAACTGTTACATAATGTGTCTGCGTTACAGTTAGTCTTAGACTCACAGAGTTATTATTATCATCATTATCACGTGTCGTGCTGGTTGGCGTAGGCGATCATGGATCGCTATAAACCGCTGTCTCTGGTGTTTGATATCATCTCAGATGTCGATGCTTTTCCATGCCAGGAAGTCAGGTTATACACAATTTTCTCTATCTGCCTTCCTCTGTCTCGTCTCCCCTCGATTTTACCGGTTGTTACAATGTGTTCTAAACCTCCCTTCCTCATCACATGCCCGAAAAATGATGACTTCTTCTTTCTTATATGTATGAAAAACTATCTCTGTGTCTTGACCTCATTCAAAACCTCCACATTAGTTATTTTAGCTGCCCCTGGGATTCTCATCATTCTTCGACTACTGCTACTCGCGTTCCTTCTTTATGGCTGTTTTTATCATTCTAGTGTGATATATAAACAGTCAGACACCAAGAACGGGTGTACGTGCACAGCCTTCAGTACCAATTGGAGCTCAGGTACTTATCCTTCGGCGGCGTGTTCGGTTTCAACCAACCAACTGTTTATTTACTAGGACAGCTCGCCCTAGGGTACGATCCTTTCTGCCATATATTATGGTCTGTATCTACGCCTTTACGATTATCTCTGATCTGAGCCATAGTGTCTGGACGTCATCTCACTATGTGTAGGATGATCGGCGTCTGAAAAGTATTGGCCTTAGTCAATGTTTGGATCAAGCCTTTGCATTATCGGCCTTACTTTTCTATCCACGGTGAGTTTATCCTCTGTAGGAGTATTCTCAGCCGTTTCTGGGCGCGTGTCGGTACTTGGAAATTTGCAAGTGTTTACCCTGCATTTTCCTATCCCCGGGAAACACTAGACTGGGACTGCGCAATCATTCTTCTGTAAAACAACATCTATGTGGCCCTCAGCGATTTTTTGATCTTGTTTATTGCTCGTGACTCGCATCCGTATGTCAGTATTGGCTCATGTAGCAGTGTGAAACTATCATTCTAATCTCAATTGACACTGACTTGTTGCATATGCTTCTCATTTTCTGCAACGCTGTTTTGACCTGCCCAGAGAGATATGGACTTAAAAGGGACACTGTAAATTCTAAATGCCTGGCAGTCTACAATATTCCTAGTTTTTACCCCGTTTTAAAACCACTCATTTGAAACTAAAGAGGGCCGACGTAATGTTGACCTCTATAACTCATCGTGTTGGGTTGTCAAAGAAAAACGTGAACATAACACCAAATCCCCCAATAAAGCACATGATATGAAAACGGCCTCTTTACTTGTTTACTGTATAAGTTAAAAATCCTAACCTGAACAGCTTCGCAGCGACTGCGACTAGCCATGCAGCCATTAAATACCTCAGCTTCTCGTCCCAGCTGTCCTACACCGCCCTAAAAAGCGGTACTACAGACTCTAACGACAGTTTACTTTATAAACATATGCTCATTCTCTGTTCTTATTCTGCTCTCTCTCACTGTTTAGCAATGTCTACATTTATCGATATAGGGGAAGACTGTAGTAAAACTATGTAGCAATGGCGAAGCACGTAAAAACAAAGTACTGTAGTTTTATTACAAAATACAAAAACAGTACACAGCAACGTTTCGACCAAAAGGCGTTAGGATTCTATACGTGTATTCTGCTTCTTCTTTTGCATTCGCCCGCTATGAATTCTGGCGTACTAGTGTGGCGCTTCTGACTGATTTTTGCTTGAACGCCTGCTTACCGTTTTATTGGTTTCCTCACCACACAGGCGGGTTTTCTCCAACTTCAGAGGTATTGTAGTATTCTATATGTAGTGTGCTGTGAAATAAGTGAAATTCGTCACTTCTGTTGTATTCTTTGCTTGATAAAGGCCTTTGGTCGAAACCTTGTTGTGTATTGTTATTGTGGTATTTTTTGTTGTTGTAAAACTACAGTACTTTGTTTTTACGTGCTTCTCCAATGTCTACATTTAGAAGTCTACATTTTTCAATGTCTACCATTTTCAATGTCTACATTTAGAAGTCCAGTTCTCTGTTCTTATTCTTCTCTCTCACTGGTGTATAGTAAATTTTGCTTCACAGCGTTAGGATAAGAAGAGATTTCTAGACAGAGTCCTTTGTGTGCGCTTCATAATTAAAGTCTTTCGTCGCCTCTATTATCTCTGAGATCCACTTTTTGCGTGACCTGCCTTTTGTTTTGTATCCATTGTATCGGAGCAACATTGCTCTTTGAGGTGCACTGTCTGTTGGTAATCTGCTAATGTGGCCGAACCATTTAATTTGTTGTTTCTTGATGAATTTCGCATTGACAAGAGAATGAAAATGTGCATATATATCAATCAACCTATGATGTGGAGATGACACTTGATCTGATGTGATTTTAAGAAATAATTTTTTTCAATCACAATTTGAAATCCCAAAGTACTCGCCCGTAGCTATAACCGCTGCTTGATAGTAATTGCAATAAAAGGATTCGTCGGTCGGGACAAGAGCAGAATATGAATAAAGCACGCAGAAATCTCTCCGGGTAAAACAAAATTGCGTTATTGAAAAAAAAAGAAAGAAAAAAAGCAGAATTATTGGCAGTAGAAATTTCGATTTTTGTTAAACTCAAGCAATCTATGAGTATGCCCGTCTATGCTTTTGATATAAAGTCGTGCGGAATAAGCATCCGATTTAAACGCGTCTAGTATTGCACTATTTTTTTCTTCTGGGTCCAGAAACACTTGAGCTTTTCAGCTCTTCGGCTCGGTGCCATGGACATCGTAACCCTTCGGTTCGGTGCCACGAACACCGTAAATCTGGGGAATCTGTGGCTTTTTCTGCCATCCCGCGGAATTGAACCCGCACACACACAGAGGGATAGTCACCCATAGTCCAACGCGCTACGAACACGATGGGCAGACGGGCAGTATTGCTCTATAAGTCCTAGTACATGAAAGCAGTTTTTTGAGTACGAAATTTGAGACCGCGGAACACGTTCTGAATAGGCCGTTCTAGTCAAGTAAAGAACCTGTTTTCTTACCATCAGGTTATGTTGGAAGAATACGGTCGGTATTGTTTATTTGATCAATGGCAAACAGACCGTATGTGATAGTGTCAATATTACCCCAGCTGTGTGTATTTCTTAGCGTTTCTCTGGTACATCTGAGTTCTTATAATAATTCATCTCCAACTGTTATACATTATATAGTATTCTTATTCTTCACCTTTCGACTCACAACGGAGCACAGGTCTTCAACAAACTTCTTCTAGCTCTTCCTCTCTCCTGCCATCGATTCCAATTCTATTCATGTTTTACCTATCCTTTTAATATCAGCATCCAGCTCTCTTCTCCAGGTCTGTCTAGGTATTCCCCTACTCCTCTTTCCCTGCGGGTTCCAAAACAGTGCCTGTCTTGCAGTGCTTCCGGTCGGTCTTCTCAATGTACTATCCATCGCCATCGTCTCTTCCTGAGCTCTTTCTCCACTGGTATCTGCATTGTTCTTTCGCTGAGTTCCTCGTTCATAATCTTATCATACCATCTCAGTCCCTCTATTCTACGTAAACATCCATTTACGAAGGTCTGCAGTTTTCTGATGGTTTCCTTTGTTGTCTTCCATGTTTCCGAGCCATAGAACAGCACTGACTTCACATTTGATTGAAAGATTCTCAGCTTTGTGTTTGTTTTGATCTCCTTTGACTTCCATATCTTACTCAATGCAATAAAGTTTCCCTTTGCTATTTGTATTCTTATCTTGACATCTTTGTTACGTTATATAGTGCCTTCAAGCAACTTATCCACACCGATCTATCTTGGGCAACTCGCTCAATCTCCTCCGTGGAACTGAGACCGATATTTCTTGCCTCTCTCAATAAAAATCGTTTCAGGTTCTCCTTAGATCGTCCTGAGAGTTTATGCGGTCGGAAAATATACTTATCATGTCTTTCCACTGTACCCTGTCATCATTATTAGGTTAAACAGTCAATCGGCTGTCTTGTTCTTCTTATGATCGCTTAACGCGGTCTACAAGACATGTCGTAAAAGGCGACTGATATAGGACCTAGGAAGCTACCTAGTAAAAAAAAGCGTCGCAGAAATCGGATGTGCTGGCCTACTTGTTGGCGCATAACTGGCACAACGTACAATCGCTCTTAGGCTCAGATCACATACAAATCACACAGAGTGGTTAACAGGTGGTTGTTGTGGAACGCTCGAAGAATAAGGAGATCGCTGAAAATGTTTACACACTAGACACGATTTGAGGAAGAACTTGTGACGAATAAATACACAACACAAAAAAACCAAGTTTTACTTTGTAAAACTACAGTACTTTGTTATTACTTGTTTCGCCATTTGCTACATAGGTTTACTGCAGTCTTCCTTTATATCCTAACTTTAACCCCACATCCTCTCCCTCTCTCCTTTCAAATATGCGTTATAGCTGACATTTGTATCATATTGTGAGCAAGCCAGGACAATCTATGCACTCATTTATCATGATTAAGAAGTATGTCTATATCCTCTGTTTAAAAACTATCCAGCTGACACGTTATTTATGCGAAAACACAACACATTATAAGCCCCTATTACTTGCACAAATTATAGTGTCACTAACGTAATTATACAGCTGCTACACTTTGTATTTATTTATTTATGTTCTTGGGCGTATACATGATTTTTTTTCCAAGTGGGAGAAAATGAATTTTAAAAAATTAATTGGTAGATTCATCATCAAAGTACGTATCCTTTTTAGGACTTTGCTCTCTGTGCAGCGCATCTGAAATTCACTCTAGTTCACCCACTTCGTCGATGGTTTCTTGAATATCTTGTAGCCATCTTCTTCTTGGTCTGCCTCTGCGTCCTGGTAGAATACTACGCGGAAATGGAGAAAACCAAACTCAGATCAGATTTCGATTACGGGCTTCATGCATAGAACTATTAACTTCTTATAAATGTTTAAGCCAGAGTTTCCCAAAGGGCCCCCTCCCCACACACGTGGGCACTGAAGCAATGGGAGCGATTCTATGGGGGCGATAGTGGGTTCAGAAGAATTCAGTGGATGTTCAGGCGATTAGGGGTTGGTGGCTCCTGAAAGTAGAAATTAATCATAAATGTTTTAAAATAAATTGTTTTCATAATTTTGCAATTGAATAATCATTTAAAATTTGAATTCTACATTTAAATTCATCTTATGCCCGCCTTACACGATTCATTTCATGCACATAATCATTTGAAAATTGACCACGTATTACAGAAATATATATCAATTTTCTATGTCAAAGAGAAAATAGAGCATGTATGTATGGGGGCGTTGGCACACTGTTATAATGTGAAAGAGGACGTTCTAAAGTTTATGTTGTACATAGTGGGCCGAACAAGTTTGAGAATCTATGGTTTAAGTCATAGCTAGTTTGCGAAAATCAGAATGTTTTATCAAAATGTCATTTTTGTTCGGGGGGCACTCTTCCGCCTCCCCATCCCCACCTCCATCGCCAGTGTCTTTTTAACCTCTAGATTCACATGAATCTGTCCTGTTCTCTCCATAAGTTCCTCATTTGTGACTCTATTATCATTCCATCTCAGTCCCTCTATTCTGCACAGACACCATTTGATGAATGTTTGCATTATATCTCTTCTTAAATACTTTATAATCTCTATACAGTTCTAGCGTTTCCTTTATCGTTCAGTTTCAAGATTTCCCTAATGTGTTGTTGTTGTTGTTGTTGTTGAAGCTGAACTTGGTCGTCCCCAGATTCATCTTCCAAGAGCTACCATACTCCCCATAATTGTTCTTCAAAACGGCTATAACTTTTAATGTTACCAAAATATTCAAGTTTTTGAGAAATATTTATGCGTTAATGTTCCTCGAGGTTCAGGTTTCGTAGAATGTCTGTATCTTTCATTTTATTTATCTAGGGTGCTTTTTGAATTTTTCTTTAGCATTTTGTGTCAAAAGATTTAATATTCTTCTTTATGATTGCTTAATGGTATATGATTCACATCTCATATTTTGCCACAGGACAAATGCATGTCCTCAGAAGTTTTGGTTAACTTGTTTGCTATGTACCATCTGTTTTTTCCCCAGCCCCTGTAGCATAAGCCTTTCCATATCATTTGGGAAATAGGAAATTCCCATTGAATTTGACATGACGTTAACCTATTTTTGGTAGAGCTATTTAAAAAAAATAGCTTTATCGCAGTTTTGCAAGAATCTATGAGGTCTCATAACTATTTATTGCTGAAAAGTGTTAATAATACCGGTATTCATTGGTGTAAAATTTAGTTTGTGACATGGTGTAACCTTGTTTTTTACTGTTGTGTTATTTTAAAAATGAATTCTCCGTAATCTAAAAATACCGAAATGGTCACCTGACTTAAAGGATGCTTTCCAGGAATGTAAACTTTAGCTGAGACGAACTCATGTTACAGTGTGACAGTGGTTCTTCATACATTTAAACCTCTTAGTTGTTATGTCCAGTCTTCTTCTAATCAAATTAGTTTATACATCTCATGAAAATGTAACCATCCATCAGTTTGCACGTATCATGAGAATGTAATCATATCAAAACATCACATAAGAATGTACTCAAATCTGGTACATGCAGGGCCGTGCGGTATATTTTCTTAGTATGATGCAAGTCTTCGAAATGCCGCCTCTTAGATGTTTTTCTTTAAAATAACCTTCGATTGGACACATTTTTTAAAACTGCACAAAATGTACGAATACTAAATCGTATACATCAATATCGGAATAACATATACTAATATAGAAAAGCGTTGCGTAAAGATTTTTAATTATTGAATGGCTCAAATTGTATTTTGATTTCGCTTTTTATGCCGCCCTCTTACTATGCTCCCTGATGCTGCCGCCTCTCTGTATCATAGCACGACACGGCCCTGGGAACATGATATTATGCTATTTTACAATAAGAAAAGATATAGTTTGATAATATGATGAAGAGAAAGATGCAGATATAGAACATAATCCTCCAGTATCTTATCTTTGTTGTGCTATTTCTCTTTCTTCCTAGATGTGTTATGTTGTCACGACGTGCTGTAGCCTTCCAGTATCTTCCTTCTTTGTTTGAATTCTCTCCAAAAGAAAGAGGTGAAGGATTGTTTTCATTGCACCGGGTTTGACCGTATGGCTCCGTACATGTCGGCAGAAATGGCATGCCATCTGCCGAGTGCATTGCATAAAGCACGAACTTCGTAGCTCCAACAATTCTCTTTTCTCATTAACTCTTTTATGTCATCACGATCTCTTCTTTCCTTCCAGAATGTTTTTTCAAATTCTTTTTCCCTCATTGTGTTTGTTTCCACAATGATTATAATCTCCCTCTTTTCATAACAACACCGGAGCATCCCGCACAAGAAAAAATCTAACCTTAGTGATTGACATCCTTTCTGTGTTGACTGCCTTCAATACGTCTACATCGGAATATTTATCCTTTAATTACCTTCTTCTCTGTATCTACATTCCTCTTGTCTTCTAGTGATCTTCTTGTACTTTTATATATTCTCGCGACTTCAGGATGACAATATTATTACTTCTATGAGCACTAGACTTTCTTACCGGCAAATATGAAACAGTAGACATTGACAGATAAAGGGGGTATAAAGCCGAAGTATTGACTTCATTGCATCGGGTTTTGCTTCATATGGCTGTCCCTCCCGCAGAAATGGCACTTCGCCTTCCGAGATTATTGCTCAAAGAACGAACTCCGTAGCTCCGGCAACAATCCTAGGAGAATCTGGAAAAAAATGTACTTGTGACCAAAACGACGCGGTCTTGATTCGAACCCACAATCTTTCGAACGCAAGGCAAGCTTAACCACCTAGCCACAGATATCCCTAAACATACAAATGGGGGACATATATAGTAGGTCCTTTTTTTTGGACAAACACGCAACCATATACAGATTTGTTCACACAAACAACATTTCCAGTCTCATTAGATTAACAATTCTATTTTCACTACCCGATACCCGATTAGCTTTTCAAGCTTGTGCTATCTATGCACTTGAAGAGTATCTTCATTTCATACAATGAATGAAATAGTTCACGCATATTTGCACTCACATTCCAGCCACGTTATTGCATGTAAATGAATTGGGAAGAGGAGTGAGGTGGAGTGATTGTAAGTTTGCACGTACTAATCTTTGGCTGTTTGCCTGGTATATTATCAACCTGGATTTCTTGCTCTGGTTATTAGTTGTTGTTAGATTGTAATGTTTTAAAAGTTTGGCTCCAATACCCCACACCCTCTCCCCTTTCATTCTTTCGAGTATTCATTCTCTTACCTTTTTCTCTTTATGTATTATGTACCAGGTAAATGCTTGCCATAATGGCGGGAAGCTATCCTAGACATTATTTTCTTCCATTACCTTTTTCATTCAGGCTTTTCCAGTTTTTTTTTACCTCAATATGTTTTGATTTAGTTGCCAATTTGAATCAGTTTGAAAATATGTGCCACGAAATCTAACCCCATAATCGCACCTTGTCATGTAACGTCCGTGTCGTGTCAGTCGGTGTACTTTATTAAACTGCTTGCGCATACCCCGTCAGAGTTTCTATTTTTAGTAATGTGACCGACATGCAGAAGACAGGAATTAGTATTGTTATACCGGTAATAAGTAACAACAGTAAGAAATGATAATTATTCATCTGCCCATATTACTATAAAAAGAGGAGTAAAACTATGAGATAAAGAGGCTGATGATGATATATATGTATGTACGTACGTATGTATGTATGTATGTATGTATGTATGTATGTATGTATGTATGTATGTATGTATGTATGTATGTATGTATGTATGTACGTACGGACGGACGGACGGACTCTCCTCTGTCCTTGGTATATGAGTAGCTCTACTGTAACACTTATATTCAGAAAGCACATATATACTGCTCCATTGCGTTGTTAAATGTTCATGTTTCTTACACATACATTGCAAATTATGCATATGCATGTTCTTAGTATTCTGATCTTTTTTTTCCTATCAGTTCTATCTTGTACTGTTTTTAATTATATATGTACAAGAGAACATCAGTGCTGAACTTCAGAAACAACAAATTAATGGTTCGGCTACATAAGCAGATTACCAACAGACAATACGCCTCAAAGAGCAAAGTTACTCTGATACAGTGGATACAAAGCAAAAGGTCATCCACGCAAAAGGTGGACCTCAGAGATAACAGAATCCGGCAAAACACCCGTTCATGAAGCGCGAGCAAAAGCCCTTTCTAGAAATCTCTTCTTATCCTGACACTGTGAGGTAAAACATGATTGGAGGAAATAAATAAATAAAAGAGATAGTAGACCCTCATCTGTTCAGGCATTCTTCTGCCGACCCAGATGTAAAAGGAAAGCCAATTGGCTAAGTTAGGAAGTGAACTATAGTTAGAAATAAAACTAGCTTCCCAGCCGTGTGTGTGTGTTGCTGGGGCTAGCAAGGGAAGCTAAGAATAGTAACACTGCCAGCTACAGTTCCATGTCGTAAGTAGCGACTGAGATAGTGGCCTATGGAAGCTACCCTAGTAAATCAAATGTGTCACAGAAATTGAATGTGCTGACCTACTTGTAGGCGTATAACTGACACAACGTACAATCGCTCTTAGGCTCAGATCACATACAAATCACAAAGAGTGGTTCAACAAGTGGTCGATATGGAGCGTTCGAAGAAGAAGAAGAAGAAAACTAGCTTGCTCGCCTAAAAATTGTAAAAAAAAATGCTGACCTAATGCACTGAAATCTATGGCATCCCAACTCCTACATTATTACATAATCAGATGAACTCCACCTGACACATACAAACACCGTTCAATAGACTTGCTCAAACGTGTATGTTTGGTGTATGTGTGTGTGCTTATACATAATTAGCTTCATTGAAGTATATCTGCTATGCCTTCAATTCAAACATCGGGACATTATGTGATGGCAAATGCTAGTTTTGTTACCTTTACGTATATAGACGTTTTTTCGCTGTTTACTCAGAGGGTAAAAAAGTTTCCACTGAATTAAGATTGGGAACTCGACTATGACAGCCGAGTGATGAATGGTTTATACACACAATTCTTCTTCTTCTTCGTCGTTCGCCTGCTATGAATTCAGGCGTAGCCATGACACATTGGGTGACGCTTCTGACTGACTTTTGCGTGAAGGCCTGCTTACCGTTTTATGTTTTCCCTCGCCATGAAGGCGGACTTTTCAGACTTCAGATGTGTTTATCCAATAAATGGTTCAATAAAATATGAAGGAATGATAAAAATGCATTCAAGCAAATTAAAGACAATGTTGTATACGCTAAAAACACTTCACTGAATTCTCTAAGTGCTCTTTTATCTTATATAGAATTGTCACTGCTGGATGCTTAGTGCTCTTTTATCTTGTATAGAATTGTCACTGCTGGATGCTTAGTTCTCTTTTATCTTGTATAGAATTGTCACTGCTGGATGCTTAGTGCTCTTTTATCTTATATAGAATTGTCACTGCTGGATGCTTAGTGCTCTTTTATCTTGTATAGAATTGTCACTGCTGGATGCTTAGTTCTCTTTTATCTTATATAGAATTGTCACTGCTGGATGCTTAGTTCTCTTTTATCTTATATAGAATTGTCACTGCTGGATGTTTAGTTCTCTTTTATCTTATATAGAATTGTCACTGCTGGATGCTTAGTGCTCTTTTATCTTGTATAGAATTGTCACTGCTGGATGTTTAGTTCTCTTTTATCTTATATAGAATTGTCACTTCTGGATGCTTAGTGCTTTTTATCTTGTATAGAATTGTCACTGCTGGATGTTTAGTTCTCTTTTATCTTATATAGAATTGTCACTTCTGGATGTTTAGATCTTTCATCGTATTGTTGAGTCACAGAGAAAACGAGCAGCGCGAAAAGACAGAGCACACAACACGCACATGTCTAACCTTGATCATGTATGCCCCACCTGTGGTCGGGATTCTGTTCTAGGATTGGACTCTACAGTCACCTCCGCACACACCAGAGAGGTGCAACAGTACACGTCTGAGATTGTTGTCATCATCGCTTGCGATGGACGGCTATTACTATCTTATATAGAATTGTCACTGCTGGATGCTTAGTGCTCTTTTATCTTGTATAGAATTGTCACTGCTGGATGCTTAGTGCTCTTTTATCTTGTATAGAATTGTCACTGCTGGATGCTTAGTGCTCTTTTATCTTGTATAGAATTGTCACTGCTGGATGCTTAGTGCTCTTTTATCTTGTATAGAATTGTCACTGCTGGATGCTTAGTGCTCTTTTATCTTTTATAGAATTGTCACTGCTGGATGCTTAGTTCTCTTTTATCTTTTTTAGAATTGTCACTGCTGGATGCTTAGTTCTCTTTTATCTTGTATAGAATTGTCACTGCTGGATGCTTAGTGCTCTTTTATCTTGTATAGAATTGTCACTGCTGGATGCTTAGTGCTCTTTTATCTTGTATAGAATTGTCACTGCTGGATGCTTAGTGCTCTTTTATCTTGTATAGAATTGTCACTGCTGGATGCTTAGTGCTCTTTTATCTTATATAGAATTGTCACTGATGGATGTTTAGTGCTCTTTTATCTTATATAGAATTGTCACTGCTGGATGCTTAGTGCTCTTTTATCTTATATATAATTGTCACTGCTGGATGCTTAGTGCTCTTTTATCTTATATAGAATTGTCACTGCTGGATGCTTAGTGCTCTTTTATCTTATATAGAATTGTCACTGCTGGATGTTTAGTGCTCTTTTATCTTATATAGAATTGTTACTGCTGGATGCTTAGTGCTCTTTTATCTTATATAGAATTGTCACTGTTGGATGCTGGTAGTTTATTACTTTGTGATCTCTGCAAGTTTTGTTTTTCTACCTTTACTTTCTGCAGTGATTCATCACCGATGGATTTGATCATTTGCGATGAGTCTTAAAGTTCTTTATGTATCGGCATTTTCATCTTATGTCTTAACATTTCAATTTTCTATTTCATCTGCATATATCCTTGGTATCAACATTCCTATGTATCTGCATTATCTCATGGAGCTTTATATTATAGTGTATTTCTACATTTCAGTCTACCTTAACATTTCAGTGTATCTCTACATTTCAGTCTACCTTAACATTTCAGTGTATCTCTACATTTCAGTGTATCTGCTCCAAACATACTTGGTTTGGTTCTCGTGCGTGACGATCTAGATTTTCCTCATCGATTTCCTGATATCAGTGTGGATGGAATTTCATTCATAGTCCTATCGGAGACGGACGATAAAACACGTTCAAGTTAGAAAGCATAAAGTAACCTCTGCATTTCAAAATATTTAAAAGTAGGCTGATAAGCCGCTGTCCGTTCAAATCATTAATTACGATTAAAATGAAATGCATATACGGTTTTACCATCCTCTAACATGGGGTCACTCGCCAATGCTACGGAGTCGTGCGCTGTCGCTGAGATCTTCCTGTGTAAGAAGGAGAGCGGAGCATACATGGTTACTCACCAAAATACAATGACGATATTCCTATCAATCAATCATCATTGTACAACATGTACTTTAATGAAACAACGACATACATAAGATTAGACACTACTTCTCTAACAGATAGAAAAACATTAATTTGATCTGTATATCGATGTTGTACCATTCTGCCATTCATTTCCACTTGTTTATTCTATTCTTGTCAACACTACTATTGTCTATTTGTAATCTTGCAATTTTATTATGTATGCGAAAGCGTGAACATTTAATAACATGAATTTTTAAAACCTTGCTGTAATAATAGTAAAATTCGATATCTAGTGATTGTGTCTTAGTGTTTATCATTGTTGAGCTTCTTGTTTCAGATTAGATTGCAGTATCTGTTGTGTATTATGCGTTTAGTTTTGTATATTTCTCCTCGGCACATATAACTTGGTTGTTTAGAATTACCAGAAACCCCATTAACTTCCGCACGATAAACGAAACAAAATACAGCAACCAAACACAGCGGATATGCCGCATAATAAATTGGACACACGTATACTATACATCATCAGGAAAAAAGTAAATCTGACAACAAAGCAATTTGATCTCAGCATGTTGTGGAACGAGTTCAGGAGAAGTTATGAAATCAGAGAAATGTCTGGTCAACTACTAGTAACAACTCTTAAGGAGAAGATTTAGATATGTTGGACACACCTTGAGAAGAAATGATCAAAGAATATCAAAACAGGCATTTTATCACCCAGGGCATGAAAAGGACGATGCATACCACCAAGTAGAGAAGAACAGGTTGTAATTTTTCGTCTACGAACAGGGCACAATAGGCTGAGGTACCATCTGTTAAACAAGTATAAAATAGGTCCATCTGACATATGTACATGTGGCACCAGCAAGACGACAGAGACACACATAATGCAAGAATGTTCAACATACACTGAACAGAGAGAAAACACATGGCCAATCCCATATCAGTCCAAGACAAGCTATACGGAGATGTACATGGACTCCGGTTGACCACTAACTACTTTAAAAGTGTACAAATCGATGTCTGAAAACCTTGGAAGAAGAAGAAAGAAGAAGAAAGTGGGATGCAAAGGGTTCAAGAAAGAGAAGACGACATAAGGAGACCCTGAAATGAACTTTACTGAGAGAGGTAAGAAATATTAGTCTCTGTTCCATGGATGAGATTGAGCGAGTTGCCAGGATAGAGCGGTATGGAGAAATTTCTTGCAGGCTGTATGTAACGTATAACGGCTCGAGACGAATTATAATATTATTATTTATTTACATATAACTTGGTTATTTAGAATTATCAGAAACCCAACAAACTCCTGCACGAAAATTGTAACAAAATACAGCAACCAAACACAGAGGCATGCCACACAATAACTTGGATACACATGTACATCATCAGAAACAAACTTGTCTTGCACCAAAGCAATTCGATCTGAAGCATGTTGTGAAGCCTGCTGGGAACCCATTCCTTCCTTGGCTGTACACACTTGGACATGCTGGAGTGCTTGGCAACGAACGTGCTGACTGTCTTGCAAAAAAAATGCCCAGACTCAAAGCTGGCAGAAGTATGGACAGGGCCGATGTCATCAATGCGATGCGCGATTATTTATGTGATATGGGTGAGTCTCAAAACACTGGACCGATTGCGAGAATTAGAAGTTAAGTTTGGACATACCAGACATTGTCGCATTCGTGGTAGAGAGAGAAGATAAACTTCGTGTGTTTTTTTTTTTAAAGGGTTTTAAAGCCGAAAGATTTCCTTCATTGCACCGGGTTTTACCCCATATGGCTCGGTCCTCTCTGCAGAAATTGCACGCCACCTGCCGACAGTATTGTGCAAAGCACGAACTCGGTAATTCTGGCAACAGTCATAGAGGTCTCTGGAAAATAATGCACTCTTGAATAAAACGGCGCTGTCTGGATTCGAACCCTCGACTCGTATGGCAAGGGTGTAACCACTTAGCAACAGAGACCACCATGGATCTCATGGATACGGTGCGCATGTGAACTTTCGATTGGCTACTGCAGCGGAGGAAGAAGCACACCGGGAATGCTCAATGTGCCATGACGTCGATCGAATAACATAACATAACACATACCTTCCTGTCTGCCAGGAGGAGATTAACCCTCTCATCTTCAGAATGCTTGGATGTTATGAGTGTATCACAGAAGTGTCGAAATAGGTAAACAAATGAAGTAAGTTAGTTTTACAAAGTACAATAACAAACTATATCGACGTTACGACCGAAAAGTTGTTATCACATAAAGGATAGAAGACAAACGTAATACATTCAATGGTTCTATAATATAAGTACACTACAAACGTAACTATTGAGGTCTGAACAAAATGACAGTATGGCGAATGGTTCCGGGAATATATCGGATATCTTTATCGATACAAGGAACAACTGCATTAAAACTATATATGTTTCGCTTTTGGTACATTGTTTTAGGATAGTTTCCCTTTGTATCGATAATATATAATAATAATAATACCATTTCCTGTAGCCTTTTCAGACTTTAGGACCTGTTTCTTCATATTTCTAGGTGCTAGTGTGCAGGAAGTAGGAGGGCAAATTCCCTTTACTCACTCGGGGAACGTCGAGTGTGAGATTGAACCAACAAACTTCTTGATTCCAAGTCGATATGCGAACGCTTTCCGCTAATCCGCCCCACTGTGTTGATAATAATAACCGCAATTTTGCTACAATTGTTCGTCACACTGTGATTTTGTTGATACCTCAGTGTTTACACAGAAATGTTCAATCTAAATCAGAGAACTGCTCAGCTACATCCAACTATAAACTCATAGAGCCTGAGGTAAAAATTATGGGAAATAAGACCACAACCGGTCTCATGACCTCGCATTCCAGTATTGGTGTATATAGACGAATTAATTTTAAAATCAACACAAAATGCTAAATCGAAGTTATATTATGCAACAAGTTAAGTTTAACAATAAGGAATATCAATATTATGAATATTTTCCACCAATAAATAACCATAGACTCACAGAATTGAGTAAAATTGAAAAAAAGCTTGCAGTGTTCTATCAAACATATATAAATTCCAGCCCCCAACTGATTCTAGGTCAGAGGTTTCCCGTCAGTTGTCAGGCCTAGTTATTTAGAGTTGGCTGTGGCTTAGCTGCTGTTTGCTATTGCATACATCTCCACATGTAGCCAAGCAACCTTCTATGAATTTGATAGCTCGGGCTGGAACACCACCCAGTTCAAACGTTTCTAAAGGGAAGAAACACCCTTTCTCATAGCGAAGAATATATGCAAACAATCAGTCAATCAATCGATTGCCATGCCTGCCGGCGTAGGCGATCTTGTCTCTCCACAACCTCTCTCTTTCTCTTTTTCCCCCCCTCTCTCTCTCTCTCTCTCTCTCTCTCCTTGGTGCATGTAATCAGTTCTGACGGTGATTTTGTGTCGAACCATGATGTCAGGCCATCCAACATCTTCTCCCCCTGTCTTCCACGATCTCTCCTTCCTTGAATCTTCCCTGAAATGTACATGGTACAGTGAAAATAAATCAGTAGAAAATCTTACCCCCTTGTGGATCACGAACAGACAACAGCAGTTCTAAATAAATCATTACACATGCTTGACTTCGCTACGCTGGGGAGCATAGTGCCCCCTACATTCCTGGGAATATGGCAAAGTTTATGACCTTGTTTATGGTTAATTTACTGCAGCTGTAAACTAAATCTCATGTTATTCAGCTTTACCTGTACATACAATTGTTTTTATTCTTATATCTCATATATCTCTATCTCTCTCTCCCCTCTCTCTCTCTCTCTCTCTCTCTCTCTCTCTCTCTCTCTTCCTTTCCAATTTTCCCCACGGTTGACAACAACAGGGCCGATTATTTTTAAAGCAAACAGTTGAGTCTAGACTGGAATTTCCCGCAAATTTATATTATTTCCTGGAATCAGGGGTGCTAAAAGTCTACCAGATTGTTACTCTTCAATGACCAGAGTCCAGGCGGTGCTAAATGTCTTTTTCTTCACCTTTCAAATACCAGTGGAGCACAGGTCTTCAACAAACTTCTTCCAGCTCTTCCTCTCTCTTGCCATCCTTCCAACTCTTTCCATGTTTTACCTATCCTTTTAATATCAGCCTCCAGCTATCTTCTCCAGGTCTGTCTAGGCCTTCCCTACTCCTCTTTCCCTGCGGGTTCCAAAACAGTGCCCGTCTTGTAATGCTTCCGGTCGGTCTTCTCAATGTATGTCCTATCCATCGCCAGCGTCTCTTCCCGAGCTCTTTCTCCTGCTTAGTTCTTTCTCTGAGTTCCTCGATTGTAATCTTATCATACCATCTCAGTCCCTCTATTATATGTAAACATCCATTTACGAAGGTCTGCAGTTTTCTGATGGTTTCTTTTGTTGTCTTCCATGTTTCAGAGCCATAGAACAGCACTGACTTCACATTTGATTGAAAGATTCTCAGCTTCGTATTTGTTTTGATCTCATTTGACTTCCATATCTTACTCAATGCAATAAAGTTTCCCTTGCTTTTTGTATTCTTACCTTGACATCTTTGTTTGTTCCTCCTGTGTCCATGTTGCTACCAAGGTATGTGTATCATTCTACATCTTGTAGAGCTGTTTCCTCCAACATAATCTGGTTTACGTTTACTGCATTTATTCTCATGACCTTGGTTTTTCCCCTGTGTATTTTCAAACCAAGTTGCGGAGATTTATTATTTAGGGCATTCATTTTATCTTTAATCTGTGCGTGATTGTGGGAAAGCAATGCCAGATGCTAAAATGCCGGCCAGGTTGTTATTCTTCATTGACCAGAGTCAAATTTCAATAATGTTTGTTCGCTTTTTTGTTTATCTGTGAGCGACATCAGCATGCCCGCAGGAAATGTGTATTTATTTCGCTGTCCAGTTTATTGATTAAATATAACGTAGTAAACAGTTCTGCCTTCTATGTCGACTTGATAAATCAGTATCTACCCGTGTGGTGCCGGGGCCCGCAAGTGAAGTCAAGAATAGTACCGCTGCGACCTACAAGGCATGTTGTAAGAGGCGACTGATGTAGGACCTAGGAAGCTACCCTAGTAAATAAAAAGCTCCGTAGACATCGGATGTGCTCACCTACTTGTAGGCGCATAACTGGCACAACGTACAATCGCTCTTAGTCTCAGATCACAAAGAGTGGTTAACAAGTGGTCGATATGGAGGGTTCGAAGGCGTAGAAGATAAATCAATGTTTTGAGTATGATGAATAATTAGATGAAAAAAAGTAGGCGTAGAAAAAAGTCAACATAAATAGCTGTCTTTCGCAACTTGACAAAAACTGAAGTCATCATGATTTGACGGAAGTTGAGCTCGCGACGGCTGCCGTTAAAAAAAATGTGATACTATTGTTCCGTTCTCCGGTTATCGTCTGACATTCCATAATTGAATGAGATGTGGGAACATGAGTGTGAGGTATAGAGGACCGAGCAAGGGGATGATAGCAGAAATAGAATATTAAAGTGTTATGCGGGCACAAAATGACGACGGATATTCTGAGATCCGGCATTTCTCCGAAATACTGGGTGTACGTGTTAGTGTGTGAGAGAGAGAGAGCGTGTGCATGTGAGTGTGTGAGAAAGAGATAGTGTGAGCTTGCGAGTGAGAGTGTGTGTGCGTGATATGGAGAGAGTGGACGGTAGATAGATAGATTTGTCAAAAGCAGTAAATGACTTCGTAAAACAATTGATGCAGGATAAAAAAACTTTTTCGTTTCTTTCATATTAATGTAAAATTTATAATACAATTTTGAGATATTATGACTTAAAAGAGTAGAAAAAGTTCAGTTTTCAAAAATATGTCAACATGTTGCCATGGAAACAATACAAAATGGACGCCAAACACAAAATTTCAAATCACTAAGACTCTGAAAGTAATGAATATAAATGAATTCTGTTTTCACTCTAAGGTGAACAATTGTAATACAGTAGAACCCACTTATCTCGACCTCGGTTAACTCGCCAACCCTATTAAGTCGACGCTTTTGAAGTGGAACCGCCAAATTCTCTCTTTGTCTTAGCATTTTCTCATCGGATGTCTCGATTCTTTTATGTCGCCGAACCCTAATATCTCGAGCACAAAAGAGGGCCAAATTTCCCACTTAACGTTGGTTATCTCGATCCCCATGACCATGGGTGTTAACTTATGCTACAGTAATATATAAAGTCCAATATTGGCAGGTGTTGACTCATGTAAGTTTCTTTCGTGGGAATGGAGATCCCATTTTGCAAGAACACGGTATTTTGATTTTTTAATTTACCGTACTTGGTTCACTGCGCATGTGCTGAGTTCACGTGAGTTCCTTGTCTGAAGGATAATATGCTGTAGCTATTCTGTTTATTTTTCCATTCTAAAAATGTCTGGAGGAGAAAACTGGAGAATCAGTCAATAGAGAAAAAGTATGAAATCATACTGCAGCTAGAAAAAGGAACAAAACCGGCAGACCTCAGTCGTCAGCATGGCATTCCAGCAAACACCATTTCGGGATGGAAAAAGAAGGCAGACGTGATAAAGTAAATGTACGAGAAGTCTGTCTTTGATCCAGCAAGAAAAAAACTTGGAGTGGCTGAGCACATTTATTAACGCACATCATGTACATAAAGAAATTTCAAGCAAATGTTAATATTTTGCAGCCATATTGGTTTTCGTTTATCTCGATCATCGGTTATCCCGACGCTTTTGGCAAACCCCTAGGCCGGCGACATAACCGGGTTCTACTGTATCTAAAATATTACACATGCTTTGTAGGATATATTAAATATTACATTTTTAATGAATTTTTGGATAAACACACCCTCAAGCAGCTTTTTTGACCGAATTTTGAGGGCATTTTACCCAAAATTTATAAAAATGTAATATTAAATATTTCCTAAAATCATGTGTAATATTTTAGATATTACAATTGCATACCTTATAGTGGAAAACAGAATTCATTTACATTCATTAGATTCAGAACCTTAGGGATTTGAAATTTTGTTTTTGGTGGCCATTTTGTATTGTTTCTATGGCAACACGTTGACATTTTTATTTCCTATTTTTTTTTCTACACTTCTAATCATAATCTTTCAAAATGGTTAAACACATTTTACATTAATATGAAAACAACGAAAATAGCTTCTGATCCCACACTCGAATCCCCTTAAGGTTCTGTTAGGCGTCTGATATATTGTTAGGTGTGGTGAAGACGTCAAACGCACCACCCTGTTTATGACACATACTGGAGTAGTTGCATAGCAGAAGTTGATCGCAGAAGAAGAATTAGTTGGGTGTTTTATGTTCTGTTAAGTATATTATGTCTTGCTAGATGTTTTGTTAAGTGTATTATGTCTTGCTAGATGTTTTAAGTGTATTATGTCTTGCTAGATGTTTTATGTTCTGTTAACTGTATTATTACTTTGTGTAAGATGACTTAAAAATCAGAAATAACGGTGAAAAATACGGGCATACATATATGGAT
Source organism: Arion vulgaris (assembly GCA_020796225.1). NCBI lineage: Eukaryota > Metazoa > Mollusca > Gastropoda > Stylommatophora > Arionidae > Arion > Arion vulgaris. The sequence goes on along the minus strand of CM036754.1, from coordinate 23,133,766 downwards.
GTTGTACTAAAGCTAAGATGCAAGAAAATTAACAAAACCAATGTTTCTATCAAAAGCATTCACCAGGGAACATTAATTAATTAATAATCCCTCTCGTACCATTATACGTTACATAGGGCCTGCAAACAATTTCACCATACTGCCCTGTCCTGACAACTCGCTCAATCTCCTCCATGGAATTGAGACCGATATTTCTTGCCTCTTGCAGCAAAGTTTGTGTTAGGGTCCCCAGAGTCTCCTTACTTATCAGGGAACAACATGACTCATAATCTAGTTAAACAAGGCATACATCGCATGGAAGAGGAACATTATTTATATAAACTTATCATATCTGAACATTGCAATATATTTGTCATCATCATCAGGTGCCATCTCCACATCGCCTTGGCGTTGCACACTGCCAGACTGTAACCTGTCCATTTTTAAAGTTCCCTCCCACTTATCTCTCGGTCTTCCTCTTTCCTCCCCCCCTTCTCAGCTTTCCCCTCTAGTAAATGTTTTATCATGGTGTCATGTCTTTTTATGTGCCCAAAATACTTTACTTGTCTGAATTTTATTTCTCTTCATAATTATTTCTTCATGCCTAGTTTTTCTAAAACTTGTTTTTCTGTGTTTTTTTGTTGTTTATTTGTCATACACTATTTATATAAAGTTAATATATCTTATAATATATTTGCCATACATGAACAACTGTTGTGTTGTGTCTTCTTCATGAAGGTACTGCAGTGTTCTATGGATAGAGAACTGAATTTGTATAGTGATGTGAAAGATCAGACCAACCCAATTGCCAGTCTTGTCTTATTTGGGTTGACAAGCCAACCTGTTGACCATGAGATTAATGGTCATAGAAACAAGTTCTTCAGATGTTGGTGAGAAGATTATTTTCTTTCTTTCTCTCTCTCTCGTTTTCTCTCTCTCTGTTGCTTTTGTGTGCATGTGTTTACAGTGTTTCTTTGGTACCAAACTGATGCTGGATTGTCATGAGAGCCATGCTGTCTGAAAAGAATACCACATCCACTGTAAAATTTGATCCTGAGCCCATGTTCCTACCAAGCACTTGCACTAACCACTTCACTATTGTGGCCCTCATCAATTACTGTGAAACAATATAACCCATTTTATATTTACCAAAGACTGTCTTTTCAAGAAGTCAAAACCCTCATACAGAGAAAATCTGCAGTAGACTGAAAGGTAAACACTGGATATGATTATGGGAAAGACTTCCTCAAAGACCATAACAGAACAGGTCATTATATTTTTATACATACCGGACACTGCAGACTCGACAGACACTTACATAGACTATGAATAATTCAAACATCTCTCTGCCAGTGTCAGCAGGTGGAACAGACACCGGAGCATGTAATGCAAGACTGTCGTCTCCTGAACGAGCTGAGAAGCAACATTATGGCCACAAACAATTGATCTAAAAACTAAGCTTTGGGAAACCTGACAGACCTGAAGCTGACTGCCCGGTTTGTGGTCCACAGTGTTTGGCCAATCTTGATTACCAATCCTGTTTTGTCTCTATGAGCAATGTTACTCCTATACAGTGGATACAAAGCAAAAGGTCGTCCGTGCAGAAAATAGACCACAGAGCTAACAGAGATGACGAAAAACACAGTTTATAAAGCGCACACAAAGTCTTCTTATCCTGACGCTGTGAGGCAAAACAGGATTAAAGAAGAAGAATGAAGCATGCCTAGCTATTGCTGAAGATATTTCAAACAGCACACGTTTCAATGGATATACAATGTAAATTTGATACTCATATGTATTGAAAATACAGATTTGGATGAATATTTCACAGAGAAATACTGTTCAATATATGTCTAATACAGAATTTGAAAGCATAGGCCGCCCTGTAGTTCTGGGGTCCGTAAGGAAGCAAAGCAACCTACAAGTCATGTCGTAAGAGGCGACTGATGTAAGACCTAGGAAGCTACCCTAGTAAATAAAAAGCATAGCAGAAATCGGATGTGCGCATAACTGAACAACATACAATCACTCTTATGCTGAGATCACATACAAATCACACAGAGTGGTTAACAAGTGATCAATATGGAGCGTTCGAAGAAGAAATAGGCATTGAAATACAAATTTGAATGGAAAATTTTGCAGACAGAAGATTTACAGTCGGTGTAAAACCATGTGTCTGTCTGTTGTTGTCGTCTAGCTCTTATTATCCTCCTAGAGTAGTTTATGTTTGATATAAGCTTGATACATTAAACAAATTAACAGTTCAATCTCACATTATCTTTTAATGTAATGTGATGAAATTCTCTTGTTCAACTTGAAGAAGCCAGGTAAGAAGATTATGGGATTACTTAGTGGGGAAATAATTACAAGATTATAGTGTAGGTGTGTCCACCTCTATGTACTTGTACATGTGGGAAACATTAATTCATTAAGAGTTTATTGAGCTTCTGGTTGGAATTTTGTTTGTAGCTTACCCCCATAATTGAGTTGAACTAACAGCATCATTATCAAATAGCGTGACCTGAGCAGAACTTTGCCACTCTAACAATCCTTTGGAATTTCCTTCTTTCATAGGTCAGATACAGTTGTTATGCTCAAATCATCTGTTACATCCTGAATTTATGTTCTCTTTGGTCTTCCTCTTTGCCAGGATGCCTCCTTTCATAATAGTCTTCTCCAATTCTTTGTGTTTCTTTATATGTCTAAATTAAAAATACTTCCAATTTTCTCAATTTTCTTTGATTTTGTGCTCTTTCTTGATAGATCTATTTGTTCTCTGCTCTGTCCATGACATACAAAGGACTCTTCTATAACACTTTTATTCAAAAGTATAAATACGTTTTTCCATTGCCTTGTTAAATGTCCTTGCTTCACACCCATATGTTGCCACTGGGAAACACCTGTAGATGGTTGAAATATTAACTATTTGCTACTGGGTTCATTTACCCTCAGGATGGAATTTGTTTATACCTTACTCCCTAAGTTAGTTGAGCTAACATCATCATCAAATAGCTTGTCCTGAGCAGAACTTTGTCACCTAACAGTCCTCCGGAATTTCTCTCTCTCATAGGCCAGATGTCCCGCCTTTGCAGTCTTGCTCAAATCATTTATATTGTGAATGCATTTTCTTCATGGTCTTTCTCTTCTCTTTTATCTGGGATGACTCCATCCATGATTGTCTTCTCCAACCCTTTGTCTCTTTACATGTCACTAACATATTACATCTATGTATGGTTAGTGATAACTTATGCTGTTTAACCACTTCTTTCTTCTTCTTCACCTTTCAACTTCTAACGGAGCACAGGTCTTCAACAAACTTCTTCAGCTCTTCCTCTCTCCTGCTATCCCGTCCAATTCTTTCCATGTTTTACCTATTCTTTTAATATCAGCCTCCAGATCTCTTCTCCGGGTATGTCTAGGCCTTCCCCGGGTATGTCTAGGCCTTCCCCTTCTTCTCTTTCCCTGTGGGTTCCAAAACAGTGCCTGTCTTGCAGTGCTTGTCTTGCGGTGCTTCCAATGTCAGTCTTCTCAATATGTGTCCTATGCATCGTCAGCATCTCTTCCATAGCTTTTCTCCACTGGTATCTGCTTAGTTCTCTCTCTCAGTTCCTCATTTGTAATCTTATCATACCATCTCAAAGTTTAACTACTCCTTGCAGAAATGCTTCACATATGAATATGTAATGTTTAAGAAAGTTGTGTGTTTGGGGACAAGTTTTGTGATTTATTCACAAACTAGCAAAATTGGCATCTGTGAAATAAATTTCAATTAATAATTGCAAAATAATATTTTTTAAATATAAATTTGGGTACACCAGAATGTCTAGCTCATGTGGTCTCAAGTTATCTTAACCTTTACTTCCTAATAAAAGTACTTTCTATTCAACATGAAATGCAGTATCTCATATTAACACAGAAAATTTTCAAAGTCACTCAATTGATATTCTGGCCAGCCATTGTGCAAAACAAATCACTAAATTGATCTTGGGTAGCAAGTCAGTTAATTCTGACTACAGTTGTCAAGTTTTAAATCAATGCAAAATGGAGATTATATTTCCAGAGTCTAAAGAGTTTTGTTTTTTCCCCCACCTTGATGACATTGCAAGTGACTATATTATAAAGACTGTCAGAAGAGCTATTGGACTGTTTATAGAATTTCCACTACAGTATTTGGTTATTTAGCCAGGCACTTTAGACCCATAGGTGCTTAGTATTATCTAGCAGGAAGATGTAGAAGGGTATCCATGCTGATGGTTCCTTTGGCTTGCTTGGTAATCAGAGTAATCGCTTTGCCCCTCACATGCTATATGACACTTGATTTAGAATTACTTTAAATGCATTATACTTGACTTATTCCTCTCTGCTCGTCATGGAGCATAGGGCCTCAACAGTTGTTTGCCACTTTCCCCTGCCTCTGGCCTTTTCTTTTCGGCCTCTCAGAATAGTCTAGCACCCTTCAGTTCCTCAAGAAGATGTCATCTCCAGGTCTGTTTAGAATATCTCTTTTTCCGTTATCCTTCCAGCTTCCACTCAATTGTTTGTCTAGTGACAATCGACTGTGTCTTCAGTAGGGTATGCCCAACCCAACACTATTTTTCCCTATTAACTTGGGTCATCATGGGTTCTTGTCCTGTCCGTATCCATATGTCTGTGTTTGCAGCTCTGTCATACCAAATGCATTATAGATGTGTAATAAGTTGTCATGTCCTTGTCCAACAGACAGTCATTGAGAGACTGTACTATGTTTCTATTATCCATCTCCAACACACAGACTACAGATGCTTTTGATGCAGACTTGTACTCTCTATTATTGCTGCGAACAGTAGGTCGGACCAAACACTGCATTCCATAACATACTGTGTAGAAAAGTAAATGAAAACATCAACATAACTCAAACTGTATTGAGACATAACAGATGTACTCATAATCATATTTTAACTTGGGGACAATCATATAAAAACCTAGAGAATATAATGAGGATCTTCTCTTTACTTATACTTTATTGATCACTCAGATATTTTATTGTTTAAAACACCAGAAATCATAGAAGATGAGGACAGAAGTGACATTGTCATTACAAATAACATGAGATCTGCAGTAGCATAGTTGTTTGTGAACTCATTCTTAAGCACATGGTCCGGGCTCAATTGCACAGTGGATGTAGAATATTTTTCAGACCGTAGTGGTTCTCAGTAAAGGCTGCTGGCGTGATGTTGACCACATCACCCATTGTGTGCCTACGGTCAATGAAAAATACTAGCCTAACACCATACCCTATATACTTGAGTTATTCAAAAATGGTTCCTTTACTTCTTTATTTTTAATACAAATATTAACTGATTCACTACCGGATTTATTTTTGTCTCTGGACGGAATTTTTTTTTTAGCTTCAAAAATATTGCACACATACTTTAGCTAAACTACAATATTGTCTCTAAATATTATTAAAGTTGAACTTATAATATATCAAATTAAAGATAAATGAATGTACTTTCACAAAATATTTATTGTATCCGAAAATATAATGTTGTGCTTACTATGCGTGAAAAATATTAGCATAAATTAAAAAAAACTAATTGAAATTGTGAGAACAAAAATCCAACTTGCAAAGGGCCTTCATGAACAATATGTTGAATAAATCAGTCTATCTGCTCTCTTTGCGTAGGTAATACATTTATGAATACACAAACATTAAGAAAATAGTGAAGAAATGTATGGATTTATTAACTGTTCACAAACTAGCATCCTGATCATTCATAAAAATCGCTAGTTTTTTATGGTCACATGGTATCCTAGAATGAATGGTAAACTCTGTTTTACTTCTACTTCTAGTATAAGCCACGATGATATGTATTCATTATCGTTTTTACTTCACTTTTACGTAGCTTCCGGTTAATGTAAATCAAATCTCTAATGGAAATGAAAAGTAATAAAAACGCAACAAAATAGTAAATGTCTTTTGAGTGACGAGTGGTCCAAGCAATAAGATATATTGACACTTGAGTGTCGCTAGTACGGAATCAGTTAAAAGAACCAGATAACAGCGGGAAGAATTTGTGATGATGATGACACAAATTGGTTTGACATGCAGCAGGAAGTTAGGATCACATTTGTTGCTTTGTCTGTTAAACATTTATGCTAAAAATAATATGAGGAATGTTACAGAAGATAGCACACAAGAACAATAGGATCCTTTTGTAATCAAAGGAAGAAACATATCCACACTAAGATATGTTGATGATACAGTGTTACTGTCAACATTGCCAAAAGGAATTTAGAAAGGAATGACAGTGCAAAAGAAAAGTGAAAAACAAAATGAACATCTCAATGTGCAGAAAAATAACAAAATAATAATAATAACTGATTAAAAAAAAACATGACAGGTATTTTTATCAAGAAAAAGAAAATATAAAATGTGACGGCTTTTGAATATCTCGATTCACTGCTAACAAATATAGAAATGAAATGAAGAAAGTCCTCTCCAACATACTACAGAATAATTCAAAATGTGTCCTAAATGAAGGAAATCTTTATTTCTTCGAATGCTCCATATCGACCGCTTGTTAACCACTCTGTGTGATTTGTATGGGATCTGAGCCTAAGAGCAATTGTACGCTGTTCCAGTTATGCACCTACAAGTAGGCCAGCACATCCAATTTCTGCGATGCTTTTTAGTTACTAGAGTTGCTTCACTAGATCCTACATCAGTCGCTTCTTACGACATGCCTTGTAGGTTGCAGTGGCACTATTCCTTGCTTTTCTTGCAGGCCCTGGCACCACATGGGCAGAAATCTTCATTTGAAACTGTTGAAAGAAGTAAAATTAGTTTCTATAGTATATTGTTAGTGGGACAGATTAGCGTAATGCATAAGTATCCGCTTATCAAATCGAACATGAGGGTTGTGGCTTCAATCCCACACTCGACATTCCACACACGAGGAAAGAAATTGACCCTCCTATCTCCTACACACTAGTACCTAGAAATATAACGTGACAGGCACTTCATACCCTGAGATCTGAAAAGGCTACATAAAATGTTATTTTTTATTAGAATATTGTTAAAACTTATATAGAGATAGTGCTAAAATTAGTGATAGAAGAAGCAGTATTAAGCCTGCGGAGAGGAATAGAAGGAGCTGTCTTAAAACTAGGAAGTGGAGAGATGCTACAAATTCACTGTTTAGTTGATATTAATTTGATATTTCTGTCACACTGATATTTAGAGAAGTATTTGATCGAACAATCTGTTGTCGAAAGGAAGCTAATAATCTAAGTATCAAGAGGTAATAAATAATGTGAAACTATCAACACGATTTGCTTGTTGTTGTATTTGTTCCCATTCTAACCTAGATAAAAATGATTCTTCAGATCTAATAATATATTCTGACAAACGATATGTGTGGGTTATTTTGCTTCTGAAGGGTGCAAATTCTGTTTTAACTTGTGTGGGGTATAAAGGTTACCGTTTGATTTGGTTGGAAGCACCTGTATGTGTGCGAATGTGTATATATGTTATATTTATTACACTTGATGGTAAAGATAGCAGGTATGCAGATATATGGAATATATAGATCAGGGATTCTCAACTTGGGACAAGGAAAGTCCATGTGTATGTGGGAAAATAAACCGTTGGTGTGTGTTGAAGTCATTTATTATGAACTTGCAACAAATGTCTCTGGGGCGTGAAGGTACAGTGTTTGCCTCTTGCTTCAAAAGTATTTGGGCTTGTTTTCTTCATGACATGATCCAGCTATTTTTTCCCTGTGATATCAGATCTCAAAGTAGGTAAGATTGAGACATAGATATAAATGATAAAATGTAGCTCCTATGGTTAATTTGATAACGTAAAAGAATCCTTTACAGTTAAATATATATCTTCTTTCTTCTTCAAACGCTGCATATCAACCACTCTTTGATTTGTATGTGATCCAAGCCTATTAGCGATTGTACGCTGTGCCAGTTATTCACCTACAAGTAGACCAGCACATCTGATTTCTGCTATGATTTTTATTTACTAGGGTCACCCGTGTGGTGCCGGGCCATAAGGAAGCAAAGAATAGTACTACTGCTACCTACAATGCATGTCGTAAGAGGAGACTGATGTAGGCCCTAGGGATGCTACCATAGTAAATAAAAAGCAGTGCAGAAATCAGATGTGTTGCTACTTGTAGCGCTAACTGGCACAATGTATAATCGTTCTTAGACTCAGAATACATACAAATCACACAGAGTGGTTGACAAGTGGTCAATATGGAGCGTTCGAAGAAGAAAAGATTTACTAGGGTAGCTTCCTAGGCCCCTACCTCAGTCGCCTCTTACAACATGCCTAGTAGGTCACAGTGTTACTATTATTTTCTCCCCTTTAGGGCCTCGACAAGACACGGGCAAAATATATATGAGTAGGTTGAAAACCCACTGCCAGGGCAAAATTATAAAAAATAGAAATAAATCCGTTGGTTTTGCTACAGAGTTTGTGAACTGCTGCTGAGTTTGTGAACTGCTGCTGAGATCTTCCTATTTATAACTGAGATTGGAGCACATATGGTTATTACCTGAGTTGCAATGATGATGATCCTATCAATCAATCGTTATTACTTTTAAAATGTGGTTTTTTTGTTGTCAGGATGTGTGGGGTTATGGACATTGTGGGCAAAGCATGACAGATCAAGAAATCCTAACTTGAAACATGTTTATGATCACTGGTTTAGATTGAGTTTATGTTTAGAAAGAAATTCGTTTTCTCTCTTTCTCCTCTCCACCTCTGTTCTCTCTCTCTGTTTCTCTCTTCACCTCTGTTTCTCTTTCTCCTCTCCTCCTCTCTCCCCTCCTCCCTCTCTCTCTCTCTCTCTCTCCCTCTCTCTCCACCCTCTGTTTCTCTCTCTCATTCACTCTGTGCCTGGTATTTAGTCATCCAGAAAACAAGTAGCCCAAGTCGTAAGTACACCCAATTTACCTGTCTGTTTATTATGGGTTTGAGATAGAAATAAAAGCAGCAAAATAAAAAGGATTGAATATATTGTGGTAAACAAAGAAATGGTTATGAGTTGGAAGAATGATTGTCAGCTTGCCACAGCCGCTTGAATTAGAACAAAAATAGTAAAACATTGGCTTGATAAAGGCCTTGTTGGTCGAAACGTTGCTGTATTTTGTTTTGTAATTTGTAAAGCTACAGTATTTTGTGATTACGTGTTTTGCCAATCAAATAGTTTTACTGCAGTCTCATCTATTTAACAAAAATAGTAGATATTTGATCAGAAACACGTAGAACAAAGATAACATCTTACCATTGACCTACACCATATTACATCCTTGTAGAAAGTTCAGCACAGCAAAGATATCATAAGATGTATATAGTAAGTGATTAAAGTTTCCAGGAAAGAATATACTAGTGAGTATCCAAAGGCAACTGTTTGAAACCACCCTCAAATGTTATAAGCAAGAATTATTGATATAAGGGAAGACCTTATATCGTGTTCTCTGATGATCAAAGCCATTTGCTCTAGAGAATGTTAAATGTATATAAGTTACATATATATATATATATATATATATATATATATATATATCTCTCTTGCCTTTTACCCGGCTGGGGCATAGGCCTCAACCAACTCATGCCAAGTCTTCCTATCTCTAGCTATCTCCTGCAGCTCCTCCAGCTCTTCTTTATATTGTTGATCTCTCCCTCCAAATCTCGCCTCCATGTATTTCTCGGCCTCCCCTTCTTTCGCTGTCCCTGCAGGTTCCAGGCAAGGACCCTTCTTGTTATATTCCCTCCGGTTTTCGCAAAGTGTGTCCTATCCAGCGCCAGCGTCTTTTTTTAACCTGTTCGTCACTGGAATCTGTCTTGTTCTCTCCATAAGTTCCTCATTTGTGACCCTATCATACCATCTTATTCCCTCTATTCTGCGCAGACACCAGTTGATGAATGTTTGCAATTTATGCGCTATTGTTTTAGTTGTTCTCCATGTTTCTGACCCATACAGTAGAACTGCTTTAACATTAGAGTTAAATATCCGAATTTTTGTTCTAGATTTGATTTCTTTGGACTTCCAAATGTTTCCCAGTGCAAATGAAAGCTCCTCTTGCCTTCTGTATTCTTATTTTAACATCTCTATCTGTTCCACCCTCTTTGTCTACGTTGCTGCCCAAATATGTGTATGATTCTACCTCTTGAAGTGGGATTTCCCACAGGGAGATCGAGTTGTCGTTTGCTTGGTTAATTCTCAATATCTTTGTCTTTCCCTTATGAATGTTCAGCCCTAGTTGCTGGGACCTTGATTCAATGTGTTAAGCTTATCCTGCATCTGATTTTGTGTATGTGATAGAAGGGCTATATCATCAGCGAAGTCCAGATCATCTAGTTGCTCTGTCCAGAGTCCATTGGATTCCATTTCTGGTGTTAGTTACTGTGGTCTTCATAATCCAGTCTATTGTCAGTAAGAACAACAAAGGTGATAGAAGACATCCTTGACGCACTCCTGTTTCTATTCCGAAAGTATCTGTTAGTTTACCTTCATGAAGAACTCTACATTTCATATCTGTATATGTTGCTTTTATTAGGTTAATAATTTTCGTGGGTTCCATAATGCCTCATTAATTTCCAAAGGGTTTCCTATCAATACTGTCAAAAGCCTTCTCATAATCAACAAATCCGATATAAAGTGGGGATTTCCATTCAATACTTTGCTCTATTATTATACGTAATGTGGCTATCTGGTCAGCACAGGATCTATTTGGTCGAAGCCTGCCTGTTCATCTCTTAGCTTTATATCGATGGTATCTCTCAGTCTCTCCAGGATGACTCTGCTTAGTATTTTCCCAGGTACTGACAACAGCATTATTCCCCATAGTTTTCACATTTTGAAGGTCCCCTTTCTTTGGTAGCTTCACCAGGTATCCTTCTCCAGTTTGCTGGTATTTCTTCGGTCTCCCAGATTCTGCTAAATAATTTATACAGTATTTCTGTGGATGTGTTTATGTTGGCTTTAACCGCCTCTGCTGGAATACCATCTGACCGCCGTTTCCATCTTTTAAAAGTTTAATGGCTTTACTAATCTCCTCCTTGAATGGTTTCTCACAGTTGATGTCCAAGTCAATTTCTGCCGGTTGGATATCTGGGGGTTTGTAGGTGCTGGTCTGTTCAGGAGTTCCTTGAAGTATTCCATCCATCTTTCCATTTGGTCTCTAACATTAGTGATAGTTTCCACACTACTATTTTTGATCAACCCATTTGATGGTCTGTATTTTCCTGCTAGCTTTCTAGTGATATTGTAAAGATCCCTAAGGTTTCTTTTCCTGCAGCTACCTCTGCTTCTCTTGCTAGATCTTCTACGTATTGTCTTTTATCTAACTTTATTTGTTTCTTCACTTTCTTGCTAGCTTCTGTGTACTTTTCCTGGCTATGGCTTTGGCAGTTCTAGTTTTGCTATTATTTAAATCTGCTTTCCTCTTTTTCCTTCTTCTATTTCCTTGAGAGTTTCTGGAGTTATCCATGCCTTATGATTCCGCTCCTTCTTTCCTAATACCTCTGTGCATGTTTCATTCCAAATATTTTTGGCTTGCTGCCAGCATTCTTCCGCACTCACCTCATCTTCTAATTGCCGCAACACCTCATACTTATTAGAGACTGTGACCGTGAACTGTTCCTTTGTTTCTTGACTTCTGAGGTATCCTACATTATATTGGTGTCTATGTTCATGGAATGTTATGTATCGCTTAAGCTTCAGTTTAATTTTACTTATCAGCAAATGGTGATCCGAATCTACATCTGCCCCCTTAGGACCCTTACATCTTGTAGAGATGACCTGAATTTCTTGTTTATGCATATGTGGTCAATTTGATTTTCTGTTCTGTGATCTGGTGATACCCAGGTTGCTTTATGTATTCTTTTATGTGGAAAGACATTTCCACCTATGACGTTTGATTCGCTGCACAGAAATTAGTGAATAGTTCTCCATTTTCGCTCATTATTCCTAGTCCGTGTTTCCCATGATCTCCTCGAGCCTATGTTGTCCGAACCTATTTTGCATTGAGGTCACCCATCAGAATTTTGATGTTCCCATTTCTCTGATTACCTATAGTATTTAGAAGTTTTATGTAAAATTCCCTCTTTACTTTTCCTCTTTATCATTGGTAGGTGCATAACACTGGGTCACATTCAAGAATACTTTCTTGTTGGTGGTTCTGAATGTTGCTGTGATTATCCTAGGACTCACTGCTTCCCACTTTATTAGTGCAGTCTCCGCTTCTTTAGATAGCATTAAAGCCACTCCTTCACTATGGGGGCATTTTCTTCCATATGGCCTGAGAACAGCATTGTTTCTCCTGTGTTTAGACGTTGTTTGCCTGCACCATTCCACCTAGTTTCACATAATCCCAAGATGCCAATCCGTGAAATTTCATCTCATTTACAACCTGTGCTGTCTTTCCCATTTGATACATACTTCTAACATTCCAGGTGCCAATTCTGGGGCTTTTCCTAGGTGAAAGGAAGATAATCTCGGTGTAGACTCTATGCGCTTTTCTGCATCCTTCATACCTCTTCTAGAAGAGCTTCCTTTCCTCTTGGCTGGCACAGTTTTTATTTTATTTTATGTGACTTGTTCATGGTTGGTTGGATTTTGTGGCTAAAATTTTCTACTGGATAGGGTAGCCAGCCCTACGCCAAACCCCACCTTAGTCGCCTCTACGACATGCCTTGTAGGTCGAGTGCTGCTACTTTTGCTCCTTATGGGCCCGCAGCACACGGGCGATATATATATATATAGGATTTTATTGTTTGTCTTCTTTTTCTACTTCTAGTTTTGTGTGTTTATTTCGTTATTCGTTTTTAGTCACAGATTTTCGTTTTAGGCCGATAAGGAACTTATGGTTTAATTCTACATGTTGTGTGCTGTGTGTGAATTTCTTCACTTCTCTTGTATCCTTTTGCTTGATCTTTTGTTTGATAAAGGGATTTTGGTCGACACTTGTATTGTTATTGCTTTGTATTTTTGAAAAACTACAGTACTTTGTTTTTACATGTTTGGCCATAAGCAAGAATTAAAAGATTTAAGTTTAGATGTAGCCAGTTTTTTGCTTTTTAACCTTTGAATCAAAGCAGTTGCCTGAAAAACAACAGATTTGTCTGTTCAAAGCAAAACAGTTGAACATTTATTGAAATATCTTCCGCCCATATGTTACTGGGGCTCATAGGGGGAGCAAAGAATAGTAACACTGGGACCTATAAGGTATGTCGTAAGAGGCAACTGAGGTAGGGACCTAGGAAAATTATCCTAGTAAATAAAAAGCATAGCAGAAATCAGATGTGCTGCCTAATTGTAGACGCATAACTGGCACAATGTAGAATCGATCATAGGTTCAGATCACACAAAGAGTTGTTTAACAAGTGTTCAATACGCTCCGTCCGAAGAAGAAGAAATATGTTCATAGCCTTGATTGTTTATATATGTCTTTACTTACAGATCGATCGCCAGATATTGATAATGATAGTGATGATGATGATGGACCAGAATATAATGACTACTCTTCCAATGATGACATGAGTGACAGTGAGCCAACAATGACAGAGCACGAAGTGAGAGCTAGACAGAGAAAACACAGTAGATCTAAGATTGGACCAGCTGTCACAGTAAGTAAAGATTGGAAATTATTCCTCAGAAATATGTTTTCTTCTGTGTTCAGAATTCAGGCGTAGTCATATGCCGGGCGTGGCGCTTCTGATTCGTGAAAGGCTGCTTACCGTTTTATTGATTTCCTTGCCATACAGGCGAGCCATCTCCAACTTCAGAGGTAAATATATCGTATTTCGGATACCTCTTTTGAACAGGCAAAGATATTCAGTCTCAGAATAACACGTAGTCTCCCACCTACTCAAACTGGGTCTCAGAGACTCTGCCGCTTGTGACTGTGTAACACCAAGACAGACACCAAAACACGATTACAAGTATGTCCTACTATTACCAGTCTTTTTTTTTTCCGATCCAGAAGCACATGAGCTTTTCAACTCTTCGGCTCGTTGCCAACCCCTGGTTCGGTGCTACGAACACTGTAAATCTGAAGAACCTGAGGCTTTTCTGCCAGCCCACGGAATTGAACTGCACTCACAGGGGCTTGTCACCCTACGTTCAACGCACTACGAACACGCTGTGCAGGCGGGCACTATTACCAGTCAAAGAGCAGAGACCTTTATAAGCTAGTAACACCTCAAGATAAATTGTTGGGAACTGGTGAAGACCTCACGTGCATGACCTCTTGCAACACATGTTGGAATAGAAGCATATTTGACAATGATCACTGAAGAAGAAGAAGAATGCCACACTCATTTTTTAAAACTGACTTTATGTTTAGTACTCAGCACTGATGAATAAATAAAATAAAAAAATCACCAAAAGTTACACAAAAAAAAAAAAAAAAAAAATTTTCCAAATAACCATGAAAAGATTCAATTTTTAACCAAAAGATGTTTACAAGAATGGAACAAGATCAAACAGAAAAAATGACTGTTACATTTGTAGTCGAAGTAAAAGAACAATAAATATATTTATGATGACATTCAGTTAGTCTTAAGAGACAGCGAATGTACACATGTGAGGATTGTTTTGTACGAGTCCTGTTTCTGCTTTTTCCTGGTGCTTGTTATATCAGATAGATGTCTGAGTCTGGTTTAACCAGTTCACAGATCACTGTTCAGTCTTCTTCAAGTTGAGCATGTCTCTGTAAAACTCTTCCTATTTCACCAGATTTTTGTCAATAGTGAAGTCACGCTTGAATACATCTTTATAGCGGATAAAGGGTCGTCCACCCCACCTCGAATTCATGTGGCCTGTTGTCTTCTCTAGAGTGCTTTTTGAACTCAACTGATATCTCTCTCGCTATCACCGCTTAGACAGATGTACCAGATTTCCCCATAAATCTTATTCTGTGGAAATCTGATTCATGCAGCCTTAGCATGGGTGTGTTTTGTCACATCTTCAGCGCCATTTGGAGCTCTGGTGCTTATATTTCGACGATGTGTCCGGTTTTAGTCAGCTTTACTGGGTTCGCTCTCCGTCAGCCTTTGGCTGTCGCCAGCCGACCTGCAAGGCAGCAGGTTGAACTCACTGATATAGAGGATCGCTGTTACTCATGCTGCAGTTTCCTTCTTTCCACACAGTGATAATGCAAGGAAACTGATACATCATGAGAAGATCAGCAGCAACGCATTAGTTGCCAGAATATTACAGAATACGATGAAATACCACCATAGAGACTCCGGTTCCAAATTTCCTCTTGGGCCTTACTCCCAAAGCCTTTTTTTGAGAATCATTATATCCGCAAGACTGGGAAATGAAACAATAAGTGTAAGAACATTTCCTTGCTCTTTTCTTCATTTGTGTTTACATTTAAAAAAAATATTCCTTTCAGTATGTTCTTTGAATCGGGCTCCGTGGTTTTAATGTTTCATTTTTCATATTTATTTCAGCAACGAAATATAAAGCAGAAATTTAGAGCCCTGTTAAAGAGATTCAAGATATCAGAAGATGTAAGCATATTTTGAGTTTTTATTAAGTTCTTGTTTCTCTTGTTTTTCTGTATAATTATATTTTGAGATGACAATGTAGTTATCATTACTAGAAATTAAAAACTTTAAAAAAAACTGTTGTTACTGTCTGTAATACCACTTTTTGAGTGGTGTAGGGCAGGAGGGACATGAGCCTGTGGAATTTAATGGCTGCATGACAAGTGCAGTCGCAGCGATACTGTTCAGGTTATGATGTTTTCTTTATGCTCTCGACAGAAAAAACTCCTTGGTCATACCAGGGATTGAACCCAGGTGATCCTCATGGGAGCCGCGTTCTAACCCATTCGATCAGACGCTCCACTTTTTACAAGAAATAGGGACTGTTTAACTCTTAGTGGACCAGAGCAAAACTCATTTTAGAGTAAAAACGCTGCTTAATGTGGCTCTTGGTCCACAAGGAGTTAATCACAATTACCTTTAATTATTTTGAATTTGCAGCAGTAGAGGTAAATCTGTCTGTATATCATGGACAGAGAAGAGAACAAATAGATCTATCCAGAAAGAACCTAGATAAAAGAAACTGGCTGATGCTACAAATAAAAATGAGAAAATTGAAGTATTTTGGAAGTATCTAATGAGACACTGAATGTTGCATATATCATATTGTTCAGAGTTTCCCCGTAAAGCTTTGGACGCTGTCCACAGAAATGGCACACCATCTGCCGAGAGTGTTGCACATAGCACGAACAAAGGTAAACTTTTGAATCATTGCAGGAGTGGTGTTACTACATGTCTCTTATCTCATCTCTTGTTATCACATTTTTCAGGCTCTTACCACACTGGATTCAGAAGCTGACCATGACCAAATCCCCAACCCTCAGGAACTGGATGATTTGTTTGATGAGCTAGAGGACTCTGACAGTGGACCAGAACTGGACACCATGAGTGTCATGTCCACACCAAAGCCTAAATTGCGGTTAGTTTCTAGCTGTGTAACTAAGAGTTAATGATTTAGATCTGATATGTCTTCATATGTCTGAGAAGGGCTGGAGAAGACCATCATCGAAGGAGGCATACCGGCAAAGTGAAGAAGAGGAAGACCATGGAGAAGATGGATTCAGGATGTAACTGATGGTTTGAACATGACGGCTGCAGAGGCAGTACATCTAGCCTATGAGAGAGAGAAATTCCAGAGAACTGTTGGGGTGACAAAGTTCTTCTCAGGACAAGCTATTTGATGATGATGTCTTCATCTTTCTCATCATTTCTCATTTATATTATCATATAAATCTTTGTGTAGGTATGGTTCATGGATTAACTATGACAGATATAACAAGTCTATACAGAATGCAGGATGTATCAAGAAGAAACCGGTTTAGAAATGAAGAAATCATGAAAAAAGTGGGTACATCGGTATTGAACTTCATCAAGAAACAGCACATTAAATGGTTTGGTTACATAAGCAGATTACCAACAGACAGTGCCTCAAGGAGCAATGCTGTTTCAATATAGTGGATTCAAAGAGATAGATGGACCTCAAAAACACTAAGAAGCACACAGAAAAGTCTGTTCTAGAAATCTCTTCTTTTCCTGACGCTTTGAGGTGAAACAGGATTAGAGAAAAGAAGATGGTTCTTCTACATAGATGATGATAAGTATAATGTCCAGATTGCCTCATGTTTCAACGAGAAAGGAAATGACAGATAAACTAGATCTAGGGACATACATTGCATGTGAGAGAAGTATTGATATGGCACACATCATACATGCCTTCTGTTCACTGTTCCACATATGGGGGAAACAGAAATCATAGATATTGAATCATCTTAACTGTCGTTACTGCCTGTAGTACCAGCTTTAGGGCTATGTAGATAGGTGAGAAATCTGAAATTTAATGGCTGCATGGTAGTCGTTGCATAGAAACAGTCAGGCTAGATGTTTCATTTATGCCCCTTAGAGGATTACCAACAGACAGTGCCTCAAGGAGCAATGCTGTTTCAATATAGTGGATTCAAAGAGATAGATGGACCTCAAAAACACTAAGAAGCACACAGAAAAGTCTGTTCTAGAAATCTCTTCTTTTCCTGACGCTTTGAGGTGAAACAGGATTAGAGAAAAGAAGATGGTTCTTCTACATAGATGATGATAAGTATAATGTCCAGATTGCCTCAGGTTTCAACGAGAAAGGAAATGACAGATAAACTAGATCTAGGGACATACATTGCATGTGAGAGAAGTATTGATATGGCACACATCATACATGCCTTCTGTTCACTGTTCCACATATGGGGGAAACAGAAATCATAGATATTGAATCATCTTAACTGTCGTTACTGCCTGTAGTACCACTTTTTAGGGCTATGTAGGATAGGTGGGACGAGAATCTGAGGAATTTAATGGCTGCATGGCTAGTGCAGTTGCTGCGAAGCTGGTCAGGCTAGGATTTTTCATTTATGCCCACAACAGAAGAAAATCCTTGGCCTTACCGTGAATTGAACACATTCTCCGCATGGGAGCCGTGCTCTAATCCATTCGGCCAAACTCTCCTAATCTTATCTTATCTTAACCACATTTGCTGTGAAGCGTGGTGGGGAGAGTTAGTTTCCTATCTTGTGCCAGGTGTGTTGCGCTTGCGTTGTCAGTCCATGCTTTCGCAGGGACTCTGAGATGTTATCTATCATCGTGTTTTTGGCCTGCTTCGTGCTCTGCACCCTGAGTGTTGATTATTATAGGCACGTGATGGTAGTAAATGTGGTTCCATTCTCATTAGATGGCCTAACCACTTGAATCTTTGCTTCTCGATGTACTGTATTCATGGTATAGTACCAACGGTGCTTCTGATATTCTCGTTTCTCACTCTATCTCACCTTGTAACGTAATCCACTTTATCTAAATTGGAATTAAGCAATGACAAGATTCCAGTGTTTTCAGCAGGGTAGAGAGAGAAGATATGCAACCAATATCATTTGGGTACAGTGAGTATGGGAACATTGAGATGGCTGCACAATTGAAGGATAGACAACTTATGGACTGAACTTGTCCAGTCTATTGAAGTTTCTAACCTCCTGAGGCTTACGGAGATCTACTATCCTGTACATGCTGGTGTTTAAGGCAATGAGAGAGAAGACAGGCTTGCATCAACAGCATTGGTTTTCAGAGAGTTGAAGATGGATAAGGGTATGTTCTTTGATCTCTTCATGACTACCTGTTGGATGAAGACAGTAAAATATATGTTGGATCGATCCATCGATTTAAGGAGTTTAGAGTTACCTGTTTTACAAGTAGAGCAAGATTCCTGAGGGGCAGAATGAGTAGTATGTTTAAACAACAAGCCACAGTAACCATCAGTATGCATACCTATTGACATCTGTTGGGGGAGACTGAACACCTATTGGTCTGCCCAGAGTGCAATGACCTCGGTCTAGTAACCAATAACTAGCATGTAATAAGGTTGACCTGGAGAACTAACCAAGATGGATTCAGTAGTCTGACATAATGTTCTCTTTCCATTTGTCATGTCATTTCTTTAGGATTCTGAGGCAATATTGCAACTTTTTTTTTTCAGTCCATTCTTTGCAGGGAGAGGTACAACTCCTGAAGCTTTAGACCAGCCTAGAACGACACCAACAACAACAACAACCACGATAACAACACCACAGGTGAGATACATTGTATATAGACAGTCTTGATGGGCCGTTTTTATTGTAGATCAATAAACCATGCAGTGCTGGTCTACTTGAGATAGACAAACCAGATAGTTATGTTTAACTTTGATAGGCTAACCTGGCAGTGGTACTCAACACAAGATTGGCAACCAGTGATACTCAACTAATTTGGGTAGAATACTACTGATTTGTCTATCTCAGGTTGAGTACTACTGGTTTGTCTATCTCAGGTTGAGTACTGCTGCCTGGTTTGTTTCTCTGATTGAGTGAACCCTGTAATCTCTAGGTTGCCATTAATATTATAGAAGTAGAATACACAACCCTTTGCATCACACTCCCTGAAATATTGAATCAAGTAACTCTCTTGGACTTGAAATTAAGCTCAGAAAAAAACTACTCCATCAGAAAGACTCACCAAGGAAATGCATAGAAAAATAAAAATTACAAACTTGATTCTCTGTTGTAGGGAACAAGAGTTTTAGCTAATACTTCCTTGGGGGGTCAAAACATTAACAATATTTGTATTTCACAAACCGCAATACACATACATTTTATACTAGCATTCCTTTTTATCTTGCAGGAAGTCTTCCGCTCACAAGAAGAGACTCCAGTGAAGAGAAGTGACTCTGATCTCCACACAGTAAGTTCATCAACTAATAGATTCTATTTGCATGAAGTGCACATTTGTTCATTGCTTAGGTGTTAGGGAATGAACTTCTTGTAGTCTTGTCTTGATCATTGCAAGTATGTTCTTATTGTAGTCTTACAATTTTACAAAGATAAGTAAAATTTCCTTCTTGTGTAAGTGTCCTTTTATGGAAACAAATGAATGTTTTGTGAGACCTCTAAGTAACCGCTACTATACAAATTAAAATAGATCAGAGATAAGGTTAGAATAAGACTGCTTGAATTACTTAGAACGACAGAATGAAATGGTTTGCCCGCTTTGTGAGAATGCAACCAGATCACACTGTCTATAAAGTCAGCTACATCAAAACTTCAGAATGAAAGGTGAGGAGATGACCAAGGAATATATGAAGTGTCTATGTCATGCTGAAAGAAGCAGAATTCAATCATTTAAGCCATTCAAGAAGCTCATGACAAACACAAGGCTAGGACACTGTGCTACAACCTTGTTGAAGTGTGGCGACAAATGAAACATCAGTTCACAAGTGAGCAATTTCAAGTCATGTTGGAACCAAACTTACTTTATTAACAAAATATTGCTGAGAATATAATTAATAAAATTGCATCATCATCATCCGAAGAATATCCGCCTGAAAGATTTCTTTTACTTGAAGAATAAGTGTGTATGAACTCAATCATGCATAGATTTTTCCAGGTTGGTCCTGCTAGAATGCTTGGTCCTAGCAATTTCTGTCAGGAGTTGCCGCATGCATGTCTATTGTTTCTGAAAGGAGAATTATTTGATTGTTGGTTTACCTAGCTGGTCTTGTCAAAGTGTATGGTTTCAGCAATTTCTTTCCGTGGTCACTTTCCATTCTTCCCATAGGAAAATAAAACAGAGTAAATGCTCTAATTTCATTGAGTAGACACAAATGTTATATGTCCCAAAGAACTGAAGAGTTCATCTCCCAGATGAAGCTAGTCATGTTTGAGGGCTATCATGATTTGGAGACTCGCAGGTTCAGGAAACATGCACTAAACACAAGTTGCCTATCTCCCAAACAACTGTAATGGTGCCCACTCACCAGTTGCACACTCCCAGAGATAATACTCAATGTTGGAGTGCTGTACTTCTTCTTCTTTGCATTCTTTCTTATCAACCAAGTTAACCACTCTTTGTGATCTATGTGGTTTGCTGTACAAAACGATAATAGGTTGTGCCTTGATTCATAGACTTTGCGACATGTAGGATAAGCTCATTCTAATTTCGGAATATGAGGTGATGTACTATACACTGCTTGTACAGAGAATAAGTACATTGAGCATCTTGTAGTCAGTGTGAAGATTGTTTCCAGACTAGGGAGAACAAAGCAGACTAGGGAGAACAGTGCAGACTAGGGAGAACAAAGCAGATTAGGGAGAACAAAGCAGATTAGGGAGAACAAAGCAGACTAGGGAGAACAAAGCCGACTAGGGAAAACAAAGCCGACTAGGGAAAACAAAGCAGACTAGGGAGAACAGTGCAGACTAGGGAGAACAGTGCAGACTAGGGAGAACAGTGCAGACTAGGGAGAACAGTGCAGACTAGGGAGAACAGTGCAGACTAGGGAGAACAAAGCAGAACTCGGGAGAACAAAGCAGACTAGGGAGAACAAAGCAGAACTAGGGAGGACTAGGAAGAACATATGGTTACATCAGATAGAGAGATAGAGGCTAGAGTACAAAAGCAAATGCTGTAACCTACCAGCTAGCCCCATTGTTAAGGCACCCAAAAATTTCACAGGCAGCTAAGAAACAAATGATCAACAGCATTTTTATACCTACTTTGTGTTACCAGAGCCAAACATGGACATTGAGCAAAGCGCAGTCACAAAAATAACTACATGTGAAATGCGTTGCCTGAGAAAAGTTACCAACAACACAAGAAAAGACAGAATCACCAACATCAGCATAAGAAAGAAAGTTGGCACAAAACCGTGCTTGAATTATATAGATAAACAAAGAATGAAGTGGTTTGGCCACTTAATAAGAATGCATCCAAACTCCACAGTATACAGAGTCTTCTACAACAGAACATCGGGAAAGAAGGCAAGAGGAAGACCACGGAAAAGATGGTTAGATGGCGTGGCAGCATCCTGTGAAAGAGCAAAGATAACAATCACACAAGCCACCAGAACAGCGCAAGACAAAAACAGAAAACCACGACACTGGGCAACAACCCGGTAGCAGTGTGACGACAAAAGAAGAAGAAGAAGATGTTCTGAACAAAGATGCACAAAATATTGCACCTGTTTTGTTTTACTCCACTGCACAATGTAGTTAACTCTCAATATCTCAATTTAAAAAATGATTTATTACTGATTGCTCTAGAATGAGCGCACAAGAGAAAGATACATATACATTCACAAAACTGCAACAGTAGTCTGTGTATAATAGATACAAGCATTTAGAAATCGATGTCAATTGCATGTTGGTTAGTCGTTATATTGCATTGAATAGTTAGATATCCATCCTGTTTACATAACTGAGATTGTCATTCAACAATTGAGGACGTCTTGAGTGTACATTGTCTTATCTTCTTCCTCAAACGCTTCACATCGACACTCTGTGTGATTTGTATGTGATCTGAGCCTAAGAGCGGTTGCACGTTGTGCCAGTTATGCTCCTACACGTAGGCCAGCACATTCAATTTCTGTGACGCTTGTTGTTTACTAGGATAGCTTCCCTTGGTCCCTACCTCATTCGCCTCTGACATGCCTTGTAGATAGATCACAGTGGTACTATATTTTTGCTTCCCTAGCAGGCCCCAGCAGCACATGGACAAGAGTCTTAGTATAATGTATTTAGTATTAATATTAACAGTTCTGTGTCAATGAACTAAATAATAGATATACCTTTAAACACAATTAAAGAAATAATTATGTAGCTGTATGGTTTCAAGTCAAGCATGTCTCATTGTTGCATGATATCTGTACTGTAAATCATGTTAAAATCGTACCAATTTATTTGTTCAAATTTTCAGTCAGTTTTATAGTGCATATTTGAAATTGTCCACTTTTGTAGTATGGATGGATGATATGTTCTGCCTGACTCTCATTTCATTTTATTTCTTAACCAGACTGTTGTATCCCAGCTGTGCCAGGAAGTATGACCCATTTTTTTTCTAGTAACCTTATTTCACTGTATATATTATATTATATATATATTTATTTGAACATCTGAATATCAGTATTGTAATACAATTTTCATTGCTTTAGCAATTATTGAAAATGAGTATCAAGTCAATCAATTCTAGGCTAAGACTTACTGAGAAAACATAACAATTCAATATCAAGTATTAGTTATAAAATAAAAAGCCTTTACTACCTGTAATCCCGCATTTTCAGGTGGTGTAGATCAGGGGGGACATAGGCCCGAGGGATTTAATGGTCGCATGACTAGAGCAGTCATTGCGAAACTTCAGGTTAGGATTTTGTCTTTATGCCCCAACAGAAAAAATAACCCTGACCTTACCGGGATCGAACCCGGGTCTCTCGACTAGGAGCCCATGCTCTAATCCATTTGGCGTGGCGCACCTATGAAATGTTTCAAGTATTTTAGTATTTTCTATTTAGAAACATATCTTTTTCACTCATGTATGCTTTTGGAGCACTGGCATTGTCAAGTGGTTAGAGCTCTGACTGTGTAATCAGAGGAAGCTGAGATATTTTATTTGTTTATTTAGACTTCAGTCAATCTTGCTGGAAATAGATCCTTATCTCAATGAGAAATTACAATAGTAGAGAAGTTACTACTTCATCTCTGTATGTTACAGTCTCTCTCGCTCTCTCCTCTTCTCCTCTCTCTCTCTCTCACTGCCCAGACCAATGGACCAGATTTCCCCATAAATCTCATTCATGTGGAAACCTGATTCATGCAACCTTAGAATGGGTGGGTTTCATCACATCTTTAACGCCATTTGGAGCTCTGGTGCTTATCCTTCAGCGATGTGTTCGGTTTTAACCAGCATTTACTGAGTTTGCTCTCCGTCAGACTTTGGTTGTTCCCAGCCGACCTGCAAGGCAGCAGCAGGTATGTTACAGTCTAGTAACATGAAGGTTCTAATTCTTCCCATTCTCAATTGTTATATACAATGTGATGAGCTTTTAAAAAAAAATTTGCTTTTAATAAACACCCTTAAGTTTGTATAACAAATAAAAAGTAAAGAAAAAAGTATAACCCTTCTTAGTTTATACCATGTGGTTATATAGAGTAATACAGTGTTAAGCCTGTATTTTTCATTGACCATCCACACATAATAAGTGATTTGGTCAACATCAAGTTTAGCCGTCTTTACTTCCCAGGTATAACAAATAGTTCTAACTAATAGTGACCTCATATTAAAAGTATTTAAATTGCTCAGTTCTTACTTTGATTAATTTCTCTCATTCCTTAATATGCAAACTTCAATTTATTAGCACTGCTTTCATGTGACCCAAAATGTTGCATCCCAGATGAATCTTTTTGTGTGTGCATGAAATGAAATATAATGTTGCTCATCAGTTTTCCTGTTTTATTTAATCACACCCAAGCTTTTTTTCCCTCTTGTTTTAAATTTTAAAAAAATGATTTCAAATGTGTTTGGTACTTTTCTGGGATTCTGGTTGCACTTCTTGCTAAATGTTTTATGCAGAGCATCATCATCTTATATTTTGGTAGATGTAACAACAAATTGAGTAGCGTCTTGCTGAATGGATTAGAGCACTGCTTTCATGCAGGTGACCCGTGTTCAATCCATAGTAAGGCCAAGGATTTTTTTCTGTGGGTGACATAAAAGAAAATTCCTAATCTGAACAGTTTGCGACCACTGCACTAGCCAGGTGGCCATTAAATTTCTCTGGCTTTCATCCCTCCTGCCCCACACTTCCCTAAAAAGCGTCACTACATGCAGTTATGACAACAAATTGATCGGATGAGTATGGAAGAGGACAGGTATACAGCAGTATTACAAAAGCAAAGACAAAATTAATAGTTAAATATATAAAGTAATGACACTCGATGTTTCGACCATATGCCTTTATCAAGACAACACATACAAAAAACTAAATACTATATAAACTCACACAAAGATCGTAAATTAAAGAATGAAAGAAACGAAAATAGGTCACAAAGTTCTACAACCTGCTTCCTAAATCATCTCATGTACATGGAGATTGATTAAACTGTTAGTTATATAAGTTACATTTGAAATATAAACTTCATGGAGTACCTACTATTATAAAAATCAGATAAGTGAAAAATGTTCATAGATATTAGTTAAAGAAAGAGACTATTTTTTCAGAGATGAAGATAGCAGATGCTGTAGCATCCTAAAGGAAATTCTTACAATTATATTAATAAGACATGATTGAAGATTGCAGAGCTGACAAGAAACATGTTTTAGTAGTATAGAAAGACATTGTTCATTGGGAAATTAAGATTTAAAAAACAATGATTGAGATGACAGAAGTATCGGTCAGCGAACCATAGCTCTCCACGACCCAGCTACAACTCCAAGTGGGGGTCCTGTTAACAGGCTGCATCGCTTCTGTGTGGCTAAGTTAGTAGGGATCAAATATAGAATGAAAATCTGGTACCACAAATACAGTGTTGGTGTTCCAAAAGGTGTATTAATTGCTGCCTTGCTAAACTGACAAAAAGATAAATACCATATTTTGCTGCCTGCTAACTGACAAGAAGATAAAAATACCATATTAATTGCTGCCTTGCTGTAAACTGGACACAGGAAGATAAAAATACCATATTGCTACCTTGCTGCAAACTGGACACAAGAAGATAAAAATACCATATTTATTGCTGCCTTGCTTTAAACTGATCACAAGAAGAATAAAAATACTCTTTTTATTGCTGCCCTGCTGTAAACTGGACACAGGAAGATAAAAAATACCATATTTATTGCTGCCTTGCTGTAAATTGGAACACAAGCAGATAAAAATACAATATTTATTGCTACCTTGCTGTAAACTGGACACAGGAAGATAGAAATACCATATTTATTGCTGCCTTGATGTAAGCTCATCACAAAAAGATAGTATACCATATTTATTGCTACCTTGCTGTAAACTGGACACAGGAAAATAGAAATACCATATTTATTGCTACCTTGATGTAAACTGGATGCGGGAAGATAAAAATGCCTATTTATAGCTGCCTTGCTGTAAACTCAACACAAGAAGATTTTTAAAAGTCCTATTTATTGCAAATGAAGAAGATATCTGTCTCATCATCATCATGTAGTTGCTTCTGTTAACTAAATGACACATAATGTTAAGTAGCTGCAAAGTACTTGCTTGACATGATATAGTTTGTAACACAACAGTTGCTCCTTGACCCCCAAACATCCCGCATGCATTATGTTAACTCAGAGCTTGTGTGCTTCTTCTCTCCTCCTTCTAACTGGCTCAGAGGCAGCACTCAGACATTGAGTTTGAAGCCTCAGATTCACAAACTGCAAGCCCGAATGAGTCGTCACCCAATCTTCGTGCTCCAAGACACGAAAGCAAAGAGTTTTCAGGAGAGAATCAAGTACTTCCTATAGGAGAAGAAGAGCAGCAAGAAGTTGAAGTATCACCGCAGAAGTAGTGTCGGGCAAGACCAATGTTTGGTCAGTTGAAACACTCTCATATCAAATTCTATTTAACCAATACTAATTTCTCACATGCTAACATTGACCTTGTTCTAGCCAACCTTTGTGTGTGTATGCTAATGGTTTCTATACTTCATTCACATCTTAGATTTGTGGATAATTTTCCTTCTTTTCATATGTAAATCATGTTCTTTACCGTTACTGGTTTTTTGTGTGTAAAATATGGGAATAATGTCCCATACTGTTTTTGTAATATGTGTGAATCATATACCTAATTGCTCTAGAAATATTTATGGCTCATGCAACATAGTTTTTTTTCTTCTTGTTTTTTTTTGTAGCATGTGAATCATTTACTGTGCTGTTTTTTTTTTATTCTTGTAACATTTGAATCACGTTTACACCAGTGTGTTGCCGGGACTCTCAAAGGGAACAAAGAATTGCAACAATGCAACCTACGAGGCATGTCCTAAGAGGCGACTGAGGTAGAGGCCTCAAGAAGCTACCCTAGTAAATAGAAAGCATAGTAGAAATTGGATGTGCTGGCCTACTTGTAGACGCATAACTGGCACAACGTATAATCACTCTTAGACTCAGATTGCATACAAATCACAAAGTGTGGTTAACAAGTGGTCGATGTGGAGTGTTTGAAGATGAAGAAAAATCATGTTTCTTCTTGTACAATTTGTAGTATATGTAAATTATGCTCCCATATTATGATAATTTATATGTTCATTGTGCTCACTTTTCTAATGCTTTGCTTTTATTTAAATAAAAATTTGATATCTTACATTTCAACTTTTTCTGCTGTGTTTGGGAAATAATAATCTGTGCTTCCATTTTTACTCTGCATTTTAACGGCAGATGTTTCATCATAAATATTGATCTGCAAATTCTATTTTCTTTTTTTGTTTGTGATTCATGTCCCTTGTTTTATTGCTTTGCGTAATCGTATTCTGCACACAAAAAAAACCATATCAAAAGAATAAGAATCAGACAGTCAAGATTCCTTCGGGCATATAATGCAGGGAGGCGGTTTAGAACATTTAGGGACCAAAGGTAAAATTCAGGGAGGGAGACAGAGGGAGAAAATGTTGGTTGGTCTGACATCATGTTTCGACAAAAGATTGACGCCAGAACTGATTAACTGCACCAAGAAGAGAGAATTGTGGAGAGACATGATCGCCTACGCCGGTAGACATGGCACTTGATTGATTGAATCATATTCGTTTTCCTCTGCTTATTTAATTATATTTATCATGTATAATTCACGGCTTTAGAAACCCTCATATAATTTCTGATTGATGCAGTGTATAAATATGAGTTCTCTGGTGTAATATTAACCCAATAATTTCTCTATATCGTACTTTTTAACATCACAGTCTAATCTTTATTATCAGCATCCAGTTCAGCTTTAACACTTGCCGTTATCTCAGTTTGTATTATTCAATTTGTTAAACCTCAATAAAAGTAACATTTGCATGAAATGAAAATTGTGGCATATCCTTTACAGGACTTTGCCATCAACCACAGTAAATGAGTTGATTTTCTAGACACCACTTATACGCTCAGTAGTTTGTCTTTGTTTTCTGAATACAGGAACAAATTTGTTTCCAAATTTGCCCACCGGTGTTTGAACCAAGTACTCTTAGGTTGTGATTGAGCTCACTACCGCTAAGCTACAGACACCCACAAGTTCTATATTACTTTGTGTTAAATAACTATTTATTGTTGGAGGGGCTTTTCATTCCAGCTTATCATATTAAGATGAGTTCTTTTAATAAAACCTCACTGCATATCTGAGCATCTATGTGTCTGCCCTGGGATACTATGTCGGTTTCAGTAAACAATAACATTTAACCAGTCATACACTTTGCATTTTATTATTCGTATTCTTGAATAGCATTACTATGAAATCACTTTATCATTTGATCTGCATTTTGAATAAGGGTCTTTTAGCTTAACTTTGTCTTTGAAATGTAATGTATAAAATTAGTCTCACTAAGGGAGATTATGGAATAAAACAATGTCATTTGATCAGAATTGTGAGATGTATTTAGTTTACGTAGGTTCTTGTATTATATCTAGCAATACTCTCGGCAGGTGGCCTACCATTTCTATGGAGAAGGACCGAGCCATTTGTTGTAAAACCCGTTGCAATGAAGTCAATCCTTCAGCTTTTAAAAAATATTATATCTCCTTCTTCTCTTCCACCTTTTACTTCTTTATAGAAGTGTTTGGGGGTGGACGACATAGTGATATTTGTGTATACTTGTTTTAAGACACTTCGCAAACTGATATTCATTTTCATAAGGCTGTTCTTGATGCCGTCGCTCTATCTTTTGCTTGGTCTTCCTCTTGCTTTGTACTCATACTTTTTCTGTGTGGCTCTCTGTGTAGGCGATACCGGGCATTCTTGTCAGGTGTCCAAACCATTTAATCTGTTGCTCCTTTATGAATTGCATGACCGGTTTTTCATCCAGTCGTGCAATTGGGGACAACAGATAAAATTCTGGGAAGGAGAGATTATAATTATATTATAGATTATATATTATATAATGTAGTCATAATTAATAAATAGCAACATTAATAGATTGCTATTTTGTGCATTAGTATTTTAAATAACATAACATTGCTTTTATTAGTCACTACAAATAAAAATAAGTTAAAGAAACTTTTGATTATTTGAAAATAACTTGAGTAACAAGAAAGTGTAAATTATTTGTTTAATTAATGTATTTATTTTATTGTGTGTACAGAATGAAAAAAATCCATATCATAATTTATGTATATTGAAAGAATATTAAGTGACACTTAACAAGAATGCAACCAAACTCCACTGTATACAGAGTCTTCTACAATAGAATATCAGGAAATAAGGCGAGAGAAAGATCGCAAAAAAGATGGATAGATGGCATCGCAGAATCTTGTCAAAAATAAAAATTAACTATCACCCAAACCACTAGAGCAGCACAAGATAAAAACAGAAAACTATGACACTGGGAAACAAACCGGTAACAGTATGACGACAAAAGAAGAGAACAGAACTGTGTATATGCATTTTATTTGTCTCATTTTAAATCGCAAGGAAAGACCAAAGCAACTACCCAAAAATATTTGTTTACATAAATAAATGCTTGGGCGTATAATAAGGGCTGAAACAGTATGATAAGATCTCTAATCAACTGATGGAGAACACACACACACAAAAAACTTGTTGTACAGAGAACATAAGAAAAGTTACTAGTATTGTATTGAGCATACATTAAGGAGATTAGCATATAGTAAATCAAGACATGTCTTGTCCTGGAAGTACCAGAGAAAGAAAAACAGGAAGAATACAGAACTCAGCAAAGCTTGCTGAAATACATCAGTGATGGGAAAGATATGGAAATGATATCACAAAACAAAAAAAAAGGCTTTCTTTGTTAGGAACTGTAGTCCAGAAGGAGCTGAGAGAAGATATATATATATATATAATGTGTATTTCTAACACATTATTGTTTCAAGTTTTTAAGTTCTTTTTTAATATATCTACTTCAGCCTCGCAAAATTCTGCTAGAGCAGCTGAGTTCAGTGTTTGATAACACAGATGACCATTTACCAGAGTCTGTCTTCCTAGTCAGTACATCAGAATGGCAAGGCCAGATGCTTGCTCAGAAAGTACAAGACAGACAACTCAAGTTGATATGTACCTGTACTGAAGCAGACGTCAAGGCAGCCATGTGTTTCCTGGTTACTAAAATTCAAAAGTTGTAAGAGTAATCATATATATTTTGAGTAATACACATTACACATATTTTAGTAATATGATTAGAGCTCTCTATGGCGAAAGGTAAAGTGCTCGCCTCTTGTTCCAAGGATACTCAGTTTGCTCCCTCGTCGAGCCATCAGGATATTTTCCCAGAGATCCCTTATCTCATAGTAGGTGAGATCAAATTCCTAGTCCTGTCGGAGACTGACGATAAAACGTAGGTGCGGTGTTCAAGTTGAGCATGTGAAAGGACTCTTGACAATTCAAAATCTAAAAGATCTAGTGGGTGAGGGGGTCAAGACCGGACCATCTGGCCACTTATGTATTGTTCATTGCTTATTTGAGGATCATCTTCATCGCACAGCGGACATGTCCATAATTGCTCCGATCTCCTCCCAATCATGTATCTCAGTGTGTTTAGGCTAACAACTCTCATTCTGTGTTGATTAATGTATCACCTAGATCACACACCAAGAAATCAATCATCTTGTTATTAAGAAATCTGATCCATATGAGGAACTGCTGTCATTCATGAAAAAAAAAAAAAAAATCAGTTTATATGGAAAAATCAGATTCCTCTCATACTGTTATACGTTACATAGTCACCACACTCCCGTCATTTTTGAAAGATACGAACCACGCTTTGTCTGTCTTTTCTTCTGTTCAGTTGCTACCCGAGAGAACCTACCGTCTCTTCCTCCTTGATGTGTGCTCATTGTACACTTCTATACCTCATCCTGACGGCCTTAAAGCTCTCCAGTTCTTTCTCGATAGGAGAACTAATCCACTTGTGTCAACTTCTGCTCTCCTTCGTCTTGTGGAACTGGTTCTCACCCTTAACTCCTTCCAGTTTAATGACTAATTCTTTGAGCAGATCAGTGGGGTTGCCATGGGTACTAAAATGGGACCTAGTTATGCTTGTCTATTCATGGGTTATCTTGAACACCTAGTATGGACTGCATATGATGGCCCCCTTCCGTCTGTCTATCACAGATACATTGTTGACTGTATTGGCATTACTGATATGCCTGAAGCCGATTTATCACGCTTCATTAATTTCATTAATGTTTTCAACCCTTCTATTCGTTTTACTTCTCACATCTCCACTACTTGTGTCAACTTTCTTGACATTACTATCTCCATACGCCTATCCACTATCACAACATCAGTATATTACAAGCCTACTGATGCACATAGTTTTCTCCTTTATACTTCTTCCCATCCCGGGCTTGTCGTGACTCTTTGCCATTCTCGCAGCTCTTACGCCTTCGTCGCCTTTGTAGCGAGGACGATGATTTTCTTGAGAGCTCGCGAGATGCTCGATTTCTTTCGCAGGCGCCTATACCCGGAGAGGGTGCTTGTCTGGGCTATGCATCGAGTTCAGAAAATCACTCGCCAGCAGGCCCTCACCAGCCAGCATAGGACCACTAACTCTGACAGAGTAAAACTTATTTTAACTTTCCACCCCCATAGTTCACTGGTAAAAATGTTTTATTCCGTCATTTGTCTATCCTTAAGTCAGATCCTGAGACTCGTTCTGTCTTCCCCAACTATCCTTTGGTGGCTTACAGACGGGACAGAAGTCTTAAAGATATGTTGGCACACAGTCGCCTTAAGTCCAATATCCAGACTCATTTTGGCACTGTTCAGTGTGGCCGTCAGCGTTGCAACACTTGTGCTTATGTGATACAGATGCATACTGTATGTTTTCCTTTAGCCACGTTTCTTATTGATGATGGTTTCACATGCGAGTCCCGTAATCTTATCTATGCCATTATCTGTAAGCAGTGTAACAAGGCTTATATCGGCGAGACAGGCAAGAGGCTCAGTGACCGATTCGCCCAACACTTGCGCGACATACGCCAATGCTCTGTGACCCATGTAGCCACCCATTTCAATGATACTGGCCATTTAGGAGCTCACGATGTCCAGGTCACAGCCATCCGATTGTGTTCCTCGGATGATCGCTGTCGGTTTGCTCTGGAGAATTGGTTGATTTTTTTGTATGGTACCTTGCACCCACGTGGGCTCAACGTATTACATTCCTATGCTTCTTAGTACTTTCTCTTCTCATGCCTTGTAATCTATATAGGTATATGTTGCATGTATTCAAGTTATATATTTACTAGATTTTTCATTGTTTCTCTTCCATTCTATTTCTAGTTTTTATGTGTGTTTTTATGTTACATTTATTTCGTTATTCGTTTTATTCCCAGATTTTCGTTTTTATTTCCAGATTTTCATTAGAAATTTTTTTTTTTGGTCGTCCATTTGTTTTTTAAAATTTGTCACTTCTGTTGTTCGTTTGCTTGATAAAGGCCCTGTTGGTCGAAACGTTGCTGTATTTTGTCATTATTTTTATAATTTGTAAAACTACAGTACTTTGTGATTACATGTTTTGCCAATCAAATAGTTTTACTGCAGTCTCATCTTTTTGTGAGTTTTTTTTATACGTTACATAGCGCCTGTAAGCTATTTATCCATACCGATCTGTCCTGGGAAACTCATTCAATCTCTTCTATGGAATTGAGTCTGATATTTCTCGCCTTAGTAAATCTCATTTCAGGTTTTTCCAAGACCATCCTTTCTTTCTTGAACCCTTTGTCTCCCACTTCATTACCTGCCGTGTGATTTCATGTTATCAACTGCCACACTTTGTGGATATTTAAGTGTTAAATAATCCATTATGTTAAGTAGTCTATTATCATCCTCTATTTCTTCTTTCCATTTATGTTATCTGTTGACATAGAGTGCTCTGAACGACCTCCACTCATTACATGTCCGATGAACAAATAACTCTTTTCTGATCAGTCTTTTATTGACAACTTTAAATAGTATAGTTTACAGCTAAATACAGCAATGAGCTCTGGGATTTTATGTTGTAAACGGGTTAGACAGTTTGAATTGCGCTCTGAAAGTCATGAGTTTGAATCCAGATCATGTCATTCGGTTCATGTGTGCATTTTCAAAAATCCTTTAGGATTATTTTTAAGCTGCTGTGCTTTGTGCAATGCTCTTGCAGATAGTGTTCTATTTCTGCGAAGACGACCGAACATATAAGCGAAATCGATTCAATGAAATCAACCCTTCGCCTTTAGACCCCTCTTTCTTTTTAGGCAGCAATGAAGTGATGAATGATATCAATTCATAAAGGAAGCGTATCGTACATTTTAGGAATAAGTAGTCCTTCATTCTTGGGACATGTAATTAGAAGAGATGAGTTGCTTAACATCAGAGCTGGGAAGAAAGTCAACTTATTAGCATTACAAGAAATAATAAGTGGTGGTGGTGGTCTATGATTATCATGACACTCGACTGCACATGAGTCTTGTAGAAAAGTTCTTTATTATGTTTGAGAAATAATAATTATCTAGTGAAACTGCTTAAAGTCTGACTTTGTGTTTTCTTTCTCAGTTGTAACAGCAATGCACGTACTCCAGTTCCAATCAAGGTTGGCGTAGTGGGTGGTGATGCATACATTAACTCAGTTCTACGTCCCTACGTTGAGCATTTCTCAAACAAGTCCCCTGATTGGCAGAACTATGCCAGGTTTTTAGTCATTCCGTTTGGTATGTATTTCAAAACACTTATTGTTGATCAACAGCAGACTATTTGATCTTGACTTTGCCGATGACGTGGCCATATTGAATTCAACCACACAAGCAACCCACAAACTAACGAGCAATCTTTGCACACTTGCAGAACAGGTTGGTCTCCAGATCAATTCTGCCAAGACCAAAATTATGGACCTCACGAACTCGTCAGACAACATCGTAATAAATGGCCAAACACTGGAGAAAGTTGAACATTTTACATATTTGGGTAGTAAAGTGTCAAACAACGGAGACACGATGAAAGAAATAAACTCTCGTATTGCTATAGCAGCTAGTGCCTTCACTAAATTAACGAATATCTGGCAATCTCAAGACCTTAGAATATGCACAAAAGTTAAATTATTTAGGTCATGTGTGATTCCTGTACTGACCTACGGTTGTGAAAGTTGGAAATCAACAAAGAAAATTGATTAGAAACTGGACAGCTTTGAGAATAAATGTCTCGAAAATTATTAAAAGTAAAATGGAGTGATTTCGTTTCTAACAACACAGTGAGAGATAGAACACACCAACAACCCGTATCAAATATTATAAAGAAACGAAGGTGGAAATATTTAGGTCATGTTCTTAGATCAGACGAAAAGAGACTAAATCGACAAGTCCTTATGTGGTCACCAGTTGGGAAAAGAAACGTGGAAGACCAAAGACCACTCTTCGAAGAACCATCCAACAAGAAAGTAAACTATTGGGATGTAAAACCATACAAGATCTCCAACTGCTAGCAAAGAACCGTATCACATGGAGATCTAAAACCTCTGCCCTAAAACCTCTGCCCTATGTGCCGCCTTTGGCTCGAAAGGAATAAACTAACTAACTATGCACATTATGTAATTTATTCTTTATGCCAGATTAAAGATATATGTATATAATATATTACCTTTTTCGCCTTTACAGACGGTCAATTGGCAAGTGTTTTACTGTGACAACTTCTGAGTTTTCGCTTTTCTCTCTTTCTCTTTCAGCTCATACATAAGTCTCTTCTTAAAAACTGCCCCTTGTGCAATATCGCTTTCCACACAACTCTGTCATCAGCTAGTTTTCCCATGTGCTGTGACCTATAGAAAAGCTTTTCGTTGAGTCCTTGCAGACATCTTTATATCTGAGCAGTGGTCTGCTCTGGTGCCTCTGCCCATCCTAAAGTTCACAGAACAACATTTATTTTTGTATACAACAAGTTTTCATTCTTCTCA
Organism: Arion vulgaris; assembly: GCA_020796225.1. Lineage (NCBI taxonomy): Eukaryota > Metazoa > Mollusca > Gastropoda > Stylommatophora > Arionidae > Arion > Arion vulgaris. The sequence continues at coordinate 23,098,813 of CM036754.1, read as the reverse complement.
CATGCCCCAACCATCTTAGTCATCTACTGCTGAGCATGCCCATGCTTTTATATATATATGTATTCAAGTAATAATGATGAATCTACAACCCTAACCAGACCGCAAGAATTCCAAGTCAAATGTGGTGTAGCTAGACAAGAGCTCTATACTGGTAGCTAAAGAAGAATAGTAAACCAACAAAGAACCGTGTCGTTAGTCGCAACATGCTGAGAGACATACTGAGGAGATCCGGAACACTTATGGACTAATTGGTTTGATGTACATTTGTTAATGTTCACATAGATTTTCTCTATTCCTCATAAATGGAACATTTTGTAGCAGATAGCAAAAATGTGTCTGCTTCACAACACACTCCATCAGAAGATCATGTGTTTATTTTTTAAACAGAATGTTTCTCAGTCTGTTTACCTTGTTCTTCCCTTCTTTTCTCTAATCCTGTTTTACTTCATAGCATTATAAGATAAGAAGAGATTTATAGAACAAGCTTTTCTGTGTGTTTCATAGACTGTTTTTTGTCGCCTATGTTATTTCTGAGGTCCACCTTTTGCATGGGCAGCATTTTGCTTTGTATCCACTGTATCGAAGTAAAATTGCTCTTTGAGGCACACTGCCTGTTGGGGTTCTGCTTATATGGCCAAACCATTTAATTTGTTGTGTCTTGATGGAACCCGTAGGGAAAGAGGAGATGGGGAAGGCCTAGACAGACCTGGAGAAGAGAGCTGGAGGCTGATATTAAAAGGATAGATAAAACATAGAAAGAATTGGAAGGGATGGAAAGAGAGATGAAGAGCTTGAAAAGGTTTGTTGACGACCTGTGCTCCGTTGGGAGTTGAAAGGTGAAGACTTCATCTCTGTCGTGACTAGTCTCTGTGTACCACCAATATATAATTATAATTGGTGAAAATTAATTTGTCTATTCATATTATATTTGTTGATGAAAAAGATCTGTAGTTGTTTGAAAATTCTACTCTGTGATTCTTATGTTGACAGGTCCAAGCTCAGTTGGCAAGTACGTAGCTAGTGTGGACAACACATATGGATCTCTGTTTTTGGATCAGCAGTGGAAAGACACATTTGAGAAACCTGAGTCTCCTAAGCTGGGTATGGTTGTTTTGTTTGAATGTTCTCTTTTATGATAGTAGTGTTTTGTTTAATTAATATTTTGCGTGATTTTCAGATAGAGAGTCGCTGAAGCTTAGTTGTTAGTGAACTTGCTTCTAAGACGCTCGGACCGGGTTTAATTTCACAGTGGACGTGGAATATTTTTCAGACCGTATCAGCTCTCAGGTTGACCCAGACTCAATTGGGTACCAGGGAAAGCACTGGAAAGTAAAGGTGGCCTCGTGATGTTGATCACATCACCCATCGTGTGTTCACGGTCAATGAACAATATGGGCCAAGCACTGTATTACCCAATATACCTCAAGGTATGAAAAAGGGTATTGATTTTCAGATTCTATCTATCGATATCCTCTTTGTGTTCCATTTTACACAAGGCTTCCACAAAAGATTTCCTTTGTTGCTGTTCTGCTGCCTTTCTACCAATTGTTTCCCCATGTCATGCCACAATTTTCATATTGCTTCTTTAGGTCATTATCCAATAGTTTGTCCTAAGCAGAACTTTGCCTTTTGGAATTTCTCTCTCTCATAGACCTCTGCAGCCGTCATGTCATACTCAAACCATCAGTAACATCCTGAATTCATCTGCGTTTATGGTCTTCTTCTCCTCATTGCTGGGATGCCTCCTTCCATGATAGTCTTTTCCAAATCTTCTTGTCTTTTTATATGTCCAAAATACTTGAGAGTTTTCTTATTTATAGTATCAGCCAATTTTCATCAATTTTGAGTTCATTCTGGATATAACTATTTGTTCTTTTCTCTGTCAATGGTACACAGAGGACTCTTCTGTAACACTTAGATTGAAAGGTACATACATATATACCTTTTCACTACCTTGTTAAATGTGCTCCTTTAATTACATATAAAACAATAAATAAAATTGTAAACAATCATTGATAAGACAATTAGATATAACCGGATAAAATAATGAAGCAGAAGGCCAATGAAGTAAGAGCATTGTTGGAGATTGTACGTGAGATCTGTTTCAGCATCCATACAACAGTAGCCACACACAAAAGAAGTGACATTGAGGAAATTATGGGCAGTAGAACTCCATAGAGGATACTAAGACTACAATGAGAAAGAAGAAACTATTCTTACTGGACCTGAGTGCTTGCTATGTGCATCTATCAAAGTAGTGAGGAAATCCACAAGATCAGTCTTATACCAGCATGGAGGTAATAAGAAGACATCCCTTCTACTATGCAGTGACACAGCAACTCAGTCTGTCTTAAAAACCTGTTAGATCTTAAAGTTGTAAATATGCACCAATCCAGAGTGTGATTAAAAGGTTACATTGAACAGTTCCTAAATAACTAAGACTTGGACTGTAACCTAACCAGAAGAAATACAGTTGATGAAATTATTTGAAATTCTTTCTATATCTAATGGGTCTAGTAAGACAAAGGATTGACTTCATTGCACTGGGCATTCCCCATATGGCTCGATCCCTCTCTGCAAAAATGGCAAACAACCTGCCAAAAGAATTGCGCAAAACAAAAACTCCTTAGCCAGGGCAACAGTCCTAGTGATCTCTGGTAAAAATGAACCTGTGAACAGAACAGCATGGTCAGGATTTAACTCACGACCTGAATGCAAGGAAAGGGCATAGCTACAGGGCCCCCTCATTCTTTCCAATGACCTTTACAGCCTTAGATAGCAGAAGAGTGTCTAAGTAAGTCAGTTTTAGATAGTCAGTAAAATAAAATTAGATACTTCATTCTGTGCACTGGCTTAGTCAAGTTGTTAGAGCGTTATTTTTACAATAGACAGAGACCAGGGTTGCTCCTCACAGTGTCGTCATTTTACAGTAAACCCAACTATAATTAGGTATCTGGCTTGCCGAGTTAGTAAAGAATATTTGATGAGGACCAGCTACCTCACCTACAAATTCTGAGATCACTTACTGTGATGTACGTAACACTTCATACCCCTGCTGTTTTACATAACATAGCATTATGTTGACCAGTAGTTTTAAGTGAATTGTACATTCCCAAATGTATTTACAGATTCTCAAGACATTGTTAACCGAATATCCAAATATTTGAACGGAGCAAGCTCAGTACACCAGATGCCTATTGCTGAAGCTCTAATTATGTGTAAAGGAAGAAGGTAAGAATATGTTGTTGGTTAATTAAGTGGACCACACACCAATGCTGTCTGACGCATCAGTTCCAAAATACATAATTAACACTGTACATGGGCTTTTTCAGCATGCTCAGGAGGAAAAGTAATAGACGGGGCCAGCGACAACCACAAGCAGTTTGACAATGGAGGTTATAGAGGCTGTGACATGGTTGGCATCTCATGACTTCTCTCATGTTTTTATACTCAGTGACTCCATGAGTATGATTCACAAAGTGGAAACAGGAATGGTGAGATGAAACTGGGTGAAGGCACTGATGATGATAGTCCTCTGATAACTGATACATAATTTTAAAAAAAGAAGATGTAGTGCCTGACTTTATCACTGGTAGTAATTCGGAGATTAATATCAAAGCAGGCACTGAAGTGGGATGCAAAGGGTTCAAGAAAGAGGATGACCTAAGAAGACCCTGAAACAAACTGTGTTGAGAGAGGAATATCAGTCTCAGTTCCATGGGGATATTGAGCGAGTTGCCCAGGATAGAGCGGTATGGAGAAATTACTTGCAGGCCCTATGTAACGTATAACAGTATGAGAGGAATTATTATTATTAATTTTCGGAGATTGAGTCTTAATTCTTAGTATTAACTCAACATCCAGCAAGAGCAATTTGCCATTTTGATTGTTAGGTAGTCAATTCCTAGTGACTTTAGCATTTTGCAATGACAATCTATGAGTAAGCTTTACTTTCTGAATCTGTCTCTTTAGCGACCAGCTTTATATCACCCTCACCACACAAGGAATAAATCGTGAAACCTGTAAGTTTTGTTAAAAATTTGGTATCAAGGAATATTCTAACAAATAAATTCATGCCCTTGCACTACAACTTTTGCCATCAAAGTTCTTTTAGATTGATGTAATGATATTTTGAAATGATATTTAATATTTGTATCTTTTTCTTTTGTCGTCACACTGTTACCAGGTTTTTGCGCAGTGTCATTGTTTTCTGTTTTTGTCTTGCGCTGTTCTGGTGACTTGGGTGATTGTTTTTTTTGTTCTTTGACAGGATTCTGCTATGCCATCTAACCATCTTTTCGTGGTCTCCCTCTCGCCTTCTTTTCAGATGTTCTTTTGTAGAAGACTGTATACTGTGGAGTTTGGGTGCATTCTTATTAAGTGGCCAAACCACTTCATTCTTTGTTTCTCAATGTAATTCAAGCAACGTTCTGTGCCAGCTTTCTTTCTTATGCTGTTGTTGGTGACTTTTCGCAGGCACCACATTTCACATGTAGTTATTTTTGTGACTGCACTTTGCTCATTGTCTATGTTTGGTTCTGGTAACACAAAATATTTGCATAGATAATTGAAACAGAATAACTTGTGTGACCGCAGCTGCAATATTGAATAACTGCTGTTGTAAAAACAATGTTTCTTTTTCTTCTTGCCAGCTCTGATGAAGTTTCTTCCCAGATATTCATCCCATTTCTCAGTGTAAGTAAAGAAGAAGAATTATTAATCATAGAATTACAGTTTTCAGAATTTGCTGTTATTAATTAGTTAGGATCATCATCTTTGTACTTTGGACAAGTCCATAGGGGTTCAGATCTTACTCTCAACGCTTCCGCCAGCGTTAAGTAATTGATCACATCAGTTCCATGTTAATTAACCAAACATATATATATACATACATACATACGGAGGATTATCCCTCTGTGTGCGGGTTCAATTCCGGGATGGCAGAAAAAGCCACAGATTCCCCAGATTTATGGTGTTCGTAGCACCGAACCGAAGGGTTACGATGTCCATGGCACCGAACTAAAAGCTCAAGTGCTTCTGGATCGAAAAAATGAACTTGCTTCTTAGCTCTTAGAATACGAAACGCCACCTGGCAGACCATAAAGTTAGTTCCCATTTTACGACAAGCCACTTCACGACCATATGGTGCTAACCAGTTGTTAATATATCGTAGAGGACTTTTGATGATTTAAGTGTTTTTTAAAAATTCAAATACAGCCAGTGTGTGTTTGTAATAGATCTTTCAATTGCGCACATTTTGGTGTATGCAGTTTGTCTCTGCTGTTGAATATAAGAAAGTTATAACAAATTTTGTAAGGACATCTTCGCCTTAAAATTTGTTCCTCAAAACAGTGCGTAAAAAGGCGGTTTTAGTACGCGTATTGTAAGAGTTAAGCTAGTAGTCCGGGTTCAATTCCACAGTGGGTGTGGAATTTTTTCAGACTGTAGCCGCTCCCAGGTTGACCCAGCCTCAATTGGGTACCAGGAATAGCGCTGGGAAATAAAGGCTGCCGGTGTGATCCATTGTGTGCTGACAGCCAATGAAAAATACTGGCCTAACACTGTATTACCATATATACCACATTTTATGAAAAGGATTTCCTTACTCTTTATATATTTCCAGAAATTGTATGAAATAAACTGATGGTCTGGTGAAAGAGGAAGAAATTTATCTGCCACGAAAAGACTATCTAGTCAGCTGTGAAGAAACAAAACTGCCATCAAAGAACACCCCATTGCAAGGTGGAAACAACTCATCACATATATAATCCAGAGGATGGATATTACCAAATATTTAGAAGATACCAGGTTGTCATCCTTTCCCTTAGAACAAACTACAACAAAATAAGATACTACTGGTTTATCAAATTCAAGATAGATATCTCTAGCCACTATCGTTGGGAACTGACAAATATGATATCAGAAGGTGTCATCCAAAACTGTCCACTGCAGAGAGATCTAAAGAAAAAAAGGATGTGGCCTACAACCACAACATTTTGAAGAGGAATGTATATAGATACTTCTGAAACAAGCTACAGACTATATCAGTATTTTGAAATCCCAGAAGAATAAGTATAAATGTACTGGATTCATGCTTGTGATAATGTGGGGGGTTTCTATAGCAAAGTGGTTAATATGTTTGCCTGTCATTCTGAAGGTTGTTGGTTCAAATCCGGACCGAGTCACATTTGCAATTTTTTCATGAGATCCCTAGAAATGTGGCTGGAGTAGCCTACGGAGTTTGTGCAACACTCTTGGCAAATGGCTTGCCATTTCTTCCGACAAGGACAGAGCCATATGGAGTGAGTCTTTCACCTTTAGATCCTTTTATGATAATACAAGTACCTTTTAAAAGGTCTAAAGTCGAAGGATTTATTTCATTGCAACAGGTTTTAAACCATATGGCTCAGTCCCTCTCTGCATAAATGGCACGCCACCTGCCGAGAGTATTGCTCGAATTACGTAGCTCTGGCAATAATCCTAAGGGTCTCTGGAAAAAATGCACTTGTGAACATAACAATGCCGTCCCACAACCTTTGGAAGCATAGGCAAGGGCTTAGCCACAGAGACTTCTAAAATACCTTTTATCATGATTTAATACATGTTTAAATTGTCATTGTCTCAATGTATAATGCACACAGTATATTCTTTATCCTCTTTATAAGTTGTCATGCATACATCTAAGTTACATCAACTACTTTATGTTGTTCAATGTTATTTCTTCAATGTTTTGACAGGAGGTAAGAATTGGTACACTTGACAACTTCAATTCATCAGGTGAGTGGATGAGATGTTATATAACTGACACTTTTAATCATTCTCTAATCTGTTATATTCGCCAGAGTGGTTACCATGGCCCAAATCATAGATGTAAAGAATAGAACCACTGTTACCCATCACGCATATTGTAAGAGGCGATTGAGGAGACTTGGGGGGTTTGATCTTGTGTGTGCTTGATTGAAGGCACTTTGTAAGCTGATATTCAATTTCGTATGGCTGTTCTTGATGCTGTCGCTCCATCTTTTGCGTGGTCTTCCTCTTGCTTTGTTCTTGTTATACTTTTTTCTGTGTGGCTCTGTGGTATAGGACAATACATTAATTATTAAGAAAAATCCTGCAAATTTTGTGGCCAAATTACTGTATCATTGGAGATCATCATTGAAAGATTAGGCATGTATTTCATATGTTAGTGGTGGCATTAGTTAGTACAGCTATCTGATGCACCACAAATGAGAAAAGAAAACCTGGGCATTTAAAGAAAACAGGGAAGAACAATAGCAAGTTGAAAGATTTTGCCTGATGGGAAAAACAATTAATAGAAAGACAGCAGAATGGCAACAGTAGAAATGTTTTTGGAAGCCTTATGTATCAAACAGGACACAAAGAGGATATAGATAGACGCTGGGAGGGGTCTCTGCCTAAGTGGTTAAGCCTTCGCCTTGGGCTCTGAAGGTCACGGGTTTGAATCTGGACCGTGCCATTCTGTTCATGGGTGCATTTTTACAGAGACCCCAGAGCTATTGCCGGGGCTTGTGCAGTACTCTGTCGGATATTGTGCCATTTCTGCAGAGAAAGACCTAGCCATATGAGGTAAAACACGGTGCAATGAAGTCAATAATTTGGCTTTAGACCTTTTAGATAGAAGCTGATTAAACATGAGATAGAGATAATAATAGATACTGAGTAATACATTGTTCTTGCCACTTTGTAAGAAATATAACTTCTCTATTCTAGTATGATACTTCAAAATACTTGCTTAATATTAGTTTTCTGTATTTTCTATCAGTGGAGTTTGATGATGGGCAGCCTTCCATTTCATTGTCCAGTTCCCCTCCAGCTTCTACACCTGTTCTAGAGAAAATCAAAGATATGAACACCCCTCCTAATTCACCAAACATGGGAGCAGTAGCCATGTCACCTACTGTGAGGTAAGCATCATAATTTTCCAGTGAGTGCAGTAGGTAGTGGAAGCTACTCTAGTAAATAAAAAGCATTGCAGAAATCGGACGTGCTGGCCTACTTGTAGGCGCATAACTGACACAGCGTATAATCGCTATTAGGCTCAGATCACATACAAATCACACAGAGTGGTTAACAAGTGGTTGATAGGGAGCGTTCGAAGAAAGAAGGTAGTGGAATAAACTATTTCATTTTGAAAGCAATCTTAAATTAACACTACCATGTGCCGTCATGCGCCTGTTTGACTATTATTTGGCCATGTGCTGCCGACTGACCCATGACTTGTTTTATTGTTAAATTAATCAATAATTTACCGTAATGCACTCTGATCATTACCTTTTTTTGTAATTTATTGTTTTGTTAGCTTGTGATAAATGTACATTCATTCTTCTTCTTTTTTTGTTGTCACACTGCTACCGGGCTGTTGCCCAGTGTTGTGGTTTTCTGTTTTTGTCTTGCGCTGTTCTGGTGGCTTGGGTGATTGTTATTTTTGCCTTTGACAGTATTCTGTTCTGCCATATAACCATCTTTTTCGTGGTCTTCCTGTCACCTTCTTTCCTGATGTTCTGTTGTAGATGACGCTGTATAATGTGGAGTTTGGATGCATTCTTATTAAGTTGCCAAATCACTTCATTCTTTGTTTCTCAATGTAATTCAAATTTGTATTGACTTCTGATAGGTTGTTCTCCACAATTCTGTATTTGTTATTGCTTTTGGTCGTCTGATGCGGATTATAGACACATCTGTTAATGAATGTTTGGAGCTGGGATGTATTATTCTTAGTAACATGCCATGACTTGTAACCATAGTGCAGACATGTTATGTTACGTTTCCTTATGCGAACAACATCATGGCATATTGGGCATTCCCATTCGTGCTCTGTCCTCCCTGTAGTAGCCATCCCAAAGTCCATTTGCTTACCGTACCCATGAGTTTATTTTAGTAAATGTTCTTATATTTTGCATTTGTGGATTACTTTACAGGTAATCCTTACTCTAATCCTGTTTTGCTTCACAGCATCAGGATAAGAATAGATTTCTAGAATGGGCTCTTGTGTGCACTTCCTGCATGGTGTCTTTCACTGTCTCTGTTATTTCTGTGGTCCATCTTTTGCGTGAACAATCATTTGATTTGAGTCCACTGTACCTGAGTAGCATTGCCGTTTGAGGTACACTGTCCACTGGTAATCTGTTTATGTGGCCTTTTCACAATATTCTTGTTTAATTTTTATAAATTTCTGATTGTATGATCTATGTACAACAGTTTCTCATCTATTGGCAAAGATGTTTTCTTCTATCACTGGATGCTGACATCAAATGATAGAAGTACACTAGTCATGACAGAGATGAAGTGTCTACACAGAATGCTGGCAGTATCAAGAAGAGACCAGTTTAGAAATAAAGACGTCAGGAAAAAAAATGGTACAACATCAGTGCTGAACATTAAACAACATTAAATTAAGTGGTTCGGCCTCATAACAGTTTACCAACAGCCTCAAAGATCAATGTTACTCCTGTACAGTGGATACAAAGCGAAAGACCATCCACACTAAAAGTGGACCTCAAAGATAACAGAGGAATGAAAAAACACTTTATGAAGTGGACACAAAAAACCCATGCTAGAAATCTCTTCTTATCCTGAGGCAAAACAGGATTAGAGAAAAGAAGAAGAAGAAGAGTTTATCATATATTTGCAAAGATGAGTTTTTGTCATAAATTTACAATGATGGGTCTATCATCTATTTACAGAGATACGTTTTTCAACCTATTTCTTCTTCACCTTTCAACTCCCAACGAGCACAGGTTTTCAACAAACTTCTTCCAGCTCTTCCTCTCTCCTGCCATCCCTTCCAATTCTTTCCATGTTTTACCTATCCTTTTAATATCAACCTCCAGCACTCTCCTCTAGGATGTCTAGGCCTTCCCCTACTCCTCTTTCCCTGCAGGTTCCAAAACAGTACCAGTCTTGCACAATGCTTCCAGTCGGTCCTCTGTCTATGTGTCCTATCCATCGCCAGAATCTTTTCCTTAGCTCTTTCTCCACAGGTATCTGCTTAGTTCTTTCTCTGAGTTCCTTGTTCATAATCTTATCATACCATCTCAGTCACTCTATTCTATGTAAATATCCATTTATGAAAGTCTGTAGTTTTCTGGTGGTTTTTTGGGTTGTCTTCCATGTTTCCGAGCCATAGAACAGCACTGACTTCCCATTTTTTTCCATCAATTTACAAAGATAAAAGTTTATGAGCCATTCAGATATGTCAGTTTATTATCAGTTTGTTTAGGAAAATGAATGAACCATTAGCATAGATTCACTTATAATCCATTTATAAAGATAAGCTTATGATAGTTTTGTATTGGTAAGAAGCTATTTGTATTTGAGCATTTATTACCAGAGCATTTATATTTGACAGTAACTCTGGGACAGCCATAGCCTCATTGTCTTCTCCTGTTGAGTTCATGGACTTGCAAGTGGATTACTGGTTTATTGCTCCACCAAAGTCAGACAATGCAGAAAAAGAGAAAGACAAGGAGAAAGACAAGGATAAAAAGGATAAGAAAGATTCAAATAAATGCTCATTAAAGACAGCTTTCCGAGCCCTGTATGCCAATCGTTTGCCTCAATCTGGTGGCATTCAAACAGCTACATTTTCACTCATGGTTGTAACAAAGGAGAAGAAACAAAAAAGTAGGTTTAGTTGTAACAATTATTTTATGCTTTGTGTTTAGTGGGGCGCAGTACTTTCAACCATAAATCTGGTTTTTTTTTAAGTTATATTAATACAAATTGAAACGAATTCAGGAGAAGTGATGAAATCAGAGATATGTCTGGTCAGTAACTGTTATAAGAAGGAGAATATGGAGATATGTTGGACATACCTTGAGAATAAATGATCAAAGAATACCAAAGCAAGCATTGAAGTGGGATGCAAAGTGTTAAAGAGAGGACAACCTAGGGTGACCCTGAAACGCACTTTGCTGAGAGAGACAAGAAATATCAGCCTCATTTCCGTGGAAGAGATTGAGCAAGTTGCCCAGGACAGAGCGGTATGGAGAAATTACTTGCAGGTCCTATGTAACTTATAACGGTACAAGAGGAATTATTATATTTCAGATTATTATACACATCATCATGAAACTTATAACCACCACCATCTATTTAAGTGTCAAGTATTGTATGATGTTGGGAAGATTCTTCTTTATAAATAACACAATATTATATGGAACAAAACTACAACATGCAAACATACGCAGATACTATTCCATGGTATTGTTTCAAAGAGTAGGAGCACATATGCAACTGTATCATTGAAGAAGAAGAAGATAATGGACATGTTGTACATGCTTGTAACTGTTTTAAATGTTTTCCCCCTCTCTCTTTCACACTTCCTTTCTCTTACTCTCTCACACTTTTTAAAGTTTTTTACCATTACCAATTTCGCTCACTATCTCTCCCTTTCTCACACTATCATTCTTTTTCTAACATCCTCCCTGTTCTCACTACCTCTCATACTCATTCCCTTTGTCTCCTCCTCTCCTCAATTTTGTTCTTTACTTTCAAAGACATTTCATAATGTTGGATAATTTTTTCGTTGATATTTACTGCTTGTTTTTGATGAAAGTAAAATACTAAAATTCTTTTATTGTTGGCTACAATGATTTCATTATCTCCAGTCATGAGGATTGGTAAAAAGGGGAAAGATCTCGAGTCCAAGAGTCAGGCAATTGAAGGAGTCAGTCGAATGGTGTGCACATCCAAAAGTCAGAATGTCAAACTGAGAGGTAAATATGTAGTTACCTTTTCTCAGATATAATTTGTTTGTGTCAATATGCATAAATGGGACTTTTGGGATGAAGCAGTCAAGATGTCTACCTTGCATTCTGAAGGTTGGGGGGTTCAAATCCAAAGTGTGGCGTTCTATTCACAGGTGTATTTTTTCAGGATATGTGTAGGATTGTACATTTTAAAGTGAGAGGCAAGCAATGTACCTCCATGGCACAGGGATTTATCTTTTTTTTTAATGTAAAAATAATTTTCTGCCACAAATGGTATATGTTAATTTGACTTTTTAATGTCTGAAGTAATTGCTAAATCAGAGGCACATCTTCAGTTTAACCTACTAGTTTGATAGGAAGAGACATAGAAGAGAGGGATGACCATTAGTATTACCCAAACCAAAACTTTTGTGATTTCACGACATGAGATAAAAAAAGAGATCAAAATTGAAAGGGACAAAAATATCTGGAACAGATTCATCATTTCAAAGACATTGGAACTGTATTAGAATGGATGGGAGACATTAAAAAACAAGTCCATCAGAATGAAAAGCGATGGACTAAGTTTTAAAAAAAGTAAAAGTGATTGTTCTTTTCTTTCTTTTCTCCAATCCTGTTTTGCCTCACAGTGTCAGGATAGGAAGAGATTTATAGAAAGGACTTTTGTGTGCGCTTCATAAAGTGTCTTTTGTCACCTCTGTTATCTCTGGTGTCCACCTTTCGCATAGCCTGCCTTTTGCTTCGTATCCACTGTATTGGAGTAGCATTACTCTATGTGGCACACTGTCTGTTGGTAATCTTCTCATGTGGCCGAACAATTTAATTTGTTGTTTTTTGGTGAAGTTCAGTACTGATGTTGTACCCACTTTTTCCTGATGTTTTCATTTTGAAACCAGTCTCTTCTTGTTACTCCCAACATTCTGCGTAGACACTTCATCTCTATCATTACTAGTTTTCTACTATCATTTGATGTCATCGTCCAGGTTTGGCACTGATAGCATAATGTTAGTAGAAAGTTTGTGTTGAACAATGCTCTTTTTTTGTGTGTTCATTGTAACATGTTTTCATTTTAAAATTTGTGTCATTTGTCTTTTTATTAGATTTGCTTTGTTGCATCTATGTTGGATTTCATTAGTTACTCTTCCGTTGACTTGCTAATTATATATATAGAATACATTTGGTTGCTGCGTTTGTGGGTGTGGCAGTGATTGTTAAATATACTCATTTTTACTTCCAGTGTTAGTTGATGGAGTGGAATGGAGTGGTGTCAAGTTCTTCCAACTGTCATCGCAGTGGCAGACTCATGTGAAAAACTTCCCAGTAGCTGTTTTTGGTTCCTTAGATTTGTAAACATCTGCTTATTCACAAGTACACAACTTCTTCTCTTTTGTGCTGGCTGGTGAAATAAACAGGCCAAATATAATATGTATATGTGTACAGTGATAGATGCACACACATAACCACGTGCTGGGCATGTGGCAGGTATTCTGTCAAGACTGATGTGAAATGGGAACATTTTTGTGCCAATTGAATTTGTAGATTGGCTAATGTGGAACGACTTTTCTACAAGATTACAAATATCTGCCAATGTTATAGTTTCACAATGAACTTATATTTATTTATTGTATTTTATGTATGTGTGTGTATGCATCAAGGTCTGTGATTTTATCTTGTTTTATTTCTAAACAAAGCCAGTAATTATAGAATTGTATGTTACTGTTTGACTGTGCAGGTTACAGGCAGACATCTGCAAATTTGAGTTTTATATATATCCTGGCTACGACTTGGTTTTTGATTATTATTCTGTGTGTTAGTTAAGATGTGCTAATGAATGGAAGTTACTTCAAGGTAACAAGACAGCATTGTTAAGTTTTCAGAGATGGACTCTTTAATTGATTCTCTATATCTCAGATTGATTGATAGGACCATCATCATTGCATTTCGGTGATTAACCATGTGTGCTTTACCCTTTTTTTACACAGAAAGATCTCACCTGCAGTGCACGAACTCCGTATCTCCTGTGATGGTCCCTGATGTAATTTTGAAAATGGTGAAGATTTTATTTTTAATCTTTTCTAATTAATTTTGTCAGGGCAAAATATCTCTATATCTCTACAGCTGGATTTTGAATTGCTGATATTGATTTGAGGCTTATTGAACTGTACTTCTATATCTCTGCCAAGTCCAGCTAGATTTTGTATTAGAGATTGAGGTTTATTGAACTGTACTTCTATATCTCTGCCAAGTCCAGCTAGATTTTGTATTAGAGATTGAGGTTTATTGAACTGTACTTCTATATCTCTGCCAAGTCCAGCTAGATTTTGTATTAGAGGTTGAGGTTTATTGAACTCTTCTTCTAAATCTGCCAAGTCAGCTACATTTTTTATTTCTTGGACTTAAGAATGACATTAGGCTTATGGGAGAGTTCTTTTATAAATTTCCACAGGATGACAGGGTTATGTATTATGAGAATGACATGGAAATTATGTAAAAGTTTCTTGTTTGTTTTAAAAGATACTTGTATTGCTGAGGTTGATGTTGTTATTCTGGCAAAGTTTGTTGAACGTTATGTGAAAGTTTGTGTAGTGTTTTACATTTTACACCTAGTCTGACTGAAACCTATATTACTGAGATTGATGTTGATATTATTGGACAGCTGGAATACATTTTTCATTGTTGATGCTAATTAATTTTACTGTGAATAATTGTATGTGCCTATTTCATTCAATGATATTGTACTAGAAACTAACCTGTCGATTTCGTGTCGAAGGTTGCCATTTGTCCGACAAGGAAAACAATCTCTACCACAAAGTAATATTTTCTTGGTGGTGGTAGAAGACTACATTGATTGTCCGCTACTGAATTGTTTCATATTTGTATATTTTTTTTCTTCATTTTCAATCAAAAATAACATTATTTGAAACTAGTGTGGAACTGTTCCCACTGTATTTTCTTGTTTGCTAATGTTTGATCAACATGACATTTTGTTTCTGTTTCTTCTTTACAATTCAGAACACAAATCAAATATTCATTTCAATTTTTATTTACTTTTATATGACAAAATGTTATTCTATTGTATTTGTTTTGGTTTTTTTGCTAAAAAAAACAAACAAAAAAACCATTCAAATTCAACAAAGCAAAATATAGGGAGTTTGTAAAGTCTCACAATATTTCATATGTAGGTCAGCTTGAAAAATGTAGTACATGACATCATCAAAAAATGTGCTAAAGCAAAATTAGTTACAATAGTTACTGCTATGTTCTACTGTTGTTCTTGGTAAACTAGAAAGAACAAATGAAATATTCATTATAGCAGATGTTGGAAATATCCACCACAGGCTTCAAGATATGTCTGTACAGGTTTCTTTATATTGTCAAATATTCTTTCTTCAGTTGAAAACACCATTACGGTTTGAGTGAAAAGAATTACTCCTGCAGATAAGTCATTCACTGCATATTGCACCACAGTTAACTATGGAACACATTTTTATGACCTCATTTACTTTGTTTTCACATTTGTTCTACATATGAATTGTTGTGAGACTTTACAAACATCCTGTACAACACTCAGCAACCATGATGACTCCAATTTACCACTTGTAAAGGAAGAATTTAACATTTTTCATAACTGTTAAACATGTCTGCTTCAATTGTTGTCATTTCTCTCTCTCCTACCACTTCCACCAACAAAATACTCTTCCTCTCATCTCATACTTTTAATTTGAGAGAGATTCCTAGTTACCATATGCCTTGGTATCAAAAGCAATGACCAGACTACTGTTCACTTTTATTACAATTGTTACTTTTTTGTACTGTTGAATTATTTTTTTATGTCTTTTATACACACGCACACAAACACACACCGTGATGATAACCCCATCATCGATCTTGTGCAGATGGTTTATGAAAACGTGTAACACCTTATTCCCTAATACACCTCATGGTATAAACATGTGTTCCTTTTTCTCTCCCTTTCCTACTTAGACACATGAATATATACATATATAGGGATATGATATCATTATCATCATTATCAAGTAGCTTGTCCCTTCACAAACCTGGCTCCCATGACAGCAGTCCTGAAAAACTCTCTGTACTATGCAAGTTGACCAGCGTCAGCAGCAGTCATTCTCAGATAGTCAAAGATATCTTGCACCCATCGTCTCCTAGGTCTTCCTCTCATTCTTCTTCCAGGTACCATTCCCTCCAAAATTATCTTCTCTAGGCATATCATTTCAACTGAATGAGTTGTTGACCCAGGACAACATAAGTAATGATAAAGATTATTAAATGACATTATTTTGATGACAGCTGACATTGTCTTGATAGTCACTTTGAGATTGTGCCACATGTTTACTCACTAGATATACTTTTGTGATTTACCTGCAATTAAAGCTTACCTGGGGTCTCTGTGGCTAAGCCTTTGCCGTGCATTCTGAAGGGTGTGGGTTTGAATCTGGACATTTCCTGTTAGAAAAAGTGTCAGATTTTCATGGCATTCTTGACCTAGTCTTCTTCTTTGAACGCTCCATATCAACCACTATTCAACCACTCTGTGCGATTTGTATGTGATCTGAGCCTAAGAGCGATTGTACATTGTGCCAGTTATGCGCTACAAGTAGGCCAGCACATCCAATTTCTGCGCTGCTTTTTTTATTTACTCTGGTAGTTTCCTAGGGCCTACATCAGTCACTCTTAGAACAAGCATTGCAGGTTGCAATGGTACTATTCTTTGCTTCCCTTGCAGGCACCATACCAGCGCTTGACCTAGTAAATTCAAAAATTAAGAAAAATGGACATCTCAAAACCTGATATGATCTAATGGGACATAGATTTTGTATGAAGAATCCAAAACTGCAAGTCAAAATGTTCTGTCAGACCTTCAAATTGTTTTCTTATTCAGAAAAGAACTAGATCTTGAGCACTAAGACTTACATGCCTCAGTGATTACCGGGGCCTCCAAATCAGGGGTGTAAAGAATACAACTACTGTTACCTGTCACACATGTTGTAAGAGGCGACTAAGGAGGTTGGAAGTGGGGCTAGCTACCCCCACCCCATAAAAAAAACAACCTGAAATAAGGAATAAGGAAATTCATAGCTCGCCATCCGAGGTAGAAGGACCCTGTAAGGAAGAGCCTTAGATAAGAAGGCTTGAAAAACCTTGGTTGTGGACCTATGTCTCCCTAGGATGAAGGGTGAAGAAGATTAAGATTTATAGTATGATTAGTTATAAATGTCCCTTCTCTGGTGCTGTCATGTTCTAGTTAAAACTTTGTAAAGAAAAGTAAAGTAAAGGAACCCTTTCATACCTTGTGGTGTCAATACAGTGTTAGGCCTGTATTTTTCATTGACCATCGGCACACAATGGGTGATGTGGTCAGCATCACGCTGGCCACCTTTACTTTCCCAGAGCATGTCTGGTACCCAGTTGAGGCTGGGTCGACCTGAGAGCGTCGTGATCGGAAAATTCCACACGCATTGCGGAGCTGAACCCAGACCACCAGCCTTGCGAGCGAGTTCACTAACAACTACGCTACAGCGGCTCTCATTTAAAACTTTGTAGTCATTAAATAAATAAAGTTACCCCCAACATCTTTGCTGAACAAATTCAGAATTAATATCTCTTGCAAAATATGTATGTAGTACCACATAATAACAACTTAGTAGCGATTGTAAGTTTTAAAAAATAAGTCTAAAGCCAAAGGATTCATTTCATTACACCTGGTTTTTTTACTTATATGGCTCGGTCCTTCTGCACAGAAATGGCATGACACCAGCCAGGAGTATCGCATAAAGCATGCACATACCATGCAATATCCAGAGAACTACATCTGCCTCCTTTCTGCAATGCTGAAAGGTACAATCAGTAGGACACCAGAAGAAGATGTAAGAAGTTCTAAAAATCTAAATGGAAGGAATGAAAACAAAAGCTGTATTTTAAAGTTAAAAAGTATATAGCCAGAATAAAGTTCCCATTTCATAATTACAGATTAATTTACGAGCACACAGAGTACAAACAAACATAGCTGTAATAACATAAATGCATAATGTTTGGAGAGATGATTGTTTTTCTTCTTGGGCTCAACCTGGAAGTGTCACAATGAGTGGACCCAGTTACATTTGAACATAAACTGGTTACGTAAAAACTCTGAGGATAGTAATTCTTTTAAATGGGAGCTGCTTGGAATTTGTTTCCACTCCCTTGACTCGATCAAGTGGGCACTACACTGTGATCTAAGTTTAAAGGCTGAGATTGTCTGGAAGTTGACAAATGTATAAGAAGTAGGTTCTTCAGTCTCTTGGCTATCTCTTGTTGGGTGAGGACACTAAAATTGATGCTGAAGATGATGTATTTTATATATCTATCTATTTATACATAACATGATTTGATGTTTGAATGGAATCCAAGTAGCTGGTTGTACAGAAATTTGATTTTTGAAAGCAGGAGGAACTAACTTATGAAGAACTGGTTAACTTATGAAGAATAAAGTGTGACCGCAAAGAGGATTTTCATTTAAATCAATCCACGTCAACTGCTAGATTGCAAGAGTTTGGATTGAAGATTGGGGTGGCCAGAAAAGAATATCACAACACAAGGAGTCTCATCAATCAACATCGAAGTGATACGGTTGGTCGCTGGAAGCTGTTGGAGGTATTGCGAAGGAGATTGGAGCATCTCTGGACATGTCCGGAGTGCAATGAAGATATTCCTAACTGAAATTTTTTTTTTTCATAATAATGTGAATACTTATCCACTATCTTGTAAATATTGTTACATACATATTACATGCATTCAGTTTCTGTTACATGAGATGTGTATTTTCTGTAGTAAATTACATGAAATATTACAGTAGCAAGATCTTAATGTATGTCTGTTTGCTAGCTTAGACTAGTAGCTAGTATTGGTTATGTTATGTGATCGACATCATGGCACATTGGGTATTCAAATGCGTGCTCTGTCCTCCGCTGCAGCAGCCATCCCAAAGTCCATTTGCTCACCGTACCCATCATAAGTTGATTAGTATATTGTCTCTCTCTACCACAAAGACAACACTGTCTGGCATGTCCAAACTTAACTCCTGATTCTTGCACTCTTTCCAGTGTCTGCGATTCGCTCACATCAAATAAATGAGAGCGTACCGCATTGATGTATTATTGGTGTATGTAAGGGAGAGAACAATTATTTCTTATCTTCTCCCTTTGTTTTGTGCTATTTGCGTAGGGTTAGCCAGAACCATCTATGAAATCTGTTGTCTTGCATGAAACCTGCTTCAAAGTGCGTAATGTGTGCTTGCAGTGATATGTTTCTGCAACAACATTAAATACATGATCAGGTTTGCTAGCCTTGTGAACAATAATCTTGAACGACTTTTTATATGTTTGAACGAGTTTTTATAATATGTTTGGTATTGATTGTATTATTGTCTATACAACATTTGTACTTATGTGTGTGTGTTCTTTGACTTTGGATTTACCCGCAAGAAGTCAATTCTGATTTTGTTTATGTTTATTGACCAACACACCTTGATATAACCAAAATATATTTGTTTTTAGGTTGAAAAGGCATGCCTCAGCTTCAAGAGATTTTATTCATCTGAATCATGAACAAAAAACATGCAATATTGAACTGTTGATTTATCAAATAAACAAAGAACAATTAAAGAAAATCAACAACACTTAAACAAGTTTAGATTCATCATCATCATCATACTGATAGATGTACATCAAAGGTGGATTCAGTCATCCCCATCATTTCACAAATGTTTTGCCTTTACCTTCCAGTAGCATTTTGAAGCATTTTTGTCTCAAGTATGAACTTGTTCATTTCATATTTAAATTGTCCAGCTTAATTGTTCCATTCTTCAATAACACCTCATTTTTTTTTATTTTTACATTTATGTTTAGAACCCATTTTTTTCTGAGTTAAATGACAAGATATGTGTCATGATTATTTTTATCATCAGGTCAGTATCTTCTTCTCCAAACGCTCTCTTCTTCTTTGCGTTGTTCTTTATGACCAATTTTAATCACTCTTTGTGATATGTTTGATCTTTGCCAAGAACGTGTATACATTGGTTTGGTAGGCCTCTAAACGCATCTACACGCTTAGGACACATGCATCCAATTTCAGCCAAACCTCCTTAGTCGCCTCTTACGACATGCGTGGCAGGTAACAGTGGTTCTATTCTTTACACCCCAAATTTGGACCCTGGTAACCACTCGGACGACTCCGAACGCTCTATATTATCCACTTGTTAAACACTCTGTGTGATTTGTATGTGATCTGAGCCTAAGAGCGATTGAATGTTGTGCCAGTTATGCACCTTCAAGTAGGCCAGCACATCCGATTTCTGCGATGCTTTTTTTTACTAGGGTAGTTTCCTAGGTCCTACATCAGTCGCCTCTTACGACATGCCTTGTAGGTCGAAGTGGTACTATTCTTTGCTTCCCTAGTGGGCCCGCACCACATGGCGAGGTCAGTATCAATATTACATGATGGTATGCATGTTTCGTTTGTCACATAAAGTCTTTTTATCCATTGACATTCTATTCAGATTATCAGCACTGCAATGAAACTCCGCGACAAATAATTCTCCCAAGAGAATTGGACATACTTATGTTGGGGTATTGTTAGACATACTTATACCTCAACATTAGATTCTTTTCAACTGGAGAGAACAGTATTAGAGGGCAGGGTCGCAGAGGCAGACCAAGAAGAAGATGGCTACAAGATATTAAAGAAACCATGAATATGACCATCGACGAAGTGGGTGAACTGGCTAGAGATAGAGTGAATTTCAGTTTCGCTGCAAAGAGAGCAATGTCCTATAATGGACATGCACCTTGATGATGAGGCATACATTTATTTTCCTGTTTCTTGAATAGAGACAGACTTAGAACATATCTTCAGAACAGTATTTTACAATGTATGTCTTTTAGAAACAATTTAGACCAACGTTGTCCAACACAGTGGTCGGCATATCACCCATGTCATACATTCATGGCACTATTATTTGGTTCTTCCTCCCTTTAACGTTATTCGAGTTTCAAGAGAAAACTTTTTCATTTAAAAAAAAAAACTTCCATGAGCACGCTCTTCCCACTTTTTGCAATCTTGTTTTATTTGGTAACCATTCTAGTGATCCATAATCTTACCATTTTGTCTGTTCCCTGGAGAAAGCTTCAAAATCTCAACTATATCTTCATCTTATTCAAACGCTCCATAACGACCACTATTTAACCCACTCTTTGTGATCTGTATGTGATCTTAGTCTTTTTTTTTTTGCCTGATTCAGAAGCACTTGAGCGTCGGCTCGGTGCCACGAACACCATAAATCTGGAGAACCTGTGGCTTTTCTGCCAGCCCGCGGAATTAATTGAACCGCACTCACAGGGGGCTTGTCACCCGTTGTCCAACACGCTACGAACACGCTGGGCAGGCGGGCAGTGTGAACATAGTCTAAGAGCGATTATACGTTGTGCCAGTTATGCGCCTACAAATAGGCCAGCACATCTGATTTCTGCGACACTTTTTATTTACTAGGTTAGCGTCCCTAGGCCCCTAACTCAGTTGCTTTACTACGTGCTTTGTAGGTTGCAGTGGTACTATTCTTTGCTCCCCTTGCTAGTCCTAACAACACATGGGCGTCTCAACTATATTAATATTACTATTGTTATTATTAATATTCACAAAATAGATGAGACTGTAGTAAAACTATTTGATTGGCAAAATACGTAATCACAAAGTACTGTAGTTTTACAAATGACAAAATTAGTAGTATTCTAACCAGCATGTGGTACCCATGCCTCCACAACCATCGGTCAGATGTGCTCCAATACATTAAAAAATGTTGGGCTTAGACAGTACAGTTAGTTATGGAATGTATTATTCTCTTTATGAAACTACTAGAGATTATGTTGAATTGTTTTTGTTTTGTTTAAATTGCTGTCAACAAACTGCTATTATTTTGCTTCTTTGAGTAACACAATAGTGACACCTCATGTTTCTTGTGCATTTCTTTCTTAATCATTAATCCCATATTCACAAGTTGAAAACTGCACAACTGATTAATTAAATAAAACAGCACAAAATGACAACACAAAACTTACATTACTAAATGTGTTTAGATATTCAATCAAAATCAACAGGCATAGGCGATCATGTCTCTCCACTGCTCTCTCTCCTTGGTGCAGTTAATCAGTTCTGACGTTAATCTTTTGTTGAAACACGATGTCAGACCATCCAACATGTTCTCCCTCTGTCTTCCATGATCTCTCCTTCCTGAATTTTACCTGTTGCCACCAAATGTTCTAAACTTCCTCTTGCATTACATGTCGAAGAACCTTGATTGTCTGATTCTTATACGTTTGTTATTACATATAATTGTATTAGGTATTACTTGTATTTTATGCTCTTATTTTATTTGATTGAGCTCATTATTCTGTGTTAGATATTTTACAAGAATTGTACATTTCTAATGACAATGTCACAGTATTATAAATGTTTCTGTGTTACAATCCAAAACATTACTGTCAGTCAAACATTTTATGAAACACAGTGTAGAATTTAAGCAAACCTTACCTTTACAATTTTACCTATATATCTTAAAACTGTTTTTCAAATATCTGCTAATACAGAGGGTCTTTACACTCGTGAGATAAACATCCAAGTTTATACCTAACATTAGATTACTTTACAATTGTTAGAAATACTTATACCTCAACATTAGATTACCTTACAGTTGTTAGACATACTTATACCTAACATTAGATTACCTTACAATTGTTAGACATACTTATAACTCAACATTAGATTACCTTACAATTGTTAGACATACTTATACCTAACATTAGATTACCTTACAATTGTTGAATATTAATACCAACATTAGATTCCTACAATTGTTAGACATACTTATAACTCAACATTAGACTACCTTACAGTTGTTAGACATACTTATACCTAACATTAGATTACCTTACAATTGTTAGACATACTTATAACTCAACATTAGATTACCTTACAATTGTTAGACATACTTATACCTAACATTAGATTCCCTTTACAATTGTTAGACATACTTATACCTAACATTAGATTACCTTACAATTGTTAGACATACTTATAACTCAACATTAGATTACCTTACAATTGTTAGACATACTTATAACTCAACATTAGATTACCTTACAATTGTTAGACATACTTATAACTCAACATTAGATTACCTTACAATTGTTTCTTTTTTCTCAAATCCTGTTTGCCTCACAGCGTCAGGTCAGGAAGAGATTTCTAAAAGGGCCCTAGTATGCGCTCGTAGATAGTCTCTTTCGTCGCCTCTGTTATCTCTGAGGTCCATCTTTGCGTGGCCAGTCTTTTACTTTGTACCCATTGTATCAGAGCAGCATTGCTCTTTGAGGTGCACTGTCTGATGGTAATCTGCTTACGTGGCTGAACCATTTAATTTGTTGTTTCTTGATGAAGTCTAGTACTGATGTTGTACCCACTTTTTTCTGATGTCTTCATTTCTCAACCGGTCTGTTCTTGTTACACCCAGCATTCTCGAGACACTTCATCTCTGTCGTGACTAGTTTTCTTCTATCATTTGTTGTCAGTGTCCAGGTTTGGCACTGGTAACATAATGTGGGAGAAAGATTGTGATGAACATTGCTCTTTTTGTGTTCATGGTGACGTGTTTGCATCTTAAAATTGGCGCCATTTGCCTATCATTTGATTTGCTTTGTTGCATCTGTGTTGAATTTCATGAGTTATTCTTCCGTTTGCTGAAAAAACGCTCCCCAGGTATGTGAAGTCTTTTACTTGATTTAGTGGGAATGTCGATGGAGATATTGTTAGACATACTTATACCTAACATTAGATTACCTTACAATTGTTAGACATACTTATACCTAACATTAGATTACCTTGCAATTGTTAGACATACTTATACCTAACATTAGATTACCTTACAATTGTTAGACATACTTATAACTCAACATTAGATTACCTTACAATTGTTAGACATACTTATACCCTCAGCATTAGATTACCTTACAGTTGTTAGACATACTTATACCTAACATTAGATTACCTTACAATTGTTAGACATACTTATACCTAACATTAGATTACCTTACAATTGTTTGATAAACATCCAAATGTATTCCTAAAATACTTTTTACTGCATTGTGTCTTGGTTTGGTTGTAAATTATATTACACAGCATTTCTCATCATTGGCCAAGTACTTTCTTACTTTGTAGCATCCAACTAGATCAATGAATCAGATTTATGAGTTGTGATAGCAATGTATAATGAAATAGATGTATCTATTTTTCACTTACTGCAGTTTGTTAATGTATTATGTCATAGTTTACTACTTATTTTCAACACTAGAAATCTATTGTGAAATGACTAGACAAAATGGTGTAGTGTAACCAATACACTAGTAGAAATAAACTATAAGTATCACTTAATAGTAGATTGGTATGGCCCATGTTCCAATATTTTTTTTTTTTTTTTTTAAATAATGTTGACGGCCGCCTTTTGTTAACTCTTTCACTCTGCTACTTTTTTATATTTTTTTTTTTTTTTACCTCCGGAAGCATTTACTTTGCAATGTGGACTAAATTAGCCAGCTAGTTTTTGTATTATCGTAAAAAAATATTGGGTGCCAGTATATTGGCTATGAAGGGCAAAGTGGTTAGTCCAGCATATACAAATTTCCCTAGCTACCCTAAAACTAGTGGATGTCTGTGACATAGCAGTAGTGAGCTCGATCACAACCCAAGAGTGCCTCAAACTCAGCGGTTTGGAAACATTTGTTCCAGTGGATTTTTACAAACTGTCAAAAATATACCTCACTGTTCAAAAAGCAAAGGAAACTACTGAACTTTCAAGTAATGCCTAGAAAATTAACAACTCATTTACTGTGGTTGATGGCGATGTTCTATAAAGGATATGCCATGATTTTCACTGTTTCACCCTATATCTGGGAAAACTGATGTAGAAGGAAATGTTGCATCAGTAGTGAAGCAGAAGTGAAGAAGAATGAATTGACATGTGCCCATTTTATTATAGCCCTCACAGTCATGGATAGAACACCCTTCAAAGTCACTATGAAGATGTTTCTGGTATGAAATGTGTGCTTGTTCCTTTTGTGATCTTAATTGTTTTGAAAGTTTCAGTGTAAGGAACAGAAAGTCTTAATTTTCATTCTCTGAACCTTATATTCTTTATAATTGTGCAATCATGATTGTTTGATTTGATCTAGTCTTAGTCTTATTTTGTTGTGAAATTGTATGCTTTATCCCACAGTGAGATGTTCATGGATGACTTTTTCATAGCTGTCTTATTCTATACATTTGTCTTCCCTATATATATATATCTATATATAAATATATACGCCCAAACTTGTGTACAAAAATATGATATTTTGAGTAGATGAGAAATAACAGCATTTAGCATACAAAACTTGGTCAGGAATAGTTAAATTTAAGGACTTAATAAAAGTTAATGTTTGCCATCATTAAGTTATGGTCACATTAAATTTAGCATCATCACTTGAAATGTTACAATCACCAAGCTACAGTCACCAACTGAAATGTTACAATCACCAACCTATGGTCACCAATTAACTTAAACATCTCCAATTGAAATGTTACAATCACCAATTAACTTAAATATCACCTATCGCAATGTTACAGTCACCAACTGAAATGTTACAATCACCAACCTATGGTCACCAAATTAAATGTTACAATCACCAAGCTATGGTCACCAATTAACTTAAACATCAATTGAAATGTTAGTCACCATTTGAAATGTTACAGTCACCAAATGAAATGTTAGTCACCAAGCTATGGTCACCAATTGAAATGTTACAATCACCAAGCTATGGTCACCAATTAATTTTAACATCACCAATTGAAATGTTAGTCACCAAATGAAATGTTACAATCACCAACCTATAATTACAAAATTCTGAAATTCTTTTCACAGTAGTTTCACAATTACAATTTAATTGAGAATTACTAATGAGAACAATGGTTGAACTATTAGCCATACTGATGTTGATGGTACTTATGTCAGTATAACTTTGCAGATATTCCAAGATTGGAGACGGTAACATTTAATTGTGTTATTGTCACCTCAAAACTTGATACCCGATCATACTGACTAGATGATTTGTTGACTCTAATATGTTGATGTACGGAAACATACAAATCTGAGGTGGTCAATGCGGATCAGATCAGATCTGAAGAAAACCGAGAGGTGGCTGCGGAGATACTTAATAACTTGGTATTTTAGAACAAAGTCAGTCACATATGTATGGTATCACATAAGCAAGAAAAATAAATAATCAAATCATAAAACTAACAAAAATCAAACGTTTCGACTCGTAAGTCTTTGATATGTGATGTTGCATTTTTACATATTATTAATGTATACATGTTACAGAATAGTTTCCGCATACTTTTAATATCACTATAAATAAATCGTTGTGATTAACAACGGCTGGTAACTAACATCATACTTATTCTTATCAGATACTGTCTAGTAACTTATTTATTTGTTGACTTTCTTACATACCAGGAGATTAAACAGTCTGGTATTTTTTTCTGTCTTGTATTTTTGTCTTTGTTGACTTTCTTACATACCATAAGATTAAACAGTCTGGTATTTTTTTCTGTCTTGTATTTTTGTCTTTGTTGACTTTCTTACATACCATAAGATTAAACAGTCTGGTATATTTTTCTATTTTGTCTTTGTTGACTTTCTTACATACCATGAGATTAAAAGTCTGGTATATTTTTCTATTTTTTCTTTGTTGACTTTCTTACATACCATGAGATTAAAAGTCTGGTATGTTTGTCTTTGTTGACTTTATTACATACCATGAGATTAAACTGTCTTATTTTTTTCTATTTTTGTCTTTGCTGACTTTCTTACATACCATGAGATTAAACAGTCTAGTATATTTTCTATTTTTCTTTGTTGACTTTCTTACATACCATGAGATTAAAAGTCTGGTATGTTTGTCTTTGTTGACTTTATTACATACCATGAGATTAAACTGTCTTATTTTTTTCTATTTTTGTCTTTGCTGACTTTCTTACATACCATGAGATTAAACAGTCTAGTATATTTTTCTATTTTTTCTTTGTTGACTTTCTTACATACCATGAGATTAAACACTCTGGTATGTTTGTCTTCGCTGACTTTCTTACATACCATGAGATTAAACTATCTGGTATATTTTTCTATTTTTTCTTTGTTGACTTTCTTACATACCATGAGATTAAACAGTCTGGTATCATCTTTTTTTTATTGACTTAATTAATAACATGCCATGGTGTTATACTGTCCAGGATGTTCATCTTTGTTGACTTTCTTACATAAAAGTAAGAAATTAAAACAATTTTTCTGCAACCTTGTATGTTATTTCTTAATGCCACACAATTTACTACTATATAGCAGACTTGGGTTCAATTCCCGGTAAGGACACAAGGAGTTTTTTTATGTCAGGAGCATAAAGAAAAAATCATAACCTAAGTAGTTGCATGCCTAATGCCATACGACCATTATATTCCACAGACTCATGTCCTACACTGCCTTAAAAAGCGGTATTACATGCAGTTTTTTTAAATATTATTAATAGCAGAATATACACAAATAGTGAAGAACTTACATCTTTGCCTCCTTTACAAGCACCAGAAAGTTGAACACAATAACAAACAGATGCCACTCATAGCATTCTAGAAATTAAATAATTTTGCTTGTTATATTTGGGGAGATCCATTATCACCTACGCCAGCCAGCAAGGCACCTGATGATGATGATAACAGTACAGACAATTATCTACAAAACAAAATTCAATTTCTTCAAATTTTGTCCAAAAATTAAAAATATTCAAGAATAATTTATACACCCGGCATGATGTTTACTACATCATCCATCATGTGCCGACAGTCAATCAAAAGTATGGGCCTAACACCCAGTATACCTCGCGGTATGAAAAATGGTTAAAAAAAAACAAAATTAATACACACACCTACAAAGTGGGATTGGAATTGATTTCACTCACTTGTTTTTCAATTTGGTAGCTAATGTGTTGAATTACCAGTATACACTTCCTAGACAAAAATAAACACTATATAAATGTCTTGTTACCACTGATATTGAGACTTCTAGTGGATATATTCATAATGCCAGCTTGCCTAGTGTAAATTTATATTGATATATATATCTTATTTCAGTTCTGGCTCAACTTGTCGTGTGGTATGAAAAAAAAAATGCAGATTTTGCTGATAAATTGTACCACACAAATAAGGTTTCATGTTTGCACATAGATAAAATGTTTGATAACAGGTTTTTCTATTTGTAAAGGAGTCTTCCAGTGGAAGATCTATTCTGCATACCACAATTTTTGTATATAGTGTCCAGACAAAACTTATTTGTGCCAATATTTTGTTCTTATCATATCTTGCTGTTTGGTCACAACTTTTTCCATTTTATTATCACAACAAGCAAAAATGAGTAGCACCTGGCTAATGGATTAGAAGTGTGGGCTCCCATTCAGGAGACTTTTGTTCGATCCCCAGTAAGGTCATGTAGTTTGTGTTCTGTCTAGGACATAGAGAAAAATCCCTAACCTGAACAGTTTTGCGAGCACTGCACTAGTCATGTGGTCATTAAATTGCTCAGTCTCATGTTCCCCCTGTCCTGCATCACCCTAAAATGCAGTAACACAAGTAGTAAAGACACTATTTTGTTATCATCAAAAAGAAACATTGAAAAGGTACTTTTAGGTTTAGAGTGCATTTTGGTGCCATATTTATATTGTGAGCGTCTATAGCTTAAACGGTAGGGAGCTCGATCAC
Organism: Arion vulgaris; assembly: GCA_020796225.1. Lineage (NCBI taxonomy): Eukaryota > Metazoa > Mollusca > Gastropoda > Stylommatophora > Arionidae > Arion > Arion vulgaris. The sequence continues at coordinate 23,070,194 of CM036754.1, read as the reverse complement.
AACCCAAGCGTTCCTAGTTCAAACTCTGTGGCACGCAGGTTTGGAAGCAATTTAGTTCTCTTGGATTTTTACGACGGGAGGTCAGCATGCTACAATAGAATTAAGTAAAGTGAAAGTTGATGTAGCACTAAGTTGGATCAGGATGTCGATGTAGCACTAAGTTGGAAGTGAAAGTTGATGTACTACAGTAGCACTAAGTTGGATGAGGATGTCGATGTAGCACTAAGTTGGAAGTGAAAGTCGATGTAATACAGCAGCACTAAGTTGGATGAGGATGTCGATGTAGCACTAAGTTGGAAGTGAAAGTTGATGTACTACAGAGGCACTAAGTTGGATCAGGATGTTGATTTACTACAGTAGCACTAAGTTGGATCAGGATGTCGATGTAGCACTAAGTTGGAAGTGAAAGTTGATGTACTACAGTAGCACTAAGTTGGATCAGGATGTTGATGTACTACAGTAGCACTAAGTTGGATGAGGATGTCAATGTACTACACCAGCATCAAGTTGGATGGCGAAGTTGGCTTACCACAATGTTATTAGTTGTGCACCATTTTATGGTGTTAATTTCCTTGTACAGTCAATTCCCTAATCCACCAAGCTGACAATGAGGGCCCTGATTTAATATTAAAAAACAAGCACAACTGGATGCTTAAGTGGCAGAGTGAGGAGGCTGAATAACCAGTGAGAATCAAGAACCATTAGTAATCGTATCCTACAACATTTGTTGGAAGAGACTGAGCACCTCTTGGTCTACCCCAGTGTGCAATGACATCAGTTCAGTAACCAATAACAAAACAAAAACATACAAGTATAGTAATGTTGTTACAAAGTAGAAGTACACACTCAATTTGCATTTCAACAAACAGATTTTTATCAAACAAAGTGTTCTGATGTTTCAACATTGGTATATAGTTTTGGTAAACAGTGGTTCCAATTTCATGTTTTGTTTTGTCCAGAATCCCTAATACTTATCAATGTCTGTTTATTGATCATATACATTTACTCTGCTGCTTCCACTGGGGTTCTGAAAACTCCTTATTCTCTTCTATACATTAGCTAAGTGGTTACGCCCTTGCCTTGTGAGTTGAAGCGCATGGGTTTGAATCCCAATCACGCTTCTGTTCACGAGTGCATTTTTTCCCAGAGACCCTGGGATTGTTGCCAGAGCTATGGGGTTCGTGCTTTGTTCAGTAATCTTGGCAGGTGACATGCCATTTCTGCGGAAAGGGGCCAAGCTACATGGGGTAAAACCTGGTGCAATGAAGTCAGTCCTTCAGCTTTAAAACCTCACTTTCTATAATGTTTTGCTGCATTTCTCCTCGTTATTGGTACCCCAACTTTTCTGGCTTGTGGAAAAGTATTGATTTGTTGTTGGAGGAACTGTATAAGTGGTTGGTTGGCTGTCAACACTTTCTGAAAGTGACTAAACACATATTCAAGTACCCAGACTGCAGGTATCTTGATTCTAATCCACCCAAGTGGTTACCGGGGCCCAAATTGGGGTGTAAAGAATAAAACTACTGTTACATGCCACGCCTGTCGTAAGAGGTGACCATGGAGGTTGGGCATGGGGTTAGCTACCCAACACCGTAAAAAACACTAGATGGCTACAGAACGGAGAGCGAACCCAGTAAATGCTGGCTGAAACCGGATACATCGCCGAAGGATAAGCACCAGAGCTCCAAATGGTGCTGAATATGTGATGTAAAACACACCAAGGCTGCATGAATCATATTTCCACATGAATAGAATTTATGGGGAGGTCTGGTACATCGGTCTGGACGGTGATCGCAGAGAGAGAGATTCTAATCATTTGTGTGTGTTTCTATTATGTCAGCTAGGTAGAAAAGAATGTTTGCTAGCTAGCTCAAACATGTTTTATGTAAGATATTGCTGTTGTCAAGTAACATGTAAATTTTATATTATGATATTGATATGTAATTTGAACTATTTTGGTTGTTGAAGTCGAAGTTGATGTAGACAGTCACCGAATGCCATATTGATCAAGACGAGAATTGTTATTAAATGTTCAATCATTTTATGGAAGTGAAAGTGTGAGTGTTGGTTGGTTTTTTTCTGAAGGTATAGATTTGATGTATAATTGTACAGTATTGTCAAGTGCAATCAATAAAATGTGTTCACATCTTGCCAAACAGGTTTCTCTATATTGAATCACATGTTTTGTATGTGTATTAGTGTATTTCTGAAATAGCGAAACACTTAAAAACAAAGTACTGTAGTTTTACAAAAACAATAACATTTTAGGTCGTTAGGAATTTATTGTTTCATTCTAAATGTAGTGTGCCATGTAAGAAGTCAATTTCATCACATCGGTAGACATCCTTTGCTTGAAAAAGGCCTTTTGGTCGTAAAGTTGCTGTGTTTTGTATTTTGTAACACTACAGTACTTTGTTTTTACGTGTTTCGCCATTGCTACATAGTTTTACTGCAGTCCTCCCTATATCAATGATAATATTTCTGAAATATGTAATCAAATATTGGATACAGGTACAGTACCCATTGTCCTGAAAATGTTAAATTTGTTATTCAAGTGTCGGAAGGGTTTCAGTTGGAAGAATAATATACAAATTGAAAAATTATTTTTAAAAGCTAATTTGGAGCAGGTAGTGGGCATCGACTTTATGTGGCATTTCAGCACTGGAGAAAAGACTAGGTGCATTTTTTTTTTCCAATCCAGAAGCACTTGAGCTTTTCAGCTCTTGGCTCGGTGCCATGGACATCGTAACCCTTCGGTTCGGTGCCACGAACACCGTAAATCTGGGGAATCTGTGACTTTTTCTGTCATCCCGCGGAATTGAACCCGTACACACAGAGGGATCGTCACCCGTAGTCCAACGCGCTACGAACACGCTGGGCAGACGGGCAAGGTGCATAGAGAGGCTCGCTCCAGTTGTCTCCTTTTTCGACCTGAAGCTTAAAGACAAAACGGGATTCAGAGAATGGATGGATAGTGGGCACTTACAAAAGCCTGTTTAGGGACAGTTATGCAGGAAGTTGGGAATTTAATTTGTTTTTGTTGTGAGATCACTTGTCTATTTCATTGTATATTTCAACGTAATCAATAAGTTTTGCAGTCGGAATAGCAAGCGCAGTGGTAGGATATGTATATCTATGAGTAGCGTTCATGTATCTCTACTGGCGGACTACTAATCACCTTCCAGTAGGCTTGTCAATAAGTTTTGCAGTCGGAATAGCAAGCCCATTGGTAGGATATGTATATCTATGAGTAGCCTTCATTTATCTCTACTGGCGGACTACTAATCACCATCCAGTAGGCTTGTCAATAAGTTTTGAAGTCGGAATAGAAAACCCAGTGGTAGGATATGTATATCTATGAGTAGCCTTCATTTATCTCTACTGGCAGACTACTAATCCCCATCCAGTGTTTTTGTTTCATAATGAATTTAGTCATCATAACAGTCCTTCTGAATTGTTTTTCTATGATATGCCAGATGTCTGCCATGTTGAAGTCATCTGTCACATTCTGTTATTATCTTCAATCTGGTCTTTCTCTTCTCCACTTTCCATGAATTCTTCTCTCCATAATCTCGTCTTTTCCAAACCTCCATATCTTGTTATGTGTCCAAAATACTTTAGTCTTCAGTCTTATTTATCAACTATTTGTCCAAAGGTGAAGGACTGAATTCATTGCACCTGGTTCCCCCATATAGCTCTGTCCCTGTCAGCAGAGATGGCATGCCATCTGTCAAAAGCATTGCGCAAAGCACAAGCTCCGTAGCTCCAGCAACAATCTTGGGGATCTCATGAAAAAAAGTTTACATGTCTCGGTCGATTCGAACCACAGGCTTTGGTACAACAGGCAAACGACTTAACCACTTTGCGATTGAGACCCCTGATCAACCATTTGTAATCTCTCCTACTCTACCCAGCTGATAATGAGTCATCATTTAGCATATCCCTTGCAGAACATCACTTTCACCACAGCATGCCTGAAAAACCAGCAAGTTCTCCTGCTTCTTCTAACGTCATGTTCAAGGTTTCTTTGAGGTCCTACTGCCCCCTTCATCTTGGTCTTCCTCTGTCTCTACCCCCCAGGAACCATGCCTTCCATTACTGTTCTCTCCAAACTACAGTCTTTTAACGTGACCAAAATACTTATTTTTCTGGGACATCATATTGTTTATGAGCCAATTCTCCACAATATGTATGTCTTGTGGTTTGTTTCTTTTTTTTTTTCTTATCTCTAGGGATTTCTAAGAGTTTTTCAGTAGCACCTTATTTTGAATTCTTCGATTTTGTTCCTCCTTCTTCTTTGCGTTCGTTCTTTAGAACCAATTTTAATCACTCTTTGTGATATGATTTGATCTTTGCCAAGAACGTGTATATGTTGCACATTGGTTGGGTAGGTCCCTAAACGCATAGACTTCTACACATTTAGGACATGTGCATCCGATTTCAGCCAAACCTCCTTAGTCACCTCTTACGACATGCGTGGCTGGTAACAGTGGTTCTATTCTTTACACCCCAAATTTGGGCCCGGTAACCACTCGGGCGGATTTTGTTCCTGATAATGAGTACACATACTTTATAAGCTGGAGTCATTTGGAATTGTGACGGAACCACTGTGTAAGTGCTCTGCAGCTAATGCTTTTAGCTTGTTGAAAGGGATAGAACACCTATATGAGTGTCTTGAGTGCAGAGATTTTAATTCTTTATCAGTTTTGAATAAGCAGGAGAAAGTTGGCATTGACGTTTGTTACAATCATAACACTTGTTCATCCAATGACCATTGGTATAACAACTCAGAATTAAAATGCTGCTACAAGTAAAGTTAGAAATCATATTGTATTTTTACTGAGAAAATTGTCCAGTAATGAAAGCGTCTTTTTCTTCATTCGGAGCGAACCGACAAAATTAGTCAGTAGCATTGTGATGTCTGATAGGGCAAAATCAATCTCTCCGCCATGTTCAGTCCATGCCATCCTTTTCTGGGTTTCCCATGTCTGATCTACACTGTGTTTCTCTGCCTCCTCTGTTCTTTCCAAGGTTGTCTTTATTCACCTTTCCTGTGTAGTTCTGCGTATGACTGCGCCCTCGCTACTAACTCTGAGGAAGATATACAGACATACAAGGACAGGTTTTCTATGGCCTGTGATATGCTTGGTCTTCTGTCTATATCTATATCCTCTTCATGTTCCGATTGACACATAAGACTTCCACAAGAGACCTCTACTGCTGCCGTTCTGCTGCCTTTCTATCAACTGTCTCCCACGTCAGGCCACACTCCTTCAACTATCTCTCCACCGTTCTTTTCCATGTTTCCTTTGGACGTCCAGGCCTTTTCTTCCCATCTGCTGTCCATCTGTGAGCTGTCCTAGCCAATGTCCCCACTGGCAAACAACAGTTGGTCTTACCGTTAACTAAAAGAAAACTTAGTCATCAATATTCAATACTAGCACCTCTTGTCAGCAGACAACTTTGCCTATCTTGGCAGCATCCTATCCAGATCGACAAACATAAATACTGAGATCAACAATAGGATAACTAAAGCCAGCCTTGCATTTGGGAGACCTCATGTTACTGTGTGGGATTGGAAGGGAATAAGCGAGCCCACAAAGGTGAAAGTTTACTGGACCATAGTGCTCACCATGCCGTTCTGAAACATGGACAGTATATAGCAGACACGCAAGAAAACTAAACCACTTCCACACAAGTTGTCTCTGCGGCCTATTCAAAATAAAATGGGAGGACAAAATTCCAGATAACAAAGTCCTCAAAAGATTCCAAGTGTCAACACCCTGTTATAGAAGGTCAACCTGTGAGATAGGTTGACCATGTTGTTCGGATGCCTGGTAAACAAATCCCTAAACAGTTGATGAATGGCGAGCTTGATAGAGGCAGATGATTGGTTTGTGGACACACAAAAGACTCTAAAGATGCCCATAAAATGTCCCTAAAATGCTTCGATATAGAAACCAAGTGCTGGAAATCTCCTGCGCAAGATTGCCAAATGTGGCGCTGTAACAACACAGGAGGTATTTGTATAGCTGAGGCACAGAGAAAACGAGCTGCCTGCAAAGACAGAACACACAGCACTGATCTGTGTTCTATAAGAAAACAAAAATCAGAATACTGAGAGCATGCATATTCCCAATGGCAATGTATGGGTATGAAGCATGGACATTTAAATAGGCAGTGGGAAAACATATATGTGCTTTTGACTATAAGTGTTACAGAAGAGTCCTCTGTATATCATGGACAGAAAGAGAATAAATAGATCTATCCAGAAATAACTCAAAATCAAAGAAAACTGCTACAAATAAGAATGAGAAAATTGAAGTATTTTAAACATATAAAGAGACATGAAGGGTTGGAAAACACCATCATGGAATGAGGCATCCTGACAAAGTGAAAAAGAGGAAGACCACAGAGAAGATGAATTCAGGATGTAACTGGTGATTTGATCATGATGCCTGCAGAGGCGGACATCTGGCCTATGAGAGAGAGAAATATCAAAGGAATATTCAGCCCAAAGGACCAGGGTACTTTAGTCTGTCTATCTCCAAGGTCAAGGGTATCTGCTTTAGTTGTCTATCTTCAAGGACCATGGTGTCTGCTTTAGTCTTTCTATCGAAAGCCTAAAGGACCAGGGTGTCTGCATTAGTTTGTCTATCTCCCTGCACAAATTTATCCAACTTTGCAGATTAAAAATTTGTGAAGAAAATATTTAAGAACTGGAGTAATATGAATTTATAATAGAACTATAAATTATGGCATTTTAGAAAAACGATAGATTGCTATCACAGAATTGATTAATGTTTTAGAAACTGGTATTGTATGATATGTCTTCATAAACTGAGTAGGCTCATCAGTCAAAATCGAACTGGTACAGTCAGTCGCTGGATGCTGTTGGAGATATTGCTAAGGAGATCGGAGCACCTACGGACATGTCCGGAGTGCAATGAAGATATTCTAAACTGAACCTAACCAGTTTATTATGCACATCAAATTTTCAACCTCACAGTGATAAGAGATTCAATATGGATGTGTCCACTGCCAAACCTTGAGTACTTACCACCTGATATAGTGTGAAGTTTTCAGATCTACATCACCTTATAGGTTTTGTTTAATGTCAAAACCACTTAAGTCTTAACAGTAGTGAAAGTACGTTGAAGTTTTGCATGATTTTTTAAAATAAACTAAACAAATTTAAGTTGCATGTGTATACAAGTATTGTCAAAAAAAAGGGTCCAAAGGCAAAGGATTGACTTCATTGCACCAGGTTACCCCATATGGCTCCATCTCTGTCTGCAAAGATGTCATGTCATCTGCAGAGCTCCTGCAACAATCCTAGGGATCTCATGAAAAAATTGCACTTGTCTCGGTCTGGATTCAAATCCACGACCTCCAATACGATAGGTAAACGACTTTACAACTTCGCCATTGAGACGGTTAATGTATATAATTTAATTAAAAATCAGTCTATTTAAAACGTCAATCTAGTCCTAAACATTTTGGATAATGGGTGCCGTACTTGAGTTTGAAGAAGCATTTTGATCAAGATAAGGATGAAGGAGACTAGGCCTGTTTTTAAATGACAAAAAATAGACCATATTATCTTACCTAAATCATTGTATGTGCTGGTAACGTACTGAACTCTCCATGTTCATTGATTCATTTTGGTATTATACTCAATACATTTCCAGATATTGATGTTGTATTCATACATTTCTGTTGTCTAATTCAGCAGTTCCTAAACTTTGCATTACATGAAACCCCCTTTTAAATATGTTTTTCTGTCGCGGATCCCCAAAAGTTTTATATATGAAAATCTTCTAGCGATGGAGTTATTATCACACCACACAGTCTAGCTGGCTCCAATTTATCAGACTGCAGAAACCTTCAAATGATCTTTCATTTTGTCCTATCAGACATTTAGACTCTGGGTCTGGGTCCTTTGATTTTGCAGTGGAACTACAGGGTGTTCAACTTAAAAGCAGTCCATGAATGGAGCTAATCTGGCATATATGTATGGAAATGAGAAGGTTCAGTTATGATGTAGTATAGGTCAAGGTTGTGTGATGGTGTGTAATTGTAGTGCGGAAGGGGCGATGAACAAATATGACGTAGGACAAGCTAGTCAGAACCGGTTTAAATAGTAAATAGACGGAGATGCAATGCGTACCTGGCAAATTTCTATTTATCAATGGGGCTGCTTTTAAGTTGAACACCCTGTAGTTTACTACTGTTTTTATACATGTTCTAAAATGTATTTTTCTATTTGAAATATCAAAGATCATAATATTTTTTCACGTGCTTGAGGACCCCCCTGTGAGTACCTCGTGGACTCCCCAATTTGAGAAACACTGGTCTAATTGGTCAGCATATTCCAAGAGTCAATGCTTCCTGTTCATATTAGTTCAGGCTTCCTTTAAGTAGTCCATTTTGGTACATTTGGCCTTGTTGCCTATACTATATTTTCTGTGCTAGTTTTTTTTTTTTTAACAGATCCTGTTTGCGATAACTTTTTGATCAATCAAAACATTTACACATTAATATTATGACACTGCTTCGATATTATAATATGTATATACTATATACTATATATAATATATACTTTTTTCCCCATGCCATATCACACAGTGTAATTTTTACTAAAATTGGATTCTATTTAAGTGAATTTAATGGCTACCATAACATCAGACTGCAAAAACGAACTGATCTGGAAGACATAAATATTCATCTTTTCTTCAAAGCTCCATATAAACCACTCTTTGTGATTTGTATGTGATCTGAGCCTAAGAGCAATTGTACATTGTGCAAGTTATGCGCCTACAAGTAGGCCAGCAGATCACATCTTTTACATGCAGAACGCTTTTTATTTACTAGGGTAGCTTCCCTAGGCCCCTACCTTAGTCGCCTCTTATAATATGCCTTGCAGGTCACAGTGTTACTACTATTTGCTCCCCTTGCGAGCCCCAGCAGCACACGAGCAGAAGACATAAATAAAGAGATACAAAAGAGACAATGGATTGGCCATGTCCTTAGGATGAGAAAAGAAAGGCGGTCAAGACATGCAATGCAGTAGATACTGCAGGGACAGCAGAAAAAAAGGGAAGACTTGGGGTACATAGAGGTGAACTTTTAAGACAGAGCTGAAAGACATGCACAGGACTAGTTTTGAGGTAAAAGAAAGGCACTAAATCAAATTGAGTGGACATATATTGTCTCTACCTTAAGGGCCCGACGAGGATTGATGGCAATGAATGACCATGATAGATAAATTACCTATTCTCCAACAGTTTTGTTTTAAATTGAGAAGCGGTTGCTACCTGGATCATCATTGTCAAGTAGCTTGTCCTTTCTGGAACTTGGTTCCCATGACAGCAGCGCTGAACAAATTTTATATTCTGTGGAAGATGCTCGGCACCAGCAGCAGTCATTCTCAGCTCATCAATGACATCCTGCACCTATCGTCATCTAGGTCTTCCTCTCGCTCTTATTCCAGGCACCGTTTCTTCTAGAATTATCTCCTCCAGGCACTCATGTCATTTAATGTGTCCAAAGTTTTCCTTGTTTTCATGTTCTTTAAAAGCCAACTCTCTTTAATATCAAGCTGTTGCAGAGCAGAAGCATCTGTTTACTTCTCTATCCATGATATTCTAAGTACTCTTCTGTAACGTTGCATTCAAAGGCATTGATGATTTTCTCTGCCGCTTTGTTAATGGTCCATGTCTCACAACCATATGTTGCCACGGCAAAAACACAGGTTCTTGAACACCTGATTTTTGTTCTTGTGTCAGTTCCCTTCCATAGATTTGTTAGTTCTTTTAATTTTTGTAAAGCAATGCTCAACCTTCTTTTAATTTCTTAATAAACAATTTTTAATTTAGCTACCTGGATAGATCAAGTTTATATCTCCAGAGTGCCTACTTATATCTATTGTCCATTGTTTGGTGTGTGCAAGATACAAGAGTTTTTAAGATGTACCATCCAAGCTGGTCATTATGCTATACTTATATACAAATACAGGCATCAGAGCTTTCCCTGACTGTTTCAAGCAATATTTGTTTATTGTACTTGAATTCAGATATTGTTTTTTTTTCTTCTCAAAACTGTTATGTATATTATTTGCTGTCTATTCATCTATTCTGTGGCCATTACTTTAGTGTAGTAGTACCTTAATTATTTATAACTATATGTTTGTTTTACATTTATGAGTCATTTTTCAAAAATATTTTTGTTTTGGTAAAATAGACCTATGTTGGAAATATTAGCTGTTACAACATTTTGTATAATTGTATCACTTTATTTTTAGTTTGATTACTATGTGGTATGAGAACTTTTTTATGAAATTTCAAGGCAAGGTGATCACTAGCACAGCATGTTACTAACTTTGCTATATCTGCCCCATTTGCTAATAGTAAGAGAAGTGGGGGTCTGTGGCTAAGTGGTTAAGTCCTTTGCCTTGTGAGTCAAAGGTCTTGGGTTCGAATCCGGACCGCGCCATTCTGTTCATGAGTGCAGTTTTTCCAGAGACCCTAGGATTGTTGCTGGAGCTACGGAGTTCGTACTTTGTGCAATACTCTATGCAGGTGGCAAGCCATTTCTGCGGAGAGGGACCTAGCCATATGGGGTAAAACTCAGTGCAATGAAGTCAATCCTTGACTTTAAAATCCTTTAAGAGAAGTGAATGATGCTATCGCCGATTCCATTTTCTATTATTAAAAATCTACTTTGCTATCTCGGTCCCATTTGCTAACAGTAAAAAGCAACTTTGCTATCTGTCCCATTTGCTAATAGTAAACAGCAGCTTTGCTATCTCATCCCATTTACTTATAGTAAAAAGCAACTTTGCTATCTGTCCGATTTGCTAATAGTAAAAGCAAACTATATGTATAGAAATTGATGTCTTACATTGTGTCTGTTTAATCTTTTAACCCTTTAGCTGCTAAGGGCGTATATATATACGTTTTCCCCATTCACTTCTAAAGACGCATTAACACATCTGTTAATATCTCTCCTCTGTGGGCTAAAGACGTGTTAACACATTATACGTTGCTACTTTCACTGCTATAGGCGTACATTCACGTTTGTGACCTAGAAACAAGGAGTAGCTATTTTTAGCTCAGCCTTTGGAAAGTATGTAGCAGCGAAAGGGTTAAGATCTTGTTGTATCATGGCCTCCTCATTGTTAATCAAATATGTAATATGTTGTTCTGACAATAGTCCTGCCAACAGTAGAACTTCTTTTTGTGCATGTAATATAATGCTGCAGTTAAGTTTTCTTACTTCAGTTGTAAATTATGAAGTCATTCTGAAGTTTAGAATTACATTTTAGCTGTAAAATATTGATGTGGAAAAAAAAAATTTGTCAAGCTTTATACATTTACATTGCTCAAAAAAAAATTTTAAAAGTCCTTATTATCATCAGTCTGTTATGTATATGTTAATGACATATTTTCACTTTAGAACCATTAGGGATCTTTTGACTGATTGTATATGTTATATTTGCTGTATAGGAAGTAGACGACTAAGATGGTTGAGGAATGTGAGAATAATGGAAACTTATCGCATACCAAAACAAATGTTGTTCTGGGAAGTTTCGGAGGGCAAGAGGCACCAGGGCAGACCTCTGTTCCGATATTAAGATGTCTGCAAGGCCTCAATTGAGAACTTTTCTATAGGTCCCAGCAAATGGGAAAAACTAGACGATGACAGAGTTGTGTGGAAAGCGATATGGGCGCAGTCTTTTGAAAAGAGACTTATGTATGAGCGGAAAGTCAAGAGAGAAAAGCTAAAACTCAGAGGTTGTCACTTGCCAATTGTCCATCTGTAAAGATGAAAAAGGTCATACATAAGAAGTCACATTTTCTTTGCTTCTATTGTATCCTTGGCTTGATAAAGGTCTTGTGGTCGAAAGCAATTAGCACGCCACCTGAGAGTGTTGCACAAAGCACAAACTCCTTAGCTCCAGCAACAATCCTAGAGATCTCCAGAAAAACTTGCACATGTGCCTCGGTCCAGATTCAAACCTACAACATTCAGAACACCAGGCAAACATCTTAATCACTTTGCCATAGAGACCACCAGAAAGTAACAAAGGAAAGAAAAGATCAACAAAACGTGTCTTTGAAATTATATTTCTTTTATTATTTCCCATACCATGGAGATAATGTAAATTATAATAAAACGTCACAGATGAATCTAATAAAAGGAAATAAATACAGAAAAGTATCTAACACTGTGAGAAACTGAAGATGGATACATAAAAAAGCAGCCTAAAAATAGAAGACATGCACTAAAACGGAAACCAGCATGAAGAAAAAAATAAACATGTAGATGACAAGTACAGAAGAAGTGGAAACAAGAGGTCTACGAAGAGATATGCAATGTATCAGATGTAGAAAACAAGATGATGATGATGATGCCTGATAGAGTGTACAGAAACAGTTTGTTGATAAGATCAGAATACTAACATAGATATTACTTTGTAGACTACTATTTGACTGTGATTTTTACAGCATTCTTGTCAGATATTGTATAATTATCCCAACTTTTCTCTGGATCATATGGCTCCCATCGGCTGGCGGGAAAGATATGCTTGTTCCTCTCATACCAGCTCCTCAAGCAGACTTTGCCTGCGTGAGACTCACTTTTCTCAACTTTAGCATCATTGATGATCCTTATATCATCATGTGCGTCAAAGTTGAACAGTGGACCACTTTTACCACGAGCTTTGGTTACAATGAAGTCATAGAAGGAATAATGGTGAGGGATGATTAGATCTTCCTTAACGTACATCAGTTGATCAACAGAAATGGGTCGAAGGTCATTGAATTCTTTCCGCAAACTTTCCAAACATTTTTGTAAAAATTGCTGTACTGTGTTACCTTTTTTCATGTTTACCTGATGATAAAAAATTTAAATAAAAATATTTGATTTCTTCAAAAATATTAGTTACTTCAAATTTTGTTAAGAAAGTTTCTTCTCACAAACACTGATGTACAAGATCAGATCACATTATTGCTGTAGTTTTATATGACCCAGCGGCCGCCTGCCCAGCATGTTCGTAGCGCGTTGGACAACGGTGTGACAAGCCCTCTGTGAGTGCGGGTTCAATTCCACAGGCTGGCAGAAAAAGTCACAGGTTCTCCAGATTTACGGTGTTCGTGGCACCGAACCGACGGGTCATGATGTCCATGGCACCGAGCCGAAGAGCTGAAAAGTGTTTCTGGATCTAAAAAAATAATATGACCAGCAAATATTTTTACCACAAATTTCTCTCAGTAGTTATGTGTAGAGATCGATGTATATGTGCAACACAATTCAGACTAATTTAATAGTTAGCAAAATGGACAGAGAAGAAAACTAATAGATAAATCTAGAAATAACTCAAATTCAAAGAAAACTAGCTGATGCTACAAATAAGAAATTTGAAGTATTTTGGACATAAACAATATACTATACAGGAAAAATTAGATACTTTGGTCACATCAAGCGTCACAATGGCCTGGAGAGAACAATATTAGAGGGCAGGGTCCCAGGACGCAGAGGCAGGCCAAGAAGAAGATGGCTACAAGATATTAAAGAAACCATGAATATGACCATCGATGAAGTGGGTGAACTGGCTAGAGACTGTGTGAATTTCAGATGCGCTGCAAATGAGCAACGTCCTATAAAGGATACACAGCTTGATGATGATGATATATCCCCCACACACCCCTAGCAATCATACAACTGGGAATATGCAATAGCAAAAATAGTCTACATTCATACCTGTCGTCTGTGTCCAGAACCATCCCAGTAACTGTAGGTAATTGTAATCTCTTCATTTTTAATTCTTTCTTGTGTGGCTACCCATTCTTGACGCAGTTGCTCTCTAACAAAACATAAAAATTGTACATTTAACAAGTTTGACATATATTCAACATTAGTTAAGCACATATAATCAACAACAGCTGGTCATTTACATTCAAAAGAAGCAAACCACATAGAATATTTTTAATAAATATATGCAAATATCATTAATACAACTTCGCCCGAGTGGTTACTGGGGCCCAAATTTGGGTGTAAAGAATAGAACCACTGTTACCTGCCATGCATGTTGTAAGAGGCGACTAAGGAGGTTTGGCTGAAATCGGATGCATGTGTCCTAAGCGTATAGAAGTCTATGCGTTTAGGGGCCTACCAAACCAATGTGCAACGTATACACGTTCTTGGCAAAGATCAAACATATCACAAAGAGTGATTAAAATTGGTCGTAAAGAAAAGAAGAAGAAGAAGATTAATACAACTTTAAAATAAGAATTCATATAAACATGTCACCATCCTCAAAATTACATTGGGGGCCCTCACTGGTGATACAGACGTGTGAAAGTTGTACCCTCACTGGTGATACAGAGTTGGGTACCTCGCTGGTGATACAGAATTAAGGACACTCACTGGTATCATTAAAAATGATAACATTAAAAACCTCAGAAGTATGTTACGAGTATGAAAATAAACACATGAAGAGTAACATTCAGCAGTCATGACCATTGTAATTACCTCATTTTGTTCTCTTCTTCATCTCTGTCTCTGTCTGGTAGAAAACTTGTGTCAACATCTGGATTCATACCTGAACAATGATAAGAAAAGATACTGTAAGACAGCAAAAATCTTAAACATTATGAAAAACACACTTAGTATCAAGATTACAAATCAGCAAACAATGAATACAACTAGAGATCAATGAGAGTATGATGAGATGGAGAAGATTTTACATACCAAGGGAGTATTTTTTCAGCAAACGGAAGAATGACTAAAGAAATCCAACATAGATGCAACAAAGCAAATCAAATAATAGGACAAATGGTGTCAATTTTAAAATGCAAACATGTCACTATGAACACTAAAAGAGCATTGTTCATCATAATCTTTCTCCCAACATTATGATATCAGTGCCAAACCTGGACGCTGACATCAAATGATAGAAGAAAACTAGTCACAACAGAGAAGAATGCTGGGAGTAACAAGAAGAGACTGGTTTAGAAATGAAGACATCAGGAAAAAGTGAGTACAACATCAGTACCGAACTTCATAAAAAATATTTTTAAATTAAATGGTTTGATCACATAAGCAGATTACCAACAGAACAGTACGTCTCAAAGATCTATGTTACTTCGTTACTGTGGATACAAAGCAAAAGGCCATCCACACAAAGGGTAAACCTTAGAGATAACAGGGCGATGAAAACACTGTTTATGAAGAGCACACAAGTCCTTTCTATAAATCTCTTCTTATCCTGGCGCTGTGAGGCAAAACAGGATTTGAGAAAAAAGATGAGATGGAGAGGATACATCCTCTAAAACTAATCAAACAACATATGGAAGCACTTAACTTGAACATACAAGGAAATAAAAGAAGACTGTGAAGGCAGCAAAACAAAAACATATGAGGTCAGAGCATGACATTCCAACAGTAATCACTAATATTTTCAAAGATTCATAAAATGACGCTAACAATCACCAAATAACAATTCAAACATTTACCAAATCACTAAAAACATTTCACAAATAACAACTAAAACATTTACTCAAATAACTAAAAGCATTTCCCAAAAACAACTAAAACATTTCCCCAATAGCAACCACAACTAAAACATTTAACAAATAACTAAAACATTTACTCAAAAACAACTAAAACATTTATCAAATAGCAACCACAATTAAAACATTTATCAAATAGCAACCACAACTAAAACGTTTCACAAATAAAGAGATTCTGACAACAAATGAACAAAACAATACAAAAATGCCAACATAAGATTACCAAGCCTTTTCTTCTTTCTCTCTATAAACTTCTCCATTGTTTCTGTTTCAATTATTATGTCTGCGTCTTCATTTAGCAAAGTGACTTCCGCTTCTGCCTTGTTATCTTCATCTGTGTTGTGGCCATCATCTTCGTCACTGTTTTCATCTTTTTTACTGTCACTTTCACTATCATCACCACTTTCTTCCATGTCAAAGGACAGCATAGTTATCTGTGAACAAAAGGAGAAAGTGAGAAAATGAAACAATTAACAACATAATAAACCAGAACTGATAAAAAAAACTAGGCTATCACGGCTCTCAAAGTTTGACTGTAATATATCTTATTTCTCATAATGTCAAGGCTGTCCTTCTATATGGAGTGGAGACATGGAGAACAACTAAGGGAAACACCAAAAAGTTACAGACATTCATCAATAAATGCTTGCACAGGCAGGATACTCCATCTGCGATGGTATGACAGGACAACAAACAAGGAACTCTGGGATAGAACAGGACAATGACATGTGGAACAAGAGATAAGGAGCAGATGGTGGCGATGGATAGGACACACACTGAGGAAACCCCTAACAGCATCACAAGACAGGCTCTCCGATGGAACACCCAGGGCAATAGAGGTAGGGAAAGACAGAAACACCTGGAGACGGTAGTTGGGAGACGGAATGCAAGAAAATGGGGAAAGAGTGGATAGATCTGGAAAGGATGGCCTTGGATAGGCGGGCTTGGATTGGGAAATTGCAATAACAAATGGCATGGTTAGAAAATAAATCATGTTCAATGAAAGATTCCAGAATTTGCTATTTTAGCTATTTTTTCACATCTAAACTGTATTTGGTTGCTTAACACTTTTGCTGTCACCCATTTTTCAACCAAGTCTGGCTCACTGCCACGCTATTTTTTGGGCATGATCAGTTTTCAGGGTGACAATTTCAAAAAAACATAAAAATAAACTAATAAACTTAGGATGTTTAAACTATGGAATAGTGTTCATATATTAATGAGCTACTGATCTGTCTCTATGTAGTATTTTCTTCATAACCCACAAGCCATCGCTGTAAATGATATTGATGTCGCGCCCCATACCTATCCACAGTATGACACGCCCCCGTTTTAGAGGTGGGTGTCTATCGCCTACTTTTGTACCCCTGGGAATATCTGCTATCAATCTATAAACATCATCACGTGAATCAAAGTTCAAATTCGTATCACATTTAGAGTCCGTTTTATCGCTATCACTGGCTAAAATGTCAGAATAAGAGTAATTTTGGACATCACTATTCATCAGCTACGTCGTCCATTTTGAAAATCTTTGTTTACTTACGAAAAATTGTGAAAAATTTGTTCAAAGTTGGACTTAGTGTATGTTTACCGCATTAACGTTAGATCCTCCATTTTGGAAAGCTTGTCGAAACAATATGGAAGTAGTGCGTCATGGGACCCCCGTTTTCCACTAGCAATACTCCCTGTTTAAAAAGATATCATCAACGACAAAAGTAGACGGCGGCAGGGAAAGGGACTTGGTATTTCACCGACTTTTGTTGTCGGTGGCAGCTAAAGTGTTAACAATCATGGCAAGTGGAGATATATATTTTTTCTATGGTTAATTTAGTTTTCCAATGCACTTCATTTTATCTAATATTAAGAATTACCATTCAAGATCACTTCCTTTTTATTGGTTGGCTATAGAAGATAGAATTACTTTTTCATCACATTCAATTTATGTATTTTCTCCTTTCAGCTTCCACTGTAGCATTGACAGTTGTGATTATTGGCAGCACTAATTAGAACTTAATGCTCATACCTTTCTCTGATCTTTAATTTTTTTATCCTTCTTTGCTTTCTCCATGAGTCGAGCTTCTGCATTTTTCTTGGCTAGTTGACGCTCTCTCTCCATGACAACATTCTCTTGTCTGGCTTTCATTTCCGTCAAAGTCACCAAACCTGTAATAAAAAGATTAAATCTTTCATCTACGTTCGCGAGTAGTAAATCTTTCATCTTTTAATAAAAGAGATTTGATTTCATCTATCACACAGCCAGGTCTACAGACCCTACTGTCTAAACTGTGCAAGCAGCATAAGATCATTTGTAGTGGATACTGTCTCACTGTGGAATACCAGGAAATGAAACAGCAGACTGACTGGGCAAGGAAGCTACAGCAGAAGAGCAACCGGATGCACCAGTTACCTACCATCAAAAGAAAAGGATGATTAAACCAATCATAAAGCGACAAATAACAACACAAGACGACTATGATATACTGAGGCAAACTCACTGGCCTTAATGAAACAACACTCTGCAGAAAACAACACGGACCTCTGTGTGAGCTACAAAAGACAGTGAAGTTTATACAAGAGACAACGTTGAATATATAGACAATACTTCAAGTGAACGACAGGAAGGATCTATCATACAGTAGGTATGATTTGCTAGTGTTACGGAAAGTATGATTATGTGAACTTCCCCCTTGTTTCCTGTAAATACAGCCATATTTTCATGCAGAGAGCAACCACTGTCACAACTCCTAGTTCATCATATAAATCTTGAGAATACACATCAAATTGGTTTTGTAGTAAGTGGTGAGAACTTCCAGACTCAACACAATAAATATGGAGGACACTTTGACAATACATCCAGTGCTTTGTGTTTAAGGGGTCTAAAGCCGAAGGATTTACTTTATTGCACGGGATTTTAGCTTCCCCCCGAAATGGTATGATGATAATTGCACAAAGGACAAACTCTGTAGCTCCAGTAACAATCCTAGGAGTCTCTGGAAAAAAGCACTGTGAAAAGAACGACACGGTCCAGATTTGAATCCACGGCATTCAGAATGCAAGACAAGAGCTTAACCACAGAGACCCCCAGCTTTGTGTTTGTGAGAGAGCAAGAAAATTCATGAAAAGGCTATTGAGAAATAACCAACAATGCACTACTTCATGAAGACTAGGATTAATGGTAAAGGCAGAGAAGGACAATCCTTCTTCTTGAAATTTTTGCCTCATGATTAGAATCCAAGACAACCGTAGGGGAATGAGTTCAATGATTATCTCTATTCTGTATATATTTGTTCCTACTTTCTTCTTCATTGAATGCTCCATATCGACCACTTGTCAACCACTCTGTGTGATTTGTATGTGATCTGAGCCTAAGAGCGATGGTACGTTGTGCCAGCTATGCGCCTACAAGTAGGCCAGCACATCCGATTTCTGCGTTGCTTTTATTTACTAGGGTAGCATCCCTAGGGCCTACATCAGCCGCCTCTACGACATGCATTGTAGTTGCAGTGGTACTATTCTTTGCTTCCCTTGCGGCCCTGGCACCAAGTGGTTTTCCTACTTTCAATGAATGTCATTCCGGCTGGTTTACCAACTTTTTCATTTCCCTTTCACCGCTCATATCCATATAGACAAGAGAGTTTCTTGAATCAGAACTGTTGAATGTTAAATTGAACACTGCAGTAAGAAAACTTACAAACAGTTTTAAAAAATAATTACTAATAACTAACAATTACCTATAGTGCTAGACTTGAGTGACTGTTCAATAGCATCATAATGGGTGGCAAACTTGTTATGTATGTTTCCAATTGCCAGTTCCTCTTCAATCTTCTTCTTTTTTGCTTCTGCTTCCTCCTGCTCTCTTACTCTTTTTTTCAAGAGATTTGCTGCACGACCAGCCTCTTTTGCTGCTCCCTTGTAATGTGCCATGATGACTTGAGGTTAAATGTGAGAGTAGTACTGCCAAGTTATCTGAAAAGTGAAAAATCAGACATAATTCTGAAAGTCATTCAATATTTTAATTGTAAAATGACACCATGAAATATTTCGAAAATGATTCTTCACTGTGTATTGAATTGCTTTCAGACATAATTTTCCTATAATAACTATATTATAATCATCAAATAGCTTGTCCTGGGCAGAACTTTGCCACCCTAACAGTCTTTCAGAATGTCTCTCTTTCATAGCCCAGATGCCCAACCTCTGCAACCATCATATCATGCTCAAATCATGTTACTTTATGAATTTATCTTCACCGTGGTCTTCCTCTTTGCTAGGAAGCCTCCTTCCATAATGGTAATTTTCTCAATTAAGTTTTCCTTCTCCTCAGAAAGAAGCACACTGTTTCACTGCAAGGCTAAAAGAACTTATCTGCAGAAAAATATGTTTTTCTGGCAGGGACTTACTTGCCTGTCACCCCTTCCCTGGTTATAAACAGTTCTGCTAATAGAAGGTCCAGATGTAATCTTTGTTGTCATTAAAACTATTAGGTAGTAAATTTTGACACCGTTTTCCAGCTGTTTATTCATTATCCATGTTTCCATACCATACAACAATACTGAATATCTGGAACACTTGATGGTTCTCAGTTTCTGTGTGTTTATTATTTACTTGGATGTTAATATCTTTCTCATACTGACACTGTCTCAGTGAGTTACTCGGTGAGATACTGCAACTGTTAAATGGGGAGTTACATATATTTTTGGCCATTCCTATTTTCTTAATTTCATTTCACTTCCATCATCCTAAGCTTAAGTTAGTACGTTTCCCAAATAAAAGCTCCTTTTGTCTCGACCTCTAATTCTATGTTCAATATTTTCTCTTACTTTGTTTTTTCCTATTATTCCCACTGTCTAGTTCATAACATTTACTTCTGTGGACACTCACACTGTTATTTGCTATTACTGTACAGGTACAAAAGTACTTTAGTTACTTGGACTTGGTTGAAACTCAGTCATCAACATCAATTCTATAACTTTTAACTCTTGGGTGAGATCGTACTAACTAAAGTTCGTGTTAGCAGAAATATGGAACCAACAAGTTCGAGTCAAAAATTGTTAATCAACCGCAACAGATTTACTTACAGCACGGTGAATATTAATAACTAACTTTTATGAGAACAAGGCAGAAATTAACATCTTCATCAAATTGTCATCATCACGTTAAATTGTTTTTGTTAATCATGAATCAAATTCAATCAATCAATGACCAGGCCCGTTATATATTAATTTAAATAAATGACGAGATACACTACTAACTTAACTAACAGTAACACAGATTCAACAAATTTCAAAAACAGTAATTCCTGAGATGTATGTATATACCTTACAAGTAAAAATACAAGTCTTATTCGTTATTAGTTTCTGCTTCAGTCTTTTTTTCTCTAGTAGACGAGGGTTATATTTCTAGTTGTCAGTTGTTGTTGTCAGAATAACATTGAAAGACAGATCATATTTTATTAGAAAATAGCCATAAAAAAGCCAAACACGTTTAATGTATTTTCACACCAATGTTAAAGGATTCATTTTACTACTTTCATTCTTACTGAAATAAGTGAAGCTTATATCACAAATCTTGTCAGATAAGAAGTCTTTTAGTGTTGTATTTTTAAAATATGTTTTGGATTTATTTATTGGAGATGCTGATATTCAAAAACACTGCCTGATCTGGGTCAACGTACTTGGACCTAAACTAAACCTATTTTATAAAAGAGTTCGAAACGGGAAGTAATGACTTTGCAGGGGAGAGGGGAAGGGGGGTGAGGACCGTCCTCTCTTTATGGCACACCAACTGCCGAGAGTATTGCACAAAACACGAGCTCCGCAACCCCAGCAATAATTATAGACTTATCCAGGAAAAATCACCAGTGAATCAAACCTCTACCGTGAAAATTACAAGGTTTGGATTCGAAACTATGATATTTCCGAACACAAGACAAACACGGACACCCCACCCAAATGAAAACGAAGATTTTTTTTTTTTTCAAACTTTTAAGTATATCTCTTTAAGTAAAAGTTGATAATAAAATATTAATAGCAGGAAAATGTTCAGAAGTCACCAATCTTAGTCGCACCCAATGGCACATAAGGCAGAGTCCAACCTAGCCATATTTACTCACTCTTATTTATATATTTATTATTATATTTATATATACTCACTCTTAACTCCTTTCAGTTTAATGACCAATTCTTTGAGCAGATCAGTGGGGTTGCCATGGGTACTAAAATGGGACCTAGTTATGCTTGTTTTTCATGGGTTATCTTGAACACCTAGTATGGACTACATATGATGGCCCCTTCCGTCTGTCTATCACAGATACATTGATGACTGTATTGGCATCACTGATATGCCTGAAGCCGATTTGTCACGCTTCATTAATTTCATTAATGTTGTCAACCCTTCTATTCGTTTTACTTCTCACATCTCCACTACTTGTGTCAACTTTCTTGACATTACTATCACCTTACGCCTATCCGCTATCACTACATCAGTATATTACAAGCCTACTGATGCACATAGTTTCTCCTCTATACTTCTTCCCATCCCCGGGCTTGTCGTGACTCTTTGCCATTCTCGCAGCTCTTACGCCTTCGTCGCCTTTGTAGTGAGGACGATGATTTTCTTGAGAGAGCTCGCGAGATGCTTGATTTCTTTCGTAGGCGCCTATACCCGGAGAGGGTGCTTGTCTCGGCTATGCATCGAGTTCAGAAAATCACTCGCCAGCAGGCCCTTACCAGCAAGCATAGGACTACTAACTCTGACAGAGTAAAACTTATCTTAACTTACCACCCCCATAGTTCCCTGGTGAAAAATGTTTTATTCCGTCATCTGTCTCTCCTTAGATCAGATCCTGAGACCCGTTCTGTCTTCCCCAACTATCCTTTGGTGTCTTACAGACGGGACAGAAGTCTTAAGGATATGTTGGTACACAGTCGCCTTAAGTCCAATATCCAGACTCATTTTGGCACTGTCCAGTGTGGTCGTCGGCGTTGCAACACGTGTGCTTATGTGATACAGACGCGTACTGTATCTTTTCCTTTAGGCACGTTTCTTATTGACGATGGGTTCACATGCGAGTCCCGTAATCTTATCTATGCCATTATCTGTAAGCGGTGTAACAAGGCTTATATCGGCGAGACAGGCAAGAGGCTCAGTGACCGATTCACCCAACACTTACGCGACATACGCCAATGCTCTGTGACCCCTGTAGCCACCCATTTCAATGATACTGGCCATTTAGGTGCTCACGATGTCCAGGTCACAGCCATCCGATCATGTTCCTCGGATGATCGCAGTCGATTTGCTCTGGAGAATCGGTTGATTTCTTTGTATGGTACCTTGCGACCACGCGGGCTCAACGTATTACATTCTTATGCTTCTTAGTACTTTCTCTTCCCATGCTTTGTAATCTATATGGGTATATGTTGCATGTATTCATGTTATATTCCATTCTTATGCTTCTTAGTACTTTCTCTTCCCATGCTTTGTAATCTATATGGGTATATGTTGCATGTATTCAAGTTATATATTTACTAGATGTTTCATTGTTTCTTTTCCTTTCTATTTCTAGTTTTTATGTGTGTTTTTGTGTTACATTTATTTCGTTATTCGTTTTTATTCCAGATTTTCCTTAGATACGTTTGTATTTGGTCGTCCATTTGTGTTTCATTTTAATTTGTCACTCCTGTTTGTTCGTTTGCTTGATAAAGGCCTTGTTGGTCGAAACGTTGCTGTATTTTGTCATTGTTTTTGTAATTTGTAAAACTACAGTACTTTGTAATTACGTGTTTTGCCAATCAAATAGTTTTACTGCAGTTCCATATATATATACTGAAAACCTAGCCATTTGCACGACTTTGAGCACTGCTACAAAAGTTCGTCTCCAAGTACAAATATACCCTTTATTACGGTGTCCATAGCATATCTTGTGTATTTATCGTTTCTCATCCCGTAGACATGTGAAAGTCATTGTCTATTTTGTATTCTGTATTTGTCCTACAGACCATTTAGTTCTTGAAGTCTGATATTGCTATTCTTATCCATCCACGTATATCCAAGTAGGCCTATACCTGAGTAGGAGTCTCCGCAACACTAAGCATAGCTAAACACGCCTAGAGTTGTTGAAGGTTTGGATCTCTCTCTCGATCGTTCTTTTTCGGCCATGTTTATCATTCTAATTGTGATATATGCACAGCCCTTGCCAAGAACGTAATTTTACGTTACAACGTTCAGTACCATTTGGAGCTCAGGTGCTTGTCCTTTGGCGACGTGTCCGATTTCAACCAGCGTTTACTGGGTTCACCCTCCGTTAGCCTTTTGCTGTCCCCAGCCAAACCCACAAGGCAGCAGGTTGCTATTTACTTTTAGGGTAGCGACCCTTAGATGACCTGCCCTCTCGGGTTGATTAGCGTCATCTGCCCAGGTAACCCGTCATTTTTTGAATTACTTGGTTTGCCTACCGTCCAGTTTTGTGTACGGTTTGCTCCACTAGCTTTGATTGTCCCCAATCAAACTACAAGGCAGTAGTAGTTACCTGTCAGCGAAAAAATGCACTGGAATCAAGCCTCTGCTGGGCGTTCCAGTTTTTCTGCACATTTGGGTGGTTCGTTCAACCCATTGCCTGTCGCGCCCCTCGTCGCTCCCCATCAGTGCCGTACACGTCTGCCCTACCGATGGGCCCACCCGTGCATCGTCCGCATGCATGCACGCTCTGCCTTGGTACCTGCCCCATCATTACCATCTGCTCTCGCCGTGTTCTAATTTACCATGCCTCGAGACTGTCCGGACACTGAGCTCAACTCGGACCCCCACCTCAGGGCTCCGAGTTTCGCCCTATGTAGGCCTACGTGCAGCTGATCTCGTGCCCAAGTTTTTCTCACGTGGGCCCACGTCTCTTCTCTGGATGCACCCTCATCCCTTTACGGTTATACGTTTCCGCTTTTCCCATCGGCCGGAAGAGATGTGCATTAATAGTCACTCTTGGATTCCGTTCGTGTGTGTTGCGAGCGGATCTCATCGAACGTGACTATCTCTGCACTACTACCTCTACCTGTAGCTCTCCCTCGATCCTTACCTGCTTAGCCAGACAGGAACCCTTGTCTGTTATCAGGGTCACCACGTGGAGGTGGGGTAGGATCTTGATTAGTTCCAGCTCACTAATCCTGGCACAGCGTTGTTAATATGCGCCTTTGATCCCAAGTATTCTTCTAAGAACTCTACACTCGATTACTCCTAACATACTTTCATATTTTTTCTGAGTCTCAAATCTATAGAGGAGGATTTTCCTAACATATGTTTTGTTTATACTGATCTTTGTCTTTGTGCCATAAATAGTAGATCTCCGGTTGTTACAAAGGATGATGTATGTTGCATTTGCCCATCCAGATCGTTGTTCAATTTTGACTATAATGTTTCCATTAGAAGAAACAGTAGGGTCTACACAGAATACCATAGACATAAAAAAGAACAGATATGTCCAATTTGCAAAAGCTTAGCGATGAAGAGAAGTGGTTGATAAAGAAGATGCAAAAGAAATATTGTGGTCATACAGAACGACTTGATTCTCTGAAGATGATCATTCTGGAGGGTACTATACCAGGGGGAGACGAAGGAGAAGATGGGTGCAAGACAGATGTCATAGACAAGTGAAAATGACTGCGACCGGCACTTCATTCAGGGCGGCATTAGAAATGCTGTAATTGAAGCCATTCTTCCGACAGGGACAAGCTAGATGATGAATAATGTTCATCTCCTTAGAGTTCAACTATGTTGTTCAAATTATTCTTTATTCAAGATGTTCGATTTTAGAGCTCTATATTGTTGTTTCATTTAAAAATATCTCATATGACAATTCTGTTTCAACTCCTAAATTATATAGGAAGTGACGTTTGTCAAACTTCGTAGGCGTTATTCCCCTTTATCCGTTTCCATGTAGCAACATAATGGCGCTTGCAAAGCGACTGAGAGCCATTGATGCACAGGAATCTGCTAATGATATTACTAACAATTTGCCATCATTTCAGTTTGAGAACACTCTTTTAGAGGATGAGAAGAAACTTCTTATATTGAGAGCAAGAAATAAAGCAATAACAGTGGCGCATTGCGCTTTAGCCACTGTTATGGTTGACATTTTCAACAGAACTAGGTAGCTCGAACTCTTCTTGCCGTTACTTTGTTAAAATTATGTTATTCGATCGACATCATTTCACTTTGGTCATTCCCACACGCGCCCCGTCCTCCGCTGCAGCAGACATCCCAAAGTCCATTTGCTCACTGTACCTTTCGATACTCTTCGATATCTGTTGGGGGAGATTGAGCTATGGGTCTGCCCGAAGTGCAATGATGTCAGTTTAGTAACCAATAACCAATCACTGTACCCATAAGAAGTTTATTAGTATAACTTTCTACCACGAAGACGACAATGTCTGGCATGTCCAAACTTAGCTTCCAGTTCTCGCAATCGTTCGAGTGCCCATACTTTACTATTGTAGTACTAAATGGGTATATATATTCGAATATAGTAGTTATACTCTCTATTAGTGCTACTAGTCTACTATTATTAAACGGGTGTAATTTAATTATTTTTCGAAGTATATGCATACTGATGGTTCCTGTGGCTGGCTGATTAAATACACCTCTCTCTGCCCCTCAAGCAACCAGCTCTACTTGTACAATGTGTAATTCCAAACTTCTTAAATCATTCTATTGATTCAACGTCTATTTTAGTGTCCTCATCCAACTTTTTATAAATATTGTGAAAAACACAAACTGAGTAGTTGTCTAATACAAATAATGTGTGTGCTTTAAACTTGTCCAGTTTACATGAGCATATTATCCTTTTATTAGTGTCTGTAAAATAGAATACCTTAATAATTCAGCAATGATGTTAACTGCGAGAGATCATATGAGACAACATCTATAGTATTGATATAGAGTGAGATGTCTAGGACTCGTTCTCACTTTCCTGTTGTTCCTAACTCAGCGACTATACCTCATATTTACAGGACAATTTAAGATGTATCGTTTATACTAGTAAAAAGTATTAACCTTTATTCCACATGTCAACAGCCTAAGTCAATGTATTATAATAAATTATCTTTTACAGAAAAACAGTACTGGATGTTGTGAACCAAGATGAGCAAAGAAGTGTGGACATAGTTAATGATGAAGAGGAAAAGTATTCTCTATTGGTTGGAATCATTGGCTGTGGTCGGTTAGGAAGACAAATAGCATACAGTCTCTTGAACTATGGACAAATTAATCCAAGTAAACTGAAGATTTCTACTAGGAGACCAGAAACCCTAAGTATTAAACACATCTAATTTTTCTGAAGATTAAAAAAAATTTTTTGCTGCATTCAAATTTTCTCAGTAGAATTTAATTACTTGTAAGTAAAACTGTTATTTATTTCAAAATGTTGTTTATTTCTATATCCTATTCTCTACTTTAAAGGTTAAGTTTAAAGGTTATATGAATGAAAATCGTGGCATATCCTTTACAGAACACTGACATCAACCACAGTAAACAAGTTGTTGACTTTCTAGGCACCACTTATATATTCAGTAGTTTGCCAATATTTTCTGAACAGTGAGGTCTATATTTACCATTTGTTAAAAATCCACTTGAACAAATTTGCTTCCAAACTGCCCGCTGCGGACTGTGAACCAGGTTCTCTTGGGTTGTGTTCGAGCTCAATACTGCTAAGCCACAGACGTCCAATATATACATAAGTTATTGAAATAATTTTTGTATATATTGTACTTTACCGATATTTATAATTTTGAATCCTTTACATAATATAATACACAGTGTCACACTTGTTTCCTTTATTCCTTTTAAACATTTTGGGGGGAATAATTTAAAGACTCAATTGTTTTAGAACAATGTTTATGAAGTCTGTGTTCATAATCGATAGCCTATATGAAAATGGAAGTTTCTACAGCTACATCAGAACGGGAGAAAAATAGCAGGGGTTTATGTGCAATGATACACTCACTAGAACTGTTTACCAGTGCTACAAAAAGAGCAAAATGCAGTAAATAGTAGAGCATTGTAAAATTCAAGGATGGAAATGACATCAGTAACCCTCGCCAGTACTGTAGAGCTTGTGCACTGCAGCTGAAATCTTTCTGCGTAAGAAAGTGGAGCACACATCGTTATTCACTAAAATTGGTTATTGGTTACTAAACTGACGTCATTGCACTCCGGGCAGGCCCATAGGTGCTCAGTCTCCCTAAACAGATATAGAAGAGTATGCATACTGATGGTTCCTGTGGCTCGCTGATTAAACACACCTCTCACTCTGAATCTCAGGCATCCAGTTCGACTTATTGAACAACGGGTAACTCCAAACTGCTTAAATCGCTTGATCGATTCAACATCGACTTTAGTGTCCTCATCCAACAGACAGTCGTGAAGAGATCGAAGAATATCCCCCTTATCCATCTTCAACTCCCCAACAATCGATGCTGTTGATGCAAGTCTGTCCGCTCTCTTCATTACCGTAAACACCCGCATGCCCAGGACAGTATATCCACGTGAACCGCTGGAGGTTAGAAACTTCTATATACAACATCCACTCATACCGAAACCTGCCCTTCTGGATCTTTGAAGCATCGACTGAGAGTCAGATACAACAACTGCCCCAGTAAATGAAGTCCCAGAAATCCAATGGAGGGCAGCAGTAACAGTCTCAATATTCATTAAAATGTAATGATGATGCTCCTATCAATCAATCAATCAAACTTTCCAGGAAATGAAGTCACAGACTCGCCAGATGAAGTGGGAAACTTCAACATAATGACATAGGAACAACATAGTAGTCAAAACAGTCATAAAAGCAACATTTAAATAAATATGGAAATGCAACCACTCAAGACAAATAAAAACTATGCCTATCATCAGCTCCCAGGCAGATTATGGTCAAAATGTTTTGGTTGCACACAGCACACAACAGATTGAGACACCATCTATGTCACAGTTTCAGAATTGACAACAGAGATGTGTACCTTAGCTTCATGAAACTCCACCTATTGCAGACCTGCCCAACATGCAATAGTGAACGGAGAAGCACATGGTCATGACCTATATCCCTTAATTGAAAGCTTTATGTAAATTTTGAGAGACTAGTGCTAAATGCCTAAAAGCTATCATTGTCAGTCATTAACACAAAAGACTGAAAGTAAACAAAGAAGAATAAATTAGATATATATGAAGACTGCACTTAATACCTGTACTGACCTACGGTTGTGAAAGTTGGAAATCAACAAAGAAAATTGATAAGAAACTGGACAGCTTTGAGAATAAATGTCTCGAAAATTATTAAAAGTAAAATGGAGTGATTTCGTTTCTAACAAACACAGTGAGAGATAGAACACACCAACAACCGTATCAAATATTATAAGGAAACGAAGGTGGAAATATTTAGGTCATATTCTTAGATCAGACGAAAAGAGACTAAATCGACAAGTCCTTATGTGGTCACCAGTTGGGAAAAAGAACGGAAGACCAAAGACCACTCTTGAAGAACCATCCAACAAGAAAGTAAACTATTGGGATGTAAATCCATACAAGATCTCCAACTGCTAGCAAAGAACCGTATCACATGGAGATCTAAAACCTCTGCCCTATGTGCGCTAAGGAACAAACTAACTAACAACTAACTAACTTAATAGTGACGATTTGCTTGCATGTTATACTTATTTTGCTAGCATTCAAGTAAACACAATAAAAGCTTATCGCATTTGTTTGTGCAAATACTGTTTGATCGAATCTGACCTGATTATTCCGTGTTCTGTAGTCACACTTTTGATAAAAGAACAACAGTGAAGCTGGAGAGCTAACTGGTTGTGTTCTTAAAAATGATAGTATGTAGTGTTAGGCAATAAGTGCAGTAAGAAATAAAAGTTTTTGGTTTGAATCTTGTGTTTGGTAATTTGTTTTTTCCATAAGCCTCTAAACTTGTCACTGTCTATTTATTAATCAGATTCATGATTCCGGTGGTTCTTAAAACTCTGTATTCTCTTATGTAAATACATATTTTGTTGATAGTTTTAAGAATTGCATTTATAAAGTTGCAGCTTTATAACTTATTTTTTACTTGATGTAATTTTTCATGTTAATGTATGTACACTGTCATGTTTTCCCCAGAGGATCTTATGTGTAAAGGAGTTGAATGTTACTTCAACAATAAGAGACTTATTTCATCTGTGCATGTGATTATAATATGTGTTTTGCCATCACAAATGCCGTGTGTGGAAAAGGAGATCAGAGACAACATAACTCCCTCTCATATCATAATATGCCAATCTAGCAGCCTGTCAGCTAGACGGCTATGTCAAATTTTGAATTCTACCAATATCATCCGACCTGTTCTACACTTGTCCAGTGAGTGTCCAGAGAATATGAATCATAACCAAAATCTAGATGTGAATACAGCATTGCAGAATAGGGAAACTGTAATGAGCACATGTCCTATTGGTATAGAGAAGAAAGGTAAGTTTCTGTGATTACTATGCTTTCATATTTGATTATTTTAACAGATCTTCTTTGGAAAGCAGGGTCTCCTGTAGCTTTGAGTTACCATGTTCGCATCATGTTTCAAAGGTACTTGGTGTTCATCCCATGATGCAACATGATTGAGCAATCAAGCTATTTTTCAGTGATCCCTTATCTCAAAGTAGGTGAGATTGAGTGCCTAGTCCTATTGTAGTGGAAATGGGCAATAATACATAAGACCAGTGTTCAAGTTGAGATGCCAGATAAAAGTAGAAACTCCCTCCCGGATTCTGTGGATTCATTTGAGTGTTAATCTGTCATAGG
Source organism: Arion vulgaris (assembly GCA_020796225.1). Taxonomy (NCBI): domain Eukaryota; kingdom Metazoa; phylum Mollusca; class Gastropoda; order Stylommatophora; family Arionidae; genus Arion; species Arion vulgaris. The sequence goes on along the minus strand of CM036754.1, from coordinate 23,039,805 downwards.
CTGTAAAGTCGCTGCCCTGGTAACAGTTTAGATATATTATAAAGTTACGTTCGATTTCTACCAAATCTATCATCATGAAACAACTAGGAACGTGAACAAGAAGATAAATTGCATGATGAAATCAGATGTGATAGGTCAAAAGATGCAGGTAAAACATCTGTAACAGGTGTAAACATAGCACAACGAACTTGTGGCTCAAATCACACAAAGGCAAAAACCCACAAAGAGGGGTATATAAGTAGCTATTCTTGAATGAACAAAGAAAAAGGGAGTCTAAAGGTGAAGAATTTACTTTATTGTACCATTTTCCTCTCATGACTTGTTCACTCCCAGAAGAAATGACACGTCAGATGTTTAAAGTTTTGCACAAAGTATGAACTTCATAACTAAAGCAACAGTCCTAAAGGGACCTCCACAAAAATATGCACCTGTGAACCAAATGATGCATTTCCAAACCTCAATCTTCAGAACACACTACAAACTGATTGACCCATCGTCAGAGAGACCTAAAAGCCAACAAAGAAGAATCACTTTGTAAAGTAATAAGTTCACCATCTTTATCAGTTTAAAATACAATGTAGTGCTCAAACATAGATGCTATGTTATGTTATGCGATCAACATCACTATGCCATGGCATTCCCATGCATGCTCCGTCCTCCATGTAGCAGCCATCTCAAAGGCTACCTGCTCACTGTACTCATTAGAAGTTGATTAGTATATTCTCTCTCTCTACAACTCAGATGACACTGTCTGAAATATCCAGACTTAACTTCTAATTCTCTGAATCGATCCAGTGTCTGAGACCTGGCATATCAAATAAATGAGTGTGTACTGCATTGATGAAATCAGCTCTGTCCATACTTCTGTCATCTTGAGTCAAAGCATTATTTGCAAAAAAATCAGCATGTTTGTTGCCCTGCAATCCAGCATGTCCAGGTGTATACAGCCAAGCCATGATCTTGAGATGTGACCTCCAAGTGTTGTTCACCCATTGCACGCACAGACTTCCAGACTCAATCCTTTGAAGCACAATCAAGTCTGATATGATAATCGTGTGGGTGGCTTGCTGTTCAGCCACCCACAAGAAAGCCCTGAAGGCAGCAGTGATCTCCATAATCATGTATGATGTTGTTGTTCTCATTAATTGTGCTTCTGTATCATTGTGCTGATACATCAACGATAATCTGGTTCCGTGTCTGACAGAACCATCAGTATAAATAATGATATCCCCTGGATGTGCGTGCTGATCCATGAATGACATTATCTCTGCTTAAAAAAGATGCAATATTTAAACAAAGTATGCTCTAAATGTGTTGTTAAATTTGAAAATAATACTTACTTCTGTGGTAATTAATTTATTTTATTGCTGGAATATTGTTAGTTTCTTCTAAACCAGATTTCTCATCACTATAAAGAAAGTTGTATTGCTTCTGTTATTATTAGTTTTATCTTTATCTGAATTAAACTGTAGGCTTGATAGTCAGCACTGACCAAAGACTGGCAGAGACAATCATTTTAGCTGTGGTCAATATGTGCACTGAACATGGACTGACTCGGGATCAAGCATTGACCATTGTCCACTCTACTGTTTTTGGGGAGAGTCGGAAGAAGCCTCTAACTTGTGACAGATTATTACCAGAATGTTTTGAACATACAGAAAGATTACAAGACAAGAACAAGTAAGATATAAAATTAGTGTAATATTATTTGTACAAGTTTATTGACTTTTGCAGATGACATCTCAATATATAGTGCTGGATCAGATAGATAAGACATGGTTGAAGACATTCAGGGAACATTGCATACCATCTTGCTTTGGTGCAGGAGTCTGCTCTCAGGTCAATCCTGAGAAGGTGTGCAAGTTGTGGTGCTCTTTGAATAATTCCATAGCAACGACCTACCCGGAATCTCCTTTGATGGACAGGCTATTGAGCTTCATGACAGGCTGCGTTATCTTGGAATAACATTTTATCGTAATCTATCTTTCAAACATGTGGATGTAGTCTATAGAGGTCTCCAACCTCCAGAAACTCATGTGGATCTACTGTCCTGGCATGCAGGTGTTCGGGACAACAAGAAAGAGCATTTGGGAGATTAGGATAGATAAGGGGAATGTTCTTCTGCCTCTTGGTGACCTACTGTTGGATGAGGACACTAAAATTGATGTTCAATCAATCCAGCAATTTCAGGAGTTTGGAGTTACATGTTGCTCAAGTAGAGCTGGATGTTTGAGGTATCAAGAGAGGAGTGTGTTTAGCCTGTGAGCTACAGGAACCATCAGTATGCATGCCCTTCAACATCTGTTTGGGGCGACTGAGCACCTAAGTCTGTCTAGAGTGCTGTAAAACAGTAACCAATAACCAGGTAAAGTTAAGAGTCATGATAGCATAGTGATTAATGCATGCCTTCCTAGATAGGTGGTCTTGGTTCAATCGCCAATTGAAGTGAGGTTCTTTTCAATCCCAAATGACACTCAGATTGACCCAGTCTCAACTGGGTACCAGAACAGCTCTGGAAAGTAAAATCAGTGAGCGTAATATTGACGTCAACCATTGTGTGCACTTTGACTAAAGTAAAATACTGGTCTAACACTGTATATATGCCATATGTTATGAGAAAATGTTCTTTACTTAATTTTATATGTGTAAGTACAGGACACAATTGACTACTATGCAGTCACATGTATGCAACGTTCAAGATTGGCAATTCAGACGTGTGTAAATTTAGACAGGAATCCCAGACAGCACATCGTATACTCTGTATTTTGCTCTGTATACTATAAACATGCATACCCAAAATAACAGAAAATGAAATTCATAAAAGGGTAACTAGACACTGAATACTGACCCTCCAAGTGGTACCAGTAAATTACCATGAGAAATTAGTTACTTTATAAATTTTATTTTATATATTCATCATCATCAAATAGCTTAAAGGGATTTTAAAGCCGAAGGATTGACTTCATTGCACCGAATGTACCCCATATGGCTCGGCCCCTCTCCGCAGAAATGGCACTCCACCTGCCAAGAGTATTGCAAAAAGTACGAACTCTGTAGCTCCAGCAACAATCCTAGGGTCTCTGGAAAAAACTACACTCGTGAACAGAACAGCGTGGTCTGGATTCGAAACCAGACCTTCGACTAGCAAAACAAAGGGCTTAACCACTTAGCCAGAGACGCAAAATTGCTAATCTAACAGTCCTTCAAAATTTATCTCTCTCATAGGCCAGATATCCAACCTCTACAGCCGTCGCACTCAAACTATCAGTTACATCCTGAATCCATCTGCTACATGGTCTTCCTCTTCTCTTTGTTGGGATGAATCCTTCTGTAATGGTCTTTTCCAACCAACCCTTCGTGTCTCTTTATATGTCCAAAATACTGTAATTTTCTCATTTTTATTTGTAGAATCAGTAAGTTTTCTTTGATTTTGAATTCTTCCTGGATATATTTATTTCTTCTCTACTCTGTCCATGATATACGGAAGACTTTTCTGTAATACTTATATTCAAAAGCACATATATATATTTTCCCACTGCCTTGCTAAATGTCCATGATACTATTTATATGTTACCATTTTCAAATTACTGATTTATTATGCATCTATTTTTAAAAAATAAATTGGAACTACTTTCTTCTCTAAGTTCAAATTTTATTTATGATGTCCATTAACCCTTTAGCTGCTAAGGACATATAAATACGCTTTCCCCAATCACTTCTAAAGAAATAAAGAGACAAAAAGGAAATAGGTTAAAAAGAGGAAAATCTTGGATGGATCAGGCCGAGGACTGTATTGAACAGGTGTGTACACTTGAAGACATTGATCCCGGTGAAGAATGGATACCAGTGCCAAGAGGAATCGCTACATCCTTTTCTGTATGCATCGAATTTGATAAAGAATGCAGGCAACATAACCCACTTGTTGTGGAGGCAGAGGTTCAGGCATTAATTTCTGAGAACGCATCTGAGCATGATGTAATCATTTATACGGATGGTTCGGTGATTCGACATGTGCGGAGCTCGTGGGCTTTCACTGCTCAGGTCGGAGGTGATGTTGTGAAGGAAGACAGTGGTGGTTTTGCCGTGACTACAAGCAGTCTCACTATGGAAATCATGGCGGTTACCAAAGCGATGATTTGGCTAGAATCACAGACTTTATCCATGCATGTTTTCTCAGTGACTCAATGAGTATGCTCAGGAAGATTGAAACAGGATGGGCTAGGAGACATTGGATAGAATCGCTGGGGAGGTCTAAGCTGACAAAGATCAGTTTTATTTTGTGCCAGGGCATGCAGGTGTAAGGGAATGAACGTCGGATAGGCTTGCAGGTATGGCTGCTGTCCAAAGTGGACGAGCAATGGACCAGGCTGATATTATAAATTCCTTAAGGGAGAGAGGCGTGTACATGATTCACATAATAGCGGTGAATCCACAACACTAACCAGACTGCAAGAACTCAAAGTTAAGTGTGGTGTAGCTCGAAAGAACGCTATGCTGGCAGACAAAGAAGAATTGTAAACCAACAAAGAACGGTGTCGTTAGTCACCACCACGCTGATGGACATACTGAGGAGAGATCGGAGCACTTATGGACTAATTTGTTCGAGTGCAGTGATGGTGATCCGACGACTAAACTAAACTTCTAAAGACACATTAACACGTCAGTTATTATCTCTCCTCTTTGGGCTAAAGACATGTTAACACGTTATACGTTGCTACTGTCACTGATAGAGGCGTACATTCACGTTTGTGACCTAGAAACAAAGCGTAGCTATTTTTAGCTCAGCCTTCAGAAAGTATGTAGCAGCAAAGGGTTAACTCTTTCTACACTGAGTTATTTCCTCAATTTGTAAACAGTTAATTCAAGAGAGGTAAAAAACAAAAATAATTTTAAAAAAAAAGAAAATTCCAACTGCTGGTCCAAAATAAACAAATATATATATATATTATATACTAAATTGAAGAAAACTAGACAACCTAACAGAATAACAAGGTTAAAAAGTAGTATAAGTAAAATAGTAGAAGTAAAACTAGAAAGACTTCTTTTAAGGAAAGCAACTCTATGGCGCAGTGTGCGGCTTATGGCGTTCAACTGACTTCCGCTGTAGAACAGTGTGCGGCGAAAAGCGTGGAAAGAGTTAAGCAAACTTTTACTGTAGCCTCAAGATTCTCTATGTAATAATTCAATATTATTCCCATTTCTTGGTATATAATTTCATTTGAGATTCTTTATTTCAGCTGCTTCCCTGTCTACAATTTGGTGGATGCTTTTGAGAATGGAACACCTCTGCTAAAAACACTGCAGGATAATGAATCCATTCAGAAAGCATTTGTTTCCAGATACTGTCATCTCTTTGAAGATTATATTAATAAGCAGACATATGGACATATTTAATAAAAGCACTTTTGAGGTGGAACCATAAAGATTGAATGAATAGTACCATCATCATTGCACTTTGGTGAGTAACCATGTGTGCTCCGATCCCTTTCTTGCTCTAGAAGATCTCAGTTTCAGTGCACAAACTCTGTAGCACCAGAGAGGGTCCCTGATGTAATTTTGAAGATTTTAAAGATATTTTTGTAGAAATTTTATTTTTACTCTTTTATAATGAATTCTGCCCAGGCAGTGGCTTTCCAGCCTGCTCTTTTCGATTTTGAACTGCCAAATGTTCTTTTATGTGCTCAAATTAAACAAGCGACCTATGTTTTATCGTCCATTTCCGATAGGACTAGGAACTCACCTATACTGAGATCAGGGATCTCTAGAAAAATATCCAGATGGCTCCATGAGGAGCGAACCTAGTACCTTTGGTACAAGAGACAAGCACCTAACTTTTACACCACAGGGAACCCTAGAGACAAGCACCTAACTTTTACACCACAGGGAACCCTAGAGACAAGCACCTAACTTTTACACCACAGGGAACCCTAGAGACAAGCACCTAACTTTTACACCACAGGGAACCCCAAAAACACAAATAGATATGGTGTACTCCAAATACTGTGACATTGTTTTTAACCAATCAATATCTAATAACCTACTAATGTGATTGAAGAATTATGTGCTACAGTGTGGTCGTTTAGCTACCATTATTTACTAGTGGATATTAGAACAGCGAGTTAATACTAACTTTCTTTCTTTCTTTTTTCCCAATCCTGTTTTGCTTCACAGCCTCAGGATAAGAAGAGATTCCTAGAAAAAGCTTTTGTGTGCTCTTCATAAACAGTGTTTTTCCGTTGTCTTTGTTATCTCTGTGGTCCCATCTTTTGTGTGGACAGCCTTTTGCTTTGTTTCCACTGCATCGGAGTAACATTACTCTTTGAGACCCTACCGTCTGTTGGTAATCTGTGTATGTGGCTGAACCATTTAATTTGTTGTTTCTTGATAAAGTTCAGCACTGATGTTGTACCCACTTTTTTCCTGATGTCTTCATTTCTAAACAGGTCTCTTCTTGATACTCCCAGCACTCTGCATAGACACTTCATCTCTATAGTGACTAGTTTTTTCTGTCATTTGATGTCAGCATTCAGGTTTGGCACTGACAGCGTAATATTGGGAGAAATATTGTGTTGAACAATGCTCTTTTAGTGTTCATTGTGACATGTTTGCAATTCAACAATAGGTTAAAAATAGATTTCCATTTCTTCTTCGACCACCCCATATCGACCATTTGTTAACCACTCTGTGTGATCTGTATGTGATCCAAGCCCAAGAGCGATTGTATGTTGTGCCAATTATGCGCCTACAAGTAGGCCACCATATCTGACTTCTGCAATGCTTTTTATTTACTAGGGTAGCTTCCTTAGGTCCTAGATTAGTCAATTCTTACTAGGCCTTGTCGGTCGCAGTGGTACTATACTTTGCTTCCCTTGTGAGCCCCGCCACCACACGGTTTGAGATTGACATGTGAATAAATACACAACAAAGATTACATTACAATCACAAAGTCTTTGTCAAGGACAGGACAAGGTCATTTTTTTTACCTCCGGACCCATTTATATTGCAATGTATACTGTATTAACCAGTGTACTGGCTTTGCATAATTTTAAATAATACTGCGAGACTGTATATTAACTCAGAGGAGCAAAGGGGTTAAAATATAGAATTACAAAGAAAGGTACAACTCGACTCAACACATTAAAATTAAAATAGTCAATAAGTTGAAATTCGGAATAAAAATGATGTATTATTGTACCATTGTGAAAGCGTATATCACTAATCGCAGGCATGTTTGTTTACAGAATCTTATACATAGATTTGACCATTCTTCTACAATATCTGGCTTATTCTCATGTAGAACACACCACAAATTCTCCAATATACAAGTTATACAAACAAGATACAAGCAATGTTCTTATATAAAGAAGAAATATTTATCAGTGAATAAGAAACACAAAATACAAGAAGACAAATAATTTTCTAGTGTGCTAACCAAATTGCAAAACATAAAAGGCAATGGCAAACCCTATATAATATATACTGAAGAACTAATTTTTTTTACAATTTGACTCATATTTTGAAACTCATTCACAGAAATGTTTAAGGAAAAATACAGCAGACAAAAAAACCAAATTCAGTTAGAAAATTGAGGTTACATATACAATTAAAATATATTTGATTACACTATATATATCTATATCTATATCTAAATTACAAATTTTCAATTCAAATGTTGTATCAATCCTAACATATGCCAGCAAGAGTTGCAAAATGACTAAAGATATAGAAAGCAAGTTGAAGGCATTTGAAAATAGATGTCTGCAAAAATAATGAATATAAAATGAAACGAATTCAGAAGAAGTGATGAAATCAGAGACATGTCTGGTCAACCACTAGTGACAACTGTTATAAGAAAGAGAAGATGGAGATATGTTGGGCACACCTTGAGGAGAAATGATAACGAATATCAAAGCAGGCATTGAAGTGGGATGCAAGGGTTCAAGAAAGAGAGGTCGACCTAAGGAGACCCTGAAGCGAACTTTGCTGAGAGAGGCAGGAAATATCGTTCTCAGTTCCATGGAGGAGATTGAGCGAGTTGCCCAGGATAGAGCGGTATGGAGAAATTACTTGCAGGCCCTATGTAACGGCATATACGATGCGAGAGGAATTATTATTATTATATATATCTTACAACTGATCAATTGGTAATGCTTAACAAAGTCTAATCGTTTCATTAAACTAATCAAAATATTAACTACCAAATGCCACAGCCTGCACATGTTTCTCTGTCCCACGTGCTGCAGGCTGCATTGTGATTTGTTTCATTGTTAAATAAGCTTTGAATTTACATTAACTCATTGTTATTGATATCATTCCCTATTTTATTCTTCACATTCTGTTAGTTTGTGATACAAGTATATTTATTTATCTCCACAATTATATTGTCATTCATCAAATTTTGTTTTAAAATACAAAACCTGCAGCTTAATTTGTACATAAATAAACAGATTACAAAAAGTGAACACAAATTAATTCGGTTGCCTTTTTTTTCAATTCGGTAGTTAATATGCTAATTACGTAATTTCAAATCTTTAATTTGTATTTATAGAACTATTATCTCTTATTGACTATAGCTGGTGGACAGAAAACGCTTTAAAGACACTCTTAAAGTGTCTCTGAAATGCTTCGATATAGACAATACGTGCTGGGAATCCCTTGCGCAAGATCGCCAAATGAGGCGCTGTAACAACAAAAGGGAACCCGAATAGCTGAGAATCATCGTATTGTTGAGTCAGAGAAAACGAGCAGCGCGAAAAGACAGAGCACACAACACGCACATGTCTAACCTTGATCATGTATGCCCCACCTGTGGTCGGGATTCTGTTCTAGGATTGGACTCTACAGTCACCTCCGCACACACCAGAGAGGTGCATCAGTACGCGTCTGAGATTGTTATCATCATCGCTTGCGATGGACGGCTATTATAGCTGTGCACTCATCAAATAAAAAAAAGGAAAGGAACCCTTGTTATACCACATGGTATTTAGGGTAATGTGGTGTTAAACCCGTATTTTACATTTATCGTCAGTACACGATGGGTGTTGTGGTCAACGTCACGCTGGCCGCTTTTACTTCCCAGTGCTTTTCCTGGTACCTAATTGAGGCTGGGTTGACCTGAGAGCTGTTACGGTTGGAAAAAATTCCAAAATTGAACCTGGACCACTAGCCTAAGAAGTGAGATCACTAACAACTATGCTACTGCGGCTCTCACTCATCAAATAGTTTGTCCTGAACACTATATTGCCGCCCTAACAGTGCATTTTCAAATTTCTCTATCTCATAGGCCAGATGTCCCACCTCCGCAGCCGCCATGCTGAAATTTTTTTCTTTTCTTTAATTTTGTTTTGCTTCACAGCGTCAGGATAAGAAAGGATTGCTAGAACAGTCTTTAGTGTGAGATTCATAAATAGTGTTTATTCGCCACCTCTTTATCTCTGAGGTCCAGCTCAAATCAAATATGCTTAAATCATCAGTCATATTACAAAAATATCCATTACAAAGTTAAATAATAGTTCCATTTTGAGCTGAACTGAAGTTTTATTATGGCAGTTTATAAGTATCTGGTAGAACGTCTAATGAATCCTTAAACAAAGTTCAACAATGTTAACTGCATTCATCATCAAGGTGGGTATCCATTATAGGATGTCGCTATCTTTGCAGCGCATCTGAAATTAACTGTCTCTAGCCAGTTCACCTACTTCACAATGGTCATATTCATGGTTTCTTTAATATCTTGTAGCCATCTTCTTCTTAGTCTGCATCTGCCTCCTGCCCTCTAATATTATTCTCTCCAGGCCATCGTGACGCTTGATGTGACCAAAGTATCTACTACATTAATGTCTACTACAAAAAATTTCTACTACATTAACTGCATTAAGTACTAAAAATAAAATGACAAGATATATAAAATGTATTAAAACAGTGGTAATTTATTGTAGAGTTTGCTACATTTAAACAGCATTCAAGCAATGATCATATGCAGATACAAGTCAGTTGTAATAGTAAACTTGTTATTGAACAATATAAAACAATAAGTACAGCATAAATATTGTGAAACTTATCTTAACTCTTAGTGGACCAGAGCAAAATCTATGTTTTAACAAGCCATTTATTTTTAGAATAAAAAACACCCTTTAGTGTGGCTCCTGGTAAAAGGCGTCCAACCCAAAGCCACATAGTGTGGCGTTTGTCCTAAGGAGTTAATGAAGTCCAGAATGTGCAAATATAACAATCAGTGTTCACCAGTACTTAAACAAAAATATTTAAAATAGTTTAAATATCTATATGGTAAGGCAGTCTGATCCATTTAGGTTTATTTGGTAAGAAAACAATTGAATCTGTTTAGGTTCATTTGGTGAGCAGATAAGACTAATGCATTCAAGTTCATTTGTTGAGAATACAATGTGTTACCGAGAGCAGCGGTAGCGTAGTTGTTAGTGAACTCGCTTCTCAAGGCTGGTGGTCTGGGTTCAACTCCTGCAGTGCGCGTGGAATTGTTCCCGATCGGGCGGCTCTCAGGTCGACCTAGCCTCAACTGGGTACCAGACATGCTCTGGAAAAGTAAAGGCGGCCGGCATGATGCTGACCACATCACCCATCGTGTGCCGACGGTCAATGAAAAATACAGGCCTAACACTGTATTGACCTATATACCACGAGGTATGAAAGGGTGCCTTTACTTTTTTTTTTTTACAATGTGTCACCACAAGCACTAAAAGAGCATTGTTGAACACAATATTTCTCCTAAAATTATGTTACAGTGCTAAACCTGGATGCTGACATCAAATGATAGAAGAAACTAGTCATGACAGAGATGAAGTGTCTACACAGAATGCTGGGAGTATCAAGAAGAGACTGGTTTAGAAATGAAGGCTTCAGAAAAAAAGAGTGTGTACAACATCAGTACTGAACTTCATCAAGAAACAACAAATTAAATGGTTCCACGTAAGCAGATTACCAACAGACAGTGCGCCTCATAGAGCAATGTTACTCCGATACAGTGGATACATTCTGACGCTGTGAGGCAAAACAGGATTAGAGACAGTGTGCCTCATAGAGCAATGTTACTCTGATACAGTGGATACATTCTGACGCTGTGAGGCAAAACAGGATTAGAGAACAGAAAGAAGAAGACAATCTGATGGGTCAAGGTCTATTTGGCGAGAAGATAACCCAATGCATCTGGGTCCACCATTTGGCGAGAAGATAACCCAATGCATCTGGGTTCACCATTTGGTGAGAAGATAGCCCAATGCATCTGGGTCCACCATTTGGTGAGAAGATAGCCCAATGCATCTGGGTCCACCATTTGGTGAGAAGATAGCCCAATGCATCTGGGTCCACCATTTGTAAAAGAAAGTTTGATGTCTGAAATAAACTATAGAATAGAGACCACCAAAATAAAATCTACATTGTATAAATTGCAGTATAGAACACTTTCATTGATATTTTTTCTGCAAAATTTAATAGCCTTGGATGGTTGACACACACAAATAATTTTTTATAATGCTGTCGGTTCAGTTCCTTTCAGTTCTCTTAATCAACATCTTCGCACATTGACAAATTCAATATTTCTTATCCTGGTGAAACATGTAATAACAAAGTACTGTAATTTTACAAAAACAATGACAATACACAGCAATGTTTTGACCAAAAGGCATTTATCAAGCAAATGATACAACAGGAGTGACGAATTTCACAGCACACTAGTCTACGACAGAGATATTCCTACAGGCATTTTACATAGTTTTACTGTAGTCTCTCTATATCGATATTTCTTAACCTCCGATACAACATCTTTCTCAATGTTCCGACATTCATTGTGCTTAAGTGATGTTTGTTGAAATCTATATTTCTACAGAAAATCTCTGATAACAAACAAGAACCTTTTTTTTGACTTCCTACAGTAAACATTAGACAATATTTTCCATATGTAAAAACAGTTGCAATTATTTGTTATAAAACATGCACAATATATTTTGCTACAGTAAAATTGTAATTTTACTAGAACATATTTAAAAAAAAGATGCTTGTAAGATTATTAAAACAAATGACCATACAAAATTGTAAATATAAGTAATCAATTAAAATGTATACTACTGATATATAATGCAGCAAAGATATAGAAGAATTATGTGACATTTCCATGACAAGGATTATGTGTAATGGATATTCTTACATTTTCTTACACTTGTCATGGTGGTATATTATGTCAGAATGTTATATGTACGATGTATTTGATACTGAATAATGTCAGTAGTAAAATAAAGAATTTATTTTCATATCATGCGGTGCATTTTCAAGTGAATACAGTATTATGTCCATATTGTTCTTTGAACAAGGCACATGATGGATGACATAGTTAAGATACCGTCGACTGCCTTTGAATCCTAGTGTTTCTCTGATACTTAATTGAGAATGAGTCAACTTGAGAGCAGCTGCGGATGGACAAATTTTCACTCCAACTGGTGATTTTGTACCTGTCAAGTGGATAACCTCACACCGCAAGTTCAAGGGGAATGAAGATGCTGACAGACTGGCTAAAGAGGAAGCAGGGATGACTCAAGATGACAACCTGGTCAGCTATGAAGAAGCAAAAACTATCACCAGATGGCACTGAAAAGAAAAGTGGGAGAAAGAACACCCAAAGCATAACAAGGATGATGGATATTACCAACTGTTCAGATGAGACCAGACTGTCATACTTTGCCTTCGAACTGGTCAAAGCAGAAGGAGACACCACCGTTACACTAGATTCAAGTTAGGCACCAACAACTTGTGCCACTGCTGTTTTTGTCAGATTATGTTTTTAAACCTTCTCATCGCATGCCGGAAAAATGGTGACTGTCTCATTTTCATACTCATAATTAGTTTTATCTTTACCTTAACCTCTTTCAACACATCAACATTGGCCATATGATGATGATGTACATCAAGAAAAATTACACAAACAATATTTTTATTAATCTATTTTAAAATGTTGTAAAAATTATTGTGTGGAAGTATGTATATAAATATACTTGCCAGAATGTGTGTCAGCCACTTTCGGTCCATATTCAACTTTGTCGGTCCATATCCAAGAATAAGAAATAAACATATATATATGTGCATGTATGTATATAAACACATATATCCTTCATACAGGGATATAACAAGCATAAATATACATATATAAAGCCAACTATTACAGAAATACTATGTTAATATAAACTTAATATCACAGAAATACAAGAGCATTAAGTATGTCACTCGGTTACAAATACAAAATAATTGAAAGTCAATTTGTCAATCTAAATTTGAACTGTTTACCCACAATCCGCTTTCTATTGTTTCTCTCCCTTCACTACTATTTTTTTAATGCAAATCTTGCAATCTTAGAATAAATTTTAAATAGCATAAAATAAATTCTTAACCCTTTAACTCTGAATTTTTACCTCAGACGCATTTGTATTACAATGTATAATGAACTAGTCTGAACTAGGCTTTGGGTTATATTAATAAGTAACACGAGCCAGTATATCGGCTCAAAAGGTCGAAAAGGTTAATTTTTATTACAAGTGATAGTTATTTGTAAATTAACTCTTTCCACGCCCATTTATTTTCTCAATTTTTAAGCAGTTAATTCAAGGAAGTAAAAAAAAAAAAAAATTTTAAATTACGATCCCAACTACTCGTCAATAAATAAACATATATATATTATTATATACTAAATGAAGAAAACTGGACAACCCATTAGAATAACAAGGTTAAAAAGTACTATAAGTAAACCAGTAGAAGTAAAACTAGAAAGACTTCTTATAAGGAAAGCAACTCTATGGCGCAGTGTGCGGTTAATAGCGTGCAACGGACTTCCGCCGTGGCGCAGTGTGCGGCTTAAAGCGTGGAAAGAGTTAAAAAAGATATCCTAATCTTCATCAGGTGCTGTGCTGGCTGGTGTAGGCGATCTCTGTTTCTCGTGTTTGCTATCATTTCAGATGTTGACGCTCTTCTGTGCCATGAAGTCAAGCTATCCAAACTTTTCTCTCTCTGTCTTCCTCTGTCTCAATGGTTTTAATTAACATACATTTATAAATTAAATTATTGTTTGGTTTTTGTCTATCCTGAGTAATGAAGACCATGCCATTCATCAAAAATATAAATATAGAAAAAGTAATTTTTGGAGTTGAGTCAGTCTATGTAGATGACCAATGAGACTGATGTTGGCTTGAAAGGCTCTTGGACAGTGTGAGCAGAGAACGTTTGCAATTGTTGGATGTTGTATTGTTTTTCAATGAGGAGGGCCTGGCCGGACGGATTAGAGTGCGGCTCCCATGCAGGAGACCCGTGTTCAATTCACGGTAAGGATTTTTTCCTCTTGTGGGCATAAATGAAAAAATCCTAACCTGAACAGCTTCGGGTAAACTGCAAGCTATGCTGCCATTAAATTCCTCAAGCTCTTATCCCACCTGTTCTACACCACCATAAAAGGCAGTACTACAGGCAGTAATGACAGTTTTTAATGACAGTTTTGTTTTTCTGGCTTGTTTTCTCTGTTCTTTTGCTAGCAGTTCTGGGTGCTTCACAAACTACTGCATCATGGTGAAGAAATGTATTGTAAGTCAGCCCGTCTTGTGTAGAAGCTTCCCATGTGGTGTGAGAGTTTATTTCAAGTTTTTAATGAGATCTTGAGTTTAATTTCTTCAAATCTAATTTTACCTCACAGCGTTAGGATAAGAAGATACTTCTAGAACGGTATTTTGTGTGCGCTTAATGAATAGCATTTTTCATTGCCTCTGTTATTTCTGAGGTTTACCTTGTGTGTGGACAGTCTTTTATTTTGTATCCACTGTATCAGAGTAGCACTGTCTGTTGGTAATCTGCTTATGTAACCGAACCATTTAATTTGTTGTTTATGAATGTCAGTACTGATGTTGTACCAACTTTTTTTCCAGATGTCTTGAGTGTGTCCTTTACATGCTTTTTTCGGCTCTTACAGGAGTACTTACCTTTCTGCAGTTAACCACATAGAAGTCTCTTTGGCAGTTGATGGTATGGAATGTGAACTATATGATTTTTCCCAGCAGTCTGTATGAAGGCACCAAGATTATATAGATACCAGCAAGATATGTTCAGCCGAGGACTGTTGTAGCCATGATTTTATCTTACCAGATGATATTCATAACTTTTCTTAGCTCTTAGTGGACCAGGACAAAAGCCATGTTTTTACAAGCCATATGTTTTTTTTAGAATAAAAAAACCCTTTAGTGTGGCTCTTTGTAAAGGCGCCCAACCCAAAGCCACATAGTGTGACATTTGGTCGACAAGGAGTTAGGCAAACTGGGAAGTGGTTATACTTGCTGACACGTAGTTGATACACAGTATATTATTCATATGAATATAGCAGTGCTGAAAGCACAACACCTCTGTACACTTCAGCTTTGTCTGTAAAATAATGTCCTTTTTGTGTCAGAAATGAGTGCAGCGCTGTCTAACACTGTGTCAGTGAACGCCATAGCACCAGTGTGGTACATCCCTGGCATCCTAATTGATACCTTTAGTTTAACATCAATCAGAATTTCAAGAAAAAAAATGTGTTTTTGAATAACAGTAGTAAGATTCGATCCGACACAATATTTTATTTAAAACGCATCGACAATATTTTATTTAAAAGCATCCGACAATATTTTATTTAAACGCATCAACAATATTTTATTTAAAAACTTGTGGTCAGGATTAAGTTTTCTGTTATCTGTTATTATTGTTAGTATTATTATAAGTGCCACATGGCACCTCCATAGTCAGATGCTACCCAATATATATTAAAAATGTTGGATAGCACAGCATTAGTGATTGATTGTGGTAGTTTAGCTATCATTATTTACTAGAGGATCTTAGAACAGTGAGTTAATACAAAGATTCTTTTCTTTCTTTTCTCCAATCCTGTTTGCCTCACAGTCTGGATAAGAAGAGATTCTTTAACAGATTTGTTAAAGACATGCTACATTTAGGCTATCTTCAAGAGAAGTTGAAAATAAATTTAATTATAACTAACATACAATTCTGATGTAATTTAACTTTTCAAACTATGATCATCAATGGGAATTAAAATCTACTAAATTTCTTGTAATATACTACTATAGAACCTGTATTACTATTAACACAAATTAGCTAATAATCTTTCAACTCATACGTACTGTCGCTGGGTGCGCCAGGATTGACTATTAAAATAACCCAGCTGCCACACATTGTTCCAAGCCTTGTTACATGTAAAATTAATGTTAAATTATATCACGCATTCTGATCTAATTTCTGGGTTTTATCTACAGCAAAGCTATTTATTTCTACATCATGGTCTGATCGAGTTTTGTATAATTTGTTAATTGAATGAAATGTATATATTTTTAAGCTGCAAAAGGTGAACAAACATTAATTCGACTACATCATATTTTTCGATACAGTAGAGAATATGTTTAAAAATGCTAACATTAAACAGAAATAATTTAACCACAACAAAAAAAATTGTAGAAACCTGTGCTAGTACAATCTTTGAAGTAGTTCAAGGGTAAGACGTTGTGAAGCTTTGGTTAACATCTCATTAAAAAAACATATTAAAACTATATTATGAGAGAAAACAGCTATTAAAACATTATGCAATCTATTAAAAGGCACAGCTTATAGAAACACTATGCAGTGTATAAGAAAACAATAGCCTATAAAACACTGCAGTCTATGAGAATGAAAACAGCTCAGAAAGCACTGTAATATATATAATTAAAAACAATAATCTAATGCACTGAAACAATCTTAATAAACCACACTTAATAAACTATCAGAATATATAAAATAGTTATTAAGTATTATGTCAAAAATTGACATTGCAGAGAAGTATTTTTATAAAGCAGGTTTTTTAAGGAGATATTTTGGACATATAAAAAAGACATGAAGGGCTTGAGAAGACCAACATGGAAGGAGACATACCGGTGAAGAGAAGAAGAGGAAGGCCACAGAGAAGATGGATTCAGAATATAACTGATGGTTTGTACATGACAGTAGCAGAGGAGGGACATCTGGCCTATGAGAGAGAGAAATTCTGGATAACTGTTGGGGTGTCAAAGTTCTGCTCAGGACAAGCTATTTGATGATGATGATGATGAGGTTATAAAATTATGTTGATGTAGATGGTGAATTTTCTTATAATGGTACTATCTGCAGCTGTTAAACCTACTGCTTTGTGGAGGGGGACTCAGGAGAACTAAAGGCTAGGGGAAAGGGCGCTGATAGAAAATCCCCACTGCCTTGTGGGTCAGCACGGTTATGCAGAAGGCTACAGGAATAAACCTTAACCACAAATCCCGAGGAAGAGGACCCTACGGCAGTTGATGGTCATGTGTGTATTCCATCCTCTGGCATCGCCTGCAAATTATGTCTGCTTGATTCCAAACATATGGACTTTTGTCTTTCCTTTGGTTGTAACAATAGGGTAGAGATGGGGTTTGTGTTAAATGGGCAAGGCACATTTCCCATATCAGCTACCCAAGCTAGGCATAAATGGAGAGGATACTTCATCCTTGTTGAATCGACTGTCTGTAAAGACAAAAAGCCATATATATATATATATATATATATATATATATATATATATATATATATATATATATATATATATATATATATATATATTATATATATATAAATATATATAAATGGATAGAAATATAAACTATTTTCTTTAATACTTGCTTTTACAGTTTATATTGCCTGCAGTCGTTGCAACATCTGCAGCAGGTGTAGCATTTTAGCAACATCTACAGCAGTTGTAACATTTTTTATTCAGGTTGACACCCTTGTGGCGCCGGGTCCCGCAAGGGAAGCAAGGAATAGTATCACGGTGACGTACAAGGCATGTTATAAGAGGCAACAGATGTAGGACCTAGGGGAAATTACCTAGTAAATAAAAAGCATAGCAGAAAACGGATATGCTGGCCTACTTGTATGCGCATAACTGGCACAACGTACAATCACTCTTAGTCTCAGATCACATATAAATCACACAGAGTGGTTAACAAGTGATCGATATAGAGTGCTCACAGAAGAAGTCTGGCTGAGAGTAGAAAATGTCATGATAATGCTGTTAGCCATTTTGGTAATGAAGTATTAAACATAACATATGTATATAATAACACCAATCTATTTAAAAGTCACAAACAATAACAATTATATTTATATCTAGTTACGTTATTTGTTAATAACTTTTTTTCGCAGTAAACTGCAGGCAGCGGTTCAGAGGGTATATGTATCAATCAAGTGCCATGCCTGCCGGCGTAGGCGATCATGTCTCTCCACAACTCTCTTTGCTTGGTGCATGTAATCAGTTCTGCGTCGATCTTGTATCGAACCATGATGTCAGGCCATCCAACATCTTCTCCCTCTGTCTTCCACGATCTCTCCTTCCCTGAATTTTACCTGTAGTCACCAAATGTTCTAAACCTTCTCTTCGCATTATATGCCCGAAGAACCTTGATTGTCGGATTCTTATTCTTTTGATAAGGTTTCTTTGTGTGCAGACCTGATTTAAAACCTCCACGTTTGTTTTCTTTGCTGTCCATGGAATTCTCAACATTCTTCTGTAAAACCACATCTCTGTGGCTTCCAATGATCGTATTGATTGTTTGTTCAGTGTCCATGATTTGCTGCCATACATAAGAATTGGTTCAATATAGCATTGGAGTACTCGTTTTCGCAGTGTCATTGGTAGTGAGTTCACGCATAGTGTGTTCTTCATTTTCATAAAAGCTGCTTTCGTTTGAGCTATTCTACTCCTAATCTCTGTTGTACATCTTCCATCTGGTGTTAAGAATGTTCCTAGATACTTGAATCGATGGACTTGTTTCAGTGTTGTGTTATTTATTTTGATATTGCATGTTGTATATGTATATGTATATGTTAGATAAATCCCTAATGGTCCTCTTTTGTGAGCTGTTAGCGATTTATTATCAGACTGTATATGTTATGTCTGCCATATAGGAAATCTAAATTTCTTTGCTTCTTGTGTATTCTTTGCTTGATAAATCCCTTTTAGTTGAAACCTTGCTGTATATTGTTTTTGTACTTTGTAAAACTACAGTACTTTGTTTTTACGTGTTTTGACATTGCTACATAGTTTTACTGCAGCCTTCCCTTATATTAATAATAGCTTGGGACATATATATATATATATATTATTTGCATCTTGTGCAAGGACTAAAGATCTGACAACATAAATGTCCCAGTCCATGGGATCACAGGAAACCATTTGTGGAATACATTAATAATCTAAATATTTTATTCTTAAAATGAGAAAATCTCCCGTCTATCTAAGCTCATGCTCAGTGATGACCCTGCTTCACACTATAGCCAAGAAACCCTTTCTTGACAACATAATCTTCCTTGTAGTTCTCTTTATGATCTGGATATTCTCAAAATATACTTTCCCATTGCCTTAATCTATGCTTTCACTGTAGCTGGTAGTGTTGCAGTTATGACAGCTACTCATGACATATACATATTATCAGTAACATGTTCTATAAATAACTATCACTAATTATCCTTCCTTTCTTGCTTTCGTTCGCTTGAAATATTGTCTATACATTCAAAGTTGTCTCTTGTATAAACGTCACTGTTTTGTAGCTCAGACAGAAGTCCATGTAGTTTTATGTCCAGTCTTGTTTCATTAGGCTAGTAAGTTTGCCTCAGTATATAATATTAGGGCAGTCTTGAAGTATGTGCTCTGCAGTCTGCCTATCACTAATTATGAATTGCAGACTCCAACTTTTAAAAATAATACACTATCAATAGCATTTTTTAAGAAACAAATTTAAAAAACAAAACAACAGATACTAAAATAGTTTCGCTCATTTGTGCATTGTCTATACTGATTTCATGTATCTTTCACAAACCACAGCCATTAAAAAGTAACATTGTGTCTATCTACAGGTCAAAATATGTGTAAAGTATTGTAAGAAGAAAAATCAGTGGAGGACATGATAAATGAACACACATACATATGTACAATTAAATCGTGCACATATGTACAGTTAAACCTTGCACATATGTACAGTTAAATCTTGCACATATGTACAGTTAAATCTTGCACATATGTACAGTTAAACCTTGTACATATGTACACTTAAAACTTGCACATATGTATGGTTAAATCTTGCACATATGTACAGTTAAATCTTGCACATATGTACAGTTAAATCTTGCACATATGTACAGATAAATCTTGCACATATGTACAGTTAAATCTTGCACATATGTACAGTTAAACCTTGTACATATGTACACTTAAAACTTGCACATATGTAAGGTTAAATCTTGCACACATGTACAGTTAAATCTTGCAAATAAGTACAGTATAGAAGGCCAGACTGCATTAAAAAAATGTACAAGACATTAGTTTAAAAAACAAGCATAATAAACTATACTGTTTAAATAAGATTGACTTCATACTTGCTTGTTTACCAATTTTACATCTCCACATTTTATAAACAAACAAAAGAATTTAAGAATTTGTGCAAAAGAAAAAAAACAGTCAATGAAAAATTATTTTACAAAGACATGTACACTGTTACATAAGGCAACTAACAAAAGAAATATATGTCAGTATTACACAGTTGCAAGAAAGTCTAACTAATAACAGTATTCTTTTAGATAGAATTCATATATAATTATACATTTTATTAATGACCAAACAGTGAACAAGGAAACAAAAATAATCATTTTACAGTAACAGGTATTCCAACTAACCATTTCTAACGCTGTAGTTAGTTTCTACCATTGCCCCCGGTAATATTAGGCCGACGAGCTCAGGTAAACATTTTCAAGAACCAGACCCCAAGTGTCGCGTGACCTTTACATTTCAGTATTGTTAGTTAAAATTGAATTCATTTTAAAAACGAAACAACGTGCAAGAACTCTGCTATATTGTGTCAAAAATTAAATTTAACACTAAGAAATATCAGTATTATTAACACTTTTCATCAATAAATAACCATGAACTCAAGAATTGTGTAAAATTACAATAACACTTATAGTGTTCTATCAAACATTTATAAAAGTCAGTCCCCATCAAATAGAAATTTCTGATTTGTCGGCTAAGCTATTCGGCTTTCTGTTACCGGGGGCTACGGTTTCTACTTATGAAGTACAGCTTTCATTACTGTAAATCTGTTTACTTTTAAGGCTCCTTGTACACTGTTAACAATCTAGATTACTGATGTTGAAGCTGTTTCATGCACTACTAAAATTCTATATAGCAATGTCCACAACAGTTGTGGTTACAAGCAATTATATAGTCCAAACCACACACATAAAATTGTGGAAATAGACATACCTTTTTCTTCTTTTCTCTCACATCATTTTACTTATTCAAAAACGGTTAAATTTATTTTAAAAATGCACAATATTGTAAGAGATAAAAATAGAGAGAGATAGAAATGAAACTATCACTCATGCCAGCCTCCAGTCAGCTTATGAAACATCTCTTCATTAAGTGATTGATTTTTCTCTGTTGACCTCATGGATAAGAAAATGTAGCCTCCAATATATTCATGGATGGTCTTGCATGAACATTCCATGGAGGAAAAGTGACTTTTCTGTGTCAAAGTCTAAAATGACATTTTCCACTTCCCAGTTCACATGCCATGATCGAAGAGTATTGTAACGCCAGGTTTTCAATGAGTCACCAGAATTGAGATTCATACGGATGACTCTGTTTGAAGCAACACCCATCAGCTCCTGAACATTGAGAAACAAACATATGTTGAAGATTTATAAAAGAATAGCAATATTTTAAAACAGTAACATATTAGAAATTAAATTATTTCTTAGCGTAAAAAAACCATTAACTTTTAATATAAGTAGACTACAGTGGTTTTAAATTGTTTTGTCTGTTGTAATGAAGGTTGTGGGTTTGAATCCTGACAGAGACACATGTACAATTCTTTCATGAGATCCCTAGGATTGTTGCCGGAGCTACTGAGTTTTGCATTGGGCAATGCTCTCTGCAGATGGCATGCCATCTCTGCCAACAGGGACGGAGCCATATGGGGAAACCTGCTGCAATGAAGTCAATCCTTCACCTTTGGATCATGCTGCTATATCAGAGGGCCAGCCAATGGACAGAACTGACATCTTGAATGCCCTCAAAGAATGTGGCAGCACAGAAGATTTTCATTTAAACCAATCCATGTCAACTACTAGATTGCGGGAGCTGTGTTTGAAGATTGGTGTGGCAAGAAAAGAACAGTACGACAGGTATACGAGTAGGCTCATCAATCAAAACCGAACTGGTATGGTCAGTTGCTGGGCGCTGTTGGAGATATTGCGAAGGAGATCGGAACACCTATGGACATGTCTGGAGTGCAATGAAGATATTCCAAACTGAAACTAAAACCCAGTTTTTATATGCTGTTCTTGAAAACATTTTTAATGAAGAGGCTCTAACAAAATCAACATTATTTCATCCTTTACAAAATTAAGATAATTTCTTTGAACATATCATAAAGCATGTAAAATGTTCTTTGCAGAATGTCATTTTTATCACACCCGGCCTGGAAAACTTCATCTTAAGCAAGTTCTCCCATATCTGACATCATCATGTTCAATACGTCTTTAATGTCCTTTTGTTACCATCATCTTGGCCGCCCTCTACCTTGTCTTCCAGAAACTATGTCATCCATTATTGCTCTTACTCAACCGTCTGTGTGGTGTCGGGGCCCGCAAGAAAAGCAAAGAACAG
This sequence comes from Arion vulgaris, assembly GCA_020796225.1. Lineage (NCBI taxonomy): Eukaryota > Metazoa > Mollusca > Gastropoda > Stylommatophora > Arionidae > Arion > Arion vulgaris. Next base: position 23,017,046 of record CM036754.1, on the reverse strand, counting down.
TACCACTGTGACCTACAAGGCATGTTGTAAGTGGTAACTGATGTAGAACTAGGGAAGCTACCTAGCGAATAAAAAGCATCGCAGAAATCTGATGTGCTGGCCTACTTGTAGGCGCATAACTGACACATCGCACAATCGCTCTTGGCCTCAGATCACATACAAATCACACAGAGTGGTTAACAAGTGGTCGACGTGAAAAGTTTGAAGAAGTTTATTTTTTAACCATAGTCTCTAAGAATGCAAATTAAACAATGAAACTTTCAAATATTTAATATTTAAAAAAAAAAAACAACTGAAGTTGTAGTAAGATAGACTATATTCACCTCCGTCTTGCTGTTAGACATCTTGATACGGAAGTAGGTTATGCCATATTCTGGCAATGACTGCCATGCTTTTATGTATGCCAGTTTGGATTCTATCAGTGACATATCTTGAACATTTGAGTGAGCTTCCATGATTTTTCCAATCAACTGCAAAATACAGTAAACATTTTATTTTTTTACATTTACCATACATACAGCTTTCAGTGATGTGAATAGCTATATCAATTAGTAGCAAGTCCCTTTTATGCGAAACATAGCTTTCATCACAGCCAGCATGAAAGACTCCTGTCTCTACCCAAGTTCTCCTGTTTCCTCCAGCATCATATTTAAGGTTTCTTTGATGTCCTGCTGCCACCTTCGTCTTGGTCGCACTGTGCCTTGTAATCAGTAACCATGCCTTCCATTACAGTTCTCTCCAAAACCCTATGATGTTTAACGTGCCCAAAATATTTCATCTTCCGGGACATGATGTTATTTATGAGCAAATTCTCCTTGATATGCAGGTCTAGTAGAATGTCTTAGTTTTTTCTTCTCTGCCCAGGATGTTCTAAAAACTTTTCTGTAACACCTTGTTTGAAAACCTTCAAATTAAATAACTATATATATATATATGTTTATCATTCATTTCCATTGATTGGGAGTCACTTGAGGTAGAGGGTCAGGTGTCTGATCTCAGTGGATGCCAACGGTACCAGGTTCGCTCCATCATGGAGCCATCTGGATATTTTTCCAGAGATCCCTGATCTCAGTGTAGGTAAGATCGAGTTCCTAGTCCTATCGGAGACGAACAATAAAACATAGGTCCTATGTAAATTTGAGCACGTAAAAGAACCCCGGCAAAATTCATTAGAAAAGATTAAAAATAAAATTCCCACACAAATATCTTCATCATCTTCAAAATTACATTGGGACCCTCAGGGAGTTCGTGCACTCAGCTGAGATCTTCCTGTGTAAGAAAGAGATCATATGGTTACTCACCGAAGTGCAATGATGATGGTCCTGTCAATCAATAAATCACTTTCATTGATATAATAATGGCTGCAATGATAGAGGATAACTTACTGATCTGGTCTTGATTTTTCTGAAGAATCTTGGAGCAATGTAATCTTCTGGCTGAATGTCACCTTGGTTTGGTGTGGCAGAGGTAGTTGATGAGTTCTGGGAGGTAGAAACAACAGGATGCTGCATGCCAAGGAAAGTTTGCAGAGCCTGAACCTCAGCATCATATGAGCTGTCAGCCATGGTTTTTCCCTTGGAAGCCAATTTACAAGCTGCCATCCAACGACAATACTGCTCTTCCTGTAAGAAGTAGAAAATTGTTGTTTACAATGAGCATGCTAGACAATTTGAATTTATTCGTGATTGAAATGTCTCGATATAATTTCACATATCTATAGCTTGATGGTATCTTAATCCTTGAATTTAATGATAACTACTGTTAATACAAGACTGTTAATACCGAGAGGTACAAATAAGAAAATTGTAGTATTTTGTACATATATTGAGACAAGAAGGGTTGGAGAAGACCATCATGGAAGGAGGCATCCAGGAAAAAGTAAAATAAGATGGATTCATGATGTTAGCATGATGGCTGTGGAGGCGGGACATCTGGCCTATGAGAGAGAGAAATTCAGAAAGACTGTTAGAGTGACAAAGTTCTGATCTTTCTCTCTTGGGATTTAGTTAGGGACCATGTTTGAGAAGGATATAAGTAAAAGATACAATTTTGTAATGAAATCCTACGTATTCTCTCTCGCAATCCCAAATCCTACTTTGTATCTCTGCAATCCCAAATCCTACTTTGTATGATGATTGATTGCCATTATCATTATCACTGCACTTTGGTTCATGTGTTTTCTGGTCTCTTTCATACACAATAAGATCTCAATAGCAGTACACAAACTCAGTAGCTCCAGCTAGGGTGCCCAATGTCATTTTGTCTTCTTTCTTCTTCTTCGAACGCTCCATATCGACCACTTGTTAAACCACTCTTTGTAATTTGTATGTGATCTGAGTCTAAGAGCGATTGTACGTTGTGCCAGTCACGCTCCTAAAAGTAGGCCAGTACATCCGATTTCTGCGACACTTTTATTTACTAGGTAGTTTCCTAGGCCCCTACCTCAGTCGCTCTTGTGGTAGGTTGCAGTGTTACTATTCTCTGCTCCCTTGCCAGCCCCGGCAACACACGGATGATGTCATTATGAGAATGGTGAGAATTTATAGAATTTTGTTTTAGAAATGGTCTCTCTTTAGCTTGTGACATCCTTGGCATGCAAGGCTTTGACAAATAGACATCATTCTTCTCTGTTCTTGGACATCCTCTGTATTGTATTCCAGCTGTAATTCATTTCTTTCAGTTCCTGTTCTACTGTTCGCCTCCCAGTGGTTTCGCATCTTCTGTATTTTTGTTTACCCTTCCGTGTCCATCTCAGTCAACGAAAGGTGGAACAAGAAATAAGGAGCAAAAGGTGGCGATGGATAGGACACACACTGAGGAAACGCCATAATAGCATCACAAGACAAGCTCTCCGATGCAATCCCCAGGGCAATAGAGGTAGTAGAAAACCCAGGAAGACATGGAGACGGGAGTTGGAGACAGAATGCAAGAAAATGGGGAGAGAGTGGTGTGATCTGGAAAAGATGGCCTTGGATAGGCGGGCTTGGAAGGCCTTGGTTGTGGACCATGCTTCCTAGGTGCGAAGGGTGAAGAGGACGTCCATCTCAGTGCAGCTGTCATGATAGAGTTAGATCATATATCAATCTTGGATGATATCATATATCAATCTTGGATGATATCATATATCAATCTTGGATGATATCATATATCAATCTTGGATGATATCATACATCAATCTCCAGCATCTCTTATGGATGATATCATATATCAATCTTATTTATAGAATTGGTATTACTAATTATTTTTCCAAACAACAGCTTTCCAGCATACCCTTAGTGATGTTCAACTGCCAATGGTTCCTTGACATGTTCAACTTAAACACAAAACTTAAATTATATCATCCACCACTGATATGACTAGGAACTCGATCTCACCTACACTGAGATCAGAGAGCACTGGAAAATAGCCCAATGACTCAACACAGAACAATGAGATGAACAGAGAGAGAGACCATAATTTGTATGTTGTTTTGATCAAATGAATAATTTTCTCAAACAATCATTACCGGATTCTATATTTTTGGCTACACTGAGCATTTCATTGTTACTAAATTTTTTTGTTGGCTACACAGTTTTGTTGAGTATTTCATTGTTTAAAAAATATATTTTTGGCTACACTGAGCATTTCATTGTTACAAAATATATATTTTTGGCTACACTGAACATTTCATTGTTACTAAATTTTTTTGTTGGCTACACAGTTTTGTTGAGCATTTCATTGTTACTAAATTTTTTTGTTGGCTACACTGAGCATTTCATTGTTACTAAATTTTTTTGTTGGCTACAGTTTTGTTGAGTATTTCATTGTTTAAAAAATATATTTTTGGCTACACTGAGCATTTCATTGTTACAAAATATATATTTTTGGCTACACTGAACATTTAATTACTACAAAAAATATATTTTTGGCTACACTGAACATTTAATTACTACAAAATATACATCTCCTTATAAAAACCATACTATATTATACATAATATAACATTATACATGAACATAAAATGAAACGAATTCAGGAGAAGTTATGAAATCCGAGAAATGTCTGGTCAACCACTAGTGACAACTGTTATAAGAAGGAGAAGATGGAGATATGTTGGACACACCTTGAGAAGAAATGATGAACGAATATCAAAGCAAGCATTGAAGTGGGATGCAGAGGGTTCAAGAAAGAGATTACGACCTAAGGAGATCATGAAACTAACTTTGCTGAGAGAGGCTAGAAATATTGGTCTCAGTCCCATGTAGGAGATTGAGCGAGTTGCCCAGGATAGAGGGGTATGCAACATATAACGGTACGAGAGGAATTATTATTATATTATACATCTATGTCACTAAAATTCAAAAACAATGACATTTATCCAACTAAATATAAATTCTCCACTCAACTGACCAGTTCAAATCGTAGATGTATCTCGGACATGCCTTCAGGCTCTGGTACAAACAACTTGATGCCGTATTTGCGGGAAGAAAGATTGACATCAGGTTGGGCTTCACAACCTGAATAAAAGACATGTGTCTGTTAATACTGATATATACTTAATAATGCAAAATATAGATACATTCATGTGGGCGTCCGAGGGTTAGTGAACTCGATCCCAACCCAAGAGTACCTGTTTCAAATTCTGAGGTAGGCAGTTTGGAAGCAAATTTGTTCCTGTAGATTTTTACGAACTGTAAAAATAGACATCACCGTTGAGAAAGCATTTTCAAATTACTGAGAGTATATGTGGTGCCTAGAAAATCAATAACTTGTTCATTGTGGTTAATGGTGACGTCAAGTAAAGGATATGCCAGGATTTTCATGTTAATATTCATTCATATATATATATATATATATATGCGCGTGTATGTATGCGCGTGTATGTATGCTCGTGTATGTATCTTCTTCTTCTCTTCCACTATTTACTTCTTTATAGAAGTGTTGGGGGTGGTGTGTATGTATGATGTACGTATATATTGGTAAAAACTAGTGACGACAAAGATGAAGTGTATACGCAGACGCAGAATGCCGACAGTTTCCAGTTTAGAAATGAAGACAACAGAAAAAAGTGGGTACAGCATCAGTATTGAAATTCATCAAGAAATAACAAATTAAATGGTTTGGCCACACAAGAAGATTACTAACAGACAATGAGAAATGCTACTCCGATACAGCGGATACAAAGCGAAAGGTAGTGCAAAAGGCGGACAAAAGAAATAACAGAACCAGTGAAAAACAATATTTATGAAGCGCACACAAAAACCCATTCTAGAAATCTCTTATCCTGCCGCTGTGAGGCAAACAGGATTCGAGAAAAGAAAAAAATAAAGGATATATATATATATATATAGTGGGATACACTGGCAAAATGCACAGAGCGTTTGCTTCAAGAGATGGACAAAAAAAGGGTTGTAGGTACATTTTCTGTGCCCGATGTTTCACGAACGAGAAAAGGAAATGGCCTTCCTACCTCCTACCTACTTGCGTCTAGAAAAGTTAAGTGACAAGCACTGCATCCCGTATGGCCTGAAAAGTCTGCAATACATTTTCCCACGCATGCGCATACATGATGACGATAGTATATATAAATACTCATCAGCTCTCTTGGAAGACTCAATCTCTATACAGTTAACCAGTTCTCTCGTTTCCTCCAAGTTCAAAAAATAGTCAGCAAGTCTCTGTATAAATGGTTTTTATAATCAGTGATCAGCAGAAAGACCTAACACTAAGAGCATCCTCATCAGTAGTCACATGACATCAGTACTAACGCTACATTAGTGCTATCGCGACATCAGTGCCCCACGACATCAGAGGAGAGATAGCTTGGTTGTGGTCTGAAAAATGCTCGTCTGCAGGGCTAGGCAATAGGAGCCGAGAGAAATAAGAGTTGTGGTTCGAATTCTGTGTTTGATAATTATTTTGTTCTGTAGCCACTAAATATTTGTTTACTGTCTAATTAAGTTAATTGCATATCCTTTACAGGACTTTGCAAATCAACCCCAGCTGTTTAACGCTGTTTGTGATTTTTCTAGGCATTATTACGTTCAGTAGTTTGCCATTGCTTTCTGAACGGGCCATCGTCCTTTTGTAAAAAAATCCACGCGAAACAATTTGCAACCAAACTGTCCGCAGCGTGTTTACTGTCTATTTATCATCATCATCATTCATGCTAAGGTACGAAGAAGCAGTGAATGTGACGACAAAATGTGTGTGTGTCAGTGTGTGCATATGTAAAGTCTTTGTCTAAGAGAGAGATATAGAGGGTGATAGAGAGATATAGAGGGTGATAGAGAGATATAGAGGGTGATAGAGAGATATAGAGGGTGATAGAGAGAGAAAGAGGGTGATAGAGAGAGAAAGAGAGAGAGAGAAAATATAACACAACTACGAAATATTTATAAACTTCTGCCACAGACGAGAACAGAATGTAGCTGTGGTTGTAACCTAATTCCCTAACGACCTCTTTAAAACAACATACACCATTGCTGCGCAGTTATTTACATCCATTTCACTGGAGTCAGTGTTTCTTAACCTTTCATAAGTTCTCGATACCTTCAACCTTTAATATGACCCCTTAACCTTTCATAAGGATATGACTTCTTTACGCGATCTTAAGAAACCTCACACCTCCCTCTTATCCAGATTGTACAACTTGCCAGATAAGAACTAAGAAAAAAATGTGTTTATTTACATAAAATGAATAGCGAAGATTTCAAATCTCTTATAATAGTTTTCATGCAGTCTGTTTGTCACATTCAACAGTTAGACCGCAAACATCATACACAACAATTCAAAATAATTTATGATGTATATCACTCTGCGAAGCATGTACATTTTACAAGGCAGTAGAAAAACATATACGGGCTTTCGAATATAAGTGTTACAGAAGACTCCGTATATCACGGACAGAGAAGAGAACGGATAGATCTACTCAGAAAGAACTCAACATCAAAGAAAACTGGCTAATGCTACATATAAGAATGCAGAAATTAAACTATTTTGAACATATAAGGAGACACGAAGGGCTGGAGAAGACCATCATGGAAGGAGGCATCCCGTTAAAGAGGAGAAGAGGAAGACCACGGAGAAGATGGCTTCAGGATATAACTGATGGTTTGAGCAGGACGGCTGAAGAGGCAGGACATCTGGCTTATCAGAAAGAGAGAAATTCCGAAGGACTGTTAAGATAGCAAAATTCTGCTCAGGACAAGCTATTTGATGACATCCCTCTACTCCGTGCCAGCGAATCGTGGTCCCTCTACGCATTTTAAGATAACAAGATAAACGCATTCAACGTAAGCTGCATGATGGGTGTACTCGGAATCTCCTGGAGCTACAACCAAACAAACAAGGAGGTGTTGGAATTTGCTGGGATTTTCAGTATTGTCACTTTCACTCGCCAACTTCGACTGAGATAACTAGGACACTTGTAGTTTATACAGGGTGTTCAAGATAATTGCAGCCCCATTTACAAATCGAAAGTTGCCAGATAACCTATCGCGTTGTGTTTATGTACTATTTAAACCGGTTCTGACTAGCTCGTCCTACGTCACATTTGTTCATCGCCCCTTCCCGCACTACAATTACACACCATCACACAACCTTGACCTATACTACGTCATAACTGAACCTTCTCATTTCCATACATATATGCCAGATTAGCTTCATTCATAGGCTGCTTTTAAGTTGAACACCCTGAGACCTAATCTCTAATGATATTTGTACGGAAAGTTGTATTCTGGCAAAATAATTGTGGAATATTCTTCCTTTCCTACAAGGATACATGCTAACAAGTTGTTTGGATTGAGTTCGATAATCTGGGAAGAGCTTGTCTGAGACAGGTTCAGCTGAAAGCAGGCTCTTATGCAGACACATGGTGGAAGATGATTCAGAGATCTTGCTGATATGCTTGTGATGAGAAATCTGAAACTCGTTCAACATGCTTGCCGTTCACTGTCCACAGACTAACAGGATGCCATCGTCGTCGTCATCGTGAGTTAATATATTTCAGAATGTATATAAGTAACAGAAAGTGTTATTTTGTGAAGAAATTTAGGGTCGACAAGAAGGGAAACAAAAGATAAGTGAGCAAGGAAATTAGAGAAGACAAAGGGAAATATTGATATTGACAGGAAACAGATAAAAGCGAGAAGGGAAATAGAGTAGACAGGAAACAGATAAAAGCAAGAAGGGAAATTACATCAACCCACACACAAAATATAGAAAAGTGAGAAAGGAAATAACAGTGGACAAAAACGAAAACAGAAAAAAATCCGTACTGAAGTTACATCACACAAGAAATCAAACAGAACTAACAGAACGTAATGATAGTTGGAATTGAAGTCACAAGCGCCTAAAGACAAAAAAGGGACATAAGAAACCGTGAGAACGAAATAACGTGTCCAGTAAGCATTTCTGACGGTTTTTCCTTGCTCGTATAACCTCGTGACTGCACTATTATATTATTGTGATTTGAAATATATAAATTCTAACGACAGATTTACTACACTCGTTTATGATCATTTCTCACATTGCCAGAAAAGATAACAAAGACAGAATTATGTAGAACAACTGGATAAAAACTAATATAACGACACAACCGAAAAAAACAATAAGATATTTACTTGATTGGAACTAATAGGAAAAAGGGGGTTTGAGGCCAAAAGTTATCTGGTGGAGAGCTGTGGAAGAGGACAGAGTGATTGGAATCTCTGGGGCAGAACTAAAGGAAATTGCCCCGAAATAGAGTTTGGCAGAGAGGGACAGCTGCAGCTCTATGTTTCACTTGGAATACGAAGGTTTAGTAGTAGCAGTAGTAGTAGTAGTAGTTGTTGTAATAGTAGTAGTGGTAGTGGTAATAGTAGTAGTACTGGTACTGGTAAGTCTACGCTTTTATTTTCCGCATATCTAGAGGTTGTAGGTTAGAGTCCCATCATTGTCCTCTCAGAGTAAAGGACTGCCCTACTAACTGCTGCTTTACACCAATCACCTTGCCCGCCTGCGTGTTCGTAGCGCGAAGGACGACGAGGTGATAAGTTCCCTGTGAGTGCGGTTCAATTCCGCGGGCTGGCAGAAAAGCCACAGGTTTTCCAGATTTACGGTGTTCGTGGCACGGAACCGAAGGGTTACGATGTCCATGGCACTGAACCGTGCTCCTGGATAAAAAAAACAACAACAAAATCGCCACTAGGTCAAAAAGCCCTCTGGGATAAAAAAAAAAATAATATGGAAATGTACTCCATCAGAGAAAAATGCACAGGAGATCAACCAACCTGGAGTAGAAGTTTAAACTACACAGCATTGGGAACAAGAATACAAGCTCATATACCTAAGGGAATGAAAACAAATAACAGTTTAGATTTTTTTTTTTAAACCGATAAAAATATTGTATCAAACAGAACGATCAAAATGTTGTATCCCTTCTATAAAAGAAAACCATCAAAAACTTGCATCACAAATATTATACAAAACTATCAAAATGTTGTATCCCGCCTATTACATATAGCAATCGAAATGCTGCAACGCGTCTATCACAAAGATTGAGCACAATAGTGCAACACATAACGCATATGTTCCATTGTGAACTTATGACTGTTTGTGAGTGAGTTTGTGTGTTTTATAAGACCTTATTTATTATTTATATATTCTGTCCCCATACTTATTCAACATATATGCGGAGAATGTAATGAGGAATGTAAAAGCCGATGTCAACTATGTGAATTACTTACTTACTTAATCCCGTCATGCCTATTGACACATGGGGCTTCAGAAAGGACTTTCCATGCTCTCCTGTCCCGTGCAACCTTCAGTGCAGAGCCCCACGTCAAAGATGCGGTGTCCAGTTCCTCTTCCATCATGCGCCTCCATGTTGTCCGTGGTCTGCCTTTCTTTCTCTTTCCTTCTGGTGTCCAAGTGAGGGCTACCCTTGCAGGCATTTCTTGTCTCATTCTCATAACATGTCCGAGCCATTTCCATCTTCTCTTTTGAGTATGTCATTCATTGCCTCTTGTCTTGTATCTTGGAGTAGTTGGTTATTGGATATTTTTACTGGCCAAAAGATTCCCAAGATTCTGCGAAGACAAGAGTGGTGGAAAACTGACAGCCTGCTAGTATCTCCTTTGGTATGAATATATGTGAATTACGACCCTTTAAATATAGGCGGAAAATCTATACCAGAGCTTAGATACGCAGACGATACAGTATTATTATCCACCAGCAAAGAAGGTTTGGAAAACCTAGTCATGACGACCAAGAAACAGTGAAGACCAACAAAACAAAAATAATGTCAACTGACAAAGCAAAAGGCTCAACTAACATCCAAATTAACAATGAAGAACTCCAATGTGTAGAGAGCTACGAATACCTGGGCTCAATAGTCAACAATAACGGCGACTGTTCCAAAGAGATCTCAAGAAGATTGGCAATATCAATCAGGAAGTTAAACACTATGAAGAACATGTGGCAAAGCACAAGCAAAATATTAAAATTAAAAATACTGAGAACATGCATTTTCCAGTTGCTACTTATGGTTGTGAATCATAGACCATTATACAAACAAGAATGAAAATCCAGTCCTTAGAAACTAAATGTTACAGAAAGATCCTACGAATACCATGTACAGGAAAAAAAGGAAGAACACTGATATCCTGAAAGAACTGAATGTTACAGACAATTGGCTGATAAACAACATACTATACCGACAAATTAGATACTTTGGTCATATCAAGCGCCACGATGGCCTGGAGAGAACAATATTAGAAGGCAGGGTCCCAAGACGTAGAGGCAGACGAGGAAGAAGATGGCTACAAGATAATAAAGAAACCATGAATATGACCATCGGCGAAGTGGGTGAACTGGCAAGAGACAGAGTGAATTTCAGATGCGCTGCAAAGAGAGCAACGTCCTATAAAGGATACGCACCTGATGATGATGATTATATATATATATATATATATTATATATATATATTGTGAACTTCAAGGCAGCCCCAAACAACACAAGGCGGAGAACCGTTGTGATCTATAAAACACATGCAATGATCTGATACGCATTACAACAGCATGTTTAATATTAATGCTATAAAAATAAGTGCTAATATGCATGAGTAGCACATGCTGAACCTTTGAGTTAAATGAACATCATAAAATATGCTAGGAAGAATAAAAACACATATTTCATATTATATTCAAAATGTTGTATCAGTTATTTAACATGAATTAAATAGAAAGGGGAGAACATTTTTATAATTATTTCCTACGAATCCTGGTTCTATTTTTCTTTAATCTCGTATCTGAAATCCAAGGATATTTACATAAAAATTATCAAGGGTTGATACTCGTTTCTTCTGTTCAAATGGTATATGGACATATTCTGTTCTTTTTCTTATTTAGATCGTTTGTATAGCAATATGTTTTCTCCACCTAGTTTTACTCATCATCATCATCATCAAGTTGCGTGTCCCTTCAGGAACTTGGCTCCCAAGACAGAAGTCCTGAAAAACTCCTATGTTCTGTGCAGGTTGACCGGCGTCAGCAGCAGTCATTCTCAGATCGTCAATTATTTGTTACACCCATCGTCTTCTAGGTCTTCCTCTCATTCTTCTTCCAGGCACCATTCCTCCAAAATTATCTTCTCTAGGCACTCATGTCGTTTGATGTCTCCGAAATATTTAATTTCCTTGATGTTATGCTCTTTAATAGCCAACTCTCTTTAATATCAAGCTGTTGCAGAACAGAAGCATTTGTTCTTTTCTCTGTCCATGATATTCTAAGTATAGCTCTTCTGTAGCATTTGCATTCGAAAGCATTAATAATCTTCTCCGCCGCTTTGTGAATGGCCCATGTCTTACAACCATAAGTTTCCATGGTAAAAACGCAGGCTCTTAAACACTTGATTTTTTTCTTATGTCAGTTCCCTTCCAAAGATTAGTTAATTCTTTTAGTTTTTGCAAAGCAATGCAAGTTTTACTACTATTCTAATAGACTACACAGGCTATTCAACCAAGTCTGGATCACACAAGAAACACCAGAAGATTGGAGGAATGCAACAATAGTTCCCATCTGGAAGAAGAAAGGTAGCAAAGGGGATTGAAGGAAACATTGAGGAATAGCGTGACTGAGTCACAGCGGAACAATATTATGTAAAATACTCGAAAAAAGACTGCGCCATACCATCAAGCCACAGCTTAACATCTCACAAATGGGATTCCGAAAGAATAGAAGCTGTACCGACTCAATATTCGCCCTTAGGCAGTTAGTGGAAAGGACTGTCGTATCTGTCAAACATCTACATTCACGTGTTCGTAGACCAGGAAAAAGAGTTCGACCGCGTAAATAGAAACAAGTTATGGAAAATATTGTAAATCTATGGAGCTAATGACTACCTAATTAATCTATGCACGAACTATATGCCCTAAACTGTTCAGGTTTATGCCCCAGACAGAAAAAACTATTAGGCATTACCGGGGATTGAACCCGGGTACCCACATGTGATCCCACGCTCTATTTTCATTCGACCAGACGCTTCCTAAGTTGTCAAAAACGTTGCTTATGAAGGGTACACAAAAGCCCGTTCTAGAAACCTCTTCTTATCTCGATGCTGTGACGCGAAACAAGGTTAGAAAAACGAAGAAGAAGCAGAAACCTACTTGCTGCAATGATCCCACATTTATAAACAGACCCAAGATTGTGGTGACATTACAAAATATCTACTAGTATTTTAATTCCCAATAGAAACTAGACACCAATCTTCACATGAGCGGTTTAACAAAAAAACCTGGAATGTCAATGAACATCCCCACGTCCCGTGATAGAAATATAAAAGAAAATCATGAATCATGGTTGCAAGGTCTGGAATATTTTATTTTTAAAAAACCTGAAAATTTTATGAAAGATGCATTAACTTAAAAATAAAACCACGTCTTCACAGTATATTCAGAGGAACAAGTAAGAAAACGTTCTTTAAAAATGAGGGGAATAGGTTAGGAGATTGTGGTGAGGGAGAGTGTATCTCTAGGATGAGGAGCGAAATGATATCATGAAGTGTAAGGAGGTTAGTTCCCACTTCCAAGAAAGTACAGAAATGTAGAAAGATTAGTTCTCATTTTCAGAAAGTACAGAAATGTAGAAAGATTCATTCTCACTCCCAGAAAGTACTGAAATGTAGAAAGATTAGTTCTCATTTTCAGAAAGTACAGAAATGTAGAAAGATTAGTTCTCATTTTCAGAAAGTGCAGGAATGTAGAAAGATTCATTCTCACTCCCAGAAAGTACTGAAATGTAGAAAGATTAGTTCTCATTTTCAGAAAGTACTGAAATGTAGAAAGATTCGTTCTCACTCACAGAAAGTACTGAAATATAGAAAGATTCATTCTCACTCCCAGAAAGTACTGAAATGTAGAAAGATTCGTTCTCACTCCCAGAAAGTACTGAAATGTACAAAGATTTGTTCTCACTCACAGAAAGTTCTGAAATGTAGAAAGATTTGTTCTCACTCACAGAAAGTTCTGAAATGTAGAAAGATTTGTTCTCACTCCCAGAAAGTACTGAAATGTAGAAAAGCTACTTCTCCCACATAAAAAAAACCAGACCTGTATTTACTAATAGAAAAAAATAGACCTGTATTTACTAATAGAAAAAAATAGACCTGTATTTACTAATAGAAAAAACATGCCTGTATTTACTAATAGAAAAAACATGCCTGTATTTACTAATAGAATAAAACATGCCTGTATTTACTAATAGAAAAAAAACATGCCTGTATTTACTAATAGAAAAAAACATGCCTGTATTTACTAATAGAAAAAAACATGCCTGTATTTACTAATAGAAAAAAACATGCCTGTATTTACTAATAGAATAAAACCGGCCTGTATTTACTAATAGAAAAAAACATGCCTGTATTTACTAATAGAATAAAACCGGCCTGTATTTACTAATAGAACCCAAAATAAAACAGGTTAAAAAAGAAGTTCTAACTAACAGAAAGTGCCTTCTATTCTCTAATTCAGTTTTGCCTTTCAGCGACAGGAGACACATGGAGCGACCCTCTCTATGCGCCTTGCCTTTCTTTCTTTTCTCCAGTCCTGATTTGCCTAACAGCTTATGTGGAAGAAGAGGTTTTTAGAACGGGTTTTTGTGTACGCTTTATAAACAATGTCTTTCGTCGCCTCTGTTATCTCTGATATCCACCTTTTGCGTGGCCGGCCTTTTGCTTTGTATCAATTGTATCGGAGCAACATTGCTCTTTGAGACGCACTGACTGTTGGTAATCTGCATATGCGGCCGAAATTTGTTGTTTCTTGATGAAGTTCAGTACTGATGTTGTACCCATTTTTTCCTGATGTCTTCACTTCTCAACCGGTCTCTTCTTGTTACACCCAGCATTCTGCGTTGACAAGTCATCTCTGTCGTGACTAGTTTCTTTCTATCATTTGTTATCAGCGTCCAGGTTTGGCACCGATAGCATAATGTGGGGAGATAGATTGTGTTGAACAATGCTCTTTTTGTGTTCATAGTGACATGTTTGCATTTTAAAATTGTCGCTATTTGTCCTATCATTTGATTTGCTTTGTTGAGAAAGTGCTGAAGTGTAGACAGGATTCACTTCTGAATCCTTGAGAAAAAAAATCTAGTAATTTCTCACTCACAGTAAATGCCCCAGTTCTTTGTATTTTGTTTGTTTTGTCCTGTTGTGTTCCCATATTGTACGTAGGTGATAGAGTGAAATATTTATGTACAAAAATGTCGACTTTTGCCTGATACGATATATTTGTTGTAAATCTGATGCGATACTTCTCAGTCTTTTAACTGTCTTCGCCCGTCTGCCCAGCGTGTTCGTAGCGCGTTGGACTACGGGTGACTATCCCTCTGTGTATGCGGGTTCAATTCCGCGGGATGGCAGAAAAAGCCATAGATTCCCCAGATTTACGGTGTTCGTGGCACCGAACCGAAGGATTACGATGTCCATGGCACCGAGCCGAAGAGCTGAAAAGCTCAAGTGCTTCTGGATCGGAAATTAAAAATAAAAATTGCATGTAATATGATCGATCAATAGACAGTGTACAAGTATTAGGGGCTTCCGAAATTTTTTTATACCAAACACAGGATGCTAGGCAATGGGTGCTGTAAGAAATAAGGGGTGTGTGGTTCGAAATTTTTTTAATACCAAACACAGGATGCTAGGCAATGGGTGCTGTAAGAAATAAGGGGTGTGTGGTTCGAAATTTTTTTAATACCAAACACAGGATGCTAGGCAATGGGTGCTGTAAGAAATAAGGGGTGTGTGGTTCGAAATTTTTTTAATACCAAACACAGGATGCTAGGCAATGGGTGCTGTAAGAAATAAGGGGTGTGTGGTTCGAAATTTTTTTAATACCAAACACAGGATGCTAGGCAATGGGTGCTGTAAGAAATAAGGGTGTGTGGTTCTGAAATTTTTATACCAAACACAGGATGCTAGGCAATGGGTGCTGTAAGAAATAAGGGGTGTGTGGTTCGAAATTTTTTTAATACCAAACACAGGATGCTAGGCAATGGGTGCTGTAAGAAATAAGGGGTGTGTGGTTCGAAATTTTTTTTTTATACCAAACACAGGATGCTAGGCAATGGGTGCTGTAAGAAATAAGGGGTGTGTGGTTCGAAATTTTTTTAATACCAAACACAGGATGCTAGGCAATGGGTGCTGTAAGAAATAAGGGTGTGTGGTTCTGAATTTTTATACCAAACACAGGATGCTAGGCAATGGGTGCTGTAAGAAATAAGGGTGTGTGGTTGAAATTTTTAATACCAAACACAGGATGCTAGGCAATGGGTGCTGTAAGAAATAAGGGGTGTGTGGTTCGAAATTTTTTTATACCAAACACAGGATGCTAGGCAATGGGTGCTGTAAGAAATAAGGGGTGTGTGGTTCGAAATTTTTTTAATACCAAACACAGGATGCTAGGCAATGGGTGCTGTAAGAAATAAGGGGTGTGTGGTTCGAAATTTTTTTAATACCAAACACAGGATGCTAGGCAATGGGTGCTGTAAGAAATAAGGGGTGTGTGGTTCGAATCTTGTGTTTGGAAATTTGTTTTTCCGAAAGACCCAAATAGTTATTGACTGTCTATTTATTCTTCATATTTATTACTTCAGTTGTTTCCCCTGGGATTCTTACATAAAACTCATTATTCTCTGCTTGTAATACCGCTTTTTTTAGGGCGGTGTAGGACGGGAGGGAGTGGCATGTACCAGTGGAATTTAATGGCCGTATAACTAGTGCAGTCGCCGCGAGACTGTTCAGGTTATGTTTTTTTTTCTTTATGCCTCCGATAAAAAAAAAAACTAATTGGCCTTACCGGTGGTTGAACCCGAGTCTCCCCAGTGAGACACTGAATGAGAACCCGCGCTCAAATCTATTTGGCCAGACGCTGCTTAATACAGGCGGTATTACATAAGTGTATCCACACAGCTGATGAAAACCACTGATGTAGATAGAACGAATGCACTATTCTCATGAGCCATTCAAGTGCTGGAATGCACCGTCTGGGGAAATCACCACCAGCAAACAATGATACTTGGTATGATAGGGGTGTGGCTGAATATTTTACCAGCATGTAAAATATGCACATGTCTTATTCTCTCTATTTATTTTGTTGTGTGTCGGGTAATGTGTGAGGAGTGGGGGAGAAGAGATAATGCCAGAGACACCAAAACAGAGATAACATAAGTAAATAATTCTATCTTATATACAAGTTGTACGCCACGCCATAGCATATTCGCCAGTGCTATAAAATAACACGAGTAAGGAAGCTTATTTGATATACAAGCATTACATGTAACAAGTCATTGTCAACTGAGATCAGAATGAGACTTATACAGTGCTACATAGAACCAATACTGACATGCGGATGCGAGTCTGAGAGTTATACAGTGCTACATAGAACCAATACTGACATACGGATGCGAGTCTGAGAGTTATACAGTGCTACATAGAACCAATACTGACATACGGATGCGAGTCATGGACAATAACCAAATAGATCGAATAATAGCCGTCCATCGCAAGCGATGATGACAACAATCTCAGACGTGTACTGTTGCACCTCTCTGGTGTGTGCGGAGGTGACTGTAGAGTCCAATCCTAGAACAGATACCCGACCACAGGTGGGGCATACATGATCAAGGTTAGACATGTGCGTGTTGTGTGCTCTGTCTTTCGCGCTGCTCGTTTTCTCTGTGACTCAACAATACGATGATTCTCAGCTATTCGGGTTCCTCTTTGTTGTTACAGCGCCACATTTGGCGATCTTGCGCAAGGGATTCCCAGCACGTATTGTCTATATCGAAGCATTTCAGAGACACTTTAAGAGTGTCTTTAAAGCGTTTTTTCTGTCCACCAGCTAAACGTCTGCCCCTTCAAGCTCGCCATACATCAACTGTTTTGGGATGCGTTTATCAGGCATTCGAGCAACGTGACCGACCCATCTCAGTTGGGCCTTCTGCAACAGGGTGTTGACGCTTGGGATCTTTGCTCTTGTGAGGACTTCGCTGTCTGGAATTTTGTCCTGCCAGTTTATTTTTAGTATTCTGCGTAGACAGCTTGTGTGGAAATGGTTTAATTTTCTTGCGTGTCTGCTATACACTGTCCATGTCTCGCTTGCGTACAGCAGCGTGGTTAGCACTATGGCCTGGTAAACTTTCAGCTTTGTGACTAATCTAATAATCTCTGAGGGCCACATAGATGTGGTTTTACAGAAAAATGATGAGAATCCCATGGACTGCTAAAATGACTAATGTTGAGGTATTAAATGAGGTCACGGCACAGAGAAAGGTTATCATCAATATAAGAAAGAGATCATTTTTCCGACGTGATGAGAAAGGGAGGTTTAGAACACATTGTAACAACAAGTACAATCGAGGAGAGACGAAACAAAGGACGACAGAGAGAGAGAATGTTGGACAGTCTGACTTCATAGCACGGTAGAGCGTCAACATCTGAGATGATAGCAAACACCAGAGACAGAGATTTGTGGAGATCCATGATCGCCTACGCCAGCCGGCAATGCACCTGATGATGATCTTAAATACAATTTGTACGCCACGCCCTATCATAATCGCCAGTGCTATAAAATAACATGAGTAAGGTCATATATCTTATATACAATTTGCACGCCACATCAGATGGACACCAGAGGGTAAAATAAAAAAAAGTGGAAGACCCATAACGACATGGAGAAAAACAGAAGAATAGGAACTAAAAGAAATTACTATAACAGTTGTAACACAAATCAGAAGACAGACAAGAACAGAATAGGATGGCGTGTATTTGTTGCTACCCTAATGCTAAGGGTATCACAAGCTAGAGAGAGAGAGAGAGAGAGAAAGAGATTAATGGTATCAGTAATTCACTCGCCCGAGTGGTTACTGGGGCCCAAATTTGGGGTGTAAAGAATAGAATCACTGTTACCTGCCACGCATGTCGTAAGAGGCGACTAAGGAGGTTTGGCTGAAATCGGATGCACATGTCCTAAACGTGTAGAAGTCTTTGCGTTTAGGGCCTACCAAACTAATGTGCAACGTATACACGTTCTTGGCAAAGATCAAACATATCACAAAGAGTAATTAAAATTGGTCGTAAAGAACGAACGCAAAGAAGAAGAAGTAATTCACCATTCTTCTTATATGAGAATATTTACATTAGATGTTCTTCGGGCTGTGTCTACGTCAAGTTTATAAGAAGTTCATGTCTCTTTCTTCTTCAGCGATCTCTGTTTCTGCGATTAGTTTACTGTGGACCACAAAACTTGGCAGTCAGATTCAGGTCTGTCAGGTTTCCCCAAAGTTTCGTTTTTAGGTCGACTATGTGTGGTCACATTATTGCTCTCAGTTCATCCATGAGAGGACAGTCTAACAAGGACATGCTACTGTGTCTGTTCTGTCTGCTGACACTAGCAGAGAGCTGTTTGACTTGAACTATTTTAGTAAATAATATTTGAGCGCCATATAACACTGTATCCTTTATCGCCCGTATGATGCCGGTGCCCGCGACAGGAGCAAAGAATAGTACCACTGAGACCTACAAGGCATGTAGTAAGAGGCAACTGAGGTAGGGGCCTAGGAAAGCTACCCTAGTAACTAAAAAGCGTCGAAGAAATACTTCTAGGCGCATAACTAGCACAAAATACAATCGCTCTTAGGCTCAGATCACATACAAATAATAAAGAGTGGTTAACAAGTGGTCGATATGGAGCGTTCGAAGAAGAAGAAGACAGTGCGCAGACTAGGCATAAATGGAAGGAACACTTCATCCTTGCTTTCGGCTTGGACACAACACGAAAAGCAACAGTTACGAGAGACTTAGGGATGACTTAAAAGGCAAGACAGACAAGCGCACTCATAAGTTGTCACAGTAAAACACTTGCCAATTGATCATGCGTAAAACGTCATTATATATATCTGGACAAACTATGTACAATAGAAATAACTGGACCATAGATTGGCACGCAGAGTTGAACTATTCCATCATTAGTTAAACTGAATAATAGTGTACCCGTATACTTCTCCCATCATCCATGTTATAATGTTACTACTAAGCATGTTTCATATTTCTGTACCTTTTCCCACACAATTTTTTACTTTAGGAAGTAATCATTCGAATAATTTAATATAATGACTAATGACCTATATAACCTGACTTTTAATGACCTATATGGCGTGACTTTTAATAGCGCATTAAGTAAACTGTGTGTACTTTTCACAAAGTACTTTGGTACATATCAGCAGAATGTACTTTTAAATCAGTGTTTTGAACATGTGTGTACATCTTACAAAGAGTCAATTAGGAAAATGTTGGGGCAATTAGTAACGATATTATCACAGACATAACTTTTTTTCAGTCGCCATTATATGCCAGTGGTTCCCAACGTTTTCTACTTGCGTACCCCTTTTACATTCATTTCTATAAATTATACCCCTTGATTTTAAAATAGTTATTTTAAATACTGAAACTTTTGTCAGTGTCTATCAGTTATCAGTTATCAGTTATATAAGGACTATCATCACAGAACACCGGACATGTCCATATGTGCTCTGATCTCCGTCTCAACAAATCCAGCAGCGTCCAGCGCTCCAACAAGCCAGTTCGATGTTATTTAATTAACTTTTTTGCATATTTGGTATGTCGTTCTTTTCGGGTTGTACTAATATAGACATACATTTCTCTCAATTTGATCAGCGACTGGAATTCACAACCCTGAAACTCCTCTGTTCGAACAGATTCTCTCAATGCGTTAAGAGTGCCATTTTTGGTCCATTGCAGCTCCCTCTGATATTGTAACCAAGCCAGTCAATCTATCAGCTCGTTCATTACCCATGACTCTTGCGTGCCCAGGAACAAAAATGAAGGTGATTTCTCTGATCCCTGTCTGTACAAGTACCCCCAGTTTCGTTTTACCATTCCTGTTTCAACTTTACTAATGATACTCACAGAGTTGCCAGTACCTATCTTAATATGAATATGAGATAATTAGCTGGGAAAGGTAAATTTCAACACTAAAGTTACAAGCTAGATTTGATTTGATCATATTAGTAACACGGAAACTCACTTAGTAAAACAGTTCACTAACTTCATACAATATTCGTCAAACAGATCACTAGCTTCATACAATATTCGTCAAACAGATCACTAGCCTATAGAAACGGTGGAATATTCTTGTTACAGGACGTAGCCATCAACAACAGTAAACGAAGTGTTAATTTTCGAGGCACCACTTATGCGTTCAGTAGTTTGCCATTGATTTCTGAACGGGGAGGTCTATTTTTACAGTTCGTAAAAATCTAAGGGAACTAATTCCAGGAACTATGCTTTCCATTACAATTTTCTCCAAACCACTGTGACGTTTAAAATGGCAAAAATATTTCATCTGCCAGGAGATGATGTTATTTATGAGCCAGTGCTCCTCGATATGCAAGTCTTGCAAGTTTATGTAATCACTAAGTAATAATATAGAGAGTTATACTTTCTTTAGCAATCAGATACAACGGTAACAGAGCCAGAGGACGACCACGTAAGCGATGGATCGACGGAAAATCCGAGGTACTAAATTCCACCTTGTACAAAGCGCATAGAGAGGCTCACACCAGGTGTCTCTTTTTTCAACCTGACGGCGAATGGCAAAATAGGATTAGAGAACAGAATATAATAAGTTTGTTTAAAGAACGGTAAACTACACGGTAAGCGTATGTAGCTTAAGCGGTGGTGAGCTCGATCACAACCCAAACGTATCTGGTTCAAACTCCGCGGCGGGCAAGTTTGGAAGCAAATTAGTTCCCTTGGATTTTTACGAACGATAAAAGTAGACCTCACCGTTCAGAAAGCAATGGCAAACTACTGAACGTATAAATGGTTCCTAGAAAATCGACGACTCATTTACTGTTGTTGACAATCCCACAAGTCACCAGAACAGCGCAAGACAAAACAGAAAACCACGACACTGGGCAACAACCTGGTAGCAGTGTGACGACACTGGGCAACGACCTGGTAGCAGTGTGACGACACTGGGCAACAACCCGGTAGCAGTGTGACGACACTGGGCAACAACCTGGTAGCAGTGTGACGACACTGGGCAACAACCTGGTAACAGTGTAACGACACTGGGCAACAACCTGGTAGCAGTGTGACGACACTGGGCAACAACCTGGTAACAGTGTGACGACACTGGGCAACGACCTGGTAGCAGTGTGACGACACTGGGCAACGACCTGGTAGCAGTGTGACGACACTGGACAACAACCTGGTAACAGTGTGACGACACTGGGCAACAACCTGATAACAGTGTGACGACACTGAGCAACAACCTGGTAACAGTGTGACGACACTGGGCAACAACCTGGTAACAGTGTGACGACACGAGCAACAACCTGGTAACAGTGTGACGACACTGGGCAACAACCTGGAACAGGTGACGACACTGGGCAACAACCTGGAACAGTGTGACGACACTGGGCAACAACCTGATAACAGTGTGACGACACTGAGCAACAACCTGGTAACAGTGTGACGACACTGGGCAACAACCTGGTAACAGTGTGACGACACTGGGCAACAACCTGGTAACAGTGTGACGACACTGGGCAACAACCTGGTAACAGTGTGACGACACTGGGCAACAACCTGGTAACAGTGTGACGACACTGGGCAACAACCTGATAACAGTGTGACGACACTGGGCAACAACCTGGCAACAGTGTGACGACACTGGGCAACAACCCGGTAACAGTGACGACACTGGGCAACAACCTGAGTAACAGTGTGACGACACTGGGCAACAACCTGTAACATGTGACGACACTGGGCAACAACCTGATAACAGTGTGACGACACTGGGCAACAACCTGGTAACAGTGTGACGACACTGGGCAACAACCTGGTAACAGTGTGACGACACTGGGCAACAACCTGGTAACAGTGTGACGACACTGGGCAACAACCTGATAACAGTGTGACGACACTGGGCAACAACCTGATAACAGTGTGACGACACTGGGCAACAACCTGGTAACAGTGTGACGACACTGGGCAACAACCTGGTAACAGTGTGACGACAACACTGGGCAACAACCTGGTAGCAGTGTGACGACACTGGACAACAACCTGGTAACAGTGTGACGACACTGGGCAACGACCTGGTAGCAGTGTGACGACACTGGGCAACAACCTGGTAACAGTGTGACGACACTGGGCAACAACCTGGTAACAGTGTGACGACACTGGGCAACAACCCGGTAGTAGTGTGACGACCAAAGAAGAAGAAGATGGCTACGTCCTGTAAAGGATATACCTCGATTTCCATTTTTCAAACTACACGGGAAAATTTCCCGATACACTTGTCGGTGTCAAGATGACAAAATACACACATATTCGGGCCATAAGTCATGTCTGGAAAATGTCTTTTATGGTAATACAAATATGATCAGGCAGTTCAAACTATGTTGATTTTCTTAACATCCCATGGGGAGGGATAATTAACATGCTAATGGAGACACCAGAGGATAGAAATGCAATTGCGGAGCATGATATTTTCGAGGTATTTTTGGAGAAATGAAACGCCCACACAAGAAACAAATAATATTTTAGTTAGGTAACTTTGTATGTGTAAAACGAAACTATTTTTAACTGTGGAAATCATTAGCAATGATGGGTGTCGATATTGGCACAGCCCGAAAAGAACGACATACAAAACATGCAAAAAAAGATCGATTAATCAGCATCGAACTGGTGTGCTTGGCCACGGCATGCTGCTGGATTTGTTGAGGTTGAGATCAGAGCACCTATGGATATGTCCGGAGTGCTATGATGATAACCCTCATATAACATCTTCTTCTTCTTCTCTTCCACCATTTACTTCTTTATAGAAGTGTTCAGGAGGAGGAATGTAGTGATATTTGTGTGCTTGTTTTAAGGCACTTTGTAAGCTGCTATTTATTTTCTTAAGGCTATTCTTGATGCCGTCGCTCCAACTTTTGCTTGGTATTCCTTTTGTCCAGTACTCGTTTTACTTTTTTCTGTGTGGCTCTCTGTGGTAGGCGATAGCAGGGCATTCTTGTCAGGTGTCCAAACCATTTAATCTGTCGTTCTTTTATGAATTGCATGATTGGTTTCACATCCAGACTTCTGTTGATTTCTTCATTTCTATTTTTGTTTCTCTTATTGTCACACCTGCATCTCTTCTAACTCATATAACTGATAAATGATTAGGAATATTTTTGTATATTTTAATGTGAGACACTTATAGCTGTTGAAATTATTACACATAACTTTTTATATGTAAAACTAGAATATTTATAGTAGTAGAAATTACCACAGTCCCTTTAACAAACGAATCTCAATCTTCTAGTTATATCATTTTGTAATGCTTTTTAAATTTAGTTTAGGGTACATTGAGATTGAGCAAGTTGCCCAGGGTAGAGTGGTATGGAGAAATTGCTTGCAGACCCTATGTAACGTATAGCGACACGAGATGAATTATTATTATATTAATTCGACACGTTCGATTCCCAAGTCTAAACATATGAAAAAGGTAACCAACATATGTTTGAACTGGGAACAATTAAAAATAGTTGGAACTACTATATATTTGCTCTGTCACTGATATGTTAAGCTAGCAGAAATGGACTGAGCACCTATTTGAGCGGCCTGTCACCAGACAATAATATTTTAATGATTTTCAGCTAAATATACAAATATGACTGCTTCATCAATTCGGCAATCTAACAATATATCCATCAGGCTTACAATAGCTTGCTGAATTACCAATGTTTCTATTCTTATGGGAATGTTAATGTGATTCAGCCAACCAGTTATGCATATCTATTCACAACGGAAGAAGAAGAAGCACTTATGAATATTGTATAAGTCATCAGTTTTATCCACATATATCTATCGATTGATACAGTAGTCTAGTTTCGTGCATAATTGCAATGATCTATGTGTCGGGTTTCCGAAGGACGAAACACCTTAAGGCGGGAGCTCCCATCCAGACCAAGGGTAGTCTTTTTTAAAAAAAATTAACATTTAAAAAAATAACAAACTTATTGTTACACAATTTGGCTACATGTTACAATTACAAATTTGCACATGTTACAAAAGACAATGTTTTTGATGAAACACCTTAAGACGGGAGACCCAGCCGTAACAAGGGTTGTCTTTTTTTTTTAAATTAACAGAATAAAAACTAGCAATCATATTGTTAGACAATTTGGCCACATATTGCAAAAGGCATTGTCTTTGATGATAAGCAATGTTTAGTGTATGTAATATAATTATGTATAAAACGAAATAACAAATTACCTTGAAAAATATTCAACCAAAACTCTCCTGCATCATGAAGTGGATTTGACTAACATAAGAAGTGCAAAGAATGCCAAACTAGCATATGATATATATATATATCAGCCATAATTATAGCGTGAACCACCCAAAAATGTCTGACCCAATTGGTTTTGTAGATATCGTCTTTCATTTTCTCCAATCCTGTTTGCCTCACAGCGTCAGGTCAAGAAGAGATTTCTAAAATGGACCCTTGTGTGCGCTTCATAAATAGTGTCTTTCGTTGCCTCTGTTATCTCCGAGGTCCATGTTTTGCGTGGCCGGCCTTTTGCTTTGTATCCATTGTATCGGATCAGCATTGCTCTTTGAGGTGCACTGTCTGTTGGTAATCTGCTTATGTGACCGAACCGTTTAATTTGTTGTTTCTTGATGCGATGGGTTATATTATCAAAGCAGGCGATGGGTTATATGGTCACCATCATGCCGGCCACTTCTACTTGCCAGTGCATATCTGATACCCAATTGAAGCTGTGTCGATCTGAAAGCCGTTTGTGGTCGGAAAAATCCCACGCCAAATGTGGATAAAACCGAGTCTAGAAAACAAGTGAACTAGCCATTGTTCTACTTTCATCATCATCATCAGGTGCCGTGCCGGCTGACATAGGCGATCATGGATTTCCACAAATCTCTGTCTCTGGTGTTTGTTATCATCTCAGATGCTGACTCTGTACCGTGCCATGAAGTCAGGCTATCCAATATTTTCTCTTTGTCTTCCTCTGCCTCGTCTACCTTTGATTTTACCGGTTGTCACAATGTGTTTTAACCGTTCTTGTAAATAAACAGCTAAACATAGCTGTTCTACGTTACTGACTCACCAAACAATGTAAAGTACCTATTTCGTAAGCTGATGCAAATTGGTGTCTCATTAAATAACATAAATTAACTGCTATTAGCTGATATCAAATGTTAGCTAGTTAACCGACTTCTAGTGATGTACGTGATCATTACGTGAACACAAAGGGCAACGTGTGGTCCGGTAGAGTACAGAGTAAAGCTAATACGTACAGTAAGTTGCTCGCAAAGTTAGGTTATCCTACATACATGATAATTACCTTGCAACAATAGTTGTAATATATATTTAAATAAGAACCGTTATGCTGAATACCAATTTAGATTACACTTGGATCATCATCATCAAATAGCTTGTCCTGAGCAGAACTTTGCCACCCATACAGTCCTCCAGAATTTCTCTCTCTCATAGGCCAGATGTCTCGCCTCTGCAGCCGTCATTTTCAAACCATTAGTTACATCCTGATTCCATCTTCTCCGTGGTCTTCCTCTTCTTCTCTTTGCCGGTCTGCCTCCTTCCATGATGGTCTTCTCCAACCCTTCGTCCTTTTATATGTTCAAAATACCTCAATTTTCTCTTTCGTATTTGTAGCATCAGCCAGTTTTCTTTGTTGTACACTTGGCTACAAATGCAAATATATATTGTTAACTTGCCTCAAATATTCATAATAGACTACACTGGGATATAAACAAAAATATTTCGCCTTCCTTGACATAATGTTGTTTATGAGCAATTGTATCTAGGTGTTCAAAACATTGAGAACGTTACATATTTTGAATATGTTTGGCTCATTATATAATTATCAACAGTGGAGATTGTAGGACAGAAGTTCGTAGCAGACCAGACATGGTTTTCTAGATGGTGGTCAGCATGAAGAAACTATGGCACGACACAAGCAAAGAAACAAAAGTAAGACTTCTGAGAATATGCATATTCCTGTGGCAATAAATGGACGGAAATCGTTGACCATAACACAAACATTGAATAACAAAATTGAAGCTTTTGAAACAAAGTGTTACAGAAAAGTTCTTAGAACTTCCTGGACAGAGAAGAGAAAAGACATACTACAAGACCTGCATATCGAGGAGCATTGGTTCATAAAATACATCATGTTACGGAAGATTTTGGCCACGTTAAACGTTACAGTGGTTTGGAGAGAACGGCAATGGAAGGCATAGTTCCTGGAGTACGAGGCAGGGAACGACCAAGACGAAGGTGGCATCAGGACATCAAAGAATCCTTGAACATGACAGTGGAGTAGACAGACAGGTAGTTTCTGCTGCACCCAGATCCTTCTCGACTTTGTCCTGCCACTTGACACAGAAGAAATTGGGCGAGAGAGTGAGATCGACGAACTGCGCAACTCTTTCTCACTTTAAACCAAATCATCGCGCAAGTCACTATTTCATCCATCCATCAAACATACATCACAAAGGCAGTAAAACTTCCCACAAGTGCAAGTATACTTTGCCCACACTGTACACGAACATTTCAAGCCCGTATCGGGCCCACTAGTCATCTACGCACACACAGACAAACATAGCGCAACTACATTCCCTTGGATGAAAATTTGTGTGGTCATCATCACCGTGATGGACGAGCATCAGTTTTTATAGCTAGAGACAGAATTTTTCAGGCGGGCTGTGATGAAAGCGACGTTCCGCAAAGGACATACTACTACTTGATGAGAACTATAAACATACTTTGTCAGACCTACATCTTATACTACATTGGTCATACACAGACCTTGTCATCACTAACCACCTCCTTCGCCCGCCTTTCCAGCGTGTTCGTAGCGCGTTGGACGACGGGTGACAAGCCCTGTGAGTGCGGTTTAATTCCGCGGGCCGACAGAAAAGCCACAGCTTCTCCAGATTTACGGTGTTCGTGGCACCGAACCGAAGGGTTACCATGTCCATGGCACCGAGCTGAAAGCTCAAGTGCTTCTGGAACACACAAAAATACCACCTCCTTAGAACAGGATACAATCGACTACGAAGCCACATGTATACAAAATTCAAGATCGGCAATTCAGCCATGTGTACATGTGGACAGGCACATCAGACTCCAGAGCACATACTTCAAGACTGTCGGCAAACTCACTGGCCTAACGAAACAACACTCGACATAAACTACACGGACCTCTGTGTGAGCTACAAAAGACAGTAAAGTTTATACAAGATACAACGTTGAAAATATAGACAATATTTCAGACGAACGAAAGGACTAACTACCTGACATTCATCTTACATTACAATTGCTATAACATGCCTTGACAGCACTTACCCCTGACATCTATCCTAGGCAATACTGGCGTACCCTGTGATTCCTCTTTGCTTCTGTAGAAAATGATAAATGTATCCTTGAAGGTAGCGTAGTATCTCTTGTGGCTCTTCAGTGTCAATTTCTTGGGCCTGGGGATATCAAGAAATCTACAGCGTTGAACATTTATAAAGAAATTAAATTATCTGCATATGCGGTAATGTAAAAGTAATAATTGTTTTTTAAAACGTAACAGCTATAATTAACCCATACGTGTATGAATATCTAGCTAGACACCCGAGTGGTTACCGGGGCCCAAATTTGGGGTGTAAATAATAGAACCACTGTTACCTGCTAGGCATGTCGTAAGAGGCGACAAAGGAGGTTTGGCTGAAATCGGATGCATATGTCCTAAGCGTGTAGAAGCATATGCGTTTAGGGGCCACCAAACCAATGTGCAACGTATACACGTTCTTGGCAAAGATCAAACTTATCACAAAGAGTGATTAAAATTGGTCGTAAAGAACGAACGTAAAGAAGAAGGAGGAGGAGCTAGCTAGAAACGACGAGATCAAAACAAAAGTGGGATCCTTAAAAAGAAGAAAAAAGAAGAAAAAGAAGAGTCCAAACGACAGAGATTAAGTGTTTACTAATTCTAAATGTAACAAGAAAAGATTAAATCAGAAACGACGCAATCAGGAAGAAAGTGGTATCCTGGTCGGTGCTACAACATATTAAGAAGCAACAGGTCAAATGATTCGGACACGCATCAAGGTTACCACAGGACAATCCCCCACAAGGAGCACTAGTACTCAAATACAACGGCAACGGACCCAGAGGACGACCACGTAAACGATGGAGCGATGGAATATCTGAGAAACTAAATTCCACCTTGTACAAAGCGCATAGCGAGAAAGCGCATAGCGAGGAAGCACATAGCAAGGAAGCACATAGCAAGGCTCGCTTCAGGTTCCTTTTTTTTCGGCCTGACACCGGAAGGCAAAGCAGGGATAGAGAATAGATATAGAATAGATAGCTAGGAATTAATAATTATTTTATGAAATATATTTACAGCTATGTTAATAAATTTCAAAACAGTAATTTTTCAGGTTGTATATCACATTCGCTAATTATGTATACGTGTGCCTATTTGGTCACATAAGTCATACACAACAAATAGAGTTAAAACCCTAGCAACCCTTAAATGAAAATATGTGACTAAAAACGGAAAACGAAATAAATGTGAAGAACTAGAAATTTAAAAAAGAGAAGATAAAACAATAATGATCAAAAATATACATAACATATATACATTTAACATATACATTTAACATATATATATATATTATGGAACATGAGAAGCATATAGATACATACATTTAACATATACATATATATTAGGAGCATGAGAAGAGACAGTATGAAGAAGCATACATATTTTAATTTTAAGGGCCAATTGGGATTTATTGTCTGACTGTGTATGTTGTGTCTGGTGTATAGGAAGTCTGAATGTTTTCCCTTCTTTTGTATCCTTTGCTTGATGAAGGCATTGTGGTCGAAACGTTGCTGTGTATGGTTTTTGAACTTTGTAAAAACTATATAGTTTGCTGTTACGCGTTTATATTGTCTATTGTTTTTACCCAGGTGGACATTAATAATGATATTGGTTGTCCACTCTTACCGTTAAGCGTAGGGGTGGGCGCTTAAATTAGCGTTCCAGGGCTAGATCAGTCGCCCTTGTGTTATATCCGTGTTTATGTAGTGTGGTCTTGATATTGTCTATCCATCTTTTCTTGGTCTTCCATTGGCTCTAGTACCTGATCTCTTTTATTGTATGCTGTTATTGGTGGTTGGTTGTATTATATTCTCAATAAATGTCAAAATCACTGCACTTTTCTTTCAATGTATTCGGTGCATGAAGATATGCCCACTCTGCTTCTGATGCCCTCATTTCGTAGTTTATCTTTCCTGGTGGTGTAACAGTTTCACTGTTATCCTAATTAGGGGTATAGTCGGGTCAACCAAACCCCCTCCCCTTATTGCACTGGGTGTCCTTGAGTCTGTAGGTAAACACCTTGTTTACTAATTCTTGGTTGCTGACCAGCAGTTTACAAACTCGGGCCATTGGTTTATCCCATGGTATTCGAGGACTCCCTAAAACTCGGTAATCTCGAGACCAGGACAGGGGCCAGCTGGGATTTGGGAGGACTTAAGTTAGTAGAGATATATGCAGTTGAACTTTAGATTTACAGGAGAGACGACACAAACTACTGAGGAGATATAGTTATAGACAGGAAGAGAAAAGGACTCGAAGAGGTAACACACGAGACTGAGTTCCGTGGTACGAAGAATATTGAGAGAGAGGAAGACTAACTTATAGTCTTATATTTTTCTGACAAAATTTAAGGAACACTAAGCTTTGAACAGTGAGGGAGATAGTCAGAAGTCAACTAGCGAAGTGAATAAGAGAATATTGCTTTCTTATACGGAGAGACTTATAACCTTCCAATCATCTGATGAATATTGGTGTTGTTGTGAACAAACACCCAGAGACCTTGATGACCAGAGAATATTGTTTTCTTATACGGAGGGACATATAACCTTCCAATCATCTGATGAATATTGGTGTTGTGAACAAACACCCAGAGACCAGACGACCCGGTTCTAGAGAGGCCACTTCTACGACCTAGGCCGAGACGACGTCCGAACTTTTAGTATGAGGATTCAAAAAAAACATTAACACTTATAAAATTAAGTGTATTCGAGGAACTAGAAAACCCTGTTCAACGAACTTTTCAGTGACGGGAGAGAGTTCAGAGAGCGGCCACTTTTAGACCACTGTATTTCTGAACAGAGTGTGCAACCACTAGCATACACAGAATTGCTGGCGATGACCATGTCAAATCCTTAGGCTGATGGGAGTTGATGCTAAGGTAAAGAAGAATTTCTGAACTAAGATATATTGTTTAATTATGAATTGAATTAAATTGCGGTGAACTTATAGAGATAGACGGTTTCCAATTAGAGTATAGAAGGAATTAGGTTGATGTGAGTTGATGCCGAGGATTGATTTATTAAGATATACATTACAGGTGTCCAAAGTGACGTTGAGTTAGGAGAGTTACCTGTGAATCAATATTTTTTTGCTGATATTAAAATTTATTGTTTTGAAGACCTAAGTGTCTACTTATGTGTGTTCCTTGCTCTTCATGAGAGAGTATTATTCGATTAAATTAACACTACTACCTCTTCTAACTGGGACCTTGTACCAGCTAGTCTGCTACAGTGGACCCCCACGTGTTTCGCCTTTGCTAAATAGTTTACTGTAGCCTTCCCTTACTTTGATAGAAGAACTGCACGTTATACTAGCAATAAACGTTATTCTAGGAGTAAACAGTGACTCAAGAAGACAAACACTAAGTCTACAATGAACTTACTTAAAAAACTTGACATAATCGCATAGCTCAGGTATGTGAGTTATGTCACCATGGGCAGACACAGAGGAGCCTTCTAATGACTCCTGTAAGTCTTTGAGAGCCGCGTCAATCTCATCATCTTCTGATTGGTTGTGCAAGTTCATGGATGCATCCAGGTCCGGCTGAGGTATGCCAGATTGGAATTGCACTTGATACTGAGAAACAAAGTAATTAGTTAAGAGCTTCTGAGATATACATTACATTTCAAGTATCCAGACACCATTAAAAGTATGTTTTACTTACAAACTATTTACACTAAGTGTATTATTGCTGTTGCAGTTTGTTTCAACTAAATTATTAGAATCTATACATTTATGTAAATCAGAATAACCATTATAAGCAAATGTTAGACCACAATTTACCAACCACTGCCTTTCCGAGAGGTCAAAACCCTTATACAGAGAAAGTCTGCAGCGGGCCTTTTGGCTAAGATCAAAGTGTAGTATCTGTATCGCTTGATATCTGTCACGTGGCTCATTATATGGGTTTACAAAGTTATCAGCTTGTGTTACAGAACTAGTGCCCATTTGATCGAAGCCGAAGGTCGGGAGATGTCAATAAATGCCACATTGCTACCCTTGTACAAAACTAGGAGTGCCATCGATCGAAGGATTGATGGGGCTTGATAGTTTATAAACGTTTTCACGTTCCGTTGTACGGGGTCCACCTGGTATGGCACATCTGGGACGGGCCCCATATTAAAAAAAAAAATAGATATGATTAAGGAAAGGACTCCCTCAAAGAACTGAACAGAACAGATCAGTTAATTTTATTTCGACTATGTACCAGACACCGCAGACTCAACAGACAATTACATAGACTAGGAATAAGTCAAACAGCTCTCTGTCAGTGTTAGCAGGCGGAGCAGACACCGGAGCAGGCCCTGCAAGACTACCCTCTCCTTGGTGAGATGAGAAGTAACATGTTACCACACCCAGTCGACCTAAAACTGAGTTTGAGGAAACCTCACAGACCTGAAGCTGACTACCCAATTTGAGGTCCACAGTAAACTAAGCGCATGACCAGAGATCGCCAAATAAAACCACAATGGTTTTCTATTGTATAATGTATATATTAGTTTAAAGGTGAAGAACTGAGTTCAGTGCATAAGGTTTCCGCATGTCGCTCGGTCCCTCTAAGTAGAGATCGCAAGTCAACTCCCAAGAGCATTGCACAAAGCGCGAACTCTATGTCCCCAGCAACAATTATAAGGAACTTCGGAAAAATATGGACTCATGAACAAAAGTGGTCTGTATTTGAACTCACGACTTTTCAGAAGGCACGACAAACGGCTTGACCTTTTCGCCACAGGGACCCACTTAGTGTCTGTTCTTACCAATCATCTGTTATTCAGTGTCTGACTGTTCTCCACTGTCACTTCAAGTTACTTCCTACAACTGATTGATTCCTTCCTATAATTGATGAAGACACTAAAATAAATGTTGAATCAATCCAGCGATTTAAGCAGTTTGGAGTTACCCGTTGTACAAGTAGAACTGGATGCCTAAGGGGCAGAGTGAGTAGTGTGTTTAATCAGCGAGCCACGGGAACCATCAGTATGCATACTCTTCGATATCTGTTGAGAGAGACTGAGCACCTAGGGTCTGCTAGGAATGCAATGACGTCAGTTTAATTCATACGATTGATTGATTGATTACTTCCTATGATTTATTGATTGATTGATTACTTCCTATGATCTGCTGATAATTGTCATTATATTGTGTTCCATTAATTTTGTCCTGTTGCCCAAATATATTTATTAAAAACATAAATTGATTAATAAAAGGTTCATGTTTGCTGATGTAACAAAACAAAGAAACACGGAACAAGATTTCTTCATAGTTACCTGCAGGGCAGCGAACACCATCATTTCTTCTTCTGTACAGTCAATCTCTTCCGATATTAGAGCCCATCTGGCTTGTTCGTAGATTTGGTTTATCCTGATAGCATCGTACTGAGGAAGATAACATTGTCAAATAATTTAAAAAAAAAAAGATATGGAAAGTAAGAAAGTGAGATATTAAACTAGTGTACGCAAAGACATAAGACATAAGACATAAAGTAGCGGGAGGTGAATACATACGGAATAGAACTGGCACATGCCCGTGTGTTGCCGGGTTTGAAACTCTTTATTGTCCTTATTGTTACCATTATCATGGTCGCCCTCTAACTTCTCTTCCAGAAACTATGCCAGTCATTATTGCTCTTACTAAACCTCCTGTGTGGTGTCCGGGCACGCAAGGGAAGCAAATAATAGTACCACTGCAACCTACAAGACATGTCGTATGAGGAGACTAAGGTAGAGGCCTAAGGAAGCTACCCTAGTAAATAAAAAGCCTCGCAGAAATCGGATGTGCTGGCCTACTTGTAGGTGCTAACTAGCACAACGTACAATCGCTCTTACGCTCAGATCACATACAAATCACACAGAGTGGTTAACAAGTGGTCGATATGGAGCGTTCGAAGAAGAAGAAGATTGAGTTCCACGTCCTATTTATTTAATCCGTTGCCAAAGTTACGCCATACTGTGCACAGAAAAATATATCCATGGAACCAGAGTAAACCGGAAATGCTGCACTATTTGTGGACCTTAGTACGAGACTGAGATAAGTCATGAGTAATATTTCTCTTCTATTCTACTTTGACCACATTCTCCAGCTTCTATTCTATACTGCACTCATCTTGTGTGTATTTTTGTTAATATCGAAGTTACAGAGAGGATAAGTATACAGTGTCTTTTTGTTAATAGCGAAGTTACAGAGAGGACAAGTATACAGTGTCTTTTTGTTACTAGCGAAGTTACAGAGAGGACAAGTATACTGTGTCTCTTTGTTAATAGCGAAGTTACAGAGAGGATAAGTATACTGTGTCTTTTTGTTAATAGCGAAGTTACAGAGAGAACAAGTATACTGTGTCTCTTTGTTAATAGCGAAGTTACAGAGAGGACAAGTATACAGTGTCTCTTTGTTAATAGCGAAGTTACAGAGAGAACAAGTATACTGTGTCTCTTTGTTAATAGCGAAGTTACAGAGAGGATAAGTATACAGTGTATTTTTGTTAATAGCGAAGTTACAGAGAGAACAAGTATACAGTGTCTCTTTGTTAATAGCGAAGTTACAGAGAGGATAAGTATACTGTGTCTTTTTGTTAATAGCGAAGTTACAGAGAGGATAAGTATACAGTGTCTCTTTGTTAATAGCGAAGTTACAGAGAGGACAAGTATACAGTGTCTTTTTGTTAATAGCGAAGTTACAGAGAGGACAAGTATACAGTGTCTTTTTGTTAATAGCGAAGTTACAGAGAGGACAAGTATACAGTGTCTTTTTGTTAATAGCGAAGTTACAGAGAGGACAAGTATACAGTGTCTTTTTATTAATAGCGAAGTTACAGAGAGAACAAGTATACTGTGTCTCTTTGTTAATAGCGAAGTTACAGAGAGGATAAGTATACAGTGTCTTTTTGTTAATAGCGAAGTTACAGAGAGGATAAGTATACTGTGTCTCTTTGTTAATAGCGAAGTTACAGAGAGGATAAGTATACAGTGTCTCTTTGTTAATAGCGATGTTACAGAGAGGACAAGTATACAGTGTCTCTTTGTTAATAGCGAAGTTACAGAGAGGATAAGTATACAGTGTCTCTTTGTTAATAGCGAAGTTACAGAGAGGATAAGTATACAGTGTCTCTTTGTAAATAGCGAAGTTACAGAGAGGACAAGTATACTGTGTCTTTTTGTTAATAGCGAAGTTACAGAGAGAACAAGTATACAGTGTCTCTTTGTTAATAGCGAAGTTACAGAGAGGATAAGTATACTGTGTCTTTTTGTTAATAGCGAAGTTACAGAGAGGATAAGTATACTGTGTCTTTTTGTTAATAGCGAAGTTACAGAGAGGACAAGTATACAGTGTCTCTTTGTTAATAGCGAAGTTACAGAGAGGACAAGTATACTGTGTCTCTTTGTTAATAGCGAAGTTACAGAGAGAACAAGTATACAGTGTCTCTTTGTTAATAGCGAAGTTACAGAGAGGACAAGTATACAGTGTCTTTTTGTTAATAGCGAAGTTACAGAGAGGATAAGTATACAGTGTCTTTTTATTAATAGCGAAGTTACAGAGAGGATAAGTATACAGTGTCTCTTTGTTAATAGCGAAGTTACAGAGAGGACAAGTATACTGTGTCTCTTTGTTAATAGCGAAGTTACAGAGAGAACAAGTATACAGTGTCTCTTTGTTAATAGCGAAGTTACAGAGAGAACAAGTATACTGTGTCTTTTTGTTAATAGCGAAGTTACAGAGAGGATAAGTATACAGTGTCTTTTTGTTAATAGCGAAGTTACAGAGAGGATAAGTATACTGTGTCTCTTTGTTAATAGCGAAGTTACAGAGAGGACAAGTATACTGTGTCTTTTTGTAAATAGCGAGGTTACAGAGAGGATAAGTATGCTGTGTCTCTTTGTTAATAGCGAAGTTACAGAGAGGATAAGTATAGAGTGTCTCTTTGTTAATAGCGAAGTTACAGAGAGGATAAGTATACTGTGTCTCTTTGTTAATAGCGAAGTTACAGAGAGGACAAGTATACAGTGTCTCTTTGTTAATAGCGAAGTTACAGAGAGGATAAGTATACAGTGTCTCTTTGTAAATAGCGAAGTTACAGAGAGGACAAGTATACTGTGTCTTTTTGTTAATAGCGAAGTTACAGAGATAACAAGTATACAGTGTCTCTTTGTTAATAGCGAAGTTACAGAGAGGATAAGTATACTGTGTCTTTTTGTTAATAGCGAAGTTACAGAGAGAACAAGTATAATGTGTCTTTTTGTTAATAGCGAAGTTACAGAGAGGATAAGTATACAGTGTCTTTTTGTTAATAGCGAAGTTACAGAGAGGATAAGTATACTGTGTCTCTTTGTTAATAGCGAAGTTACAGAGAGGACAAGTATACTGTGTCTTTTTGTAAATAGCGAAGTTACAGAGAGGATAAGTATACTGTGTCTCTTTGTTAATAGCGAAGTTACAGAGAGGATAAGTATACAGTGTCTCTTTGTTAATAGCGAAGTTACAGAGAGGATAAGTATACTGTGTCTCTTTGTTAATAGCGAAGTTACAGAGAGGACAAGTATACAGTGTCTCTTTGTTAATAGCGAAGTTACAGAGAGGATAAGTATACAGTGTCTTTTTGTTAATAGCGAAGTTACAGAGAGGATAAGTATACAGTGTCTCTTTGTTAATAGCGAAGTTACAGAGAGGATAAGTATACAGTGTCTCTTTGTTAATAGCGAAGTTACAGAGAGGATAAGTATACTGTGTCTCTTTGTTAATAGCGAAGTTACAGAGAGGATAAGTATACAGTGTCTCTTTGTTAATAGCGAAGTTACAGAGAGGACAAGTATACAGTGTCTCTTTGTTAATAGCGAAGTTACAGAGAGGATAAGTATACTGTGTCTCTTTGTTAATAGCGAAGTTACAGAGAGGATAAGTATACAGTGTCTTTTTGTTAATAGCGAAGTTACAGAGAGGATAAGTATACAGTGTCTTTTTGTTAATAGCGAAGTTACAGAGAGGATAAGTATACAGTGTCTCTTTGTTAATAGCGAAGTTACAGAGAGGATAAGTATACAGTGTCTCTTTGTTAATAGCGAAGTTACAGAGAGGATAAGTATATTGTGTCTCTTTGTTAATAGCGAAGTTACAGAGAGGATAAGTATACTGTGTCTCTTTGTTAATAGCGAAGTTACAGAGAGGACAAGTATACAGTGTCTCTTGTTAATAGCGAGTTACAGAGAGGATAAGTATACAGTGTCTCTTTGTTAATAGCGAAGTTACAGAGAGGATAAGTATACTGTGTCTCTTTGTTAATAGCGAAGTTACAGAGAGGACAAGTATACAGTGTCTCTTTGTTAATAGCGAAGTTACAGAGAGGACAAGTATACTGTGTCTTTTTATTAATAGCGAAGTTACAGAGAGGATAAGTATACAGTGTCTCTTTGTTAATAGCGAAGTTACAGAGAGGATAAGTTTACTGTGTCTCTTTGTTAATAGCGAAGTTACAGAGAGGATAAGTATACAGTGTCTCTTTGTTAATAGCGAAGTTACAGAGATGATAAGTATACTGTGTCTCTTTGTTAATAGCGAAGTTACAGAGAGGACAAGTATACAGTGTCTCTTTGTTAATAGCGAAGTTACAGAGAGGATAAGTATACAGTGTCTTTTTGTTAATAGCGAAGTTACAGAGAGGATAAGTATACAGTGTCTCTTTGTTAATAGCGAAGTTACAGAGAGGATAAGTATACAGTGTCTCTTTGTTAATAGCGAAGTTACAGAGAGGATAAGTATACTGTGTCTCTTTGTTAATAGCGAAGTTACAGAGAGGATAAGTATACAGTGTCTCTTTGTTAATAGCGAAGTTACAGAGAGGACAAGTATACAGTGTCTCTTTGTTAATAGCGAAGTTACAGAGAGGATAAGTATACTGTGTCTCTTTGTTAATAGCGAAGTTACAGAGAGGATAAGTATACAGTGTCTTTTTGTTAATAGCGAAGTTACAGAGAGGATAAGTATACAGTGTCTTTTTGTTAATAGCGAAGTTACAGAGAGGATAAGTATACAGTGTCTCTTTGTTAATAGCGAAGTTACAGAGAGGATAAGTATACAGTGTCTCTTTGTTAATAGCGAAGTTACAGAGAGGATAAGTATATTGTGTCTCTTTGTTAATAGCGAAGTTACAGAGAGGATAAGTATACTGTGTCTCTTTGTTAATAGCGAAGTTACAGAGAGGACAAGTATACAGTGTCTCTTTGTTAATAGCGAAGTTACAGAGAGGATAAGTATACAGTGTCTTTTTGTTAATAGCGAAGTTACAGAGAGGATAAGTATACTGTGTCTCTTTGTTAATAGCGAAGTTACAGAGAGGACAAGTATACAGTGTCTCTTTGTTAATAGCGAAGTTACAGAGAGGACAAGTATACTGTGTCTTTTATTAATAGCAAGTTACAGAGAGGATAAGTATACAGTGTCTCTTTGTTAATAGCGAAGTTACAGAGAGGATAAGTATACAGTGTCTCTTTGTTAATAGCGAAGTAACAGAGAGGATAAGTATACAGTGTCTCTTTGTTAATAGCGAAGTTACAGAGAGGATAAGTATACAGTGTCTCTTTGTTAATAGCGAAGTTACAGAGAGGACAAGTATACAGTGTCTTTTTGTTAATAGCGAAGTTACAGAGAGGACAAGTATACAGTGTCTCTTTGTTAATAGCGAAGTTACAGAGAGGATAAGTATACTGTGTCTCTTTGTTAATAGCGAAGTTACAGAGAGGATAAGTATACAGTGTCTCTTTGTTAATAGCGAAGTTACAGAGAGGATAAGTATACTGTGTCTTTTTGTTAATAGCGAAGTTACAGAGAGGATAAGTATACTGTGTCTTTTTGTTAATAGCGAAGTTACAGAGAGGATAAGTATACTGTGTCTTTTTGTTAATAGCGAAGTTACAGAGAGGATAAGTATACTGTGTCTTTTTGTTAATAGCAAAGTTACAGAGAGAATAAGTATACTGTGTCTTTTTATTAATAGCGAAGTTACAGAGAGGATAAGTATACTGTGTCTTTTTGTTAATAGCGAAGTTACAGAGAGGATAAGTATATTGTGTCTCTTTGTTAATAGCGAAGTTACAGAGAGGATAAGTATACTGTGTCTCTTTGTTAATAGCGAAGTTACAGAGAGGACAAGTATACAGTGTCTCTTTGTTAATAGCGAAGTTACAGAGAGGATAAGTATACAGTGTCTTTTTGTTAATAGCGAAGTTACAGAGAGGATAAGTATACTGTGTCTCTTTGTTAATAGCGAAGTTACAGAGAGGACAAGTATACAGTGTCTCTTTGTTAATAGCGAAGTTACAGAGAGGACAAGTATACTGTGTCTTTTTATTAATAGCGAAGTTACAGAGAGGATAAGTATACAGTGTCTCTTTGTTAATAGCGAAGTTACAGAGAGGATAAGTATACAGTGTCTCTTTGTTAATAGCGAAGTAACAGAGAGGATAAGTATACAGTGTCTCTTTGTTAATAGCGAAGTTACAGAGAGGATAAGTATACAGTGTCTCTTTGTTAATAGCGAAGTTACAGAGAGGACAAGTATACAGTGTCTTTTTGTTAATAGCGAAGTTACAGAGAGGACAAGTATACAGTGTCTCTTTGTTAATAGCGAAGTTACAGAGAGGATAAGTATACTGTGTCTCTTTGTTAATAGCGAAGTTACAGAGAGGATAAGTATACAGTGTCTCTTTGTTAATAGCGAAGTTACAGAGAGGATAAGTATACTGTGTCTTTTTGTTAATAGCGAAGTTACAGAGAGGATAAGTATACTGTGTCTTTTTGTTAATAGCGAAGTTACAGAGAGGATAAGTATACTGTGTCTTTTTGTTAATAGCGAAGTTACAGAGAGGATAAGTATACTGTGTCTTTTTGTTAATAGCAAAGTTACAGAGAGAATAAGTATACTGTGTCTTTTTATTAATAGCGAAGTTACAGAGAGGATAAGTATACTGTGTCTTTTTGTTAATAGCGAAGTTACAGAGAGGATAAGTATATTGTGTCTCTTTGTTAATAGCGAAGTTACAGAGAGGATAAGTATACTGTGTCTCTTTGTTAATAGCGAAGTTACAGAGAGGACAAGTATACAGTGTCTCTTTGTTAATAGCGAAGTTACAGAGAGGATAAGTATACAGTGTCTTTTTGTTAATAGCGAAGTTACAGAGAGGATAAGTATACTGTGTCTCTTTGTTAATAGCGAAGTTACAGAGAGGACAAGTATACAGTGTCTCTTTGTTAATAGCGAAGTTACAGAGAGGACAAGTATACTGTGTCTTTTTATTAATAGCGAAGTTACAGAGAGGATAAGTATACAGTGTCTCTTTGTTAATAGCGAAGTTACAGAGAGGATAAGTATACAGTGTCTCTTTGTTAATAGCGAAGTAACAGAGAGGATAAGTATACAGTGTCTCTTTGTTAATAGCGAAGTTACAGAGAGGATAAGTATACAGTGTCTCTTTGTTAATAGCGAAGTTACAGAGAGGACAAGTATACAGTGTCTTTTTGTTAATAGCGAAGTTACAGAGAGGACAAGTATACAGTGTCTCTTTGTTAATAGCGAAGTTACAGAGAGGATAAGTATACTGTGTCTCTTTGTTAATAGCGAAGTTACAGAGAGGATAAGTATACAGTGTCTCTTTGTTAATAGCGAAGTTACAGAGAGGATAAGTATACTGTGTCTTTTTGTTAATAGCGAAGTTACAGAGAGGATAAGTATACTGTGTCTTTTTGTTAATAGCGAAGTTACAGAGAGGATAAGTATACTGTGTCTTTTTGTTAATAGCGAAGTTACAGAGAGGATAAGTATACTGTGTCTTTTTGTTAATAGCAAAGTTACAGAGAGAATAAGTATACTGTGTCTTTTTATTAATAGCGAAGTTACAGAGAGGATAAGTATACTGTGTCTTTTTGTTAATAGCGAAGTTACAGAGAGAACAAGTATACTGTGTCTTTTTATTAATAGCGAAGTTACAGAGAGAACAAGTATACTGTGTCTTTTTGTTAATAGCGAAGTTACAGAGAGGACAAGTATACTGTGTCTTTTTATTAATAGCGAAGTTACAGAGAGAACAAGTATACTGTGTCTTTTTGTTAATAGCGAAGTTACAGAGAGGATAAGTATACTGTGTCTTTTTGTTAATAGCGAAGTTACAGAGAGGACAAGTATACTGTGTCTTTTTGTTAATAGCGAAGTTACAGAGAGGATAAGTATACAGTGTCTTTTTGTTAATAGCGAAGTTACAGAGAGGATAAGTATACTGTATCTTTTTGTTAATAGCGAAGTTACAGAGAGGATAAGTATACAGTGTCTTTTTGTTAATAGCGAAGTTACAGAGAGGATAAGTATACAGTGTCTCTTTGTTAATAGCAAAGTTACAGAGAGGATAAGTATACAGTGTCTCTTTGTTAATAGCGAAGTTACAGAGAGGACAAGTATACAGTGTCTCTTTGTTAATAGCGAAGTTACAGAGAGGATAAGTATACAGTGTCTCTTTGTTAATAGCGAAGTTACAGAGAGGATAAGTATACAGTGTCTCTTTGTTAATAGCGAAGTTACAGAGAGGATAAGTATACAGTGTCTCTTTGTTAATAGCGAAGTTACAGAGAGGACAAGTATACAGTGTCTCTTTGTTAATAGCGAAGTTACAGAGAGGATAAGTATACAGTGTCTCTTTGTTAATAGCGAAGTTACAGAGAGGACAAGTATACAGTGTCTCTTTGTTAATAGCGAAGTTACAGAGAGGACAAGTATACAGTGTCTCTTTGTTAATAGCGAAGTTACAGAGAGGATAAGTATACAGTGTCTCTTTGTTAATAGCGAAGTTACAGAGAGGATAAGTATACTGTTGTGGGATAGCTGTGCTTCTTCGAACGCTTCATATCGACCATTTGTTAACCACTCTGTGTGATTTGTATGTGATCCGAGATTAAGAGCGATTGTACGTTGTGCCAATTATGCACCTACAAGTAGGCTAGGACATCCGATTTCTGCGACGCTTTTTATTTACTAGGTGGCTTCCTAGGCCTGTACCTCAGTCGTCTCATACGACATGCCTTGTAGGTCGCAGTGTTACTATTCTTTGCTCCCATTGAGAACCCGACAACACACGGGTGATAGTTTTACTAATGACGAAGGGTTTCAAGCCGAAGGATTGACTTCATTGCACCGAGTTTTACCCATATGGCTCGGTCCCTCTCCGCAGAAATGTCACGCCACCTGCCGAGAATATTACACTAAGCACGAGCTTCGTAGCTCCGGTAACAATCCTAGGGGTTTGTAGTTGTAATGTTGACACTGAATATGCTGGGGGAAAAAAAGAAATTAAATGGTTGCGGTCATATGGAAAGAATTGGAAGGGATCGCAGGAGAGAAGAAGAGCTGGAAGAGGTTTATTGACGACCTGTGCTCCGCTGGGAATCGAAAGGTGAAGAAAAAGAAGACGAAGAAGAACATCATATGCTCCACAAGCGAAGCGGAGAGAAACAGGTAAGAAAAAAAAACGTATATTCTTTAAAATGCAAGATCAACAGAATATGATGGATAGGTTATACTGAAAAAATGACAGAGAACGGAGCCTAAAATTTCGTATACAAAAAAAAATTCAGGGGAAGAGACCAGGAGGTAGATCAAGAAAACGACGGATAGATAATACTGAAGTAGACCTAAGAATACTTGAAGTCAACAGTAGGAAAGTGAATGCTAAGAAGACAGATGAATAGAGATGGGTGATATCTGCAGCAATACACCCCAAAGATTCGGACAACTTAATAATATTATTGATATAAGGAAAGACTGCAGTAAAACTATGTAGCTATGCAGTAAAACGTAAGCAGCTATGTGGCTATACAGTAAGAAGTGGATTTATTCACTTCTGTTGTATCCTTTGCTTGATAACGGTCTTTTGGTGGAAACTTTGCAGTGTATTGTTATTGTGGTTTTTTTGTGTGTGTAAAACTACAGTACTTTGTTTTTACGTGTTTCGACAACTTAATAATAATAATCATAAGAAAAACGGGAAAAAATAATTCGCGTAGCTTTTTCAGAACTTTGGATATGAAGTCATATCACTTCACATTTCTAGTCTCTAATATGCAGGAGGTAGGAGGGCCAACTACTTTAATCAGGTGTGGGATTAAACCTCTCGTGTCCGAGGCGATACACAAACGCTTACGCATCACGCTAATCCGTCCCACAATAACAAGAATAATAATAATAATTCCTCTCGTACCGTTATACATTACATAGGGCCTGCAAGTAATTTTTCTATACTGCTCTATCCTGGACAACTCGCTCAATCTCATCCATGGAACTGAGACCGATATTTCTTGCCTCTCTCAGCAAAGTTCGTTTCAGGGTCTCCTTAGATCGACCTCTCTTTCTTGAACCCTTTGCATCCCACTTTAATGCCTGCTTTGATATTCGTTGATCATTTCTCCTCAAGGTGTGCCCAACATATCTCCATCTTCTCTTCTTATAACAGTTGTCACCAGTGGTTGACCAGACATTTCTCTGATCTCATCACTTCTCCTGAATTCGTTCCATTTTATATTCATTATTTTTCGCAGACATCTATTTTCAAATGCATTCAACTTGCTTTCTATATCTTTAAATAACAAGAA
Source organism: Arion vulgaris (assembly GCA_020796225.1). Lineage (NCBI taxonomy): Eukaryota > Metazoa > Mollusca > Gastropoda > Stylommatophora > Arionidae > Arion > Arion vulgaris. Next base: position 22,973,475 of record CM036754.1, on the reverse strand, counting down.
TACATTAGATAATTAAAAAGGGTTTAAATGCCGAAGGATTGACTTCATTGCTCCGGGTTTTACCCCATACGGCGCGGTCCCTCTCCGCAGAACTGGCACGTCACCTGCCGAGAGTATTGCACAAAGCGCGAACTTTGTAGTTCCAGCAACAATCCTTGGGGTCTCTGGGAAAAAACTGCACTCGTGAACAGAATGACACGGTCCGGACTCAAACCCACGATCTTCAACTCACAAGATAAACCACTTAGCCACAGAGACCCATTTAAAGAGATAATTAGATAAGTTTAAGGATTACTTTCAAAACTGCTACTTACCTTGGGGTTGAGGTTGTAGAAGCTGTAGAACTTGAACTTCAGCATGATAAAGTCGTTCTCTCTGATGCCCTGCTCCATGAGGGATACAGAAGAGTCCAGCCAACTGGACAGAAAGGAACATGAGAGAGTGTAAACACAATTGTCAGCTATCTATCTACATTACTGAAGTTTGGCATCAAATGATGATGATGGTGATGAGAACAATGATGATGATGAGAAGGATGATAATGATGATGACGATAATAATGATGATGGTGATGATCACGATGTTGATGATGTTGATGATGCTGATGATAATGATGGTGGTGATGATAATAATGATGGTATTGATGATAATGATGGTGGTGATGATAATGATGATGGTAATGATAATAATGATGGTGATGATGATAATAATGATGATGGTAATGATGACGGTGATGATAATAACGATGGTGATGATAATGATGATAACGAAACCAGTCATGCAATTCATAAAAGAACAACAGATTAAATGGTTTGGACACCTGACCAGAATGCCCTGGTATCGCCTACCACAGAGAGCCACACAGAAAAAGTATAATGAGTACAAAGCAAGAGGAAGACCACGCAAAAGATGAAGCGACGGCATCAACAACAGCCTTACGAACATGAATATCCCCTTACAAAGTGCCTTAAAACAAGCACGTACAAGATCACTACGTTTCACTCCCCAACACTTCTATAAAGAAGTAAATGGTGGAAGAGAAAAGTTGATAACGATGATGATGATGATGATAATGATCATGATGACGATAATAATAATAATGGTGATGACAATAATGATGATAATAATAATCATGATGATGATGGGGAGAATAACGATGATGATGGTAATAATGATGATGATAATGGTGATGATGATAATGATTTAGTCAAGCTAGGAAAGTTGTTTTACAAACCTAATATGATGCATTCACGAAAGCCTAAGTGGAAGAACAACTAAACTAGCAATGAAAATGTTCCATATCTTTTGCAGACCGTTAAGTATGAGATGCCTATTATTTCATATATCAAAACCCATGCATGCGGGAGATAATCTAGCCAGTTCCATTTCTCACTTGTGGAAAGTCGGTTGCATGAATTGCAACGACCTTTTTTGGATTAGACAAAAAACGAAAGTTGTATGTATTGTGTGCGATTCCGTCCCACAAGCTAATAATACACTGTTGATAATAACATTGTGAAAGTTAGCTATTCACATACTTTGAACAAATAAATAGCTATCATGGACATTAGAAGAGATCCTAAACTATCCAACGATGACTACCACACTTTCGACGTACAAGGACAGTCCATCATATTCCGACACTGGACAGGGCATAACATACTGAACAAACACACAGGCTACGATTGTCTCTTTCCTCTGTGCCTGTGGCACCGCTGATTAAACCACAGAACATGTCCTGCAAAACTGTCCCCTGTATGTCCTCCCTAGAAAGGATGCTGGCCTTATAATATAACACTATATTCAAAACTACATGGCACCAGATATAAGCTCCAGACAACAGTCGACTTCATCATAAGAACGTGTCTGACGGTATAATCATCAAAATAGCGATTGATTTGCAGGTAGGCTGGGGACAGTCAAAGACTAACGGAGAGCGAACCCAGTAAACGCTGGCTAAAACTGGACATATCCCCGAAGGATAAGCACCAAAGCTGGGGACAGTCAAAGACTAACGGAGAGCGAACCCAGTAAACGCTGGCTAAAACTGGACATATCCCCGAAGGATAAGCACCAAAGCTCCAAATGTCGCCGAAGATGTGACAAAAAACATACCGCTGCTAAAGGCTACATAAATCAGATTTCCACATAAATAAGATTTATGAAGAAATCTGGTACATCGGTCTAAGTGATGATCGAGAAGAAGAAGAAGAAAATAGTGATTGCAAAGAAGAAAAGAAAAAGGTATGCTCCCATCTACTGGGTTTCATTTTTCCCATTTTTTGGTGAAAATATTGTTGTAGGAATTGTATTCTTTACACCGGTTTAAAACACCGGTTTAAGACACCGGTTTAGTAACCATCAGCCAACCTGTTACATCATAATAAAACATACGACATTCATAACTGTCAACTTACGCGCAGTTTATTCTGGCTTTCTCAGCAAAACTCTTAGGTTTGAGCAAGTACTGGAAGGCTTCCTTGGCAGGTACTGGTGGTGAATTGGCTAAAGATGTTTCCATGCTGCCTTCAAAAGAAAGACTATGCAAAGAGCCTGGAGACAAAGTCCCGTTGATTGTGCTGTATCCAGATATCGAGGAGGACAGATTGTATGGACTGTTTGCTGACCGTACCAGTGTGCTCTGTCAGAAATTTTACAAAAATGATATTGATGAAATTATAGAAAGAGTGGAACACTTACTTTTGCATTTAAAACAAGGTCTAAAGCTGAAGGATTGACTTAATTGCACCGGGTTTTACCCCATGTAGGTCGGTCCCTCTCCACAAAAGTCGTACGTCACTTGTCGAGAGTACTGCACAAAACATGAACTCCGTAGCTCCGGCAGCAACCCTAGGGATCTCTGGGGGAAAAATGCATTTATGAACAGAACGTCGCGGTTCGGACTCGAACCCACTACCTTCTGAACGCAAAGCGAAGGCTAAACTTAACCACAGAGATACCTGACTTCTGCATTAAGTCGATCAATGTGTACGTGTACATCAGTTGCCCTGCTCACACACCAGACAGAATATGTTTCTTAACAAATTGAGAAGCAGCAACCGTCGACACAAAGGAACACGTTAATATTATCATAGGCAATGATGACTGGCGTGTGTGATCATGAATCTTCACAACATATGCTCTGAGAATTATTACCAGTTCTGATGCCAACAATTTTCGTGCCGTGAGGTTGAACTATTCACAATTATCATCATCTATCATCCTCTGCCTCATCCTCATATTACGTTTGACAGGTTGTCTGTCACCATGTATCTTAAACCTCCTTTTCTCATGAAACGTCATAAAATATTGGGGTTTTTTTCTCAATGTTGATAATGAATTTTTTCTGCACGTACGTCTATCACCCGGTCTCTTCTTGATACCCCAAGCACGTAACGTAGACACTTCATCTCTTTTGTGACTAGTTTGTTCCTATTGTCTACTAATTTATACTATTATCGATATAAGGGAAGACTGTATGTAGTAAAACTATGTAGCAATGGTGAAACACTCGATATAAGGGAAGACTGCAGTAAAACTATGTAGCAATGGCGAAACACGTAAAACAAAGTACTGTAATTTTACAAAATTTAACTACAATAACAAGAACACGTTGCTGTGTATTGTAATTGATTTTGTAAAACTACAGTAATTTATACTAAGAAAATAGAAACGTCATTAAAGGAAATGAAAGTCTCTTACAGTTGGGGATGTTCCAATAGGACTTCTGCTAGGGTATGGACTGAGTTTCCCACCGTCCAGGCTTCCTTGAGAATTATGAAGCGTGCCATTAGCGCTTAGAGGACCACTGGCATCAGGATCAGCCTTCTTCTTTCTCTTATGAACGTCTTTTGCCACTTGTTTTAAGTCGTCTTTGTCCCACTTTCTTAGGAATGAAAGTTCTTCAGGGAATCTGATACCTGCAATGATAAAAACAGAAGCACTTAAGTTTTATCAGCTTTTATGTGAGGGTCAGAACAATGGATCACAATAAGGGGGTGGAGGTGGAACAAATACCACACAAACTTGCAAAAACAAGCACTTGAAAGAATTGGGTTAAAGGTCAAGAGCCCGAACACTGGAAAATAGAAAAGGAATAAGAAGAAAGGATAGATGAAAGAAAGAAAAACAATCAGCGTTAAGTGTATACGATATTGTGTACAACAAATGTACAGAAATGCGTGACCCCTGATGGCCAGAGCTGATCATAAATTTAGCAAGGGACACAATATTAAGGAAGCTTATTTGCGTTCCTATAATGTATCAATGTGTATTAATGATCTCATATTGGAGATCAAAGAATAGAGCCACTACACCCCTCCATACCAAGCATGTTGCTAAGAGCGACTAAAGACTGAGATGCATGGGGTTACCGCTATTTCAAACATATTGCTAGAGAAAACATCGTTTAGACCATAGATTCCTAAACTTTTTTGGCCCACCGCCCACTTTGCGCAACATAACCTTTGTAACGCCCCCCTCCACATTATAACAGTTTGCCAACGCCCTCCCCCACATATATACATGCTCTATTTTCTCTTGACATAGAAAATTGATATATATTTCTGTAATACATGGTCAATTTTCAGATGACTATACAATTGAAATAGAAAATTGATGATAAAATGGATCGTGTAAGACGGGCATAAGATGAAATAAAATGCAGAATTCAGACTTTTAAATGATTATTCAATCGCAAAATCACGAAAATAATTGATTTTAAAATATTTATTATTAATGTCTTCTTTAATAAGCCACCGTCACTTAATCGCCTGAACAATCCCAAAATTCTTCTGAACCCACTATCCCCTCCTAGAACGCTTTAGAGCCCATTGGGGCGGTACCGTCCACTTTGGTAAACGCTGGCTTAGACGGTAAATACACTCTTTGCTCAAAGCTTAACTATAATTCTACTCAGGGAAGTCAACTGCATTGGCAGTAGTCATGTGCTCCTACTATAGCAGAGAAAAGAAATGTTACTACAGTAATTAATTATGCTGTTCTGTTGGTAATCAGGTTTACAAATTTGTGCACTAATATTGAGCATTTGTAAATTTACGCGCTTTTATGGGGCACAGCATACAATATCAAAAAGACAAATGAGCTTTAAGATGCACGTAAGGTGAAGATGGTTAAACAATATGTAAGTCTACGTTGAACCCGTGGCTTTTGGCTACCGGCTAAGATCAAACTGTAGTGCCCACTTGATGACGGCCAAAAGGTGGAAGCCTTTAAAAAAAAGCAAAATGGCACAATCAAACACACTTAAACTCCAAGCGTCTCGCATTCGAAAGAATGACGACTCTCGGAGTTTAAACGTTCAATCGTACTGAAATGCAAGAATCGTTAAAAAACCACGGAATTCGTCCTGAATGTTACTATTTTTGTCATCAATATATTAATGGCTGTAAACATGAGTTTTCTTCAACCATGCCAATAGAAGCGGTAAATATATAGCACAAAGAAGGAAAGTTCTAGATGGTATGATTGTTTGAATGGCAACAAATATTGTGTAGCGTCGGGAACATGTGTAGTTCACATGCAAGTTTTCAAGTTATTTAATCAAATGGTTACAAAGATACAAATTTGTATCTGTGGGCATGACAAGTTTAACGAACTTTTATAGCAAGCAATAGTCACATATTTCCAACTATCATGTAAAGTGCGGAGGAGGAGCGTCTGGCACAATGGATTAGAGCGCTGCTCCCATGAGGGAGGCCTGTGTTCAATTCACGGTAAGGCCAAGGATTTTTTCTGTTGTGGGCAAACATGAAAAATCCTAACCTGAACAGCTTCACAGTTACTGCATTAGTCATGCGGCTATTCAATTCCCCAGGATCACCTGCCCTACACCGACCTAAAAATGGGTGCTACATGTAGTAACGACAGTTGTTTTTGTTTGTTTTTTATATATAAAATGCAGGTGCTAATAAGAAGAACATTAATTAAACATTTTCCAGAAAGCTTTAAAAAAACATTTTCCAGAAAGCTTTCAAAAAAATATTTTCCAGAAGGGGGAGGGGTTACTTGTTTCTCTTCTCCCCCTCTTTCCCTGCCTTAACATATTGACGCCCATGACCAACGACACAAGATGGATGACGTTGTCATCATAACGAGTCGCAATTACTTCTCAGTGCACTTCTCAGTGCTTCACTAGAAACCAACTAAATGTTGGTCGAACTACAAGCAGCCCAAAAAAAATATGTCCTCTCCAACTGGGAAACGTGATCCTGAGAGCACGCGTCTATGAAGCAACTGCACGAGTCACTAGTGGCTCTCAAATTTAGGCTATCCACGAGTGAATACAGAAGGAAAGAAAAAATGTGGTCAAAGGTCGTGGTGCGTAACACGTCAGTTATGCACACTATGCTCTGACATTGCATGCTGTGATATCTTGGCAATATGCATCGTATGAAAAATGATCACATCCTTAGGGATATCATTTACGAGCAGGTGGTGGAGATCAAGAGAGCTGTCGGACTACAGCAGGTTAAGTTCAATGATATGTGTAAACTCGATATGAAGACCGGCTGTGTTTACCGGGACTCTCAAGAGGAGCAAAAAATTGTAACACCGCGACCTACAAGGCATGCTTAAGAGGCAGCTGAGGTAGGACCTAAGGAAGCTACCCTAGTAAATAAAAAAATATCACAGAAACCGGATGTGTTGGCCTACTTGTGGGCGCATAACTAGCACAACGTACAATCGTTCTTAGGCTCGGATCCGATACAAATCACAAAGAGTGGTTAACAAGTGGTCGATATGGAGAGTTCGAACAAGAAGTAGATAAGCAGGTGGTGGAGAGCTAACCAGCAGTCGGACGACAGCAGGTTATGTTTAATGATATGTGTAAACTCAATATGAAGGAACTATTCTATAAATAACATCTTGGGATGAATTAACGTGATGCGTAAGCGTTCGCCTTTCAACTCAGACACAAGAGTGTTGCGTGTTCAATACACACTCGACGTTCCACACGTAAGAAAAGGAATTGGTCCTCCTACGTGTTGTACACTAGGTTCTAGAAATGTGAAGTGACAAGCACGTCTGAACAGGCTACGTACAATCTTATTTTATTCTGTTTAACATAACATCAAAGTAAAAAAATGTAACTTAAATTGTATTGTTGTTGACATACACAACCTGTAATAAACAGAAAAGACTCGTTCTAAGGTTAATAGTTCGTGTCTTGGCTTTTAAAAAAACTCTAAACAAAAAAACCAAAATTGTCTAACAGCCTATAGTATCATTTTTTATATCGGTTTAGGACAGGTGGACATAAGCCGGCGGAATTTAATGAACGCATTGCTTGTGTAGTCGTCACATAACTGTTCAGGTTATGATATTTCTTCATGCCCCCGCCAGAAAAAAATGCCATGAGTTTGCCGTGGATTGAACCCGGGTCAAACGCTCCACAAAGATGCTCTAATCCTCTAAAGGAAAACTCATCTACATCGTTTGAGGAGGTGGCCTTCGATTTCATGAAATGAAGACGCACCATAAAGCGAAATCCTAAAAGAAGACAAGCAGTGTCTACAAGAAACACTAGAGAAAAGAATCCATTACAACGAACACTTTGTCAGACACAATTACAAGTTATTGCATCGGACAATCTTTCAGTGGTTCCTTATTTTATAAACAGTTAGGATTAAATATATATGCGATAGCGCAGTGGTTAGTCGACTTGCTTTGCAAATGTGTGGTCCAAGATCAAATCTCCATCGTGAGAATGGGCTCTTTGTTCAACCTTACGGCTCTCAGGTCGACCCAACCTCAAATGAGTGCCAGAAAAACAATAGGAGGTAAAAGAGGCCGGCGTGATGTTGACTACATCTTGTGTAATTGACCAAAGAAAAATTGGCATGAGCTAGCTCTGTCGGTATCACCATTGATCAATCAGATCTTGTACCATGTTACAGTATCTCAATAGATGTGGTCATTAATATAAAGTGTGATTTTATTTTTGTAATATCATACCAGAAATATGATACAAGATTAATGAATGGGGGCATCACTACAAGATCTAATGAATGGGGGCATCACTACAAGATCTAATGAATGGGGGCATCACTACAAGATCTAATGAATAATGGGCATCACTACAAGATCTAATGAATGGGGGGATCACTACAAGATCTAGTGAATGAGGGGATCACTACAAGATTAATGAATGGTGGCATCACTACAAGATTAATGAATGGGGGCATCACTATAAGATCTAATGAATGAGGTAATCGCACCAAGATTAATGAATGGAGGCATCACTACAAGATTAATGAATGGGGGAATCACTACAAGGTCTAATGAATGGTGGAATCACTACAAGATCTAATGAATGGGGGAATCACTACAAGATCTAATGAATGAGGGGATCACTACAAGATTAATGAATAATGGGCATCACTACAAGATCTAATGAATGGGGGAATCACTACAAGATCTAGTGAATGAGGGGATCACTACAAGATTAATGAATGGTGGCATCACTACAAGATTAATGAATGGGGGCATCACTATAAGATCTAATGAATGAGGTAATCGCACCAAGATTAATGAATGGAGGCATCACTACAAGATTAATGAATGGGAATCATCAAGGTCTAATGAATGGTGGAATCACTACAAGATCTAATGAATGGGGGAATCACTACAAGATCTAATGAATGGTGGAATCACTACAAGATCTAATGAATGGTGGCATCACTACAAGATCTAATGAATGGGGGAATCACTACAAGATCAGATAAATAGTACGGTATGTTTACAAGAATGAATGAGGTATGCTACCTACACAAAATGTAAGTTTTGCAATGGATGGAATTCCATGCAGCTTCATTAGTGACGAAAGAACAAGAAAAATGTACATGGAAATGTACAGAGACTTGACAAACAGACGTCAAATCTACTTGGTACTCACATTCATCTATGGCTTAGTGTTACGTGTGACTATTTTAGAAGCTATTAGAAAGAACAAACACTTTCTATCGTCCAAACGTTGACCTATCTAGATTGAAGTGAGATTTCTGATGACTAATAGCCAGGTGTATTAGCTATTGAGCGTTGTTACGTCAATAAAAAACAAAGAGTGGGATGAAAAAGGGGGGATCTTTGGACCTGATTGCTTTACCCAATTACTGTTTTTGTATAAGTTGATTTTGTGTCTCCTTAAGTGGAATTTTTACTCCGTAACTTTTTTTTGTTGCCGACCAGAAGTATTGCAAGGCATGCTCTGTTTTGGAACCCGCAGGGAAAGAGGAGTAGATAAAGGCATATAAATACCTGGAGCAGAGAGTTGGAGACTGATATTAAAAGGATAGGCAAGACGTTCTCATGAAGTGTGCTACTGTTTCGTTGTGCTGAATAAACCAACGATTATTTGGTACCGCGTCTGACAGAGCCATCGGTGTAAATAATGATATCACCTGGATGGGAGTCCTGATCACAAGTGCAAGATCTCTGCATTGGTGACGACAGGGAACCAATCCCTACAGCAGCACCCAAGCGTAGTGACGACCTGGTGTAATCAATCACGTCCTCTGATTTAGGTATCCATTCTTCCCCATGCTTCAGCTCGTCTAGAGTACAGACCTGTTTATATATATATATTCAAAGCAAGCATTGAAGTGGGATGCAAAGGGTTCAAGAAAGAGAGGACGACCTAAGGAGACCCGAAACGAACTTTGTTGAGAAAGGCAAGGAATATCGTTCTCATTTCCATGGAGGAGATTGAGTGAGTTGCCCAGGATAGAGCGGTATGGAGAAATTGCTTGCAGGCCCTATGTAACGTATAACTTTACGAGAGGAATTATTAGATATATATATATTATTTGTTTGTTTTTGTTGCTTTTTTTAAAATTATAATACAGATTTGCAAAGTTTAGTACAAAGATAGAAAGTTCTTTCTGTGAAAAAAGAATATAGTGACTGGTGGTGTGAATGGCCCCAACATGTACGCCCCTATAGTGGTTTACGGTATGGATTGAGTTAAAAGTTAGTGAATAAATGACAGACAGACATATAGACAGAAAAATAATCGACTCACACATCTATTCTAAATATAAGACAAGCCAGTGGGTACGAAAGAAATATGTTGTTCCTTAATGCACATTTATCAAAGACTACACACGTGTCACTCGTAAGCAGCACTACCCTACTTTCGTTTACAAACATCCGGGAATCGAACCTGGTCATGCTTAAGTGTACCTGTTGATATATATATATATATATATATATATATATATATATATATATATATAATCACTGAACTAATTTATATATATGACTATGTCTCAGTTTGTTGCGTCTGTGGCTTAGCGGTAGTGAGCTCTACCACAACGCAAGACTACCTGGTTCAAACACCGCGTGGGGCAGTTTGGAAGATAATTAGTTCCAGTTGGTTTTTACGAACGGTAAATGTGGTTGACGGCGACATCCTGTAAAGTATATGATGCCATGATTTTAATTTCATGTTTCAGTACTACTACCACTACTACTACTACTACTCCACTAACACTACTACTACTACTACTACCACTACTACTACTACTACCTCCACTAAACTACTACTACTACTACTACTACTACCACTAACACTACTACTACTACTAACACTACTACTACTAACACTACTACTACTACTAACAATACTATACTACTACTACTAACACTACTACTACTACTATTACTACTACTACTACTAACACAACTACTACTACTAACACTACTACTACTACTACTACCACTAACACTACCACTAACACTCTACTACTACAAACTACTACTACTACTACTACTCTACTACTACTACTACTACTACTACTACTACTACTACTAACACTAATACTACTACTACTACAATGAACCTTCTTTTTGTTTTCGTAAACAATTTTTTTTTTAGTTGAACGTTTAATCAGTTTGTTACATGCTCGTCTGTTATTCTTTTTATTACTATTACTAGCACTTTATTATTATTACTGTTCATGTTATTTTTATTGCATTTGTCACATGGCGGCTGCGTCGTTATAGTCATTAGTCAATATATGAAAATATACATGCGTCCAATTATACAGGGTGTTCAACTTAAAAGCAGCCTGTGAATGGAGCTAATCTGGCATATATGTATGGAAATGAGAAGGTTCAGTTATGACGTAGTTTAGGTCGTCAAGGTTGTGTGATGGTGTGTAATTGTAGTGCGGGAAGGGCGATGAACAAATGTGACGTAGGACAAGCTAGTCAGAACCGGTTTAAATAGTAAATATACGAGATGCAATGCGTACCTGGCAAATTTCTATTTATCACTGGGGCTGTTTTTAAGTTGAACACCCTGATAAAAACGTTGGACAGCACTGGTATGTACTGTCGAACGCATTTTCTATCCACAAAGTTCATATTTGTGTTTGTCATTCATGTGATTGTCTTCTTCTTATCTTTCACCATTTACTTATCTTATCTTAACAACATTTGCCGTGAAGCGTCGTGGGAAGAGTTAGTTTTATATTTTGTGCCAGGTGTGTTGCGCTTGACGTTGTCAGTCCATGCTTTCGCAGGGCTCTGAGATGTTATCTATCTATCGTGTTCTTGGCCTGTCTCGTGCTCTGCGTCACGACATGTTACTTCTTTACATAATTTTGGGTGGGGGATGGGGGATATAGTGATCTTGTGTGTGCTTGTTCTAAGGTACTTTGTGAGCTGTTATTTATTTTATTAAGTCTGTTCTTGTTGCATGCGCTCCATCTTTTGCGCGGTCTTCCTCTTGCTCTGTACTCGTTATACTTTTTCAGTATTGTTCTCTTTGGTAGTCGGCATTTTTGTCAGCTGTCCGAAACATTTAATTTATTGTTATTTTATGATTTGCATGGCATGACTGGATTCACATCCACTCTTCTTCTGATCTCTTAATTACAAATTTTGTCTCTTACTGTCACACATGCAGCTCTTCTATGGCCCCTCATCTCCGTCGTTATGATTTTCCACTCATTAGATGCTGTTATTTTCCATTTTTGGCATTACACTGTGATAAGTTTGAGTATGGCTTTCTGATCTGATACCAGCACTAAATTTCTTCAACTTTGAACTTAAATCCACGAGATCTCTTCTTATCTCGATCGCAGAGGTCACTTGGCACGGAAGAAAGATTCTCGTCAAATCCGTTCGTGAGGAAGTCAATTAGCTTTTGCTCTAATCTATCTATACCTGGCTGGTAATCTTGATTGTGCAAGTTATCTCATGTCTGGTTTTTTTGCGTATATCGTCCCGATCTACTGGTATACGTGTTCAAGACTATAGGTTATCAATATCTGTCGTCGAACCTGGTTGCTAACCCGTGTGGTGCCGGGGCCGCACGGGAAGCAAAGAATAGTACCACAGCGATCTACAAGGCATGTCGTAAGAGGCGACTGATGTAGGACCAAGGGACACTGCCCTAGTAAATAAAAAGCATCGCAGAAATCGGATGTGCTGGCCTACATATAATTGATACAACGTACAATCGCTCTTAGGCTCAGATCACATACAAATCACACAAAGTGGTTAACAAGTGGTCGACATGGAGCGTTTGAAGAAGAAGAAAGAAGTACCTGGTTGCATGACTTTCTCAGTATTACATATTGAGTTTTCTTTAAGAGAGATGTAAACATTGTTACATTGTAAAACGACTAATAGCCAATATAAAAATGTATATTCAAGTAATAGTAGTGAATCTACAACACTAACTAGCCTGCAAGAATTCCAAGTCAAATGTGGTGTAGCTAGACAAGGCGATGTACGAAAATCTACAGATTTGAGGTGCTCGACAGATTTTTGGAGAACCTGTGGTAGGCTGCAGGATTACCCTAAGAAGTTGGTCGTTAAGAACAAGAAACATGTGTGTATACTATCATATAAGTAAGCACAAATTAAATTAAATAATGGTGGTTTTTTTCGATCCAGAACTTGAGCGTTCAGCTCTTCGGCTGGGTGCCATGGACATCGTAACCCTTCGGTTCGGTGCCCCGAACACCGTTACTTTGGAGAACCTGTGGCTTTTCTGCCAGCCCGTGGAATTGAACCGCACTCAAAGAGGGCTTGTCACCCGTCGTCCAACGCGCTACGAACACGCTGGGCAGGCGGGAAATAAAATATAAAACTAAAAACAATCCCACGTTTCGATCATGGATCTTTATCAAGGAGACATATAGACAGAATAAACACTAAACAAACTAGAACATAGATCTAAATAAGAAGAATGACTAGAGCTAGACAAGAGCACTATGATGGTAGCCAAAGAAGAATAGTAAACCAACAAAGAACAGGTGTCGTGCTAGTCGGCTCACCCTGAGAGACATATTGAGGAGGAAATCGGACTAGTTGGTTCGATGTTCAGAGATGATGATCTGACGACTAAACTAAACTAAGAAAAAGTTGCAAAAACTACAGTGGCACATATATTTTTAGAATGGTCTACAGCAGTGTTTCCCAACCTTTTTTGTGTTATGCCCCACCAAAGCGTTTCAAAAATTCGTATGCCCCCTCTCCACTTTTTAATATTATTTTTAAACTTCAGTAACGTGATTGTGAAACAACATTCATTTTTGTCAACAGACATACAAAAGCCGATATATCGGTATTGCAACATCATGAACATTAGTTAAATTCTGAACGAGTCCATTGCTTTCCCCCACCCTCCCTTAACGATGAAAATGCCCCCTGTGGGGCGTAGGCCCCACGTTGGGAAACAGGGGTCTGCAGGGTATGTTCCCCGCTCTGCATCCAGAAGAACTGGAGTCGACTAGTCTCTCTTATGAAGAGCGAAACGTGAAAATTAGTAGCCCAATGATGACCAGTATAACACACAAACACACCCAACCTACCAGTGGTATAGACTGGGGAACTTTGACCCCGATGTTCAAGGCTAACGGGTCTCTGGTTAACAAAGCTCTGGGTGGACTTCCATATGTCGTTTTTTTCTCCTTAACCAGACTTAAGAAGGTGAACACCAAAAAAACATACAGAAACCGGAAGTGATGGCATATGTGTCTGTAGGCGCCTAACTAGCATAACGGATTCACTTCTAATGCGCACATCACATGCAGTGGTTCAACAGATTATCAAACCCTACAGAATAAATATCCATCCCTGAGAAAAGAGCTCAGCAGGATTTCTACTAACAAGAGAGTTACACTTCAGTGGGTACCATCACACTGTGGAGTGCCAGGTAACAGAAGGTAGACACACTTGATAAAAAGGGAGCAGAATGTGAGCAAGTGTATAACAAAATCACATACTTTGAAAAAGTGATACCTGGACATTAGATAAGGATCTAAACTATCCAACGATGACTACCACACACTCGACAGACAAGGACAGGCTATCATCTTCCGACTCAGGATAGGACACAATAGACTAAACATATACCTACACAGGCTACGATTGTCCCCGTCCCCTCTGTGTCCATGTGGCACCGCTGATCAAATCACAGAACATGTCCTGCAGAACTGTTCCCCGTATGTCCTCCCTAGAAAGGAATGTTGGTCCTACAACCCAACACTACATTTAAAACTACATGGCACCAGAACTACATGGCACCAGAACTACATGGCACCAGAACTACATGGCATCATAAGAACGCGCCTAATGGTATAATCATCAAAATAGCGATCGCAAAGAAGAAGAAGAAGAGATTGTAGACGTACAGCGAATAAAGACCAAGAAAGTATCCTAAGAACTGTTGTAGAAAGGTTAACTCACTTGTTGTATACTCATTGAGCAACCATGACCGGTAGCAGTCAATACGTGCCAACGAACGTGTCAAACAGGCTACATCTAATCAGAAACACAAAGAATAGACTGGGATGTTCCCTTCGACATGAATTGCAATTCAAGTGATGAACAGTTCTGTGTTGACACTTTAGCTACGGCCATATGCATTAATGCGGAGCTGGGTGCTTTTTGTGGCGGTACGGCTGTTTCATTCTGGAATTAGTTCACGACACAGGAGACAGTTGTTAGCATTTCGTGTGGTTTTCGTTGGCACAGGAACGGAGCAATTATGGGGTGACCCGTTGCAGTGAAGTTGTAGCCGTACATATGAACTATGAACTAAGACTGGGATGGAAATATTCTACAGGCAGCAGGGGTCTCTGGGGCATTGAGGTAAGGAACTCGCCTTTCGCTCTAAAGCTTTTCGGGTTGTTCCCCGATTGGAGTGATAGGGTTATTTTCCCAGAGATCTATGATCTCAATGTAAGTGAATATCGAGTTCCCAGTCCTATCGGAGACAAACAATAAAACGTTGCAAAAAAAGCGCACAGAAAACAGACAGTTTTATCAATTTCTTCTTGTCCTGACATTGTGAGGCGTACATGATTGGAGGAAAGAAAGAACCAGAAAGACATGTACATACCAGTTAAACAGCTAAAAATAGTTATATATATATATATATGTTTATTATTTATGATTGATAATGAAAAACCTACAGAAAGTGTGGAGGTTAAAGGTTGAATAAACGTCTAACAACCCCTCCAAACCTTCACAAATCATCCCAACCGTATACATACTAAACATATTCAGTATATATTCCACTAAGGATATATATATATAGGCCAGGCCAGTACAACCGATTTCTGCGATGCTTTTTTTTATTTACTAGGGTAGCTTCCTTATGCCCCAACCTCATCCACCTCTTATGGCATGCCTTGTAGGTCGCAGTGTTACTATTCTTTGCTCCTTGCGAGCCCAGGCCACACACGAACGAGAGCTCCGTTCTATACAATTGATCTAAGTAGCAATAATAACACAAAATAGAAATACTGCTCATTCTTCGTGACTCGCTGTAACTGAGAAAGATAAGCAAAGAAACAGCTCATCGATTCGGTTAGAGATCAAATAGCGTACTCGTACCCCCGTTTGGTATATGTAAGAGGCGCCCTTGAATAGATTCCTTAAGTTGAGAAACGTAAGTCTCTATAGCAACCAGACTTTAAGATAGTAAAACGGGTCAAAGTTTACCAGATTTATGATTTTACTGATGCGAGCACTCGAACGAATGTGAGTGAGTTTGAGCGTATGTATGTGTGTGTGTGTGTGTGCGAGTGGGTGTAGGATAATGTGTGTGTGTGTGTTAGTTAGTGCAGGACAATGTACGTGTTTGTGAGTGTAGGAAGCTGCATGTGCGAGTGAGCTAATGTGTACGTACGTCTGTGTGTGTATGTGTGTTATATAACTATGCTCCACGGGGAGTGGAAAGAGGTATAAGGCATAAATTGACTTTTACATATATGTATATGCTTATAAATATATATATATATATATATATATATATCGTTTTTCAATTCAAATGCTGTATCAATTCTAGCATATGCCAGCGAGAGTTGGAAAATGACTAAAGATATAGAAAGCAAGTTGAATGCATTTGAAAATAGATGTCTGTGAAAAATAATGAACATAAAATGGAACAAATTCAGGAGAAGTGATGAAATCTGAGAAATGTTTGGTCAACCACTAATAACAACTGTTATAAGAAGGAAAAGATGGAGAAATGTTGGACACACCTTGAGAAGAAATGATCAAATAATATCAATGCAGGCATCGAAGTGGGATGCAAAGGATTCGAGAGAGAGAGGACGACCTAAGGAGATTCTGGAACGAACTTTGCTGAAAGAGGCAAGAAATATCGGTCTCAATTCCATGGAGGAGATTGAGCTAGTTGCCCAGGATAGAGTGGTATGGAGAAATTGCTTGCAGACCCTATGTAACGTATAACGGTACGAGAGAAATTATTATTATTATATATATATCAGTGTTGTATACTCGCACACTCAATAACACATCCATTGTACTCACAAGGACAAACGCTACAGTGTATACACACGTACACACATTTCCACACACTCATTGTACACACCTACTAACACACACTCATATAGATACACCCATGCTTACTGTAGTATGTGGGCGTATGTATAGAGGGACTGGCACTGAATGTGTGGGTGTGCAAGTGTACACATATTTATAATATATATAATGGTGTGTTTGATTGTATGATTGTACATAAGCTAAATATTATCGTGTGGGGATGAATGTGTTAGTTATTCGTCAGGGAAGAAAGGAATACACGAGTGGGTAAATTAAAGTTAGGTGGTCTCTGTGCCTGGAAGTAAATTACATTTGATGGTCTCTGTGACCTGGAAGTAAATTACATTTGGTGGTCTCTTGCGGGAGTAAATACATTTGTGTCTGTGGCTGAAGTAAATTACATTTGATGGTCTCTGTGGTCTGGAAGTAAATTACATTTGGTGGTCTCTGTGGCCTGGAAGTAAATTACATTTGGTGGTCTCTGTGGTCTGGAAGTAAATTACATTTGATGGTCTCTGTGGCCTGGAAGTAAATTACATTTGGTGGTCTCTGTGACCTGGAAGTAAATTACATTTGGTGGTCTCTGTGACCTGGAAGTAAATTACATTTGGTGGTCTCTGTGACCTGGAAGTAAATTACATTTGGTGATCTCTGTGACCTGGAGGTAATGTGCTCGTCTCTCGCTTCAAATTTCGTTCCCCTTGTGAGCGATCAGGATGCTTTTGCAGAACTCTCTGATCTCAATGTAGGTGAGCTCGTGTTACCAGTCCTATCGGAGACGGACAACAAAAGTAGGTCCCATGTTCATGTTGAGAACTTGTTCAAGTTAATCAAGTTGTACCTTGATCTTTTACATGGGAATATAAATTACAAGTACCTGTGAAGTTGGAGTAAGGCTCGCCTGAATAGCAATAGACTGGTGATAAGGAAAGCAATGTCTCACGCAAAAACCACTCAGAGGCGCCATGACTACGCCTGAATACACAGCGGAGAACTATTTTTAAAATGGTACAGACAAACAACGTGTCCCCAGAAACAGTTCTCATTTCACCTCGCTATCTCAAATATCAGTGCTATCTCGGGGCTGTTTTCTTACTCAATAAATATACAAATACATCACAGATTTTAGACAAATATTCCCATAAAGAACTAACCCTCTATCTATAGTCTTTTGCACGATTCATCATTACTATTTCGATATATCTTTGATCCTAAGTGCTCAATATATGAAAAACATAGAAAAAGTAAGTGGCACACTATATCTAGTCTCTTGTCGATAATATGGAAGACTGCAGTGAAACTATACATCAAAGACGAAATATCAAAACAAGGCAGTTCTACAAAGTAGAAGCCTGTCGGGCTTCTTACCTTTACCGTTATCAGTATACATGTGCTGTTTCGTATAGATCATAGATTCCCAAACCTTTTCCGGCCCACCGCCCACTTTGTACAACATAAACTTTGTAACGCCACCCTTCACATTATAACAGTTTGCCAACGCCTCCTCCTCCCCCATATATACATGCTCTATTTTCTTTTGACACAGAAAATCGATATATATATATTTCTGTTATACATGGTCAATTTTCAAATGATTATATACATGAAATAGAAAATTAATGAAAAAATGGATCGTGTAAGACGGGCATGAGATGAATTTAAATGCAGAATTCAAATTTTAAATGATTATTTAATCGCAAATTCACGAAAATAATTTATTTTAAAATATTTATTATTAATTTTTTCTTTAAGAAGCCACCGACCCTAATCACCTGAACACCCCTCCCTTCCCCAAATTCTTCTGAACCCACTATCACTCCTAGAACGCATCAGTGCCACTGAGGGGAGGCGTACCGCCCACTTTGGGAAACGCTGGAAAAATCCATGGTTATTTCCTTTTAGTGCGACTTGTAAACTTTGCTTGATAAATTTCCTTTCAGTGCGACTTGTAAACTTTGCTTGATAAATTTCCTTTTAGTGCGACTTGTAAACTTTGCTTGATAAATTTCCTTTTAGTGCGACTTGTAAACTTTGCTTGATAAATTTCCTTCGGTCGAAACGTCGAGTGTGTTTTTAGTACTTTGTAGAATAGCATCCAAACTCCACAGTATACAGAGTCTTCTACAACAGAACATCGGGAAAGAAGGCAAGAGGAAGACCACGGAAAAGATGGTTAGATGACGTAGCAGAATCATGTGAAAGAGCAAAGATAACAATCACGCAAGCCACCAGAACAGCACAAGACAAAAACTGAAAGCCACGACACTGGGCAACAACACGGTAGCAGTGTGACGACAAAAGAAGAAGAGAAGTAGAATAGCAAGATACCGGGAAAAGTGGCGACAAACTATTGATACACTATGCTCCGCGAGGAGCGGAGAAGAGTAAATTGACTTGCACATATATGTATATGTATATAATAATAATAATTCCTCTCGTACCGTTATACGTTATATAGGGCCTGCAAGCAATTTCTCCATACCGCTCTATCCTGGGCAACCCGCTCAATCTCCTCCATGGAACTGAGACCGATATTTCCTGCCTCTCTCAGCAAAGTTCGCTTCAGGGTCTCCTTAGGTCGACCTCTCTTTCTTGAACCCTTTGCATCCCACTTCAATGCCTGCTTTGATATTCTTTGATCATTTCTCTCAAGGTGTGCCCAACATATCTCCATCTTCTCTTTCTTATAACAGTTGTCCCTAGTGGTTGTCCAGACATGTCTCTGATTTCATCACTTCTCCTGAATTCGTTCCATTTTATATTCATTATTTTTCGCAGACATCTATTTTCAAATGCATTCAACTTGCTTTCTATATCTTTAGTCATTTTCCAACTCTCGCCGGCATATGTTAGGATTGATACAACATTTGAATTGAAAATTCGTAATTTAGTTTTAATACTATATAACTTGCAGTTCCATATTTTATTTAGACTTTTAAAAGCTGATGTTGCTTTGCCAACTCGTATCATAATTTCTTTTTTAACATTTCCTGTGCAATCAAAATTGCTACCTAATAAGGTGAACTGCTCTGTTATTTTTATCATTTTAGATTCCAGTGTGATATCTGCATTACTTGCCATAGGTGTCTTCATTATATTTGTTTTTTCATAGCTTATCTGCAGTCCAACTTTAGATGCTATAGATGACAAGTTGTCTGTTTTTCTTGCATATCTTGGTTGTTTCTACTTAACAAGGCAATATCATCTGCAAAATCCAAATCTTCTAGTTGACTATTTTCTACCCAATCGATGCCAGTTTCGCCCCTGCAACATTTTCGCATCACCCAGTCAATGGCCACTCCAAACAATAGCGGAGATAGAATACAGCCTTGCTTTACTCCGGTTTCAACCATAAACCAGTCGCTGTGTCCACCATCAGTGCGAACTGCACACTGTGAACCACCATAGAGGCTCTTTATAATGTTTATTATTTTGTCTGGTATTCCATAGCATCTCAGAATATTCCACAGAGAGATTCTGTGTAGACTATCAAAGGCTTTTTAAAATCGATGAAATTTAGTATGAGTGGTTGTTGCTTCTCAATATGTTCCTCCAAAATTAGTCGTAGGGTAATTATTTGGTCTAAGCAGCTTCTCCCAGGTCTAAAACTAGCTTGTTCTTCTCTCAGGGTTGTGTCCACTGCTCCTTTGATTCTATTAAGAATGAGTTTGCAGAAAGTCTTGGTCATTACTGATAATAGGGTGATCCCTCTCCAGTTGTTGCAATCTTTGAGATCACCTTTTTGGGGATCTTAACAATTATTCCCTTCTTCCATTGATCTGGGACAGTTTCTTCTTCCCATACTTTATTAAATAGTTCTTGCACCTGGCTAATAGTTGTATCATCAGCCGCTTTGAGCATTTCTGAAGTAATGTTGTCATCACCCGCTGCCTTATTGTTTATAAAGGAATTGATTGCCTCCTTGACCTCAGCTACACTTATCATTTCTTCGTTAATTGGTAGGGAATTACTACTAACAGATAATGTTTTTGGGTCTTGTTAATTTGATCTTGTAGTTGCTCATAAAATGTGTCTTTCTTATCATCGTCAGCCTCATTTGTTGGTGCATAACACTGCAGTATTGTCATATTGACATGCCTGGTACTGAAGCGGGCTCTAATTATCCGACTCGAGATGGGTTCCCATTCTAACATGCTCTTTGCTACTCTAGATGTCATCATTATGCCCACTCCTTCAAAATGATTACCATCTTCTCTTCCTGAATATATGAAAGTTAATCCACTTGTATGTATATCCACAAATATGTATATGCTTATATATAAATGTATGTCTTCCTGGCAGAGAGAGAAGGTATACTAATCAATTTCTCATGGGGATGGTGAGCAAATGGACTTTGGTATGGCTGCTGCAGTGGAGGACAGAGCGCGCATGGGAATTCCCAATGTGCCATGACGTCGATCGCATAACATAACATAACATGGGGATCTATGTGGCTGAGTGGTTAAGCCCTTTGCCTTGCGAGTCGAAGGTCGTGGGTTCGAATCCGGACCGCACCGTTCTGTTCACGAGTGCAGTTTTTTTCAGAGACCCTAGAATTGTTGCCGGATCCACGGAGTTCGTGCTTTGTGCAATACTCTCGGCAGGTGGTGTGCCATTTCTGCTGAGAGGGGCCGAGCAAGATGGGGTAAATCCCGGTGCAATGAAGTCAATCCTTCGGCTTTTAAACATAGCATAACATGATATAACATAGTTTAACATGATATAACATGACATAACATGCTTATATATATATATATGAGTGTTGTATACTCGCACACTCAATCTATTGTAAAATTACCTTACTACGTTTCATCTTACTTTGTATTATGATACTTAGATTCAAGTTTCAAACATCAGTACCTTTGGAAATAGAGGCGAACATTTAGCCTCCACGTCACACAAACCCCCAGGAGTTGGTAACATCAATAAATATATTTACTAACACCACTGTTTGCATCATATCTATTCTTCTCAATCTTCTTCTTCTCCTGGACACGGAACGATAAAGCAGTCAGCGGCAAACACTTATAAAGCAAGCCCCCATTAAATAGGAAGTATTGTTTTCTCATCTGAGCCAGTAGGCCTTATGTTGCTGGGGGCCACGATTGAACATATAAAAAGACACGATGGATTGGAGAAGACCATAATGGAAGACAGGCCACGGAGAAGATGGATTCAGGATGTAACTGCTGGTTTGAGCATGTCGGCTGCAGAGTCGGGACATCTGGCCTATGAGATAGAGAAATTCCGAAGTACTGTTAGGGTAGGAAAGTTCTGCTCAAGACAAGCTATTTGATGATGATGATGATGATGTGAGTGTTTATGCGTGCGTGTGTGTATTTGCGTGTGGGTGTGTGTAAGATTACGTGTTTATGTGAGTGTCTGAGACAAAATGTTACTTAAGTAATGCGGACCTAAGTAACGTGCCACCTAAGTAATGTGCACCTAAGTAATGTGTTATATAATAAAGCAACAAATTATGAAGAGCCTTTGTTGCGATTGCAACCTTCTAGAGTGCATGTTAAGTGCAATGTAAATGTTAGGGAGTTTGTCACAGGCGTCGGCAAAATGTGGCATTTAGTAGCTGTAGATGGACTGAGTCATTGACTAGACTATATATGCAGGTTTAGAATATCAAGGGCGTAGTGAACATGGAGGATATTATATTTTGAAATGAAGCGGTACTAACACAATAGGGCGTATAAGCAACGAGTACATTATCACACAAACTCCTGATGTGTCATTGCACGTTCTTAAATGCGCCATTTGATCACTATACAATTCTTCTATAACATGTATTCAATGTAATATAAGGTACATATCTTTCCTTCTTCTTCTTCTTCATCTCCCCCCTTCACCACTTGGAAGACTTAAGTCGCAACCAAGGTTTTCCATGCTCTCCTATCCAAGGCGTCTTTTCCAGATCTCTTCTCATTTTTCTTGCATTCCGTTTCTAACTCCCGCCTCCAGGTATTCCTGTGTCTACCCTTACGTGTGTTACCTTGGGGGAGGGGTTTCCATCGGAGCGCCTGTCTTGTGATGATGTCAGGAGGTCGCCTCAGTGTATGCCCTATCCATCGCCACCTTCTGCCCCTTATTTCTTGTTTAACCTGTCGTTGTCCCGCTCTATCCCACAGCTACCTGCTTTTTGATCTGTCATACCATCGAAGATGGAGTATCCTACGTAGGCCTCTATTAATGAATGTCTACAACGTTTATTTATCTTTCCTTATCTTCAAGAATTCATAATGTACTACACAATCAAATGCCGTTAACTGAACAATAAAACATTAGGATAGATCTACATTATATTCTACACATGTTCCATGTTAAATATATGGTCACATGTTTATGTCTTAAGTCTTAATCCAGGCTGTATTATGTTGATGTTTTCTTATATTTTCCTTATTAGTTTTCTAATATTTATTTTTACCAAGATTATATTTGTGTGGTTAACCAGGGTCTTTGTTCCACAGTTAGCACATCATTTTGTCAACCAGTTAACCAGTGTCATTTCACCCTAATGAAATACCAGAGGATTGAAATACTAATGAAATACCAGAGAAGTGAAGAGTAGAATTGAAATACTGATGTTAATCCTTTCTTTCTCAAACGCTCCATAACGGTCCCCTGTTAAACCACTCTTTGTGATTTGAGCTTAAGAGCGATTGTACGTTGTGCCAGTTATGCAATTACAAGTAGGCCAGCATATCCGATTTCTGCGACGCTTTTTATTTTCTAGGATAGTTTCCCTAGGCCCCTACCTTAGGAGTCTCTTACGCCCGAGTGGTTACCGGGGCCCAAATTTGGGGTGTAAAGAATAGAACCACCGTTACCTGCCACGCATGTCGTAAGAGGCGACTAAGGAGGTTTGGCTGAACTCGGATGCACGTGTCCTAAACGTGTAGAAGTTTATGCGTTTAGGGGTCTACCAAACCAATGTGCAACGTATACACGTTCTTGGCAAAGATCAAACATATCACAAAGAGTGATTAAAATTGGTCGTAAAGAACGAACGCAAAGAAGAAGAAGAAGAAGAAGAAGGAGCCTCTTACAAAATGACTTGTAGGTCGCAGTGTTATTATATCCTTTGCTCCCCTTGAGAGGCCCGGCAACACACAGATGTGATAGTAATCCAAGAATAGATGAATTAATGATTGTAGTCTTTCTGGCATGTCAGTACGGTGCTCGCCGCCTCTCGCTTTAAAAGTATCAGGTTCGTTTCTCACTTGAAGCAATATATGTGAGCTCCTTTGATGTAAGGCATAGATCCCTAAACTGTTCGGGCCCACCGCCCACTTTGCACAACAAAAACTGTGTAACGCCCCCTCCACATTAAAATAGTTTGCCAACGCGCCCCTCTCCCACATATATACATGGTTTATTTTCTTTTGACATAGAAAATTGATATATATTTCTGTAATACATGGTCAATTTTCAAATGATTACATGCATGAAATAGAAAATTGATTTTTTTTAATGGATCATGTAAGACGGGCATAAAATGAATTAAAATGCAGAACTCAAATTTTAACTGATTATTCAATCGCATAATCACGAAAATAATTGATTTTAAAATATTTATTAATAATTTCTTCTTTAAGGAACCACCGACCCCTAATCGCCTGGACACCCTCCAAATTCCTCTAAACCACTATCGTCCACCCCCATAGAACGCTTCTGCGTCCACTGGGGGCGATACTGCCCACTTTGGAAAACGCTGATGTAAGGTAACAGATACGTGCGTGTTAATACAACCTAAGTCTGTATACACTTATACCACTACATACACACGTATATATATATATATATATATATATATATATATATATATATATATATATATATATATAACAATACAGGCATAAGTCATAATATCACTAGTCAAAGTATTTGACCACTCTTTCTTCTTATTCATCTCCGCTCCTCGTGGAGTATAGGGCATCAACAGTTGTTCGCCACTCTTCTCGGTCTCTGGCTGTTTTTTTTATGGTCTCCCTGGATTGTCCAGCATTTTTCAGTTCCTCAAGAGGACTATTGCTAGCCTCTCGCTTTAAAAGTATCAGGTTCGTTTCTCACTTAAAGCGATCGGGATATTTCTACAGTGATCCTTGATCTCAATGCATGTTAGATCGAGTCCCTAGTCTTATTAGAGAACAAGTGGGATACACACTTATGTTGCAGTTGGCTGTGATACAAACAAAGAACAACAGACCTATTTCCCCGTTCACTGTTTCCTGCCAACTTAACGTTGACTTCCTGGTATACCGCTTGCGTTCAACCTTCAATTCTGATGTTTTTCAACATACATAGTATCATGACAAATGCTACTTTCAGCGCGTTTATTTTCCCCTTGATATTTGATACTCTGTCGGACCGTGAGGACAGTTAGTCAGCCCATTTACAAAAGAATGATGAACTAAAAGTGATCACAACTGAGACTCCAATTACTTTACTATCACATTCATGTACACCACACGCCATTTTTCTTGTTTTCCTCATTTACTACAATCAAAGGATCCAAAGGCGAAGTATTGACTTCATTGTACCAGGTTTCCCCATATGGTTCCGTCCCTGTCGGCAGAGATGGCATGCCATCTGACGAGAGCATTGCACCAAGCACGAACTCATTAGCTTCGGCAATAATCCTAGGGATCCCATGAAAAAATCGAGCATGTGTCTCGGTTCGGATTTGAATCCATAACCTTCAGTACGACAGGCAAACTTCTTAACCACTTCATCGCCCACCTGCCCAGCGTGTTCGTAGCGCTTTGGACGACGGGTTACAAGCTCCCTGTGAGTGCGGGTTTAATTCCGCGGGCTGGCAGAAAAGTCACATGTTCTCCAGATTTACGGTGTTCGTGGCACCGAACCGAAGTGTTATGATGTCCATGGCACCGAACCGAAGGGATACGATGTCTATGGCACCGAGCCGAAGAGCTGAAAGCTCAAGTGCTTCTGGATCAAAATTAAAAACAAAAACAAATAACCACTTCATCATTGGGAACATCGATATTGAGTCATTAGTCAGTTATGTCCCAATGTATAAAAAAAAGTCGGACATCACTGAACCGCACCATTTTTTTTTACTTCTTCTTCTTCTTTGTCGTCACACTGCTACCGGGTTGTTGCCCAGTGTCGTGGTTTTCTGTTTTTGTCTTGCGCTGTTCTGGTGGCTTGTGTGATTGTTATCTTTGCTCTTTCACAGGATGCTGCTACGCCATCTAACCATCTTTTCCGTGGTCTTCCTCTTGCCTTCTTTCCCGATGTTCTGTTGTAGAAGACTCTGTATACTGTGGAGTTTGGATGCATTCTTATTAAGTGGCCAAACCACTTCATTCTTTGTTTATTTATATAATTCAAGCACGGTTTTGTGCCAACTTTCTTTCTTATGCTGATGTTGGTGATTCTGTCTTTTCTTGTGTTGTTGGTAACTTTTCTCAGGCAACGCATTTCACATGTAGTTATTTTTGTGACTGCGCTTTGCTCAATGTCCATGTTTGGCTCTGGTAACACAAAGTAGGTATAAAAATGCTGTTGATCATTTGTTTCTTAGCTGCCTGTGAAATTTTTGGGTGCCTTAACAATGGGGCTAGCTGGTAGGTTACAGCATTTGCTTTTGTACTCTAGCCTCTATCTCTCTATCTAGTTTTCCGTCTTCTGTGAATATGCTTCCTAAGTATTTGAATTCTTTCACTTGGTTTATTTTAGTGCCATTGACATGGATGTCTAGATTATTATGTTTTCTTCCCATATTCATTATTTCTGTTTTAGTGTTGTTGATTTTCATGTCATGTTTCACACAATTATTGTTCAAAGTGTCAATATGATGTTGTAGATCTTGTTCATTTTGATGTATCAGGCACTGATCATCTGCAAAAAGCAGTTCATTTATTTCATCATTATCTGAATTTGACTCTTGAGTTATTTTATCCATATATGCAATAAAGAGTAGTGGTGAGAGGACACAACCTTGTCTAACACCTGATGTAATGGAGAACCAGTCGGTCATTCCTTCTGTAGTTCTTACTGTACTCTGGCTATCTTGATATAAGGCCATGATGTTACCTAATAGTTGTCCTTGGACGCCATATTCTTCAAGGATCTTCCATAGTTTGCACCTGTTTACTCTATCAAATGCCTTTTCTTGGTCTATAAATATAAGCTGTTTACTTTGATTGTATTCAATTGTTTGTTCGCAGATCTGTCTTAGTGTAAATATTGCGTCTGTGCAGCTCTTACCCTCCTAAACCCAAACTGGCTATTGCTTAACTGGGGCTCTAATATATGTCTTGCTCTTCGCTCCAATATTTTTGCAAACATTTTTCCTATTGGGCTCAAAGAGAGATACCCTGTATGTTTCACACTCTTTTGTCTCCTTTGTTCTTCCATATTGGGACTATAATAGCTCTCTGCCAGTCATCTGGAACCTCTTGTGCCTCCCAGGCTATGTTAAAATTCTGGTCAGCCATGTTATTGCTGTTGTCTTACACGCAAGTAACATTTCTGTTGTTATACCATCTATCCCTGCTGCCTTCCTTCTTTTGCTTTGATTTAGTGCCATTTCAACTTCGGATTCTAAGATATTCAATTGTTGGTATTTTCCATGTTTCAATTGAAATGTTTCTGTACCTTGTGTTTCGCAGTTTAACAGTTCCATAAAATATTTTTACTTAATTTGTTAATTCTTATTATGTCTTGTGACATAAGGAAACTTCTACAAGTACTTATCATGCAACTCTCGGCTTTTGAAGCCTTCATCGGAGTGTTCCATCTCAGAGATACTTCAAGCATTTCTTCTTTCATCATCATCATCATCATCAGATGCCGTGCCGGCCAGCGTAGGCGATCATGGACCTCCACAAATCACTGTCTCTGGTGTTTGCTATCATCTCAGATGTTGACGTTGTTACTATGTGTTCTAAACCTACCTTTCTCATCAAATGTCAGAAAAATGATGACTGTCTCTTTCATATATTGACACCAAGCTTTCTCGGTGTCCTGACCTCATTTAACACCTCCACATTAGTCATTTTAGCAGTCCATTGAATTCTCATCATTCTTCTGTAAAACCACATTTCTGTGGTCCTCAGAGATTTTTCGATCTGTTTGTTTATTGTCCATAACTCGCACTCGTATCTGTCATGAAATAATATCTTAATTCTTCTTTGGCTCCCTTTTCACTATTTTTCCCCTCTTGTGTTCAAGTGTCGGCTTTTCTTGCGGGTATGCCAAGAGCTTATTCTGATAACATGTCCAAGCCATTTTCATCTCATCATCAAATAGCTTGTTCTGAACAGAACCTTGCCACCCTAACAGTCCCTCGGAATTTCTCTTGTATGCCAGATTTCCCGCCTCTGCAGCTGTCATGTTCAAACCATCAGTTACATCCTCAATCCATCTTCTCCGTGGCCTTCCTCTTCTCCTCTTTGCCGGTATGCCACCTTCCATGATGGTCTTCTCCAGCCATTCGTGTCTCTTTATATATCAAAAATACTTAAATTTTCATCTACTTTTTGTAAAAAGATATTTTCCTCACTTCATGAACTGGGGTATAAAAGAAATAGATTGTTTGATGCCTTGTTTAACCCTTTCAGTTCGTTATTTTTTTTTTTACTTTCAGACACATCTATAAACGTATACTGAATTAGCCATCAGAGGGAGCTGCAATGGAATGAAATGACATGCTTAACGCATTGAGAGAATCTTTCCAACAAGTGAGTTTCAAGGTTGTGAATCCTACTCGCTGACCAGACTGGGTGATGGGTGTCGATATTGGTGCAGCTCGAAGAGAACGGCATAACAAATATACAAAGAGATTAATTAAACAACATCAAACTGGCGTGTTGGGCCGTTGGATGATGATGGATTTGTTGACGCTGGGATCATAGCACCTATAGACGTGTTTAGGGTGATCTGATGATAGTCCTCATTTAACTGATAACTGAATTAGCCAGTATACTGGCGTTGTGCCATTTTAGAAAATACTGCGAGCCACTTTATCGGTTTAGAAGAGTTAAAGGGTTAACCATAATTTTTTCTTAAATCACAACATAGAAGTTACAATTACTCACCTAGGTCTTTGCAAGTTTGCACGACTGTAGCGAAACATTTTGTAGAAAAATCCAATCTAAGTTCCAGAATCTGAAGATCTGGTAGTTGTACTTTGATATTTTTGTGCATGGGCGTAAACTGTAATTTAGCATCTGCCTGAACGTTGTACTGGTCAAGCGTGGAGCGGGCACGATGCAGCCATCTGATCTTTTCTGGCCACCACAAGGCGTGGTCTGACCAGTCTAGGGCGATGTCTGGGGACAACAATTCGAGAAGTATAATTAGACATTTAGAACACATTTTTTTTCAACTGACAGACTACATCTTGCACAGAAAGACTGCGTGTTAATACGACCGCAGTATATATATATATATATATATATATGTATCTATACCACTACAGACAAAAGTATATATTTATATATATATATATATATATATATATATATATATATATATATACATATATATATATATATACAATACAGACATAAGTCATAATGTCACTAGACAAAGTATTTGACCACTCTTTCTTCTTATTCATCTCCACTCCTCGTGGAGCATAGGGCATCAACAGTTGTTCGCGACTCTTCTCGGTCTCTAGCTGTTTTCTTTATGGTCTCCCAGGATTATCGAGCATTTTTCAGTTCCTCACGAGGACTTCGTCTCCAGGTCTTTTTAGGGCGTCCTCTTTTTCGTTTTCCTTGCGGGTTCCGCTCAATTGTTTGCTAGTGACACTCGACTGTACCTTCCGTAGGGTATGCCAGACCGATCGCCATTTTCTCCTCTTAACTTGGGTCATCATGGATTCCTGTCCGGTTCTTAACCACAGGTCTGTATTTGCAACTATGTCATACCATCTCTGTCTGAGAATCCGTCCAAGACGTGCGGTGACAAAAGTTACCACTACAGACAAAGTATTCAGCCCTCTACAGACGTAAGTATTAATATCGCTATAAAGCATTTTATCACTTACGACAGTGCATTAATACCACTACAGACACAAGTATTATTACCGCAATAGACGTCGGTATTATACAAATTATTAACAGCACTAACAAAACAAAGTATAATACAATATGTATGCACGTAAATAGCTCAATTTCTGACAGCGATCTCCTGTGGACCAACTGTGATCCATAGATAGTTCTGGAAATGGTAGGAACATGTTGAGTTCGACATTTGAGAGGAACAGAGAATTAGAGAGCGAGAGAGAGCGATATAGAGAGAGAAAGAGAGGAGAGACCTCAGGTTACCAGATAACAAAACAAAGTAAATGTATTCAATTCTACAAATAAAAGGGTCTAAAGGCGAAGTATTGACATCATTACACAGGGTTTACCTATATGGCTCCGCCAATCTCGTCAGAAACGGCAAGCTAGCTACCTTTGTTGCCCAAAGGATAAACTCCGTTGCTCCAGCAATAACCCTAGGAACATGCGGACAAAATGTACATGTAAACTGATCAGGATTCGAACCATAACACAAACAGCTACCGTGCAGAGACGGAGGCACTGAGAATAGCCACTGAAATGATCCTAGAGAGAAGCAGCGCCTCACATAACAAAGTAGTGATATTCATGGATACCCTGTCAGCCATCAATGCACTAAAAAGCTCAACTGACACAGAGCTAAACGAGCTAAAAGCGATCCTCGGCGTATTAACAAACTCATTCAAACGCACAGTCATGCAATGGATTCAATCACACTGCAATAAAAGCGGAAACGAAGAGGCAGACAAGCTAGCAAGGGCAGGTAGGCGACTGCCGCAGACTGATTATGAAATCAGCTAGGAGGCTAAAACAACCATCGGATGGCGATATAGAGAGAAGTAGTTGCAAGACAACCTCAACACAGCGCCAAAGATGAGGTACTATGGTCTGTCCGTAGAAACAAGTTGTCATATTCCGCCTCCATACCGGCCATAACAGACTCCGGTCCCACCTTTACTACAAATTTAAAATTGACACAACTAGCCTGTGCCACTGGAGAAGTCGGACACGACGGTAGAACACCTACTGCACGACTACCCCCTGCTAGCAGGCCTGAGAAACGAAACCTGACCGGAAAATACCGAGCTAAATGAGAAGCTGTACGGAGGACGGAGTCCATAAAAACAACAGAAGCATTTATGGGGACATCTGGTACATCAGTCTAAGTGGTGATCGTGAGAGAGAGAGAGAGAGAGAGACAGAGATAAAGAGAGAGAGAACCCATAACCCTGATAGCGCAAAGCAAACGTCGTAACCACTTCGTCACAGATACCTCCAATGTATTCAGTCACCTTTAGATACTGAACAGAAACCTACAGCTATCACCTGTTACCACCTGACAGTTTTAACCTGTTATTTTTTGGGTGGATGAGGAGGAGGTGTGGGGGTGGGGGTCCTCGGTGTCATGGAGGTAAGTTGCTCGCCTCTAGCTTCGACTGTACTTGGTTTGTTCCAAGCTTGGAGCGATTGGTATATTTGTTCAGAGATCCCTGAGTTTAATGCGGGCGAGACAGAGTTCCTAGTCTAATCGCAGACGGAAGATGAAACGAAGGTCCCGTTGAGCACGTAAAAAAACCAGTTTGACAGTTGACAATCGACAAGAGTAGGTTGCAAAGCCGCTACTCCCAAAACATTCATTAAAATGATTGAAATAAAAATTCGAACACTTTTCCTCATCGTTATAATTTCATCGGGAACCGCGCCGGTTCTAAGGAGTTCGTGTACTGTCTCTGAGATCAACCTGTGTAAAAAATAGATCGGAGCACACTTGGTTATTTATTGAAGTGCAGTAATAATGGTCATATCCAGTGGCGGCTCGTCATTAAGGGCCAGTGGGGCCGGGCCCAACCAAAAATAATGTGTATGTATTTTTATAAATTAAAATATAACCTAACCCAGAAACTATGACTTTTCCGAAAAATTTGTGTCTGGCCCCACCAACAAAAAGAGCATGAGCCGCCACTGGTTATATCAATCAATCAATCAGTTAACCCTGTTACTTCTTCTTCTTTGAATCCCATGAATTTATGAGTTTTCACCCTTTTTTTCCTATGTTTAAGTTGGGGAGAGTACCAGGCTTTCTTTCAGATGCAGAAAACTCTAGGCGTGTAGTGCTTAGCTTAGTGCTGCGGAGACTCCTACTCAGGTAGGGTCTCAAGTGTACACCACAAGTTAAGACAGTTATCATCTGCTATTGAACAGCCCATCACAATTACAAATAAAAATCGGAGAAAACTGGAACAGAAACATTATAGGAACCCGAGTAGGTACCGAGGCCCAAATTTGGGGTGTAAAGAAAAGAACCACTGTTACCTGCCACGCATGTTGTAAGAGGCGACTAAGGAGGTTTGGATGAAACCGGATGCACGTGTCCTAAACGTGTAGAAGTCTATGCGTTTAGGGGCCTACCAAACCAATCTGAAACGTATACACGTTCTTGGCAAAGATCAAACATATCACAAAGAGTAATTAAAGTTGGTCGTAAAGAACGAACGCAAAAAAGGAGATTGGAGGACCATGAAAATTACAGAAAACTACAAGGCTCTAATACTATAATTTCTGGGACGATTCCAATTCCACAAACAGAAAATGAAGGGGGTCTCAATGGCGAAGTGATTAAGAAATGTGTCTGTCGTTCTGAAGGTTGCCAGTTCAAATCCGGACCAAGACACATGTGCAAATTTTAATGAGATCTCTACGATTATTGCTGGTGCTATGTAGTTCGTGCTTTGTGCAACACTCTCGATAGGCGGCATGCCATTTCTGTCAACATGGACAGAACCATATGGGGAAAACCGGTGCAATAAAGCCAAGACCCTATTTTTTGTCGACAGAAAATGAAAAAAACACCTTGAAAATTGCTGATTCTTGATGAAGTTCAGTACTGATGTTGTATCCACTTTTTTCTAATGTCTTCATTTCTAAACCGATCTCTTCTTGAAGCATAATCAGATTACCAACAAGCAGTGCATCTCAAAGAGCAATGCTACTCCATATAGTGGATACAAAGCAAAATGTTGTTCCTGCAAAAAAGGTGGACCACACAGCTAACAGAGGAGATGAAAAACACTGTTGATGAAGTGCACACAAAAGCCCGTTCTAGAAATGTATTCTTATCCCGACGCTGTGAGGTAAAACAGGATTCATCATCAAATAGCTTGTCCTGAGTAGAACTTTGCCACCCCAACAGTCCTCCGGAATTTCTCTCATAGGCCAGATGTCCTGCCTCTGCAGCTGTCATGTTCAAACCATCAGTTACATCCTGAATCCATCTTCTCGTGGTCTTCCTCTTCTTCTCTTTGCCGATATGCTTCCTTCCATGATGGTCTTCTCCAGCCCTTCATGTTACAGGATTAAAGAAAAAAAAAATGAAAGCACTATAATTAGTATTCAGTGAATGTGATCTTTTTTTTTTCCGATCCAGAAGCACTTGAGCTGAAAGCTCTTCGGCTCGGTGTCATGGACATTGTAACCCTTCGGCTCGGTGCCACGAACACCGTAAATCTGGGGAACCTGTAGCTTTTCTGCCAGTCCGCGGAGTTGAACCCGCACTTACAGAGGACTAGTCACCCGTAGTCCAACGCGCTACAAACACACTGGGCACGCGGGCGTGAATGTGATATAGTAAAGATTACTTTATTGTATTATAACAGCCATCAATAAACTGGAGAAGTACCATAAATAAAATGCGATACTCAACATGTCTGACGTTAAGCAATATCTAATGCAAATATGAGAGTTAGGAAATGGGTCGCTCTTATGTTGCCGGGCTCGCAAGGGGAGCAAAGAATAGTAAAATTGTGACCTACAAGGAATGTCGTAAGAGACGACTGAGGTAGGGTCTAGGAAAGCTACCATAGTAAATAAAAAAGCGTCACAGAAATTGGATGTGCTGGCTGACTTAATACAATGTACAATCGCTCTTAGGGCTGGATCACATATAAATCACTCAGAGTGGTTAATAAGTTATCGATAAGAAGCGTTTGAAGAAGAAGAAGAAGAAGAAGAGGAAGAAGGAAATGGGTAATGAATATCAAATGGAATGTGGTATGATTTTTTTGGTATTTTTATGCTTGAGAGATGAGAAGTAAGAATGGCATGAGAAAAATGCCGAGAGAGAGAAAAAAAAGAAAGAAATTAAGTGCTACTTGAGATGTGAGCTGGCTTCATATCAGATTAAACATTACAGAGAGAGCAAGGGAAAGAGAGAAAGAAAGAAAACAAATTAAGTGCTACTTGAAAGTCGGGCAGATTCTGCAAGCGATTCAACATTACAGCGAGAAAACTGAGGTTAAAGGATTCCGTACTTTATCCTGAATTTCACTGCACAAAGTGATAAACAGGCAAGTTTACAGGAAATAAATTATACTTTCTGGAGTCACACTGAGCGCCAAGTTTAGCCTGGTTAAGTGTCAAATACTAGCAACAAATTGTGTTATTGTGATTATGTAGGGCATACCAGGAATGTATTTAATGTCTATTTGAGGGTATGTTATGCTGCGTTAGTTTAGTTAGTTAGTTTGTTCCTTTCGTGCCAAAGGCGGCACATAGGGCAGAGGTTTTAGATCTCCATGTGATACGGTTCTTTGCTAGTAGTTGGAGATCTTGTATGGTTTTACATCCCAATAGTTTACTTTCTTGTTGGATGGTTCTTCGAAGAGTGGTCTTTGGTCTTCCACGTTTTCTTTTCCCAACTGGTGACCACATAAGGACTTGTCGATTTAGTCTCTTTTCGTCTGATCTAAGAACATGACCTAAATATTTCCACCGACGTTTCCTTATAATATTTGATATGGGTTGTTGGTGTGTTCTATCTCTCACTGTGTTGTTAGAAACGAAATCACTCCATTTTACTTTTAATAATTTTCGGAGACATTTATTCTCAAAGCTGTCCAGTTTCTTATCAATTTTCTTTGTTGATTTCCAACTTTCACAACCGTAGGTCAGTACAGGAATCACACATGACCTAAATAATTTACTTTTGTACATATCCTAAGGTTTTGAGATTGCCAGATATTCGTTAATTTAGTGAAGGCACTAGCTGCTATAGCAATACGAGAGTTTATGCTGCGTGTCCCTATATATATATGGGTGGTTGTGTGTGGGGGTTGTCTCTGTGGCGTAGAGGTTAGATACTCGTCTCTAGTGCCAAATGTACTTGGTTCTCTCCCTCGTGGAGCTATCTGGATATTTTTCTAGAGATACATGATCTCACTGTAGGTGAGATCGAGTCCTACTCCTATCGGAGACGGACGATAAAACATAGGTCCAGTTCTCAATTTAAGCATGTAAAAGAACCCTTGGCAATTCAAAATAGGCTTTAAAGTCTCTGCCCGGGCAAAAAATCATTAGAAAAGATTTAAAATACAATTTCGACAAACTATCTTCATCATCTTCAAAAT
This sequence comes from Arion vulgaris, assembly GCA_020796225.1. Lineage (NCBI taxonomy): Eukaryota > Metazoa > Mollusca > Gastropoda > Stylommatophora > Arionidae > Arion > Arion vulgaris. The sequence goes on along the minus strand of CM036754.1, from coordinate 22,938,197 downwards.
TACACCGGGGACTTCGCCCGAGCTTAAACCCTGCAACGGCGATCTTCTTGTGTAAGAAAGAGATCGGAGCACACATGGTTACTCACCGGTGCAATGATGATGGTCAAATCAATCAATATATATATATAGCGAGAGAGAGAGAGAGAGAGAGAGAGAGAGGAGAGAACCACTATCTGAAACGAAATACTAATGTTTACTAAAGCTATGACGAAGGTTAGGTTCTGCACGATTGTGCGAGTATGCTACAAGATTCAGTGTGAAAATAACTTTCCAATATTATAGAAAACAAAGAGACAATGGCGATGGATGGGACATGCCCAGGAGATGAGAAAAGAAAGACGGCGAAGATATTCAATATAGTAAACACTGCAGGTCTAAAGGCGAAGGATTGACTTCATCGAGCAAGGTTTACACATATGGCTCCATCCCTGTCGGCAGAAACGGTAAACCATCTACACAGAGCACAAACTCCGTAGTCCCAACAACAATCTTAGAAATTTCATGCAAAAATTGCAATGTTATTCGGTCCGGATTCGAACCCGCAACCATCAGAACGACACAAAAACTTCTTAACCACTTCGCCATTGAGATCCCAGATATATATTTCCGTAATGGTATTCCTTGAATATTGAATAATTTTCTTCTTATGAATATTGCATTGCACTTCTTCTATAGCAGACATTTCTGTCTGAAATTATGAAGAAGGTCACGACATTCTACCTTAGCTTTTGATCTCTAAAGCTTACCATCGTCTTGTTCTTCATTCTTCACCCCTAGCCCTTTAGCTGCTAAGGACGTATATATACGTTTTTCCCATTCACTTCTAAAAACGCATTAACACGTCTATTATTATCTCTCCTCTTTGGGGTAAAGACGTGTTAACACGTTATACATTGCTACTACCACTGATATAGGCGTACATTCCATTTGTGATCTAGAAACAAAGAGTAGCTATTTTTAGCTCAGCCTTCAGAAAGTATGTAGCAGCGAAAGGGCTAGGGAAATATAGGTCCGCAACTAAGGCATTCCAAGTCCGCATATCCAAGGCCATCTTTTCCAGATCTCTACTCTCCCGTTTTTCCCCATTCCGTCTCCAACTACCGTCTCCAAGTGCTCCTGTGTCGTCCCTTACCTCTTTTGCCCTGGGGGTTCTATAGGAGAGCCTGTCTTGTGATGCTGTTAGGGGTTTCCTCAGTGTGTGTCCTAACCATCGCCACCTTCTGCTCCTTATCGCTTGTTCTATTTGCCACAGTTCCCTGTTTGTGGTCCTGTCATACAATCGCAGAGTGAGTATCCTGTGTAGGCATCCATTGCTGAGTGTCTGCAACATGTTGGTGTTCCCCTTAGTTGTTCTATATGTCTCCGCTACATATAAAAGGAAGCCTTGACATTTGAGTTAAAAGTCGTTATCTATAGCTTACCACCATATTAGTTATAAATGCATTGTCTTTGTCTGACAATTCTAGTCAGTTAATTTAAATTTTAAGTCACTCAAAATTGCATTTTTAAAAACACTTATACGTTTTACAACAAGACTTTAGCTATCTGCATTTTAAAAGTGTGTGCATTTCGTTGCAACCACGTCTTGCATTAATTAAAATGAAAACTGGCCATACGCAAACGATATATATATATATATATATATATATATTAGGAGGGAGGGGTGGAGGTACGGGGGTAGGGTATTAGCTTGTGCATCACTAATACGCCTTCATACTCCTTGTGGTACGTAGATCTGCAACTCTTTCTTCTACTACTACCACTACTATTACTGCTACTATTACTCACTACCACTGCTACTTACTACTACTGCTACTATTACTACTACTACTACTACGACCATTAATACTACTACTTGTCCGTCTGCCCAGCGTGTTTGTAGCGCGTTGGACTACGGGTGACTATCCCTCTGTGTGTGCGGGTTCAATTCCGCGGGATGGCAGAAAAACACAACAGATTCCCCAGATTTACGGTGTTCGTGGCACCGAACCGAAGGGTTACGATGTCCATGGCACCGAGCCGAAGAGCTGAAAAGCTCAAGTGCTTCTGGATCGGGAAAAAATACTACTACTACTACTATCACTAATACTACTACTAATCATTACTCCTACTACCATATCGTCTATATTTTACAGAATCAAATGGCTGCAACCATATCTTTTAAATTCTGTTCTAGAATCACATGCAGCGCCGTGCCGTGCTGTGATACAAAGAGGCCCCGCTTCAGGCGGCACCGTAAGGGGGCGGCATAAGCAGCAAAATCAAAATCACAATTGAAGGTTATTTAAAGGAAAAAAACATTTAAGGGGCGGAATTTCGTAGACTTGCATCATACTGAGAAAATATACCGCACGACCCTGATCACATGCTGCCATCTTTAGCTCAGCCATTGATGCTACAACTTCTCTGAACTCCCTTATATATTTCTGTAATGTGTTCTTTGACATACCCATCTACACTCTTTCCCTGCGGGTTCCAGTCACATCCTTCTTCTTCTTCTTTCTCTAATCTTGTTTTGCCTCACAGTGCCAGGATACAAGAGATTTATAGAACGAGTTGTTGTTTGAGCTTAATAAATGGTATTTTTCACTACCTTTGTTATTTCTGTGGTCCATCTGTTGGTACGGATGGACTACAGAAATAACTTCCGTTGTTAAATATCCTCTTGTTTTGCATCCATTGTATCGGAGTAGCATTTCTCTTTGAGGCGCACTGTCTGTCGGTAACTTGCTTGTGAGACAGAACCATTAAACTTGTTGTTTATTGATGAAGTTCAGTACCGATGCCGTATCCACTTGATGATGTTGTCATATCCAGGTCTGACTATGTTGTTCTTTTTTTTTCCCTAAGAATGTGTACCATCCATAGTAACACTCTCTCGCTTACTTCAATTGTATTGGTTTCTGCATTGTTAACTTCAACAAGCTAAAGCTTTGTAAAAAATAATAATTTGTATTTCAAATTTTGTTAATTATTCGAAATTTTGTAATATTTTTTTTTAAAACTGTCGTTTCTGCATATAAAACCACTTTTTGTGGCGGTGAAGGACATAGGGAACATGTGCCTGTGGAATTTAATAGTCACATAGCCAGTGCAGTCGTCGGCAAACTGCTCAGGTTAGCATTTATCTGTATGTCCCTCACAGAAAGAAAAAAAACCTCATTGGCATTACCGGTGATTGAACCTGAGTCTCCAGCATGGGAGCCTGCGCTCTAATTCATTCGGTCATACAATCCTTTTTTTTTATTAAGTATAGTGCATGTTAATCTTATATTGTGAACGACAGCTTACAGATTCACATTGGCTTGATACAATACAAACTGGCACGCTTCGTCCAGGTCGTGATAATAAATATCTACTGCCTGGCTATGACCTGGCACTAAAGTCTGATAAACAAAAGTCATCCCAACCTGCTACCTAAATTTATTTATTATTATTTACTGCCGAAACGAGTATAACAAAGAACTATAGATATGTATTACTCTCGTAACGTTATACGTTACATAGAGTCTGCATGGGGTCTGCATGGCTCGTGAGGTCTCTGTGAAGTAGAGGTTAGGAGCACGTCTCTCGTGACAAAGGTAACATCTGGATATTTTTCCAGAGTTCCCTGATTTCAGTGTAGGTACTTGGCTGAAATCGGATGCATGTGTCCTAAACGTGTAGAAGTCTATGTGTTTAGGGGCCTACCAAACCAATGTGCAACGTATACACGTTCTTGGCAAAGATCAAACATATCACAAAGAGTGATTAAAATTGGTCGTAAAGAACGAACGCAAAGAAGAAGAAGAGAAGTGTAGGTAAGATCGAGTTTCTAGTCCTATCAGAGACGGACGATAAAGCGTAGGTCCCGTGTTCAACATGAGTACGTATAAGGATCCTTGGCAGTTCAAAATCGAGAAGAGCAGACTGGAAAGCCGCTGCCCGAGCAAAACTCATCAGAAAAGATTAAAATTTTAATTCCTACAAAAATATCTTCAAATTACATCGGGATCCTCGCCAGTGGTACGGAGTTTGTGAACTGCAGCTGAGATCTTCCTGTGTAAGACAGAGATCGGAGCAAACATGGTTACTCACCGAAGAGCCATGATGATCGAGAATGATGATTACCATTGCACTATGAGTAAATGCGTGATAGGACCATCATCAGTGCAATGATGATGTTTATATCACGCAATCACACATAGTGCAATGATGATGTTTATATCACGCAAACACACATAGTGCAATGATGATGGTCCTAACACGCAATCACTCATAGTGCAATGATGATGTTCCTAACACTCAATCACTCATAGTGCAATGATGATGTTCGTAACACGCAATCACTCACAGTGCAATAATGATGTTCCTAACACACAATCACTCACAGTGCAATGATGATGTTACTAACACTCAATCACACATAGTGCAATGATGATGTTCCTAACACGCAATCACTCACAGTGCAATGATGATGTTCTAACACCAATCACACATAGTGCAATGATGATGTTCATAACACTCAATCACTCACAGTGCAATGATGATGTTCCTAACACTCAATCACTCACAGTGCAATAATGATGTTCCTATGCCTCATAGTGCATTGATAATGGTCTTCTCAATCAATCATTCAAATTCTGTTACTACACGCTTGTATTACATCCTCGTTTTCTTCTGTCTCAGTTATTTCCTTATTGCTATACTCTGCTGTAACTTCCTAATGTATGATATTATCTTTCTAATTTAATCATGTCCAGATTGAAGAAGATAGCTACGTTATTCATACAGACCCAATTCCAGGAAGACTTTCGATTTCTGGAGAATTTTCTTTCTCTTTCAACTTATT